>OV839566.1:1427746-6227746 GCA_929447395.1 Epistrophe grossulariae
GGCGCACTTTGAATTAAAGATAATCAAAGATGAGTTCGTTTTTTTCGAAAACATCCGTATTTTTTTATTAAATCGAAACAACAGCGTGAGAAATTTTTGATTTAAGAAAATTACAAAATTGTATACCTATATCTACAATATTTTCCAATATTTTGCAATAGTAATTACCAATTAAAATCAATGTAACTGTGATAAAAGAAAAAAATTTTTGACAAAAAAAAATGTCAATCATAATTTTTTTTAAATATTAAAAATATAAAACTTAATCAATTATCATGCTTTCAAAATTGTGTAGGGGTTTTAATTCTAGATAAAAATGATGTGGTGTTGATGTTCGAGATTACGGATAATTTAAACTCTCTATATATATTACTCAAATGATGGAAAAAAAGATTTTGAATAAAAAAATCAATAATCCTTTTAAATTTAAGATTTTAAGACCCGTCCCCTAAAACCTAAAAAACTATTAAAAATTGTTCTCGAAAAATTTGTTTCTTTCTTAATTCTTTGTGAAAAAAAATCAAAAATTTCTCAAAAATGCCTATTATACTTGGGTATAGGTAAACTTTACTAAAATGTTTGTTATATTTACAACAGTCTTTATTTTTAAAGTCTACCGATTAAAATAGAAAAAATATTTCTCTAACAAAAAAGGGAAAAACCACTTCACTCTATAAATCAAGATGGCGGAAATCCTACAAGGGGTTCATTGTGGAAAACTTGGATTTGAGCTTGCTCTCCAGTCGGAATAAACAATTTGACCAGTAAAAAAATTAGTTGTACACTTTCTTTCGCTATTCGTTAGAAGTGGTTATTAGGAGCATAATATGTGCAGTAGTTTTTCGGGAAAATCGGGCTGGACTTAAACCGCCATCTTGGAATTTAAAAACAAAATTTTCTAAAAATATTTAAAAACAACGGCAACACTTACAATGCCATGTTATATCTTTTTTAAGTCAGAAATTCATTCTTCATTTCTCCCTTTAAATCAAATTTTTTGCTACTTTTTGGGAAATTATTTCTTCAAATTAAAAATTTTGAAAAAAAATTTTTTTAATATTTTTTTTGAATATTTTGAATTTTTTTTTTAATTTTGAATAAAATTTTTTGTAAACTTTAAAAAAAAATTGTTTTTTTATTTTGAAGCTAATTTTTTTTTCAAAGTTTTACGTCTTCTAGTTTTTGAGAAAATTGAAAATAACAAAATGTACTTCACTGCTTACTAAGTGGAAATAGGATTTTTAGAGCTATTTAAACCAAGTACTGAAGCCAAATTAGCGGAAGCTTATTTCTGATATTTCTCAAAAACTATAAGACATTTTAGCATCTGTTTTTTTAGCATTTGACTTAAACTCAACAAAAATACTACCTAATAGTATACAATTTTGAAACAAAATACAGTGGTGGTCCAGTATAACGAATGATATAATGTCCAGAGTCAATTCGTTATATAGAAAATTCGTTATATCGAATATGTTTTTTCATACAAATCTTTAGGTAAATAGAAAGTACAATTATATTTTTCATTATTTTATTTTATACCTACTTCACTTAAAAGAACAAAAAAAATAAAAATATTTAACTTAATTTCTAATTTCTTCTTAAACGGTTTGACAAGGTCTGCTCTCGATGAAAGCTTTTCACCAGACTCTTTATACAAAGTCAAATTCCAAAGCGCTTTTTAAATTTTTATGTAGCACTTTTTTCGCCCTAGGTTATTTGCACTGTGTTCGATGTGTGTTCGGGGCGAGCTCTGAATGACTCTCACGAGACCCAGGTTTTTTCTTGAGGCAAGAGTTCAGAGCTGCCAAAATTCAAATCAGCTGTTGGCATTCAAGCAAAACCAAGTGTTGTAATAAATATCTTGGTAAATATTAGATATTTGATAATTTTTGTTATTTTTTTTGTTTTCACGTAATTATTGACGAAATTCCAAAATATACAACAGTCTATGAAACAGTGAAATGAACGAAAAAATCAGATGTTGAAATTTGTAGCACTGAAGCGTTCGATGTAAAATGAAAGCTCGAGCAGCCCTGAGTTTTTTGACAATTGACTGACATTCCCCAGGTCGCCCTAGGGCAGAGAACATCGAACAAACCTATTAACACATTTACAGTCAAGAGTTTCTTTAAAATTTGTTGTTTGTAAAATTTTTTTTTTCATTTTCTGAAATTCGTTATTTGTTCGTTATATAGAATACCTAATGGACTTGAAAAAAGTGTTCGTAATATCGATCATTCGTTATATCGACATTCGTTATACTGGACCACCACTGTAGTTTAAAAACTTGTTTTTTTTAATTTTTTTTTCTTCGAAATTTATGAGTTTGAAAATTAATTTTCCAAAAAATATTCACTAAAAATAATTTTATTTAAAAACAGACTTAAAGAATGGATTTCTAGCTTAAAAAAAAGATTTAACATAATATTGTACGTGTTGCCGTTGTTTTTAAGTATTTTTTTTTTTTTTTTCATTTTAAGTCAGTTTTTAGAAAATCCAAGAAGCCGGCTTAAGCTCCAGGACGATTTTCCCGAAAAACTACACATATATTCCTATAATAATCTCCTCTAACGAATAGCGAAAGAACAGTTAAATTTTTCCCTGTCAGGTCTTTTTTTTGTATATATCGACTGGGCTAATAAGATATTCTCTCGATGGCAAACAAAAATGTTTCCACTTCCCCGTATTAAATTCCCATGCATATGAGAGTCATGAATAAATTAACTGGACTTAAAAAAAAGGGTTTTCATATAAAGAAAAGAAGGAATATATATAGGCACATTACATGCTTAATATACTTATATCATTATTTAAATTCAGAAAGGTTTTAAAACTTTCTGAAAAAAGTTCAAGATTATATTCCATATATACTTATATCAATGATAAAATAAGCACTACATCATATATCCTTTTGCATCAAAATCTATTTTAACTTTCAATCTTAATATAAAACTGCGAGACACGAAGTTCACCAACTAAAACTGACGATATAGGTATATGCGGTATCGAAAATGTTTTTGGTCCCACGCAAAATAACCTAAAGCGGTTTTCAAATGGGTATAGATACATGGGTATATGGAACCCAATCTTTCGTATATCTACGTGAGTAAATTTATTTATCTCAAGGAAAACCAACAACCGCGATACTTTCAGTTAGTTTAACGATTTACAAATAGAAAATTTTTGTTGATCTTCTTGGAAATGGTTTGCCGCAATGCTTCCTACCATATAACCCGACCACCCATAGATATGTGCAGTATATATGTATACTCAATCGCCTTGAAGCACTTCGAAACTTCCTGTTTTTGTTTTCGTCTTTATATCGTTCCGCGATTGAATTTATATATATTCCAAGGACTTTCTTTTCAACTTGTCTCAAAATCTCAAACATCCCTGAGGCTTGGCAAAGACACCAACCAACCCATGATACCCATCCTTATTTCACATTGATGTTACTCCGCCAAGAACCAAGAACCAGGGACAGGAACACAACAACCACAACAAGGACTTTATCGCAGCTAGTATATGAATTCAAATTTTGATTAATGAACGAAATTTAAATAATATGATGGTTTTGTGTACGAGTTGAAAAGTTTTTCAATAAATTGCTTGTTCAGGAAGTGAATGACACTATTCTCATGCAATCCCCCACATCATTTGATTTAATAAGGGTAGGTATCTCATCTATACTTATGGATTATGGCATTTATTAATTATGTAGATGTATTATTATATTATGGTCACGTCCGTGGATCTTGGAACTCAGCAAAGTCAAACCATATTTTTTTCAAATTACCTGCAATAAGCCATGAATAATTAAATTTTTTAATTTTCAAGCCTCGTGTATTAGAAAGGCTCACGATAATGCTGTGAAATATTAACACAGCTGGCCTACCTAGCTACCTAATGACAGGTCCTCAAAAGGTTGTTCGAAATTAAATTTTAAAAACATCATAGTTTTCACCAAGTGCGGTTCGGTTATGATGCTGCACTGGGGGGCGCAAGGTCTAATACCCTGGCATTAATAAATGATCGGAGGGTCTTCTTTCCCAAATTTTATATGGCACTGTTTCCGAGGACGAGGATACAAAATGTATAACCTATACCCTCTTTGGTCTTCCTTTTCGAAACAGCAACCAACTATGGCCATAACTTTGAGAATCCCGGAATCCGTTATATCAAAATAAAAAAGACTTATTTTTTTTCTATTTTAAAGGCTTGCTATATTTGATGATGGCTCTTGCAACCCCAATATGTGTGAGAAAACAACGTTATCAAATAAAGTATAGACCATACCCTTTTTCGCTTTATTCAATATCTTTTCATATCCTGGGGTCTAAGAAAATATGAGATAAATTAAGAATTTTTACTCTGGGTGATGTGTTTGGATAGCACGTTTAGAAGTCCTTGAATTTAGCCAACGGCTGGGGTATAGCATCAATATTTAATTTTGATTGGGTTGGGTTGGGTTGACCTTTTTTCACAAATATGCTATATACTCTTTGGTCCTTATAATACTGTGGTATACCTTATACACTATACAGGATGTGTTGATGCTGTAGGTTCCATAAAAATACTATATAAGAGTTCAAAAGGAATCTATTTTTTTTTTATTAAATTAAACATCTTGCAAAAATTTGGACGAGGTATAGAGGTTTAGGCGAATATGCAGATTGCAGTTATAATATATACGTATGTATCACATGTGGATCGACAAAAAAATATCGCTAAGCTACGTGCCGATTTTATTCTCTACAGATCGACGGACGATGTGACCAAAACTACTATTTTGAATTTCTTCATCATTAAAGAATTAATTAAAAACTTTTTTACATGTAAATATGTACATTATAATTATTCCACAGAAATTATATATATATGATATGTAGGTATGTGTTTGTATAAGTGAATTGGATTTGCAACATTGCTGCTTCAATCCTTGGGCATAACTATGGATTTTAATTTTTTACCATCATTTCCAATAAGGAAATCAAATGATTCTGTTTAACCAGATTCAACCAACCGAGAATTTTATAATGAACTGTCGTTCTTGCGGGGAAGCAAAA
The DNA here is from genome assembly GCA_929447395.1 of Epistrophe grossulariae. Taxonomy (NCBI): domain Eukaryota; kingdom Metazoa; phylum Arthropoda; class Insecta; order Diptera; family Syrphidae; genus Epistrophe; species Epistrophe grossulariae. Next base: position 1,432,816 of record OV839566.1, read on the forward strand.
ATCCCTCATGCATACGTCATATTACATATACATTTATTGTTGTGGAGCAAATTGAACAAGAGCAGAAAATGAGTTCCAGGCTCGGTAATGACCACAGCATCGTCGGTCGGTTGGTAAGGGAGATGCTTTTGTAAAAAAATAAAATATATAATTACATACCTATAGTTGCCTTCATTATAAAGCAGTCGCATGGTCAATTGGTAGAAAACTAGCATTTATCAAACGTTTATTCCATCAGGTAACCCATATAACAGGTCAAAGGATCAAAGGACGATCTGGAAATAATTAACAACCGCTCATAAATGCAAATTAATTTAAAAAAAATGCTGTTAAATTGTCTCTTCGGACATTATTTTTAATTCTATTTATAGTCAAGCACCCACGGTTGGACTTTAAAAAAAAATCCCGAGTGCTATCCAGTGCTGTCGTATAGTATAGCAAAGGAGTGCATTTTTCTACTTTAACGAAGAAAAACTAGCATAACAATGTTTGAAAAACAAAGCCATGAAGAATTATTTATGAATCCCTCTGAATGAAAAAAAAAGTGCTTTTAAAAATAAATGAGTCCTTTTAAAACTAAATGCACACATTTTCAAAATGTCCAATTTTAAGTAGGTATACCTAGTGTCAAAGATTTTTGTTTTATAAAAAATAAATTAAATACATTAATTCATAAATATACAAACATAAATTGTAATAGATTACATTAAAGTTTTAATTTTCACCAAAAACTTAACATTCTTTAAATTAATATGATAGTGAAAAAACGTCCTTTTTAAAAAAAATTAATCCCCGAACCCCAACGAAAAAACAGAATCCCACGGGATACAATTATATATATCCCAGTGGTAACTCATGTCATGAGTTCCGAAAATGAAAAGAGAAAATTGTGACTTTAGTTTCTAAACGCATTCCAAACGTCAGCGATGCGCATTAACTGAACAGCCTTATTATACGGTTTCATATGTAATTAAAATGATATCTAACTTCTATTTATTTTTAGCTGCATTAAATGCGTCCTGGTATTTTGTCAAAGTGATGCAAAAAAACCTTTATGGTGAGCATACAAAATAAAAACTTATCAGCGACGCCACATTAAAATAAAAATGATGTCGAAAATTATTCTCCTTTATAAAATAAAAAATTCAATAAAAACTAAGATCTTAATTTCAATTCATTAATAGGAAAACAGAATTATTAATTTGACGAAAACTATGGTAAAGCTGATGGGGCCCTACACTTATTGAACAATTTGAACACGTAATAAAAATTTTTGAGCAAACTATTTTTTTATTCACATACAAAACGATAAAATTTTTTTATCGTCGATTTCGGAGCTTATTCTTTTTTCACTCCTTCTACTCATTTAACTATTTTGTGGCCCTTTTGTTAAAGTCTGGGGAGGCCCTTTGACTCCCAGTCCACCTCTGGTCTCAAAATTATCTGGACTTAGTTAAGTCCATATGGACTTAAGTTGTTTTTGTATTTACTTGTAAAACTCTTAGTTCCGATGTCAGTTTTTTCGACAAATCCATATAGACTTGCAAAAAAACACGCCTAATGAAATGAATATATTTATTGTCCTTGGTGAAAAAGCTCAAAAAAATATCCTATTGAGGAATACTCATATAAACTGAAAACACTATACTTCCATTTTATTAATTGAAAATCAAAAACCTTTTCCGTTTTAAGCAATCTCACTTCTTAACGTCCAACAATTAAGGCTGTAGATCAATGTATGTATAGATGGAAGCTGAGAAACAGTGGCACCGACTATTGGACGGTATTATGATGACCATTTTTTTTTAACTGGTTTAAATCTAGACTTTTTTTAACGAAACCCAATACTTATCCTATAGAGCAAGTTCAAATTTAAGTAGGTATATATTTATTTTTAAATTATATTTTTTGTCTTTGTCTTTTAAAAATTAATAGCGTTATTTTTGCATTCTCTTTTTTCTTTGATTTATATAATATATAAATATATTCATACTTCCCAAAATCTATGAATAAATAAATATATTTTTGAAAATTCTAAGAAAACAGCACTGAATTTTCACTCAGTTGAGTTTCGTACTTTATTTTATGCAAAAAAAAAATATGCAACAAACAAATTAATTTTATGTAAATATATTTTATCTTTGTTATTTTAATGCTTTTGTGTAGGTTTTTTATTTGTTGATAAACTGAACTTAATTATGCAGAATAATCATAAATTTAAGAATTTTCCATGAATTTTTAAGTGATGGTGGAAAATTATGGGAGTGTTTGGTTCCTCGAATTTAATAATTAATTAATTATTTGTACATACATATATTTTGTTTAGTTAAATTACCAACTAATAATTTATTGAACTCTATGGCGATATTTAAAAAATCAATTCACGGTAATATGTTAAAATTAATGGGGCCGTATAGTGTATTGGTATTTTGTTGATTATTTTTATATGAAACAAATAATTTTATAATATGAATTATGAATGTACATATTTAACTGTAAAATCAAATTAAAATATTGATATATATGAGCAATATACATATAAGTAAATAGTAATAAAGGCTTATTTATTTTTGTATGAACAAACAAAATTTATTTAATTACAGACTTTATTTAATTGATTAGTTCCATATCGGAAATTTTAAAACAATTATGAAAATTCAATGATTTCTTGCGAACCAATGAATGGAGATAAGTAAGGTGAGTGGTTACACGTCCTATAGAACAGTAAAAAAAGAAAGAAGAATAAGGGCAATAGCGAAGAAGTTGAAAAGCTATTAAATATACCTCCAGATATGGCGTCAAGTACCCGGGAATACATTTCAATCAACTATTCGGGTTGAATCAATAGGAGGCTGCTTAGTCAGCTTCAACTTCTACTTTAGTCAACTAAAATTGCAAAGAAGAAACATTATCAAAGTAATACAAAACTGCTCCTCTAGGAAAAGAACATCAACAAAAGCAAGCTTTAAGTCTTCTCTCTTGTAAAGAAAAAAAACATTTAAATCGGTTGCACAGATAAGATATGCTGAAATCTAGAAAAATGGTTACACGATAGATACCTTTAATAATAAAATAGTGTAATTTTTTTGCATCCCTTACTTTTGCGGACACTTTTTGACGGAAACAAAAAATTTTGAAATCTGAATTTGTAGCTTTAATTAAATGCTTATTTGGTGCGAAAACCAAAAACTTGTAGCTCACATAGTTTCTAAGTTATTAAAGTTTCCGCTAAAATAAGTCTGAAGTTAGCAAACGAAAATACGGAAACAATAATTCTCTTGGTGTACAAAACTGTAGCTTTTTGAAGGCTTTTTTTTTGCGTGTATTTTTTTTTAGCTTTTATATATCGATTTTTGTTTGCATTTTAAGTTTTAAAAGCGCTTGCGATCAGTTAAAATAAAAACGAATTTGGAATTTGAGATTTTCAGTGCCTTTTAAATACTTTTTTTCTAAACCAAGTAGAAATTTGTAGCTCTAACGATTTTTATATTCAAGTTAGCTTAAAACGAAGCTGCCAAAATCTAAAATAAAAACAATTTTGAATAACTCATTTCTCATTTTTTTTAGATATCTGTTTATCTGTTTTAACTGATATCGTAATTCGTAAATGCGTTTTTTAAACTTGAACTGCAAATAAAAATCGAAAATCGATGCTGAGTGCCAAGTTTAATAAAAATCGACCCAGTCGTGTTTACATAATAAGTAAGTTTTTTTTAAATCCAAAAAAACTCTTTTTAATTTTTGGCATACAATACCTAACTACAAAAAAAATTCTCCATACCAAATTAATCATATTAAATCATTGAACCGTTTTTGTAAAAATTGAACCTAAATATACCTACATAATATGTAAAAAAAAGTTCGTTGGCACCATTTTGAGAAAAATAAGATGTTTATTAATTAATTTGAAGTTAGATCAATATTTCTATTTCGATTTTTTTACCGATTCAAAACTTGCCATTTATGTAGTACAATAAAATCCGCTTTAGAGAAACCTGCTTATCTGAAACACTTTTTCATCCCCGAGTATTTGTCGCCCAATTATATTTAAAACACTCCGCTTAAGCGAAACTTACTTAAGTGAAACACCCGAATACCTGAAACATATTTTCAGTTAAATTTTATATTTTTCATTAAAAAAACTAGCATAAGTGAAAAAAAAATTCAATCGAACAGAACAAAAAATTTACTGAACGCTTTCACTCTTTTTTTTTATTTTTAACCTCCACCAAACTTTCGCCACGAAAATGACATTCGAATTTGTCACAACCGTTTACTCTCGTTTTGTAAACAAATTGCGTTTTGGTTTTGCTGTAAAGATAAATTCAATTTTTCTAACTTTAAATTTCCGCTTAATGGAAATTTAGAATCCGCTTAGATAAGTGAAACTTTTTCGTTTAAGTGAAAAACCCACTTAAGTGAAAGAAGACTTTGGCATTTTGCCGTTTCTCTTAATGGGGTTTAAAAAATAAAAAACCCAACCGAAGATAAATTTCTTTAATTTCTTTCGTAATGCGAATTACATATTTGTCAAAAACACGAAACAAAATTTTTTTAATATTGCTATGTTCATTACAGGTTACGAAGTTAGAGCCGCAGCACTATCGAGAAAATTTGGAAAAAACGAAATCGTTTTATGGCAGCTACCCGTTTTAGATGTGCTAAAAGAAAAATTCGAATTGTTATCTATAGGGAATCATATAAAAATGCTCTGTACCAAATTTTAACAACATTTTGTCCACTCGTATAGCAAAAAAATTTCAGTGGACCCACGGACACACAAACGCCCAGACAGCAAGTTAAGTCAAAACCCACTTTTTCGAACTTTTTCATCATCGTATTGTTAATTGTGACGAAACCAATACTTACCCTTTGAAGAGCAAGTAAAAATGTAATATTTGTTTGATTTTTTTTTTTTTTTGAAAATTAGGAAGCCTATTCGGTCAAAAATTACTTAATTAAATTATTCGAAGACACGAAGTCACCCATAAAATTTTTTTTTAACAATAAATTGGAAACATGAAGTTATAGAAGTACATATTTTTAGGTATAGGTATAGGTATATCTGTATACCTACCTTATAGTACCTAAGTACCTATACCTATACAATTTCTTGGTGTAAATATTTGACAAAAAGTACAACATCTTGTATAGGTCACATGAAAAGTTCATATAAAACACAGTGTAATTTTCTACATTCAAAATGTTATTCTAGCTGATAACAATTTAATTTTTGCATTATAAACTTTAAATTATTTTATAGCATTACCAAGCCAGAGTGTTTATCAAACTTACCTAACCTTCCTTTTGGTGTTTATCAATTAAAAATCACAATACCTATCCCCGTGTATGATGCAGGAAGTATTTAAATATTTACATTTAAAAGGTAGGTATACCTAGGTAAAATCCTGGAGAGTTTCTTCAGAATTCTTCTTAACTAATAATTAGCATGAATAAACCTTGTAATTTAGTTTTCCTCTGTTTAAACAAAGCCCACCTGATACCATTCTCTTAAGACAACAAAGGAACAACCCACACCACAGTATGTACTCGCATAGGTATATATACATAGTTTTCCATGCTTCATTTTCTTTTTGGAAAAGCTAACAAGCGTGCAGAAGTTAAGGACCAATTTGTGAATAAATTGTTGAATCTTTATGCAGAACACACGCATCCTTGTATCTAACATACACATGGAATGAGAATCTAGAATTCCATGGTGCTGTTATATTATATGTACACATATGGAACGATTGGTCTCTGCTGTGTGGGTATACCTTTAGTTTGTTAGTTCAAAGATCCGTAATAGGATTCGAAATATTAATTAGAACTGTTCCTTCAATGTGATGCCGTTTAGGGAGGACCTCTTGATTGGTGATTATTTATTCTCATGAAACAACTAACAAGGTGATTATTTATATCTTAAGAAGAGAAAAAATGTATTAATTTCTTATAAACTCGCACACAAAGGAGCTTTGGGAGAAAAGGTATTAATTGAGTGCTTTAATATTACAAAGGATACTACACTCGAGACCATGACTGTATATAACTACATATTTGAAAGAACTTAAGAATATTGATGACTTTCATTATTTAGTGGACGTGGGGACATGAGATTGTGAGGCTTGCGGATGGCACTGATTTTAAAGGATCTTATATACAAAAGAATTCGCCAAAAGCAACTCCATCAGCATCATTGCAATGGAATTTAATTAAAATCCTTTCCGATTATCGCACATAACACAACAAAAAAAAGCACTTTATTTCTCAAATACCATCACATTACCTATACATACCTTTTATATAACATGAAAACATTTTGGTTTCAATTAAAAAAATACTTTCAATTTGTTATGATTAAATCTTTTTTTTTTCGCTGCCACCTACCATGATGCCGCGAAAGGATTGTGGCGAGGGAAGTGATAAATCGCTATATAACTATAGCACTTATGAAAAAAATCCTTTTATAGATGCGATAAAACAATTTAAATGTTAAAAAAATTAATTTAAACCGATCGATCAAACCGACTGACGGAAACTACGTTCTGTGAAAAATTTCAAACGAGCTGTTATAATTCGGCCTTTGTTGCACGTTGAATTAAAATCCGTTTTTTTTTTTTTGGGATGGTTTCGCTGAGAAAAAATTGGTGATTCTATATAAGGCAAAAATGATTATATGCTTTTGTTGTGTTTTTTCTCATATAGTCATGTGTAGAATAATTATAATTAATAAAACCAGCTTCAGTGAAATACCCGGATACCTAGAACTTATTTTTAGTTAAATTTTATATTTTGTATTGAAAAAAACCTTGAGTGAAAAAATAATCAATTTTGTTTAATTTTTTTCTAGGAAACTCAAATCTGGCCTTTGCTGGATCTGAAACGCTCTATGAACTTAATATCTCTAAGCAGACTGCACATTAGCTCCGTCATTACTGGACACTGTCTAATAGGCAAGCATGCAACAAGGCTTGGTGTATTTTCTAACGACTTCTGCAGGAGTTTTATGGACGAAGATTATGGAAGAATCGATTCCTCACCTTCTCTGTACATGTCCTGCTCTATCTCAAAGACGTAGGCTCCCCTTAGGAGAATTCTACTACAATGATCCTCGTCATCTGGCAAGTCATGACATTAATGGTCGTTTTTCTTTTTTAGTTCACAATAGAGCTCTGAACAGAGTCTGAACACTCCGAATATACTCTAAGCGATCTCTGAACTGAGCGTGCTCTGCTCTGAGAGTTCAGATTTATTCAAAGAAACACGCTTCACCAGCTGTCACTTTTTTATTTGTTCACAGTTGTCATTTTCTTTGTGTTCAGCTATTCAACTCCGTCGGCTCTATGAATTTATTTTGAACTCATAGAGCGCCCTCTGAACATGCTCTGAACATGCTCAGGGCGAACAAAGAAACATAAAATTGGAGCTCTATTTTTCTTTGACAGTTCATGCTCTGCTCTGAACTAAAAAAGAAAAACGCCCAATAGTCTCGCTCGCTTCGTAAGACGTAGGAAGAAAGTTTCCTAGATTCCTGTGGTATCACAATGGGCCAACCAATGGTCTAAGTGTGCCCAGCGTTCTGCTGACAACCACATAAACCTAACCTAACCTAGGAAACTCAAAAAGATAAATTAATTTTTTTAGCTTTAGATTTCCGCTTAGAAGTATTTTTAAATCCACTTAAGTGAATTTTTGAATTTGAATTTCACTTATCCGGATTCCACTTAAGGGAAATTGTTGTTCTCTTATAAGCCTGGTCCGTTTAAGTGAAAAACCTGTTTAAGTGAAAGAAAGAATGTGACATTTTGCCGCATCTCTTAAGCGGGTTATACTGTACAGGTACTTGATACTGGAGAAATAAGACTCCTAAAGATATTATTATAGATTCAATTGGAAAAGGGCCTATAGCTATCTCTTACGATTTCAGCCGTCGAACTTCTTCACAGTATCTCCCTGTTTTTGACGTTGTCGGGGTATTTGCAACCGTATGTACAGTACATACCTTATAGATAAAACGAAGTAGTGATCCGAGTCAATGTTAGCTCCTCGAATAGTTCGGATGATACTGGAGGAGTGGGTTGCCTCAATCGTAATGTGGTTGACAGTTGATTGATCTGGAGATCTCCAAGTCTTCTTATGAATTTTGAATGAACATGGGGGCTGCGTAGTCCGTACTAGTTATCACACTCTGCCTGTTTGGTAACTTTTTTTTTACAAATTTCCCAAAAACTGAGTTCTGAATTGTAAAATTTTGTGAAAATTTGTGCAAATTCGCAAGAATTTTCTCGTTACCAAAAAGATCAACTGTCTCGCACCACTGCGCCTGTGCGTGGGCTATGTTTTCTGGATGTACGACCAAATGGCAAATATGCCTATATAGTTTGGTATTAAAATCGCCTAGGATAATTTAAATGTCATAACTATAAGGGCACACTACATATGTTTGTTCGGAGGAGCTCTTTGGTGTCATCCCTTTTTTCTTCAGTGGAGGCATGCGCGCATATAAGGCTTATGTTGGCGAATTAAACCTTGATGTAAATTATCGTAAGGCCTTCGTTTATATATATTTGAAAACCAAGACTTTCTGCCTAAGCCTATCTACAAAGGGAAATCCGTAATCAAATAGACGGCGACTTTGTTCGCGGTAACAATCGCCACAGTATAATAGTGAAAATATGAGAGGCCAGTAGATAAGGGGTGAAAGAATTATCTGGTTATAGGTATATAATCACAAAGTATAAATTTTAAAGTAGGAAAGTCATATGTTTCCTTGTTATAGTTTTCCTGTTACCTCTCAACCCCTCCAAATCTTAAAAAAAAATCTATACCCATACTGGTCCAGACCACATGTGCATATCTTTGGATGGTTAAAATGCAATCAGTAGCAGAATCATGGAACCACATTTGTTCCCCTCCCCACCAAAGGAGCATCCATGGAATCTCATTATATTCCGAGAGCGGGGAATCAGAACCCTCTCCCCATCCTTTCATCACACAACGCGAAACAGATAAAATAAAGCTCGAACATTTAACTGTTGGTTATAATATAACAATGGAAATCGTTTCATTTATCCTGCAAACAATTGCAGTGACAGTATAAAGAGCTGGGTAGTAGCAAACGTATATAAAATACAATATCAAATAATAAACTTACACTGAACCACAGAGAGCATTATTGTAGTAAAAATGCATATACCTATGCGAGTAGGTATATCAATGCAGATGATGGCTTTATAATGCGCCATACCACTTGTCCGACTCCTTCTGAGTCCTGAATCCTGATTCTTGTAGCCTCTACTCGCAGTGAACATTTTTGTCACACACATCCACAAGCAATACAATAAAACAGTGGACCCATACATTATTTTACCGTTTTTACTTTTTAATGCAATGTTTTGTTTCAACTGCAAAAAATGTTGCTATCATATTTGAGTGCTGCTTTTGATACATACATAAATGATATGCTCAGACAAAACTCCACATTTCCTTTCCTCCGAATCTCCACAGAACTCTTGTATGTTGTATATCCATATAGAATAATGAGAATGTAAATATAACAATATTGCCATTTTCCAAGGAACAATGGTGGATATAATAAAACTTAAATTTCGTGCAACCCTCCCATCATGGACTTAAAAGAAATTAAGGGTGATTCATTTAGAGGTAATTCTTTTTAAAAAGCAATACAAATTATTTTATTTTATCGAACGCATTCATTACATTTATTTTTTATAAATATTTTTTCTTTAAGAAGTTAGCTGTAAGGCGTAAATGCAGTGTTTTCGACTAAATTTTTGTTCAGTAATGACGTTAAATTTCTAGCTTAATGGCTACGTTGTAATGATGCATAACACTTCGTCTCCCCCACCACCGACCAACCTACATATACCGTGTATAAAAAAATACAAATACCCGTCAACACACCAGTTACCCCTGATCATAGCACCTCAAACATCTCTGGGGAAGTACAGTCGACTCTCCCTAAGTCGAATTTTCACGGGATACCAAGATTTGTTCGAGTTAGAGAGAGTTTTGGAAAAATTCGAGTTATAGAGAGAAACATTTTTTTATTTTAAAAGATTTATTTAATAACTAAAGGTTAATATATATATGTATATAAAGCAACCAACCAAGGATATATATCCTTTTTTGTTTTTGCGTTGTAACTTTTTAAAAACTGTATCTTTTTATAGGTTATGTATAGGAAGAAACGTGAAAAACTGACGATGATGGTACACGCGATGCTACACATATATACATATGTATTAAGGTTTTGATGGTTCGTAGTTATACTATACCCAAATACGAATTCCGAAGGGGTAATGTTTTTTTATTTTGTTTTGTTCGAAACTAAATTCGACTTAAGAGGTGAAAAAAGATGCCAATAATCGAGAAAATGTGTGTTGACTTAGAGAGAGTACGACTTAGGGAGAATCGACTGTATATATTAAAATATGAATATTATTTTTTTTGAGATATTAAAGTTCTGAACTACAAAATGTATATATAAAAGACCTTAAACCAATAGAAAAAAACCGAGCTCTACCATAGTTTGAATATACAGTACCAATAAAGAGTTCTTGGTGAGTCTACTTTTTTAAAGGGTAAGGTGCCAGTTATAGCTTTCGTTGAAAACGATCATTGAAAATTTTAATTGTTTATTTTGAGGCGCCTAGAAAGAAAAATAAGTTAATATTTTGATGCCAATATAAAGCTTATGGTTCAATTATTATTTCTATCCGAAAAAAATTCCCTTTCGGCCCAACCTTTCACATGCAATAACTTTAAAGTTTTCAATGATCAATGGTAAGGTATAGGTAGTTCAATCATTGAAAAAATAAAAGTTATTTTATGAGAAATCTAGTGCCAAAATGAAAATTTTTTTAGGGTAAATATAATAATTGAGTCATAGCCTTCATTTTGGCATATAAATAAACACTGATTTTCCTTTCTCAAGGCCTCAAAATTTACAATTAAAATTTTCAATTATCGTTTTCAATGAAAGCTATAACTGGCCCCTAAGGCTCAAGAAGCGACAGCGGAAGCCATAGGTTAAAATAGTCAGTTAGTGGCGCCTTCTATCTCAGACAGTAATTTAGTGGCGTCTGCTATATCTCAGACTGTAATTTAGTGGACACCAGTGGTACCACTTTACTTCAATTGAAGTAGATCTATTTTTTTTTTTTTCGAAAAAATTTAAAATCTACTTCCTACTTCGCACCATCACCAAAATATTGAAATCTACTTCATTTTAAAAATCTCTGTTTCAACGTACTTCAATTTTCTAGAAAAAGAGCAAATGTACATCTTTTTCTCCGTTCCGTCGCAGCAGAGCGCAAGTTCTTTGAAATGAACTCTATCCAATACGAAATCACCAAGAAACTCTCTCTGCGGGACTGTGGAAAACATTATGCTCTGCAATTTGCAAAGAAGTCATCAAACAAGAAAATGCCTCAACAAAATAAAATATTTTAACCACCACCATAACCACATGTTGGCTTATTTTCAAAAATATAATTTATTAGATGGAAACATAACTAAATGAAAAACCAATGTCAATTTAAAGTTTTTTTGTTGTTGTTTGTGTCTTTTCAATGACTGAAATATTTTTCATTTATTTTTAATAACGTGATCTAATTTTTTGTAAATTCATACTACCTAATATTAAAATAATTTAAATTTTCTTCTTTATAAAAAGATTTTTAGTATTTTTCGTTTAATTAGATTAAATTTATATGAAAAAAGTTTCATATTGAAATCTACTTCGATTTTTCTCAATCTACTTCACTTTTTTCTTGGAATCTACTTCTACTTTTTTTCCGGAAGTGGTAACGCTGGTGGACACTGCTATCACAGTCAGGCTTGTTTTGCGTTATATGTATTAATATAGTTATATGAATTTTGGTTTGTATAAAATTATATAGTTATAAGTAAATATAACCATTGCATTAAAATTATAAGAATCAGTGATTGGTGAATAAAGATAACCTCGATAACACTAAGGTTTTGTTGCTTCCTTGGTAAAACCTTGGGCTCGACGAGCATTCCTCAGCCTAATGGTAAAAAGCATAAAAGCAACATCAATAAATAAAATTTCCATATTTGGATTAGAGACCAACCAGAAGAAGTTGTTTACTAGGAAGAAAGAAAACAGATAAGAAATATTTAACTTGATAGTTCTATGAAATTAAAAAAAACAACACGCTTACAATTCAGTAGGAACACGTGTATAAAAATTTAGCGATTCGATACGGAAGTCAAAAATTATAAACGCGTTATCAGATTACCTAAAACATTAATATTGATGAAACTGACAGGTAGCGACTTTATGAATATTATGTTAAAATTTTGCAGCAAATTTTGTACTTCCTATTAATTTACATCAATAAACTGAATCATAGTTTAAATGTTTTTTTTTTATTCCTTATAAAACCTTATATTTCCTATGAAATTTTTGTTGTTAAAAGGTCTTCTTCCATCGAATCCAATTTTCCGCAAGGTGAATATCTAATCCTTTTAGCTACTTTTTAGAATTCTATTAATTTCGTATTCATTTCTTGAAATTTACACCTATAACGATCAACGGTCTATATATTCCTCTGATGGTCCTAAGCCTCCAACTCAAAATTCAGGATAGACTTATACACTATTTCCATCCAATTTGTTAAATAAAACGTGAATTATATTCGACAGAGGAAAATTTCATCGAAAAAGGTCTCACGTTCTTTTTTAGGGTGTCTTTATATAGTTGGGGTTTCAACGAGGCTGATATATAGTAGACAGTAGTTATATTTATAACAAACTACATTTATATATAAAAACACGAGGATATCCATGCGTTGCGGTTGTATCTCAATAACATTTTGTATAATTTATTCAGGATGGGTTTTCGCATCAATTATGCAGGGTTATAGTCTCACCTCATTTATTAGAACACCTGTATGAGTTCTCCATGGTACCAACGAACTCTATAAGCCGACAATGGCTTCTGCTATGCCATAGCAGCTAGCACCCTCTATTATATCAACCGCTCGATATTAATTTCACAACTTTACACAAGTTGTTGGCTCACGGAGGCTATCCTTTTTTGTTTTCCCCACCCTTAGGTTATATTAAATGACGATCAATAATAAGAATGGAAAATTAAATTCTTTACTGTTTCAGTGTTTTATGATGGTGGCTGGATTTGTTAATTTGAATGGCCTCTATCAAAATATATACATTTACAAGGCCAGAACAGAATTATTAGTTAAATCATCGATTAAGGGTAAAATCTCATATAAATAAATATACAAATTTGGAACAGGTCGTTATTCTGAAATCCAAAATTCCGTATGACCAACATTCTATAAATAAATTCTGTGTGAAGACAATTATGTATTTCATTATTCTGCAAATCTATTAAAAGAACGAGTTCATGGCTTTAAAAAATCTATAACATATTATTTTTCTTTATTATCTTTTTTTTTATTTCATATTATTTTTTTTTTTAATTTTAACCTCCCATCGTAAGAGGTTGACATATAAAGTGGTCTAGTATCTTAAATTCATGTTAATATAATTTTCAAACAATGGACAAAAATTGAATGCTTTTATCACAAAATGCCACTACGCATAAAAAAAATAAAACCTATAACTACCGATTGGTTTATTTCGAAACCGGTTATTTTTATGAAGAAAATTATGATAATGTTTTCCGTAGGAAATTTTCTAAGCTACAAATTAGTTTTTAACATTTTTTCTGTACAACCAACCATTTGGGAAATATTCCTGAAAAACCATTTTGGGGGGACCTGCAACCCCCGTAGAATTGTTAGCGGCACTCATATCGATGAGAACTTTTTACAGTTACCAAAATTCAACTTTCCGGTGATCATTTTATAATTGGGCTGTTTTTATATCTAATTATGACAGGACATATTATTCTGAATTCCAATTCTGTAAAAAACAGAAATCAATAGCTGTGTTTTATTTTCCCCCAGATCCAATCCAGATCAGACCATGAAAATAAATCAACCCAGGATATCAGTGACAACTTGTTATATACCCAACTCTTTTTTTCTTTTGTTGTTTTTATTTGTATACACCCGTTGTCTTTTTCTTTACACTACTGACGACATTTACAAATTAAGGGTGTGTTCAAAACGGATTTGGAAATCCAAATCCAAAACAAAGTTGGGAATTGTGTTGTTTTTGTAATACATGTATTTTTGTGAGCAAATCCAATCTGGTTCGGATCTCGGGGAAAATAAAACAGCTAATATTCTTTAAATATAAAATTCTGTATACAAATTCTGAAAAATTTAAAATACTATATAGTAATGTTTTTATTCAATAAATAATGTGTGCCTTTTAATTAATCAGATTTTTTAATTTTCAGAATTTGGGGTTAACCGAATTTAAAAATACTGAATTTTGGAGTAAGGAATTTTGGAAATCGAGTTTCATAGTGAAATAAGTGTCACTTAAGTGCCAAATATGGAAAACTAGTTCCCAATTTCACAGTGCAAACTTATTGGAATATAAGTGACACTTAAGTCTCCCATGTTGGCCACTTAAGTTCCACTTACTCGGGCAGTAAAACTGCGGTTAAAGTGTCAAAATGGGAAAATTGAGTGCCACTTATTTTGTTAAGTGCGTACTGTGAAACTCGCCCTAAATAGTAGAAAAATTGCATCATTCCCTACTTTAATCGTCTTTGCAGTAATCAACATGCGTACTATTGACCTTTATACTTTAGGGCCCCTTTGTTTGTTTGCAGTTAGTCTCTTCTTTTAAATCCAACCCTTTGATATGCTTTGCCTCTTATACAAAGTTGGCACTGCTTCCTGATGGGGTGTGTGTATGAGAGAGTTTAGGAAAGTGGGTGATACCAAAAACGATGGACGAAAAAGCCTCAGAAATATGGATATAGATACCCTTGGTTGGGATATAAATGTAAATTTTACTTCAACTAGATAAGACTCTATATAGGTGTCTGGAAAATTGGATTTTTATTCGACTATATACGTATATACATAAGTCTTAGGTGGTTAAACCCCTCGCTTCTTCATAAACCCGAATATTCTATAGGATTTGCATAATTTGTTATGATACCACCTCATAGAGCGTTGCAAAAGATTAGCGCGCGCGGAGCTCATGCAATTTTTTTTTTATTTAGTAGTCGATGATGGAGCTATGCTAACACAACGTCTAATTTTGAATTACTTGCCTTGAGACCTTGTTTGGTAATGGGATATGTCGCCCCGGGGGAGAAATGCTTTCACGAAAAATAATGTAGTTACATGCCGCGCTATAGGGCATACCATGTATAAATGGAAATTTTTTTATTTCAAGTTCCTGCAAATGAGACGGATCAATGTCAAGCTAAAATGTTGACGTTGAGAGGTAATTGTTCATGAAAGCGCGAGAGCTAGAGGTATGTATAGGTGGGTATAGTGAAATTCTCTGTTGTTCTGAAAATCCACTGTAGGGCATGAAAAGTACTTTGAGTTAAAATTTATATTCTGTGTAAATATATTTTTGTTTTATTTTTTCAATGCGCACAGACAAAAAAAAATATAAGTAAAAATAAAAAAAAAGAAGCTAACAACTGCTGGCCGCTTCACAAAATAAATCGGTCAGTGGAAATTAAATTTTCCAAAAAGCCGCAAAATTCCTGATTGAAAGAGGCAGATTGCCTATTTTTTTATTTTATGTATGTGAATATGCCAGGCCGACGAACCAATTTACTCAGAGCCTCTGGGGGTGTGCGTTCCATTTGACTTCATCACATGAATTTAATTCTTTTTTTTTTTATTTCGGATCAAATTTTCAACCTCAATTTCATGAAATAAATTCTCTTTTCAATGAAGTGATGAACAAGTAGACTGGGGCAGCCTTCAGTTCAAGTAATTTATATTAAAAAAAAAAATTATTTGAACATAAAAGTTATATAGGCATAAAATAAAATAGAATTGTTGGGTAAAAATTCAATTTTGTGAAAAGAATGCGGTTTGTTTTTTTTTAGTATTAATTTGAGCCAATTCGTCCTTATAGGCAGTTTTCGTAACCTGTATAGTAGAGCTCCTTATTACACGGATATTTAAAAATACGGATACACGTGTTCTTATAATACCCGGATTTGAATCCGTGTATCGTGTGTCCGTGTGTTCGTGTGTACGTGTGTCCGTGTATCCGTGTATCCGTGTATCCGAAGATCCGTGTATTTTAAATAATCCAATTATCACGGGAGAGGGCCAAATTTATGGGATTTTTTTGATAAAAATACGACAACGACTTGGTAGTCGAATCTGTCAGTGGGTTTAAATTTAGAATTATTTAATTTTTTCTTTAAAAATCGATTTTTTTTTGGAAATTCACCAAAAATAAAAATCTTAATATCCATTATCCCTCAAAATTTTGAGCTTGTAAACCCACCCCTTGAAAAGATAAAAATCAAAAACCATTCCGTGTATTTTTAACGCGTGTAATTAAGATCCGTGTATGCTTAATATCCGGATACACGGATATTAAGCAAATAAATACACGTGTTTTAAAAGAACGAATTTTTATTTGCGTGTAATAATTACACGGAGTCCGTGTATCATGGGACTTAATCTAATTTTGTCATTAGATTTTTCAAAGTTTGACTTTTTTGGGCGATATCGTCTATCATCAGATCTTTTGTTGATCGCATTTTACTACTTTTCGATAATAAGTATACTTTTTAAAAATTAAATTCAATACTTCAAAACCTGGTATTTATTATTCGATACTTCCTATTTCGGTATCTTATTATTTTGTGGTGTAAAATAATGGGCATTTTGGAACACATAACTAATTTAAAAAATACAAAATAATAAACTATGTATTTCCTTTCTAAAAATATTTTCTGATGCGTGATTGTCAAATATCCTGTCCCTGTGCTTATGGTATATTTCTGAGTTAATTCCTGGGGTGATTAATTTTATAGTCGAGAATTCAATTTTTTTTTTTGCAAATGAGGCGTAACTTATGTGTGACCTCCTGGTTTCCTGATTTCCTTCTTTTTTTTTTGATTTTTTTTTTGTACATTTTATTGTTTTTCCTTATTTACTATAAGCGTGCCCGGCCGTAGTCCACCGGTTCATTGAAAATTTTAATTTAAAAATTGCAAAAATAAACTTTTCCAATATAACGAATGGAAAAAAACTGGAAAAGTTTCAAAAGCTTGTTTGAGAAAGTGAATTTTTCAAATGCCTGGATATTGCAATGAGAATTCTATATATACAATAATGTCTATATATGGTGTTTTATTTTAAATTTATTAATTTCCTGGAAATATTTTTCCCTTCGTTTTGTATACTCGTATACAGGGAAAAGGTCATAGAGCCTTTATAAAGCAATAAGCACTTTTTTATACATATAAACCAAAAAAAAAACGGATAAAAATTTATGAATCCAGAAGTTAGCCTGTCGCATTTCAAGTATCAAATACTTTCATCCCTGAGTGCTTATAGTGTTGACGGATATGATAATCTAAAGGATTTCAAGCGAATACCTATACTAGGAATTATGGTGGAATGAATGATGTTGCATTGTGAATGCGAGACCTTTGCCATATAGGTTATTATTTCATGTTTGACAAATCTGCAATAGCCTTAGTTTATTTTCGGAACATTTTGTTTGAAATCACAGCGTTTAGTTTGTCAAATGACTACAATAACTACTTCCTAACCTTCGGTTGAAATACAATTTTTGTTTTAAATAGGAAGGCCTCGACATGCGTATATAAATATAATGGTATCACTTTCGGCTTCTTTATGTTCAGTGATAACTTTGATATAATATGTCGTGCCTTGGTCGTAATGCCTCTTTATATCTCCCTAAATAAATAAACAACCAGCAGCATGGAGCTTCAGTTTATAAATGTGTGTTTTAGTAGGACAAACTTTTCACATTGCAACTCTTGTTTTAAAATTTTATTAAAAAGTTTAAATGTGTTTTTGTTTTATTATGGCTTCAATCAAATTCCATTCAACGTGAGCAATAATATAAAGGACGGTGCGTTGCAGTGTTGGGGGTTGAGTAGGAGGAGAGGCGTTAGTTTAGTGCTACAAGGATAATTGAATCATTCCGCATAAGAGAGGCACACAACCTATATACAGCCTCTATCATAATGAAATAACCAAAACTTTTTTTATAATTTTTCTCAACGTGATTTTTACTATTTACAATGTGTTCAAAATAATTTAATGGGGTTTCTATGAATTTTAATTTCAATGTCCATTCTATATTACATTTGAGTGGGTACTCCGGAAATTTGTGAGGCATTTGAAAATAACTTTCGTCAATTTTATTGATTCTCCTTAGTTAATGTTGACAAGGACTATTACTTAGAAGACTGTCCAGCAAACCCAACTTGAATAATATCAATTTTGACATCAGTGTTACCTCTGAAATTTTTTATAAAGTGTCAGAGAGGAAAAAAGGTGTCCCATAGAAATGTCAATTAAAACGCAGGTTAAATTAAAGTTTTTACTATAACAATTAAGAACAAAAAAAAAATTGCATAAATTCAGGTAACATAAGCGATTAACAACTAGAAAAATTGTTTAGAAAACAGTTTTAAAAAGTCTTCATATTTGATATCACATTATTTCTTTGATATTACTAGGAACCCATTCTTCTACCTCTAACTCCAAATCTTTGTCTCTTAAAACATTTAAAGCTGAAAGCATTGAATGGCACGTTTCAATTTTTAATTTATTAGTAAGTTTGTTTTTCATAAGTGTAGGCTTGGAAAACTTTCAGCACATGCACTGCTGTGCGGCAAAGTCAATATTTTTCTTACAAATTCGTATAAGTTTGGATACATAAATTCATTTTGTTCCTATTTTGAACCAAAATTGTTCTATATTTTTAATTAAAAAAAAAAAGATACTCTCAAAATCAACATCCTTAGCTTTTACCTCTAAAAATTTCTACTCTTCTATTAATTTTTCGGGATTAGAAATTAAATTTTCAAATTCTGAAACCAAAACGAAATAATTGAATTCATTTTCCAATTTTATAACTTCTGGGTCCAAGAAACGTAACATAACAACTTGAAAAACTTTTGTTTTCTGTAGTGTGAGTGCGTGGTGAATTGCATCTAATTCAAACACAAGTATACAGATCGTGTGTCGTATCAACAGAGATTTTTATATAAAAGAATAGAGATAGAAATAGATAGTTTGGTGTAGGTATTTTTTATTTTGGTTTTTTGCGACGGGTTGCGTTCCATTTTTCGAACAAACTGTTTGTTTTCCTTAAAATAGTGTCCAAAGAGTTGCTAGATTAATTAAAAGTGTCCAGATCGACTTATTTTTGAAAAGAGGTGTCCTGGTGTCCGAACGCTGAAAAGGTGTCAAAATGACACTAAAGTGTCCCGAAAGGTTTTTCATTAGCTTCCTTCCCTTCATGAAGATTACTCACCAGGACCTGACGGTATCCCCCCAATAATTTAAAAAAAGTTCAGATCAATCATATAGCTTATCCGTTTAAAGATACTTTTGCGTTATCCCTAAGTTCATGGTAAATGGGCAAGTATATTAGAAGTCAGCATTAATCTACCCTCTTTTCAAAAAAAGATCACGTTTAAATTAAAAGTGTTTATTATTTCACCTGAATTATTAATTTGTCTAAATTTTAGCTATTGCGGATGATTTATTTATTTTTTACAAAAATTCTTACAAAAGTTTATATTAAGATTTTAATTAATTGCTTGCAAGGAAAAATTGCACAAAAAAATTTAAATGAATCAATCATTGTTTTATCAAAAAAATTTTTATATTTACTATTGTAAAAAGTAAATAAAAAAAAAATTATATTATTTAAAGGAGAAAATTGTTCGTAATTGGTACAATAGCTTTGAATAATAATACTACCGGTATATGTTACTCAAGTATTGAATTGGCTTTATTATATTAATGTGTTGAATAAATTCGAGTTTGCGATCAAATGTGACACCAAGAATATAGATATATCGATTTCACGAGATATTGATATACCATTAAACAAATAGTTGAACGAAGTAAGAGAAAAATTTCTGGTAAAACACATAGTTTTACATTTATCGATATTAAGAAACAAACAATTACGAGTACACCAGTCGAAAAACGAATTAAGGTTACATTGTAATTCTTCGCAATCACGAGTATTTGAAATAGTTTTGAAGATTGTCACATCATTGACGTAAATGATACACCTACAGTCGTATTTATAAACGTTGTCTAACTTTGGACAGCTGTCAAAGTCAAAGATAATAATTTTTAGTTGATGTTTAAGAGTTATTTAACTTAGACAACGGACTTGGTTGTCTAAACTTTGGCTAATTTAACATTTTATGTAATAAAATAAAATATATTTCTACCTATTTTGGAATATCAAAAAACTCTCTAACTATAGTCAAAAATCTAATAAATACAACTGTTAGAGTATTTTAATACAGATGGTAAGTCGTGTATAAATAAAATAAAAAGTGTAGGGCCTAAATGACTACCCTGTGGCACTTTTTATCCGAAACGCTGCCACTACGTACCACCTTCCCCAGGACTACATATGGTATAAATATCGTTTGGTTTCTTTTCACGTCAAAAATCTGCTACGAGTTCTTCGACTAAGTGTAGTACTACGCTCTTAAATTTAATAATTCAAATTTATGTTCTCAGTTATTGGTTTAGTTTTATTTATGTTTGTATATGTTAACTTTATCATAATATTTTAAATATAATTATTTCTTTAGAATGCATTTGTTGTAGTTTTTTGCTTATTAACTACAAACACTCTACTAAGTGATAAGCAAATCTTTTAGGTGTAATGCATATAATATACTTTTAATCTTCAATATCTTTTGAATTCCTCAAATTATTGGAGCAAAAACTATATCAATCCAGCCATGCATTTTATTTTGTTTTATTTTTAATTAAAAAACTTTTCAGCTTTATCTAAATAATTAATCTTTTGTTTGTTATATTTTCATTACACTCATCTGGTTAACCATTCTTCGCTTCTCTTATATAAAATATATTAAAGTTATTATAAACAAAAAATAAAAAAGCAAACATAAATTATACACAACGGATAAATGTAATATTACATTTGAATATAATTTAAACATCAAAAGCCTATATAAAAATGGCAAATAAAAAAATACATAGTTAGGTAAACAAGGATAAAAACATGTCAGAAAAATGTTTTTTTTTTTTTTAATTTTTTTAAACGTGTCTATTCCCAACTATAAAATGTTAAACTTATATAACGAACCCAATTAAATTAATTAAAGCAAACAATATAATCAAGGGATGCTTTTCCAACATTAAAAAAACCACAGATACGATGTGGCAGAGGTTAGTGGTATTTTATTTATATAGTTCATCTATTTGACTGCATTACTCTGGGATGCCTCGGTTTATATTATTGGCTTGCGATTGATAGATTTATCGATGCAATGGAAAAAGAAGGGTGATTAAAATTAGTAGATTATGTTTAGGTAGTTATTCATTTATTAATTTTAATATTTATACAATTTTAAAGAGTCTTATAAGCAATTCTGACACATTCCGTTTATCTATAATACCAGTTAAAATTATGTATCTAATAAATTAACTTTTTTTTAAATTAAATTAAATCTGATCAGTGCAGATTTGTTTTGCACGAAAATAATGTTGTTGCAACCACAAAAGCAAATAATTTGTATGTATTCATAATAACACTCACACTCGTTCTACTCATTTAACTCTACATTACATACGCAAAATCACTCACCAATTATTAATTTATTATTATGAAAGTTTTCAATACATGTGGTATTATTTTAGTTTTTTGTACACTTAAAAAGTTGTTAAATTTTGTATCAGATTTTTAACATCAAATTTTAGCTTAAGGAAACATAAAAATGTCTTAATATTACTTATTATTTGTACTTGTATACGTATTTAAAAAAAAAAAAAAAAAAAACAAATACGTTTGTTTCCTAAGTTCTCACCGATAGAGAGTTTCAATATCTTTATACATGAACTATTTAATATATCTACTCTATCTATTCATGATGCTTCTAGCGAAGTGAATTCTATAGAACAAGATAGCTAAATCCAAAACAAAATTTTACGAAAAAAGGATAACTTTTTAATACGTGGAAAAAAATTACCCTGGTTCTGGCAGTGATGGTGTTGTCCTCATATTCAGATCAGATAAGAATATAATAGCGTTGCATAATAATAAAGACCCGATATATTTTGTCATTTTAAAAATCATTATCACCATCAGCTGTATTATAACGTAGCCACATCATAGACACAACGATGTGGTTGTTTTTTTTATATAATATATTATAAAATAAAAAAGCATATACTTAAAGCTAAGAAGCTAGTTCAGGGACTATAGAACAATAGGTATACAAGGATCCCCTGCCCCAAAGGGTTATTGTTACACTGTGAATAGCTATACTCATGCTAAACAAAATAGAGAACGTATTCTACGATTTCTGTGTTAAGCTAGTTGGAAAAACATGAAAAAAGCAATTTCTATTCTTCTAAGGACATAAAAGTTTCTTGACATATGAGATTTTGGCTAAATTAGATGCCTCAAGTCCTTGTAAATTAAAATTTTAATGAAAAAATAGAAAATAATATCAACATTTATTTTTACTTTTAATATTAAAGTCATTGAAAGGAAATTGGATTTAAAATGCTCTACTTACCTGTTCAATGACATGGAGTCATACTGCAGTGGTACTCAATACTCATCATGTGGTTGAAATCCGGATTTCTTGGGAGTTGGAAGAAAAAAAAAAAAATATGTACGACTGGATCGCACGCACGATCTATCGTATAGTTAAAAATTTTAATACCTGTATGATACACTCCAGTTCTCTCTTTCAAGACGATCAAACCAAATCATTATTCCCCGGTTTTCATTTTTAACGTCCGAGTGACAATTTCTTATTAATGTAGCTTGTTTGTGGAATTCCCTTCCACGACATGTTAGGGATGCGGATACATAGGGAAATTTAGGAAAAATATTTTTTTATACTATTCTTCGTCTTAGTTGGCCATCATGTTGCCAGATTGCTGTTGGTTTTGCTCTTCTGTTCAATTGTTTTCTCTTATTAAAATTGTTATTAACTTTTAATTTGTTTCAGACAATTTTTGTATAGTTAAATTTTTAAAATTATAATCTTTATGTACTCTTATTTTTCTTCTTTAAACCTGTATTCTTCTTATCACTTTTAATTTAGTTAATGATCATTCCCTTATAACGGGTGATTTTTTAAGAGGTTTAGAACTTTTTTAAAAAAAAAACACAAAAAATTCGAAAAAATGAATGAAATATTTATTTGAATCGATAGTTTGAACCTTGCAATTTAATGTTTAAAGATAATTTCATGCAAATGTTGACCGCGGCTGCGTCTCAGGTAGCCCATCCGCTGAGTCCAATTTTGGCATACTCTTTCACACATATCGGCCGGTATCTCACGAATGAATGCATGGATGTTGGCTTCCAGTGCGTCAATCGAAGCGGGCTTGTCCCTATAGACATTAGCCTTGACATACCCCCACAAAAAATAGTCTAATGGTGTCAAATCGCACGATCTAGGCGGCTAATTGACCGGCCCGAAACGTGAAATTAACTGTTCACCAAACTCGCCTCGCAATTGCGCCATTGTTTCTCGTGCTGTGTGGCATGTGGCACCGTCTTGTTGAAACCACATATCATGCAAGTCAAGAACTTCCATTTCGGGCAAAAAAAAGTTTGTTATCATCGCTCGGTAGCGTTCACCATTGACAGTAACGCTGCGATTGAAGAAATATGGCCCAATAATGCCGCCGGCCCATAAACCGCACCAAACCGTGGCTTTTTCGGGATGCATTGGTAGCTGTTGCAATGCTTCTGGCTGATCTTCACTCCATATGCGGCAATTGTGCTTATTTACGTACCCATTCAACCAAAAATGAGCCTCATCGCTGAACACAATTTTTCGATAAAAAAGCGGATCCTCGGCCAGCTTTCCAAGAGCCCATTCACCAAAAATTCGGCGTTGTGGTAGGTCGGCTGGCTTTAGTTCTTGCACCAGCTGTATCTTAAAAGGCTTTACGCCCAAATCCTTCCGCAAAATTTTCCACGTAGTGCTGTAACAAAGGCCTGGAACGCTGGGAACGGCGCCGAATCGACATTTCGCGGTCTTCTGTCATACTAGCTGATACGGCCGCAATATTTTCTTCACTACGCACAGTACGTAAACGTGTTGGTGGTTTAATGTCCAACAAAGTAAATTTGGTGCGAAATTTGGTCACAATCTTCCGAATAGACTGCTCAGAAGGTCGAGAATGCGGACCATAAAATGGAAGCAGCGCGCGATGAACATTTCGAACCGAGCACGAATTTTGATAGTAAAATTCAATAATTTGCAAGCGTTGTTCATTTGTAAGACGATCCATGCTTAAATTGCAAACCAAACTGAAGCTGTTTGACAGTGACACAAGGTACTAAACACACGTCAGCTGTCAAAACCAGTGTTGCCAAAACCAAACCAGCTAAAAAATCACCCGTTATATGCTAATCCTTAATTTATACTTAATTGCAAACAATATGTAAATCTTAAAAGTAAGTGACCAATAGGAAAGAAATACAAATACAAATAATTTTACTAAATTTTAACGAAAAAAAAAGTTAAGAAAGTCAAAAGTACCAATAAAACAAATTATTTTCAAAAATTTTAAATGAAATAAACTTTTCAGAAGCATCTTACTTAAAAATTATAAGAAAATCGGTAAAGCCATTACAAATTTCTATACGTTAATAACTACAAAAAATACGGCAATTTTCTCAAAAACGTCGAAATCCTATTTCCGTATAATGCGAACTTTTTTTTTTCTTTCAAAAACTTGAAACTCAATTTTCCTAAAATCACTTTTATCATTTATACAGGTACAAAGTTTAATCAAAATCGTTAGAGCCGTTTTCGATTAAATTTGAAAAAAAAACTCGCTATAGTATGGGAGCTCCCCGTTTTAGGTGAGCTTAAAACAACATTTAAAGCTATCAAACATCGACCCAAATTGGAAAACCGAAGCCTGCTCATTATTGATAAAATTGTATTCTTGGAAGGTGTGGAAGGCATTTAGGAGAGTTACAGTACATTGATCCTTAAAGTCCATTATTTCTTCACACACTTGTCATGATGTTTCTATGAGGGCTGAAAATAAAACAAAAACAGGTAGAACATGAGAAAGTTTTCTTAGAACTAGGGATATACAAAAATTTGAGAAATAATTTTTTCTATTTTTTTTTGTATTTTGTTGGTATAGGAGGTAGCTCTTCATATATAGGAACGCTTTTCACTTCTTATCTATCTAACCAAATTCTCAAAAGGACACTTTTAAAACTAAAACCTAACAACCAAAATGTCGTTCTTAAAATAACATCCATCCATCAAGTATACCTATTATGTGTAAACTATACCTAAGGAGTATAAAGGACCTTCAAATTCATCAAGCTTTAAACCCCTGATGTAACGCATATCACACCATCAGCAGCTAACAGTTAACACACAACTGAATTTTGAAAATTGACTTTTTGATTTAGATCTCTCTTGGTAGCTTTTAATGTGAGGCGAGAATGACAATATTCTTGTAAAGTATATTTTTTGGGATGGATAAGTATTAAGGATATACCCAACAAGCTGCCTTATCTGAAGGGAAAAGCAGAAGGAGAGTTTCAATTCAGCTCTATAATCTATATATACCAACTAATGATACTTATGTACGTTAGGTAAGTGACAAAGCAATCAATCATGTGTTCAAATAGACAGAATCAATTTCGTTTAAATAAACTTAAGAAAAAAAATTGACTTTGGATAATTTGATTGATGAAAGTGACAACTTGGCTTTGTGTACCGACTATATAGTGTAAGTATCTATATAGTCTACTATATAAATGTAAAGAGGAAACAAAAATATAATATGTCATCGCTACACGCGCATGGCCAAGTCAAAATTTAAAAATTTCCACTTAAAAATAAATAAATAAATTGGGTGGCGCCACTGCTAGTGTAGAACCGGGGCCTACAGTAACTTACAACTCTCAACCATTCCTGTATTCTTGTTATTGGCAGGAATGGAGGAGACCTACAATTTTGTGACGAATCCGAGCGGCTAAGGTAAGAAGCACTTTTTCATGATAAGATATAATTATGGAGGATTTGTGAAGTCCTCCCAAAGAGCAGTTACTGGCATACACTGAGAATCGAACCCAAGCCTTAGAGTGAATCCACCGGGTCTATGTTGAAAGAAGATATTATCGGTAATACCAAATTTTATTGAACGCTTATCTTTTATCTTTAGGTTTATAAAAATATTTTGTCATAAATCTATAAATTTGGTAGTTTTAAAATTATTTATTCTTAAAAAAAATAATAACGAGCAGAATCGCTCAACATACATACGTGCTGTCCAATCCACGAACTATAATATAATGTCCCTTGAATTCAAGTGCAACTGAAAGTGACTCGTGAAATAATTATAGTTTACCCATGTGATTTCATAAACTATGTAGGTAGGTAGGTATACTTCATGTTCAAGTATATACACACATTTACCCATTTATTTTTAATAAAGCAAGCTATACGTGTTATGTTTATGTCGAAATTAAATTATTGAGGACTAACCGGAGATGTCACCCATACTGGACCTGTCATATTCGTCATGATTACCCATGTTCATATTGAAGCGGATACGTCGGAATCGCCCTTCCGCCACCTCAAACTATACTTGTTGACACTTATTGCTGTGCGGGAGTCATCCCCTCGTATATATATACAACAACAGTAACTATATACCACTGTCCATCATGAATTCACAATGATGTTGTGGGCTAGAATTGTACCACCTCTGAACCAATATCAATCATCAAGCAAATTTAATGACCCAAAAGATTCGTTTCCTCGAATGAATGCGAATGACTGACTGCTCGACTGAACAATTCATATAAAAGGGCTATCCTTGTATAATATCGATGGAATTTGTCATATCAAGCTGATCCGTCAGTAAATTTCTCGTAAATATGGTCAATGCGATATGACGAGGTGTATATGTATAGCAACCATCACAATCCACTGAATGCAGTTGAATATTTTTTTAAATTAATAAGGATTAATCTGGGACGACCTGACAGTCATTTATGATGTGCTCTCGAACAGATTGGCAAATAATTTCAGGATCCCACTGTGCTGTGAGCATAATGACAATAATTGCAAATGAACATTGTTTGTAAAATTTATTAATGGCTATGCTGTGTTGCTATATATATAAACCGATCACATTCATACTAATATGTATCTATATCTATAGAGCGTCGGAAATGGGAATTCAGATATTGGGAATGCAGCAATTTGTAATCAAGCGGGCATCATCATCAGAAATTGCGTATACGCACCATGCAGTAAGGTAAGGAAGGAAGCGGAAGGATTCAGCATTCAACAAAATAACAGGCAATGCAAAAGGCATTTTAA
This sequence comes from Epistrophe grossulariae, assembly GCA_929447395.1. NCBI lineage: Eukaryota > Metazoa > Arthropoda > Insecta > Diptera > Syrphidae > Epistrophe > Epistrophe grossulariae. The sequence continues at coordinate 1,460,327 of OV839566.1, forward strand.
TTCACACCCAAAAGGAAGCGGTATGTGTCACAGGATGACACCACAGGAATTCATTTTTATTCCATAGAGATCTGATTATGGAATTTCAATACTGGTGAAATATTGAAATACCTCTTTACATTGTATCTCTTGAACACCCATAACCATTAACCATATTCCTATATCTACACTCATTATACAACATTTTGCAACGTTAACCACAAAGTGACAGTTATGAATATTTGTGTCCATTCCGAGATTCCCCTGCATACTATTATTGTAATTGGATATGATATTGAGTTGTGATAGAATTTGTGCGGTTGGAATGACATTTCATCAGTGTAAGAATTCGATTATCGTGGTGTTTATTCTGTTGAAATATTAACTGTAATGTATTTCTAGAATATTCACTTGAGTATACTCATATAGATGTTAAGGGTCAAGTATTTGGTCATATGTATTTAGTTTCCCTACGCTGGAGATGACACCAACCTTTAAACCAGAGTTAGTTAATAAATTGAACCCGATGTAAATACGAAAGCAGTTTTTAAGTTCAGGATTAACTTTAACTTTCAATTATTGTTAAAAATCTATCGGAATAAAAGTGCGACACTATTGTAATGCGCTTCCACTATCGAAATAAAAAAGGCGACACTTTGTAAATGACTATTTATATTGGCGCCTCTCTCTATTTTGATAGTTTTTTTTTTAATATTTATCTGTTAGATAGGTAACTGGTAAATCTATTCAGTTAATTCGGTGTTAAACCGCTCGGAGTTAACTCGACATCTGCATTGACTGAAAACACTTTTCGTACAGGAAGGGCCAAATTAAATTTGGGCCCCAAAAATAAAATTTGGGCTTTATGTCCCTGGGCCTTATGTCCCAGCACCTATTGTCCGATAACGGTCGAGTAATACCGATCAATCCCAACTTTGGATTTGTTGTCCGTTTCGCAATGATTTTTGCAGTCAATTATTCAAAATTTAAAAAAATAAATAAAATTTCAAATTAATTTCAAATCCTTAAGCTTAGTATACAGACGATTGTCAGATCTTACAATAATGTCAGAACTGTCAATGGTCTAACAATAGCTAACAATAAACTGACAATTGACATATTTCTTACAATGAAAAATTGTCCATTTATACGGTTGGTAGATTTCTCCCCAATTTGATTGTCAGCTCTCTTTAACCAACTCATTGATATTTCGGACAGTGAAGAAATTGTCAGCAATTGTAAGATGTTTTCAATGAAAACATCTGATAATGAGCAATGAGTCTGACAATATCCTAATCGACTGACAATGATAAAAATTGTGTGTTCAGACGATTGTAAGATACCTGACAATTTTTTGTCAGATTGTCGTCTGACAATGACGTTTCTGACAATATTCTCAGACAAAATTGTGTGTTCAGACGATTGTAAGACATTTGGAACAGTTTTTTCACTGACAGATCTGACAATATTGTAAGATTTGACAACCGTCTGCACTTAGCTTTGGTTAACCAAATATTTCTCTTGTTTTTATTAAGTAAATTTAATTGTTAATATGTATAGGGAATTGCATAAAAAAATAAAATGTGTACCAACCAGCTTCACATATCGAAATATCTAACTTCAATTAAAAAATGTATCTTCTGGTTTGGATTGTGTATTTCCAACTATCTAAAGGTATAATATTTGCTCGTAAAATAAAGAAGAATCCAAACGGAAATAACAATATTCATTTCAATAATAGAATCAAAGCAGTTTGTTCCAATTCAATTTATTGAAACTAATGGAAATCTAAGTGGTGAAATGGAAAGTTTGATTCGCGAGCTGGCACATTAGTCAACTCATCTGGGACCACGTTTATAGCCTTGGTATATAGTCCAGACTATACCAGGATAATACACTCATTGCATTTGCCCAGCCATAGAGATGACTTTTCACTAGATTAAATTTGCTTTAAATTGGAGCCCAGTGCACTTAGGTTGATTAGTTTTTTATTTGCTATTGGCTCGGTTTTATTTTTTTATTTTTTTCATTCCATGGAGTGGGACGAATTGGACATGAAATCCTATTGTGGCACAATCGAACCAACTCAGTCAGATGGCTGGCTGAGAATTTCTATTGATGACATTGGTGAATGGAATCGTATTGATGGTGATTAGAGAGAGGAGACTAGAAAAAAGTCCTATATATACCATTATTGGAAAAATAAATATTTGCAATCCGATAATGGTTGGAGGTGGTATGGTAATATTATGTAGATTTGCTTTGGCTATAACATACATACCTATGTATATTCAATGTTAGAAATCCATTTGGAATGACAGCTTGCTCTGGTGGTGGACTTTAGGTGTTTGAATGGTTTGGTATTTAGTTCAGTAAAGGATTTTATGGAGATTTGGATTTTATTCCGTTAATAACGGTTTAGGTATCTTCATATAGTATAAAAGGATTTGATGAAAAAAAAAGTAAAAACACGTTAACACTAAATGGAATTATTTAAGCAAGATTATGATTTTTAACATACATTTAATTTAAGTTCGACTCATAGAAAATATATCTTATGAAAATGGTACCTATACTACTTAAAGTTACTATACCTATTATTAGAAGTTTGGAGACTACTATAAGGCTTATGTAAATCAAGATCCATAGTCATATATTAAATATTCAGTTGGGTTTGTATGGAAAGTGGGTTTTTGCCTAAAGTTGTCTTAGTTACGGGAAAATGCATTTAGAACATTCATATGTCGATTATGGAATCCGCAATACTGGATCCGCAGTGATTCTCAGTTCACTGTTCTCTTTTCTTTTCACGACAAATGAGTAAAAAGAAGAAGGACACTGCACTGCGGATCCAGTATTGCGGATTTCATAATCGTCATGTATATTATTTCCACAGCTTCTTATATTGAGTCAATACAAAATAAGCACCATAGGGTAAACTGTTCAAAATTGATTTTTTTTATAATCGATGGTGTTTTAAAATTTTTGGTTAAAACTTTTATGGCACTTTGGTTTGGGGTGAAAATTTGTATCTGTGAATAACTGTATTCATGGATGTTAAGATATCAAAAGTGAACAACAATGAACAACAATGAAAAATGTATCCAGATCAAAAACTAAGCTTTTATTTCAAAAAAGGGAGAGATTTTTATTAACTTCCACTAAAGTATTCAGCATAAAGAGACATATATGTACATAAATAAAATGTTTTAATCTACAATTCTTACAAGCTCAAATGAAAAACAGACAACAAAAGTAGAAGTACATAATAATGGATTCACTGTTAAAAACTAAAAGGCCTAATTCTTGATTCAAAATATGTGTTCATAGAAAATATTATTGAATGTATGAAAAAATCATCATTTTTCCCTTAGTTTTTATAGGGAGGGAACTTTTGTTTCCATTTTGCTTTCCAGTACCCCTTGGCCTATTTATAGTAAATTGGACAAAAAATCCAGAAGCTTGGTTTTGAATCCAGCCTATTCCAAATCTTTGTTTGTTTAAGATTTAACTCCACTTGCGAAGAATTGACCAATCCTCCAATCCAATACTTCTCATTGCGATGCGAATGGAGTTTCAAAAGCTTATAATATGTTTTTAGAGACAGATTCAAAGACGACGCGAACATATATCCGTCGCGTGTGGGCTGAAATGCAGTATAGTTTCATTCATTGGTGTTCGCTTGATCTATTGACGAAAATTAATTTCGGATCATTGGTTAAAGTCCAGGAAGGACAAATTGCTTTATCCAATTAACATCATTATATAAATTGGTTTCGTGCAGAATACAAGACAATTACAAAGGCACATAGAAAGATGTCAAAAGGGAATTTAGATATAGATTCTCCTGTTGAAGTTATAGGTCTAATGATAGATGGCCGTGCCGTGAAGCAATTAAAATTATCGACTTGTCTAATTAATTAATTGGATGGGCTGTAATTTAATGCACATATATACGCACGAACAAAACGAACACACATACGGCATACCTATAACACATACACTGCCGGGTGCATCTTTTTCCGTGTGAATATGGTTTAATAGGTAGGTTGGGTAACTATAATTTTGTTTGTGATATTTGAAATATCAAGTTGCAAATATCCAAAGGGTGCAATTTAGTTTAATAATATTTTCTATTTCGATATAAAACAAAAGAGAATTTAAATCACTCGAGTCCTTTTACTTTTTCCTTCCTTGGGTTCGTTTTTGTTGAGCATTATACCTATTCCATGGATATAATAGATATAGTTTTATTTTTCCAGGACACAATATGAAATTAACGTTATTTTTATTGAATCTATAACTTATATTGATTTTTAGTCTCCCTTTCCCTTTCAATAGGTTCAATGCACTCTCACATTTTACTTGATTGAAATTTCAATTTGCTAAAGTTGTGTTACTTTCGTGATGCCGTGACAAAAACTAGTTACGATAGTTGTTAAAGTAAAATACTTTTAAACCGACACCTTCATTTGATGTATGAAGATAGAGAAAAGAGTTAATTAAATGTGGATTTTTGACTGAAACTTTTCAAATGCCAATAGCTATAGTGATGTTTTGTAAGAGAGTTTTCCATTATCTAACAATTTTAATTGATACTGTCATGCAAATTGAATTAAAATTATTTTTTGCACGAAACAAAGAAGGTACATGCTTCACACCAACTTGTTCTTACAGCTCGAGTGTATAATATTTATTTATAAATAGAATTTTTGAAAAAAAAAACAAATTTTAGCAGACTTTCGCAATAAATTAAAGAATTCAAATTTCCAAAAACCGTAAATATACCTATAGTTACAGATTCACGTATATGTATTATGTATGCCAAAAAATCGAATTTATAATTTTTCATTGTTCGTCTCAAAACATTGGAAATCTAATTATAATAAACTTTGGGGCTCCCGGAAATTACCCCAGATTTTTTTTTAGGAAAAAACGCCAGACGCATTTCAATACAAATTTCTGGACTTTTTTGCTAGGAAAAAAAACCAAACTTTTCTGGGAGACTTTCCTGGGTTGCATGTAGTTGGCCCCCCAACTTTTGAGTTGAGAAAAACTGAAAATGGCAATCGTTTGTGCGTCGTTTGTGCACGTTTGTTCATCTTTTAGAATTATTTGTACACCCACGGTTTTTTTTATAGAGACACTTCAAAAAATGAGCATGTAGTTAGCCCCCCAACTTTAAGGCACGAAAATTCTGAAAATGCAGTTTGATAGTAATCGGTTGTGCATCGTTTGTCATTTTTTTTTTTTTGTACAAGTCCCAAATTTTTTTCAAACAAAATTTTTTTTTTAATTTTTTTTAATTTTTTTGAAAAATATGCAATTGTTGTGCACATTTTATAAAGATTTTTCATGAATTTAGTTTTTTTTATTTTTTTTTTTATTTCTATTTTTAAATAATTATTTAAATATTTTGGGACACAAAAACATGTAGTTAGCCCCCCAACTTTAACGCACGAAAATTCTGTAAATGCAGTTCGATAGTAATCGTTTGTGCATCGTTTGTCATTTTTTTTTTTTTTGTACAGGTCCCAAATTTTGTTTACACAAATTTTTTTTTTTTAATTTTAAATTCTTTTGGAAAACATGCAATTGTTTGTGCACATTTTATAAAGATTTTTCGTGGAATTAGTTTTTTAAATTTATTTTTATTTCTATTTTTAAATTAATTATTCAAAATATTTTGGCACAAAAAAATTAGTTTGGCTCGTTTATTTGAGCGTTTGAAAAATATTTAAATGCAGTTCGTTGGCTAATCGTTTTTACACGTTTGTCTTTTCTTTTTTCTTATGTCCCAATATTTTTTGGCATACAAATTTTTTTCCAAAAATTTTTGTAAAATTTAAAAATGTTTGGGACAGAAAACTGTGTTTCACTTGAAACGTGATAAACAGTTCGACAGACAATCGCAATTTTTTTTGTATACATCGAAACAAATACTTGTCATATAAAAACTACATTTTAAAATGCGGTGTACATATTATAATGAGTATCTAATCATTGACTGCATATATGTATACATACCTACATACTTCTATATAAAAAATCCTTCATCAAATCTAGACGTTTATACATGGGAAAACACAAAAAAAACCTAGGTATAGGTACATACGTATATAGATGATTCATATTAAACAATTTTCTATATAAGAATAACATGAATTCTAAAAATCAAAGAACTTTTGAAGGCATAAATATAAGTTTGATTTTGAATGTAGATACCTTAAACAAAACAACCTTCACGTTTTTACACAGATGACTTTATAATCTGATGTAGGTATTGAAACACGAACAAAGGTACGTGGTAAGATATTGAAGTTATACTTATTGTGCATCCATGACTATAAACTTGCAAAAGTCTCATAAAATATTTGCATCTATAGGTATATTCTAAAGCATTTCAAAAGGATGTGCCTCCATATAAAAAGTTGGAAGAAAACCATATCGGAATCTTTGAACTACATTTTTTTCTTGTCCCCACGTAATACCTATATTTTATATAGGATGGATGAATAAAACATTCCATCGATAAAAATTTCTCAAGAACTGAGAATGAAAAGTACAAGTGCTCGGTACAAGTCCTGTGGTGACTCGAAGAAGACTACACGTTCCGCGAAAAGGTTTCTTTTTATAATCTATGATGATACTGACTATTGAGCTAAAACCGGAACAAAGTTAAATTTTTTATTTCTACCTCTGTCATCTGTGTTGCATCAATGATAAATGATAAAGTTTACTAAAAAATCATGAATATAAGACTTTGGCGTTTAGTGAGAAAGAAAATCCAAAATTAATATATTTCAGAGAAATGTTTATGGTTTAGCGAATTTTATACCATAGGAAATTTGTAATAATTTAACTCTAAAGTAAAATAGGTTTAAAATTGAAGTTTGAAGTTTTCTGTGTGCCAATTTTCGTGTTCTTAAATGTTTCAAATAGGTTGTAATCGATCTGCATTAGAAGTTCTAAGTTCAAGTGGAAAGTTCTATTTTTTATTTTAAGAAAAGCAAATGAATCTTCAACGCAGCAGGAGCACGTATTGATTAAACATAAATACATGATGAAAACATATTGGAAACAGCCCTTCCTATTTCTAAGAAAGAAGACCTAGCAGTCCCTGGACCATAATTTCTGAGTGCGTAATTAATTTGAAATTGAAGATATCTGCTTCTAGAAGTTCGATCCCTGCTTATACGAGTATATTTTTAAAATGCTTCAGAAACAATGTTAAGTAGTTTCAATACTTTCAGACTCACCTTCGGGAAATACCTAATATGTCACCAAAAACTTCAACCTTTTTTTTTTTCAATAAATGTCAGTTCCTTTTTCGTTCTTCGGATTAAATATCTTTCCCTTTTCCCACCGTTATATGGAAGCTGATATTTATGGCAACACGATAAGTAAAAGTTTCGAATATTCAACCTCTTGCTCTTCCTTCTGTGTTTTCTTAATATTTAAATATGAAAGACTGAAGTGGGTTTATGTGTATAGAAGGAGAACATGACAAGACTATTGCCTGCCAATGGCGCTGAGAGGATACATCATCAAATCTGCTTTTGAATTCCCACTTCTTAAAAGACTCGCATAAATGTCAACTTCTTTATATTCACTCAGTGAAGCACTTGTCTTCAGTTTATCTTTGCTTAACCTACTTTATAATCCTTTGTATATAAGAAATTTATACACATATTTTATTTTGCCAATATTGTTCTTAAGGGTTTCTCAAATATATATACAACAATACATACATACATATCAAGCCGAGATATATAGGGGGACTTTGAAAGTTGAACCCTTCTCTTATATTGTCCTGCGATTAAGCACGTTTGTTAAGTACCTACTGGCTCTTGTTATCATGCCTAGTACCCTTGTGTGCCTAAGAAGCTCAGTACATAGCAATGAAAGTATTAAAAACTTTTTTGACTTATAAAATGCCAGTTTGATGACAGAATGACACTTTGTGAATGAATTGTGTTTGTTTGTCTTATCTAAAGAATATTATAAGGTTCTTGGGTTAGGTTTTTTTGTTTTATTTTATAGAGAGAATTATACATACTTTTTAATTTTCATTCAAGTTACATTGAAAATAAAATATTACAAAGGGTATGCTAAAGCTGCAATAAATTATTTGGACTGCGATCCTAGCAACGAAATTCGTCGCTTTCGCTTGTGCTATGAACTTTAAACATTCACAGCCGTATCTATTAGATTTTCTTAAAACGTCTCTTAGAGGTCATTTAGTTAAGTTTGCTTAAATACTTAAATTACCTTTGAATGATGTTACTTAAATTCTTATCTATAATCGTTTTCCCATTGATACTTAACTAAACAACGATTGTGGCATGTATTCTAGGAATTGCATACTTTTAGGCTGTTTTTGAAAGCTTCGAAAAAAATTCAAACAAAAAACAAGCTCATTAGCAAATAAGAGGGAAAGAGAAGCAACTGGATGGTATGTAGGCCAAAGCAAAAGAAATGAAACCGGACTCCATTTTGTTTTATGACGTGTTTTTATTTTCACAAATTTCTTTGGTTTTTTTCAGTCGTTTGATATAAATATATCTTTTTTATAATTATTATTCATACTTTCTTTAATTAGAACACAAAACTGAAAATTCTACATACATACATATACAGAATACATATTATGTATATTATACATATTTCTCTAATAAATACACAAAAACAATTCTTTTGAGATCTCAAAATATATATTAAATGGCTTTAAGTTACCTCTAAACGCCCTGATTGGCGTTTAAGTTAAGAGGCCTTTAAGTCATGGTGCTTAAATGTGAAAATTGATTATAGATACCGATTTCGCACTTAAGAGCTATTTAGAGGTATCTTAAAGTTAAGATGGCTTTAAAATTTCTTTATAGATACGGCTGTCAATGTTCAATTATGAAATTCAGGAACTAAAAGGAAATATTTATTTAATGAAAATAATTATTTAATAAAAATATTTTTTAATATAACACGTTTTTTTTAAATTAACAATAAAATTATAAATCAATTTATCCTATATACCTTGACAAAAATTAAGTTAGATGCATGCAATAGATATACGCAATAGTAATACTGCTTTTAGACGACTAAGACGACTGAAATTTTTAATGAAAAGGAACACCCTCCACACCCTTTACTCTTTCAACCTTTGCAACTTTGTTTACCCCGGCCACCAACTACGTCCCCCGCCTACGTGCTTAAAAATCGCAAGGGGTAATTGCTTTCTTTAAAAACCGTCTAAGGAATATACACAGTAGCATGAATGCGCCCTGCATTTTTCGTTTTAAAGTCTTTGATCAGTTTCTATGACTCTCCATTCGGAGAGTTTTGGATAGGTAATCGAACGCGCCGATTATTATTAGGTTGTCGTTGCATATAAAGCTGTAATCAGATGTGTTTGCAGGAAGACGAATTTGCATCATAAATAAAAATCTATGTACAGTAAACCCCGCTTAAGAGAAACTGGAAAACGAACCCCGCTTAAGTGAATTTCACTTAAACGGATTTAAAAATTCCATAAACGGTTGTGACAAAGCAGAAGTTCAAATATAATTTTGAAAATTTGATGGAGTTGAGAAATAAAAAAGAAGTGAAAGCGTTCAGCAATTTTTTTGTTCTGTGCGATCCAATATTTTTTCACTTTTTTCAATGAAAATATAAAATTAAATTGAAAAAATTGAAATATCCTGGTTTTTCACTTAAGCAAGTTTTACTTAAGCGGAGTGTTATAAAGGTAATTGGTCGCCAAATACTCGTGTTTCAGATAAGCGGGTTTTTCTCTTAAGCGGGTTTCTCTTGAGCGGGTTTTACTGTAGGTACCTTAATAATTGAAGCTAAATATTTTCGTTGATGTCAGTTTGCAATAAATATGTATGTTATACATTTGAAAATTCTATTTATAATTACAATTAGATTGTTTCAAGTACGTACACATAGTATAGAGCTACATACATTTTATCAAATTCCTTATTCACTTTTCTTCTTTTTTTTAAGTTCTATTCACTTTTTATTTACTGTGAAACAATCTAGGTATACAGAGTATGTATATGTATGTTTACTGTCTAAAATAAGTTCACAAGAAAAATGGAATTTCAAAAGAAAATACTTTGACATGACAAGTGCTGTAAGAATTTTTAAACAACAATAGAATGTATATATTCAGTGAATTCAACTTTATTAAATTTATTTGCGAATTGAAAATTGAATAAAAAACTCCATAATATCGCTGAATATTTGAATAGTACCTATGTATGTATATATAGATTTTTAAATTAAATTTAGGAAGAAAGTATGCTTTTTGAAAATGTTATAAAATGTTTCGTTGGAAACATTTCTTATTTTTGTTTTTCATTAAATGAAATACATGTACATATGTACCTACATATACAAAGAGTTTAAAGTTATTTTTTTTTAAGCAAAGCTAACACTAAAAATTGACAAAAAGTGAAAAATTCTAAAAATTTGTTTCCATGATCTGCCAAATAATAAAAGTAATACAAAATTTCAAAAAACTTTGATAGGTAGTTGGTGGAAAATGAAAAAAAGTTGACATATACGTACATATCTACAAAGTATGTATTAGGGTACACTCAGAGAAAAAAGTTGTAAATACAACAATTTTATACTTTATAGTTGGGTGGACCACAATTTCCTTTTTTTTCAATTGCAATGCAAAATATTGAATCAACACGACGCACAGTGAGCCCAAATGGCATTTTGCATCTCAAAAAATCTTTTTTCGAAATTATTGTGGTAGCTGAAATTTGTATGCAAATGAATCAAGGAAATGTAAATTTTTTCTTAAAACCCATTTTTAACAAAAACCTACCAAAACCCTACTACATTGCATAAAAATTAGATTATAATTAGATTATAGATTATAGAATTAGAAATTATAAGTTCATAAAAAGTTAACTATATCTATGGGTGAATTTATTTTTTAGAACTCAAAACTACCGACATAACAATATCCAATTAACAAGTTATTGACCGCGAATAAAGGCAACTAAAATTAAAATTCGCATTAAACTAAATTTTAAAGAGCTAAATCTATATTTATTCAGGGTGGTTTTTCATAAGATACTAAAAATGAAAGTGGGTATAGCTTAGATCAAGACAAGAAGAAAATCGTTTTAGAGTGGAGGTCTATTTGCCCACGTTTAAGCAGGAGGGGCAAGTTTCTAAAAAATCGATTAAATCGATTAGAATTAAAAAAAAAATATTTAAAATCAACGGCAACACTTGCAATTTTATGATATAACTTTTTTGAAAGCCAAAACTCCATCCATTAGTTTTTAAACTAAATTATTTCAGTGAATAGTTTCGGGAAAATAAATTTTTAAAACCAAAATCAAAAAAAAAATATGTAATATAAATAGAATTTTGGTTATTAATAAAATCAATGCTTTGATCAACTTGTAGTCAAGCACTAAACACCATTAGCCATATGAATAAAGAAATTTTAAAGCCATCGTAACTTTAAAATAGCTCTTAAGTGTGAAATCGGTATCTATGATCAATTTTCACATTTAAACGTTACTTAAAGGCTTCTTAACTTAAACGCCAACCACCGCGTTTAGTTAAAGCCAATTTAAATATATTTTGACATGTGAGAATAATTGTTTTTGTGTATTTATTAGAGAAATATTTATATACATATGAATGTAATGTATGCAGAGTTTTCAGTTCTAATTAAAGTAGTTATGAATAATAAGTACAAAAAAGATTTGTTATTTCTTTTAATAAATTGTAAAATAATTTTTTATTTCTTAAACATCATCAGCCGTATCTATAAAGAAATTTTAAAGCCATCTTAACTTTAAGATACCTATAAATAGCTCTTAAGTGCGAAATCGGTATCTATAATCAATTTTCACATTTAAGCACCATTACTTAAAGGCCTCTTAACTCAAACGCCAATCACGACAAATTCTACCTACTCTTATTTCCTAATGAGCTTGTGTTTTGTTTTCATTTTTTTAAAGCTTTCGAAAACATCCTAAAAGTATGCAATTCGTATAATGGGTGACACAATCGTTGTTTAGTTAAGTAGATTTCAATGGTAAAACGATTATAGATAGAAATTTAAAAAATGGATTTAAAAAAAAAGTAAATCTAATGATTCCTTATATTTCGAAGGTAGAATTTTCCAGATTTGACCTAATTATTTCAAGAAATAAAAAAGTTACAGATTTTCGAGACGCAAAACTCCATTCGGGCCCACTGTATGACGGTCCATGGCCAAATTATTATCTCCCCATTACAATATGGTAGGCACACCGAATTCCATGCCCAACCTATAGTTTAAAAAAAGAGTCATATAAAATCATCAATGGTAGATGCGTCTAAAGAGGTAAAAATTTAAATAACATTATGAGTATATACATATTTTGTCTAAAACTGGAAACCCCTAATTAAAATCCCATAGTACCATAGTCCATAACAGGAACTTCTATATTAGATAATTTCTTTGAAAGGTTAAACCATATCAATAATTTGTAAATGTACATCTGAATTTATTTTTAAATCTTTTTAAAAATTATGTAGGTAAAATAAAAATTATATAGGTCCTTTATTGATTTCTTCAAAGAAAGATTGGTTTATTTTAAATGAAATCAAGAATTAAGACTTTAGAATATAATATACGATATTCGAGAAGACATAAGATATCTGCAGAAAAGAAAAAAAAATCAACTTTATCGTTTCAAGACCTTATATAAAAAACTGTTGGTATGTTGTTTCAAAAGGAGCTGAAAAAATAATTGAAATTGAATCCCAAAGCCAATATCTAAGAACAGTCAATGGATACATAAGCCCTGGGGAGGGAAACAAGAAAACAATTATTATGTTGTATTTTTAGATCAGTTTTCTTTATTTAATATAGATAAAACCATTAAACTTTTGGTGTGAAATTTCAAGTCGAAAAATATAAATGAATCAATCAATTCTCAATAGATTTAGGACCTTTAGGGGCGGATATATAAAGGATGCCAACATCTTAAAATCATGTTCATATAATGTACTGACAATGAACAAAATCATATGATTTTATCCTAAAATGCACAATTTTTTAACTAAGCCTGCACTTCACCATATAGAAAAGTAAAAACCTCAAGGCTGCCTATTGGTTTATTCCGAAAAGGGTAATTTTTATAAAGAAAAGTATTAAAATATTTTTTGTAAGAAATTTTCTAAGCTACAAATTAGTTCTTAACAATTTTTTTTGTACAACTAAATAATTGGGAGGTATTCCTCAAAATTGCCTCCCGCCCGTATATTTTGGAAATTTTGCGCCTCCAAGCAAAGTGCCGCCTGGCCCCTGCCACGCTACACCACTATTTCATACTTACAAACGAAATATTATATTCCAGTATATAATTCTCGTTTTCTCATTTTTGATGTGTAAACATCTATACTGGCGGTAGGGTGAAAAGAAAACGTAACGTAACGTTGTAATCGTGATCGTGATCGTGGTCGTGATCGTGATTCTGAGCTTTACGAAAATTGAGTGCGTTCAACAATATGTACGTTCAGTAACTAAACGTTGAGTATTTATATACGAAATCAAAAGGTCGAGTTCACTTCGGGTTGAAATTTGGTTGGCTGCTTAGAGGATATATTAAGCCCCTATTACACGATTCCCCTATTACATGATTCTTTGCGTCTGAACATAATGAGTGCGAAAGAGAAAAAAGATAAGACGGAAGACCAGTTGCCCTGTGAGTCGTGGGCCAAGTTTTACGAGACTCTTTTTGACGCTTCTTTAGCATTATCCGTATTTTGTATTCTTTGCATTACTTTTTTTCAATTACATGACTGCTTTGAGACCAGAGCGGTTTTTCTATTTTGTTTTCCTTTCAGTTCCAGAGATTTTTGATGTGTAAACATCTATACTGGCGGTAGGGTGAAAAAAAACGTAACATATCTTGTAGTCGTGATTCTTATCTTGTAGCCGTGGTCGTGATTTTGATTCTGAGCCAGAGATAAGTCTGCTATTACACAATGCATCTAGACGCATGCGACTTTTCGAACTACGTAAGTGCAAAAGAAAAAAAAAATCGAAAAGATGAGACGGAAAAAAAGTGACCGGTGTCGCGTGGGTAAAATTTTCGGTGCATCTATTTGACGTTTCTCTTTTCTCTTGTCCGTTTTTTACTATTCTGCTTCATATGGTTTTGTTGTTCAAAGAGTAAATTTCGATGCAACGCACTGTTATTGATAACCTTATAGGCTTTCCAGAAATGAGAAATTCATCTTTAAAAACAACATAAATAAAATAAATTATTGCTTTTCTTGACTGATATTCATTTAAAGGCACACAAACCTTTCTTTCTTCAATGTATCTAATAATGAAAACAAAAATAAAAACAGAAAAAGTTTTTTTATTGCTTGAGCACAGCCCAACACGAAAATGAAAAATAAAGAGAACTGTCAAATTAGATTCATGACTTTGGTTTCAACGTGTAATAGCGCTTGAAACAGCGGACGAAATAACAAAGAAGAATTCGAAGAAGGCGCATGCAACTACATCAATCGTGTTATAGCAGACTTATGAATTATCCATAACCTCTGTTCTGAGCTTCACGAAAATTGAGTGCGTTCAACGCTATGTATGCTCAGTAACTAAACGCTGAGTGTTTATATACGAAATCCAAAAGTCGAGTTCAGTTTGGGTTGAAATGTGGTTGGTTGCTTAGACCATATTGTACATGGACCTCGCTTTCAACATGGCTGCAGGGTTTCAACATAGAAGGCCGCCTTTTTTGGCAAATTGGACGGAATAAGGTCATTGAATGGGAAATATTTTTAAATATAATTTTAATGATTGGCTAAGAGCCCACTGCTGTTTGTTGGTGTGAGTGATCGCAAAAATTCACTGGTATGTTTAGATAGATCTTAACTTTTTTATAAGCGTGGTTGGGGCCTTTGTCGGTAAACTACAAAACGCATTTTCCAGGCATCGTTACCGATTTTCAAATTTGCTTATGAAAAGTTAAGATCTATATAAAAATACCAGTAAATTTTTGCTATCATCCACACCCTAAATTTGATGTAGGCTCTCGGTCTATGAGGCATTCGGGCGAGTTGATGTTTACACATCTCAACCGTGAGTCCCGGCACTCACACTTTTTTTTTTAAGCGTCCTTAGAACTTAGAAGCATTAATGTTGTATAAGAACTTTTATTAAGAATTCATAGTTTTGTTTTCTTTGAGGCAACATGTACTTTTCTTCTTTGTAAAGGAAATGCATACTCAAACCTTAGAATGACAAAAAAAAAATAGTATACAAATATTACTTCATATATTTCCACAGTTTAACCAGCCATACAAATAAGTGCATTAAATTTTCATTTAATTTAAAAAAAAGAGAATCCTTCGAATGAAAGTGAAAAAGGTAAACATAAATATTTAGAAATGTCCTGTTAGAGAAACAATGCATCTAGAAATTTTTGTTTTCTTAGGTTTTGTAACATTTTAGACAAATAGAATTTTTGCACATTGCTTTTTTTATTTTATTTTCTATCCCTGCAGTGAATGCAAATAAGAAAACATACTTCCAGTATTTTCTTTTTTTTATTGGTTTGTTTTCTTATATTCTGCAAGAGTATGAAAACTTCTTAATGCGCTGTTGAAACTGGCTACTAAGAAGCAAGTGCATACTCATCTATAAGATGATAAGACGATGCACGCAAAAATACTATGTATGTATATTGTACAGTTAGAACATTGTAATAGGTTTTCTGGATTTTTTTTTTAATAAAAGAAGAAAAAAACTCTCACAATCCTTATTATTATACTGAATAAATTAAATTTTTTATATTTAAAAAGAAAACAGCTTTAGGACACAAGCAATGTCAATGCCAAAAGTATTATGTACATAAACGAAAACAGTCGAGACTGTTGAACTGGAAAAATCTACCTTTCTAATCTCATTAAAGGAAGGTTACTATACACTTTTACTTTCTGATGTAAATTGAGTTCACGGATACTTCACAAATTAATTCAGATAAGAAGAGTTATAAATAAAACTCTTTAATCTTAACTTATTTTTGGGTATAGCGCAGTATCATCCTCTTCCAGTAGGTTGACCTTTTATTCAAAAGGCTAGATAATAACTCTGAGGTCAGTGAGTTGAAAAGCTTTCAAAAGAGCAATTGTAACCTCGAGTGAACAAGGTTAACAAGATGAAAGAAAAAACAAAACTTCATTAAAATTGAATTTTGAATTAACTTCAAATATGTTAAACTCTGTTGAATTTTGTTCAACTTCATCAAAAAAAGTTTAAGGGCAAGTTCATGGATTCATAAAAACTTGAAATCTTGACCTGGAAAAAATTTAATTGTGTACTTTTTATTCACAATTCGTTAAGAGCATATCGGTAGTTTTTTGGGAAAATCGGGCAGGAGTTTATAAGACGCCAGCTTGGAATTTTCAAAAAAAAAAAGTAGTTAAAATAAAAAAAAAAAAAAAAAAAACGAGGCCAGCACTTACAATATCATATTATATATTTTTTTAAAGCCATTATTCAATTATATTTTTAAACTTAATTATTTAAAAGAATATAGTTTTTGAAAAATTCATTTTCAAACTCAAAATTTTGAAAAAAAAATCCAACAAAATTTTAAATGCATTTCTTTCAATATTTTACGTTATTAAATGATAATTTTTTTTTAATTCAATGCTCTCATCAATTCTAAGTCAAATGCTAAAAAGCACATGCTAAAATGGTTTCTTGTTTTTGAGAAAATTAAAAATAAGAAAATGTACTTTTTAGTGGAAATAGGATTTTTAGACCAATCACCAAAGGATTGAAGCCAATACTAATGGAAACTTATTTTACAGATATTTCCCAAAAATTAGAAGACAGTTTTGCATTTGGTTTTTAGCGCTTGACTAAAAATTGATTAGAACATTGAATACGAGAAACAAAAATACTACTTAATGATGGAAAATTTTGAAAAATTAGTTTCCAATTTTTTTCTAATTAATTTTTGTATAATAACACACTAGCGGTTAGTCTGCCAAGCTTTCGCACCATCATATTAATATTGAAGATTTAAATGAACAACAACACTTGGGAGTGAGCTACCACCAAGTTTGTTTGTTTTTTTTTCAAAATTTTGTGTTTGAAAAATAATTTTCCAAAAAGTTTTCAATTCAATAATTTTATTTAAAAAAGAATTCATTAATTTTTTTCCTGGCTTTGAAAAAAAAAATACAACATAACATTGTTAGTGTCGCCATATGTTTTTTTGCTTTAAGTCATTTTTTTATATAGAATCCAAGATAGCGGTTTCATCTGCACCTAGATTTTCCCCGAAAAACCACAAATATGCTGCTAATAACTCCCTTTAACGAATTGTAAAAAAAACTGTAGGTACCTTTCCATTATTTTGGCTTCAATATAATTGGTTTAAATTGATCTAAATCTAAAAATTCTATTTCCACTAAAAAAGTAGTAAAGTACATTTTGTTATTTTCAATTTTCTCAAAAACTAATAGACATTTTAGCATCAGATTTTTAGTGTTTGACTAAGAATTGATAAGATCATTGAATATTAGAAACGAAAATACTACTCAATAACGTAAAATTTATAAAGAATTAGTTTTCAATTTTTTATTTTGTTTTTCAAAATTTTGAGTTTGAAAATTAATTTTTCAAAAAGTATTAACTTCACTTTTAAAATTGGATTTAAAAACAGAATTCAATAATGGATTTTTGGCTGTAAAAAAAGATATAACATTGTAGGTGTTGACGTTCTTTTTAAATATTTTTTTTAATTTAATTTAATTTTTCTTAAAGTTCCAAGACGGTGGCTTAAGCTCCAGTCCAATTTTCCTGAAAAACTACCCATATGCTCCTAATAACCCCTTTCAATGTATTGTGAAAGAAAAGTGTACCTACAGTTAGATTTTTCCATGTCAAGCTGTTTTTATACATAGCGACTGGGCTACACTATTTTCTCTGTTTCGACTTTTTCCTTATGCGTGATTACGGTTGGATATGGACTGATAAAATATAATTGAAGTATGTTCTCGCAATCATCCAGTATAGTACAGTATACTCTCTGCAAACGGACACCTCTCATAACCGGATCGATTTCAAAGAACAGAATTAAATTCATGATTTTTCATATAGTAATGACTCTCCCATAGGCGGACTCTATAATAACCAGGCGCGGACACCAAATTTAATAACCGCAATAGAGTTTGGCTGTCTCATAAGGGGACAAAGTACATGTGGAGTACTATTTATCAATTTTAAAAAGGTCCATTTCACTATTTTTGGATAATAAATTATACAACTTGTAGAAATATGAAGATTATAGGGGTGAAATCCTCGCAAGAAAAAAATCACAAAAAAATTCTTGGACAGAAATTCATTCATAGGTGAAATTTTGTTGTATCTCTTAAGCTATATTCTGTTTTTAAAGTACATTCCAATTTTTACAATACGAGAAGGCACTCGGATTAGAATAGGAAAATTTCAATTTAATTTTTTTTGTTTTCTCATAAGCGGACACCTCTAATAATTGGACAAATTTCTGGGTACCATCAATGTCCGGTTATGAGAGAGTTCACTGTATACTCTTAGTGCAAAATTGAAAATATAAATTTACAAAATAACAACATAAAAAACATTTTTTTATTTCTTTTTTTTTTTATTTTAAATTTCGCTTGTTTCCTTTTTTAGCTCGATCATTTCGCAAAATAATTATAAATATTTTAACAACAACTACATATATAAGAGAAAAAACATTGATGTATCCTATATACTCGTTAAAATAACTCCAACTCTTGTTTTTAATTTACCTGAAAGTTTATTTTACCTCATTATGTATAACTCAATATGAATTTTTAATTGGTTATTTTTCTCCTTATTTTATGAAACAAATTAAATTACAAAAAAATTAATTTGTATTAATTTACAAATTCAACTTTATTTTCCAACTGCCCTATGAACCAACATATATGTTATCTTTTGTTTTTATTGATTTCCGGCTGGGTATAAAATAAACGTATGGAACGTATGGACTTCACATGTTAGCCGAATATATCTGATTGATACCTTTCTATTTTTATATAGTTACTCAATGATTTTTTTTTTGTAACAAATTAATATGTATATGTTTTCGATTTCGATACAGTGGGACACAATGATTTTGTGTCACAACGCTGTTGTTGGTATTCGAATAAAGTATGAATTATGAAGGGACATGACGTAGAAATAGTTAACACTTAGTTTTGTCTATCAGAAGTTTTCATCCGGTGGGATATACATACATAATTAATTATTTTGTATCTTGTTTTACAACTATACAAAAATATCGCTAATATTTGGTTCAAACAACAACAAATCCATCGCTAGCAGAAATCAAACATCATCATGGGTCATATATGGGAAGTAAGAATCCATATAGTCCTTTTAACTAAAACACATATAAGAACAACAATATTCGTCAAAATTTTAATAATTTTTGTTTGGTTAAATCGTTGGTATCTATAGGTATATCTAAGTACATAAAACAAAAAAAAAACAATGCATCAAAACCATGTTTCTATATGAGTCACATTTTGTCTATATGCAAATAACATCATGCAACAAACTGGCATCACCAGAAGCAGATTTTCTAGCTATTTATTCATTTGTGTGGTGTTTCATGTGGCTGAGCAGGCTCCACCTATAGGTAGATAAAGGAAGCCAAAACCAGTCGAGTCAACCGAGCAGCAAACCAAGCTAACCACCAACGCCATGCAACGTGGCATCACTCCAGCCATGCATCGCCCGCTATCATCGCTGCTTCTGCCGTGTTACTGAGGGTATATTGTTTTGTATACTACTGGAGATGTAGACTGGAGTATGTTAACATGTTTTGAGGCCAATTTTCAATTTTCCTACCTCATCATCCAGCATATATACAGATGAAAAAATATGAAATTTAAATATTCTACCACAATATTGTATCGCTTATAGTCCTGATGTGAATTCAAACAGTTCTATAAAATATTGCTTTATGTGAATGTTGCGAATGATTTAGAATGTAATAGTTTTTTTTATTTTGTTCTAATATTTGAAAAATAGTTAGTATTGTTTGTGTTTTGGTACTTATTAATGAAAAATATAGTTGAATCAGTGAGTGGAAGAAGGATAAAAGTGCCATTTTACAGAAACATGCAAATTGTATGGGTAAAACTTTGTGATTTTATTTTGGCTAACCTTAAAATCTGGAAAAAAAAATCCGTTGGCATATACAAACATAAAATTGAATGTTCTTAAAAAATGGTCTTGACCAATTATTAATTGATAAAAGCTAGCGTTATGTAAATACTAGGGTGCTTTGCAAAAGATGCGTCGAAAGGCAAGATGGTATAAACTTGGTAAAGGAACAAAAAAAAAACCGTTTGGGTGGGAGGTTTTAATTCTTCTATTTAATAAAATTTTTTAGTAGATGGCGCTGAACACCAAAATATCAAAATTCATTAAGAAATCAAAAACTAATCATCTAATTGAGCTAATACATATGCTATAATATATTTGGTACAAAATAATGGAAGTACCTACATTCAAAAGTTTTGAAGTTGAATAAAAAAACCAACCAGTTTATTGAGTCATAATTTTGACTATGAGTATTTATTATGAGGTGAGAAGTGCATTTGATTTATAAGTTTCTAAATTTTGCGATAGGTATGGTGCTGAAAAAAAAAAATAGAAATATACATAAAATTCAAAAACTAACCATCCAATTGAGCTAAAACTTGCACAATGCATTTTCTATGAATATAGTTAAGTTTAACTGTATTTAGTTCAAAAGTTTAAATTTTTTCTGAAGGGTTGGTTTAAGCCCGGGTAAGAAAATAGTTGCATGATATTAATTTGTCTTCCATACAAATACGGAAAACAATTTAGTAAAAAACAACACCTAAAATATTATGCTATTAGTTTTCTGAATCAATCGAACCCAAAAATAAAAAAATTGTGAATTAATAAGTAGGTATCTACCTATAATTTAAAACTTTATACCATTTGTATATTTTTTTTGTATAAAAAAAAACTTTTTAGAAGTTATTTTTTTTTTCAAAAGTTTAACGAAACACAACACATTTGTTCTGTATCCTGTATCTCTTGGGAGTTCACTGACATGCGACTTGTATTATTGAGCTTTAAAAAAGTAACATTGAATAAACAATAAATTTAATTTACAATTTGACAGTTTGACATATTATAACACAATTTCATGGCTCTCTACGCTTACATTTACCTACAAAATATTCATAGATCGCATATTTACTTATTTGCGGGTTGGAAGTCGAAGGATTGTGTAAATGGTTTGTAATTCAAATGCTTGTGTGACACATAAAAATATAATAAAATTGAAATCACCATAGCCCTCGAATTTATTATTGTCAGACAACCATAAATCATAACAACAACAAAAAAGAAAATATTGTTCAGACTTTTTCCGATTTATACCTACGGTTGGCGCGTAAAAGGCATAGTTACTATTTGAGGGATTGAAATTATACAATCACACAAATGTATGTATGAGCTCAATTGATTTTTTACGTCCGATATAATATTGATATCATACATATGTATAAACAATTCATATATTTACATACAAAGTGGCTGTTTATGTGTTGGGTAAACATTCTAACTCAAGATTTTGACCAAATTTGAGGGTCTAATTGAATTTAAAAATTGTAAGGTAGGTAATTACTTACTTGACATATAAACTTTAAAAAATAATCTCTTGTTTTTCTGAAATAGTTTAGCTTTCCCTTTTGAATTAAAAAAATATCGTTAAATATAGGGAAATATTTTCAGGAAAATGAGATCTCGGAGATCTCAGCAATGCCATTTTACATAAACAGAATTCCTCAGCAAAATTTCACATCTTTCCTGTCAAAATTCTGAGAAAATTAATCTTAGATTCGCTTGCCCACTTTTTGAGTTCGAAAAATCTCTGAGATCTAATTTTTCTTATCGCATCATTTGATACGCACTTAACCAAAACAATGAATTGCATTTTGGACCTTATTGGATGCTGATTGCTGCATAACTTACAAGATGAAGATGACACTCTTTATCATCAGTCGTGATCGCTGATGATGATAGATAAGTTCTATCGAAACGCGTTCGAGGTAAATCAACTTTAGATAAAATTAACTTCGGTTTTTATTTAATTTTGTATTGATAACAAAGTGCAATCAATAAGGTTTTAAATAGTTTTATATATAATTACCCGCCTTGAAATATTCGTATATAAAGGCATTTATCGAAATTCCTGACCAGTGACCACATACCTCTTTGGTTAATACATTATTATTTGTATAAACCATTATTTTTTTTTTAGTATTTTATATTTCTTAAAATGAACCGATACCGACATCTTGTTTTATTAATTTAAATTCTAACAATCTATAACTACATAATATGTAAAGCCTTGGCCTAAGCAGTTTGATGTATGCGACCTTGTGATGCAGTTTTGTATTTATATCCTTTAGTAACCGCACTACGCAACAATATAAACTAGACTTTCTGGAAATATATTTTAACCCCACTCTTAACCATAGTTTATCATTGACCCACATCATTTTACAATATTGATGGGACTTCGTCAATATATACGCATTAGAGACAAATGTCACAAGTAATCCTTACAAATCTCTTCAATTGAAGCAACGTTATGTGCCTAATTACAAGCAACTGACCTATATATCTACATACATATACTTTACCATAGATTGGAAAGGCGTATTGTGTCGATTTGCTTTTATATTTGACGAGTGTATTAGAATTGTGGTCAGGTATATGAAGCCTTTACATTCATCAATACTTAGATTCATGTAGGGATTTACCAGTATAAATATAGGAGCAAGCATTGAATTGGATTAACTTTGATGTTGGCGTATAAGGTATATGTACATACATCCCTCTTATACATATATGTGTATAAAGATACTCGCACATATTCATCTATTTTGTAATTTATATGAATGTAGAGGGCATAAAATATATCAGCTCCCATACATTAATTTCCTGGAAATACATTCATTTAGTTAAAGCAGCATAATATGTCACTTTTTATATGCCCCATCTAACTTGATTTATTGTCATGACCCGAAAACCCAACCAAGTTCTAAGTCATTTCAAAATTTTAAAATCATCCCTTTAGCGTTGATTTCACAAAATTTAGACGGGCATACAAAATAACTACACACAAAATGATTGAAATTCATTTCCATGTTTAATTATTCTGACATTGGCGAGTGTTGGATAAACTTCAATAGATAAATAAATTTAAAATATTTTAATGCAGTTACCAAGTCTACAGTACCTATAGGAAAATTGAACAGTTGCGTTCCTTTACTTTGAAACTTTTTGCATTTTTGTGAATGTCTACACAAAAGTCTATTAAAATAAAATATATAAAATAAAATGCAATACTGGGTTGCACGAACTTGTTCTTACATGCGATGCGATCACACTGTGGTTTTGAAGTTTGAATAGTTAAGATCAATTATAGTCTGATTTGAATGAAAGAAATCCATTACTTATGGGAGTCTTAATTTTATGCCAAAGTATTTTATTTTTAGTATAATTATGTGAGAATACAAAAAATGACAATATAGCACCGCGATGCATATAATGCATTCATGAAGTTTACAGTTTAAACTCAAAAATTGGAAAAGAATTAATTTAATATATTGTATAAATTGTATGTATAAATTAAATACACAAAATCTGAAACTGTTTTGACACCAACGCTATGTAGGTACGCTGATTTCCTATAAATGAGAAAAAAATTCAAAAATCGTTGGAGTGGTTTATTAAAAATTATTTTTTTCTATATAAAATTTTGTAAACATTTTTAGGTAAAAAAATTGTAAGCATTGTTTTAGCATTGATTGATGCGGAGTTAGAAAATTGATTTAGAAAAAAAAATTATCTACTCATTTTCGAAATATCGAATTTTCAAAAAATAAGTTTGAAATTTTTTTTAAAAACCTGGAATTTATTTTTTTGAAATATTTCACTAAAATCGGTAAAAAAAAAAAAAAAAAATGATGCCATAAACAGTAGGTGCCTACAGTTAATATAATTAGCTTAATATGAAATTTTCTCCTGCTAAATATTGGACACAGATTAATTTTAATCAAAATTGTAGCAGTTGTTTTCTAGAAAAATAAGTCTTTTTTTAACGGTTTTGAAACAGTAATTTATTTTGGCTTAAAAAATAATTTGTATTTAAAATCTGCTATACAATATTAAAAAAAGACTTGGTGCCTGAGCTTAGCTAAAATCAATCAAGTCATTTTCAAATTACACATTGAGTTTTCAAAAAAAAAAAAAATATTTTTTTTAATTCAAAAAAATGTTGGTTTGAAAATTTTAGTGGGTAGGTGAACACCATAGTATTTTAATTTATGGAAACATTAACCGTACATAATTTGATAAACCGTCTTAGAGAAAAGCGAAAATCAAAGAAATGTTGCCACGGGGAGATGGGAGGCACCAAATTTAAAGAAAATTGACCTATCCGTTTATGCTGTAAACGAACAGGCCTGACAGAGAAACGCTTTTCAAAAAAGGCTGCAGAACCAATTAAATTTTAATGTTCTTTATATTTAAGTGAATTTCATAGACCAACATTTTCCATATTTATCGCTACTCACATAGGCAAAATAATTTGCAGCCATTCATTTATTGTATAGGTATATGTACTATGTGTTATATTTTTATTGACTGAGTTGAGAATTCATCTATTGTTAGAAGTAGATATACTTTGGTGTTAATTATTATTTGCAAAGTTTTTCTTCATTATGGAATTTCTATCTTTTTTTTTTTTTTTTTTTTTGTTGTTGCGTCACACCAAATTAACCTCAACTCATTTTTGGTGTGTTTTGTCGTGCGTCGTTGTCTTCGTCGGTGTGTTAGATGTGAGTAAAACTTTTTCTTTATATAGTATTTATTATGACACACAGTTTTGAAATTTTATTAAAAAGTTTTAATGTTTTGCGGCTTCAAGCGAACAAATTCCCATCGAGTTAAGCAAACTAAACAGCATAAGTAAAAGCTTATGAAGAAAAGATAAACATAAAAAACAATAAAACATCATCAGGGAAAATACATATAATATATGTATAGCTACAGGATACGGCCTTAATCTTAATGATATTAGAGCATTTTGGCTTGATGACGTTCAAAAAACTTTTTATATGACTTTTCAATGGGAACTTTTTTGTATATTTATTTTCAATTGTTGAATCTTTAAATTGAATTTGAAAAGGTTCTTTTATATGATGTGATTCTTCGTATATATGAACTCTTTGATAACACTGCCTAGAAGCAACAAGGACTCTTTGTTTTCATTTGTTTTTATTTTGTATTTTCAAGTCCCTATTATTCTTGTTCATTTTGGGTTTCCAGAATTTTTAAATACATATAAGTAAACTATTGAGTTTTGTTAAGTGTAATAGCAATTCGAAGTTTTAATGAATTCAATGATGTTTAAGAATTCAAACAAGTTATTTATTTAATTCCGTCTGTCGATGTCTGGTGCATCTTTGCAGTCCCGTGTGCTTCTTAGTTATAGGTACAAAGTTGACATTTCTAAAAGTATTCTTGCTAGCGAAATCATTAGAGTAAGTGTCGCTAATATGGCCCACCGCAATATTTCCTGAATGAAACAAAGTAGGGAGTAGGGACTCAATTATCAGTTCAGATCAAAAACATTCAAACCCGTTCTGCTTCATTGTATGTCGGTGACAGTATAGCTGATCACAGGTGCAAGATAGAACATTTTATAACTTTTATTCGTTTTCGTTGTAATTTTTGGGAGAGTTTTCTTAAGGATTCTTAAATTAAAATTTGCGGAAATTTGTTTGCGAAATATATTTGGTGTTATACTTTAAGTTATTAAATGTGACATTAATAGTTTTTTTTTTTTTTAAGAATCACGACTTTAAGACTGCTCGAGCAATGAGAAGCAATTTTTCATATGTGAATTTTTCACGAATTATAGACTCAAAACATATATTTCAAAACCATTGTTTCAAATTTTGGCCACACTGGTCCATATTTAAAACTAATTGGGCCATATTAGCAGCATATTTTTTATATTGCAAAATGAGGTTCATTTAATTTTTTGTGAATATATTTTTGTTAAGTTACTTTTTTGTTTAAAATTATTAAAGTCATGCGAAAAGCGAAAACAAGTTCTTAAAATGTTAAAACAAAAAATAGATGAATTCGAGTTGAATATGTCGTTTTATTTAAAAAAAAGTTAATGGTGGGTCATATTTGTGACACTACATTATTACATTATTGAATTGTTACCACATATACATCTTCAATGTCTCAAAACCATTATATATGTGTATCTAATACCAAGTTCCTTCAAATAAACGTACAAACTACAAAATTCATATTTTTATTTAATTTTCTTTGTTTTCCAAAGTATTTTTTTAAGTTTCATTTTCATTTCATTTCATATTCTTATATCAACAGTCTCTTCAATTTCATTTTGCCTTTGAATTAGTAAACTGGTGGAGGATTCTCCCCTGCACCCATGAAACTATATACTCGTTTTGCCAAGATATAAATACAATCGGTCTCTGGAATAAAGAACAATCCAAAGACCCTATTTCCTTTCAGCTTTCTGTCAATGTCAAAATGAACGGAAATATAAAACGACAAAATGTTATCAATGTTTCCACACAACTCGTGTCGTGCGGTACCCACATACTTTTGTGTGATGGTAAGCGGCGCACAAGGATGCCGAATCCGATGCCGAATTATTAAAATCCAATTTAATACGATGCCAGGTCATCTAGAAAATGTGATGTAATAAAAACCAATTTATTGCACTACCTTCGTTTTCGTTTAACTTTGGAGACCTATTTTTTTTTTTTTTTAGGTTCCTTTTCCCAGAACCGGAAATACCTCTTTCGGTTGTTTGGGATTTTGGGTAAACTGGAAACTGTATTGAAAGAAAAACTGAAGACTTTGATGGTTTTGAAAGAAGTTGCCTCGATTATTGTATATGGAAGGATGATTTCATCGTTATGGTCTTTTGTTAAATTGTTAGAAATTGAAAAATGATAAGAAATTCTATTAGCTTTATTATTTGTTAGTTAAGAATGTATTATACATAATATGTATGTATAAAACTTGACAATTTATAAAAAATAAAATAAATACATTTGGTGGCTCGACTGCTCTTGGAGAAACAACAGCTCCTCAATCATTCCTGCGTATTAAACGTGTTAATTGGTAGCTGCCAGGAATAGAGTGGACCTATTCTGCCCATTTGGAACGATTTAAATGAAAGGTACCTACTTCCTCATGACAGGGTGGTATATTTCTCGGCGGAATTGTCACTTCTTCCCAAGAGGCAGTAAGCGTGAAAAATATGGTGGAAGAGGGTTAACAATTTAAAAGGAATCTTCAAATTGAATGGCTATAATGTAATATTGCACTCAATTCGGAGATAGTTTGCATGAAGCTGATCAACTATATAATACAAATTATGTAAGTTTGGTTTTGAAACCAGCATTCTTAGAGTAGCCTTCAAACTTAAATAATTTAAAATAAATTATTGACTTCTGACCTCATAAATTCATATGTTTAAAAATATCTAACATCACACATTTATTTTTCTATCACGCTAAGTTGAACGTTATAGCCCTTTCATAAGACTTTTATGTCGATGAATATTCTTGACTTCTGTATATATTTTATATTTAAGAAAAAGCTAATATTTTCAAGTGTTTATTTTCAACTTTTATACCAACACAAGCCAAGATGCCGTAGTGTAAACAAAGAAGGAAATTCCACACCACAATTTCCTTCAAAGGATCAAATTGCATCATATTATAATAAAGATGGAAGGATATGCATCAATTAAAAAGTTTATAATTTCAAATTTGTCTTCAAGGAACATAATTATGTATGAAAGTTCGTTTAAAAAGTTTTAAAGTTATGAATAATATTTATCGGTTTCAATGTACTTCGGGAAAATATACATAGGTATACCTACAAATATATCAGGACGATGTATATTTAAATATATAAATAAAATCGTACTCTTACGTACTCTTAATAGTGGCTTATAATTTTAAAAAATTTTATCTCAATTAATAAAAGCAAATCAAACATGAATAATATTTGATCAGAAAGTAAATAGAATTTATTTTATTTTAATTAGCTACTTCAATTTAGATGGATTAATTAATTATCAATGAATGAAGTAACAAATACCTACATAAATACTATTAATTATAGTCAGTCATCATAATACCTTCGATGATGGAATTAATCTTAAGAACAAAACTTTGTATATATGAAGACCATAATTATTATGTATAAAATGCTGATAAAATTCGATACTATCTTAAGTTCAAAATAATTTACTTAACATGTAGCTTTTGTGTTCTCACTTCTCAGTTGTATATAAAAAAAACATTTACATATTATGTAAATTGAAAATCATATAGGTAACAAAGGCTCTATATGAACTTGTTTGATGATCCATTTTCTGATAAAAATACATATATAATCAAATGACAAAACATATGCAATTCTATCTGTCGACAAAAAAAAACATATTTTACAAATTAACATAAATCTTTATACGACTATATACAAGTACTTTTGAGGTTCCTACATTACAAACTCTCCTTACCTTTGTATGTAGTTTTCATTTAACACATAAATTTAGCTGTTTACAAAAGATCGAAATTAGTTATGAAATAATAAAATACTTCGACTTTTACCAATAATGCTGAAAGATTTTGTTTTATCGGTAAATTCTAAAATTTCTATTTTTCGAATTTTTACAGTCGACATACCAAATACCGATAGGTAAATAGTTATATCCGTGTTTGGTTCCTGATTCACAAAGATTTATCGAATCATGTACTTAACTAACCTTTTATAATGACTCCCCACAACGGCTATGATGACAATGGTAACATGAGATCATCCTAAATACCAATTCATCAGCATTTGACTCTCGAGTCTCGAGCTATCAAATCTCACAATTATTTTAAAGCTGCATTGACATTTAAGTCTTATCCCTATATATACCCTTCCTGTTTCAACAGTTTCAGTTCCTGGACAAGGGCACTTTATAAAGTACACCGACGAAGAAATTATGACTGAAGGTCTTCAAGTAATAATGCCAAGCTAAACAGAAATGAAAGCATAGCAATAACGTGGATTTTATTATATCGCAATTTTCTAGATGGTTTAATATAGTATTAAATTGGATTTTCAGAAATCGCAGAAAATTCCTCCTTGACTCCTTGTGCACTTGCCACATATATGTATATGTATAATATACATACGTATATTGTATACCAGCGAAAATATCCAACAGATTCGAGCGGAAACATTGATAGCAATAATTTGTGGTATAATATTTCCGTTAGATGACGACGACGACGACGGTATTGATTTGTAAAGGACTTGTCGGTGTCTTTTATTATATTTTCTGATCGAATGTAGTTGCTTTTCTTTGAAGTAAAAACCTTTTGCTGAGTTGCAGTATATCCTGATTTTTATGATTTCTCAAAGGTGAGGTATAAGAATAAATATAATTTCTGGGAGTCTTGATGTTGTTAAAAACAGGAGGGAGGATAAAAAGGAAAAAAAAAACTTTTGAATAATATTTTTGTGATTGAAGTAATCGGAATGGATTAATTAATTAATTTTAGAAGTGAATTCATATGCAGTAAAACCCGCTTAAGAGAAAAACTCGCTTATCTGAAACACTTTTTTCATCACAGAGTATTTGTCGACCAATTACCTTTATAACACTCCGCGCTTAAGCGAAACTCGCTTAAACTTATTTTCAGTTAAATTTAATATTTTTCATTGAAAAAAACATTCTTAAGTGAAAAAAAAATTTTATAGAACAGAACAAAAAATTTGCTGAACGCTTTTACTTATTTTTTATTTTTCACCTCCACCAAATTTTCATCACGAAAATGACATTTGAATTTCTGATATGTCAGAAATCTTTTTGGAATTTTTAAATCCACTTAAGTGCAATTTTTTTTCACTTATCCGGACTCCGCTTAAGTAAATTTGTTTTTTCACTTTAGCGGGTTTAGTTTAATTGAATAACCCTCTTAAGTGAAAGAAAGACTGTGACATTTGCAGTTTGTCTTAAGCGGGTTTTACTGTATGGCAAAACTGGATATCTCACTAAATGAAACGTATACTCATTTTTGTGTTTTAACTCTAAACGGTAGAAAAGCGGTTGTGCATACTAGCTCACGACTGAACGTTTTTTTATTTATTTCTTTAATTTTTGGTGATATTTGTTGATGAATAATAATTAAATATTTTTATTCACATTAATGCCTGTAAAGACAGACCTAAAATCTTTAAAATGTAACCTGAATTGCGAGGTTTTAGTTTGAATGAATAAAAGTGTAAGAAAGATTTATTTTTCAGAGGCCAATCTGAGGTACATAAACCTAAGTAGAAATATAAATGAAATAAGTCTTATCCTTCCATGTAAATAATTTTCAAAAGGAATCAACTGCTATCATACTTATAGGATGTAAAGGAATTATAATCTTATATAAGAGCCACTTGAAATAAATAATTTTTAATTCAATTCTATGAACTTAACACTTTACAATAAAACAATATTAGTTATAAGGCAATGTTTTACAAAAAAAAAGAACTAGTCAGAAGCGAGAATTAACACCATGGAATAATATTTCTGGTGTTGACACTAATTGAGTATAGTTCTTGTCACAGGGATACAAAAGGAATTCGTCTATTTATTCGATTAAATTTGAGTTGAAGTTTGCTATATCCTTGAGTTTCTTGATTCTTGAAGTATTATGATAGAATAACAAAACTGAATCCATATGTTTGAAATGGTTTTTAATTAATTAATGAATAAAATTGAATTGATAAGGGTTTTACTTTTTCATCCCTAAAATTAAATAAAAAGTATATAATATGATTATTATCTATGTATAAAATTTTAAATATTTATTTTAAAGTGAGAGCTTACTTTTTGTTAATCAACATATCAATTTTTAAATATTGCACCTAAACTTTTTTCATAAAATCAAATTAAATAGAATTTATTAAAATTTAAAAAAAAAATTAATTTCCAAAAGTTTCTCCTTTAAACTAAATTTAATTGCGTCAAACATAAACCACAAAATTGATCAAAAATATTCATAAAACCCTTTTAAAAAATGTTTGTTGATAAATATTGAAAATCAAGCTATTTATAATTCTGTAAGAAACATATTGTACGCTAGATATTAATTAACTTGATTCAACTATCTATTTATAATTGAAAATAATATAATAGGGTTCATTTATGAATATGGACTTTTTAAATTTTTAAATTTTTTTTGATAAAAAATGGATTTCGTTTAAATTACTTTATGTTCCTTTAAAGACTTTTAGTCTTCGTATTCGTGATCGTTATACAAAAGCTATATAATATATGCTTGTCTCAAGCTCGATTTTTATAAGATGCCACTTCAGAACTTTAACCTCTAGATTATATTTAAGTATAATTGAGCTAGAAGTAAGGTAAGTCTAAACTTATAATTTTTTATTTCTGTGAAAAATTAAAGCCTTGGATTATTGATCTAAAAAAAGGTTAAGTTCGTATTATTTTTCACTTCACCGCATTGCTCTCGCAGGTACAAAAATAGTCAAAAAAAGAATCAGCCATACATTTTAAACTATTCGTCAGCTGCAGGTATCATTCAGCCTCAAGTTTGATTTTAAAGTGGTATTTATTGGAAACAAAATTCCTACATTTATTATTAGTTCGATGTCAAAAAACACTTATACTTTCTTTAGATTAGATATTATATAAATTCATAAACAACCCTATTTAAATTTAAAAAAAAGTTATACCATGTACATAACGATAACTATTATTAGTAGATAGGAAACTCAAAAGAAGACAATTTTATTTCCTTTTTCTTTTAAATATCTGATTCTTGATTTGTAGCAGTATTCACCCTTAAGATGGAAGGTCATCAATAAAGGAACGATTGAAATAAAATCTAAAAGAGAAATTTTTAAAATAATATTTCTTGGAATATTGTCAAAGAATCCTAAAAAGGAAAATTACTATTATGATAAGGAGATGATTATGCGTGTTGTTCCCCTTTCTACGAGATATCTATATACTTTTACAATTTCAGTATCCCGCCTTACAAATTTCCACTCTATAACGAAAGAAACTTAAAGGAACCACCACCTCCGGTCTAGCTTCAAGAAGCTTATTGATAATGCCACAGTGAACCCGTTATTATTTTTTTTTATTGATTTTTTTTCTTCGTCATGAAATATGAGACACTTTTTTTTTTTAGAAGAGAAAAGGAAACAAAGTATACAATACTTATCCTCCACGCGGTTGCTCCAGTAAAGGCTATCACCAGCAAATTTACTGACACCAATTGTCTTTTGATATTTGTAAATAGACTTTTTTATTATTTTTAATTTTTAAATCAGATACGCTTTGATTCTCATTTAAATTTAAAAAATATCTATTATTCTGTGACCTATTCGTATCTCAATTAAATTTTACCAAAAATATTTAAAGCAAATATAATAAAATATGCTATGCTATAATAAATAACTATACAACGCGAAATAATGCACAGATGTTCATCTGTCTGCTAAACTTTGTCACGTTTGAATAAATTCCAACATACCAGATGTTACATGAAATAAGCAACTTTACATCACCATCGACAAAAAGAGGATGAAGACTCTCTTTCCTTACGTATAACTTATTTTGAAAAGGCTGAAAAAAATACTATTTTGAAAGACCCTATAAGTCATTTATTGATTTTTTGTATAGAAATTAACTTACGAAGCACGTAGGTCAAAGGTGTCGCTTTGACAACGCTTTGGGTGTGATGGAAAAATAGTTTGAGCACATATTATTTTTTTTCCTAATACCTTTTAAAGAATCCTTAAAGAATTGCAACACCAAATAAAAAAAATATATTTTAAATGGCAAACAGATAAAATTTCAACATAATATTTTTTTTATTGTGTCTCTTAAATTTTATTTTTTTTAGGGAAATTTATGTAATCTTAACTTTCGTCAAAAATAAAAACAAATAATTAACAAATATTTTTGGGGATTTTCAAAATTAAAACTACTCTAAAATAAAAATTTTAAAACAAAAAGTCCCATAAAAAAATCTTAGTCACATTAAATGCCTTCAATATTCAAAACCACTAAAAGACCTTATTTACATTATAATATGTAAATATACATAAAAAGTAAAATAATAAATAAAAATAAATATATGCATTATATTCGGATGATCCGAATTTCACATTCATATTTTGGATCCCTTTATACAAACTAGCATTTTATAGTTTTATTATGTGGGACGATAGATTTATTTTTGTGTGCTCTGCCAAACTTATTTTTGTTTATACTGTCAACAATGTAGATTGCAATTTGCAAGGACACGAGTTGAAAAAAAAGCTATAGATATGTAGTTGAATTCATCCAGATGTGTTTATTGATTAAATATTTGACTTAACAATTTATTGATATTCGAAGTTGATGTTTATTAAATCAACAAATAATAACAATAATAATAAATAGAATTAACAAATATTATACAAAAAAAAGGAGTGACTAATTATAGAGTACCTATATGAATATGAAATATTGCATCTATTAAAAGCGTGTTGACTTTTCATATTTACCTAACAAAAAAAAAATAAAACGTAATTTTACTAAAAAAAAAATAATGAAACAACAATAACTTATATAAGATGAGCAACCACCAATACAATGTTTATAGCTTTTCGATGGAGACTAATCCAATCTAAAAAAAATCCAACTAAATCTCTATCAGAAATACTGAATAAATCCTATTTATTTAAAAATACCTATAAATTAATATTTAATACTTTTGTCCTTCAGTCTCGAAAAGAAATATATTTTCCACCCTTAACAAAGTTGGAGCAAAATATATTTATAGATATAGATTCAATATTATAAAAATTTAATTTAAATTATCTACAAACCACCATCCCATGACATATAGACCAACATGAAAATATAAATTCAAAGAATAATTTAAGTCCTGCCATTGCGAAAATTTATTTGAAATTGTAATCCTTTCTCACATTTTTTGGGGCTTTTATAGTCTTATCGAACATCTGATGATAAAGAGCCTTTAGCAAGTACGTAAAAAGGACGAGTGGTATCTATATACATGCGGTGACTCAATATTTTTATTTATGTGAGACATGTAAAATGGCATTGGCAAATAATTTGTTGGTCCCTGTACCAAGCATATATGTATGTTGTGCATACATATTTCTCAGAAATAATAAACTGTACGCTTTTATGCTGTACCCTTATCATTTCTTTTAAATTATTATACAATAAATTGTGTGCAAAAATAAATTACTTCTTTTTCTACATAAAATGTGTATTGAAACTCTTGCGGTCAAATAGAAGTCTTTTATCGTCTACACGTAAATTCTATTTGTATTTTATTTTATAAACATTCTATCGATACAAATTAAAAATAGGAATATGAGAATTTACTTAAACTTTTAGGAGATCCAGTACTACTTTTTACCGAAAAAGTGACCTTCTTTCCATCTCTTTCCCCCAGAAAACATGTTAAATTGGCGGATGTTAATTTGCTACTATTGAAGTGATTTTTTAGAGATTCAGCCCCGAAAATAGTAATTTTTTTTTGCTTTTCTAAAAGACGGCTATTCTTTTAAAAATAATCTTCATTTTTTCTCGTTTGGTTAATTTTCTCTTTTGAAAATGACTGACCATCCCTTTCGATTTTTTTACCACCTTAGGGGTGATTTTTGAAAAAAAAAACATGGATATATTTTTTAATTTGTACTCATTTTTTTTTTTTGATTTCAAAATTTGATCATTAGTTATACAAAA
Organism: Epistrophe grossulariae; assembly: GCA_929447395.1. Classification (NCBI taxonomy): domain Eukaryota; kingdom Metazoa; phylum Arthropoda; class Insecta; order Diptera; family Syrphidae; genus Epistrophe; species Epistrophe grossulariae. Next base: position 1,495,264 of record OV839566.1, read on the forward strand.
GTCAGCTGAAATGACTATACCCTTAGAATAACTTACTCGTCGAAAAATATTTCAATTATCTAAAATATCCATTTATCAATCTAACTTATCGAACAATATTTTTGGAAGAGCAAAATTCAAAAAAATTCAAAATTAAACTTTGTATAGAATTCGAATTTTATAGAGAAAAAATAAATTATCCTTTGTGAAATACCAGGATGTATGTTCTTCTACAATATTTAGAATTTAAGAAAAAAACATGTGCTGTGTTGATGTTTTATACCACGGAATTGTTGCTCTCATTCTTACCCAAAATTTGCTGTGGGGTCTCGGTCTATAAATTTTAAAAATATCTTCGCAGTAAATTCTCTAAATATAACTTTTCAAAGAACAAAGAGAATGTTGAAAATCTGACGGTATTTTTGTTTACCTCATTTCACCCCATTTTACCCTATAAATAATAAGATTATGAGCAAGCGATTCAACTTTTTTTATCAGTATTTTGGCAATAAAACTGATTAATCCTATACTGGAAATTGCTGAGATTTCAGTATAGCGTGTGTTGCTTTTACGTTAAAGACGAAGCTGTTTTTGAAAAATGAGGTATACAAGAACACTTTCGTATTCGAATGCAATGTTGTTCGAAAATTTCAAAGTAATAGGTGAAGAACGTTGAACCGACGATATCTATGTTCTTTTAAAAAATTAATTTTAATGTTTTAAGCTTTTATACTCTTGTACAATTTTAATTATTAAGAAATGAATTTAATATTATCCATCATTTGAAAAATGCTTGAAAAACAAAACTTATTCTATATATTAACGAAACACTAATTTTTACTTATTTGTTTCGAATAGGTTTTTAATATTGACACTTGAAATTTACATTCATATTTAAAAAAAAAATAAAAAAAAGCTATCCGCTTCTTAGAACATTTGCACAGGGGCAGAAAACTTGTCATTGTTATGTTATAATAATGATAATAATGTTCCACTATTTTTCATTTCATCAAATTGAACTATTAAATTTATCAAAAACAAGCACTGATGTACCTATATATGAAATGTTGGTTGTGGCTACGAAATCTCGTTATTACAAAATCCTGTTCTCCAATATCAGTCTAATAACTTGACTATAAGTATTAATTATTATATAATTTCTTTAATACAGTTTAATTTTTAAAAAAGCAAATAAAAGAAAGACATTTTTAAACAGCTTGTCTATAAAGAATTTTAAACTTGTCTGAAAGATTGATTTAACATACATTTTTATTTTAAAGTAAAATGCATTACCTCTCCCACCCAAATAAAGTCCTTGTGACGAAGAAAAACATTTCTTGGCTAACCAAAAGGGTATGAACAAAGAAAAGAAAAGAAAAACCACAAGCTTTATATCTATATTTGTTTTCAGTTTTATTTGTCATCGCTGCCTGAATCCTGATGACTGTGGGCTGACTGGATCTGTTTTCGAAACTTTCCAGATAAGATGATACCTACTCCTTGAACAGTGACGAATTAAGAGAAAAAGTTTTCCCGAAATGATTGTTTCACGTTTAACCTTCATACAAAATGCCAAGTCAATATAAGGGGGATATGTATATGTCTGTATACCCTAGGTAGATTTTTTTTATGACTAGCTGATCTTTTGAGCTCTTTTAGTCCTATTTGTTGAAAGTTACCCGGAAGTTTTTCTTTTTTTTTGAAAATTCACGAGTGGTTGAGTTTATATCTTGAAATAATTGATCTGGAAAAAAAGGAAGTGCTGAATTGTGAATTTATTAAAAGACATTTTGATGGATTCTAAAGATGTGAATGAATTTATCAGGAAAATACACACAAAAAAGTTTATGACAATTTTTAAATCAAATAAGTTTATTTTATCTTTACTTTATTTATTTTTATTTTTTAGGATATGGTACCACAAAAATATAATTACATACAAAGAAACACTCCGATATTGATGGTATTTATTTGCGATAAGTCTTGACCTATAAGAACTTACATTTTAATACCCAGTTTTGCATTTCTTTTATAGTGAATAAAAGTCACTTAAATAAGGTCCTATTTACCACCTTAAAGCATATAGCAAAGTAAGGTGACTTCATCCTTGTCCCATTTATCATTTCTAAAGTAAAAGAAAATGGGCTTACAAATGTCATCCTCATACAAACATATATATGTACAAGTAAATACATATATAGAAAAATAAACGACTATCTTGTAGGTATACATTCTTCCTTTACCAAACTATATCCTGGAGCTGCTCCATGCCATCATCATAAAATGTTAAAATCATATATACTTACTGTGATTCCATTGAGTCAACTGGTGGGCAGTAAAATTCCTGAATTTCTTTATAGGTATAGCAACAGGAGATATAGTCAAAAAGTGCAAGGAAAAAGGAGACACGTAGATGTAGAAAGATAGTACCTAACTATATAGTCGAGGTGATTGATAGTAAAAAGGAGGGTTCAAAAGTAAAACATACACAGAACACTTCATTTGAAGCGCAATAAAAGCATTTGAATGGGATTTACCACTGCGTTGAGTGCCGAGAGCTTTCAAAGTTACCTTCATTCAAACCTTTTATAAAACTGCCTTAAGTATCTTCGTCCTTTTAAGATATCGAGGCTGTTGAAAGAAGATAGCATTGCTTTCAACGTATAGTACCTCATCCTACCTACCTATAGCCAACATGTAACCTTTTTACATTGATATCGATAGCACTGTAATTTGAGGAAACAAAGGTGTGTGTCCATTCAAAACAAGCCTGAGGAATCATCAAATATAGATCCAGTTCCATTCCAATAGAACTTTACCTTCTTCTCTTGTTTAGTTTGGAATCTGGGCATAAAGAAAAAAACGAAGGTCTTTAAATGAGGGCAGGAAAAAGCGGTTTAAAAAATTGTATACCCAATATACATTTATATCTTCAAAAGAAAAGGAGTAGGTAAACCATTGGATAATAATATAGAAGTGAACAATATACATACAAAATGCAAATTTAACGGATTTTTCGAAGAGCTTCTTTGATTATTATAGCCTGCTATGGGTAAAAACAGCTTTTTTCACTCAGCTTATGTCTGTCTAACATTCAACTATTCATGACGATTTTTTTTTTCAACCAAAATAAATATTTTTTCCATGTCAACATACAAAAATGCTTGGTATTTTTCTATCGCAAATTTAATTCGAATTCAATCTAAATGTTCTTAAAATAACTACAAAATTATTTTGCTACTCATAGAACCTGACAAACTTGCTATTTCAAAACCATTTGATTCATTTTGGTACGAAAATAAAATTATTATATTCAAACGTTGACGTTTGACTTTTTTTTCTTCGTCTCGGGTCTCAATAAGGAAGAAACTTTTTGACTCTTATGAGCATTCTATATTTTATAAATCAATGATTATCCGGAATTGCTTTTGAATATTCCCCGAAATTTATTTTTTCCGATTGAATTTAAATTAAACTGTAAATATTGAGAGCTGTCAGCTGATGTTTGTGAAAGTGTATGCTGATTGCAGTCACTACATTCGAATGGATTTTTTGGTATGGATGTTTATTTTTGAATTGATTTCAATAATCATTATGCTTTCGTTTTTTTTTTCTTTTATGTGATGATTGGGATTGGTTTAACGTTTCGTTGGCTTTTACTACCAGATTTTTCACACAAAAATAATTTTTCAATTTTCACCCATATTTAATTTTAATAATTTTAAAAAGTCGATTTATTTTTGAGTAAAATGTTTATTAGAATTGTACGCTCAATAATAATTTGTAAGAATGCAGATTTAAAGAAGAGTGAAATTTATTTAATTTATGTATAAGATTTTAAAACTATCCTTGATAGATATTTCCATATTTGTGGTGTCTGATGTGTGATTTTAAAATTTATCTTGATGAAATAAAAAAATATGGGAACTAAAACGATTGCAGTGTGTTTAATTTTATTAAAATAGCGTCATCTAGACTTTTACCAAGAATGAAAATTTGACTTCCGTAGCAATATGATCCACTGGTGATTTTGTGAAATATCGTGAAAAGGGAATAGGTATATCGTTTTGGAAAAAGTAAAATTATTGTCTTCGATAATTCTATAGGTAAGGCTTTCTATAGAGTTTGATATGCAGCTCTTTTATCGAAAATTCTTGCATTTGTTATTGAAATATCTCTTTTTCGAGGGAATAGTAATAACATTTTTGACTGTATAGTTTTCGATGAGTTTAAGACTGAGGCTAGTAAAATAAATGCTGGTTTTCTTCAAGGCTGAATGCTCATGAATGCTTATGCCCGTCTCTTTTTCTCATTTTAATAAATTATCTTTTGTTTAAAACAACTAATGACGACTGCACCTTTAGCTTTTTATATTTTAAGGTTTAATGAGACGATTTAAAAACTTTTGTCCCCTTCTATAATTTGACCGATAAGTACAGATATTCTTTCTTTGGCCGTATTAACGACATTTCAATATCCAGACAAGTAAGTTAAATGTTTGATAAGCGTTTTCTCATTCTTAATCTTTCGAGTACTTCTTGAATGCTGGAGAAAGCTCTGAAATGTTAATACACCAATTTGTTTCTAAGGTTTTGAAGGACGCGTAAGAATTCAAAGTGCGGCCTACTTCTGAAAATGATTTATTTATTTAAATAAAATCAGTTTTTTTTAACGAGAATAATTTTAACTTTTTTCACATTTTTTCCTTACACTATATTCATCTTCATATTTATAAACGAAAACCTTACATTCATAACGGTTAATATATGACTTGGTATGCATTTTTATATAACAGCCTCACAAGAATAAGAAAGCAAATATTTAATTTATAAAATCAGATGGACAATGCCAACTGAGATCAACTACCGGAAATTCCAAATGAAGCTTTTGGTCTTGTCACTTTGCCAACTGCAATGTTTCATGAATGGAAAATTGGCCATGAGCTATGAAAACATACATATATGATAAAACTATAAGAAGGTCATCGCAAAAGTTTGTTCATGTTCTTGTTGAAATATATTGTTCTGAATATTAAGTAACGAAAAAATCACATTTCCGTTAGAATAACAAAATAATTCGGAATTTTGTTGACATTTAGTTTTTCAGCCAAATTCTTCTTTGAAGTTTATTGTATCTATACAGAATATTAAATACAAAATTATTTTGTAGTGCGTTATTTTTAATTAAAATTAAAAGTAGCTTTATGTAAAAAAATGAGATGAGAGAAAAAACAAAAAGGTGGATGTTGCAAATTTTTTGAGTCAATCTTGTATTTGTATGACATTTTTTTTTTTTTTCTTAAAAGTCGCAGATGATTTAAATAAAATTGTATAGGTATACAAATATCGTCGCCCGAGAATTGTTTTGTCGTAAACGCTAAAATGCACTTTTTTTAAAGTAGGTAATAGGTATGCAGTTCTAAGTTTTCAAAGGTCCTCTTTCCATTTCTGAAATCAAATTTGACCTATTTGTCGTATATCCGCACAAAATAACTCATCCCTTAGTTTTGTTTTGTCGTAAACGCCAGATTTTGTCATATACGACAAAATATTCATATATTTTCGCGATATTTTTTTTTTATATTGTTTTGTCGTACATATATAGGATTAGCAGCATTTTTTTTTAGTTAGAAAAAGAATTATTTAAAATCAACCGCAACATTTACAATATCATGTTCTGCCTTTTTAAACCCAAAAATCCATCCATTAATTTTGTTTGTAAAATTATTTTTTTTATACAATATAGTTTTGGAAAAATTAATTTTTAAACTCAAATTTAAAAAAAAATGAAGAAAGTTTTTTTCAAACTCAATTTGATCAAAATTTTACATTATTTACTAGTCATTTTGTTTTTAAGATTCAATTTTCGTATCAATTTTTATTCAAACAATAAAAACCAGATGTTAAAATGTCTTCTAGTTTTTAAGAAAATCGAAAACAATCTCGTTAGATTCGGTATTGCATTAAACTACCGCATTTGTGTGTGCTTTGTCGTATGTGTATGGGGTTCTAACAAAGTACTGATTTTCGTGGCGTATACGAAAAAATGATCTTGGAGATAAACCTTTATAGATTAAAAACTAAAACCGACTCAACAATTTGGAATACCTTAATCAAAAGAAGATTTTCCACACAAAATTATATTAAAATTGGAGAAAACTTCATTGGTCAGTTCCTTTTTTATTTAAACCCGAAATTTAAAATGCGATTTCCCAAAATTGCTCAAATGGTTTATACGACAAAACAATTCTCGGGCGACGATATGTATTTAAACTTAAGTTTTTACATAAAACAAACAATAATTTGTATTTGTTTAGGTCTAATAATTTTACTGAGATGGCTATAAACTCTCATCAAAACATAGGCAAATGGAAATCAATTTGTAGTATTGAGGTACATTATTATAAAATTTTTTTGTTATACACTTTAATTTACTTGTATATTTATTTTACATTAACTTTTCTGACTATGATTAATAACCAGCATTTTTATTAGAAGGTTTCTTCCCGTCGCGGCGATCTCACTTGGACTCATCAGTTGACTATAGTGAGGGCCTTTGTCAATACGCAATTTTTGCTAAGTTCAGTTCATCTTACATAGATTTCGTGACGAATACCTAGTGTGAACCAGCATTTTTGTTTGTATTAATTTGCACTTCAACGCCCTTTATTTCTGTTTGCTTATCCAAGCAAAACCACTGCACTTTATGGTTTAGTTTCTGGTGTTTTCACTTCATGTGCACTAGTTTCTCGCATGGTTTACAAACTTTAGCATTTGTAGGGTTACTGATGACGGAAAAAGGAATTCTCAGAATGAATTATTATATCTATATGTATGTATGTATGTATGTATTTATTTAGTATTTTGTTTGATATTGTTTTAATTTCGAACAACAAATTTAATATTTTTTATAACTACAGACAAAATGTCTGGACTTGAAATTCCTCTAGTAACGTATTTAAAAAAATATTAAAAAAGTAAACTTCTTCTTTTGTGGCGCAAAAGCTCGTATGTAGATCCAGCATCTGTAGTGACTTACAACTCTCCACCATTTCTATGTGTGGGTTTGCATAGTAATACATCCCACGTGCAACTAATTAAAAACCTTTTGTATAATATACAAATTTTGAAAAGCTCGTAAAATTTTTTATTTAAACAAATATTTCATTAAGTATTTTGTTTATAATTTAATACGTATTTTTATAATATGTACACTCAAATAATTTCATAATAAAAAATATTCCAACTCAACTTCGTTTTTACCTTTCATTTCAAGAAACCTTATAGGTATAATGTTTCAGCAGTCAGCACATCTAAAATATTTCCTTTAACTATAGAAAAAAAAAACATCATATCCTCTGTCAACTGATATATTTTTACATAAAATTTCATCAAGTTCATATATTTTTTAATAACACACTCAGAGAAAAACACATGTGTAAATAAAAGCTTTCACAGGCGTATACCTACATATATATACACGAAAATAATAATAAAACGCTATAACACCCTAAATAATTAAAAATTAACTGTTTAATAATTCGTAACATAACATCTCTATCCCGATATTTCAATTTAATATAAAAATGCGAAAAGTACATGATGAATGCTAATTTTTTAATTCTTTACATTAAGGCATCAAAATAATTTTTATTTGAGATTCATAAATTTGACAGTAATATTAAATGTCAGTTAAACGACAAAAAACGTTTGACATATCGTTCAATTTTAAATTTTGTGTTAGATGAGACTACAGATTTGAAAAAAAAAAATTCAAAATCAATAAATTATTTTTGGATTTCATATTATAATATTTTTTAAATTACTATTTTTCAACTGTTATATAACTGACATAAATACAAGTCATTTCTGTAATGGTTTCATAATACCTATGATATTTATTTTGTATCTTATTTAATACTTTGTGCAACATGGAAAATAAAATGGTGATTAATCTTAAGCTTTATATCTGAGAACTCATTCTAAAGGAGTTAAAATGTGTACATGCATATTTTTGTATACCACCCGTGCGTTATGTAAATTGTATTATATTTTTGTCTCAGTGTATATAAAAATCTGGATTGTCAGTTTCTCAAAATGTCGTCAAAATAAAAAATGACTAACAATTTCCTTTGACAAAAAAACATCATGGAATTTTTTATTTGCATAGCACATTAAAAAAAAAAAAAAAAACAACTTGTGTTTTATATATACGCCGCGCCACACTCCCTAGGTCCAAAGAAGCTTACTTTTATTTATTATGTATTCTTAGCTAGAGGATATAAAAATAAAAACAAACGCAAGGGATGGTGGGACTATAGTATATCTATCTATATATATTTTGTAGCCGTATTTGTATCACAAACGGTTTTTCAGCTTGCCACTCATCCCCAATTCGCGAATCTTTATTGTTATTCAAATACCAGATTTATTATATATCCTGAGCCTTGAATTACTCAGCGGGTTGGATACTGTAATAATCTACTATCCAGGGATTTTTCTTTTTTTATTTATTTAAATTGAAAATTCCTACTATGTATGTATATGTAAAAGAATCCAGTATAAAGAATCTGTGAATGGTATAATAAAAGATTACCGAGGTTAAGAAGATTAAATAGATTAAATAGATTTTCACTCAGCCCCAAAAAAAACCCAAAAATAAACTACTTAACATTATATATTTAATCTTTCATAATAAATAATGAAGAACTCGTTTATTTTATTTTGCAAAATTACTTGTCAAATAAACGGTTCAAGTTTGTTTTTTTTCGATACAAAAAGAAATTTAAATTATTATTATGTAAGCTTGTTTGTAAAAATTGAATAACAATTGAATTAATAAATATAATTGAATGAATAAAAATATACATTTAAAAATGAAAGTACTTGAGATTTATTAAATCAAATATATCTCAAAAATAAATCGATTTTTAAAAATCTTACAAAAGCCTTAAAGGCAAAAACTTACATATACACAAAATAAAATACCTTTAAAAATAATTAATTAATTAGTAATTAATTGGTCTTTTATTTCTATGCGGAATCAAATATCAAATTGCTTTTATTCCTATCCGCCACTTTTTCCAATTTATTTATTCCTTATAATATATGCTTCACAAACTAATTATATTTATATTTTTCTGTAAATTTGAAACCAAAAATTTTACTTCAAATGATTGAGTTAGCCACATCTTGAATGACTTAATTCGAGTTTTATTTGAGAGCTCCAAATAATCGAAAATGAACAAATAGAAGAATAATAGCATCTGTATTCTGGCCTTAGCAATTGAAACCGATTTTCTTCAATACAGAAAGAAATAAAAAAGAATGAACTTCACTCGAAATTCAAAACAGAAACCCAACAGCTAACTGGACATTATTCAGTTGTTTTGAAACGTTTTTGACTGAAGTATAATAGAGCCATGGGTCATGTTATATCCTTCTCCAATGAATGGAGCTCTATACAACAATGATACTTAGGAACAAAAGAATCCTTTATTTCATTCCAATTGTGCAATGTTATTTTCGGATGTTACAGCGATGTCATGTAAAATGCCCAATGCCCATGCACACACACACAGTACAATTCATTATCCTACAGATCCTGATCCTGGAATGCATTGCATCATCAGAGACAGGACGTTTTACGTTGTATATAAAACGAGTGATGGGCAGAAAGGATTCATTTCATTTGAAATTTTATGTCAGATACTGATGGATGAATATAGCCCAAGCAAACAATAAGCTCTAAAGAAAGAGGAAATATTTTCTAAAAAGCTGAGTATCAGAATCATACTTAAAAAGCTATTCTATTTGTAACAGGTCAGGGTTTTGTTTGATTCTTTGGAAAACTTCTTTTATACGGTATGACGACTAGAATTCGATGCTATACACCATTTAAAGTTTGTGATGGTGATTTTTATCATCAAGTTAAATTATAATTGGTATTGATTCTGAGAAATATAATGTTTGTTGTTAATCTAAATGTTAAATTACGGATTATTCATATCGATCGAAAATCGAGTACCTACGAACAAAAAATTTAACAAATAATATTTTATTTTTTAATGTAAAAAATATTTTTTTTATTACTTTTGTTAAACTTTAAGCAAATATTTAATAAATAAAGTCTGTGAACTAATTTGAGTAACTTATATGCAGAATTCAACTGAAAATAAATTTTTTCATGGCCGGGAGGGCCAAATTTCTATAAAATTGACTTAGAACAGACAAACAAAATTTGAATAGACTTACAGTAACACTTACAAGTATAATAAGTACATTTTCGTTTCTAATAATATATTCAATGCTTTTATCAATTTGTAGTCAAAATCTAAAATATCTTCTAGTTTTTGAGAAAATTAAATCTCCGTTAGTGACTTCAATCCGTTGTGTAAGTTGCTTTAAAGATCCTATTTCACTAAAACAAACTATTTAAGTAGTTTACGTTATTTTCAATTTTTTCAAAAATTAGAAGACTAATTCAATTCAATTTAAAACAAATATAGTACAGGGTGGCGCACCAATTGTGCTACAATAAGAAATTCAAATAACTTTTTTTTTAATCGATGTATTTCATTTATTTTTTTTTTATTGGTTAGAAAATTAAATTTTATTTTAAATAGTTAGTTGTTTTTAAAGATTATAGACCGCAAATGACCTCCATGCTGTCCCACGCATATGCGGCACCTGGTCAAAAAATTATTCATTGCGGCCTGAAGAGTTGAAGTTGGGATCGCCTCAATTATTGTCGTTATGGACTGCTTTAATTCAGTTAAATTCCTGGGCTTCGTTTTATACACCTCTTGCTTGACATAACCCCATAAAAAGAAGTCTGGTGCAGTCAGGTCAGGTGACCTTGGGGGCCAGCGAAGAGTGGAGTTCCTAGAAATTAATTTGTTTGCGAATTTTTTGTTTAGCTCCGCCATAACTGGTCTGGCTATATGTGCAGTTGCTCCATCTTGCTGAAACCAAACGCTGTTGAATGGTATACGTCTTCGGCGCAGTTCTGGGTAAAAAAACTCCTTCAACATCTTTAAATAACGGTCCCCATTGACAGTAACGGTTACACCGTTTTTTCAAAGAAGTACGGCCCGACAATACACCTTGATGAAACTGCGCACCACACAGTGACTCGTTCTGGGTGCAGTTCCGTCTCATGGAGCATTTCTGGATTAGACTCATTCCATATACGGCAATTTTGCTTGTTTACATTGCCGTTAAGATCAAAATGGGCCTCATCAGACATGAACAAACAATTGATAAATGTGTTGTCTTCTTCGGCCATTGATATCATTTTTTGGCAAAATTCCAGGCGAACAGGCAAATCCTGAGGGTTTAACTTGCTAGTAATTTGGACTTTGTACGGAAACAAGTTTAAATCGTCATGAAGTATCCGTTGTAATGACCGTCTACTAATTCCAATTTGCCCCGATAAGTTTCGGGTCGAAACGTTCGGATTGGCCTGTATTGCAGATGCTACTGCTGCGATTGTATCCTGAACCCGAACATTGGCATCTCGATGGTACGGTATTTAATAACGTAACATAAACAAAATTATTTTGAAAAAAAATTTTCATAGCAAATGTTGATTTGTTGTGACCTTTTTTATCGTTATAGATATTAGAAAATTTATAGTGAGTTATAGGTTAGAGCCCTAGGACCTAACATATTAACATTGAAAATGTTTATAGGGTCGTTTTGAGAAAAATATGGTGTTACCAAAATGATTAAATGAACAAATGAATATATAACAAATGAACGAAATGAACTCTAGCGTATAGGGGGCTCAGGATCGAATTTTTGGTTGGTGTTACCAAAGAAAATGCCAAAATGAACCTAAAGACAAATCGATGAATCGTACCTACACGTTGATCGTCGCCAACCGACGAGCTTCAGTGGAGGATAGTTGAATTTGTATGAAATCTTAAAATCACTCGATTTGAGCGCACTTAGAAGCCTTTTACTATAGTTATAATTATCGGATGCTTAATATTAAGATAGATAATTAAAGATAAAATGACAGGCTACAAATCTGCATCAAAATTTTTGCAAAAGCTTACAAAATTTCAAACTAAAAACGTGAAAGATTGGCTTTTGAGAACTAATTTCATCACGGCAAATGACGTGAGGAACAAGAAAACAAAAAGAAAAAGAAAAAAACGTACCCACAAAGAATATACATTCAACATTGCTGTAAGGGTATGGGCAAGACGTTGGTTGGAGCGGAATGTGTGCAATAAAAAACCACCACTGCACTGTGGCTGGTGCCTGGTGCAAACAAAATTGGCTTCGCATCGGGAACAAAAATGATATACATACATAGCTACATTATTTAGTAGGTTAGGTATGCCTGTAAAATGTTATGTTGAATAAATTGTTGTAGGTATTTTGCAAATATTATTCGTAATGGTACGATTAGGTTGGTTTGGTTGGCTTATAACTTCTGTTCTAACAATCGGATATTTAAAATAAAGGTCTTAAAATGAAGGTAAAATATCATACTAATTTATTCAGTTAAAAAATAATTGAAATAATATTAAAGTGTAGGTGAAAAACGTTTAGGTTTAATTCATCAAAATAAATAATTGCAAAAACTGAAAAATTCAATAACAAAATTGGCTTCGCGAATAAAATTCTTATACCTACGTATCTATATAGGTACATACATTATGTATGTAGGTAGGTAGGTAAGTAGAAATGGCGATCACGAGCAACCTAGCTCGTTGGCCCAATTAGCGCTAGAGTGCGCCGTTTTGTTACCATAACTCGTTGGACCTGTGGATGTAAATGGTTTGGAATGTCTCAGAATGGCTCAGAGACGTAAGAAGTTTGACCCCTTAGTATGACATTATGTATGTACGTTTATGTAAAAGGATTGATTTAGTTGTTCTGCGGTTGCCTTTTTACTTCTGTACCTACTAATAATCGGATCTTAAAGATTAAGGTTTTGAAATAAGTTAAATAATAGGCTTTAAAATTTTGTGTGACAAAACTTGACTTCATTCTTAATCAATTCGATTGTTGAACCTAGAATATGCACAGAGACCTATACTTGAACCTCTTTGATTATAACTTATAACTTTAGTTCTATACGGGCCAGATGTTGAAGGTTAAGGTATTTAAATTAAGGTTAACCAGGCTAGAGGTAGGATTAACCTAGCGAAGCAACTTAAATATAATACCTAATCGAAAAGGGTTGATTTGGTATCTTCTGTTCTAATTATCGGATCTTTGAGGTTAATGTCTTAGAATTAAGGTAAAATCTCAGGCTACAAATTTATGTGACAAAACAACATCTAAACCAATGCGTTTTTTGAACTTGACCAACGTCTAAACCAATGCGACTTTTGAACTTGACCTACGTCTAAGCCAATGTGATTTTTTAACTTGAACTATAGGTACGTCTAAACCAATTCGATTTTTGAGCTTGACCAACATCTAAGCCAATGCGATTTTGGAACTTGACCTACGTCTAAGCCAATGAGATTTTGAACTTCACCTACGTCTACACCAATGCGATTTTTAAACTTGACTATAAACGTCCTAACCAATGCGATTTTTGAACTTGACCTACTTCCAAACCAATGTTATTTTTGAGCCTGAAATATGCAAAGGTACCTACTTGCGTTTTTCTTTAATAAACTTACAACATTAGTTCTAAGTTGTTGAAGGTTAAGGTATTTAAATTAACGTTAATCAGTCTAGAGGTAGGATTAACTTACCTAAGCAACTTAAATATAAATATCGAAAAGGGTTTATTTGATAAGCTTTTATCTTCTGTTCTAATTATCGGATCTTTGAGGTTAAGGTCTTAGAATTCAAGTAAAATCTTAGGCTATAAATTTATGTTACAAAACTTTACCTACGTCTAAGCCAATGCGATTATTGAACTTAGAATATTCATAGGTACTGCAATATAATTGAACTTCTTTAATAAACTTATATAGATTTAGTTCTAATGTTCAGATGTTCAAGGTTAAAGGTAGAACTTTAATAGTCGGAAGCCGACCTAAGTGGTCGTATGAAACGAAACGAATACAAATAATTCATATGACGTGCCCATAATTCAGTTTTGCTTGTGTCGACCAATTTTTTACTTTTGCTTTCGGAAGTGAAGAGCGCTCACCGACCGCTCCATGCGTAAGTGAACTGAGAGAATTTTCTTCCAACATCTTCCGACTTTTACAGTTCTACCTTAAGGTCCTCAAATGAAAAAAAACGATTCAATTTGGTTGTCAACTCAGCTGTCAACTTAATTGGTGCTTTGCTTTTCATATACACAGATAAAAGAATACTGCTAAGCTGTCAAAACCATTTATATTGTCTTAAGAAATTACACGACTCGAGTAAAAGATGAGTTCAAAATGCAAAATATTATAGAATACCTAAAAACAATTAGGTAAATCAGGTTTGCATTGAGTTTGAGCTACACATCAAATTATTTATAAATTTAAAGGGTCCACTTTGATAGTAAATCAAATAACTTGCATATATATAAATAGTTCAATAAGTTGAGAGACTTGTAAACCAATTTGAGCAAATATTTGAATTTCTTCAACATAAACGCCGTGATTAAATAAACTGAACTGAACAACATTAATTTAACCGCCAACTTACATATTGTAATTTCAGACTGAAGAATGGTTTCTTAGACATCTTCAGAAGTTTTGGTGCAACTATAGGATACAAATAAGAAATTACCAAGATTATTCATGTTTTTATTTTATCGAGCTAACACAAGTCATTTTCAATGTCCCCATAGTTACTCAATGAGTGAAATCTGTAAATTTTTTTTTATTTAAAATTTTTAGTTTGAAAATTAATTTTTCAAAAACTGTTCATTAATCCAATTTAATTTAAAAAACAGTACATCGTGACATTGTAAGTTTTGTCGTTGATTTTTAATACTTCTTTTCTAATTCAAGTCGACTTTTTAAAAAATTGCCCCTCCTATATGATTTTTTTTTCTTGTATTAACCCAACCTATATGGTCTAGGTTTTTGTCACATCTTTCTTATGCGCATCACCCTGTATATATTGTAGGTAAATACTATATTGAAAGTTATAGATTCGTTAAAAAAAAAAACGAACTCGAAATTTTTATCAAACTTGACATTACGATGATTACGAAGTCGACAATTCTGTCTGATGTACGTTCGGCTCCATGAAGCTATAGCGGGTGAGTCGTTTTTCTTTTAACTCGGTACCTAGCGTTTTTCTCCCGACACATTTTTAACGTTTCTTTTTAAATCAAAAATAACGGTACCTTCCGTACAAAAAACGTGCCCAGAACTTCCAAAAAAATAGTAGTTTTTTTTTCAAAAAGGCAAAAAAAAAATGCGAAACATCCTCCAATAGAACCAATTTTGACTATTTGAACTATTTGAAATTTACAAAAAAAAAAATCTCAGTAAAAAAAATTGATCTAAATCATTTCAACAATTATAGAGAATAGAGAATGTTTCAAAAAATTTAAAAGTATAGTACCTATACCAAATTTTTTTTTTGCGAACTTAATAATTCGAAAACGATTTTCATTTAACTTGGCACCCAGCAGTTATTAAACATTATCAAGCTGATGTGAGCTAATATCAGTACCATATATTAGAATACATTTTGTATCAATTGATTAAGAACGGTATCATTCATAGAACCATTTTTTTTGGTTTTCGACTATCTCATTAGCTGTTGAACCGATTTGAATGGAATTTACACAAGAGCTTCTAATAAGTTTGAATAATATTCCTATGAAAATTTTCAAAAACACAAATTTTGGATTTTTAAAAAAAATTTAATTTTTGTTTGAAAATTCGAACAAATGATTTTATTTCAAAATATTTTTGTAAATCCGCATTAATTAATAGTAAAAAAATTGCTTTATAATTTTTTTTTTTTTCTCAAAAATGTTTACAAAATTTTATACATGCAAAATTAATTAAAAAAAAAACCGTTTCAACGAATTTTAAAATTTTGTCTCCTAAATTAAGATTTATCAAAGCAATCAGATAGTGTACATGGCGTTTTTATCAAAACAATTCCAGAAGTTTTTTAATTAATTTATTCATAATTATATTGATATTTGCTTTTGCTTTTGCATTTCCATGCATACATTACACACATATGTATACAACATGGTGCTATATTATTCATTTTTATGTATACTCATATATAAATTCGACCTTTAACTAAACTACGTTTTTGGCATGTTGCATAAAATAAAGGCTCCAATAATTAATTTAATTCCTTTTAAATTATACGAATAGGTCTTAACAGCCAAATTAATAAACGTGGAACAGCGATGGGTTAGTTCTAATTCCGTGGACTAAGTGCAAAATGTTATGAATAAAAGAAAATATCTAAAAATTGACGTGTACTAAGTTAAACCACCGGAGAAGGTAGTTAAGCGAAGGAATAAGAACTAGATATGTCAAACTTATTCTGAAATAAAAAAAAATACCTATGTGAAGATTGCTAATTTAACTTTGAATAAAATTAATAATGTCTGCTAGATTTATCGAGTTTTTACACCATTAATTCTTATTATTGGACAGTCAGCCATCAACCACCATAAAAAGAAAACTATACAAAAATACATGTATATGAAACATTCCATTTAAATAAATAAAAACAAAACAAAAAACAGACACAACACAACAATATTGACAGAAATATATTAACAAGAGAATTCTTAGGTGTGTTTGGTAACTTGAACTTTTTTTTTACATATTATCATAATTTTCTGTCAGAACCCATACGAAAAATACCCAAGTTTGCGAAACTTGGGGAAAATTTCAAGTTACCAAACAGGCATCTTATTTATTGTAGTAGATTTTCTTAAGGTAAACGTCAATTTACTATTCCACGAACATTTTGGTTTTATTCATGGAAATTTTTAACCCATAGCTTAACTCTTATTCCCTGCTTTAATTAACTCGTGGAATAAAGGTGGAATAAGCGTTTTTTATTAATTGGGCTGTAACTGTTCAGTGTTCAGACTATAAAACCAGTTTTAGTTTTTTTTTTTTTTTTAATAAACTAAACTTTAAATTATCAATTTCATACCATTTTATATTATCAAGTCAATCTTTGTTCATTTTTTTCTGTTAAATATCAATAAATTGACCTATTTAAATAAAATCATAGATTGTTAAGATGAGTATGATATGTATCCCAGTCCTTCGTCCTTTTATTCGATTCAATTCAAATCAAATAAAAAAGAAGTGATAAGGATACATTCCTAATCACATTTAACTTTCATCAATTGAGCATCATCGAACAGCTTTGGAATTTTCAAGTGGAGTTTTTTTTTTTTGTCTGAAAGGTTAAGGAGAAGAGTCCCAGATCCCAGTGGTTAAAAATTTACATTTAAAAAAAAAGAAAAGGGTATTGGTTGTGTTTTTAAAATGAGCTATAACCATGTTGAATATTGATGAAAACTTTTTGAACTCGTAAAAATTGACTATGGTTGCGTACAAAGTTTGTTACAAAACTTTCACTTGCAAACTTAGCACTTATCTAAATTTTGTTATTTTTGGAATGAAATGTTTGGTTTAGCCAACACACACGTCCTTAGCCGTTTCTTTATCATTACACGCATTACTATCAAGAAATCACAAAAATATAACACTTTAAAGCGCTCTAGAGACTTAAAAACCTAATTTGACTTTTACCTACGAGTATAAATTAAATTAAAAATAAATTCACCATAAATTTGATTTCAAATTAAATAATTTTTTTATATCGATTTTTCTGTTCTGCAGCTCTTTGTTTTCACGATAAAAACATTCAGGATTTTAATCTATTAAATTTAATACAATTCAAAACTACATATGAATTGACGAAAAATATTAAAAATTGAATTGAAAAATTCTACGAATTTTGCACGTTCAGCAAAAGCATAAAAATAAATAAATGAAAATTTAACAAATAGAAAAGCTATTATATGTTTTGGATTCATTCATGTATACCCTATAGCAATGCAATTTTTATCAGCAGAAAAAAAATTTCTATGCCTTTACAACAGATCTCACAAAAATAATATGCAAAAGAAATAGGCTTTGAAGCAAGCATTGCAGGACTACTAAATGACTTACGCTAAGATAAATAAATGCCTCCGGCCGTTTTTGTTCAGTTAGACAGTATATTAAGATTCGACAATTGAAAAAGTTAGAAATATGATTTATTTAATAACAAGTATGAAGAAAATTGGAAAAGTTACTTCTGTTTATGTGTACTGATTGAATATAATTAAACATTTCTATGTTAATTAACTCTTACGCCCATATTGTTCACTCAATACATTTGAATTAAAACTTAAATCCGGATGTAAACTATACAAATTCATTGTAACATCCGGATTCAAGTTTTAATCTGGATGTATCGAGTGAATAATATTGGTGTTAACTGTTAGACAACAATTAAAAATCTTTATTTATTATACTTGGACGCCTGTCTTAAGTTGTACAGAGTTTATAAATACGACTGCTAGCATTTAATAGTGCGTGCATCATAAAAGTTCGTAATAGAAACTGGAATAGAATCAATTTTTCAACTTTTGTCATGTCTCTGAGTTATCCTTTGTGTTTTTTTTTTTTCATTCAATTCTAGGATTTTGACCGGGTACTTAAAGAAACATATATTTATTAATGTGACAATGCCATTGAATCAATAAAAAATTTATTTTTAAAAACAAAACAAAATTTTTCTATGATTTGAAGAAAAAATTCTTATTCTTTTGTTTAAAATTGAATAGTAATATACATATTATTTGCTCATATACAAGTTTAAAAATAAATTTATTTAAAATTTTTTTAATAAAAATCTATCCAACATGATGCAAATATCAAAACAACACTCACCCTATAATAAGACAAAACAAAAAATAAAGACAAAATACGAATTTCATTAAGTTTATGGAGAGCTGACACAAAAGTGACACCAACAGAAGGATGGCACGGTACGGTGTTAACCCCTCCATCACAAAAAAATAAAAAAATAAAAACACCTGGTTGTAGTGACAGAGACTTTCCAATAGTCCTTGGTGAAGATTTTATGTCATCCGCACTCTCCTTCCTATCAACGTTAACAAGTGTCATGTGTGTTGTGTGTGTGTGGAATGGAAAAGCCGTCGATAATTGAAAAACATTTTTTCGTTGAAATTGATTAAATATTTGATATAAAATTTATTGGCAACACTGAATTCGATCATTGACGGAAGAGCTAACAAATTTACCTACCCAATAACCTTCGTTGTGAACTGAATGATTTGTACAGGAGTATAGGACGTATACATACAACACACATTGACATTGGGGCCGGAAATCAATCTGGCATATTATAATATGAATAAATGTTGTGGTGGTCTTGTGCTTGTCAGTGACGAGGAAGGACAGAAACGGACTGACGATTCCAGCTCGATAACTATTATTTCCTGTTGCTTGACAAATTTTTTAAAAAGTTTCATTCCAATTATCATGTCGAACGAATAAAACCTGCACTGATTTCTGTTTTTCACGAACTCAAAGGACGAACATAATTACAATTACAAAATGACTCCGACTGTGATTGTGACTATGACTGTGACTGGGGGTGCAACTGGATATTATTTCATTTCGCTCAATCGAAATTGGTTTTCATTAATTTGTCGTTGCATTTGTTTTTTCTTCACCACAATTGGGGCTGAATAACTCATTGTGTGAGGTCAATTTGTGCAGTTTGTGTGGTTTGCAATTGTGTGTACATATATTTATAGAAAGTTAAATTTTAAAATTTAGATTTTCCCAGGGGGGCTTACTCGAAAAACTGTGTGATAATTGCCGCTTAAAGTGTGTAATTTGTAAATTTGTTTGGATACAATTATGTAATGTGTGCCTGACATTTGAGTATAAGCCGCATGGGTGTTAGATTAAAATTTTGACCTACTAGAATTTTAGTAGTTGAATTTTTTTTGAATCGATGTGCTTTAAGCTGGTTTTAAAATAGAATGATTCTGATATTGGAATTGTTTTAATTGTCGAAATATTTTGTTATATTTTTCCGTTGGAATTTGTGTTATTGAAGTGAGGTCACATGTATGTGTTCTTTAAGCTGAATACTTGTATCACACAATTTGTGCGTTCTTTTACTTTGAAATTATGTGATTTTCTGTCCAAAATTGCGAATTTCTACACATTTAAATTTGTGTTATAGGACACAGTTTTGATTTAAATTCTTACAAATTCGCAATTTTGTAAAGTATTAAGAACTTGAATTTAACAGAAGTCAAATTTGACGAAAATATTTGAACCAGTTTTTTTAATCATCTCAAAAGAACACCTTTTACGCTGTCTGTTCCTGCTCATCCACTTTAATTAACAATTTGTTCCAACGACTTATTGTTTATATACCTACATTATGTAGGTTTGTTGTTCATAGTTTTTCAACGCAGAGTATCCTAATTTTGTGTATAAGAACTTAATCCACTACCTCGAATTCACTTAACCACCACTAACCCAAATAACTTATATACCTTTTACCAACTTTTCCAGTTGTTAAATTCAGGTGTTTCAGTATATTGAGAATTGTGGTTGTTCGTTTCACAGTTTCAAATATTAGATAACCGCAAATAGAAACAAGAGTCTCAACACTGTTAGCATCACATAAACGACACAAGCAAGGAAACTTTTTCGGCTTTATGAAAATGGGTTTCCTGTGAAAGCAAACTACCTGCAAATTGGACATTTTTTAAAACAACACTCTTGTCGTCAGTATAGAATTAACATCGTGTGCACTGCACACATCTCTGCTTCGCCTTTCCTGGATAAGATTTTAGGTTTAGCCATGATGTGAACCAGGGAAACGAAGCGGTCACCCACACGCGCTTTAGTGGAGTTAACTTTTGGTTGAGGTCAACTTGGCATTTTTTTTAAACTCAATATGCTTCGGTAATAGCTGAAAAATGAATATATCCTATCTAGGTGGTGATGCTGTAATGTTACGAGTTTATAAAATGTCCCATTTCGATGGTATTGTTGCAGTGCGGTTTAATTTAACTTTATAATTAATTTCTAGCCCTATATATAATGTGTGTTTAATTACGTACATTTCCAGAGCTTGAGCATTTTGTTGTTTACCTTTTTTCGTACAAATTCCAACCGGGAAGTTTTACTATACACACATCGCCAAATGACAAAGGATGTGAGTCATTCATTTTCCGGTGTTCTTGGGACGATCGACCGTTGGTATTCCCAGCACTCTAGGTACGGGGTAGGTAGGTTCACTATAAGTTCCAATAAAATTTTCCATTTCATTTATTAAGGCAACTTCATTGTCGGTCGAAGAGAGATAACATTGTTTTGTGGTTTGAGTTTCATGAGACCAACACCCCCCCGGCCCTTTCAGATATAAGAAGAGGTTTGGTGTTTGGATTTGGATCGATGCCAAATTGCCTGAAGAATTTCCGTTCGCAATTTTTGTGGTTTTAACCATCATCGTGTCTCTCGTGTTGCAATATCCTGAAGAAGTAATTTCCTTTTGAATAAGAAAGACAGAGAGAAAAACTGAAAAAGGACGAAGAAGAACATATCAAAACAAAGGAAGGGAAAAGGGTACTAGGATATTTCATTGATTGGACTTGAACAAACATAAATGTCAGCTATATTTACCACAAGAAAGCTTTTGGGTCGTGAGAAGAGCTCTTAAAATTAGTTTGAAAAAAAGTTATTTTTTTAAGAAGAAGTGATGAGTTGTTAACTTCTTTATTAATAATATAAAATAAAGGTGGCATTGCAAAAAGGAACAAAAGGTAGATCTTAAAAAAATATGAACATTGTCTTGCATGTAAAATAAAAACAAGAATTATTATGAAGTAGCCTGCGCCTTTTATTTACTTGTTCTAAAGGGCAAGTATTGGTTTCGTGTAAAAAAAATTCGAGGTTGTTATCAAAATTACGAAAGTAATAGAGAAGTCTGAAAAAGTTGGATTTGTCATACAGTCCGTCGGACTTTGCGACGGTGTGCCTGTGCATCTATACTGTAATTAGAGCTAAAGCCTAAACGGGTAGACCAATTTTCTACAAATTTGGTACAAAGCAGTTTTATTTGATTTTCCAGAAGGAAGATTCGAATTATTTAAAAATGGGTATAGCTGCCTTACAAATATTTGGGTTTGGTTTTTAGAAAAATATTCTTTTGATTTTGATCAAACTTCGTATATTTCTAATGACCAAAGCAAGACTAAGGAAACTTCAATTAAAATTTTTGCAAGAAAATTCGCATTATGGAAATATGGGTTTGAGGTTTTTATAAATATAAATAAATTTTCAATAGCTTTACCGATTTTGTTACAATTTTGTAATCTGATGCTTAAAAATAAGCCAAATCCTCATTTTTCGTGATTATAATCTGGATTGAACATCAAAAAATCTATGAAACTAAGGGATGAGTTTGGGAAAGCAGGTATTTATTTAAGTAGCCCAATTTTATCACTGAAAATAAGATAGAGTTGAAAGAATTAATACTAAGCCATAAATTGGTTTAAATCGTCTGGCCCCGTTGTCTCTTTTTACCCCAACCCTACTTCTCTACTTCACTTTAATTCATTATTAACAAGAATAAGGATTTATGAATTGAAAAATATTTTAACCATTATAAGCTCTTACAGGATTTGTGAATTGAAGAATATTTTATTCACAAGCTCTTTTGGTAATTGAATGAGTTTCAATTCATAAGCCCTTTTCGGATCGTGGTTTTTGTATTGAATTTTTATTTTTTTTATTAAAGAGCTGTGCTCGTTTGTTTTTTTAGTGATCAAATTCATTCAATAAAAAAAAACCAACTTAAAAAAAAAATCTTTTTAAAACTTAAAATTTGATCAATTCTCTTTACGATAACACATACCATATGCGAAATGCAACAAACCAAACTTGCATCATCAGTGAATAAAGGATTTTTTCAGTTCAAACTCATTTAATTGGCAAATCCCAAAGAGCTTGTGAATTAAATACTTTTTTTCAATTCGCAAATTCAAAAAAGTTTGTAAATTGAATAGTTTTCAATTCACGAGTTCATTAGGTAGATACTGCCTTGGGAATCGAAAGATAGCTTGAGCTAAAATAGAACCTAAGATTTTACAACCCTGATATAATTATTTATTTATTTCAAAATATTGAAAATAAACTAAAAACAAATAAAAGAATGACTGGGTTACACGCTCTTAAGATTTAAATTTATAAAAGTTTTTTTTTTAGGAATCAAAAAAAAACACCGACCACCATGATGTGCGACCAATTCGTATACTTTATAAATTTGTTATTTCATTGACTCATTTTGTGATTTGCTTCAAATGAAAGTTTATTGCTTCCACACACACAAGACACTTTAATCACTTGTATTTGCAGTAGATATTATAGTGTATTTATGCAAGTTATAGCAATTACTGTGCTGCCACTTGCAAAACTATTCCTTCTCAGTCAATATGTACGTAGGGGGAGTTTTCAACAATTGTTACGATTATTATCTTAGTTCTACTTCCAGGAGGTTATTGCTTGTTCAAAACTACACAATTGCATTTAGACGAGCTTACCCTGATTTAAAACCTGCTGAAAGTGTTTCTTTCTATGAAGGAAATGGCCGATATCATACATTATATCCGCCTAGGCATAATATAGTGAGTTAGTTCAATTCAAAAGTTTGCATTGCAAAACAGTGCGCTCCAATCATTCTGTTCTCCATGTTTTCTCTCTCTATATAAAGCACAAACACTTGAATTACACCACAATACACAACACACACGCCCGATGTGTGAAGTTAATCTTAATTGAAATTCGTACAATGGTTTGTAGAAATTATGCATATATAGCGAAAGAATATACACAGTCCTTCCTATCCGTCGGGGCTATAAATCAGTAGCTGTAAAGCACGGTGTATCGAGTTTCCGAAGCAAAGGTAAATAAATTTCAATACAACCATCCCATTTTTACGTATAAAGGAAAGGCGGGAAATTGTTTTTCAGGCATATGCCCCGGTGCCGCTGCCGACAAATTTAAAAATTCTATAATAGAATCTATAGCTCGATATTGCTATAGATTTTCATAAAACCAAGGAATTTATAGGCTTTGGGGTATTTTCTTGGGAATTAAGCTTCCCTACAGAATTCATGCCAGAGTTATAAACTTGATGTTTTAACCAGTATAGAATGATATACGATAGACTCTTACAATATTGCATTTATATTGAAGACAAGATAATATTTTATGATCAAGTCGCTATTTTCGTTTGAAACATAAATAATAATAATTTTGGGAACCCATATGGAGAAAAGAAAAGAATGAAATAAAAAATGAAGGCGTCCTACCTAATTATTCCTTATTAGTGAAATAATATTGAAAAAAAGACATACATAATACTTCCTTAACGGTGTATTTTGAGCGCCAAGAAATGGAATAAAAAATTTTAAATACATAATTTAAAAAAAAGACGTTAAAGAGTCATCTTTTTTCTTAAAGAAAAAAAAAAGAAATGTTAGTTTTTCATAAATTCAACATTTCAACAGTCAAAATTGTGAAGAATTCAATTCCTTACACAAATATGCTAACATTTTGTTTGGTGTGAAACAATCCTTTTTCGAGAATTTCGGACAAATGAAGGAGTTTTACTGCCTGAAGACAATGCAACGGAGCCATAGCTTGAGTCGCAACCGAATCTGTCAAAATATTAAATATACACTAAACCAATTCTACGAGCAGAATGGAACGCAACTGCAGACGGAGCTGCAGTCGGAACCGCAATGGTTCGCGAACTTTTAACTTTTCACGTACAGCACTTTTGACGTTTCATTTTATATGAAGAAAAAAAGAGCCAGACAAAAATATTGAAGCTTTTATGGCTAAACCACAACCACACTTCGGACGGTCGGGCTTTTGACAGGCTTTTTACCGACTACGATATTTTACTATATTTTATGATAACATGTGTCATAAAGCGCGACCTGAGGAATTTGCAAAACGTTAATGTAGCTTCAAACCTCGGGCGGAGAGAAGTTACTTATATGAGAAAAATAAAAGTTCTGTTTCCTTAAAATAACACTCCGCAAATTCTTCGGAGATAATAGGGAACACGAAGCCTGGAGGTAACATTTCAGATTACATACATATAGGTAAGAGCCCATTGTTTCTATTCAATATTTCAAAGCCAGAGCGAAGTGACGCGTGGTTGTGGTTTTGCTATTAGTGCTTATTTGTATCGCAAAAAAAATTAATTATTAATTGAAAAACAAATATTGGATACAAAAAAAAGTGAATAATAAACCCGTAAACTTTTTTTTTTTTTATATATACAAAAAGCTGTACACCTCATTGTGGGCCGATAAAAAAAAAAGACATACGCATTTTTTGAAAGCAGTTGCAGCTGCGGCTCTGATTCCAATTCCAACAGCGCATCGTGTTCAGCCAGTTAACCAAAAAAATGGTCTTGTTATAACCTTCCCCCTACACATAAAACAAAATTTTCCCCGTCATATAAGATCGAGGCTCGGAAAAAATTGTTTAGCATTTCAAAGGACTATAATTTTACAATTTAAGAAAATGAATTCTTTCTAACTCCTTCAACACAAAACGAAAAGTGCAAGACAGTCGAATACAAAGCCCAAGACATTCAAATACAAACAACGCACCAATAAAACAGATAACAAACGCTGAAAGGCCCGATATTAAGTTCCAATAAGAGTAAAAATGAAGGAAATATATATATAACAAATATTACAATGAGAAACTAATGATCCTTGAAGAAGAACTGGTTATAAATATTGAAAAATTGTTAAAATAAA
Source organism: Epistrophe grossulariae (assembly GCA_929447395.1). Classification (NCBI taxonomy): domain Eukaryota; kingdom Metazoa; phylum Arthropoda; class Insecta; order Diptera; family Syrphidae; genus Epistrophe; species Epistrophe grossulariae. The sequence goes on from OV839566.1 coordinate 1,521,046, forward strand.
AATGAAAAGATTTGTAAAATGATGGAGTGAATATAGGACGTCATTTTATATATGTGTAATATGTATATTCGTAGAATAAGATTCTATTGGATTCGATAAAAATTTCTATACGATTTGATTCCTTTAACCATTTTCTTTTTCCCTTTATGTTTTTATATTGTGAAGGATGTTGAAAATAGGACTTTGTTGTGGACTATGAAGGTAAGAGATGAGTATGAATCTGAGATATTGATTTCTTTTCTATTGTATATTAGGGCGCCTTGTAAAGTTTATTTAAAAAAAATTATGAATATTGAAGATTATTCTTGGACTCAAAATAATATTATACCTAGGGCAATTTATTTCTCGTTAGAAGACTTTGATTAAAGGACGTAAAACTCTATCCATTCGGTACCGAACATGTCTGTAGGCAAAACAGGCGGCAAAAACAAAAAAACGATCCTGACAACGAGACGGCATTGTTTGGAAATATGCAAAATCTTAATGTCAATCATCTTAGCTATAGAAGAAGTTTCAAATCAACTTGTAGGTGAACACATTTTGTGATTCATTAGACTGTTTGCCATTTTGCAATTCAATTCAATTACAAATAAACATTTCTAGTACCAAAAGTAGGCGATTTTCTTCGAAAGTTTATTACTCTGTCGCAACCAATAAAAGCAAAATTAAAATTTCGTAGTTACTTTATTCTCCACAAGGTAATTGTATTTTTTGCTTTTGTTACGACCTTTTTGATAAAAGTGTCTAATATAGTATGGTAGTTAAAATGACAGGAAAATGTTCGTTATACTCTAAATGCACATGAAAAAAGTAAAAACGCATTCAACAAATACAACTGGAAAAACTTTGAATTATTTAGAATTATGCAAACCAATTTGTACGGACTTGCCTATATATCATAATATATCAACCTGCACTCTTTTTACCTTGCACAGAGCATATAGGTACTCTTAATTTGTTAGTCAATTAGGTATCGAAATACATTTTATAAACTGTACAACTTTTTTAGAAATACCGAATCGTCAAAAACTTTCTGAATATTCTAAGCGAAAAACTTTTAAAAATGTATCCGATACCTTGTGGTCAAGCAGAGCAAAAGCGACTACCTTTCTCAAAGAAAATTTATCAGAAATGTTGAAATTGTAGAAAGTTCGGAATTCAATGAAAATGCAAGTTTTAAAGCAACTCAACTTTGTAAACGCTTATAGAGAAATTCAAGTTTGTAGTTTCAATAGTAATTTAGAAAGAGTTTTTATCCTTTGGAAAATGTTTCAATCAAAATCAATGGACTTTTCAATCTGCTTCGATCATTTAAATAAATTGCGACAGTATACTTTCAGATAAACCGTTCTATAAGGAATCTTTTTATTTGAAAAATTATAGAAGAACGCTGTAAACAGTTCCATAAAAATGAAAATCCGCTGACGATCTCTTGAAATAATCGATCCAAAATTGAAATCTAAAGCTCATATATTTTTGTTTACGTTATTTATATTACGCTATATCTTCTCTCGATGAGCGCTCTGGGCACTATCAATTTCTCTGCCCAAAATTTCGAATTTCATTGCGATATTTAAAATAAGGTGGAGTTAAAAGACTGCGATAAACCTTAAAGCAGTGTCAACAGCAACAATTTGACAACGGATATTAAAGCTTAAGATCTCTTGAATTCAACTATAATATATTTAACCAAACTTCTGCTGTTGTTAATTTCAAACCTTTGTCAATTTTAAACCGCGCATATTTAGCTTCAAACTTCTTACTTGAATTGTATCCAAATTTATTAAAGGCATTTAATTTACATGGTAACGTTTCCTATAAGTGTTGCATCAGGTGAATCTATAGCTTCTCGAGCTTATAAAAACCTATCTTCGCTCAACAAAGACCCAAGAAGGATTAACCGGTCTTGCAATAACATGTCTCAATTAAAAAAGACATGCTTATCAATAATTATACTTAATCGCATTGCAGAAGAAGAAATCGCTATAAAATTTGAAAAAATGAAATCGCGCAGAGCAGCATTTTAGTTAAATTAAATTTAATTGTGTAAGCATGTATTTTATCGAAAGCCTTTGTTTTTATTAAATAAAATTCTATGTAAATGTATAATTGATTATTTTTGGAAAAATAACAATTTGATTGAGGGCCAAAATTTCCAAGTTCGCCACCGTATACATTCGTCATAAACATCGTACAATCAATATTTGAAAAAAAAAAATCATTAAAAAACAATTTTCTCTTCAACCTAAAAAATATTTTTTGAAAATTAATATTTAAACAAAAATGCTCCTGATGTATGAAAAATTTGATGACTTTTGTCTTGTACTGTTTCATTATAATCCATACAGTATAGGTGCCACATTATGTATTGTACATATTATATATATCGCATGTAAAAGTAAAAAAATAATGTACCTAAACAAAAACACCAAATCAATAGATACTTATAGATACAAGACTGCAAAAACAAATTGAAGGATCAAGGAATAAAGAATACGATACGACATAAAAACAAATCCCCTTTTAATCAGACATTTAAGCTTTTTCAATGATTCTTGATTACAACATCAAATCAAATGGAAACATAAAACTAGAATTTGTTGCGATGAAAAAAACAAACAAAAATAATTCCATCAACAGAGGGAAAACGCTGACCCTGGGAATTATTCAAGACATAGAGAAAAGGATGACCTTATCTAAATCCTTTACAACATTTCGTTTGGAACTTTTGTTGAATATATATCTACAGCTTGTTGAATATACACGATATTCCGAAATAATTGGACTTAATGCAGTAATCCCTATAATCTGGCTTCAACAGATAGTTTCTTTCTGGTGAAGCCTTAATGATGTTTTGAAATACATAAGAATTTCTACGCCTTATCAACTTCGCACAACACATCTAACCCAAGGAAAAGTTCGTTTTCATTTGAATTAAAATTCAGGAAATATATACATTTATATTTGCTCTCGATTGTCGATTATATGTACATATATAGAGAAAACAAAGTCACATTCACGGAAAAGAACTTATAACTATTTAACTTTTCGAAAGCAAGAAATTGTGCAAAGGGTTTTGAGCATCCTCACTATACAAACATAATACGTATCGTATTTCTGCAGTCAAAAGTACAGACTTAAATAAGTTTACCTCGTTATTTTATCATAATTTTCTAAGGACTCTACCTAAAAGTTTTTAGTATTTCTTTTTATTATTGTTCAGCTGGAATTTAAGTTTACTCAGGTTTCTTTCGATCTTTGAAAATTTTGTGGAAGGGTATTTTGGGAAATGTACATATATTTCCTTTATACAACTTTATACTTCGTTTACAAGTGATTTGACGTTCAAAAAAAGTATTCACTGCTATTAAAACATTTTCTTCAGGATAAACAAATTTATTTCTCATTTTCTTTCTGAACTTAACGAGTATATGTGTATACCTAACGCACATAATTTAATCAAAAAACTCCATTTTTGCAATCAAATGATATAAAATGAATGAGTTCCAGTTGAAAAGATTAATTCTACTGCGGATTAATTGAAAATGTCAGAATTAAGTGACAAAACAAAAACAATTCTAAGAAAAAAAAAGAAAAAAAGATAGCAAATGAAAACGATGAGGTTCATAATATTTTTTCAAGCGGAAATTTAATTTAATTAAAAAATTCCCTTTTATAGAGTCGGGGGACTATGGAATGGGACTGACTTTTGCATGCAAAGCCCCATTTATTGGTGGACATCACGATGATGGTGATGCTGATGATAACAAACGAGTCGAGGATAATTAAAAAGGCACTCTCAAAATGAAGGAAACAAATGGAAAGAAATGGAAATTTGTCCCTAAGGATTTTTGTTGACAAATAGAAGTTGACAAAAAAAAGAGAAGAAAAACTTAGAATAAATTATCTCAATGGTATGTTCAATTATAAGCATCCCTCTTATATTAAAATGCATTTTCACTTCCGTTTTCTAAGAACTTATCTTCATAGTTGATGATGGACAATGCCGGAAAAGAACATCAGAAAGCTTTGTAATATTATTTAGGTATACGAAAACTTCTAGATATGAGATTTTTGATATCATAGTAAATTCGGTTTTATACCATAACATCGTGAGCTAGAAGGGCTTTATTTTTTCTTAGTTAATTTTTTTTTTTGTTCACAAAATTTTAAATAGGTTTAAGAATTTTAAATCAGCTTCTTACTCATTTTAATATGACACGTTAGAAATTTTGCACCAATGTTTTTCTTTTAAAATGAAGTTCAATCAGTTGCTTTAAATTTGGTTAAGAAAAAACAGCAATGAACACTATTAAATAAGCAAATTATAAAAATTCCAATTTTATTCCAGTTTCTGGAAACTGGAATTGATATGACAGATGTGATTTAGGAAAATTGCGAAAAGTTAACAGGTGGAAAGAAATTCTTTTAGACATAGGCAATATATTATTAAATGATTTTTAGCTATTTTTCTTAGAAAAATAAAAAATAAATATTTTAATTAAAAGAAAATGAAGTTAATATGAAATGAAAAAGATAGTATTTAAAAAAAAATAACTCAAACTCATATACCTGGTTGGCATCACTGGTGCACTAAAAACACTATAGAGATGGACATACTATAGTTTTATTAATGTTTTATCTCAACCAAGAGCTGTATAAACTATAAAGAACTTGATATTGACAATCAATGGAAAAATATAATTATTATCATTGATAACAAACTTAATCTTATTCATTTATCCATCTTAATTTTGATGAAAAAATCTGTCAATTATTATTATTATCATTTTATTGCTACAAGTGTTTTATTAATTCTATTCAAAACACTTGTTTTCCATTATAATATTGACCAATTAGCAAATTGTAGTCTTCTTCCATGAAACTGCCCTCTAACTGTTTTGAATTCGATTTACATGAGATATACAGTTATACATAGTGCGAAAACAACAATTCAATTAAAAATAAAGCTGACCAAAGGCACAAGTCCTTATGGAATTGGATAATGTTCTTTATCATCGTGGATCTATATAATTTATTATTGGTAAAAGCTTAACGGAGCATGTTCTTAATATAATTAGGCTTTGGGTTTATGATGTCATATAAATTAATTAAAGAAAATCCTGCGTAAAATTATTTTACATTAACCAAATGGCTAATATTTATAATATAACATATTTTCATTATGAAATTGGTTTCATTATTTGACAAGGCTTTTTCTAGAGTAATTTTAAAAAAAGCGTTATCCAATAAAAAATTATAATGAGATGTCCCAAAGGGCGAAATCCAGTAAAAAAAATTTTAATTGTAACCTAAAGTCTTTTTAAAGCAACCTGAGTTACACTTAACCTGAGTAAGAAAAAATATAAGAAAAGAAATTTTGTTGGTACAGTGGAATGAAAAATAATTTTGTTAAAAATATAATAGAGCTACCTTTTAACGGAAAAATGATAAAAGTGTAAGAAGTATTAAAATAAAATCGATTTTTTCTCTCGTTTTTTTTCGTTTGAAAAAAATTTGTTCCAATATTTTTAAATGCACCAGATTGTAAAATCATAAAAAAATCAGTCAATCCATTAAAAAAAGGCAACTTTGTCAAAATACACTAAAACCCTATTTTCATGTTTTGACAAAAACCTGCAATGCAGATTTCTTACAATCATTTTATAGTCATTACAGGTACGAAGTTTAATCAAAATTATAAGAGCCGTTTTTGAAAGAAAGACGAAAAAAATTGAAATCGATGTATGGCAGCTTCCCAGTTTAGATGCGCTAAAACAAAAATTAGAATTTCTTCCCACATAAAAATGGTCTGTTCCAAATTTTAATCGGTCAATCCGTCTGGGGTCTAGCTTTAGCTCAAATAACAGCGGATGCACAGACACCGATGAACGGTATGACGAAAGCCATTTATTCGGACTTCTCGTGAATTTTTATAACAATCTCTAAATTTTTTTTACATTAAACTAAATTATTCTTAGAAGATTTTTTCTAATGAATTTTAAAATGGTTTTGTTTGTATGAGTGCGTCGGTTAGTGAAAATCGAAAATTGTAATAAGATATTCAGATTTCAAACAGGCTCGACCAGTTGAATAGAACCATCAATTTCATATCAAATGCTTTGGATTGCAAATAAATAGTCAATGAACAATTTTATTAGCACGCATTTTGTTTCAAAAATTCCACTGGAATATGTATTATGCATTTACATTTCATATCCGCGTATAAAAGGTGTTTTTTTTAGACGTGTGGTTTTCAAGAAGAAATAAAACGCATATAATTTAATGTTATGGCCAAGAAATTACCTTTATTATAAAGATAAGGATTTGCCATTATATTTTAAAAATGATTTTGGCAAGTGGCCGCCACGGCTGGCTCGAATAAATTCCAGCCGAGAGGCCCAATTTTTGACCACTTTTTGCAGCAATTGGGGCCGTATGTCAGCAATAACGCGCCGAATATTCTCTTCCAAGGCGTCAATCGTCTCGGGCTTATATGCGTAGATAAGCGACTTCACATAACCCCACAAAATAGTCCAGCGGTGTTAAATCACACGATCTTGGAGGCCACGCCTTAGGCCCACGACGCGAGATAATGCACTCGCCAAAAGTTTACTTCAATAAATTGATTGTTTCGTTGGCTGTATGGAATGTAGCGCCGCGCCGTCTTAATCATGGCTCTATAGCGTTCCCCATTGACTATTACATCATGGCCGGCTTCATTTTTTGAAGAAATATAGACCAATGATTCCCTCTGCCCATAGAGCACTCCAAACAATGGCTTGATCACTCCAAATACGACAATTTTGCTTATTAACGTACCCATTCAACCAAAAGTAAGCTTCATCGCTGAACAAAATTTTCTTGTGAAAATCCGGATCGGTGGCTAACTCGTTTTGGTAATAAATTTGCACGATTTGCAAACGTTGTTCAGGAGTAAGTCTATTCATTATGAAATGGTAAACCAAACTGAGCATAAATCAAGTGACAGCTGTCAAAAAGACCAACTCCGAAAAAAGTATTGCCAGATTGAAAACCACACGTCTAAAAAAAACACCCTTTAGTATACATTAGGGTGGTCGTTAATGTAGATGGTAGAAAAATGTCGTCTTGGATGGGCTTAAATCAGCTCCAAATGAAAAAATAATTTCCTAATTTTTTCAGATTTTTATTTGAATGCCCTACGAACGATGTAAGCGGTTAAAAAATTAAGCTACATTAAAATGAATATCGAGTGATTCCCGTAAAATCTAACAAAAAGCAATGGTATTGTAAATTAAAACCAGCCAAGAAAAAAATTGTATGGGGGGGAGAACGACCTCCCCCCGTTTAGACGTGAGGAGCTATTTTCTACAATAATTTTACTTAAAATAGATACAAACTTATTAAAAATCAACGAAAAAACTTACATCATTAAATTGTAGCTTTTTTGAAAGACAAAAATTCATTCTAATATATTTAATTTTTAAATTAAGTTATTTTGATGAAGAGTACATCCAAAATGAACTTTTTTTTAGCGACCACCCTATGTATACGTACATTGATTTGAATGAAGCCTGCCAGATCTTATACCTAAATTTCTAATACTAAATGGATATAAAGTTATAACTGGAGTGATGTGTAACGAAATACTATGTGTGATCTTGCAAAACAATCTTGAATGTTTTGGTTTTTATGATGAAAATGCGAAATCAATATAATTATTATTCAAATGTTACATAATAATTAATAAATTGGCCACCTACCTATCTACCTATACACATATGATATTTCTATTGTAAAAATTATCAAATAATATACCATTTACCTTCAATGAAATCCTTTATTACTGATATTTGAAGTGTTTTATTATTCTAATGTTAATTAAAAGTTGACACATCATACCTAAATTATTTATTGCAGACTTGTTTGCTTTGAGTTTCGATGAAATTATAGATCCGGGAGTAACTGAACTATTCTTTTGAATATTAATTATTGTATAAACAAATTAAGATGGGTCATTTGAATTAATAAATATTTTGTCCATCCAAAAATACATACTTAATATGTTACGTGTGATGTTTCAGCAAATTTACCATCCGTAATTGTTTTTTGCTCTAGAAATTGATGACGCTTTGCAGTAAATTTCAGCGCCAACCAAGCGAATTTTAGGAATATGTATTTTTTTCCTTCGTCCTTCCAAAATATATAAAAGTTTAAATATGTATGTATATGCTGTTAAACCCCGTTTGCCGCATAGCCAAAGAGTTAAACTTTTAATTCTAGGTGACGGAACAAAATGGAAACATTTGAATGCGGACAACAAACAAAGGCTTGCTAAAAAAAAAAAACACGTCTAAAACGTTGTCTGATGTTATCTAGGTATATGCGGGTTGGAATCTCTGTTTAATGATATATGTAAATTTATCAGGTCGTCACAGAACAATTTTGATGTGAGTTTCATTTTTTATAGGCATATTTTTTCGACATGTAAAATCCACCACAATTCATATTTCAAAAAAAATATGTAGTTTTTCTTCCTGTTTTTCATTTTTGATGCACTTATGTTCAGTCATGGTTGATAGAACATGGGATATATGGTATGGCGGAAATATAGTAGCAAAGCTTGTTTGAAGAGTTAAATCAGTGTAGAGGTTTGTATGTAGGTACAACACCCTCGGCGATATCGCCGAATGATTGAAGTTGCATTTTAGGAAAGGTTTTTTTACAGCGAGAAAAAATAGTATATTTATTCCTAAAATGTATTATAGAGCCAGATATTTTTTAAACTTAATATCCAACTATATAATTCCTAGAGTGATTTCAAAACAATTTTTTTTTTTCAATTATAATGTATACAAATACAAACTTTTTAAATGTTTAATGTTATATTGTTTGTATTTAGAAACACCAGTTTGCAAAGTTATATATAAATATATGTACGTAAAAAACCTAAAAATAATGCAATTTTCTCCCAAAAGCTTCAAATCCCTGTTTCTGTTATGTGATTTTTTTACAATTTTTACAAAACAATCTAAATTACATATTCCCCTGAATCTGGGAAAAATTGATTTTTCGGCGTATTGAGTTTCTGCATTGTACCTATAACTACCTATACAATAAATGAAGTACTGATGTATACCCAATCGAATATAGAAAGCCTTTTCTAAGAGTTGGTCATAAATTCCAATAACCCATTATTCTTAACTTAATTTAATTTCAACTAATTCCAATTATTTTTTAAAATGCTATATTATTCAACTAAGCTACCCCAAAACAAATTACATATCTAAAAGTTCCCAAAATGAACGAAAAATTTATCAAATAAAATTCAGCTTTTCTTTTTTGTAGGCATCCATAGACTCCTTTTTTCACAAACCACAAAAAAAAACTTTGTATATATTTTGCCATAACACTTCATAATCCTTATTGAAAAACTTTTCCTTGGTATATAATAAACTTTAATAAAGGCCAGTTTAAAATTAGCTAACAAAAAGTAATATGGAAATTTAAATATGTAATATTTTTTATTAAGTCCGATATTCCCTGCAATGGGGTTGTTGTATTAAACATAATATTTAATAATATATTTGTTTGTTAAAGACATTTAAGGAATATTAAGAAGAAATGAGGCGAGTGTTTTGATTGTGCAGTGGATTTGGGAACATAAAGTTTTATGAATTTGTAGGTTTCATAACTATGAGCTTTAAAAGAGCTAATGTAAGAATTATATAACACTTCTAATGTTTCCCGGTCACTATGGCGTATACGTAATATAATTTGTATGTGCGTTGACAAAAAAAAACAAACTGTGCCAGAAATTATGTATATATCATTGCAGTTATACACAATGTACAGAAGCCATCGTAGATCCCTATGACATTTTTGTATACACAAAATTAAACTACAATAACAATAATATACATATATTTCCTAGAAAACTTCTAAACAAATAATAATGATAGGAAATTTTAATTTCGTCATGTCAATACCGTGTAATCTTTTTATACTATCAACAATCTCTAGCACTTTATCTTATAAAACTATGTATATAAGAATAATAATAATTTATACATACTTTCATCTTGAGTTCAACGTGATCTTTATTATAGGTACATATTTTTTGTATTTTCAATTAATTTTATTTCTATTGATTATAATACAAGTTTATTAAATAAAAATCCCAACAAAAAAAGTCATCTCAATTTGGAAAATATGGGAGTTCCTTTAATTTGATGATTCACTAAAAATGTATTTATTTTAAAATTGATCAAAGTGTAGGAGAAAAAGAGGAGATTGTAATTCCCGTATTTTAGGATTATTCAGGAATAATTTATTGTGATTTTTTACAAACTTTTGTGAGTCTGTGTCATAAAAAATACAAGTCGATCAACCACGCTAATAAATGAGTGATATCGATCGTCAATTCCACTTTTTTTTATATATGTATATATAAACGTTTTGCCGGGGTTCATTTCACCGTTTTTCGTTGCGCATTTTATTTGTTAAGCCTTCAGTTATTTCCCGTTCTACGTTTTACAAATCAATTTTTGTTTTCTGAATGATTTGACAAATTATCTTTTCGCAATTTTTATTTAGTTCGATTGGATTTTTGAATTTCCACAATTTTTTATTTGACATTTTTTTTGTTTTGCTTTTTTTATTTGGCAATTTATTATTTCGTTTTTTTTATTTGACATTTTGTGGTTTCGCTTTTTTTATTTTTCATTTAATTGCATTCAAATAAAAAATCGAATCAATAAAATTCAGCATAGACAAAATACAGAAATAATTAAAACTAAAAAAAAATGCCCATTTGTTATTGAAAATTGACTTTCTTTGAGTAAAATGTAAAAAAACAATGAATGAAAAATATGTAAAATGGAAGATACTCAAAAAATTTTTTTTTATTATTTTGAACGAAAATATATATACATACATAATACAGTCGACTCTCCCTAAGTCGTACTCTCTCTAAGTCGAATTTCTCTCTAACTCGAACTTTTTCGCCATATTTTATCATTCCCTTCAATTTTCCGAACTCCCTCTAAGTCGAACTCTCTCTAACTCGAACACATTTTCTCGATATTTGGCATCTTTTTTCACCCCTTAAGTCGAATTTTGTTTAGAACAAAACAAAATAAAAAAACATAACCCCTTCGGAATTCGTATTTGGGTATAGTATAACTACCATCAAAACCTTAATACGTATGTATATATGTGTAGCATCGCGTGTACCATCATCGTCAGCTCTTCGCGTTTCTTCCTATAAAATGATACAGTTTTTAAAATGTTACAACGCAAAAACAAAAAAAGAATTCTTATCCTTTTCTTTGTGTTGTTGGCTGCTTTATATACATATATTAACCTTTATTTATTAAATATAAACCTTTTAAAATAAAAAAATGTTTCTCTCTATAACTCGAATTTTTCTAAAACTCTCTCTAACTCGAACAAACCTTGGTATCCCGTGAAAATTCGACTTAGGGAGAGTCGGCTGTATGTCTTTATAAAAAAAATACTTTTCAAAAAAATATAATTCTTAATCAAAACAACTAAACGGGTAGTACGATTTTCTTCAAATTTGGAACATTTGTATATTATTTCTTAGAGGGTTAATTCGAAGGTTTGTTTAAACCAACTATAGAAGTTGTAGCTGCCATATAAATATTTCGATTTTTTTTTAATTTTTTCTAAAACTACTCCAACGATTTCGATTAAAATTCTTAACATGTAACGACCAAATTATTGAAAGAAGACTGAATTTCAGGTTTTTGCTAAAATATTCACAGTAAGTAGAGATTTGACATTTTTTGAGAAAATTGACCTGTTTTTGAGTTATTCGGGTATAACTTCTCAATGGCATGACCGATTTTGTTAGAATTTTGCAATCTAGTCAAAAAAAATATTGCATTTAAAAATTTTGAAAATATTTTTTTCAAAACAAAATCCAATTTTTTCAGAACTTTTGACTTTTTAAAAATTGCTTGTTGAAGATAAGAGAAAGTCCGTGAGATGTAGTGCATATTCCGTCAAAAGTTCATAACTAGCTCAGCAAAATTAAATAAATTTACATAAATATTGGCACAGGGTCATAAGTCCTCAGTATAGCAAAAACCACTACTAGTTTCTGACCCACCCGAATGAGTTTTAAATCCAAAAATTATTTTTTTGGGATTGTGGACTTATGCCCCTGTGCCAATATTTATGTGTCAAGTAACTAATCAAAAATTTACTCACACATTGTGAAACAGGCCCTAAAACAATAATTCTAAAAGTAAATTATTTGTACATATATATAAAACAAAAACAGAATGTAATGACTTTGTTACTGTTTGTAGAGATGTAAAAATTTATTGAGGTTAATATAGGTACAAGAGGAAAATGTGCTTATTTTCGTTTTGTATATTCGACATTTATTTATTTTATTTATTTATTTATTAAAATACATTAATATACAATTTAAATTGTTTTTATAATATGACGAAAATTTTGCTAGGTGAATTAGTTTTTGTGGTATCATTCACAATTTAAAATGTTGCCAAGCTAGTAGTTTTAATAATTTGTTTTAAGATTAATTTTAATATTTATGGTCTGTCAATATTTGAAGTAGAATAAATCAATACACTTTAATTTTAATTAATACAGATTAAGTTAATTTGGCTGTGAATATTTTTAAGATAAACATCTTTAGCTATTTATTAATTGATCCATTTAGTATTAAACAGAGGTTTAGGAAACCATGACTTTAGCAAACTACCCCCAATATGTTTACAGCACGCGATGATTGTCTTTCTATAGAGTTAATATACCAATAAGAATACCATATATGTATATCTTACACATACATACAATTTTAATGTTAACCCACCTTATAACATTTTATTGCTATATTGTGGGAATACCAAATAATTTTCTTGTGAAAAAGGAACCACTCTAAGTGTGACACCTTCGTATGTTCGTCACGAATTTTTTTCATAAAAAAGTACCTACATTTTAAAGTAAGGTTTTCTTTACTAAGCCACTGTGACCTACCAGATTAAATGAATAATGCTTGATTTGCATCCATGACGATGAATTTATTTAAAAAAAAACATAATAAATTTAACATTCCCTGAATTTTTAGGTGTTCAATCACAAAATAACGATTAAAAAGTCATCATCAAAAAACTCATCGGAACACAATATTTCCGAACAAATTATCATTATCATTATCATTATTATCAGCTGCTCTGCCGTTTTTATACTACTACTCAATCATATGTATGTATCTGAACCTGAACATATATTTGTTAACGTCACAATCTCTTAAATTTTGTCTCTTATTCTCTCAGTGAACAGATTGACTAGAAAAAATTTAATTTGAAAACATCTTTAGATATTTATTAAGCGGGAAAAACAAGTTTGACAGTCTTTCTTGTGAAGAGATCACAATGTTGTTGATCAGTTCAACTATATCTGTGGTATTGATAAGTATATTGTATCTCTCAGCTTGTGATTTTAATTTCTAGTTTAATTCGCGAAGTACCGAAGAATATTCAATTCAGTTAAATATGAATTTTGTTGTGATTTTTTTTTCATTTCTCTTAAGCCTTGTAATGGCTGCAACAGACCCGACTTCAAATAAAACAACAATTGTTGAATTTCGAAATAGAAATCAAGTTAAAAAGTTAAATGTTACTTTCGAGGCTTTCACGCCTCAGGGACTTAGAGTTACAGTTCCATCAGTTCAAGGAATAGATCTTTTTTCATTCCAAGCGAAAGTTAATTTGCCCATATTTAAAAGAGAAGATGGCAAACTTGTTTGGGAAATAATAAATCCATTGCAAGATAATTTAGTTAAGGAATTTCCCAAAGAACAGTTACTGATCGGAGATATAATCAATTTTTGGATACGAATACAATCGAATGGTGTATCTTTGCAGTCTGAAAGTTTTTCTCATATTATTAAAGGTGAGTTTTATCATGAATTAATATTCATATTTTATGTATTAAATCTTGAATCCTTCTGGCCGGTTTGTTCTGTTGGTATGTGGTTATATATGAACTTTAAACTTTGTAAAAACAAAACATTGCATGAATACACATTTATTTAATTATAGAACAAATATTATAAGCTATAAGTTTGTTAATACAACAAAATTTCACTGTAAAAAAATAATAATAAATGTAACTCAAGTCATAAAATAAATACAAAATCTGCACGACTGGATGGCACGAACTTGCTCTTGTTGTTAACAACTATAATGAGGCTATACATTGATAGAAAAAAAGACTTCAAAAGTACTGAAACAATGGATTTTTTGTGTGAATTGATTTTTGTTTAAAAAAAAATGTTTTCAAAATTTTTAAATGAAATGTTATTTAAACTCTTAAGTAGTAACACATCGCAAAACTGTAAAAGGATCAATCAACCAATTAAAAAATCTATAAATGAATAACTCAAAAATAAGTCTATTTTCTCAAATAAACGACAAAACCTTATTTCCGTAGTGTATATTTTTTGGTAAAACATGAAAACGCTATTTTTTTAGAATAACTTTAGTTACTACACAGGTACGAAGGTTCGAAAATTGAAGAGTTGAAGCTCTAGATAAAATTATAGTCGACGGAAAGACCGTTGGACCGATTGAATGATAGCTTAGCAGGGGCGGTCTTGGCCACCGGGCAACCGGGACTTTCCCCGTTGGGCCCCTGGGTGAACAAAAAGTGCGTTAAAGAAGTACTTCTGTTCTTTTAAAAGAAAACTCTCTCACAAAATTGGATTTCTAAGTAAATATACAGCTTTGTTGTCCCAAATGAATCTCAGGAAGCCCCCTCAGCTCTGTTAGGGGCCCAAACAATGAGGATAAAGCTGTTGAGTTCCTTCAAGATTATTTTTTACGAAATCTGTAGTTTAGCTAATGGGGCCCCATACTTATTATTCTGGAGCTGTTGTAAGCTCAAGCAGCTCCCGGCCCACAGTACTCTCAGATACTTGATACTTTAACCAGAGAGAAGGAACTAATAGAGAGAGTCAAATTCGACGGTGGCTCTCTTTTAGCCTACAAGCTACGATGTTGCGACTTGCGCACCATCTTGCATATGTATAATTATTAACTCCATATAAACAAAATGTGGGGACAAATACGTATGCAAGAAGGTGTGCATACTTACCACCTTTGTTTTTTGTTTTGCACTGCCCGAGGTGAAAACATGTACACACCGATAGGAATTCAACACGTTATAAAAAATGTAAACAAAAGGTTTCGAGGGGACGGAGACGAGGAAATTTGACTCTCTCTATTAGTTCTTTCTCTCTGACTTTAACACACTAAATATTGAGCTATTGAGGCCCTATTGGTAACCTAAGGAGCCCTTAAATTATTCTTGGTAAATTTTATATTCTTTATAGTTTTAATTTTAGGGCCGCATAAACAGAATAGAAAAGAAAAAAAATTATTCTTCCATTGTTGTGAATGTTTTTGAAGTTTTTTTTTACTATTGTTTTCAGAGGTGATTTTTTTTCACTTTTGTTTCACTTCTTCTACTCATTTTACAATTTTGTCGCCCTTTTCCTTAAAGTCCCGGGCATTAAAATTAGACTTCATCTATATGGGTGGATTAAATTCTGAAAAAGTAAAACTTTAGAGCATTTTTTTGCAATAAAAGACAAAATACAAAATTTTGAATATACACATTAATTAATTAAAAGCTTAAAGCTTATAAAGACATATTTTAAAAAAGAATTGATTTTCGTTTAAAAAACTCAGTTCATTATTTTTAGTCCAGTAACCTTGTAGTCTCATACGAAAGAGACCTTGTGTCAAATCCAGAAGCTCTGATTTTTTGTTGAGTTGTTTATGATATTGGTTTTATAAATGGGTAACCCAAGTTTCCGACCTCTAGCGCCGAACACAACATTGTCAAAATTCAAAAAGTTGTACAGACAAAATTTTTCATGAACTAGCTAATTAGTAGCTTAGAAAAACAAAAACTTATAACAATTTTTTTCAAAATTTTATTAGTACTTAAATATTATAATACTTTTATTAATTTTTAATTGAATACTAAATTGACAATTACAAAAACAACTTTTTTCTCAAAAACAATAAAACCATTTTCATATCATTAAACAATTAAAATTGCGAATGGGGCGTGGTTGTGAAAATTTGTTTTTTTTTTTTCATCTGCCAACCATATTTAAAAAAACGCTCTTTTTTATTGTAAAACTTCTTCATTGATTGGACTTATTTTATACTTAAGATAAGAAGTTCAGAATCTAAAATAATGTTCAAAAATGACGGTTTGAATGTTTCTGAGAAAAAAGTACCTAGTTTTAAATAATAATAATTTAAAAATATAATTAAAGAATATGTACTTGGCTTTGAAAAGCTATAACATACTATTGAAAGCGTTACCATTGATTTTTTAATATTAATTTTCTCTTGGCGATATTTTTTTCTAATTTGCTCCTCCCATGCTTTTATTACAAAATGCATAATTTTTTAACTAAGCCGCTCCACCATGTATAAAAGAAAAATCCTTAACTCTTAAGATAGGTTTATTTCCTAAACGGTAATTTATATGAAAAAACGTATCAATATATTTATTGTATAAGAAATTTTATAATCTACAAAATTTGCCACAAGGAATAACAACATAAGTCGACTTATGTCGAAATTGATTTTATTACAGTATTTGATGCGCAATATGCGAATCGATACTTTCACACTTTGTTCGTACTTCTATCTCTTACGGTTTATGAACTGTAACACTTCGTCCATAAGTAAGCCTTTAACCCCGGAAAATTGTCAGTGGCGCTCATATCGATTGGGACTTTTGATAGTTTTTTAGGAACACATTGATAATTATGTATTAATATTCATTTAGAATAAAAACCTACCTCGAATAATTTTGAAACCAAACTAGACATATATACTTGGCATATTGAGCGCAAGTAAGTTCTACAAATCCCATCAGATTACTGATGACAGAACACAAGTTTATATAATTAAAAGACAAAAAAATAAACATAAACAAATAATAACAATACAAACATGAAACAATCATCGTAATGTGGTTGATTGTAATGTCGAGAATTTTTACAAATTCATAAATTGCTTTACCTAATACCTAATGAATTGTTTACCAAATCGTGTCAAATACATTAACGACTTACATGACGTATAGCTAATATAATTATTTGCTTCAGACTTCTATCTATAGATTTATTTATAAACTTCATTTTTTTTTCAACTTCTTCAGTTTCTAAGTGTAATCAATCAATGTCATCTTGCCCTAATGCTGTAGGCATTATTCTTTAGAATTAAGGTTTCGAGTTCTGTTTGAGAAAGTATTTATATTTTTAGAAAATTTTAGTTATTTTTAAGAGCAACGTATGATTCTGTTAACGAAAAAACACTTGATATTAAACATTAATGCCAAAATCAAATCTACTTTATGGGTTACCCTTATCAAAAAATATAACAGCAGCTGAATGCCATAGGCTTATAATTTCTGAATGGAATTAATTTTACATCGATTTTTTACTAAATTGAATGTGAACTATGTATATCGAAAAAGGTTAAAATTCTTCATTAAAGATTAATTTTATATAACCATAACTAGGTATTGTTTTCTTAAAAAAGTCTTAGTAGTAGTAAAAATTCTGCATAAATATAGTACTGAAATAAATAAATAAATACTCCTGAAATAAAACAGCCAAGTGGAAGACTTATGACTATCGAACTTGTTAAATTATTGATTCAAAATAACTTCTACTGACCTTTAAGTGCTCTTGATAAGAGAGATAGATAAGAGAGATAAGAAAAACAATCAAACGAAATTTTTGGTAATTAGTTTTCATTTTATTTTTACAATTTTATGAGGCAAAAATAAGTAGTAAATAATGTGCATGTTCGAACAAACTATTTAAAACTTTAAAATATTAGTAACACGCTAAAAAAAAAAACCCTACTTCCGTGAGAAGGACATTCATCTTATTAAAAACAGTTAAAATCAAACAAAAGACAAGACAATTATTGGAAACAACTAATCGATAAGTATTATCAATGCATTACGATGGGATTTCCAGTTTTTATTTTTGTAGATTAATTTTTGTTCGTCCACAGGAAATACTTAGGTAAATTACGTTTTCTTTTTTTAGTAAATAAATAATTATAACTTCTCTTCATTTGAATAATCATTAAATAAAACAAGACATTCAAGACAAGACTAAAAGAGCGCAACCATATACTATCACTATCTCACTACACAATAAAACAAATATTTATATCCGTTTATAAAATAGAAAGAGTGCTTTAGGTGCCGAATTCCGTGCATTTGCCTCTATCAGGTTTATTATTCATTCAGCAAGAAAAACCTGAGGGAATTTTAATTTCGAATGACCTGACCTGAGCGTACACATTGGCAATGATTTTTAAGAGTCGCATAAGACAGTATTGCCAAATCAGTTACTTTTCTAAGCATTTTCATATTTAAATCATTATCTTTAAATTTTGATTTCTGAAACAGTAGAATAAAAAACAATTTTATATTTCAGTAAGCACATTTTTCTTATTATATTCGATTTAATAATGAGTTATTATGATCTAGGTTTCTTGCTTGTCATATACGCATTATAAATTATAATACAAAAATCTAACTTCTGATCGTTAACAAAACTTCTGTATCAACAAGTCAGTGTGAACTGTAATTTCTTTTCAATCTTTCAAAAAGTGGGACATTTAATAATTGTTTTAAGACAGAAATGGTTGATCAACTTAGCCTCAGTTTATATCTAGAAATAGCAATGATGTTAAAAATTTTCTTTAGTTTTTATCTATCGAAAAAATTTCTCTCATTTATTCAAATTAAATATTTTTAAAAACTACAAATATGAACATACATACGTTGGTAATGCTTTAAAATTGACATTTGCCCTTAAAGGTTCGCTTTGTTCTCTTTACCTAGTTCCAAAAACCAATCTTTTATTTTATTTCACTATAAGTTGGTGGTTTCTTCAAATGGGATTTTGGTAATCTTATCTGGCAACTCGGGGATTCTCTTAATTTTTAACAAAACAAGTTTAATATCGCGTGTTATTGCTTAAACTTCTCTATTGACGATCGGAAATTTTCAGTCTTGTTGTAAATACAGCCAATGCTGGATTAAAAATTTTAAACTGCCCATATACCGCACCTAATCGAAATACTCAATAATTATAAAAAAAAATGAAATTAATTTTAGTGATACTCGTAATAGCATCTTCATTATCATTTACATTCTCTGCCAGAAATGCCAATCGTATAAGATTTCGTTATGGAAATACAAATATTAGTTTTCATATCAACATAGAAGTGTTCGATCCAAAAGGATTTAAAGTATCAATTCCGCATAAAGATGGCTTGGAAATGTTTTCGTTTCATGGGAACATTAATTCCCCATTTAGTGATTCGCTGATAGATGAAAAAGGTGTTAGTTTTGCTCATGATATTATCGGCAGCATAAATGGGCAATGGGTGTATGAAAATAATGATATTAAACTTCAAATCGGTGATGTTTTGAATTTCTGGATTTTCCTTCAGTACAAAGGTTCTGGGCAACGATTTAATGATCTCAGTTATACTGTGAAAAGTAAGTGTTATGTCATTTGATTACATGTAAACAAAAAACAAAACCTATACCTAGAGTTTTGTTTACATGCGAACAAAATTTTTAATCATTCAATCAATCAATTTGTTTTGTTTGCCGTGTTACTCGTTAATGTATTATTAATTATTATAAAATAGATTTCTACTTTTTATTTGTTCATACATAAGTGAATTGTATTTTTGAAATACAATTTGTTATTTAATTCTTAGCCCAAAGAGAAGTATAATTCTTGTTTCATATCATGCTTCAATATTCTTTTACAATTAGCTCAGGTTAATTTACTTATTTTACATCAAAAATTAATTTATTCGATCAAAACCTTTTATGGCGTATTTCTTAAGACCGAAATATTTAGTTCGAAAAACTGTTTATATCA
Source organism: Epistrophe grossulariae (assembly GCA_929447395.1). Taxonomy (NCBI): domain Eukaryota; kingdom Metazoa; phylum Arthropoda; class Insecta; order Diptera; family Syrphidae; genus Epistrophe; species Epistrophe grossulariae. Next base: position 1,541,036 of record OV839566.1, read on the forward strand.
AATAGTGACATAAAACAATAAAATGCACGACTGGATTTTACGAACTTGCTTTTTTGTGCGATCATATTGTGGTTTTAAAGTCTGAATAATTAAGATCTTTAGACTGATTTTAAAAGAAATACGTTAGTTATGGGAGATTTTATGCCACCTGCTATAAGAAGTATTTTAGTACAAGGTTGTATTATGTGAGAAAACAAAAATTAATACCACGGTGCATATATGCACAAAACTATACAGTTTAAACTAAAAAATTGTAAAAAAATAATATAAACATAATTAAAAATAAATTAATTATACATAATCTGATTTATTAAATAAATCTTAATTCATGAGAAAAAAATTTAAAAATCTTTGGAGCTTTTTTTTTAATAATTATTTATACAGGGTGTCCCGTAACTCAAAGTCAAGTGGGTACTTATTACTATATAATAACTAACATAATTTCCACAACACTATTCGAGTCCAGGGTAACAAAAGCGCACGATTGTGAGATGTTGCGACTAAAACAAGGAACGTAGCGTACCGAACGTAGATTGTAGCGTACCATATTGTGTAATGTAGATCTGTCTCACTCTTATTGACGGCAAACAATTTCTGATTCTAGTGCCTATGTTTATATTACGTACACCTTGGTAAAATGGATTTTTGAGTTCAAAAAAGCATTATTCTGGTAAAAGTGATTGAAGTGAACTGAGGTATTTTTTGCAAATAAAAAATGAAAAATATTTTTTACGAATGAATAAGAAGCAAGTGTTGTACCATTTTGAAATCTTGATGAAACCAAGCGAGATGGATTTTTGTTCTTATTTTTTCCAGAACAGGTACAACCTACTCTATCACCCGTTATCCGCTTGACTTTGACTTACGGGACACCCTGTATATAAAACATATGTTGGTAATATGTATAAAAATTTTAAAACATTTCTAAGATTGGTATGCCATTTTTAGTGTTTATTAATGTGGAGTTTTTAAAATAAATTTTGAAAAAAAAATCATCAACCCATTTTCGAAATATCGAATTTAAAAAAAAAATATTTGATAAAAAAATTTGATTTTTTTTTTTAAATCCAAAATAAAAAATTTCATTAAAATCCGTTTAACAGATTATGAGATACTCGAAACCCAAAAAACTATTTCTATATGAGAGATACCGTTCGTAAACGGTAGAAAAAAAATTTAAAAACTTATCGGGAGAATGGCAAAAAAACGCAATGTACTAAGTTTACAGAAAATTGACCTACTCGTTTAGGTTGCAGCTGAAAGGACTGAGAGACAGATCGACAAACAAACAGGCAGGCAGACAGACAGAAAGACAGACAGACAATCAGAAAGGCAGGCAGACAGAGTTATGATTTTTTTTACAAATCCATAACTTGCCAAATAGTACTTATTTATATATATCGTAAGAAAAAAATATAAAAAAAAATCAATTTAAAAATAAAAATAAATAAAATTTGACGAATTCAATATATATATACAGGGTGTTCCATAATCAATGATCCAAACTGAAACTGTTGATGGGCCAGGTCATGATCAATCAGAATTTAGTTACTTGTCTGTCGAATCATAACGGTTTTAAAATAACAGCTGTTTTTTTTTTGTGAAATTTCGAAAAACCTCTACTTTGAACCAAGTTTTTGGTCACCCTGTTCACAATTGATTTTTCTTTTTCTTAACTTTTCACTTAAATATTAAATGATAGAAAACCAATTTTTTGCATTAAAATATTTTTGATATCCTACAAAATTAAAATTATTGAACTCCAGCAACGGTTACAAACGGCTGCTCTAAAGAAACAAAATTCGGGAAGCACAAAACTCTTAAAAATACAGTTTTTTATAATTTTTTGGTCTTGGTGGGGAGCATTTTGAACAATTTTTGTAAATTAAATAAGACAAAATTATCACCAGTTTCAGTTTTGACCATTTATTATGGGACACCCTGTATACCTACTGTATGCATGTTGTTTTAAAATTTCTGTAATACAATATTATTTTTGTCAAAAACATATTGAAATTTACTATAGGATAGAAATATGATTCAGTTAATCGATTTAGGTTTCAAATTTTCAAATGTGTTTTGTTTTTTTGAAGAAAGAATAAAAAACCAAAACAAAGAAGAACTAAAAATTAAGATTTTACATCGGAAACAAGTTTTAATCTGATTTCAGTTTCGCATTTTGTTTTATAATAAAAAAAGACTGTTGAATGAAATTAAATTTCATTCGAATAATTTAATAAAAATAATTATTCATGGTGCTGGCCAAGTCAACAAATATATTGACCATAGCGGTTTTACGGTGAAACTTCATGTCTGTCTCATGCAGATAATAAATTAATAAATTATAAACTATAATAAATTATTCAAATTCATTACAACAAGATCACGAAGCAGTCAAACTTTTTATATTTTGATGATTTTAAATAAAGAATTTACAAAGATATTTATATACTGAATGACTAATTACAGTCTCTTTATTTTATTTTCTTAATGAACTTAAAATATTCCACAAAAAAAAATGGAGATTTATTTTAAAACTATTAATCTATTTTTCTTTTCACCTAAGCCAACATTATCCTAACCAAATTTTATTTTTATTTTATTTGACAGAACTTACGGCCAATTCTTCCGCACACGATAGTTATCCATCATATTCAGTTAGCAGCAGTTTAAATACCGATTGGCAGACAACACGTGCACCAATTCTAAATGCATACCGACCAGCAACAACTACATCCTTACCAATAGCTTATCCCCGTCCTAGTTCAACAAATTATGCTGATCGTCCTACTCAAAAGCAATGCGAATGTAATGAGGATTCTCTTAAAGATGTTTGGATGCAGATGAACGTAACTCTGATTAAAATGCGAACACTTGAAGAGACTCTCCATCCATTAGAGGAAAAACTTAACAGTCTCACCGAAACGGTAGTGGAGTTAATTAAAAACATGGACATTGGCACAAAGCTGCTTCTGACCGGAGATCTTCCCTCACGGACAAATCCCGTTGAAGATGTACGACATCTAATAGTTGAAAAACTGAAATTGTTCGATCTTAGCATGACAATTCTACAAGCCGAATACAAACCAAATGGTATTTCATTTGAAGTTTCTTCCTCCATTGATAAATTGCGAATTTTGAAGAGGTCCAGTGATATCCTGTCGAAGTTATCATATCAAATTATAGATCCCGATAGACCTGTATTTGATGTTAGAATTGCAAGGAAGTAAAATAAATATTATATAGTTTAGTTAAATTTTAAATGATTGTAATTAGTTTTTTTTATTTTATCGACAAAGGATACAATTTTTAATATTTTCAAATTTACAGCCTTCATTGTCGGCAAATATACATGAATATGTATTTGTGTAAACATCAGATACAGATCCTTAAAACCACACATTCACCATTCCCATACCGAAATCGCTGCAAACTTGTTATTTTTCAATACACCCACGAAAACATAATAAAATGTCAAAACAATAGAAACAATGAAAATCGTTTCATTTATCCTGCAGACAATGACAACAGCAGAGCTACATTGCAAAGGCTATAATATACATAGGTACATATACTAGGTCGGAGCAAGCAGCAAAATGTTTAAAATATAAAATCAAACAATAAACTTGCAGTTGCAGGCAGGAGCAGCACCATCAGGACCGCAGAGAGCACTTGTTGGATAAATATTGCCACAAACTGAGGATGAGGATGAGGAGGGTTGTGTTTTTCTGCCCTTAACTCCTGTCTCGCTGTGAACAATATTATACTGTCGCACAGAGTAAAGCTATGAAATAAGAGCTGTGTACCTTCCTCGATTGCATTTTCGTTCTATTTTAAAATGCAACAAGGCTTTGTTTCAAAACTGCAAAAATATTACTTTCATATCTAAGTGCTCATTTGGCTCCTGATTTTCGCACACAAAAGGGTTTATACATCCGCATCATTTCTTTTATGTTTTCCTCTGGGAATAAGAAACTCCTGTGGTTTCAATCTGATTCTTGGCGTAATGAGAATCCTTTTGTGAAATATTGGGTTGCCAAGTTTAACTGCATGAATATAGGAATGTAGTTGATGAAATTTGAAATATAATTTATTACTTTTGTTTCACAAATATCGGTATTTTTTCGTGAAAGAAGTAAAAATAATAGGAGAAAAAATATGGACATTTACGCACCTACTGTTTGTCTTCAACAAAATCAACGGTCAAGTCATTAATAAAAATAAGGGAATAAACAAATAATGAGTTAGTTTTTACCAACCAACTTGTTTCATATATACAAAACAATATCAAAATCTTCAATTGCCTTGTACTCCTATATATACGGAAAGTAAAAATTGATAAATCAAGAATATCCTTGAAAGAATTCTTTTGTAAAAATTTATTGTTTTTATAGCCACATAGCCTCGAGCAGAATTTCCTTAAATTTGTGTATATTTTTTAATTATCTCTTAAAACAGCGCCATACACTTTCACATAGGTATAAACATAATTTTAAATAAATTTAACATAAAGTTCATTGCTTTATTGCGAAAAATCTTCCCAGCTCAACTTTATAATAATTTATTATTAAAACTGCAGATCATCCCTTGCAACAGAGATGACGATGATAATAATGTTATGTGGTGGAGGCACAATAAATCGCTATAAAGAAAAGTTTAACATGTGGAAATAAAATAAATTATTTTTTTATTGAGTACAATATACACTCGAATGCCTTTTCACGCAAAAATCCAGTATGTTTTTCATTTATTCTGTAAAATACTTTCTCTGTTGGAAAACCTTAATTTTTATGAGTAGAGCACGTTATTATTATTTCGCAGATATATTTTTTTAACTATAGATACATATATGTGATGAATCTCGAATTATGGAAATGGTGCAAATGCAATCAATACCTTCCTTGGGCGATAAATTAAAAAATGTTAACATTTTTGTGAAAATAGTGAAATTACTGTTATTTTTAAGAGCGCGGTTAAAGAAATAATGATCGGAAACTTTTTTCAAAGAGAATGGGTTTGTCATAAAACATGTGATTATTGTGATGTTGTGATGCTGGACTATACACCCTTTGTACAGGAACTAACTCAGGCGATTCCCTCCCCCCGGCTAACTCCAATGACAATAAAGTCAGAAAATTCAAAATATTTGCTAAGCTGATCAAGCACAGTGGTTCATTTCTATGGACCAAGTGGAAAAAAGTCTATAAAAACCAAACGGATAGGCCGCTCTTGTTGAAATTTGGCATGGGGTTATAATGCAACAAGTTCTCACTATCCAACAAATATGATGAATCCTACTCGAAAATTAAGCTGTCCAGTATACTTTTCGTCTCATATGAGTAAGTTATAATTTTTGCTGATTTGTTTATTCATGTTTGCCTAATGAATAACCCAAGTTTTTGACAACATTTTTTAAAAATAAAAAAAATATGTTTTCAGTTATTGGCGATTTTAACCTTACGAACTCGTTTTCGATTATAACTTCGCTCTATGATTTCAAGGTAAATGTATTTTATTAAATTTGAGTTCAAAACCTTCTCCGTCGACAAAATCGTTTTCAAAAAACAGCTTTTCAATATTTTGCAATAATAATTTTATAATAAAAAGTAGGACAATAACAAAACAAAAACAAATACAGGGTGTACCATAATCATTGGTCCAAACTGAAACATGGGGATAGGTAAGGTCACACTATCCTCCAACATTTTGTTCAAAATTAATATTTAAAAATATGACATTTTGATCAAGATTTTTCTTACATAGATTTTTTAAAAAGTATCCTGAAAAATAATCACACAACTCAATACTGGACCCATGTTCTGTAACTCGGCGATAACTTTTCGTGGCGAGAAACGGCGAAAAATGGAACAAAACCCATAGGATTCCTTGCCGTTTATCGCCTCGAAAAGTTATCGCCGAGTTACAGAACATGGGTCCTGGTTATTACTTTTAAAAATTTCCATATTATTGAAGTTTCTTAAAAGGTATACAACTTACAAAAACTAGTCTTAGATCCTGTTGGCTCATATTTTGTCTTATTTAATTTACACCCACCGTATATACATCTGTTTTCAAATAACCGTTTCTTTTATTCAAAAAGTTTCCAAGTAAGTTTATACTTTGGAATTGGCACAACCCTTTTTTTTTTCCTATGACAAAATTTGTTATTCTAACACTTTTTAATTAATGCTAATGGTCCCAAAGATTGAGCGAAACTGCAACTATGAATCACAACAAATTTAACCAAAATACCTGTTAAATTAGCAAAGGTAATACAAAAAGTCGATTTAAAGTCCTGTTTGGGATGCATGAGTTTTTTACACTTAAAAGCTTCTGGCAGGGTAAGTGACCGAAAGTGACCTTTTTTACATGACAAATAGTATATAGTATTAAGTTTGAAAGAGTCTAAGGGTGGTATTCATCGAGCATACTAATAGCGCTATTAAAGTTAATAGGCTACTAGTTTTAATTTTTTGGGTCCTATTCACCAAGCTCTAATAGGTTCTGGATTTAGCTAAGTCGATAATTCGAAATATTAGTGTTTAGACCTGATGAACGTACCCGTTTCGAACATGCCAAAGACGATTGTGAATCGTGAGCGTACCTCTTTTGAACATGTCATTTTCAACGTCGGTTTTCATTTCAGTTGTTTTCCTTTTGCTTTTTTATATTAAAAAACAATCAATTTGCTTTCTTTTTTTCCAGGTGCTACAGACTAAGGTAGAGATCTAAAAAGAGCAATTGAAATTAATGTAAGTATGTGCGAAAGCACATTAACTTCAACGAACGCAGAATATGTATCGTTGCCGTGCATTTTTGTATGTAAATGGAGTGCACAAAAGCATCACTGCACAGGGAGATATACACCGCGTTCGTATATACGAAAATCACCATCACCAATCCATATAAAAATTGAGTGAAATCACATTGGAAAATATTGCGAATACATTCGCCGGACTTAATTAAACGCTTGCATATCATCAGCTTATCATGATTATTTATTTATATTTTCAAGAAGAATGGAATGGAAGTTGTCCCAAAATTTAAGTGAGCAAACATTTGCTTTATAAGAGTTTGTTATTGAGGAAGCAGGTGATTCTATAATTTGACCAAACAGAAGAAAGTTCAAACCTCACATCATAGCTGTCATGATGAATGCTTATCTATATCTTTTGCAACTATAAGAACAATATAATCTGATCTTTTACTGTAATAAAATATCATCAACCTTTTATTCAGTGTTGACTACAAGCTTGTAGAATTATTTTGTTTGTTTTGAAATCGAACTCGAAATCAAATGTTACAGTTTATATTCTTGCGGGTATACTTATAAATATAAAAAAAAAAAAAATCAACGACAACAACAACAACAACAACAGTGATAGTCATGTATATATATATATAACATCATGAATGAGGAAGGATTAATGAGACTCAATTTGAAATATCAGCTGATTTCGAAAAGTTTCGAAGTTACTTCTGATATCCTCCAATAGGTTTTGCTCTTAACTTAATAGTGGTCAGGACCACTATTAACTTTTGAGACCACTCGCAAATCCGCACTAATATACGTTGATGAATAGGTTTATGAAGCTATTAACCTAATAGTGTTCGATGAATATCACCCTTAGAGCAGTTACTATTGTTTAGCTTCTTTTGTACGTGCCATTAAAAAGCAAGAATGAAACGATCCAGAGGTAGCTCCGACAAAGAGCCACAGGTATGTGCTAAATATGAAGATCAATTTGACTAGCTGTAAATCTAATAGTAAAGCCAAATATGCCATTGATAAAATAAATATTTTTCTTTTACCAAAATTCGTTCGTTTAAAAAATATACGCCTATAAAATCAACTTAAAAAAACATACAATTTCGGAAAACGAAAAAGAAGCAACTTTCTGGTAACTGTACTGCGATACTGAATGACATAAAAATAAGCGTTTTCTTTTAGTATAATATGTACATATGTAGATTCAAGAAATCACATTAACTTTATTGTGCCAATACTTTATATATTTGGGGATTTTTCCACTTTGGAACCATTGTGAGGCGCCTCACCAAATTTCAAGTCTTTAACATACATAAGTCGATCCTGAAATAAAAAACTACAAAATCAATAAAACCATAAACGACTGAATCACTCACTGACAGACCATCCCGACGCCGTAGAATCTTATAATTTCGTACAGCGGTAGGTTTTGTGGTGCATACAAATTTGAGGTTTTCCATTAAAGGGGTGTGGTATCCGCCCCCTTTCCCATAATTGTTATCATGGAGCACACCAACATGTTGCTGTTGTTCACATGGCGTAATCTGCGGCTATAATTTTAACACGCTCTTCCACGCTCTTGCTGTATTTCGGCAATAACGCTTCGAACCGAATAAACTCAAAACAACTGAAAACTTAAATTCTATGGGGTGGCACAAAAAACAGTGTTGTCAATTTTAAGTTCTGCTTCTCTAAAAAAAAATCACCTTTTGCATTCTAAATTAATGGTGGAATTTTACTAATTCTCGTTCTTAAATTGTTTCTTGTACCTAAATTCTATATTTTGGTTGTAAAAGCATAATTTGCTTATAGAATTTGATAATTAGAAAGTGTATATGTTGCACAGATCTAATCCGTATACAATAAACATATATTAAATATTTGATTTAAGAATCAGCGAACTAAATACAAACTATGTTCGATGGTTATTTTGGGTACCTATTAGCCGTTTTTTTTTTTTATTGTAGCCACAAATAATTGGATTTGTCAAAAGCAACATCATAAGCATTGAAATGGAATTTAATTAAAATCCTTTGCCAAACACAATTATCGCCAAAAAGCATTACCTATAAAATATACATACATATCTGCAAAGAACGCTTCACAACATAAACGTAACAAACGTTAATAGGTTACGATTTTCATTGAAAAAATATATTTTTTTGTGGGTTTAATCATTAAAAAAATTTTTTTTGACAGTGGTTCCCATTGGTTTATATGTAAAATGTTATTGTACAGTACGGAGAAGTGCATATATAGGTATAATGTTTTTTTTATTATTTTGTTTAGGTTTGCCAACAATTTAAATGAAAAATATTTAAAAAATAAAATATCATAGTTTTTTTTGATGTATCTCTATGTATTTATTTTTGTTTGAAAATTATATAATATAAAAATATGAATCCGGCTCCCGAACGACTAGGTTAAATAAAATAATCCCCATAAGTATTTTTGAAGTCGTTTTTTGTGCAAATTTAACCCGAAGCATCAGAGAAGTTTTAACAAATAAAATTTCTCTATCTCCACAATGCAAACAATAAAAGTCCTGAAAATTCCAAAAACCCCTCAGTTCAATTCACAAAAGTAAGCTTGAGTATATACTATGTATCTATATAATACTTAAGATTGCAGAATAAAAATGTTTGTATATACGTACATTTTATGCATATATAATATAGGTATAGAGGTATGGAATGAAAAAGTTAAAATTTAAAAATTTTAATTTTAATTTTCCAATTCATATAATTTAATACTTTAATTTAATAATATAATACATAAATAAAAATTCCATGCAAAAATAAAATGCACAAAGAGATTAAGACAGTGGCGGATCCACAAGGTTGTGGTTTTCGGGTCCGGATCCCCCCATGAGCATTTAAACCAAATATTTTTATATTAATTTACTAAATATTTATTTCTCTTCGACCTAAATTTGGTCTAAATTTTACCTACTTAATTCCAGAAAAAATTTAGACTAAAAATTTCTTCAAGTGTAATGAATTAATGAATATACCTACCTCCAAAACTACAAATGCATCTTAGTGGAAAAAGGAGTATACCTTCTTACATTAGATTGCATAACAGTTTTATGTGGGAAACTTAGTTCAAGAAAGTAGAAAGTGGGAAAGTATGTTCAATTTTGAAGACTTAGGGTCTGTTTCACAATGTCTGAGTGAAGTTCTGATTAGTTACTCGACACATAAATATTGGCACAGGATCATAAGTCCACAATAGAAAACTGACAATTGTCTTTTCTCGACTTGAATATAGGTTATAAAGGGTGATTTTTTAAGAGGTTTAGAACTTTAAAAAAAAAAAAAACACAAAAAATTCGAAAAAATGAATGAATTTGAATCAATAGTTTGAACCTTGCAATTTAATGTTTAAAGATAATTTCATGCAAATGTTGACCGCGGCTGCGTCTCAGGTAGCCCATCCGCTGAGTCCAATTTTGGCATACTCTTTCACACATATCGGCCGGTATCTCACGAATGAATGCATGGATGTTGGCTTCCAGTGCGTCAATCGAAGCGGGCTTGTCCCTATAGACATTAGCCTTGACATACCCCCACAAAAACTAGTCTAATGGTGTCAAATCGCACGATCTAGGCGGCCAATTGACCGGCCCGAAACGTGAAATTAACTGTTCACCAAACTCGCCTCGCAATTGCGCCATTGTTTCGCGTGCTGTGTGGCATGTGGCACCGTCTTGTTGAAACCACATATCATGCAAGTCAAGAACTTCCATTTCGGGCAAAAAAAAGTTTGTTATCATCGCTTGGTAGCGTTCACCATTGACAGTAACGCTGCGATTCGCATCATCTTTGAAGAAATATGGCCCAATAATGCCGCCGGCCCATAAACCGCACCAAACAGTGGCTTTTTCGGGATGCATTGGTAGCTGTTGCAATGCTTCTGGCTGATCTTCACTCCAAATGCGGCAATTGTGCTTATTTACGTACCCATTCAACCAAAAATGAGCCTCATCGCTGAACACAATTTTTCGATAAAAAAGCGGATCCTCGGCCAGCTTTCCAAGAGCCCATTCACCAAAAATTCGGCGTTGTGGTAGGTCGGCTGGCTTTAGTTCTTGCACCAGCTGTATCTTAAAAGGCTTTACGCCCAAATCCTTCCGCAAAATTTTCCACGTAGTGCTGTAACAAAGGCCTAACTGCTGGGAACGGCGCCGAATCGACATTTCGCGGTCTTCTGTCACACTAGCTGATACGGCCGCAATATTTTCTTCACTACGCACAGTACGTAAACGTGTTGGTGGTTTAATGTCCAACAAAGTAAATTTGGTGCGAAATTTGGTCACAATCTTCCGAATAGACTGCTCAGAAGGTCGAGAATGCCGACCATAAAATGGAAGCAGCGCGCGATGAACATTTCGAACCGAGCACGAATTTTGATAGTAAAATTCAATAATTTGCAAGCGTTGTTCATTTGTAAGACGATCCATGGTTAAATTGCAAACCAAACTGAAGCTGTTTGACAGTGACACAAGGTACTAAACACACGTCAGCTGTCAAAACCAGTGTTGCCAAAACCAAACCAGCTAAAAAATCACCCGTTACATGTAAAAATATTATTATTCGGTTTGTGGACTTATGACCCTGTTCCAATATTTATGTTTAAAAAAATCGTACTAAGCATATGGTTTTTAGAGACTAGCCACATTTGTAGCTTAACGTGAAGTTAGCGACGCCATATTCGATTTTGAAAAAAAAATTGCTGTATTGTGCTGCCGTAAATATTTTTGAAAATTTCGCAAATTTTCAAATTTTAAGATTGGAATTTTTTCCAAAAAGTTGTTTTGTGCTCAAAAAATAATAAAACAGCTAAGAGATAAAAAAAATGTTAGGAAGGAACTTAGCGTGAAATTAGCACCATCATTTTCGATTTTCAAAAAAAAAAAGTTGTGTTGTGCTCAACTTGTGCCTCCATGTGCCGTAAATATTTTTTTTTTAAATTCGCAAATTTGAAAATTTTAGGGATGAATTTTTTTTTACAAAATTACGATTTTCAAAAACATCAAAGTTGTGCTTTATTTTGCTCAAAAAATGATGCTTTTAGAGCCAAAAATAAACTTTGGGAAGCGTGAAGTTAGTAGGTACCGCCATTTTCGATTTTCAAAAAAAATAAAGTTGTTCTGTATTGTGCTCAACTTGTGTGCCGTAAAAAATTTTTTTAATTCGCAAATTTGATATTTTTTTTTCTTCAAAATTTCGATCTTTTAAAAAGTTATATCAATGCGCTGTCTCAAACTTTTTTTTTCAATCAGAAATGGCGGTGCTAACTTCACCCACATAAATTATGAAGCACAATGACCACGCAAGTTTTATTTATCTTCTATTTGTAGTTGGACGCCCCCCCCCCCCCCCCCCCATGACCAAATCCTGTATCCGCCACTGGATGACGAACTAAGTGAATGTTCTTTCCTTCAATTGGTATAATGTTCCGGTTGATATATGCAGTAAACATATACAGAACTGCAGAAATATTAAGGATGCGTGAACGGGTTTAATCAAAAGCGTTGCAAAAAGGGTGAAAACGAAAAATGCGTACATACATGTATGTAGCTACCTATGTAAGTTGGTTTAAATCTTTTCAAAAAATAAATTGCATCCAAAAGAAGTTTAATTGAATCGCATTTCCGAATTTTAACATTTACATACATTTTAAATTTATACGTATGGGAAATATGAATCGTATATTTTGCTGTAAAGCTCTCCATATAGCGATGCAGGAAAAGATTAGGCACCTAACCTACATATACATACTTTACTTCTATTGAGTTGTGAACATTTTACAGAAAAGGGCAGAATTCAAAACCTCTTACTATAGATCGCCATACAAAATTTGCAAGGTTTTTATTGATTTCTTAAAAACATGCAAGAACGACTTAAGTGGGCTATGCACTTTAAACGTCGATATACAGTCAAAAATTTTGTAATGAATAACCATTTAAGTAGTAGGAATGCCTGTTTGGTAACTTTTTTTTCAACAAATTTCCCGAAAACTGAGTTTTTTTTTCTATGAGTTTTGACAGCAAATTGTGAAATTTTGTGAAAATTTGTGCAATTTCGCAAGAAATTTCACGTTACCAAACAGACCAAGTTATATAATAAAAATGTCTGTTTGGTGATTTGAAAGTTTTCACGAATTTCCCCAAATTGTCATACATTTTTTGCCATTTTGTTTAAATGTTTCTCAAAATTTCTAAAAACCAATTCAACAAATAGAACTTTTATTAGAATTTACTTGATCCCTTTTGGAAAAATGGAAAAATAATTAATGTAGGTAATCGTTCTGTAATAATAATATTCCTGTCATAACTTTTTTCGGTTCGTTTAAATATTTTGGGTTTTTATTGATATGATGTTGGATACAACGATTCTTCAATGGAACGCACCCAATTTATTTTTATCGATACGAATCTTATCTACTCGGACATGAGAGCACGATTAATTGGCAGGACTAGATTATCGTTTGCATCTACTCACCGCGAGGTGGTGAAGTACCATCCAAAAAAAAACACGTCTATTGTTATTGTTAATTCACTTTACAAATTAATTTACAAATAATTCATATCTTACACAAAATAACTCATACCTACATATCTTACAGTTACAAATTTAAAAATAACGGATTTTTGCTATGTAGATGACAGCAATCGGAAGGACTATTGAAAAAATCAATAAAACTATCGAGTCTAGTGAGTAGTAGATGAACCAATTCATATTGACTGCTTTTGTCCGTAAGAGGTCTTCTGCAATTTCTTCGCTTAGTACATGTTCAATCCACCAAATTGCCGTCGACAATGGGGATGTTTCACGATTTCGAAATATTTTCGATACTGACACTGCTTTTTCTCTGTACCTGTTTAGAAAATACAAGAAATTAGTTATAAAATGTATGTAGTTACAGTCGGTATAAATTGAATTTTAAATAGGATTTCTTCTATGGTTTCAGTACTTAATTTGTAAGAAAGCTTTGGTCGAAATTAAATTTTTTGTTGACAAGAATAAATAATTAAGTCATAAGCATAATATTGGTATAAAAATATTCACTAATTTCGCTTTTTAAGTGGCTTAAAACTTAAAATTTAAATTTCCAATGACGCGGATTTCAATGATAGCTACATATATAACTGGCTCCTTATAAAAATATGTTCTTTAAGGCCTTTTTTCTTAAAAATATTTAAATAAATGTATGTATGATTTGTTTTGAAAACAGATTTATATGTGTGTATAATTGTTTTTCTACGCACCTTGGTCTCATAATTTCACGAAAAGCTTCCATCATTCGCTGCTCTGATATTGTTTCATAATTCAGCACAGTTCCAATTTTTCTATTCTCTGCAGCTTTGCCATTCAAAAACTGATCACCGTAGAACGGTGTCACAATGAGGGGCTTTCCGCAATAAACTGCTTCTGTTGTGCCCAACATTCCTCCATGTCCCCAAAATATGTTCACCTTTGGGTGGCCTTTAAGTCAATTAATAAATTTAATGAAAACAGTTAATTTACAAAGTATAGTTACTAGTTAGGTCTGTTTGGTATCTTTTTTCAGTAAAATATGTAAAAACTGTCAAAACCACTTATTAAGAGAAAATTTCTTAAAAATTGAGAAATTTACAAGAAACGCATTGAACCACGTTAATTATTTAAAACGCCAAAATTCAACTCAAATATTTCATTCCATTTGTTAACAATTTACAATACAGGAATTTATGTATGACAATTTGTAAGAAATTTCAAATTACCAAAACAGACCTAATATCTATATTAACATATTTTACGGATATAAGAAACACAAAAAACTAAAACTGACAATCCAAAATATTATGTCATTTTATGCACAGCATTTATTTCAATAACAACAAAAAGTACGCTTATAAGAAATTTATGTTAAAAATATTTGTAAGTAGTACTCATTAATTTAGTTTTATAAAAACTTTTTTGTATGTGTAAATATGTTTCCACCTTTTTTTTCAGATTCCAACTTTTTAACAAAGAGACCGACATATTATTCACTCGATTAATCCAGATTAAAACTTAAACTCGTATGTTAATTAATATAAATTCAACCTGCATCTGGATTTAAGTCTAAATCAAGATTAATCGAGTGAATAGTATGGTGGTAAGAGTTCTGAAAGCGTTCAAATATGGTTGTCAACATTTTTATATTCAGCGTTGCCGAAGTGGCACGATCGTGATTTTTGTCAAGAAAATATCATCGTGGCACGATGGCATGAAAAAATTCATTATGGCACGTTTTTCTTATTTCCTTTTTTTACTAGAAATAAAGCAAATTTTTAAATTTGTTTAGGAAAATTGTTCCAAATGGAGTAAAAACTGACTCTTATTTTTTATATACACGAATAGAGAAAATTATTTTTTCTAATTTTTGTGTTCGTTGAATTATATTTTTTGTTTAATATAAGTATTTGATTTTTTTTCTTATATGGCATGAAAATGACACGCTTTTTTAAAAAATTTGATGTGGCACGTAAATTTTTTGTTGGGGAAACGCTGTTTGGAATGTGTTTAACTTTTTTTTTCAGTTTTTGTTTCTCTATGTATATCAGAACTTCTTTTTCTACATATTCTTTCTAATTCTTTTGAGAAAAAATCAAATCATATAAGAAATAATGTGTTTGAATTTTCAGAGTCTCTTATATCCGTGTTGTACTATTTATTTTTGAGGAAAAGTGAGACTTACATAAAAGACTCAATTGTGGAGCCCATTTTGGGAAAATAAAGTTTTCGTTAATATATTTGCTGAAAGGCAAGTCTTCTCCATCCCATCTCCATATAACACGAAGCTTGAGTTTCTCTATAGCTGCCACTATACTATCGAACTTATTCTTTGATATTGTTGAACTTCTGAGCATTGAACCGAAACTAATAAACAAAACTGTTTCATTCGATGCATTCAAAAAATCTTCTATATCCTAGAAATGTTTTTGAATTAACTTAGTTTTTATGTACTTACATAGAAATAATAATTATTTATTAATGTTATATTTGCACTTACTTTAGGTATAGGTGGATGTTTATTTTTTGCAGAAATATGAATTCCACCGATCTCCTTAACTTGTGCCGAAAGCGGGCGATTTCCCGATAACGAATAATGCTGATTTACAAAAACAAGACTTGTCGTCTTGGCAATCTCACGCACATCTACATCAAGTTTAAGATATTTTTTTATCACAGCATTGTCTTTCCATTCGGTAAACCTACAATCAAAGCCATTTAATAATAACAAAAAATTCGTACACGTACCTATAGCTATGCTTACCGATAAAGCAACTTATTTCCATTGCTTTGAATAAAGTTTATCAAACGCTCTTGCCAGCTGAGTTCCTCTGAGAAACCTATGAATTCCGATTGAATGTATGATGGTGTATCTGGCAATGCAACTCTGCTATAATGCCATGGCATTAAAGCACAACTACTCAAGCCAACAATAGGCACTTGAAGAAGATAAGATAAGCCCAAATAACAATCGGTATTGAAGATCTCCAAAATGACCATATCGTATGGCGTCACTGCATGACGTCTAATGATTTCTTCAATATGAGGGGAATTATAAAAAGCTTCACAAGAACTTTGACCTTCTACATGTAGGATATAGAATTCCAAAAATAAAGCCCATAACGATCTGCTTGGAATGTGATCTTCTAAGCTAAATAAATCAACCCCACTTCGACCTTCGAGTAGAAGTTCTTGATAGTTTGCAGGGGCTTCTGGACTTTTTATGTACGTCACTACTGTAACATTATGCCCCCTTTCAGCTAAATTAATCAAAATGGGGGAGTACACTTTGAAATGACTATAACCGTAGTGTGGAAACAACCCTAGGATGTTACTTTGTTCAGTAAAACCCAAACAGAGATTTAGCACATAAACAAATACAAATGGGAAACACTTCATTGTTATTCTGTTAAGTATAGTAAATGCGTATCTCTAAATTTGTGGCAAAATTTCGCGAAAAAGCGGTTTTGTATAGAAACTAAAAAAATATGTTATTCCACACACAGAAATGAATGGCGATATGTAAGTCTATTTTTAGATCACACAAATTAATGATAGTTCTTCTTCACCGTTAGTTTGATAGAAGTTCATATAACCGGAAACCTTGGATAAAACCTGTGACTAAATAGAACGAATTTTTATAGAAGAAAAGGTGGTGGTGCTTAATCGAATGGCAGCCATTGAAGTGTCTACACTACTGCTAGTGAGACGTGCTAAAAAAAACACTAAAGAGCCACAAAATCGCGTGAACTGTATGGGTATAGGTATTAATTTTTTGTATAATGTCGTAGATTTTAAATAATTTAATTCAGAGAAAAGAGCTGATCTAAGAGAAATAACTTCAATAGCATTATTGATTAATCGACAATAACAATAATTTAAGAGAGTCTTTAATCAGCTGTTGGAATATAAAAACAAACATGCGTAATCAATAAACTGGTTTTAATTTTTTTTTTCCAGCTGTGATTTGATCTCTATGAAATGTTCAAATTGTTTTGTTTTTTTATTCGTCAAACAGGGTTTCTGCTTTACAAATTATATTCTCTTCGAAATATGCATAAAGTATCATACCAAAGTATCATCAGCCTATTTAAAAATGTGCAACGAATTGTTTACTTATTGTTTATACCTACATATATAGATTAAATGAAGTTTTAAATAAAGAAAATAATATGCCGAAAAAAAAACAAAATTTCATAATATTCCCATAATATTTTACAGTACAAATTCGTACGAAAAAAATTGTAACCCTCAGAAAACTTATGATAAAAACTTAAAACTATCTATAATAAAAGAGGACGTTTTTGTTACGAAGAGGAAGGTGTGGGTTTATAAAACTGAAAAATTTATTTGTGTACAATCTAAGCAGGATTTTTAGGTATTTTCCAATATCGTATATCTAATGAGTCCATAACCAAGATCTTAGGTATTCGACAGTACCCTTAGAAAGGTATAATACTGTTCTTAAAAGGATGGCTCTTTTTATGAATGAAGTTGAGTGTTCAAAATGTTAGGATCGTATTTTATCAATTGATAAAATAAGCATGTAATTAAATAATGTAGGGGCGATACATTTTGACATCCGATGATGTAGGTATCAGAGTAAATTTTGAATTTTTTGTATGTGACTATAGCCACAGTACACATATTAAAGGTAATATCATTAGCGTTTTCATTTTTGTTCAGTTCTGCGCATCTGTCAAAATTGAGGTATTATGGTGGTAAAATGGTGGATCCAGTGTCCCTTTACTTGTCTAATTTCAATATTTTGTTGTTGTTTCTAATGATGCGTGATGAGTTCCTGTGGGCACTGGAACAGCCATTTTCACTTCCAACTTTGACAACCTGCGCAATATAATACCTTTGATTTGTGTTCTGTGGACTATAGCCGTGTTTTTTTGCCCGGGGGGAATTGGATGAAAAAAACGACGTCGGTGCTAAACCATTAACATGTTAAATGCAAAAACAACTAATCCCGGAGAATTCTCGGGGCTTAACTTAAGCGCACAGAAAAACTGTATTACCGGCATGAATTGCATACATGTCATCGATAGTTTGTATGGAAACTCCATGTTTTTTACTATCATGGTGTCGCTAATCCCCGCTGTCGTTTTTTTCAACCAATTCCCCCCAAGCTTGCAAAAAAACACGCCTTATGTAACAACTTGGCATGAATATATAGGTACACTGATACCTCGCTTTACGGCCTAGATACGTTCCACCGAATCGGGCCGTAAAGCGAAATTCCGTAAAACGAGTCACCATTTTTCATACATCATTATAGTCATTACAAAATCGAATAGATTGGTTCCAAATCAACAAAAAGTATCAGACATTTTTTAAAATTACTATGGCTCATTTTCTTCAATACCACCACAACTCAATTTTATTTTTTTATGTTGGAAAATTAAGTTTTCGCTATTGAAAATCAGCAGTATGAATAAGATGCTCGTATGTGAAATGAGGTAAGGATTACCAAGAAATAAATATTAATATTCTATATATCATGACGAAAGTAAAAAGCAAGATTTTTACTCAAAATGTTATAAATAGCCTAAAGTTCCTTTACTTTGAAACTCTGTACATTTCTGTGAATTTCTACACCAAAGTCTGTCAAAGTTCATATAAAAAAAATAAAATGACATAGAAATTCACACAAATGCACAGAGTTTCAAAGTAAAGGAACACACCTAATATTTATTTCAACATTTGGAGTAGTGATGGTTTTATTGAATTCCGATATTTTTGGCCGTTTTATCGAAACATAAAACAGGCCATTATAACGAAAATTTCAAGATTTTTACTTTCGAGATTTTTGCTTTCTAGATTTCGTGGTAAATCCCATCTGGGGCCTATTTTGAGTCACATATAATATTGTATTAGTTATGTGATTGCCTTGAAATTTTACAGTGGATATTTAGGCCTATTCTGTCAAATCTGTTATTCTGCTATGAATTTTCTGCTATGAATCATAAAAGATTTTCACCATAAAAGATTTTTTATAATTGGTATTCAGAAGTTCGATCTTTTATATAATTCTGTTATGAAACTTCGAAAAAAAAAAATATGCAAGCAAACAGAACTAAAATCTGTTGTCAATCAGATGTTCTAAAAAAAATTCATTACTGACACATAAATTGAAGTGGTTGTTCGCGAATTGAAATTAATTTTTTGAATTTGTATTTGTAATTATAGTTTGTTTATATAAGAGAAACCTCGAGATCCAGTGCAACTGGACAGATAGAAGTTCGCATATATGGAACATCAACTAATACGAGGCTTCGTATATGAATAATCCCAAAGAACAAGATCCTGGCGAGCTGGTAGATTTTTACCCAGAAATCTCTTTCTTAGATAACGATGGAAAGAAGAAGAGTAACATCATGAACAAGTATTTCTTCGTGTATCAAGATTCAAGACAAGTCGCCACAAGTAAGTGGAGAACCTGGTCGAGATGTAATTCAATCAGACCGAGTTTCTTCTCTTCAATTGTATCGGTGTTTTCGATCCATGCTTGACGATTTGCACGAATATTTGTTGGTATTTCGGATTTCTGTTCTAGCGGGAGGATGAGAGCTGGATATGGTTGGATAACTTTGGTGGTGGTCGGGTGATCGCCCCATATTAATGGGATGTTTTGTTTTATTAAATAAATTAAAATATTTTATGATAAAAGTCACAGAAATTTGTCTTTTATTCTTTTATTATTGTATTTCCTTATATTTGTCTCCTTTTAATAACATTTCGTTGACGAAATAAAATATAAGTATCCATTTTCAGTTGTTCTTTTATGATAAAAGTCACACAAAATGTATCTTTTATACTTTTATGATTTGTAAAAGATTTTATAAAAGATTTTGGCATGCTGAATACGAAGATATTTTGACATGTTCGAATTTTTGACAGTTCATAACAGATCCTGATAGCAGATTTGATAACAGATTTTGCATGCCGAATACCAAAATTATAATTCATAAAAGATTTTTTGACAGCTCACACTTTTGTATGGAAAATCATGACAGAATAGCAGAAAAAAAGAATAAAAGATCTCGCCGAATAGACCTAATTATCGGACATTTTATTGGTTCATTAGTGTACCTACACTTCTTGCTACCTCTGCATAGATATATAAATATATAAAGGGTGTTTTTTTAGACGTGTGGTTTACAACCTAGCAATACTTTTTTCGGAGTTGGACTTGATTTATGCTTTGGTTTGCCATTTCATAATGAATAGACTTACTGCTGAACAACGTTTGAAAATCGTGCAAATTTATTACCAAAATAATGCTTCGGTTCGCGCAATATTCGGTCGACATAATCGCCCAGCAGAGTAATTCGAGCAACCATGGATCGGTTTCGCACCACGTTTACTCTAGTGGATATAATGAGCATCCTCAGAGACGCCGCACCGTACAGTGCGCACCCAAGACGCTATTGCTGCTGTGGAGCAGAGTATCGAAGAAGACCCGAATGAGTCAATCCACCATCGCACGCAACAATTGGAGCTGGGGCCTCTTGGGCCTCTCGGCTGGAATTTATTCGAGCCAGCCGCCACTTGCCTGAAATCATTTTTAAAACATAAACCCTTATCTTTATAATAAAGCTAAATTCTTGGCCATAACATTAAATTATATGCGTTTTATTTCTTCTTGAAAACCACACGTCTAAGAAAACACCCTCTACATCAAATAAATCAGTTAGTCTCATTTTTAAATGAGAAATTCACTAAAAAATTAAAATTTAAAACGTTGTAAAATAACTCTGCACTTCGGGCGCTAAACAGCAATAATTCACGTGGTTGAAGTATATTTTTATTTTCAGATAATTTGCTTTTTTACAGCAAAATTTTATGAAATATCAATTAAAAGTATTCTACGAGAATGTTTTTAACTAAAAAACAACACTTCACATTACTAATTATGTAGAATATGACACACAATAAGCTCACAAAATGAAAAAAATTGTTAACTCCTTACTATAGGTATTTTTACAAGAATTAACGCAACACCCTATGTTGTTTTATATTTTTTTTTAAATAAAGTATTACAAGTATTCACCATGTTTACTTTTATTTCAGTTTTTTATTTAGTTTAATCAGCTTTGTTCACTATTTTATCGTTTTAAAATATCAAAACACTATTTTATTCCAGATGACCGATGACCCGAGCAAAATGTGTTAATGAAGCTGGATAGCTAAAAAGTTTTTTTGAGCATTTCCTAATGTGAACTAAGAAGAACAAAACACACCTAACTCTTTCTGACTACTCACAACAATCCGAGGGTTCAATGCATATCTGAAAATTCAGATTTCTGAATTTTTCAATCTTTTGATTAGTCAGTTGTCAGATGATTTTAAAAGTCATCTAACTTTTTATGACAGCTGCCCAATCAGAAGCCAGACAAATTCAGAAATCTGTGCGTTGAACCCGCGGAATTTCTTTTCGGGTGCTTGAAGGTGACACCTCGATTTATCGCTTCATTGCATTTAAATTTTATTCCTTTACCAGAAAATAACTAGAAAAAATTTATAATTTATTTAAATTCAACGTCCAAAATCCATTCATAAAACTTGTATATTTATAGGTAAGAGTTTTGACTACATAGTGCCTGTTTACATAGGAATTTTACTGAAAGTCGTTTTACTGAAATCGTGTCTACACATAAAGAAAAAACCCATTCAGTTCAATCTACCTTTCCCTATCAACCTTAAAATTCATGAATATCTCACTCACACAAAAAAAAAGTCTTTCATGTTTTACCCGAGAGTATTACTTGAATTTGGCGCATCGGTGAATTTTGGGTGGAACCTACCCTTCTCGCTTTTACGCACATAAAATCTATCTATCTCACTGGATGCTCCCTTCAGTAAAATGCCTTTGTAAACAGGCACATAGACAATGGAATATTTGCAAAAAGAT
Source organism: Epistrophe grossulariae (assembly GCA_929447395.1). Taxonomy (NCBI): domain Eukaryota; kingdom Metazoa; phylum Arthropoda; class Insecta; order Diptera; family Syrphidae; genus Epistrophe; species Epistrophe grossulariae. The sequence continues at coordinate 1,563,267 of OV839566.1, forward strand.
GAGTTCAAGAGCTGTTTACTCACTTTTCTAGACATATGGGTATGCCAAAAAAATTAAACAGAACGAGCTTTATCTCGTATTGTGAGATCGATCTCAAGGTGTTGTAGTAGTAGTTTCTTAACGGATTTAAGTCTTGAGCCTAGTACGCAGATCGCGCTAAATTTTAGTTTCCATACGAAATTCTCTCCAAAATTTAGTCAAGCTAAAATTAAGCAAAGCATTTTAGCTGAGAGGTACGCAGCTCCAGCTAAAAAATCAAATGTTTGTTTCTTACTGTACATCACTAATCTGTCAAAATTTAGCGCACGAAATAATTGTCTGGGACATTATTCTCGAGCTAAATTTTTGGTTCTGGTATTTTTTCATTTTTTGTGAACTTTGCTTTGTTTTTACAGTTAGATTGTTGCTGCCTTCATGCAAAATGGATTCCGATTTGGAAGAATTTTTACAAGAATTACCACAACCGAAAAAAAGAATGCGTGGTAAAAATAAAATTACGTTCAGCATGGAAGACAACAAAAAACTGGCTACTCTTGTAAAGGAACACCCTTCTATATGGTGTCTGGTCCATCGCTGATGTTTTATTTTCCCCCAGATCCAAACCAGATCAGATCATGTAAATAAAACAACCCAGGATCTCAGTGACAACTTGTTATATATCCAACTCTTTTTTCCTTTTGTTTTTTTTATTTGTATACACCCGTTTTTTTATACATGTATTTTCGTAAGCAAATCCAATCTGGTTCGGATCTCGGGGAAAATAAAACACAGCTATTGTAGCCGAAATGAGGTAAGGTAAGGAAAAAGTGTGTTCATTGCAAATTTGCTAATTTCATTTTGTATTTGATTTGGCTTTGATAGCTTCTTTTTGTTGTGTTCACTTTCTGTTTCCGTTTTCTATATACATCAAATTTTTACATTTTCAATAGTTTCCAATGGGTTTCCACAAAGGATGCATTCCACAAAGTAAAGTCTAGTTTTTACGTAATTTCCAACCAAATTTATACGGTTCCAAGAACATTTTGCGGAAATCTAGTAGATTTGATTAAAAATGTATGGGAAATCTATTTTATTTCTATGACATAATGGTTCTTTTTTCCCGAAGTCTAGATTTTTATTCAATTACCTATTTTACACACCACGAAGTACCTTCATTGTATATAAAATCTATAGTAATATCATGAAGAGGAGTGACGGTAGCGACATCTTGAGGACATATGTTCGACTTCTTTGTGATGTGATGGTTGGAATCCCGAATATTCACAAAACAAGAAACGTAATAATAAAATAAGAACGGGAACGCTGTATACTAATTTTATGAGAGTGCGAGGAAGTAAAAAAACGCAATAAAAAATTATAACCTTGACAAATTGGCTTCGCATCGGAAAAAAAATTTGGTATATGTAGGTATGCACGTTTGAAGTAGGTTTTTTTTATTCATAATAATTATAAAGGTCCCCTCGTAGTTGGTTTGGTGGGCTGATAAATTTTGTTGTAATAATCGGATCGTTAAGGTTGAGGCCTTAAAATTTAGGTAGAATGTCGGGTTACATTTTTTTACCAAATCATTGCGGAGGAACATAAAAGTATGTGTAAAAAAATGTAATTAATTTAAAATTTAATTGAAACACAAATTTAATTAAACAAAATATTTTCATGCACGTTTACTTGACCCTTTTAAGGAATCTTATTATGTTTGCAGAATTTAAATAATAGATTCTTCTCGCTCTATTTACTTATTCGCTACATTTAGCTAAGTCTCAATAGTCTAATTTGTGGCGATCTCAGCGACGCGTACAGGACACATGTTCGACTAAAAAATTTGTGTTCATGATAGTACTATAGATTTTATATACAATGGTACCTTGTTGAAGCATAGTGTCGGTGAGGTTTTTTGGTTGTGTAAAAAGAAAATGCATCGATACAGTAGTTCGAACTCTCAGTGCCGATGTGCTATGTCGAACAAGGCACATTGGTGTGTGAAAAGGATCGATTCACTTCGTCGACACAGACTTATTTTACTTTTGTTGTTTTCAGTGGAAAGCGAATAATTTTGACAGATAATTCCTAGTCGACGTAATGGCCTGTGAATGCCCATACAGAAACGGAGTACTTTGTCGATAAGGTTGATCGACTTGGCGTGTATTAGGGGTAAATGTGAATAAGCTTTTTTAGAACTTATGCACAGTACAGGCTGGTGTGGCCTCAGTTTAAATAATGCGAATGTAATCAACCCTTTAATTTGGCCTTAGCACATACACAAACCAAAAGCTGTATTCAGCCAGCTTAACTGTCATCGGATGAATTATTCGGAATGAACTTCTCAATTTTATTCACCATTTGTACGTGACCCGATTTGTACTTCCGAAGAATTTTTTTTCGTAAAATCGTAAAATGGTGTTGCTCCCGAGCGTGCGATGATATTTTAATAATTAAATTTGATAGAAAATGTTATTTTAAAGCGCAATTAATAAAGAAAACCATCTCCGATCGTATATTATTAAAATTTAAGTGAGAAAATAATGAAATTCGTGTGAAAAGTGCTGTTTTAATTTATTTATTGTTGGCCAACCTATATGTAGTCACTCCGGTGCTTTCGAGTTGAGATTCAGATTGGAGAGTTGAATTTGCATACAACAATGGCGTCTTCGTTTTCATCGCCATCAAAACAAGAAGAACAAATTGCAACATCAAAAAGCAGTGTGAATGTGAATAATTTGCAAAAGAAAACGACGAAAGAATCTCTCGCCGCAGTAGTGCAAAACGTTGAAAAATTAGTTCCGATAAAAATAAACGGGAGCGCCGATTCCTCAAACGTTTGTCCGGCAATAGGAGCGGATGAAAAACCAAACATTTCTGGAGCCAAAATGGCTGCTGAGGTGAATCACGTAGGTGGCAAAGAAAAACTGTCAAAGGAGCGCGCCGCCGAGAACCGCGAACATGGAATCAAAGTTGAAGAAGTGGTGGTGGGTGCACGTCAGGACAGAGCTGAGCTCTTCCCAGCACCCGCTAAGTCAGAAAAGTACTCAATGGAGTTAGAGAAATGCGCAATTACTCCCTTGCACCAGCAGAAAGTGCAAGGTGACAATGGAATCATTGCTAAAGGTAATTTTGTACAAGACAATCATAGCGTATTCCATTTATGGTCCCAAGTCCTTTGGAAATATTGGATCCGTTTTCAGAATCATACCCAGAAGAATTCTGGGAGATCCATGGAAAACGCCGTTAAAAGCTGTAGTTGACATTTAAAGAAACAAATTTTTCATTCTAGACGATCAACCGAGGAGTCATAAGAAGAAAAAGAAGGAGAAGGATCGGTATCGTGATCGTGACCGAACCAGGGAAAAGGATACAGAACGCGATCGTCACAGGGACGGTGACAAAGATCGAAGTACTAAGGAGAAGAGCGATAACCACAGCAGCAAAGATAGGAGTCGCAGCAAGAATAATGAGGGGAAGAAGTCTTCCCGTGACAAAGAAAAAACCCGACAGGACGATCGCAGTAGTAGTGCAAAGCATAAATCTGCTTCAAGGGACCAGGAAAAGGTACCTTCTTTAACTATGTATTAAAAGGCTAATGGTGCCACCTATTTTTCCAATAAGAAATTCAATTTTTTTTTTACTGAATACCTATCTAATTGAAATTGATTTTCTGAAAAATAATCATTGTTTAGAAAGTGAGTACTATGGAGATCAAGTCTTGCCAAATACAAATTAATATCTAGGTCGATAACAAATGAAGATGATCCTTGATTAAAAGGATGCTCCTTAAATAGGTACCACAGTACCTTTATAACTTATATTACAATAGGTCTTTTTGGTAATTCGAATTTAGTCTTTCAACCAATTGAAAAAATTTATTTGATTTTTTACCAGACAAAATTTCCATCTTTCAGTCACAGGGAGCCACAATTGTAGAAAAATATCACACAGACTTTTAAAAAATTTAGACTTGTGTTTTGCCTCTTATACCATAAGATACGCTCTTCTTTATTTTGTTCATAATGGTTACAAATATTTTTTAACTGAGCAAATTGGTACAATCATATAAGAAAAAGTAAGGTTAGCTGTTATATTTTCTACTAGTAAGTTAATAAGAGCCAATTTTTTCAACAAAAAGCCTCAATTCTTACAAAAACCCTACAGCAAGCATTTGTTTAAAAAAAATTATTTTTATGGCTCATTTACACCAGACGATATATGTAGCTGCTCAAAATAATGTATACAAAGATTGAATGAAAATGAGTCGTCCTTTCACGTTGCATCATTATTGCAGTCTGTCTATATATTGTTTTAAAATGTACATATTATGTATGTTATAGAATCTTCCGCAATATAATACGCTTAAGTCAAAAGTTGCGCAATACACGGTGAATAATATTGTCAGTAGAAAAGGTCGAATTAACATCAATCGTTCATATAAAGTGCTGAAAATATGATTTATATTTTACGAATTTTTGTTAACACATCAACTAATATTTGGTAACTTTTCTGTCCTAGTCTGTATTGGAACTACATAATAACCAAAATTCAGACTTATGCCATAACAACTTCAAGCTAAATGGTTAATATATTTTTAGCTTTTCCCCTCAGATCAATACGAATAATTTAATTACAAAAAAGAAGGGAGAGCATAGCGGGGAGAATATTCCAATTCTGTAATGCCTTATTATGTATAGTTTAACTATACTATATGACTGTTTTGTCTATTAGACCCGAAACTTTCTATTGCGAACAATCTTCTGACAAACAGTCAGATAATTTAAAATGAATGCAAGATCGTTTTCCGCGATCGCGTCTAATATCATAATAATGTTTTATCACATTCAATTTTACGAGGTTTATTCACTAATAAAACAAACAGGAAGATTGAGTTACTCCAAATAATTAAATTTTCAAGCCTTTGCAGCTAATGCAATCTTGCGAACGTTGTCCCATTTTTAACTAATGCTGAAAATCGCTTAAAAATTATTCATTTATTATGAATTATTCGTTACCTTGAAAATCAAAATACATAATCTGTAAAGCCTTAAAAAACATAAGTGATAATAAAATTAGGCCTTATAAATTCATCTGTCGTTTTACTTTTATATTGTTTATAAACTCTCAATAAAAAAAATTAAAAAAAGTGAGGGAAGATTTGCTAGTTTATCAATGTTATTAAAAAAATTACCATGTACTCAAAAATGTAATCAAGAATACTCCAATTTTTTATTCAACTCAATTTTGACATAAAAACGAGTCTGGAGTGAATTTCCCACTACATAAATTTTCAATCAGGGACCAATTTTCTTCATAACGATTTTCGCCGACAGACCGTAACTAACAAATTATGCACTTAACTTTATTCTTGAAATAAATAAGTAAGTTCTAAATAAGCTTACTAAGCAGAAGAGTAAGTACTAGGAAAAGCTTCAAAAGTTACACTAACAAGGGCTCAAAACCGTCAACTTATGTAAAAACTAAATATAAATTCAAATAATTTTTTTCCTTTAGATTTTTTTATACGAAAATAATAAAAAAGTACTGCAAAATTGATTTAACGAAACTCTTCACGTTTACTTGTATTGCTTTAGTTAGAAGAACATAATATACCATTTTTTATTTCATTAATATTTCTTTAAATTTAACAGGAAAGAAGACGAAGCTCAGAGAGCAGTCGAAGTAACCATTCTTCGAAATCCTCCAGCTCAGTATCAAATAAGAATCACAAAACACCCGAGAGGCGACGCAGCTCAATTCAACTCTCTCAAATTTTGGATAAACCAGACAAATCTATTAAAACTCCCATGAACATTGAATGTTTAAAACTGGGAGACAAATCTCTTCAAACTAAGTCTAGTGCTCGGATAAAGGAAGAAAGTACTGTTGAATTAAAAACAGACATTGGCCTTGCATCAGCTGTCAAGCAAGAAACGACGCAATCTAGCAAAGTTGAATATGAAAACACAACCAATATTGTTTCGCTTCCTAACCCAGAAGCAACTGTCATTCAAACTGAAATTAAACCGGAAACAATAGTTTGCCAACAAAAAATAAGTGGCGAAAATAAACCAGAACCAATGGAAATTGATGAAAAAGTGAAAACAATTCCATTGAAATATGAATCTGACATAAAGTTGGAAATAGCTTCTGTAAAAACGGAGGAGCCAGAGTTAAAATTGGAAATAATTTCTTTAAAGACAGATATCGAAGAACCTCTAACTCCGCATACTCCTTCACCTATTGAAACGAAAGAGAAGATCTCATTTGATGTTGTTACTTCGTCTTTAAAAGACAATTCCTTAAGTTTATCAGAGAAAGAAGAAACAAAAGCCCAACCAATAGCGCCCTTTCATGTATTGCCCGATGAAATAATGCATTGCGCGGTTATCGGCGAAACCCCGGGACCAATGGCAGAAATTGTTAAAACACCACAGGTCGATCTTGTGATTATACCGAAAACACCGACAAAATCGTCAAAGATCATTGACGAAGACTCTCTAATTCCAAAAACAACTTCCTTATCTGTGATTGAAAATAATGAAAATTTAACATTTATGCCTTCTTCAGAAAGTTTAGAGACAAAAGAAAAACCAGACTTAGGAAACATACAGCCACCGATTAAGTCTTCGGCAGTAAAGTTAACCGTATCGGAAAACAAAAATGCAGTGGAAACTCCGTCTGCGGTACAGTTGAAACCAGGGACCCCAAGTTCAGCAGAAGTAACACCCAAGACCAAAAAACCGGATAAAACACTCCCCGAAGTGACGAGGGTCTTGAACTTCAACAACGCCAATGTAGGTAGCTGTGAAAGCAAGCATCCTTTAAAAGCTGAGTTGAGCACTCTCGTATGCCCAGAAATAGTTAGTTGTAATCCCAAAAATCAACCAATAGCTACCACTAAGGCTGTCCTCCAGCCGGTACCAGTGCCTGTCAATCACAACAACAATCATATGATGAAAATACCAGAGAACAGCAAGTCTCTCCAACATCAGCCAGCTAAAGTTTTCCCGATATGTGCGCCTGCTGAGACCGATACACCAAAGGTTAACCATGAGACTAAAACAAATCATTCCTTATCAAGCTCGTCACAGGGCAGCAATTCGTATTCTCGAAAAAATAGTGCAGCCAGCAATAGCAGTAGCAGCAGTAGTCATTATAAACCAGGAAAACATTCGTCGTCATCAACAAGCAGCAGAGAATGCTCAAAGTGCTATAAGCGTTCTAAGATAAGACGAACGAGTGTGGGAACTCAGTGCATGCAAAGTGCTCCGTCGGCCACGAATGTCGGCCGAGTTCCGTTAAATTATAATGATGTGAATTGTACTCGAAAGGGATTAGAGGACCTTAAGTATGGTCGATTTTTCCGTATTGAATTGCACCCGAATGGAGGAGCATCAGTTGTACATATGTATCAGAGTGATATAGATTCACTTTCGGCAGAAGAAATGGATGAATTGGTGGATGAGTTTTTTAGGGTTTGTTTTGCAGAAGACGACGATGGTTATGCTCATCATGTGATGGGAATAGTTCATGATTCAGCGGCATATTTGCCGGACTTGCTCGAACACATGGCTGATAATTATTCAACACTGACTGTAAAAGCAGGGGTATTGGGTCGTAATTCAGACATTGAAACGTGTACCATGAGTCAGTACAATGATCAGGTAATTTTCATGGTTTTGTATTCCTTCTATGGTTTATTAATTTGTATTTTGCTTGAATTCCAGGTTACGAAGAACTATTCCCAGGGAACATTTCGTTATGGTCCATTACATCAAATAAGTTTAGTCGGTAAAGTTCACGAAGAGGTAGGAGGATATTTTCCTGATCTGCTTGGACGCATTGAAGAGAATCCATTTTTAAAAAAGGTAAGGGATTTTGCTGGATAAGTTTTTTGTTTGAAATTTAGTTTTCTATTGAAATTGAATTTCGCAGACGATGCCTTGGGGTGCAAACTCGATATTACAGTCCGATCCGAGATTATCAAATGACGGACCCATTTTGTGGATACGAGCTGGAGAACAATTAGTACCAACAGCTGAACTTAACAGCAAGACGCCGTTGAAGAGACAGAGGTATGTACGAAAAATTTATACTTACTAGTAAAATCAAAATTTTCATTTTCGATTCGATTCTATTGAATTTTCCCGAAAGGTCGAGAATCGGCCGCATACAAGAAAGGTATTTGGCGATTTAGGTAATTATCAAACCAAAGAATTAAAAAATCCTGTTATTGTTTCCCAAGATTAGGGGTAGCGGGATAACAACGTTCCATGTTTTTTGTTTCACAAATTTGTTTCATTTGTGGAGTTCTCCACATTGACAACAACAACATTGTTGTCGTCTCTCATTATGACTGTTAACATCCGTGCAGAATTCAGTTTTTGGAGCAAACATTCACGCTTTTTGATGGACATAGATTGGACTGCTAGCCATTATATCATCCTTCTATTTGTACATCGAGGATTTGATCTACTAGTTAGACATTAGGAGATAATCTCATCATGATACATGAGCCATCTGAACCTGATGCCTCGAATCTTTTTCTCGTAGGGCATCTCTCATATGCTTATTATTTTTTTTGTAGTTTTTGAAGACCTCCCAAACATCTGTTATGTCAGGAAATTCCACAACGAAAATAAATATGAGTCTTGTCTGTCCTTCCTTCAAAATGGACTTACATTTGTAGAGTATTTTTTTCCGCGGGAAGCTGCCCTGTAGTTTTTTGTTGAAGAATTTTAATTATTCAGATCTAACGTAAGAAACTATGCAAACAATAACTACCCTAAGGAGTTTTTAAGCATGTATCAGCTTTAGTGATCCGGCTTTACAAAACCAAAATGTATATTTGGTACATATGAAAGCTTCCATAATATTTATGTGACAACTAAGGACCTACTAACCGGTGCTGAACGCAGACAATGAACCTCAGCTAGCATTGAAGCTAGAATTGCATTCACATATTATTTAGTTTAGTCCAGAAGTCCCTAAGGCCCAGTTTCACACTCGATTAAGTGTCACTTAAGTGCCAAATATGGAAAACTTATGCACAATTTCACAGTGTTGACTTATCGGAATAAGTGACACTTAAGTCTCCCATGTTGACCACTTAAGTTCCACTTACTCAGACAGCAATACTGCAGCTTAAGTGTCAAAATGGGAAAAATAAGTGCCACTTATTTTCTTAAGTGTGCACTGTGAAACTGGCCCTAAATTTGAATCTGGTGTATTAAATACTTTCATTGTTTTTTTTACCCAAAGTTACGTATAAGTTTTGTGTCGTTTAAATCCCCTGCAGAAAGTGCAGTTTTTGGCAGATATTTGTCAACACCAGAAAAAGAAAAATGAACTTCAATCAAGAAAAATTAAAATATAGCATCAAGATAAACAAAGCATTCAAAATAATTTTATGTTTTGCTACTTTTGGACTGCTCATAACAGACCATTAAATATCCAGGGGTAAAGATTTTGAACTATCTATTCAATGTATTGCATTTATTTGTTTTTTTTAGAACGCGAATAAACGAATTGAGAAACCTCCAATACTTGCCCCGACTATCTGAAGCAAGAGAAACTATGATAGAAGACCGAACTAAGGCTCATGCTGATCATGTTGGCCATGGCCATGAGCGAATAACCACTGCCGCAGTTGGTAAGATTTTTCCAATATTTTCAGTAAAATAAGATTCAATGTTTTTTTTCTTTTAATAAAGGCATTTTGAAAGCAGTTCATTGTGGTCAACCATATACACAAAATCGCGTAACAAAAGATGTTGTCGCATTTGCTGCTCAAGATTTTAACTACTTAGTTGAATTGTTACAATTAGATTTGCATGAACCACCCATATCGCAGTGTGTACAGTGGATTGAAGACGCAAAACTCAACCAGCTTCGTAGGGACGGCATTCGATATTCCCGAATACAGCTTTGTGATAACGATATATATTTTTTACCCCGGAATATAATTCATCAATTCCGTACAGTAACAGCTGTTACGAGTATAGGTTTGTCAATCAGCCTGCATATTACATAATATATAATTTTTGTAAGAAAGAAATTAATTTTGAATTTGTTTATTTCAGCTTGGCATCTACGATTACGACAATATTACCCCGGCCAAGAGGTAATTAACGAGAAGAACAACCCCATTCTGGCTGAACCACCTCACTATAAGGAGAAACAAACAATACTCCCGCATCCGATTTCATTACTAGAAGATAAAAAATCGACGCCATGCAAGCGTACCTACGATGGAAAGGTTAAAAAGTCAGATAAAAAACTCACAGACTTCGATAAGAGACGCTCCAGCGAAAGTGGAGCCGAAGAAAGCAACATAAAAGAATGTGGCAATGAGTCCCCTGGGATTTCGGCAAAGAAAAAGATTTCCAAAGAAGAGGCTAAGATTGATATGAGGAAGCTAGTTCTCGATCCGCATAAAATCCACAAAAATTCTAAATCTTCTGATGCGACATCTACGATTAAACACAAGAGTTCAGGGGCAGCATCTACTGCCAGTTCTTCGGGATCCCTGCCCACCGAGCAGAGACCTAAAAAATCAAGCAGTAGCAGCGGTAATCCTTCAAGCGATAGTAAGAGTAGAGTAAGGACGAACAGCAACAGCAAGAGCAAAGGCAAATCTTCATCTGGAAATTCTAAAAGCAGCACCAGCAGTAGTAGTATACACCGCCAGCGAGATAACGATCGCAATCGAAAGGACTCTGCAGCAGTGACTATTGTTGCCAAAGTGCAAGTCTCGGATAAACCTCAGCAGCAAAGCGGCATTAAGAAATCACCATCAACGATAGTCCCCAATTTTCATGTCAAAGCTGTCAACGTCTATACAAAAAGAACTCCTCCGAAGATCCCAGAACCGCCACCACTTCCAACACCGTCGGCATTTGCAGATAAAGATGCCTACCTCAATAGCTTAAATCAAAAACAACCCGAAATTAAAATCCAAGTACAAATTATTTCCGATGAAAAGATCCATCATCCGGTCCCGATGGTGAATGTCTTGGGCAGCAACGAAGGCATCAAAAACACGCGTGAAGTAATACAAGCAACTAGTGGTGGTGATGTCAATTCGAGTAATTTATATGTCGGTGTCCACTCCCCATTCATTGTCAGCCATGAGGAAGAAGTGGTCGTCTCGGAAGAGGTAATCATCGACACTATAGCTCACCCACCGTTGCCTCCACTACCACCACCGAAGGCATCGCCACCTCCGTTGCCTCCTGCACTAGCCCCATTAACACCTCCTCCACCGCCTCCTCCCTCAATGCCAGCAAATAGTTCCTCGTTGGGAAATCCAGTTGTTGCCTTAGCAGATAACCGGACAAAAATCTCCTCTAACCGAACAAAGTCGCAGTTATTGTCCTCGCCAGCATCAAATGTGTCAATTAGCAAGAGCAGTAGCGGGGGGGCTAAGCCAGACCTTCTAAGCTCGATCATGGCAAGTATGGACAGTACAACGACGAATGCGAGAAATAACATCACATCATCGTCATCCTTCTAGTTTGGAATTACGAATTTCCATTCCAACTCCAACAAACGAACCCCCTCCCCCATTGGAAATATATACATAAATATTTTAATTTATTTCTTCACCAATTTCTTCCTGTTACCCCCTCCCCTTTTTAAACTAAAAAAATAAAAAAAAAAAACTTAGCCATGTGTACAGTCGTGTGGCACCTATCGAGAAAAATCACTATCAATTAATCAAAATCATAAGTTATTAAATATAAAAAAAAAATATGTAAATAAAAGTTACAAATACACATATACACACATATATATATTTATATGTAGCTACTTAATATTGTTAAGCGAAAAAAATATTATAAAGAGAAAATAAAGAAAAAAAAACTTATTCGTCCACAATGCGTATGAATTGTATTATTAAGAGACTCATATTATTATGGTCTCTTTATGTTTTTACGGAGATATCGGATTTTTTAAAAGTGAGGGAAAAGTGATGATGGCTCTCAATAAAATTCTTTGTTTTTTGTATATCTCCTTAACGGCTTGATCGATTTTGTTCCAATTGTTCATATAGGTATTTTCAAGTTATTTTCATTTTACATTCTACTTTTTCTCGATCTATTAAGATATTTGTATACTTGTTGGCAAGATTTGATTGAAATTGATTAAACTATTAATAGGCATGTTCAGTAAAATGTGATCTCGGAGATCTCATGCAATCTAAGTTTCATGAACAGGATTCCTCAGCAAAATTTCTCAGCTTTGCTGTCAAAACCCTGAGCAAAACAAATCTTGGATTCGCTTGCTCACTTTTTGAGTGAGAAAAATCTCTGAGATCTCATTTTTCTGAACACGCCAAATGTTACATCGAAAAAGTTTTTCAATTTAAGACGAATACGAAAGATTCAGTAGAAAAAGACTAATTATGCAACTGGTGTAACATTAACCGACAATCACAAACACTACCTCCATCGTATGGGGGAAATAGCTTCCAATTCCGAAAAAACAATCACGCAGTAATGAATGGAAACCCCATTCGGAAGTACATAATTTCTTCTTTTTGAATGGTCAGAAGGAAAATGATTAAGAACAGGAATTAACATAATACCAATTTTGTTTTTAATTTTTAAATACAAAACACTAACAGTACAAAAATATATTTCAAACAAAATACGAAATCGACTTCACCGACTTATTTAAAGCTATAACAGGATACACCGGGTCCCCAATAAGATATTTGGAAATGTATAAAGGAGCCAATACAAAACAAAATCTACAACTTCGATCGTAGAACATCAATACGACTTTGGGCGTTACGTTGTAGATCCATTAGTTTCATGGCCAAGCCCATATTTCCTTGGATTTTGACTTTTCCTTGGAAAAATGCTTTTTGTGGGGGTAATTTTCCAGATATGAGATCTGTAACATCTTCATCGGCAATAATGAAAGTAATATTGGGTTTGTCTTAAAAGGAAGAAAAGAAAACGATATAACCGTGTTTGTTATAAAAAAACATCATTACTCACCTTTTCCGTTGTAGATTATTTTGCCTTTGCCTTCCTTAGCGTTTATTATCCAATAACCAGTTTTTCCATTGGGTCCATTTGTCACTTTAAACCCGTATATGGCACGAACTTTTTCAATAAGATTGTCAGTGTCTTCCAACATAGCTTGTTCGAGAATCTTTAACAGAGGAGCAACTTTAAATCCTTCGGGAGTTTCTGCTATATCACTAGCACTGGTTAAATTGTGTGAAACTTTTTTAGTTGCATTGGGGAATCCCAGGCGATAAAGGCCCAATACTACTGCGCCTCCCAGTCCAAGGTTGTGTTGTAGACCAATTTTTGCGTTCGGTACTTGTCTTTTTTCTGCTTCACCTCTCAGTTGCCAGACGATTTCCGAACACTGAGCCAAACCAGTAGCACCCAATGGGTGGCCCTTTGAAATCAATCCGCCGCTGGGATTTATAACATATTTCCCACCATATGTATTGTCGCCATTATCGATCATTTCTCCGGCCTTTCCTGGCGCACATAAGCCAAGGGCTTCGTAAGTTATCAACTCATTTGCAGAAAAACAGTCATGCAATTCAACAACGTCTACATCCTGTGGTTTGTATGGGGATTTGGCAAATAAACGTTCCGCAGCAAGTCGTGTCATGTCATAACCAGCGATTTTCATAAGGCTCTTCTCCTTAAAACTTGACTCAGGATCGGTGGCCATTTCCATTCCAACAATTTCAACAGCTTGTGCTTCAAGACCATGTCGCCGAACGAAAGCTTCTGACGCGATGATCGCAGCAGCAGACCCATCGCTGGTTGGGCAGCACTGTAATTTAGTAAGAACTCCATGAATCTTTGGTGATTTTAAAATCTGATCCAGAGTATATTCATCCCGAAATTGTGAATACCTATAAATTGATAATTTTGCTGAAAAACTTGAGAAATATACAAATTATTTTCGACTTACGGATTATTTACGGAATGTTTGTGGTTTTTCCAGGCGATCTTTGCAAAATGTTCAGGTTTGGTTCCATACAATTTCATATGCTCCAAACCAGCATTTCCAAAAATTTGGGCTGCCATTGGCGAAGCGTCAATATCAACCAGTTCACTCATTAATTCAACATGCTTTTCCATTGGATTGGCCCGATCAAAAAACTATGATTTAAAATAATTTTATGTTTTTTTTTTTGTAATTTAAAAAAAAAAAAATAAACCTTTGACGAAAGCGATCCTTTTTCCATTTTCTCGAAACCTAATGCAAGAACACAATCAACATTACCAGCTTCAACAATTTGTTTTGCCAAGAATAAAGCACTCGATCCAGTCGAGCAATTATTGTTTACATTATAAACAGGGATCCCAGTCATACCGACTTCGTAAACTGCCCGCTGTCCTGATGTTGAGTCGCCATAAACATAACCTACACAAGCTTGCTGCACTTCGTTGTAGCTTATTTTGGCATCTTTCAAAGCTTTTGTGACGGCTTCCTTTGCCATGTCTGGATAGCAAACGTCTGCTCGTTTACCTGGTTTCTCAAACTGTTAATAAAAAATGTTTATTTTTTGTATTGTTTAATTTAACTGTAGCTATATCTAAGCTGATGTTTTTAACATAATATTTTAAACCATTTCTGATAGTCTTTCAGACTTTTAATTGATCTGAATGCATTTCAAAATTGTTGTACTCGAATTATTTGTTTTTGAATTCCGACAAGTGTAACTTTATTAGTTGTACACGTAAAATGCATGTTTTGTATTTTGAGGTATCAATAGAGAACTGTTTAACGTAAATGAAGTAGGTACCTCTGTATAAATCCTTGGTGTTTTGTTTGATAGAAAACTGGAGTTCACGCAACATATTAATATGACAATTATTCTTTTTCCGTGAACTTTTAAATATATATTTGTATCCTAATTTTGTGGGCAAAACGAAACGTTTCGCACGTCGTCTATTTAACAAAAAAAAGTTAAAAACAAAGAAGACCTAAAGCCCACAAAATTACGATACAAATATTAATATGACATGTCATCAAAACAGAGGTTTATTGAATTATTTGACTTCAAATATTGGATTGACAAACCATAACAATTAAAATAAATTTCATAAAATTCAATTAAATCTAATTTTAACTTAGCAAAAGTTTAAAAATAACTATGAATAGGTACGAACCATCACTTAAGGAATGCAAAATAAAAAAATATGTTTGGCAAAATGTTTATCCAGAATATCCAGAATGGATAAAGAAATAAAACTAGAGCAACAAAAAAATGCCAATAATTTGTTCGTTGATATGTCAAAACAATTGAATAAACATATATTTTAATTTTTTTGTAACTGTGTTTGATTTGCTGCTTTAAAATAATTTAAAACCAATGTGAATCTGTCATAAAAGAGAATAGGTAGGTACTTCGATATTACTTTGCGCTTCACATTAAATGAAAAAACACGGGAAAGTATTGATATTTGAATTCAATGATTTTGTTATATGTACATTGATGATTTGAAATACCTACATTAAATGTCATTTTTGTACTTACGGTGATATGAACATTGTTCACCTAAAAATAATTACTTGAAATTGCAAACGATAATCATAATTTGTTAATTAATTATATGATAGTATATATGTATCACACATACTAATTTAATTACTATTCAAATGAAGATATAGGTTATTTGTTAAATAGGATAGGATCACCTCGGAGGTCAGGGGATCATATAAATCTAAATCTAAAATATCCCAGTCTATTCCACCTTAAAATAAAAATATTTTTTGTTAGGATTACTATCTCTTGCGAGTAAATGACAAAACCTTCAAGAGTATCTTTCGTAAAGAAAAAGTGCCGTTCGGATTCGTCAGAAAATTGTATTGGTTCATCTATTCCTGCCGACTAACAACAGGCACACAGGAATGGTTGAGTTGTTTTTCGACTTATTTTGGAAAAAACACAAAGGTATAAAAAAATGCATTGCAAAATCGTAAGCCAATGAATTATTTTCCCTCGAGCATCGGTACTCTTCATACCTAGTTAACAATAAAATAACTGCACTTTGTACCTACATGCCAACAGTCGCCAACATACTTAATTTTATTTGAAGAAAGTTTTTTAGTATCTTTCAATTATTGTTGTTATCTAGCTAACCCTCTTATCCTAAAGATCATAATCCTACCTTACAAATTTACCAACCACGAAGTTTCTTTGTTTAAGTTAGTAGATAAACAACTTAAGCGCATAAGTTGAACACTAATATTTAACTTTCATATCAGCAAACGGCTTATAGTTATGGATTAAAATAAATTAGCCTTTCATTCCATAATGTACCTATGTACTTTGCTTCAAATTTATATTAAGTAATATTCCTTCTTCAAAGAAAATATGTAGATTTATTTTATTGTAAATGTTTTTAAAAATATATTCATTAGTACAACAAAAAATAAAAACTACCTTGGTCATTCCAACTCCAATAACGTACACTCTTGTCTTGGCCATTTTGTTTTCAATAAAATTAGAGTGATTAAGAGCTTAGTGATAAAACGTATATATTTTTTTCCTTAAAACAAGGAAAAGCAACTTGCAGAGAATATTAATAATAACTTTTGGAAATACTGATTATTGAATGACGAACGTCCAACACAAATCAAAGGTAATTCGCGATTGATTGAAGACTTCAACTTTTTGACATTTGACAAAGAAAACAAGTAGGTGACGTCATGACGTTTCTATTTGCGCCCGTTCAATGCATTACAAAATCCCGACTGAAGATTCAGATTTCCCTTTAAGAATACTAACCAAACTTTTTTCGGTATTCCTTGGATCCTTGGAAAGCGAAATATCTCACACACACCTACAAAAAATTCTTTATAACTGCATTTTGTGTTTTCCTCAATAGGTTTTTTTTAGGTCATTTTTGGGGGCAGGTTTCTATTAAGAACAGTGTAGGAGACATTTTTTTTTTAATTGTTGTGAATTAGCGTTAAACAAAAGAAAAAAAATTGTTTACTGCGGAAATTGTTATTAACAAAAGCCGTGTTTTATTATCTACGGATCCGGATCAGGATCGTCGCATGAAATTAAAACGATACGGATTCATAATGACAACAGTGTTGTATGCTCATCTCTTTTTTCTTATGTTTGTTTATTTTTCATGTAGATACTAGCCGCGTTTTATTATCTACGGGTCTGGGTCGGGGTTACAAAAACAAATTTGGATCTAGGTTTCTATCGGCGTTTGCTTTTTGGAACCAGAAATAAGTTCTTACTCTGGCGGGTAGAGGGCTCTTCAGTCGGTAGAGAGTACAAACTGAAGTGCGTGGAAAAAAGACAGTATCTACATGAAAAATAAACAAACATAAGACAAAAAGAGATGAGCATACAAAAGGGTTTCCATTAGGATCCGTATCGACTAAAGAGCCGTCTACTCGCCAGAGTTAAAACTTATTTTCGGATCTTTAAAATAGATCCAGATACAGAGCAGGATCCAAAGTTGTTGTTCTATTACGTGTTAAAAGATGATCCCGATGTAGATCCGTAGATAATAAAACGCGGTTAAAGATATAAACAATTACACCCATATTATTCACTCATGTATTTACATTGAATTAGTATACTTTACATCTGGATTTAAGTTTTAATCTGGATGTATCGAGTGAATAATATGGGCGTTAGAGTTTGAACCATAGCTTCATGAAAACAGGTTAATTTACTTAATAAATGCACTGCAAAATGTTTATTTGTGATTGTTCGTATAAAAAATTATCCAGTTAATTAAAAACAGTCATAAAACAATATAAAAGTTATAAACAATTAACAATATTAGAGAAATAGAAGTAAATGTATTTGACAGATTAAAAATAAAAAGTAAAAGTTGATAGGTTAACAAGTTTTTTTGTTTTTTTTCTTACAATGAAATTTTAATCTATCTATAACTTATCCTACTCGAAAATTTGAATCGCAACGATTTTTCTGACATAGTGATAGCAAAAGGGTTGCATACTTTTAGTAAAACAGCGCTTTTCATAGTTTTGTGCATAAAGGTTCGTATAGTTTAATAGGAAGGACCTATAGAAACTTAAATTGTTTATAACTTTGTGAATAATCATTTCCGCACAAAATAATTATTATTTTCGGTTTTTATAGCTCAACCGACATCCAAAACACATTTTTTCATATTTTTTTTAATGTTGCTAATGGAAACTAATGGAGCCTATTTTTGCTGGCGAATCAGAGACAAGAGTTTTTAATAGTTCGTTTCTTTAAAAAAACCTTATCGGTGTTCGAAAAAATGTTGATTCGCTCTACAATTTCACGAAGCCATTAATTGTGAGTGTATGGAAATAATTTAAAAGGCATATAAAGAACTATTTATTGTCTTTCAATATGAAGCCCTGGTTAGAAATAAATACATAGGTAATTCTAAAAAATTATAATATAGTATTATTTATTTACAATAGATAAAAAAGAATAAATTACAATTACTTTACATTACAATTATAAGTAGGTACATTAAAAGCCACTTAATTTTATGAAAAAAACTATTGAAATTTAAATATACATATACTATCTTAAATATTTACATAATTTTAACTTTATCTTTACGCTTTCTTAATGTCCTAACTACACTTAATATCGATTGGCAAGCTAAAACTAGTATAAATAATAAAACAGCCAAAAATATGTAGACATCTAGGGAATAATAAGAAAAACGTGACATCCGACTAGATATAGATTTTGTCAAAGGAGCTCCTTTTGTTTCTATCACATGTTCAACCCACCAAATAGCAGTTTCCATTGCACTCTTAGGACGTTTTCTAAATGAGTGTGCAATATTTTTAGCATTATCCATGAATCTGAAAATAAACCAAAGTAAATTAAATTGAATTTTTAAATATTCCCAAAGGTTCTTTCAAAAAACTCACTTTTTATTAAGAACTGTAGACAAAGCATTGAAAACTGTTGTTTCTGTAATATCCTCAAAATTTAATATTATCCCCATGCCACGTTCAACAAGTGTAGCAGCATTGTGATGTTGATCTGCAAACATTGGAGTAACGACAACAGGAACCCCAAAATAAGCAGCTTCTAAACTGCCCAATAAACCGCCATGTGTCATGAAGGCTTTGACATTTGGATGACGAAGAATATCTTTTTGGGGTAACCATTTGCTAATGAAGACATTATTGAGTTGATGTGGCAAAGTATCGTTTTCCCATTTCCAGATGACTTTTTGTTTCAAACGTTTAAAAGCTCTGAGGATTGCGTTAAGTTTTTCCATAGAAAGAGATTCTGCTCTTACCATAGATCCCCAACTAAACACAACCACACCATGTTCAGCATTATCGAGAAAATTTTGAATGTCCTAAAATATATTTAAAAATATTTATAAAAAATATATATGTAGTACGCAGTACGCATTATCAGTTTTCTAACTGTCTGTCAATTTAAAATGCAATAAAAAAGCTAATTGATAGTTTTAATCTTACCTCGTTTAACGGTTCAGCCTGACTTTCAATGTGAACTCCACCCAGTTCAATAACAGCCGGTGACAACGGCTTGGCCCCATTCAAAGAATAGTGTTGGTTCACAAAAAAGACAGAAGTTTCCATGATCAGCTCTTTACTTTCAGGCATATGTTGTCCGAATCTTTGACGAATTAGTTCCGTTGCTAGTTTATGGCTATATTGACTTGAAACAAAAATATTTGGGTAAATATTGTCATAAATTAATAAAATAACGGGACTGCTAGTTGTTAGATACAAAATATGTATAAGTTCCAATCCTTTACTTTGTGCTTAGAAACACACATTTCAAAGAGCAAGAATAAAATTCTCTCAAATATTTTAAAACTTTAACGCAAATTCACGTAACTGCCAAAACTGCCAATTTCTGGCAAAGTTCTGTCAAGAAAATAAAGTTAGGAGAATTTGACAGTACAAAGAGACCTATTAGGTGCGTTTTTTTAATTTGAAACTGTGATTTTATAGCTAAAACTACACATTTTATTTTTTGTAAATGAACTTTGACAGACTTTGATTAAAATTCGTAGAAGTTCGAAGTTTTGGACAGCACGTGAATAGACATATTATTTTGCTCTCTTCACACGTTTTACTTCTCTTCACAAAAAATTCCTTGGACAGAAAATCTCGCTTTATTTACTGTCTGTTTGGTAACTTGAAATTTCTTTCGAATTGCATTAACTCATTAAAGGGTTAATCCTCTAAAATGTCGAAAATAATATGATAAAATAGTTACTTTAGTATTTTTTTAAAATTTGATTAAATGTGGCTAAAAGTTTCAAGTTTAAATTGTCCGTTCACACCGTTGTTGGTAGATTTCTTCCCAATTTGATTGTCAACAATTTTTTTATCTCTCTTTAACCAACTCATTCACATTTCGAACAATGAAGAAATTGTCAGCAATTGACAATCTGACAATGACCAATGAGTCTGGCAATGTCCTAATCGACTGACAATGATAAAAATTGTGTGTTCAGACGATTGTAAGTTACCTGACAATTTTTTGTCAGATTGTCGTCTGACAATGACATTTCTGACAATATTGTCAGACAAAATTGTATGTTCAGACGATTGTAAGACATTTGGAACAGATTTTTCACTGACAGATCTCACAATATTGTAAGATCCGACAATCGTCTGTACTTAGCTTAAATAAAAAGAGAACACTAGATTAGAAAAAAACAGAATAGTTGGGTGAAAACTGTCAGATTAAAATAGGACATAAAAGGCAGTATCGTGGTCGTTACCTATCAGTTATTCAAAATATATTGTTGGAGATGCTTTTAAATTCGAATTTAGTATAAATTCCCATTTTGTTCACGTTTTAAAATTTTTTTTTCTCAGTTTTTAATTGAAAAAATGGAAGTTTTTTTATTTTAAATAAACTGTATCTTATTATCCCAAAAAAATAAAACAGCTGACACATTGATACTTTTAACGAACTTGCTCTATTTCAAAAGTAGGTTCTAATATGCTCTGGACAACTTCAAGTGACAGAACGTAAAACAGTTAAGGTTAAATCGGTACTGTTTTATTCTAATCCGATCAGATGCACTAAACACCCCTAATTCAAGCACTAAGCTACTAATGTTTTTGTATTATAATTACGTAGCTACTGTTTTTGATCTTTAAACATCTCAATATTTTAATTTTAAATAAAGTCAAAAATGTCTGAGTGCCTTTCAACGACTGATTTAACTGACCTGTAAGATCAAGGGCACGATTTCACAATGCAGAGATATATAATAAGGGTATTCATGCAACGTCGGAAAAGCATCGTAAACGTCTTAAAGTTTACGACGTCGTAAACGAATTGTCAAAAATTTGTATGGGATAATATTTCCAAACAAATCTTAAACTTTAAGACACAAATTTGTGTGTTAAACGAAGATGGTAAACATGGTAAACCCTTGTAACTTAGAAGAAAAAATAGAGGAACGGGCATTTCGAGGAAAAACGAGTTTTTTTTTCAAAAAGTGTGAGTTACACAAACACAAATTCATTCACCCGTGCACTTATGTGTTGATCACAACAATAAACATACTTCATCATTTTTGCCAAATAACTCAAGAATTAATAGATCATTGAAAGCAATTTGTTCATACAATTGTATAAATATACTTTTTGGCTTACTTTGGGCGTTTTAAATTGCGGATGACAAATTTTACGAATGTTAAAATTAAATTAAATATTTTAAGCTGTTTGGCGTTTAACGAACAGCTGATTTGTTTACCATATCGTTTACCACATTTTCGCAAAATGCTTTTTTGGTGCGTTCATGAAACGTGTGTCGGAAACTTTACGATTTTACGACATCGTAAAGTTTAAGACGTTGCATGAATACCCTTAATATAAAAGTTAGTGTACACTAGATATAGGTATAGTGCCAATTGCGTACAAATTCCATTTAAGTTAACAACTAGCAGCCCATAAATCGGCAATGCCTTTAAACTAAATTCAATGTTTACTTGTATAAAAAATTTAATCCATGAAAGATGAACCAATTTCTAACACGATTTAAAAAGTCTATATTCTCCGATTGGTCGAGAAACAAAGCAGGGATATATGATGGAATAATTGGATTCCCAATTCGCTCGTAATGCCATGGCATCAGAGGGCAGCTGCTAAGTGCCACAACAGGTACTTTAAGAACATGTGCAATTGCCATTAAACAATCCGTGTTGAATTGTTCCATGATGATGGCATCATATATAGTATCCCCTTCTAAAACCTTTTCCAATGCATCCGATTCAAATGTATTCCTGCAGGCGTCCTCGCCCCATTTATGAAGCGAGAAAAATTGCTTTAATGGAGTGTAAAAGCGTCTTCTTTTCAGAGCCTGAGATATAACGATTAAAAAGTTTTTTATTAGTACTTTTTATATAAAAGTAAAACTATAAGTTTTTCTTTTAATACCTTTAAGTCAACGATGTTTACAAATAAATCGACAGTTGGTAACACCAAATCCGTGTAGTTTTCCGTGGGGTTCGTGTCCGGAAAATGACTGATGACTGTAATATTGTGACCAGCTTCTGCTAAACCTCGCATTATCGGATGGAAGAAATGAAAATGACTGATTCCAGGATGGGGGAACAGACCGAGTATATTATAGCTTGTAACAAAAGATGTCCATCCACAAAATGTGATAAGTAATATTAGAGGATTCATCTAAAAGAAAATAATGTTTTTTAAATGGTAATGTATATGTATGTAATGTAGGATGTATTGATTGTTCAAGCAAATAAAATCCTTTGAACTATACAAGGCTCGGATTATACAACTTCGAAACATTGAGTTTAGATCATCTAATGATTGCAATTTAATTCAATTAATAAGATCAAGTGAATTATATTCAATCGCTCCACTAAAACAGAAGTAGTTTTCTAAATTTCTTCACCATCCTTATCATTGGAATTTATGTTTTAGAAATAAAATTTAGGTTGTTACTTGATCTAAAAACTCAAACACCTGTTTTTCGAATATTTTGAGGTCAACATTAATAAAGAAATGATAACATATTTTTGTAATAAAATTATATAAATGCGTATTAAATTTATTTCATGGTCTGGTATTAATGTATAAATGCTGATAAACGATTAATCAAATCAAATAAACCTGTTTTGTGACCTAAAAAGAACATATATAAATCGAGTTCTTAAATGCGTACTTTTAAATTCTTAACTGTGTACATTAATTTGTTGTGCTAATTTTAGTCTAATCGAACTTTTAATATAAATTAAAGCAGATAACAATAGAAAAATTGTTCCCAAAATATGAATGTTGGTATACCTACTGATGCAGAATTTCACCCTCTACAACATATCCAAAGTCCGCCAAAATCCGCATATTTTTTTTTTTTTGCATTGATAGCTTTCAAAGTATAGTTCGTTCAAAGTAAGGTTGTACCTTTCACCTATTCCAATCTTTTTTGGGAAGTATTTTTAAAAAATATTTTAAACTCTATTTTTAAACAGGTTAACTGATACGAAATTTAAATATTTATATATTAAGAACTTAAAGGTTTATGTTCAACCTGTTCCTTAGTGTAAACTGTCAAATTAGCTCTTATGTTGAATTTAAATATCTATTTAAGTTTCGTTTCAGATTAAAAACCAATAATTCCTGGAACAAAAAATAAAGGTAATCATATACAACTCTCTACGGTTCTTACGAATTCGATACAAAAATTCTGTGTGCATAAATTAAAACGATCTATCTTTCGTAACCTGCCTCCCATAGAACGTTTTTATTTTTTAATTTCTTTATGCAAAGGCTTCAAAGAAGTTAAAATAATATTCCATATCAACATTTTGATAGATACATTTAAAAAATTCAATGTGTATTTCAAAAATGGGTCGATTTTTTTTTTAATTTAATTTATAGGTACATTCACATTAATTATTACTGCGGTGTTTTGTTTATTGCATTTATTATTTCCTCCGATAGCCACAATTATCAATCTTTATTTTTTCTCTTTCGAATTTTGACATTTTAACAACAAAAAATATGTTTGTTTTTTTTTTTGTTCTCTAATCTATACAGTCTTTGTCTTAGAAAACAGTTCAAGAATATAAAAAAAAACAATAACTGAACTTGAATATTGAACTCCCCATTGAATTTGAAGCAAAACAAGTAATTAAATGTCATATAGTAACTATAAACTATATAGTTTATCAATATAGCCCTGATAGAAATTCAGGCTTACAATTAACTGTATAGTTAATTTGCATGTAGCACATTTTATTAGTTATTTTGCTTCAAATTCAATAGAGAATGCATTCATTTTTGGATCATTTATGTATATGGGTCATTACTGACAATAGCCGCATATCGCAAAGCGACAACAGTCCTTATGATTTTTTTTATGAAATGTGTCCTTTCTCTTAACATCACACCGCGGTAATATTGAAGTGAAAATTGGTACAAATTTTTAAATTTTTTTCCCACGAGGAATCAAATTGTAAAACGTATTTTTCTCTTTGATATGCTGCGTTCTTTATAAGGTACAAAATGGCTGAAAGAAATATTTTTGAGAGGGACCTTTTAGAATCAGTAGTATAGTACCTACACAATGCATTTGTTTGCTTTTTGTTTTTTATTGTTCAAGTTTTAGTTTGATATTTCGATTTTAACTATTCCAGGTAAAAATAAGTAGTTAGGAACAGGTTCGAACATGAAAATCCTTTTAATTTGGAGAAAATTTAGATATGGATGACTGAAGGTATCCCTTATAAGAAACAGGTAAGAAGAATTATACAATCAGACGAAGACAATCTTACCAGGGAACGAGCATGACACATTCATAATAAATGACATGATAGAGTTGCACGTAATTGCTCTCAAATGTTTATCTTTTACCCAATGAGGTTAATGTTTGGGAAAAAAATTTTAATAAAAATTACAGACAAGGTATACCTAACTATGTGTAAATATATAGAAATCTGTTTAGTCTAAAAATACCGATCTTTTTCTTAAATGACATTTAAAAGAAAATCTTTCAATTCAATATTAATTACAATTGTATTTTTTTCAGGAAACCTACCAAAAAACTCGTATGCTCATTTCTCGGGTATGTAGAGACGGAGATACAACCGAATAAAACTTTCTTCGACTCGTAATCTTGAAATTGTTTTTTTTTTATATGATTCAATTACTTGCCTCTAATCACTCTCTCCAAAGAAAATGTCACATGGTCTATTATTGACTTGTAATAAATAAGCCTCACTATAAAACGTCGAAATGTGGAATTTCTAGAATTTGCATATATTAACTCAAACAAAATTTTGTCAGCCCATTTTCTTGGACAACAATCGGCCTTATCACAGGCCTTGTCGTACTACGAACCTTGAAAAAAGTTTCATAGCTGCTATAAACGAGCAGAGCGGCGCGTTCAAACAAATTTGTTTTCTTCGCTCTTATCGAAGTAAAGTTTCATGAAGAAATTGAATATACAGAAGAATTAAAGCAATATTTTAACGGACATTAATTTAAATTATGATAAAAAATAATTTAAAATAATTAAATTTCATAGGTTTGATTAAAATATGCATAGTTTTCAAGAGCTTATATTTTAATTTCTCTTATAATAGACCTTATGGCAAAGATTCTGTCCCGATGAAGTTCCATGATTGAAATGTGTAGTTTGGTCGTCCCAATTTTTCTAAAAAAAATAGATGTACTACCTACACAGTACACATATTAAAGTTTATATTATTAGCGTCTTCATTTTTGTTCAGTTCTGCGCATCTGTCAAAATCAAGTTATTATGGTGGTAAAATGGTGGACCCAACGCTCATTTCCTTGACTAATTTCAATATTTTGTTGTTTCTAATGATGCGCGTTGAGTTCCTGTGGGCACTCGAACAGCCATTTTTAATTTTTTGACATTTTCAGCTTTGACAACCTGCGCAATATATTACCTTACATTTGTGTACTGTCGATGTACTACATCTTCCATTTTAAACGTTCATTCGATATAATATTATGCATAAAATCTTCCCGGACCCAGTCGAAGTTCTGGTGAAATTCCCCGTGTTCGCGACTACTTTTATTCAAGGCATGGACAGTGGACACTTCATCTTCTGTTTTTTCTTTTCAATAAGTACCAATTTTTGAGCAAAGAACTTTAAAAAAATAGGAATACATCATTTCAGTTTTAAATCTCATAATCGACTATCAACGCTTCAGTATGTGATACCTATTCTTTGATCAACTCCTTCTTTCATCGACGCTCTGTTCACCTCTCGCATCTCCGCTCTGCTCGCAGCTCCCGTATGAGTTTAGTCTAAGAAAAATATTTTCACGATTTTGTGGGCTATATCCACTTTTCATGACATATTTCTGTAACTTAATACTTTTTTCGGGATTCATTGTACGAATCTTATATTTTGAAGTCTGTGACAAGACCGAATACCTTGGGTAGACCGCTTTTCACATTCATGATAAGTATAATGGAATGAATTATGATCTTGCCGTGGTAAATTCTAAAATGTCCATATTTTGGAGTTTTCCATTACCAGAAGCATCATATAATGCAATTGAAATTAAAAGACATTGCATCACAAAATGATGACAGTAGAAGTTTACCTTTACCTAAAGGCTTAAGGTGAAACTTAAATTATATACACATACTAAAAATTATCATTAGCATTTTCATTACCATCCTCTTTACGGGTAATTATGAGTTATTAGGAATGACTAATAACTAAAATGACTTAGTAACAAACAAATTAAAATAAAGTGCACAATTGGTCTAATAGCCCAATTTTTGTTGAACTGATAAGAATAATAAAATCACATACATTGTGTTTATAATAAAAAAATCAAAATTAAGAAATAGGTATGTTTAAAAGTAGTTTTTTTTTAATTGCATAATAAATTTCGACTAAATATTTACATATGTATATCAAAAAAATATCTATATGCCATATATTTTTTTCCAGTCACTAAGAATACTCAGAAAAAAAATAAATATTAAATTCTAGTAAGTTGACGAGGAAAGTCAAATAAAAAAAAGTCCTTTTCTTGTTTATATTGATTCTTACTATCGTAAAAGCTCCTCTAGAAAATCATTAAAACCTTACTAAGTTTTGTTTTATATTTCAAATAATATGTTCTATTTTAGAATCTTTTATTTTTAATTCACTATAGAAGCACAAATATTTCACAATTTTTATTAAATTTGATTTTTTTTTCCTTTTAGCTCATGATATTTTTAAATTAAAGACTTTAAGAAATAAAAACTTCACAACTCAAAAGAGTAAAGTTAAGTTAATTGCATACGATTTTTTTCCTTTAAGGGTTCGGAAGAAAAGTCTAAATTTGTCGAAAATTATTAATGAATAATTTTCCAATAAGTCACTTACTATATAATTATTTTCAACGTCTTTTAAAACTTTTAATTCATATAGATATTTATAAATCCAAAGACGAAATTATTTCATGTAACACACACTCGTTAACGTCCAATTTAGACACGTCTTAACATCTTTCACTCCCTAAAGTAACTGATTCCAGCATTAAATTTTCTTAACGAAGATGGGTACAGAAGAGGACCACGGAAGTAAATTAAAGAACTTGTGTACATATAATTGTGTTGTCACCAACGAGTTTGATGAATAATGACCACACGCAATTTTTTTTTGATAATACACTATACATATGTAGGAATAGGCATACATTATCAACATACTTTAAATACCTTTGGTGTCAATTCTAAAGCTTGTCAGATAAGATTTTTGCTTACTTATTTAATAACGGATTTTTATTCCGCTAAGTAAACAATATAAGGTACAATTTTTACATGCAATTAAACAGGGTGTTTCTAATTTAAGGAAATGATTCTTGTTAAAAAAAAGACAAATACATTCACATATTTTAAATCAATGTATACATACATGTGTTTGACGTAAGATAGACCCCAGATGATTGTTTTTCGACAATCTAAATACAAATCGGCTGGCGTACGTATCAGTCCTCTGGCGGACTGTTTGAACTTTGGTGAAGTGTAGTATTATATTATTTACTTCATAGGTTAATAATAATAATATAATTTATTTAATATTTTTTCTTATCAATAACATATTAAAAATAAACTATTTATAACATAAGACCACTAACAGCTTCATACTATCGACTCTAGTATTATAACAAATTATAGAGAAAATATAAATTTGTATAGGCAATATAATTTCGACTTAAAATGTACCTCTTCTATGATATTTTTTATTGAAATCAGTTAAACCGTTATCGAGAAAGTCGGAAGTCAAAAAATGGTTTTATGGTAGGTAATATAAGATTAAGTAAGGATTTTCGGTAAAATGTTGTCCCAAAATTGCTGACTATATACAATGCATACATAGGTACTTGCTAATAAAAATAATACAGACAAATTTTTACTTTCGATATATACAGTACATAGGTACCATAGGGTAACTTATAGATTCGTAAAAAAATCGAACTCTATAAGATTTTGATCAAACTTGATATTACAATGATAGCAAAGTCGAAAAAAGCGGATCTCAACTAAACTGGTGTGTCGATTTTCTTTAAACTTTTTACCTAGCCTTTTTTGACATTCTTCCGACACGTTTTTTCATATTTTTTTGGATCAAAAATAACGTTAGGTACCTGCCGTACAACTTTTTAACAAATAATAAAAATCTT
Source organism: Epistrophe grossulariae (assembly GCA_929447395.1). NCBI lineage: Eukaryota > Metazoa > Arthropoda > Insecta > Diptera > Syrphidae > Epistrophe > Epistrophe grossulariae. Next base: position 1,591,917 of record OV839566.1, read on the forward strand.
ATTTTCCCCAAAAACAACTTTTTTTTAACAAAAAGCTACCATTTTACAAAAAAAAAATTCCAAAAAATTGTTATAAATGGTACCTCCCATAGACCCATTTTTCATTTTAGATTTTCTCATGTTTTAAAAAGTTTTAAAAATTTGAAATTTCCAACATTTTTTTTTGGTTCTGACTTATCAGAAATTCAAATGTCATTTGCTTGGTAAAAATTTGATGGTTTTAAAAAATAAAAAAGAAGCGAAAGCATTCAGCAAATTTTTTGTTCTGTTCGATCAATTGTTTTTTGGACAAGAGAGTTTTTTCCAATGAAAAATATAAAATGTAACTGAAAAATATGTTTCAGGTATCCTGGTTTTTCACTTAAGCATGTTTCGTTTAAGCGGAGTGTTTTATAGGTAATTGGTCCACAAATACTCGGGGATGAAAAAACTGTTTCAGATAAGCGGGTTTTTCTCTCAGAGGGTTTTTCTTAAGCGCGTTTTACTGTATTTGTTTAAAAAATGGATGGGTCAAAAAAATTTCAGATGTTGTTTAATCACATTTATTTCTAATCATATTGATTTTTTAACAATTTTTCAGTCTAAACTGTAAGTTCCGTGCATATTTGCAACACGGTGCTATATTGTTCATATTTATGTATTCACATAATACTACCTTAAACTAAACTATACGTTTTTGGTAGGTGGCATAAAAAAGGAGCCTCTATATCTAACTATAATAACTAATTTATTTCTTTTATCAGATGATTAAAATGTTAAGACTTTAAAAACAAAGTTTGATCGTGTATTTTATTTTTATTAAAATCGTAAGACCCGTTTCCGAGATAAATAATCTTTCTTATAACGACTAAGATGAAGATAACTAGAAAACTACTTCTGTTTAAGTGGAGCGTTTTAATTAATTTCAATTTTTAAGTTCAAGTGACCTCAACTCCAAAAATTGCGCTTCGCCCAGGTAAGACAGTTGGGCTCATCAGTTAGATGCTGTTGTACCCTTCTAAGACGCGAATTATGGTCGATGCTTACCGACTCTTATAAAACTCACAGCAGGAATAATATACTGTGAATTTTATATTTCTAAGGGAAGTTAATTAAATTCAGACACTTAGAAAATAAGTAGCCCGTGGTCTGGCTTTTAAATAACGGTTATATGCGCAGGTATCTTTATTTTTGGAGCTTAAGAATAATTATTTCAAATTCGCTTCCAGGGAATCATCTATAATAGAAATCATGTTCCAAGTTTGAAAAAAATAATATCTCCAGTGATTTAGGCAGTTTGAGTCGAGGTACAGCATGCAGGTGCATGTAGATATTTTTGTGGGACCTATTTTATTTGCGATTTCAATCATTTTAATATCATTTTTGTTTGAAAACTCGTGTTCGATTTCTTTACGAATCGAAAGGTTAAAAGTGTAAAAGACCACCTTCCAAATAAACGATCATAGATACACGTATAAGTTTTACTCTGCATTGTATTAGGTCTTTAAAACAATAAGGGTATTCACGCAATATTAGGTGTGTTTTATTCGTTGCTGCATAGCCAGCGCATCAAGATTTCCCTTGTCAAACAAAAACAATTTGATTGCTGGCGAAAAAGAAGTCAGTAAACAAAAAGATGGCTGTGCTGGCGATAGAACTTTGAATTATTGAAAGGAACGTATAGAGTGAGTAATCGTTATATTCAGACTTGTGCTGCGGTGGCAATGCAGCAATGAATAAAACACACCCAATGTAAAACACTAGATAAGTTTACTATTTGGTTTATGAACTGTCAAATTTTGTATGAGAAATGATTAACACAATTAGGTTAAAATTCCCCAAGGATTTTGCTGCGGAAAATTAACCAAATTTCTTTGATAAACTTAACCAAGCGTTATCGTGACTCTTAGAATCAGGCGAGTTCAGAAATATGGTATATTAGATATATCAGAGAACAAAAAAAAATCTGTCCGTGTTCTGTAACCATCTCATTGAGAGTATTTGGCATAAAAGTTTTGAAATAAAACGTAGTTTATACAAAAACCAAAAAAAAATAATTAGGACGTCTACATTTTCTAACTGTTGTTGATCAGCATTGTCAATTTACACACAATCCAAATAATGAGCTATATACATAAACAAAAGTAAATGCTTTTACAATTGTATTTGATTGCTTTCCGAATTGTCATCGAAATGAAAAGAACCATTTATTTTTTTAATTCTTCCACCAAGTTTCAGTGGAGTTGAGCTCGGGACCACTTTTAAATCCTAAAACGAAAGTGAACTAAACTGAAGAAAAAGATATCCACCATTATTGGCGCGCCATATGATTTTCTTGTATTCGCTCATTTTCGTTCGATCAATGTCGTGAGTTTGCGAATATTACAATTCTACCTTTACCCCGAAATCGTTATCTCATCTAATTCTCTTTGGGCATAAAAAAGCGACTTTTGTCATGTATCTTACATTTTTTTTAACCGTTCCGTTCCGAGATATTCGTCTCCGATTTCAGGTTGGTTTGGGAGAGGTAAAAAATCATTTCGAAATCTGAACACGCTTATTTGTATTCATATTTTGAAGTTTAATATTTGACGTTTAACGAACAGCTGATTCAATTACACAGCATTTAACCAAATGAATTAAAAAGGACGTTCATGCAAACTTTTGTGTAAACTTATCATTTTACGCAATTTGTAAACTAAAGACGTTAATAATTTTATATCTTTCGGTTATAAAAATGGCATTTAAAATGGTTTCACCTCGAACATGTACAAACATTATTAGTTATGTAGTGTCTGCCTATAAGTTTTCTTTTTTAAGTTCCCCAAAAAATAAAATTATTTCACAATTTCTTGAAATTCTGAACTTACTATTTCGGTAATCAGTTCTATTTTGTCCAATGCCATAACAATATAAACTATTCACACTATCTCTAAAAATGTCAAGACTTTGCCGTGATCTTTTGATCCTGTAGAGTAGTGAGGAAATTTAATTTCATATTGTGAAATTATTGAATTTACGTTGCAAAACAAAATAATGTGGTATACCTAAAGCTATACTCATCTTATTAAACAAAAAAAAAATAGTTATGACATATTTCATAAAAAAGTTAGTGTTTTTTTTAAATAGTTAGTTTGAAAACTAACAGTTCAAACTGATAAATTGTTAAAAATCAACATAATTAGAAATGAATAAAGTTTTAGTAAAATTTAATTAATGACTAAAAATGAAATTTTTTTTATGGTCGAACACTTCATAATCAGTTGGATTTTATTTTTGTTCCTTAAAGACCGCAAAATTCGTAAATAAAAACACTTAACTTTTAATTAAAATTATTTTTTTATTATTGGATGCATTTCGTTCACATCTGAGGAAGTAGGAACCATCTTCAGCACGCGTCAAAAGAGTACTGTTCACAAAAAAAAGACAAAGCAAAGTGTGAAGACATAAAAAGTACATGTATGTGTTTAAAGGGAGATTACAATTAGACAATTTTTTTATATATTTAATGCAAACATTTTTAATTTTAATGTGAAGCTTTTTTTAAACATTTAAACAAAGGTGAATCAATTACTCCTGGTTCTAAATTCATTAGATTATCATTCGTATAAATAAGAATCGATTCAAATGCATCAAGCTTGGAAGAATTGTTGACAGATTTTAAAAGTCGAAGATTTTCTTCTATGGATAGTTTGTTGTGGGGTTCTATGTTGTTGAGATTGTAGGCATTAGCGGCAACTGTATTGTCAAGTCGTTTTCCCCGTACTGGACGAAGGGGCTCATAAAACCGAGTTCGGAAAGCTCGTCTTGTTTGACCTATGTATTTTTGGTCACGGTGGGAACAAGTAATTTCATAAACACCGCTCCGTTGTTCTTTTGGTGTTTTGTCTTTCGTAGAACCAAGTTAGAATTTTAATTTGTTGTTGTTTGAGGAAACTATTCATGTTCGATTTCATAAACATGTGTTTCAGCTTGTTGGTTACCATTGGTGTGAAGGGAACGGAGACACGTTTAGTTTGTGACGATAAGGTAATTTGATTTTGACCTAAGAAGGTACGTACATGTTAATTTAGTTAATTTAGAGAGTAGAGTCTCATTGTCTTGCTGCAAAAAAAAAATCGGCAGCATTCTTAAAAAACACTGAAACTAAAGCAAGACTGTTTCCAATAAGATATTATATTATTTCTATGTCATTTTACAGTCTACAAAATCTAAATCAACAGTGCCATAAAGTGGTACTGCATCACCATAAATAACATTATTCGCGATCAAAACAAAAATTTTCTTTTCTTAAATCAGGGAAGTAGTATTAATATATACATATAACCGGTCTGGAGGGTCAGTATACGTTTATTGGAGGGCAAGGCAAGTCAGTGATTGATTACTGCATGGTGAATAATGACTGGCTTGAACTTATAAATAAGTTTGAGGTCTTATGCAAACATTTTTCCGATCATATGCCAATCGCAGTAGAATGGAAAACCGAACCCGACTCTTCACAAACAAATCTGCAGTTGTTACCTCGACTCAAATGGAGAGATGAAGAAGCCGAAACCTTTCGTCAAAATCTAGACATTTTGCTCTCAAGAATTCCTCCAAGTACTGAGTCTATAGATACTCTTTCAAATGAAATAGTAAAATGCATTAGAAATTCAACAAACCAATCGAACTCTAATGTATCGAAAGTGTTCAAACAAAAGTGGTTTGATAAAGAGTGTATGAGAGCAAGAAAAAAATCATTTGCTCTTCTGAATGCATTAAGGAACTCCAACAATAATGAACTACGAAAATGGTACATGGAATCAAATTTCCAGTATAAAAGTCTTTGTTTTGCAGAAAAACTCAAATTCGAAAATTCGAAAGCCCAATCACTCGGCGAAACAAAGAACACGAAAGAGTTTTGGAAACTGGCGAGGGATATTAATGGTTCTCATCACATAATAGGCACAGGTGTATCAGCCGACGATCTTTTCACTCATTTCTCAAAAACTCTTCAAATAAATTCTCATCTTACTTTTGCCTATGCTGAACTTCTCATCAATGATGATATATTGGATACCGAGATTTCTATGCTTGAGATAGAAGCAGTTCTAAAAAAAGCGAAAAATAATAAGGCTCCTGGTGAAGATGGTGTACCTTATGAATTTTTTAAAAATGCATCAGAAAGTTTTGGTTCCCAACTAGTTGCACTTTTTAACAGAATTCTTACTAATGCGGAAGTTCCATCTTCGTTCAAAAAAGCTGTTGTCTTCCCAATACATACAAAAGGAGCTCTAAATGACGTTGCCAATTACAGAGGTATATCGTTTATGAATATTATAGCTAAGATATTTTGTGGAGTTCTTGTTGAACGACTGGAAAAGTGGGTAGAAGTCAAAAATGTACTTTCCGAATTCCAGGCTGGATTTAGGAAAAATTATTCAACAATCGATCAAATTTTCTCTCTGTCATCTATTGTCAAAGCATTTCATGCTAGAAAAAGGAAGGTGTACACGTTGTTTGTCTATTTCAAAGCAGCGTTTGACTTGGTAAGTCATAATGCTCTTATTTACAAACTCTCTCAGTTAGGTGTCTCAACCGGATTTCTACGTGTCATCAAAAACAGGTACACAGATACAGAAGCTAAAGTTTGGGATGGATCAAATTTCTCTGAATTCTTCAGAACTGATTCAGGTGTTAAGCAAGGATGCCCGCTTAGTGCACTTTTATTTGCACTGTTTATAAATGACATTGTTAACCATCTTCCTGGAGGAATTAGAATGGCTGGAACCCTTATCAATGTGTTGCTATATGCTCACGACTTGGTCATTTTATCAGAATCGAAAGAAAATTTACAGTTGATGATAAACCGGTTGGCCACATACTGTGAAAGTTGGAGACTTCAAATCAACACAGATAAGTCAAAAATTATGATTTTTTCACAATCAAATCGGACTGAAGTTGGAAGCATTTGGAGGTACAATGGAAGGATTTTAGAAGTAACAAAAGAATACAAATATCTTGGAGTGAAGCTTAACCCTACGCTGAATTTTAGTAAGCACCTCATCGAAAAATCCAAAGCCTCTCAAAGTCTTATCAACCTTAAATGGAGAAAGATTTTTTCTAACAAACACATAAGTTTGTCTTCCAAATACCAAATCTACAATTCAGTTGTGAGATCAACTCTGTGTTATGCAGCGCAAGTTTGGGGAATGGAAGAGTATGAGGAAACTGAGAAACTTCAAAGGAGCTTCATCAAAAAATTTTCAATCTCCCAATCAACACACCCAATTATGCAATATACTTAGAAACCGGCTTACCAAAGATTTTTACCAGCACTTTGAAATTACAAGCTGATTATCTAATTAAAGTCTTAGGTTTTCGAGATGTGCGATTGAGCAAAATCATGCTGCTATACGAAATAAGGAACAAGGATTGGTGGTATGATAAATGGCAACGGATTGCCGCTTCAGTTGGTGAAGATCTTCAATTTGATCCAAACAACATTCTTGATGTAAAGGAAAAACTTTATAGAATTATTCAACTAAATGAAGACTCGGTTCGAAATTCACTTGTAAAAACAGCTACTGAATCAGAAAGCCGAATATTATGTAGTCAGTTGAATTTTAATCTAAGTAAGAATAATTATTTCCAAGATTCTTTATGTCCCGAAGTTATTTCTCTGATCTTCAAAGCAAGGTACGAAGTATTATGTCTCAACGGTCGTCCTTATAATGGGAGCTTTGACCAGTTCTGCACGCTATGCAACTTAAGAACCAAAGAAGATTGCTTCCATTTTGTAAGCATATGTCCAATTCTTAGACATAAGAGATTCGTCTACTTTGGTAAATTCTCTTTCTCAATGCAGGAGACAGTACAAATTTTGGATGGACCCAACTGGACAAAATTTGGCAACTATCTGAAGGAAAGTAGCAGATTCAGAAAACTTCTGATTTCAGAATATGATTAATCTACGTTAAAAATAAAACAAAAATTAAAATCAAAAATATCAATTAAAAAATTGAAAATTATGAAAAAATAAAGTAAATATATTTATAATTCAAATTAAAGTTGCTAGTCGAGCTGACGGCAAAGCCAAAGCTTGTAAATTCAAAAACAAATGTAATTTATGTATATTAAAAATAGTAAATAAATGAATTAATTAATTGAATTGAATTATAACCGGTCTGTTTAAGTTGAACTCTCTTCAACTAAAAAGATAATTTTTTTGCCAACTGTTTGAATGGATGCTCCCTTCAGCATTCCATGGCATTCGGCATCTTGCTGAATTAAGCTGCTATAGTTTACGCGCGTTGTTGAACAGAGGTTCAGCTTTAAGTGCTTTAGATGTCCGGCAATTCTGATAACCCGACTTATGGTCATTCGGCTCACTTCTAACCCAGCTCCGTGTCTTTATTTGCTCAGAGATTAATTGGAAGCTTATCATATTATTACATTTTCGTCATTGATAGATAATGATATAGAACTAAAGAAGTTCGTTCTTTGTAGTTTTGATAGATAATGATATAGAACTAAAGAAGTTCGTTCTTTGTAGTTTTTTGCCTACATTTACAGTTGTTTTTTAAAATTGCATACCAATTTCAGGTTTTGATCAATTTTTTGACCAATAAAACGTTTCGTCAGTCCTTGATTCCGATAGGCCTCTGTTTTGGCAATCTCTGTAGCCGTTAATGAATTTTGTCTGCTCATTTAAACTTTCAAATTGAAAATATCACAAAACATAACTGTTTTATCACTTCCTGATAACTTTTCGAGACCTACGCTGCCAAATTATAGCTAAAAATGTGGAAAAAAAAATCAATTGAGGCTATTCAAATGTTACAAAAAAAATATGATAGTTTCAGTGACTGTAAACTAACAAGCACAGAAAATTTAGTTAACTTTAAGAAATTTGTTAAAAAATTGTCTTAATCTCAGAGACTGTTCTCTTACCCTGTCTTTAAATATAAATGTTCTTATGTACAAATCAAAGAAGTATCAAAACAGGTGAATGTTAGAAGGGGCTATCCACCTATCCCAAAAATTTTCAGATTGTTGGGTTGCTGTTGCATCAACTGGTTTGTACAAGGGATTACAACAACACAAACCTAGTTACCCGGATGCTTTGGATGTAATTTAAATAATTGCTTTATTCTAGAAGAGAAATTTATTTATTTATTTATTTATCTACATCAACAGATAATTATACTAGACTTAAAACTAATTATGTACTTACAAATTATAATAAACTTAAAGCTTCATTTAATTTAGAAAATTTAAATTTGTTCAATATTTCACTGTTGTACAATAACTAAAAATCGAACGGATCTAACTAGTACACAGATGTAGGTAGCACAACCGCCAGGATGCTTCATTTTAGTAGGTTACCGTTGTTCTTCTTCTCTTAAGTAGGCTAGTCGTTTTTTTTCTTACAAAAATATGCCGATGATATGGTTATATGATTGGTGGGTTATCCCAAGGTTTTGAAAATAAATAGCCCAATAGAATCGTAAAACAAATTTAAAGGATTCTTTAGATTTCTTTAGTAAATTGAATTGCATATATTTCATTCTTTTTAATATAACGTACCTATATTTATAAAGTTTTTTCGTTGTGCGTTAAAAATTTAACTCCTTAATTTAGGGCGAAAAACAAAAAAAATAAAAATATTAAGGCACTTAAAGAGTGACATTTAAATTTATTAAATTTTCTTAAAATCTAGAACATTCTTTTGACACCTAGGTACACATTTCCTAAAAAGTTGGACATGGTAAAGCCATTAACTTGGGGCCTATAACACAGAACAACAAGTCAACTAGTCAACAACTACTTGTTTGAATATACGTGTTCAACAAGTTAAATTCAATTCTGTAACACAACAAAAATTGTAACAATTATTGTTAAAACATAAAATTTCCCTCGATTTGTTGAACAAGATAATCTTACTTGTTGAATCGCACAGTAAGCGAAATTGAATATTTGTACATTTGCGTATGTATAAATTGTGGTTTAATAATTTCTTCTATTGGGAGGTATACAAAAATAAAATAGATAATTAACGCCAATTTTTGTATATACATATGTATATGTAAGCAAATAAAAAACATAAAAATAAAAAACAATTCGCAACTTTAAAAATACTCTGTGAACGAAGTACGAGTATGTAGCAAAAAATGTGAAGGCATTCGTATAAGGTATACACAATTTTGACCATCCCAATTTAGGTTGGTGGGCCAATCTTTTGAGTTAAAAGTTGTCCCAAGCAAGCAACATTTACTAAAGTTGTTTTAAGTAGCCGTTTCAAACGAATTTTTTAATCCAAAATTAAATTGTTTTTATACATTTTGTGTAGTCGTCCGTATAAATTATATTTATAATATATTATATAATATTATAAATAGGTAAACTCTATATAAAATAAACTTTAACCTTACTTGTTGACTTCTATCAAGTTTGAAATGGTCAGTTAGAATTTATTAACTATTCAACAGTTAAAAGCACTTTTATTTAAACACTTGTTGTATCCAGTTACAGAAACGTTTTATTCATCAAATTTCCCACTTGTTGAAGGATCTAAAAACAATTGTAATAATTTCAGAAGACTTGTTGTTACGTGTTACACAAATTTTGAACACGTGTTGAATTTCGCTAGTTAAACAAGTACTTGTTGTATTGTGTTATAGGCCCCTGATTTGCCTGATTCGATTTAGTAATTGATTAATTTTGAATACATTTTACTAACTCGTCCATTATGAAATGAAAACATCTCCAATGCTCAAATCTAAAGTTACATAACTCACAACAAAACCGACTATTAGTCCATTAAAATGTTAAATTGACCTCGCATAGTAGGTATAGGACGACGTTTTATTTTTTAAATGTGTAGGGTGCGTCAGTGTGAGAATACGAAATGATTTTAGGGGCTTTAACCCTATCCCCTTCCCCCATTTTTATTTTTCTTGGTAAAAGTTCGTTAACAAAATTATAGAGGATTAATTTTTCTACAAAACTGACTAATTATCATTTTGGTATCGATAGTTTGTATGAAAAGGTCAAATATCCGAGTCATCAAATGAAACAATTTTATATGAAACAAAAAAAATGTCGATCATTGTCATTAAATTTATTTTGTTTTCCTATAAATGGCTTGAAATTAAGATCTAGGTATGTTTTCATTTAATTTAATTTTATGAAATGAAATAATTTTCTATATGAGTTTTCTTTTTATTTTAATGTGGCGTGCGCTGATAAGTTTTTATTTTGTTTACACACCATAAATTGAAAGGGGAGTGATGACATTTTGTAACAGAGATGAGCTTGTTTGCTGTGATGAATTTGGTCCCCATCCCGTTTTTTGGACAAATCCAAATTGCGGATTCCATTATCCATATTCCATGAGAGGAGAACACAAAAACTTAAAAAGGGCAACAAAATATGTATATACCTATACGTATGTATTTTTTAAGTGACTTTATATTTATATTTATATTTTAATAATTCAATTTTAATTTTCAAAGACATGGCCCTGTATTATATAGGTCACAAGATCCCAAAAGGATTCCATGGTGGAATTTATGTCCGAAAACAAGGAGAATTTTAAGAATTTCATATGATTTTCTCATTAAATTCTTAAAATTAGCTGAAGATGAAATTTTTGTTAAATTTTGGATTTAATTCATGGTCCAAATGAAGCAAGTGGTTTGGATATGACAATTTTCTGATTGTCTGGTTTAATTGCGATAAATTTTTGACTTCTCTCTAAGGCTTTTTTATGTTAACTGATTATGGTTTTAGCTGGCTATGGCTTATAGCCTACACGGAAAGAATTGAAAAATCACTTATTGCGAAATTTTAGGTTGTAATTTACGAAACTCTTTTTTTTAGTAAATCAAGACGCTTTTATTTAAAAATGATTGAAACAATTGTAATTTAGCATTCAAATCTTCGTAAAATACAAAATTTTATAATTTGGTATTTATTATCAAAAGTCATAATTCGAGCTTGTTGACTTCAAAGCATATTACAACTTTTGAGTCGCAATCTACTACTTCTGGGGAATAATTTAATTTTACAAATTATTTATCTTATTTTGCGAAATGTATATGGTGATTTTCATTTTCTCAATGCTCAAACCAATAAAATGTAATCACGATACATAAATATTGAGCCCACACGATCGTAATTTATTAAATACCTATTTGCTGATTTAAGATCAAAACTAAACAGTAAATTACAACTTTTTAGTCGCAATCTACTATCTTCAGGGGAATAATTTGAACATTTATATGGTGATTTGCATGCTCTCGATGCTAAAACCAGACCACGGGCTACTATTTTTTTCTAAGTGTCTGAGTTTAATCAAATTCTCTTAGAAATATAGAATTCACAGTGCATTCATGCTGTGAGTTTTATAAGACAGCATCTGACTGATGAGCCCAACTGTCGTACCTGGCCAAAACACAATCTTTGGAGTTAAGGTCACTCGAAGTTATAAATTGAGGTATGTATTCTGCAATTTCACTACCTCATTAGACGTTGTATAGCTAAGTCGGAAATTATTTTCACTTAATTTGCAGTTTTTAATTTGCAGCAAATCCATAGGTTTAAGTTGTAAATCACGTACGAAGATTGTTATCTCAATGAAAAATTGTTCTTGAATCTCGGCAGGATTGCTTGAAAATGGAAAGTAGATTAATCTTTAAAAGCTGCAAGTTGCAATTTAAGGATAAATAAGTATCAAAACTGTGATTGTCATTTGCAAATTGCCGAATGACCTGTTTTATGAGGACAGAGGCAGAGAGATACTCAAAAGTGGTGAAATATGATTTTTGAGGGTCAATATCTTCAATTCGCTCATTTTATGAAATTGCAAACAAAAAGTCGTAATTTACTAATTTCGAAGCCAAGGTACAAAACTGGATTCATTTTTCGTGATTTGTAGCTTATTTTTCTTGATCTGATCTAAGAATTTTTTCCGTGATATAATTAATTGATATGTTTGAAGTTTCCATAACCAAATTTATAGCGTATTTATAGGGTGTTTTTGACTGTTGTTACCTGTCAATGCCTTGATTTTTCAGCAAGTTTTTTAAATCAGATACTAATTTTCTCTTGACTTGAACGTTTATAGTAATTAAATTTAATTGTGCATAGAAACTGTTGTACAGTACAAAAACAAACTATTTTTGCCTGAGGCATTTATTGGTCCGTTAATAAAAACTAAAACTAGTAGATATAAATATTGCCCTAACTTTATCAAATTTCACTTGACAGTTGTCTACTAAGACAAAACAGTAATAAGTATTCGAAATATAACAATAGAACTGATTTTACTATATTACAGCCTTATAGACAAAGTAAAGAATGTCAGCCTTATAAATTTACAATTTTTTTTTGGTTGGTTGATAATAGTCTTTTTTAAACTTCACATTGAAAATTATTGTTTTTGATTTTGCTTTCAGTTTCAAAATCACAAAATATTAACTTATTAACTAGTTTTAATTTTATCTTGCTGCTTCCTCCAAGAGCATAACTTGATCAATATCCAAATCCATGCTAAGATTGATACTAAGATCACGGATGCAAATAAAGTGTAAACGTCCAATGAATGATAAACAAAACGGGACATATGTCTTGAAACTGATTTGGTCAAAGGTGCACCGCGTGTTTTAATTATGTGTTCCACCCACCAAACAGCTGTTTCTTTTGCAGTCCTGGGACGGTTTCTAAATGAATATGAAACCTTCTTTGCATTATCCATGAACCTTTAAAAACAGAAAAGGTTGGTTATGATGGGAGCCTTAAATTCAATTTAAAAACTTACGACTTTTCAAGAACCAAACGAATTGCTTTCACCACAGTAGATTCTGTTATATCTTCATATTTCAAAAGTGTACCCATTCCTCGGTGTACTAAAGCAGCGGCATTAAGAAATTGATCACCATACATTGGTGTTGCAACAACAGGCACTCCACAATAAGCTGCTTCTGTACTCCCCATAAGGCCTGCATGTGTCATGAAGACCTTTACGTTTGGATGACACAATATTTCCCTTTGAGGTAACCACTTCATAACCAGGACATTCGGTGGTTGTTGGGCAAGCGTATCGTTCTCCCATTTCCAAATGACTTTCTGCTTCAAACGTTTCAACGCTTTTACAATTCCATCACGTTTGTCTGCTGGCAAAGAATCTGCTCTTATCATTGAACCCCAGCTTATTAAAACAACTCCATCGGTAGCATTATCTAGATAACGTTGGATATCCTGTGAATGACACATTTATCAGTGAGTTCGAAATTTTTATGATTCTCCAAAAAAAAAAAACTTACAGCATCTAATGGCCTTGCTTTTTGTATGTGAACTCCACCAAGTTCTATTACTGATGGCGACAAAGGCTTAGCACCGCTCAGAGAATAGTGTTGGTTTACGAAAATTAAAGATGTTTCCTTGGCTAGTTCTTGCGTGGACGGCATATCATGTCCAAACTTTCTACGAATCAGATCTGTAGCAACTTTGTGAGAGTACTTGCTAAAATTTAAAACAAAATATAAATTCAACAGAATCTCGAAAAAATATTGGAAATATTTACTTATAGAGAAAGTTGAGTCCATGAAATGTCACCCAGTTACCTAGACGATGTAAAAAGTCCATTTTCTCTGATTGTCCCATAAATAAAGCGGGAATATATGAAGGTATGATTGGATTTCCAACACGTTCATAATGCCATGGCATTAGAGCACAACTACTTAGACCAATAACAGGTGCTTTCAGAATATGCGCCACAGCCAATAAACAATCCGTGTTGAATTGCTCCATAATGACAACATCATAGCGTGTCTTATGTTTAAGAATTTGAGCTAATGCTGGAGATTTGATTGTATGATTGCAGGCTTCTTTTCCCCATTCGTGAATTAAAAAGAATTCAAAAAAGTGGTTGTAGAATGGTCGATTCTCCATCAACTGTGGAAAACAAATACATATATGAGTTTTAAATACGCTTAAAGGAAACCTTGTAAAAAAGAAAACATCCATTCTAATACTAATCGAGCAATCATATCTGAATCTCTAAGAATGGCGCATTAGAGTGGGACAATGATTAGGACCTCAATTAACCTCGCGAAGAAAACCGGAGCTTGGGGACCGAGGAGGCTATCCACAAGCTTAGTCCCCTATTCACATGAGGAAACAGAGTTTCCAGCACCTTTCTTAGAAAATTTGTTTCAATACCAATAATTATTTTGACGATAAGAAAATTTTGCGAAACTTTTGGGTAAAAGTTAAAACCCCGCGGTATTTTGCACTTTAGCAAACAAAATGCGTTTTGCTAGACATACAACTTATTTGATAAAGAACAACAATACATAGTGCCACTGGATTTGATTAAAGTTAAACAAAATAACTAGATTTTAGACACAGCCCTATTAATAAAAATACACCATCCGCTCGTAAATACACATTTTACCTAACACATGGATAGTGGACTCATCCGTTTGATAAAATAAAATATTAATAAACTTATAGTCCAGTCAATGAAGCGAAAAAAATAGCTAAATTCGGAAATAATCGCCGGAAAGCTAGATTTTGGTATATAGCTTCCTCATTGTGTTCTTAAGAAATTGTCAAAAGTCCCCATCGATATGAGCGCCGCCAACAATTTTCCGGGGGTTGAAGGCCCCTCAAAATGGTTTTTCAAGAATAACTCCCAAATGGTAAGTTGTACAAAAAAAGTGTCAAAGAATAATTTGTAGCTTGGAATATTTCCTACAAAAACCTAGACCATACTTTTTTTCATACAAATAACGGTTTTTGAAATAAACCAATCAGAAGAGTTAAGGGTTTTACTTTTCTATGTAGATGGGCGACTTAATTCCAAAATTGTGCATTTTGTGATAAAAGCACCATTTTTTTTGTTGCTGTTGGTACATTATATGTTCACTGAATAATACCGAAAAGTAGACAGCACTTCCCTCAGTTGTACTAAATATCCAAGTAGTTCTTTCATTTTTGAAAGCTAACTGTCATATCAGTCAGCTTTGAATTGAATTGTGAACGGTAAAGTTATCCGCTCTTTGAACACCAAAATTGGTGAGATAAGTTATCCGCTCATTGTTAAATGTCATTTAAGGCTAAAACACATTTATTATTAAGAATTATAAGTTAAAACATGTGTTAGTGTTATTTCATATCTATTTTGTGATTATCAATAGGGCTGTTAGTGTTTTCTGATTAAGCTTATACAATATCAAAGAATACAAAGTCCCTTGATTGATAACTTATTCAATAAATAAGGTTAGTAATAATAACAATAATGAAAAAAAAAGTATTCTTTTTTATTCTGTAGAGATAAGTCACACTTTATGCAAAAAATAACTTTAAAATCTAATCAATTTAATACCTAATTTCAATTATTACAGAAATGAATACTCGAATAAATTTGATCTGCCATGCGAATGCCAAAACAAAACGAAACTTCATGTGCACTTCATTTTTAATACATTCGGCTTCTCCTTATTTTGTTTTACCACAAACCAGAAAAAAAGAAACAATATATTCATACTGAAGTTGCATATTCTTTGGTGTACCTTCATTTTAATGGTTTTAATAGAATACAAAAACCTGCTCAGACAGTCGGAAAGTTTGATGAACTTTTCAAAGATGATCTTACAGCTTTTCTTTTACATTTGTATTAACAAACTTGTTGCAAAACTATCAAAGACAACATACCTTCAAGTTCACAGAGTTCGATAGTGTATCTACACCTGTTAGTACCAAATCTTTGTAGTGAGCTGGTGGACTTTTATCAGGAAAATGACTGATCACTGTGACGTCATGCCCAGCTTCTGCCAATGCACGCATAATAGGATGGAAGAAGTGGAAGTGGCTTATACCTGGGTGCGGAAATAGTCCCAGTATGTTATAGGCATTGATGTTACTTAGGCAGACTGTGACAAATAGTATTATGAGCTTCATTATCTAAAAGAAAGAAAAATAAAAAAGGTTGAAGGCAGATGTTGTGTAGTAGGAAATGATAAAAAAATGTGTAAATTAAATTCATTTAATTCAGCATGAGTGTCTTAAATGTACCTATTTGGGATTTATTATTTACATGTTCTTTACTATACTTTTAAAATATTTGTTTGGTGTTATAGATTTTTTGAAATGCAGTATGAAATCACTTAAAACTATAGCACCCACAAAAAAAATATTAAAACCCAAAATCTAAAATTACCCTAAATTCACATAATTATTTCTGAAAATGATAAGGGTGCGATTCAATGGTTTCTGCGTTTGTTGATGTTATGAGTAATTTAAGTTCAAATATGTACTGAAATCTAATCTATTACCCCGAATGAAACTAGCAGTATAGGTAACAATTTATTTATAATTATTTATAACTCGAAAAGCAATAATCCGTACATAATTAACACAATGGCGCATATTCATAGTCGTTTTAAGACCAGACCCCCAGTTTATCTTAGCCTGGAGTTTATCCAATGTAAATTAGATAGAATAAACCCAGTATTTTTTAGAAACAACTTAAACAGTGACTACATGAATATGCCCCAATATGTCTACTTCACATTCAATTAAAAGAAATATTGAGGTAGGTAGGTATTGTTAGTACCTATTTACATACATATATAATATTCGGGATCTCAATTTTTCATTATTATTTCTTTTTATGTGACCTTTTAGGATTGAAAAATATTTAAGGAAGTTTTGAAAGTTTAGTATTTAAACCTGCAACCCAGTCATTTCGAAGAAAAATTAATAAATTGGTATATTTCGATTCTTCTTTCTTAAATTTGTCAAAATTTACATAATCATTGTGAACAATATTTACAGCATATTAATTTAATAAAATTAGTAAACCCCAGAATTTCTTTTCTTGTCTTTTTTGTAAGCAAATATGATTGCAAGTCATATAATATTATAATGTACCTAGTTTAAGACAATCGCTCCAATTGTACATATAATATATGTACATATATGATTTTTTTTTTACTTGCGTTGATTGTTTTTTTGTTTTGCTTTGAAGGAATTTGTATATAGCTTAAGCAGGATGGATGCCTTACTTTTTGATATTATATCGTTTTTAATGGCAGAAATCTATTCTTCAATTCTGTTTTTAAATAAAATTAAGTGAGAATTTTTTGAAAAATTAATTTTCAACCTCAAAATTTTGAAAAAAAAATTGTTGGAACTAATATTTTTTCAAAATTTTTCAAAAAATATTTCCCTGCTTACAAAATTTGATTTAAAAACAGAATTGAAGAATGAAAATTTCTGGCTATGAAATAAGGTAAAATATATAAATGTTGCTGTTGTTTTTTATTATTTTCAATTTTTTTCTATTTTAAGTCAAAATCATATCGAAGTCAAAAAAACAACCTAAAAATGCTTAAAAAATGTGTATGATAATAAATTGCGGGAAACCCGTCACCCACACAGAAAAAAGTTGTATGGTAGATACAAATTTTTATAACTGTTCGGTTGCAGTTTGGCAAAGTTAGAGCCAGTCAAAGAAAAAAAGAATAAAAATCAGACATAAAAACCGTTATAAGTCGAAAACGAAGCGAAAACGAGAAAATTACTTTTTTGAAAATAGTTTTTTGACTTGAAATGACCTCAGGAACTCATGGTTTTTTTCTGTGGCGGTGATTTCGCGACACCCTGTTTATGTTAATATTACATAATGTTAATGTTTCAATAATACCAATAGTAAAGGAAGAGGTAATTGTGTCTAATATATTCGCATTCATATTTGTACACTTCACTCTACATTTTCTTTGTTTTTTTACTATACATATGTAAATATAATTTTAATTCAATTCAATATAAATTTAAAAATATTTTTTGAATGTTGGTGATTGGTCGTGCGTATTTATTAAATGAAAAAATAAATTATGTTATATTTATTAAATTATTCGCGCCCGAAAAACATTTCCAACGACATGTGTTGTTATTGTTAAGTCTACAATAACTTGTCGTTGTAACTTAATTCTTCATAGAGTTATGCTAATTTTCTTTGTGAGGACATTGTCAATCCTTGGTGCTTTTTTTTTCGTACAATTCGATAAGGGTTTGGAAAAAGCACCAATTAGGTATACAGGACTAATATGAATTGTAACTTGTAAGGCGGTGTCGAATGAAATATTATTAAGAATATTGCATGAAAAGTATGTGCATATGTGTCCTATCGACACACAAAAAACAAAAAAAAGAGCATACCTATAACATTACTGCATATATCTCCATTCAAAACTAATCCTACAAGTAAGTACATAGTGTATAGCTACACAGTTTATTTTAATTTTAATTAGAACAATTAGAATTAATTTGATTTCATGGGTGCTAAGTGTAATAGTAACAAAAAAAAAGTCACACATTGCTCTAATTTATACGTAACCATCAAGAATAGATCATTACCTCAATTACTAAAAAATAATGTGAGAAATCTATCTACAAATTCAATTAAATATCGGTGCATCGCATCATTCAATCAGGTTCATTAACATTGTTCGGCAGCACAAAAAATTAAACTCATTCAAATATACAAGACTATTTATACCTACAAACAAATGAATACAACCTTGAAAATTGCGCCAAACATATGTGGAGTTGAATTGTTTGCCGGTGAATAAATAAGTACATTCGCACTCTGTATATAGGTACCTACCTACATTATTATGAAGATTCAAGAATTTGAATAAAACATCAAAAGAATTTGTTGATTAAAATGAATCATGTACAAATTACTTTTTTATTCTTCGCAACAAAGTTGCTTGACTTGCGTTATCTCAAATAGCAAGGTTGCCGAATCTTTAAAACAATACGTAGATTGATTAAGAAAATGACACTAAAATGCAGTAAATCTATTCAAATATTTATTAACTCGTAGGTATGTATGTAGCTATATGCACTTAAGTTCAGTTTGTTATACTATAGGAAAATTGAACGACTTATCATCACTTTATTCGCTGACTGATAAACTTCTTTTATTTCGGAATTACATAAATTTGGATTGTGTAACTTTGTTTATTTTGAACTATTTTATTGATTTATTTTGTTTAAAAAATATATTTTTGTAATCCAATCTTCACATCGCTTAAGAACATATTAAAATTTAATTTTCATCTTTCCTCTGGATAAGATAAAGTATTTTTACAAAAAAAACTAAATTTATTTACCGTATGTGGCTTCACTTAGTGCATCCAAGCACTTTCCACACTTAATAATAACTGAATAGACTGATGGTCGCACTAGAAGTGTGAAGCGAAGTAAAAAAAGAATGAAGAATCTTATAGCAAAAAAAAAAAAAAAAGTATAAAAACAACAAGATGGAGGCAAAGGAAAAAGCCAACAAAAATTATGTTATTTTTACACTTTTTCGAAGAGACTATAACGTAAAACATAGAGTCTCTTTTATGTTTCTACATATTATTTTATGCTCTTAAAAATATAGACGTGTTCATTTACTGAAGATGAACAAATGTCAATTTGACTTTGAGTTGTTTTCAGCAAAAAAAAAACACAAAATTTATTTTGTTGAAAAGGTCAACGTCCAAAATTTTCGATTATTTCTAGACCGACCGAGAAGTCACAGAAGGATGAAGAGTCACTTGAATATGTGATTCCATCTTGTTTATTCGATTTTCATACAATAAAGTAAATTTGTGTAAACATTTTTTTTTATCATTTCGGAACACTCGACCAGAGTAGTATAGTTATCGATTTTTATTTGTCAATAAGTCAATGGTAGGTATCTGTAATTTAATAGAGAATGCATATTAGGGTGGTTCTTTCGTGGATTTTTACGAAAATCAGTTTTAAATAATATAAAATAAATATCTGTTTTTTTTTTTTAATTTTCACCTTGAACAATGTGAATTTTTTTTCTTTGGTGCAAAAAATTTTATATTTTCTAATTTTAAATTGCAAACTGTGTTGCGCCAATTTATTTTCAGGTAGGTAATACTTATTTATTTGACCAAAGAATATTCTAGATGATTTTACATTATATTTTCATGGTTTAAGTAGCATTAGTATACATTTCATTATCTGGCGAAAGACGGTTTTATTGGAATAAGAAAATTACTAATTTGTCAATCTTCTATAAGAATAAGTTTTTCAGTGCCCAATTCTGAAGTTTAACCAGAATTAACTTTAACTTTAATTTGTCAAAAATCTGTCGAAATCTAAGGGCGACACTATGAAAAGAGTGATTTCCATAGCGTAGCCTTCTCTATTTCGATAATGTTTTTACACACCGCTGTCAGATATATATATTCAATAATTGACTGAAAAATATTTTTCTTAAGTTAACTCGGGATTAACTCCCAAAATGCGCTGATCTCGCACTGAAAAAATGGGACCAAATCAGTTGCCACTAGTTTTGCTTTCCTTACAAATTGTTCGGTGTCAGGCTATAGATTTAATTGCACTAACGATTTTTGAAAAGATTAGGGGTATTCCCGATTCGATGCAACAGGTCTAGTATCATTGTAAAAATGCAGAAATGTAAAATTTTACAACACTACAACAACAAAATATACGGAGCGCAATTTTACAACAGTTTCGCACTTTAGCTATACCCGAAACCTATTGCAACATAAAAATAAAGAGTGTACAATTTGTAATTGAGTTTTTGACAGCTCACTAAATGTCACTCTTGAAATTTATTGGTCCGTTAAAAGTCTTTGGAAGCCGAAATAAACAAAAATTCGTAGTATAAATCAAAAATTCGTGTTCCTTTTATTCCCTAAATGGAGTTTATTGAAAAAAGAAACGCCGCCGGAGGGAAAACCCTGTTAAAAAGTGGAGTGAAAAGGAAATTAAATGATTCTCGATTTCATTCATGAAACAGGAAACTTTGAGGTAATTGTGAGATATGTTTGATATAGACTTAATTTAGTAACACAAACCATTTATTAATATTACAGAAGCCATACAGCACAGATATATTATTGAAAATGTCTTAAGCAGAAACCCCTAGAAGCTCATTTTGATATTTTCTTCAGTGCTGCAAACAGATTAGAAAAAGCGCGTTCACGATCTACTTAAAAAAATTAAAATTTCGAATTTTTACTATAGATTCGTTGCACCAGACCGGGAATACCCCTATTGAGTGGATAGTGAATTTAAATCAATACATTTTATGATCCCTTTAGCGAGCACTCCCTTAGTCGGATGCGGACAAGCATATCAGACGCAATTTTTTTAATTTAATTCTCTTAGACGGACAAAAACTTTTTTGTAATTTGTGAATTTTTACCCTTATTTTCAGAAATACTTTCCCATATCTTTTTTGCATAAAAAACGTTCTCACTTGTTCACAGTGGCAAAAGATGTGAACGATAAAGACAAACGAACTAAAAAAAACTACTGAAAACACCAAAATTACAACAATGTAACACAGTGTGTGTGTTTTGCATGCCACTTTTAATTGTCTGTGATCAATGAATGCAAAACGGATTTTGTTTCTGCAGCTGTGCTCTATTATTTGTATCTTGTTTCTTGTGTAACTATTTTCTAATGTTTTTTCTATCTTTTCCCTTGGGCGGTCGGACAAAAGTGTTGCGACCCAAGGGAGGTTTCACTGTAGTTCCAATTGGGGCTATGAGTGCAAAATTAACTTAACCGTTATTTTCAAAAATTTATTTGAAATACGAATTAATTGAAAAGCACAAAAATTGAAATTTTGGCTTGTTGTTGTCGATAGTTAAAACTAACCCGTGCCAACTTATTTTTTGAATAAAATAGTCTTTTATTTTGTGCATATATTTTTTTTTATTCACGCTTTGTTTTTCCACTCTTACACATAGCTATAAAGAATTTAATAATTTTTTTATTAATCCAAAATGTTATAAATATTAAAGCTACAAAAAATGCATAAATATCTAAGGAATTATAAGCGATTGCTGACATATTCGATGCTTCGTTTGTCACCAAAGCAAATCCTTTATTTTGAATAACATGTTCAACCCACCAAATTGCAAGGCTCAGAGGCGACTGTGGCCGATTATTAAACGAGTATGCAATGGTTTTAGCGTTTTTCTGCATCCTATAAAAAAAATAAAAAAATATATGCATAGATATAATTTAATGTAAAGTAGGTATAGAAAAAGGGGTATTCTGTTCCTTTTGCAAATACAGCTTCACAAAATTACAAGTGCCAATTAAAGGATTCGTTGTCCTTAAAAAATCAAGACAAGAAATTATATCTATAGGAAAACGACATTTACTACCAAGAGCATATTTATGTAGGACTGTTCGTTTACTTGCCCAAAACTGCCAGATTTTACCAGTTTTATTTTTTGTATATGAACTTTGACAGTCTTTTGGACTTAAAATGGTAAAAATAGGCAGTTTTAAGAAGTAAAAGAACGAGGTTTGTATTTCATATATTATGTATTCTCAAACTTACTCTGGACTTAAAGCTTTCTTAATAGCTTTGACAATTGCCTCTTCATTCATGTCTTTATATCTCAAAATTGTACCAATCTGACGTTTCTTTATCGCTTCTGAGTTAAGAAACTGATCTCCGTAAATTGGTGTAACAACCATAGGAACACCGCAATGACAAGATTCTGATGTGCCAAGTAAGCCTCCATGAGTAAGAAATACTTTGACATTCGGGTGACAAAGAATCTCCCTCTGTGGCATCCATTGACGCAAATAAACATTCTTGGGATGGTTTAATAATGTTTCGTTGGACCATTTCATTAAAATGGTTTCATCAAACTGAGATAGAGCTTTTAACAAAGCCTCCCTGCGATCTGAAGATATTGTTTCAGGACGAATCATCGAACCCCAACTGATGTAGATAACTCCTTTGTGTGATTTATCTAGTAAAGCTTTGAGTTCCTAAAAAAAAAGAAAAATCTGAATGAGAAAGTTTTTTTGTTTTCTTTAAATTGTTTTATAAATTATTTTTTAACTTTTAGGTTCTTATTATGCATGAATAAAACTTTTTAATTGAGTATAATGTGTGATTGATATCAATATGAGAGTTAAGACTAAGACGTACGTAGGTAATTTTCTATTAATTAATTACATACAAAAGCTTTTAAGAGTTTGGATTACGAAAATATTCTTATTGGAATTTTAATGTGGTTGGATTGAAATTTTCTGAAAAAATGATTCAGGTGTCTCAATATTTGTACGTGTTAATCATTTTTAAATACCTATATAATATCTGTGCTCATCATTGGGCGCCAGTAATAGTTATTATTGAATTTTAATTGTTAGAATTTTAAGAAGTTTGGAATGAAAAATCAGTGATGGCTTTGATGCCAAAATAAATCTTATGAATTGAATTATTATTTTTATTTTAAGAAGTCTTATTATGGCTTTTAAAATGACTTTAAATTTTTCAATAACCAGATCATAGATAGACTATTTCAATCAATTATTGATTGGATATTTCGGTATGTTTTTCTTTTCGCTAAAAAAATATTTTAAGTCATCAGCTTTATTTTCAAAATAATTAATGAAAATTTGGTGCCTCTTATTGCCTTAAGTTGTTAAAAAGCACATCATTGTACTATATCATGCCTATATCACTGTACCACTGTGTGATGGTGTGGAGGGCGTATGTGGAATATTTGTTTGCTCAATATTTTTTTTCTGAATTGAGAATCATTTAAAGAAAACTAAAACTAACACAGTTTTTCGTTTCCAGCAATTATACATAGGTATGTGCCTTAAGATATTTATTCTAAAATTACCAATTGTGCTAACTTTAAGTCTCTGTACATTTCATTCATTTGTATAATTTAAAAGAAAATACATAAAATAAATGTCAATTTAAAAACTTTTTGCATTCAAATTTCTGTTTCTTTTCTTAAAAAAAGAAAACGTATGATGAAACAATATAATTCCATAATATATAGGGGTCAAAAGCCACTTGAGGCAGTTATAAGTCTGAAGACTTATAACCCTGCTTCGAAGTGTAAGTATTTGAGTCGAAGATAAAACTATTCATAACTTTGCTTTGAAGAAAGTTTTTTTTTAACTTATTTCTATTTTAATTTCCCTCTGATTTGATTTCAGTGTATTCCAAAAAATTCTATAGATACTTACAAGATCAAGAGGAGAAGGTGCCTGAATGTGTAGTCCACCGATTTCAACTATTCCCGGAGCATAAGGCACTGATCCCGTTAAAGAATAATGCTGATTTATCAGCATAACATTAGTATTCAGCACTAATTCCTCGACTGGGGGAATAGAGTCTCCTAGGTACTTTCTAATCATCTCATTGGTGGCCTTTTGCGTAACTTGACTAAACAAAAAAAAATTTAATTAAATATTATTTCCTTGTTTGTCTCATTAATGTTCGCTTCTATATTATACTCACTCATATAAAAAATTCATAGCATGGTAATGGACAAAATTATTCAATCGTTGAAGGAACGTCATTTCGTCAGTATGTGGTAGAAAATTCACAGGCATAAAAGATGGAATGAATGGGCTTCCCATTCGCTTATAATGCCATGGCATTATAGCACAACTACTCAAGCCCACGACAGGTGCTTGAAGCACATGTGCAATTGCCATCATGCAGTCATTGGAAAACTGTTCAATAAGCACTACGTCATATTGCTCCTTCTTGATAAGAAGATCTTTAATGGCTTTTGATTTGAAGGCTGCTTCACATCCTTCCAATCCCCATCCGTTGATCATGAAAAATGTTGGTACCTTAAAGTCGATTAGGTCTTGTTCGTTTTCAAATATCTGAAAATGCAAATATTTAAAATACATCCTGCACATGGTCAATGCAAATACAGTTAAAGCTTTATATGCTTTCATTTCAAAATACATACCTTCAAGTCAATATTATTTGCAATAATTGGCATTCCAGACAGCTCAACATCCGTATAGTTGGCAATTGGTTCTTTATTTGGAAAATAACTTATGACGGTCATATCATGGCCAGCAGCAGCCAGTCCTCTGAATAATGGATGAAAAAAGTCAAAGTGACTTTTACCGGGATGTGGAACAAGCGCAAGTATCTTCGATCCATAGGCCAACGAGATCGTGCAATGGAGCAAGGCCACGATCAATGTTGTAGCTTCGACTTTCATAACGTTTTATTTTTTTCTGCAAGATCGTTAGATTAAGTTAAATTGGCTTCAATATAAGAAAACTTAGGGTATTAAAACATAAGAGCTGTCAAGTATAGATCAGTTTATGGTTAGATTTGAAACTAGTTATTTGAACAACCAAAGGCCTTGTGTGCAGGCATTTTATTTTTTGGGTTTGGCATTTTTAGTATCTAGTATCAACTTTTATAGATCAGCTGAAGAGATTTAGGTATGCAAGTGGTTCAAATCACTCAAGGAATTAGTATTTTTTTTATTGCAACATAAAACCTATTATTATGTTTTAAATATATAGCTTTACTTTGGGGTCTATGGCGCAACGGGCGTCATGGATCACCGTGTAAATACTATTTTTCCGATTTTCTAGTTAAAAAAAAAGAACAGATGAGAAAACTTAAAGCTTCTTTGATAGCATGCTTTGTCAACATTTCATCAGGGTATGGTATGTTTCGCAAGAATTGTCTGGCAAACTAACGTTTCGCGGGGGTTCATTTCGCCATTTTTCGTTCGGCATTTTGTTTATTTAGCATTTTGTTGTTTGGCATTCTATGTTTTGCAAATTACGTTTTGTCTTTTAAATGATTTGACAAATCATCCTTCCGCATTTTTCATTTCGCAATTTTCATTTAGTTTTTTATTTGATTGGCTTTTTGAAGTTCGGCAATTTTTTATTTGGCATTTTGCTATTACGCTTTTTTTATATGGCATTTTATTATATCGTTTTTTTTTATTTTGCATTTTGTTGTTTCGCTTTTTTTTATTTGGCAATCAATTGTTTTGCAATTTTTTGGCCTCGATTATGTCGATTAAATATATGTCTTCTAGTTCTTGAGAAAATTGAAAATTATTAAAACTATTTTGTATATGAGAGGCGAAACGTTATTCCGCGAATAAAAAACTTGGCCAATTAATAAACGGCTTAACAAAAAAAAGCTAAACAATAACTTGCCAAATGAATTATGCGAAATGATTGAAAATATTTTTAAGAAAAAGCGAAATGTAAAAACGCCAAATGTTATTTGCGTAATGATTGATAAACATAATGAATAAAAAGCCAAACGTAAATTGCCAATTGTGGATTGCGAATTAAACAAAATATTTAACGATCAAAGCGAAACAAAGAAATGCCAAATGAATTTTGCCAAACAATGGTGACCCATTTTATCAGTAGGTCCTAGTAGACATCACAGGTTTCTGTTCGTATTCTCTGCTTCTTTTAGTAAAAATATATTATTTATGTCAAAATTGATTCTAAGGAAAGTATAAAGATACTTGATGTGATATAATGTACTTGAACATGTAAACACATTCTACAAACATACTAGTTTTACTATATAATCTTAAATAACATTCTTTTATTTTTTATAAATAAAAATATCCGACTTTGGGTATTTATTCTATTTTATTATCCACTGGGTGGATACAAATCTGCCCCATCATTAGCCAACAGGTTTTTTTCACAAAAACAAGGCAGTTTAAATAACTAAACACCCTTTTCGCAATTTAAAATTACAAAATCTGATGAAGATATATCATGAAAAAAAAGCTTCGTTCCCAACGAGTATTTCATTATTTTTTAATTGTAGGTATTTATTTACTAAACAATGACTTTCCATAATCGATAGTACATAGGTATATAATTTCATGTTCTTGCTGAATAAATTAGCTATATAAGGGCAATTTATGCATTAAGTTAAGGAATAAAAACAATTGAACCCAAGATTGTAATCAAATATTTTAATAATGATTAATTTATTTGAACTTACAATTTGAGAACAAGACAAAAATGCTAAGACCCTGTCTGTAAAAGTTAATGCTAATATATTTTAATCGGATAAATGATATTTTATAGGAAAACTTTTTTTTATTTATATGAAGGCAAAGGGATCGATGAATCATTTTATTTCATGAGCAGCTTGATCGAACTTACTGTCCTTATGAGTTCGAAGATGGAGTAACACTCCGAAACGCTTCGCCAATAACATTTATATTTAAAGTTGTGAAATTAAGTTTTTCAAAATAAAAATAAAAAACAAAATAAAATTAGTTTTTAAATTTATTTATTAAGATTAATCACTTATTGATATAACACAACTTGAAAACAAACCCCAAACAAAATATGCATTTTAAATTAAATTGTTTTAGTGAACAGTTTTGGTAAAAATTATGTAAAATTTTGGAAAAAAAATGGACTGGCTTCTTCAAATAAAATATCTCTACCACAGCTCTATTCAACTTTATGCAACTGAATTTTTGGGATTATGTGCACAAAATTCTTTTCGTTATAAGTTTAAGGCAAATTCGCCATGTTTTTTTTTGCTCAATTTTAAGTCGAAAAGGTGTTCCAAAAAAAAAAGAGTTTATTATTTTTAAAATTGGAAATTTTGTTTTATTTTTATTTTAATAATAAACAAATATATCAAACAACTTAAGAGTTTTGCATTTATAGACCAACCCGAAAAGTGAATATTGCCACCAGTTTTGCGCCGGAAGTTCGACATCAAATTCAGTCTTTTCTACCTTTCAGTGGTACCTACTGCAACTTGCGAGGAAATGACAAATCCTGCAAGTATATTTTTTTACTAAGGTAAAGAAACAACTTAATGATAAATGAATGATTAATCGAGTGAATAATATGTCAGTTAGTGTTACAAAGATCTTGTGAACAAAAAAATTCATACTTTTTTCTTTGGACCTTTTTACCTGTTCTTCCTATTTAAAAATTAGTTTTCTAGTTGTTGCAACGAGTTCATTGAATTTACAAACAACACATTGCAGGAGTCAAAAATAAATCTTCAGCAAGGAATTTTCCAAAGACGCAAACAAAACACATCTTGAAAAAATTAAAACCAGAAAAACCCACATTAAAAATGTCCCATACCAAAAACTTCAAATTTCAACGTAATTTTAAATGTCCGAGGATCAACCGAAGGCTCATATTGGACTGACCATGAACCATCAGGTAGTCCAGACTTAACCACCAACATACTAATTGCAGGAAGCAGTGTGGTAATCTATAGAAAGCAGATAGAAAGACTGGTAGAGTTGATAGAAAAAAAATCCTGGATTACCCAAAGAGATTTGTTCGAGATTGTACTTGGAATAATGTATTTTCTTTTTCACTGTGATTTCCTTCAAAACAAATTCCATAGAAAACACCAAATAACTATTTAAAAATTTTATTTTAGTAGGAATTTTCTACCGCACGAATATTTGATACATTTATCACTATGTTGATATTTGACAACAACAACATTTGATAGAGATGTCTGCTTCCGGTAGATTTAAATAAATTCATAAATTAAGGAAATATATAATACATTTTGTTTCGATAATATACACAAATATAAATTTTTTTTAGATCAACACATCTGTTGAATAGTTTTTTTGAAACGATGCTACCCGTTTTAATGTGACTGATGGCTACACTTTCCTCAATACATTTTTTAAAATTTGAACTCATGTATACTTTTCCGAAGGTTTTCGACACCAAAATTTTTTCATCAGGTCAGGTCAGGTTTATAAAGGTTGTCTAGGTTCAGTTAAAAAAAAAATTTAATGTGTCTATAGTGCCTACATCTACCTACTATATGTAAAAAAATCGTTTCATCTGGAAATTGAGATGTATTATTGTATAAATTTTATTTATATATTCGCTTTAATTTAACCAGTAAAAAATAAAAAAACACATAATTGTAACAATAAGATAAATTCAAAAGTTTTAAATTGGTTAAGTAGTGTTACATATAAGGTGTGATTTTTTGCAATCCCGGGGGCAATTGGTTGAAAAAAACGACAACGGGGATTAGCGACCTCATCACAGAAAACAACATGGAGTTTTCATACAAACTATCGATAACATGTACATATGTAATTCATGCCGGTAACACAGTTTTTCTGTGCGCTTAAGTTAAGCCCAGAGAATTCTCTGGGATTAGCTAAGCCCGCAGGGGATTAGTTGTTGTTGCATTTTACATGTAAATCCTTTAGCACCGACCGACGTCGTTTTTTTCATCCAATTTCCCCCGGGCTTGCCAAAAAACTCGACTATAGTTAAAAGACAGGAACACAAAATTCTGGAAACAGTTTTTTGGTATTTTTGTCTATTTTATAACTTTCCTTTTTGCATTTTTTTTATAGATAATTCTATGAGGAAGCATATAGGATACAACACAGGGCTATAATTTTTTAATTTTAATATTAGGTATATTATTTTTAATTAAATAATCTAAAAGAGAATGTTACCGTCAAATTGATGAAATATACTAAACTAAGCTGAACTAAAATAAAAAGTAATTTCCGATAAGAATGTGAATGCAAGAACTTTAGATTATTTACTTTTAACATATTTCAGATAAATCTTTTTACTACCTATATACGAATTTTCCGACATAGTCTCATATTCAGGATATTTGTGAGGAAAACTGAAATATTTATCATTCTTAATAATCATACAGCATACATACAATTAGCAATCAGGTGACGGAATTCTCTACTGTAATCATTCAATGACAAACTATACAACACTCCTCAAGTCTTAACTCATTCCCCCGAATCTAGGATAAATATAATATGCATGAATGAATTAAAGTGAAGGGGTGTTTGAAAAAATGTCGTCACACTTATATTAATCTTAAACAACCTGATTAAGTGATTATGTATCTTTATGGTAAGATATACTCAAAACCACTAATTCAAATTTAGTTCAACGGCATTTGAACAGCTCAATACGGCATTAAATTGCACTTAATGGACATAACCACAGAAGGCACTTTATTCATCCAACGCAACGCAAAAAAAAAATAAGTAAAAAGATAAATTCACCATTGTTCAATAGGTTTTAAGTTTCCGTCGGTTTTTCATCGCCACTTTTTCGGGCTCTAAGCACACCGTAGTCGTCGGTCGTCGCAAAAACTTTAAAGTTCTAGATCTGCCCCCATCATGCTGGCACAACGCAACAATATCGATTCGATTCGATTGTTTTTTTTTTTTTTCTAATTTGCAATTAAATTCAATTACTACTTCAATAATTCTCCATTCCAAGTTGAACTATGGCAACTATAGACAAACCCATATAATATCGAATAACCATTTTTCGCCGTGATAACGATTCGAATTAACTATTTGAGCTACTCACTGTTCAGTTCTCACGATAAAAATTTAACTGCGAAATATGGTGCACATGGTTACAGTCCTTCTTGATATACAATCGTTTCGTTCTAAAGAAACCTTAAATGGCTTTATTGTAGAAATAAGACACAGACAAAAACACGGCGTACATATTATTAATCTTCGGACGGTAAAGAATTGTGCAGAAGCGAAAGGTTAAGCAACCTTGCTCCATTAAATTTGGCTTATGTAAAGTTTCGCGCGATACTTTTTTTTTTTTTTTTAATCTGAACGTGAGTGCACTGAGACACTTGGAATTTAAACACACATAAATTGCATATGAACAAAATTTAATATATTTTGCTCATTAACAAACACACACAATATATTTTGAATGTAAAATCGTTGCGCAATATAAACGATTCACTTGGTATTTTGAAAGTATTATGATTAATAATATTAAGACCGATCTTTCAAAAAGATATACCTTTTTTATTGTATCCGATAATACACCACCGACCTCTTGAGCTGATAAGGGAACTTTACATATGCTATCGTTCACTTGATGAATAATTTTTGTTTCAATTTCTTCGACTGCACCGGCAGATCACTTCAATCTCATGTCACTGGCGCTTAAACTCGACTGTGCAGTGTGCACTGTGTAGTGTAGCTGATGATGGTTGCACGTTCAGCTTCAACGTTGAATGTACAATATTTGCACTCTTTGTAGCGCTATTGTTTTTGTGTATATAAAAGCCAGCGTTGTTATATATTGATACAAATTTCTGATTTTGTAGTTATAAAAGTTTAAAATTAAATTATAAATGGAGTATTTTTTCTCTCGTAGAAGTGGATTTCGAAAAACAATCAATTACACAAAATTACCTATAGCTAAGCTTTGATCTTATAGTACAGCCAGCGAGAAAATAAAATTTGTTTTATGGACGGTTAAGTACCGTCAGTAACGGTTTTTAATAAATTTAGTTTTCACCATTCGGTTAATTAATAAATAATGCCTGTAATGAATAGATACTTGCGATATATATACATAGGTACTACATATTACATATATATGGGAAGTTGTGAATTGGCACAAAAATCGGACACGATATTTTAATATGATATGATGATAGCGAAGTTGAAAAAAGTGGATTTCGCAATTCTGTCCTGTCCTTTCGGCTGCAGCCTAAACTGGTGAGGCGATTTTCTTCAATCGTGGTACATAGAGTTTTTTGGGCACTCCCCCAATACGATTTTTTTTTCATTTTTTTAGGACCAAAAATAACGGTACCCACCTGCGCCCGCGCCGTCCAATTTTTTTTAAGCACACACAGAAAATCTTTTTTTTTTTCAAAAACGTGCCCACAACTTAAAAAAAATCTGTATTTTTTTTTACAAAAAGGGTACCTACCATTTTATAATTTTTTTCAAAAATGGTTTTAAGTGGTATAACTCTCATAAAATTTTTTTTTTAATTTTTGATTTTCTTAAAAACGGCTCAACTGATTTTGTTAATTTTTCATAGAAAATGTTTAAAAAAGTTTTAAAAGAATTGTATACCAATTTTTTTTTTGGTTTAAAAAAAAAGTTTCAAAATTGAAAATAATACATAATTCGAAAATGAAATTGATAGATCTTTATTAAACTCATATAAAACTCATTGTCTACCAAACTGATTTTAGAGAAATTTTTAAAACACGACCTTCTAAGAAGTTTAAATAGATACTGTACATCAAAATTTTCAAATTTTTTTTTTGAAAATTCGACATTTTGAAAATGGGTAAATAGTTTTTTTTTCAAAATTAATTTATAAACTCGACATTAAATTGAGTACCAATTTGTTTCCAAAATTTAATATATAAAAATTTTATTTTTTTAAAAAACCGCTACAACATTTTTCAATTTTTGTTTCTCATAAATTAAAATCAGTCCTTTGTCTTTCAGTCTTCAGTAATTTCATATTTGAACATAACCCTAGTTCTTTTATTTTTACGAATGCAAAACTTCCCTTAGTAAAAATATATATTTATAACAACACTGGCACACATTCTGTTGAGATTTTTAAGAAGCAACGTAGCGGTGGCAGCGGGCGAACGATCGGTTTCTTGAATCCAGATGGGGTGCATATTACGTTCAGCCTTAGGCAATATTGTTATTCGAAAATTATTAAAATTTCGGAGGGAGGTTTTGTAGGAAAAGTGAAAATAAAGATATTTATAGATTCCTTTATTTGTATAGTTGGGTTTATGTCGACATGTGGCTCACCAGGCTTAGAGATATACATATAAGTATAAGAAATTTTAGCGTATTTGTCATTTTAAAAATTTACCGGCAACTTATTGTACATGAGTCGTGAATTCGCTTATTTTTTATTTCTGTACATTCATGATTGTCAATCGGGATAGACGTGCAGAAATTATGTAAAAAATTAATTAAGATTTCAAAATATAAACAAAATAAAGATTAGATACTCTGCCTGTCATTTTTTTTATTTTACTCTGAGAATTCTTTTAATAGAATCGTTTCAGGTACAGGGTGATTTTTCATTTCAATTTGCCATTTAATGTTTAGATTTGAGGTAGGCTGGCGAATCACGATATCCGTGATTTTGATTCTTATCATGTCACAAGTGAATGTATACAATGTTCTCGTAGATCAGTTTATACTACGTTTTACTCTATCGGTTGAGAAAAAGTATTGTTTATATTATGAAAATTGATAGGTCAAATTATTTTCCATTTGAATGTTTTGTTGACTGATGACAACGATAATATTATGTATTAACAAGCGAATGTTTAGTTGACTGACAACAATTATATTGGCAATTGAAATGTTGTGTTTATTATTATTCATGTGGCAATAATTTTTAACGTTTTTAAAAAGACTTTATAATGTTCCTATATTTTTAAGAACAAAAATGTTCGCTTGATATTAATTAGCTTATTTCAAATAAATAAATAAATAAGACAGAGTAGCTTAAATGTTAAAAAAGAGTTTTCGAGAAAATCGCATTTTTGTCTAAAATCTGTAATGTTAATTATTTTTAGGAATTATATAAGAAAGCTTTTCTATTCGGATAATGATTCCAAAATGAGGATGAGACAGAACAGTAGCTCTCAAACTGTAAGCTACTAACAATCGAAAAACCGAAAAATCGCTTACCTATGTCGATAATAATAACAATGGTAATCAAAATTTATTATTTGCGCACATTTACGCCCATATTATTCAGTCGATACATCCAGATTAAAACTTAAACCTGGACGTATTTACATTGAATTTGTATAATTTACATCCGGATTTAAGTTTTAATCTTGATGTATCGAGTGAATAATATGGCAGTTAAAGAAAAATATCGTTTTGAAGTTAATTTATCTAACATAGATACGTACCTACCTATTTCGTTTTTATCTATGATATGATTATGTAGTTACTCAAATTGTATAGTATTTGTATTGTATTTATTGAATTCCATAAATTCAGAATATATTATAATCTTTATAAAGCCTAGTACCTACAGAATGTTGACAATTTAGGCTATAATTAGCTTAATGAAGAGCTGAGTTTTGTCTATGACTTGCATAGTTGGTTTCCTCAATGCCCCGTTACTATAGTATTAAAATTATCTTTTGGTTTACATAGAAGAAATATTGTAGTATTGGTGGACAAGACAACTCTTATAGATAACATAAGTATGTATATTGTATATGACAGAAATGATTAAAATTGTTTAAAATAAACAATTTATTGCTGTGAATTTCTTTTTGAAAGCCCATAATACCTACTGCTTTGAAAGATAAAAAAACGTATCTACATTTGTGCATTTGATATGTATGTATCAACATTGTACATAATATATACATACATATGCATAAAGGTACTATTTATGGATTCGTAAAAAAAAAGTGTGTTTCAATTTCCTCCGTCTGTCGGTTTGGCTACAGCCTTAACTTGGTGCCTAGAGTTTTTTGGTCATTCCTACGATAGGTTTTTCTAAATAAGGAAATTTAAAATAAAAATTATTTTTTAGCTTTAAAAAAAAAACCTTATTTTTATAAAAAATGATTATCCTATATGATCACAAATTAGAAAAAATCAGTTTATTTTAATACTGGAGACATGCTTTCTGATTAAATAAAAATCCCATAAAAGGTTATTTGAATCATTTTTTTTTAGCATTTAACATCAGGGACAAATTTTACATTTAGCCATTATTAGCCTCGTTTTTTTATCTACGGATCTGGATCAGGATAGTTATTTAACACTCAATACAACAACAAATTGGGATCCAGCCCTCTATCTGGATCTATTTTAAAGATCCGAAAATAAATTCACACTCTTTTTATTATTATTATTTTTTTTTTAAACCGCTCCAACAATTTTTAAAAATTTGTTTTCATATAAATTAATATTTGTTATAAAGAAATCAGATAGTTCAAAATTATTTCAGAAGCTGTGTAATTTATTTCTAAAATTATTTTTATTTTTTAACAATTTTTCAGTTTAAACTCTAAGTTTCATGCATGCATAATGCAGAATATGTGCTTATCTATGGTTTTCCCAGACGACATCAAATTTACGTTCTCAATTCTAATAACTAATTGATTTCTTTTAAAAATCATATAGACAGCTTGACAATATTCAGACTTAAAAACAACATTGTTATCGTACATTAAAAGAAGTTCGTCGTACCCAGTAGTAAATTTTAACATTTTATGTGTTTTAGGGCGCCAGTTATAGTAATCACGATGACGTCAAAGTAAAGTTGATTCAACTATTATTTTAATGAGAAAAAAAAATATAATTTTGATAAAATCTAATTGATAAAATCATTTTTAGTATTTCTATGTATGATAGGAATATACCTTTTTTAATTATTACTGAAGAATTAAAAAAAAGCATTTATTAAGGGTATTCACGCAACGTCGTAAGTTTACAAATTGTGTAAAATGATAAGTTTACACAAAAGTTTACATGAACGCGCTCTTTAATTCATTTGGTTAAATGCTGTGTAACTAAATCAGCGGTTCGTTAAACGTCAAATATTAAACTTCAAAATATGTATACAATTAAGCGTATTGAGATTTCGAAGTTATTTCTAAATAGAGAACCTCTCCCAAACTTACTTAAAATCGGAGCAGAATGTCTCGGAACAGAAAATAGATACTTAATTTATCATATTTCTGAACACGCCTAATTCTAAAAGTCACAATTACGTTTTGGTAAAGTTTACCAAAAAAATTGTGTTAATTTCATCCAGCAAAATCCTTGGAGAATTTTAACCAAATTGTGTAAATCATTTCTCATACAAAATTTGACAGTTCATTAACCAAATGGTAAACTTAACCAAATGGTAAACTTGTCCAGTGTTTTACATCATTGCGTGAATATACCCTTATTATATTTTTGAATAATCATAAAAATAATGATTTAGTCAGCTTTATATTGTGCCATCGAAATAATTAAAAAAATTACTTTCTAAACGTTAATAATAACTAACGTCTTTTTCAGTTAACACGCAGAAAAGCTATAAATTGCCTTTACTTTTATTTCTCTCATTTATATGCTAAACGAAAATCATAAATGTTTATATATTGCATCTTAAACAATTCTTAATCGGTAGTTTATGTTGTAACTTATGATACACCGCCGATTACGAAGTGGATAGCGTATAGCCAGTACTGACCTACTTAATTTAAATTTGTAAATTGTGTAGAAAAAAAGTGCATATACATTGGCTGTTTAAATTTGTTAATAATATTTGTCATCTCAAGTCTTAGAACTACATATAAATAATTTCAAATGAATGTATCTGTATAAAGATTAACAAATTCGTTACAGACTCAGTTGTTGTTGGATTTTCTGAATTAAAAAAAAATAAGTAAATAATGGCGCTATTTTAATAAAACCTAAAAGCGATTTGACTAAAGCTAAGTACCTACAGACGATTGTCAGATCTTACAATATTATCAGAACTGTCAATGAGCTAACAATTAGCTGACAATTGACATATTTCTTACAATGAAAAATTGTCCGTTCACACGGTTGGTAGATTTCTTCCCAATTTGATTGTCAGCTATTTTTTTATCTCTCTTTAACCAACTCATTGACGTTTCGAACAATGAAGAAATTGTCAGCAATTGTAAGATGTTTTCAATTAAAACATCTGACAATGACCAATGGGTCTGACAATGTCCTAATCGACTGACAATGATAACAATTGTGCGTTCAGACGATTGTAAGATACCTGACAATTTTTGATGTGTAAACATCTATACTGGCTGTAGGGTGAAAAAAAAGTAACGTATCTTGTGATCGTGATTGTGGTTGTGATTCTGTGATTGTGATTCTGTGATTGTGATTCTGTGATTGTGATTCACTTAACGTTACGTATGTTTACATATCTTAACCGTGAGTTCCGGCACTCACACTTTTTTTTGTCAGATTGTCGTCTGACAATGACGTGTCTTACAATATTGTCAGACAATGTTGTGTGTTCAGACGATTGTAAGACATTTGGAACAGTTTTTTCACTGACAGATCTGACTCGTCTGTACTTAGCTTAAAGCTGAGAGGCTTAAGTACAACAACTTCAGTTCTATATAATGATTGTATTTTTAAGGCTGTAGAGGCTGCTGTTAATTTTAGCGGTTTTGTGGCGGATTTGAACTCGGACCCTTGATCTTCTTTTATATATTAGACATGCGGCTATTTCACGAGTTCAAAGGGAAACAGCTTTGGAAACTTTCTTCGTAGGTATATGTCTATGCAATTGTTTCATTAAAGGAAGTGCTTTTTTAAGCCTTTTAAATGAGATATCAATATTACTTATATCTTTGGGAGCAATGGAGCTTGAATGGATTTGATTGCATACCTCGCTTCGTCAATCGGTTTTTGCACGAGATCCGCTGTTCTAACAAGCACTGAGTTGCGGACGATATGTGGGGATCATGTTTGGCGCTTATTTATCCCGCAATCTTAAAAAAAAAATAAGCCCTGCCAAAAACACGCCATATTCAAAGTCTAGACCACTGGCCGCAAAGTCCTCCACCACCACCGGTCAAAATCATTTCAGTCGATTTGAAGATTATGTTCGGACAAACAAATAATACGGCAATTAGTTATTTATCAGTCGTTGCAAACAGCATTTTGAAACACTGAATTAAACTACTTTCAAAATCAAAGTCTCGTATAATTTTGTAATTTTAAATTTGAAACGTTTTACAAATAGTTTTGCTTGCCACATTTAACATTTTATCAACTTGTAAAAGCTATTAAATTATGTAAGAAAAAAATAAACACTTGATTTGTTATTCAAATTGATCATATCTTGCTTGCATATTATATGCTTATATGAATCTGAAAGACGTTTGAATCTGCGGAAACTGCAACAAAGTTGCTAATTGCTTCACAGTTACTATAGAGTTGCCACGTACCTATAGTGCTAGACATTTTTCTAATAACGGTACTTTATATTTTTGGTTTTCAACATTTTATTACACTTACTTTAATACATAATATATCTTATTTAGATATTAGTAAAGATTATGTTTACAAGCTTATAAATTTCTGAAGAAAAAAGAATAACACAATTTTATATTATCCTAAAGCAAAATGTTCAAAGGTAGACCGCATAGACCTACCAAATATGTCTTGATCTGAGGGAGGGAGAGTAATACTACGTTTCCACCGAAAGTTAATCTCGTTGAGATTTCGTAAATCCTATATAGTGTTTTCACCGCATGAAAAGATTATAAAGTAGATTAACTTTGACAGTTCCTTTCAAAATGCAAATGCTATTTCATGTTTTCTTCTAAAGTGGAAGTGAGATATATAGTTAAACGATGAAAAAAAAAATAGATTCTCGATAATGTTCTCTCGGTTCTCGAATAATGTACTCAGCGCAAGAGAGGAATAGGTTTGTTCCTTTTGTTCAACTATTTGCCCTATGAAGATTTAACAAGATTAATTTCTAACCTACTAGATTTGAAGATTTAATTTGTATGGTAAATCTTTGAGATTTGAAGACGATTTAGGCCAAATCTACTTAAATCTCGGATTAGCGGTCGGTGGAAACATAGTATAAATCTAAAAATTGACAAACTCGACTTCCAAAAAATAAGAAACGTATTATGTTAAAAAATATGAAAATGAAAACTTTCAAAAGAATTTGTAAACTTTTCATTAGTTGCAGTGGATGGGTGAAAACAAGAACTAAATCACCACGAAAATAAAAAAATATAAAAGACGAACGGCACAGTTTGGTGGTACAAAGTGTCCTGCTTTTTTTTACTTAACTATTTTAACATTCCATTCTTATACCTAGCTTACAAATATTTGTAGGTAAACATTTCTTAAACTATCCTATCATTAGTTTCCTAAATCCTAAATTAACGATAAGGGTTGTAAAGTGGATAACGACGGTGAGACACATCCCTTGATCACAAAACATAATGTTCACAGATGTAAGTCATAAAATCCTATCCATGAACCCATTTACTGTTTCTATTAAAAAGGTCGACGCGACACAGCGTCGCTGTCCACTTTTATCTTAGGATAATTACTTGCTAAATATTAATACCTAAATAATACTTATATAACTTAATAATGGGCATGGTTGTTACTTTCATTTACCAACCATACTTAATAATATATCAAAAAAATATTTGAACTATCCATCCTTAGGTAACAGCCCCTAGACTATATATACAGTAAAACCCGCTTAAGGGAAACCCTGAAACACTTTTTTCATCCCCAAGTATTTGTCGACCAATTACCTTTAAAACACTCCACTTAAGCGAAACTTGCTTTAGTGAAAAACTCGGATATCTGAAACATATTTTCAGTTAAATTTTATATTTTTCATTGAAAAAAACTCTCTTAAGTGAAACAAAAAAAATTTAATCACCTACACCAAATTTTCATTACAAAAATGACATTTGAATTTCTGATATGTCACAACCGTTTTTGGAATTTTTAAATGCGCTTAAGTGAAATTTTGTTTTCACTTATCCGGACTTCGCTTAAATGAAATTTTTTCACTTAAGCTGGGTTCGTTTAAATGAAAAAACTCGCTTAAGTAAGAGAAAGACTGTGACATTTTGCCGTTTCTCTTAAGCGGGTTTTTCTGTAATAGTTTAAAAAAAAAAAATTAGTAATTCATTTGAACTTTTATAAATACCTGCTAATTTTTAATTGAAATTCCATTAATAAATTAATTTACAATTTTAATATAGGTATACAGTGAATTTTGTTTTTTATTAATGATATATGCTTTTGGATCTGAGTATAGATTTGAATTTGCGGGAACAAAGTTGAGGTAATTGTTTCATACATCAGAGTCACCGGTATTGATCAATGGCTTCAGTGGCGGAATAAATTAACTGCAGGTATATTCATCTTAATATATGAGTAATTAAGTGTCTTAATAGTTTATTTATTTATTTTTTTCTTTTTTGAAGTAAGTCGATGGTAAACTTGTCTTTTCTGCACTGCATTTGGGGACTGCAACAAGAATCGTGTTCACGAAATAAAATTATATATGCTAATTTCTTGAAATAAGATGAACGAACGTCCTTCACAATGGGTGTGTTGTGCATATAATGTGTATAGGTAGTAAGAAATACAAAACATTTTGGCCTGGCTAAGATGTATACTTCGCAAATATTACAAAAATAATTTCCTTTCTCCGTTCCGTTCAAATTACACAAAAATTGATTTAATTCTTATAGCCTTAAACCTACAGCCCCATTAATAAATAAAAGCTTTCCGCTCCGTGTTAGTTGGCATAATGGATAGATAACTTGTACGTTTGATAACTTTTTTTTATTAATAAACATATTTTTGCTTTATGATATCTTTCCATTCTAATGATGTGTCACATATACTATAGTGATGGGCATAATCGAATGATTTGTGTAATCGAGACATTGGTATTCGAGTGATTCCAATAATCGAATGATCATTCGAGATATGAAATAGTACAAAATTGGAATAATAAACCTTTAAAATTTAATAATATGTAGATTCGCTTTGTCCGATAAAAAAAAATTTTTAAATTAAATTTTGGATTTTTGCTTTTTTATTGCAGTCCATTTGGAACGATATGTTCTCTATGCTATAGGTTAGAACCTATCTATCAAGCCACCAATTGTAAAATTCCATCGAAGGATGGCTACGACGACGATGTATTAAAAAACCTTTAAAAAATACGAAAAAAATCGAGTTTTTTTTTCTGCTCCGGAAAAATGCTTTTTTAGGGCAATCTGTTGAGATTTGGATCGAAATACTATCTATGCCTCTAAGCATAGGGTAGTTCCTATCTTTCAAGCCATCATTGTTAAATTCCACCCAAGGATGGCTACGATGACGATGGATTAAAAAACCTCTAAAAAATACGAAAAAAATTGAGTTTTTTTTTCTGCTCCGGAAAAATGCTTTTTTAGGGCAATCTGTTGAGATACAAGCCGCAAATTTGGTGAGTTTAAGTATCATATTATGCCACAGATCTTTACACATTAATTATAAAGAATTATAAGTCGTTTATTAATAAGAGGGCTATTAAGTTTATATAGTTCGTGTGTAAAAAAATCAATTTTTCAAAACAATTTTCTCACATAATGGGTGCATTATATTGTATAATATTTAGAGACGTAAATGATTTTTTTCGTACTTAAGTTGACCGCGTATAATAAATTTTGGTATTCAGTATACTATTTTTTGACATGCAAATCAATTCCCGGTGCCCGCTATATATGAAAATAAAATTCTTTGAACAAATTTCATTAATGGTAATGCTCGGTACATCTAATTACATGTACTATTTGTTTTAATGATCATTTTTAGACCATCAAAACAAACACACCTTGACATAGCTACCAATTAAAGTAATAATTTCAGTTTTTCGGCGAAAGTACCTCAAACCCTTTTTTCATCATAGATTATCCACATTCATACAGATACAAAAATCGATATAATTGTTACTGCGACAACATAATGCACTTTATGTGTTTATTTAAATCTCGAAATTAAGAGTAGATTAGTCACGGACTTATACATGACCCAGTCATGCATTTCATTTTATTAATATATCGCTTCTCAACTGTACAACTAAAAACAACATAAACAGTTTAAATTGTTATGTTATAAATCAGTCTTTTGAGTTATAATTTAAATGACCGATTATCATTTAAATTATAACTCAATTTTGTTAAATTAAATATTTATATAGCAAACGACAACTTGTTTGTTTTATTCTGCAAAAAAATTGGAATCCATTTGAACTTTATAAACAAAGTAATTTTTCAATGGAAATTCCATAAACAAATTCATTTGTAATTCAAATTAAATACTCAGTAAAGTTTGCTTTCTATATTCATGATATTATATGCTTCTACATCTGAGTGTATACCTACATATTTAAATTTGCTAGAACAAAGTTGAATTAAATGCTTCATATAGTTTAAAGTCATCAACAGTACTGACCAATGCTAACTGACATAGAAAAAAATAACAATGTATGTATATTGTACATGACTGACTATGGATATTTCCCATTCATGCAATTTAATATTTATATAAATATTTTGTTTGTTTTTGTTTTTTTGTTAAACAAGAGTTTCTAATATTAGGAGTAGGTATGATGGTGAACTTTTAATTGTATGCACTGCATAATTAACGTGCAAAAAGAATCGTGTTCACGGAATCAAATCGTTTTAGATTTCATAAAATAAGATGAACGATCCTCCTTCACCTTAAAGCGTCTTTTGTCATTATTTTTAGCTTTTTTTATGAACTTCAAGGTGTGTAGTGGATTTTTTGATAAAAATCTAAAAGACATGACATAATATTATACTCTTGTCTTGCTTGAGTGTGATATTTATTTATTTCATCCCAATATTAATGTGAGTTTGACCCCAAATTCGCATTTTTTTCTCATCAGATTATACTTCATATTATCATAGAAAAATTGAATCTCAAGCTTAAGATTAGATAAGTCAAAGAATAATTTGAAGCGAAATTAATTAGGCATAAAGCTGTTAATGAATAAAAATACTTCATGCGCACAGTTGCTTTTGGCAACATTGTATTAA
This sequence comes from Epistrophe grossulariae, assembly GCA_929447395.1. Taxonomy (NCBI): domain Eukaryota; kingdom Metazoa; phylum Arthropoda; class Insecta; order Diptera; family Syrphidae; genus Epistrophe; species Epistrophe grossulariae. The sequence continues at coordinate 1,634,179 of OV839566.1, forward strand.
AATAAAAGTATAACGACTCTTTCCATAAAACCAATATTGCATAACTTCCCAAAAGTATGTCAAGCAAGTCTTTTGGTTTGGACAAGTAAGAAATTAATTAATTAATGAAAATTATGTTGTAATGTTTTGAAAAAAAATAAAAATATTTTACATTTCAAAGAAAATATTGATATGTATAAATATATGTCCCTAAACCCATTGGCTTTCGATGACTGAAGAAAAGGTTTAATGCAAATACGTAAAATAAAAATTCAGACGAGATAACTTACAGTGATGTAGCGTGGCAGGGGCAAGGAGGGCACAGGCCCCGGGCGGCACTTTGCTTGGGAGCGAGCGACGCGGCGGGGGCGGCAAATTTTAAATACGTATATCCGGGAGGCAATTTGCTAGGAGCGGCAATTTATCAAAATATTAATCAAAACAGACGTTCGTGTTAAAGATTTTTGTATGCTCTGTTTTTATATTTTCTTTTCATTTAGATCCATTTTAGGGGCGGCAAATTTCCAAATATCCGTAAGGCAGTTTGCAAGGGGGCGGCAATTTAAAAAAAAATATTTAGTAAAACTGGCGTTAATATAAAAGATTTTTGTATGTTCTGTTTTATATTTTTTTTTGTCATTTGGATCCTTTGGATTTGAAGGGCGGCAAATTTCCCAAAATTTCGGGAGAGTTTTCTAGGAGGTGGCAATTTTTAAAAACATGTATTTATCAAAACAGACGTTAGTGTTAAAAGATTTCTGTATGTTCTGTTTATGTATTTTATTTTCATTTGGATCCATTTTTCTTCAAAATGGATACATTTTATTAATCCAAAGAAATTATTTAAAAGTTTTCGAGCGGTGACACAGCCAATAATTGCAATTCTCCTTCAATTTTAAGAAGTAAAATAAATCTACTCCGTCACAAAATATAAAAGTAAATGCACTGTGTTATTTTATTTTTCAAAAATAAAAACATTTGGTTTGTTTTGACTGATTCGATGTGAGTTGGCTTGGCCTGCTCACTTTTACCACCGGAAAATTTTAATTTTCAATAAATTTACTAATTACATATGTATTCTGAAGTAACTGACAATTTCTGGAGTTATTGCTCGGTTAATTGTGTCATTTATCCGCTTGGGGATGGGGCAATAGGCCAGTGTGCCAAATTTGCAAGTTAATTTGTTCTTCGCTTTAGAATGTTTAGTTTTTACATTTACTGCCTATTTTTCACAGATGGTGTAAGTGAATAAAGACAATTTTTTCGTATTTTTATGTTCACTCTCGCACAAAAAAAATCTGAAATGTCAAATGGCACTTTCGCACAACCTATAATAATAGCATATTTTTTTTTAAGATGTAAAATCTTACGAATTTTTATTACTGGTTAAAAACTCAAAAAAAATCTATCAAAAATGGTTCTGAAAATGTTAAAATAGATGATACAGTTTCGCTCAGTAATATCTGAATATTTAAAATAAAAAATTAAAATTAGCTAGCTGTGATAAATTTACCACCTTTTATTGAACCCTAAAAAACAAGCGAACCGTTTTTGATAAAACAAGTATTGAATACTTCAATTGTACTCCCAATAAAAAAAAACTAAATTATGACAAGGTAAGATATTTCACTTGATTTTTTTTTAACAACAAAAAAATAGAGGCATCAGAAAAAAAGTTGCTAGGGGCGGCAAAAAATGACTTTGCACCGGGCGGGAAAAACCCACGCTACGCCACTGATAACTTATATTGTCATACAAGAGCTCGATACCGATGTTTCTACTAAGATCATAACGGTTACCCTCCGATGGGTCCCAGGACACCGTGATATACAAGGAAATGAAATTGCGGACGAATTGGTCAAAAACGGGTCATCACTTGATCCGAGCCAAACTGAATCCACCATACATATGCCACTGGCTCAAGAAAAAAGCAGAATCCACCAGAGTTTTCTTAAAGCCGCTAACGACAGATGCATGGTCGGAAATTGACACATGTCGGGTTTCAAGAAACTTTTGGCCGGATCTCTCTAAGAAAAAAACTGACTACTTACTCACACTAGGCAGACCTAAATTGTCCCTCTTGATTGGAATCCTAACAGGTCACAACTCAATGGGAACCCACATGAGCAGAATGGGCATCAGCACATCTGACTTATGCAGAGGGTGTCAAGATTAAGAGGCGGAAGAGGGCTCCTATCACTTCCTCTGTGAATGCCCCAGCCTAGTTAGAACTAGAAAGACAGCTCTTGGAGAATATTTCTTCGATGACCTGGGAGACAGAATTCGAGATGGTTCAGGGAGGCACCCAATACATAAGCTCCTTCCCTAACCTTCCTATACACTTCCCTAACCTTCCTAACCCTTCCCTAACATTATCTCCTACTCCCTGGGGAGCACAATGGATACATTGAGATCCGAGTGAGGTAGTTCGGCTTGCCGTGCTATCACTCCTCATAACCTAACCTAACTTAAGACCCATAATATTATGATTAAGATTTTTTTTTTGTTGTTTGGGTTTCTAGACTGATTGTAAAAAAAAAAAAATAAAATTTAATTACAAAAATTAAGACAAACTATGTAAAATGTAATTATTTAAAGTGTGAGAATCAACAAGAACGAAACACTTCTTTAACCTACATAAATGAAATGAATTGGTTTTTTGTTTATATGCGCATATCTCGGGTAAACATCATCCGATTTGCATAGATATTTTTTGTTGGGTTCGTTTTGGACACATACGGGGCCTAAAATTGTAAAAAATTTGTTTTCACTTTTTAAAATGCTAAAATTGATGAAAAACTCCGTATGCGAATCCGAACGGACCAGCTGGTACTATTACATGAAAAGCTATATTTAGGTTATCATCATTTTCTTAAAATAAATACAAGTATGTAAACAATGTACATATTATGTACATACATATGTATATTAGACTGATTCAAAAAAGTTAAAAAGTCTCCCATTTTCAATGCCACTACCTTTTTAGTTGAATTAAGTGAAATGATGGGCCGCTAAACATTTCAACCTTTTAGATTAAAATTTATGGGTCGCTTATTTTTTTTTCTTGAGGCTAGTTTCAGTTACGATTTAACGAGTTCGGTAAAATTCGTTCTAAATTGACCGATTACGGTATTTCCCAGAATATGTAAGGACATGATTTAGACAACTATTCGAATGTCGTCTATTTAGACATATCGTCGGCTAAATAGGTAAAGCTGCTAAGTCCACTTTTGGGACGAAATTGAGATTTTGATGCCATTTTCTTAAGAAACACATTCTGCACAAAATGGCTTAATCACTTCTGTGATCTGTCCAATGTATCTTAGTTGTTGCAGAATCCTTAATAGAAAATCAGTTTAATGTAATTAGTCAGGCTTATGTAATTTTTTTTTTCACTCCTGTATAATTTGTAAAAGTGGACTTAGCAGTTTTACGTATTTAGCCGACGATATGACTAATTTGACATCTGTTCAATTATAGTTTTCTAAGCAAACTTAATGAATACATATGACCGTCATTCAATTGGATTAGAATATGCTTAAAATATCAGAAATTAACCAACATTTCAAAGCCTATTTAAGCCCAGTTTAATTGTAGAACCAAGATTTAAAAATTTCTTAAAAACAAAAACCGAACTCTTGACTTGTAAATATTTTAATTTAATTACTTTTTTGTTTTACAGTCAATTTCTTAGTAAAAAATAATTTTTTCACTATTTTTTTCACACCGATAAAAACTAAAAATATCACTGCAAGTAGGACAGCATATACATCTAAGTTGTAATAGGTGAACCAATACATTTTCGACGAAGCATTTACAGCCAATGGTAATCCTTTTGTTCTAACAATGTTTTCCACCCACCAGATAGCCAATTCAAGTGGTGGTTGAGGACGATTTCTAAATGCTTCTGAAATAATCTGTGCACTTTCTTGAACACTATAAATATAAAAGACAATTAAAATCTGATCTTTAAATTGCAAAAAAATATCTGTATGTACCTTGGACTCAGAGCGGTTCGAAGAGCTTTAAGTATGTTTTCCTCCTGCAAGTCACGGTAATGTAATGTTACACCTGCATTTCGAGCCTGAATTGCAGCAGCATTCAGAAATTGATCACCGAAAAATGGAGTTACAACAACAGCAACACCACAATGACAACCTTCAGTGGTTCCAAGTAAACCACCGTGAGTCATAAACACCTTGACATTGGGATGGCACAATATATCCCTTTGAGGCATCCAATCACGGAGGTAAAAGTTTTTCGGTGGATTAGGAAGTGATGATTTTGGCCATTTCAGAAGTATAAGTTGGTCAAATTGTGATAGTGCTTTTATAAGGGCATTTTTCTTTTCAGTTGATAAGGTTTCCGGTCGAACCATAGAACCCCAGCTTACGTATATTGCCCCATTTTTGGCATTATCAAGAACTTGTTTTAGTTCCTATAAATATAAATAATGTAAATTTCTTTGAAATCAAAAATTCATAATCTTCATTTACCGGATCTAGAGGTTTGGCTTTTTGAATATGTAATCCTCCAATTTCGACAATTCCAGGGACATACGGCATAGGACCGGTCAAAGAGTAATGTTGGTTTATGAGCATCAAACTTGTATTCATAACTAGTTGCTCTATTGGTGGGACGGAATCTCCATAATATTTACGGATCATATTATTGGTGGCACGTTGACAAATGAATCTCAAAAAATAAAACAAATTTCCATTGAAAATTATTTTGATACATAAAGAAATATTATAAGGGTAAGTTTTCACATTTTTGAACATTTATACATTTAAAATGTCAATGTCAAGGATTTTGTTAATATTTTCGAAAGTATTTGTAAATGTCAATAATTATGAAAACCCACCAAAACTTTAAACTTACTCATGCAAAAAATTGAAAACTCGTTGATGTATAACATTATTTAATCTTTGGAGGAAACCCATTTGGTTTGAGTGGCCTAAAAAGTGATTCGGCATAAAAGACGATACAAATGGACTACCCATTCTATTATAATGCCATGGCATAGGAGCGTGACTAGTCAATCCGATTACAGGTGCACCCAACTTATGAGCAATTGCCAGCATGCAGTCATTTACAAAATTCTCCACTAATACCACGTCGAATTTTTTCGAAGATTTCAGGACTTCTTTGATAGCTTTTGACTCAAATGCTGCTTCACATGCCTCAATTCCCAATTGATTTAGAACAACAAAATTAGCTAGCTTTATTTCTCTCAGCCAAAAGTGTAACATTTCAATTAGCTGAAAAAAAAGAAAGAATATTAAAGTTCGAATGAATTGAATTAAAATTTGTATTGTTAATCTTTTACTTACGTTGAGGTCGACAAAATTAACAATTACAGGCAAACCATCCAAAGCTAGGTCGGTATAGTTAGCAACAGGTTTTTTGTTTGGAAAATAGCTGACTACCGTCACATCATGTCCTGCCTCAGCAAGACCCAAAAATAGAGGATGAAAAAAATCAAAATGACTTTTTCCTGGATAGGGGAAAAGGCCTAGTATTCTTGCCCCATATATAGAATTTACTGTGCTTGTAAAACATAATAAGGAAATCAATCCGCATATCTTCATTTTGAAATGATAACTGTAACAAAAATAAAATGAATTTTTAAATAGAATAGAACACAAAATACTACCACAAAAGTCGCGAAACAAGAAATAATATTGAATAAATTAACTTTGCAAAAAGATTATAATTATATGCATGTCTTTTTGAAGCTTAAATGGAATTTTTAGAAATTTAATTTACATTGTAAACCTTCGTTAACAGACTTATTCTAATATGAGCGGATTAGTATTTCCAACAATTTAATTAATTTATTTAAATTCGTTCTGATTAAGGTGTTGTACAACCTTATGCTGACGGCTGACAAAAAGAAAGAACATTGTTTTATTGATTGAAATTAACTGTAAGTTTTCAATATTTTAAATCCATACCTACTATCAATATTGCAATTTAAAAAAAGATAATCAAAGATAACATTGTAAAACCAATAAAAGTATTAAGTTGCATTTTGTATCGTGATTCGTGAGTACATGATTTGCGGAGTCATGTGGAAAAATTAGAACACAATAAGTTACAAAGGACCAGTCATTTTTTAAACATAAATTAATTTTAACTGCAGTTTAAGTTCAGTTTTCTGTCATTGTAATTTTTATATTTAAAATTTTACCCAACTGAGATATTAAGATAACTATTTATTAAAGAAAATAGTCAAACTTTCGACTCTAGTCGAGAGTATAAAATATAGATCAAACGCTTCCGCAGCAAAAAAAACTTATTTATTAAGTTTAGTTATTAAAAAACGCCAATTATACATTCCACGAAATGTGAGAATCAACAACAACGAACAATTCCACAAAGTTTTTTTTTTGAGTCAGTGACAAACAAAATTATTACTCTTTTTTCTTTTTAACAATAATCAATAGGTATTTTAAATAGTCTTATTTTCGAGATTTAAGAAACTCGGGAATGTATGAGACTTTCAGATGTGATATTTTAAATTTTTAATTAAAATTTTTCTATCTGGTTTTTAATTATGTACAAAAGTTCGTGTGGCTAGAAATTAAAGATACAACTTTTTGTTTTCATCGAAAAAGAAATGTAATTGAAAATAATCACAGAATGGTGTAAACAGAAATTAATTTTCAAATTTTCAGAGTAAATTGTACACTACAGGTGACGACGATATAAAAAAGCTAAAAGCGGTTTACTTATTTAAGAAGATAAACAAATAATATTGATGTCAAAGGGATTTTACCACTCAATAACAAATCATTTAATCACGCAGAAATAAAAAACTCGAACACAAAAGAAAAGAAAAACAAATCACTCGACAACAGCTATCTATAAAGGTGACGCTAAACACAAGATTACAAATTGTGACAGACTTGAGGTAGAGAAGAGAAATTACAAACTATGAAACCATATTTTGTCACTTAAAACTCAAAACTAGACTTTTTTTTTGCTAATTATATTTTATTTAAATTGTTTATTATTAAACTGTTTATATATTTTTTTCAATTCTGTTTTTATACTTAAATACCCGACTGCTGCCTTGCCGGATCACAACTTCACTCCGCAAACACTCAAACTCTATTCACAACAGAGCAAAAGCTACATATGTGCGAGTTAAATGTTGATAGATGATCAATGATCATGATTGTTAAATTTTTCTTCGTACAAACTGGAAAAAAAGCTTTTATGATGTTCATTTCATATGACTTTTAAAGTTCGAAGAGAGCAACTTTACGATAAAATCAGTGTGACCAGACTTTATTAAAGATTTAATTTTTAAACATAATTAATTTAAAAATAGAAATAAAGATAAAGAGAACATTAAACAGTTATTAAAAGGTAACTTAAACTTTTCAATCAATGAATAGTTTAATAAAGTAAATGATGGTATTTCTGAAACTACCTGACCTTTTAAATTGCATACTTGTTTTTTTATAAATTCCAAATTTGAGGTGCTAAAAGTCTTATACTGTGACCTTGAATTTTTTTTTTTAATCATAAAAAAAATCTACGCTTGACCAATTTCCGAATAAAGTTGACCTTTTATAAGTATTTATAACATAACCTTTCAGATGGTATGCATTTTTTTGCGAAATTCCACAAAAGAGGTGCTAAAAGTCTTATACTAATGACATTGAAATTTTTTTTTTAAATTCAAAAAAAGAAATCTATAATGCCTGACCAATTTCCGAATATAGCTGACCTTTTTTGAGGATTGAGTTACCTTTCAAATGGTATATATTTTTTTTGAATATTCTATAAATGAGGTGCTAAAGGTACACGAGTTATATATAACAAAGGCCTCATCAAATCACAACAAATCCAAGATAAAAATGCAGACGACAAAAACCTCACATTGCAAAAAACCCCAGATAAAAGCGCAGACGAAAAAAGCCTTACATTGCAACAAATCCCAGATAGAAATGCAGACGAAGATATAAACACACAAACAAAAGATGATATTATATTCAATCATCCATAGACCACCCAGATAGCAGACACACCATATCGTGGGAATAAGATAAGAACAGACCACTCAGATAGCAGACACGCCATCGAAAGAATAACATAAGAACCCTATATAAGTTAAGCGATCATATTGTATTAGTTCAGTAGTAATAGTAGTTTCAAATTATAACTCAGACGAATAAGTCGTCTTAAAATAAAGATTTTTTTTAAAAACTTAAAAATCAAATACAATAATTAAATTGGCGCAGTCGGTAGGATACAAATATATTTTTTGTATCCTTTAAGAACCATTACCCCGTTTTTACAAAGTGAAATTATCTTCGAAATTAGCTCTGCGAAAAAGAGAAAAAATTTTTTCGAAATAACGACTTAAAATAACGGTAACGCGATAGTTAAAAAAGTGAATACGATACAAAAATCGATCGGAAAACATTTAAAACTATTGCAACTGCAACTCAGTGAAAAAGTGAAGAAGTCCTTAGCGAAAATAAAGACTTCCAAAACTAATTCAGTGAATATAAAAAAAAAAAAAAAAAACAAAATTTTTAAATCAGTTAGTAGCTCATGTTAATGAATATAACCATGCTACGAAGCTTCATAGAGGAGAACTGAATATAAAAAAAAAAAAAAAAAAAAAAAAATATATGACAATAAAAATAAATTAAAAAATATAATTGACTAAATGCTACCAGAAAATATTATAAATTTGCCGAAAGGAGCAGAAGCCCCACAAGGAAAAGAATTACACAGGGAGCAAAACAGGGAACAAAACTGGGTAGACGACGAGGCAACAGCCGATTTCGAGGAGCACTTCAGATCCATTCAACAAAAATTGAGGAGAAACCAACTAAACAAAAATCCATCATCCAGAGAAAATCAACAACTGTAGAACAGAAGAAACCAAGAATTATGTAAGAATATTTTAAGAATAAAATAACAATAAGAATTTTATAAGAATATTTAAAGAAAAAAAAAAAAAAAATCTTAAGAGTAATAAGAATATTTTGAGAATAAAATAACAATAAGAATTTTATAAGAATATTTAAAGAAAAAAAAAAATCTTAAGAGTAATATCTTTTTTTTTATAAATTAAATTTCAAGAGTTAAATTGTAAACCAATTTCCACAAACATGAATCTAAATAATAATCAACCTGGGCAAGTAGACGAAACACCCAAGAAAAATTTAACGTTAGACCCGTTAAAGTACATCGAAAAGCTTCCTACATTCGATGGTCGTTCCGAAGATCTCTACACATTCTTAACGAACGTAGATGACATAATCCCCACATTACTAGAATATAATACACAATCTCAAAGAATGTGTATTAACATTCTAAAGTCAAAATTTATTGGCAAAGCTAAACGCTGTATTGAGATTCATGCTCATTTACAAAAATGGCAAGACATTAAACAAATGCTTATTAACAATTTCGGAGGATTTAAAAACTCCTTTCAAATATATGAAGATTTACGTCAAACCAGCTTTAAAGGTGACGTATTAACATTTTATAATAACATTCAAAAAACCTTGTGCGACTTAAATCAGAAAAGCGTACAAGAAAACAAATCACACGAGGTAGAGAATAATAACCTTACTGCCTTAAATATTTTTAAAGAAAAATTACCGACAAACATGAGGACAATCCTCTACGCCCTTAAACCAACAAGTTTACAACACGCTCTCTACGAACTCACACATGCAGGATTTGTCAATTCAAGTCCTTTTGAAGAAAAACCTCATAAATCTCAAAATAATCAACACACCCAACATAAAAATTTCGAACCAAAAATATATTACCCCCAACAACAACAACAACAAACACCTAGATCAAATTACCAAAATCACGGACAATTTAGGAACAACTTTGGTTATAACAATTTCAGACAGCAACAAACTTTTAAACCTCCATTCAACCACTTTAATAATAATAATCAAAATAACAATAATTTCAGACCCCAAAATAACTTTAATAATAGTAGAAACTATAATAACAATAATAATAATAATAATAATAATCAAAGACCACAACCTATGGATGTAGATCCAGGAAGTAGTCAACTTCGGCGAATAGCGCCTAGACAGATGAATTATTCAAGAAGAAATAATAGTACCGAATACTATAGCAACGAAAGGAATGATCCTGCGGGATTAGAAAAAATAAATAGCAACCAAGAACCTGACACAAATTTTCGGGTACAAGCCTCGGAAACAGATCAGGACTTCCCTATCTCAAGTTAGAAAAAAACGGGAAATGTATAAGAATGCTCATAGATACTGGAGCAACAAATAGTATTATAAATAAAAAAGATTCACCCCCAAAATATATTATCAAAAGAATTACCCCTTTACAAATTAATACAGTAGGAAATCCAGTCATCGTGACAGAAGAGGCAACATTTCCTAAAGACAAATTCGCACTACCCGTTAAAGAAGATTGCACATTCCAAATTATGAGCTTTAGCGAACATTATAACGGATTAATAGGAAATAATATCTTAATGACGAATAATTCTAAAATTGATTATAAAACAAAAACTCTCGAATTAAACAACACAAAAATTCCTATTTTTTTTGATGAAACCGATGAACAAGAATATGCTGTGGAAATTCATCACCTAAACGACTTAAAACCATACGACTCAATATTTGATGAATTTGAGGAAAAAAATACGAACCACATGAATACGGAAGAAAAAGATAATTTATTTAGAACCCTTAAAGACTATTCAGATGTTTTCTTTCATAAAGGAGATGATCTATCTTTCACTTCACACGTGAAACATAAACTTCCACTTAACGACACTTCTCCAATATTTACAAGGATATATAGATATCCTGAAGTACATAAAAACGAGGTTAATAGACAAGTTCAAGAACTTTTAGACCAAGGAATAATAAAACATTCTACTTCACCTTATAATGCCCCTATTTGGGTCGTTCCCAAAAAAGCGGACAAAATGGGAAACAAAGAATGGCGTATTGTAATTGATTATCGTAAATTAAATCAAGTTACCAAAGAGGATAAATTCCCTATTCCTCTGATCGAAGATATATTGGACAAAATGGGTAGAGCTAATTATTTCTCTACATTAGATTTAACGAAAGGATTCTATCAAATAGAAATTAATCCGGAAGATCGAGAAAAAACAGCATTTTCGACATTATCAGGTCATTATGAATGGATACGTATGCCTTTCGGGTTGAAAAATGCACCCGCTACGTTCCAACGCATGATGAACGAAGTATTAAGAGACTTCATAGGTAAAATTTGTTATGTATATCTCGATGATATCATAATCTTCAGTACTTCACTTCAAGAACACATTCTCCATTTAAAAATGATATTCGAAAGACTTCGTAAAGTTAATTTAAAAGTTTCGTTAAATAAATGCGATTTTCTGAAAAAAGAATCAGAATTTTTAGGACATATCATCACGCCAGAAGGCATAAAACCGAACCCATCAAAAATACAGACTATCAAAGATTTTCCTATACCCAAAACCGTAAAAGAGATACAGTCATTTCTCGGACTGACAGGGTATTACCGTAAATTCATTCAAGACTATGCAAAAATTATCAAACCAATGACCCTCTATTTGAAAAAAGATACTAAAATTGATCTAAATAATGAAAAATATATCGAAGCATTCGACAAACTAAAAGAAATAATGACAGATACCTTGATAAATAAACATCCAGATTTTAATAAAGAATTTCTATTAACAACAGACGCTAGCAATTTTGCTATTGGTGCTGTATTAAGCCAGTCTCATGGACCACTTTCTTTTGCTTCACGCACACTTAATAAACATGAATGCAACTACTCTACGATAGAGAAGGAGTTACTTGCAATTGTCTGGGCAACCAAACAATTTCGTCATTACCTTTACGGTAGGAAATTTAAAATACTAACGGACCATAGACCTCTCGTATGGCTCCATAATTTAAAAGAACCAAATTCGAAACTCCAACGATGGAAAATAAAATTGGAAGAATTCGATTTCAATATTGAATATATCCAAGGAAAAGAAAACAAAGTGGCAGATGCCTTATCAAGAATTAAAATAAGTGAAATAAATGCATTAAAAGAAGACTTAGTATCCACCCAACATTCAGTAGAATCTGATAGCACAGATTTAATTCCAATAACTGATAAACCCTTAAATATGTTCAAGAGACAAATCATAATAAAAAAGACAGACATTAATTCAGAAAAAATTACTTTCCCATACAAAGGAAAAAGACTTATTATTATCACGCGAAAAGAATTTACAGACAAAGACTTTGAATTCATAATTTCAGAATGCGACACAAACATTACAAATTCTATATTTTTCGATAACGATGATATAGCTTTAAAAAGATACGAGACAGAAGACGAACTCTTCTTAAAATTCCAGAACTATTGGAAAAAGCATCATAACGGACAAAAACTATTAAGAACAATGACAAATTTAATAAATTTATATCCCCCAAGAACGGAAGACGAAATAATTAAAATACACAAATCACATAACCACATAGGTATAGAAAAAACCTATCTAGAAATAATAAGAAAATACTTTATGCCAAATCTGAGAGAATTAATTAATAAAATAATAAACAATTGCGAAATTTGCAACTTTAAAATTGAAAGAAACCCAATCAAACTCCCTTACGAAAAAACACCTACACCTAAAGGTCCACACATACACTACCATATGGATTTATATATCGTAAAGAAAAATAAAACCATTTTAACTTGTATAGACAAATTTTCAAAATTTGTAGCAGTAGAAAAAACAGAATCAAAAAACCAATTGGATGTTCTTAACGCAATGATCAAAATTTTTAGCTATATGACTAAACCAAAATTCTTAACTATAGACAACGATACAACATTCGGTTCTCCCACAATAACCAAATATCTCACAGACAACGAAGTAATTACTCACACCACTACTCCTTATCGCCATACCGGAAACTCAGATATCGAACGATTCCACAGTACTCTAAACGAGAACCTTAGACTTTTTGAAAGAGAAAAAAATAATTTAGTTGACAATTTAGCGCGATCGGTTGAAGTTTACAATCGGACGATTCACTTGACTACTTTAGAAAAACCAAATGATATACACTTCGGTAAAGTGAACCCGACAAAGGTTTATGAAAGGATAGAAAAAGTTAAAACTAGAAATACTCTTAAAATTAATAAAGGAAGAAATGATTGTGAAATAAATCCAGAATTTACAAATTGTAACCCCATTGGAATTGACAAATTAAAAACGAAACACATTAAAGTGAAAGTGATAAAAACAGACTTAAACAAAGTGACTATACAGCCTCGCATTAACAAACAAATACTACACAAAGACCAATTCAGGAAAAAGAAAAAATTTACTAAACCTATTAATATCCCTTTAAACTCTATTAATAATAAAAATGACAACCCAAGCCCTAATAGTGATACTGACTCTATGGCAGTCAATACTGGTTAAAACCCAAGACTTACAAGTGTATGAAATACATAAAGAATTTGTTTTAATCGAATCAACTCCAGTACATTTAATTGAAGATTACTGCAACATTTTACACATAATCAATTTAACTAAATACGAAGAAATAATAAACGAACTAAAATCCCAATATAAATCAATCCCTAATAAGACTTACAAACAACTTAGCGATCTTACAAAATTAGAAAATAAAATAAATAGATTAATCCCTCACAAGATCGTGAAAAGAGGAGTAATTAACTTTATAGGTTCAGGAATGAAGTTCCTCTACGGAACAATGGACAACGATGACCGCGAAGAAATCGAAAACAAATTAAAAGAATACGAAATAAATAATAAACAATTAATAAATAATAACAATGCTCAAGTAAAAATTAATGAACGATTTGACGGACAGTTTAAGAAATTGACAGAAATAGTTAATAAAGGTACGACCACAATAAATGCACTTAAAAACCGAAAAATAATATAAACGACCTAAGAATAGAACTAGAATTTAAAGATCAAGTAAGAGAAGTAAGACATAATTTCGAACTCATTGAAGACGTAGTGCTTAACGCACGCACGGGTGTTTTAACTCACGATATCCTCACGTTGGAAGAAATTCAGGAATACAATTTAACGTTTGAAACTTTGGAACATTTAAAAATGCATTTGGCTATATACGACGAAAATATATTAATAATAATTTCTATACCCCAATTTTCAAAAGAGTCTTATAATAAATATTACTTACAAGATTTTCCAATAATAAACAAAACAATCAACTTATTAACTAACGAAATTTATAGACTAAGGAATAATCTATACTACCCAAGTGTAGAAACAAAAAATTTAACTAAAATAAATGATGAATGTATTAATGATATTATTTTGGAAAATGACCCGAATTCATGTAAAATTAAATTTTTAAACGAAACAATTGTAAAAGAATTAGGAGAATATTTAATCCTAAAAAATGTAAAACACATAAATCTAACCCAAAATTGTAATAAAAATAATTACAGCTTAGAAGGTAATTATCTTATAAAATTCAAAGAATGTAAAATATATTTAGACAATAAGTCTTTTAATAGGAGAGAATACAAAGGAGACTTAATAGTCCCTACACTAAATTTTAACTATGAAAATGATAAAGATATTGAAATTATAGATTATAAACCAATTGAAAATATTAAAATTTTAAAATATATAGAAGTATCTCCTCAACAATTAACATTTAGTATTACGACTCTAATAATTGTAACTACAATAATAATAGTATTATATATGTATTTAAAAAATAAGAACAAAAGATCAAATAATTCAATAGCGGTGAATCTACCATCGGTCGAATTCCACCAGATGGACGATTCAAGGAGGGGAGGAGTTATATATAACAAAGGCCTCATCAAATCACAACAAATCCAAGATAAAAATGCAGACGACAAAAACCTCACATTGCAAAAAACCCCAGATAAAAGCGCAGACGAAAAAAGCCTTACATTGCAACAAATCCCAGATAGAAATGCAGACGAAGATATAAACACACAAACAAAAGATGATATTATATTCAATCATCCATAGACCACCCAGATAGCAGACACACCATATCGTGGGAATAAGATAAGAACAGACCACTCAGATAGCAGACACGCCATCGAAAGAATAACATAAGAACCCTATATAAGTTAAGCGATCATATTGTATTAGTTCAGTAGTAATAGTAGTTTCAAATTATAACTCAGACGAATAAGTCGTCTTAAAATAAAGATTTTTTTTAAAAACTTAAAAATCAAATACAATAATTAAATTCACGTAACCTTGGGACGAAACTTTAAAAATTAATTAAAAAAAATCCAAGGCTGACCAATTTCCGAAACAAGCTGACCTTTTATGAGGATTGAGTTACCTTTCAAATGGTATATACATATATTTTTTCGAATATCCCATAAATGAGGTGCCAAAAATCGCTAATGACCTTGAAAAATCCAAGCTTGGATTACAAGTTTTCCAAGCCTAATCAATTTCTGAAAATAGCTGACCTTTTATGACAAATTAGTGACCTTTTAGATATGGCATACTTTTTTTGCGAATATCCCATATATGAGGTGCTAAGATCCCGGAGCCAAAGCATGGGCTTTGATTTTACTTTGCAGCAGTGACTTTTAGTTAAAACGAATAATAGTATAGTAGTTTTTGAAAGGGCTTTTATCTTAAATATAACTTGATTTTTTAAGGAAAGAGACTTAGTTTAGTTAAAACAAATTAAGTGATTATAAGGGCTTTTAGTTTACCTAAAACAAAACATCATTTTTTAAAGAAAGAGACTTTTAGTTTAGTATTATTTAATATCAGCTGTACCAAAGCTGATCTCTGAGTTTTATATTGTATACTTAAACCTCTACTATATTTTGAATAGATAAGCTATATACATATACAGCCTTATTTATTAGATATCACTAATACTCGTTTCAACCTCGGAATAGTTAAACCGAGTCGAAGCACATAACGCCACGTCAAAAGGTTTTTGCTACACCCTCCTTATGTCAAATATATTATCAAAAAAACCAATATCTCTGGTTATTATAATATGGGATTAAACGAGTTTTGAACTGCAACTAAAGCGTTTAAAGAATTTAAATCATTTATAAATGCAAAATAACCATCCATTTTGCCTTACAATTAGTAACAAACGGATAAAAAAAACTTCTACACTCTATTTTAGTTACTAAATGTCATGTCATTTAGATACTAAAACGGCTTTACTACGGCTTTAATCCTACTATGTACCAGTTTTAAATTACTCCGCCTCTAATCCTCGTTTATTTTTTTATAAGTAAGTTTTTCAGGATTAGAGGCGAAGTAAAGTCGGAGTAAATTCACTCCGTCGCTAAAACGACTTAATAAATAAGAATTTGTTTGACGTGGCGTAAAGACGGAGTAAGTGCTTCGACTCGGTTTGACTATTCCGAGGTTGAAACGAGTATTAGTGAAATCTAATAAATAAGGCTGATACATATTAGGTCGTCATGGATCCGCACAGATTTTCATTTTACCTAATACAGAATTCAATAATAACATACAAACTGAATAGTTTTTTTTTTTTTAATTTTATTTAAAGCACATTGATTTTTCATTATTACATTGAAATAATATTAATATTATAATATTTTGTATAATTTGTACAGAAACAGTTCACAAAATTTTTGGTAATAGCTCATTTTTATTACATTTAAAATTTATTTTATCTAATTACTTAATTTAATAGTTATTAATAATATTCTATAATTTTTATTTATAAATACTCATATAGTTAGTACGGTAATTTATTATAGCTAAATGTTCATTGTATATAATTAATAAGTATATTTATAAATAATTCAAAAAACGTATTCCGTCCCCTTGTTGTTTTGTTAATAATTGTTTATATTTATAAGTGGGTATAAAACCTGAGAGAAAAAAATTCCCACTTAATCAAATTTTTTTTATTTTAGTTTTTGCATTAGGGCTTGAAACCGCAGCAATAAAAATGTAATTTGAGATCACATATTGGAGTAACACCTAAACATCCATTACATTTTTTATATGGCTGAATGTGTTTATACTATATTTTTTTTTTATATTTTCAGTAGATGAGTCCGATGAAATTTCTTTGTTCAAACACTACAAATTTTCTACAGGTTGTCATGTTTTTCGGCTGAATTTTTGAGCGGCATGAATAAATGTTTTTCGGAAAGAAGGGTATAACTATACAATCTGAGCCACGATGTCGAGAAACTAGGAAAAGTCTTACTTACTTATACATAATATGTATTTTGTTTAACCTGGACTATATTAGTGCCATTTCAAATCGCACAAATCCAAATATCCTAAATATGAAAAATTACACATCTTCCAAAATTAGAACTGGGATTTCATTTATGCGCTTTTCTTTTTAAAATTTCAATATTCCGAAATCGTGTTGGTCGATTTTTTTAAAACTTGTAAATAACTGTTAAAAACTAAAAAGAAAAAGAAGTTGAGTAAAGGAATGCTAATTTTAATCTCCGCGGATCTGGATCGGGGATATTTTTTAACACGTAACATAAATAATCCTGTTTTCTATCTGGATGTAATTTAAAGATCCAAAAATTAATTTAAACTGTGTGAAATATCTACATGTCCAAATATATATTGGGCAATTTAACATATTTTACTTTTCGGTGGATTGGTTTTGCGCGATTTGACATGGTATCGATCTTGTTGTACAAATCGAACACGCAGAAAAAATAATAACTTTTTTGTAGCGTTAAAAAAATGTGTTAAATATTACGTAGACAAGGGTAAAAATTACATAGTTCACTTGTTAATTCTAACGTAGTCGACTCGATTAAAATAAATTAACAATATAAAAACCAACAAAAGGTTATATGAATGGAGAAACTTGGTTAGAATTCGCAATTTTGAAAATCGTTTATGTTAAATGAGTAACTTGTTTAAATCAAATAATCATATTTGGTTAATTTCACACATCTCTAAGTAAATTGGTTAGCGATTTAATTTGTTTCATTAACTAACTTAATTGGTTATTAAAACCGAACAAACTTACCCAGAAGTAGTTTAATAAAAATTAGTTGAGTGTGTAGATTAAAATAATTTTGTTTAATCGAGCTGACTCGTAAACAATGTTTTGTTATTTAATTTAACAGAGTTCTATGTTGTTTTCAACCGATCATTTTCTGCCTGAAATAGAGATGTTTTAAAAATTAATTAAATTCTTATTCAGGAGAAATTCGCTAGACTTATAGAACAAATACAAAATGTCAATCGAATTTCATAACACCCATTATAAAAAAACAAATAGTATAAAATCTCTTAGTAACTGGCATTACTGCCACGAGCTGAGATACTCATTCGACGTTCAACACGATTCGAATGTGGTAAATCACATCCCGGTGGGGGGTAGCGCCATCGCCTTGGTCGAGATAGCAGGGTCCCATCGGTGGAGGCACGACTACGGAATGGTGTCTCCATTTCACCCCTCGAACTGCACAAGCTATTTGATCCGACTTTATCTCCGAATTCGTTGTGGGCACAGCGTTCCTCAAGGCATGTGTTATCTGAAATTGCATCTTAATCAAATAAAAGAAAATATTGAAATCTGATAAATAATATAGTTTTACCAAAAAATGACCTTCGGGAATTATTCTCACTCGACGAAGCCGGATAGAAGGCGACTCCGGAATCGGGGCTTAAAACCATTTCAGTGGCATTTTGGACGTCACTTGTGGACCGTTTGAGTTTGGGAAACTTGCTAAGTACCCTCCAAAAGCGACATACATCTCGAAATACCGATTGAACCTTTCGACAAAAATAAACACTACGTTATTGTATATACACAAAACCCACCCCCCTCCGAGATATAGATTACCTGATCAACACTTTCTCTTACGGATATTTCATGAAAGCAAACACATGAGATTTCCCGGAATCTTCGCTGTCCTTCTTCGACGCTCACCATACGGTCTTCAAATTGATCCGTTTTGTTGCCAACCAGAATCACTGGGACATCTGAAATACCATCCTAAGAGAGTAAAAGGAAAGGTTAGTGGCTTTGAATGAAAATGTTTCTATGGGGGTGTCGGAGCAGGGTATGTGAGTTGTGTGGTATTAAAAGGATGACAGTGGCATGGAATTGGGTTGCTCCCATACTGTTCTTACTGACATGTTGAATAAAAAATCAGGAATTTAATTTATATTATTGCCTGGGATTTAGTGTAGCTATGTATAGGTAGGTATGTATGTGAGTATGTATTGGACATGTGAGGCTTTATTGTCGGGAATATTGTTATTTATTTGAGCAGGGCAATCGAGAAGAATTTCTGGAATTTGTTTCTTTTACCATCTAAAGAGACTGATTTTTTTTGTTGCGATTCAGCTGCCCGATTATAAGTCTTGTGAAGTTAGCAAAACAATTGTTTAAAATTTAATAAAAAATTAGAGTTCCCGGTAGCAAACAAAGAGTTCTAGAGTTCCTCACACTTTTTTTCAATAGTTCTGGCGAATTAAGTGCTTAAATTCGAAAAATAAGTTTTTTGTGCTAACTTCACGCAGCAACGACTTTTTTGAGAAAAAGAGTTCTGAGCATGTTTTTCAACTTAAAGTCAAGAGTTCTAGAGTTCCTGATGAGTTTTAGAAAGAGTTCTGCAAAATTGGAAAAGTTAGGGCAAATTAAGTTGCCCATCGACTTAGAACAAAAAAATGTGAAAATCCAAAAAAATCAAAAAAAAGGAGTTCTGATTAGAGTTCCCGATAGCAAACAATGAGTTCTGAACATTTTGTAATTAACTTTTTTTTCTAAAACAAATTTTTCAAAAGTTATTCGCAAATTTAGGTGCCCATTGACTTAGAACCAAAAAATGTCAAAATCCAAAAAAATCAAAAAAAAGGAGTTCTGATTAGAGTTCCCGATAGCAAACAAAGAGTTCTGAACATTTTGTTAATAACTTTTTTTTCTGAAACTAATTTTTCAAAAGTTATTCGCAAATTTAGGTGCCCCTTGACTTAGAACCAAAAAATGTCAAAATCCAAAAAAATCAAAAAAAAGGAGTTCTGATTAGAGTTCCCGATAGCAAACAAAGAGTTCTGAACATTTTGTTAATAACTTTTTTTCTAAAACTAATTTTTCAAAAGTTATTCGCAAATTTAAGTGCCCATTGACTTATAACCAAAAATGTCAAAATCCAAAAAAGGAGTTCTGATTAGCTATAAGCAATTGTGAAAACTGAAAATATAATGTTTTAAAATAACATTTCTTCTACTTAGTTACTTTCGCCACTAGCTACAACTGAGTTTCTTAATTTTTTGCTTACCTACCCAAAATTTGTTCTCATTTTCGCAAAGCAAAATACCTACCAGCCTACTCACCTTCAAGTTATTAGGAAAATGTTCAGAACTCTTTGTTTGCTATCGGAAACTCTAATCAGAACTCCTTTTTTCTGATTTTTTTGGATTTTGACATTTTTTGGTTCTAAGTCAAGGGGCACCTAAATTTGCGAATAACTTTTGAAAAATTTGTTTCAGAAAAAAAAGTTATTAACAAAATGTTCACAACTCTTTGTTTGCTATCGGGAACTCTAATCAGAACTCCTTTTTTTTGATTTTTTTGGATTTTGACATTTTTTGGTTCTAAGTCAATGGGCACCTAAATTTGCGAATAACTTTTGAAAAATTTGTTTTAGAAAAAAAAGTTAATTACAAAATGTTCAGAACTCATTGTTTGCTATCGGGAACTCTAATCAGAACTCCTTTTTTTTGATTTTTTTGGATTTTCACATTTTTTTGTTCTAAGTCGACGGGCAACTTAATTTGCCCTAACTTTTCCAATTTTGCAGAACTCTTTCTAAAACTCATCAGGAACGCTAGAACTCTTGACTTTAAGTTGAAAAACATGCTCAGAACTCTTTTTCTTAAAAAAGTCGTTGCTGCGTGAAGTTAGCACAAAAAACTTATTTTTCGAATTTAAGCACTTAATTCGCCAGAACTATTGAAAAAAAGTATGAGGAACTCTAGAACTCTTTGTTTGCTATCGGGAACTCTTTTTTTTTATTAAATTTTAAACAATTGTTTTGCTAACTTCACAAGACTCCGATTATATGTTAAAATGTTTTGCGATAGTGTATTTGGTGTCGCTGTGAATCTTTGTCAGATTTGTTTAACATTAGCTCTGTCCCCAACATTTTTCGCACTAAATCTTGGTGAAATGTCAAATTTGAGGAGTGGACATGGAATGCTCTCAGAGAGAAAGAAAACTGACAGAATGTCGGCAACGGTTTTCGCACTAATTTGGACCACTTTTTAAACGTCAAAAAATATATTCAACTAGAGTTGCCGTAGATCAGTGATAAATCTTAATCCAAATTTTAAATAAACGTAAAAGCTTATTTCAAGTTTATTAATATAAAAACAAAAAAATCTTATATATTATGCATTTAATTATGAAGCTTAAGCGTGTTTTTCTTCAAAAAGATAAGAAATACTCAATTGTAAATGCTAAATTTTCTTCTTAAGAAATAATTTTGCTACAATTGATATACATTTTTTTCGATTAGTTTATTTGTTAAAAGATAAATAAAACAAAAAATATGCTAATCTATCAAAACCAAAATAAAAATAAAATTAACACTTGGGCAACCCTTGGTCGACATTGATATTAGGCATGTTCAGGAAAATAAGATCTCAGCAACCTCAGTTACATGAAAAGGATTCCTCAGCAAAATTTATCAACTTTGCTGTCAAAATTCTAAGGAAAAAAATCTTGGATTCGCTTACTTTTTGAGCGAGAAAAATCTTTTGAGATTTGATTTTTCTGAACGCGCCAATTTAATTTCAACTGGTAAATTCTGTCACATTTGACAGCCAGCCCAGAAAAAGCCAGAAGTAATTCCTAGAACTTAAACTGGCAAGAAGGAAGCACTCTCTTTTGCAAAAATAAGCACAATTTTATGAGGTATGGAATGACTTCGAACTAAAAATGACTAAATCTGGCGGTCCGAAACTATTCTGGAACGGAGCTATTCTCTTTAGTTTAGAATTCCAAATTCTAAGGGAACATATAAAAAGTGGATATTATATTGTGGACACCAAGAAATGGAAACAATGTTGAGCCTATAAGAAATGAATAAAAGCATCTCCAGCCAAAGCAGCTGCAGAAGGCAAAATTTGGTATTTTATCAACAAAAAACGCAAAAACGATTTTAAAAAAATACGGTGTTTCAATCCATGATTTGTTGGTGAATAAAAATATAATATATTAAGAGTAGTAAAAATATAATTTATTTTTATAGCGTAGAAGAACGATGGCTGAGATATCGTCATCAGAGTAAGTGAATTCAAATAATAGTCCAGTCAATGAAGCATTTGACTCGGAAAAAAACGCCGGGTAGCTGGGTTTTGGTATATAGCTTCCTCATTGTGTTCTTAAGAAGTTGTCAAAAGTCCCCATCGACATGAGCTACAAATTAGTGTTTGACACTTTTTTTTGTAAAATCCAGCTTTCCGGCGATTATTTATGAATATAGCTATTTTTTCGCTTTATTGACTGGACTATAATTATTCATGCCAACCAGATTTATAGAAGATTCCTACACTTTTCCTATATTGAACTGCTGTAAATTCGGTGTCGTAAAAAATGATATACATATATAGTTATTGGATCAGCTGATGAAGATGCGTTTCATATATTTTGTATGCAACTATATTGTTCATTTTACTTCATTATAATATTCTTGCTTAAAATTGATTCCTCCTGGGGTGATTCCTACAAGCTCTTATGCTGCCCACATTACATTGGTATATATTGCACTAAACTTGTTTGCTTTAATCCTCAGTAATTTAATCATGTTTTTGAAAACAAAAACAAAACCTTTTTATGTGTAATTAAATTCACCTTGGCTGTATATCCCAATTTACGACGTCTTTTGTTATAGTTTATCAAAAACTTTAATCTGTTGCACTCATCAAAACTGCATTTGTCTGTTACAGAATAAGTCAATATGAATGCATCCGCCCACCGGATATTCGATTCCAAACGTACGAATTCTGTTTCCTGGATTTTGTAGAAATAATAAAAAAAACAAACATGATGTGAATTAATATAAATTTAAATATATTCTTACATTTGGTTGACCCGCAGCATCCAGGATATCGAACTGCACCATTTCGTTGTCTACCATCGTTGTATGAGTATAGATTTTCTCTAGATTAGATTCATATTCTCCAATGAAACGCCTTGTTATGAATCGAACAACCATTGCTATATGGGAAGTAAAAATAAAGATACCTTTTACGTGCATGTTTTAAATAAACTAACTCAAGCAAAAAATACGTATAGATGGGTATTGCTATATATATAGGTAAGGGATACAGCGTGATTCGCCTGTGATGCAGTATAAGATAACTTAAAGTAGGTACCCGAAAACTCATAAATTCATCAAGCCAATTATCACAAATTCTTAAATCCGATACATGGTGTTTATGTAAACATCAATTTTGGTAAAAAATCTCCTCCTTTCCTATTTGATTTCTTACCACAAACCAGCTTTTATCCATATCATTGCCATTTATGGCATCTTATGGGAATCACCCTGTTTACGAAGAGTCTATACTGGTAGGTCTGTTTTTTATTTGAATACTAAGAAGTCTATTGCCTCAGTCGTAAAATAACCGATTCCTTAAGCTCTTGGTGGTAATTTCATACTCAATTTATTTTGTATATTGGGGGGGTGTGTTTAGATACTTTCTTACAGCCCGACAATGTTTTGCAATGACAAGGGAGTTTCGTATGCGTGTGTTGAATAAATAAATGTGACATTCTTTTCAATAAGTACAACATTAGGAAACAAAATTGACAATTCCACCCCGATTTGTAACTGAAATTGAGTTTTGTTTAAAATTGCGGTTATTTTCCATCAGAGTTATATAGAAACATTTTATGTGTGAATGTTTTAATATTTGGAGTGATTTAATTTTATTTGTACTTTCTATATACATATGCTCGAAGGTACATCTAGTATTTATTTTAAAGAGATGTTCTTCACCTAAAAAGGAAATTGATATCAAAGAGACGCTAACAAACAAAAAATGGGTGACAAGTAACTTACTCCAAAAGCAAATTGAATAATTAATTGTTTAGGAACTTAACAATTACTGTCTCGTTTCGGTGTAAAACGTAAAACGATTTTCCTTTAATATAATATAGGGGTGTAGGTATCATTAGCATTCAAAATACCTATATTTTTTACTAGAATGTGTTCTGGAGTTTTGATCGATATTCTATAAGCCTAAACATTGGATGATAACGGGTGATATGAATAAACTGGAGCACGTATACACGGAGCAGGTGCTCAATGAAAAAAACGGAGCAGGTGCCATAAAAATGCTCTTATTCAAAAATGGGGAAATTGCTTTGAAAAGTGGAATTTTGAGCAGGTGTTCCGTTTTATTCATACTATATGTCAGAAGTCATGTCAAAATTTAGATATATATAATTGTTTTTTCTATAATTGAAATTTTAGTAATTAATTATTTTCATCTATTCATTGAACTTCAGCCATAATGAATAAAAAGATATATGCCTTGAATTTAGTATCCTACAGAGGATCCTTATAACAATTTCCTTAAGATACATCTTAAATTTTGTTTCTACCTATATTCTACTTGACTTCGATTCTCAGCCTATGCCAACTATAATATAAATGTTTTTTCACGTGCGTTTTGCCTCGTGCAAGAAATTGACAGTTTCTATTGTTAAAGGAAAGAGGTAGAGAGTTGTATAGGCCTTTGTTCTATAGCGCAACCATTACTCAAAGTAGGTACCTGTCGAAATACGGAGATGTAAAACGACAGTAAACTATTTGTTAAGAGAAAAAATAATTGTTACAATTTTTAATTTTTAAGCTTTTTGGCATTTCGAAAAATTTGCTGCCCAAAAAATAAATATGTATTTCACAATGTCCCAAATCAAATTTGAGTGATTTGACATTTTTCTGAATTTTAAGTTTTATAGGCCTTTTAGATTAAGACGGTCAACAACAGATATTTTTATGAATTCTAACAAAATGTCTACCTTTTTAAAGCGATTTACAATGCCCTGCTGCACTGGAATCGGAGCCGCAGTTGCAACTGCTTTCAAAAAATGTCGTACGTAGTTTTTTTATCTGCCCAAAATGAGCTTTTTGTTTATTTTCGTGACATAAATAAGCACTAAAAACTTCAATATTTTTTTCCGGATCTTTTTTTTCTTCATATAAATTGAAACGTCAAAAGTGCTGTCACGTGAAAAGTTAAAAGTTCGCGAAACAATGCGGCTCCGACTGCAGCTCCATCTGCAGTTGCGTTCCATTCTGCTCGTAGCATTGATTTTGTGTGTATTTTATATTTTGATATGTGTTTGCGGCTCCGTCGCATTGAGTTCAGCCAGTTAATTGAGAACTTTTGATTTAGATTTAAATAGGAAAATGAGAAAATGACTTTTTTTTAAGATTTGGGTGATTTGACGGCAGCGTTGTTCTAAAGTGCTCAATTGTGCCATTTGGCCCTAAGTTTTGTACTTTGGCCTGGGCCAACATGAAATGGCCTCAGTTTTATAAAATTCATAAACTTAAAAACACAATAGAAAGCAAATTATTTGAGAAGAAGAGAATTTGTAGAAATTGACGATATGCATTAGGCATGTTCAGGAAAATGAGAGAAACGGAGATCTCAACAATCTCAGTTAAATGAACAGGATTCCTTTGCAAAATTTTTCAGCTTTGCTGTTAAAATTCTGAGAAAAAAAAATCCTAAATTCGCTTGCCCACTTTTTGAGTGAGAAAAATCTGTGAAATGTGAACGCGCCAATTTACAAAGTTTACCGATTTAATATTAGGCGTTTTTCTTTTTTAGCCCCGAGCGTGGCACTGAGCTGTCAAAAAGAAAACTATGGTACTTTATAACTCGGAGAGCTCCGAGCTCTCAACTTGCATTTCTTTTTTAGCTCAGAGCTCGACCGGGGCTAGGGTTACCAGCTTTAAAATCAACAAAGCCTGACAGTAAAGAAAGAAAAGCCTGATTTTTGAGAAAAAAGCCTGACAAATAAAAAAACATTTTTTTACATTCATAGATAACTTACCTTGATTCGGATGCACGAAGACGACGAGACGATAAATAAATTGCAACTGCAATCTGCAGCAGACACAAATAAAAGCACACAAAAAAAATACGTCATAGAATGGAACCGGGATCGGGAGAAATTATGAAGCTTATAGATTGAAAACAATAAGACCAAACAAATAAGACCAAAAACTTCAAAATTGAACAGCCTTTAGTGGTCGCTACCAGCACTTTTTCAATAATTTAGCTTGAAATTCTTTGAAAATTGGAATTTTTCTCAAATGTTAAAAGCTGCATATCTTTTCGAGTTTTGGTGCTAAAAGTATGAAATTTTAAGGGATTTCATAATTTCGCCCGGTCCCGGTTGAATTTCGAGAAAGGTATTTTTTTGAATCACCCTATTGCACAACTCTTTGTTTCTTTCTAAAAAGTGACAACTAAATGAAAAAAATGAATGTGCTCACAGCGATTTACAAGCATTTCGATTTGAAAGCATTAAGTAAACGTTTTTCTTCTAACGATTATATTTTGTACGATAATTATAAAAAAGCCTGACAAAGGTCGAAACCTGGCCAAAGCCTGATTGAACATTAAAAGCCTGACGCGTCAGGCGAAATCCTGACGGATGGTAAGCCTAACCGGGGCTCGCTTGATGAGCTCGGAAAAAAATGACCGAGCACATCGAGCACAAAGCTGAGCCCGGCTAATTTCATACAATTTTCATGTAATTTGACAGATATGAGAGTTCAGTGCTCAATTGAGTTTCTTAAATAGATCGGTGCCCTCAGGTCACGCTCTGTTCGGAGTGAGCTCTATTCGCTCAGAGCCCGCTCTGTGCCCCGCTCGGGGCTAAAAAAGAAAAACGCTTATTGTCAGCTTTCAGAAATATTTTTCAAATCAGTTTAAGATCATTAATTTGAGTTTTGTATCTCCTCAATTCAAAATACTAACAAAAAAAGTTGTAACTCTCTAAATATTTGATAAAAATTATTTAAAAAAAAATCTATCACATGATTTCTAAGCTACCCATCAAATCAATTTAAAAATATTGTTTGAAAATTTATTTGAACGTATATAGATTTCTCCGGGATAGAATTAGATTTTGTTAAATTCTGGACCAGCTTTAAAAAATAAATTTAATTAAAAAAAGATAGTTAGGTACACTACCTACCAATGAAATCTTTTTGAAATGTGTAGTTTTACTCCACTATCTTCAAGTGGCCCCAAGAAAGTTGAAATGGCCCCGGGAACAATGCTGACAGTGATACCATTAAAAGAAATTAGATCATAAAAAAAGCGAACAGTCATCTAAATGCTTATTCATGCAACCCGGGCTATTATAATAGATCTGAGGCATCCTATCAAAAATTTTCCTCATGATCTTTGTTTAGGTATACCAGATACCTACTACATATTAAATTTTTTTTATTATTTACAAATCGAATGAAGCTTCCTTTATCTCCACAATCATACATATTATAGTCGATTTCTTTTAACATTGACTTTAAGGGAAAAATGTTTATACAAAAATTTAAATTACACACTGAACACAAACCACATTCAATTCTCAGATACCAGATCTTATTATGCAATTAAGTATATAGCAGGTATAGGTGCCACGACTATATAAGCTAGTTTTCCATGTGTGCAAGTATAAATGAACAAACATTTAGATTGCATCGAATTATTTTGTAAATAATATATTCTGTTATTTTCGCTACATTTGTTATTATAAATTGGGTTCCAGAATTTAAAAATATTTACATACAAATTTTAGTATAGCCTTGTACATTCATATGAAGGTAAAGAAGGTTCATCCAATTTTGTTGACATGGGGACGCCTATTTCCAGAAAATCTCGGATTTAAGTGAGGGAATTGATTTTTTTTATCACCTTTTAGCAGTTCGCATTTTTCTAAGAAGAGCGAAGCAAGATATTCATCTCGAAATGAGTGCTGTTAATTTCGATTCAATTTATGAAGGACATTAAGTAAACATTGAATTTTTTCGATTAATATTTTATTTTGGAAAGGTAGAACGTTAAATTTCGTTTGTTGTTTTATTTTAAAGACTTTTAAAGTGTTTTCGATTCAATGGCTATTTATGCTACTTTTATTTTGAGCATTTGAGAAGAATTATGATTGGAGAATTTAAGTGTAAACATAGGAATTTAAGATTTTTAAATTTAATTTAAATTTTTAGGCTAGCTAGCTTCCTTGCTATACAGATTTATTCTTGAAATTTGTAGAATGCTTACAAATAAAAATAACAAATATAAATTAGCGGTGTTTTTGGTGAGAGTGCGGTTTAGTCTAGTTTAGCGTAATGCGTATTGGCATATGGCTCATAAAGAAGCTTGTTATATAGGTTCAAATAAATAAAAGATATTATTATATAAAAGTAAAGTTTTTTATAAAACTTACTGACGATGGAAGCATAGCTTCCGAAATGCATTTAAGTAAATAAATAAATAAAATAAGTGTTTTTAAGTTATTTAAAATAATATCTTTTAATAAATATGATTTAAAATCACGAAAATAAATATAAACTAGCATAAAAGTGTTCATATATGCGTTTCGCCCCGATGTAATGGTTGGGCTCATCAGAAGATGACCATTACATCTTGTCTTGACGCATATTTTCCCGAATAAATCGAGATTCCATATAATCCGAGCTACATAGAGCAACTGCGAATTATATAGTTGCTACAATTCGACTGTTAACAGTCAAATATTTATTCTTCAAAAGTCCCATAGCGGCAATAAAAATAGCTACAATTTATCTTCTTTGAAGACTTGTTTGCTACAAAATTAAAGCGGTTAAATTATGATATGATAATCAAATATAAAAAAAATGGTTTCTTAAAAGGTATATATACGCAATACTATTAAAACTTTTAAAGACATGTAATTAACTTTCTGATTTGTTTTTTTTTTTATTTTGAGTTTTAAGAAAAATTAGATTTTCATTCATATTGTATACCTACTGAAAAATTGTAAAGCAGCTACTCGTGCTGTCGGTCGGGAAAAATGTGTCCGTTAAGGCTTTAGATCAAGTGGACAGACAGACAGGTTAACAGATAGATAGACAGAATTGCGAGAAGCAGTTTCTCTTCTTCCCTACTATTTTAATGTCAAGTTTGATCAAAACCTCGAGTTCGATTTTTTTTAAAGGAATGTGCCACCCTTTGCATATATCCCAAGCAATATACACTGAAAAAAAAAATCGTTTATAATATCAATAAACACCGTTTATTGACTGCTTTTTCATTGTCTCAATAAACTTTTTGTTGATACTACGAACATTTATTGTTTCAAAAATTTCTATTCAATAAACGATTTGTTGGCTCAATTAAACTCCGTTTATTGAAAATTAAAATTTAAAAATCAATAACCGGTTGCTAGTATCAATAAACTTTTTTTTTGACACAATAAACTCATACATTGCCCCAAACAATTTTTTTATAAAACTTCTTTTTTTACTTTGATAAATGCGTTTATTGGCGCAATAAACAAATTATTAAATGTCAATAAACATTTTAATTGATTTTCGCATTTTTGTTTATTATCGTAATAAACTGCGTATTGGCCAAATAAACTATTTATTGACCCAATAAAGTGTTTAAGGGTATAGCTAAATATTTTATTTTTTTCAAATTATGATCGATTCTCATAAAATTCACAGTCTGTTCATGCTGTGATTTTTATTTAGAGTCGGTAAGCATTAACCATAATTTGCATCTTAGATGGGTGCGACAGCATAATATTACGAAACGCATTCCGGAGTTGAGGTCACCTGAATAAAAATTAAAAGTTCAAGTGACCTAAACTCCAAAATGCGTTTTGTAAAATGCTGTTGCACCCTTCTAAGACGCAAATTATGTTCGATGCTTAGCGACTCTTATAAGAATCACAGCATTTACACAATGTGAATTCTATAACAGTCAATTATAATTTAAAAACAAAATTAAACTCATTAACACTTTATAGGGACAATAAATAGTTTATTGGGACAATAAATAGTTTATTGGGCCAATAAATAATTTCTTGTCTCAACAAACGTTTGTTGGGCCAATAAACCACTTTTTCTTGTATCAATAAACGTTTATTGGGACAACAAACTACTTTTGCTTGTATAAATAAACGTTCATTGGGTCAATTAACGTTTATTGGGTCAATAAACGCTTTTGTTTGTATCAACAAAATGTTAATTGGGCCAATAAACAGCTTCAGCTTGCATCAATAAACGTTTATTGGGTTAATAAACAGCTTTTGCTTGTATCAATAAATGTTTATTGGGCCAATAAACTGCTTTTTATTGGCCCAATAAACCAGTTTGTTGGACGAAAATTGATAAATAAATTTGTTGTCCCAATAAACTTTTTTATTGAATCTACGTACCTTTTTGGTTCAGTGTAACAACGAATTGTCACAAGTCAACATGAATTTTAACTTTGAAAAAAAGAGTTTTAAATTTATAAAGGTGTACCTACCCGAAAAACAAATATATTTGATAGAAAAGTTTGCTTTTGTAGCCAGGATAACGTTTTAACAGTTTATTTTTAAAACTACATACATATATGATAATCAAAACAAATAGATTTTTTTAATTATTTTTGTATCTTTAATTATTGAAATAAAATTATTTTTAAACAAAAATACTACTTAATAATGCAAAATTAAAAAAAAAAATTTTATGTTAAATTTTTTTTTTTTTGTTAATATTGAGTTTTAAAATTAATTTTTCAAAAAGTATTCACTTAAATAATTTTATTTAAAAACTGAATTAAGGAATGGATTTCTGGCTTATAAAAAAGATATAACATGACACTGTGTATTACCGTTGTTTTTAAATATTTTTTTTGTTTCTATTTAAAGTCAATTTTTTAAGAAAATTGCAAGATGGCGGCTTAAGCTCTAATCCGATTTTCCCAAAAAACTACCCATATGCTCGTAAGAACCCCTAATAATAATAAATATCGATATTATTTATTCATTTTGGTGCATAGTGAATATAAAAATAGTAAAATAAATGTAAGGACAAGAATTTTTTTTTTTCTTTTGTTGAGTTGTGTTGGTGTTTCCACAATGATTTTTCACGTCTAGTATTTTGAAAGTTTTTGTTTTTCATTTCTCTGAAGGTGAGTATTGAGTAGATACTATGGTTTTAAATTGCTTATTCATTTAGATAATTCACTTCGAGTTGTACAAGTTTCAGTTTCTCGCATATTATCTTACTTTCCTAACTCGTACATTACATAAATATTTACTAAGAAATAAAAATTATTTTAATTATCCTTTTCGCCTTAGATTTTTCTTACTACATCATAAAACGGAATACATCTGTGGCCACAAGGAATAACAGCATAAGTCGACTTATGTCAAAATTGAGTTTATTACAGTATCTGATGCGCAATATGCGAATCTATACTGTCATACTTTGTTCGTACTTTTATCTCTTATGGTTTATGAACTGTAACACTTCGTCCAAAAATTGTGAACCATATTTGTAATCGCAAAAGAAACATTTAAATTGTTCTCCTGAAAACTTGACTTATGCTGTTTTTCCTTTTTGCCACAATGCTCGAACAAAAGTTCCCTCAATTGTGAATATTAAATACAGTACCTATATACCTTCCTTCCTATAAAAAACAAAAATCTCGAATAAAAGAATTTTCTGGAAATTATTAAGATTTTCTTTGATTTTGAGTAGAATTTAAGAAGAATGTGTATGACATCCATGGATATTGGTCAATGATGCGTGCATTCTTCCTCTTCTCAAACTTTTCAATCGGAAACACCAGATTGTATAAAATAAACATAATATATTCGAAATATTATGCAGAAACATTAGACTTGTTCATCCTCTCATATCACAAGCAAGAGTAAACACAAATAAGGAAATGTGTCTAAAACGACTCTAGGGCTTTAAAAAATAATCAAATTTAATATTTTATTTTTTCTGTCGATATATTTCATATATGTACATTTAAATTCTATACAAACAAAACAACACAAAATTGATTTTTATTTTTAATCTCACAAGTCAATTTCTTCTGCGCACTTACCCATCATCTATTAAAATTTTTTTGATAATTAAAATAAAAATGTTCTTTTTTTTATTTAAAAATGGGAGTTTGTTTTAAGAATTCCAAGAATAACACAATGACAATGATTGATTATATCCAGTAATAGGATATGAAAGAGTATTGCGTGCATTATAAATATACATACAAACATAATTTTTTCAGCGGCGGAAATCATAAATTAAAATCGATTTATCAATCTTGTTTTATTTAACATATCTAGTTTAACATATCTAGAGATACCTACATTTTCAAATATTTAAATTTTTGATTTACTCTATTGAGATTTGTTTTAGTTTTGCTTTTAAATAAATGCTCCCTTCTTTGTAACGTATAAGATAAGATTATCATTATTAAAATCTCATAGGTTTAAGGGTTGTTTAAACTTTGGTGAGTTTTCGAACATTAAGGGTGTTTTTTTGTTGTTGTTTAAGGTGTGACAGAATTCGATAAGGATAACTGTCACCTATCAATGTTTATGATGAAAGACGAATTTTATTTATATGTATTTGTCTTTAGTAAACATTTACAATTTATGATGGAACGTTTTAAATTCAGCGCCCCTTTCAAATAGAGAATTTTTTTTCCAATCAGTCTATCTGTGCGATTACGTCAAAGATCTGACATCTGACATTATTTCCAAGAATGAACATGTTTGTTTGACTTCAAAATAATACGATTTAAGAGCTCTTTACAACTTCAATTGGATTAGACAAAATTTTTATAAGTTAGCATAACTTTTAATGATTTGAAGCTTCCATTCAGAAATTGTTGGAATAATTAGCACAGTCCAAATAAATACTTAGGTATAGATTTCTATACAGAGGATAATCTCAGTGACTGCGGTTGTTTACCTTTTCGAGAGTGCAGTGCCTATACGTTCTGTAACTCATATCACGAGCGTTTTCATTTTTGTTCAGTTCTACGCATCTGTCAATATCGGAAAAAATTGCGTTGTTTCTAATAATAACTGGGGCCGAATTACGGCATCCGTGACTGAACGACACGTGAGGGAAATTTCATACAAAATATCGATGATATTCGATATTTCGTATGAAATTTCCCTCACGTGTCGTTCAGTCACTGATGCCGTGATTCGGCCCCTGTTCTTTAACTTCCCAAACCTACCCACTTCTACCATTTATAGTCCGAAAGACTGGCAAAGTTCATATAAAAAAAAATAAAACTGGTAAAATCTAGCAGTTTAGGGCAAGTAAGCGAACAGACCTAATGTGTTGTGCAGTTTTCTTGGGCACTCGAACAGCCAGTTTTTATTTTCTGAGATTTTCAGCTTTGACAACCTGCACAATTACCTTAGATTTTTGGGGTGTACACTGTGCATTTTAAAGGTGATGGTGCAAAATTTTTAACACCCTGATATAAAAGGTATTATCATTCACAATTCCCTAGGTTTTTCATACTAAACCTATTTTCTTAAAAAACTTCAGATGAAAACGCCTAAAAAAGTGATAGTTCGTGCAAACAAGTAATCAAACATACCTTTTTCACATTTTTAATTTCCAAAGTCTCCTTTCACGCAAGGAAACTCAGTTTCCAGCAACTTTCAGTTTTTAGGAGAGAAGGGCACCAAGTAAAAGGGAATGAACGGTTTACGATTGGTGGGAATTGGAAGTTAAAAGAAAACGTCAAAAAATCTCCAGCAACTTGTTTCCTTGTGTGAAAGGGGACAAAGTGACATTTGGAATTAGTATATGATACTAAAAATTTAAAAAAGGCATTTGGTGATATTAATTTTAATATAATGTTAAAAAGATAGCACGTTGCTTACTCGTTTAGCATCATACTTAAAATATTTTAAAATCGTACTAAATCGGTAAAATGTTGCGCATCTGTCAAAGTCGATGAAAATGGCTTTGTTTCTAATAAAGCGGTGTGCAGTTTTTTTTAGTTTCTTAGATTTGTGGACTTTGCTATTTACCATCCACTTATAATTAAAATGAGGGCAACTCTGTCTTAACCAGGAAAGCCCAAGATGTGAAATCCAATTGTTTTTTGTTAAAAAATTGCAAATCTTTTCACAAAGGGTAAAATGAATTTACAAGCAATTATTTTTTTTGCAACAAATTGTCATTTAATTTAAATGTATGAAAAACTGTCCTTGCTCTGGCTTTTATTCATTTTGAAGTGAATAAGAAAACAGGTAAAGACAAATGATGGAGTTTATATTACTTGGTAATAGGGTGTCTTAAATTTGTTTTCTTTGGGTATAAAGTGGAAAGCTAAATCTTGATAGAATTCATGTATAAAAATAATTCCACTGAAATGTTTTTTTTTTATTCGAAGTTTTTCTACGGCCATGAAAAAACCCTTTACACTAATCTCTTAAAGATATGATAACCTTTTAGATCACGTTTCTTACATTCCCTTAATTATGTTGGCCTAATTAATTCGAGTACTGCACGAAGGTGAATTTGTCTGGAAATGTTTTTATACTATATAGGATTTAGCTTTGAGCAGATATGAAACATTGCTTACCTATAGTAAAAACACGAAAGTAAATTTATCTGGAAAAATATATTTACATGAGTGAATATGAAATGTTGATTATAATAAAAATAAAATTCGTGCAGAAAAATAGAAACAATCTTTATTATTTTCTGTCTGAGAATTTTTTTTTTTTTTTTGTTAATCAGATAATGTTCACTCTACATAATAATTAATATGTATGTTATCGAAGGGATATATCCATATAGGTATGTTTCAAAAATATCGGATGTCACGATAAGTTAAGGTATTCGTTGATTGATTCATAATATCTATATTTCATTATTGCATGAGCGTAGCTGAGAGTTTAGTTTAGTTGCATGTTTTTTGTTATAGAAATAAAAACAGGTTTCACTGAAAGATATAAAATAAACGAATATGGTTCAAGGCTATAAGCATGTAATGGTTAAGCATTGAAGGTTTAAGGAATTTGATTGATGAGTGGAAGTGGTTTAACTAAAGGAATTTGTTTATTTGGACATATAATTCAAGGAATTGTAAAAAAGTCAACAAATATTTTTCAAGGCTATGTTTTTCGAGCGTATCGGACATTTCATAACAACATAATATTTTTTTTTGGAATACGATGAACAATTGTGTTTAAAATCGTATGAATTAATTCTTGAAGTCTTAACAAGCTTCTCAAAATAGGAAAAGTATCATCAAATCCTTTTTGTGCTTTATTTTTTTGTTTTTTTGTAAATTATGTATAAAAATATAAGAAAAACAACTTAAGGGTGAAACAACTTTTAACCATAAAATGATACGACCAAACATAAACTGTATACCTCCTGGCATTTCCTCTCATAACAAATTTCTTCATGAGAGCTCTATTGAAATAGAAAACCACATGCAAACTGTCAAAGGTTTGTTCATAAAAGAAGGCTTGTTCTATAGATCATACCACCTGGGCTTATTTAGCTCCTTATGGCCTCTTAATATATTTTTTTTTTCTTACATTTTGGTGACATTTATATTGACGTGTGTGGTTTGGTCATTTAGGAAAAAAAGACTTTTTATATACGAAGCACATAAACATGATGATGATGGAAATTTCATTAAATTATTCTATAAATCTATATGTATACATACTTTAACTATAAAAAAGGGAATATTCATATACTATATATTAAGTGAATAAAATGTTTTTTTTTTACAATTCTTTTTTGAAAAATAAAAATCAATAAATAGATACTTATTGAAAAAATGATATTATATATATAGTATTAATGACTAGAGAAAGGTATACCAATGTTTGCTTTTATTTTTTACCTATATGTACATATATCTATTTTACTATTATAGGTATGCAAATATTAAAAAGAAATTAATAATAAGAAAAGACCGAGACTCTTTTTGACGTTTCTTTTTATATAACTTTATTTTGATGATTTTCAAAGGGAAATTCGAAAAAGAGTCAGGCGCAAAGAATCATCGTGTAATAGCGTGCGACTCACAGGATGATTTTCAAAGAGAAATTCGAAAAAAGAGTCAGACGCAAAGAATCATCGTGTAATAGGGGACTAAACGTTGAGTATTTATATACGAAATCGAAAGGTCGAGTTCAGTTCGGGTTAAAATTTGGTTGGCTGCTTAGAGGATATATTAAGCCCCTATTACATGATGATTCTTTGCGTCTGACTCTATTCGAACATAATGAGTGCGAAAGCGAAAAAAGATAAGATGGAAGACCAGTTGCCTTGTTAGTTGTGGGCCAAGTTTTACGAAACTCTTTTTAACGCTTCTTTAGCATTAGGCTACGCGAAAAACCAACGCGATGGCGGTGGCGATCACGATAAAAATGTGGATGCCTCATATAAAAATCAAAGCACACTTCAATCGTGTAGTTGTGTGCCTTTCCTTTGATTTATGTGTATGGCATCCACAATTTTATCGTGATCACCACCGCTATCGCGTTTGTTTGCAGCTACCTTTATCCGTATTTTGTATTCTTTGCATTATTTTTCAATTACATGACTGCTTTGAGACCAGGGGCCTATTTCACGGAACATACATCACATACATTGTATGAATGTATGTACCTTAAAGTAGACGCCAAAGATGGCTCAGTGTAAATTTTGAATTTTATGAAAAACTTTGCGTCAACTTAGAAAACGCATAATTTAAAAAAAAATTAAAATTTACGCCCACTCATCTCGTAGTCGTGATTCTTATCTTGTAGCCGTGGTCGTTATTTTGATTCTGAGCCAGAGATTAGTCTGCTTTTACACGATGCATCTAGACGCATGCGACTTTTCGAACTACGTAAGTGCAAAAGAGAAAAAAAATCGAAAAGATGATACGGAAAAAAGTGACCGGTGTCGCGTGAGTAAAATTTTCGATACAACTATTTGACGTTTCTCTTTTCTCTTGTCCGTTTTTTACTATTCTGCTTCATATGGTTTTGTTGTTCAAAGAGTAAATTTCGATGCAACGCACTGTTATTGATAGCCTTATAGGCTTTCCAGAAATGAGAATTCATCTTTAAAAACAACATATAAAAAAAATTATTGCTTTTCTTGACTGATATTCATTTAAAGGCACACAAACCTTTCTATCTTCAATATATCTAATAATGAAACAAAAATAAAAACAGAAAAAGTTTTTTTATTGGTTGAGCACAGCCCAACACGAAAATGAAAAATAAAGAGAACTGTCAAATTAGATTCCTGACTTTGGTTTCAATGTGTAATAGCGCTTGAAACAGCGGACGAAATAACAAAGAAGAATTCGAAGAAGGCAACTAGATTCATCGTGTAATAGCAGACTTATGAATTATCCATAATCTAATCTCTGTTCTGAGCTTCACGAAAATTGAGTGCGTTCAACGCTATGTACGCTCAGTAACTAAACGCTGAGTGTTTATATACGAAATCAAAAAGTCGAGTTCAGTTTGGGTTGAAATGTGGTTGGTTGCTTAGACCATATAGTACATGGACTGCGCTTTCATTTTCCATGCATCATTACCGATTTTCAAATTTGCTTATGAAAAGTTAAGATCTATATAAAAATACCAGTAAATTTTTGCTATCATCCACACCCTAAATTTGATGTAGGCTCTCGGTCTATGAGGCATTTGGACGAATGTTTATGTTTACACATCTTAATCGTGAGTCCCGGCACTCACACTTTTTTAATTTTATGAGATTTTTTTAAAACACGTTTTTTACTTAGATTAAAATTTTAAAAGGAACATTTTTTATAATTTTTCAAGGTTGACATTTGAATTTTCACAGATGAAAATCCAAAACTTGAAAACAAAATGAAACTTTTTCCAGAAAAAGGAAAATCAAAAAAATTGTTCTATATGCGAGGTCCTACTTAAAATCTTTTTTTCGAAAAAAATTGTTATATCTTTCTCTTATCCATTTGTTCCTAATAAATTTCTCTTTTATTATTATCTCATTTATTTAATTTTGTCTAATAATTTTCACTTTTTTATTGAGCTTTCGAACATTTTGGTCCTTCCAGCGGGATTTGCATATACGTCGGACAATTTAACAGTAACCTTAGTTTAGCCCATATGTTTTCGGGTTACAGGTATACGGGGGGGGGGGGGAACTCGACGTTTTGAAAATAAAAAAATAAGTTTCAAATAAATTTTTTTAATGTAAATTTTACATGATGAAGTACTTTTTTTTTATTATTCGATACTTTTACCAATTTTAAGTCAAACGCGAAAAACCTGGAACATTTAAATTTACTAAATATTGTTTTAAAGAAAAACGTAGGTTTTTAGTTTTTATTTTTTTTTAACTAAGTACTTTAATAAGATATAGTTTTTCGTTTTTGGCTTAAAATTGATAAAAGTATCGAATATTAAAAAAATAGTAGGTACTTTATCATATAAAATTTGCATTAAAAAAAATAAATTTGAAACTTTTTTTCTAATTTTTTTTATTTTCAAAATGTCGAGATTCAAAATAAATGTCCAAAAAATTTAATTTTTTTTGTAAACTAGTGTAATTGAAACTTTGTTTTCAGTGGAGACGCTCCCTTTGCCCCCTCCCCTGTAACTACGATACTGAATCGAGTTTATTTTTCCATATGTATATAGGTAGGTACCCTATTTTTAAGCGATTTACTAACACTTTATGAAATAATATCTAAACAAGTAAAAAAAATCACGCGTCCATGTGTGTGTTTCTATTAGGTAATTAATATTGAACTGACATACACCACATAATATTTCAAAATGTTCTAAACCACTTAATATAATTGCACAATATTAAATTTATTATTGAATAGGTACCCTGTGGAGAATTGAACTAAATCAAGTAAAGCCGCGACTCGTTACAAGTGCATTGTAGGATAGAAAATTCATTAAAATGTCCTTATTATTTCTACGATGAAAAAATAAAAAAAACATGTAAGTTTAATGTCCGCTCAGGGACTTCCTTTATAATGTACCAGTAACCTACACACAAAACCAACAAAAAAGAAGGTGACACTTTACTATACCTTTCATAATCTAGTTCGAGGTTTTTGCTTGTAAGGGTACGAGATTAAAGCTTTTACGTATTAGGTACCTACCTAGATGTCGAAGAAATTCAAGGATTTGGTTTTTATGAATAAATTTTGGTCACCGGATATGTCGACAGAGTGTTGGGTTTGTATATTGTTGTCGTTGTTATCATGATGCTTTCATACATATTAATGAACCACATATACGCTCTGCATCATGCATTAGAAAATGATTGGTAACAACAGTTCTGATTTAGTTTCTGTTTGGTATGAGTTGTAGCAATTTGATATTTGATATATCCAAAGGTACAAACGCTTAAATATGGACATACTAACACACATCAAGAAAGCATTACAAAAAAAAATAAACTTGTCGGCCTTGAAGTAAATAATGGGAAAAACAGCAGCATGTTTACAAAATCCGCAACTTTTAAAGCTGGCATATTAAAGTCCATAATATTCCAATACTCATCAATATATAATATATTGTTTTTGTTGTTGTTGTTTTTTATTGTTGGATTGAAGGCTGAAGGATTATGGTAATGTAATAATAAATAGAGAGTTGAGCTTTGAAATTCCTTTCACACTTGGCCAAGCTGTTGTGATGAAGTTTCAATGACAATAAGTTCTAAGGACGCGAGGTTAGAATTTTAAAATTGTTTTGTTTTGATATTTAGTTCTTAAGTGGGTATATTTTTAGTCAAACTAGGAATTAAGATCAAAAAATTGTAATAGGCTGATTGGATTATATTTCATTGTTCTTCACTATTTAAAGCAAAAAAAATAAGAAACTTTGCAGCCTATCTCTTTTTGTACAAAAACAAAGAGTTCGACCCTATTTATTTTATTATTGGAAAAAGTATCTCTAAATAAATCAACCATTACATGCTTTACCTTCTTTATCAGATTGGTAAGGTAGGTTCTATTAGCGGAAACGTAAATTGTTTGTTTGGGTAATCCCGTAAAGCAAATTTGGTTTATAATTTGTTCGGTTTTGTGTATCGATTATATATATATATGAAATATAGTATGTATATATTTGAATTATAAAAAAAATACAGAACATTAATAAAAAGCATTTCTACTGTAGAACAATTTTTAATTAAAATTATTTATAATCATTTATAATTATTTTATTATAATTTGTACAATATTTACCAGTTTTTCCAACACCACTTTGTCCAAGAACCAAAACTTTGATTGTTTTTGTTTTTGATGTATGCAATCCAAGTTTAGCTAATGAGGATTTTGGTGAAGTTGTATTCATTTTCAAGGCGCTTAGAATGTTGGAACTGAGAAGATTTTTAAGGCTTACATTTTCAGAAGTTTCCTGAAAATTAAAAAAAATAAATATATATTATAATTCGGTATAGATAAATGGATAGTTGATATTAATAATCAACTGTCGTGCCTGTGCGAAACGCATATACATATATCGGACACTTAGATCGCAAAAAGTCTTCCAATTCAATTTCATTCAATATAGTCCACTAAACACAAAACAAAAACAATATTTTCCATTTTTTTGGTTTTTTCTTCTTCGTATTAATAATCAAGTATTACTATAATAAAAAAGAAAATAAAGAGTCATAGGGTCTTATCAATAACCAAATTTAAAGTCGACTTAAA
This sequence comes from Epistrophe grossulariae, assembly GCA_929447395.1. NCBI lineage: Eukaryota > Metazoa > Arthropoda > Insecta > Diptera > Syrphidae > Epistrophe > Epistrophe grossulariae. The sequence continues at coordinate 1,674,956 of OV839566.1, forward strand.
TATTCAAGTAAAATGAACCATAATAGTATGGACTATAAATAATGAACCCATCACATGTTTCATATTTATGAGTCCGTACCATGTACTATTTATTATTTAGGGTCTACTTAAATATTTAAGTCATATACCATGTTTGGTTTGTTATATAGGACCTTACCAATAATCAGATTTAGCGACGACTTAAATATTTCAGTAAAATTAACTTTAATTCTGGTGATCCCAAATAATGTATTATTCATGGAATGTTTAATTTTTTGAAGTCCATTCCATATATGATTCATTATTAAGAGTCCACTTGAATATTAAGGTCATACATATATTATATTTCATTAGCTAGAGCCCATTCTATTATGGTCCATTTAACTGAAATATTTAAGTCGTCACTAAATTTGATTATTGGTAGGGCCCATAGAGTATATACCATTATGGTCCATTTTACTTAAATATTTAAGTCGTCTCTAAATTTAATTATTGTATAAAAGTATAGAAATTATACTTTCTTCGTTATCTAAATGAGAATTCTTACCAATAAAACACAATTGTAAGTTAATTTATGTTAATTAGCCAAGTATAGGTGGGTTAACGAATATTTCTTTTTTTCAATTTTAATAAAATTAAGTTAAAAATATCTACGATATTTTTGCCCACTATTGTCGTACAGATACAATAAAAATAAACGATAGTGACAATATTTTATTTGCAAACTCAATTAAGAAAGCGGTCGTACAAAAGTTCACACTTTTGTGAAAAAGTTTATGTGCAGACTAAATAATATACTCTGGTGATTACTTAACGTGAATTATCAGTCAATTCTTTATTAATAAAGTATTTCAGTTCATAAATTAACTTTTTATCAGTGTTTTGGTTGATTTGTGAATTGTAAAAAATCGAAGTGATAATCAAAATTAAGACTAAAATAGTGAAGAAGTCCAACAAAGTGGGAGCAATGTTATATTTAAACAAATTGGAAATATTTTTTTCAAACAAAACATACATTTTATTAAACATTTTTAACATTTATTCGTAAAATAGGTAGTAGCAAACAAATAATGTTTGCAAACAGTGGATGAATTTCTTTCGAAAAATCGTATATATTTTTTGGTAAGTTTTATAGAATTTTGTTTGTAATTTGTAGTAAGAATTGTGTCTAGAATTATCTCATATCCGATTGATTTACTGCAAATTTCCAAAAATTGGCTTTGTGGAGCTTTAATCCCCGGATTAACCGGGGAATTGTTCCCCAAAATTAAAATAATTTTTATTGAATTATTATTTCTTTCTTGTTTTCTAGAAACAATGCGTGCTTACAAAACAAAACAACAATAGTAAATTTGTTTTTGCTCGAAAAACAAAGTGGGATATCATAGATCTCCAGATTCCCCAACATGAATTTATAACCATGAAATTGTTTTCCGTTTAAAAATATTTATTTGAATAACTTTATCAGAAAAATAAATAAAATTAAAAAAAAAAATGTATTGAGTTTTGAAGAGCATTTAAAACCTTAAACTGTCGAAATCGTTTAAGAAAATCAAAGGCTAATATAAAATTCAATATTATTTTAAAATAATGAAGCTAAAGAAAATTTCATAATTTATTGTATTGCTTACCATGTCAGAATTTATGTACATAACAAATCTTTAGCAAATGTAAGTTATTGCTGATTGGCATGTTATTTAAATAACTTTCAGCAAATTTTGAAGTGATATTTTTTTTAATAATATTTGTATAGGTATGTATATTTTTTTAATTACAAGCTCAAAATTACATGCATTTCCTTGAGTTGAACAATGAAGAAAAAGGTTTAGGGTAAGTTCGGGCATTATGGCGCGGAGGGCATTATGGCGCACCTCGTAAATACCACACTTCTAATGTCATATAGCAAAAATAAGAAGAATGGAAAAACTTCAGTCAAGGTCGAAGACGTGCCCGGTCAAGTTCTTAAGTCGATGCGATCTCTTTTGTCCGGACAAGAAAGCAAAAAAAAAATTAACCGGTTCAGGGTGTTACTATAGTTTTCTTACATTTTTGATTGTACGTATCTCAGTATAGTTTATAACGCACGTATTTGGTGTGAAGTGTGGAATACAGAATACAGTTTTGCTTTTTTCGTGTAACGGTAAAGTTTTGAAATAAATGAGAACTTTTGTATTTGTTTCTAAAGTTTTGTGAAGATGTGTATTTTTTGTAATATGGCGCATAGGTATATACTGTTAGGCCCGGTGCACACATCCGTTTTTTTGACGCCGCGGTGTCGCAGCGTCACCGCCTTTGCGTCTTACAGTACTCACAAATAAATTGAGTAGTGCACACACACGTGCGGTGACGCTGCGTCATCACGCGTCATTCTTGCGGGAAAAAAAACTCGCAAGTTTCCGCGAGACCGCTGCGTCACCGCAGACGCTTTTGCGTCTTTCAGTACATTGTTTGTTATGGAGCAGTGCACACATGCGTCATTTTGCAAAAAATGGAAGAATTTGATATCGAATTATTTATAGGTGAAATAAAAAAGTGTCCAGAAATATGGAATATTGCTTCGGAGCCATACCATGACTGGCAAAAGAAAAGATATATAAAATACTCCTTTTATTAGCCAATGATAAACAAATGGATGTTTAACCAAATAACGTCCTTTCTTTTTAAGATCATAGTTTTTATCCACTAGTTAAGCAAAAATTACTCGTTTCTTTTTATAAACCTCTATTGCTGCAAGCCAACCGCGATTTGCAGATTGAGTCCAGCGAGAAAAACCCGCATGTGTGTACTGAACGATTGCGGCACCGCAGCGGCACCGCTGCGTCACCGCGGTGTCAAAAAAACGCATGTGTGCACCGGGCCTTAGGGCATTATGGCGCGATCGCTCCCTAATGCCCTTATGAAGTCTACATGTAAAATTAGTTCACACTTAATTTGTTTCTGTTTCTGTTAATTTCTTGCGATCTTTTTTCAATAATTATATTTTAAACAACAACAATGAACTCATCGACGTAATAGGAGGAAGAAAACGTTGAAATCCAATTTGTCGAAGAGTCTGATGGACCAGAAAATTTTAGAGAAAATATATTATGTGCGGGTTGCGGTGAAGATTATACAAAAACAATGATCTCTCATGGCTGCAGTTTGTCCTTTGTGGGCAGTGGTATTACGACTCCTGTACTGGATTCAAAAACATATCCGACGGATGTGGCTGTTCAAACCTTAAACAAATGATTGCCCGCCATATTGCCCTATGGAGTTCACCATATTGCCCTATGTGGAATAGCAAACTTGCATTTTAGACAGGCCAAGTATGCTTTCAATGGGTCAGTGGGAGTATGCAAAACCATTTTCAAAATTGAATCCCATTTCCCGCACACACAAAAAATAGAAATTGTCCTGCCCAAAATGCAAGGTAAATGTAACATTTCAATGGAAAAAGTATTTCTACATATTCTAGTAGATATTCTTAAAGGATTTTCAATAAACGTCAGTTATTGAAAGTTATAAAGTTTTATTAATGAAATTTTACATTCAATCTAAAAATCGCTAACTCAAGTTTTTAATATGGATATCAATGTTGAAAGGAATAACACATGTCTTTGTATAGAGGTTTAAAACCCGCGAAATAACGCACAGATTAATCGGATTTTTTTTTACAAAATGTGTACGAATACTAGGAGTGTTCGGAGTAAAGCGACTCTACCCTACATTATTGTGTTATATTATTCCTAGTAATTAATCAAAATGATTCTATTTTTGTCTTAAAATTATTAAAAGAATAAACAGTTTAGTCGAGGTAAATCGCCGAGAAACATTTTTCATCTAAGTATACAGATTAATATTTTGTCTTTCTTATAATAATTAACAATGCGGGTCGGCAGCAAAAGCTTTTTCTTATCTTTAAAAGTCAAACAAAAACAAACCGAAATCTTTCAAAATAAATGGAAAAGACCTTTTTTTGTGTGTCTTATCAACAAATGTTGCCGGAAATTAGTCAAGAAAAATTCTGGACATAACACTTAAAGCAAATTATCTTGAATGCCTTAAGATGTTGCGGTATGTAGGTATAGAAGTTATCCTTAATCTTTAATTTTCTCACTCATGTATTTGGTGCTTATATCCGTCGTCGCTCTCGGGGTGAATTTTTGAACAAGCAAAAAAAAAATTAATGAAATCGTCAGTACCTGCGGAAAGATATTGATTATGGTGATTTTTCATATTTGGTTATACATTTTAGTGAAAGTCACACATTTAAAACCCACTGGTAGACAAATGATAAGGATATGTGAATGTCTGAAATGTATAATAAAGGCTTCATATAAGTCCCACTTACTTGTTCTACTTAAAATTTAAACCAATAGAAATTTTGAATAAAAATAAAAATGTATAGGTGCTAGGTAGGATATCGACACTTTGTTATTAATTAGAAAAATCAGTGTTTTTATAGGTATAGGTAGGTTATTAGCTACCATACTTACGTACCTACTTATTTATTATACTATACCTACACCTATTGTGCTATTTTAACTTTTGTCAACCAATCGTAGGTAGTGTCCCATTCCGCAGTTTTATAGAAATGTATGTAGGTATAGGGTGATGGCACTAGTAGTCGGCCCTTTAACTTTTTACTTGCGGTATAATATACGTTCTATATGGCATTATTATTTTTTGAAAACTCCATGTTTCGAAAATGGGTATAGATGATATTTTTTTTAAATTAATTTTTTAACTCCGCAATAATAAAGGCTGAAAAATTGCGTACTATTTTTTTTTTGTAATTTTTTCAAAATTTTATATGATATGTATAAAAAACTATAAAAAAAACGTTCCAACGATTTTCAATTTTTTTTTTTTCTCATAAATTGAGATTTCCTTAAGAAATCGGATGATGTACATCGCATTGGTGTCAAAACAATTTCAGTGTAAACTGTAAGTTCCATGCATATTTGCAATACGGTGCTATATTGTTCATAAATATGCGCACCTACTCGCATAATACTAACTTAAACTTAACTACGTTTTAAGTATGTGGTATACAATATAGGCTTCCATGACTAATTTATTTCTTTTATAAGATATATATATAGTTTTTGAAATATTAAATCTTTAAAAACACATGTGTGATCGCACATAAGAGCAAGTTCGTTCGACCTAGTCGTGCACATATTTTTTAAAAATCCAATATTCAACTGCGGAATAGAGTATTCAGATTATATGATTTATTGGAATATGTACATAGATTATAAATTTTAAGGTGTTTTAAGTTAATTTTCTACCCAAAACTATAAATTATTTACTTTTTTTGAGATTAAAGTGTGATTTTTGAGTAGTCAGCCCCTTAAGATCCAGTAGTCGGCCACTTGAAATATCCAGTAATCAGTCCCAATTAGTAAAAATAATATTGGCGGCTGACAAAAAAAAAGAAACATGTGTGTTCTATATAGTCAGTCGCTCATTCTACCTTAACGTTAATAGGCTTCTGACTACTGAAACTAAGGCTATTTTTTATACTTTTTTGGTACAAAAAAAAAGAGAATAAAATTTCTATTCACTTTGCATACTCAGATTAAAAAAAAAAACAAAAAAGTGATTTTTAGTAGTCAGCCGCGGGAGGCTGACCGTAGGAGAATTATAAAAACTCCTCCTAAAGCCAGCCCCCCTTGTAAATATCTATTAGATGATATTTTAAAATAATTTTAGCTAAAAAGTGGAATTTGAACTATAAATAGGTAACCTATAAATAATCAATAACCATATTAAGCACTTAACTTTAATATTTGGTAATTTCTTTTTTAATTGAACAATAAAATCACAAAACCGACACTAAGAACAACTTGAAGCAAACATGCATTATTATTAAGAAACTAAACAGCTGCATTGGCACAGAACCTGTCATCCAGACATTAGTTAAGTGAGGCTTTTAGAAGAACAAAAAATTTCATAGTAAATAAACTAATGCCTTTACTTTTATTCTGTATTTCATTACGAAGTGGCTGACTACTGAAGGGGGATGACCTTACATGCCACCAACCTATCCATACATAGGTTCCTACAATAATATATCATTCACAAATCATCACTTGATGAAAATATTGTAGTACCTTCTGGGATTTTACAAAAAATATAACACAAAAAATATCCCTTATAAGTTTTTATTACTCCGCACAATAATAATAGCTTAGTTATCTAATTGAATTCTCAATCATACAAATTAATTTTAAAACACCAAATAAACCAAAATAATTGGTTGAAAATCTGTTTTTGTTTTAATTCAATATGGAAGACCTCCATGGGTACCTACACTACGTGTACGAGTAGAAATATCTACCTATCTGTTTCATAAAACCGGTGGCTTAAAATCTTAAAATCTCGTTACAATTGTATCGCTCGTTGTATCGCATCGTCGTAGTCGTTATAATATTCCTACCGTAATTCTTAAGCGCAAGCAATCAACCATCTTTATACCCCTACTCCATCGTGTCGATGACGACGTCTTCTTCTACTCTTCGTTCTGCGACTTAATCTTGTTCTACTTTCTAAATAATGATTTTGAGTGGCAAAATCTAACCGAACTGTTGCGTTGCCTTGTGGTGAATGAATTTGGATCCAATTGCGCCCTTAAAACGTAAAATATGTACATACATACAATACCTATACATATAATCATACATATTTTCCATCAATTTGTAATTAATTCTGTAAATTTTCATGTGTTTTGATTTTCCGTCACGATATGTAAGTACATAATCAAACAATAAAATACAGTACAGGTGCAAAATGAAACTGATAGGCATCGGAAAACACGTAGGTTTTATTAAGCAAATGGCAACGGTTCCAAATAAATGTCAATAACGACGACGACGACAGTCACAACAAGCGTACCATATCGCAGACGCAAACGTTGCCGTCGATATAGTCCTTTCGAATTTAATTGTGCTTATCACCTGGAAACTGTTGTCATTGGGTATGTTTAACATTCTAACCAAGTGTGGATACAAATAGAGGTCCATGGGGGGTCTTGACTACCCCCATTTACTTTACTTATGTATGTAGACACTCTTTAGGGTAATTCAGTTCAGTTCTTACAATGCAGCTTTCAGTTTATTCAGTAGCTAAATAAATTATCCTGATTAAATCATGATTTTTCAGTGGAGGATTAATTTAACTTTTTCGTTGTAAACAAATTGAAGTGCGGATTTATGGAAATCGCACTTTCCACATTTCCGGGTGCCGCACTTGATCGATTTCGACATCATCTGTTATTTGATATTTAAATCGTAGTTAAATCAGGATCTAAATTGAGATTTTTTCAGGAGTTTAATCCAATTTAGCCTTAGTAGAGGAAATATTTACTTGTGGAGTATCTTTGAGAAAAGCTTACTCGTTGGATTCAACGACATGCTCCGCGGGCTATAGGACACAGGTGCGTCGATTTTGAGTTTGTTTGGGCGGCGACCTTTGGAACTCGTTCTCCATATGAACAGTGAAACACCTGTTTTATGAATCTTAAAATCTTGTCTTGAAAGTGATATCCAGAGAAAATAGGGGAAAAAAGCAAAAAGGGACCTCAACGAATTTTAGAGTGAGTAACTGCTATCAGCTGGCAAGTGGCAATGGCTTGTTTGTCTACCCAGATAACAGGTTATTGAAATTATCATATGTATGTTAAGTAATTTTACACTATAGCGGAATAATATTTAAGAGTTAATGCACCATTCAGATAAATACTTTAATTCTATTCTCTTAGTTATTTGAAAACTCTACAACATACTTGACATTCCCAAAATTTTTCCAAAAATTCAAAAGTTCATTTTCAAGATAAAAAATTTAAAAAATTAAAACCATTAGAGAAAAATTGAAATTACATAGACTATTTTTGTCGGAGAAATTTGAGAAATTAATAAGAAGGAATTACCTACATATATCGCGAAATTTAAATTTTTCAAAATTACCGAAAACTTAGTTTTTACAAAAAATTTATTTCGGTCTTTAACAATTCAAACACTTCTAAGCTTAACAAATTAAAACCCGCAAACAAAACCTCACAAATGTGTGGTCCTGTCTCACACAACCAAACATAATGGGGTCATGTTTGTATAAATACTTAAATTTTGGGCCCGCGCCTGACTCAAAGCTTCTTGATCCCTGTATTCACAAATTAAACACATATCATTGTAAATTGTATTTGTTTTGTAGCTTCAGCAATACTAAAGAATACTCGGAAACATTTCCTTCTACCGAAATTTTGTCAAAATTTATTGGAAAATCCATTATCTACGCAATAAAAAGAATCAAATACATATAATATATACATTTTATACCTATGTAGAGACAGGCATATTTACCTCACCTTTGATATCGACGGATAGGAAATTATTTTGATTTAAAATTAATTGATTGGATTTGAAAGTTCATATGGGGCTAAAGACATACACTCAAGGTAACACTCGCTATACACATTCAGTAGGGCAATAACCGCACGTTTTAAACATCTCGACTGAAACCACACAACAAATGACGAACGCGACGTGCTGATGGGCTTATCTGGCAATGTAAGTTCAGACTCTTGATGGGCGGCAGTAAGGATTGGTAATCCCCTTTAAAATAAAAATTTAACTTAGTATATCTCGTTTTTTTTTTTTTAATTTATTAAATCGTTAGACAATAAATTTTTTTTTTATTTTAACACTTAATCAGGAATCACGGCAGTTGTTACAAAGAAATAAAAGCCTCTAAAAGAAAATAGGAACTAAAATGCTTCCAATCAACAGTTGGTATTCGATTAATTTCAATTCACCCGTTTCTCGTCCGTTTTATACGAATTCTATTGCGCGAACTTATTCGAATGGGGTTGGATGCTTTGAAAACTATACTTCTCCGTTGGAAGACAACAACTACTGAACTGATACAACAGACTGTTACTCTCCGAATGTAAACTTCAACTTTGTGGCAAGTAATACAAGTTGTATTCATATACAACAGTCAACACAGACCTAAATCGATTCATAGGTAAACGAACTGATAGCTTAACTCTGCCTAAGCATCATTTTGTGTTGCAGCAATAAAGCCTTTTTATACTTTATTCAATAAGCAAGAAAAATAAACTTATTAAATTTATTTTTTTATTGAAAGCTTCGCAACAAAAGGCTGGAGTTTTGGCGCGCAGGACTACCAACTTCCAAAGTATCTAACATCGGTTGCTGCCACATCTTACCTAAGGTGAAAAATTCTTCGAACTAAAAGGTGGCCAGAAGTTCCTACCCCAGGTCAGTCTCAATGTTGTAAAAATATTCCTTCGGTTGGGATGTTATTAGTTTTAACACTTGACGAATTACGAAAAAAATGTTTGTTTGATAAATGTAGTACATATTTCATATTGGAAATTTGATTATCATGTCAAGTGTTCAGAGACAGGCAGAGGTTTTTATATGGCCTAAGGTAAAGACCACTTTTATATAGTTTAAGAGCCGGCGGCAAATTTTGTGAGTTGGTATATGCATCCTGATATCGACTAAAAAGTTTGGCAGGTTTTTTTGTTGGTCTTATAAGGTGGGGGTAGGTGGTTTTTAAAAATTTAATTCAGGAGCAGGTATTATCACTTTAATACATTTTTTCCGAAGTTCAAAGTCTTTAATCTCGAAGACATAATTAAAAAAAATATAAGGCTAAGCGAGACTTCTGCAGACTTTATTTGTTGATTCTCTAACGTTGTATAAATTCTCCAAAAAAGCTTTGAAAGCTTATATCTTGAGTTCATATTAATCGGATCGTTAAGATTTAATTTTTTGGACTGGAAAATGGTATAGAGCATCATTTCATATGTTTAAATTTAATTTCCTTTTTTAAAGGTGTATATGATTCAATTCGCTTTAAAGAATTCATTTTTGAAATGAAAATTCTTCCATTTAATAACTTTTTATTTTGTTATTGTGGGTAAATATCATTGGGGATTTTTGAATATTTTGGCAAAAGAAAATATTTATTGGGAATTTTGTTCATAGAGGTTAAACTTTTGGAGATTTCATCCGATCAGAGTTGCCCCCCTACTAAAGGGTGTTTTTTTTAGACGGGTGGTTTTCAAGAAGAAATAAAACTCATATAATTTAATGTATATAATGGCCAAGAATTCAGCTTTATTATAAAGATAAGGGTTTATCATTATGTTTTAAAAATGATTTCGGGCAAGTGGCCGATAGGCCCAAGAGGCCCCAGCTCCAATTGTTGCGCGCGATGGCAGATGGACTCATCCGGGTCTTCTTCGATACTCTGCTCCACAGCAGCAATAGCGTCTTCGGTGCGCACTGAGTAAACGTGGTGCGAAACCGATCCATGGTTGCTCGAATTACTCTGCTGGGTGATTATGTCGACCGAATATTGGACGCAGCGCGCGATGCGTCGCGCGAACCGAACCATTATTTTGTTAATAAATTTTTCACGATTTGCAAACGTCGTTCAGCAGTAAGTCTATTCATTATGTAATGGGAAACCAAACTGAGCAAAAATCAAGTGACAGCTGTCAAAAAGACCAACTCCGAAAAAAGTATTGCCAGATTGAAAACCACACGTCTAAAAAAATACCCTTTACAATTGAAGCGTTACTGCAACATTTTTTTTTTTCTAAAAAGTCACTACGTAGAATCGAAAAGTTGGCAATAAGTAGGTAAGTTCTTTTACTTTGAGGATGTAATTATTTTATTAAACTATGTATTTATTTTCGCTGTTCAATTACCTTGAAATTACAGTAACAGCAAATGGTGGCACGGATCTGGACGTTAAAAGTAGATTTATTAAACAAGAAATATTTGACTGTTAACAGTCGAATTGTTTTTCCTGAACACCGTTTATTTTAATAAATATGATTTAAAATCACGAAAATAAATATAAACCAGCATAAAAGTGTTCATATATGCGTTTCGCCCCGATGTAATGGTTGGGCTCATCAGAAGATGACGTGATTTTAAATCATATTTATTAAGATTTATTAAAGCTCACGCTGCCTTCGGTATACCTTCTCTGTCTCAAATTTGGAACTCCAGACAAATATCCTTACTTAGTTGAGATTCTTCGAATCTAATGTGAAATCCGTGCTGTTATAAGCTTGTGAAACCTAGAAAGTCTCGGCTACCATCTCGAGGAAATTGCAGGCTTTTGTAAATCGCCGTCCACTGACCACTCCACCAAACACCGATTTTATATCCATCTCTTTTTTCTTTGTGTTTGTTGAAGTTTTCATACATACATAAGTTTGCTGTCTCTTATCTGTTCACTTTTAAATCATATGCAAAACTATACACTTAGCCATCTTCTCACCAGAGTAAAAACTAAATTGTTGGATCATGAAAGGTGATCCAAATAGAGAGCAGGATCTCGGAGCTCCAAATATTTGTTGTCTTACTGGTACTTACATACATCATTTATCTGACAGAATTAAGCGCACGAAATAATTCTTCGGTGCATTTGGCGCTTTCAGATAAATGAGATTTCAGAGATTTTTCTCAGTGAGCAAGCGAATTCCAGAAATATTTTTCTCAGAATTTTGACGACAAAACTGAAAAATTTTGCTGAACATGCCTATTAATTCTCGAGCTAAATTTTGACAGATTCTGGAATTCTTGAAATGTTTGTGACGAATTATCACTCGATTAATTGTCAAAGAAAAAAAAATCCATTTTATTTTATTAAAGGACCATGGGCAACTTTGTATGGAGTTTGGGCCCACTTTCAACATTGCTTAAATACTTTTTTTATAAAATGTGCCAAAACACAACTTTTGCGCTCGATTTTAATTTAACTGCCATATAATGAAATAAAGTGCTCTCCATACGCTTTCATATGACATAAGTTTCATCACTGTTGAGCAATGTTGAAAGTGGGCCCAAAATGCCCATGGTCCTTTACTTGAAATAATAGTCTAGTTCCTTTACTTTGAAACTCTGTGCATTTCTGTGAATTTCTACACCAAATTCTGTCAAAGTTCATATAAAAAAAATAAAATGACGTAAAAATTCACACAAATGCACAGAGTTTTTAAGTAAAGGAACACACCTATAATGAAACCAAATTCTTTAAAATATAGGTGATTATAATTTCTTCCCGGACTGCATTTATCTATGACATATTCCACAAAGGTCTTGATGTGAATTAGGGGTTTTAGCGTATTTCCAGAGAGAAAAGTGCGAACTAAAATTTAGGGTGATCTGCGTAATGTCTATAAGAACAAATTATTTAAACTTACTATGCAAATATATATAAGCGTATTACGTATATGTATATGTATAACTATTCAAAAGTATATGTCTCTACAATTGAATCATTAAGTCCCGTGTCCATATTCCATTGCCGAATTCTAGATCCCCACCTGCCATCATACTAGAAAATAATTTCGAACCTGATTAACAAATCAATAAAATGTTGCTATTGAATAATGAAAATATAACTGTCAGTAGCAAAGTCGCATAATATAGTATCATGTCAGTGTATGTACATTGTATACAAATGTACACTTATGGCTTACCCAAAAACACATTTTTGTTCCTTTTTCTACAGCAAATATAGAAGTTCATCATTTCGTGAAAAACTGGGTTGAGTTGAGTGCTACGACCTCCTTTCGAATGCAGCTTATACGACATGTTGATGGACTTCATCACTTATATTGTTAATTAGTAATTTATCCTAATGATATGTTTTTCCACAAGCTATAATGTTAAACCATTAATTAAATAAGCTTATGAATCTTTATTTGATGTTTTTGTGTTATCATAAAATATGTATATGATGTATGTTTTCCATCAGCTGAAGTGACAACTTTGTACATGCTACTTTTGATTGAAAGTATGCATAGGTATTTCTGTTGTTCTCGTTGAATTGAATCTGTTTGAAGTTTACACTTAACACCATTTTTGTATTTTTTGGGAATTTAGGAATAGCGAAATGTAGGTACAATTAAAATTTAAAAAAAGTTTTCATATTTACTACTACTATTGTTTTATTTTTAATATTAAAGCTTTGAATTATTTTTTATTTCCAACAATATTCTGAATTACTTAAATGATATTAATATGTTTTAAATTCGAAATAAATATTTATTTTAACTCAAATAAAAAACTATGAAACTCTTTAGTTTATATTTAATACAAAAATATTATTTTCAAAATACTTCATGTTTATGCACATTAGGTTACATGTCAATTATAATAATCCTTGCATGTCCTGTCCTTTCAAGTTAGGTGTCAGCATCCACAAGTGCAAACTTCTTGTTGTCTACACACAAGAGGTTTGAAATAATGTAAACAATTGGTGCTACCTTGAATTAGACACATGACGCGTTATGCGTAGGTTTTTCTATATACATACATACTTGGGGGTTGGGAGTTATATTATTCAGCCCCCACTGTTAATAGCTTAACATGTCTTTTACATATTCAGTACTAATTAAATGGAACATTCATTCAACTAAATATAAGAGTACAACAAAGAATTGAGACAAAGACAATCGAGAGGAAATTGTTGTGTTTAGTTTGACGTTGTTTGATGGTTTTTTTTTTAACATAATAAACAGTTAAAAACTATTAATATAATATATGTAAATACATTTTTTCTGGTAAAGTGTTTGCACAATTTGCCCATTTTCCATACAGGCACCCGGCAGCGACTAGTTTTACAATTCAAGGTTCGTTGATGGTAAAAAACCATTGCATATTTGTAGATATACAGTATCCGTTGTGAATCAATCTCCTACGTGACTTTTGACATATTTTCAGAAGCTGGAATTGTTTACGAAAATAGACGTAATCGTTTGCTACCCACGAATGCCGAAAAAGTAGTTTTTATTCACCACAACTTACCGTTAGTAGATTTTAAATTAAGTCCATTGAGCGCCCGTAGTGCAGAGTAATTTTACTTACTTTATGTGGAATATGAGATACAGCTTACCTGTAAAATGAACAAAAATTACACTGCTTGTTATAGGTGTTTTTAAATATAGGTGCAGTATTTAACGCAGCACCGCGTGTAGTTTTCTATGTCCATTTTTGTATTGCATGTAATCACTTTAATTACTTTTATATTACTTGTTTCTTTAATTTACTAAGCTTTTTTACTATTTTAACGATTTAAAATTTCAAAACAATCCTAAAACAAAACAGATCAAAATGCCTTTGGGTGCATTTAGCTGTCTAACTGCACGCCTTCCCTGTGTGGATGCATTTGTGTTTGTGTAACTCACACTCAAAGTGATAATTTCCCACAGATAAAGCATACTTTAAAAAGATAGAGAAGCGTTTTGCTGGTTTTAAAGTTAGAAGACCTCTTTAACGCTAAAGTATACTTTATGTCGTTTAAAATTTACAAAGAGCCGCCTCTCATTCTAAAGTTATTATTAAGAGCCGACTCCCATTTTAAAGTTGATTAAGAGCCGCGTTAAAATGTTTAAAATTTTGCACCAATACCTCTAAAAAAAAATCACCCTTTATTTAAATTAAGCCGGGTCATTCTTTCATTTGTTCAATAAGAGATTGTAAAAAAAAAAATCCCCTACCATTTTCATCTCATAATGTATAATGCATGTATAATCTGTTGTGATTAAAAGTCGGAAAGAAGAATCAATAATAATCAGTTAACATTCCAATAGCATACGGTTTAGTTCGATTTAAATGCAATTTTGCAAACTAAGTTCTATTATACAATAAAAAGTAAGAAAAAGTGAGTAAGTGAATAATATTGTTTAAAACTATAGTTATCATGCATGCACTTCACGTGCAATATTGCTGCAGTATACCTACGTTGTTCTTTTCATAAACATTTCGATAAAGATTAAATCAATCGATAAACTGTATAAATATATAACCATCATCACTTGAGGATACTATTGTATCTAAATTTAATGTTTACATTCAATTAAATTATTTTAATGAACGATAACAAAAACTATTGTTTACTATATTATGTTAATACTTATAATATATTGTGGGAGATGTGTTTAATTTCTGATTCTGATTGCTATTCTTGAGATTAAAATCGCGTTTACTGTCTTTTACGTTCAATATCAAATATTTAATAGATTCTGCCTTAGTTTCATTATTTTTCTGGTTGATTGATATTATATTCATTTTGATTTTTGATGTTATAGGGTTTTCGGGATCTCTTCCTTAATCGGTTTCTATATTTTTCTTAAATTCTTTTATGAGAAAGCCTCCTGTTCTATCATGCTTTCTTATTTCAGATATTGTTCGAAACATATTTATTTAAAATTAACGGATGGCACTCCTTAACCCCTCGTCCCTTCTCTCATATACAGTTCCAAAACTTGAATATATATAAAAATAATAATTAATTTGTTGACATACAACTTTCAAACATTCCTGTTCAAGTGTGTGATAATAGCCAATTGTTTGCTTGAACCATGCTGAAACTCAGTTAATCCACTAAGGGCCAGTTGTACAATAGTGGTTCAGCCTCGGTTCAAGATTTTAACTCACCGATTTCGGCGGATTAACTAAGGATCAACGCTGGTTTAAGTATGTAATTGGTTGTTATCACACACTTGAACAGTAAACCACTGTTGAAACTGAATTAATCCGCCGGAATCGATGGATAAAAATTGCTGAACCACGGTTTAAATATTTGTACAACTGGGCCTAAGGTGAGTTAAAATTAATGAACTAAGGTTCAAATATTTGAACCAAATTTGTACAACTGCCTCGTAGTTTGTCGTTGCATCTCCTGTGTTTCAAAAAAAGGATTTTAACAACATATACAAATATTTACACAATTTTGTATACAAAACTGAATTCGCTGAATAATTACACATCTTTAATGACTGATAAGCTGTTCTTTTTAATAGAAAAATTATTCCTCCGATAACACAGAATTAATTTAATGTTTCCATTGAAATTGTTGATATAAAAAAATGTAATTCAAGTCTGGTATCATATAGGCACCGTTTTTATGACTAGGTATTGTTTTCTTTGGAAAGAAAGAAATCTAAAACGAAAAAATTATTTTGCAAATTAAGTTAAACAAAATTGATTAAAAATGTAAGTTAAAGCTAAAGCCTAGTACGCTGCTGATGCGAAACGAAAAATCCCATACAAAAATGACACAACGAAATCTAAACGGAAAATTTCGTTCTGCTTTTCGTTTTGCAGTACACTGTTCGAAGAGCGAAATGTATAATTGTAGCAGATTATTTGGGGAATTCTCCGCTCCTTTTTCGCACTGATTTATTTATACAGACTATTCATGTGTGCGGGAAAATGACATTTGAGTTTTATTTGTGTTTTTTTTTGTTTATCATTTTCTTACATCATTGGTTTCTTTGATTTTTAGCGTTAATGTTTTATTTTGTTTTTGGAATTAGTGAAACTCTCCAAGGATATTTTCGGTTGTGTTTTCGCAAGCGTTTCGTTGTCTGTTTGGAGATCACAGAAAAATTTCGTTTCGCATCAGCAGCGTACTATAAGGCTTAAAGACCGTAAAGCAAACATTAATTTATATTGAAGCAAAATTTTAAACAGCCTGATGTTAAGGTATAATGTTTCACAATGCAGCTAAACAAATTTAAAGCTCTTTACTAAAATGTTCTTAATTTTAAACATTTTTGAACTACTATCTTACTAAACATATTTTCTTAATAAACTCTAGTTGAGCACACCTAAAATATTGACAATTTATGCAATAAATCAAACAAACATACATTTGTAACTGTCAAAGTGACATTTGGAGTAAGATTCTAAGGATATAAAATAGGCGTTTGGTTATTTTAACTTTAATAAAATATTAAAAACAACACATTTTTTTTTAATTTTGTATAAATATTTTGTGTAAGATAAACTTCGTTTTTTTTTGCAAGCTCACATAAAATTTTGTGAAAAAACCACATCGGAGCTAAGCGACTTACCTTCACGTAAATATACAACATCAACTGAAGTCTACCTTAGCTAAGTTCACTTTATTTTCGAGACTTAACTCTAGTTCCGATAAAGAATGTATCTAGTCTTCCTATATTACCTGTACGAATTATCACTTTGTTATCAATAGTTTGATGGAAACGTCAAAATATCGATATTTGTCATGGAATTAAATTTGTTTGCCGATCAGTGGCTTGAAATTTAGTTCTACATTTTCATGTCATTTAATTTTATGAAGCGAAATAATTTTCTATATATGATTTCTTTTTATTTTACTGTGGCAAAGATTATTAGTTTTTACATGTTGTTGGTTTTTCGTCTCCAAGTGTGTATTTTAATAAAACATAAATAAAATAAAAGAAAATATATTATTTAAGAAATGTTATTTATTATAACTTTAACTAACACAACTTTTAAATAAACAATTAGCGACGCGTTTCGGAAACAAGTTCCATCTTCGGGCTATTACAACTGTGTGGTGTTGGACTGTCTTCGTAGAGCTTTTTTTTCTCGTTATCAATTTTTTTTTTTTTTTTTTTATATATTTGTCATTTTCTGTTCTGTTTTGTTGTTGTTTTTGATGCGTTTTGGTGTTGTTTGTGGATATTTTGCATATTATGTGCGTTGGTTGTCTTTTTCTGTTAGCCGGTGTGTTTGAGTGCAGTGTCATATAGTTGATTTGTTTTTAGTGTCAATTTGTCGTTGAGTAGTTTGTCTTCTTCTTTTTTGTTTGCCTTGTATATTTCGTATTCTTCGAGGGCGTCAAGTAATTTGCCTTTTTTGCAGTGGTGTAAGGGGGTGAGGTTTGATTCAAAGTCGGTATAGTTGTGATTGTTATCCATTAAGTGCAGGGCAAAATTGGATTTGGAATTCGGTTTTGGTTTGTGTTCGTTAAATCTGTCAAAGAATGTTCTCCCTGTTTGACCGATATAAAATTTGGTGCAATCGTTGCATGTTAATTTGTATACACCTGTGCTTGTTTTTTTGTCATTTTTTGTTTTCGGTTGAAGTAGTTTATTTATGTGGTTATTGGTTCTAAATGATATTATTATGTTCTGTTTTTTAAATATATTTTGTATTATCTGTGGAAGTAGATTAGTGTATTGTGCAGATATGTATTTTGATGGTTCTGATTGTATGTTGTTGTTGTGCTCGGTTTTATATTTAATTTTTCTTATTTTTTCTTTCTTTTTGTTTATAATTTTGTCTATTATTTGAGGGCTGTACCCATTTACTTTCGCTATATGTTTTATTGTGTTAAGCTCGTCTCTGTAGTCTGTTTCATCCATTGGGATGGTTAATAATCTGTTTACAAAAGCATTATAGGCTGCCATTTTTTGTGTTTGCGGATGATGTGAATTTTGGTGGATTGTTATGTCGGTGGTGGTTGCTTTTCTGTAGACTTTGTACTTAAGGTTGTTGTTGTTCTTTTTTATGTTTAGGTCTAGGAAGTTTAGTTCATTGTTGTTTTCGATTTCTGACGTGAATTTTATGTTATTGTTTATGTTATTAACGTATTTTTTCAGTATTTCTATTTGTCTTAATGTTCCGTTAAATAGAATGAATGTATCATCTACATATCTAGAGTAGGTTATTATTTTTTGATTAAGTGGGTTTGTATTTGATACGATGTATTTATTTTCGAAGTCATTTAAATAAAAATCTGCTATTAGGCCACTCAACGGAGAACCCATTGCAAGGCCTTCGTCTTGTGTGTAGAATTTGTTGTCAAATGTGAAGTAATTTTGTTGCAAAATTACTTGTAATATTAAAATTAATTCGTCTATTTGGTTTTTATTGATTTTAGCTGTGGATATAAGATTTTCTTTAATTATATTTATTGTTTCTTGTATTGGGATGTTTGTGTACATATTTGTTATATCGAAGGAGATCATTTTGTAGTTTGGTAGTATGCGTATGTCTTTTAGTTTTTCTATAAGTTCGTTGTAGTTTTTTATACTGTGGTTATTTTTAATGTTGCAGTTTGTTTTAATTAGTTTTTGTATAGTTTTAGCGACTTTGTAGCTTGGTGCTGTTTTGTAGTTGATAAGTGGTCTAATTGGTGTGTTTTCTTTATGTATTTTTGGTAAACCCGTGAATTGTGGGGCTTTGGCATTTGTTTGTTTTATTCTCTGTTTGACTGTGTTTGTGAATAAGTTATTGCATTTGTTTATAGTATTGTTGATTTCTTTTACATAGTTTTTTGTGGGGTCTTTAGTTAGTTCTCTTATGTTGTTTTCTCTAATGAATGTATTGGTTTTGTCTATGTATTCTTGTCTGTCTATTATGACGACTGTACTACCCTTGTCTGCTTTTGTGATTAAGGCTTTGTTGTCTTCGAGTTTTTGTCTAATATTTTTTATGTCGGTCATGTTATTTTTATAGTTATTCGGCATATTATTTTGATTTTGTTTGTTTTTTAATATGTTTTTAAGTTTTTTGTTGATTTCGATTCTTATTTCATTTTGTATTTCATGTGTTGGAAGTGATTTTATAGTAGCTTCAGCATTAGTTATTTCGCGGATTATGTTATTTTTGTTGTTGTTAGGTAAATTAAACTTAAGGCCTTTACTTAATAAACTTGTTTCACTGTTTGTTAATGTGATTTCTGTATTATTGACTAATCTTGGATAGAATTTATGTTTGTTGTATATTATTGGAGTGGGATTTTGTTTGTTATATAATCTTTTTATTTTTGTTTGTTGTTGTTTCGATATTTTGTGCATTGTTTGTTGTATTTGCTGTTCTATTTTGTCTATGATGAGATCTATGGCTATGGGGTGTATGTCGTTGTGTAATTTAAGATGGAGGTTGTATAATTCTTTGTTCAATTTTATTTTATTGGAATAGAGTTGTTTTATTTCTTCTTTTATCCAGGTTATTTGTGCTATATTACGACTTTTGATGGCTGCTTTCGAGTTATTTTTTAAAGTTATTTGCGCGTATTTAGGAATTATATTCTTTTTAAGACATGTTTTGTTAAATTTTATATTCATTGTAGTTTTTGACAGTTTCAGTTTTAAGTTTTTGTATTTATAGACGGTATTGGCTTGTTCGGCTGTGGGATACATGTTGTTGGTTTTTCGTCTCCAAGTGTGTATTTTAATAAAACATAAATAAAATAAAAGAAAATATATTATTTAAGAAATGTTATTTATTATAACTTTAACTAACACAACTTTTAAATAAACAATTAGCGACGCGTTTCGGAAACAAGTTCCATCTTCGGGCTATTACAACTGTGTGGTGTTGGACTGTCTTCGTAGAGCTTTTTTTTCTCGTTATCAATTTTTTTTTTTTTTTTTATATATTTGTCATTTTCTGTTCTGTTTTGTTGTTGTTTTTGATGCGTTTTGGTGTTGTTTGTGGATATTTTGCATATTATGTGCGTTGGTTGTCTTTTTCTGTTAGCCGGTGTGTTTGAGTGCAGTGTCATATAGTTGATTTGTTTTTAGTGTCAATTTGTCGTTGAGTAGTTTGTCTTCTTCTTTTTTGTTTGCCTTGTATATTTCGTATTCTTCGAGGGCGTCAAGTAATTTGCCTTTTTTGCAGTGGTGTAAGGGGGTGAGGTTTGATTCAAAGTCGGTATAGTTGTGATTGTTATCCATTAAGTGCAGGGCAAAATTGGATTTGGAATTCGGTTTTGGTTTGTGTTCGTTAAATCTGTCAAAGAATGTTCTCCCTGTTTGACCGATATAAAATTTGGTGCAATCGTTGCATGTTAATTTGTATACACCTGTGCTTGTTTTTTTGTCATTTTTTGTTTTCGGTTGAAGTAGTTTATTTATGTGGTTATTGGTTCTAAATGATATTATTATGTTCTGTTTTTTAAATATATTTTGTATTATCTGTGGAAGTAGATTAGTGTATTGTGCAGATATGTATTTTGATGGTTCTGATTGTATGTTGTTGTTGTGCTCGGTTTTATATTTAATTTTTCTTATTTTTTCTTTCTTTTTGTTTATAATTTTGTCTATTATTTGAGGGCTGTACCCATTTACTTTCGCTATATGTTTTATTGTGTTAAGCTCGTCTCTGTAGTCTGTTTCATCCATTGGGATGGTTAATAATCTGTTTACAAAAGCATTATAGGCTGCCATTTTTTGTGTTTGCGGATGATGTGAATTTTGGTGGATTGTTATGTCGGTGGTGGTTGCTTTTCTGTAGACTTTGTACTTAAGGTTGTTGTTGTTCTTTTTTATGTTTAGGTCTAGGAAGTTTAGTTCATTGTTGTTTTCGATTTCTGACGTGAATTTTATGTTATTGTTTATGTTATTAACGTATTTTTTCAGTATTTCTATTTGTCTTAATGTTCCGTTAAATAGAATGAATGTATCATCTACATATCTAGAGTAGGTTATTATTTTTTGATTAAGTGGGTTTGTATTTGATACGATGTATTTATTTTCGAAGTCATTTAAATAAAAATCTGCTATTAGGCCACTCAACGGAGAACCCATTGCAAGGCCTTCGTCTTGTGTGTAGAATTTGTTGTCAAATGTGAAGTAATTTTGTTGCAAAATTACTTGTAATATTAAAATTAATTCGTCTATTTGGTTTTTATTGATTTTAGCTGTGGATATAAGATTTTCTTTAATTATATTTATTGTTTCTTGTATTGGGATGTTTGTGTACATATTTGTTATATCGAAGGAGATCATTTTGTAGTTTGGTAGTATGCGTATGTCTTTTAGTTTTTCTATAAGTTCGTTGTAGTTTTTTATACTGTGGTTATTTTTAATGTTGCAGTTTGTTTTAATTAGTTTTTGTATAGTTTTAGCGACTTTGTAGCTTGGTGCTGTTTTGTAGTTGATAAGTGGTCTCTACGAAGACAGTCCAACACCACACAGTTGTAATAGCCCGAAGATGGAACTTGTTTCCGAAACGCGTCGCTAATTGTTTATTTAAAAGTTGTGTTAGTTAAAGTTATAATAAATAACATTTCTTAAATAATATATTTTCTTTTATTTTATTTATGTTTTATTATTAGTTTTTGTTTTGCATGCTTAATAGAAAGCTGAATGGATAGTGATGGCAATTTGTGATAATGCTGTGGGCTTTTTTGCTGTGGTGAAATGTCTATTATTATCTCTTTGTTGTCGTACTCTGCAATGCAATAATTATAAATAAATTGCCAAACCTCATAAATTCATTTTCATCTCAGTACAGACCAAATTTTTCAATTAAATTACTTTGGAAAAACAAATTCTCCATAGAAGACTTAATGGCAATAGACTTTCATCTTATATTATGCTGAGCTACAAAATTATCTTCAGAAACGTTGATGATGATTTTCACATTGACCGACCGTGCCCAGTTCATTGCCGGATTCAGATGACTATTTTGAGTGAAACTCTTCTGGATTCTTATCAGTGTAGGAAAACATTCAAGTTGTTATCATTGTTGTGAGTTTTTTTTGTTTTTTTTCTTGTCTATAGAATATTGTGTATTTGCGATTTCGAGTCAAGTGCCTACTTACAAAGCTATCACTTCATTATAAAATAGTTTCACATATAGGTTGAGATTTGCGAGCCATCTAAATATTAACTGTAGGTATACGGAAAAACTAAAACCATTTATATAGGTTAGTCGAATTAGTTGCGAAGCGAACAGTTTTCATTTGCAGTGCAGTGTCGTTTGACAGTCGTGTTTAATCTCTTGAATGATTACATTTTTATTGTATCTATAATAATCGATAAAACATTGTGATTTTCTATAATATTTTCCAGTGACTTTGTACAGCAGTGCTCTTGTTATATTGTTGTCCTTGACAGTGATTGTAAATTGTTCTGAAGAAAACGGGGATATTATGTCGAAACGAGTAGCTCCGACTATAACTAAGGCCGAGGAATTCGAGCAAAAACTTCCGGGGTAAGTTAACAAACAAGTATCTATAGGCATTTGTATATTGATTTTTGATATCAGTTAGACATAATAATAAAAATGTTAGGTAAAGATAATAATCAATATGAATTTATGAATTTATGAACTATTAATCTAACATTTAGGTTTCTAAATCCTGTCTGTTGTATCTATTAATTGTTAACACTAAGGGTGATTATGCAATTTAAATATGAGTACCTATTTTAAATTGTATATAAGTGAGCGATGAACATTTAGATTTCGATTTCATTATCATGATTGTTGGATTCTAATAAATTTTAGAATTGAAAAACTTTTCGAAAAAATAATAATAAATATCTCTATAACTTTGTCTATATGACTAAAAACTCATTTGACTTCCGTTAACGATAGACATTAAGAGATAGAGAACTTTACAGAAGAATCTCGTAAAGAAGATGTCTTTTATCACTTATTAGTACGGTTACCATCCGAATTTTTATGAAAAGAACTTTTTTCGTTTGTAAGTTTTATGTCCTCTAAAAACTATCATTCAAATGAAACCTTAAGGGACTGTTTCACAGTGTCTGAGTAAAGTCTTAAGTAATCCGACACATACAAATTGGCGCTTGGTCCACAGTTTGGAATACAAACAAAATTTTGTCTTATTCTTCTATTTCTTCTAATCGAGTTCACTTAAAATGACCATAGAACTAACATCAGTGTACATTCATATAATCTATATGTACATTATAAATGTCGGTTTGAAATAAAAATATGCTTAAGTTGTGAATTTGAAGACTAATCCGGCTTTTATTATATACATACCTTCATTGCTATAATGTTTCATAAGGTTAAATTTAAGTTTAATTATTAATCCTGGAAAATATTAGATAATAAATATAATATCTTAAATTTTACAGCAATTATCTGCCATACAGTGGTGCACTTTATTTATAACGATTTTTAAAACAAATTTTGAAAAACTATTTTTTAAAGTTTTTAAAAACTTAAAAAGTTAAATTAATATAAAGGTATACACAGTTTAAATTATATTTTATAGGAACTGCATTTTTGTTAAAATACAGATATGCAGCTAAGCTACATATATAAATTTCATATAAAAACTTTCATTTTATACTACTACTTTTACCCCTACTTTCTACGTAATTTATAACCTTCGGTCTGTTTTATTTCTATCAGTTATTAAAGGTTTTGATAGTTATTTTATGTCTTTTGTATAGGAAACCAAACATTTATTCCCTTAAAGTAATATAATATACTATTTGTCTTGTTTTTTTTTTTTGTATATTTTGAAAGAAAAACACTTGACTCTTTGGGTTCATTAACCATAAAATTGTTTTGTTCACAATAAGAGAATGCTTTATGTTATGAACTTATATGAATTGTGATATTTAAATAAAGAGTATGACTGGGTCGCATGTAATTGGTTTTGCTCGTACATATTATTTGCAGTTTATGTTATGCTAAAAATAACAGAACTCAAATTTTTCAAAATGATAAATTGTAGAAACATTTATATGAAATTTTATTAGAAATTCAAACTCCTAAACTCCTTGAATAATGGAGTGAATTTACCACTTATATACAACTGAATAACTTTGAAAGTTTTAAAAAAGTTAAGCAGGTTTTATCCTTAAATAATAATTAAATACATAATATAAATAATAATAGAAACTAAATATTGAATTTTCCAAAAAAATATACCTACTGAAGAAAAAAATTGTAGGTATGTGACATTAATAAAGCAAATAAAAAAATTATAGAAATCGGTAGTTATTTTACCAAAAAGTCGGAAATAAGAGACTGTTCTTTGTGAGATACTAGTTGTTATAATGGGGTATAAAATAAATAAATAAATTTAAATAAAATAAATTATTATTTAAATCTCTTTTTTGAAAACAGAATTATTTTGAAATTTTGTTTGTGGGTGTTAATTTACAAAGTTACTTCAAAAGTGGCTTTTTTGTTTTTAAAATTTTTGAAATATATCTTATAAAAAATAACAATTTCAAGTTTAAGTTCAAATTAAGTAGCAGTTTAAAGTTTACAATAGATTTCATTGAGTATTTACATAATTTTAGAGTTTTATAAAAAAAAAATGTCAAAAAAATAATTTTAAATTAGAAAAGTTTTACATTTGATAATAAAAGTAACTGAAATTCAAAATCACAATTCAGTTTTTATTGTCCTGACTGGAATGAATGAGTTTTTAAATCCATAACTTGCCTTAACATAATGTTCATCACAGGTATCAAGGAATACATAAATGTAGAAATATGTATATAACGTACTTTTTGCTGAAAGGCGAATTAAGCTTTAAAAGAATATATTGTTTTGTTATCCGGGCTGGAAAAAAACTAATTGAGGGTAAAGGATAGATAAAGTTATAGATATTCATATACTATGTATAATAAACAATTAAATTTTTGTGGTTATTATGTACCTCCTTGTATATTATAATATGTATTCCTTGGGCCTATTCCAAAAACCGTCCCGGATCGAATTGAGTTCTTCCCAAAGGAAAACATTGGTGAAATGGATCTATCCAGTTTTCAAATTTGAATGCTTAATATTTTCCATCCATCCTATTAAATTAGAGGTGTTTATAAAAATTTAACAGTTGTTTTCCGTTTAAATTTTGCTTATGTGAATAAAAATTAATTTAATTTATATTTTGTGATTTTATTTTTCTTATTTAAAAAATAAAAAATTTGTTTAAAAACGATGTTTAAGCATTTTTAGAATGATGGTAGGTTAAAAACAGGATTTCCCAAATTTTAAACGAGTTACCAAAGTGCTATCTTTTTAACATTTTATTAAAGTTAAAATCACCAAATGCCTATTTTAACATTTTAGTATCATACTAAATCCAAATAGCAATTTGACAGTTAAAAATATGAAAATGGTATATTTGCTTACTTGTTTGCTCATTTTTTTAGTAAACTATAGCTTTTTAACAAAAATTAACATGAAAAGAGCTTTCATTTTAATACAACATCAACAATAGAAATTACTTTCGAGAATAAGAAAATACATTCAAGACCCTGGTTGTTATTCCTGTGACATTATTCTATTGCTTAAAAGGTTGGGAATATAATTTAGCTGTCGATAATATTTAAATTGAAAATATCAATTAATACTTAAAAATAGAATTTTAATACAATTCCATAAGAAAAAGCTTACTAACATTAAAGATAGCAAATTTTATTTATTATATATTTAAGAAAAAAATTATGCAAAAATCTGTCCATGATATCTTTCTTATGTTTTTTTTTTTGTATTAATTTTTGTTTCTTTAAAACTTTGCCTATTTAATGTAAATTCATATATTTACTTCTTTTTTTTATATATAAAAAAATGTTAATCTGAATTTTGTAATCATTTAATTAAATTTTTTTTATAACGTTTGTAATTTTTTTTTACTTTTTACTTTGTTGTTTTACTTTGGCTACTCATGTCATTGATAAAAACACTCATTTGCTCAAATTTGCTTTTTGGTTAATGACACTCATCATAATTCATCATGATACTCATCATAATTTTAATGAAAATTGTGAGTATAATCATGTGAAATATATTTATAAATATTTGACCTTTCTCCATTAGGAGCTAGTTTTATAGACGCTATGGTGCATCCTCGGATCAAGATTTGAACCAACTGAAGTTAAACTACGATTCAAGTATTGACTATTAACATTTTTTTTAAGGGAAATGTTTTTTTTTTCACTTTTTTTCTCTCAATAAATCGGGTTAAAATCTTTATCCGAAAATGATTCACTATTGTAAAACTGACTGTAAGTCTTTTATTTTGTTTGTACAAATGGTTTTACCGTAATTATCGTATGGTGTGAGCGTTTTTTTGAGTTTGCACATGCGTGCTGGAATTGGAAACCTCTATAGTCTGAAATAATTTATCTTTAAGTTCATAACATTTATCAGCGTCTTTGTTGAAAAATTATCTTCTCACTAAAATAAACGCATTTTAACATTTTTTTTCCGACCGAAAAATTTCTCCAGATAAAGCATCCCCACACCCTTAGGTTAGTTCCTTCATGCTTTGCTTCCTGATTTATTATGAATATCTTCAAAAGCATCAAGTTAAATAAACTATGAAGTATTAAGATAGAAGCAGACATCTGGCAAGCATTATTTGCCTTAAAAAAACGTCAGAGATTTTATATACACTTAAACACTTAAAGGTGATTCCAATTGTTTACCAAAACAAAATTATTATTGTATTTGAAGTAGGTAGTATTTGTGAATAGAAAAGCAAGATCTACATATTTATTAATACAAATATTTTTTGGCAATCTTTCATACAACCCAAAATAAGTTTTATGGGCTATTATAGAATACATTGTTTTAAATAATTAAAAAATGGTTTAATTTGATAAATTATTTATCATCCAATTAACATATAAGTTATTTCAGTTACAAGTTATTTTAGTGTAGGCGGTTTTTGAAGTAGAGAATTTTTGTTGATTTTTGTCGTGGTAATTTGTTTTCTAAAGAAATTCATCATTTATACGCTCGAGATCAGCAACATTCCATAAATAATAATAATTGGCCCAATCACCTACTTTTGTAATTATACCTACATTTTTATGTAAAGTTCATTTCACGATTTATTTGAATACAAATATTAAGTAATCGAAACACATTCAAACCAATATGATAGCCTGAAACATTCACAAGTAGTCCAAAAATCTAAAAATAGTTTTTTCTACATGAACCATATTGAAAATTTAAATTATCTATTTTAAGTGATGAACTGAAATTAAAACAAATTTAATGAATTTTACATTTCTCATTATATACGAGTAGTTTTCTAAATGCGAACAAGACGTTGTGTGTCTTACTGGACTATGATGGCACCTTGGCGCCACTCTGTGATAACCCCAATAACACTGTAATGGATCCCGAGCTAGAAAAGAACCTTCATACACTTGCTAAAAATCCAAATGTTTTCATGGCAGTAATTTCGGGAAGAGGCTTAAAAGATGTTGAGAATAAAGTTGGCATCAAAAACATCACATATGCCGGTAATCATGGTATTGAGATTCAAAGTCCTGATGGAACTAGACAGGACTATCAATTACCTGACGATATTCAAAAATCATATCGAAGTCTTGTTGATGAGCTTAACCAAAAGGTATAACGTGACCCATGCTTTAAAGTTCTTTACAAGTTTGTGATTAATTTTTAAAAATTTATTATAGTTAAATAAAAATGGGGCTTGGGTTGAGGATAAAAAGGTCTCACTCACATATCACTACAGAGACACTGCATCTGAATTGGTGGAGCAGCAAAAGCAAGAAGCCATAGAAATCATCAAACGACACGGTTTCTCAGCAAATCAAGCTCATGCGGCTATTGAGGCAAAACCTCCAGTAAATTGGAATAAAGGTAGGTAAATACATACATATTGCAGTAGTTGCATGATTCACTTAACGGCTTATGGGCAGATGCTAAAAAGATATTCCAGGAAAGAATATGAATCAGAAAACACTTCTCAGTGCTTAGATATGGGAGCGCGAAAACCATCAGGCAATTTGTTGACGCAGCTTTTACAAATAAACTTTTTGTGGAAAGAAACAATAAATTGCCAGATGGGCGCCCGCTTTTTCAATTACTTTGCGTATTTCAAATTCATATTTTTTTTTTACATTTCAGGAGAAGCTGCGTTGTTGATTCTTAAAAACAACTTTGGCAGCGATTGGAAGTCAAAAACCAGTGTTGTATTTGCTGGTGATGATACAACAGACGAAGATGCCATGAGAGTAAGCTGAAATTCATAAATCATATTTAACAATGCATCTATAACGAGTTTTATTTTTTAAAGGCCCTCCAAGGAATTGGCAAATCATTCCGTGTAGCAACAGATCCCAAAATCCAAACATATGCAGACTTCAGACTGCCCAAACAAGAACTTGTACATGACCTGATAAGATGGCTTTGCAAAAATTCATGTCAATCCTAGAAACCTGCACATTTCCTTAACCATCAATGCCTCGTTAATTTATATTTAACATCCCTTTTTGTCAATAAAAAAAATGTGTCTGTTTTTTTTTTTCAATGATTTTATGAATTAATAAAAATGTATTTAGGCAATTTGATTGAGTTTGGCTGCCAAAAACACACAAGACCTGAATTAATAATTTTTTCAGAGAGCTTCTTACTGTAGATGTTACACATGATGTAGGGTAGTTTTTGGCAAATGTTTCGTTCACATTCAATTACGCTGGCAAATGCATTTAGCAAGTGATTTGTCAAGCCGTCGAAATGATCCCTGGTGCACCAGCAACAGCGTATGCAACATTAATTAGTTATTCATGTAACTATATTTGTCATCAAGATTATATTGTAATTGATTTGTGAATATGCCTTAGAGCTGCAATTGTAATTTATTTTATTTTTCTTTAAATGTTTTTCATTATATTCAGTTGGTTTTTTTAAGGAAATATTATTTTGCAAATTTATCAAAAATAAAACCACTATAATATACAGCCGATCAGCAGATTATTTTACTTCTATGTTTTACATGAACTTTACAACAACACAAGCTTTTAAATCTCCTTTTTGGCAGGGCGCCCATCTAGCGATTTGTTCATAGCATATTTTTGTTGTCGACAGATGCGATTAAGTCAAGGGAACAAGTTGCTGGCAAAAAATTTCAAAATAAATTTAAGTTGCTAGGTCGACGCACTTGATTTGATACTATCCTAGGCAATTCAGCCAGAGAAAACAAAAAGTAACTTACAACAAATTTGGTTTGATTTTCCTAGAATGAGGAAATATTTAGCAAACACAACTCTTATTAGTAAGGGATAAAAGGTCTGAAAGAAATCATAAGAAGGCTTCTCCACAACTCCTCACGGATGCGACTTAATAACTGCCCAAAATTTAAACTAATTTTGATCAATACCTAAAAATTCCACTTAAAAAAAAATGTTACGTATCTCTGAAGCTCAAATATCTATTCCACAAAAAAAATTAGATAGATTGTTATAGACCATCAGTCGGCACTCGGCAGAAACAATCAAAACTTTTGAGTCTCGAGTCATGCCAACAATGTTCCTTTGTAGGTTGCGAGGTATACCTCTTATTATATTTTCGGATATGTATATTTTGTTTAAAGAAAGAAGGAATGTAGGGATATCTCCAACTTGGTACCTGAACCTATGGGTTGTAACTAGGGTTACCAGATTATAAAACGTGTGTACATTTTGGGGAGACAAACGTGTTTTTAGGGGAACAAAACTTTAAATAATCACCCTTATTGCATTAGGCGTTTAAGTAAAACGTCAGTGAAACCACAAGGAAGCGACAGTTTGAGTTTTAGTAAAACGACTATTGTTTTAATGCTTAGAGGGGTGAAGATAGAAAAGAACGGTTAAGGTTTAGATTTACTTAAACGCCGATTAACGCTTTTGAAGCCCAGTCGTTTTACTGGCGTTTTACTAAAACGCCTAACGCAACAATAACGCCCATATTATTCACTCCATACACCCAGATTGAAACTTAAATCCGGATGTATTTACATTGAATTTGTATACTTTACATCTGGATTTAAGTTTTAATCTGGATGTATTGAGTGAATAATATGGGCGTAAGGGTGAATATCAAAAGAGTTCTATTCCGTTTAACTTTTCAGATGCAAATACAAAAACAGCAGAACGTTTTATTTTAATTTATGTGTTTTGTTTTGGTTTATTCTTTTATTTTATTTTATTTTATTTTATTTTAACTTAATTTATTTTATTTTATTTAAGCTAAAATTGCCGAATACTTTTTTTTAATTATTGTTCTAGCTACATATGGCATTTAAAAATGTCCAAAATGGTGTGTTTGCTTAGATTTTTACATGAGCTGTTCAGTGTGTCATTGTCACTTAAAAAAATAAATTACAAATTTTTTAAGTGGCGTCATGCAAGTACGGAAGATTGAAAAAGTATTAAAAAGGAACGTGTGTGTTCCCCTTTCTCGTTTTATATAATAGTTTTTGAGACGAAAAATGGGGAGTGTACCTCCAAAAGAAGGAAATATGGTAACCCTACAATAGAGTTTTTTTTATTTTGACTTTAGTGTTCTCAGTGCAAGATTGGTAAAAACAAAACAAATCTCTCTTGACAAGAAAATTTTAGAGAGACAAATAATGACACCAGGTTGTTGTCAACTATTGAGTTAAATTTTATCAAAAAAGAAAATGTAATATATTTTGTCACAATTTTTATTACAAATGGCAATAAGCCAAAAACTTTCGAATTCCAATTTTATTATTACGAGACTTACTAATAAAGCTCTACTGGGAACAACTATATGATTTAAATCATATAAATCACTAATTTTGCAGTAAAATTTGCTAGTGAAAAATCATCGGTGACATTTTTCGTTGCATGTGCAGTAATTTGAATTTGTTTACGACTTTGCATACGAATAAATGAATGTTTTATATATATACATATTTTTTTTTTCTTTTTAAATAATATACTTTCAGACTAAAAGTTAATTTGGGAATTTTTTAAAAAATGCGAATTTTTAATGCTGTTTTGTTTCTGCTCGGGTTAAGAGACAAAAAAATTAATTTTATGAGAATATATCACAAATTATTTTCATCAAAAAAAATTGAAATATGTATAAGTATTATTTATTTGATCCTCCTATAGAAATAATTAAATATTTAAAATAAATTTGAGAAAAATATTATATAAAAAAAACTGCGTCTAGATTTGACACATTACTTTTACTTTTTAAATAAGAATTATTGTTTATGTATAAGATGCTTCGTATATTGTACGTATAGCTAAGAGGGAGGTTATAGATGTTTAAATTGTATAGTTTAAAATATTTTGTATTTTTGATTGATTGATATAGAAAGTTTTGTTGACCTAATGTCTAGCCATGTCCGGTGCTGTCGTCTCGTCTGCCATCATTAAAGCTGATAAAGTATATTATATGAGATAGCTTTCTTGGTAGTTTTATATAAATTGTAGGAATTCATTCATTTCCATTTTTCTTCTTTCTGTACTTTAAAGTCACTTTGATGTGACTTAATATAATTTTCTTCTTGATTCCCTATTCTTATGAAAAATGTGTTGATAGATTTTTTAAATATTTTCTAGAGGGGCTGTTATTAATAAATAAAAAAAAACCTACAACTTTAAATTAGGCATGTTCAGGAAAATGTGATCGCGGAGATGTCAGCAATCTCTGTTACATGAACAGGATTCCTCAGCTAAATTTTAAATTCTGAGTTTAAAAAAATTTTGGATTCGCTTCCTCACTTTTTGAGTGAGGAGATCTCATTTTTCTGAACGCGCCAATTGTGAGCTATAAACAATGTTCTTTTTGATTTTTACTGTACACATTTGTTTTTGCTCACAAAATCAAAATTATATACATACATATATATTTAATTATTTGAAAAATTAGCCCTGGAGCTAACTCCTAAATGAACTAACTCCCAATGCACTAACTCCCACTAAAATTGGAACTTGGTTCATTATGAACTAATTCCCATTATTTTTGGAACTCCCAACATAAAATGAACTAAGCCACAAAATGTAAATCAAGGGTTATGTCCCACTAAATAAAAACTACCAAATGATAAAAAGAAACTTTGCATACACCCAACCTCGCACCTACCCCAAATCCTATAGTGTGCCCAAGCAGGGGAGTTGCAGAGGGGCAGCATGCCCCCCATATTTACCTCACTGTGTATTAAAATCGTTGGGACTTATATTTCATAATGAACTAAGTCCCAGATGAACTAGCTCACAAATTTATGAACGAAGTCCCAACGAAGTTTTGGTGGGAGTTAAAAAAAACAGTTTTGATTGCAAAAGCGTGATAATAAGAAACGGGATTATAAAAAACGGGATTATAAGAGACGAGATTAAAGAAAGCGAGATCTTGAAAAGCGGGATTATAAAAACCGGTATTTTAAAAAACAGGATAATAAAAAGCGGGATATCGAACCCAACCCAAAGTAAGAGAACATTTTCAATTTTCAACTTCTGTTTTTAGTGAAGTCTGGCCAAGGATTTTGTTAAAACAATCAACTTTGATGGAAATTGCAAGCATTTTTTTTACATCAATTTGAGTTTAGGTATGTCCCAGAGTAGTGCCAACTTCATGTTTTACTACTACACGATTTAGTGAAAAAAAGCGATCTGTCTTCCAATATTTTATGAATCAGTTTCAAGTAGGTACTTCTCTGTTACAATTTCAAATACATAAAGTACCTAGTACCTATACTCTAAATCAAAAGGCAACCATGTACCTATTTAAATGTTTATAAACCAATAATCGATGTAATACAAGTTTGTATATTTTATTTTTGTTCCAAAAATCTACTTAATTCTATTGACGCTGCACAAGACCAACACCACGAATGATTAATGAATTCTTCAACAGTGTTTTCGTATGATGTTTGTATGTATGAAATAGAGGAGAGAGGTGAGCTTCTAGGTATCTTCAGGAAAATTATATTATTAATGTGTACACGAAAACGCTGTCTTCGTTCGTTGCCAACGCCTGAGACAAGAGTGAAATTATTAATTTTAGATTCTTTGAGAGAATCCGTGTGGCTATGTGGCTGTTTCTAGTCTCTACACAAACAATTTTGATATAATTTTTGGATGAAAACGCCCGCTTTTTGAGGATGATTTCAAATGTTCGGAAATTTTTTTGTCAGTAGTGCTAAAGCAGTCGGTGGGCGCACTTTTCATATATAGCTTAGAAAAAAAAACCTAAATAATTATGGCAGAGCAAAAGAAAGCTCCGATCCTTAAGAAGGAAGAAGATTTCATCAAGAACCTCGAAGGGTAGGTTTTGAATCTGACTGACTATGTAATATGTATAGAAACATTTGGATTTCATTGAGAAAGTGTTCTTCAGTTTCATCAACCCTGCTGAGGATCAAGTTGCCCTCCTTTTGGATTACGATGGTACACTGGCCCCTCTTACCGAAGAACTTTCCGCCATGCCCAAGGACAATGAAATCAACATCAAGAAATTGGCTCAAAACGAAAAGATCTTCCTTTGCATTTTCTCTGGCCGTGAATTGGCTGACATCAAGAACCACCTGAAACTGCCAAATGTTACCTACGCTGGTAACCATGGTTTGGAAGTCGAATATCCTTCCGGCAAGAAATTCAAAATTGAAATGCCCGAAGAACTCCTCGAAAAGCACAAGAAACTTGTTGAGGAACTCAGGGAAAAGGTAAGGTCTTCATTGTCTAGTTAATCAATCATCAGCCATAGAACTGAGTGGAATATTGATTGGCAGGTCGTTTGCAGTGGTGCATGGGTGGAGGACAAGAAGATCTCCGTTTCATACCGCTACAAAGGAGTCAACGACAAACTGAAGAGCAAACTCGTCGAAACCGCCAAGGGTATTATTCAATCGCATGGATTCCAGCTTATTGAAACCCCATACGCTCTGGAGGGAAAACCAAGGGTCAACTGGGATAAGGGTAAGCATTAAAGAATAAAAATAAAAAAAAACTCGTATACAAATTTTAATTAAAAACCATTTCGTGCATCATTTAAATACTTGAGCGTGGTATTCAAATTATCTGTGTTGGAATTTTCAATTTTCAAATTTCAATTTCTCCCTGCACCTGTGCAAAGCAATTAAAATTAACGGCTGCTTCTATTGCTCATAGAAATTAATCTGTCGCGTCTCTCATCTCATAAATAAATAAACCGTGGGCGTTTTTTAAATTTTTTAAAAAACATCCAATAACCACTTAATCATCGGTTTCGTTCATTCGGTTATTTCGTTTTTTCGGGGGGAAGGGTGTTTAAAGAACATTTCTCGCCAAGAATTTGAACGAAGTCGTAAATTGGAAAGTACACGATAGATAGATAGAAATTCTATTTTTCGTTTCCAATTTTCGGTTTTTATTTTTGAAAAACATTCCAACATCATCTCGTTTTCTATTTTGTATTCCATCAGAGTTTAAGATTAATTTCGGTTCCGTTCGTTCGTTGTTTTGTTGTTGTCTTCTGCTGGTCTTGCAATGCTCAGAGATGAGTGCAAAATTCTTATAAATGTCTCTCATAAGTGGGCCGTTCAAATAATGCAGGATACACCCGCCATAGGTCGCCAGCGAAAAATACCGTTAAACATGAGTAGCGGTTGGGGTATTAATGTGAACAAGAGCGCGCGTACGCGTATCTACCTCAAAACTCGCCATGACGCCTACAGGCGCGACTATAAATAAAATATTTTTTATGTTCTATCCGATTTCACTTGTATTTTATTTTGGACATAATATCGTTTCTTATTTATTCTTGAATGGAAGGAAAGATCCGTTTGGAACGGGTTTTCGAGGTTTTTTTTGTTTTTTTTCTTGATTATACATAGCAATCCAAGAAGATCGAATTGTTCCACTCGTCGACGGAAATATACATTTGGAAGCTTTTTATATTCTTAAATATGTAGATGTGAATGCATCTATTTTTGAATTATTTTTATTTTTCTAATGCCCTGCGGGTTCTCGAACATTTTGTGTGATATAGGTGAGGGCGCCAAGATGATTTTGGAGAAGCAATTCGACGCTGATTGGGCAAAAAAATTGAAGATCATCTATGCTGGTGATGATACCACCGATGAAGACGCAATGAAAATGCTCAGTGGAATTGGCAAGACTTTCCGTGTTTCAGAGTTGCCAACCTTAAAGACATACGCCAACTTCCAGATCAAAACTCCCGAAGAGGTCGGCTATCTCTTGCAATGGCTCCAGTCCAACTACGAGAAGAAGAAGAAGATGTAAATTTCCATAGAATCGATTTGTACCAGATTACATATTAATTTATTTTTCAATATAATTTCCATGGTTTTGTTGTCGCTCTCATTTTTACATTATCTGTATTTTTTATTTATGTAATTTAAAATTAAACTAAAAATCTAAAAAAAAATATTTCTCTATACATACAAAAATAATATAATTATAATGTTAGTTTATGATCACTTTATAGGCAGAAAGTGCAATTTATGTGAGACAGCATGAGTCGTTTATTTATTTTGAAAATTTCAAAACCATCATATAACTCATAGTATAGAAAAAAAAAAAGTAATAAACATTTTTGAAAATTTTTTGTAAACAGAACAGACGGGTGATTTATTTCCATATTTAATGCATGAAAGTGTTTGTCTGGGGCATTTTCAAGCGCTGATGTTTTTCAGTGGTTAATCATAATTTAAACTTTTATTAATTTGTTTTGAATTTTTTTTGTTGGTGTCACTGTGAGGGCAATGTTCGATTTTAATTATTATTTTTTTTAATCTTTTGTTATTAAGAATTCTTTACTCAATCAGATGGTTGATTTTTAAGATGTTTTGATAAAAATAGAATTTTTTGCTTGTGAAAATTTAATGATTTTATGCGGTTTTGTAAGCATCTGCAATCAGATCTATCTGTAAAGAATATAAGATTGGGAATTTTAAAAGGTAATTAATAGTTGATTGTTGACATCACGGCTATATTCGTAAAATATTTGTATGTGTTCTTTCTTTCCCACCATTTACATATACATCAAATAAGTACCCATGAATAGTTGGTAGTCATCTTGAGGATTATTTTGGTATATCGCATTTAATTGCTTGGCTGTTTTTGCAATACATTTTTATCTCAATTTTATTTTTTCGTGAAAATATTTTTTATGATGGAGGTTAAAAAATGGCGGTTATTAAAGGCAAACTTTTCATTTAAGCGTTAAATTTAGTTAAGCTAAAATTAAGCAAATCTTTTTAGCCGATAGGTGCGTAGTTGCAGCTAAAAAATAAAATGTTGGATTCCGAAATTTTGGTTGGCAGTTAAATTTTAACAGATTTTGTTATGAGTGAATTTTTTTGTGAATGCCTAGTTCCTTTACGAAACTCTTTGCATTTTTATGAATTTCTACACAAAAGTCTGTCAAATTTCACACAAAAAAATTTAAATTCACAAATGCGCAGAGTTTTATAGTAAAGGAACACATCTAATGGTTTGTAATAAGAATTGAAATGAAGGAATAATATGGGAATAAACGATTTTAAACGAGAAAATGTGAGCTAAAATTTAACGCGATCTGCGTACTATGTTTCCATAAAAATGAACAATGAAAGAGTCCATCTAATAACGGCATGACTGTGTTTTCAGTACAACTATAGATACATAAAAAACGGGGTCACCATTAGCCGTTTTTCTTTTTTAGCCCCGAGCGGGGCACAGGGCGGGCTCTGAGCGAATAGAGCTCACTCCTAACAGTGCGTGACCTGAGGGCACCGATCTATTTAAGAAACTCAATTGAGCACTGAACTCTCATATCTGTCAAATTACATGAAAATTGTATGAAGTTATCCGTGCTCAGCTTTGTGCTCGATGTGCTCGATCATTTTTTTACGAGCTCATCGAGCGAGCCCCGGTCGAGCTCTGAGCTAAAAAAGAAATGCAAGTTGAGAGCTCGGAGCGCTCTGAGTTAAAAAGTAACATAGTTTTCTTTTTGGCAGCTCAGTGCCACGCTCGGGGCTAAAAAAGAAAAACGCCTATTGTTTTGTTTTCATTTGGCATTTTCTATGTTTCGCTGGCCGAGTATACAGTTCTTTTGAACAAACAAAAAACATAAGTGGTAAGAATTTTTTTTTTTTCGAAAGAAAAAAATCTGAGTTGAAATAAAAAATTTGTATTCACATTTACATTTACATTTTTTTTTTGCGATAAAATCACTCCCATAAGAAGTACATGTATTTTTTTTTGAGGAGGAACTGTATACTAGGCTTAGTCATTAAATATTTCTTTTTATTTGCAATCCTTAATTGGCAATTTACGTTTGGATTTTTATTCATTAATCAATTAATGTTTTTCAATCTACTAGACGCAATTAAGATTCGGCGTTTTTATATTTAGCTTTTTTTTAAAAAATGTTTTCAATTACTTCACAAATATCATTTAGCAATTTATTGTTTAGATTTTTTTTAACGTTTTTGATATTGGGCCAATTGTTTCTTTTCGCGAAATAACGTTTCGTTGTTTCGTTATTTCGCAAAATATCGCTTCGCCATTTTATTTTATTATTTCGCTGATAGATCATTTCGCCGTTTAGTTGTTTTGATATTTAATAATAATTTTTTTTATATGGAAAATCGTTCTTTTTTGAGTATTTTTCATATAACTTTTATTTGGCTCATGGTATTTTTACATTTTCCTCCTTAAAAGTCAATTTCTAACAACAAATTGACATTTAATTATTTTTGTAGGTTTATTCATTATTTGTATTCTCTATTTTGCACTTTGTAGTTCCGCTATTTTTATTTTGCATTCAATGGTTTTTCAAATTTTTGGCTTCTATTAAATTCGCGTCTTAAAATTTCGCATCAAACTATCAGTCTGCGTAGTGCGTGATCCCTTGATCGAAGTCGGTGGTCCTCGTGTGTTTGTGTTTTTTGCATTGGTAAGTAACTTTTTTATTCTATTTTGTTTTTCGTCTTATTATATATATATTTTTGATTACATAGACTTAATAATTTTTGTCAATTTGTTTACTTTAGTGAAATATCATATACTATTTTGAAGTGTTTTTGTTAAAATGAAAACATGGTACACAGTGAATCAATTGAAATAGGTACACAGTGAATCACTGATTTGCTGGATGTTCGCTAGAAGCTTATATATATATTGTGATCAACTGAAACACCAGTTTTAGTTTACTTTTAGTTTTATTTTAAAATTTTTCTTTTATTTTTTTTTATTTTAAACAATGGATGGAAATGTTTTTTATTTATTTACACATGAAGAGTATTTATTTTAGTTTAGTTTAGTTTGTTTTTTTTTGTTTATCATTAAATAAAATGTAGAATAATAAACATAAATATACCAAATATAGAACAAAAAACAAATGGTTTTACTCAATAAACTGATTTTAAGTCCCTGATTCATTGTGTACCATACACTGATTCACTGTATACACCCAGGGTTCACAGTGGATCAGAGGGGAAGATTAATTAAAAATATTTTTTTTTAATTTCTCAAAATTATAAAGTTTGGAAACTTTATGCTTAAATTAAAGAAAAAATAGTGAAAAAGCAGTACAAAAAAAATTTCATGCCTTCTATTATAAATGCAAGCTTAACAGCGCAAAACGTAAAAAGTGATTCACTGTTGACACCTTTACCCTACGTTTTATCTGACAAGAAATTCTCATATGAAAATTCAGATGACAGGGGGAAGTTCCAAATCAGCTGAAGTACTGCACTTTACTTTATAATTTTCGTCTTATTGGTTGTTGATTTGTTTAGTTTTCGTCATGAAAATTCAATACTTATGTAAATGAACGTACTTTTTGTTCATTGTTTAATGAATTTTTAAATCAACAATTTTTTATATTGATGTTTGAAAATGTTTTCTATAATTTTGTAGGCCATATATAGGTATCAATAAAAAGACTTTTAATGAAAATAATAAAACCTGTTGCTGATTTAGTTACACATAATTTCATCCTCACAACCACTCACGCTCAATGTTTAATATACGAATGTAATAAAATTTAATATTTCGCTTAAATGTAAATCCTATAGGTAAATGCAGGAATTTGACACAATGACTTTCTACTGAAATTTCTGATTTTCTTTGCGTTCAACCACACAAATTCAGAAATCTGAAAATTCGGATGTAAAGCGATTTTTGTTGAACCCGCCCAATCGCTTTTACTTGCTTCTAATTTTTTCGTACTGCAGCGTAACTGAACTTCACGATTTATATGTAGGAAATTGTATGACCTGTATCGCACTAAGTAACAACTGTACTTCACGGCGCGGCAATATATGCGACAAAGTTGCTAATGTGACCAACTTTGTCGCGAGTAAATTAAATTAATATGGAAAGTATAATCATCTTCTATTCATTCTTTTTTCTTCTTTTTGATTCCGAATGCATTTGGGCCTCTAATAGAAAACGAGATAAATCTTCTTCATATCTTGAAGATTATTCAAATTAATTTTTTATTTATTTATTTTTTATTTTCATAGGAGCAGTAATTTTACAAATCGAATTAACATACCCATATCGAGCAGGAACTGGCTCTTCCGGTCTTCAAACCGTTTGCCGAGGTGAATTTGTTAACTACTTTCTCGTCTAAAAGTTCTCTCCAAAAGTTACAGGATACAAAATTTCAATCAAAAATTTTGTTGTTAAATACTTAAATCTAACAGAACTATGGTTCACTTGGCATCACTTTTACGACATGCCAAATTTGACATTTAGCTCTGTTGTCAATTAGCAAGAGACAGCGTAAATAAATTCTAAAAAAATGGTTAATTCAACCCACTTTGAAAAATAGACTTTTAAAAACAAAATAAAGTATCAACGAATTGAATAAATATGGAAACTACACTTGAAGTAAGTCCAACAAATATTAAATAAAGCAATTAAATAAATAGTTTCCTGCAGATGTTCGATGACATTCCACAAAGTCTGGAGGGCGATATGTCCGTGTCCTTGGGAAACAAAAACACGTCACAACCGGGATCTCCTGACTTCAATACACTTGATGAACCCATCAAGGAGACAATGGTTTGTGTTTGTTCTATATCTTATTTCATATCTTATCTTTCAAGAGAATTTATTGTTTTTTGTACATTTTAGCTGCGGGATATTCGAGCAGTCGGAGTGAAGTTCTACCACGTTCTCTATCCAAAAGAAAAATCAAGTTTGATTCGTGATTGTAATTGAATTTGTTTGGGTATTGGACCAGAATCTGATATTAAAATTTATTCCTTCTAGGGGATCTATGGGGACCATTGGTGCTGTGCACCTTTATGGCAACGATTCTCCAAGGATCAGCTGATAGTACTTACGACGGTGGTCCCGAATTCGCTCAGGTGTTTGTCATTGTGTGGATTGGAGCTGCAATTGTGACTTTGAACTCCAAACTCCTTGGAGGCAATATGTAAAGTCCTGCAATCGCATTTAAACTGAGTCTTAGTTAATTTTCGTGCATTTTCAGATCGTTCTTTCAGTCAGTCTGTGTCTTAGGATACTGCTTAACTCCTGTAGCCATCGCCCTGATTGTTTGTCGGGTCATTCTCCTCGCAACACAGACTAAGCTTCTGTTCGTTTTACGTCTATTGACAACTATGGTCGGGTTCTTTTGGGCCACTTACGGTATGTTTTCCAAAAACAAAAGAATTGCTTTTAGATTTAACATACGAAATCAATTATTTCAGCTTCGTTCGTATTTTTGGGCGAAAGTCAGCCCCCAAACCGTAAACCACTTGCCGTCTATCCAATATTTTTATTCTTCTTTATTGTATCGTGGCTTGTTATATCACATAATTAAGTAAATAAATTCCATTTAT
Organism: Epistrophe grossulariae; assembly: GCA_929447395.1. NCBI lineage: Eukaryota > Metazoa > Arthropoda > Insecta > Diptera > Syrphidae > Epistrophe > Epistrophe grossulariae. The sequence goes on from OV839566.1 coordinate 1,716,050, forward strand.
ACAAATAAGTTTTTCAAGTGTTTGTATCATAAAACAGAGTTTATTAAAAAAATAAAACACAAATCAAAACATTGATAGAACAATTATTCAATTCGATTAAAAAAAGTTGGTACATTTAAGTTTATCTTATCATACTTCTTACTCATATAAATTTGCAAGTATTCTTGTCCACTGGATGAAATTTGGCAAAGATGTCGAATTTCCGCTGTATATTTGGACTAGTTCCTTTTTTTTTTTAAATATATCCTAATTTGAGTTTAATATAAAATTTTAAACTTACCGAGAAAGTACTCTTCTGGTTTAACAGGTTTACACCGAATTTGGAAATGGTGAGGTATTCCCGTTTGAAAATGAAAAAAAATTTGTCTTACTATTTATATATATTATTTATTTAATAATAGGGATTAATTTTGTAATCAAAACTTTTAAGGATTCCTACAAGTACTTCTGGCGTCAAATTTTTATAAATAAGAATTTCTCTGTCGTTCTAATAAAAATACTAGCCGTTACCTAGTGCGTTTCAATGCACAGAAACTGTATGCGTAAAAGAAGACAGCTAGTAAATTTTAAAATTCTTACTTACGCAATACCGTAATTGTGATTTTTATATTTTTTATTAAATATTTTAGTAATTTATTTTTATAAAATTAAATAAAACCTTATCCTAATGCCTGGCAATAGGCAAATCTTTATGCGGCCACCTGGTGCTTAAGCGAATAAATTTGTTGGTTTGCAACATACAATATTGAAACATGATTTTAATTTTAGCTAATTTTAAGATTTTAAAAATTCTGTGCCATCTATCGGAAAATTTGAAAACTTCTGACTTACCTACATATGTATACGCATTTATCTTCATAAAAACTATGTTGTGCAAGCTTCAGCTCAATAGGATGGTTATTCTTTGAGTTTTTTGCTCATTTTAATTTTTTGATTTGATAAAATTTTATTTACATACTTGCCTTTCATAACAAATATGTTTTGTAAGTTTTAGATCAATGATATTGTTAGTTTTTTTTATTTTAACAAATTTTAAGATTATGTTGTTCATTGTCAAATTTCTGTAATTTTCAGCTCAATTCATTTCTTTGTTTTAAGCGCCATTAATCGAAAAACTTGAAAACTTAAATTTATTTGCACTTCTCACTTAACTAACAAATAAGTACATTGTGTAAGTTTCAGCCCAATCTGATGGTTAGTTTTTGAGTTTAAAAAACAAAACTGTAATTAATTTGATTTAAATAAAATATTTCAAACACAACTAACTCAAAATATTTATATCAGTCAAAATTTAATTTCAAATACCTAATATATGTACATATATGTAATGTATATGTACATACATACACCAACTTACAATGGGTAGAAAATTGTAGGTTCCCCCCATCCTTGCCGACTTATACAGAGACTTTAGAGTTGCAAAGTCACTACGCCTGGATTTTAAACGAGCTATCGCGCAACCAATTTATTTATTTACCTACATATGTTTCCGTTATTGTACGTCGTACTGCATATTGTGATGATATGATACAAACATACAAATTTTAATCAGGGTTACATGTTCGAAACCTCTTGCAATTGCCTGAAGATCTAATTCTTATTTTTTAAAAGATATGTACAACAAATAATCTTGCTCACATTATTATACCTTCAGCTTCAACGCATCCTCTATAACAAAATTAATTTTTAATGACAACAGATTAATATACTATCATTATAAAATTATATTAAACAAATATAAAATAAAAATGTTACCTATTCAAATACAATACATATGTATACCTATTATTTAGCTAGGTAGGTACAATAACTCTGAAAAAAAACAAAATCGAAATTTAACAAAACAAAAAATATACAAAATGAAAAACAAAACAATGCCCGACGAGATAACTCGAAGTTCAATGCTATGATTTCATAGTCAGCAAACACCACTTTCCGGAAATATTATTATCACGTCTGTTTTTAAGAAAAAACCGTGATTGTTATGTGACGGTCACCCTGGATTTGAATGAAGAAAGCAGCTAAGTCGTTTATAGAATTAGAGATTTTTTAGATTAAGCAAAGTGAAAAGTTAATAAAACATTTATAAGCTCTATATACATATGCATGTAAGTATAGCTATAAGTGTAGGTATATGTAGATATAAGACAGCTCACCCGCACCGTTTCGTAAACTGTAACTAAAACGTAACCAAATGCAAACAGTAAGTAGTTCCTTATCAAAGATATGTGTAATGGCGGTCAAAACAAGGTTAATACAATCATTTAATAAATAAAAAAGTTTTGTTTGTTTTTAAAAAAATATTTGTTTATACCTATTTTTTTTTATTGTGGAGTTAATTACATAAACGGTTTTAGCTTATAAAATCAAATTGGATAAGAAACTGCATACAGCATACTGCAAAATACTGTTTAAAAATAAGCGGAGAGATTTATTTTTTTTAATTTTTATATTTTTATTTTTGTTTTATATCTTACTAGGTAGGAACCTATAAAATGACTTTTAAATTTAAACTAAATAATCTTGTAGAAATATTTCCCTTTTATAAAAATGACTACTGAGTATGTCCTGCTAGCTCTAAATTAGCAATTATAGCTTGCATTGAAACTCATAATTGAAAATTTAAATTTTATGTTTTGAAACACTTAAAAAAGTGACTATTTTGATGCCAATATAAAGCTGATGACTTAATTATTAATTCATTAACATGAACTGAATTTTTTTAATGATTGAACTACCTTACCATTGATCAATGAAATCTTTAGAGTTAATGTACATGTTAAAAATGGGACAGAAATGAAATTTTTGTTTGGATAGAAATAATAATTTAGTCATAGACATGAGATATTATCGTCGGTTTAACATTAATAATAATTTTTAACTATTTGTTGAAAATAGAGTCGAAAATTTTTTAAAAGACAGTTGTTGAGTTATATTTGAAGTTGAAGATTACGAGCATATGTAAGGGAAGATGGTAGATCGTTCATCAAATGGAAAACAAAAGAAGGCTTAAAATAGAAATCAGGCAGTTGTGAGTTTGCAGAAAGAGCTTTAGTTCTTCCAGTAAGATATTCTTGAATAAGTTTCGCTGCTGATCTTTTAAAATAAATTTGTTTTTTTTTTAATAATTCAAAGAGAATGCTATGGAGAATAGAATCGAAAACTTTGTAAAAATCAATTTTTAGGCGTATATCGTCAAAAACTTCGGAAGGTGCTGTAAAACAGCTACATATTTTGGGTCTAAAGGCAGCTTGAAAATTTGTTGATTAATAATTTTTACAAAAGCTTTTAAAAATATTGGAAGAATAAAGCAATTTTTCTGTATTAATTTTGAGATTTTCCAAGTTTTGGGATAGCAAAGTTTGTAAGAAAAGATTTAAAGATGTTAGTAAGATAAGGTGAAATTAAATAATAAATTTCTCTCATAATTTGGAGTTGTTTCAATATAACTCTACATTAAATATTTGATATTAAACATTCAGAACTTGGAGTGATCTATATATATAGATCTTACTTCTTTTGACGGCTAACTTGTTACATACACCTTTTTTGTGGAGAAGAACTGGGTAGTCTTTCAATAATATCAAATTACTTTCAAAAAAAGAATCGAATTTTTTCTGTCAATATTTCGATTCTTTTTTTGAAAGGAATAGGACATAAGACTTTTGGTGTGAAAACTTTTTGTAATGATTGTTGATTTGATAATAACAGTTTTCAAAACATTTTTAATAATAAACAAACACAAAATGAGTTATCGTTCGTTCACAAGAGTCTTTAAAACGTTATTAGGTAGATAAACGATTATTAAATCCGTTCTTGTAGGTGTTAGAAAAATTTCTATTACAACTGAAGTGGGACAATTTTATGATTTAGTTACCTAAGCGATTAAAATTCTTGAATTGTGTGAAATTAATAGCATTCTCTGTCAAAATATTGTGCACTACTTGTTCACGTTCTTACATATTTGGTTGAGCTTCGATTAAATTTTATTTTTCGTCACTTGCAAAATATTTTCTTCCGCACCATATTAATACAAATTTGTTTTTTCCAATTCAAACTGGTATAATCTGTTTCAAGTCCACTGCGTTGTGATAAGAAGAAAAATCATCTTCCACAAAATTATACAAACTTTATTTTTTGTTTGTTGTTTGTTTTTCAGTGGTGAAACTATTGAATCCGTTAAATACGCATTTTTGAATAACAGTACATATATTTTTATTTCAAAAATGTGTTTTCCATTTAGTCTTGAAAATATTATAGATACAAAATAAACTCTAATAAATATAATTTTTTGAGATAAAAAAATATGTATTTACGAAATGGGAGGCTCGTCTCGCAAAACAGGTCTATAAAACCTGCGTTTTATATTTAAACGCATTCTGAAGATTGCATTTATTTATTTAAGATAAGGACAATATTTTAACGCAGCAGCTACCCAGGCATACTTTCATAAAAACCTATTTTAAGAACGTATGCGAGTATAAAGTTAAAAGTAGGTAGATGTACAGTCTTTACACAATAATACATTTGGTGTACAAAATAATAATAGATATTCCAGTTCACTGACTTCGTATTATTGAAAAAAAAAAAAAATTGAAATGAAATGATAATTCAATGAAACTAACAAGCCAGAACCCCATAATCATTGGGATTCTTTTTTCACGTGATGCAGATAACGTAAGCTTCACATCAACAAGAGTAACGTTTAAGCTGATTTTTAATACATTTGAAGCCCATTTTTTAAATGAGAAAACAAACTTGATAGCGCAGAGGAAAGACCTTCCCTACACTTTGATCTAAGATCTTAGAGCTTTAAAGGGCACATTTTACATTGCTACAAAAATAATGTAGGACATAGGTTTGATTTATACTCGGGATAAATGAAAATAAAGCATTGCAGAACTGGAAAAAAAAAATGCTGACTATATGTAATAATCTTAGATCTGAAAAGATTTTCGTTAAATTTGAGAGTTATCTACTGAACAAGTGAAGTTAGATGCAAACCAGTAACCTCGAAAGTTTTTAGGTAGGGTAAACTGGTCAACAGCGGATCAGTGTACACAGTGAAGCACTTGCACTTGCACTTACACTGTCTATTTCTTATTTTAAAATTTTAAAAAAGAGAAAAGAACACATTTTTCCTGCACCTTGCATCAAACTATCGGTCCCTGTGATCCCGTACCCGTCCCGAAGTCGGTTCGTCTCGTGTTTTCTACATCGGTTCATACGTATTTCTTTTTTAGTATTGCTTTCGATATTATTAAAAAAGTATGTGCTGTTTCTTCATTTGAGTTTATTATTTGTACTTCTTTTTACCTACATTTATAAAATTTTGTCGATTTGTTTGTTTTCATTAAAATTTTATAAATTATAAACATGTTTTTGCAAAATGACAACATGGTACACAATGAATAAACTTAAAGTTGTACACAGTGAACCACTGACTGATGCTCCAGAATTGAATTCAAATGTTGCATTTAATGTCGATTTTTCAAATGTGGATGTTCGATAAAACTTTATAGCAGTAATAAGCAACTGAATTTCAAGTTTTATTTGTCTTTTAGTTCCTTAAATGCACCAAAACAGTAATTGCGATTTTTTACAAGCAGGATTTTTTTTAAGTTTTTTTATTTATTTTTTATTTTTTAGTTTTTATTTTTTAGTTTAGCAGGAAAATAATGTGTACCCATGGATTAGAAATTAGATTTTAAATCCTTGATTCATTGTATACCATGCACTTATTCCATGTTTACACCCATGCTACACAGTAAAGCATAGTTCCATCAAATTTGTTGGTTTTGGTGAGGACAGAGTGATAGGTAACCATAATTAAATATTACATACAGTTTGGGCAGATACAATCTGAGTATTTAAACTTGAAAATGAGTGTACCGTAGGGTGCTATTTTACGACAAATATTGTTTCCAAAAGTTTTTTTTTCGAATAAACTACTACATTTAAATCCGGATAAGGTATTCCGATACATTTTTGCTTGTAACATTATGTTTGAACCTAGGCCAATGAAGACAATATTAAAATTAATAAAGCACCCAATAATGTTTCCAGATGATCACAAATAAATACAAAGAAAATTGTATCGGTAAGGTACGTATAAAAATAAAATTATATGGTATATAATAGGATATATTGTACTACATCAGTGTTATAAAGACTTTCACATTAATAAATGTTGATATAATAAGAGTTAATATCATACTTTCTCTTCATGATTACCTTTTTTATCTTTCATTTACAGTTTCAATGACTTTGTAGATATGTAGGTATTAGAATAATTTTTCCACAAAAGTATATTCACTCAAGGTATTTTTGAGTGTCCTGATTGTGTTAAACAAAATTCTCTCTATAAACACTTAAGATAACTAAAGTTTTTGAAAAAGCTCAAACGACCTAAATGACTATACGTCTTCAGTCGCTTTAATTTGGGGAACTAAGTTGGTGGGTTATGATAAAATACGATACGGCAAATTACACATAGTTTTGAAAATCGCGATTGGAATCGCGAAAATGAATAATTCTCAGAAAGAAGCAGCTGTCTTAATGATTCTCAAAACGAATAAATGTGTTTCATCTCAGTTGACTTCATTGATAAAAATAGTTAAATTTCGAATCGACCCTTCGTTTGTGGTTTGTTATGGTAAATATTATCAAAAGTGTCTCAAATGCTCTAACATTTTGTTTCCTTGACTCATGATAAAAATACCTTCACTTCATTATCTCAAAAAATGTATGAACACAATAAGTTAAAATTAAAGTGGAATGGAAATACATGCTGCCTAACAAAAACTTAGTTGCAGAAGAAACATAACAATTTCATATTTATTTCTGGTGTTTTTGCATTACTTATTCAAAAGCTATTTTCTTTATGAATATATAAGAAAATGACATAAGAAAATCAAAATTGTAATTTTTAAAAATGTCTAAAACCATTTAAATTTAAATTTGCAACCACCTCCTCCCCAATTTAAAATGTAAAGGTCAGAATATTATGTTGTTTCATTTTTATATATAGTAAATTTTGAAATATCTTCAATAAATTTGTATTTAAAACTTGAAAAAAAAAACAAATAGTATTCGATTTTTTGTTATGTTTTATTTTATTTTATTATTATTTTTTTTAAAAAAGCACATAACTGGTCATAATATGAACATATTTTTTTTGAGGCATTGAGGTGGAAAGTGTATATCAACTTAGCAAAATTTGTACACGCAAAAAATAACAAATCATTTTTGTTTGTAATAATGACAAAGTTGAAAGTATTTATGATCACTTTTTGTTGTTATTGTTTCCACGATAAAAATTTTCTGAAATATAAAATACAGCTCATTGTGGCAAAATAATACTTAAAAAGCACTTCGGTCGTTTTCGAGAAATTAAAAAGAAAAAAAATACGGTTCCCTGTAGATCGTCTACGAAATAACACATAAATGTTTTCCACCAAACTTGAAGCAAATAAATTAGATTAGTTTTGTTGAATGAAATTCACATAAGGGAACTTTGTCATATTACGTTGTAACAGTTTTTCGCTATTAAAAGTACACAAATATTCAAACAAAACTCATAGGTGCCTAAAGTATTGCCCGGCCCTTGCGGAACCACAGTAATAGTTTAGCATGTACATTGTACAATCAGAACTATTATTAATTGGTGGGTCTTGTAACAAAAGAAATGTTAAAGAAGTGTTAATTTATAACAATAATAATAGGTCTATTACTTTACTTCCCAAAACTGCCAATTTTGACTAATTCTAGTCCAATTTAATTTTTTTTGTTAGTCTTTGACAGAAACTTGGGCTTAAATGTGTAGAAAGTGGCAGTTTTGGGAAATATATACACAGACCTAATTTTATTGTTACAATGCCCCTCACCGCACCTATATAGAGTTTTATTTTTCAAGTTTTGCGAAGATCGTTAGTGAACTCCCAAATTTAATGGCTACAAACTGTTATAAACTGGCATTTCTCTGGTATCATCCCAATTTTGTACCAGGAACTTAATAAAATGTTTTATATCACAGTTTCCAAATTTAGCTAAAGAATACTTTGCATAATTCACGTTGAACTAATGCAAGAATGTGCAATAGACGACCCTTTTCTTTAACATTTCTCGCATCAAAAAGTTTCAAAATTTCAAACGTCCACAAAAGGTACAGTTGAATTACCTACATTATAACACAAAACCCTGATGTATGAATAATTTATTGCAAAGATTAGCTTGAACTCTAGTTCGAGGAATGCACTTAATCAATATTTTTTTAACGACACAACAATACGCTCTTAACTCTTTTAAATTTTTTCTCAGATAACTTTAAGCTGATTTGTATTTTCGAAAGGTCATGTCACATAACACAACAAGCCTGATTAGAACTTCTTTAATTTTTGTTATCAAAACTGTTTAAGTTCTTGTATAACAATTCATATATGTATATACATTGTATTTTGTAAGAATTCAGTGTTACATTATATAGACTTTGCACATGCTCAATATTTATTGTTTAAAAAATAAAACAAAAGCATATACCTATAAGCAGCACAGTCCCACCACTAAGAAACGCTTGTAAAATTATTTAGGGACTGAATTGATAATAACGAGGAGCTATACTTTTATGTCATTGTGTGCGATTGCTAACTTATAATGATTGCTATTTTGAGGTATAAATATTAAGCCGCCACTGAATAAAACGAATTTGATAGGAAGACTACAGTAACACTGTCGTCCGTCAATCAGTCCGACTATCTCAAGAAGATTACCGGTCGTCGTTTCGAGACTTTATTTCAAGATTGACATTGGGGTATATAATATATTTTTGCAAATAGTTGTGATTAGATCTTTTGTCTAGGTCCTGTTGATTATAATAACATTAGTTCAGAATCATCTGTACTGACTGATGGATCAAATCTTTTAGAAAACGGATTTCAAAAAAATAAATATAAATATTCTATAGTGAATAAAATTAAGTGCTTCTTTAAATAAAAATAAATATTGTGGCCTACATTATAACTTGCTTTAAATGAACTGTTTCAGACTTTCGAAGCAAATAAATAATTTTTTATAGTGAGTTTTAATAAATAATGCTTATGTTTTTATAAAAAATATTAAAACAAAAAACAAATCCTAATCCTTTTCAACAAAGAACAAAACAACAAAAAAAAAATAAAAATATAAATAAAATGACTGAACCAGAGATTGTGATAACCCCATCGAATGAGACACCTTCAAAGGCAAGTCTTATTGTGGTCTCCAATAGGCTGCCGTTTGTCCTTATAAGAAATGCGAAAACGAAAGATCTCGAAAGGAAAGCCAGGTAAGGATTTTTTTAAAAGTTAATATAGACTCTAGTGTATACCTACATACAATATAGACACAAATTTATAACACAAGAATTAATAATAATTCTTAACTATAGCTAATCTTTATTCTAGAAAAGTTAACTATCAAGACTTTTAAATAAATATTTGCAGTTGTGATAAGATACTATTATTTTTTATTCTAATAAAGAAGGGCAAGGATTATCACGAACTACGGTCATGGCCTGTACGTACGTGGAATGCAGTTTTTATTATATTTAAACTTGATAGAAACATAAAAAAAAACTTAGATTATATTACACTGGTGTAAAAAAACGGTTAAATTTAAAATAAATTCAAAATGTTTCATAAATATACAATTACAACAAGCATTAATTTGTAAAACTTGTAGTACACCTTTTTTTTATATTTATGCTCAGTAAAACGATAATGTTCCAGTAGATTTCATATACTGCACCATTTGCGTTTTGAGTAGAATCGTTTGGTGAAAAAAACCTCTATTATCATTCATTTATTATTTAATAATAAGTTCTGTACACGTTGCCAAAAAAACTGTTAATATGTACAAAATTTTTGATTCGAAGTTTTATTGGACATACATAATTTGTATTTCTGTTGGTGACTGAAAATAAAATCTTACATCCTCCATGGGTTGTGCATCTTTAAAAAGAGTTAAAGTTTTTTTTTTCTGTATTTTGAGTTTTCTGCGTATGAATTGAAAAGTTGTTTCAAACTTATCCAAAGTGAGTGGACTTTCAAATTAATATCATTCAACTTATAACATAAGTAAAATGGCTTGCGAACGTAACCATAATAAAAATAAAGGAGGACACTGTGGAACATGTGCTCATGTTATAACTGTTTTATTACACATTTTAAAATTATTTTAAACGTAATTAAGGCAAAAACTCCTTTTTTTTAATTTAACCTCCTGCAGGTTTTCCCCAGTATCATAAAATATATGGGTTTTTCCACGATCTTGTTATTGATTTTTATTTTTGTTTTTGTTACGTTCACAAGAAAAAAATAGAAAATGTTCATGTTTATTACGCATTTTCTCGAGAAAATCGACATCAAAGTCAAAAAATTAGCATGGACAGGAAAAATGGGTACGTTCAATGCATTATACGTTTTACATCTGAGTTTTCAGAAATCTGAATTTTTAGAGCTTCTGATTTCCCAGCTGTCATAAAAAATGTTAGATGACTTTTAGTGACTTTTTGTTACGTTTAGTTACGTTTTTTCTGAATTTTCGGACAAGAAATTCTCATCTGAAAATTCAGATGAAAGAATTGGTTGTGGTGTGGAAAGTGTCAAATCAGCTGAAACACTGCACATAAAATTTTCGTCTTGTTGTTGATTAAATTTTTCAGTTTTCGTCATGAAAATTCCATACTTATTTAAATGGACGAACTTTTTTATTGTTTAGTGAATTTTTAAATCAACAATTTTTTATATTGATGTTTGGAAAGTTTTTCTATAATTTTGTAGGCCATTCATATCAATAAAAGACTTTAAATGAAAATAATAAAACCTCACAACTATACTCACGCTCAATGTTTAATATACGAATTTAATTAAAGTTCTATTTTATTTCGCTTAAATGTAAATCCTATAAGTAAATGCAGCAATTTGACACAATGGCTTTTGACTGAAATTTAAATTTTTTTTTGCGTTCAACGACATAAATTCAGAAATCTGAAAATTCAGATGTTAAGCGATTTTTATTGAACCCGCCCAATGGAACAGGATAGAAACTGAATATCTTAAGACTGAGACAAGATATCAACTTCATTTAAACGCAGTTTTGAAGGCTAGTATTTCTTCCTAAACGAAGTTTAGTCCTAAACGAAAGCAGCGAAATTTTTGCTAACATGGGTCAGGGTTGAGGGTACAACAAAGTAAGCGTTTTCTTAAATCCACGATAAGTGATGTCAAAATTGGAGATAGACCTTTACTGTAGAACGATTTCTTTCTTAGAACCTACACAAAAAATACAACCTAAAAAACTTCAAATGAGGTCCAGAACACCCTGTATCTGTCTTGCATTCTATCTTCTATATTGAAGTTATTCTATTAGTAATAACATTTCTACTGATAATGATAATTGCATTTGAAATGTTTTCATTACTCTGATTAGACGGTACACAAAAGCTAATATTGACAAATTCATTTCATGTCTACCATGATATACATATGTAGTTCTGAAATGAAATTATTCTTCAGATTACTTTGTGATATATAGTCATCAACTTTGTTTTGCTATACTTCTTATATTTTTTTAAATGAATTGTTTTATTACTGATACCAAAATCAGTGTAATGAATATGGTAAACAATGTGTTTTGAATGAAATGTACCTAAAAATGTACATATATAGAGTAATGGAGATGAGATAGGTACGTAAATATTAAATATGTAGTTATATATGATTATTTTGTTGCAAATTAAATCATGAAAATTTTTAATAATTAATTAATTAAATCAACAATGTTATAACTTAAAATTTAATACAAAATTGTAAAAAAATGTAATGCGAATTACACTTAATTGTGAGTGCCTAACAAATTTTTGAAGTCAACGTTTTTTAATCAAGGCCAGTGTTTTCGGTATATTCCTTTTTTTGATGCTTTTAAATAAGGCCACGTTTGTTTGATAGCTTCATTTAAATCGGTCCTTTCATAATTTACGCTTTCTAAGTTTTCAGGTTTGATTTCTTGGCTAAATTGATTCAGGAAAACATCAAAACATGATTTTGGTAAAAAAAAAAGAAATACAAATTTATAACAGTTTTCTTTCTAAGGTTAATGAAACGGCCACCCCGAATAGCACAAAATGCGATTTGTAACTATTGTGTTTCTGTTATATTAAAGAAATCTGTAACAAAACCGCTAGATCTCAGTTTTATTATTGTAATTGAGAAACTATTTGTAACCTTTCCAATCAAAATATCGTATATAGGATTTATAAAACTTGTATGCAGCAATGTCTAATAACAATTAAGTAACTTATTACAATATACATAAATATGTAATATTTAATATATACCAAAAACATTTTTACAGCTAAATTTGAAAGTAAATTCAGTAAATAAACGTTATTGTGTTTTTACAATTAATTTATAACGTCGTATTATGAAAGGTTATCTGATGGAATTAAAATGTAAAATACGAAACATTTTCAAAATTTGAAATAATTTTTAAAATATTAAATTTACTGGTTCGTATTTTAAATAAATAATTAATATTTGTATGCATTATTAAAAAACATCACAACGTACGTTATACAGAAATATAAAGTTATACTTTTATTTTTTTTTAATGGGTTATTATTCACAAATATAAAACACAATATTTTTCCACTAACAACATTAAAACTTCGATTTAATTTAATTATTATTTATATTTCTCATATCGTTTTTGTTTATTTGTTATTAAACAAACAAGCTACGACATTAAAACATAAATGTTACATAATTGATGAAATTGAGTTAATAATATTCTTCTTATATAACTGATTATCAATTTAAAGTGATTTAGATTTAATTATTATAACTTTTTTGCAACTTACTTCATTGAACAGAATCTTTAGCAGAAACATACTTTAGTTACCACAATAATGTTGAAATGTATTTTCAATGATAAAGATGTTATGCTAATGTTTAATGAAACTTTGAACTTTGTCGAACGATAAAACAAACATTTTTGCAATATTTTTTATAACAAGAACATTATACTTCTTGTTGCAGCTGTAGTATTTTTTACGTTTTTGATGTTTAAATTTGATATCGTGATGATATAATAATTTGTGTTTCTTATATTTTAAGGAAGTTGCTTTCTTTTTTCGATAAAAGTTAATGACACCTAAAAATTAATGAATAAATGAATAGTCTAAAATGATGCATGGAATGATAATTAAATAATATAAGTAAAAGTTATATAGATATATTCTAGTCGATGTTTTAACAACGGGTACAAAAATATTTTGTTTTTTGAAAATCCTACGATGGCAGTCTCTCAGCTAAAAGGGAAACAAAATTGAGCCCAACGGCAACCGTGGACTAGTTATATTATGCAATTTATTTTATATATTTATATTTCTTATCAACGTATTATGTTATTCTAAAATTTGCTTAACTTAAGAACATTGTTTTAATAGCCAGGATAAATTATTGTATTGCTACATTATATTCTTGGTTGCCCACACTTTCAGATAACGAACACATTTTGTTTCAATAACCGAATGAAATATAAGATAGATCGATTATTTGTTGTTGCAATCAAAAAATAATTGTTAAAGGTTAAATTTTTATAACATTCAGATACTATTATGTCGATGGAAGCTTCGTTTCAAAATTATTGCAATTAACATTTAAGTTATAATTTCAAAATTGACGTTGCAATGATGTTTCATGTACCTAAGAAGCGCTATATTTATCGCCATTTTAATATTCTGTTTAAAAAATTGGTTTAAAATGTGAAATATTTAATTCAATTTTCTCAATATTTTACACATTATTAACAGTTCTTTTGATGCAAATTGGTGAATATTGCACTTGGATATATAAATCAAAAGAATTTTGTCAACTTTCATGCTTAAATAAGTAAATGAATACTTTTCATATTTTCAATTTTTTTTTTTGTTTTCCTTTTTATGGGTGAACTTTACAGAGGTAAAATATCAATCTTAATGAGAAAAATAATATTCGTTGTAATATTTCAGTTCAAAAATTACAAAATATTCGTTTTTCACAAACAAAGAATTATACCACATTATTTTTTATTATGTTCGTATTTCTAAAACATTTGCAAAACTTTACGTGCGTGTGTCGTGTAGAATTTTGTTTATCGACTATAGTTAATTAAAGTTACATGTAACAATTTTGTGTTCAAACAATATAGAGAAACCTAAATGTTTACAAAATACAACCTTATAACATAACAAAACTACTTCGAACTTGATTGCAAATAAACTGGGGAAATACGGCTATTTGGGTTACAATGTGGAATGAAATGTTTCCGAAATACCTGCACAACAAATTGAATGTTGTATTGGAATTATATTTTTCAAATGAAAACCCAAGTGTGCTATTCGGGGGGCTCTCCAGTGGTGAGCATACTTCGAGCATCCAGAGTTTTTTTTTTTCAAATCGCGTGCCAAGTACGTTGATGCAAATCCACTTTTAATGTCGAGAAACTGTAAATTAGATTTTTCCTATTTTGTTCCTGTAAATATACAAAAAAGGAAAAAAAAAAAAACATATAAGGAAAATTAATAAGTTTTCGCAGTTACATAGCCGACAGGATTGGTATGTTGCAAAAAAAGTTGGTGGTGCATAACCGCTTCGTCAATAAAACTCAATCTTACTCTAAACTAAGTAAAATCATTGGTCCAAAATTGTATAAAGCCTTATGTCCAGATATTAGCATGATACTATTTTGAAATTTTGTAACTTTAAATCTGTTTGTTTAAACGTTGCTATTTTTTAACATTTAAAGCCTCACCTCCCGGGAAATGAAAAATAAAAACATTTCAAAATCTACACGTTCTCAAAAAGAAAATCTCCACAGCCAAAATCCTTAATCTAAAACCAGGTAGAGACGAAATCCTCAAAATAAAATCTCTTAGATAAAATCCCAAAAAGTAGATGTGTAAGTAGTGAATCACGCGATTTTATTGCTTGATTCACTACTTGCACATCTTCTATTTGGGAAAATATAAATAGGTTTGTCCTTTATATGCATTGAAGTTCTCTATTTCTTATGAAATAAAAACAAACAGTTCTGCAATGTCCTTTAACTTCATACAAATTTCTATTCGTATATAGATAATAGAAAATAAGACAAATCAACATATAAGATCAAGCAGAAAAATTAAACAATAATGCAAAATATTTCATCAGAAACATAAAAGGTCATTAAAAAAAAACATTCAAGTTAACTGAATTATTGTTATTGCTATAAAACAAAATATTTTACTATACATATTTGTTGCAGATTTTTGGAGATCTGAGGATTTTAGCAAAAGAAAAAATATTTATTGGAGATTTTGTACATATAGGGCACCTTTCTCCATAGAGATTTTATCTTGTTAGGATGCTTATCTTGTTGGGATTTCATACGATTAAGATTTGGTTTTTGGGGATTACGTATGTTTCCCTTTTTGAACTTAGTTTGGAATTTCTAATATTCACTCTGAATGCAAAAAAATTAATGATTTGAATGAATTTTATCAAAATCTTTAAAGGGTTCCTATAAAAGAATGTTTACTTTCCGTATATAGTTCGTTTTTTCTCCTCGAAGTGAATAAAATCGAAAAGACAAGCGCTTAATCCGAAATAGTTTTTTTTATTTCAGAATTTATATTTTGAACAAAATAAATCTACTGACAAAATGTCACAATGTTCCGCACCATCTTATAGTTTTTTTCCTAATCATGGTCGTACATTATGAAATGAAAATTTTGCGTGAAATTGATTGAAAAACCTGTTCATATTTCACTTTTATGTTTTGGCATTAATTGTTTGTTGTGAATTTCATACAAATAAACCATAGTCCTCACTTTTGTATGAACATTTAATTTTCACTCGAATTGAGTAGGTACTTGGCTTAACTAGTATCATACTAAACCTATTTTCTAAATAAATTCTATCTAAACACGCCTAAAACAGTATCAGTTCATGCAAACAAGTACCCAAACATACCGTTTTCAGATTTTTTAACTCAGTGTTACATTTGGAGCTGTTTTCAAGAAAATTCGAAAAAAAAAATCAAAATCATTTTATAGCAGCTAATCCCTTTAATATGAGCTACAACTGAATTTGAATTTCTCCTCAAAATGCGCTCTGTACCAATTTTCAAACAAATTGGTCTATCCGTTTAGGCTCTGGATCAATTTGTAGTGAACAGACCAACCGCGACGGGTATGAAGAAACCCACTTTTTCGAATTTGTCGAAACCTATTCTGGAAAAAATTCAACTAATCGATCACAAGGACTTTTTCTTTTATCACTTCAAAAATTGTTTGCCAAACTTCTTTTGCTGGCAAATAATACAAAGTGGCATACATTTTAATTACTTTAACTTATAAGCACATATTAAGCAATTAGTGAAGATTTCTCAGAAATTATAGGGAACAATCAATTTGATACTTTCCTTTGCAGTGATTACTAATTGATAGAAAGCTGTAAAGTAATGTACTTAAATTTAAACTTTTTATATTTTAGTGCGGGTGGTTTGGTAACTGCAGTATGCCCAGTTGTAATCAAGGGTAAGGGTCTATGGGTTGGATGGTCTGGCATGCACTTGGACGATCCTAATGAACCCATTCCTGAATCCATTCCTGATGATCACACACCAACTGCTGGACTTAAGTCAGAACAAGTGAGTATTTTTATTATAAATTAATATACACAAAAAAATAAAACTAAACCATACGTGTTGCATATTTATAAAATATAAGCATTATCGCTTACAACTCTTCAAAATATTTCTTTTATCAAAAGGGAATACCCTGATATAGGAACTGTCAAAACTTTTCATTAAAATCAAAGCAAAACAAAAGAGCAGTTATCATAGAGAATCCCTGAGATGTCTAGGTTTATCAATCCAGTGTTCTTCAGAAAAATATAAATAAACTAACAATGTTACATTACAATAAGAATTACAAATACTTACATACTTTACATTATATATGGCGGCGTTTACAGGTCAGATCACGGCCTCAACCAATACAATTCATATATATATGTGTATGAGAATATTTATTTTAGTAAATTATTGTTATTTTAGTAAACATCCGGCTCAAATTGATATCGATTTATTATTTTAATCAAGGACTAGTAATACAAAAATAAGAACAAAAACTAGCCGGCAACCTTTGATAGGTCTAGATATGATTGTATTAAGAGTTTAATAAACTGAGATGACCATGCTACAATGATTATATTTTAATCAACATAATATAAAGTCGTCTTTAAGGTTTAAGAGGTTTTTTTTAGATCCATAGTAATATTATTAACCGGAATACGTTTTATACATATATGAACAAACTTTCATACTAAACATTAGTCGCAATTTAGTGTATAACACTTTTCAAAAAGCTTGACCTTGATAACAATTCTTTAAATATTCTATTAAACTTCATAATTTCGTAAAACAAAAATTTCAACTAAGGTGTATTTTTTTCCCAAAAACAATGGAACAATTAAATACCTAATAACACCTACATTCTACTCATGTAAAAAGTGAATTGGTGTGTTTCACCATTCGTTCAAAATGTTTATTGTGAATTTAAGTTTCTAAAATGAAAATTGATGTTCTGCGCATTTCGGTTTATTCCATTTACTGAACGTATCCAGTCCACTTTGTTTATGCTTTGTGAAATTGGTATAATTTTACTACAGAGTAAATGCACTTTTAATTGTGATAGTTCGAAGTAATTGCGAAATTTTCGAAAACAAATGAATTGTAGAACAAAGAATTTCATGCGTCGAATTTCATGCGTTGTAATGTATTGTTCGATATTGGTTTGATTCTCTTTTTTTGTATACTTATTTCCCTTCAGAAAGTATTTTAAGTTTCCCATCGCAATTTTCATTGATACAATGTTTTTCAATTCAATTGGCAATATTGCAAAATTTTCGAAGAACAAGATATCACTGAATGATTTCACCGGCTCGTCGAAAAATTTATATAATAATAACGTTGTTTTAACTTTTCACTGCTTTTATCCGCCCAGTAACAGTAATCAAACATTAATTTCTATTTTTTTATTTGTTGGTAAAAGGTCACTTTCTGCATCGTTAATAATATAACACTTCTAGGATTGAA
Organism: Epistrophe grossulariae; assembly: GCA_929447395.1. Taxonomy (NCBI): domain Eukaryota; kingdom Metazoa; phylum Arthropoda; class Insecta; order Diptera; family Syrphidae; genus Epistrophe; species Epistrophe grossulariae. The sequence continues at coordinate 1,734,206 of OV839566.1, forward strand.
GTGTTATTTGAGAGACTGTGTGTTTCAGGAATCCGGTTTTCCCCCTACAATTTTATTATAAAATTCCTTAATTCATTTTTTTTAATTAAAAAAATATTTTTTTAAAACTTTGATAGGCCATCTAATATTAACTTTAAACAAAAAATACGGAATTAATTGGAAAGCTTTAGTACGAAGTTTGAAGGAAATCGCTCAAGCTCAAAAAAACATACAGTACAGACATTAAAACAGCATCAAGGGAGAACCACTTTATTCGCATTCTCTATTATTGTTATGTCAGATTTGATTAAAATCTCGAGTACAAAATGATTTCAAAACTCTTAAAATACCCCTAACTACATAATACTGTGAAAAATAATCAATAAAGAATATTTGTACATATTAAACACGTCAAAGTCTAAGAAGTCTTTTATAACACGTCATATACATACTTCCAAACTTTTTAACTTTAAATTAGTGTATAGTTGTAGAAATAAATATTTAAATTATTTAATAAATCGTAAATTCAAAATTTTTAGCTCAAGGTTTTCTTGCTCTCAATTAAAAAAGGAAAAAAAAACAAACACGTGCAAATGCATATACAAAGCATGTAAGCTTGTGAATAAAAAATATATAGAATAAATCAATTAAAAAAAAGAAAGAACAAAAAAGCTCTAACGACGACGTCGAATTAAGTGTCATTTAGTTTAAAGGTCAACGATACGAACGATGAAATCAGTCTTACAAAAAAAAAAAACATTTATATAATAAAAAAATCTTATCAATTTTAATTAATGTGTCTATTTTTTTTGCATGCATTATATTTATTTTCTTGAAATTAAAAACTTATGTCTATTATGGTGCTTCATATCAGTTTTTTTTGTGTCGTTTGGGTTTTATTACTTTGAACCCTAGATGTCATTTACAATGACTGAAAATCGTTGACTACGTCAATGATTATGGTTTATCAATGACATACAAAATGTGAAAAAAGTCTTTCTCCTCTTATTTTCTGCGATTGAGAAAAATAGTTGGTCTGGACCACACAAAAACTCAGGGGAAACTTGCTTAAGCTAAAAAAAAATTTGGTTTTGGTCATAATAATTTCAGCTGATTTATATACGAGTACGTTTGTCATAACATCTTTCATTTCGGACTTCAGCATGTCAATGATCAAGTGAACTATGACAGTACTTGAAAAAAAAAGTTTTGAAATGTAACTGACGTTCAATATTAGAATTATATCTTGCATTATGAAAATAATGTGAGAACGCACGCGTCGCGTCGGTTGTTCTTAAATGAATTTCAAATATAAAATGAATTCCTATACCTTGAATGCATTTCGGAATGTTGTTAATCGATTTTCGGGCTCACGACATGGAATTATGTCTGATTTGTTTTGTTGATGCGATGTTCCCATGTAGGTATATTGGTGGTTATATGAATTAAAAAAAAAGTGTTATACAGTTTCAGTAGATGGAAGCATTCTATCTCATTCCATCGTCTAATAGACCATCAGCTGCCAATGGCAACAGAAACTCCACATTTGTCTTATGGCTGATTTAATACATATAAGCTGTGTTATTTTTTGCAAGTAAAAAAAATTTATTTTATTTAATTGAGTTCTATCCCAAATCCCTTCCTCATTTTTTAGACATTTTGTTTGCCAAAAGGATGAATTTTTTTATGAACTGATGAAATTTATCAAAAAAGAGGTTTGGAAGCACTGTTTTATATTCCCCTTATTGGCCGCGTTCAGGTTACACTAGGATAGCCTATCTAAGACACAGTACACATATTAAAGGTAATATCATTAGCGTTTTCATTTTTGTTCAGTTCTGCGCATCTGTCAAAATCGAGGTATTATGGTGGTAAAATGGTGGATTCAGTGCCCCTTTCCTTGTCTAATTTCAATATTTTGTTGTTGTTTCTAATGATGCGCGTTTAGTTCCTGTGGGCACTCGAACAGCCATTTTTAATTTTTTGACATTTCCAACTTTGGCAACCTGCGCAATATATTACCTTTAATATGTGTACTGTGTATCTAAGATACTCGAGTATCCAGTATGTTTCTGAACGCAAATCAGCTGTTGTTGACATTCCCCATAGGATAGATGAGTATCCCAGAATTTTTAGGATAGCTTGAGATTTTTTTTCGCCAACAGCTGCTTTGTCATCAGCTGTGATTTTACAAGGGATTACAACAACACAAAGCTATCCAGATCGCTTTGGATACAAACATGAACGCGGCCACATTAATCATTAAAGATGAGATGTTAGTCACCGTTAAATAAGCGGAATTGTTGTTGTGTTTTACATTATTTTTTTAGCGAATATCCTGTACAAAAATCACATAATCGTTACCTGTCTTAAATGAATGATTTTTGCTTCTCCACTTATTAAAAACCTTTTTTTTTGTTATATTAAAGATCTTTGTTAATTTTTTCAATTTTATTTAACCTAAAAAAATCTATTTGTTCAACTTTAGGTCGTTTCGGTGAATATCGATCCAGTTGTTTTCAATAGCTATTACAATGGCTGTTGTAATAACACATTCTGGCCACTTTTCCATTCAATGCCTGGACGTGCGACATTCGGAGCAGACCATTGGAGGAATTATGTCAAGGTCAATAAATACTTTGCTGCCAAGACCATTGAAGCTCTAGAAAAGTGTTTAAAGTTAAAAGCAACAGCAGCTAATGGCAACGGCATCAGTAATGGAAACGGGAATGGAAGTCCACCTATAGTTTGGGTTCACGATTATCATCTTATGTTGGCAGCCAATTGGATAAGAGAGCAAGCCGAAGAGAAGAAATTACCCTTCCGATTGGCATTTTTCTTGCACATTCCTTTCCCACCATGGGATATCTTCCGTTTGTTGCCATGGTCTGATGAAATTCTGCAGGGAATGTTAGGTTGTGACATGGTGGGTTTCCATATTCAGGATTATTGTTTGAATTTTGTTGACTGTTGTCAGCGGAACTTGGGTTGTCGTGTTGATCGCAACAATCTTTTGGTGGAACATGGTGGTCGAACTGTGCGTGTGCGCCCTCTGCCAATTGGAATTCCATTCGAGCGTTTTGCTTCCCTTGCGAAAAATGCTCCCAAAGTCTTAAAGACGTCAAAGCAACAAATCATATTGGGAGTTGACCGATTGGACTACACGAAAGGGCTTGTTCATAGGTTAAAAGCTTTCGAAGCACTTCTGGAAAAGTACCCGCAACACAAAGAGAAGGTTAGCCTGCTCCAGATCTCTGTGCCATCTAGAACTGACGTCAAGGAATACAGAGAGTTGAAGGAGGAAGTTGATCAGTTGGTGGGGCGTATCAATGGACGATTCACTACAGCGAATTGGGCACCAATTCGATACATCTATGACTATGTTGCCCAAGACGAACTAGCTGCCCTCTATCGAGATGCTGCCGTTTGCTTGGTAACACCATTGCGAGATGGAATGAATCTTGTAGCTAAGGAATTCGTCGCTTGTCAAATCAATCAACTACCTGGAGTACTTGTGATATCACCATTTGCTGGTGCTGGGGAAATGATGCACGAAGCTTTGCTCTGCAATCCGTATGAAGTGAACGAAGCAGCTGAGGTTATCCATCGAGCACTCACGATGCCAGAAGATGAAAGAATTCTTCGAATGAGTAGACTTAGGAGCCGAGAAACTGAAACTGATGTTAACCATTGGATGCGATGCTTTTTGAAGGCCATGGGATCATTTGATGTTGATGATGTTGGTGAAACCACAATGCAGCCTGTATCTGTTGATGACTTCGATGACTACCTTCTTAAGTATGTTGTTGTTAAACCATATCCTTTTATTACTAGATCTTAATGCTTTAATCTTCTTGTTAAAAGGTACATCGGTTATAACCACAAACTAGCACTGCTGCTTGATTATGATGGTACCTTGGCCCCGATTGCTCCACATCCAGATTTGGCCACACTTTCGCCTGAACTTAAAAACGTCCTCTTCAAACTGTCAAACCATTCTGAGGTTTATGTTGCCATTATTTCTGGAAGAAGTGTGGACAATGTGAAAAAAATGGTTGGCATTGAAGGAATTACTTATGCTGGAAATCATGGTTTAGAAATTCTGCATCCAGATGGCAGTAAATTCGTTCATCCTATGCCAATTGAATTTGAAGAGAAAGTTAGCCTTCTTTTGAAGTCACTCCAAGATTCGGTAAGAAGTGATTTTTTTAATTCTTCTAAACTAAAACAAAATATTTCTTGAATAGGTTTGCCGTGATGGAGCTTGGGTTGAAAATAAGGGTGCTCTCCTAACTTTCCACTACCGAGAAACACCAGCTCATCTTCGACCTCCGATTATAGAGAAAGCCCGATTTTTGATAGAAAAATTCGGCTTCAAAGCTACCGAATCCCAGTGTGCACTAGAAGCTCGTCCTCCAGTACAATGGAATAAGGGTCGTGCTTCAATTTACATTTTACGAACATCATTTGGAGTCGATTGGAGTGAACGTATTAAAATTATTTACGTTGGTGATGATGAGACCGATGAAGACGCCATGGTGGTAAGTAAAAATTATCAAATAACATTATTTACAGCAAAAGGTTATCTCAATTTTAAACATTCACATCATATAGGCACTTAAAGGTATGGCAAAGACATTTAGGATATCTTCATCTGATATTGTGAAGACAGCTGCTGATCATAGATTACCATCAACCGATTCGGTTTACACTATGTTGAAATGGGTGGAACGGCATTTTATGGGACGTAAAGCACGTGCAAATTCTTTGACCTACCGCAATCGTCGTGAAGATGGTGTCCAAACACAAATGTCATTAGAAATTTCTTCGGCGACGAGTAATTATGACAGTGGTAATGTGTAGTTAGAAATGGAAAAAAATCTATAATTAAGTTATCCCTAGAAATCCTCTTTTTTGTGTATTCAACTTCAATCAAAATTTGTGTTGTGTAATAATTGTTTGTCAAAATGTTTTAAGTTGAATAAATTTTAAATGATAAAAAAATATACATTATATGTAATAACGTTTTTGTTTTTCTTTTTTAAAGATGACTATAATAGCGCGTTTTATTATCTACGTGTCTGAGTCGGGGTTATCTTTTAACACGTAATACAAAAACAAATTTGGATCTAGGTTTCTATCGGGCTTTGCTTTATGGAACCAGAAATAAGTTCTTACTCTGGCGGGTAGACGGCTCTTCAGTCGGTAGGGAGTACAAACTGTAGTGTGAGAAAAAAAAACAGTATCTACGTGAAAAATAAGCCAAGACATAAGACTAAAAGAGATGAGCATACAACACTGTTTTCATTTGGATCCGTATCGTTTTATTATATCGGGGTGAACCATATGTGTTATTGACAATAATAAAATGCGGCTTTAACTATTTTCTTAAGATTTGAAATTTTTTAATTAAAAGTTAAATCAAAGAGTGCGCACCCTAATAAGGGAGAGATGTACATGTACAAATAAATTTTTTACCACGTTCTTCAAAAACTTGGAAAATTCTACGGTAAACCATTGTTAAAAATGTTGGTTCCATAACCAACGGAGAAGACTTTCCGTCTTCTACGAAGAATACACATAGAAGAGAAACATTGTTGTAAGCCAAAAGAAAAAACAGCAAGTCGTCGCTACAATGCAGAACTAGTCTAAGTCACATTTTCAAAATTTTTCAAGAAGAACCTTAGTGCGTAAAATGCTGGCTTTCGACATTATGATTATATTCTAGTATTTAAATTCTGAAGGAATTACTGCACGTAGGAATATTCAGAATATGTAGAAAATGCGCGGAACACAACAAGTTTCTTTATGACGCAAAAAAAACCCATTTTGAAATTTTGGACTAAGACTAGTTCTGCATTGTAGCGACGAAGTGTTCTCTTATTTAAAATGTGGTAGTAGATAAAAGTCAAGAACTATAGAACACTATAAGAAGCGCAAATAGGCCTTAGCCAAAGTCTCCAGTCCAAAATAAAAGCGCTGGTCTACTGTTATGAAAATGAAAGGAAATATTTAACTTTGTCAAATACTGATGTGAACTATTTTCCTTAAAATATTTGTCATGTCAAATGTCTGCTATTCGAAAGTGTAAACAAATTGGGTCTTTCGTATTGAACTGGACATCGAAAATCATTTCACACAGTAATCACACTCTTGGCGTGTGTGTCCTTACATTTTTGTTTTGTATTTCACTATCTACATTGATTTATAAATGACATTCCTCATTTTCATTGGACGTTCGAAATAGTAGGTTCTCTGTTCTGAACATAAATCTATATCAATAAAATCGGCAATTAATACACTCACGTTGACACTTCAACAGTAAAATCCAAACCGTACTATATGAAAAGAGTGACAGTCATAGGCATCCGATTTCCCAAACTAGGAGTGTCGTTCATGAGTGATCGTGGATGCACATGCTTTATTTTTAAACACATTTAGCCCCTTGGTAAATGCTCGTCGTCCCCTTTCACATGAGGAAATAAGTTGCTGGAGGTTTTTAAAGTTTTCTTTTAATTTCCAATTCCCACCAATCGCAGACCGTTCATTCCTCTTAGTTGGTGCCCTCCTCACCTAAAAATTAAAAGTTGCTGCGAAACTCATTTTCCTTGTGTGCAAAGGGACTGTGTTCCTGTTTAGACTGTGACGGCTCACTATAACGTAGTGAAAAGTGACGACAGTTCATTTAATAACAGCAAAGATGCTGATGCAGATTAAATTGCAGATTGATTGGAGTAAAAGTCATACTAACAGAGAACACAATGCGTGCAATGAACAGGTGCAAAATAATTTTCTCTGATTAAAAAATAACCAACATTGAACGCAACTAATAGTTTTTGTATTAATTGTGATTATAAAAGTTAATATTTTATATATTTTTAATATTGTTTTTCTTTTTTTCATTGCAAGTTACAACCCTCTTAAATATTTAAGGTTTTCTATAACTTATTTTCTAAATTGTAGTTCTACTCAATGTATTTGTTTCATTTTTACAATTTTAAAGTGAAATTTTAAGCATTTTTTATATAATTTTTGTATAAAATGTAAACAAAAGTATACATCAAGAATAAAATAAAAATTGCTCCTAAAGGAAATTTTTCCTAAAGTGGCACATAATGGAGACATTAAATACAATTTAGAAAGTTTTATAATAATTGTAAAATAAAAATCACTAAGTTCGAAAATGTAACAATTTGTATATAAAAGAAAAATGTATTTATTCAATTTTAAAAAAAGGGAAGAAATAGACAAGAAGTATAAAAATATTCTAGGTCAAAGTCTAGGTTGGATTAAGCAAGCTCATCGATTTTGCACATCCAAATTAAATTAGTTGCTTCTGGTGTTTTTTTTTCAAATATTCATATACCTAATGCTTTTCATTTCTAAATATTTTCTATACAAAGATTTATGCAAAAACAAAATAGTAAAACATAATCCCAACTGTGCCCTACAAAAAAAAGTTATAATAATTTTACTTATTTATCTATAATATAATGCACAAAATTAAAAAAAAATCACTTCAAAGGTACACTTTTGTATTGCAATTGCACTTTTCTATTGATTTCTTTTTTTTTGTATTATGGTTTTATGTATGTATATTTTGTTTTATTTAACATGGTTTATAATAATATTTTTTTTACTTATGTAGTTGTTACCTAATTTTTTTTTCTTATTTGATTTGTGAAAAAACAGCATTTTGAAAAAGAAAACTATGTTTTTGCATAAAATAAAAAAAATAATTAAAACATTTTATTTAAAGCAGACACTACTTTAAATAAAAACGAATTTCTTCTGTGTTTTTTGTTTGTATTTTTGACTTTGGTTTAATTGTTTAAATAATATATTTTATAAATATATAAAAAACACGTAAATTCTGTTCTTAACACAATACCTTTATCAGTTTGTTTTTATTTATTTTTTGTTATTTTTAATCGCAAAATTTATTGAAAAAAAAAAACATTTTTTTTAATATATTATTATTTTATGTATATAGTTATAATATTTTTCGTTTCATTAAAAGATTATTAAATTTATACTTTGGTGGTTGCACATAAACTTTGTTATTATTTTGCTGTTCTTCATTTTGTTAGTAGACACGTTTATCTTTTTATACAAAGAAATATTTATTTATAAATATATGATCGAAAATCCCTTATTAGTATGGGTATAGACGTTTACGTTTCAGTTCGTTGTCTAAGTCTGCAATCTGTTGTAGGAAACCATCGTTAGGACGAATGTCTCGTCTCATACGGACTGTTCGTATCGCCTCGACTGCTGTCATCTTTCGACAAATCATAAGATATGCCAATACGCAGGTAGCTGAGCGCGACATTCCAACCAAGCAGTGTACTAGAATTTTTCCTAGAATTACAAAACGAAAAGTTAAAATAAGCCTTGGTCATATAATTTAGACAAAATTTAAAGATATGTGAAAAAATTGTATTCACTTTATAAGTATGTAATAAATTTGGACTAGTCAGGCTGTGACATTTGTGAGAAGAAGTCTCTCTGCTCTTTTTAGAAATCTTTGAGTTTATAAATTAGGTGGGCTATAAGACAGCTTCTGACGTATAAATGTCAAAGCGTCATTTGATTTGCGTGTAAATTTGCGCTTAAATTTACTAAAAAAAAAATGAGCAAACGAGTCCAAAATTTTTGTTCTCAGCATTTTGAGATTACTGAGATCTCCGAGATCTCATTTTCCTGGCGCTTTAACATTTCTAAATCACTTAAAGACAGTTACAGAAAATGGTTACGTTAAGAACCACAAGGCGATTGAAGGTTAAGCATAGGTTTCTAGTCTCTGATTGGCCAGCTGTCAAAAATTAGCCTTCCAATTAAGGCAACTTTATTGTAAGTTGACTGGAAAGCTAGTCAAGAAATATCTTCCTTCATTTCAAGTCAAGTGTATTTATAATTTATGTCAAAATCTCAGCTGATTATATTTTAACACTAAACAGCAAGCTGAAATTCATTGTTCTGCAACTTGCCAAGTTTGTTATAATATTTTGGGTGTAGTGGTTCTTTATCATATATTTTGAAAAAGGTTTAATTAAAAATATAATATGTGTTGATTTTTGTCTCGTATGAGGTGTTTTTCAAGTAAACGTATTATTATAAATACTTTCCACCCTCTTATGACAGAATGTAAAGATTTGAAACACTTTCCGCCCCCTTATGACAGAATGTAAGGATTTGAAATAAAGCTCCAAGTTTGACATCTTATACATAACTTAAAAACATTTAAACTCGTGGTGGAACACACAAGTTATCATTGTTTCGCTCAAACATTCAAAATGTTAATATACATAGTTTTTATTTAAAATTTACCTCCACTTGTTATTGCATTGTCAATAAACTTTGATGCCACGTAAAAGTATCTGGAGATGTCTGTTGTCGGTTGATCCATCATTGGAAATCCCATATATCTGTCAAAATAACACAAACAAAAAAAGAAAAGATAATTCAAATGCAAATTCCATTACGAATATATTTAAAGCAGGGGCATACCTAATGTTTGGCATATCTCTGTAGTAAATATGTCCAGTATCGACCTGTCCATATCTGCATCCTTCTGCGGTATTCAAAACATGTGTGATGCCCATAAGCCGGAGGTACACTTTGTTCTTGGCAGCAGCTCTGTTTTTGTTTTGGTCGTCATCATCAGCATCATCAACATCATTATCATCACCAACGTCAAATTAGATATGCAAAAGTATTTTAATTTTAAAGTTCATAGTTTACACGAAAGAGGAATGGCATTTCAAACTCACGCGTCACCCACATAAATACCAGGATACACTTCATCACAGTCTACATCATGAATGGCACATTCTGATCTCCGAAGTCCTGGCAATGGCCTGCATGGGGTAACTGAATAGTGTAGCACCCTTTGCAATTGGCGTCCTGTAGTTTGGTCTGACAGTTCCATTCTACTTGGTTGCTATAAGAAGAATATTATATATATATACGAATGAATATTAGTTTTATATCCAAGATGCATGTAAGTATGTACATATATAACTATAACAATGTATAATTTAAAAAAAAACATTTATTAGAAATATTTAAAATAAACTGTGATGCGAAGAAATGTGTTCTGTTATTTAAATACCAGGCGATTTGTTTGCGCACTTTATATTGTTTTATTAATTTGTTGTTCATTTTGGGTACACACTACGATCGTGGTGTATTAAATTTATTAAAAGGCCATTCAGCACATTGTTTCTTCTTTCAAAACTATGCCAGTAAAATGTTATGATTGCATATTGAATATATAAAAAAAATCGCATTGCTGTTATAGTGTTGTGCTTCAGCTGCCATTTAAAAACCTCAGAAACGTACTCGTCGCTCTTAAAATTTCTATGTTTGTATCTTCCTTAACTATGATTTTTTTTTATCATAATACCATAGCCGTTAGGCATTTATGAGCAAAAACTGAAAAAAAAACATATTTTTCTACGATTTAGTTCTTCCAGAAACATATTTATAAAATTATATACGATGAGCTGTTCTCGTTTAACCGTTTTTCGAAATTGGTGCTGAAACACAAAACAATCCTTCCATTTTTTTAAAAATATTTATAGACAACTCATCTACATAATCCAATCATAAAATTAAAGCGTATTTTTTCTATTCTGAAACATCTTTTTTGTCTATTCCAAATGGCCTATTAAAGTCATGGTTTAAGGAAAAACTTTGTAGAAAAAATTTATGAAGCGGATACTGACAAGATATCACAAATGTTCCACACCCACCAAACACTTTATACATATTTAGGTATATATGATTTTTAATTCATGCGAACTGTTTCTTTATAGAAAGGGTTTAAAAGAATTATTCAATCATTTTAGGGTGTATTCATGCGAAATGATTACAGTAATTGATTAACAGTGATTGTTAAACAATGCCAATCATTATAATTAATAAACCAATCTCAAAATTTTTAATAAAAAAAAACTTTTATTTTACCAAAATAGGATTGAAAAATTGTTGTAAAATATCTGACAAATACGACAGTTTTTGCCAAAAGTCATACGTTTTAATTTAAAAAATATGTTTTTGAAATTATTTTAACTAGTTGTTATTTTTCAGTGTATAAGCATCTTTAGCTTCTTAGATAAATTTTAATTATTTGATGACTATTTCTTCTAAAATTAAAAATTATTATTTTCAAAAAAAAAAAAACTAAACAAAAGGAGAATAAATTTAATTTAAACTATTTATATAGAATAAACATTCTTTGAATGTAGATTTCAAAACTTTTGAAAAAGAAAACGAGAGTGATGGACGGAGGCAAATAAAATTTTGTCTCCTTGGCAGTGGCATAGCTAGATGTTTTCAAATAGATTTGAATATTCTCATAAATACCTGTGAAACTTCATTTGTAAATTATTTCTATAGTTTCTATAGATTATTTTTAGAATATAGCATTGAAAAAAATTTTATTTGATAAAATGATTTTCTCATTAAAATTCGCGTTATTTTTTTGAGCACATTTTGAAATTTTAATAATGTTGTGTATATAGCTTTTCAGTAGTTTTGTTTTCACTTGATTGAGTTACTTAGAAAAAGCCTCCAAAATCCGTTATATAAAATCATTTTTAAACATATAAAATTTGTGACTGCTTTAGGTAGCTAAGTTTGTATTCTTAAGACCCATTCACCCTTACAACTTTTTTTAATATTCATGTACGCCGTATATATTATTTCCTATCCACTGAAGACCTTCATTTAATGGAATTTGGTGTCAATTCATTGGTTGGGGAATGGGGATATCGATTTATAAAAACGACATTCAAATTCAAGTAGGTACGTTCCATATACATACATAAATAAATCATTGAATTAAACCAGGTTAGTTTACTTCAAAATTATTTGCTCAACTTTGAATCATCAAATATTAAACATTGGTTTTAATTTTTAATTTATAAAAACTCAATTTATTTCTATTTACATTATTAACAATGTACCTACTTAATACGGAAATATATTCCATATAACTACTAGTTATAACAAAAGTCATTATTCTGCAACCCTCGTAAATGTCGGAAACCTTTCAAGTTATAACGTTAAAGTTGAGGTACTTATATAGTTTATTTATAAATATACATATGTATATAATACCCAGGTAGATGATTATAAATTTATGTTGCTTCCCTGTTGTCTGCCTACCGTTATATGCATATATTCCTTCACATTATAAAAGCACTTTCTCATCAGGTGCATTGAAAGACGATGACCCAGCATTCATGGAGCTTATTAAGCCTTGACCGCCATAGTTTGCTAAAAAAGTGGGTCAAGGGAAAATCTGTGCATTTGAATGTATGTCAAGGGTTTTCGAATGGAATATGGTGATTTCATGCACAATTCATTTTTGGTGTAAGGGATGGGCACAGAAACTTTTTCTTAATAAACTTTTTGTTATTTGTTGTGTAATGATTTTTAAACCAAATGTTGATGTGTGTGTTCGGTTTTCATTTTAGAAATTAAGACTTCTATAGAGAGCTAATTATTTTATATTTTATCATTATCTTAAATGTCTTGAAAAAAACTTTTTAAATATTTAAAGTTTTTGCTTAAAAGCGAGAAGAAAGCGATATAAATCGTATAAGGTTTCTTCTCTCCTCTTTCGTCAAATTGGCGGTGGAAAGTTTATGATAATTCAGGAACTTGAATTTCTGAAATTTATTTAGTTGTTAAAAAAACTGCTGAATGAAATAATTAACAAATATAATATAGCACGTCTTTTTGTATTTTTGTTTTAAATATCACTCATACGCCACCGTACCCGTTTCGAGTTGGGTTAATTAACAACACTCCGGCAAGAAATTATGAACTATGAATATATGAATATTTTGGAGTATTAATTGCACTGCGACCTTAAGGTCTATTGTGCCCAATTGTGAACTAAGGAAGCTATAATTTTAAGACTGCAGGTAATGATGATAATGCCCAAGTGGTGGGCATATAAAGTGCTGGATGAAATTATATTAAAACAATATCCTTTCAAAGACGATGGTTGAGCATCGAAATTGTGATCGGAGTCGTTAAATCCTGCTCTAAATCAGTGGAGATTTATTTCCATCCCCCTTTTTGGACACTTAGTCCTCTTTTTTTTACAAAAAAACGCATAATAAAATCATATTAAAATTAATCTACTGTTAAACTCTGGAAATTTTTTAAGCATAATGTCATAATATTTCGCAGTGTAGCAATAAATAAATAAATTTAGAGAGCTGAATATTGCATGTTTTATATTTTATCATCATTATCTTTAAATTTCTTGAGAAAGTTGTTTTAAAGATTTTTTTTTGCTGAAAAGCGACAAGAAGAATGAGATATAAATCGTTTTAAGGTTTCCTCTAGCTCCTCTGTCTTCAAATTGACGGAATAACATTTATGATATCTATGGGTCTTGAATTTCTGAAATGTATTAAGATGTTTAAAAATAAATAAATATACCATAGCACGATTTTTAATTTTGTTTCAAAAAAAAAAAAAACACTCATACGCCACCGTGACCGTTTAGAGTTGAGTTAATTAGCAACACATCAGGCAAGAAATTGTGAACTACGAATTAATGAATATTTTGGGTTATTAATGGCACTGCAATCTTCTGCTCAATTTTGAACTAGGAAGCTAATTCAAGATTGCAGGTAATGGTAATAATGCCCAAGCGTTGGGCACGAGAAGTGTTGGATTAAAGCAAGAACTTTTGAAAGTGGATGGTTAGTCATCTGTCAATTGTAATCGGAGTTGTTAAAACCTGCTCTAAATCAGTGGTGACTTATTTTCATTCATTTTTTTTTTTGCCACTTAGGCCCAGTTTTACAATCGACGTTAGTGTCACCTAAGAGCCAAATATGAAAAACTAATGTCCAATTTCACACTGTAAACTTATCGGAATATGTGACACTACAGTCTCACATATTATCCACTGAATTGCCATTTCCTCAGACAGTGAAACTGCACCTAATGTGCCAAAATGGAAACATTAAGTGCCACCTATTTTGTTAAGTGTGTGCTTTGAAACTGGCCCTTAGTCTCATTTTTTTGACAAAGAAACGCAGATAGTAAAATTATATTTAAATGACTCTTTTATTGGACTATTTGTAATTTCTATTTTGCAATGTCTGATTAAAGTTCTGATTAGTGAATTGACGCATACATATTGGAACAGGGTCATAAGTCCAAAATCAAAACAAACTTATTTTTGGATGTGTTAACTATATTTAGGTGGGTAAAAAGATAAATGTGATTTTTTCACCTGCGGACTTATGTCCAATATTTAAGTGTAGAGTAACTCAGAACTTTACTCAGACGTTGTGAAAGAGGTCCTAAATAAGGTAGGTATACTGTGATAATTAAATAAGAAGTAAAAATGTGTATTGCTTTTAAAGTAATAAGAGGTGTACATCATTGAATTTGTATTATTTTCGTTTGATATGCTTCAGACGATATTTTAAATTTCGATCTTATCAGAAACAAAAGTGATGCATCTCCCTTGGAGAAGAGATTTCCACCAGTTGATAAACTTGAAGCTTTCTTAATCAAGAGAGGCGTATCATGTTGCTTTTATCTTTTAAACAAAAAAAAAACTGATGTGAAAAATTTAAAGTTTATCAATATATTCTAGAATTTCCAAATATCAGAGGAACAAATACAAATATCAAATGAAGGATGTAATCAACTCATACCTATTATTTGTTTACATTAATCTGCTATTTAAATTTATAAATTTACTGAAAACACAATCATACATATGTACATAAGTTGCAATTCTTAACTAAACTCGAAAACTTTATTTCATGAAATCATTTATGAATATGAATTTCAAAAACAGAAAAACACATGCATAATTCTACGTGTATATCTATACTTTTTCTTAACCAACCTGAATAAGATAATCGAAGAAAAGCTGAAAAATAGAAATAATATTTTCAATAAAATTAGAACTTAAACTCGATAGAAATAACACAAAACATAAAAAAAAAACATAAATCATAGAAAACATTTAAAATTATGAGGAATGAATGACTAAAATTTGTTTTCTTATATGTAGTGTTAAAATGATATATGTATTCAGCGTATTCTTATTGATATATTTCAGTGAATTTAATTGAATTCAAGAATGGATTCCAGTAAGTTCAGTGAAAATTCATTATGTTTTTAGTAAATTCTCTTTGTATTCAAGTATTTATACATCAATTGATTTGGTTTCAAGTATATTCATGTGTATTCATAGTATTTTATATTCACTTGTTATTCAAACCTCGTCAGTACTTATATTATAGTAGACGTGTTTTGGTGAGAGTATATAGATAGCTCAGTGAAAATGTTTACACGCAAACAATATCAAATCACTTTTTGTTTACAGACAATACCAGAGTATTTAATATTCACTTTTTTAACGTGTACAAATTTTGCTGATACACTCTCGCTAGAGCATATAAGTATAAATAATATTTTATATTCAATAAAATATATTTTCAACAAAAATATATACATCCCTAAACACTAAAGCTAAAAGGAATTTGTTAATGACTTTTCACAATTATTGTGAAAAAATAAATTATATATGATCGTTGTTATGGAATTATTGCTGAAATATTTTTATTTCTATTAGTTCCATGAAAAACGTTTTAAATATTTGTTTAAATATTGTGAAACGTGTTTTGAATATTTTGATGGATCGCAATTAGTTTTGTTTTTGGATTGAATTGCTCTTATGCAAATTTTTTGTAGATCTAGGGTGGTAAATTCATTTCTATATTGTTATAGCTGGGATTTCACATATCTTCTATTTAAAACCTATTTATAATGTAGGTATATATACATATATCCATCTTGTTTCATAAGAAATGCGGAAATTAGATATTCTCAGTGCACTCAGATAGGAATGCTTTATATTTACAAAAAAAAATAATGACATCGGAAACTAATTCTTTTGATCTGACAATTTACATTATTTATTTGCGTATTAAACAGCAATTTAATTGAGATTTACTCAGTTAAGATACCCTGTTGTAACTATACTGCAAGTATAAAACAAACTTCACAGCAAAATTTAACATTGGCATCGTATTTAATCGGCAACGACGACAACAACGTAGTCGACAACTATACAACTGTACACCATCATAGCAGTGCAGTTGCTATTTCAGGTATTCAATTTCTAGAATAGATTGATTAATTGCTGTCAGGAACTGTGCTTCAGTAAGTTTGAATCGATTGATTGGCGTTCTCTTTTGCAAATTGCTCTGATCGATTAGTTTTGGTGCCACCCTATAAGAACCAACACTATAACGTCGTTTCAATTTTAAATCGAAAAGTGAAATGAAATTCTACATTTATTCTATTATTGAACTATTTACCCATTAAATCAAGGACAATTTACTTCAGTGTTGCCATATATGCGAAAGGAAAATTCCCATCAGGCGAAATTGAAATAGAAACAAAATTAGAATATAAACCGAAAATGAATAAAGTGTTGTTGAAAAAGTATGATCCACCCTTAATACTGCAGTTAAATATGGTATTAAAAATTCTCCATACATTTAAAATGAATAACTAAGGGGGTTTCTATATAGATAATATTAAGAAGCATTGGAGAAATTATTTTATACTTTTTAGTTCGTTTTAAAAAATGGTACCTTTATTAATTTGTTTTAATTTAAATATTTTAATCGATAGTTTTCATCAATGAATTACTATATTAAACTTATTTATTTATACAAAATTGTTCGGTAGGAGAGAGTCATTAGCAATAACTATAAAAAATTAAAAGAACTGTTGACACTTATGAAACTTGTAATTCCTCGTAATCACTCCAAAATAATTCCTGCCCCAAGATATCGTCACAAAAAACAAGTACCTATTTATAGTTTTATATTAAGATAAAATAAATCCTGAAATGGCAACCCTCTATTAGCGCTTCAACATCAACAGGTGAAGCAACACCCAAAATACGAATGAGAACGTGTTACTCACCTTTAGCGATCGATAACAAAATAATCGAAATCCTAAAAGCGTTTTCATTGTCGCCTAATTTCCACGGATAAAAATAGAGTCGTTCGAAAAAAAAATATCTGGTCCTTTGCCAAAAATACATGATATCAGCGCGTTAACATGACAAACTTGACTCGGTGGAATTTGGAAATCTTACTCATACCTGACAGATTGTTCACAAATAAACACATGCGGAGGAGAATCTTTTTTGTTTTTCTTTTGCAGAAAGAAAAGAATTGCTTACGCATTTGAAAGACTTGTAGGTCTTTCAAAGAAATAAAAATGAATTAATGAAAAAAGAAAAATTTTAAGGAAAAAACTGAAATCAATTTCGATTCTGACCCTGACCGAATGAATCACTTTTATTTCTAATATTAGAGTGGCGTCCGGCCACTGCTCTTGGCCAATTGCCCCATAACAAACTGCCATCCATGCCATCACCCCATTTGAACTATCTTTAAAATTATTGAAATACTTTATTTAATTTTTTGAATCGTGTATGAGTCCATTGTGGTGCAGGTGCAGCATATAGGTGTATGTATACATGTGACATCATTTTATAAACACTACTGGCAATCAAGTACCTATATACTATGGGTTAAGTGGCATACATTGAAAACTGCAAGCTTAACGAATCACGAAAGCTTATAAATAATGACATGATGATGGAAATCTTCCTTGTTCTTCTTTCATTATGTTGACATTACAAAAACAAACATCATAGCCGATTTGCAGCAATAAAGAGTTTGTTTATTGCATGTTTGTGAATGATATGCACAATCTTTGACGACAGGACGAATTGGGACGTATGGTATTCCATTTACGTTTGTAATATGCGCATTAATAACAGTTTTTAACTGATGGATGAACTCAGTCAATCGGTTGGAATTGATTTGATTTCATTTATCATGCTAAATACAGAAGCATTCTTTATGGAGTTTATTATTATTTTTATTTTGTTTGTAGGCCATGGGACTTGACATCGAAGTTTCGTGTCATCAATGCACAAAATTGATAAAGCGAAAGTGCAATCTCGGAGCTATTGTTTCACAGAAGTACAAAATCGTGCAGCAATATTTAGTTGATGCTAATTATTAAGTTTCAAAGTATTGCTTCAAAGTATATACATAAGTGTGCATTATTGACTAATGGACGGAAAAATGATGCCTACTTAAGTCACAGCGAAAAGCGTGATTTTGTGTATTTAAGAGTTAAGCGTTAAAACTATTTTTTGTTGTATCTTCCTTATCCTTTATAGATGTATAGAGTACCAACAGAGTCAAGAGAAAAAGTGTAATTGGTAACTAGAACTTCTTCAAAAATCAATAGTTTAAATATTTATTGATGAATAAGATAAATTCAAAGGTAGATTGCTTAGTACCCGATTCAAAACTAGCAAACTGCCTTTTTTCAAAATGGTAAACATGTAATGAGGAAAATTATTTTATTTATTTCATACATTTGCACGAACTCAAAGAATAGATCTTGTCAGTCAATCAGAAATTAATGAACAAGCTCATAAAATCTATACATTGTCTCCATGAGTGACAGAATGATATGCTTTCTTCGACATATCAGCAATTATTTACTGTCATAATTCATAACTGTATATTTTATGATAGTTAAGCAAAGGGTATACAAAATGGTAGAAAATATATTGTAGGTGTTAAATGTAATTTAGCACTAATACACAAGAAAAATATTTTGTACTCTTGGCAACTAGGTATCTGTATCAAAAAGTTACTCATTATTTTATCAAGTTACTTCCCTTTAACAATATAAATATTTTAAAAAGCAGTTTATTACTTAAGACTACAGTTTTAATAAAAATCTTTTTTTCCAATAAATGGTATTTTCATATTTAGAAACAAATTTTTGATATTCTTGAAAACGATTTAACTAGTTTATTCTAATCAAATTTTATCTTATGGTATTACGAAAATGATTGGCTCGTTTTCATATAGAACAGTTTTTTTATTTCCGACTTTTTCATTACAGACTAAACAATTTAAATTTGATTTTTTAAACAGAAAAAACCTTATAAGAAGTTTAAATACTTTTTAAAAAATATGGTGGTTAAAAAAATGCTATTTAATTTTGTTTTTAATTCTACATTTGGGTTAGTGATTATTTTTGAAATTTAGTTTTTAATTATAAATAATTAAAATTAACGTAAATGTCAACATTTGTTCTTAAATATTTTTAAAATCCTTCGAATATGAAAAAATTATTTTTTTCTAAAATTCAATCCGAACGATTTTACACCTTCCATCCTCCCACTTATTTTTTCTGACATACCGCAATTATAAAATATAAAAACAAATTATGTATGTACTTTTATTAAATAATTGTTTTTTATTTATTTTTCATGTTTTTAGTACATTTATATTGTGTACAATTCTTCACTCATATACAAAAAAAATAAATCCTCATTAAAAAAAAATTGATTTAAAAATTAAAATGTGAAAAAAATCATAAAATGTATTTTTTTTGAAGGGTATCTCATACCCCAGTGGGAGGACGAAAGGTTAAAAAACATTTTTCTCATAAATAGAAAGATCTTTTAAAAGTAATCAGATGCGGTGGTGTGCTACTCGTTCTTTTTAAAAGATTCTTAAAGAAGGGAATGTTTCTCATACACTCATTGCATGCTACATCCCTAACTAAAGAAGTCGTGAATCGTGATTTTTCAATCACAGGTATAAATGTTTAAAAATTCCAGCTTTCTAAAGCAACAGAGTTAGGAGTAATCGCGAAATCTCAGTGGGTGGATTTCTTAAAATATTGGCTGTGGTGTTTAAGGTTCTAGAATGGTTATTTACAAAATTCAGTTTGCTCGATGAATAAAATAAGGACAAAAGTTAAAAATTAAAAAGCAGGCGTGGCAGTGGGTGGATTTCTAAACAAAATTTCATGTTTCGCTTAAGGTAGCCTATTTACCAAATTTTAAGTTTTCTAGAAAAACAGAATAAGAATAAAATTTAAAAATAAAACATAGGTTTGGCAGTCGACTGAGGTAAAAAAAATCTCTCACTTCCCTATAGTTATACCTAATTGAACAATAAAACGTTTCCAGTTCAAAAATGAACCCAATCGGAAAACTCAATCTATCAAAATAGAAAACCATCAAATTTTGTTTGCATTTTAATATTTGTTCTTTAATATTTGGCACAGAAAATCAGAAATCTACTTCGTTCTTCATACTTTCGTGGTGATCTGTGAGATTTTTATGTTTCTTGTGATTTCAACCTAATCGAGGTTTCATTCACAATTCGAAGTATAAATTACGTACTACGAC
The DNA here is from genome assembly GCA_929447395.1 of Epistrophe grossulariae. Lineage (NCBI taxonomy): Eukaryota > Metazoa > Arthropoda > Insecta > Diptera > Syrphidae > Epistrophe > Epistrophe grossulariae. The sequence continues at coordinate 1,754,493 of OV839566.1, forward strand.
AAAAATATTAATTGTTGCTTCGTCGTGATTTTTGTGATTTATCGAGAGGTTTTAAGACTTTTCAACGATAGTTTGAAAGAAAAATTAATAATTGGCATCATTTATGTGAACCTTTCTTCAAAGAAGTTTATGCTCCTCTCAAGTGTGGCTTTAGATTTTTCAAAATATGTATATAAATTGGTAAGACCAGAAGTATTTCCAACAATTTCGTATCGGGAAAATTTTGTTATCTCTCACTGTCTTTTATGGAAGTGAGCCCCAAAGCAATTTCTGGCTTGAATTATTTTATATCACGCATTGTTGACTGTTATCAGACTTTTTTCAGCTCAGAATGTTGCAAGAGATGGGTTAACCAATTTCGTTCAGTTTCTATACAAATATGCTGGCTAAAAATTTTAAGGGTATCTACCAAATGTCCCGCTTAGGAGCTATTAACATCTCATTATTTGATTGATATCGAAAATTATTGCTAAGAATGTTTTGGTCATGGGTTCCTCATAAATTATCAAGTCAGGCACCTGCAAAGTTTGCTCGAGTATACCAACTTTCAATTTCAAAACATGATTTAACATTTAATTTACTTTAGAAAATTATGTCTGGGATATAAGATCGAATTAATATTACTATGTTTTAAGTATTTTTATTATTTAAAAACTGTCGATAACACTTTGCCAATTATTACTACATATAAAATGAAATATTCTTTGGAAAGAAACTCAATTTTTCAAACAACACATTAACAATCAAGAAAAATATATTGAAGAAAAAAGGAACATATGCGTTCACATGTAATACCTCGCAAATTCTTTTCTCACAAACAAAAATTACTTTCACAAAAGTATTCGTTTATTTTGACAACAGTTAACAAGCTTATAGGGTATTAATACGGCAATTACATTTACTTTCATTAATCATCATACCCAAACAAAATAATTCGCAATAACATTTTTACCGAAACAGAAAAATCTCGGGGGAAATTTATATCACCATAAGACTACCTTAATGCCAAAAATGCTTGATATTAAATTTTTCAAATCAAAATGATTTTGGAAGTTTGCTATATTCTATCTAACTATACACTTTGGTAATAAAAATGTTTTTTTTTTTTGTTGCGTTTAATTTTATCCTATGTACTTTGACAATGTCGTTAAATAAGATTTTAACGATTTCCTCGTAAAGTAATAAGTTTTTCTTCTCGACAGAATTACATACATACATACCTAGATCAAAATATTAATACGCTATTTCAATAAATACAAAATTATTGTTTCCTTAAATAAACTTTTTGCTAGTACCATATTGTGTCGAATATGTAAGTGTATTGAGTATATAGTTTTTCTATATAAGTTTGGTGAAATAGCTATATTTAAACAAAATTAATTCAATGAAATAATAATAATTAGTTAAATAACTTTCCCAAGGCATGAAAGACTTTTGAAAGCTTGCACGCTATGTTAACTATTTATGAGTAATTAATAAACTAATATATAGAATTTATATTGCGAAATTATTATGGTGACAGTCTGCTCTGTATTTTAGTGAACTGTAATAACACTTTATTTTCTACCACGAATCAGCCCAGCAACTAATGTATGAACCATTTCAACAAAATGTTTTTTAAATAATTTTATGAAAAAAATTGTATAATCAATTAAATAAGTTAAGTTTCTAAAATAATTTTTTTTAAGAATTTTTACAGAAATGTCTTGAAAAAATAATGTAAAATTTAGTGGGAATTTAAATTGTCCACAATTGTTTTTTGGTCAATCATTCAAGTTAAAAGACAAAAATAAATGCACTGGTAAGTAGATTTGCCTTAGAAAATGCTATCAAAATCAGCTTTATTTCTTATTTGAAACTCTGTTGAGATAAATCAATTGTCAAAGTTTGAACATTTTAAAATATTTATTTTGGGTATTTTTGTACTGTAAACATTTTTACTTTGTTGGAACTTGTTGTTATAAAACAAATATTCATTTGCTTGCTTTTTCATTCTTGCATTTTTTGTGAATAACGTTAATATTCTTTCTTTGAGAAAAATACCCAGAATCTAATTTATAGACCGGAAAATTTCCTAAAAAAATCATAAAATTTTGTTTTTCTTACATATGAAAAACTTTTTAAGAGTGATATTGGTAGAGCTTAAATTTTAATAAATGATGAAATTTTAGAATCTGCCGATAATATCAATAACTGAACAAAAAGTTCAAAATGATTTATTTTCATAATTCATCCATCATGACTCTTTCTTTTGGTATTTTGTATAACTTTTTATACTCTGTACATTACGTCTAAAGGAAAAAATACGGTCACCCCAGAAATAACTCATTGGTTGTCTGTGGTGCTCCAACCCAGCTGCACCAGTAGTAAACAAATAGTTCAGCACATATTGAAAGTAGCGTGTGTTTTATTATTCTCGCTATATTTAGAAATTCTCATCCATACTTAACATGTGTGTACGATACATGCCATTCGCATTAGTCACTCCATTCTGAGATGGATATCGCTTTGATATTTGAAGAGTTTCTTTAACAAATAGGTGTTCAAGAATAGCAAAGCCAATTTAAATAAAGTAATATAAGGAGGGAACAGTAATTGTTGTCTAGGTAGGTATTTATTTTTATTTGCTAACCATATTAACTGTTTGAGCCCACAAAGGATTGTCAAAGGTCGTCGTTTTCGATAAAAACTTAACATGCGTGACATCCAAATGAAAGCATTATAACTTCCCTTTAACCGGGTATATTCATCGTGTAAGCCCTCTATAGTGTTAAGCCAACAATAGTTCCTATTAACCAACCTCCACAACCGCGCCGCGCCGCGCCGCACCGATTACACTCATTTGGCAGGATTTCTTCTCAAGCTACAACAACAAAAAAATCAAGAACAGAAAAATAGGAGTGGATGTTATATAACTATTTAAGCCATGGAACAATGAGGACATGAAGGGGTGAGGGAGCCTGTGAAAGATTATAGATACAAACAATAGAAACAAATTTCCAAGTAGACATCCTCAAGACCTTGGCAATGCATAGTTACACACAACAAAGTGCATGTGATCTTGAAAAAAAAAAATTCCAAATGGAAATTAGTTGGCCTCCAAAAGGATGAGAAGAGCACAGCAGCATGAAGTATGAAATAAATAAATAATTACATTCATCCCTCTACCCTTGAAGTCCCCTTGTACACTGCTCTGCTCGTTTCTTGCAAAATATCTATTCTATATGGTGGTTTTGTAGTTTGCTTCCTGGTAAAATTGATTGCACTGCCAAAAACTAGGTTAACAGGGCAGTTGTTCAAGGTGGAGCAAAGCACGTTCCTATATTGAAACATGAAAAAGAAAACCCTCTTTGACTCATTGCTGTTGCACTTTTGTGATTCCTCCTTTTAGGTATCAATTCATCTCATATAATGGCGCGAAAGACAAACAATGAGTTTCTGATGAAACAAACTGACAACTACGAGACTGGCACGGCATCACAAACCCATCTATTATTTTTTTTTTTATAAATGTTCCCATTTTATTTGCATAAACTCATCAAAACATACCGCGTATCTCCATGACATTTTAAAATTGGGTATTTTTGTCCTGGCCTTTGTATAGGGTGGTTGGGGGTTTCAAAAGTGTTTTACTTCACTGCAAAACACTCTAACGAAGAAAATTGTTAAACCGTCGCTCGTCGTCGTCCTTGCGATGCACAGTAAATTATTTTTTTTAATTTTTTTAAAATATGTACATATATGTATCTATTATGTATATAATTGTACAGAGTATATAGATACTGTATTTCCAACAATAGTAGTATGACACTTGAAAATATTATATAGCTTCTGTAATATAAATTAATCAAAAGACGCAAATATATAGAAAATCGAAAAAATAATCTCCGGAACTACCAGTGGGAAGCGACGACAACTACGACGCACGTTCGTTTTCAACCCCGCAACGTTCTTAATTCAACTAAAGGGGTTGTCGATATTTTCAGTGGAAAACCGATTAACTATTTTGAGCTTTCGACTATATTTCAATTTTGGGCTTTGTTTTGTATTTGTGTATGGTCGTGGTCGGACAGCCGACAACGAAGATGATGACGACGACGACGGCGTATACGTTACCTATAGATACGTAGGTGGCCAATCTAAAACTATATTTTAACAAAAAGCCCCATTGTATCTGTAAGTGGATCAGGGATGAAAAAGTAGCTAAAACAATTGGAGTTATTTTTATAAAAAAGCTTTCGAAAAGACCTGTAAAAGAAATTTACTTAGGATCTCGGCAGGTAATTGCAGTTGTAACTGAAAATGCTTTAACAAAAAATTACAGAGTGTGGAATATATAATGGTATGTTGGTTAAGACTCAAATACTCGAATATAATAGGTACTCGAGCACATTATCTTGATTCGAACTGATTTAAGTTGTCAATTATTATTTATAGCCAAAACAAATTATTATTTAGCTTATAAATAAATACTAATTTAATAGTTTTTATATATATATTATATTATAGCGACATCTTATTATTTTTTCTTAAATCTATATTGCACAATTTACAGTAATTGGTATATAAGCTACCTTAGTACTGCCAAGTAAACATTTGGTTTTAAAAGAGATGAGGTGATTAAGTAGACTATTGGAGTAAAAGCTACATTGAAAACCTCCATTAAATAAGGGATGATTTGGTGTTGGAGAGAAGGGGTGATTTATGAACCAAGACTAACAATAAAATTTAAAAAATTACTATTACATATATGTATATTGCTTATCTAAAAAATAACAATAGTTAATAGAAAAGTTAGATAAAAATAATATGAAAGTATAAGAAAAAAAGTGAATAAATAAAAAGATAAATATATAAATACAGTAGACGCTCGATATAGTGAATCTCGGTAGAGTGAACTATCCAGTATAGTGAACACACAAAATTTTATACAGATAACTCTAAATAGTGAAAAAAAGGTATCTCGATATAGTGAACTCACTTTATTTTCAATGTTTAACAAGATAATGCCAGCAGCAATGCCTTTACAGCATTGTGGACTTTTTGTTAAAGATATTTATGAAACATTTACAAAAGCACTGCAAATCAATTTAAAGTTGAGAAACAAACAAACTGAATTGATTATTTTTTTTTATTTTATTCTTATTTAAAAAAAAAAACTAATTTGTACCGGGAAGCTAAGAAGTTTTTCGTTTTTATGGAAAATAAATTTTATTGTATGTTATTTATAATATGTATTATGAAATATTAATGTTTTTTTTTACACAATAAAATAGCTTTAATAAATAAAAAAAAAATTAATTTTGTATCAAAATCACATTGGAAAGCCCTTTAGTTTCTCTCTCGAAATAGTGAACAATCTCGAAATACTGAACAGGCCTGGTTTTAATTACTTCACTATATCGAGCGGCTACTGTAAATCAACATTTAAATAAATACAAGTCTTAATTTTGGTAGTTAATAAATAAATAAATTAAATAACTAAATAAATTAATAAATAAATAAATAAAGTAATAAATAAACAATTAATTAACTAAACAAACATTTATCAGTCTTAATTTTAAATAAATAAATAAGAAATAGTAAATATTATTCAGAAACAGAAAGCATTAATTTAGAAATGTTAAAATATAACTAAGAAACTAAATTTGAGATCAAAATATTGTCGGATGTGATGTGACACAAGAATTTTTATATCGTTCTTTTAATTTTAAAATTCTATATTACAAACATATTCAACATCAACTAAAGCGTGCAATTCATTCGTTGAAAAAAACCAGGGAAGGTTATATCATTTTAAGAAGCGTGTTTTGCAAAATTTATAGCCTTCGAATATGGCTTTTTGCAGAATTTTCCCAAGCGGGTAAACCATAGAACATAATTTCTTGAAAAATCACTTTAAAAATTATGATTTTATTTTCATGGCTTAGCTTTGATTTACGGTTTATAAAAAGGTACAGAATTTTAATAGCTAGGTATATTTACTTATGTTAAGTTAAAGTTAATTTGTTGTCCAGATAAAAACCAAGATAATTTGCATTTGATTTCCAATCAGTTTCCAAACCATTGATAGAGAGCAAATTGGTTGGCAAGAAACAGGTTTTTCTTTTTTTATAAGCATTACAAAATTAACAATTTAAATTTTCAATTGTCTAAGATTAGATGAAATGTTAGTCAAAGTAATTAAAAGTTCTAGAATTGCTATAGCAATTTTTATCCAAAATACTCTCTCTCTTATTCAAAAACGTCACAATCTTCACTTTTGCACTTAAAAGCTCAAAGTTCAAAGTCAAAATATGAGCAAAAATATTCTCTTAAAATAAAAAAATTAATGGCTGTCACTTTTGATTTTAACAGATTTGTAAAGTTCCTTATTGCTGATCTTTGACATTTTAATTTGTTTGACAACCAAAATGTGCAATATTTGTTAGCATAAAAACTGAATTTTTAAATTGTTTTTAGATTTAAAAGATGTGGACAAGAAGTGAAATAGAAACAAAAAGGAATAGTTTTGTCTTAATCATTCACCATGAATCCGCAACCTAATTATGATGTGCGTCCTCTTATATTCTTTTTCGCCATAAAATTACTATCCAGTTAAGGTTTCTCAAACTTCCAACAACATTTTTTAAACCAGTTTTGATCGAATATTTGTATTAGATTTATGAACAAAATTGACATACACGAAATTTAGTAAAAAAAAAGTTTGGAACAATGGCATTCACGCTTTTAAAAATATACCTATGGATTTTCCAAAATTTCATTGAATTTTTCTCACAGATAACATTCGTAATTCTGGCAAGTAAACGCCAAGAATTATTGTTATATGTTTAGGTTTGTTATCTTCAATACAATCGGGGTGTACCAAAGTAGATTTTCATCACTGGTGTGGAACATGATTTGAGAGAGCTTTCAACAAGCAGTATGTAAAATTTAAGCTTATGCATCCAAGTGTTACGAACCACAACTATTGTACCTTTTATTCGTATTCTTCGGTGAGATGAATGAAAACACAGATTACCACCAATTTGTGCGGTAGATATGTAGTAGCTACTTCCATATAGAAGATACTCGTACAAAATTGTCACAATATACGTCACTTGTTTTTATGGTGTATCTATGTGATGTAAGGTTTTGTTGGTGTGTGCATTTCAAGGTCAAACTGACCCATCTTTGAATTTGCGATAGTGTGGGTGAGGATGAGGGTGGGAGAGAGTGGAAGTGGGGGTGGTTTTATATGCGGGTGTGATGCTCAATTCATTGGGAGAACATTTATCAAAGTAAAATGAAAGAAAAAAAAACTTTTGAAGTACGTCACAGCACTTGAGAGGGTTCAAGGAAGCGAGATTGGCTCAAAGATGCACTGCTTCTAATTTTTAATTTTTCACCGTGATTCATCAAATAAAAAATTACTAAACTTGGCATCAGTCGTTAAGTTGTTCTAAAACGTCTTTTATTATTGTTCTCACCTTATTTGGTAGTTTCGAGGTCTCAACTAATCTGGTGTTGACATAAGTGCATCAAAACAAATTAATTAAACTATGATTCACTTAGCGGCACTTTTGAAAATTAATTGAAGATTTGTATTGTTTTTTTTTTCTCTTGTGGGAAGCGATGCAACAGAATGGCGAGGGAAACTTAATGGAAAACAATATTCGATGTGGGTATCTTTACTCGTCTCCAGATAGATTGTTACTAACAACGGAGTTAGAATCCGAACTTTCGTCTTCATGTGTTAACTTTCAAAGCTTTTGTCTCAGTTTTTTGTGTATGAACTACTTTTTGTATCTTTTATGGTATTTTTTTTTATTCACATTACGAGTATTATTTGTTATTGTGAAAATGGAACTTTTTATCGCGCGATAATGTTGCTGATTCTTGGGAATCGATGTTATTTCTATATATTTGGTTTGGACATGGAGCCTGTAAATAAAAGGATGCTTGTAAAAATTGGGGTTCCTTGCTTAGGAACAATGAAGAATGGGAGATTGGGGATTGTACATATACAGTTAACTCGCTGGATTGAGGGCTATTATAATTACAATAAATATACATACATAGGTATATAACATAGTGTACATTTTTACTATATATTAAGGTAGGTAGGTACTTAGGTATAGATTTATAGATTTAAGTGCTTAATAGTTTGTAGAAAGAATGTAAATATTATACCATATATTGACCCATAACACATCGTGTAGAAGGTCAAAAATACTATATATTTCTAGTTGATTGAACTTAAAAAAAATTAAGTTTGAATTTTATTCAATGTTGTTTTCTTCTGATTGGAAGGCGCCGACTATCTGTTTCTGCTGGTAGGTATGTACAAGGGCGAATTATGTATAGGATACCTACATATATGTACCTTTATATTATTGTAAGGGAATTCGACCTTGAGATTTAAGACAAACGTGACCTTACTTAAACTTTACAGTAAGATACCATAGGGTGTATGTTACTTGATTCTGTGGAGTTATCTTATATATTTGTATTTCTGACGATTTAAGTGATTAAGTAATTTATCCAAATAAGAGTTAAGGGAGAACTTATACGACTACTTTAAATAAATAAATTTGGTGGAGGCAGTTTCCATGAAAAACGTTTCCGGTTTTATGTGGCAGAGACTGGAATTCGATCTCAAGACCTTCGGCGCACTGTGGTCCAAAATGACTTCTATTGAATGCAAAAACCATAACTTTTGAACGCATAAAGATATCGCTACAATTTTTCATTTATTCTTAAAGAAAATTTCCAAGGTTATAAAAATATTGATTTTAAAGTGAATTGCTTCACAGGGTGTTTCTAAAACTTAGACTGAAGTAATAAATTTCTTTGAAAAAAGAATTAACAGTGAAAGGAATTACAGACAAACTTTAAAAATAGTTAAAAATTTTTACGAATTTTGTATAAAAAAAAATCTGCGGCTAATTAATTGTTCACAGGGTATTCCAAATTAAATATTTTTACAACAGTGGATGCATAAAATTAATAAACCAATTTTTTAAGTTTTTAGAAAGTATTTCAACAGTATTTTTTCGGGGTAGCATTAGAATTTTAATATTTCCTGCTACCTGTTTTATTGGATTATAAAGTAATAAGCCATATAGTTAAAAATTTCTTTCAACTTTTAGAGGAAGCAAAAAGGCATCGATAAGGCAATAAAGAAATTAATCTCCTACTTTAGGTCCAGATTTCAAAAAACAAAAAGGATTAAGGATTATAATTACTCTTTTAGTTTAGGATTAACTTATATTTAAAAAAGGGCGTAAAAGTGAGTGGATTACAAAAACTGTATGTTCAATATAACAATCAATAATTTGTTTAAAAAGTGGCGTGGAAGTGGGCGGATTTGTTTACTATCAAGATAACAACAAAACGTATTCTTATTAAAAAAAAAGAAAACTTCACGTTCTCAGCGTTAAAGAAAGAAAGAAAGAAAGAAAATAACAAAAACATTCTAAAAGTAAATTATAACTTTTAGGACCAAAATTTTAGCACCGGGAACATGCGTTTTTAAAACAAATTACATTTTTTCAAAACGTTTCCAAAAGTTTTGCATATGGTTTAACGATTTTTATTATCAGAATTGATCTATATGGATCATCAAATACATAACAAGAACAATTCACATGAACCCAGGGCCGACTGGGAGTCAAAGGGTCTCCCAGGACTTTAAGAAAAAGGGCCACAAGATAGTTAAATGAGTAGAGTAAAAAAATATTATCGTTGTGTGTCATAATAAATAAGGCGTGTTTTTTTGCAAGCCCGAGAGGAATTGGACGAAAAAAACAATTTGGGGCTAAATAATTTGCATGTTAATTGCAACAACAACTAAATCCTCAACGGGCTTTGCTAAACCCAGTTAAATTTCGGGGCTTAACATAAGCGCGCACAAAAACTGTGTTACCCAAAGTACACAAATCTAAGGTAATATATTGCGCAGGTTGTCAAATTTGAAAGTGTCAAAAAATTAAAAATGGCTGTTCGATTGCCCACAGGACCTTAATACGCATCATTTGAAATAACAACACTGCACTGGATCCACCATTTTACCACCATAATACATCGATTTTGACAGATGCGCAGAACTGAACAAAAATGAAAACGCTAATGATATTTCCCTTTAAATGTGTACTGTGTGTGTAACCGGCAGGAATTACATACTTGTTATCGATAGTGTGTATTTCAATTAACAAAATATGTGACTTGATTTTTGAAAACATTAGATACTGCAATAGTGCAAATTTTGTAATTGATGTTTCCTACTTCAAGGATCAAAATATCGTTGTTATTCTTTTCTATTCTGTTTCTGCAGCTCTGAAATTTTGAGTGAAAGCTTTCCTTTAAGTGAACTGAAAGTATGTATGTAATTCAAAAACCAATAGAATATAATAAAGTTTACTAAGAATAATTTAGGGACTTCTTACGTTGTCAACGAACCACAAAAGCTTAATATTTAGTGTTGGAGCCCCAACTATAGTTTCTTTTAAATTGTCAGAGACTTGAGAGTACTGTGAGGAACCCCTTGGGCCAAAAACAGCTCAATAATAATTAGTGTGGAGGTTTTGTTAAAATAATCTTGTTGGGACCCAAAAGCTTTATCCTCATTGTGGGGGCCCCTAACTGAGCTGTTGGACTTGATGAGTGAAGCCAAAACAAGTGCCGGAGTTTATAAACTCAAATGCAACGACTGCAACAAATTCTACATACATTCTACAACAGGAAGAACATTTTACGACAGATTTTTAGAAAACAAATCAAAGGCCAGTTCAAAATCTATATTCTCCCAGCATCTGACTGACAACAACCACAACTATACGGACTTCGACACAAACCTAATACCATTACATTATTGCAGAAAAGGAAAAATATTAGACGCGACAGAAGAATATGAAATCTATAAGGCCAATAAACTAGACAGATTATTAAAAAACTATAGGTACGACATACTGCCATCACATATCAAGGAAGATGAAAAAAGACAACGTTACCTTCATAATCAATCAACAAACAAAAAATTCAACAACAACAGTACAAGTAACTAGCTTCACACCACTTGTCAAATTGAGTATTTCGCCTGAATATTCAGGTACACTTCGAAACGCGTCACGAATTCTTATAAAATAAAAATTTAAATATTATAAAGTTGTGAAAATTATTTAAAAAATTAAAAAAAGTTAAACAAAATTACAGTAAAAAAATTTCTTTTCTTTTATTTAATTAATATATATTTATTTAAACACAATTTGGGACAGAAACCCAAAATGTATACATGGACTTCCTGAGTTTCTTTCGGGCCACAAAAGTTGTAAATTTACTGTAAGGCCCTTAAAAATACAATTTTATGAGAAAGTTTTCTTTTATAAAAGAACAAAAAGTACTGCAGAGGCTTTCATGCACTTTTTGTTCTGCCAGGGCCCCACCGGGCAAAATCCTGGTTGCCCGGTGGCCCAGTCCGCCTCCTCACGTTTCATAACTCGAAAACAGGCTTCTGCTTCTCTCCACTATGACTCTGTTTTATTTTCGCAGGATGGACCAAGGATCCATAAAAATCCATATAAACCAAACAATTAAAATAAATTATTTTGTTTGCTGTCTTTGAAGCTCTGTCTATATTTCCATTAGAAATTAAAAAAAAATTAGATTTTGTATTTTTGCTGCGACTGTTGGCTTTTTGGACCACAGTGCGGCGCGTGAGTAACTAACCACTATGCGCCAAGGGAGACTACTAAGTAAGGGCAACTTGTAAGTCCTCGCTCTATATAGATAGGAATCCATTTAAAGGCCTGGTCAAACAGAACGCGGTCCGGCGGGACGGTCAGAAATCTCCGCTGCCCTCCGCGTTCTGATACGTCAAACAGAACGCGGTCAGCTTTCGGCGTTCTATTGATTTATTTGATCGTCTTGCCCATCTAAAGGCTTAACTACATAAGCCAAAAAGTACTGAAGTACAAAAGTAAAAATATTTTTTTTACCGCTAGCGCCGTTGTTTTGTGAAAAAGAATACACAAATTTGTTTTTAAACCAAAATTTAAGCTTTCTGCATCATTTTTATAAGTTTTCTAGTCAGAAAAACTATCACAAAATCAATTTAAAAATTTTCACTTTTGCACTTTTTCACTTTTTTGGCTTATGTAGTTGAGGCTTAAGTCATGTCGAGTGTACTTTCACCAAACAAACAACGAACAACTTTTCAAATTTATAAAATCAGAATTAAAATTGAAACTTACTTATTGATTTTCGTAACAAGAATTCACAAAATAAGAGTTTTTTCCCGCTGAATTTGACCGCGTTCTGTTTGTACAACAACGTATAATTCTCTAGAAGACAGAGAACGCGACGGGCAAAATTGTTTCCCGTCCCGCCGGACCACGCTCTGTTTGACCAGGCCTTAAAACTATGTAGATGCGGAGAGGTTTAACCGTGTAAACGTTATAGTCATATTGAACGCTTTTAAGCCTAGTGAGGGCTCACAAATCACAATTCACAAGTCACAAGCCTTTGTGAGGTTGATTTCTTGTGAGGTCGTTGTGAGGTTCTCAAAAGGAGATCACAATTTCGATAGTTTTTGTGAGGCTCACAGTTGTGAGGGTACGAAAACCTCACAAAATCGATTTCACCTTTCCTTGTGAGGTTGTTGTGACTTGTGAGGTATCAGTGAGGTTTGCCAGAATAGGGCTGTTAATTTCTTATCTACTAGATTTGAGGATTAAATTTGTTTGATAAATCTTTGAGATTTGAAGAGGATTTAGGCCAAATCTACTTTAATCTCGGATTAGCGGTCGGTGGAAACATAGTATTAGAACCACATTTGGGAAGCGTGTTGTGTTGTGGAGGAATCGCTTCTGTTTCGATTGCGCCACACCACGATGTGGAGTTTACTATTTGTAAGAAAGAGAATACTTATATTTTAAACAAAAACCAAAACAACAGTTATGTTATGACATATATATCTGTACTTTTCTTTTTCAACATCACTACACACAAGTGTGCACATCCAACGACACACCGCTCCACACCACAACACACCACACGAGATAGGTTTGGTTCAGGCTTAAGTAGAATAAGAAAAAAAAATTAAAAAATGATTATTGAATTTTAATACCTAATACTGAACAAGCGCTATCTGTTCTGTTGGACGTTAAAGTAACAATCCCTATAGTGAGATCTCAACAATCTTAATTAACAGGATTCCTTCTCAGAAGTCAGAATTAGTCAGTTTTACAGTTTTTTAAATGCTGAGGAACAAAAATTTGTATTCGCTCATTTATATATTTAATATACGAATGTAATTAAAGTTCTATTTTATTTAGCTTAAAGCTAGGACCGCACTCGGCGGAACTGCACTTCAGCGGAACTGAACTTCACGACTTATTTATAGGAAATTGTATGAGCTATATCGCACTAAGCGACAACTGCACTTCACGGCGCGACACTATGCGACAAAGTTGTTAATCTGACCAACTGTGTCGCGACGTGAAGTTTCGTTCAGTTTCGTGCGAAAGTGCGCACGGTGTCGCTGAAGTGCAGTTCCGCCTAGTGCGGTTCTACCTTAAGTGTAAAGTGCAGGAATTTGACACAATGACTTTCGACTGAAATTTCAGATTTTTTTGCGTTCAACGACACAAATTCAGAAATCTGAAAATTCAGATGTAAAGCGATTTTTATTGAACCCGCCCATTTTGAAAGCTGAATTGTTTTTTGCGGCGGCTTGCGGCTCGCAGCCATTGAAATCGAAAGTGACAGAAACATCGCCAACAAAAAACAAAAAAAAAAGTACTGCACTGACAGCTGTTGCTATTTCTTCATGTTTATTTACCAATTTTTAATTTTTGCAAATAATTCCTTTTCTATGCTGTACGTGGAGGTGGATTAGTCATTGTGATTGATTTCTTAATTTTTTAACATATCCAAAATGGGCCTGCCTTTTAGACAACTTAAAAAATTATGGCTCTTGTACTTATTTCTATTGTTTTTCGCATTCTTCATGTTCGCGTTGAGCATTAATATTTATGTTCAAAGTTTGCAATCAGCAGATCTCCGTAAAAGGTATAAAATCTTTAAATTCACAAAATCCATAAGAAAATGTTAAGAAACAAATTTCAGAAGCGAAACTGGTGCATTGAAGCGAGGGAGAACCACTGCGACTGTAGTTGGTCACTATGTTGGATACGGAACCATTCATGACAACTTTACCAAAGGTTTGTTTTTTTTTTTGGACATTTGCTTAATTCTTGCTATGCTTGGTTTAATTAAACTCGAAATCATAAGGCTGTCTTGTTATCTGTGGAAACATTTTGACGGGTGTTTATAATTTTAGAGGAACTCGATGAAAATGCCTTTAATCCGATTGAAAACGAAGGAGCAATGGGAGCTCCTGTGATCATTCCAGCCAAATATTCCATTAAAATGCAACGAGCCTTCAAAATACACAACTATAACCTCATGGCTAGCGATAGAATCCCTCTCAACCGGACCCTCAAAGACTACAGAATAGAAAGGTAAGCCATACGTACATACCGCCTGAGTGAGTCATCACGATGTTTCATAAATATTTTTGAACATTTTTTGATTGCGTTTCATGAAACAAGTACATATAAGATAAGCGATTGGCAAATTTCTGACCTCCTGACTATCGCCATTAAAACTAAATATTTTATTCCTCCCATTTTTCGGCTGAAATTATAAATGTAGAAACCCTGAATATTGCAGACTTCTGTTAGGCTCTTTTGCAGGAACGAAACTTTTTGATTGAAAGAAGGAAGATAAAGGTTAAACGACAGCCAAACATCTGCCGTAAGAAACAACGAGTAACGTTAAACTCGGTTATTGTTATACGTAATCACTTTTAAACGATAACGAGGTGATAACAACGATATAATCGGTTGACATAATAGGGCCCCAGACTTTTCCTTGTTTTAACAAATAACAAATGAGACATTTGCATTTCGTTTTGCAGAGAAAATCTGCCCGCTGAGGGTCGAGTGTTTTAGCAAGTTTCGAAACAGCTAGCGAGAAGCTATTATATCTCTTGTGCCGCCACAGTAATTGTAACCCCCGTTTTAAGGCCTCACTTTTCTCTTTCTTTGTCGCGTTTTAATGGAGATGTACTTTTTTGAAGCTGTTTTTAACGTGTATCAAAATAGAGGTTGATTACATCGGAGATTTAAATTGTTGAACAAACCTTGCACCTGGCTTATGATATTAATTAATTTTGTAATATAAATATTAATATATTTTTTGAAAACAATTTACAGTTGCAAAGAAGTCAAGTACAATCCAAAAGAACTGCCAAATACCTCGGTGATAATTGTATTTCATAACGAAGCTTGGTCAGTGCTGATGCGAACAGTTTGGAGCGTCATAAATCGTTCGCCTGTTGAAGTACTAAAAGAAATTATTCTCGTCGACGACGCCAGTGATAGAGGTAATTTTATAAAAGTACTTGTATATCAAACGATTTCTTTAAATAAATTTCATTCGTAGCATTCCTTGGGAAACCTCTCGAAGACTACATTGCCAATCTTCCAGTACAAACGAAAATTTTTCGACATAGCTCTCGCCAGGGAATTGTTCCGGCGAGACTTCTTGGAGCTGCAAATGCTAAAGGAGATGTGCTCACATTTTTAGATGCACATTGCGAATGTTCGCCGGGATGGCTTGAGCCACTTTTAGCTCGAATTAAAGAAAACAAACGAAGTGTAGTTTCTCCTGTCATCGATGTTATATCCGATGATAATTTTTCCGTCACAAAGACCTTTGAAAATAACTATGGGGTCTTTAACTGGATGCTTAGTTTTAAGTATGTATTTTTTTGGAATTTTATTACACACAGTTTTTGATAAGGCTTATCTTGCAGGTGGCTTGCTTCTTCTCTCAAAGAAGGAGAAAAGGTCACAGACCCTGTACCCACTCCTGCCATGGCTGGTGGATTGTTTTCCATAGATAAGGAATACTTTTATCATGTGGGCGCATATGATGAAAAGATGATGGTATGTAGGTTATTTCATTTTATACAAAGTTATTAATGCAGAAGAACTTTAAAATTTTAGTTGTGAATGTTAAATATCACAATTGATTATAAATAACCAAATGTCTACTATTCAGAATCAAATTATGTATATATCACAAGCAAGTATTTATTTATATTTCAACATTGTAGATCTGGGGTGGTGAAAATATTGAAATGTCCGTCCGCGTGTGGCAATGTGGGGGTTCAGTTGAAATCAGTCGATGCTCTCATGTTGGTCATGTATTCCGCAAAAACACACCGTACAAGTTTCCTGGGGGTGTTAGTGAAGTATTATCAAACAATTTGGCTCGAGCGGCTATGGTATGGATGGATCAATGGCAAAACTTCGTTTTAAGATACAGCAATTTCGACAAGATGTTTACGACGTCCTTGGTAATTAAACTTTCAAGATGAAAATCAGAATAAAAATCAAACTAATAACATTTTACAACAGGACATAGCTGACCGTTTGGCATTACGAAAGAGACTCAACTGCAAATCATTTAAATGGTATCTGGAAAACGTCTGGCCCGATCATTTCTTTCCCGCAGATGATAGATTCTTTGGTAAAATCTTATGGTTAACCAATGCAACCAGACTAAACACACCATATGAGAAAAGGTTAAAAAGCATTTCCGCTTCGTCCATGCCAAAAAATCTCACCGAAGTTTTTGCTGAACTTGATATTGAAAAGCACTCAGATATGGAACACTTGTTTAAACCAGATGAAGAAGGTTGTCTGAGAATCAGCAAGGAGGAAAAAGGTACATTAATTTTAGCTGTTGCTAATTGCCTTCGAGATTCAAATCTTTACGATGTATTTGTGATGACACCAAAAGGACAAATCATGGGAAATGATAATTTTTGCTTGGATTATTTTGAGCACAATAGCACCAGGATTCCACAGAGATCAAATGTTCGAATTAAAACATGTATAGATCATCCTCGACAACATTGGGATTATCGCCTAGATGTGAGTTCAAATTATATGGAAGTTTGGAAGTTTTTTAAAATATATTTTCTTTTTTAAATAGACTCAACAAATTGTTCATCAAGAGTCCCAATTATGCCTTGCTGTGAAAAACCCCAAAGTTAGCTTAAGACTTATTGTTGCAAAAGAGTGCTTTCCTAATGATTTAAGACAGAAATGGGGTCTTTTCTCCCTTCCCTGGAAGACATTTTAGCCACTAGTGTGATATATGATGTTAGTTAAATCGAATATTTTATTTATTTTAACTCTAGAACTGAAAGCAGAGGGGAAGAAGATACCTCTCGTCGCTAAAAAAGTTTTTATTTTTGTACAAATAACTGTAATTCAAATTTTTTATATTTTGTAAAAATATAAACTTTTAATAACATTCTCAAAAAGCTGCCTTCATCGTATAAAATTATTGCTCTTTTGGCATTAAAAACTTTATTTTCCCTTACAATAATATATTTTTTTTTCATTTCTGTAAGCAAACCAAAAACATCCGTTACAACGGACAGAAAAATATTAAAATTATTCATAAAACATGATCATTAGACACCAACACCAATCAACGCCCCCAAAAGCACTCACTTCTTGCATTATATGTGTCTTCTGTATACCTCTATCTAATATCTATTGTTGGCGCACCAAAGCTAAGATATCACTTTAGGTTTGTGGCGCCAAGTACAGTTCAATTTATCATCACCGATAGATGGGTGGGTGGGTGGTTGGTTAGTGACTTGGCTTGGCTTGGCTTTATGTGCAAGTTAACATCTCTGTGCGGCTCTGCCGAACGCTAATTAAATCAGAACAATGCCATTAAATCATATCACAAAGTGACAGACTTTGACATTTGTATCAATATGAAGTCAAACGCTGTGCGCGGCTTCATTTGCATTATGTGGACGCAGGAGAAAAAAAAATTAGATCGCAGAAATGGGTGTGGGTCAGGCTAATTTAGCTTGAGGCAACAGTTTTTTTTTTTCAAATGCCACCCGATGTGATGGTGTAAAGGCAAATGGTGGCGCGGTGCGCATAAAATACAAAACTCAATTAGCCATTTTAAATCGAATTACTTTAGCTGGATACTTTTGCTCTCACCTACTCTTATAGGCAACCGGAAATTGTTCACTTTGTATGCACTAGGAAATTAGATGCGATTCGGATAATGCTGGCTTTCATTGCATAACTTAATACAATAATATTATAGATTTTTTTAAGAGACCTGGACGATCAGAACCTAAAAAATTCATAAATCTGTCCTTTGAAATGAACGCCATGAATGTAAATACCTTACGAGATTTTATTATGAAATTAATATAATATTAACGGCATCATGGATTGGGATCTTCGATGGCGAAAAGTTGCAACAAAGCTTAATAGAATAAGGGAAAAAGAGCGGTCATTGAAATTCTTACATCCAAGAACGGGAGAAGCTATTTTATAAAGTTAGTACAGGGTCTAAATATTTTAGGAATGATCATCCCCAACTTTCAATTTAAAACTTTTTCCCAGGTTATTTCAGACTTTTCCTCTTATTGCATAATGCTCATTCGATATCAATTTGTCGTTGAATATTTTAATCATATCATTTCATAGATATTATTACGGATAAGATGAGTAAACTTCAATGTTCGTCAAAGTGCCGTAGTTTTGTTATTGAAAGTGTCACAAATTACAACGTAATGTTTGAAACGTAACGCAATAAACGTAGGGCTCACGTCTTAAGCCTACCAAACGGCCGGCATAGAAATTTACATATTGATCAAAAAACGCCAAAACGTATTTTTTTTAAATTTTGAAACATTTCCATTGTATGGATTTTTTACTATCAAGAACTTGAAAATTTTTGTGTTTGAGGAATTTCAAATATTGAATTAAACCAACAGGACTTAATTCTTGACGTTTCATGAACTATGGCGTATTTAAAAAGCTGTATCTCAGTTCAAAAATGGACTTACGGTGTTTTCATAGAGCGGCGTTGTGGGCAGTAGAAAGTAGAATACTTGCTTCTATACAATCTGCATCTATACAATCCAAAAATTAGGCATCACAATATTTAATAATAAAAAAAAACTCATACATCCATCACATATAAAATAAAAAAATTTTATTCAAATAAACAAACATTCACTTCTGAACAATAAAATCAATAAAATTCAACAATATTTCTCTACAAAACATTTTTTTTTTACATTTACATGGTATATTTGCTTTCTTTAGGCTAAAAAAACGGTCTTCACACCAAATATCAAAAATAGCACCTAGTTTAGAACTTCTTCATTTTCAACACGATTTGCATTATAACTTTACAAGATTTACATTTTTTTTTATTTTTACAGTAAAATTGAAACGTATAGGACTTTCAAAAGAGAGATACTAGTATTATAATACTAATTGATTCTTAGTTTACAAAATAATATTAAGTAGGTAACTAGCAAGTAGAAGAGTATTGCATTTATTTTTTTGTTTGAATTTCTTAAAACATATAAACGAAGACAGAATTTTTCTGTATTTTTGTCAATTATGTATATAGTTATTTTTGAAGCGAAGCCAAATCTTTAAATTGGATATAGGTGAATATAGACAGAGATGCTAAGATACACAGGACTCATAAGGATAGGTACACATGTGCATAAGTTTGAAAAATACTTTGGCAAAATTCCGTTTCGCTTCGTAATTTATTTATTCTATAAAAATTGTTTTTTTTTTTTTATTACCACCTGACTTATAAGGCTAATTGGCAAAGAACACGGTTGATTTTCTTAATAACTAATATTTTACACAGTTTGTGGCTTAAATTGTATCTAAATTTTAACTTAATTAAAATTAAAAACTAATTTAATTACAAATTTATTTATAAAAGAAGACAGTATACATTTTGAGTTATGGTGTAGTGTAGATTTTAAATTTACATAGATCTTTTTTAAATACATGTAGGTAGAGTACAGGAAATTCGTTTTTTTTACATACTGTACAAACATTGGTGGTTAGTTTCAAAAATATATGTAGGTAATACATTATTTTTTATCGCGGATTTTTCTATTTTGTATTTCATTTTAAATTCATAAATTATTGTTGTTTATATAAACAAACAAGGGCGAGGATATATCAAAAAGTTATAGATCCAAGTTTGTGATTTATTAAGAAAAAAAAAAAAAAAAAAACGGTGGTGTAGTAAGAGAATAGGTGCGCCTGCGTAGCTAAGTGATATGTTAATATCAAAATTCACATTTTATTGGTTTTTAAGTTTATTCCTGTCATTACAATGTGTGATCAATAGTTCCCGTTCTTGTTTCAACAGTAGTCAACTCCCGTAATAATGTTTAAGCTTCACGGGGAACAGCTGAATTAACTAAGGAGAGTTGTCACTTTCAAATTTAAAACCGTGGTAGATTGAGTTGGGAAATTCAGATTTTGCGTGGTAGATTGCAAATGTAAATATTTTCAGCCTTTATTTTCGTACCTATAGAACTACCTATGTAGGTACACAAATTAAAAATTTTATCCAATTTAAAATAAATATTAAATATTTCTGTAGTATGTACCTAGTTAACCAAACTCGATATCTACTTAATTAATATTGCAAAAACAAGGCAACTCGCTTTCCAACTCTTAAAACAAAAAATTTCGTAGGTAGTTATCCAGACTTATGGAATGAAGGAATTTTAAATAACTTATGTATTGTATAATTGACATTCTCAGTAAATAATTTTTATAAAAAGTAGAAGCTGTTGAATATATAGGTATCTACAGTTGAAAATTGCACTCCAAGATGATAGCGAAAATGGTGCATTATTAATCACTCTCAGAAAAATGGGATCTTAGGGCCAGTTTCACAGTGCACACCTAACAAAATAAATGGCACTTAATTTTCCCATTCATGGACTTTAGACGTAGTTTTACTGTTTTAGTAAGTGGAACTTAAGTGGCCAATATGGGAGACTTAAGTGTCACTTATTCCGATAAGTTTATACTGTGAAATTTGGCATTAGTTTTCCATATCTGGCACTTAAGTCACACTTACTTTACTGTGAAACTGACCCTTAGAGTTTTTTTTCTCCATTTTTTTTTTTCAAATAATTGATGTAATGGTATATCTGCTACGATGTGAATCCAAATTTTACACTTAAAATTCAAATTTATCTTTTAAAATCTCCTGTTTTTGAAATCATCTTTTAAAAAAAAATAAAATCAAAAAAAAAAATTAAAACATTTCATACGCCAATAAACCATAAATAAAAAATTGTCAACATTTGGTAAAATATTTTTCAATTAACTTTCCAAAAATATAAAATTCAGCACCATCAAACATCATAATATCCTGATTTCTTACAAAATAATTTTCCGTTATCGATTCTTACCGCCATATTATTCAATTTATTAATAAAGTTTCAAATTAAATCCGGGTGTAATTACATTGAATTTATATTAATTTACACCCGGATTAAAATCTTAAACTGGATTAATAAATAATATGGCGGTTTGACTATTCTAAATTTCTTATACCGCAGGTACATAGTATTTTCAAAATCTATCAATTACAAAAAATGTTGCTCTGCCTCATCCCATTTATAAAATGGAGAAAACTGAGTTGAATCTTTAAATCAGGATGTTGGAAACCCTGCAAGGTATTTATTTACCAACTCTTATTCAAAGTACAAGTACAAAGTGAATGTACATAGATTTATTTTATAATTATTTATAAGTTTTTCTCCAAAAAATGTTTGCTTTCTGAAAAATGTCTTTCCACGGTAAAACAATTCGAAATTGATAATCAAATTATCTGAATGTGTACCTATTGTTATTTTTATTTTAACTTGGCGACATAAATAAATACACTATATCAAGCAAATATTGGGATTGCGTTTAAATAAAAATGATTTCATTTAAAAATAACAAACCAATGAAACAGAGGGATTATGTTTGTTGATTTTGATTTAAGGCTTTATCAAACCCAGCTTTTGTATGCATAGTAGTTATTTGTATTTAAAAATTTAAATGAAATCTAAAAACAGTTCCTAGCAACAGCTAGCAATTCAAATTCAATATTTTTTGTTAAGTTATTTTATGTTGGTGTAGAAAGTGTCAACGTTATACATAATATTAATTAGACGATTTCTCAAAAAAAAAAAACAAAACAAATATGCGTATGTGTATGATGTACCTACAGTAGAAACCGCTTATATGAAACTAAGCGAGAAACAGATTGCCACAGCAAAACATCGACATCGACAGTAATTGCCTTAAATTCGATGTCACTGTTGCTGCTTTAATGTATTCAAAGCCATTTAAAAGCACTTGCTGTAAAAGGTTGTCAAAGTTGATGTTGAAGTTGCTGTGCCAATCATGTTTCTCGCATAAAATTCTATTTTTTTTCTATGTTTAAAACGATTTTTTTTCACAACAACATCAGAAGAGACATACGGAAAACAAGGATGCAGAGTTTTTTTATTTTTATACAAAAAAATAAAACGAAATTTAGGTCGAATTTTTTTAATTTTCTTTTACAAAAAATAACAGGTAGGTAAATATCTGAACTTTTTTATAAAAAAATAAACAAATAAATCAACTTTATTTAGATTTGTTTATTTATTTATTTATTTCGATAACTTTAGCAAACTTTTTTTTGATAGTATTGACTTATTTATAAATGTTTACTCCTCATTTACACGACTGATAAAATGTAATTATTTGTGTCAATTTCTACCTATTGTTCGTCATAAAAAAGGGTGCAGAGTAAACATTTTATAAACTCTTCTTAAAAATATCTTTGCTTTGAACATGTTTAACGACAAACTGTTCAAAGTTCGTCATATGACGTCATATTAAACACAGTATTGTCCGTATTCCCAGGTTTTTTTCCACGATTATCTTCACTTTATGTTATTTGGTTAGTTTATAATTTAGAGTCCACATTAATTTTGCTTGTCAAAAAAATTGAGAAGGCGAATTAATTTTTTTTTTTCTGAATCGAAAATTTCTTAAAAAATGTTATGGCACTTCATTTTGAAGTGTAAAAGATGATCTGACGCTGTGGCTCCATAAGCAATATTTTAGGCAATGACAATTTATTGCTTGGTGGGCCTTCTATTGCCAGGTAATTTCAGTTGTCAAATGTCAGTGTAGAAATTACGACCACAGTCAAGTGTTTTTTGCTCTTCAAAATCACTGTTTTTGATAACAAAAAAAAAAAATTTAATTTACTTAATTTCTCATGTTTTCAACTTTAATTTCAAAACCAAGCACAATTCATACAAAATCGCAAATCGAGAAACGATTTTGAAAAAAGTGAAACGTCAAAAATTATTGCCTCAGCGATGGAAATCAATAATTGCCTTCCATCAGCCAAGCAATATTGTCATTGCCATTGCCTAAGCGTCTTCATTAGCAATATTCAAGGCAATGAGCCAGGCAATTTATTTCCTTAAGTATTGCCAATGGAGCCGCTGGGTGAGCACGTTGAAACATTAGATAAGTAGGAAGATCCCTTAAACTTTTCGTTTGAGATCAATTTCACGTTTCAAAGTTTTTAGGAAAAAAAGGAAATTCGGAATTTCCACAAACCGAGGCATGGACGCCGCATTAGAGGCAGACTGCGGAAATGCTGTGGCTTATG
This sequence comes from Epistrophe grossulariae, assembly GCA_929447395.1. Taxonomy (NCBI): domain Eukaryota; kingdom Metazoa; phylum Arthropoda; class Insecta; order Diptera; family Syrphidae; genus Epistrophe; species Epistrophe grossulariae. The sequence continues at coordinate 1,778,094 of OV839566.1, forward strand.
CACTAGGGCAATGAAGGTATATGTAATTTAGTGACTTACAACCGATTCTCAATCATTCATGCGTGCGTATTGTCATTCGACAGGTATCGAGGGGACCTGCAATTATCTATTTACACCTTTGAAAATATGAAATGTCTGATCTAAAAATGTATGCCTTATTCTCAAATCGCAACTAAGTTGTATTAATAGACTTTGTATATAATTGTTTATTCTAAATGGATAGGTAGTTACTTAGTGATTTTATTTCAAACTCTTTTTTTAATCAATTCTGGAAAATAAAATCTATAACATACTTCCAAACAGCCAGTGGCGGATCCAGGAGGTTTTCGCGTCCGGACACCCCACCCCTCCCATGAACATTTGAACCAAATATTTGTATACTTATTTATTTATTTATTAAATATTTATTTGTCTTCGATCTAAATTTGGTCTATATTTGACGTACTTAATTCCAGAAAGCCCATCTTTTTATAAAATTTCGACTACAAATTTCTTCAAGTTTAATGAATAGGTAAACTACCTCGAAAACTTCAAATGCATCTTAGTAGAAAAAGGAGTATACCTAACCTACTTACATTAGATTGCGTAACAGTTTTATGAAGGAAACTTAGTGAAGACTAAGCTGCCATGTGCGTAAAAAAAACGTACTAAGCATATGGTTTTGAGAGACTAGCCATATTTTTAGCGTGAAGTTAGCGACGCTATATTCGATTTTGAAAAAAAAGGACTGTATTGGGCTCAACTTGTGCTGCGATTTGCCGTAAATTTTTCTGAAAAATTCGCAAATTTTAAAATTTTGAGGATGAAATTTTTTCTAAAATTAAGTTTTTTCTAAAACTTAAAGTTGTGCTGTTTTGTGCTCAAAAAATGATACAGTCGAAGAGATAAAAAAATAGCAAATTTGCTACTTTTAGGACCAAACGCAAATGTTGTGAAGGAACTTAGCGTGAAATTAGCATCATCATTTTCGATTTTCAACAAAAAAAGTGGTGCTGTGTTGTGCTGAACTTGTGCCTCCATGTGCCGCAAATTACAATTTTCAAAAATATCAAAGTTTTGGTGTATTTTTGCTCAAAAAATGATTCGCATATTTAAAGGTTTTAGGGCCAAAAATAAATTTTGGGATGCGTGAAGTTAGCACCGCCATTTTCGACTTTCAAACAAAATTAAGTTGCGCTGTATTGTGCCCAACTTGTGCTGCCAGCATTTTTTTTTTCAATTCGCAATTTTTGTTTTAAGCTCAGTTTGTGCTTGTTTGTTTTTTTATTATTATCGAAAATAGCGGTGCTTACTTCAAGCCTACTCATGTTTTATACATCTTTAAGTTTTCTATTTGTAGTTGGACTCCCCCCCCCCCATGACCAAATCCTGGATCCGCGACTGCAAACAGCAAATAGCTTACAATTATTAAATGGCACACCACAACGGAGTTTTTTTTTCTGGCGGGAGCTTTAAATAATTCACCTACCGTTAACCTATCATCATGATTTAGGTTCACTAAAACAAAAATAGACGCACACTATTCTTCTTAAAAATACACCTAGCGCCTGAGGATTTCCAAAAGTGATCTATATACATATTTTCTTGTTGTTGTTTTATTGCATAATATCCGTTTTGTATATTATGAAATATTTTTAGGGCAAGTTAGGTTTCTGTGTTTTTATTTAGTTTAAGTTTTTTTGTTTAGGAATTACGTCTATATGGTGAGGTCAGGTCACTTTAATGTGCTCTTCGTTCATATTCGTGCTCAAGCTCTCGCCTGCGGGTGCATTGAGAGAGTTTTCGCTAAAACAGTTCGTTATGTGGCCGCTCCCTTCCTCCTGCTTGATTACCTGCAGACAATGGTTACTTTGAGGTGACGACGGTGGTTCAGACGATGAGGAACTTCTGCTGGGCGAGTTGAGCTCGGTCGACGATGACAACTGAGTTTGAAGTGGAATAGGAATCTGCGTCACTTTGCCCATAAACGATCGGATCTCCTCAAAATATGACTCCTCTTGCAAGCCGCCGCGATTGTTGCGTCGCAAGCCTCGCAGTCGGTCATCGATGCCGAGGCCCAGAGACGCCGCATCAGCTTCGTGCTTCTTCAAGTGCCTATCGAGGTTCGTCTGTTGGCCGAAACAACGCTCACACAGGGCGCACTTGAAAGGACGCTCCTTGTTGTGAATGTTGCGCACATGGCGCTGCAAGTTACTCGATATACTAAAGGAACGTTCGCAGTATTTACATTTGTATGGCTGTTCGCCCGTGTGCGTCCGCAGGTGCCGCGTTAGATTTGCCGATCGCGGGAACACTTTGCCACAGAATTTACACGAATACCGATCCTTGTTCTTGACGTTCGATGGCGCTGTGGTTTGATTTGCATTAGCTATAGCCTCATTATTATTATTATTATTGTTGTTGTTGTTAGTATTATTGTTAGCGCTAGTAGTGTTGGAGCTTAGTCGGGAATTGGTCATTGATGACGCCAGCTGCGGGAGGGAACGTATCAGGTCCTTTTGTTGCGGCCTCAGTAGTTCGAACGCGTTCGCTGGTGGTCTAGGTGGCACAAATGGATTTCTATATTGCAGGGGTATCGCTTTAGCCATTGCTTCCAGCATCAACGGATGAAGTGCGGGCGCATGAAAAGGCAGGTTAGATCGCTGTTGTTGGTGATGAAGGCTAGCTTCGCTGCCAGAAGATATCCGCAGTTCTTCCTTCATAAGCGAGTGATTAAGCGCGTTTTGCCGAAATTTTTTCTTACAGTCGTTAAGGCTTATCAGGAGATTATTATTATTGTTGTTGTTGTTGTGGCTATTATTATTGTTATTTTCAAAGTTCTTATGACTAACAGGACTTGAACTTCGATCCGACGTTCGATCGTTTTGAAGAATGAGATTGCTATTTTCATCTTCCAGCAGCTCATCGTTGCCAGAAGGGGAATTCTTTTTATGATCCAGCCGCAGATCTAGCGGTTGATCTACATTGCTGGAATGGAAATGACCGGACGATGATGATGACGTTCGAGTTGCTGGCGACAGATCATAAGGTACATGAGATGCATAAGAGACGGGTGTGTGGCCTAACATCGGGTACACAGACCCTTGCTTTGGACTAGGAAGCATTTTTCTTGGTGAATGATCCTTTTCTCGCATTATTAGCGCCCAGGGAAATTTGATTGAGGTTAACTCTAACCAACCTCAGCTCCAGATTCCACTTCCGTTGTCCCGGTAAAATCGGTGACACAGTTATCCAGATTCCACTCAATAGGAGGTGAGTATTTCCATATTTTGACTGATGCATTCACCACCACGACCAACAACATTCAACAAATCTGTAAAAAAAAGAAAAAAGAAATTAAAAGCTGTTATCGGAAAGGGAAACGAAAATTTTGAGTTAAAAAATCTTTTCTTTCTCAAATGATTTATTTTCAAAATGGACGATAATGGAGAAATGTCAATTTATAACAGTTATAAATACATACGACATATAAGCCTTAGTGACTTACAATTATCTCAACCATTCCTGTATGCATGTTATTGGAAGGAATTGGATTCAATTTTTTGTTGAATCCGAACGTCTAAGGTGCAAAGAATTCTTTCTTGACAAGTGATACTCTTGGAGATTTTTGTTTTTAGGTAACAAAGCCAGGAACCCAAGACCTTGTTCGTAACACAGAAACCATTAAGCCACGGGATACTATATCAAGTTGTTTAACAGTTTATCGGCATTAAAAATGGTCGCGCATTAACGGGCTTTTTTAAGAAAGATAAGAATAAGAGACAGAGCTCCAACTCGTGGGTGCCAATTCTCCATCGACCTCGAAATGAAACATCACCTCTAAGCTTGCAGTTAAGCTCTACATATTCACCTACATTGCTTATATTGATCCACTATACCATTCTCGTTAAAGATTGTATAGTTATGAAATACTGAAAGGACTCATGTTAACACAAAACTTTAATATAAATGATCTGTCAATTACGTCATTAAGTCGAGAAATAAGTTTGGTATTTTAATTTGAATGCATAGAAAGGGCAGAGTAATATTGTTTGTTGTAATTACTGGCGCGTGTGTATACCTTTGTTACTTTCATGCCCGCTGGCAGACCGACATAGTTTAAAAAAAAGTCATAAACTTTCGGAAAGAAGCATAAAAGTGTTGTTTTAATTACCGAAAGTCAAACAAGCGGATCTTGGCCCACCGCCTCACCGCGCCGGCCGCCAATGTTACCATCATCATTTTCCTTATGCAGTGCACACAATTGCAGCAAACTTATAATTACTTTCCCTTGTCAGTCAATCTGGCAGTCTGGCAGTGGGATCAAAATCGCACATTATCTTATATGAATCTTGGAAAAGCATCATCTTGTACTGCTTGATGCCGCAAGAGTTTATGTGGACAAACGGACGTTGGCCAAGTGTATCGCGCAACTAAATCAGGTTGTGAACGTTTTCGAATTACGAATTAATCAATGACGATAGCTTGCGACAGCTCAGCTTGATTTGGATTAGTTTTTTTCTGTGCAAGATTGTGCGAATGAAAACAACTCGTATAGTTCGTAGATTGCTCGGATCAGTGATCACCCATTTCGATGCTTCTCTCTGACAAATGGCGTCCAAAGTCTGCCAAAGGCAATGTCCGCAAATCATGTCCAGTAAAGGTACCTATATGGAAATGTACTGCTATATGCCACAGAGTGTAGGATGAGCATCTGCCACTAATGACAACATTGACGGCGCACAAACGAAGACGGCTATATGACTATGATGAACAACAAAAGACAACTCCTGATGTTCGTCGAACTAATGATGTTCCTGCTCCAGGTAGGTAGCTGTAGGTACAAGCATAACGAGTGGGAGGATGTGCTCTTGTTCTGGCAGAAGTTGCAAGAGACATGGCTTGCAGTCAGTTACAACGAATAGATGCAATGCACGCTTTTGGCTTCAGGTAAACTCCTGGCGGAGGTGCAGCGTGCAGGCGTTGGCCGTATGCCATCACCACCACCAGGCTGATAGGAAAATAGAGCACAAAAACAGTACATGGTAGCATGGTACTGTGATGGTACCCCCATCAACGCAGAGCTTCAGAACATTCTTATGCGCATTTTTGCTGATTGAGCACTCTGAGCTCCTTATATCTTGGCTATGGCCGGTTAATTTCATTCCATACACACACATCAACCCAATGCTCGCTGTTAGCCTTGTTCCACAAAGGAATGCCTATTCAAATTGTGGAATCCCTAATTCAAGCAATGCAATCGGGAGCGACAACCGGAGAAAGAAGCCTCCAAGATTATAATATACATAGGTACATGGATTCTGTTCGAGACTTTAATGCCTATTTTGTGTGCTAGAGTTGCTTCCGCAACTTGGTTTGGATAACGAACAAATGTAGTACCCCTTTGAAAATGCGCTATTTGGTTGCTGATGTTAGCGGCGCGGTGCGGTGGCGGCGTAGGTTTATACCAACCTATATGTGTATAAGTATACAACACGAAATGGCCATGAACCATGATGATGATGATGATGCATACCGTATCAATTATTGGGTAGAAGAACGACATGCGAAGCAGGTATAAATCAATCAATGCCAAAAGAAGTGAGCAAATTACTGGCAAATCTGCACACTTTGCAGGCCAAAGAGCTTCTGTTAATGATGTTGGGCATCAGCAGCTCCTTTGTGACGCGCGTGCCAAATATGATTACAGGCTGGTATTTTTCTTATACATCGTGTTCAATAGCAATATTAGGTTGCTAAACTTTGAACTACCGTTATTCGCATACAGTCCTTACCATAGCATTCGACTCACTTAAATAATAATCTTAACATTTATTCGAAGAATAACGAAAGTGTGAACTGTGAATACCTATAAGATGGTAAAAACTATGGAAATATGTATTTTTCAGATTGTAGAGATCTCGGAAATGTCATTTACGAAAACAGGCTAAATTAATCGTATATGGTTTGTTATGGTTTACTAAAGTTAAAATCACCAAACACATATTTTATATTTCTATTTCCATCCCAACTTCAAATGTCACTTTGACAATTGAAAATGTGAATTGGGTAGGTACGTTCTCTGATTGGTAAGCTGTCAAAAATTTGCGTGCCAGTTAAGGCAACTTTATTGGAAAGTTGACTGGAAAGCTAGTCAAGAAATGTCTTCTTTCATTACGAATCAAGTGCATTTATGTCATCAACTGATTATATTTGATCGCTAAACAGCAAGCTGAACTTCAATGTTCTGCAAACTCTTTTTTTCACGTTTGTTAAAAGTTTTAGGTGAAGTAGTTCCTTATCAGAAAAGGATTTGATTAAAGATGTAAGAAATATTGATTTTTTCCTTGTGTGAGGTGTTTTCCCAGATAAATTAATGTCATGTAAATTCAGAAACCAAAAGCATCACCACTTCAGAGTCGATAAGATCTGTTTGAAGCATTCGATTGGAATTTCTCTTTTGGTTTACCAATCCAAAACACCATAAGAACATTTATTTAAGTAAAGAGCTTTAAAAGATAGAAACTTTTTGCAGAGTAAATAAATTTCCAATAGGGACAGGTCAAGTCAATTTTGACATTCTGTGGCGGCCATGTTCTTTTGTCGGCGTCTGTCAAATCTGTTGTTTATTATTCAGTCACCATGGAGAGTTACACGATTGAGTAGCACGTCCAAATGATAAAACTTTATTTTCCCGTTTTCCATGCATATGGCGTAGGTCTGGAATGAATTATGAAAACAAAAGATTCCGCATCTTTAAGTAATGTGGCTGAAAAATTCTAAATTTTATTGGCAAATTCTAGAATTTCCATATATTATTGGAGTAAGATATAAAAAGTCTTTCCTTTGTTTAATACCATTAAACTCATTTTATTTATTAAACAAAAAAATTAAATGGTATCGTGTGTATCTATTATCAGTGGAAGAGACTGTATTTATATAGCCAACGATTTGGAGAATACGAAATATCGAATAACCCAAGTAAGGGACTCTTCCGTCATGTTAGCGCAACTCGTTAACGTTTGGTATGCAAGGAAAGACGACATCAACACAACACTACACAAAATAGATTCGTTTATCCGAAAAAAGGAACTTTGCCCCACATTTTACGCAACAGCGCCTCCTGCTCCCGCTAGCCAAGCAGTACTGGTGCATAGGCTGCACGGGCCTAATTAGAGGAAGACCCGAAATGGCCAATATTTTCATTAATTTATAAGAAGTATAGTATAGGTAGCTCTAGAGAGTCTAGAGTCTATAGAGTCTGGCACCGCATGCAACGAACCCAAGCAGCCTTTTACGTTAATCTAGATAAAGATCTATAAAAAAAAAAAAAAAATAACAACTTCGTGCTACCATCGCAATCATCATCGACCGGCCGCCGAATGTTTAAAAAGAGACTTGTGTGATCCATAAAAGGTTAACAATGCACATCAAAATGGATGTCTAGTGAAGCCTCTGGTGCTACTACTTGCTGGTTAATAAACCATCTAACAGCCTAATACATTTTTCTGAGCTTCATTTTAGATATATTCCGACGAGAGTGTGGACCAGAGGATTTATTGTGTTTCGATACGAAAATGATATAGCAACTGTGGAATTCGCAATTCACAATGCTGTAGGTCCATCTATGTCTTTCTGGCACTAGAGTGTATTGTGGTACATTATTGTACACTTGTACAGGTACACTCCAGCTGCGATATCCAGTTTCGGTTTAGATAGCGTTGTATTGTATATGTTTATATTAAATGGCGTTCAATATCTAAGTAGCTCGATGGAATAAGAAAATTTTACTTTTACAACAGAAATGTTGTCCGGTTTTGAAGATATAAATATAAGGAGCAAAGTTAATATTTTTTTTGTTCATTGTATTAAAGCAGCGAGAAGGAGTAGATTGGTATTGTATCAAGTTTAGCAGGTAGATGTACTATAAAATGACTTTTTTATAGGAGGCTTGGGGGCGATGTTGACCAGAAATATTATAAATACGAATTATTGTGTTGGTGTCAAAGTAGCAAAATTGGGACCAAATATTAATTTTTTTGCACCTTTGCGCTCCAACTGTTGCTGCTTCGATCAACGTTATTCAAAATTAACTTTCAAAAATTTTTAAATTTCAAATAAGAATTCTTTATGTAGGTGAGCCTGGTCAACAATGATCCATCATATGGGGTAAAATGGCACACTCACCAAAAAACTGAAAAGCGAATAGAATTAAGATATTTTATAGACACAGTCAAGCTGTGATATGGAAAGTTTTAAATTTTATCAATGATTTCAATAATTTTGTTTCTCAATAAATAAAAGCTTCAGAATTCCATAAGTGGAGGATTTTCTATTATTCTTTTTCACGTGAACTATCGAATAGGGAGTAGATTCTCAGACATTATTCTTTGTTTTATTAAAGTTGGAAAAGCTAAAAAGACATTTTATTAAGCACCTATTCATGCTTCCAACTAACATGCCCACCTGAATTTTCAATGCTGAAACTGGTCTTCCATTAATACATCTTTTTACATTGAGGCTTCATTTCAAATATATTTTAAAAATAGTAAAACTTCTGGATCATCCCTTCCCGAAGGTATAATACTTCTTTATCGTTTGAGAAGGAAAACGGGCTTCTTTGTAAAATGGCAAGAGCTATGTGCTGAACTGGAAGTTGAGTTGTCTCTAAGATGGGAGGATCGATTACATGGAAACTTGCATTGGATAAAATTCTACGGAAACTGGACGAGAAAAGGCAGAATTTCTTGAGAACATCTTCGAGTCGCTTGGTGTACAAAGAACTCAACCACAGCTTATTACATCGGAACTATAACACGAAGGCTATAGGGCCCAGAAAATAAGTATAGTTTTCGATACTTGCGGAGAATTGTTGCCTGTGAACTTCAGACCACATATGGAAATGATTTACCAACAATCTGCAGACCACATATAGAAATGATTTACCAACAATCTGCACCCTTTGCAACCTACGGGAAAAAGAAGATATCCATCACTTCTTAGGGAAATGCTCAATTCTGCAGAAGATTTGAAGATTCTATTGAAATAAATCCTTTATATCTTTATGGAAGGAGTGGAAGATACCAAACGGATCGAATTGAAAAACACTTTGTAGGTAATTATCTATTTAATGCTGTTATTTATAGAAACCATGTTTATGGAAATCTAGAGAAACCAAAATTTATGTTCCAAATCATTAAAATTGCCCATCCTTGCTAAAATGCCTTAAAACTTCTATTTTATGTATCTGCAAAACTGATAAGCTATTAAACATCGACACCTAGCAACTTTTACCAAATCTTTTACGTTCCAAGTCATTAAAATTGCACACAAATCATCACTTTTCGGCTTCATTTATTATCTAGAAATTAACCTTGTACAAAAAAAAATTATTGGAGACTTACTACATAGCTAGTACATATACGTAACTTTATTTAAAGTGTTAGCTTAAAATAGTTTTATTGAAAAATAATCATAACTTAATCGACAACCATATCTTATTTGTCAATCTGGCTGACGGTTTTTTCCAATGCTTATATGAATTGTCAAAAAAAAAAAAATTAAACAAAGAAATTAAATTTGTTTAATTAAAATTTGTTACTAAAAATTAATTAATAACTACCTATATTATTTTCATTACCAAATTTTTACGGGAATCTTAAAATCCGAAACATTCCAAAAATGCTGTTGTATTGAAATTCTTAAACGTAAACAATTTTAGTTGCTGCTTATTAAAATTAAACTTCGTTCTTTTATTTCGTAAAACTCCTCTAAGCTATATTGAAGGTAATTTTCTAAAAAATTCAATCAAAAACAACCAATTCTCCTCGATGGAAAGAAAACTTATAGTAAATTCGTTTTAGCTATAGGTATATGTATATCCGATTCGTGTGGTAAGAGATTGACATGGCATTCGCCGTACGTGGTACCATCAACTAACATATTATCAGCAACGGCCAGTCGCAGTGTGTGCTGGTGGTGCAACAGATAAACCTGAAAAAATTTAAATTTGTTGTCCTACCCACATGAGTGGTTGTATTTATGCATGCGGTAGCAGAACACACATCACACAAGAGATCCTTTGGGTCCATAGATCCCCTTACTGATAATGGTGGTGCATTTGCCAAATGGTAAATTGGATGGCACACGACACTCTCCTATGACGTAGTCCGTGTGGAGTCTCTTTTTTTTTTACATGCTGCACACGGAATGTGAATATATGTACAACTACATCCATACATATATCCGGACAACCGTACTCAACGACGACAACAACAACGACCAAAACAACGATGGACGGTAGTTTTTGATCTAAAACAAGCAGTAAGCGGAAAGAAAGGAGCTCATATACCCGATAGCGATTTGACACTGGTGCCGGAATTCGCGGACTACAGTGGGATTAAATGGAGTTTTTTTAGTTCCTAAAATTTTGAAAATGCTTAAGATATTAATATATACAATATACATATACCAACATTCGCACTGTAGAAGTTATACATTCTAATTCTAAGGGCCAGTTTCACAGTGAAGTAAGTGTCACTTAAGTGCTGAATATGGAAAACTAATTCCCAATTTCACAGTGTAAACTTATCGAAATAAGTGACACTTAAGTCTCCGATGTTGGCCACTTAAGTTCCACTTCCTCAGGTAGTAAAACTACGGCTTAATTGCCAAAATGGGAAAATTAAGTGCCACTTATTGTTTTAAGTGTGCACTGTGAAACTGGCCCTAAATGAATGGGGAAAATGTTTCCCCTGGAATAAATTTTCGTTTTATATTTCGAATACTGCGAAACAGTTGTTTCGAACATTCAGAACTCTAATTTCCGCTTTCGAAGGCACAACCATTCAATATCCGAAATCGGAATAGGTGTATTCTAATCCCGACAAAACGGTTTGCAGGGAGTTTTTTCCCTGGAAATTTTTAGAATTAGACCTCTTAGGCGTGATACAGAAATTATTTTGTTTACCGCTTGCATGTTGCTCTCGAAAGTTTCAGCATATTAAGGAGGAGAGGAGAGCTTGATATTTAGCCTTAATTAAGATACCTTAACCTTAAATATCTGACCATTTTAAGACTTCATTCTTGAAGATCGGACTATTGAAACATAAAGCAAAGTACGCAGATCGAGCAAAACTAAATTTTATCTCTACATTTTTGTTCTCAGGACAAATTTTGAAGGTGTAGAGATAAAAAAAAAATCAAATAAGGACACTAACGTAGGTAAAAATAAGTTTTTTTGGATTTTTATGTTTATGTTGACATTCAAATTTTTTTATATTTTCATACTCAAAACATGTTTCCGCACTAGTATTTGTCCTTCTTGAACCTATTAGCTTCGCCACTGACTGAGTGAAAACAGCTGTTTTATTAAAATCATTTCCCATAACTTATTATTATCATTACAGAATTCATTTTAATTTTAGAAATATGGTTATATTATATTAATATAATTTAAAATTTAACAAAAAATCAGTGGATTATAACTATTGTAGATTAAATAAATAAATAAATAAATAACTTTCTTTCATGTTTTATTTAATGTTTTTTGAGCATCATTCACAAAATACCTTTAAATATTAGAAATACTTAACAAAAATATTATGTTTTTGGTTGATAAAAACCGTGATATTCATGAAACGTCAACATTTGTCTAGCAAAATAATGCTTCGCACATTATTTGTCTTGGAAAAATTATGTGGAGACTTTTGAATGTACAGTTTGAAAAAAAAGTTTGTGTTTATGTACTGCACAAAAAAAATCCGAGACAAAATTTGTCCTGGTAAAAAATTTGTATGAGAAATAAAATTTTTCTCGAACTGCGGACTATAGGCGATTGTTATTGGCTCTATGACTTGATGTAATTCAACCGCTCCATTGGCAACATTTGAGGAAATAAATAGCTTGGCTCTTGAATATTGCCAATGGAGACGCTTTGGCAATGGCAATATTGCAAGGTAGATGATTTCCATCGCCAAGGCAATAAATAAATTTTGACATTTCACTTTTTCAAAAAAGTTTCTTCTTAAAAGTAGCACTCCTCAATTGTGAGTATGACGATAAACAACTCTTCAAATACTACAAAGCAGCAATAACGTATCGAATGAAAATTATAAACGAAGATTTTTAAAAAACGCATTATAACAACTTAATTTTAAAAATTCTAAATTTGTGAACAAATATATTTAACTTATAAAGAAACAAAAACTACTCATGTCAATTTAATGTCAATCAGGCAGACGGCAAAGCCATGCATTAAAGGTTTATGTAAAAATATCAAATGTAAAACATGAAACGAGAATTAATAAATCATATCTATTTTATCTATCTAATATTAAAAGTATATAAATTGTTAAAAAAAAAGTTAATTTTAAAGAGCACAAAAATATTTTATAATTGACAACTGAAATGGCTTGACAATGAAATGCCGAACCATGGAAATAAATTGGCATTATAACGGGTGATTTTTTAGCTGGTTTGGTTTTGGCAACACTGGTTTTGACAGCTGACGTGTGTTTAGTACCTTGTGTCACTGTCAAACAGCTTCAGTTTGGTTTGCAATTTAACCATGGATCGTCTTACAAATGAACAACGCTTGCAAATTATTGAATTTTACTATCAAAATTCGTGCTCGGTTCGAAATGTTCATCGCGCGCTGCTTCCATTTTATGGTCGGCATTCTCGACCTTCTGAGCAGTCTATTCGGAAGATTGTGACCAAATTTCGCACCAAATTTACTTTGTTGGACATTAAACCACCAACACGTTTACGTACTGTGCGTAGTGAAGAAAATATTGCGGCCGTATCAGCTAGTGTGACAGAAGACCGCGAAATGTCGATTCGGCGCCGTTCCCAGCAGTTAGGCCTTTGTTACAGCACTACGTGGAAAATTTTGCGGAAGGATTTGGGCGTAAAGCCTTTTAAGATACAGCTGGTGCAAGAACTAAAGCCAGCCGACCTACCACAACGCCGAATTTTTGGTGAATGGGCTCTTGGAAAGCTGGCCGAGGATCCGCTTTTTTATCGAAAAATTGTGTTCAGCGATGAGGCTCATTTTTGGTTGAATAGGTACGTAAATAAGCACAATTGCCGCATTTGGAGTGAAGATCAGCCAGAAGCATTGCAACAGCTACCAATGCATCCCGAAAAAGCCACTGTTTGGTGCGGTTTATGGGCCGGCGGCATTATTGGGCCATATTTCTTCAAAGATGATGCGAATCGCAGCGTTACTGTCAATGGTGAACGCTACCGAGCGATGATAACAAACTTTTTTTGCCCGAAATGGAAGTTCTTGACTTGTATGATATGTGGTTTCAACAAGACGGTGCCACATGCCACACAGCACGCGAAACAATGGCGCAATTGCGAGGCGAGTTTGGTGAACAGTTAATTTCACGTTTCGGGCCGGTCAATTGGCCACCTAGATCGTGCGATTTGACACCATTAGACTATTTTTTGTGGGGGTATGTCAAGGCTAATGTCTATAGGGACAAGCCCGCTTCGATTGACGCACTGGAAGCCAACATCCATGCATTCATTCGTGAGATACCGGCCGATATGTGTGAAAGAGTATGCCAAAATTGGACTCAGCGGATGGGCTACCTGAGACGCAGCCACGGTCAACATTTGCATGAAATTATCTTTAAACATTAAATTGCAAGGTTCAAACTATCGATTCAAATAAATATTTCATTCATTTTTTCGAATTTTTTGTGTTTTTTTTTTTTTAAAAGTTCTAAACCTCTTAAAAAATCACCCGTTACTTCAAATATTGCCAATGGAGCCACAGCGGCGTTAGCAACAGTTTTCGATTTATATGATTTAAAAATAATAACATAACTATGTACTCTGAAAACTTCATCCAAATCTTTAGACGTGTTTCCGAGAAACTATAAGAAATAAGAAAAGTCGTCAGTGGCATGTTGATTGGAATTTACTTAAACCAATTTTTTAATATTTTCCTCAATCATTAAAAGAAACTTTGAAAAACCAAGTAATATGAAAAGTGGACGGAGATGTGGACGGATTTTAATGAAACAATGTTTTTAATTTGCCACAAAATTAGGCGTGGCAGTTTATTTTCTTTTCAAGCCCGAACAATAAACATAAAATATAACAAAAACTATTCCTCTTCGGACTTAGCTAAGGTTAAATAACTATACCTATCGATGGTTATTGCAGAACCTCATAAGTCGTTTTTGCATGAAATTGCCAAAAGGTGTCTCCTATTCTGCTGATTTTCTTGCATTAATAATATTTTTTTGGAATTTTTCGACTAAACTTCAACCATCGAAATGTCTTTTATTGATAGTTGGTAACTCCATTTTTTTTTCGTAGTGGAGTAGCTAATTGTCGCTTACTGTCGATATCGGTTCAACGCAAAAAAACGTGTGAGCATTTCAAAGCAACTAAAAGTTGCAGGTCCCTAAGTTGCCTATTCATGACCAAGCTCTTTAAGTACTACGTACAGTACCTAATTTCATTAAATACCAAATTGATCTGCATAGAGTTTCTGCTGACTAAAGAGACAATTAATTTAAATTTATTTTGGCAGTGTTGATTATTTTATTTAACTTGAAAGTTCTAACACAAATAATTTTTTTAATATTTATTATTTTTTTGTTGCCAATGATTGTGCAATACGGTGCCATAGTGCAGCGCGTCGGCTGGGCGCACAATGCCAAGAAGATAGACTGCATATATATAGCGACAATATTAGAAGGAGCATACGGAAGGGGTATATATCAGGAGAAAGACCGACCACATCCAACAAAATAAACCGAACACCAAACTGGAGCAAATAATAGTAATTTAAGAAAGAAAATTATTTTTGTCGAAGTAACATTCGGCCTCTGCTGATGCTATATCGCTTAGTTGCATCCGAATCCAAATCCAAATCCGAAGGTGCATATGAAGCGCTGCCTGCTTGCTTATAGAAAGTAGAAAGTGCCTGCCTCTTTGCTGCCTGCTACATATTTGTTTTAATGATATAGCATGCGGTGGCTCCGTCAACAGCAGCAGCATCATCTACAACCATCACCCATCGACCATAGAGAGAATGAGGAAGATGAAGGCTTTAGCCACGGGATGCGATGCGATGCGACAGCGTCTCTGGTCAGACCAAGCTCCACAAATCTGCTCTGCTTTTGCTTCTGCTGTGATTGAAAACAGATCGTTGCTGATCACCTGGTGAGCTGAGCCTGAACCAAGGCTCTCTACATATAATAGATGAGCTAAGTCGCACGTCATTTAACGGTTTTTGCATAGGTACCTACATAAAAATAGCATATATGCACTTTCATGATGATGAGTGCTTTTGCTGCATCAGGACAGGACAGGAAAGTGAAATAATGAAAATGGCAGCATCCGATGCAGATGCCCGGAAAGCGATCAAAGCCTTATAGCTATGGCACTCCGCAGTCCGCAATCCGCAATCCGCATCCATTTTGTGCTGCCATCTCTATCTATAATGAAGTGTTTTGGCCTGCTAGTTATTGTTTATAACAAAATAAACTTATTATGAGTTTAATGTTGATGTCGGCTTGTCTCGGGGCTGTCTTAAGTCACAGCAGCGCGGCGTATAGTATATAGTGAAGGGCAGCGTCTTATAATCCGACAGCACAGCCACGATCTTCGATTTTGTATGGATACCGAAACTATCCGATTTGTTTCGATGAGCACATCCGTTAGAAATAGATGGGGATAAATAATCCGTTTGATCTTGTGATGGAACATTTTCTTGAAATCTCCAAATGCATTCCTGCAAAGCATTTCATTGTGTAAACAAGCCAAAAGTGTCAAGTGTCACTCAAACGACATGGTTTTCTTATATACTATAGGTATAGATGAGGCTAAAAGTTGCTCAGACGATTATGGAGGAATTCACGTGTTATCTCGCTTTGGGTCTTCTCTGATGGCTACCTGAACGCCCACCACACTTTGATTTGATTATATCGAATTCAAATACCAGGAGACGCAATGCTTTTTTTTTTTCTAAAAAGGTTTGGCTGGATTAGATATGTAATTATTTCCACTTTGTAACTTTTTACGTGCACTTAGGCATATGGATACTTGTTTTTTTTTTTTTAGATCAATGGAGTTGAATATATATTGACACAGTGTAGGCTCATTTATTTGGTGATCCATTGTTGTTGTTATATTGGTATAGATTTTATATGGCGGCCTTCGTTCTGTCATATTTGAACCACAGTAGTGGTTTGACACATGGATTTTTTTTTTTGGTTCGGGTATTGATTGATCATCGCATGAGTTAACGAACAAGATAAGTGAACACGCCTTGGAATGTATGTACAATGTACACTTTAATAGCAGATTATCTAGAAAACCGGGAGTTCTTCCGCATCATGACATGTGGTAGTTGTTCTGTAGGTTTTTCTTTTTATTTAAGAAAAAAAAAAAATTATTGTGGTTTACATGGAAAGGCAAATGATGTGAATTTGGGTTATATGAGTTACTGATTTAAGAATAAGGATGTTTATTAGATGAATGGATTTTCAAGTGTAAAACCGTTAAAAAGAAATAAATAAATTTCGAAAAATTGATGCCTTTATAGATTCTAAATCTTCTGTCTATTTTTACAACTTAAAAAATTGTTTTTTACATACGGCTTTAATTTATTCAATTTTGGTGAACATTTAAATTTTAACAACTAAGATTTTTCCCTTACAAAATGACTTATTATAACCTTCTTAATATTTTTAATTTCGCAGACAGTGCTCGTGTTAGAACCAGTGTAACTTCCAACTCTCCACCATTCTTATATGCGCGTTATTAGTAATTATGAAGGGGACCAACAATTTCTGCCGAATCCAAACGGATAAGTCGGGAAGCAATTTTTTATGACAAGAGATAGTTAGGTACTCTTAGAGGATTTATGAATTTCTCGCAAGTGGTATAGGTAGTAACCCTCGAAAGACATTTCTTTTCTTTGTTTAAGGAGCATAGGCTGGTAGTTGAATCGTCAAATTGAACCCAAAACCTTTGGCGTTTCTCAAATCGTTACCCTTTCTGTATCTGCCCGACATATACGAGAATTTCAGCGTTATAAGGAGCTTCCAATATAGGAACTTCAGAACTTTGACAGTTGACAGCGGCCATATTGTTGAAGCTACATTTGTTAAATTTGCTGACATTTATTCGAGGGCATGGTAAATGGTCATCTCAGGTGGATTTGATGTGAACTGGTCACTGAAATCGTGCGCTTTGACCCCGTTAGACTGTTTCTTGTGGGGTTTTCTGAAGTCGCAGGTTTATGCGAATAAGCCACAAACCACAGCGGCCCTCATAGCCAACATAACCCATGCCATCGGTTAAATTCAGCCTGATTTATGTGCCAGAGTCATGACATGGACATTTCGGATGAACGATATGTTATATTCCAAACATAATGGCATCGATATTCAAACAAATACTAAATTTAAAATTTCACCCACACTTTGTTTTATTTTAAAATTCTCGTTTGCTTAAAAAATCTGGTGGAAATGAGAATATTGGAAATATTTGGTTTAAAAAATTTCGTTGCCTTTGAATCACGAATTTCGAAAGGTAAATTTAGATTTGATAGGTACGCACGTTATGGATCTCGCCAAAGATTAATGCAATGAACATATAAAAGGATTCGAGCAGAAGAAGTTGCGTTTTCTGGAATTTATGAAGCTACAAAAATTTACTGAAAGTGTTGACTTAAGAATGCAAAATAATAGAAAAGAATAGACAAAAGAATCTTCCGAATCCGAAGAACCGAAGATTAGTTTCCTATTCTGGACTTCTGTATCATGGAACTTGGAGATTTACAAATCATGAAAATATATCAGATGGATTTTCGGTGCTTTCATTCGAAATTGAAATGACAGCTGATAAATTCGTGTCGAGTTATATAAAAAATGTCTTGAGTTGAAACGTGGAAGTTATTTTTGATCTGTAGAAGGGATATGAAGTGTAAAAATTCAATTGAAGCGCAGGATGCCAGTCATCCAAAAGAAAATTTGCTGAACATAAAAATCTTGCTTATATGATTTTAACTACACTGCCGGTATCAACGTCTGCTGCCTTCTTTTCTTAGTACTGTTGACTGCTAAAATTATTTGGCTGCTCTGAAAGTTCTTCGAGAGATTTGAATCGGAGGAAATTAATCGAAAACTCAAAATTGCCCCATATTTTTTAGAAGAATGTACCTAAATAATTTTGAACTTGTTTTTCTCAAACTAAATAAAAATATAACTTTAGATTTTAGAAAAGAAATGTAGAGTAAAGTCGGGTAATGTGGACCACTCGGCTAATATGGACCACCAGCTTTTCTCGCTTTACACAAATGTAATCGAGGTGAAGAATGGTTGCTCTTGTGAGCGCACTGCTTAAATTTTCCTCGAAGTAGTGTAAGCAGTCAGGAAGAGCATGTCTCGAAGTTGTGCGAATTTAAAAAAAGTCGAAGGTATTAATCATTTATTTTTTGATGTTTCTACTTTTTTCTTTAGCTAACCATATATTTTTTATCTTTTTTAGATATAAGAAGTGAATATGTGTTTTATTAAAAAAGGTTATAGTAAAGAGTCTCGTTGGAAAATAGCTGTCTTTGCAAAAAATATGGCTGCGGGTAATATGGAGCACGGTAGCGGAGGCTTATATGAATTAGTGGTTCATATTACCCGCCTTTTTATTATAAGAAAATTAAAATAGCATTTTGCCCTAAAGATCATCGATTGAAAAAAAAAAACATTTTTTGGGCTTACAAGAAATGACATGAAAAACATAGTCTTTCAAATAGCAGACAAAAATTAAATTCCTCCCAGAAAAACAAAGCTGGTGGTGGTGGTCCATATTACCCTCCACTTTTTTTTTGTTACGTTTTAGAGTAACTTTACTTTTTAATTTTTGTTATTTTTTAAAAAAGTGAATTGATGTTTTTTTTTGCTATACTTATTTATATAAATAGACTGATATTTTTTTGAAATAAATATTTATAAGAAAAATTTAACAGTTTGTGTTTTAATAACAAAAATATGATTGGTGGTCCATATTACACGACTTTACTCTATGGAATTCCCCCCTATTATAAAAAGCTATCTACGCCACTGTGTTTGGTAACTTGAAATTTCTTACGAATTTGCACAAACTTGTATAAAAAAAAGTCACCATTTGTTGCCACGAACTGTCATTATTTTAGGCGTGTTCAACTGAAGTTTAGTAAAGAGCTTTTAAATTATAAAATTAAAATTTGTTTCCCTCGAGATTTTTTTATAGAGTTTTTTCTCATTTGACATTACTTCATGATCTCTTGTAATTCCTTTTGAATCCGAATATTTTCCAAGCTTCTTTTGTATATGTATATAGATAAAATAGCATATTCACCTTCGAACCTTATACTTTACCTATACCTATACGAATTCAATTTAAAAAAAAATAATAAAAAACTAAATTGTTCCTCAATTTGCAAACGTCTTTCAGCAATATATATAACTTTAAAACATATACCATCTATCTTAAAGTTATCTTTAGCATTCTTTTCGATTGGTATTTTATTTTTTTTCTCACTTCGAAATTGTGCCTTCGGATAACAAGCTATATACAGCAGGTATAAAGCCTCATGAGATCACTTCATGTGGGCTAGCCTAACCAGCCATTGCCAACGAGAGGATGACGACAGTTTAAGAGCGGTTGGTTAATATTCTGTAAATCTATCTATCTATCTGTATCTGGAGCACTTTTTAAAGTAATTATGGAAATTGCGAAATGAAACGGGTTTTTCGTGTGATTAAAATGTATGGTTGCACCGAGAGGAGAGGCAGTTTATTTTTTTTTTTTTTATGTTCACTTTAGACCTACTATCAACCAGATCGTGTCTTCCGTCCGTCCGTTCATCGTTGCAGAGTCGTCTATATACGCGGACACTTATATAGATACATTCATGTGGATCTATGATGCAGTTCATGTTGCAAAATGAAAGAGAAATTAATTGAGATTCTATAAAGTACTGGGTGTCCCCGTGTAATCATCGCTAATTGGGTCATACAATTACAAGCGAAAATTAAAAAAAAAAAATTGAATACTGAATCAAGTAATGGGTAGAGATTTGGCAATATTTTGAACTTTTTGAGCTGAGAGCTGACCTGACGACGAACATATCAATTTTAAGCGAAACTAACATATTCGGAACACTGATGTGGTAATATGTTAAACATAAACTTGTTAAAATGTCAATTTTGTCAATTGTCAATTTTTTTTTTAGAAAAATTAAATAAAAAAAAAAATCATAAATGTTTCTGTAGTCTGAAATTACTTTATTAAAATAAAATATTTTATTAATTCGATCTACATACATGATAAGTTAACCCAAAAATGTATATTTTTATTTATAACTCAAAAGATACTTAGAATAAGGCTAGATTTAAATTCTTAAAAAAAAAAGCTTTAGCTAAATAAAAAATGGATAACCTGGTAAAATTAGTACGTAAGTGTTTAATTAAATTGAATTATATAGTTTCGAGTAACAAAGTCTACTTCTGTCGGATTATTATATGGTCTTTGCTCCAGTCTTTTCTTTATCGGTATATTTTGCTAATTTATTGCCATTTGATTAATCTTTGATCTCGATTTATGCTCTGCGTGCAGCCACGAACAGACAATACATCGTCGAACACAAGTAGCTTCGAACTGACGGACAATGAAAAAAAAAAACATACGTTTTATATATACAAACGAGAGTGAGAAATGAAGCAGCATCGCTGTTATTTACCTATAGCGGTATTCATAGTGGCATAGCCGCATCATTCAGAATCGAAAATTTAACACCTCTAAACCAATCAACGCACATTCGAATGGAAAATCGACATACATATTTTATAGAGAGCTCTAGCCCGTTGAAATTTATTTATCGATCGATCAATCAAATGAACCCAACCTCTGCCCCACCTATTCTTCCAATAAGCATTATACTGGGACTTTCAACCAATTCCAGCAATTTCAACGGAACAATTGGCCTGTGCGCTTTGACGTCAGAATTCGTGCAACTATTCATTGCGCGTACGCGCTTTTTAAATTACTGCGCGCGATGCTGACTGACCACTGACCAGACCAGGCTAGTTCAAGACGCTTGAAAATCATAAAGTCAAATCAAAGATTAATTATATCCTCGTTATAAATCTTTTCAAGCACATTAATGGACAAACTGCATGTGCAGCATCATCAGCATCGTCATCATTATACCATCGCTACCATGTGGACGCGAGCACAAGCAAAAGCACGATCTTCGTCCGAAGCCATCACCACCATCCATACAGACGAAGGGTCATCAATTTCTAGGTTGAGCTATAAGAAAATTCCGATGGTTGACCTGGAATTATGCCACCAACGAATGGACGAGGGTCGGTCGGTCGACTTTATGTCGAAGAACTAATACATTAACAAAAAGTGCTTCCTGTCAGTAAGTCGAGTGTGCAGCACGGCGAGCACTCAATATGAATCTCAATCTGTCAGATCAGATGGATGGTAGCACGTCTGCTGCCACATGCACATTGACTGTAGAGCTGCTGTTGATGTAGCTGTAGCAGCAACAGCAGCAGCAGCTGACGAACGATTGCGGGTAAGTTCCAACCTTTTCATTCTGTTTTCTATAATTTATTGGCTCTTTGCGAAATCATAATCATAACAATAATGGAATTATGGTAAAACATGGGTCTAGAGATCAAAGCGCAGAAAGTGTCGAAATCGATCTGGGAGAGTATTCCCTGAGATAAAGACTCCAACTTATAAAAAAGGCAGCAACGACGACGTCGATGACGACGACGCGACGGACGACGATATCGACTATATAGTGGCAACAAACGATGACTTCGACGAGCGACGTCAGCATCATCGATATCGGTAGCTAGAAAATTGGCACAGTTGTACCTCTAATCACACTTAATAACTCTTGAAATTGAAGTCAGCCAGTTGGATTTGATGGACGAAGCTCAGCTATGGGCTGGGACTGGGAATGTACATTTAAAATGCGCCCCACTGCCACTGCCGCCGAAGCCTCGCGAGCGAGCGATATATATCGTTGAGATGATGGAAACGGATCCGATCTTGGCCTCCACCTATTTACCTGCTTTTCCTATAAGCTCCATAGTGAGAAGTCAGAAGAGGTTCTGTTATAAGTTTGCTTTGGCAGTTTGAAGGCTGTATGACTTAGGCTTTGATGTAATACAGCGAAGTGTTGTATAGGAGAGTATATGGGTTTACTACAGATATAGCATACCACTGCTGCTTGAGATCGCTGATCGATATGCGAAACC
This sequence comes from Epistrophe grossulariae, assembly GCA_929447395.1. Lineage (NCBI taxonomy): Eukaryota > Metazoa > Arthropoda > Insecta > Diptera > Syrphidae > Epistrophe > Epistrophe grossulariae. Next base: position 1,800,365 of record OV839566.1, read on the forward strand.
CCTAATTACTTCTGACTAGATCGATACCTTTTTTTTTTTTAAATATATACATTTTGTTGTTATTGTTTTTTGAATCGATCAAGCGAAGTTCTATTCTATTTATGATTTTGCACGAATGTTGATGGAATTGAAATTTATTTTGAAATTTTCAGAAATTTTTTCTACAAAAATATTGTAAATCATAACTTTTCATAATTTGTTTACAAAATAATTTGTCAAGAGCAACCAAAAGAGACTTTAAGGAAACACCTGCTCTGGAAGACCGAGGCTTCATTTTTCTTCAAGAAATGGAAGTATTAAGAAGTCAGCAACTTCTAACAGTGCGCCTGGACTTGATGCTCATAGCAGTTTATGATCCTAGAATATCGGTTCCAGAAGCAGTCAGCAGGTCAGGTTTAACTCTAACTGTGAAATAGCTATAAAACTCCAACCTATACAAAAACTTGGTGGCAGCTCAACCAAGTGTTGTTGTTTTATTCAAACCTTCAATCTATTTCTTTTAATATTTAAACAAATATTTTTCGACTTTTAAGTCGATCTATTGGTTTTTTTGTTATTTGACTGTACGCTCACGTGTTAATCAATATTTTCGGGATAAAAAAAACAATACGTATTTGCAAATATTTTTTGTTGATCAAAAATGCTTCAATAACATCAAAAGCAAATTAAAATCTATATTTAATCTGATGCAATAACTAAGTATAATATCGTATTAGATCAATATTTTTCAAACTACTGTTTGGGAATTCAAAATATGTAGGTATATTAAAGAGTTTGTATGAGTTGTACGGTTTCAACAGTTTCTTGAAATAATAAAGTTTTAAAAAATTTTCCTAAGTAAAAAAGCTTTCTTACTTTAGTTAAGGTTTCTAAAAAATTCTAAAATATAAACTAATTAGACCAAAATATGAAAAGGTGAGTTTATTTAGTTATATATGCCTTAGCCCTTAATTCGTTTAAATATTTTAATATCATAGGTCTAGGAATCGGATCGTCAAGATAAAGGACAGACCATCATTTCCATAAGCCCATAATTGACTTTTGTTACACTTCGGTGGTTTATTTGTCCACAAATCAATTGTGGACTTGTAACCCACCCAGAATAGAAGCTCACAACATAGTGGGTCAATATTTCAAAATTTCATAAGTCATACACAAAAATCCTTTGAAATCACAAGAGGGCCACCCAATATACTGGGAGCGGCGATGGCCGAAGGAAAAGCGCTTACACAAGGGAAGTGGCAGGAAGTTGGGAGTCAAAAGCAGAAAGTGCTGGACTTCAAGGTTTATCGGAAACATGGGCGAATGGATTAACCATAGAAAAACGGCGAAATGGATTATTACGTCACAAAGTTCCTCATCGGACACGGATACTTCAACGCCTATCTGCATAAGATGGGAAAAACAAGACGCCCCTCCTGCCAGTACGGAGATTCAAATAAAAATTACTGAAAAATCCGCCGGACACATCCAGCTAGAGCGGTTGTAGGTATGGGATTTAAGCTAATAAAATATTATTTCAAATTATCAGAAATTAAGAATAACTGCGTTTATTTTGTAGCACACTTTAGTGAGTAAGAAATTCACAATCGATGGGCCAGAAGTCTTTCAGAATTTCCAGTGGATTATTTGACCACCAAGATGGTTAAAAATTCCACAGTAGATTTGTAGACTTTTAACCCACCTAAATAAATCATAAGTTCATTATGGACTTATGATCCTACACCATTAAAAAACAACTAAAATAAACAAGGTACCTACTTTGCAAAATTTTTAAAATTTGACTTCTAAGTGGGCTTTAGCTCATAAGGCTTTTAAAGGATACTTAAAAAGCAGACCGTAATCTGAATTAAGAATTAACAAAAAAGACCAAATGTTCATTTAATAGACAAATTTTATTTTATTTTTTTAAATCACGAAAAAGGATATCACGAAAAAGATACTCTGCGATTAGTCAATGACAACAACATTTTCAAACGAAATCTGTTACTAAAATTCCTTTGTTAAAGCTTTCGCCTCTCAAACGTACAAATTAAATACATATACGATTTAAATGTTCAAAAATAAAAAAAGTATAAAATTACCTTCTTTTCTTAAGTTTGAAAAAAAAACTTATAAAGTTCTCAAAAGTCACAAGACAGAGACGTAAAAATTAAAAAAACCCAAATTTGTTTAAACTTCTAAGCCCAATATTATTCTTTTGTTGACACTTTTTCCCGAATGTACACTTAGAACATACAAAAAATATAAACTCATGATCACATCACGTGCTTTGCCAAACTTCGGCAAATGCATGCATTAGGCAATTTATATTAGTCAATCCATCTTTTATATGAGGACAGCTGTTTTTTTTTTTTTTTATAAAACCTTGTTTACTGTGATGTGTTTCTACACGAGAACAAAATAATAAAATTCAGACACCCCAATGACATCTTGTTCTATAATATCTATCTGATGAATACCTGTTGAATTGTTTGCTTTGGCCAAATAAATTCCGAAATTTATATTTGCATAAGTGGTCTTACAGCAGCGCGGCATACTTCGGTACCTATAATATATAGATCTCTCGCTCTGTTTATGCCTGCCTACGCAATTGAATTGTCGATGTCTGTTCTAGATTTGACGAGGTTCTTCTTATACAGTATGCCCCGCTTAGTGCTGTTTTTATTTTAGCCAGAGATCGACATCAAATTCATTAAATGCAGAACAAAAAAAAATGATTAAAGCTGTGATAAATTCCAAAAAACACTAACCTAACCCAATTCGAAAAATATACATAAAAATTTGTTTATATTTCATTGAACAACCTTGTTGATGTTTTTTTTTATTTTGGTTCACACTATTTTTTCTATTTTTATATGCACATTTTTTATAAGTTGCGAATAAATCGCTTTATCAAATCATCTCACACCACTCGACTTGCACTGGCTTTGAGGGCATGGAGATATAAATCAAATATAAGATGCGTTATTTCATCTGATGTTTTCAGTGCTGGGGTGTATGTTAACTGGCGCCCGAATAGGGCCTCGGTGTCTATCTTTTCTGCGGGAATAATGTTTTAAAATTTATAATAAAAAGCCTCGAATTAAAAAAGTTGCAAATATATTATGTAGTTTATTTTTGAAAGCTTTAAAAATGAAGATACCTGGCATACAACCTTCATTATTTTACTTCGTTTTTTGATAATTTTAATTAATTAATTGCTCGGAGCGCCGGTTTAAGCGTGAATTTTATTAAAGTTTGTTTCATTTTTTAAAAGTTAATAAAAAAAAGGTTGTCTTTTAAGTATCCATATATTTCGCCCGCCACACCTTCAAACCGGCCTTGATGTTCTAATATGCAGTATGGTGGATGTTAAGATATTCTTTTTTAAAATGTAAATACATAATTCCATAAAGCGGGCGTCTATAGATCGGGATCAACAAACAAGCAAACTGTACAAAATGCAAATTCGGCTAAAGCGTTATACTTGTTACGTCAGAAAGCAGATTGGATAGATAGATAGAGATGGATGAATAGATGTGAAACTTGGAGAACCATACGTACCTATATAGCGTAGGTAGGCTCGAAATATGTCCAAGCAAATTGCTCTGCAATATAGCGCGACAAAACCTCAAGAGCTCAATCCCAAAGAATCGACTTGTATTCTGGCTTATAGTCTGATGTGTCTGCAGAGACGACAAATTTGCATTTTAATGGTAATAATTTGTTGTTATGCTGCAGCAATGGATAATAAATTGCTAACTCATTCATTGCACAAGACGCAGAAGGTTGATCGTTTGGCTATATGGGATCTGGGGATCTTTTGGATGATGTAGAGTGCTCTTCGGTTAATGGTCCTCTCTGAGAGTGGTGCTGGACAGGCTGTTTTTGGTCGTGGTGGTATTGCCTATTTGGGCTTATGGAACGATAGAATTTAATTTGTCTTTCAATATGCATGTGGGGGCGGATTGTTCGCGCTTTCATTGTTTTTAGTCGGTGATTATGTTCGATGGGTTGCCTTGTGTCGGTGATTATAACTAACGGCTTTGGTGGTGGTGCTAGGGATTTCTGGCTAAGAGCTTGCAGAGGGATGGGGGTGGATAAGTTCAAAGGTTGCTAGCGTGAGCGTTGGCAGACATGGTTGGTCTTACATTTCATATACTTCCGAGTAATCATCATTCATTTTTATTCTCGATTATATACAATATACATGGGATGTCTTTCAGTTGTCATTTTGGATGAGTTTCTTGTTGTTTGAAAAAGAGCTTTTTTGAAACACTCAGCCACTTCTTTAATTATTCAAAAAAATAAATAAAACGAACATGACTTTATTATATTTGTATGGATTTTGTATTTTAATTGAATATTGGCATGATAATACTTCGCAATTTACTAACTTTAAAGCGTTAAATGTTCTTAGTTTTAAACATTTTTTAACTTTAGTATGATATTAGCATATTTTCTTAATACATTTCTGAACACGTCTAAAAATGTGACAGTTCGTGCGAAAAAGTAAGCAAACATACTATTTCCACTTTTTTAATTTCGCACTTGTAAATAAATATTTAGTGATTGTAATAAGTAAATTCGTAAGGACGAAAATAATGAATCAGAACGCATTAGAACACAAATTCAGAAATGTTTATTAAAAATATAAATGGGAACTTTATTAATAAGGAATATACAGAAAAAGACGAATTTATTATTCTTATAAAAAATTATTATTTTCTTACTCTTATTAAAATGGAAATTAAATTGAAGGCTTTTGTTAATATAAATAAAGTTATGCTCAGCTTATGCCACAATATTCCAGTATCTTATATGGTTAAACGCCCTATAATTAGCGATTGAGCAACCGTGCTGGTGCTGATACAAATATACTCAAACATTTAATGAAGATGAAGATCAAACTGTAACACTTGGGGCCCTAACTATACAATCTGTGGATGATGGCGCAAGACAAATATATACAAGTGAACACAATTCTGCGCAGCCGCCGCCGACGCCACCGCCAACGAAGACGCGACGGTGGTGTTCAACATTTGTTAAGTGTCAGATTCATCTTGAAATTAAGTTGTTCGCTTTTGTAATGTATCTTTGAACTGGTACACTCCAACAATAGCGCCGCAATGCACAAAAAGAACTCTCGCTTGTTACCAAATTGCGTTAACTCAATGTGAATCATCTCAACTCGTCGTCGGCGCTGCGGCGCGGGCGGTGGTGCTGCTACGCGGTGGTGGCAAATCGGCAGAGCACCTCCATCTCAGTGTCGTGTCGTCTGTAAAAAAGCTGTAGCAGAGATCAGCCCAGAGGTATATAGAAAAAGGCAGCAAATCTTATTAAAGGTGGCTGCTCCATTTCCCAGAGCAGTTTACTTATATTATTACAATTCGGTTCGTCCTCAATTCTGTCTTTTTTTTTTGTTCACATATTTGCAAAACGCATTGTCTTTGCCAGGCACACTTGAAATATTTATTACAATTCTCACCGTACGTGTGCCGCCCTCTATGGTTACGCAATAGCAACAACGAAGCCCTAATCCATTCAGAGTGTATACAGAATAGATTCAAAGGTTTCCCATCGTTATTTTAAAGGTTACAAAGAATTTGCATACAAATTGCCAAATTAGAATGACGCGATGACGACGGCGAAGACTGGTGCTGAGGCTACAGCTATAGGTTTACGGCTACGGCTACGACTATAGCGAGCAACGACGTTTTTTTGTTTTTTAGATTTGCTCTTTTTATGGGTTGTAGATGGGCTAGCGATAGGTTGGGGTAATTACGCGCTGAACTTGGTAGCCCGGCTTAAATGGTGGCAGTGAAGTGGGCATAAAATTAATGAGTGATTTTGAAGTTTATGTTTATTATAACTTTCAATTTCGGATTAGTATGTTTATTGGAATTTAATTGAGGAATTAACGCGATTTGTTTTTTTTTTTTTTTATTTTTTTCGAAAATCTAAGCTCGTTTCTTTGACTAATTAAAAGAAGTTGTTAATTGGTGGTTCCTATATAATATACGGATGTTTTATTTGTTTGTAGTTTTTTTTTTTCATTAAAATTTTATAGTTTACCGGGAATTTTTGGCAAGATCCTGTCTTATGTTAGCAATAAAAGTTTTTATTTGAAATTGCAAAAAAAGCAACGGTGACAAGAAAGTTTTTTTTATATATTTATCGAAGCCGCTTAACTTTTTCTTAAACAACAATCTTAGCTGAAGCTTTTGTCTACAACAAATACGTAAGTTGTTATGTTATGGACATAGGAAAAGCGGAAAACAGGTCAAAGTTAGAAGACTTTACTAACACCTATGATAAAGATTTGTAGTACCAAATTATTTAGTTAAAGAAATTTACAAAGCTGTAAATTGGGTCAAAACCCTAAGCGGCAGTATTAGACTTTTTTTTTAACGTATATAGAGACTGTTTTTAACCACTGAAATTTTCGGCATTAAGCTTCACTAAGCTACTATATATATGGGTCGAAATAATTTAATAAAAAGTTGATAACAAATCTCTTTTAATTCAACCAAGAGTTGAATTAGCTTTATTAGTAATGCGTAGTTTATGTGTCATACGAATTCTTGTTTTTGATCAACAAGACAGCAAAAAAAGTTATCGCTTACTCGTGATAATATTACGTACCATTAAAAAAATAGTTAAAAGTAGTTACAGACAATTTTCTTGTAAAACTAATAAAATATGTTACATTTATCGATGTTCAAAATTTAACAATTACGAACACACCGCAGTCAAAAAATTATTTAAGGTCATTCTGCAACTTTTAACAGTTTCGGGTATTTGAATTAGTTTTGAAGAATGCTGCATCGTCCGCATAAATAAGGCAGTTTAAATACTCCAACACAGATGGTAATTCATTATAATAAATAATAAATCAATACAATTTTCAGCAAGTTCCATTAAAAAAAGAAACAGTAGAGCGGCCTTTTGTAAAACTAAAAAATTTCCTTTTGCAAAAATTTCTTTTACTTTTAATTAATTTCCAATTAATTCACATATAAATGTCGTTTTCATATTTATTTACTATATTTCTCATTTATTTATTTTCTATTTGTTTTATGTATTTACTTATTTAATTGTTTAATTATTTACTTGTTCATTAAATTAATTATTTATTTACTTCTTTGTTAGTTATTTATTTTTTATTTGTTTATTTATTTATTTATTTACTTGGTTGTTGATTTTTTTATTTACTTGTTTATTATTTTATTAACAAGATAATAAATAAATTAATAACTAAGCAAATAATAGTTATTAATTTATTTATTTTCTTGTTTATTTATTTATTTAATTTACTATTTATTTCTAGACATAATGTGATATAATAATAAATATAATTCAAATGAAGGTTTTCTTTCATTATTATAAATTTTAAAATATAAGCTTGTTAGAAACCTATAGTGTTGACTTCAGAAGCTACTGTAATGAAAGCGAACCTAAGGCGAACGCCAGAAAGTGAAATAAAAAGAAAAAGAATGAAACTGATGAAAAAATGGTTCCCAAGAGGGTTGGTTTATTTTTTTATTTTATTCTTAAATTTCGCGGTTAGGAGATTCTGATTTAATTCTCTTTTTATTTATTCTGGTTTATATTTTTTTTCTATCGCCTGGAGAACTTGAACCGAAGCCAAAATGAACTGCATCCTCGCCTCAACTTCAGCGGCTTTTTATAGGGCGTCTACTGTCTTCCAGTGCTTTCTATTCTCCACTGTCGAATTCGTGGAAATTCCAAGTTTCTACGCCATTTTAGTTTAGCTGTCATCCAATTGCCATAGGTGTTATATTCGTCACAATACATTTTGTTATTATATCTCTGTGATGTGGAATGACTTAAAAATGTTGTAAACTTTGTAATTTTCTTTGAAAAAATAAGGGCTTGTTTCACAATGTCTGAGTAAGTTCTTATTAGTTACTCGACATATAAATATTGGAATAGGGTCATAAATACACAAACCAAAAAATAACATTTTTGCATTTATAACCTATTTAAGTCGTCAAAAGACCAATTGTAAGTTTTTCTACTGTTGTCTTATGACCTTGTGCCAATATTTATGTGTCGAGTTATTAATCAGAACTTTACTTAGACATTGTGAATCAGACCCTAAATATATCAACAAAATTTAAATAAAATTAGCTTCACTTCGATATAGTTTGAGCTTGTATGCGGACCATAACACATCTCAAAGATTTTAAAAGCTTTTCAATTCACTATCATACCAGTCTGGAACAGACACAGTAGTAGGTATAATAATTATTCCGGTTTCACCAAATTTTGGTGTAAAATTTTTCCTGTGAGTTTATTTTTTAAATCGGGAACAGTTTGATGAATTAAAATTAACACCGTTGTTAATTTTTTGATGCACAATGTATCTACAAGAATTTTTAATTCTTAATATTATTCTATGTATCATAATATGGACGCAAGAATATTATGAATAAATGAAGCGTCTAGAGTGAGAAGATTTTTCGATTTTTTGTTTATTTTTTATCAATAATGGTGCTAAGCGACAACTTAAATTTTGGTCTTATTCTTGTGTTTCTATTGTTATAACTTACAAAGTTAGCTTCAGATAAACGGGTTAACTACACGTTAGTTTTGAAGTTTTTTTTTTAGGAAAGAAGTGGTTAAGATTACTTTAAGTGCACACTTAACCCCTTTATGCAATAAAATACCAAGCAATATATTGTTTTTTGCATAAAGGTGGTAAGTGCTATAGACCAAGATTTCTTCCCAAGAGAGAAGAAAACCAAAAAACTTTCTTTTGAAAAATTAAAAATCTCGATGCCCAGATGAAATTTGTACCAAAAAAACACCTAAAACCATATTTTAAGAGACCCAACTTTCACTTGACCCCTTTTTCATAAAAAATAAATTAAACTCATTTTCGCTTAAAGGGGTCAAGTGCTGAATTTTTTCTAAAACACCAACTTCTAATGAATTTAAATAAAATTGGTTGTTATTCTAAAAATTGTACATTTTTTTTCTTTTTTATGGCTTTTTTATAAGCTTCTCTCGTTTTCAGGAAAAAAGTTATAAACGTAAAATTTTAAACGCTTATAACTCAAAACTTCAAAAATGTCACTTGACCCCTTCTCATTCTCAATGCTTTAAATATGATTGTGAGTGCCTAATTTACAAACGAAGCACATTATGTCGAATGATTTTCAGTCCTACCTCATCTAAAATTCGAGCGCCTCGAAAATTTTAATAAATTGAAGATTTTAAGTCACTGTGTAAAAAAGAATTTTTCGAAAATTATAATTTTTTGGTTAATTTTTAAATTTTTTGGAGTCGTACTGTTAAAAACGAGACGAAAATACCAAAAAACATTGCATAATTAAGTCGATTTATACAATAAAATAATTAATAATTATCTTCATTTTAAATATGGCGGCAAGCCGTATCTCATTTTCACCTAATATTCCTTGAAAAATATGGTCGTCGTGAAAAAAAAACACCAATTCCTGAATTTGGACAAAAAAGGCACCATTTAAAAAAAACAGAAAGAAAAAAACTACAATTGTATAAGTTATACACAATATTCTGTTTTCGGTACTATTTCGCTGGAAACTGTGCAAAATATTTACTGATTTGTATCATTCCGAGAATTTGATAAAAAAAATGAACCAAGACAAGGGAGCAGTAAAAAATGGACCGGTATATTAAATTTGCTGAAAATAGTGTACATTTTGTACAAAATTTTGTTCAAAATTTTGTTAAAAACAAAAAAAAAATTTAACAAATATTTATTAACTTTTTATGCACAATTAAATTTTCTACACTTTTTAACATTTTTTAAACGCTGCCATGTTTCCTGGCAATTTTTGGTTTCGTATCCAATGCAGCCTCTTCATCCTTTTCGTTCGTATTTTTGCTGGATGTTGCACTATCTGGTTTGACAATTTTATTTAATTTGTTTAAAAAGTTTTTCTTTCTTAGATACCACTTCAAAAAATTATTAAATTTCGAGGAACTAATTTTTTGTTAATATTATTTAATCAGTAAACGCAGGTTAACAACGAAATAACGATCACTGACATTTTGTTGTTTATTCTTCAAACTATGTACATTAAGTAGTTTGGGGCATTTAATTTCTACACAATGAAAGCCATTCACCAAAAATAGTTCCTCATATCAAATTGTACATTTTATCTTCAAAATATAGTGTACAAAATATGCCAATTTTGTTGGTTTCAAACAATAGAACATCGGTTTATTTTTTGCACCGAATTTCAAAAGAAATGTTGAAATTTTGCACAGAAAAGACAATGGTGTGATTTGTATACCGATATATTTTGACAAATTCACCGAAATATTCAAATTTTTTTCAGTTTTCTCAATTTTGTACAAAAATTCATGAATTTACACCAAATTATACACCAGTGTGCTATTCGAGTTAATTATCAGATGAAATCAGATTATTCCAATAAATTCACTAGAATAAAAAAAAATTTCCTTAAATCACGATACTTATTTAAACAAATCTTTACAAAATTCTTAAACATTCATTATATTATTTCGAAATTATTTGCAAAAAAAAAAACAATGCACTTCGAGCAACAATAAGTATCTATGTATATATGTAGGTATATAGAGGTACACTTCCAATTCCAAAAACAGTTCCCACTATTATGTATATTCCTCCTTATAAACAAATTATCGTTGGAATTTTGTTGTTGTTGAATGTTATTCTTTTCATATCTTTCTTCTGTCGTCAATTAAGTGTTTACGCTGTTACAAAAATGTTGAACTAGTTTCCGAATGTGGAAATTGTCATCGTAATTATTAGTAGTGAAGCGGAGCGCATGCGGATGTTTTGTAATTTAAAAGCTGAGTTTTTTTTTTTTTTTTTCGTTCGTAATTGGGCGGAGAAATTGTAGGTTAGGTTGTTTTATTTTGTTTTGTTGTTGTTAGTTTCGTGCTTGGCTGACTGATGATTGTGATGTGTTTATACAATTTTTAATTTTGAATGGCCAAGGGTATAAAATATATTTACACTCCAGGTAAATTAAATATACCTGCCGATAAATTTAGCTCTGCAGTGTAAAAATATAAAAAAGAGTAGCTTATTCCTACATACATATTATACATGTGTATATTTTATTCAATTTAACTTTAGAAATGATTTCACATCCATAAAATGAAATCAGATGATATAAGTATTTATGTTTAGTTTTATAAAGAAAAACAAATTTTTATTTTACCTGTTAAAAATATGTTTTTTTTGTTTTTTAATAATACAAATTCTAAATCAGCCAAGTAGAAGACTTAGCAATATTTAAATGGATTTGTTGGATAAATCGTTGATTTAATATTGCATAAAACGGATTAAACGGTCTTTAGTCCACAAAAATTTGGCGTTTCGTCTTTTAACCATTAAATTTGTAAGGTCTCAATTTCCTGCATGTAAAGTATTAAGAAATAAAATTACTCAAATATAAAAATAAAGGACTGAAGGCAAATATACATTTTAAGTTAGTTATTAAAGATGACAATTGTAAAAACTACTAGGGCGTAAAATTTTACCAAAAACGATCCCACTTTTCACGAGGAAAACGATGAGCAGGTAAAATCGGTCAGTGGTACAACTCTTTAAAGGTTTTTATGGAAAAACTCTCCTTATATTGTTTTATCTATATGCATATTTAATTTACCTAGGGTGTAAGTACTCGTATACCATCTTTGATAATAAATTTTGTTTTGTCTCGTCTTATTTTATTAACGCCTTCGCTGGGAGGAAGATTTCACTTTCTTTCCGCATTTTGTTTGATAACTTCTTCATTCAACATTGATCTTTAACCGTTTCGGATTAAACGATTAAACAATCCGTACGTGGCCTTCTACATCCATTCCGCTTACTCTGCTTAACTCAGCTCAGATTTGCCAACACTGACCGAACCGCGTCTGACCGATTCCATTGACCGCAAGTTCATTTCGCTTCGTCGTCGATCGGCGTCGTCGCGTCGTCATGATCGGTGATTACTTAAAATATCACGTGTGGCAAATTCATCTCACAAAGCGAAACAAGCCGCACGGCTGCGGCATGGATCATGGATTGCATCGCTATAGAGAGATGGTTCGCTTCGCGAAAAAGTATAGATATATATAAGAGACCATCATGGGGAATCAAATGCGGCGGCGCAACAATAGCTTGCATGGGATGAATGATTTCTTTGTGGCGGCACGGGACCATCTGAGTTGTAAGCCAAAAGTGGACCTCGGGTCGAGAGAAAGAATTAAACTCTGGAATGACTCTTAAATTTTCCCTAGACAAATTATTTGAATGGAGATTTATTAACTATCCACATATAATATTATTGCCAATGCAACATACTTGCACAAATGGACATATGTACATATCTAGGTATATCTACGTACACATATTTATATTTTTGTAAGGAAAGGTAAAGTGTATTAAAGCCAAATATATCAATATGTTGTCACAGAGGTAGACCGCAGATCGCCATGAAAATCCTGTGGAGCTGTCATCTTGGGATTTATAGCTTTTAGAAGCTGTATATACCTATAAAACGTTTGTATAGGAAATGCAGATGAGGTTTAATTAATGTAATTAGATTGGAAATATATATAAAAGTGGAGAAAGCTGAAATTGGCAATTGGCATGTATGTAATTTTTTGTAACTTAATAAGTTGTTACATTTTCTTCTTTACATGTGCTATAGAGTTTTTATTAAAAGTATGTACCATATGTGTATTGGCAACTCCTAAAAACAATATTTAGAGCTTGAACATTTGTATCCTAAATATTTACAAAAAATAATTGATAATATGCATACGTATCAATAAAAATTATAATATTGTGCTGTTTTACTTATGTATGTTAAAATTCATAGATATCCTTTAATCAGCAAATTAATATTCCTCACGATGATTAGTAAAAGTGTAACTAATCTAAAATCCTTCCAAACTTTCTCACAGATCTGACAGCCCATCTCACATAATTTGACAATTCATCACTTACGTTTACTGTTAAATCAGGAACATTTTTGAGATGGGTTCTATACCTTCAAACTGTGAAACGTCTGAATATTTTACCAAGTATTGTTTGAAGCTTGTACGTATGTTCCTTCAAAACTGAAACGCTTGACCAATCGTTTTCGACCATGGTTCACACTGGAAATATCATCGATCATGTATGCCCGAAATCAAGCCTACCTTAGATGGAAAAGATACAAGTTGGAAGAGTTTCACACATCGTATCGGTTGCTACGAAACCAAGTCGTTTGCAAGATTGAAAAAGCTAAAGTTTTTAATAATTGCCTTAATTTATCGATGAATGGTCGAAAACTATGGAACATTCTTCGCGATGTCGCTATATTGGAAGAAAAAAAAAACATTGATATCAATGAGTTGAACAATCAATTCTTAAAACTTCCCACTTCATTTTTTCTTTATCAAATGGACTGTTGATCAATGTTAATCTTTATGCCTCTTAATCTGGATTTGCGTTTTCTGGAGTTGATTGTATTACGGTTATTAAAAGCTTTATGTTGGTTAAATCTAATGCAGTTGGAATTGATGTAATACCTGTTTTTATTGGAGCTTTACTTCCATTAATTTTAACGAACCTTACATTTCTTTTTAATATTATAATAATAACTACATGAGATTTTTCCTATAAGGTTTGGAAGGCAAGCCAAAATAGTCCCATGTACCAAAAATTCCTTATGACAAAGAATAACGTCCAATATCCGTACTTCCTTTTCTGTCTAAGATTTTGGAAAGAAAAATAAAAAAGAAAATCAATTCATATCTAAACACAGCCTATTATCGGACACCTTTCCAGTCTGGAAAGCCCAAAGCATAGTTGCACGACAGCACTAATTAACGTTACTGAAGATCAAAGGCAAGCTGTTGAGCAAGACCAGATGAGTTTTTTGGTTTTGCTGAGATTTTTCGAAAGATTTCGATAAAATCTACCACTCAAGTCTTAAGGTACGCTACTAAAACAACTTAATTTTTTATCGTCTGCAGCTAATTTGCTACTTTCATATCTGAGTGAAAGAAAAGAGGCTGTAAATGTATCCAAAATACTTTCTTCGTTTTTGTCAGTCTTGATAGGTGTTCCACAAGGATCGATTTTTGGACCAGTTCTCTTTTCAATTTATATCAATGAATTGCAATCCATTTAATGACAACAATTGAAACATTGTGTTTGTTTTTTCTCTTGTGGACTAAGTAAGAGTGTTTATGTATTGAATGAATTCAATTGAAAGTATTATTTTTTCATTTAGTCCAAAAATAATGCGTTTCGCCTAGGTAAGACAGTTAGGCTCATCAGTTAGATGCTGTCGACCCTTCTAAGACGCAATATTTTAGTCGATGCTATCGACACTAATACAATTTGCAGCATTAACACACTGGAAATTATATTTTTCTAGTGAGTTTATTAGACTACTTTAACTAGAAAAAACCCAATATGGGTAAACAAGAAGAAGACAAATTAATGACAACAATAGAAATTGTATTAGTGTCGATAGCATCGACTAAAATATTGCGTCTTAGAAGGGTCGACAGCATCTAACTGATGAGCCTAACTGTCGTACCTAGGCGAAACGCATTATTTTTGGACTAAATGAAAAAATAATACTTTCAATTGAATTCATTCAATACATAAACGCAATCCATTTATTAAAATATTCACTTATACAGATGTATGCAGCTGATGTGCAGCTTTATTTGAGAAGTCAACTCGGTCTTATTGAAAACTGCGTTCATATTAAAAATAAGTGAGGATAAATTCAAAGTACCTATCCATATTTAGTCACAGTAAAATGGCCTCTTTTAAGCGCTTTGAAAACTAAATGCTTATAGTTATTTTTAAAAAGTCCATTGATGTCTCTTATTTCTCCTTTTAAATAATGTCGCGATTCGCGATTGACTTTGTTGAATCAACAAAAAATCTTAGAGTATAATTTCAACAAGTCCTTAACTTGGGAAAATCATATTAGTTCGAATGCTGGCAAAGTATAGACGGAGTCCTTTGAGTTCTTATAGAGAATTCCAAATCTTAAATCCGATAGAAACTCGAAAGATGTCGGCAAAAACCTTAGTTACTCTTCCTACATACATATATGGTTAGTAATTTATTGTAATTGTGATGCTGAAAGTCGACAAAAACTTATTGATGCCTTTATTTCAAGTGTGTACATGGGCTTCAAAAAACTCTATGCCAAGCGATGTAAGAAGACTTGAAAATGTGTAAAAAAAATCTAGCATACGAGGGGGTTATATTTCCACTGTTTAGGCAGTATTGGCATTTTTCTAAAAAAATAGGCACGAGGGGATGGCGTGGTTAGGGGTTATAAAGCAGCTAAACAAATAAAAATTAATTTTCAATGCTTAAATTTCTTTAATCAAACAATGTGCTTAAAATGTCTTTCAAGTTTTTGAGAAAAATAAAAGTAACAAAAATAAGTTTCCCTTAATTTCGCAATACGTTGTTTAAGTTGTTCTAAATATCCCCTAGTAAGTTATATATAATGTAGATTTTTGATTATTATCTTGGATCATACTTTTGCGTTAATTCCAACATAAGATTTTGATATGATTATATACGCTTGAGTTTTAAGTCAATGGTTAGGAAAAGTCCCAATTTCAAAACCAAGTGATCCAGCTGACGCGACGTGCTAGAATTTTAAAACTTAATCTAATTTTTTGATAAACTAAAAAAATATCATTGACATAATCTTAATTAAATAAATAACATATTAATCGGTTCAAATTTCCTTCGCAGGTTTTTGTAAAGACCTCTAAAACACCCTTTCCCGCTGTGGAAACAAATCTTAAATTTTATTTGATACCTTTTAAAACAACTTTTTTAAAAAATATTCTTTTCTAAGAGTGTGTATACGACATTTAATATAGAGATGTAAACAAATGCTCAGCATAGACTTCTTTCATAAACCAATTTTGGAAACATAAAAATAAAAAAAAGAAACACTGCAGCTATAGCACATCCATCACATCTTCAGACGAAACAGTTCATTTTCCCTTGAAAGATTCAAAAGATCGCGTGAATTAATGTTCTCAATGGTGGCATTGTACTATTTAACACTTTCATTTGACATAAGTAATATAGTTGCAGTCTTGCTAATGGAATATCTCGTCGACAAAGATTGAAAGATCTCACGTAAATTCAATCGAAAATAGAACCTATTTTTCAAGTAGAAAAAAAAAAGAAACGTTTTATACCTGACAGTAAATTATATCAAGTCTTTCAACAGGTGCAAGCGCATGGAAATCTCACACGCCCTTGGCCAGAGGCAGAAACCATTTAGCATCGTTTTGTATCCATTCCGATGGTGATCATTAGATAAGATATCCCGTCCAAGTATAAGACGACTAGAACCAGTTGAGAAGACAAGACTCTTATTGTCTTGGGGGTTATGAAACAAAACACAGCCATTAAAGAGACTAGGTCAAATCATCAAGTATGGGAATTCAGAGTGTGTAGACATTGAGTGAGTCTCTTCAAGAATTGAGATCTTAATAGATTGCTATACCATATCGTATAAGCCCAAGGCACTCAAGGCAAACAATGATTGGTAATCCCTAAGAATTACAATTGCACTAATTACGTAATAAAATACCATAGCACAAGACCACCACCATAGATCAGCTGGTTTAGTAGTTTGGCTGCTATTTTAAGATTTCACATCACATCCGATTACCATTGCGTATTTTTCGAACGCACTCTTTACCAACAAACATTCGAGAGCTATATGCGAGTGAGCGATTTCAAATAGAAAAAGAAAGAAAAATACAAGCGACACAATTATAAAAAAGAAGTGTACTAACGACAAACGAAAGATACTTCAGTCATAAACTTGAAATAAATTTCAAAACCATATCTCATCATCTCACACATTTAAGAGCGATCATAAATCAGCGTAAAACAACAGGTAGCTAACTGCTGTTAATTTATTTGCTATGTTATTAACTGTTTGTCTGCACTAAAGCTTGTCTTATCATTGGAGTTTCATCGGTGGTGTTGAGTCTTGAGAGTGAGTTTTTAATTTTAGTTGCTAAAGTTGTTGTCGTTGTTATTTTTTTTTTATTTTTTTTCTTCCTTTTTGTCAAAATCTAGTTAATCAAAATAAAAAAAAAGAAGAGAAAAATAAACACGAAAAAATAAGAAAGTGTTGCATTTCCCCTCATACGGATTTGCTGCTCTCCCAATCCAAGGCCATTTGGAATTAAATAATTGTTTACTTCTCTTACATGGCAAGATTGTAATTGACGTGGTCATTCATTAAAGCTTGACAGGAATATTGCGTAGTAACTTAGATACATATATGTATAGTATTGTTACTGAAGAACTTGAAATTATTGAAATTCGGGTGATTTTGGAGAATGGGATGAGTTTATTTGTCTGAATTTATCTCTTATATGCATAGTCAGGGAAGTAGGGTTTTAACGATACAGTCCTTTTTACTTAAATGATGAGTTTCATTCCGAAGAACTGCAGCTTAATATTTGAAAGAAGGAAGGAACTCGACGATTTTGTTTTTCCTCTATAGGATTAATATTAAGCGATTTTTTAAAAGCATTTTTTAGATAACTGTTATATAGGAAGGATGAAAGTGATGAAATTTTTGAATCTACAAGTGTTTTTAATGTTAGGTAGATCAAAAATAAAAGGAAAGAACGTTACGATTCCAGATTTTATTTATTATTTATTTAAGCCATGTCGTGTGACCACGAGGTAAAATACTAAGCAAGTTTCTGAAATTATTTTGAAGCCAACACGATGTACATGCACATGTAAGGTATTTTGAATACAAATATATTTAGCTTTTTTTGGAGAAAGCTAAAGCTAACTAGTCATAGCTTTTACTAGTAGCTTCACACCATAACATAACTTAAAACTAGTGAAAGCTTTGAAAGAATCTTAATATTTTTGTAGCTTTTGCTATAATATTCTAGTTTAAACTATTTGTATTTTTGCTAAAACTATAAATGAATTTAGCGTTTGCTATTTTAAAATACCCATAACTAGAAAACATTTTTAACCAACAAGTCGATGGCCCCGTGCATAGGGTTACCATCCGTCAGGACTTCGCCTGACTCGTCAGGCTTTTAATGCCCAATCAGGCTTTGGCCAGGTTTCGTCTTTTGTCAGGCTTTTTTATAATTATTGCAGAAAATATAGTCGTTAGAGAAAAACGTTAACTAAATGCTTTCAAATCGAAATGCTTGTAAATCGCAGTAAACACATTAATTTTTTTCATTTAGTTGTCACTTTTTAGAAAGAGACAAAGAGTTGTGCAATAGGGTAATTCAAAAAAACACCTTTCTAGAAATTCAACCGAGACCGGACGAAATTATGAAATCCCTGAAAATTTCATGCTTTTATCACCAAAACTCGAAAAGTTATGCAGCTTTTAACATTTGAGAAAAATTCCGATTTTAAAAGATTTTCAAGCAAAATTATTGAAAAAGCGCTGCTAGCGACCGCTAAATGCTGTTCGATTTGGAATTCTTTGTTCGAGAAAGGTGTTATTTTGAATCACCCAACTGTGCAAGATATGACACTTCCATTTTATGACGTATTTTTGTGTGTGCTATTATTTGTGTCTGCTGCAGATTGCAATTGCAACCATTTTATCGTCGCGTCGCGGTCGTCTTCGTGCATCCGAATCAAGGTAAGTTATCAATGAATTTTTTTTTAATGAAGTTTCAAAAAGGAAAAAAAATATATTTTTATTTGTCGGGCTTTTTTCTCAAAAATCAGGGTTTTCATTCTTTACTGTCAGGCTTTTCTGATTTTAGAGCTGGCAACCCTACCCGTGCGAAACAATACTAAGTGTATTTATTTATTTTTCAGGAGAGACTTTTAAAGTTAGATTTTTTTTGGGATAATTGTAGAAATAAGGCATTATACTGAGCCCTATTTGACCTCTGTTTTCAAGGCATTCTTGTTAGATTCGCAAGAAAAAATATATCGATAACTCAAAACTATGCTATGTGCACTTAGTATGGTTTTGCACGGGGCCATCGAAGTTGTCTTCGAAATACAGAGTCTTCAAAAACAAAAATTCAAACTTTTTTAAAAATCTCAATAATATGTATCTCTTTAAATTTTATAACACAATTCTATTTATACTTTTCAAAACATTCTTCGTCAAATAATCGATCAAAATCAGTTGAATTGTTTTCTAGAAAATCGAAAAGAAATAAAAATGGTTCTATGGAAGATAGATAAAAATTATTTTTAAAAACTGTCCTCAACATTTAGATACTTTATAGAGAGGCAGTTTATTTTTTCAATATTTGAATAATCTTTTCCTTTGTAAAGTGATCAAGGTCAGGGTTAGAACCTAATGTGAAAATTTGGGAGCATATTTGTAAAAAAAGTGGAGAAAATCAAAAATTTCCGGACCAGATCTGAAAACAAAAGAAAAACACAAGTTTTCAAAAAATGCATTTTTGCAATTTTTGATTCAAACACCCAGAGTCAGAATTGGTAAAAAAAGTGAATAACACTGTGCTGAAATTTGCATGTGGTTTGGCTTAAGAATTTTTTAATTATTCAGTGTGGAAAAAAAGGATTAGATCTAAAAAAGCGGAGTGGTAGAGTAGATTTATTTTCTTTCTTTAGTAAATTTACTCCGTTTGGAGTAAGGTTCGAACGGTGATCAAGGTACATATAAAAATTCCCTATAAAATTTTATTTTTAAATCTGGTTACGTAGAAACGTGCCACTTCAGTTTTCACAGTTTTTAACAATTAAAAGTAACAATATATACATGCAACAACACGGGTATTCGTGTCACATGTACACATGGTAAAAAATAATTTTAACGTGTACTGTTCATGTGTAGGTTCTTAATACACGTGTAATTAAAAAAGTGGTGTTAAACTGGCCGACGCGGCTTGAAAAGATATTTTTAAGATATTTTTACCGGTGAAAACGAACGTTTTTAGGTTATATTTGATATTATGTTACACCAAGACAAAAATATTTTCCAAAAAATAAGTTACGGGATTTTATTCTACGGCTTTTGGACCACAAAACATCATAAGTACGGTTTAGAATTAATTACACGGGTAATTTTTAAATACATTTAAATACACGTGTTCATACACAAATAATTTAATTAGACGTGTGACACGGGTATTCGTGTACACGTGCGATAGGGTACTCTAGTATGCACTGTATACAATGGACATATACACAAAAACACCGGCATTAAAAAATAACAATATACAAAAACAATTATATTTATTGTTAAACTGATAAAATACTGTTTTTGTTTTTTAATGTGTAAACAATTTTTGTTTATACTTTTATATTTTTTCCATCAGCTGTTATAATTAAAAGTATATGTACTTAAAATATGTGTATTTTCAATAGGAAATTGTTCTTTGGCACGTAGGCTGATTTTTGAATTTAAAAAATAAATAATTTTACATATATGAACCCCCTTCATATATTCTGTTTAGATAAAAGTCAAGGAGAAGGGAAGTAAAAAAAACGTGCTTTTAAGAAATATCTATTGAATTTTTAAAATTATAAACAAATATGTACCAGCTGCTTAGCTTTTGTCGAATAAGATGATAAAATACATTGATGGAGTAAATAAATTTGCTGGCCTATATTTGTGTGTTTGTTAGTTCAAGTGTCATGAATCATAATGTCATATAAACTGTCACTGATTTTTCATGAGTAGTTGTGTGTATAGTTTTTGGAAATTTTAGTTTTAAGATTTGATTACAAAGAATCCAAATAACACATTTAAAATATTTTGTTAAAAATAACATCTCTGCAAAATGAATAAAATTGACTTTTGAAATTAAGATAAATTTCGACCTTACCCCCCCTCTTCTCCCCAAGTTGACTTAACTTTGTTCACGAAATTAAGAGATTCTTTTGTATACATGTTGTACATACATATGTATTTTGAAAATGCGGGTAAAATAATAATTAATAGAAAAAGAAGATGAGACGCTTATGTTTATGGCACCTAAAATAATAAAAATGCTTTTTTTCACTGATACTTAATATGTACTTAATGTAATTTGCGAGAAATCTAAGAAGGTATTAAGTCGTTATTTAAAATAGCTGTATTTATTGTTATAATGAAGTGTTACAATCTAATACCCAACCAAAAACGAATCGCATAAAACCAGCACCCTACGGCCTACATCATCAATAAAATCAGCATCATCATCTAAATAACATATAATAACCGTCAATATCCATCCAACAGCCACCAACCAAATGAAAAAAAAAATTATATTTATTTCGACGCTTTTATAGTTCACACTATTTCGTAGCAGAAAATATAACAAGAGGACGTAAGAAATTTAATTTTTTCGAAGCTCATCGACTCATGATTTTCTTGTTTTCGAATTGGAAGAGCACAGAATAATTTTCAGGCTGATTTCAATTTGTATTTGTGGGAACTGTATAGCTTCAGGTTACTTTTCGTGTACTAGTAAAATTACACCTTTTTGGTCCAAACGAAAACCATATAGCCGCCGATATTTAGTTAGTTGTGGATTGTTTTTCCGCTGTTCGCTGTTTATCTCGTGGGCTGAGTTTACACTTGTATAGGTCGCATAAAAAAACATACTCAAATAGCTTTGGAGTATATCAAATACCGTGTTATAAATCCTAGTTTTGTCGAAATAAAGTGCAAATAAATCTAATCTAATCTTTTTTTTAGAAACTTTCTCGCCCTCTTCCATTTTTACAGTCAACAAATATTTCAATTTATCGTCGAGGTATCACCTATAAAAACGTGTTTTTGAAGAAAATCATTGTTCAGATGTTTAAAATTTGTCCTATATTTTATTTGGTGTATTTACTGCTGTTAAAAAGTTTTTTGAAGAATAAGAACCACACGTATATCACTTGATGATTGTTCAAATGTTTACATTAAACCACATGCTTTCATTTGATAACCAAAAAAATTCAAAAGAAAAACAACCAACTTGTTTTTATTTGCATGAGTTTTTGACTTTGAGATGTTGTTTTGTTTATATAATAACACCAGGATGTATTTGTACCGTAATAGCGCCATTTTTATCATCAAAACAAAGTAATTTTTCAAAAATAAAACAACCATTTTTTTTTGTTAGTTGCTAACCGTATTATTTCACACTTTTATTTGGCAAGCTAGTTAATAAAAATAGAATTGGGGGTAAATCGTTATATTTGTCTTCATTTGAGTCATTGTCATAAATTTTGAATAAAGTTTACAGATATCAGTAATTTCATCTTAGCCCGAGTCTGAGTTTAAGTCTGAGTCCGATGGCTTTTAGCTTGCACTACTTTTTGTTTGCACTGTTTTTGTTGTTGTTGTTGTGTCTTTTACATAAGCCATAAAGGTATAGTACAGTATAGTGGGAGAGAATTGCTGCGACTAAGCTATCTGCATAAATGCGAATTAACAGGAATCCAAATAGCCTCAAATTGGTATCATTAAGACAAAATGGCAGGATAGCGCAATGGTCACATTTTACATTCAGGTTGTAACGACTTTTTTTTTGTGTGTAGTAGTTTTGTGCCACAAGCATCATCAGGCAGTTAGTAAAGGAGACAGCACACAACAAAAACAACCACAACAACAACAAAAAAGGAAGACTGCAATAATAATAAATAATGTCGTCGTGAGGGACCAATGCAACCACCGGCGGAGGTGCAGATGCCGTCCAATAACTATATGGACGTCATCTAACACTATCGTCTTGCCAAGATCTGGTGCTCTGAAGGGGACTTTTTTTTTGTTGCTCTCTGCAACATGTCGCGTCATTGAAGCCGAAGAGGAACTGCTTCACTTGGATTTCCTAATGTCTCGCTAAGTCTCCCGATTTCGACTTCGACTGCCTATAGACTCAACAATGTACTCCATATCGGGCTAAGATGGGTGATAAGGTCATAAATGATATATCAACGCGCGCGCAAACAACTGTAGCAACCGTTTATTAATAATCTCCACGATAGTGTTCCAGCTTCATATATGCAAATGCCAGAGTTATACAATGAAGTACCAATGCACCATTGCAGAACAGAGGCTGCCATAAGGGATGAACTTAGCCACTAAAGACGGTGATGGGACTCCTTGCTGCGATCGAGCGCAACAAGGTGTGTATATAGTAGAGGGTTTTTCATTGTGCTCAAAAAGCACATCCACACCACACCACACCATCATCATAAGACAGTCCTTTTGTTTTTTCATCCAAGACACGGGTTGAGATGCTTATCAGCCCTGTTATACCTAAGTCAAGAGTATAGAACTTTCGTTGTCGTGGCCTGAACTAGCGTTTGGGATAAGGAAACGAAAAAAACTGAACCGATAGAAAAGAAGCGATGGTGAGATGCGCCAAGCGACAACTTGTTAACGTGGCTTTTAACAGGACAAAGCAGTGTTTTACAGGCATTTGCACACAGTTCCTACTGCAGAAGGAGAAGGCACAATATCATTAAGAAAAAAGGAATACAAAAAAAAAAATGCAATCATGGTTCCATTTGGATTATATTTGATTCAAAACGATGATGTGCTTTTGTTATGAAATTTACTTTTTTTCTTATTGAAGCAAATTTCAAATTTCTATGCAACAGGTTTAGTTTAAATCCAAACAAAAATGACTGAGATGAGATATATAATGAGTGAAATAACCAGAAAAATGATCTGAATAGTGAAATACGACTGAAAGTGGCGCCCAATGTGGGTTATTTTCAATAAATCATCATATGTCTTTCTTTCGTTTGTATGCAACAGTGGTATAATGATTTATTTTCATGTCACTGTTACATTTAAATGAAAGGAAGCACAGATTACTATGCTGATATAATGAAATTGACCCACATTGGGCGCCATTTTCAGTAGTATTTCATAATTCAGATCAGTTTGTTGTTTATTTCATTCATTATACATATTTATCACTCAATCTGTGCATAATCCTTATACGGTTGTTGAACATTAAATAGGTTACATTTCGGGAAGCTTATTATGAAAAATATGAAATATTGACTTATTAATACCTACTTAAAAATTAAAAGTGTAACCGAATCGCACAAATTTACATTACTCTTTTATAAGGCTATAAGTAGGCTAGGCATTGAAAATAAAAGGAAGAAGTATTTAAAACAAAGAGCACGTTAAGGAAAAATAAAGAGAATTTTAAAAACTTAGAGAAATAGATTTTTTTTTCAATTTTTTTTGTTATTAAAAATAAGGGCATTGTTGTAAGTACATATGTATGTTGTACACATCTTCAATAATAAGTATGAATTTTAAATAAGATCATTCAAGGTGTTACTAATTTGGGATGAAAGGGACAAAATTATGTTTTTTCGCTAAATTGTTTGAAAATTATTTAAAGGAAGTTTGGATTTAAATTAAGTGTTTAAGCATACTGCTGCTGCGAAACGAAATTTTTATTTGATCTGCAAACTAAACAACGAAAAGCTTGCGAAAACAAATTCAAAAAACAAAATTAAATATAAACGCAAAAAATCAGAGAAACCCATGACGTAAGAAAATAATAAACAAAAAACAACTTAAATAAAACTCAAATGTCATTTTTTTGTACACGATATATTGTCTGTATAATTAGCCTAGTTCCTTTACTTTGAAATTCTGTGCATTTCTGTGAATTTCTACACCAAAGTCTGTCAAAGTTCATATACAAAATTCATATACAAAACAAATGCACAGAGTTTTAAAGTAAAGGAACATACCTAATAATTCAGTACGAAAAAAAAGCGGATTGTTCTCCAAATAATCGGCTACAATTATAAATTTAGTTTTTCGAACAGCGTACTGCAAAACTATAAGCAGAACAAAATTTTCCATTTATGACTTCGTTGTGTCATTTTCAAATGTTCAAAGGTGTTCGTTACAAATCAGCAGCGTAATAGGCTTTAGGAGCAAAATTATGTCTTTTTTATAAAATTGTTTAAAAATTATTTTCAGACAGTTTGGACTTAAATTTTGAGCATAGAACCGAATTTCTTTCTTGATGTCATTTGTGGTCCGAGTACTGCAAGTCATGGATTTCGGGCAATTATTTTGGTTGTTAAATATTTTCAAATCATTTGGATTTTCTTAAATTTTTTTAAATTTGTAAAAAAAAATTATAAATAAACATCATGACAAAAATTAGATAAAAATAAACCATGATGGAATTCGTTCCTCTATTTTAATTCCAAACTTCCTACATTACCAATGGTATGTTGACGCCTACTTAAAAACAAAAATAACAGCAACAAAACTCAACATTCCAGCTACCTTACGAAATCGTGCAATTTTACAATAATATGGGACATCAACCATTCATATAGATGAATCAATTATCCCCGCGACAAATGTATGAAATTAGGCGCAACACTGACATTCTACAGCTCGCTCGTTTATACATCGTTCAGAAATCTATACTAAATTCAACTAATTTTCATTATAGACATCCGCGCCCTAAATAACTAGTGGCGTGCGCGCTCTCACTACAACTTCAACTAGATTTAGAGACGATATATGCCCCCAAACCTTATCCGCCACTATATACATACCTCCACCACTGCCGCCATGATGTGACAGCTCAAGAAAACAACAATATAAACCTTCCATGCGATGGCATATTGACACCTCTGCACAACATTGAGCACAACAGTCTTTCAAGCCATGTGTCTGTATGATCAGCGTGGGATACTATCACATCATCTAGGAACATATCACATCCTGCGCCAGATGAAAGGCAAGTGATTTACAGCCGAATTCGATAACTTGGCTTATATACAAACTCGAAAGATGAACAAGCCGTCTGTATAGTTGCTCTGGGTCGTTGAGGGATAGAGAGAGAGAGAGGCGCTGCAATTGCTAGAAGGAGGAGGACTCGTTCGTAATGTTGACAACCTCATTGCATTGTTTTAATGCAAATGAAATTGAATGTCATTTGAACCTAATTTGTTAATAAACAGTTCGACATCAACAAATGGAGGATGTTGGAATGGAATATACGCAATCAGTGGGCAATTAAAAACTGGCAACTCGTTTGAAATGATCCCATCCACCAGGCAGTAGTGCAGTGTGGGTGTTTTAGTTATGTTGAGCAGCTCTCTGTGGCGCATCAAGCGTAATCTGCACGCAAATTGGTTCATTAGGCAATAGTTGGTGCTGATGATGGTATTCCTTCAAACTCAAACGCAGTGGGCTCAATTGAGACTTAAAGTTGCTAGGCAAGGTTTTATTTTTTTTTATTGTGTGTACAGAGCTTATAATGTTCGGTCCCACCAAATTGGCGCAAAATATTATAAGCACCTTATAGATGGCGTGCGAAGAGCCAAAGAAGTGTATACAGTTGATTAGTCGTAATTTGAAAGTCAGCCAAGTGTGAAAAATGCTTTGGTGCTGCAAATGACTTCCAATTGATTTAACCGCAACTGATTGCTTATGGTTGGTATGGCGCGTTTTGTATCGTTTTGTTGTTGTTGGGTGAAATTGGTGCGGTGAATTCTTCCGCTACACTATACTTTAACAGGCGCTGAAGCTGGAGCTGTTACTGGCCTGCAGATTGTGCTTGTGCTTGTACTCTGTGCTGTGTGATGCTTTGTTATTATTTGTGCAATTTTTTCTTTTTTTTTTAATTTTTTTTAACGGGTTTTATTGGTATAGAATCAGTGCACATTCATGAACATGAAACGAAAATACCATGATCGGGAGAAACTGGCTGTGATAGTTTATAGAAAGTGAGATTTTTGTATTTATCTAAAAGTTAATTAAAGGATGTTTGTTTGGCAGATGAGATGCTCTTTGTATATAGACAAAATTGATTGAAAATTTTGAACTTCTCCTTGAAATATGCAAATATACGAATAAGACATGACTTGGAGTTTCTTTTGTATTTAAACGTTATTGAACCGTTATAATACTTAACATTCTTAAGTTGAGGTCATGGATATAATTTATTCTCTTTTGTACCAAGATTATATGTGTTTAAATTTTCCTTTTTAAAATTCAGTTTTCTCAAATATTGTTAAATAAAAGTTCTGTTAATAATAAAGGTAACTTTAAGTCAAATTAATTTTTCTTTCAATTCAACATCCAATTTTTTGATTTAAAAAAAATGAAATTCAGCGAATCATTTCGTTTTATATTTTCCAAATATTTGCATTGTTTTTTTTTCATTTTTTTTTTTAAATAAGTTTGGTTCGTTGTTGATGACGATTGTTGACTCTTTTTTGGTTTGGTTTATTGTGATTTAAAATTGTAATAAAATTTTTAATACAATTTTAAACCATTGAAAAAATGTGATATTTCTGTAGATATAAACCATATACATATTATTCGATTGTACCTGATGAAGAACATACACATTTTCGAAACGCCGTCACAAAATAACATCTTTTAATTGACCAAATTTAAAATTTGTATACAAATTAAAATTTAAAAATTTGAAAAAAAAAATCCTAAAAAAATTTATGTGACTACTGTTCACATACATTTTTCAAAGATTTTTTTTATTTTGTTGTAGGTACTTTTCTATTATAGAACTTTTAATTATTTTGTTTTTGCTGTCTATTAAACTTTGATTGTCCTTTTTTATTCATTTTAACTTTTGAACTATTAGATAAGCCTAGTTTTCGCATGTTTTTTCTATGCGTAAGAAAGTTTCAAAAACAATGAAATTATACATATAAAAATAAGCTTGTTGAGAAATAAATTACAAAAACAATGAATCTGACTTTTTTCACAAGGCGAATACACCGTTAAAAACCAGACTATGGACTCAACTTGTAGACACCCATATAAACCACCATATTAATTAGACTACAGTTAAAATATTATATACATCATATTGTTTCTATCTAATGAAATAATAAAAAGTCAATAAAACTTAACTGTATAAACTCTACTATTTTTGTGTATAATCCACATTTACTAGGGATCGAATAGCCTTCAGCCGGTTCAACGAAACAAACTCTTCATTCGTTGTTGAAGAATAAATAACAGAAGCTGTTCATTGAGGCTGGAAGGTATAATTCGATGAAAATAGGTGTGCTTTGTAAGGAATAAAAGATAAACAATCTTGTTACTAACTCCCAGATAAAGATTCATTAAAATCAACGATCATTTCAGTTTGGTTCATAAAACTACCGTTTTTTTTCTTTTTCTCCCGGAGGAGGTGTGCGCTGCGCAAATACAATATTCTTGAACTACATAAATTCATCAGTTAATAACCGAAATAATATTTATTTAAATTTTTCAAAGATCCGGTTAGTTATCTTGATATCCCTATTATACTATATATGTGTATATTGCTATAATCTCATTAATCATTATTCGGAGGAGAACTGGTTAATTGATTTAGCATCCGCCAATTAAATCAGCACTTGCGCATACAAACGCACACTTTTTTCATCTCACATCATCTATAAAAGTATTATTTATTTATTTCTTTATATTTGCAAAGTAAAGTTATGCTCGGTGGAGTTAATAAAAACGTTTATGCTGAGTTTATTAGACATTTTGCTAAAACCAAGTTCGTTGCTCAGCTCTTTTGTTTTGCTACAGTATTTGCACTGCGGCTGGTTTTTTTTCCATTTGGTGCATGTGTATTGCGCTACAGGCGGGTAGGTTAGTACATTCAACTAAAAAACAAGTCACGGTTCGATTAATAATTATCATTTACTAACTGAAAAATATTTTCATTGGGCGTATGTTGTGGCATGTAAAGCAGTTTCGTGCCGTTCGTCGGAATTCTGTTGATTTTGCTTCGATTTCGAGTTTGAAGCATGCTGTAGAACTTTATTTGTGTGTGAATATCAACACTGTAGGCATAATGGGTATAGACGATTGTTATAAGCAAACATTTTGTTTTTTTTTTGCACAGGTGTAATGCTAACGAGATGATGAATCGACCAGATTGGTCTATTAGACGATGAGTTAGCCAATCACGTCTCGACCATCATCGAAGTCACGTGTAGGTGGTGGGGAGAATCATTTATTTTATTTAATATGAGAGGAATATCTGTCACTAAAAATGTTGGTCTTGAAAATATTGCAAATCTCTTAGTTACAAATTAGAAATTGTTAATTGCCTTGAGTGAAAAAAAAACAAGTCGAAGTATATGTTTTACGCATTGAGCTTATGCAAATCATGCCGAAGGCAAATGAGTATTGACTGCGTCTTCAACAAACATTTCATTTATTTTTTTTTTTAAGTTTTTTGTTGTTGCCTTGTGGCTCGAGTGCGGCATTGGGTGATTAACGGTATGATTGAGTCTACCTCTATACATTGAGTGATTTTTTTTTTTCTTCTTTCATAATTGTGGCAGCAATTGTCTGTTGGTACATCTTGAGTTTGATATTTTTATTAGCACGATCCGAGGGGAAAAAAAAAATTAAATTGAGATCATACAATGAAGATGAAATGGGTTTTTGTCTTCTGTGTGGATTGTTTGATGAAACGAAAACAAAAATCAATATCTGGAAATTCAAGGGCTCGGCTTTACTTAAAAGATATAAAGAGAGATTATAGTTGCAAGTCATTGGAATCTTCAAAAAAAAAAACACTTAACAGCTGTGGAAATTGACAGCATGAGTTTTTTTTTCTTCAACAATTCAATCGAACGTTACCTATGTCGAATATATGCTTAATTAAAAGGAATAAGTGTATAATTTATTGAAATGTTTATACATTAATATAATTAATGGCGTTGCGCGATGATATAAAAGTAAACTGAGCCATCATAATAAATAAAGATGTAAGCAATATCGTGTATTTAAATTATTTGATATATGTAATACAATGTCTAGTTTAAACGGTTTGTCTATTTTCTAATTCAGTTTAGTTTAATATCGTGATGAAAAATGTAGGAAATATTTACTCATCAATTTGCACGTGTACAAATAGAACTTGTATATTTGCTTCAATTTCAGATTAAAATTAATGTTTATTAATGTTTCATGATCATATTATATAACAAAGTAAAAAATAAAAATTTAAATAAAATATAAAGAATGACACATTTCGTTGATAATTGAAATTATTTGAAGGAGGTGACAGTAGTTTATGAAGTTTTGATCTTTTTCGTTAACGTTCATTTTCATGTTTAGAATTTTTAACAATTTAAATTAAAAATAAAAAGACATAAACTCAATTATTAAGGTGGATTGGTCATTTAGAGCGCCAATGCTCTGGATGTAATAATTTTTAACTCCATCTCCGGGGGATAGCGTAGTAGAGAGAGACCGAAAATCAGATGACACATGCACATTAAATGATATGAGAAATTGGGGATACCTAGCTGGGGACCAAGATTGTTGGTTGAAGTTCTGGTTGACATTGGACTGTAGGGAAAGATTAAATATGTGTTATAGATTTTTAATCAAATTAATATTTTAATTTAAGTTTAAAAAAGAAATTAATTTTTTAAAGTAAAAGAATACAAAATATGTGATTTATTAATAACACAATGTTAATTTTACTTTAACACTTACACTTTCTCATTAATCCAAATGTAACAAACTTGAGCTAAACTTATAGTCATTCAATTTGGGGAAAATTAGGTTAGATTGTAATTGAAAAGCGTTTTAATAAAAATGCCAAAAATTAATTTAATAAAAGCAGAAATAATTTTCTATTGAGAATAAAATTAGGTTTTTTTTCTTGTTAAGAAATTTTGTTTTGTTTGTTTGTTATTTTTGTATTACACCCGCATGCAACTTTTTATAATCGCCAGTATTTCCAAAATTGTTACATCGTCCTCATAAATGAGACAGTAAGATTTCTTCAACATGACTTATTAAAAATAAAAAAAGGAAAGGGCCTTAATGGCTACCCTGTTGTACTTCAGAATTAATTTTTAAATTATTTGGCTCGCTAAAAGAATCAAAGCCGTGAGTAGCTTGATTAGAATTAAAAAAACTCTATCGAAAATTTGCGCACTAATCTTAAACCTGCCACTTATGAGCTGTATCCATAATACTTTCAATTAGAATAACATTTGAATTGCCATCTAAATTGCTTGAATGTAAATAACTGAACAGATCAAACGAGGAGATTGTTGTTTCTTCCATTTAGAAAGAAGGTAGAATATTTATTCCTTTGTTACAAAGAAAATACAGGTACACATGGTTGGAAATTATCTCTTACCGCACTTTCCAAGTGTATCTAGTTCCTGATGACTTATATCCTTTTGCATCTTCCAAAATAAAAAAAGTCAATTTTGGTTTATACGATGATACGTCCATAATGAAATTTCTAAACCAAAAATACAAGAATTGTAATTTCTTCCCAAAGTTAAAAAATACTTTCCAAAAGAGTTTTAATCTGAGAGATTCATAAAAATAAAGATTTCTATATTTACCATTTAAACATGGGCTCTGATAATTATAAACATTTTTTGTCTTTGTTATGAATCTCATAAAATTTATCATAAAGCAACTACCTTCTTTTATTACATTTTCTGAGACATTTTCAATTAAAGCATTTTTGTTTGCTAACAAATTTCCAATGAACTTATCATATATCCTTATGCGCATATCCAAAAGTTACTTGTACAAATAAAAAAAAAGTTCAAAGAAGAAAAATTCGTTTAAACTTAAAGTATCAAATTTCCCTTGCACGTCTTTAAAAAAAAAAAAAGCTGCAACTCATAAATAACCGCTTTGGATGGTGAATCTTCGAGTTCTTCTTCTTCATCAAGCAAAGCAGTACAGTACAGCCATGCTCTTCCGTCCATCATGTCTACAATTCTTTTTCGGTTATTCGATATCTCAAATGATGATATGATCGTATTCAGCAAAGGATTTCTTTTTTTTACCTTCTTCTTTTCAATTAAAAAGTCACAAACTATAAAAAAAAAAAATTATTTGCATGTGTATATCGCGCTTATCAACCGTAAACCATCCAGAGTTGCCTATATGGATATATAAAGCCCTCTAACTACCACATTTACATGTTCGTTAGCCTAATATCTGACTTTGAATCATAAAAAAAAAACAAAACCAAAAATAAAAATAAAAATAAAAGAATGCATTTCGTCAGAGCCAAGAGTATGAAGCAAGAAAGATGTCATAACACTGGAAGCGCGCATTCATCTCCTTTTATTTGTTTCCATCATCTGCGATAGGGTTAACAGAGATAGAGGTGGCAGTCTATTACAATAACTCATTCATTCCCCCATTTCAAAAGAGGGGTCCATCTGATGGCGGTGGTTTCGACTCGGGAAGGCAACTCCACCCAACCAACAATATATACAGACGAGTGCAAAAATGAATCCTCTCGATATTGTCTTCATCTCGCACAGTCAAACCGTTCGTCCGTCGCGTCGTTGTGGTTTTCTATTGTTAACCGGCAGATCACCTTTGCAGATTCAAACAAAAGCTGAGAAGGAAAGATCTTAGAACTTGGACAGACCACCCACCAGCCGCCGCGCTGGTCGCTCGTCCCTCTCTAATTCACTTTTAATAAAGTCAACGAAACCTATTTCATATGCACGCGCATGAATCTGCCAGTTTGTCTGTCCCGAGCATCAACTCAGAGTTGACTGCGCGCAGATGGTCAAATGGAGATCTCTGGTTTGGCCACACTCTACCTATATAATATTGAATCCGATGCGGAAACTCTATGCTCCTTTTCCAAAGTATCTTGGAATGATAAACCCTTTGGGGTCATCACGACAAAGAATTTTCCTCTCGTGGTTTCGTCGACCAACAGTTGATGACGACGAGACGCACAGTGGTTCAAGTTGGTTTGAAGAGGCGAACTTAAATTCAGAAATTCTGAAAAATTGTCCTTAATTGAATGATAATTACTCTTTTTGTTA
Organism: Epistrophe grossulariae; assembly: GCA_929447395.1. Lineage (NCBI taxonomy): Eukaryota > Metazoa > Arthropoda > Insecta > Diptera > Syrphidae > Epistrophe > Epistrophe grossulariae. The sequence continues at coordinate 1,833,171 of OV839566.1, forward strand.
AAGAAAGTAAAGGTTTTTGTTCTTTAAAAATAAAAATATTATATATTTTTAACAATTTTTATATATATTTAATTTTAATTTTAATAAATTAAGATTTCTTTTTTAAACATGTATTACCAACAAAATTTTAACACATTCACTTTTCAAAAGCGGAACAAAATTCTTTGAAGCTGAGTGCACACGATATTAAAAAAAATTTTTGTTTTATATAAATTTTCTTGAGAATTGTATGCAAGTTGTTACTTTTTGGACGTTTTTTCCTGCTAAACTTTTCCAAGTAAAATCTTCTTTGTAAGAATTAGTAAAAAGTTCCAATTTTAAACGAAATTTTCATCTTTACGAGAAACTCTTCTGTCAAGTACATATTCCTTTTTGCTCATAAATTCCCTTATATGAGCCACTGTATCGAACCGACCCGACAAAGACAACCAAATTAATTAAGTATTTTTGTTTCGCCATGCGCGTGTTTAACTTCCGTTTGATTGACAAACTGCCTATTAAAATATCAAATTGGAAGCAATTTTTATTACATCGAAGGTGATCCTGTGGCCAATATGTTTTTATATCCATCTATCTCGAGTGTGATCATCATCATCATCAAAATGATCAAGCAGAGTACCTATATACAAACATACAAGTTAGTAGCTGGAGTCGTGTTTGCTCGTTTTATTGCTTCGTCTAAACTCAATCGCAAACCATTGCGATAGCTCTTATAATTATGACTCCTAAATTAGCAGTCGTAAATGTTTACGATGGCTTGAAATACCGTACCAAATAGAGCATAGCTCCGTTTGGCCCCGGTTGCACATGAGCTATGTCGAATTAGGAGAAATCACGGGCTACCGTATGGCAAACATAAATCGCACAGCAAAATGCACATTCGCGTTCGGATCGCGCCGCGCGCGTAATTTGTAATGTTTACTCGTCCGATCGTAGTAAACTTGAACTTTCTCGAAATGTCTCTTTTGGTTTAGGGAGATGAGGGACGAGACATGGATCATGGATCATGTTTTGGCAAATACGAGGTGTTATATTATATACTACACATCCATGGATGCAGGTGTTATGTTATTTTTTTTATCACAAGAAGACTTTAGGCATAAGTAATTTATAGACTACCGCATTCCTTTTATTTGTTTCTTAGCTTGATTGCAGAGTGCTGCTTGAGTTGTATAGGTTTATTAGAGGCTGGCTGGTTGGCTGTCTGTGGCCGGAGTGTAGCTCCTCACGATTGTGTTCGGTGTGTAGGTATTATAAACAAATCGTGTCCATGTTCAGCATTGATGAATTGTTTGGCCTCCATCAAAATGAAGTGGGCCTTAATCCGTAGCTTCCGACAGCCTTGAATCAATTGATCTTATATGTATATGTTCCTCGATGGAGCTGATTATGAATTTTGATTTGTGAAGTTTTGGTCTTCTATAATAATTGTGGGTAATCTTATGTCAATTGAAAATTATATGACGCATCCTTCTTTGTATGGTAAAGCTTTAAAAGTTAAGTCGATCTTGGTAAAATCATGCTGATCATCATGTTAATGTACATATATACATAGCAAGCAAATATAATCAGATTAAGGGTGGTTTTGGGCGTAGGTGTTGCGCATTATGTTGTTGTTTGTGAATTGAACTATTGAAATTTTCATAATTTGTTTGGAAAACTTAAAGCTTAAAGAATAAGCCTGACAATTTCAATGTAAACTTGAAAATAAATATTTGTGTGTTAATAATTTGATCAACTCTATATGATAATTTATTGAGACTCAATATATAGATTTTTCCATAAACACATTTTGGAAGAAGATACGTCTTATCAATTATGGCTTTTTATTTGAAATATATTTGTTACTTGAGATGTAGATAGGTTCTTTAGGCCTAGTTGAAATTTTTTTTTAATTATTAAACCTTGAAACAAATACATAAAGATGGAATAAACACTTCAATAAGCTGAGCGGTTAGGTCACCGAACGATTGGTGATGCAACTGTACATTATTAACCTGACGTAGAAGGCAAGACAATGCAATGGAAATGGGATTCAAGTATCGAAGCATGTTGAATATTGTTTCGATAATTAATGAATTGGTCGCTAGTGTGATCCGTAATGATTATGAAATAATATCAGGAAGAAAAATAACTTCAACTCGCTCTCAAAAAGTATGCTGAAGTCAAACTAGCCTCAAACTTCTTAATTGGTCATTTATTCACTTTTTGAAATTTCTTCCGGGCAGAGGAACTTTACTTACTTATAGGTCCTCGGAACTATAACGTCCGTGAGCTTTTCCTTGCAGGGCATAGGCCCTTCACTATACTCCTACGTTCCATCGTGTAAGATTTCTTAAGATGTATCACAGCTCTCTTCAACTATTCCTCAGTTGTGCTGATTCCTCTTCAACCGTTCTTCATCAAGTACTTCTAGATCAGCCCACTTGTCTGCCTGCCTAAATGAGCAGGTTCTATTGCATCGCCTGACTCGCAACGCACTCGTCACCTTTTCGAATCGTATGGCCAATACATTGCCACTTGTATCTTAGTATAATAGAGTCTACAGAGTAGACCTGTTCTTGCATGAAGGTCATCATTGGAGATACGGTTGGGCCAGACAATCCTCAAGATGTTTCGAAGACATCTATATATTAACGAACGTTTGCAGCTTTATTATGACAACGGATATGACTTTCCAAATTCTGCACCTATAAAGCAGCACGAATTAGTGATTGTAGCGAAAGAGTCTAAGCTTGGTCTTTAAGCTTATAGAGTTGATTCTCCATATTTTATACAGAATTCTGAACGCCTGCTTTGTTAATCCGATTTGGCTGTTTATATCCAGTTCAGTTCCGCCACCAGTAGAGATAATACTCCCAAGATATTGGAAATTCTCAATCATCGCTACTGGATGCTATGTCCCAAAATATATCTACTTAGATAGATGGAAAAGTTCCAAGGCTGATCTTTTTATTTTTTGTCATATTGATATTTACCCTAACGATTTCATCTTCTCTCTCCACTCTTGTTGTTATTTGATGGAGATCCATGATTCTATGAGAGAGTAAGCATACGTCGTTCGCGTAGTAAAGATGTTCAATTGCAGAGTCCACTAAATTCTTCTATTTCCAGTCAACAAAGCTGCGTGTAGTACATCATTTATCACCAACAGTATACGTGACAGTATACAACCTTGCCTTACCCCACTTTGGATTTCAAACTACTCTGACAACCTTCTTTTATGCAAAACTTGACATTTGGATGTAGCTAATCAACGCGACCGTAACTCAAACAATTCATTCTCACTCATAAGTCAAGCGAGTTATGGTATCAAAACGGCGTAATCTTAACGCTACTTGGGTCACTGAGTTAGGTTGCTCTGGTGGCCGCCATTTCTACCTACCTGATATTTGGATACATCATATGTAGGCTTGATATTAGCAATCAATTCATCTGGGATACCCTCCTGCACAAAGCAAGCCAAAAAATTCTTTTTTGACATTATCGGAGTGGTGATCGATATTCAAAGCACTGTTAGATAATGGTCCGCAAGGTGTTGATGTGATCCAAACAGTGCGCAGTCCTGCTTGTTCGGTGGCCAGTGTGTCTTCGAGATTGTGTTTTATTCACTCCAATATTATTCTTGCAATTATCTTGGCTACTGCAGCCAGCACACATATTCTTCTTCAGTTTTCGCAATGCGTAAGGTCTCCTTTCCACTTCAGGAAAGCTCTGTTTCCCAAGTTCTCCTAGTGAGCCGAAGTTATTGGGGCTGCTCGTAAGAGCTGTGCGGTCTCCTCGAAAATAATAATCTCATAAAATTTTCCTTAAAAAAATGTCAATATTTGCTCATAAGGTATGTAGTTAAGGACACCTACATGCACTATTCTTCAAAACTAAAACACATAATTTCAGATAGCTCTTGAAGAATAAATTGAAATCAAAGAATAAAACTTGTCACCGAAGCAATCATCTTATATTACTATCATATTTCTATATGATCGACATAAATGTATGTACGGTACGTGTGTATATCAACCGGTTGCTTGAATCAATTGTTTAAAAAGTGAAATCTCCTAATGATGTCTTGGGAAAGAAGACCAGCCAAGCTGCTATGCTACGTGACAGTTTCTATCACCGCCACACATAATGAAAATTATCGAATTTGAAAGCGAGAGTACATTTCCTTGGAAATGCTTTATATCTGGAGTGTTACATCAGAGCTCAAAGAAGCTAGCTCGACCATCTGTGGAGGATTGGACTTTAAAACTCGGTTGACCACCAGCAGCAGGGGATCAAGAAAAACACTCTTCGCGCAAGTCAAGTCAAGTCAATTCAACCAAACCATCCAGATCCAGCCAAACAGTCAGCCAGCCAGTCAGCCAGCTATAGGCAGTGGTTGTATATATAGTGCCGCAAAAGACGATACGATGCTAAAGGCAGACGTCCATCGTTGCGCTGTGCTGGGAAAAGTGAAACAAAACCGCAACCGTAATTTGCGAATATCTCCATGACGGAAAGTGTAACAACCAGCTCATTCAAAAAGTGTCCAAGATAATTCCCATCACTTAAAAGTGCTGCTATATATATGTATGTTTGTATATCTATGTATACCGCATCAACTTGGAGGCCCACATCAAATACTGCTACACTCACTCACTGGGACCGGGAGAAGAGCAATATATACATACCTATATATACAACAGGCTACAGGTTTGTGTGCACACAGTTTGCAATCATCGCATCACATTCGCATCGTATCTCGAATAGATACTTTATCCATAAGATGCGAAATTCCAGATCTTCCTGTTTGGTTATTTATTATAAGTTTTTTTTTTTTTTTTTTTTTTCTTCTGCTTAACTTTTTTATATCTCATTTCCTTTGAGACGCACTAGAGCGAACGCTTGAAACAAGACATTTTCCAAAGCACAGAGAGTCTGAGTATATAGTAGAGTGGAGTTGTTGGGAAAACTATAATATCCATTCATGTGTGAAAGAAATTTTCATCGTTCATTCAATGATCGATCGGGTTTTCAATTTTTTTAGATGATAGCTACACTTAGAGAAAAACAAAATAAGTATCAATAATTAACAGTGGCTATTTGATCATTCTTTACCCCTAGTCAGAGTACCCCGTATTGTGCGTCAGTGTCAAAAAGTTTTGATTAAACCATAAAAATTCAATTGAACAAAATTTTAAGGCGCGTTCATTCTACATCAAACAGTAAATTTAAAAAAGGAAAAAAATGTTGACTTTAAATGAAACATTTTATTAAAAATGTGTAGAGCTTTTTAAACAATACAGTCTGAACATTATGTGCCTTGTTGATAGTGTTTATCAACAAGGCACATTCAAAGATCAATTTTACAAAAGTTTCAACTTAGAAATAATTTCCATCATAACTTCCTTTTTTTACTCCGTGTAATTGGCTAGCTAAAGTTACTCTGGTTTTTTTTTGTCGCCAAAAGCAAAAGTGCAATTTAAGTGATGCGTCTTTTGCCACAACTCTAACAAGAGTTTGTTGCATTATGATATGCTGACAGTTTCACTCTTCTGTCGTTGGTCTTGGTAACGGTATGATAGTTTGGTAATGGAATGATGCGAAGATCGTCTTTAGAAAAAAAAAAAAAAACTTTCTCGGTTTCAATGAACCTATATATAAACTGTCGTAATAGATGTTATTAGAATCGATTAAAAATAAAAACTATAACGAGTTGAGAAATATGAAATGAAAAATCAATAAACCCTCCTCAATATGTAAAAAATATGTAAGTAAACAGAGGTACTTAAAAAATTTCTTTTAAAAATTTACATTTAAACTTGTTGTTATGAAGAAAATCCATTATTTCATTATCAGAATAACAATCATAAAGAAAGCTTTCTAATTGAAAGAGCCTATTATATAGGCTTTTTGTGTATAGATGTACTATATAATTATAATTTATAAATTAGCCTTTACTTCTATTCGAATTGAATGAGGCCTCTCAACCCTAATAATTTCAGTACTAAAATGTAAACCTTCGATTAACATCAAAAGGCCTTTTAAGATGGTGAAATTTTTAATACATAATAAATTAAACACGGTTATTATATGTTGGCCCGCACCAAATGATAAAATGAAACTTTGCATACACCTACCCCAAATCCTATAGTGTGTCCAAGCAGGGGGTTGCATACATACCTCACTTATACGCCGTAATGCATGAGTGCCAGCACTGTACTAATTTTCTTTCAAATAAAACATCAACATATCAATATTATCATCTAAGCCTCTAAAAAATTTGAGACTTATGAGTCATGTCTCATTGTTAACAAAAAGTATTTGGGGTTTGTGTCCCACTTGGGTGGATGTTATTAATTATTATTAACTAAAGATTTTTGTTTTCGAGATTTTTTCAATTCTAGATTTTTGTTTTCGAGATTTTTACTTTCGAGATTTTTGTTTTCTAGATTATTGGTTTCTAGATATCGTGGTAAACCCTATTTTTCTTCGTGTTGTTATTTGTTGCTATATAATTTGTATGGCTCTATATATAGACTTTCTTCTAAAATAGTGGCATATTATGTCCAAATGTGAATTAAAAATCCTACATGGAAGTGAAATCTCTCGCACAGTTTCAAAAGTAATGGCAAATTTTAAAAGTATTTTGTTTATAATGTAAATGATAATATTATGAGGAATGACATATATATAAAAAGGCGTGTTTTTTTTTAATATCTGAATAAGCGTTATTATAAAAGATTAATTCCAAGCTTTCGGGACGCTATAAATTCAGTGAAATTCAGCATTTAAGAAAATGCTAAAAAAATCTATTTCTTCTCGTTTTCAAGTTTTCGAGACCTGTATAAGAAATTACATAAATTATCTTTTGTTCGTAGAGACATTTTTTTTTACGGAAATATTTTTTTCGCATGTTTTTCGTTCCCTTAGAAGCTTCTTTAATTTACAACAAAAATTGTAGACTCCGATATCGCAGTCCAAAGTTATAGATTTAAAGTTTTAAAACTTTATAAAAATTCGCTGCTACGCCAATTGTGTCGATATTGTTATTTTTGGAGTGAATACGATATCTAGATAATTTTTGACTTTAATTTTGTAGTGATAGCTAGCTTAAAAGAGTTAATTGATTTTTTTTTCTAAATTCAAATAAAAATTATAATGACAGGGTTTTTCATCTGGATTTTATTAATTTGATTTAATTGCTGGTAAATGACACGATTAATTCGTAAAATATTAAATTCAAATATTATATAAAACACTTCAGCTATTACGACACAATTGGTGAAGAATCGGATTTGTAAAAAAAATAAAATTACTCAGTTACATGGTAGAGTTTCCAGATCTTTAATCTTTGGAAATTCTCTGCAACTTGTAAAATGAAAACAAAACTGAAAAAGTAAAATTTTAAATTTAAAACTACGAAAAAATCTTTCTTCCTTGTACGGCACTAAGAAACAGTTTTCGAGATCATATAGACAAATTTAATACAAGAATTATGGAGAAGTAATAAAAAAGTTTTTGAAAAAATTACCACATATATTTTTTTTCAACAAATAGTTCCATGAAATATTTCTAAGAATTAAAATAAATATAATTTAATGGCCAAACATGTACTGAAAGAGCCGCACTCTCTAAAAAGAATGATGTTACTATTTTAACGAGTATAATCTATTCAAACATTAATTATTCCTCATTCCTGACATTTTAAATTAATAACAATAATTTTAAACATTGATATTTGCTAATTTGTGAGGTGACAATGGAGCAAAAGCCACGTACCTACATTTCAAAACAATTTTACGTTGTGTGCCGTGCGCCTTAAATTTTGTATTTCCCGCAAACATTTTCGCCGAAAATTTTAATTTATTCCGGAGTACATTTTTTGGTAGTGTCAATGTCCAGTGCCTATTTTTTGCGCAGAAAATTATTTTCATTTAATTTGTTGATGCTAAGATGAGAAGAAGCGTATGTACACTGTACGCTGCAATTTGTTTCTTGTGTGCCAAAAATCTAACGGAGTCAGATAGAATGGCGTTGAATGTTCCACAAAAATTTGTGTGCTTTCGGGCATCTAAATTGACACACGATTTTCATTCGCAATAATTTTACTTCATAAAAGCAAATTAAATATTTAATCATCTTTGTCACATTACTTTTAAAACTTAATCGCCAGCTGATGTCAATATATTGTCGATTAAAATGTGAAAAAGTTATAATTTGTCTGTCTGCGGTTCATAAAAACTTTCAAACTAAAATTTCAGGATATGAAAAATTTGTATTATCCGAAATATTAAAGATTGTCTTTTATTTGCCAAATTCAGGAAAATGAGATATTAAAGATCTCAGCAATCTCAATTACTTGAACGGGATTCTCAGCTTTGCTGTCAAAATGCTGAAAAAAGAAGAAATGAAAACAATTTTTAACAAATTAATCTGTTTAAAGAACAAAATTTGTGGTCTTAATTATGATAAAATTGATAACGTCTTTTCCTTATTGACCGCAAAAAAGATTTAGTTAGTGAAAATAAATAAGAGACAATTGGACTTTTATTCTATATTCATTAGTTTATCGTTAATATTCATGTTAATGGAATCGTATATGCGTCAAGTTTTGATGGAAAAGGTACACTTTTTATCAATTTGTAGTTGTAGATGAGAGGATTCATATTATGGAGTTCCGTGTCATTGAAAAAAGAAATTTGGATTCGCTGGCTTCCTTTTTGACAAATTGAAATCTTTGAGATTTCATTTTTGTGAATTGGCCAGCTCAGGTTTCTCATGATCCCTTGGATCTCATAAGTCTCAACAAATATCTAAAAACTGAAGGTAATTCTTCAGTGAGATTCCTAAATTTTGATGTCAAAAAGCTGAGACTGTTATTTTTTGGATTCGTTATTTTTTGCGGCATTTAATCAATTCATAAAAAGAGATGAAGAGTAGCTCTTGACTTCTAGCGGAGAAATCTTGTTCACGTTTCTCTTCTCAGCTCAGTAAAGCTGACAGAAGTTTGGTCAATTAGATCTCAGAAACTAACTAAATAATAAATATTACCTATTTTATCTCAATTTTCCAAAATTGACAAATAATTTACAGGGTAGAAATTTTACAAAATTGTCAGTAGGTACATCATGTATCTCATCAAATTGTTAAAAAAAACTCTTCCCTAGAAAAACACTTTAGATATTTGGAACCTACGGAGATCTTGTACAATATTTGTTGATTTTGTTTTTGTTGACTTGTTTTGGTTTTCTTCCGTACCGACAATATTTTAAAATCATTTCATTGACGGACTTAGTCAAAACAATAGTTGTTGTTAAATATTTCTTTCAATTGTTCGCTAAGAAAACTATTGACCAAATTCTGTTGTCATCTTCAAGGAGCACTTATACGAATTTCATAAAAAATTTTTTAATTTTAATATTTTTTTTCAAGGTCATTAATATACACATTCATTGCCACTTATTTCAATGATTTACGTCAAATTCCCTCACAATGGCAATTATTGTTGACTTTCTGTCGATAATTTTGTTGATTCAGGGAGAAGCTCTCAGATTGTTAATCTATTGCTGCTTATTTGAAGTTGTTTGAAAAACCTGTCCTCATCATCAGCATGATGTGCTTTCAAAAATATTGCTCCAATTACACATCCAAACACCCCGTAATCGACAAATGGAAGCAAAAAAAAATAATAAATTTAAATTGTAATAAATGTGGTTCCTCACGAAAGAAATAATTTCGACAATTTTGAGGGCTAATATTTTTCTTTATGATTTGTTTCCTCTTTTAATATATGTGGTAGCATCTAAAAATATAATTATACAAAAAAAATCTAAAGTGCCCAATAAGCTAAGAAAATCTTCTCTTACGCAAGTTTTTTTTTTGTATAAGGTACAATGTGCCACTGCCGGAGGCCAAAAATGGTCATCTATTGAAGCCATTACGGGCATTAGAAAAGAAGCCGACAATATAATAACGAAATTGTATTACAGTGTGGTTCGAAAGTACAAATTCATCTTGAAATAATTTAGATGTCAATACATATAATAGAAGCACATACTATACAATCTTTTGGTGCTTTCATCAAATAACAAATTTTTGCTCCAGTTTAAGTGTTTTCTTTTTATTTTAGGGTGTTTTGCACTTTGTTGTTGGACAGAAACAAAAAAAAAGAAATAATTGGCTCAGATTATATTGTTAGGAGACTTTCGTCTTCTATGCCAATCTGCCGAAACGGGGTCAGTTACGCACTTGTTCGGATTTTTGAATTTGATGTGTGCGTGTGTTAGCCAATCAATCAGTCACGCAAAGAGAATCACCTTCATATAATCCAGATAACCACATACATTTATTGCGGTAAGAGGCTACTTTAGACAAAATGCCCAAGCACACAACATTTTTCAAACGCTAGCCACTGAAGTTTGTAAAGATTTTTTTATTTAATGCGTTTTGTTGGTCTTAAGTGTAGATAATGAGTTGAAAATTCCCCAAAACTAATTACAGCCATCATGTCAGCCATGGTATTCCCTAGCAAATACCATCGTCTCCTTGCACATCCGTTTGGATCAGGTTTAGAGGCACAATGATTCATTGAGCTGATAAATTAATTTTGGATTTATTATTGCAAGCATATAACATACACAATATACACAACTCAGCTACACACACACACTCACAGATGTATATGTTGGCTAAAACAAGATTATAGATTTTATCCATCTTTACATACATGTGTATTTATATATAGATAGATAGGCTGGAAGGAATTAGAGAAGGAGATGAAATACCGCAAAATAAAGTGAAAGTGCTCCATATGCCGCCGCATCGTTTTTAGCGTTACGCTAACGTAAAAGACTGCTTTGGCTAAATGCGTTGATCGGCTTTTATGGAGCTCCATATATTATGTGCATGTGGAGGAAAGTATATGAAAAAAAAATAATGTATGTAGTGTAGGTACTTGGGCAGATTGAAAATTTGTAATCATGTTAACTTTGAAGACTACATATTGTGGTTTTCCTGTGGCTCAATTACATTTTTTATCCGAAGGTACATAAAATTACGTGATGCTCTTCCGCTGACTATTAGATCTGGTGATCGCATCACACAGAGTAACCGTTTCTTTTTCTTTGCTGGATTGTGATTGAATTGATTTAAATCCAGCCATCGTTATAAGAAGGAGTTGCATAAAATGTGTCGCAATAATAATTAAAAAAGTACAAGGATATTTAAAAAATCAGTTTTTTTTTTACAAAAAATAAGAAAAATAAAAAAAATTAATTTACTGATTAGCTTACTGATTAGCTTACATTTACAACATTTTATAAGAAGATGTTTATATCATCATGTCAGCGGTTGTTATTTTGCATAATGTTAAATGACATATTTATCAGTGTTGTGTAAATATTTCTGTTCTTTATATTAATGTCTTATAATTAATCGAGGAAATATTTTACAAGCAGCTTTTCATTTCAAGGCTGTAATATGGAGCAACATTATTATCTCCTGAGTTGGTTTTGACAATGAACGATGTACAACTGGGAGACCTACATGTGAAGCTATTATGTGGAAGCATTGTGACCTTCCTGACCCCCACTTGACCAACACTTCACAAAAAAAAATAAAAAAAAATAAAGCGCACCAAAAATGATTTACTACAAAACAAAAGACCTGCTGCACAAACTTTTTACAAAAAAAAAAAACGTTATTTTGAATGTTATCGATGTAATTTACTATTAACAGGTCAGGTATATGCTTAAACACATATACATTTTTGTAAAATTAATTTTTCTTCATCTTATTCTTTCTCAAACAAACGAAAGAGCTGATATGCGAACTTGTTTAAAATTAAGAATATAAATATGTACCTATTATTTTTGTTTCTATTGAAAACTCATTTAACTTTTGCTTAGTGTCATTTTAAAGAAGGACAAGCAAGTCATGCACATATAAGACGAAATACTTTATGCGTTATAGCATTGAGCATTTACTCGTTTTTCGATTTTATTTAAATTGCCAGATATGTGTGTTTAATTAAAATCCAGTGCAAGGCGTCCACTTAGACTGCCCAACCTGAAGCTCTAGAGTCATCGTCGTCGTTTGCTGCCGCCACCGCCGCTGGACATTTTGATTTATTGCAAAATGATTTTAGAATAACCATCAGCAGTCATTAATGTAGTGTGCGTATATATGTGTGCACTATGCAAACTCCGTTACTATATTTAATCTACAATGCCGGTCGCCTATAGCAATGTCAAAACTGACATATGGACACACACATTCATGTATACACAAATATAATTTAATAAGCGATATGACTGAACGACACTACGACGATGATGACGACGACGCAGTCACTCTTACCAATTCCCCAAGCTAAACACTCTTTTTTTTTTAACGACAACGACGACAAACTTTTAGTGCTGAAGCTAAGAGCAGTGCGGGAAATAAAAAAGCAATTGAAAAAACCAACCGCCCAACAGACATAAACCTATAAACTTTTCTAGCTCACCTTAGATTTGCAATTCCTGTTTACCTCACTTCTCTTTACTATCACCAACAGCAAGATCGTCATCGTCGCTCTCAATGTCCCGAATCGATTGGGAATATACATGTGATTTGCTCAAACGCGCTGATAGACAGTGGTTCAGAAAAGGAAAAACAAAACAAATTTTGAATTTTAAAGTTTTTGATATTGTATTGGGTGTTGTATTCTTAATTTTTATAATATTTTTTAAAAATTCATAAAAGGGATAAGGCCTTGCAATAATTTGCTAAGATACTGGAAATAATACCATTTTTGTAAGTTTTTTTTTCAAGAAGATTTGGCACCCATTTAATTTTAATTGGGATAATAACGTACATGTACTTAATGCAAATTGGGAATCAAACCCAGACCTTCAGCATGACAGTCCAACGCATCAACCATATTACACCACGGGCCGATACCAACACTCAAACACAATATTATGCCCTAGTTCTTCACGAGTTGTCGTTCCACCAAATTTATTTATTTATTAAATAAATTTAACAAAGTTTTAAAAAAATATTTGTTGCATTTTGTAATGCTGATACTTTTCGTGATTTAAAAAAAATATTGTTCTTAGAACTAAAAATAAGGATAAGTACTAGGTACCTCTGTTAGAATCGATTTTTTTTTGTTTTACAAATTCTCATTATTACTCTAACTGATTTAAATTAAAGGCGTTAGGCAATAACGCCCAAATCAATTTGGAAATATGGCCCAATTTTTTTTATCAAAAAAAAAAAAATTGGAAATATGGTCCAAATTTATATTTTTCCAAATCTTAAGTTGGAAATATCGCCCAAATATTTTCAATGTAAATTGTTTTTGTAAAATTTGGGTGTTATTTCTTCAATTTTGGGCGATATTTCCAATCATTTTTTTTAATTTGGGCGATATTTCCAAAGTGAAATTTCAATGATAAGATAATCTTAAATTGGTCGTTATTTCGTAAGATTTGGGCGTTATTTCCTTTTTTAAAATTTTTAGTTTGGGAGTTCTTTCCTTTAAAAAAAAAAAATTAAAATTTTGAAATAACGCCCAAATTGAGAATAATAAAAACAACAACAATTTTTCAGAATTCATTTGGGCGATATTTTCAAATCGATTATTAGCGTTATTTCTTTGGGCGTTATTGCGCAACGCCAAATTAACTTGTATACCTTGACTTACAAAAAAAAATATTTTGCTTTAAAAAAAATCGTTCGAGCTGTTTTCGAGATAAATACATTTTTCTTTAAACCCTCCAGACCAGGATTGTGGGGTTTAAGGAATCATGATTACGTAGTAGGTACAGAGTACAAACATACATACATACAGACAGACAGGTTGCAGATCATCTTTATGTAATATTTCGATTTAATTTTTTTACCAATTTAAAACTTTAATTATTAATTATATTAATTATATTAATGTTAGTTTTACGTATTCTATTCGTAGGTGTGATATTTTTTATATGTTGTTTTTTCGATCCAGAAGATATTTAGATTTAAATATCTCGAAAGCGCGTTAACGAGTTTATAACTATAAGTTGAGTCTATATTGCTTTGAACATAAATAACAATACCTACAAAATTTTTGTTAGTGTTAAATAAATTCTACAAATTTTATTAAATTAATACATACAATCAGGTTTATGATTTTTATAATATTTAAATATTGATTGTTTTAAAAAAAATTTTTAAAAAATTTCCACATTTTAAATACGTGCCAAAAAGGGGCGGGGCCGGAAAAAATGTAAAAGTTGGCTATCAAGAAGAACTGGTTTTCCATAATTTTTGCATATCAAAACTATTATTTCAAGAAAATAAAATATACAAAAAAAAACTAAGTGATTTTAATAATTTATCTAAAATTTTCATCGAACTATAAATACAGTGGTTCTAGTTGAGTTTTTTAAGATTTTAAATCCCTCCTCATTTACAGATTGCACCACTGTATAATACTATTTGATGTTGATGCTTATTTATTTGTTCATTTGGTCTACATCGAACGAGTACGCCACAATAATAATAATGATACGGATAGTGAACGCGAACGCGAGCGCGTGCATACCGTGCTCTATCAAATAATGGTGTGTCTCTAATGGCGGCGGATAAGTACGGCACATTATGCACTCGGATTGCATTGGCCGAGGCATATGCATCACCACGGAATCGGAATCGGGACGAACATATACTCAACTCAGCTCGGTTCAGCACGTGCTATGTGATGTGCGCTACCACTGCTTAGAAGTCATTTGTGGCATGGGTACAATTGCTTGTTAGGAATGGCGATGGCGTCGTCGCATTAAAACTCCCCAAGTGGATCTTGACGAGCACAAAGCGGAAACTTTTTGCTCCTTCTGCTATGTATGTGGCATGTTGTAGGACGTCGTCGTTGTTGGTTTGAAATAAAAATGTACGCCTTGGCAGAGCACATCATTTCCACGGGAGACAAAAGGCGCGAGGTGAGGTGGAAAATTTGCATGCGCTGCATTGTGTGCTCTGGGTTGGTGGCATCTCCTACAATACGTCACTACAACATGGAGATCGAGATTTTTTGGTTAATTGAATCTTCTTGCCACAGATACTCAGTGATACGTTACATTCGTCGATTGTGATCGTTGAGACGTCCGTTCGTCGCTCGCTCGATCGTCGTCGGGCGTCTTGTAATAGGGAAGAATGTGAACGACTTTCAAAAGTACTCCAAGCAAGCACAAATATACTTATACTCTATGTCCGCTTTATTGTAGCATCAGCTATCGGCCACAATTTGGACTCACTTATATATATACTTGCAGCATGCGGTGATCGGTTGATCAACAAGGAAATGTTACACCAAAATAAGCAAGAAGGAAAAAGTATAGAAGACAAAAAAACAAAGTATTGAAATGGGACCAAAGACATTTTAATATCGTTCAGTCGAAGTAGACTATGACTATGCGAACATCGGAGATGTTAGTCGGGCCAAGCGAGGACAAACCGCACAAACAAAAAGAAGCAGATAGACGTCCCAACGAACAACAACGACCAAAAGACCAACAACGCTTATAGGAGCTTCGTTTTAGTTTTCTTTAAATCGATTTGCATGGCACTGAAGTGCGCGGCAAACACTGCTGATCGCTGGCATGGGGGTGGGCGGTTGCTTCAGTAAACAGGCAATTGACGCGCGCGTACTTTTTTTTTAACTTTATATATATTTTGTGTCTTCTTCTGTGTAAAATGTAGAGTGGTAAATTTTTCAGGCAATTTTCACTGCAAATTATTGACATTAAAATTTTATTCATACAGAACAGTTTTAATGGTAATAATATGCATCATCGCATGAGCGTGTAGATGGTATTAGTTTATTTTTATAAAGGTGTACTCTCCTTCTTTTTTATTTGAATCAGTTTAAAAGTTAATGCTAAATTGTATGGCGGAGGTTCATATGTTTTATAAACTCAGTTGAAACTTAGTTCTGTAAGATACAAATTTAAGCAGAAAACCTAATCATTAATTTCACTGTGCATCTGAAATCTTTAGGAAATCATCTTTTTTGTAAATTTATAGATAAAAAAAAGTATCGCCAATATATCGTAATAGTTTTAGGAAACGAATATAATTTTTTGATAATTTTAAAATTTAAATCAAACCAAAAAATGATTGGCCTACTACTTTATCTCGATCTATAACAGCGTTTCATTAAATAGTTAAGGTTGAGTAAAAAGGCACTTAAAAGTTGTCCAAAAAATTAAGATTCAGCTACAACACTCTAACTATTTAAATGGTGTTCTTTAATACAATTCGAACCTTTCTATTATAAGCTGAAAAATTAGGTATTATTATTTTAAAATTCTCCTTTCTTTGCATTTTAATTAGAAAAAAATATTGCTAACTGTGTTTCTTAACAGATCAACCCGAATTATGTTTAACAATGTGAAATAAAATTATATTGTATGTCCACCAATCGTAGACTGTTTACTCCTCTTACTTCCTGCCCTTCTCCCCTAAAAACTGAAAGTTTATGAAAACTCAGTTCCCTTGTGTGAAAGGGGACTTTGATACTATTTATAGTTTTATTAAAATGTTAAAAGCATAGTATGATGCTAAAACGTTTAAAATTTGGAAAATTCTGTTTTAACCTAGCATAATACTAATAAATACTTTAAAATCATTAATATTCATTCAATTTTATAACGAAAATTAAGATGGGGAAACATAAGAATGTTGGTTTTTGAGTGCAAAATTGTAATAATATTAAAATATGATAATGGAAAACTTATATTATCTAAAAGATCTACATTTAAATTTTTCCATTTAATTCAATATTTATTAACCCCAAAACTGTAAAATTGATTATGAAATTACTTTCATAAAAGGTCTGTTATAGCAATTAAAAATATATTGCAAATTGCGCAAAATCGAAAAGTGAAACAATTACTTAGACTTTGTTTTAAGAGCCTCAGGCCATTTTACAAAAGCCTACTGGTTTTTTTTTTGCCAAAAGATCATATTTATAATATTGAAAGCCTCTTTCATTTTTTATTAGCAATATACCAAAAGGTATATGATCATCATCATCAACATCTATCTGCAAGTTATTAGCCTATTTTCGAACTTACATGATAAAAACCTATAATGAAATTTACTTAGCCTATTTACAACGCCCATAGGCAGCTCTTAATATTCATCAACAGTATATACCTATACCATATATACATATACATTTTTCCTATAAAATTGATTTTTTGAATTATAATAAAGTGAAATTTTAGCAAATTATAAAGCGAAACAGGGCATTAAATCACCTATTAAGGTAAAAAAGGGAGATAACAAACTATTATAGTGGTTATGATGGTCAAGAAACGGTTGTAAATGATTTTAATTAGTATTTAAGTTTATACTTTTTCCAAAACAAAGAAATCATTAGAAATACAGTTAAATCTTGTTGTAGTTAAAATGAATGACTGTAAAAGCCAAAACAAAAATAGCTTTCTTCAACTTAAACATTATGCAGTAAAATTATGTGTGGCGTTTTTACAAAGATTTTTCAACGGAATTAAAAGGTGTGATTCAGAAACGATCAACACAACTAGAAGTCATGAAGTTGATTTGATTAATAATACGATTTTAAAAATAATTTAAACTTCTTTAAAAAAAAGAAGGATAATTCTCTGGACTGCTTGACATAGTTGCATATACTGTCATGTGTGTATACATACAAAATATCTTTCATCACTCAATTAAAAAAAAAAAAAAAAAACAACTTAAACTTATGAAAAAAAATAACAAATTGTTAGGTATTTTTTTCAACAACTTCCTGTCAATCCAGTCAGTTAAACAAGATGAACAATCGAGTATAAGAATTAATACGAATTTATTATAATCTGATCTTGGTTTAATTGCATATGGTACATTGGTATTGTTCTAACCTGTTAGTTTGTTTATTTCTTTGATTTATTAAAGTCAAATTATTTTTTTTTGGTTTGTCCTCTCACTTAATTATATCAGATTCATCAAGTAAATTAAACACATATTAAGTTATTGCCTGCAATAATGCAAAACCGCAGTAACTTTTTATTAGCTTGTTTGTATTAAATACACAATTAATGCAGGAGATCTAATGAAAAATATCCGGCAACGCCATATTTAACACACCCAGTAATAAAAATTTGTTGTTCTTAGCTTATAACTTAATATAATACATTGAAACTTTTTAGCTTTTGTAATTAAAAAATATAAAAATATAATTAGATTAAAAAATTTAACTTATTATTTATTAAAGACAAGTTTTAAGGCTAATCTCTTGCATAATGTAATTATTCATTAAGTAATTGATACTGTTGCTTACGATAAGTACCTATGTACCTACATAGGCACGAAGCGTGACTTTTTCGGGAGCGGAAGCACCCAACGTGAAAACATAAATTAAAACCATCTATCTATAATATTTGTTTTTTCGTAATGAATTTGCTCTGCTAATTCTTCATATTTTGGTTAAAAGGTACAAAATTAAGAAATTTTGATGTGACTTTGGGATGGAATTTGATCTAAGTAGGCGATATAAAGAATGCATAGGTGTTAAGCATTCTAGTAAATTTTCAGCTTTCCTAAGAGAATTGTAAAAAAAAAAGAAAAACAAGAAATACTGGCAGTGATGTTGTGCATTCTCAGTTAACTTGGATCAAGAGAAGAGGGACATTTTGAGTTGTATTTAGCAAATAAAAAGATAAAAGATAATTATGTTCAAATAATGATGATGGGAATTTATTAAACCGGGATTAAAGGAGAATCAACTAGTAATAACCTAATGGCAATCTTTTATTTTAATTTATGAATATTTTATTTTTAGAACTTCTTAATGGAAGCACTCATTCCACTCAATATATGAACGCTTCGTCCCTGCTTCATATATAATAATGTTATGCATTTAAATTATATAAAAAAAAACAAGAATGTCTTGCTATGATATGGGTACGCAAGTTAATTTAATTGGCAAAATTTTAGACGGTTAAGTACGGTTTTAAAGTATCTTTAGAATGCTGGTAGGTAGGTAGAAACAGAAATTTCCAAATCTTAAACTAGTTAGCAACGTGCTGTCTTTTTAACATTTTATTAAAGTTATAAAATAACCAAATGCCTATTTTAACAATATACTAACTCCAAATGTAACTTTGTTAATTAAAAATGTGATAATGGATATTTTATGTTTACTTGTTTGCACGAAATGTCACTATTTTATGCGTGATCAGCTGAAGTTTGTTAAGAAAATAGGTTAAGTATTATACTTGATTAAGAGAAGTTTAAAACTAACATTTTAGTAAAGAGATTTAAAATAAGTAAATTGTTAGTTAGTATCATGCTAATTTCATAACATCAGACTCTTTAAAATTTTGTGGCAATGTGTCGTCTAAAACTTTTAACGCAAATTTTCTGTTTTTTTCATGAAATAAATAAAAGATATTATTTTAAATAACTTAAAAACACTTATTTTAAGTATTTTTAAGTTATTTAAAATAATATCTTTTTTTAGAACAAATTTACTTATACAGCAGACGCTCGATGTAGTGAATCTCGGTAGAGTGAAATATCCAGTATAGAGAAGACACAAAATTTTATACAGACTACTCTAAATAGTGAACAAAAGTTATCTCAATATGGTAAACACACATTTTTTTCAATATTTAACAAGATTATGCCAGCTGTAATGCGTTTACAGCATTTTGGATTTTTTTTTAAATATTCATTTATGTGTTTCGTACAGTTGAACCATATTTGCAAATGTTTTCCCAAGCGCAGGTATTAAAGTTATGAAACTTTTGCAAGAAAAAGCAGTGCAAGTCAATTTTACAAATTTAGTTATTATTTAAAAAAAAAAACTAATTTGTACCTGGAGTTATGAAGTTTTTCGTTTTTATGAAAAATAAAGTTTATTGTTTGTAATTTATTAGGTTATGAAATATTTATGTTTTTTTTCTAATTGAAATTGCTTTACGCTTTAATAAATGAAGAAAATATTCAATTTCTATCAAATTAACATTGGAAAACCTTTTTAGCTTCTCACACGAAATAGTGAACAATCTCGAAGTAGTGAACAAGCCTGATTTTAATTACTTCACTATACCGAGCATATACTGTATTATACCTAAATTTATGTTTTATTCAACCAGCTGAAGTGAAAAGTTAGATTAAGGTAATTAAAAAAAATTGTTTAGAGCATGGGTGATGATGTATTTGGCTTTGTAATGGTTTTTTAAATTTCTTAATCCCATATTGTAAAATTTAATTTATTTTTCCGAATTAAAAGTCCAAATTAAAATTGTATTAAATTTGAATTTGAATTTAAATTAAGCAATATTGAGTCGTATTCATATAGTAATTTTATTTTAACTTTTGCTATAAGTTAAAAGTGAGTTAAAATTAATCTTCTGAGATTATTTTATTTTTTATGGTTTTGCATTCTAATATTTTAAGAAGAATAATTCAATAAACTTATATTTTTAATAATACAAAATGTGATTTGGTTACGAATATGATCTACATTCAATTTTGATCTTAAACCGAAGTTTAGCATAACTGACTATATGAAAACGTCTAATTATAAATATTTTAATTGTTTTAAAATTTTAAAAGTATTTTTTAAAAAAGATTTATATAGAAAATAATTTAAAGGAATGAGTGCAGGAATTAAATCGGAGTATAATTGGGAATACCAGCAATTATTTTGTAATATTAAACTTGAATCCATCTAAAATGTTTTGTATTGAACTGTTCGGTTTTTTTTTCAAATCCAACGAAAAAAAGATCGATACAAAACTCACGCATTTTTGATAAAATGATGTTGAAGCCAAACTGCATTAAATAGTTTGGAAAGAGCAATAATGGTATTTTTTTTCAAATGAATTTTGTTCTACTTTTTGGCTTGATATGTTTGCATGTGTATTTAATTTCATGAATGTATTGATTATGTATTTAAATGCTATTCAAATTTTACTATTTTACTATTTTCAGTACAAATAAGAAAAATTCAGAAGGGGTTTTTGTGTGATAACACCCATGCCAAGCTTTCGCAACATCATATTAATATTGAAGAAAAATTAAGATTTGGAAAATTCAATTCATTACTCATTAATCATTATATATGTGTTATTTTAGAACATTTCATTGACTCTCAATCATTTCTATGTGCGTGTTTGTTAATCAGAAGGAATGGAGGGGACCTACAATTTTCTACCAAGTCTAAACGGTGTAGAAGAGAAGAGTTGGTTTATATATTATATTATAGAGCTTAATTATGAGCTGCTTAATAATATTTGTGAAATACATGCATTAGGATAATAACAGGATTTTTGAATTAATTTTTAACTTTTTATTTATCGTATGTATTGAAGAAAAATTTAAAAATTATTATGATTTAAATGTAACCATCTTTGGAAATTAAAGAGTATTTATAAATTCCAAATATTTAAATAACTTTTATCATTAGATACATCATAACTACACGTCTCCGAAAAGATATTGAGTAAAGTTAAACAGTATGTGTCCTTAAAATTTTTGTTTGTTATTTTATCAAGTTGTTAACCACATTTCTGTTTACATATTTTGTTTATTGATTTTTTTTTTAATAAGAGATCTTAGACTAGTTATATTATATTCACATCTTAATTTATTATTACCAAATGTTAGCTCAAATGGATATTTTAAACACACAATCTAAGCGTTCAACTTATGTTTACTATTTAATTTAAAAAAAAGCTTGATTTGTCACTAGCATCGCTTTCAACAATAAATGTTAAAGGTCTTATACCTTAATTTAAAAATTTGAATTTAAAATAAAATGTAAGAGGCCAGATATAGCAGACATATCACTGAAAATCATCATTCAAAATCTGTTTTTCGCAAATCATTATATTCAAATAAATAAACAAAAAAAAAACAGTTTACTGTCGAAATAAAAAGTTATATGTATGTATGAAAATTTTAAGAAGTTAGAATCTGCAATGAGTATTGTAACAAAATCTTTGATTAAAATACAAGATATTAGTGGAAAAGAGATTTAAAGTTTTCCCGTTTTACTTACGTAAAAATATAAACTAATGACCTGTTTAAAAAAAAATTAATATAAATCGGGAAAAAAAAGAATGCTGTTCTGAACATTTTAAAATTAAAAACTCTTCCCATAATATTTAGCCATAGAAAATTTGGCAATTTTTTTTTGATTTTTAAAAAACTGCGATATTAAAATTAGTTAAGTTTTTGGGCCAAAATTATTATTTTTTACTGAAATATAATATTATTTAAATTATTAGCTTTATATAAGCATCAAAATAATAACGTATTAGAAATTGGAAAATTAAATTAAAATCTTAAATTATAAATTTAATGAGTTTTTTGTTTTGAGTTTTTTCTTTGTTTACTATTTTTAAAACTGTGATGGGATAATAAACGCCTTTATTTCCAATCCACTGTGCCGAGTAAAATTCTTTCCTATTTGTTTATGTATTTCTCCTTAACAACTAGTAGCGTGCAATTTATGTTTAGGTTTAAAATGCACACAGTTATTATTATTATTTTTGTTATTTATTTCCTTATTTTTAATTGCATCACATCAGTCCTGATTTTAAAGTTAATTTGATTAGCTAAATTCTTCCAGATCCACTAAACATAAATAATAACTTTTTTATTTCTGTTATTGATTCGGTTATCATTTTTCCCAAACTTTTTATAATATCTGTGCTGTTTGTAAAAATAAAAATAAAAAAATATATTTTCTATCATTAGAATTTAGATATTAGTAAAAAACAGTTGTCGTCCATTGTTCTAAATGTATGACGAGATAACATTTTACTATAACTAGTATCGCCCTGTGTCGAAATTCGACATTTTTCTTTTTTAATTTAATTTTTTTTTCAATATACACAGTGCTCGACAGTGCAAAAACAAAAATGACCCACAGTGTGTAAATGCGTGTCTCAAGTATATTCTGCAAATCTCCGCAATTGTGGCTTTCCAACCATATAAAATTTATCGAAATCGGTCAAATACTTTTTGAGAAAATGGTACCACAAAATTTATTTAAGGCTATTTATATATAGATTTCTGAATTGAAATTTTAAAATAAAATACCTAAATTTTAACTATTATGTATTTAAATAAAATAAATAAAAATTTTGAGAAGCTACTTAGAAAATAACAAACGCATGGCAACTCAGAGAGCTTATTAGTTTAATTTGCAATTGTCGGATTTAATTATAGTAGTGAATATAATTATATTGCTATAGTAGATATTAATAAAGATAGAAAAGTTAACTTTATAAATAAACCTTTAAAACAAAATTGGCAAAACAACACCATAAATAAACCAATTAATATGCATGATAGATTTAAAATCCGAAATGGGACGCTTAATGATTAATTTAATTTAGTTCTTATGTTGGGGTATTATTTATTAATAGTAGGTACCTAATTAGATTCGAAATATTTTTATAAAGTTCTTAACACATATGTCTGGAGAAGAAGGTTATTCCTTTTTAACTTCCTATAAACAACAAATCTTCAACTAGTGTACTTAATTAAATTAAAAGATTTTTTTTTTAAACTGTTGTTTAGGTAAAAACTTGCATTAGTTCGAGATTCATGAACTTAAAATAATTTACATATCTACTTGTTATTAGTTTTTATTAATTTTCTAAGTGCTTTTAACTTGACAAAGATTAGATGTGTATTGCAATTTATATAAACTAATTTACCTAATTGCCTGATTACCTTTAAAACTCTATCTATTGATATTTCATCACTTCAAAAAAATATAATTTTTTTCCGGTGTTCTCATAGCTGAACCTTGTCAATGCCGAGCTTTTAGTTTTGTTCAATTTATCTTATATTGATTTTTCCACAAAATTAAAATCAATTCCAATCAATATACAAATTCTCAATTATTTTATCTGGGCTAAAGGCCATGAAAGACATACATATATGTAATATACACATTCAGCTACTCGAATTAAGTGTTAATTTATCGGCGGATTTATATAATTCTTAGATACAAAAGTAGTTAGGTAATAAGTAAAATAGATTTTGTTTTTTCTTGTAACAATGCATTGCAATAACCATTTTTTCATTCTGGCTTAAACTCCAAGGCCAGGTGAACCTTTATTTAAAACAAATCAATCCTTATGTATGAATAAAAATCCCCAAATAGATAAAATTAGTCCTTAAAAAAAACCATTCCTTTCTACAAGTTCAGTAAATCAACACCAAATAAATTTTTTTATAATTATTATTTCACAAAGGTCTGTTCTCTAACGGTAAAGGTAACACCCAACATGAACTGAAATTAAAATCAAAACTACCGACGGAAAAACAGATCTGCAAAAATTTACTTACTTTTTCCGAGATCAGCTGTTAACCAACAATTTGAATTCGGCAATGATATCCTTAAACGTTTTTTTATTACTATTTTTTTTTTAGCTGTCCAACTTAATCAGCATTAAACATTATTTACAAAATTAATTTCTCTTTTTTTTTAAATTTATTTTTCACTTTCATTCACATTAATTTTTTTATGTACCTCGCATTCTGTATTATTATGTATTTTTTTTTATTTCGATTTCATTTTAATCTTGTTAATTTATTTTCATCACGTATATAAACAGATAATTAAATTGCACACAACGACATTATATTTAGTGGCAATTTTTGTGATTCATTTGCCAGCAATTATCACAACGAAAATTACATTTATTATTAAATAAATAAAACACAAAAACAATTTAATAAATATTTTCCTATGTGGAAGTTTGAAAATGTTACGATAAGAGAGACACGTTCGATTGCACAGGGATATTTTTCTTGTATCCTTAAATCATCTTTGTCAAAACAGAGAGAAGGAAAGAGCGGGAGAAAAAATAATTATCCTTTTCTCGTTATGCTTATTAGTTCACACAAAACACTCACCGGAAACAAGTAACGTTTCCTGTTCCAGGAAAAAAAAAAAAAAAACAAACAAAAATAAAACAAGAAAACGAAACGAAACGTTTGACCTGATGCTCTGTTTTGATCCTGCGCGCTACTTGCACACGCGTTGACAAGCGCGATGATGATAACCGCTCCAATAATCAAATCGCAATTGAATAAAAAACACGACCAAACGGGCAAATAGACTCTTCCGATAGATGGAGACGCTGAGCAGCGTTGCGCTCAATGTGCTCAATGATGGAAGACGAAAGAAGGCTCGAATGAAACACTTTAAGGCATCATGTGCACCGTTATCCGTACACAGTGTCGTCTGCTACAAGTTCGAGTTAAGGTACTGAACTGAAAACGATCGTAACTTTTTAGCATACCCAAAGTTGCGGGCAGTTCAAAAAGACATGCCTCGGCTTCAACTTCAGCTTCAGCCTCGATCAGTTGGTCGATGGCGGCAGAAAGAAGCGAGGAGGAATAAGAAACTGTATAAAACTGTTACAATAAAGTGCATGGCAAAGAAAAACAACAAAATAAAAGCAGAACAAAAACACAACAAGAGTAGCACCAGATCACCAAGCATCCAAGCACACAGCACAGCATCGTTGTGCTGCGCCGCACCGCACCGCACCGCGCCGCTGCCACCGCGTCATCTCATCGTAGAAGATCGCTCCATCGTTGGTTTTGGTTCATTGAAAAGTGCGAGAGCTGCTGTTGCTTCTGAGCGGCAGCGGATGGACGTACACAGCCCACGAGTTCGTGGCAAGGCACGCGCATACAAACACACCCAACTTTGAAATGCACGAGAGAGATTGTCGATTGAAATTACAGAGAGAGAGAGCGAGCTATTTTTTTCTTGATCTTTCCACTTACCATGTGGTTTTAAATCTTGGCTTAAAAACAGTTTCTCATAATCGTTCTCTTAACGAATGACTCATAAAAGAGCTATATACGAAGGAAAATGATGAACTGGAGCAAGATCGCATGTAAACAGAGAGGAGGAAGCAAAGCTTTAAAACTAGATCAAACCAAGAGCGTAAGAAGTCTCTGTTTATTTTTCAATCACATGTTCCATTCAAGAGACACACTAAGAAATAGAGAGAGTGAGATAGAGATTATGAGGAAGAATAGTATTTTCTATGATGGAAGGCAAAAAAGCTCCTTAGTTCAATACTAACTTCGAACTTGTCTGAGTGTGCTGCGAAGAGGTTTTTCTTTCTTATAAAGCAACATCGAATGATGTTCTCGTCATTGTGGTTAAAGCGAGCATGGCCTTCAAAGGTGTTTGCGCTATAAGAAGGTGGGGTCCGTATATGTTCTGGATTGCTACATGAATTTTTCTTTTATTCAATTACACGTATACGTTCGTTGAACATTAAGTATATTATTTATTACTGTTACGGATACTCAGAATTAACTAAGTGCGATAATTGCGCAAAAGTATAATTAATTCAATAAATTTAAGTCAGTTATATAAAATTATTAGGACTTTTTTTAATTTGATGGTTATTTTTAAATTCAGTTTATATAAAAAACAATGTTTGGGTTAGGAGGGACCTCAGATTATAAAAAAAAACCTTGAACAAAAATATTCAAATTTGTTTAGTTAGTTTATTAAATTAAGAAAACAAGATTGGATCAGCGTGTTTAGTCTGGATTTCGAGGAAAAAACATAAATTCGATATTTTGATCAAATAAGCGACATTAACATATTTTGTTCTCTAGGTAGATGAAATAAAATGCACGACTGGGTCGCATGGACTTGGTCTTATGTACGATCACGCTGTTATTTTAAAGCCTGAATATTGAAAATATATTTCTGATTGGAAAATAAATAAATAAGTTATGGCATAAAATAGCCAGCTGCCAAATCTGTAGTTTTTTTTAAGGACGTAATAGTGAGTACACAAAAATTAATGAACAATAATCCATCGTGTTGCACATACATATTACATACGTGCATTCTCGATTATCGCAACTAATTAAAACAAGGGTGGTTGCAATAACCGAGTAAATATTTTTTGTATGTTGAATTCGAGATGCAAAGCGAAGATCAAAAAACCAGCACTTATATAATATATTTAATGCAACAAATTTTTATTCAATAACACATAAATAATAAGAAACAAAATATAGATATAAGTACATACATATATACATAATATGTATATATATTTTCTGTGGAAAAAATTGGACATTTTGGTTTGGATTTTTTAGATTTTTAGATTTTTTAAAATTCCCATTTCTTGCAGTTTTTGAATACTCAACATTTGTTCAATAGGGGCTGAACTAACAAGAAAATCTTGCATTATAGATTTCATATGATGTACATTCATACAACTTCATCGTACCGTCACTCAAAAGTAGCGGTAAAATATCTGCCGAGACAAAATGTAACGCAACAGACAAAAACAAACAAAAGTTCCACTTATCGAGTCAATTTTTTTATGAAGAGTTGAGATTACTGCGTCAACAATGATATAAATTCAGCTGTTGCGAAAATCGAGGAGTTGCGTGAATCGGGGTTTCGTTAATCGAGAACGTACTGTACTTAGGTTCATGGGTTGATCTTACAGTTTTCAATAAAAAAAGTTAAATATCAACATAATTAGAAAGAAATTTAATAGATTTTTTTGAAAATATCTAATTTCTTTAAAAAATCATATTTTTTAAGAACAAAATTTAAAAATCGTCGGAAAAATCATCTAGGTACTCATTTTTTAAATACTGAATTTGCAAAAATAATTTAGAATTTTTTTAAATCCAAACATTTTTCTTTATAAGAATCGGAAAATGGTTCTATGAAAGGTAACTGAAAGGTTAATGGCTCAATGCAAATTGTTTTTTTGGAAAGGAATGCACTTATTTTAGCATACAGACAAATTTTAATCAAATCAGTTTTTGACAAATAAATACAAATTTTTTTAAGGGTTTGAAGGTTGTTGTACCTTTTATTCCTATTATATATAAGAATAAATTTTGTTTAAAACCAGCTATTGATAAAAAAGTGTTTGGTGCAAGTTTAATTGAAATCAATAAACTAGTTTTGAAATATTGAGTTTTCAAAAAAAATTTAAACTTTGTTTAAAAATCCAAAAAATGTTTTTTCGTAGACTTTTTAAAATATTTTCCTTACAAAAATTTATCAAAATCAGTTGAACAGTTGGATCATATAAACTTACTATTGTAGCTAACAAATATAATGTAGCTTCATTTTATAAAAAAAATAAAAAGTCAATGGTACAAAAAACGGATTTTTGTTTGATTTTTTTTTTTTAATTTAAAAAACATATTTTCAAAATTTTTAAATTAAATATTGTCTGAACTATTAAAAAGCACTAAATTGAGAAACGGTATGACAAAACAACATCATCGTTCTGTTAATTTTTATTACAACCTCGATTTTTTCTACAGTAAAACCCGCTTAAGAGAAACTGCAAAATGTCACAGTCTTTTTTCCACTTAAGCGGGTTTTTCACTTAAACGAACCCCGTTTAAGTGAAAAAAAATTTCACTTAAGCGGAGTCCGGATAAGTGAAACAAAATTGCACTTAAGCTCATTTAAAAATTCCAAAGAGGGATCTGACCTATCAGAAATTCAAATGTCATTTTCGTGATGAAAATTTGGTGGAGGTGAAAAATGAAAAAGAAGTATAAGCGTTCAGAAAATTTTTCGTTCTGTTCTATTAAATTTTTTTGTCACTTAAGAGTTTTTTTCAATGAAAGATATTAAATTTAAGTGAAAATATGTTTCAGGTATCCGGGTTTTTCACTTAGGCGGTATAATTGGTCGACAATTTCGGGGATGACAAAAGTGTTTCAGATAAGCGGTTTTTCTCTTAAGCGGGTTTTACTGTACACGAAACCAATATTTTCCTTATGGACATTGGAAAACATAGGAAATTATGCTATCATTTTCCACAAGACCAAGATTTTTTTCGTTTTGAAACAGCAGCGTACTAAGCTTAAACGGGGAAAATATAGACCATACCAGCGATGCCAAATCGTGGCATTTCTCCCCTTTTTGTGGAAATTTCACATCTAAAATAACCTAAAAAAGAAAAAGGGATTTATCGAACTTCATAGTATTCAAAGTCCAATAAAGGGATTTTACGTTATGCTTAACTATTTTCCCTCAATTGCTTAATTTATTTATATTTAAAAAAATGGTACTCAACTATAGTAAAACATTGCATGGAAACAATGCATTCTAAATATCTGAATGCGTGCATTTCCATTTTTGCATTTGCTTATAATTAAGCCTAGTAATATGCTATATACGGTAAGATAAATTGATAATTCTTGCAGAATACTCGTAAAAATGTCCACTCTTTTTCGAACATAATTAAATGACATTTGAACTTTATTGTTTTTCGTTGTTCGTATTAATTTCTGTGCTTTTAGTTTAGTTATTTTTTTTTGCAATTGTTTAACAAATGTATTCAATGTAAATGTTCAACGTTGATATTTTTAACAATGTGGAATGCATATTTGTTTCTAAATTACAATGACATATGTACATATATATTTTTAAAAATTTATTTTGTCCTGGATATTTATCACAAAAGAGTGGAAAAAAAGGGAATTATTAATTATTTCACTGATGGAAAACCTGCTCCTAAAGTCTGGCACCACATATAATTTTTTCTTCTGACCCAAGCTATACGCAAATTTTTGTAATATCATGCGAATCACTCGGTTTATCGGAATTGAACAATGAACATACAGATTTGTTTTAAAAAATTTTATAATTCATTTGGAGATGAATTTTTTGTTGAGCTCAGAATGTATCTCTTAAAGAATTGTAGGAAAGGAATTAAAATAATGCGGTCCTATCCAATGCTACAAACTTTTGGATTTGATGACGGAAAAGACTTAAGACTTTGAATAAATAAAAATATTTTTCAAACAGTAGATCAGTCAACCACAAAATATTCTCATAAAAAAGAACGGACAGATCAAACAGATATATACTAAGTCCATCTCATACACCTATTAATGTTTGTAAAATCACCCCATTACGTGTCTGTGCATATATTAGCTGCGATGTACATTTGCTGACATTTTGATAAACTACATAAATAACATCACCAAGAAGGGTCCAAGACTGATTTTCTGTATATCAGCAGCGTATCATCTTATATTGTCCGATGATCTAAATTGTGACTGTCATGTCCAAATGTCAGTATCATTTTGATGGATTCGTATGCGCGTCGAAAGACAAGCGGCCAACAAACTTATACCGCTCTCTACCGTCATTCCATATCATGAGGATAACCGAATGGCTTCCAATTCCATGCCAGGCGATTCCTAAACTTACTATACCTGCCTACTTTTGCCACGACATACCCATCACTTTGATCTCTGATGACGCTGAAGAGCTGTCTCCACTCTGCAAAATCACTGAACTAAATGTTGGATTTGAACACAAGCATTATACCAACTCAGTGGAGCGGTATATTTTATTGAACTTATATACTTCTGTATTTTTTTTCTCTTCCAGCCGAACTAGGCGCACTTGTCTTGACAAGAAATATTCGTTCATTTTATTTTTTTTTTGTTTAAAGAAGTGGATATTCATTCAAATTGAGGCTGTTGCATCTTTCTGTTGAGGATGTCGGAAACGTATGCATACACTGACAAAAATTATGTGAAAAATTGTAAAAATGCGATTAAGATATAACACTTCTCTTTCTGATAAATGAAAATAATTGGTAGGGCGTTCTTTTATATAAAGTTTTGTAGTATGAGGATTTTTTCAGCATGAAACGTTTCCACATAAAGCCTAGAACAGTAGGTACTGATGCGAAACAAAATTTGTTTGTGGTTTCCAACAAGACACCAAAATGCTAACGAAAACACAGCGGAAAAATATGCGTGAGTGCCTGGACACAGTGTGATGATGTGAAAACATACGTGTTACTTCATAGTGTGTACTTCCCTTAAATGTACAAAACGAACAAACCAAATTAAATTCAAATATCAACCGAAACATTTCCCTCGAATACAATGATAAAAAGCCATTGCATATTTTTAGATGTAAAATATCCGGATCATGTATTCGATAACCAGTTTTCTTCAAAGACTACTGCAACGTTTCCATTGCCGTTATTATTACTATTGTTATCAATGTCATTGTCATTTCCGTTCCCGTTGCTTTTTCAATTTTCCTATTCCGAGATTCAACAAAATAACACAATTGAATAAAAATTATAAAAAAACAACAAAGGCAAACCAAAAAAAAAAAACTCAAACGTCACTTTGCCACGAAAATAATAATCTGGGAGTGGGAAGCTATAATTCAGTTTAAAAAAAAGAGTAGAGAATGTTACAATGATAAATTTCGTTCATCGAGCAGCGTACTACAAAACGAAAAGCAAACCGAAAATTTTCGTTTATGAACTAATTGTGTCATTTCTGCTAGGATTTTTCGTTTCGCATCAGTAGCTTTCTAGGATTTAGTAACAACCCAGCAAACATTTATCTGAAGGTTCAGATTCTATTCACCAAAAATGAAGAATAATATTTATTAAACCTTCAGTTTTGTGAATGAATTATGAAAAATGTAGCTGGAGTTGGACACAGACCTTACAAATTCTTACGGGGGAGATGCAAAGAAAAAAACAATACTCAATCTTCTTTCTTTTTCCTTCATAAATCTGAGTGCGCACAAGAAGATTTTAAAAAGATCTTCTAGAGAACCCCCATATATACGATCATTTAAATGAAGGATTTTTAGATCATAAATAAGTTATAAAAATGATTCAAATCGGTGTCTATCTAAGACCGTAGGTAAAAGGATTCAAATTGAATCATAAGTGAATTCTTTTTCGGTCGATTTCTTCACTTTTGTAAATTATTTATGATTAATTTCTGAATGAAAATGTTTGCTGGGAAACATTCCCGAAAAAAATTATTTAAATCTGAAAAATTTAAAACTTAGCAGTGAAATACAATTTAAAAAAATTTATTTCATGGGTACAAGGTTTTGAGTAGAGCCTACGATTCAGTCCGTGTATTTTAAAAACACGGATACACGGACTCCGTGTAATTATTACACACAAATAAAAATCCGTTCTCTTAAAACACGTGTATTTATTTGCTTAATATCCGTGTATCCGGATATTAAGCATACACGGACCTTTATTACACGAATTCTTAATACACGGAATGGTTTTTGATTTTTATCTTTTCAAAGGGTGGGCTTACAAGCTCAAAATTTTTGAGCGTTAATGGATATTACAGATTTTTATTTTTTTGATTTTCCAAAAAAAATCTATTTTTAAAGAAAAAATTAAATAATTCTAAATTTAAATCCACTGACAGATTCGACTACCAAGTCGTTGTCGTATTTTTATCCAAAAAATCCCATAAATTTGACCCTCTCCAGTGATGATTGGATTATTTAAAATACACGGATCTTCGGATACACGGATACACGGACACACGGACGCACGGATGCACGGATACACGAAATGCACGGATTCAAATCCGGATATTATAAGAACACGTGTATCCGTGTTTTTAAATATCCGTGTAATAGGGAGCTCTAGTTTTAAGGTAAATCAATGTCTACAAAATTAAAAATTCATATAGAAATGATGTTAAATCAAGAACTTAAGATTCTAAAGATATGTATGTATTTAAATAAAATCAAACTTTTTCAAACTTTATTTCTTTTTTCCTCAATGGTCGCACTTAGTGAAATTGGAAGTATTGCAAAGGTTGTGGAATGAAATTATTTTTTTTTTTTTTCATGCATATGATAGACATATAGTTTAAAGTGATATTAATTTTTTAGCAGTGTAAAGCAAGCAAACAAAAATTAAAAAAACAAAAACGGATCAGATTGTTTAATCATCACGGATGCAATATGTACAAATATAAACCCAAGTCAGCTTAATCGAATTCGACTGCAACTGAATTACTTTTGATTAATAATCCAGCATCAAACAAACAGAAAAACGAAATGAACTTTTAGACTAAAATGTGAAATGCGAGTGACACGAGATGAAAAGTAGCTCTGCTCTCCCCATGGATGGTGGAGAAGTTCGGTGAAGGTGATAGTGATAGAGCATTGC
Organism: Epistrophe grossulariae; assembly: GCA_929447395.1. Taxonomy (NCBI): domain Eukaryota; kingdom Metazoa; phylum Arthropoda; class Insecta; order Diptera; family Syrphidae; genus Epistrophe; species Epistrophe grossulariae. The sequence continues at coordinate 1,866,182 of OV839566.1, forward strand.
AGCAATGCAGCTAGGTGTATGTACATATCTATTGGAGACCGCGACTTTCTACTCTTCAAAGTGAATGTAAATGTCAGACTGACAGAACTCGAGTGAAATATTAAATCTTCAAGACATAGCGGCTGGCTACCTTAAACAAGGCATTACCCGTGGCCTAGCTGGACCTAAGAGTAGGTATAGTACTGTTATCATTGTCAACTCGTAAATATCCAGACACCCACAAAGATAGCCAAAGTGAACATCTGAACATAGCACAAAATTTGACTTTCGCGCTGCAAATAGAGCTTGTATATATAGCTGGAGTTGGACTTGGAGTTGGTTTGCTATCTGCATACAGCATCGGTTTTGGTCCATTCCGCATCAGGATCTCTTTCTCTCCTCAACCTCTCATGGAACTCTGGCATCATAGCCAAGAAAGTGTCAACATTTTAACGAAGCAACAAACATAAAGCAATCTCCCTCCACACATACTCGCATTCAGATTCAGAAGTGCTAGCGCGATGGCAATGGCGACAGACAAACGACAACTATACAGCCCGGCAACGAAAAGAGGAAGCAAAACAAAGCTAAAGCCAAAGCCAAACAACAACAAAATAAAACAACACCGGTCGAATCCTCCAGCCAGAGCCCATGAGCCATGATCCAGCGCGCTACTGACCACTTGATATATTTCTACATTGCGAGCGATCCGAACAAGCAATATTACACGCTGGTGTGGGCGATTCTTTATAGCCATGGATTTGCAGTGAAAGATCTCGCGCATTGGGTCCAAGACATCGTAAATAAAAGGCCAGGAAAACTGATCACAAATTTTTTCCTGAAGCAACAATCGTGTCGCATAAAATTCGAAAAGCACTTCGCGTCTCTGCGAACATAACATAGAAGGAATAACATCGGTCTAGTATTCGATTCCCCTCTCTGACCCCTCTGCTGCCATATAATCTCGTATATGCACATAGCCCCAGCACCATCGGGACAAGAATCCAATTTTGGAAGCGCTACTTGTCAACTCGATGGCTTAGTATGACCGAAAGTGTTCAGGTGGTGTTGTCAGGTCTCGGTGGCGGCAAGTTGTGGCAATTGCTATATATGTGATGCGGTGCGGTACGGTGCGGAGCTGTTTATTATTACCTATATAGCGACAACCGGAACCGCACCCACTTGGTTTATGAATTTTTGATTCATCCCCAGAGTACGCAACGTAACGACTGTACTCCGCAATTAATCCAATAAAATTATTATAAAAGCAATCAAAAGATGGCCAAATGTGACCATAGCGAGTGGTGCCGACTGCCGATGGTGGTGGTGGTGATGGTGACTGTAAATTTACGCTGTCGAATGCAAATAATGCCAACACCCGTAGATCGACGTAAGAAGGTTGTCCAGTTTCTGGAGCTCGAAAACACGCATCAGCCCCACACACATCAGAATAGTGTGACCAAATGAATATAGAGATTTTGAATTCTTACTTTTTCTGTAAATGTTCAGAACAACATTGTTACGCTGAAATTTTCAAAAGGTCGCTCTGATTCTGCTGATTTCTTTGCATTAATAATATATTTTTTTTTTATTTTTTCGATTTACGAGGTGCTGCACTGTAACCGTCGATATATCTGTTTAAGATTTATTAATTTTGGTGTTGGAATTAGTTCGACTGTAAATGAAATTTTAGTAAGACTTTTAACAAAATCTTCCATAGACTAATACTCTTCAAATTGTCTATTCTTGGTTTTGAATTCACTTTGATAAAAACATAGAAAACCTTTATAAAAAGTTTGCCCTCTCTAGCCCTTTTTTAGCTACGTTTGGTGTCCCACAAGGCAGCCACCCAGGTCCACTTCTTTTCATTCATACTTTTAATGATATTGAAATGGAGTTCATATCATTTATCTTCTATCGTACCTATCAAAGGAAACGAAATGAAAGAGGCTGAAATCGCTTCCATCTTATAAATTAAATGAAGAAAATAAGATGTATGGTGCAGATTTTTGTTATTAAAAGAATCAGGCCATCAATGGATTTTTAAATTTTATTCTTAAGTACTCATCAGATTCTTATTAAAATTATATCAAAATCGGTCTTACTGTTATCTAAATAAAAGCGTTTATAATATTTTATAATATTGTAAAAGGGAATATATGTATGTGTGCAGTCTTAATAAAGATAAGCTGGTCACACTGAACTATAAGTTAGTGACGACCGGTCAGATCAGACGTCAGGGTGGGTAAGGCCTTTCGAGAGCCCAGGTTGACATTCTAGCAAAAATCAACCGCTACATAAGAAACGCAGAGGCGACCCAGCGACAAAAGTCTGTAAAAGGCTTTGGGACAGGCGCAGGCGCAGTCGCAGTCACGGGGCAACATCGAAGCTAACCGAACCGAACCGAACTTTCAGAGCGGTGCGCATAATTTATAAAGCCATTGGAACTGGGCGCGCATGTAGGCGACATTTCTATGAATTTTATAGATACTGTCTGCTACCAAAGACAACGAGGAAGTCTATGTGTGCTCGCTGTGCGCCTGCACTGAGTTGCGTTGTTGTTGTTGTTTTTTTTTGTTATTACTATTGCGGCGGGATGGCGAGGCGATTACCATCCGAAGGTGATTCGGTTCTATTTTCGCTTACGTAAATTAGATCTTAACAAGCCACAATGGGCTATGTTATGACTCCGGTATCTTCGATCTGCGCCAAGGAAATGGGCGGATGAAAATGAATAACATACGAGAGCGCGCGCATTCGCAGATCGCAACATTCAACTGGAATACTGGATCGTGTTTTGCGTCGACGTATAGTCGTCGTTGTCGTCGTCGCTTCGTTTCGTGTCGTCAACGCGAAAAATCACCGCTAGAAATAAACAGCCGCCATTAACATCAGTGAAGTGAAGGATGGATGATGTGGAAATTGGCTAAGTACAAGCTGCTTCGGGTTAGCCTATTTGAAGTATTCTGAATCAAGTTCTCCTTCCGGACTGGTTTTCGCCTCAGCCAGCAATAGAGATTGAGTAATATCGATCGACACTATCCAAAAGCTGGTCTGCCCAACATTGTCTTTATATGCGAATGCGCGGCTGAAAAGCGAAATTTTGTTGCGTGGCAGTAGGAGTTGTTAAATGTATTGAAATTGAAGTCCTTTCTATTTCGAAAAATTCTGGAATCTGAACCAATTATGTCACTCAGCTTCAGTTTCTAATTGGACAGAAGTTTATATAGATTCAGAGCCCGTTCGGCGTATTGTTGCAAGTTGCAAAAGTATGCGCAAAACTGCCCACTATTCGTAGCGAGTTTTTTCTTTTTGTTTTGTTTTGTTTTATTTTAATCAACGAGAGGATAAATTTACACGGCCTATGATGGCAGCAGTAAAATGCGGTTTCGATAGATAAAAACAAGAGCTTGTGTAGCTGGAGGTATCGGCTCTGGACTGGCTTATGGCATCTCCTTGGGTGCTTTGCCGTGGATGCAACAGGCACGACGACGACGACGACAACGTATGTTGAAGAGTTGCAGTTTACGGACAACGACAACGGGCTATCAGATATGAAAAAAAGTGAAAACTGGAGCAATTCCAGCTACAGATGTTCATATATGCGGTAGGTAGTATAGTGTAGTTGGTTTGGTACGCGAGGTGGACGTAGAGTCGTCTCATATAGCTGCAGTCTTTGTCGTCGTCTTTGTGGTTGTCGTCGTCGTTAGAGCTCTGGGTATATGCGCCTAATGGGGATACACCTCTGCCTCACAGTTCACTCACCTATATAATCAAAAGTGGCCATTCGAAAACTGGATGCCAGGCCAGGCAGGAGATCTTGCTGCGCCGAACTAGCTTCGCGCAACTATTCGTATGCAGTGGTGTGGTATACTTTGGATGATGCTGCAGTGTATGTTGTGGGTAAGGCGAACCGCAAATGTAATTGCACTTCCAGATATCTTCGCGGGCCGTGTTGAATGTTCTAACGGAGTGCGCAGTATAAACTGGGTCACAATTTCCACATCAAAGAAATGAGTTTTTGAGTTAATTGACCACCATGGATGGACCGAACCCCGGAGACCCGAGACCGGAGCTATCCTTTTCCTAAAACAGTTTACCTCACAATTAGCTCACCTCTCATAGGGTAATGGGGGTAACTTACGTTACCATAATGATTTATCGTTCTCTTTATGCAGTAAAGTTTCAATTTTGTGGTTCTAATGGGATGGAAAACACGTTGCTCACGGCATTGAACTAAGGTGGTGGAAATTGAAGAACCATGTATATAGGATGTAGTTAGAATGTTGTTTAAGTCATTATATTATAAGTACGTTTTTAAATTCAATTTAAAATTTAATCCACAGCAATTCTAAAGCCTGGGGAATAGCATTTTAAGATATTTTAAACCTGAGAGCATTTATTTTATTTTCAATTATTTAATGTTTATATGATGTATAGTGTATGTTACTCTAAAACTTCGAAATGGTGAAATTACAGAATTAACAGGTAAAACTTAGAATTTTTGTTTCGACCTACCTACATCCTACATCAATTTTATAAAAATTGACGGGTATAACATTTCTAAAAATTTGCCGCACTTGTCTGACAAATTTTTAATTCATAAAATATTGACAGGTGAGATATTTTTCAGTTAAAGAGGACGAAAAATTTGTCGTGACAATTTTATCGAATTTGTCATGACAATTTTGTTTTTGTAAGATTTTTAAAAATTTGTCGAGGTAATAATACTGACTTTTTGATTGAGTATACATATTATATAGGGGAGCGTCAATTCTTATTAAAGGTAAACAACCGAGCCGACATTTTTCTTTAATCTTAAAGCCACTTAATGAATTATTAGAAATACTATTAATTCATTGTTTAGAAACGAAAAAAAAAAAATATATTATGAAAGGTTTTATTTAACTCGTTAACTTGTCACTGTCAATAGTTGACCTAAACTAAATGGCCCGTCATAGTTGTCAACTAAATACTCACAATAACAAGTCTGTTCGCGTACTGTTCAAAACTACGATTTTCAATAAATTTTAGTCCCGTTTCACATTCGAAGTAAATGGCAATTAAGCGGCTAATGTGCAAAACGCCCAATTTCGCAGTACAAACGCATCTGGATAAGTGACGTTTAGATCTCCCATGTTGGTATAACGAACATTTTTTGTTTTAAAAATTTCTACTCAAAATATCCAATTTGTTGGCTCAGTTAAATTAAATTTATTGAAAATTAAAAAAGCGATTGCATGTATTAATAAATCTTTTTTGGACATAATAAACTAATAATTGCGCTAAATATTTTTTTTTATTAAAAGTACTTTTTTTACTTTGATAAATGCTAAACGTATAAACGAAGTAATTTATTAGCATAACAAATGGAATTGGTCAATTCAATAAACTATTTCCTTGTCGTTCCTTCAAACAACAAAAATATTACGTTGCCGCAATAAACCATAAAAGATAAATAAATCAATAAATATGATCAATAAACTTTTATTGGACCAATAAACCAGTTCATTGGACAAAAATTGATATGCATCCCAATAAATTTTTGTACTGTATATATGTACCTTCTTGGTTCAATGCACTTGCCACTAATTACTCAAACAGTAAAACTGCGCCTAAAGTGAAATTTAAATACCATCTGGCTCTTAGCCAAAAATTCTTTAAAATTAATTTAAAAAATATTAAATTCGTAAAATTTCGCAGTTTTGCATTAATAATTCTAAAAATTGAAATAATTTTTGACAATTCGATAAAATTTTCAAATGTTTTAAGCTACGCACAAACCGACGCGATGGCGGTGGCGATGGCGATAACAATGTGGATGCCGCACACGTAAATCAATGGAGGGGCACACATCGACGCGATATGTGGATTGCGTTCACGTCCCACTGCTGCGTTCAATTACGCGACTTTTCTTGAACGCAGCAAGCACCATTTTATCGCTATATTGCCTGAAGAAAAATGACAGTATAAAAAATAAAATTTGAAAATGACTTCAAATACAGAAAGATTAATTGAAAAAATTTGGGAAAATTCAATTTTATATGACCTTTCAAATAAAGACTATAAAAGTATAAAAAAAGGATAAGATATGGGATACCATCGCCGAATCCCTGGGGGAAAAAGACGACATTCAAAAATAGGTGTAAAAATGATGCCTGTCCGCCCGGAGTCCCGCTAACATTGTGTGAAACTCGCCGTTTATTTTACGGCCAGGTTTATTTCATGGGCCCATATTCTGCTGCTGAAATAGGTGTTAGAATTAAAATATGCAATTTCTCTTTGTTTATTATGATTTTACCTTTCCGCTACTTCTTCTTCATCTATGAGCAAAGCTAAAAGCAGAGCCTCTTCCATTTTCTTTTAAAAGATTAGATTTTTTTTTTATTAAACTTCAAAAATTAAACGTTTGACAACTTCGCCCGCTACACAATATATCGCGTTCATGTGAGCAGGTTTTTGAACGCATCTTTATCGCGCGATAAAAGTTATCGCGATCGCCACCGCCATCGTGTCGGTTTGCGCATAGCTTTATAGATTAAAAATTTGACAATTGTCAACTTGTCACTTTATATATTTTAATTTAATTTAATTTTAATGATTTAAGTTCCAACTATTGTAAATAAGATTTTATGAAATAATTTGCGAACTGAAGTTGTTGAAATCAAAATTGCTTGTTATTGGCGAGGGGTTAGGTATACACTTTCGAAAAGCGACAAAAGGCCAGAGTTTCTGTCATCTTGACTTAAATACATATTCTCTTTTTTTTCTAAACAAGGGGAGAAATAGAGACTTTTTTTCATTGTAATCCATAACTTTGTAACGTGGAAGATATTTATAACGAAAATTTGGAAAAAAAAAATAAGAAATCTAGTTTATAAAGGTTGAAACCGATAAAGTAGACCTTTCAGAAATAATTTGAAGAATGATTTTAGATTGTATTGAATCTAAATTCTTAAATATGCAACAAAAATTATTTCAACCATATTTGAGGAATTTCCAATTTATTTGTTTTTTTTTTTTTGGTAGAGAATATTTAAAAAACGCGAAATTATGTTTCACCGTTTCATTAATTCGCAAAATATTGTCAAGCCGTTTTATTATTTTGCTAATAGGTCAATTTGACGTTTAATAATTTTGATAATTAAGAATTTTGTTTTTTTGAGAAGTGTGTATGTAGGTACATACCTACATACATATATTGTATTTATGAAAATAAAAATAAAATTATAGACAATCTTTTTTTTTGGAAGCCAAAAATTGCAAAACAAATGAATGCGAAATAATAAAACGCTTAATACACAAAATGCGAAAAAATGTGAAACCTTAGTTTGTCAGACAATAATTCTTGCGAAACGAACCATACCTACTTGAAAAACACATTATTATCCGAGGTCAATTTTTCATAGTTTTTATTTTAATCTTTTTATTGGACTTAAATCAACCAATCAATCTTAAATTTTTGGTGTTTATGGAAATTATTTTAGAAAACAAATATTATGGTGGTTCTAAGGGGTACATAATACATATTTCAGCATACAGAGTGCGATATATTGTATTAATTTTACGTTTAAATAGGAATAAGAAGAATGACAATTATTTGCTTGCTACTTGCTAGAAAAATTAAAAAATTTGACCGTCATCATCCCTTTTTATCTTGAATTAAAGAGTTTAATCCTTTGTGGTAAATTAAAAGTGTTTTTGATTTTTTTCTACAATTTTTAAAACATGCATATTATACCTATATTGTATGTATATTTAACGAGTAACATTTTTATCAAATATCTTTTAATTTGGCACAGTTGCATTCATTTGAATTTTGTATTGCTCGATTTAATTTTGTTCATTCTATTTGTCAAAAATGTAACTGTTTCTTTTTCGATTATAGATCAAAAATACTGAATCGATTCCAACTTTATTTTGATTTAAAATTCCTTCATATATATGGCACCCTAAGGAGATCTAACAAATATTTTTTCCCCATTGAAATATTAAACAAAGAAAGAAATATACACCAAAAACCATTTTAAATTATTAAAACAAAACTTTAAAAAAATCAGTCGATGTTTTTTTAGTCGTGTTTTGTTTTTACGTGCAAAAAATTACAGGTGAATTTGTTTGTTGTATATAAACAATGGAAAAATATTTTATATAATCCCTTTTTTACTTGCAATTTACATATGTATATAGTAGAGCCTATACGCGATTCAGTACAAGACGTATTTGGAAAACACGGATACACGGACTCCGTGTAGGCAATTATTACACGCAAATAAAAATCCATACTCTTAAAACACGTGTATTTATTTGCTTAATAATCCGTGTATCCGGATATTAAACATACACTGATCTTTATTACACGGATATTTAATACACAGATTGATTTTTATCCTTTCAAGGGATGGGTTTACAAGCTATGGATAATGGCTATTATAGATTTTTATTTTCTGTGTGAAATTTTATTTTTTAAGTTACAGTGCCTTCAACGAGCTAAACAACCATCACAATCTTAAATTTAAATCGATCGACAAATCGGAAAAAAAAATCATAAAAATTCCCTGCTTGGTCGATTGCCAACCATCATCCACTATAAAGTGAGAGAATTCCATTATTTTATGTAAAGCCTTCAAAATCAACTGATATAGTTGCTTTAGGAAGCTTATAACTTCGGTTTTAACTGTCGGTAGAGTGGCAGTATAAATTGTCGTATATTAAACTATTGGGAAAATGTTATACTAAACGGTTGATTGAGTCTATCGTCAATTTTATTTTCATTTTTACAAATACAAAAGTTGATGAAAGATTCAAGAATTTTGAAAAATAATGTTCACAAAACTTATTGCTCTCTACTTTCTCTTAGAAATTTGTGAGTTATTTTAAATTGGCAAATCCAACAGGAAAGAGAATAGAGCTACTTAATTCCATTCGGTTGTTCACCAAAAAAAATCGATTTTTTGAGAAAGTAATAAATAATTCTCAACTCAAATTCATTAACAAATTTGATTACCAAGTCGTTGTTGTATTTTTTTTTTAAATTCCATAAATTTGGCCCTGTCTAATAATAATTGGATTATTTAAAATACACGGATCTTCTGATACATACATGATACACAGCCACACGTATGCACCGCGGATACACGAAATACACCTATTCAAATCCGGATATTATAAGAACACGTGTGTCGTGTATACGTGTTTTTAAATAGGGAGATCTAGTATATACATAGGTACCTTGTACATGGCAAGTTATAGATTCGTAAAAAAAAATCGAACTGGAGATTTTAATCAAAATTAACGTTAATATAGATAACGAAGTCGAAAAAGTAAGTCTCGCCATTCTGTCCGTTTGTCTGTATGTCCTTTCGTCTGCAGCCTAAATGGGTGGGTAGATTTTCTTTAAACTTGATGCCTAGTATTTTTTGGGAATTCCCCCTACCAGGGATGAAAAATCGAATTTCAGCAATGTACAAAAAGTTAAAAAAAAAGTGTATCGAATTGTACTCCTTGATTTTTTTTCGACAAATAAATCTTGTTTGAAGAATACCTACATACCAAGATAAGAACATTTTTTTTATGTAAAAAAGTAGGTAATCATATTACATTTACGTTTATATCCACAACCCAATGATCTTTAAGTAGATTTACACTTAAACTTCTTTAAATCTCGAAGATTTCTCATACATTTATTTTTTCTTGAATTCGCATATTTTGTCGCTTAGAACCCATCGATAATCAAGACATAAAATTATACGTATTGGAGACATGGAAACATTAATACTTTGCGAACACAGCCACGGAAATAAAGAATGTAGACTATACATACTTGTATTGCTGCGCTAGCTATAAATTAGCAATAAAACGCAGCTGATATTATCGAACATATGACTTTAGCAAACTTCGCTTTTCCATAAAAAACCCTTTTTTTGTTTTTGGTAAACAGTTGGCTTTCCAGTTTGCGTTAGTGATTATCTTGAAATTGCATTTTTGACGCCACGTATGAAACAGTATTTTCATTTTGAAAAGTAGTGTTAAAGTAAATCTTCTGTTTAACTTTTTGTGTTATTAAATCTAAACGATAAATTCGTTTTTCGGGAAAATAGTAATCAATAAATTCTTTAATCAGTCAATTTTTAGCATTTTTCAAGGAAAACAATTATTATCAGCGGATTTTTGATTGTCGTTGACAAAGCTAAAAAGTTTCTTCAATGCCGATTACACCGAAAGGTAATTTTTCTATTTTTTTTAATATTAAATATATATTCCCTTTATATATACTTTTTGAGTAAAATTCTTGAGTCAAGAAAAAAAAACGTAAGTTAAAATAATTTTAATTTTAAGTGTAGTTAAATGCATTAACACAAAATAGAACAATTGTATAGAATTTTATAAAAATGTATTTGTGTACTTTAGCTATGTCAAATGAATCGAAAAAAATTAAATTGTATCGACTTTTGCAACCTTGCCCTCCACACGTTATTTAAGTTTTCTTTTTGGACCAAAAATAATGTCATCTGCCGTACAAATTTTTTAGCAAACAATGAAAATCTTATTTTTTTTTTCAAAAACTTACCCCCAACTTTTTTTAATTTTTAGCAATTAAAAAAATAATAAAAAATGGTACCTCTCATAGAAACCATTTTTTATTTTCGATTTTCACAAAAACGGTTCAACTGATTTTGATCAATTTTTATTCAGAGAATGTTTTAAAGAATTGTATACCAAAATTAAAAAAAAAAATTTTTTTGATTTAAAAAAAAAAGTTAAACATTTTTTTTTGACAACTTAATAATTCGAAAACCATTTAATAGTTTTTTATTAAATTTTTTATGATTATCTAGCATATTTGAAATTGCGTACCTATATAAAAATTTTTTTTCTTAAAATTTTTAACAAATTTTATATTAAAAAAACAGCTTCAACGATTTTCAATTTGTTTTCTCATAAATTGAGATTTGTTTAAGAAATCAGTTGGGGTCAAAACTTTTCAGAGGTTTAGTCAATTTATTTCTAATTACCTTTATTTTTTTTAAACATATTTTCAGCCTAAACTGCATATGTGCAACACATTAAAATTAATTGAATTTTCTGAGATTTATTTAAATTGAATATATGTATCTCTTCTTAAATTTGAATAAACAGTAAACAATGTAGATGGTGCTAGTGCTGATGCTGTATTCATTTTGATCCAGTTTGTCATAAACTTTAGTTTAGAAAAACATGAGTTTACCAAACGACTAGTATGAAAACTTCGTGCAAAATGTTTTAAAACCATCTTTCAGATGTACATATATAAACACAAATTTATTAAAAGGCATTATACCTATAAATATCTGCAATATTATGTACTAAATTATTGGTTTAGTGATACTAAGGTTAAATTTATGAAAATAATATGTATTCGAATAATAGTGGGAGTTACGCCATGCTCATCTCTAACTGAATACAAATACATAAATACTAAGCTAAATGCCACCATCAGCCAATTAGAAGCGTACATAAGCTACGTCGCGCTGAGCACATAATCGTCTGTCGGATGGAACGTAATTATGTTAATTTGTTTCCCTACTGGATGGCGCTGGTGCTGGCTGTGGCAACTGCACGCACGAAGAAGACTGCAAGGTGCCTCACCACTTATAACAGTCACCATCACCATCACCAGTGGTGTCGTCTTCACATGCTGCAACATGTCCATAGTGTACCACCACCTTTTGGGTTTGTGTCTTTTCAACCTTATCCGTGCTAAGACGTGCAGTGGCGACGATGTCGACGAAGACGATGACGACGGACAGTAGTCCCGCCCGCCTCTCCAAACAAAACAAAACAAAATAAAAAAAATATGTGTGTGATTTACCTTTTATTTTCCGCCAACCATTCTTGGTCGAAAGATTCGCTTTTTTTGCCATGCCGCGCCGCCGCCAGCGCAGCGCCACTGTTTGGGTGGGGAGCAGCAGTGCTAAGCAGCAGAAAAAATAATCGATAAAGAGTTACATGTTCGCATCGAGTTCGAGAATGCTGAATGCCACTTGGCCAAGTGGTGGGTCTCCCTCTCCTATACTCCGATTCTGACTCCGGGTGTCAGTATGTGCTCACTATGTATATATTGTATATACATGGGAGGCTATATTGATGGGGCTTGGAACTCGACTGGCTGGGGCGCTGTAAATAGAAAGCTTCCCTGCCATTGGGTGGGGAATAAATTATGTGAGCATGAGGCATTTCGAGGCGGACATTCGACATTATATTGTGTCTATGCTCGTTGTAAATAGTTGGTGTGGAGCATGATTAGACGATTAGCATGGTGTGGCGTGTCACAGAGCACATCTCACTTGTATATATGCGGTCATGATTTCTGTGAGGGGCGCAGGGAAGCGCAGCTATATGGCTGAGGCTGTAGTAGCTTAGAGCTACTGAACAACGACGACGATGGTGGTGTCAAGAAGTAATCGATTTGTGGCGTCTTCCTGCTGCTGCTGCTGTTACTGTTGCTGCTGCAGTTAGGTGATTCGCGTGGGCGACAATTGCAAACATCGCCGCTGCGTTGCTGTGGCAGAGAAACTTCAGATGAATATCGATGAACACCTGACGGAGGCATGTCTCGCTATATGGATGTGGAAATGTTCCTCACATCACATGCTGCAGTTAAACCGATTAGAGGATTGTGCTGCGCTTGTATAAAAATAATTATCTCAGGGCAGACACAGACCGAAAAAACCATGAATTGAATATTGCAATGATGGAGTGTAAAAATGTTTTACTGCAGCTATTTGCAGTTGGGTTTTCTATTATTACCCTAACGCTAACGTCATGGCTTTGTGCATTAAGGAATCGTGTGTGGTTATTTACATATTTGCACATTTTATGCAAATAAATTCAAATAAACTTTAATACTAAACTCACATCCTAGGGCTATATCGTTAAAATTGAGACGTTGTTAATGCCTCATAAACCTATTTTAAGATTTTTCACTGAAACAAACATAAAGTATACACAGGTACGCAAAAGTAAATGGGAGTTTTATTTGCTAACTCTTAAAAGTAGTTTTTGTTTTTATGTTTTAAAGGGTGTTTTTTATGGTCACTAAAGTTAGTTTTTTTGAATTTTTAAAAATAAAAAATATTAAACGTAATCAATTTTGTTTCACAATAGCAAGCAATAATGTTATGACCAATAGAAAGCGAATAGGAAGCCCAGTTGAGCTGTATTAATGGCTGGTTTAACTCCAAGGCCACCCTTTTCTATAAAGCATGCGTTCGAATCAGGTCTAAATTTTGAATAAATGTTTAGTCCAATAAAATCATCGAAGTTTTTTGTCATCTTTTATTGAATAAATTATTTCAGTAAATATTGATTTTACGTATAAAAAAGTGATTAAAAAAAAAGCTCCTCAATCCAATATTTCGAACAACTTTTAATTGTTCTTTGATATTTGTATATGATATTTGTGCCATTTCCATATAATTACTTAGCTAAATATGTAATACCAAACTAAAATTAGGTACAGTTAAAAAATCCACTTTAACTTATTTATATAAAACTTAATGATGATGGAAGCATAGCTTCCTAAATGCATTTAAGTAAATAAATAAATAAAATAAGTGTTTTTAAGTTATTTAAAATAATATATTTTATTTATTCACTTTTCCTCCTAAAAAAACACCCTTTTACCATATATCTTTTTATGGATTCTTCTGATACTTGGACCCGGATTTTCGATAATATTTATCTGGGGAATCTTCCTCAAGGTAAATAAAACGTTTTCACCAAGTTTAATAAAAGGACGAACTTTATTGTTTGATATGTCCTATTTTACCTTAAAAATTGAAGGATTACGAAATCAAAACTTTACCGTAACTGCTTTCGTTGGAGGGAAAATAGCTCTGCGTTATATAATTTCTTATAGAAAATAAAAATCTCAAAAATGCTTTGACCCTTAACGATCTTCAAATAATAAAAAAATTTGTTTTAAGTTTAGTATTTTCATTTTTCTTTAAATTTTACTTATTTAAAACCTCAACCAATATTCACACTAAAACAACAAACATTTTATGCGAAGTCATCAATCGTTCCAAATTTATCAATTAACCAAAAAATATTAACTTTCATTTTTCCTGAAGTAATTCAGATTTAACGGTATTTTGATTGACAGATTCACTAAATGGCTGATATGCAAAGCAAAGCATACAAAAGCATATAAAAGAGCACCAAATCAGACAAAATTTCCTCATCAACGACGACGTGATGCACTGCCGAAATCCATTAAAACATCCCAAAAAAAACAACGCGTATATTCCGTCCGTATATATATGATGGTGATTCACATTGCTTATAAACTTTGACAGGCAGCACATTTCCATGGCCTTAAAAGGCTCCAACCGCAACTAATTGAAGTCCGATCTTAGTTTGGCCCAAATTTGATAGATGCGTGTCTTAGATGTATAAGTGGTGCTTACACCATCTTTAACCCTTCACTTGTGTGCTATTAAAAAAAAATTGTTAATACACAAAATCAATTTATAGAGTGCATTGTGGTGCACTCTATAAAAATTAAAAAAAAAAATAAAATATGGCAGCCACCGCTGAATCCATAAATGAAAATGAAAAATCTGTGTCGCTCTTAATTGGCCCTGTCAGGATTACGGTCTGACATGGCTGCTAACATCAAGACCAAGAGCGCACATAACATCATATGGATACGCAGATCCGAATTCGGTGTTTAATGATTTAAAACAGAAAATGAAAGTGATTGGTGAATTGTTGAATTGTATTGACATGAGGATTTTATGATGCGTTAAATTGAATGGCACACGAGCAACTGAGAAGGGACACACTTGACAGGCGCGAAACACAGCAGAGGATCAAACAAGTTTTATCCAATAATTTTTATATTGTCTCTTATAGTCTCTTACAGTCTGCGAATTATCGTTTCATTTCGAGTTACTATTGAAATTTTGTGAGCTATAGTAATCGATATAAAATTAAAATTCATTAATTAAATTATTTCCAAATTACCATTATATTTTTAGATTTGCAGAGTTAGGGGCCATGCTATAGCTTTCATTGAAAACGATCAATTGCCAATTTTGAAGCCTTGAGAGAGGAAAATCAGTGTTTATTTGTATGCCAAAATGAAGTTTTTGACTCAATTATTATATTTATAGCCCAAAAAATTTTCATTTTGGCCCAAGATTCCGCATAAAATAACTTTTATTTTTTCAATGATTGAAATGATTGATTCTATGTGAAAGGTTGAGCCGAAATGGATTTTTTTGAATAGAAATAATAATTGAGCCATAAGCTTTATATTGGCATCAAAATATTAACTTATTTTTCTTTCTAGACGCCTCAAAATAAACAATTAAAATTTTCAATGAAAGTTATAACTGGCACCTTATACAAAAATGACAACTGTTTTATTTTGTATTTTATTAAAAAAAACAATTTTATTTATTCATAAACATTTCCATGTTCCATACAACAATCGATTCGATTTTATTTAGCGTTTTTTGGATATTTCCTCACACGTAAATGTTTTTTTTTTTAATTATGGAGAGATTCCAAATACAAAATTTTACAACCAGGAAAATTTTTTTTTGTAAAAACTGTTTCGATGGTTTAATACAAAAAAATTGTGAACCCTGCTGTTGGGGTGGTTTACTTCTTAGAATTTTTTCTAAAACCGTCTCGAACATATTCAGTTTTTTATTTTTATTTTTTATTTTTCTGGATCTTTTTGTAATTAAATTCTAAAAAGTTTAAATTTAATTAAAATTTTGATTTTATTATAATTTATATATCTATACTGAATCTTATAATGATTTTTTTCAGTACTATGAAAATTTTTTAAATTGATTTGATATTGGACAACGTGTTTTTTCATGAAATAAATAAAAGATTATATTTTAAGTGACTTAAGTAAATAAATAAATAAAATTAGTGTTTTTAAGTTATTTAAGATAATATCTTTTATTTAAAAATTTTTATTCTTTTATAAATAATTTTTTAAGAATTTCATATATTCACATATTTTGTCACTTCAAAACATATTTTATTTCTTGTGTAAAAATGTTTAGAAAATTTTGTACATAAATGTAAATGAGAAAAATATTTTTTTGAAAAACCGATTTTATCCCGCTTTAATCACATGGCTAAAACCAAATGCAGAAATTATTTAATCAATTTCAAGAACGAATTCACTTCTATTTTATTTTTTCTGTAGCTACATTATGATAATGATGTATAATTAACATTTATTAAAATATGTTGTATTTATACAAAAATAAATTTTTTAAAACATTTTTTCACTAAAACACTAAACATACAATAATTTAAAGAAAGACAATTACTCGA
This sequence comes from Epistrophe grossulariae, assembly GCA_929447395.1. Classification (NCBI taxonomy): domain Eukaryota; kingdom Metazoa; phylum Arthropoda; class Insecta; order Diptera; family Syrphidae; genus Epistrophe; species Epistrophe grossulariae. The sequence continues at coordinate 1,882,508 of OV839566.1, forward strand.
AAAAAGCTTCAAAAAAAAATTCATTTGAGTTTTTTTTTCAGAAAAAAAGTAAAACAAAAAAATCAAAAACCATCAGAAAATAAAATAATAATAAAAAAAAAACGTTTCTTAAAATAAGAGACAGAGAGAAGAGAAGGAAATAAAAAAAAATTAGATAACAACAGTGACTTTTTACAAAAATGAGTTTAATATGTATATTGTATATATAACAAAATAAAATCAAAAAATGAATAAGTAAATTGACATAAAATATAAAAATGTATATTTAATCCCAATTTGTTTCGCCTTATAATCAATCGAGGCTAGGGAATTTATCCCACCTTCTGTCCGCCGTACCACGACTTTACCTCGATTTAGGCTATAGAATTTATCCCACCGCTGCTCGCCGTACCGTGCCTTTACATCGGTTTAGGCTAGGGAATTTATCCCACCGTCTGCCCGTATACGAAATAATTTGTTATTTATTTTAAGCACAGAAAAATTGTAACCTTATTGCAAATTGATATTTTAACTATTTTAAAACGAAATTGTAATTTTTTTATAAAAATTGTTAGCTTTAGACTTAAGAAAAGACTAATAAAAATAACCTTGAGTTTCGAACGTTCTTAAACCGAGTTTTAATTTGCTTTTTTCGGTAAAACCCTGGACCCCGCTGTCCTACCTTAGCTGGAAACAAAAAAAGTATAACAATAGGTTAAATAAATTGACAAAATAAATAAATAACAAAATTAAAAAAATGAATAGATGATTATTATTTTAAGAGAAATCAATGAACAATAGTTTTCTTTTTCTATATACTTTGTTCGCTTTATGATTTCGCCTATGATGTCAATGAAGTGCTTTCTTTTGTATGTATAAAATAAAGAAATTGGTGTATTAAGGTTTTCCTCGTTTTTTAGACTTGATATGTATTATGTACCTACTATAAAATTGTCTCAAGAATTACGATAATTCTAATCTTACGTTATAGACAATACTTATACCTACATATTGCAAATACCGACAAAACTGTGATTCAATCTGTTCTGTAGTTTTAATTAATTGATTGGCATATGTAACTGATAGACCACAGTTACATATTATGCTCCTTAACTCCCATTCTTTTGTATGATGCAATTAATTATTTTTATTTTTTTTATTATTCTGCCTCATTCTCTTGTGAGACGATCTTCTTAAGATCGTAAAAACTAATTTAATTTCAAAATTTGTATATAAAAGTCTATGAGCGTTTGTTCTAATAAAAGTATCTTTCTGAAATCATAAATTGATTCGCGAATTTAAAATTTTCTAAAAAAACGAAACGTGACTTAAGTTAAATTTAAATTTTAAAACTGAACAATTTTTTCTCACGAAGGGACACAACTATTTAACGGTAAATTTACATAAGAATGAGTTGAAGCCTAAAATGATGATAGCAGTGTTTTTATACTATTGGGAGATATTCTTTAGCTCACTTAATGCAAAAACATAGAAGTGCAATGGTTTAAAGAAGAAAAAAAACCTTCAACATGCCTTTTTGTAAAATATTAAAAAAGCAGTTACGTCACCTCGTGACATGAGGGACGATATATTCTAATCACAAAAAGATACTTTGTACATTTTAATTTTAAGTTTTCATTTTTGACTTGATCCCTTATAAAAAATATCAATTCTATTGTAATCCCACCTTCTGATTTTTGAGATTATTTTTTGTACATATAAGTTTCGGTAAATTTTCAATGTTTTTAAATGAATGAAGCTTTCTATATAGCTTTTGTTTATGATCTAAAATTATACTTACAAAATTTAACAAAAATAAGGATCTTGCATCAGCTCTTTTGTTTTATTAGGTTATCTTAATGTCATAATGATATGGTTTTAATTTGTACCCGAAATTACAAAAATTAGTATATGTTTGGTAAAAGTAAGTTTAAATAATCATGTCAATTACCTATATGTAATATGCAATACTGGAACTGAAGTGATTTTCATTACAGTGTTCTCTTTTCTTAATTGACATGAATATAACTGAGGCCCATTTTCTGAAAAGAAACTTAAATATTTTAGAAGAAAACAAAAAACCCTATTTGATATTTTATGCTGAGAAAAAAAATAGAACCAGCAAACGTCTGTAAAACTAAGAAAATTTATAAAAATATACAATTTCAGACAAATTAATTGAAATATTTTAATGTATTCACTTAGTTTGTCACAAGAGCAACAATATACAATGACTCAAACAAAATCATCAATAATTCTAAACGGATAAGAAAATAGTGTATAATCAAGTTGAGAATTGCTGTTTTTTTAGAAACAGTTTTCCATTCCACTTTGAATTTCCGTTTCAATTCATTGATTATTTCTGAAAAATCCCACCACAATAATATAACTGGTATGTCTTTTGAACATCCGCACACAATATATAATAATATAAATCTCGTAATCAGGATGTGTAACACATTTTTTTTTATCAATAAATCACTGCAAAACAAGATTACTATATATTATATACGTTGCACTTCCATCATGTGAAATCTTAATTTAGTTCATTGGAAATTTGAGATTGAAGCATCATCAGAATCAATCTGACAAATATCGGATTTCCCCAAAGAGTTTTGAAGAAAATTCCCTGAGTGAACATTGACAAATCTTTATTAGAATCTCTTAATAATCAATCTTCTTCTAACTTTATATGGCTTTTCAATCGTGAGCGTCACGTTGGTTTGCAGCAACAGCACCAGCAACAATTCGAAATAATGTGTTTATGTGTATGTTGTCGCATATATGACGTTTAGTCTGACACTTCAACTGTATATACAACTTGTGCTGCCAATCAATTATTGTAATTAAATTCTAATTAAGCGGTGATATTATTTGTCAACTCTAAGCGCGAGCCTCTCTCGAAGTGTTGTTGTAAATATATGTATATACAATATACATATGTATGTATGTTTGTACGTTCTGTGCCAGTTGTCACAAATTAATCATTTAACAAATGCGAACAAAAATATTCCGGATTAGCAATCACATTGATGGTGGATTATACAAGGATATCCGCGTTACGGATAAAATAATTTATCTGTTATATCTACACTGATAGAAATTTCACAATTTTGGATTTATTATTTTATTTTTATTTTCGCTGTATGAATGCAGAACATTTTATACCATTAAACGGAAAAATGAATTACACGGCGCAAATAAGACAAATTTTATATCAACTTGTTTTATTTTAGCTCAAGTTGCTACTTATATGATGCGTGCACCGAACTAGAATGAATTTATAAATGGACTGCCTTTTCAACAATTTGTATAAATAGATACATAAATTTTGCAGGTATTATTTCACTTATTTCACATTTAAAAATATGTTTTCTGGTGTAATTAATATAGATTGTTATTTATTCATCAAATAAAAATGGTATAAACTGGTCTAATATACATGTATACAACTTCCTAATTTAATAAAATGTTTCCCTATGATTGATTTATTAAATCGAGGGAATTCTAAAAAAAAAATTTTCTACAAATATTTTACTTGGTCAAAAAATAATCAAAATTATGATACAATCTTAAGAGCTTGTTTTATAATGTCTGAGTAAAGTTCAGTTATCCGATACATAAACATTGGCACAGGATTATCAGTCTATATACAGAAGAAAAATTCACAATTGTCTTTTGGCCCATTTAAATTGGTTATAAATCCACAAATTAATTTAGATTTCATTGTGGACTTATTACGCTATATACCAACATTTATTTGTTGGTTAACTAATCAGAACTTTACTCAGATATTGAAAATTAATTTAAAAGAAGCAAATATTTTCTGCTTTATTTCACTCCCTTTTTCTATCAGTGTGTTGCTTGTGGGTCCAATTTACGTGGAATGCACCCATCGTAATTGTATTGATAGAGGATTGTTAATTCAGAGAAATATAGAAGACCAATACTTCTTTTTCTTTGCTGCTGTTGCTCTTGTTGTTGCTGCTACTGCAAAAAAATCAAAACGACAACAATACCATTTGAATATCAATTCGGAACGGTGGTAGTGGTGTTGTCCTATATATTTATTGTGTTAAATCTGAAAATGCTTTTGGAACGCATATCGAGTTGTGGCCTAGACCGAAAAACCACAAATCGCCATTTCTTCTTTTCGGTTTCAGTTAAACTAGGAAATAATGAAGCGGCTCAGTGAACTGTGTCCGCTCTGCAAGTGGACGAAGAACACTGTACCTCTTTAATACATACCTTACCTACTGCTGCTGTGGTGTAGTTATACGATTGAGCTCATCGAAAATATATATAACCTAGAGTGCATAGAGGAGTATAGTGGAGTTAAACTGGAACACATTGCGATGAGGCAGTTTTATGTACCCACATTATTGACCTCACCAAGACCTCCAGCTGCATCAGCATCCGAACCATCGTCATCATCATCATCATCATCATCATCATCATCATCATCATTATTATCATCGTCTTCTTTTCCATCGGTTAGTTTGGAAATTTGCTGACCACACTCACTTGGCGGAAGCAGCCTTGTTGTTGTTACCTACATCTAAACTCCCCTTTTTCATCCTCCGGCAACACTCAACTCTATATAGTATAATACCACATTCAGAGGTCTTTCTCTTGGCTCAGCGAACAAGATCAACGACTGTCGATAATGCTACGAGCAACAACAACAACAACTGGAGTACTTTATTTTAGGTGCATAACTCAAGATACCATTTATAGGAAATATTGCATAGCCGAATGGGTTTGCAAATCGGGTGAAACATCACAAATAAACAAAAAAAAAACAACATGCATAGAATCAGAGTGACCATTTCTTATAAATTCACTCATACTCTGACTCATAAATAGGAGTATTTAAAAAAATGAAAAGTAATTTTATTTTAAGGAAAAAATTTGAAAAATTTGCGGGTGGCAATGACTTAAGGGTATGGGTTCGAGCCTAGCCTATAAGCACCATTCTTTTATATATACCCTCAGATTCAACTGATTTCATGAGCCAATTAAAAACCTTATTTCTCAATCCACTGATCACTGTAATAATAAAAATTCGTTCCTATTGTTTTATTCCTTCTAACTCGTGCGGTCCAATTCATGTTGCAATTAAAAGACCTTAGGTCTTACGGGCTTCTGATTCGGAACGGCTGCATTGTAATAGATTGTAGTTTTTGAAAAATTATTATTTTGTTAATTTATTTGTAAACATAGTTTAATTGTAGTAGAAGAATCGTTGAACGTTAAATAAAAAAATAAATCTGGTCACCTCAAATAAGCATGGACCTTTGAAAGAACTCGGCCGATCGACGAATGTGTAGCACTGGGCACATATTTGTAGATAGTTTTGGAACTGTGTGGCAGCGACAACAACGACGCGATGCATAGTACTTAAAAAACTTGACTTTATCAGCCGCGCGTTCGTTACCACAGACTGCAACTCCATTTCTTCGTCATGATGTGCTATTCGGTATCTGTTTCGTCTTCTTCTCTAACGATACAACAATGATCGGCGCATTGGTGGTAGCGGCAGCAGAAGGGGGTTTGTTTTCCTAGGTTGGTGGCGAAGCCCTAGAGCTGCACTTAACAAGGCAAGATGCGTACGTATCCGTGTTTGAAATCTTTTATTGGATTTTCTTGCGCTCGTCGCAGATTTGATCAGTGCCCAGTGTGGGGCAAGAGTGGCAGTGCTGGTGATGGCGGGAATCTTTGGCCATTTTAGGGAGGGGGAACGCTATATATACCTCCATATCTCATGCATGCACTCACTAAATCCAGTCAAATTGATTGCATGCTACAGATTGTTAGCTTTACAGACAACAAGACAGGAAACGTAGTATATTGGTTGTTGAATGTCTTTGTGATAAACCAAAAGGATTAGTTAAGTCATCGATGTTTCATTGTGGTTTTTGCTCTTGCATAACACCTCTGGAATAATCCAAAAGACAAAAGAAGAGAAAAACATCCACACACACACATTTAAATATACATACAAACTGATTCGCTGACATGTTTTGAAGAATTCCTCGTTGTCATTCTTCGCTTTCGTTTATTTAGTTTCAATTCAATTTGAAGACTATATTATATATATCGCCTACGCAGCAATGTTTCGATATCGATATTGAATTATCACATTGCCCTGAGCTCCTCAATATGATGAGAGCACTCGATGTCTCCAAAAGTGGCAGCAGCTCTATACAAGGGGAATTTAGGAAAGAGATAAAACGAAACCCATTGATGATATACACACAATTTAACCCACTGCCAGTGTTAAATCTGTTAATCATTTGATGTTTGTCATGCTGCTCTTTCTCCTTCTCCCCTTTAGCCACCGAGGTTATTTGATGTGTCTATATATAATGTGCTCGCTGATCAAATGTATCTTTTAATCTGGTTTTTCAATTTGTTTTTGATATTTCTTGGAACGCTTCAATTGTGATCCATCTCTTCATTGTATCGTGTCTTTTTGATGCTGATGAGCGCAAACAATAGGCAAGGTGTCGAATGTTTAATGATATGTGTCTACTTAGACCAAAATTGATTCCTCCTTCATTTAAAATTAGATATCATCTGAAAGAGCTTGTTTCCTAAGGGTTTTGAAATTAAGAAAAAAATATACGTCCGCCTTTAATAAAAAAAAAACCAGATCATACGTCATTTGTGACGATCAAGATTATATGAAGATTTTGTCATTCAAAAACTTGAAATAGTAGGAGGTTTCTTTATTTTCTTAAAAACTAATACTTAAATATACCAAACCTACTGATACATGAAGAAGATTGGAAAACTACTTCTGTTTTACGTGGAGCGATTGAATATTATTCAATTTATAAGCTCAAATGACCTCAACTCGTTAAAATAAAATCCAGATCACGGGCTACTAAATTTCTAAGTGTCTGAATTTAATCAAATTTCCTTAGAAATTTAAAATTCACAGTGTATTAATGCTGTGAGTTTTATAAGAGTCGGTAAGCATCGACCATAATTTGCGTCTTAGAAGACTACGACAGCATCTAACTGACGAGCCAAACTATCGTACCTGGGTGAAACATTTTTGGAATTGAGGTCATTTGAACTCGTACTGAACTGGATTTATTTACATTCTAAAGTGCCAGTGCCGGTGATGATAAAAATAAAATTATTAATTATTATATTTCTTTATTAAAATTTAAGAAAGTTCAGTAAGCATTTGTTAAAAATCTTTTTTTTTATAAATACAAAACCTAATTCTAATATATAAATATAAATCCAGCTTTTAGAAAATAAGTTTTTGTTACCACTTTTATTCAAATGATACTAAAAAAAACGGGAATGAGTCGTTATTCTGTATTACAAAATTCTGTAAATCTATTATTCTGTATTAATAAATTTTGTAGATACAAAATTCTGTAAATTCAAAATTTAGGAAAATTTAAAAAACCTCGCACTGTAATGTTGCATAGTAAATAATGTTTGTCTTTAAATTTATCTGGCATTAAAATATAGAACAGTCGATGCGCAACTATTCTTTTCGTTTTTTTTGAGGTCAACAATTTTCCCCATATTTAGCATACTTAAAGGGATAAATTGACAAAAATATTTTGTGAACAGCACTTCACATAAATAATTTGAAAATTAATTTTGGTTTTCAGTAATATAATCAATTGTTTTCACGTTGAACTAGAAATAATCAATAAAAATTCCTACGTGTATTTTTAAAACTTCAAAATTTGACTCTTTTTTCTGAAAGTGTTAAAATAAAAATTGCGCACTTTTTTTTTCATTATTAAAACAGTTTGTTTTTTTCTAATACAGAAATACAGTATTATAGATTTACTGAATTTTGAAAAACTGCATTTTGGAATACAGAATTTTGATATACAGAATTTTGTAATATAGACTTTTGAAAATCGAATTTTCCAATATAGAATTGTGGTAACAGAATTTTCAAACATATAAAACTATGGCTCCAACCCAACAAAAAATTATTTACAGATAGTGAAACGATCATGTCAAAAATAAATAGATAAACTTTATCTTATTTTCTTATAAAAAAAACAACTATGAATTCAGGTTCGAAACTCAGCTCTTTTGTTTCATAGTGAAAAAAAATAATAATACATATTTTAAAATGCAAAACAAAAAAACCGGACCACAAAATTTAGTTTAATAAGTTATAGGACGTTTTTAAATTTTATATTCTTCGGGGTGTATCTGTAAAAACTTATATAGGAATTATTTATATTAATTTATATGTGAAAAAAAATAAGTTTGAAAGTAACAATATACAAAAGTTTCCAGAAGTAAAATTTTGTTTAATATTTCTGCCACATATACTATAAAAAAAAGCGATGAGATCAAAATGACACTTAGTTCTACGAGATCAATACCTAGATTTTATTGCAATTTGTCGATTTAAACGAGACAAGATTTTCAAGAATCTCGCATTATCGCATCTATTGTCCAGCTCTTTGTTTGATTGATTGTATTTCTAAGACAGAAATAAATTTAGAAAAACTTCTTCTCCCTAACAAATAAAAAAAAAATATATAAATTCAAAATAAAAAAATAAAATTGTGTACAAAAATGACTTAAAAAGAAAAAAACAAGATATATGTAAATCTAAAAATTATAAATTTAAATTGTTTTTTTTTTTAATATAAAAAATTGCACGACTAGATTGCACAAGCTGGCTTTGAGATAAACAAACTGTATAATTTAGCAACGCATTGAACATACATGTAAAAGATATTATATGTTTAAAAAAACTCTAAAGCATTAAGCAAATATTTTTTTTTTCAGATATAATTTTTTTCAACATTTTAAAATGTAATTATAATTGGAAGCACCAGATTGCAAAGTTATAACAAAATCAGTTGAACTTTTGAAAAGTTGTAAGTAGATAAATACGCAAAACAAAAGACATTACTTTCTCAAAAAATGTGTAATGGATATTTCCATTACGTGAATTTAAAGCCATAAACGTTGTTTTTTACAACAACTATTATCATTTTAGGTCATCAAAATCTTTGGAGCTGTTTTCGAAAAAATTTGAAAAAACATAAATCATTTTTATGGTTGCTACTTTTTGTAGATGAGCTAAAACCAAAATTCGAATCTCTCCTCCATAGAGAATCATATCATATCTGTACCAAATTTGAAGTCGTTTGAGTTTTAGCTGAAATTACAGTGGACGCACAAAGTTACAAAGACACACAAACCGACTGACGAAGCCTATTTTTTCGGACTTATCGATCATCCAATTAGTGTTTGTTTTGATTATTCTTTTATTTTTAAAAGAAATATGCTTGAGCAAAAATTAATTTTTATTTAATTTGTATAATTTTTTGACCATGTAAACGAAAAATAGATAAATTAGTTTTGGCGTCGTTGTTTGAAAAACAATTTTGCTTCTTAAAATAATTCGTGCTGACAGTTACATGTCATCGACTAAGAGAATATATAATTAATGAACACGTTGGCAACAATTAAATAACCAAAAACCAGTATATACATATATGCATACCAAAAACAGAACGAAGCAGTTGACACTTTTAACGCGCTAGGATATATCAACCAGACCTACTATATCAACATTTATCAAGCATTCAATATCAAGTGAGACAACCACGCAATCTTAAACTATCGCAGCAGCACATAACAGTTGGCTATTCCCTCAAGGAATGATCGCGTCCAACACCGAGAAATTAATCAGCACAATGTCTTGACAGAATTTCATTAATTAGCAATGTCAACGCAATTGGCTATCACAGCGGGAGATATCAAGAGCTCAGCGCTACACACCATCATGAGCCAAAGTCTTTTCCGTCTTTCCAATTCGTCCAACAACGACACACACCCGCCACTAGACCACCACCAGACCATCTGCGAGTACACAAAGCAAGCGCCGCCATGCCACTATATCTCCCTCCAGATGCCCGCACCATCACCTCTCAGATGTCCGTCCGTCCGCCCGACGACAGTTTGTCAAAAACAACAACAAGGCATGCTCGCACGTACCCTTGGGTTTTCATCTCCGAGACGCTCGCTACTACTACACAAAGCCATAGTCAGCGACTTTTCCATATTTTGCGATACTAATTTAAAAATGTTAACCTGGACGCAAATTATAAGCGGCACCTAAGCCCAGCAAAAGCTGCACATCGGCGCTGCCCAACTAAAGTCAAACTTTTTGCTAGTGCTGCTGCTGAAGCTATGATCCTAATGATTTTCATTAAAGACCTCGCATAGAAACGGGTGGTTCAGCGACGTCGCAGTACCTTTTTTTCTTGTGGCAGTGGTCTTTGATCGAGATTGCAACTCCAATTCCTTGCACTTTTAATGTACACAATTACTACTGTCTTCAGCCGCCTTATTTTTTGCACCACATTGTTATTGGTGGTAATGCCCACAATTGGTGCGCGGTGGCGGCAGACTAACTTACCAGCCAACGATTCCAACAATAACAACAACAAAAACAACAACAACAACAACGACGACAACATTAACAACGGCAATAGCATCATGATCAGCAACAACATACTCGCGCAACTATACACCCAGACGAGCAGGGGGAGTTGCGCGCTAGAAACTGCCCTGAGGCTTAGGTGTGGTCTCATTCTAGAAAACTACTTTCATATTTCCAAAGCATCCGATACGGTCCACTCGCTTTTAGCTGAACTGGTCGTTTATTTTAGGTTTTGGTTTCTTCTTTTTGCCCGCAATGCTGATGCTGATTGCTCCAATAAAAATCGAAGCCAAGTGCTTACACAAAGGCGGGCGGACAGTCGACAATCCGACAGCCCAACAGCCCGACTGAGTAGCTTAGCTATATAGCGCGAGATACATGAGGCCACAAGCACAACGATGCTCTAATGGTTTGCACAATATTTTTTTCTCTGCCGCGATTGTGACTAAGGTGGTGGCTGCGGCTAATGGTATATATAAATGGTATGATGGTTTGGCGTGGTATGCAATTTGGATCCGGATTTGTGTGTTGAGTTGAGTACCACCTCACGCAGCAATATTGTAAGTATGAGTATATACCATCAGGGTGTCCTCAGTCTTAGACCCATCTGCACAAGCACTTCCTCCTCCAAATCCCGATTGCATGGCGATGATGATTCAAATCATTGTTATGGAAATCTAAAGCATCTCTTCTGTCCAAATAAAAAAACAATGCATATTATAACGTTGATTAAAAGCATGGCCGTGGCTGATCTTAAGTTTGATGGGTATAAAGTTGTATATAATATTAATTTTAAAAGCTTCTGCATAATTAGATCATTTAAAAGTTTTAAATTACGAAATAGTTGCTTGTATTTAATTTGTAAAATTAATTTTTTTATCAAGTGTTGCCCATACTTACTTCTACAAAGTTTGCGGGTCCTGAATTCAAATTCGACCCACAAATCGCTTAATTGACTTTTAAGTTTTTGAGATAAATAAAATAAATTAATTAACTAGGTTCTGCAGTGACTTACAACTCTCAACCATTCCTGTGAGCGTGTAGACAGGAATGAAGGGAACCTAAAATTTTCTGTCAAATCCGAACAACTTATGTGAGAAGCACATTTTCTTGACAAGAGATACTCTCGCAAGAGACAGTTACCTGTAAAAAACATTTCAGTTTTTGTTTAGGTGGTAAAGGCCTGGAATCGAACCCAAGACCTTCGGTGTAACGTTCCTACACACTATCTATTACGCCACGGGCTACTACAAAAAAGTTTGTGAGATATTCCAATACAAACAAGTTGTTCGCTGAAGTTGTATTGAGATATTCCAATACAAACAAGTTGTTCGCTGAACCTATTGTGTTATAACCTCAATAAAAGGAAATGCTCATTCATGAGCTGCTCGTGAAAAGCTCTCGCTCTTGAGTTATTTGTTATGAGCACGAAATTGTTCGCTTTATCAGCATGCGACAAGAGTGAGTGAGAAAGCTAATTCATATAAACATATCACGCGTGTTATATTGGAAAAACCCTTTACGTTCATCTTTTGTCAGGAGTTATATATTTATAACTGCTCATGCTCATGAGTGAGACAAATAAAATGTTGTATGAGCATGCTCTTTTAAAATTTGAACATAAGTGAGCATTTCTTTGTTCTATGTTTACTAACGCTCATGAATTTTTAAAAACTGCTCACAATCATGAGAAAAAATATGAGCTGAATGCGCATGAGTGATTTTTTCGAACGCTGCACTGGTTGAGTTTCGTCTGTATTCTTATTTTTTTAAACACTTTTGGGAATCCTTTTAAAAGATTAAATTTTTTCACGTCTAAGAAAAGTTAAGTATGTGCTGGTAACATTGGACGAAAAACATTAAACATTTTTGTAATTTTGAAAGTAACTACATAAAATACTCATGAAGTGTATAACAATCCCGTTCAACTCATATTATTAACGATACAAAAAAAGTACAACTTACGTATGACTATGCAAATAACTTTCTATATATATGAAAAGAAATTAAATTACTGACGGCCCTGTACATTAAGATGCTGCCATGAGGAATTCAAAATCACCCGAAAGTGTGGCTAAGATTGCATAACATCCGCGTTTTTTGATTTTAATGTTATCATTTTTGGCTCGCGGTCCAACGTACGCCATCTCAACAGATACCACACCCTGCGGCAATGCTCAATTAAGACATAATTATTTTCACAGTGGTTTGATTGAGTTAATTTGAAAAACGAAAAAATAAAAATTATATCGATTAAGAAGGGCGTGGGATGCGGCAGAGCACAATGCAAATGCCAAATATTTGTGGTCAGTGCCATCGTAAAAGAGAAAAAAAAAATTAGGTTAAGTGCCCGCTATATGATGTTAGGTATATTATAGTCGACAAAAAGTTATTCGAAATAGCATCAATTACTTGAGGTAAAAGTCGTCCGAAGAGAAATTCGGTCTTGTGGATTGCGGAGCTATCTACATGAACTTAAAGCCAACCAAAAATGGCTGAGTCTAATATGTTTTAAGACAGTTAACACCCCAGCATGGGGCTTTGAGAGACTCTCAAGGTATCACCACCCAAATCGTCGTGAGACGGACGGCAAATCTACTTTCCATATAGTCAACCACCACACACGTATCTTTCAGCTTTGACTAAAAACAAAAACCAAAAAAAAAAAAACATGCAAATTCAGTTAAATCACAGAGACGAGGTGCAGAAGTCAGTCAATCGCCGAATGCTAGTTCGAGTCTTAGAGTCTTCAAGTCGACGACGAAGCCCAGATCCTAGTACTAGTGCTGGTAACACGAAAGAAGACGGCAGAAATTAGAGGTGATCACTGTGCCGAGTGAAGTAAGGCTTAATCTCCACTTGATACGGACGCCTTTGCCTGGGTCTGGGCCTGAGCCTCAGCTTCAGCCTCAGCCTGAGCTTGGGCCTGGGCATACTGCACCACATTTAAATAAGTATCTTAGCCGAGATTTATTGCCAGACGTACGCCCTGTCACGAATTTCGCGCGTGCTGCACATTACGAGTGATTTTGCCTGTTCTTCGATTTTTTTGTTTGCCGGTTTGTTGTTGGTGATTTTCATTGCATCTCAGCACCAGCATCACCATCGAGCCATCATCCGAAGGTAAAAAAAACTATAAGCAGCTATCCCGTAATCCTTCGGATTCGATATATAGCCACCCAAAGCTGCTAACAGTTCGGGTTGAGTACTTCGATTTGGGCGTTTGGGTTTATTTCATTTGTTTTTTTTTTTTTTTTTTGGTTTGGTTTGGTTTGGCGTAGCAGCTTTTTTTTTTGTAACATCACTGACGTTCTAGTACAGCGTCAATGATGTTTTGCCGATTTGTTGGAAGAACTCAGCTCTGCGTCGCAAAAATGTTAGATTTGTTGTTCAGCAGGCTTTTAATGAATTTTCGTTTAGTTTTTTGCATTTTCTTTTGGATTTGTTTTTTTCTGTTTTTTTTTTTTGTTCATTTGGGAATTGGGAATGAAATGTAAAGCGAGGGAGTTCAGGTGATAGGTGACTTGACATTTGGTTTTGTTTTTTTTTTCGTTTGTTTGTTTTTGTTCGAAAGATTTAAAGCGAAAAACCTGTGTATATAGTATGACTTACGAGTATTTTTTTTTAAACTTAAGTAGCAACTTGTAGTCCCTACTTGTAAAATAAATGCAAATAAAACGTTGTTTGTTTTTTTTTTGTTTATTATTGGAACATTTGTTTGAGGTTTAGCCCTGTAATTTTTTGTTCTAAAAAGTTAATTCCTTTAATAAATGTTAATTTTACGAAAAAAATATTTAGATTCCTGTTGAAAATTGAATCACGGTTGTCAGATTTATTAAATAAAACACTTTTTGAATTTTTTTCAATTATCTAACACATTTCTGACCATTAAGAGGGAGGGAATATTACGTTTTAAGTGTTCTTGACCCAAAGGAAATTTTTAAGTTACTCTTTTATATGAAAATAATTTTTTTAGAGTTAAAGTTCTGTGATCAAATTCAGGGCTTGTCGATGACAAAGTTTCTCAGCAAAGAAAGCATGACAAGTCAATAGGATATTTCCGAATAAAATCCTTTTGAGTTAATTAACTCTTATTTAAAAAAAATATTTTTGGACCTATACAAAATTAAATTTACAATATGTGTGACAATTTTAACTCACTTAGTCAACCTTATATACATTGTACATATCACAACAGAATTAAAGTTACAATTTTTGTATGTCCATGACATCATGTAGATGCACTGGTTAAAATAATTCCTTAAAAAACTTTAGAACCGAGAAAAGTTAGACAAAAAAATGGACAAACTTTGAAAAAAATCTGTAAAAGCTTAACTTTGAATGACAGCTTTATTCCTGTTTTTAATTTTGTGGGATGAAAAAGCAAAATTTATTTATTTGAATACATAATATGTATATCAAAAACTATATTAGTTTTTTTTTCAGAAAAATGTCCAGGTAATATATGTAGGTTATGAAATTCAACACAAAAAATATTGTGACAGGTTTTTTCTTAAGATTTTAATTGATTTAGAGAAAAAGGTGTGAAAATATCACTTGTTTTTTTAATGTACTTTCTTCCACAACAATAAAATCAAAATCTGAGGTCCAAACTTAGGGTAGTTTTTAGGAAATGTTCAGCACATAGAGCTTTATCCACTAAAATTCAGCTACTATGTTGTAATATTTTTGAAGTTTATATATAAGTATAAATTCTAATTTTCCTAATTTTGGTCGCAAATAAGTATCTGCCCGAATCCGAATGGAAAATTTTTTCCTCAGCTTGGAACCCATGCGAGAAGATATCGTTTCAGAACTCTTATAAAAGGTTTTCTATAAGAAAGTATATATTTATAGCTTTCAATTTAAATTGTCCATTGAAAGGTTTTCTTGATAAGACCTGTTAAGAAAATATTTGGATAAAATAGGACAAAGTCACCACACACAGCATTTCATCCTTCTTAGTGAAGTTTTTAGTTGGTCAATCCTTATACGTTGTTGGAAGTGATATTTTGTGAGTTCACAATTTTATTTTTAAATAAACTCCGAACAGTTTTACGACGAGTACATATGTCATACTCCGGGTTACTTGTCTAATGTTAAAATAAATTTAATAAAATTAATTAATTAAATAAAATAATTACTCAATTTAGTTTGACGTTGTTAAATGGAGTAAGTTTTTAGTCTGTTTGTAAATTTGGGAAGATGATTTTTTTATATTAATCTGAAATCAAAAAATATCAAAACCTTCCGAAAACCAAAATTAGGGAAATCTATAAATTACCAGATAAGATAAACAAGAAATTACAAACATAAATGTATTTTTTGAAAAATAGAAATAAATATTAAGTATGCTATAAAATGATTTTGCTTAATTTTCTATATGAAGTTCTATGGTACCATAGTACAAGAATCAAATAAAAAGCTCTGATGTTCCAAACTCTTCTGTAATTTTGAAGTTTTCTTGGCAGAATTATTTAATTATGCACTTTTATTTATTTAAAAAAAAATTATGCAATTTTGAATTAGTATGCAAGAACACTTATCATTCTGACACCTTTTCTGACATCTTAGGCAACACTAAGAAGAACACAAAAACACATTCTACATCAATTTTACACGCTGTGTAATTAAACATGAACCAAGTGTTACAATTTTCCAAACAAATTTTCCTTGTCACGAACGTCTTCAAACACGAACGAACAAAAACATTGCTTAGCTTTCATCGTCTTGTATAGTATGTAGCTGTATACTTTGATTTTGTATAAAACATCTTTCGAATTCGGCGGCATAGCCAGCACAAAGTTGCAAGTTAGTTATAAACAACAGCAGCAACAGCATCAGTTGCAGAAGCAACAAAATATCCAAACCAGCCCAGCTGTATATAACCATCGCAACTGATGATGCTGCAAGGAGAATGCGAAAGAAAATCAATACACCATCCAAGGCATGGAGTGGTAATATTCATACATCCACAGCACATTGGAATCTATCTATTATAGCAATTTGTAAAAAACTTAGACCTCAAAGGTCTTCCACAATAAGCTACTGCTGCCACTCCTTCTTCTCCCTTTTAAGCTGAAGGTACCTACTCATCCAGCAAGCAAACTTAACTATTATACTCACTCAAGCACACTGAATCATACCAAATCGCACGCTGATGATCAGATTTCGTGCAATTTTCATTCACCCAAAGTGCTGGTGTTTCGGCAGCCAGCTCTTGAATGGAAAACCATCGCATCGCGGGGAGAGCTCCCTATATACACCGATATCATTAATTGAATAGATAGAATTTAAGCCAACTCCGAGGGGCACTTCCAACAATGGCCACAACCAGCCATTCAGCCAGCGGATGCTGCAATAGTTTGCTAAATGGATAAGTTCCAAAATTTCCTCCCACTCAACCTAGCTGAGCTATAACCCAATCAATCAATCAATATAATTCATCATTTTGTATTTATTATTCAGTGTTTTGTTATGTTTGAAAAAAAATGCACTTAAAGCCAAAACCAAATATTTGTTCAATTAAAAAATTTTGTTACGCGTCAGCTTTGAAATAATTTAAATTGAACTAGTTAAGAGTTGTGTGGTCATTATACAGGGGTACATCGCTCTACATATACATACCTACACTACATATACGCCACACGACTTGCCTGAACTCAAGAACGACAAGCCATGTTTTAGCCCAGCAGCAGTTTCACCATCCTCCCATCCTCCCAGGTCTTAACCTGGTCCTCGCATTAGATACACATATCCATGCACAATGTACATACATATATAGCTGGTCATATGTATAGATGTACGGGTATCTACCGAACTACCAACGAACGTTACAACCAACAAAGAAATTCCTGGTGAAGACCGCTCGTGCGATTTCATAATCATTTTGAACCAATGTGCCAGGCCAGCACGGAGCGCTTAGGAAACCCTACAGCTATTATACCCAGAGTATATCTTTGTATATCTTATGGATGCAGATACAGATGCTCAATTCTCTTGCCAATAACAGTGCTGTCGTTTTAACAAATATTGATGGTAGGAATTTTAGAAGATTTTACAATATATGCGAAGTATACAGCGTAAGAATATGATTCAAGACCGCTTGGGACTTTTGAAACTTTTGGAACTTCTTCACATGTTTTTGGCGAGCAATTCCCAAAGGCCTTACAGTTTGCAAGAAGACAAAACAGTTATTCTAGCGAAAATGAAA
The DNA here is from genome assembly GCA_929447395.1 of Epistrophe grossulariae. Taxonomy (NCBI): domain Eukaryota; kingdom Metazoa; phylum Arthropoda; class Insecta; order Diptera; family Syrphidae; genus Epistrophe; species Epistrophe grossulariae. The sequence goes on from OV839566.1 coordinate 1,900,156, forward strand.
AGTTAAGATCACAATATTTGTGATTGAAAAATTCTAAGAGCTTCTTTCAAAAAGAATGAAGAAGTGATTTTTCTTTACTAAGTAAGAGACAGTTACCGCTCTAGGTCCTTTTCGAATACTGATGGTAGAAAATACTCACTACAAGTTGTTTCAGGTAACGTTTCTCCAGAAATGTTATGGCATTTACTGAGATCCAATAGTTTCTTAAAGCTTAAAAAGTTACCTTTGATGAGGCCCCTTTACAGACATAATTGAGTGTGAAACTATAATACTTAAGACGTAAATATGTATTACTATTATTTTTAGGCCCACAAAACCTTCTTGAACGTTTAAACCAAAATACATATACCTACGAATTAGTACTTCCAAAGTCCATGTTGATTTAGTGCCAGTTTGAACTAATATTGAAAATGATATATCGTCCACTTTTGGAAATTTTACAGGAGAGCGAAAAAACAAAAAATTAAATATACGGCTCCATATAAAAACTGATTTTCTCTTTGAGATTCTGCAGATACTAAGATACATTGGACAGAAGTGATTAAGCTATTTTGTGCAGAATGAGTTTCTTAAGAAAATGGCATCAAAATCTCAATGTCAGCCAAAAGTGGACTTAGCAGCTCTACGTATTTAGCCGACGATATAAAATTTGCATCATGAATTTCAAACTCTTACAGTCTACAACTCTTGTTTCTCAAAAAAGTTATTAAAATATTTAAATATATTCAGATTTCACAAAAATAAATTTTAGACAAGATGAGGTCATGATAAAGTAAGAATTAATTTTTATTTTCGCTTTAAAATAAAAAGTTCTAATATATACTCCGGTGATAAAAGTGTAAATTTTTTAAGCATTCTCGATACATTTGTAACATAGAACAACTCTAGTTATCAAAGTACCAAAATACTACTTAAATAGTACCTTCGACAGCTTTGACTTGTAATCGTAATCATTCTTGTACACACCACACAACTCAACTATATATACAGACCGGCTTAGATGTTGGAGGAGCAAAGCATAGCACACAATATTGCAGATCACCGCGCCGGCTGCAATGCAATTAAATGAAACGTACCATAGCACAACCTTGAGTACCGCTATTTGCGGCGCAATAATGGCGACCACACCCGCGCACTTCATTACTTTTATGTCTCCTATCGAGAGCTTTATTCGTTGTTTTGTATATATATATATACTTAAATACATATATACGTATACCAGTAGTGCAGCATCAGTGCGGCAGCGGCAGTAGCAACTCGATGCATAGAGTGCAACCAACAGCAGCCGAAGTGCACCGCAGAGGTGAATTCGCCTTTGGCGCAGCTGAAAATATTCGTGCCCCTGCCCAATTTGCGCAGCGCGTTTTATGCTTCTTCTTCTTCTGTTTTCTTTACTTCTTGATTTTTCTTTTTAATATTTTTTAATAAAACTCTTTTTCTTTTACACATGGTTTTAGTTTAAGATGGCGTTACCTTTGGTGCAATCTAGTTCGGGGGGATCTCTTTGCGCACGAGTTCCACACACCCTGCCATGCCCCCACTGTCTCGGTTATCGTCCTCTCGCTATGTTGGGTCTTGTCATTTACTTCGTTTTTTTGTTTTTTTTTTGGTAAGATGTGTCCGCCTTTGGTGTAGTTGTGTGATATCTTGACAGATAAATCAATAACAACACTAGAATTGAACTAGGGTATCATTAGCAGCTTGAAATTGTGTTCTGGTAAAAACGAGATACATATAAATATAATTGAAACTAATTCAAATATAGTTAATGTATATATAAAATACCGAAAGAAAAACAACTTTGAATCATTTGGGATTTAGTTTATAATAAATAAATAATTTCGTTAGTACAAATTCAATTCCACTTGTGATTGTATGCAAAGATCCAAAGTTGAAAATTTCAATATTTGTTTCACTAAAACAGAGAAAAATGAATAAATACTTTAGAAAAAAGTCACACTTAATATAAACAAATAGTATATTCCTATAGGATTCATGTCCACATGCAGCTTAAAAATTTATTTGAAAAATACTGTTTAATGTATTATTTTAAAATATTTAATATTCTTAAAAAGTGAGAATAAACAAAAATAAACATTTCCCCATTTCCAAGATCAGAGTTGCGAAAAGTTTCCTAATTTGTTGCTTGGATTTTTTGTTTTGAGATTTTTGTTTCAGGACTTCTAGTTTGTGATTTTAGAACCCTCATCTACTAATTCTTTTAGATTAAGCATATAATCAAACTTAAAATTAAGGATTAATTTATTTACATGTGTAAGAAAAATTTAAAAACATTTTGCTAAATTCAAAGCAAATAAAAATATGTAAGTTATTCAAACTTAGAATGTAGGGTAAACTGGTCAACAGTGGATCACTTTTTACTTCCTGCGCTGTAGATGTCACATTTTTAACATTGGACAATATTTTGCCTATGCATAATAGTATTTGATCATGTATTTTGAATAATTTAATGAAGAAAATTGGGTTTAATGATCATCGAAATTGAAGCAATTAATTAAAAAAAAACTATAATTCATTCTTTTCCCGACGTTTCTCCGGTTTCTTTCCGGCTTCTTCAGGGGTATAAGTTTATTTAATTGCTTTGTCAATGGTTAAGGTACACAATTATTTTCTTTTACTTTTTAAACAAAAATTGAAATTGGAATGAATTTAAATTAACATTTAAATTTTTTTTTACAAAATAAAATAAATAAAAGATTTTATTTTAAATAACTTAAAAACACTTATTTTATTTATTTGTTTACTTAAATGCATTTCGGAAGCTATCCTTCCATCGTTAGTAAGTTTTATATAAATAATAATACAAACAAAATTTTTTGACAAATAACAAAAAAACAAACTAAAAAAAAATTAATTAACATTGAACACAAAAACAAACAAAATTTATTTAAAACTAGAATCACAGGTGTTAAGAAATTACAACGCTATATATTGCACTGGAAAAAGAACTGGTAAAAGAATGAACCAGTTGTTTTTTAATTAATTGATTCAATTTCAAAGATCGGGCTTAATGATCTTTCTTTCTTTCATTTAAATATTTTGTTTTGCTAAAATTTTTGGAAGGTTTGGAAACCTTATTGGTTGTATAGGCAATTGTAAAACTCGTAAAAATAAATATCAGCTCCATGCTTCTGCTTCCAGAGTATTTTGGTAGCCAAATAATGGGCTTTGATAGGACACGTGCGGTAAACTAGCTTTTGACCTGGTCATGTTTCTTCACCGATTTTACAAATTGCTTTTAAAGGATACTACTTAACTTACTTAGAAACTTTGACTGGAGGATATCATAACATCATTTCCGCTCATTGTTAGGAGATCGATTCATTGAAGTAACTATATACCAACCAGGAAAACTTTCAAAATAAATAAAGAGTTCTCTAATAATAACATACTTGGATTGGGAACCCATTATTGTTTCTCTTCACATATAAGTTCAGCAGAAGTTAATACTCTATCATTTTGAATAATCTATACTAAACCGAATGTCAAGTCGGCGAAAAATCATACAAATGCCCAGGAAATTTTTTTCCCAATCCTAAAATAATCCAAACAAAAATTTAAATAGAAACTCGGCAGCAACTGAAGCAGACCTAAGCAAACAGTAATGAACTAACCGTTATAGATATCTTAAGTAAACAAAATTAAAAAACTATAGTTTTTTTTTTAATTAACGAAGAAAACAAAATGTATACTTTTTTATAGTCATATTTCTCTAATATTCTTTTAAAAGAGATAAACAAATTGCAATATATATACATAGAAAATAATAAAACTTTTATTAAATCTATCATAACTTTTTCTATAACTATTTAAATTCATAAACCAGAATATCCCTTGGCAAAATCAATAAAATAATATCCAACAAATCTGAACATTTTTTTTTCTTTCAATTGAAAATTTTTCATTCCTACAGCAAAACGCCTTTAAAAAATGTCGCTACTAATTAATACAACAAAGAACAACAAATTACAAAAAAAAAATAAAACTAATTATCGCCAAACAAATCAGCAAGTGTCTAAAAACACCTTCCATCACACATGTCCTTTGCAAAAAAAAAATAAATAAATAAATAAAAAGAAACAAAACTTATCACACACATCCAATCAAATAAAATCAATCACTAACGATACCATAATAAGCTTCAGTTTTCAATTTAAAAATAACTATCGCAAGAGTAAAAGTGAACAGTAGCCCCTAATACATAAATTGATTAAAAGTAAAAGTGTTAGTACGTAAGCAAATATAATAAAAAGAATGAATAACAGAAGAAAAAAAAAACTACAACACATTTTATCGGAAAATAAACAAACAAGAAGTCACTCAGCAATAAAACCATGTATACAAAGAAAAGCAAACGGGCCAAACAAGAATTGAAGGAAATAAGAGCAAAAACAAGATTTTTCATAGTCGATTTAGAAAATAAATAAAAATAATAAAAATGTACGCGAGTATCTATGTGTATCTCTATTTTGTTGTATGTATGAACTTACAATGAAGAAAATCGCACGCCAGCCAACAACCAAGGTGAAAAAAATTAAATGAAAATGTAATCACAATCCACATCATGACATGGGTGTGGTGCCATAGAAGAGTAGTTTGAGACATTCACTTCATCCCCGTCCACAGGAGTATCCTCCAGTTTCATTCCGCCACCTCTCCCTCGAGGTTGAAATTGTGGTCCATGATACAGCAACTTCGACTACCGCCTTCATCATGCTACCCATGTAGCCTTTTTTTGCTTTTGCTTTTGCTTTTGTGCCTGTGTCTCTCTTTCTTGGTCTCCTCGTTATTTTTATATTTAATAGAGGAGAGTATATGAAAACAAAAGACTTGAGATTGAAACTCGAAAAAATCAAATAAAATACAAGAGCATAACGGATTAAATGATGCGGAGCTTTTTGTTTAACTGTTTGCAGCACCGTTATTGAGAATACTTCTTGGCCTTAAGAGTATTTTTTGTATTAAAGAGAAGTAATTTCTTATAACTCTTGGCAAACTTCGGTGGTTCTCGGTTCTCGGATCACACCCTGGCTGCAAGTAATATTGAAAGCAAAAGTCATTGCAGACCGAGAGGCTGTCAGAGCAAAAGGCTGTGGAGAACGTGTTTGTTCAGTAATATGTATGCTTTCCCTAGTTATTGGAATTTGAAGCACGGCAAGTATCGCATGGTTTACTGTTACTGCTGATATTTTAGCTGGACACTTATCTTTAATTAAAAGAATGTCCGGATGACATTTTAAGTTAAGATAATAGGTAATTAAATAACGAAAGCAGAATTTATCGCTTTCAGAGAATCTTGAGTTGATTTTTAATACCATAAGGGGAATGAAACTAGATGGCGAGGGATGGTCTGCGATAATTATACAATTTGTTGCCTTATTTCTCTTTCTTACTTAACACTGTCCTTAAAGTAATTAATATCTGGAAATGATCTTGTTTAAATCAAATGTGTACATTTTTATATATTATATATTATATTATTTTTAATAACAACTTAAAGTAAGGAGTCAAAAGGTGTTTAGTTTTTCAAATTATGACTTATTCAAACCGAAGCCAGTAGGAAGGGAAAGAGATGTACTGGCACTAATTTAATTCTTTTTTTTTAAATTTTAAACAGTGGTTTATTAAATGATAACCACTGTAGAAGAATAAGATATTCATTACAACCCTTTATGAAAATCTCCGAAATATAAAATTTTAAGTCTGGATTCTTCTTTTTCGAGGCTTAGATAACAAAAAACCGTAGTCCAGTGTAATTCAGAACAAAGCAAATACAGCTCGAGTTAAAAAGGAAAGAATTCTATACATTTCATTTCACATTAAATTTATCACTTTTTTATTTAAGTAAAAGGGAAGTTAATGCAATCTCAAAATGTATTTCAAAAAATTCTCTAGAGTCTAGACAATACGGTATTTCAAATCTACAAAATTTGTATAAACTGCAGAAGAAAGTAGACTCAATCCACAATCTGCACTTTGAAGCAATGTTTTGTGAACCAATCGCTATAGGAATATATGATTCAAGATCATGACTTACCAAATGGAAAATTACTTTCTGCCCAATCGCACACTCAAAGGGGATAAAAAAGTGGGAATCTGATTCGAACCCAATACTAACTCAAAGGGAAAATATACTTTTGTCCTAATCTCTAACTCAGAAGAAGTTATCAGGAATAAAAGGAAAGCCATTCCAACTTATTTGTAGTTATATCAATATTTTTGGCCCTCATCGCCATTGCATAACTTATTATGGAAAATTTAAAAATTTATCATAGGAAGTGACCCTTAATGCAAATTTTATCACAAATTGTTTATCAAATTACTTTTTTGGAACATAATATAGTCTTAGTGACTTTTCGAGAAAGCTGAATTTTGACGGAGAGCTGTATTTTTATGTTTTTAGCAGTTCTTTAAAAATTCCCCAAATATGGATTTTGTGGGGATAGAAGCAAATTATTTTTAATGCTCGAAAACTATCAGGTTGCTGGGAAAAATGTGGAGCCGAAAACTGAAGCTTCTGAATTTTTTTAAAAGAAAATGATAACATTTTTTTGTTCAAAGGTGTTTTTAAGCATGTGCTTAAGACACACAGCTCTCTCCAAATAATTCAATTTCGTTGAAATTTTTTCGAAGATAAAATCTGGTTTTACTAGATAATTTTTATAAAATAAGTTGAAGTAACTAAAATGTTTTCATGGATTTTCAATTCGTGGTATTGTGGGAAATTGTACTTGAACACAAAAACTGTAATTGTAACGTTAATATTTTTTAATTTTTACAGCCATTTTTTTCAGGAAATACTTAAGATAAAAATATAGGGGAAAACGGGGATCCATGATTCTTTGGGGCACCATGGTACCCCCAATTTTTGGACCTTAAATACATTTTAATAGCACTGAAGTGGCAACATTGATGGCTTTTTACTTTACGCTATGACTTCGTTTCATCATCTGCTGGCAAAACGTTTGCAAAACAGTCGAGAAATTTTTATTTTCGAAAAATCGTATATTTTTTTTGGTAAGTTTAATAGCAATTTTTTTCTAATTTGCAGTTAGTAACTCTCACTATCTATCTATCATATCCGAAAGAGTGATTATGATTTACCGCAAATATCCTCTTTTATTTTAAGAAAATATCGAGATTTAGATTTATAGAGAAAGTACTTCGGGGAAGCCGGGGATTGGTTAAAAAATGTTATTGAATTATTTTATTGTTTAAGAAACAATGCGTGTCTAAAAAACTTGCCTCAAAAATCGATACAAAAAATTGAAAAAATAAAATGCAAACTTATGTTAATTACGAATTATGATTCGTGCTACTTGATCCCATATAATGGAGACCAAGTACAGCTTTGATGGAGATACTTTGTAAATTTTGCCCCTTTTTTATTTTTTTCAAAAAAATCAACCTAACCATCAAGGAATAGAAATTCTTTAATGCCAATCTAAGAGCAAATACCCAAATAATTGTAGAATGTAAAGATTATTTTTCACAAGTACATACATAAAATATTAAAGTTTTTTTTGATACAAAAATTTTTTTGATAAAAAAAAGTAGGGTATAATGGATCTCCATAGGTTCCTATTAATTTTAGTTAAACATTTTTCGAAGTTTAGCCTCTTTTTCTTATAATTTTCCTGAACTAAAAACTCAAAAGTACATAATTCCAATTTTTTGTACCATACTTATTCAAGTCGTTTGTGAAATAAATATGTATGTGCTAAGCATATAGGTCCAACGAGCGATAAGCAAAACAGTGACTTTAAAATATTCGTCGAAAAAGCAATAAGTTTGCTGTTAAGGTGGAGATGGCAGATCGTAATGCTACTGATTTGATAACTAAATTTGTTTAAAATGAAATTTTACACAATACATTTACGTTGGTACTTTATGATCGAATATTCTGAATTCAAGAAACAAAAGTATCACACAAGCCGAGTTATCCTGAGACCTGTAGTACTTTATGAAGATATATGCGATATCCAAACAGTTTGGACCGTAAAAACTTAAAAACTCTGGTCGTGCATTAATTTTTAAATTGCACTCTAAGAAGTCTTAATAATCTTTAAAATCATCGTTAACAAATAATGAAAATGTAAGACAACACAAAAACTACGTTGTGTTTTTTTTCCTTAATTGATTTTTGGCATTTGGCTTCGGTTATCAAATAAGTTTCAACGCTCGGTCATTAAAAAAATTATAATAACTCTTTTTATAGTTTGTTTGTTAAATAGGCTTGAACTCGCGTACATCATTTGAGTCTTTATTATTTAATAGACATGTCGGAAATCATATTCCCCATGGAATACGACTTCACGTTTAACAAATGAAACTTCGTTTTGTGTTACCATAGAAAAAAAAAATAAGAAAAAAAAATTTAATAATGGAAACAAAACAAATTCAAATAACGGCTATAATAGTGCATGATGCTTGTTTTTTTTTTTTATTTTTTTTTTGCCACAAAATAGCTCGAGTATACGATTTTAACGATGCTATGCGCCTCTGTTGTGTATGCCCTCGTAATAGACGGCTGCTGCTATACGGCTGCGGCTGCGCAGCAGATTGACCCAACTATAGAGCTATTATAGACATTTCTTGGCGGAATTTATTTATGCCCATTGGTTATCACGCGTACCTCTTTGATCCATAAAGACCCCAAAGAGTTTGAGGGTGGCGGCGGCAGCGGAGGCGGTGATGATGGCGGAGACAAAGTCTATGGAACAAGTGAACGCGCAGATGTCAGTTCGTTACATGCCAGAATAGCTTCGATCTTTTGCATATCCATTATGTATATAGACTTTGCAGTTGCCCACGAACGACTTGTGCAGATGCAACAAATTTGATAGAGACAGTGACTGCTCTTTTCTTTGCGCAGCGTTGGGCTGCGCATCCTCCGGGAGTAGTAGTTTTTTTATTTTTTGCGCAATCAGGATGTACCGATACTTTTGTGATCTACGTAAATTAAACGGGTGAAAGTTTCATCAGTCTAACCTCGTCTTCAGTGTATTTCTGGGCAAAAGGAAATTGTGAACCAATTACAAGGGAATATATCCAATATCGAATATCGAAAGAGCAAAAAAGCAATATAAAAATAACCGAAATTCAGCTTGCAGGCTCTAAATTAAATTGCATTGCATTGAAGACCTTTTGCGGCAATCATGTCATTGGAGAGAATTTTCTTACAAATTTCAAATGTAACAGACAGGCAGAAATGGATAAAACGTCTTCTAGCTATAATCTGGGATTGATAACGGTTAAGATATTTGAATCCAAATGGAAATACTAAGAACTATGTACTAAGTTCAATTAATCTTTACCAATACCAGAAAGGTGAAGGAATTATTTTAGATCCTTAATTATTAATGATATTGGTTATGATGTAAAATCTATAGTTGGCGTGACCATAGTTTCTTTTTCTGAAATTTCGACTCTTAATAAAAATTAGAAGTCGGTGAAAAATGAAAATAAACTGTTTATGACAATAAATAACTGAGCTTATAAGGTCTCAATCTACTTAATTTTGATCGGCGTTATGCAGTACCTACCAGGAGCTTTTGGCTCTTAAGTCTCGAGAAAGTACTAGAACTCGTCAGAAAATCAAAACATTTTTTTTGGAATTTTGAAAAAATAATGCTATAATAGTGTTTACCTAGATTTTGCGCACTAACTTCTCAACTACGATATTGAAGTAACCAAATGATTACCTTGTGTTACCTTGTCGTGGTGTCGACGATTTCGGTAGAATTTCTTCTATAATTCTACATATATTTTTTTTTGATCCAATGATCTTGGCTCCACGAAATAAGGCTCCAGGAAATAAGGCCCCAAAGAAAAAATGAAATATGTCGCCAAAACTATGTATATATGTAATAACAACGAAAATTCTAAAATTTTGGGGTGTTATTTCATTTTTGGGGATTTATTTCATTTTCATAACGAAATAAAGCTCCAATGAAACATACATTTTGGGGTTTATATTATTTTATTTTGAAAAATATTTCGTGGAATTATTTCATTTTGCTAAAACATTATTGTGGAACTCTGGACTAAGAGGTTGCAAAATATCGCTTATTGTGCAATTAAGCATGTTTCAATGTTACTCGCAGATGTTAGGGGAACTACAAGAGCGAGGGTAACTACAAGTGCAAGGATACAAGTAGACAAATTGTATAAGTTACTGTACAAGTATTTGTATGATGCTATGGGGTATTATTTCATTTACGAAAATAAATGGACAAAACAAAATGGGGTATTATTAAATATTTTAAAGAAAATATAAATATTGTCGAAACAAATTGGAGTCTTATTTCATTTATTTTTGGGACTTTGTTTTCATTTCGTTGGGTTCTTATTTCATGGGGCATTATTTCATAAAGAAATATGCCCCACTTTTGGGGACTTATTTCATTTTAACTTTTGGGGTCTTATTTTCTGGGGCCTAATTTTGCGGAGCGACATTTTAAAAAAATCCAACAAATTAACTACTTAATAAAATCAACGAGAACATTTTTTGGGGACTTCTCACCCTTAAATTGTGGTCTTATAGGGTCAAAAGCTACACCTTCATCTGATAACAAAAATCCAGAATCAGCTAAATGTATTGACATTTCAACTTCAATAAATCAAGGAACGTTTCTATAGCTACGTTTGCCTTAAAATTTCAGTCAAATGCTTTTAAAATGTTTGTAATTTTCTGTTTTTTTTGTTGGGAAATTTTTCTTCTGTCAGTAACATATGTTTGTTCTTGAGCTTTGAATTAATAAATGATTATTTTAGTGACCTTTGTATTTAACAATATGATTTAGTTTAGTGGGCTCTAGGACCTAAAGCCCACTAAACTAAATCCTATTCTTGAGCTTTGAAGACAATTACGGTAGTTGGCTATAAAATCCTTTTTTATGGAATAAACTTAAAATTGTAATATCCAACTTCACTAATATTTTTTCGATCATTTGATTATCCCTTTGTTAAAAAAAATAATCAACGTATTTTCTAACAAATTCGTTAAGGCTTTGAAATCATATGTATATAGAATGAGGATGGTTGGTAACCAAAACTAAATTTATTCAATTATAAAACTAGACTTAGGTGATTTAAGTTGATTTCACTATAAGAAATAAACTCTTTTTTCAGTCATCACAGACATCGTCGTCGTACAATATATTTACCCATCCACATACAACACTTACAACAATTTTAAACATTGTCCTTTTAACCATTCAACATACCTACATTACATATATGTACCTACATCGCATTGCATTGCATCTAGCCCAATCTGAATATATACATATATAGAAAATATATCTAGGACCGCACGAACCACACTCTCTGTGATGGAACTAATTTCTTTGCGTTGTACTTGCTAAATTTATGCAAAACGCTCTCGCATTGAATCTCATGATGACATTCGAGACATAATTCAAGCCCACGCATCAACATAAATTTTCCTAAGCCTAGGGAGACTCTGAAACTCTGAAGAACATGCATGATGCTGCTTTTTAGCTTATAAAGGTGGCGAGATCTGGATGGTTGAGTTGATCACGATGATGGTGCGATGGTGGCGGCGGTTGTGGGGGCGCAGGAACGCAGGGGAATTGGTTTTACGGGGCTCAAGAAATACGATTATATTCCGTTGATTGTTGTCACCGTAGTCGCATTACCAGCACTACACCATAAACAGAGCTATAGTAGATATATAGCTAGCCTATAGTCCTTGGAGGAGATGTTGTCGCGCGTCTTCTCCCAGAGACAACAACTCTCTTGAGATGTACAACAGGAGGGCAGTTGTTGTCAGCGTCTTCCTGTTGCCATAAAGATTAGATAACTTCTTTTTGATTTTGGCTTTTGGGAGATTTAAGTCGGATTGCGGTGCAAATTGTTGATTCTCGCCAGCTATAGAGCTCACAGCGCCATATCATCGTCCGCCATAGCCGCACCACCGCGATCTAGCCCACAAAAGACTTTTTGATTTGATTATGTGAGTGCACAAATGCTCGGTGTTTACTAGCTTAACTCTTTCTTTTCGATATGATAAATGTGACATGCGCCGAGGAATACCATCAAATCAAGGCCCATAAATTATTGTCACGTCACGGATGGATATGGGGTTTACCAGAATCAAGCGAAGATGTCTAAGAAGAAAATGTGTTTTGATGGGCGTGCGGAATTTATTTTCCATCTACCAAGGAAACAGTTTGAACTGTTAAGCACACAAATAAAATAAAATAAGAATTTTGTGAATTAGAATAAGAATTAAAAATAGACTAAGGCAAATATTTTTGTATCTTAACAGAAAGTATATATAGTAAATGACGATCATAGTATCTACATACAGTCAATCTATAATGAATACAAAAAGGCAGTGTAGAATATCATACAAATTTGGAACTGGCTGTACTTTTCATTTTATTGCTTCTCAAAGTACTTTTTAAAGCGCTCCCACATTCCAATTTTCATCTATAAAAAAAAAAAACGATTTATTTTGTTTCTTGTTAGCCATAGAGAAATTTCTGAAAATTTTAAAAAATTTTGGTATTAGTTCAAACTCTCTGTAGTTTGTGCACAAAAAAAATAGCAACAAAGTTTCCAAAACATCTTTTTATTCATATTTTGATGTAAAAAAAAAAACAAAAAAACTGTCTTGTATATTTCCGCCCCATTGGACATAAAAAACTTTAAAAAGACAAGAAATGTTGTGCTTTGTATACTGAATTTTTGTATACTTTTGTCTTTTTTCTCTCCGAACAACAGTAGTCAGTAAAATCTATGGGGAAATGCAATAAGACCCGTGGTTTTTATTTCCAAAAATAAAATTAAATAACACCTGCGGGCCTTTAATCTTTTTTGGAATGGCAATAAAAACAAAAAAACCTTGAGACCCGCAGGAGTTAGCTATTGCCTTTCTGAATTGGAATTAAGACCCATACCTAAAGTTTGATTCAATATTTTGTTCAAGAAAACTGCTAACATTGGCGCCTGCGTGACGACTGAACATATTCATAAGCGGAGGAACGGAGTTGCGTGAGCGGGACAGAGGACTCAAAGAGGGAGTTAAAATCCTAGAAACCAGCGAGAGGGGCCCCTTAGCTACTGCTGTGCAAGAAAACTGTTGACTAAGTTCAAAATCGTTTTATTTAGTGAATGAGTATATTCTATGATACAAGAAAAAGGGATTAAAGTCCACAGCTATTGTGTCTGTTCAAAAATTGGAAATAAGACCCACTGGCTTTATTTCCATGGGGTTAATGTCGCTCCATCAATATAGAAAAATTGGTTTTATAAAAGGGCCAAAAAAGGGGTTCAAAACATATTCTTTTACAGGTTTTTTTGTTTTCTTAAACAATCTATTCGGTATCCCGAGATGAAACCAAGGCTGTTATACACGGAAAATGAAATCATGTCAGTAGTTGATTGTCTTTCGTTTACCACAACAAATTCAAAAATGTCTTCCCCAATACAAAATTGAAATAAAACCTAAAAATACTGGACCGATTTTCAATATAATTTTTTTTTATTAAATATTTCGTTACCGTTAACCCAACTCAAACAAAAAAAAACAGTGTATGCAAATAAAATTCAAATATATTAAATAACAAAAAAAAAACAATTTTCACTTTAAGTGAAAGTAAAGCAAAAAACGTCAATCAAACAAAAATTCCGAACAAGTACAAAAAAAAAAAATAAATGTATAAAACATTCATACACTCGGTCATCTCCATCACTTTATAATAATTAAATTTTCTTCATTTCACTCTTTGGCGGTATTATAGACCAATTACATGCTTCACTTTAATTGCTTGGGTGACTTTCAGGAATTAAAACAAAAGAAGGTGATATCACGCTGCACTCTATAAGTGGCTCAATCAATAATATCAAATCAAAGCACTTTCTATGCTTCAATCTAACGGTACTTGCACACGTAATGCATATGCGAGAATAAACACTTATATACATACCTTTTGCATCAAGCGTATATGTTATGTATATTCATTGAATTGAACCTCTCCCATTATAGCTATATAGAACTTGCTTGCGTTTAACCTGCTTAAAGTTCAAAAACTTTATTGAATCGTTCACTTCAGCAACAGCAACAGCAGCAGCATAGCAGCTTCAAGATACAAACACTGCCCATTTGAAAAACGTAATTTATATTGAAGCTAATGCAAACTAATTAACTTAACTACAATAATAATTAAGCGAAGATTGGATAATTATTTTACAGAATTATAGCACTGTACGCAGCACTCATGGGATCCATATTAAGACTACATATTATAGTCTATTGGTGTTATAGCAGATCACAGCTACATATATTCTTCAGCTTCCTCGTATCCACCCCGATTGAAGGCATACTGCTGTGGTATTAAGGTATCTAGATTCAGCGGCACATATTAATTCACCACCCATTGCACAGTGGGGCCGAATAGTCTTATAACTCGAAATATTTATATCGAAAGCTAAATTCGAACAAAATTACATTGTATATGCCTTAAGTCATGCTATAATAATATTGTTCCAAAAATCAACAAATCAAGATTTTTTCTATTTATAAAGTGCATCTTAAGACTTCGTAGAAACAAAAGTTGCAATTTTCAAACAAAATTATTAATTATATTTTGGCAACAGAAATCAATATATTAACCATGTTAAAAAATGTGACGTTCAGATTCATGAAAATTGTAAGAATCCTTCACGATAAATTTTCATTAAAAAAGAAATATTTCCAAGAACGTATCTTCTCGACCTTTTAAAGCCCTACAGCAAAATTTAATTTTTTTCAGACCCTGGCTCGTATTTTTTTGATTTGTTGTGTGAAACCACTCCAGCTTGGTGTTTCAAAAGTTCTATTTATATAAAAAACGTCAAAAGGAATGTCCCACTGTATGTCGTATCACGTAGCATTACCGCGCGCCACACCACCGCTGCTCCGGTGTAGATGTCTCCTATAGTGGACAACATTAATGCCAAGCTATAGTTGTCTGTCGTCGACTGAAACTGACCATCGAAAAAGAATATTTGCCTCTCAGTAGGTACAATATATGTAGTTTGTTTAACCAGTTATAGCAAAGCGTATACACACTCTACCGTTGTTTAACCTGAGCATACTATGTTTTTATACGTACACGTACAGTACATCTATCTGGAATCTTGATGCTAGTGCGATAAGCGCAATATAGTCTCGACTCGCAAGTCACTTAACCACCACCAGCAGCGTCTATAGTTTTTACCTCTCTAGCTGCAGCGCTATATATACATACATATATAAATGTTATACAGTGTAAAACTCATATCATAAAATGAAAATAATGTGAAAATTAAATTCAATTTTACGATGTCCAATGTGCAATCGAACGTAATGCGAGCATTACCAGCAGACGGTAGTTTTATAAAATATATTGTCAATAATGAGCGTTATTTGACTGAACTGTGTTGATGTCTTAATTTCTTCAGATTGAAATTACGTGCTGCTTTGAATTATGCGTCAAGAGATCCAATTAAATCTTTCCGAAGCCTATCGCGGGCTATCGTTAGCACATTATATACTAGTTAAAAGAAACACGAAGTTTGCTGCTCAACTCTTTTGTTTAATTTATATAGAATGTTGTTATCATTTTTGAATAAAACCATCGATCGGAGTATAAAAATAAATGGTTTTTATTCTCCAATTATAATGACATAATATTTTTATTTTTGAAATACTATTTCCTAAAAATTAAAAAAAAATAAAGATTTAGTTGGGGTCAAATTGAGCTGTTTGTTTGGGGGATCAATTTTTATAAGTCAGAATATATTTTTCTTTTCATTCACTCACTATCATTCTTCCCAAGACTTGTGCATGTTGTAGGGTAAACGAACAGTGCCCTATTTTTTAACGTATAGGTACATAAGCAGTGAACAAATTTATTTAACAAAAATGCCAAACAAACGCAGGATTTTGAAAAAACGATTTTTTCTAAATTTTTTTATATTAATTTTTTACTCTATAACTTTTGTTTTAAACATTCTTAAAAAAATAAATTGAAATAATTTTATGGTATAGTTAATTTATGTATTAAAAAATTTGACAACACTAATAAGTTAGCAAAATTAAACTGCAACTCCCATTTATATGTTTGTTTTATGTCATTTTTATCCATTTGTCCAACAAAAAAAACTTCCTTTTTATTTATGTTGCTGTTGTTTATACTTTTTTAAATATTTTGTATCACCAAGGATACATACCTACTCAAAGTAAATAATAAGCTCTACACAAAAGAATAACAATAAAATCCTTCTCAATGCTAACAAAATCAAGTTCGCTGATCAGCTCTTTTGTTTCACAATGAACATTGAACATCCACCACTTAAATTCGATTTTACTTGACAAATCAATGGTAATTCAAAGTTTATGGTTGATTTACACAAAAGACAATCTTGAAGGGTATCTTTGTTAATCGTATGTGCTGATTTCACAAACAGCTCAATCCTCACGATCAACATCAGATTTCGGGTTTGAGACTTAAAAAAAAAGAAGCTATACATACAAAGGTAGACGTAACAAGAGCAGAACAAAAATATATATTTTCAGAGTACCAAGCGCCAATGTTAAGACTTTGAAAAATTTCGCAATAAATCATTCCATTGTTGGGGGGTGATCCCATTACAAAATGAATCCCCAGTCACGTGCATGATCTTGGATTTCTGGGATGATGATTATGATTATGATGATGATGATGCAGTTTTGGATATTTTTTTTGTTGTGCTTACTTTTATTCATTCCTCTATAAACAGAGGCCCATTATGGTCCTAAGTGATTTGTAATAAAGTTATTATGAGAAATGCTTATAATTCCGTGAAGTCACCTCGTCGGAAAAATCGTGATCCTCAGTTTTTGCTTCCACTCGGATAGTTTAAATGAACTTGTGTATACGGGCGAGGAATATCGCGCACGGGGCGAAGTTTTTAATACTTTTTTCTTTCATCTCCAATTGCTGTCGATTTGATTTTTTTTTTTTTGATTTAAATAAAAAAAATAGAATTTATATTTATATTGAATTATTCTAATGGATTTATCTTGCAAGCTCAATTGTCCTTAGGGGTGCATTAAGATGAAGTTGATAAGCTTATTGCATAATTGCAAACTATCCAACAAATATGCTTCTGATTCCTTAGTTGAAGGACGATTCTTATAAGCAGATTGACGTCCGGAATGGTAACTTCTTGTAGTTATTATAGTTTTGTTTTGCTTTGCTTCTCAAATCGACCTTGATAGTGGACAACGTGCATACATTATACAGTGAGTCGACGTCGGAGTACTTAGCGCCGGGCACATTGCCACACCCAATCCAATAATCACGCGTTACGAAGTGGATACCTCTTACCATAAGATAAGAACGGGCAGCAGCTTGGTGGCACAGAAAGATACTCTGTAAAAACAAGCCGATGAAATAGATAGGATTGGTTTGGAATTGAAGTGATGGTGTTGCAGCTGCGAAATAGGCTAACAACGCCCTGGCTGCAATGGCATAGTTACCTAAACTTTTTTGTTGAGGGAGACACTATGTTGCAACATACATGCAGTTTGCGCGTTTAATACAACTATATATACATAGGTTTGTGCTGAACTAACCTGGAGCTATACGATAGATGGTATAGAGGAAGGCGCCCAATAGCAGATAAATATTGTTTTTTATATGTGGTGGTGAAATTATTGTGCACCTGGGTGTTTTAAGCGAATTTAAATTAACAATCATACACGGCAAATTGTAGTATATTATACAGAGAGGTCTTAAAGGTTTCATTGTTTGGCAGCAAAAAAAGTGTAACCTTTTGCAACAGTTGTTGCGTGTTTTTATATGTTTGATTTTCGGAACATATTTTTTTCATGTATAGAAATATTTGGATCGACAAATGTAATTTATATGGAACTATTGAAATTTTTTTTTTGAGATTAGTTTTAAATAGTTTGGCAATTAGAATTTATAATGTTGCTATTAATGTCAAGTTGCAAACAAAAATTGATTATTTCTCAGTTATATACAACTATAGGTTTTCACAAAAAAAATGTTTTGAAATATTTCCTTTTTGTATATGTAGATAAAGGAAGGTTTAACATTGGATCAAAGAGATCGTGCTTTATTGCACTTAAGAAGTCTACTTTACTACTTTAAGAGGAACCAGATTAAGTGCTATATATATATTAATATTTTTGTGAATATGATAATATTAATAATATTATATATAACCAATATAATCGGTTTCAAATCTTTTTTTCCGAACAAATTCAAAAACTTACTATTACAGTATTTATAATTTTGTATTCAACAACAACTATTTTTCCCAATATTTTCTATTTTTCTTTTTTTTTACATACCTATTTATTATATCATTTTGTTTATCTTTTTGATTTGTATAATTTTTTTACCATTATTGCCATGTATAATCTTCCAAAAACATATGCTATAAAAGACTACGTCTTATTTGTACTTTCCATTGTTAAATAAATTGAATTGAATTGAATTGAATTGAATTGAACTTTTGTACCATTTTTAAGAGTGCTACACTTAAGGCTGGCTACAAAACGAGAAAAATATCATCTCGTGAAGCAAGAGAGTTTCGAGAGATTAGAAATACAAACATAATTACGTTTTTTAAATATAAAATTACATTTCTTCAATTTAAATATTTAGCAGCTATTAGATCCGGGCCGAAGGACCAAATGTTTCCTGTACAAGCACTTTATTAATTACTTTTAAAACATTAAAAAACAAACACAACTCCACGAATATGTTTAAATAGAAAAAATTAATATGTATATCCGAATGAAAGTAGACAAAGTTTAGAATATAGCCATAGAGTCTCGATATTCCAATGTTTTTGATGGTCACTTTTTCTGGACTCTTTGAGATCTTCGGTTGGCTGTCATCTCAGTGTGATGATCGAAATTCTTCAATTCAATATTTCTTCCACAAAAAGATCGCAATGATTATAAAAAAAAAATTCGATTTTATCGACCTCAAGTCGAAACGTATACAAATCGTGCCTTGTTTCATCCCGTGGGCAACCCTAACCCAACTTCTAATTTTGGGTTGAATTTAAAGCCACAGATAGCTATTTTTGCGAATTATTTGAAATTATTTGTATCTATTCAAAAAATTGTTTTAAAATTAGTAAAAATTCATTATCCCGACTCGTTTTCTTGGAAAAAATACGATGTACCTTTTTGGGTCCTCTGAACCTCTCATATAACTCTGTTGCCACGCTTTGGGTATATTCAGTCATCAGGCAGGGGCCCATGTTAACAGTTTTCTTAGTAAACATTCAACAGTACATGGGTGGCCAAAGGTCTAAAATCTCTTTATGGTCTTATTTAAAAGATCAGTAGTTATAATTCGCGGAATTTATAAAAATACAGTTCTTCTGTAGCTCAATTTTGTACGAGCTCTTTAAGATTTGAATTTCAGCCTTACAGTGTGTCCTCTTCTTCTAAATTCCTGAAAACCTTTAAGTACCTTAAATGACTTAACCAATTTTATAAGCTTGTATTAAGCTCAAAATAATAAATGGAGCTATTGAAAATTAAACACATACTTGCGATATTTATATGCTGCTTTGAATAACACCAAGCGGTGTTCACTTCACATTTTCACAAAATAAATTATTAAATAAAGAAATAGACAACAAAACCAGTCTACAAAAAGTTGTTGGAGTTCTTTTTCCTTATCAATTGAAAGTGTGAATTATAAATCACAAATACCGAAGTTTATTAATAAATTCCCATAGGTCCCACCCAACCTATATGTACTGGCCAAGTAAATAACTTTACCACGAGTTCAATGATAACTTTGTCTTGCAAATAAGCAACCAAATTACCGCTTTGTGCAAAAATGCCAACGGGTATGAGTCACATACAACAAAAAATTAACCATCAGCAATTGGCCATCGCCCAAACGCCACTGCAACACAGAAGAATGTTAGCCTTGCCGCGCGTATAAAACCATGTCGTGGTCGGTTTCGGATCGCGTTATTTATCTGTTTTATTAATTACATCCCGTTTTGGCCGCGCTTCATACGTGTTGCGTCGTCGTTGTTGTTTTCGTCAGAGCCATGCAGGCGCTTAGTTCCGCACACACAGAGCTTGCTATAAGCACTATAAGAAGTTCAACAATGACTTTGGTCCGTCCGTCGCTTCAAGTTGTCCGTATGTGTATTGTGTGCTGCTCGTTGAGATGCAATTTCGTAAAAATCGCATCTAATGACCGTGTGCTCTCGGCGCAGATTCGGGTATATGAGCCGCAGACTGAAATGCCGCATACCAAAGCGCAGCCCCGCATCCATCCGATTCGATCTAATCCAATATCCATTATAGAGACGATTGCAAAATCAATTTTCGATCAAAGGCAACAAAAAAAGAGAACCATGCAACCATCTGTGTATTATATCAACGTCCGTCCTAGATGTTGGCAAAGTCATTGAACATAACCATTAGCGGGAGTCCTCGCAAAGCGACGTCCATTCAGCATCAACATATCCGTCGTGCGCCTCTGCAGACTCACTCACTCGGAATGAAAAATGCATATCAGATAGACGTGGCGATAGTGCGCAGCAGTGCGGTGGTAGCGGCAGCGGCATCGGCAGGGCAGCGCAGAAACCGCAGCAGTTCTTCGCTAAGCATATTGCGCGCTGTCGCTACTTCCATCTGCAGAGGTATGTTGGTACCTTAATTTCACGATGGAGCTAAACTGCCGCAGTCGAAGCCACCACCACATAGAGCAACGAGCTATTGCAGTTTCCTCGCAGCAGATTGCTGCAGCCAATTCAGTAAGCAGCACCGGTACTCCAAAACTGTTGCTGCCACGGCCTGGCCCGGCCATTAGTCTAAAGCGATTTTCCTGCGCGCAACAGAGTAAGTGTCGCTGCGAGGCGGGCGGTGGTCGCAGGGAGCATCAGACATTTGCTGGATGGAAGCATGGAAGGTATTCTACAATGCTGCCTCCGAAATTACGAAATACTATATAGCTCGTTTCCAGTACTGACCACACCTTGTCTTCGACGAGAGGAGCATGTTCGTCGTACTGCAGTGCAACGCGCGCACTTGGTACGATTTTGATTTTTGTTCGCGGTTCCGAGGCTCCACATGGCTGCACTATTTATAGTGATGCATTTTAGTTTATGGTCTGCAGCTACCGCAGCTGCCCGCCCAACCGAGCAGCAATATGTATCATTCCACTTTCGCAAGAGATACCCATTCACAAATTGGAGGCATAAATATTGCGTTTTTTTTCTTCTCTTGTTGTTGTTGGATTTTTTTTGTTGTTTGTATATATGAGTCCTAGATGATACCGTCGAATAGCTGTAATGGCTGCCAATGGAGTTCGTTGAAATATTTGTGTGTGCTCTATAAATTTCCGGATGATTGCCGAGGCATGTTCACGCCATTTATTGGCAAATCATATACGAAAGACTTACGACTCGACGTTTGATTATTGGGGTTGCAAAGAGCAAACAGTATTTTAATAAATACTTTTAAAAGTATTTAAGGGGCAGACAGATCAGGAAACCCAAATAAAAATTAAGACTTTATTTTTGGAAGATTGCTTTAAGTATGTTGTTTATTATACGATGGAAGTTTTTTTTTGCAATGAAAAATGTATCCAAGTAAACAAAAAAAAGTCATTGTATAGGTAAGCGATGTAATGAATATTTGTGTATTTTTTTCTGGAAATAAACCAGGTACTTTATGGTTTTAACGAAAATTATGAAAAAATTGAAACTGATTTATCAATTCAAGTTGTTAAGGTAAATAAGTTTTGATACTGAATAAAATTATTTATTTTTTTTAATTAATTATTAATAAATTTAAGCTCAATAGCTCTTAAAGTCGCAGTTTAATTTAAAGCTCAAAATATTTTTTCCTTAATTTATAAATTTCTTAAAAAGCCTTTTTTTTAAATTGCTTGGTGATGTTTTGTGAAGGTATTGAAGAAAGATATTCGAAAAGTAATAAGATTATAGACTTTGATAAAAATGAAAATCTTGCGATCTCAGATTTGGGTATATTTTTGGACAAATTTTGGAAATTCTTCAAGATTTTTTTTCTCCCAGCAATAGACTTTAGAATTACACGATCAGGCCAGGTTTTCGTAATATTCTTACCTTTGAAATATTAGTTTTTAGTATTATGTTGATTGGAAAATATGTTTTCCTTCGGCTGTTTTGGTCACAATAATTTTAGCAATGAAACAAGATTTGTTACATTTACTTTTCCCGAGTTTCGACAGGGGTTGCTGTCTTCTTTAGGGTTAGTTAATTAATCACAATGTTATGCTCTCCTTCTTCAGTTATTGACTCAACTTCTTCATCGGAAGTCTCATTGTTTTGTTTTTATAAATTGTATTTTATAAATTATTTAAGTTTACTATGTAAAACTTAAACTACGTTTATAACTCTTAAAGTGTAAGTTTTACTTTTCACTGTATATTGTTGTTGCATAACATTGTGATTAACTATATTTTTATTTTATATATAATAAAGTTCACCCTGAAGAAGACAGCAACCCCTGTCGAAACGTCGGGAAAAGTAAATGTAACAAATCTTGTTTCATTGCTAAAATTATTGTGACCAAAACAGCCGAAGGAAAACATATTTTCCAATCAACATAATACAAATCAAATTGGTCAATAAATCTACATCTTATTATTAGTTTTTAGGTTTATTGATCTGAAAAAAAAATAATACCTCTTCTTCAAAATCTATGTGAAATTAAATTTAAGGACATTAAAATACTTTAAAAAAGTATAAATTCATTTTTTTCTCTTCGGGTGAAAATCTTGACACTTTGCTATTCGGTATATACCTACCAAGTTTTGTGAGACTTGTACAGCATTAAAACCACCGAAATAACAAGACCAATCTATAAAAGGTCGACAAAAGATTTTTGTATCTTAATATAAATCGCATTGGGGGAAGTTTAAAGTTTTAATATTTAAATATATTTGAATAAAAACAAAATAATACAAATTTTGATTGGCTGATCGTGTGATATATTGTCTTTTCTAACCAATTTTGGTTAGAAGATGACGATTTAAATAGCTATTTCTTATATACCAAGGGGCATATTTATTATTCCACGAAGGACTTTGTTTTAAAATTTTTGGATTTAAGTATTTTGATTTCTTTGTACAGACTCACAATTGGATGCTATAGGTCTAAATGGGTATCAATAGTTCCTTGTATAGCAGTATTTTGTTCTGGATAGATAGGATAGATAACCCATAAACCAATACATTTTTCTGTATTTCAGGTTTTGTTTTTATCTTTTCTTTTTGATGTGCTCTTTCCAATTAAGGTTAAAAGTAACCACGGTGTAAGTCTTTTGGTTCTCAATGGCTTTCGATTGTATTCTTCACTCTACTCTTGTTTTTAAGCTTTTATAAATTTTCAAGTACTCGAATGCATCTTTTTGTCTACTTTGAGTAACTATTTAAAAAAAGATCGTAATCGATAGAAGTTGAAAGCTGTATCTCTTTTCAGTTTTTTCGTAAACGTAGGGGTACCACAAGATTCTGGTTTGGGACCACTTCTATTTTCACTTTTTATCAATGATCTTCATATGATTTGTTGATTTGTTCTAGAAATTAATTTCATTCAGTGGATATTCCCCAAACTATTCTCAGTGGAAAAAATAATTCCCTAATTTTATAATGTTATCTTTTTAGACCACTTCAAATTGCTCTCTTAATTGATCTAAGATACACCGCACAATTACTTTCACATGACATGAAGCTTCGTTTGGTTAAAAATTCTAATGCCATTTTTCATTTTAACTGTTCAGTTTATCAGTTTATTTTGACTGTAAGAAACAATTTTCAACTCACCTCCTTGATATGAATTGATCTGTCAAAAGCTATCTGAATTTAGAAATGTGTTTAAATATTTTGTTTATTTTTCGTTCTTTCGATTTGGAATTATTTAAATTTTTGTATTTCTTTTCAACATAATTTATTTATTTCTGGATTTATAGTTTGGCAATTGTTTTCAGTTATTTTCTGATGAATGTTGTTATTTTTATATGTTTAATCTTTCAATTCGGTAGATTTTTTACAAAGGAATTTATGTCCATTATGTTACATGTTGCATTCAATGATTGCTTACGTTTTATTTTTAATAAACCTAGATTTGTGAGTGTCTCTTCTTAACAGATCATATCTGGAAATTCCTTTTGGCGCTTATTAAAATTTTAGAAATATTTTTAAATTGCAGAATGTTATCCATGGCAGATATACGGAATATCTAAAAGACGCTTCTCTCTCACCTTGCGAATTAAATGTTAATTGCTATATTATTATTATGTATTTATTTTATTTTATTAATATTATTATATTTAATTAATATCTTTTATATCGTAGGTACTATTTGCAATTTTTTGTTTGTAAAGCAGCCTTTTTCCGTTATAAATAAGTTAAAAATTATTTTTTAAGGATTCTTGTAATCTACGTTATGTACACAATATGACTTTTATGGTTTATTTTTTTTTATCAAAATTTGTTATGTTTAATTAGGTTACTGCTCAAAGATTTCATTTTATTGTAGGTATCTATTGTTAATGTTTTTCCCTATAAATAAATTAAGTAAATAAAATAGTTAACATCCAAAGTCATTCTAATGTTTTTTTTGGAAGCATTGGCGTAAGTTACAGTTTTACAGGGGCCTAATTCCATAAAACGAAAACGATCGAACGATATCGTTTTGTCAATAGATGTCCCTATCATTCTCTTTAGATGTGATAGAGATGTGTATAGTCAAAACGATATCGTTCGATCGTTTTCGTTTTACGGAATTAGGCCCCTGTTCATACAAATTGGAACATTAATATGTACATACAACCTTTTTGTTTGTAAAATGTATATACGAGCTGATTTTATTTCATTGAATTTGATACGCCCTTGTTGCGTCCGATTTCTTGCTTTATCGGCTGTATTTTTCAATTTTTCTGTAGCCTTCACAACGAATTTATAAGGCACTAAAATAACAGTATAATCTGCAAAGGTGGCCATGATAGCATTGTTGTCTACTGGAATATCCCAAGCATAATATAACAAATACAGTGTTGGTCACTTCCTTGTGGTGCACTGGCATCATTTTTCTCAAGTTCCCAATACCATACTTTATGGAGTCGGTAATGGTAACATATGATTTAACAGTATTTCGTAGTACTACCTTGAAAGATTCTTGTACTGCTTATACTGAAATTCCAAATGTATAAAACCTTGTAAAAAAACTTTTGATCAACATGTAAAATTAGGCATACTTTTTTTTTTTAAGTGCCTTTTCCACAGTGGAATGTTTATTTCTAAATGCAAACTGATGGTTTGGGGTTGATCTTCTTTTATTTTGATAAGTCTTTTTAGGAGTAGTTTTTAGTACACATTTTTGCCACAATTGGTGTAAGCGACAATGCAAGAAATTATTTCAGTTGGTGGCTTACCTAGATTCCTACCTGTTAATAGATTAAATAATATTGCAAACCAAAATTGCACATTTTGTGACACTTCACACCAACCATGTATAACTTGGTCTTAATATAATAAACAGATCACTGAACAAAATAGAGTTTAGAAAATATTGTTAGTTTATATTTTCTTCTAAAATTCCTTTGAAATTATTAACATCAGACGAATAAAAATTCTATGAGAACTTAATTTTTCCACAAAATATTTAACTGGAATAAAAATAATAATATAACAATAACAAATGAAGTTAGCAAAAAAAAAAAACAAGAAAATTTTATTTTCATGAAATAAATTACGTACAACATCACAGCTGAGCATATCTAGGAGTAGGTAGACAAAATAAATCCAATGACTCCATAACTAAACAATCCAAATTCCATGCCAAATATCATCTCTCTCTTCCTCTATGCAACATTTTATATCTTCCCTTCTTCTCTTTGCCACAGGTATCTATAATGTATGTAGTATTTATGCCCACAAATAGAAGAATCAACCTGATGCTGTTAATTTGAATATCTCCGCTAAGTGGACAAGTAGGATATAAAAAATAGCTATACCGCGCGATCAACGATACCAAAGAGCTGGCACGAGAGTGAATGTAGTTCAAGTTGTGCACTATAAAATCCTTATAACGATACGACTTTAGCGATACGGCGATACCGAAAGTGAAAATGAAAATGATATATTGTCCCGTGCCGCTCGCGTGTCTTCGCTCTTACATAATTGCTCCAGATTGGTGCTAGTTTGGCACAGCTATATGTATATAATGTAGTATACCTATCTAAATCTAAAAGAATTTATATGTAGCTAAGGCAGACTGGCAGGCAAAAAAGCCTGTCGCACTTCTATCATTGGCTCCAATATATCTAAGACTTTAATGGAGTATAAATATTCATAAAACAACTCTTGGTTTTATATCATTATATATGTGTTTAAGGTGACCAGACGTCATTTCTTTAACAAGAGGATATAAATGTTCGTCCTTAAAGTTCATTTAAATAAATTAAGGAAACAATTAATTTAAAAACCGATAAAAAGTGGGTGATCTTACTAATTTTTTTGAATCTAACGCTTTTTAAATTAAAGATTAAATACTATTTTACTTGTAGAATTAACAGATTTGTCGAATGATAATAATATTAAATGAAATAAGTTAGGAATCGCATTGCAATCTGTCTTTTCTAGTAGATTTACTTATAGATACTATAATTTATTTTTTAGATTTGGTCAATTTTTAATAATGAGGCTTATACTCAAAAACGGCTAACGAGCTTCCGACAATATGAAAACACAACTAGTAAATCGATTTAAAATTTAGTAGGTAAATGTATTTCTTTATAAAAAATATGGTCACCGAATTAAAAAAAATTGATGGAGCTCTGGTAAATTCATGTCAATATTTGAGAATCATTACGAAATTCTTTACTATTTGATCCTTGTAATTTATAGCTATGGGAACTCTGAGACTTTAAATTTATATACATATATTTTTTTTATAAATATATATTATAACGGAGAATTTAGCTACTGGTAAAATATAAAATCCGCTCCAAATAGCTTTCGGATTATAAAATTAAATTAAAATAATATTTTCATCACAAAAGTGGTATTCACAAAAAAGGCAGAACAACAACTCCTTCGCAAACTTTCAATTTCGTCAGGCTCTCAATCGCCAGCTTCTTTCTATCGTATATATATAGAATAGATACATATACTCTGATCTGACTATATTATCTATCAGTTAAGTAGGTATATATGCAGGGAGATACGCTCATACGAGATCTAATATATTTTTATTTTTACAAAACATTGAAACTGAAAGTGAACTGAATAATAATAAATAAAAAAAAAAAGAATGAGATTAATGTTTGACTGGGCGACTATGGAGTAGGTATAACAACGGGCAAGAGGCTATCTGTCTTTATGTCCAACAATCGTCCAGCGCGTCGTCTGTCCAGTCAGGCTACAGCACACCACACCACCATAACGGGTTCCACCGCGTCGAGAGTATTTTTGTAGGCGAATTCCTCCACGGCAACGCAAATCATCTAATCCCAATTTAACAGCGCACGTAAAGTAGCTCGTTTTTCTATTCATAGTTACATGTAGCTCTTTTTGTATTTCGGAGTATATAGTTGCGATTTATTTCCCCCCTTTTGCGAAGCCAATCAGACATTTCTTTTTGTACGTGCGACGCGGTGCGGCATACAGCAATGAGATGATGTTGTTGTTTGCAGGGCTGGATTAATTATGAACTATATAGAGCTGTTGGAAATCAGCTGAAAATATAAAAATTTCTCATGATGGGTATATTTCCAAGAAAAAATAAGGGAGAAACGCGGATTCATCAGGAGGAAAAGAGAGCACGAGAAGGGGGCTGTTAAGTCTATCGTGGGCAGTGTTGTTGTTTTACTCACGCTTATCTACCTACCGTTTTCTATTTTCTTTCGCATTAAAGCCCTTCCACACTATCCTGAATATTAATATTGAGTATTAATATTATCAAAAAAGTGTGAAACAAATCATGTATAATAATGTGGAAAAAAAATATGATATTCCCAGCCTACACGATTTGACATGTGTTAATACATGAGAATTTTTAGAAATGGTTCTAATTCTGTCACACATTTCATCACATTTTTATTGAGGTTAAATTAAACTGTTGTGTGTGGTCAAAAAATGAAAAGAAATTTCTCTCTCACAAATTTGGCAGTAGCATGGAATTCTTTTCCACTTTGTATTAATACTCAGTGGGATAGTGTGGAAGGGCTTTTAGGTACATACCTACGTTTATTTTGTAAAAAAACAAAGTTCTAGTCTGCTTAAGAAAAATAAGTAGATCCTACTTCCTATACTTACTTACTCCTAAGATTGTGTGTCTTATTTAAGAAGAGTAATATTGTTTACTTTGATTAATGCGAACATTTTTAATTAAACCGTCTGAAAAGTAAATAAAAAAGATTTGATTTTTCAAGCGATCTCTTTAACTTCTCCAATTATTAAATCCGAAAGAAATTCAAAAGGCCGGCAGCAAACAATTTTACCATTAATTAGAATTTTCCCATTCAATGACTTCAGAGGACATAGTAAACAATGAGTGTACATGTACATGTGAAATTAAGCTTTCTTACCGCACAGTAGTGCTGCAGCGGAAAGAGTATTTTCAATTGATATTAAAAACAAAAAAAGAAACCAGCTTGATGTATTATTTTTGCAAAAGAAATGACAAATAAAGATGAAATATTTTTTCCATCTCCAGAAATGATTCGCTTTTATTTACGATTTAAATTTGTTGATGATAAATTTGAAAAACTATGAAATTTATTTTAAAACTATATCTACCTAAAATTGGTACATATGAATGTACAAATTCCATATTTACGGCTGTGCTTAAATAAACTGATTCCAAATAATTGGGATTTAATTTTTCTTCAAAAGAAAATGATAAGAGTTAAAGTTAACTTAATTTACTCAAGGTACCTACATTTTTTCTTTTGTATCTATATTTAATAAAAATAAAAACTAAAAACTAAATTTGTTTCTCTCTTTATTTAAATTAATTCTACCACGGAAAATCTGAATCTACCACTTTTTTTTAGCTTCATCTACCACTTTTAAAGACTGCTAAACGTCCAACATTCCGCTGTAAGGCAGAACTTTGACGATGAAGGTCAAAATTTTGTATTTTTTTTTTTTAAGAAAGTCTGTACGGCGCGGCGGCGCGGCCCATGGACTGTCCCCGTGTTTCGGACTCGCGTAGTGCATATACCGACCAAAACTTCTCCAAACTGAAATATCGGTGACCCATGATTTACTAATCCCGTTCCTCGAGGTAGTTCTTTACTATTTGCAGAAGATATATACTAAGATGACAAAAGCATTCAGTATGTCCACCTGGTTGAGTTAAAGATGTTTATGATATCCAGAGTCGCCGAGCAAATTTGGTCTAACTTATTTGATGTTCAAATAAAATTAAACATATAAATGGATTTTTAAGGGTATGAGAATAATCTTAATTCTTGCCAAGAAGCAGATATTCCGATCAATGTATAGGAAATTAATGGATGTTTTTCACAAAAAGACTTTGAAATTCGAAAATAAAGACACTTTTTAAACAAAAGAATATTATTTAAAATTTATTTAACTTAAAGAAAAATTAAAGAAAAAACAAAAGATAGCATAGTATAAATTTAAAATACAGAATATCTAATGAAATAAAATCCCACCTAAAGGGATTTCCCCTTAAACCCTCAGACTAACTAAATTCAACCCTGAATTGTTTTTACTGGCCCGATGGTCCGACATAGACAAAGTTAAAAGCTTTCAATCCAGGTTGCTGCTTTAGTTGGCTATGGCTGGCTAGGCTGGTTGACTTGGTCGGGTAGTGGTTGGTTTGTTGTATATATATATATTCGCGAGATGCAAAACCGACCTCATGAGGTTTAAATTTACCCTCGGGCATGGGTGTGGCCCATATGGTTGTCTCGGTATCGTATGGGCTATATCAGCGATGAAGAGCTGGGCAAAACATTCAGCCATTCTATTGACGACGACGGCTACATGAGTTGTTAGCTAACGCTGGAGACCTTAAGGCTAAGCAAAAAAAAAAAAAACAAAATAAATAAATAAATAAAAAAAGTAAACTCATATACCTATACTCCAAGCTCCGAGAACAAATAAACTACTTTCGTTTGAAAAGCTGGAGACCCTCTGCCATGACAGGGGAGTGACGTTGCGCCTGGTGGTTGTTGTTGCTGAAACTATGGTATACAGGGGGTTTTGTTAAGTTTTTTTTGTTCAATTTACTTATTGTGGTGAGGAATGAAGTTTGGTTCCATAACTGCTTGATCCAGACGCAATATCTTTGTGTTGGTATACTCCAATTCGATCGGTGCGGTCGGTGGTCGATGGTTGCTGTTGTTATTGCGCTGGTGTGCAATATATGCGAGCAAGTGAAGAACACGTTGGTCGTGTGTCCGGATATTTGGAGCACCTATGGAGTGAGCTCTATAGAGGAGAGTATTTTATATAGAAACGATATCTATGAATATATAGTTTTCTGTGTGCCATATCTTCATGCGAGGCTATATGTTTTCCAGTTTACATGACAATATTTTATGGGACACAGGATCGAAACACTGGTTCTTGTGGCATGCAAAGTTATGTCATTTTGAAGTAAGGGCGAGATCATGTCAATTGTTGTGTACTTATGAAAATATAGTTCACTATATACTTGTGTGAGTCCTTTGAATATTTTATTTGTTTCAATTTCACATTTCTCACACTTAAACGCCTTATCTTTTATCTCAGATGAATGGTAGAAAAAATAATGTTTTCTAAAGGGTGATTTTTTAGCTGGTTTGGTTTTGGCAACACTAGTTTTGACAGCTGACGTGTGTTTAGTACCTTGTGACACTGTCAAACAGCTTCAGTTTGGTTTGCAATTTAGCCATGGATCGTCTTACAAATGAACAACGCTTGCAAATTATTGAATTTTACTATCAAAATTCGTGCTCGGTTCGAAATGTTCATCGCGCGCTGCTTCCATTTTATGGTCGGCATTCTCGACCTTCTGAGCAGTCTATTCGGAAGATTGTGACCAAATTTCGCACCAAATTTACTTTGTTGGACATTAAACCACCAACACGTTTACGTACTGTGCGTAGTGAAGAAAATATTGCGGCCGTATCAGCTAGTGTGACAGAAGACCGCGAAATGTCGATTCGGCGCCGTTCCCAGCAGTTAGGCCTTTGTTACAGCACTACGTGGAAAATTTTGCGGAAGGATTTGGGCGTAAAGCCTTTTAAGATACAGCTGGTGCAAGAACTAAAGCCAGCCGACCTACCACAACGCCGAATTTTTGGTGAATGGGCTCTTGGAAATCTGGCCGAGGATCCGCTTTTTTATCGAAAAATTGTGTTCAGCGATGAGGCTCATTTTTGGTTGAATGGGTACGTAAATAAGCACAATTGCCGCATTTGGAGTGAAGATCAGCCAGAAGCATTGCAACAGCTACCAATGCATCCCGAAAAAGCCACTGTTTGGTGCGGTTTATGGGCCGGCGGCATTATTGGGCCATATTTCTTCAAAGATGATGCGAATCGCAGCGTTACTGTCAATGGTGAACGCTACCGAGCGATGATAACAAACTTTTTTTTGCCCGAAATGGAAGTTAATGTCTATAGGGACAAGCCCGCTTCGATTGACGCACTGGAAGCCAACATCCATGCATTCATTCGTGAGATACCGGCCGATATGTGTGAAAGAGTAGCCAAAATTGGACTCAGCGGATGGGCTACCTGAGACGCAGCCGCGATCAACATTTGCATGAAATTATCTTTAAACATTAAACTGCAAAATTCAAACTATCGATTCAAATAAATATTTCATTCATTTTTTCGAATTTTTTGTGTTTTTTTTTAAAAAAAGTTCTAAACCTCTTAAAAAATCACCCGTTATAAGATCATTGATCATCGAAATGTATCTTTAAGTATACAGGCTTAACTTATAGTTTTACTAAAGAAATGGATATGAAAAGTGCTCTTAATAAAAAAAATATTGAATCAACCGTGCCTTTTCGAAACTTTCTATTTTTTCAAACTTGCTGGCCAAAGTATCACAACAGTAAAAAATATTATTTTCTTTATTTTGTTGTGAAAAGTAGATTGAAATTTTTTGATGCCTTAATAACTCAAATCCGGTTGGAAAATCGCTCTATTATTCGTTTTTTAAATATTCTAATATAATTTTTAATGTATGCCAATGAATAATGCCAAGAAATAATTGATCTATCCAAAAATCTGAAAAGATCCATTTGGAATATACTAAGTAACCTTGATCCTCAGAGATTAGAAATCTTCATACTAGTGGCCTATAAATAGAATTAAAGTTCATAAAGTGCCTTCGAAGTAAAACCCCTAGAATATAAAGTTGTTTGATTTTGATTTGATTTTACCACTAAGCAACAATGCGGGTTTACAAAAATATATGTCCCTCAAACGTCCCTCTCGAATAAAACAAGCAAGTCTCTTGAAAATCAATTCTATTTTACATTAGTAAGCCCAAAAGTGTATACAAAACACGTTAAACGATAACCGTGTTTCTATAGTACAAAATTATCCCTGATCAAAGTACAAAAAGAACAAACAACATTTTTTGGTGAACTAAATATGTAAAAAAAAAAAATTGAAAGTCCCGAATACCGTATTATATATATTAACTTCCATAAGAACACTCATTGAAGATGGTGACATTATTTCTCAAGTTTCTTCGCTTTATTCATTCATTCATTTATTCAACGTGTGAAGGACCAACAAAAATGAAAGGCAAACCCAACAACCAATTTGTGTTCAATGAGTAACATATATCAGGCTCTTGTCAAGGAGATGGCAAATCCCAACAACAACAAAAAAAAACACAACCTATCTCAAATGGAAACGACTGCTGTCGTTCGAATGCAGATGATTGTGTTCCAAAAACGATATTTTGAAAGTCCAAAGATTATAAGCCAACAAAAATAAAACACTTTGTCAGGTTGCTCATTTGAATGATTGTTGGTTGGCAGATAGCAGGTTATCCATCTTGGGTCGAAAACTGGAAATGTGGGTCAGGCTGAGGCGGATGGTCTCTGATGGCCAAGCTATAGGTACTATGCCAAATTCTGTATAAATATACCAGCATTTACATACCTACACACTTACTTATTTATGGTTCAAGCTCAAGTTTTAAGATAAGATTACTCAATTATAAATGGAGTCCAAGTCCGATCTTCGAATGCAACTCCATCACGGCATTCACTCATCTGTCGGAGGAGACTCCTGCGCTTGCTACCGCCGTTATCACACACTTAATCTTTCACTGAAGATACTTAACAATTGAAGTCGAAGTTGAATGGATACTTCTTTCTGAGACCAAAAACAAGAGGTTGTTTAATTGGGCCTTGTATGTATGTATGTATATATTATGTATGTGTGTTTTTTTTTCATTTAGATTGAAGGAGAAGGCGGACAAGATGGCAAGCATGTAGGTACGCGTAGTGAACATGGCAGGATGCAGTATAGCGAGCCACACTTTTCGCATATAGCGTGATGATTTATCGGCACTAATTGAGTTTTTATCGGAATATCGGTTGGAAAGTAGGAAGCAAAGTGTTTTTGATGCCAGCAGCCAGCATGCTGCATTTAATGTTGTGAAAGATCACGCATATTAATTTGTGTAAACGAACAAAAGTAGAATTTACTTATTGGGCAGTATTTTTGAGAGTTTTGATCAGGCTTATAAAATATACAATTTTTTTTCCTGCCCACATCTGCCCAAATTAAACTTTTAAAAATACGTAATTTGCTATCGAAATGAAAGTGTAAGTCCTTTTTTCTGACATGTTTATCAAATTAGGTATTCTTGCTCAAAACATACATACATGTAATATTCATCTTACAGTATTAGCTTTTTCTTTTAATAATTTCAGCTAGTCAACTTGAACGCACAAGCAAGGTGAATAGAAGTAAATAATAATAATTAGTGAATTTATTTTTTTTACATTCGAAATGTTTGAACTTTTGTCTTTGGATAATATTTAAATATAGATATTTAATCCAAAATGTGACACATGTTTTATAATGAGCCACATTCCAGTATATGATTTGATAAAAACTTTCGATTCATGTGAATGTTCCATTCAATCTACCTTAAATTATTTTTAAAAATCTCAGTCTTTCTGGTGAAAATGTTATGTTTTCATGCTTGCACTGAAAACTTTATACTCGAATAAAAAAAGACGTTTAATTGTGATATTTTGTTCAATATCCAAAAACAAATTTGTCTAAGAACTTCGTTATTTTTTTTTAAAGATATTCTCCTTGTCAGAAATTTAAAAAAAAAAGTTCGTTTCTCAGCTCTTTTGTTTGAAACATTCAATTAGATTTTTTTTACTTTTAAAAACATTTAAAACTGCTTTTATTTTATGTTGTACTTAATTTTATTTACTGCAAAGAGGAATTGGCATAAGTTTCAATTCTATCTTTTACTATTTATGATCGTAAACCGCTACAACACAGCCAACGGACCACTAGAATTTTATTTTTTTTGTATTTTTTACTTTGCTAATAGATTTTCAATTCTGAAGTTATCATTTCAACCTCATAGCAATTTAGAAGAAGCCAATTTCACATTTTTTCCTATATAAGTATTTATTCTGCTGTTGGTTTTCTGTAAATGAAGCATCAGATATGATGGTGAAAGTCTATTTTGTATTTATAACTAAAGAAAAGGTTATAATTTTGAAGGATTTTCGACTACTAATTCAGCTACCTTCTTCTTCAAAGTATATTTCAGAAATAATTATCATGAGTGGGTTCCAACAATTTATTCTTATTATTGCTGTTCAATGTTTTTAAGTAAGAATTTTCTTAAAAAGTTTTTTTTCATGTGACCTCACATAAAAATATTTGAATTCTATAAACTCTCAACAAATGCCTAAAATTCTATTAAATACATATAAGTTTTACCCGCTAAACTAAAACTGAAGGTAATTAAATATGCCATTATTTAAAACCATTCAAAGCAAAAATTCCCTTTATTATCTTTGTTCTATTTTAATTAGCTTATAAGAAACTTCCAAAACAAGATGTGAAATTCCCAATCTATTCATAAAATAAATTAAAATCTCCTACAAAAATGATATGCATCATTAATATTCAATGACATTTCAAATAAATCAGTTATAACTTGCAACGCACTCATAAATTACAAGCTCTCTTGCTTGCTTTTCATAAATCTCACGCACTTATATGATAAAGAATCATAATACTTATGATGCGAAGAAATATATTTTACATAAACCATAAAGCAAAATATTAGCTTCGAGCAGTTTTTGGCAAGGTAATGATGATTTAGCTAATTAGTGTTTCGTTACTCTACGCCCTGCTCTTGATGGAACGTGCCTACTGACCAGCTAATTGAATGGCATTCATCATGGCTATAACGAACGGAATGTGTGCGCAGGCAAATCACGAAAAATATATAAAAGAAAAAAACGAACAATTAAAGCATACTCTGGTGCGGCCATGACCATAGCCAACACAGTAGCGCCTTGTTATTTCATAAGATTCTTTTCGCAAATCTTAAAGACTTCACTCGATCTCAATTAATCGACCAAATTGTGAATGTGAACTGGACCTCCTTCGCTTATAGAGGCCCGCGCCCGCATCACGATCTCATAAACTTTTCAAATTCGCAGTATAATTGATCGAGATTTAGACCACGGATACGATCTTTTTATATGGACGTCAATCAAACGCATCGAATTCAAAAATTTAGAGTGTGCCACTTGAGCATTAATTGAATATGGCAGCGGGTGTACAGTGGAATATTTTAATATAAAACATGATCGCACAAAACATATTAATACAAAATATAGCAATGGGCCATAAAAGATGTGTTTGTATATGTTTTAAAATTGATGTTCTCTCCCCACCAACTGCTTCCACAGTTCAAATGATTTGTTATATATAGATTTCGAACATTGCTAAATCTGAGTTGGGATGAAATATAGATATATTTCTTCTACGTAACCAAGATTTACAAAATTCTCGTCTTTATGTAACACGTTTGAATTTAATGAAATGAAATTTTGAATTCCCACACAAAAAAGTTTATTATATTTTATTGTCATATTTTATAGCTGAATACCCCACTGTTCAGCAGCGGGTGGCGTGGCGGCTTCCCCAGAAGTATGAGAGCTCTTAACACGACTATAAGCATTAAAAAGAGAAAGGTCGTGCAATTGGTTTAATTAATTTAATTTTTATTGTATTATTAGTTTAATTGCCGGCTTTATGCGTGGCTGACCGCTGCGCTGGGCTGATATTTGATGATCATTCCTCATGTGCTGGCCCATAAATTTTCGGCCAGTTATGGCAAGTGTTAAGTGTGCATAGTTGAAGAGAGCAGATTTGGCTACTCGACATGTTTGTGCGAAGTTATGTTATATTGTTTCCAAAGCGACCTTTGCTGTTACTTTGGCTTTGAAAGGAAAAGTGGTCAAGCCATGCCATGCCCATGTATTTTTAATTTTTATTTTTTTTATGATTTCTGGTTTCGTCTGGCTTCTTATTTTGCTAATTTATTACCTTAGCTGAGTTAAAAAAAAAAACAAATGATATGTCAATTACTATACCTCCACTCTTAGACCTGGTGATATGGTGATGCTGTTTAAATGTCGACAGTATAATGTATAAATTAAAGGGTATCTGCAACTTTATTGCAATTTGAGAATTAGACCAATATAAAAATTCAAAATCCTTCAATTTGTTTACAAAATAAATCAACAAATCTCTGACCTTGTTACTTTTTTATTATGACATATATTTTACTAAACGGAAGACTATCACATTTTTGTTGTGATATGATTTTTAGACCAGCTCATAAACTTGCAATGACTTCTTGAAGTAATTTGTACAAATTTTAATTGTACATGGTCTTAAAAATGAGAAGCTACAATTTCTAGACACGATATCATTTTGAATGATCTAGAATGTTGTTTGAGTGCATTTGAAATAAGAAGTCTTTTAATTGAATTTTTATAACTTCATAAATATAACTAATTCATGGTCTTTTTTTTCAAATCCTGTTCCGGAATTACTTTAGTGATTTTGATCAAAACAGCGTTGGCTTAATATCTTCAATTATATACAAACCTAATGTAAATTATACAAGATCAAATATAAAAAGTTGAACTTTAGTTTTTACTGTGGTATATAATATTAGTTCAAAAGGAGTGACTTTTCGCACGAATCGTTAACCAATTAATGAAAAAGCTAGTAACTTAATAACTATATTCTGTTCTCTGGCAGAACCCATGTACTTGACGAAGTGAATACTGGTCTAACCTCCTAAAAATAAAAAAAATAGGTTCATGACATATTTGTGTCTTTCGTGTAAAATTTTAAATTTGTGTGTTACAAGGTTTGCTTATGAGCCAGATATGTGGTTGACAAATTTTGTTTAATATAATTAAAAATGTATGTACTATATGTAGTACATACCTTCATATACATATGTATATCGTTAGTAAATTAGGGTCTGTTTCACAATGTCTGAGTAAGTTCTGATTATTTACTCTACACATTAAATATTGACACAGGGCCATAATTTCACAAAAGTCAAACTAACAAATTATCTTTTTTTTGTCTTTGTCTTTTAGGTTGCCTTTTAGGTTATAAATTCAAAGTAATTTTATTTGGTTTATGGACTTATGACCCTGTTCCGATATGTATGTGTCAAGTAATTACTCAGACAGAACTTTACTCAGAACTTGTGAAACAAGCCCTTAATATTTAATTTTAATTTCGTATTTTACTACTCAGTGGCCTGATTAGGGAATACGAAGCGAATCATTTTAGTTGGAGAAAATGAGGTTTGGTATTACTGCTTTCGCTTTCGGCTCTTTCGTTTTACAATCGCCTTATTTTCGAAATCGAAAGCGAATGAGAAATTTTACTAAAGTTGAATGAACACAGATACCTACACTCATTTACGTAATATATTTGGACTTCTAGTAACAGTAGCGCTCTTGGGTCTTGGTGGTCATACCATGAAACTCGCCATTACGAGCAGCCAAAGAACCAATAAAATATTTGAAATATTTGAATTTTAACGATTTTTTTTAGTGTTTGGCGTCTATTTAGTAACGAATGTGGCTGCTCAGTCCCAAAAGCGCTGAGATTTCTTGGAACATTTTTCTGCGCAAGAAATGTATGGAAATGACAAGTTCTTTTAAAATTCAGTGCACCAAAAAATCGGAAAGTGCAATTATTAAAAAAAAAAATAAAAAATAAAATGAAGACGATGTTCATTATGAATTATTTGTTATACAAAAACACATAAATGTTCTGTAATTCAGAGGTTGTTCATTATTTATTCTGTATTTCGTACAAATTCTTAAAAGTAATAACATAAATATTAAAGCAAAATTCAATGACACAATAAAAATAATAATGCTAAAGTGCCCTAACCGATTGAAAGAACGAAAAAGACATCTACTACAATTTTATTTTGTCAAATTCTCCCACAGAAAGAGTTTTTTTTTTATTCTAAATAATATTTGGACAAATTAAAATACCCCAAAGAAGGTCAAAACTGTAAAATATTTTTTGATAACTAAATATAATTACGAACTCAGTTGTTTAGAGTTCAAAGAATAATTTAGAAAAATCCAGAACTTAGTGAAGGAAATTTACTCTTCAGAAAAATACCGAAATCCGTAAAAATGATCTATGTTAAATTAGATTTTAAGTTGTTATATCGTCGTCGTTCTATGAAAACTCCCTAAGTCCAATTTTTAAAAACTGCGATACCGGTTTTTAGATTCGCCATAGTTAATTAAATATCAATAGTTAAGATTATGTAAGTCTCAACTTTAATGTTGTTTTAATTCTTAATTCAAAATTACTCAAACACAAAAATGTTCAAATTGTTGTCAGTAAAATATCCATAACTAATTCAAATGTTTCCATAAAAACAACAGAATGGACTTAGGGAGTTTTCATAGAACGACGACGATATTATATTTTTTTTTTGTAAGAATTTTGTATCTAAGAGTTATTTTGCTTTTTAAGTTTAAGTTTGAGGCAAACAAAGACTGAATTTTTGTACCTTCTCTTTTTCAGTTAAGTAATTTTTTTTTTAATGGAATAATTTAAAGTTGAATTGAATTTTGTTTCTTTCTTCACTTTTTCATTATTTGCAATTCTACAATATGGTCAGCGTAAGTACAGGTTTCATACATGCGAAAAACTAGTGGGGAAAAATGCAAACGCCTGGTGGGGGGGGGGCAATGCAAACGCCAGGGGAGCCCCTACGTTGCTACGGCGCTGGGAAAAACTATCAAAACTATAAATACGTTGTAAAATGTCTTATATAAGCTGGTAAAATGTCTTATTTAGTCGATTTTCTTTTTCAATTTAGCAATAAAACTGAACAAATGCAATTTGATCAATTAACGTCAATTAACTTTTTTTTTGAAATTTTTCAATCTCTGAAAAACTTTCTTTCACTTCGACACAATAGACCAAAATTTATAATTAATTATATTTTGTGTGATATATTGAGCACTATTCCGACTAAAACAAATCAAAATATATAGTTCCCTTTTCTAATATTTCCCTTCAACGGCATTCCGTGGAAATTCAACTTTTATATGAAATAATATATTCGATTTTTTGTCCATAAAGCTCCTTTGTGAATGAAAAAATTATATTCCGTTAACGAAGCAATTTAAGAAAATTGAGTAATTTAATTTCAAAAATTCATTTTATTTTTCATCTGCAATAATAATAATAATTTAAGATATCTAGTAGTAGAGTTCCGTATATATAGCAAAAGATTTACATTATTAAACTAAACTAAACAAGATTTTCTTAAATATTATGTACATACATTTACTTAAATTTTTTTTTAATAAAAAGTACTAACTGGGATGTAGTAGGCTATTTGTTAAATGCTACAACAATAATAATAATAATTAATAATTAGAATTTTTTTTCTATTATAATGATTAGTTACAAAATCCGTCCTTCCGCACTCAAATATATTTATTAATAATAATAAAATGATTATAGTGTTTTTCTTTTGTTGTTCTATAATTTTTTTTAACAAACTTTCGATGTATTCCTTTGAAAAAAGAGATGGTACCGATGTGTGTGTGTGTGCCTTATTTACAAATTTTAGTTAAAATGTCTTGGTATTTTTTAATGCTTAATTTATCCTTTGGAAGGATTTCTTCCTTGTCAGTGATATCTATGTACAAACAAAGAAGTCCACCTGCGACAGTAGTAATACTTTTTTTTTTTTTTAATTTTTAGTAAACTTATAACGAGTATAACAACGAGTAGGGAAATCTAGAAAATTCAACTACCAACAAATATCTAGTCTAAGGCAATGCGCGTCGTGCCATCATCTATGTGGTGACTTCGATAGCAGCGTCATTATTGTTCATGGGGTCTTTGGTACTGTTGGGAGTGATGTCGTTTTCGACATCGCTGCTGCATTCGGTGTCGTTCTCGTTGCCACCAATGCTCGTAGGGGTGTACAGATCTTCGTTGTACGTCACTTGTCCCATGAAGGATCGGATCTCATCGAAGTAGGAGTCTTCACGGTCGGCTTCATTGGAAGACGGGGAGTCGCCAAGGCCTATTCCAAGTCCGGAGGTGTCGGCTTCGTGCTTTTTCAGATGTCTATCGAGGTTGGTCTGTTGGCCGAAGCATCGGTCGCACAGATGACACCGGAAAGGACGTTCCTTGTTGTGAATGTTTCGCACGTGGCGTTGCAGGTTGCTCGAAATACTGAAGGCTCTTTCACAATATTTGCAAGTGTAGGGCTGTTCACCGGTGTGGGTTCGCAGGTGGCGAGTAAGGTTTGCTGATCGGGGGAAAACCTTACCGCAGAACTTACACGTGTATCGATCTTTGATTTTGCCAGGAACAGATGTCAAACCACCGGATATTGCTCCGGCAGCCATCAAGGCTTCATGAAAATTGGACTTGGGCGGATACGGTCCGTTGCGGTGCAGCAAATGATCAAAGGTCGGCCGTCCGCCCATTGGTCCTAAAAAAGGAAATGGCCTAGAGAAATCCGATCCGACTCCGACGCCGGGTTGTTTAGTCTGATTGTAGAAGGCCATCAGCATTGGGTAGATGGGCTGTGGACACGCCATAACTTCTGGTCCGTTATTCGGAGGTGATGGTGATGGGGTGGGCCCTGGTGACACCGAAGCCGCGGGACTGTTCACCTGGAATGTCTGCTGTGGAGTTTCATCCGACGACAGACGTTTCTTCGCAGGTTCAAGGTCCTCCGTTTGTGTGTTATTTTGAGTGACGGGTGCCGCCAACTCAGAGGTGTTTTCTTCGTCAAGTTTTCGCTTCCGTCCCACTGTCAAGTCAAGTGGCTGTTCACCATTTGATGTGGACGCCTCTTCTGGAGCAGGTGGTGATGGGGTCGTTACATTTATATGTTTCTAAAGAAAATAGATTCAATATTAGTATTTACCTCAAAATGGAACACAATTTAAAACTCACCTTATCATCTCCGGAATCGATATCATCATTATCATTATCAGGGTGTGACTGTGTTTCTTCTTTTTTGACCACGATATCAATGGGCTTTGAATCAATAAACGAAGAATTCGTTTCTTCGTCAGGTGCCCTTGAATGGTTGCTTTTTGGTGAATGTGGATTGAACTTTCTAGATTCAGGTGATTTCTGAGGAGGCAACACCCTTGATGGCTTCAAATCTCCATTGTTTCCCATGTGACGCAAGCTCTGTGAAAAATAACTCTTCTCCAAAGAATTCATGCGTTCGGGTAAATGTCTCATTGATGGCGAAATGGCTTTCTTATCGGACGGCGGCGGCGGTGGTATTGAAATATCCATCGCAGGCTTCGGGAACAGAAGTGGGAAATTCGATGTTTGTGCAGGAGAAGGTGGAAACATTCCCGTCAGACCATAAGAGGGAAATCCCGGCGGGAAAAACGATGGTGGTGATCGGAACATAAAGAACGGATTCGGTGGAGTATTCATGGCCGATGGAATTCCGTTCGGCTGGAGGCCTCGCTGATTTGAGTGATTCGACACCGACTGATGATGCATTTGAGAATGGTGCGGGTGATGGTGATTATGGTGATGTGTGGGAATTCCAGAAGGTGGTGCTACTGTCGTTGAATCGCAGAACCGTTTGTGTTTCGATAGCGATGTTACTGTGCTGAAACTCTGACCGCACTTATTGCATTTGATTTGCATGCGACAATCGGCATGCATTCGTTTGTGGCGACACAAGTTAGAAAACTGGGTATACGCCTTGAAACAGACCTCACACTGGAACGGTTTTACCGACGAATGTATATGCGTGTGTTGCTTTAAGCCGGACGATGTGGCAAATGTCTTACCGCACTCGGGACACGCGTGACTTCTAGCGCCGACGTGGTGGGCACGAATATGTCTCTGAAGATTTGATGGATCACAAAAAACCTAAAAAATAAATTTGAAGACAAAATTTTTGTTTAAAAAAACAT
The DNA here is from genome assembly GCA_929447395.1 of Epistrophe grossulariae. Taxonomy (NCBI): domain Eukaryota; kingdom Metazoa; phylum Arthropoda; class Insecta; order Diptera; family Syrphidae; genus Epistrophe; species Epistrophe grossulariae. Next base: position 1,942,735 of record OV839566.1, read on the forward strand.
TATGACCATGTGTGTGTGTGACATATAAGGGGGCGCATATAGGCAATCAAATTAGAGCGTAAGACTCAGCTACCATTTTTGTGTTTGATATTGAATTATAGGATTTCATGCAATTTTCAATCAAATTAAACGACAACAATCGAATACCACCATCAATCATTGGAATATTGTGCGCGCGGTGTGGAGGGGTGAGATTACGCAAAACTGCGCACATTGCCTCCAGCGTCAATTGTCTTCCCGAAAAAAAATACTACATACCTGTTACCTTCAAACCAACCCCCCTTATCCGAATGTGGTATCAACAAACAAAGATCATTATACGAAATCATTCTGTCATAATAAGGCACAAGCTATAAGAGATCGTCGTATATTCGTCGTCGTCGTCGTTTGTCCAATAGGAACAGCAAAAGTGTCTCAATCGATCGACGCCTTTGGCATATTATTATGGCTTTGTTTCCTTGGAACTAGAAATGCGCAGTCTATATACAAGTTTAAGTTGGGGCGCACTGAATTAGGAGCAATTTACTGGTATGCCCAATGTCTTCTGCATTTTAAAAGACAGACAACCCGATGAAGAAAAGAAAGTAATCAACTTCATAGTATTACAGTGGGGCAGAAAAGCTAACTCTTTGAATAAATTCTTTTTAGATAACGGAAGACCTTAATTTTTTTGTTCATGGTGCCCTAAGAAAAGCCTATGAACACAAGTTTGAATCTTAAGAGTTCTACTAACTCATCTATCAGTATTCCCCACTTCAAAAGAATACTTGAAAAAACAAAAATGATCAATTCAAATAAAATCAGAACTTCAAAAGCCTGCAAAAGCTAAACCAATTTTAAAAGAAAAATAATAGTTCTCAAAAATCCTAAAAAAAGCTACCAATATTCACCACCAATGACGCTAAAACGTTTCAACAAACTTGAGATTTCGAAGAATTCAATTTAGTTGTGGACATTAAAAGACAAAAAAAGCAAAATACTTGAAATGCTCCGAATACTGCAATACAGATTTTAAATTATAATTATCGGAATTTTGAATAGTATCGAAAGACTAAATGGGTCCAAGATACTTTAATCTTAAGGACCTTAAAGAATCAAAGAACAAAAGTCAGTTTCAAACATTTTGAATGATTAACAGAACTTTGGAAATAAATCGACAAAAATCTAACATATTTTCTATACAACAAAATATGAACTCATTCTTTTTTTTTTATAAATTTGTCTGATGAATCTTTACCAAATAAACTACCCACTGTGTGTCGCTCATAAGTGGTCTCAATTTCAATCTCAATTTGGTTGATAAAAGCGATTGAAAGATGGGATTTCAAAATCCGAAAGCCATTTTTATCCGATCGATCAAAGGAGTTAGGTTATAGGTACTTACAGATACTCCAGGCTGTAGGTACACAAACTAATCATCTTGCGTCTCCACATTTACGAGTCTCCGAGTCTCTGTGTTTTTTGTTTTGTTTTTTTTTTTTTGTATTTTGTATCTAAGTATGTCTTATGGATACCAAACATATTTCACAAGAGTGACCGAGAATAATTGTATCTTCGACTTTGGTGGTGGAGTGTGTGCGCGCACGCCCTAATTTTTGAACAAACTCTGTTCGATCGAGAGTCGTCTATATAGGTATATTATGATGCTGGAAGCCTGAATCTATTAGATTTCTTATAGAAATCAAAAGTATCTATAAAATGTAGGTGGATTTAGATGAATGTTATAGCTTCGACATTATCTATTCGATTATACTGATCAATTAAGCTGATAGCTATTTTGCCGAACAAGTGGAGATCGATTTATATATACTTTTTTTTTGTGTGTTACTTATAAAGTCAAGCCATTATAAAGACCACCTCTCTCTATATCTATCTCGAACAACTTGAAGCGAATTACAATAGGAAAATTGTCACCTGAATTGGCTCCGCTTAAATGAAAGGAAGATGAATTAATAGATGGGTGTTTAAGTATATCAAAGTAGTCGACCTCGGGTTTTTTTTTTGTCTTTTTAAGTGTTTGAATATGTAGGAAGCAATTTTTTTTTTAAATAAATTGAAATAATTGAAGATCGTATAGAATAAGCTTTTAGAATTTGAATAGTAAAAGAGAATAGCTATAAGAAGACTACCGTATTAAAAGAGGAATTAAACCTTGAAGATCACGGATATGAACGGGGATTACACATACTTATAACCAACTTTAAAAGAATACAATTTTTTTTGTTATAGGTTTGGCTCGAATAGTTAAACTATAATAACTTATTGTTTTTGAAAACAGGTTTCGAATATACGCACTGATCATATTTTTGCTAACTAATAAGGACTGAAAAATGTTACTTAGTAGTCTTATTATAAATAAAAATTAACACCAAGAACATTAAATAGAAAAGTTGAATCTTTTGTACCACTTTGGTTTTTGCAATTTTATGCGCTAACTTACTTTCAAGCATGAATATCTCATTCAATTTTGGTCTAATAGATACCTTTATTTTTGTTTAAGGAGAAGTTTTAGGAGGAAAATGGACTTGCACACGTAAAGCCATATTTGGATCCGTATGCAGTAGAGGCTTAAAATTTTAAATGAACTTCGTAGTGATCAAAATGATTGGAAATAAAAATTGTTAAAGATCGTTTCCGAAAAATTCAATGGAGTTGGCCTTTAAGAATCCAACAACTTACATAATATATAATAATACAAAATATCTAAAAGAAAATAAGAATTTTATAGTAAAAAATATTATTTACTAACAGGCGTATTTATTAGAATTTTTACTAGTGAGACAGTTTCTAAATATGTAGTTCCAAACACTGGGAAATATTCTTTATTTGACGAAATAAAATGTTACATTAGCCAAGGTTTAGGCAACCGAGTCCAATGTCTAATTTAGATAGCTCTTAAACATCAAATAAAAATGATTATCAATAACTTGGGCGGCTGTCCAAAGTTTAGACAACGCTTATAAATACGACCGTAATTATTTATTCTTTTAAAACCCATATACGATGTTTAGGTTTAAAAAAAACAATTTTTGTTTAAATTTCGATTATGTTTTTCTCAAGTCGTAGGTGATCTCGGGATTAATCATTCATTATTCATTCATGTCTTATTTATTGTTTGTAAAATAGCATTGTAAAAAAAATGATTTTTTTTATTTAAACAAAATAATTTAAACTAACTAACTAACTCATTCATTATTATCTGTCAATGTAAATTCTTCACAAGTTTAAATAGAAATACTGGATATATGCTAATAGAACAATCAAATGAACTTCTGTTCAATTTTTTATATAATTCATATTCAGTTTATTGAAATTATTATTCCAAACTATACTTTCCACTTTAAGTGGCTCTACAGATTCAACAGATTTCTTCCCTGAAAAATGTCTTGAGCTTGACTATAATCTTGTCCTTTAAATGTTGTGTTGTCGTGAAAAACTTGCGATGAATTGTGAATTGAAGGAATCCTTCTGTAAATTGTAGTAAAAGGCAAGTAATATTGCCTTTGGTTGGAAACGATTTCCTTGTTTTTCAATAAAAAAGAAATTGAAAATTAATAAAAAAAAAAAACAATAACCTTCCTCTGTATATGTCAAATCCTAAAATTAATTAAATACGTGCGATTGGTCTTAAGCAAAATAGTCACAATTTATATTTTTTTTTTCACAAAAATGGTAACTGAACTTCGTCGATAAATAGAGAGAAGACATAAATAGAAAATCTAATTTTATTAAAATATATTTATATATATATATATTCACCTCTTCACTTACCTTGGTGCAGTTCTCACAAGGATATTTCCTGATATCGTTGTGAACTAATGCACGATGTTTCAACAATGACGGCCGATATGAATAACTTTTAACACACAAATCACAGTTATACTCGTCCTTGCGATAATGATGTTCAGCGACCAAATGCTCGTCCAATCTGCAAGTAATAAACAAACAAAATAACCTATGTATTCCCAGTGTCCAATATATTTAATATGTACCTAGAACGTACATCAGTTAGGAGGAATTATAAAATAGGTACCTATAGTGGATTTGATTTTCGATGAACAATACTCAAAACTCAACTCAACATGTGGGTAACTTCACACACCACAACAATGCTATCCTATACCAATGTCGACTTAGCCGCTGTTCGAAATAAACAAAAAGAAAAAAATAAACTCCTGCGATTCATGATAACAAACAAACAAAAAAAAAAATGCCCACTGGAGAGACAATTAGCCAAATGATGTTCAATATTTAATGTTCGATTAGATCCTAGGCGTGTGTTTAGTTTCGTCCTTGATTCGAGCGATGACAAAGATCTTAATCGCCCGCACTTGATTGTGGTAGCTGTTCAGAAGCTCACCACCCACCCAACCAGCTATCCAACCATCCATATATTACCTGGGCTTATAGGTAGGTACACTATAGTATGGCCTGTAAGAGGCGGTGACTCTGATGAATCTTGATAACAGGCATGCACATAGGGCACCATACTGTTGTTCATTGAGTGTCCTTTTTTTTCTGCCAGCGGATGGTTTCAATGAATGGCTTTGTAGTGTACTCATCAATAATGCACAGGCACAGAAAAATGTCATCGTTTTCGAGGCGATGAAAAAAAATCACATCATGGTAGATTTGCGTGTTCAGATTTTCATTTCATAATGGGAAACTCGATTTTATTTTTGCCGCCTAAAAAACTCTACAACTGAAAGCTCACCAAATAATAGAATAGGGTTGCCATTTTTTTGAAAATATATTACAATATATACAAATTATATGTTTAACAGATTTATAATTAAACTGAATTCATTCAGTAAGCAGTTTAAAATTATATTGTAACAATAAATAAAACAGCATACATAATTGAAAATTATTATTTTAAATTAAGAGATGTTTAACAAGCTAAATTTATTCACTGATTTATTGATACCAAAATAAAAAAAAACAACAAAACTTGTTTTATTAAAAAAAATCATTCTATTTATCAAATAATTTTATTTTAATGACCACTTAAATCGATCAGTCAACATTAAAGTAATAAAAACTGACGAATATTTAAAAGGAAAATGCTAATTCTCTGCCACTTATAGTGTTTGACATTAGGACATAAAAATGCGATGGATGGGCTGAACAAATGGGACTATTTATATCAAAAAAATATCAAAAACTTATTTTTTATTGCTATCCCAAATTTCTTTTAATTAAATCATTATTTTAAATTCATTGAAAGTGGTTAAAAATTTCATTAAAAACTATATAGTCATATAAACCACAAAGTTTATTGCGCAAAATTTTAGACTATGTTAAACTATTTTTAATACGATGCGCTAAGTTAAAAACAGAATCTTCCAAGTTTAAAATGAATTACCGAATCTTACATTTTTAACATTTTATTAAAGTTAAAATCACAAAATGCCTATTTCATCTTTTTAGTTCCATACTAATTAGTAACTCCAAATGTCACTTTAACAATTGTTAATGTGAAAATGGTATGTTTCCTTACTTTTTGACATAAACTGTCACTTTTGTAGGTGATTCAGCTGGAATATCGGTTTAAGAACATTTTAGTAAAACCTTCAAAGTTATAAAATTGTTAAATATTATCATGTTTATACCCTAACATCTTGCTGTTTGAAATTTGAAACAAATTTTTTTTTATTTTTAATATTTGTTTATAAAATACCATATTGGCAACTCTATGCATTACAGTATACTTAAGGCACCTATAAGCAAACAAATGATCAAGAGGTGACAAACGTTCTCTTGTTTGCCATTCACTCAAGTAATATGATTCTATACTAGGTACATAAGTATACACAGTATGAGTATAGTGTATTGTGCTGCCTCACTTTGGCGGCGAGCGGTGGGTGCTAGAATTAATTGCGTTTATCTATACCAAATGCGCGGAGTCTCTAGGGAGAAATTTAGAATGGACAGGGCAAACTGTTAAAAAGTCCAAATTAGTTTCTATTTCAGGACACGTGACATTGTGCTTAAGTGTTAAGCGAGCATTCAGCATAGGTACACACTACAGTTGGTTAGTGGAACACACCGCCAAACATCATTTAAAGCCATTCATTTGTTTGAATCAATAAACAGAGACTATATATTATAGTATTGTCTCGTTAGCCATCGGGGCACATCTTGGGTATTTTTAATCGATCAAATAGTTCAAACAGTTCTTATAATTAATTCGGATTTTTAAATAGCCCGAAGAGTAAAATCCGATAAAATTGTGTAAATATAACCTTTGACCATCAGAAATTGGTAAAACCATTCAACTTGTCATGGATTTGAATATAATAGAACTTTATTTGTTTGTTTGGTTTTCCTCGAAGACCCCAATTAATATAGCGATTCGTACCTATACTCGTTTATTGATTGACACCCTTTTTTGTGAGTAAATTTATTTAACTAACTAGCACGACAATGAAATGATGGTGTCTCCTTGTTCCTTAGTTTTCTTAAAATAATTATCAAACAATTATCGAGTGGGTTTATTTTTTTTTTTTTGTATAGTTCTTATATTTTTGAAAGAAAAGGGTTATCAGCATCAAAAATTCAACTATCATATTCTAATTACCTATAGAATCCCATGGTAAGTATTAACACAATCAGTAGGTATAGAATATACCACCATGCCATTTACTCAAGCCAGTTTTTCTGCCCGTTTCTAAACAAATTAACCCCCAAACCATGACAAGTAGGTTCATTCATTCATATATAGCCTATGAGGTCCAATTAAAAGACTCACATGTTGCCAGATCTAATCAATTAGTTATGAATAAGTAAGCGCGTTAGATTGTCATCAAACGAGAGGCGGTGCGTAATAACAACGTTAATTACACCCGACAACAAATTGAAATTTACTATACGAGTCGAGTATAATATGCGATATTTTGATGAGGATGGAACACCATCAGACTGATGCCATATACAATGTGGTGTTAAATTGACTATATATGGGGGGGGGGGGAGGCTAGTGGCATGTCTAATCATTATTTATATAGATTCTTAATTGTTCTAGTAGAAAAAAGAGTTAGGTTTAATAATTAATAAGATAATGTTGTCTTCAATTAGAGTAAGGATATTCATTTATTTTTTTTTTGAAATTTTTAGGAATTACTGGTAATTTAATGAAAAAGGGAACATTAATTCGCTGAATACATTTTTGATTTTTTTTTTTTTTGGTAAAAGTTCTCTTCTTACAAAAATTAGTCTGCAATATAAAATATCCACCTTGGCTGAGTGTTTTATCTAGTTAATATTTACATAATTCGAGGGAAAATATAGAAGGAAGCTATCGGTGTGGTTTCTACAGGACTCTGGGCAATGAGTGAGTTTTGGTTATTCCAATTAAATTATATAAAAGGGCTGGTATAAATAAAACAGAGCATCTGCAACTCCACTTTAAAGAGTAAGTCCTCCTTTGGATATGAAGGCGACAATTTTCATAGAACCCACTCATTTTTTTTTTGTTGAGCAATTGTTCAATGTTATTTCAACGTGAATATTTTTTGGCTTCACAATCTTTAACACAGATAAATAGGAAATTAAATAATCAGAATAATAGCACAGAAATGGTCAAATTTGGGGAGGAGGTAAGGTTAAGGAATTAAGAAATAATGAAATGCAAAGTCCAGTCAGTTAAAAATGTGACGTAGGTACAGGTATAAACCTTCCATTTTGATCTTTTCCTATTTCGACTATTGGTACTACATATTCCAAAATGTTACACGCTATTAGTACTGCTTAATGCAAGCTATTGTAACATTACATTTCTCTTCTCTTTGGGTTTTTACCTTCAGATATACCTACTAGGAAATATTAACTTGTCACATTCATCATTTAACGTGGTGTTAGTTGTTAGTAAAATATATAAAAGCCTAACACAATACTAAAGACAACAAATATGACACACAAAAAAGAATGTAGATAAATACATAAATTAATTCGCAGCTACAAAAACAACTACAAGTCAAAAATATTACACATTTAATAAATTCCGTAAACAAATAAACAAACAGTGGCAACACTGTTGCAATGCAAAGGGAAAAGTGACACGAATACTAAGAACGCCTATACAAAATGTTTTTAAGTGTAAGCTTTGAGTAACTCAAGTCAAAAAAATTATGGTTTTTATTCGCACCTTGTTTCATACGAGTCAATGGCTCATTGAGACCATAATTGGTACGATGGAAGTCGAGATGAAAAATTTTATAGTTCCGAGAACTGTGAATTCTAACTAATAAATTAATTTGGTCCAAAAGAACACCTGAATCAATGGAACCAACCAGTAGTTAAATATGATGTTTCAAAGTAAAAAAAAATAAATTTCACCGCCTGGGAAAAAGTAGCTTGTAAGTGAACATTTTATTCGCTTGGATTTGAATCTATTGAAACCAGATAGTTATATCTTATTTAAAAAATTATATGACTTTTGATCACGCATTTCTTAATTTTTATGTGCTCACTCTTATTATTTATTATCCTTTCAAACTTTAATATTTTACTTAAATAAATATTTAGAAGAAAAAAAAAAACACTTACCGATCTAAATCGTAATAGGGTTTTTCGCAAACTTCACAACGTATATCAATACCATTCTCATCATCTGTATCCTGATGTTCTCCAGGTTGTAATTTATCACTTTTACTCTCAACACTACGATTATTATTTTCACTTTTAATATTATTATCCTGATCGTTTGACGAATTATTGAACTCGTCATCACCAGTTGTATTTCCACTATATTGAGATCCTGCAAAGATAAATCAAAAAATATAAAATGTATAAAAACTCTGCCAACTTATAGGAGGTATAAGCTTAATATTATAGGATACGGGAAGATTGCAATTAGTGTTGCCCTGTTTTCTAATATCCAATAACAAAAAAAAAAAAAAAAAAACCAAAACAACATCTGAGAAATTTCAACACGATTTCAAATTATGATTCATTCGCCCCAACCACCTGGGGGGCTTCACCATAGTATACGAGTAGTATAAGCCACCATCAACGAATCCCCACAAATATAAAAGCCAATATGCAGAGCTGCTTGCTTGCACCTATTTCCTGCGAAAAACCGCATATTTTCCACAGCCACTGGCGGCATTCAACATTTTGGTGCGATAAACCTTTTTTTTTGTGCTATGATGATGGTAAAGAAAAATCAAGTAGTTGCAACATCGTTTACACGCCACACAGGGGTCAATTGACCAGCAACTCCTACAACCACCACTATATACCACTACTAGCAACAGCACTTCGGACGAGTTGAAATCTCTTCCACTTTCGATGTGCGGCGGCGGCGGCGGGGCTATTAAGTGCCTTGTTTATCCCGCCCCCTTTAAGTAATGATGATCCATAAACCGTACCACAGAACCAGTAGGTACACAATACAAAACAACAAGAAGAACTGTTGTTTTGCAAAATTGCAACCTATACGAGGTGCATCAAGTTTTATGAACTTGTCTACAAGTGCGTTCGGATTATTGATGGGGCGACAATGTGGCAGCAACAGAAACATAACACATAAAATTATGATGTAAACAAAAAAAAAACTCACACTTTGAATTTCTAAGGTTGGATAGGATTATTTTAACTTAAAACCAAAAACAAGGAGGATGCTCATGCGAGGACATCCGAACTCTTCATCGACCGAAAGACAAGTGGCTTCAGTGTCCATCCGCGTATCCTTGAAAGAGTGCTTTACACTTAGCATGTCACAAACACAGCCACACACACATTAATCGAACCCTTGATTGCCTCTATACCTGCCTTCATAGCAAACCTTCATAGTTCACCATCACAGCGAGTAGTGTCCAGCCGATATGGAGAGAAAAAAAAACAGATAATTATACATATGCAGTCAAACCCCCACCCTTAGCTCAAGTTTTGTACCTTCACATGAACACCACCACATATGCCACCAGGGAAATGAAAATAAAACACCTGAATTCAATCAAAGGACACTCAATTAGAATGAAAACAATTCACCTCCACAGGTGAAGCCACAACCGACTGCCGGTGGCGTCCATCACCGCCGCCCGTCGTCTTCGTCATCGTCCGAGCACTTTAAAAAACCAAGGTCCTTCTTCCGGAGTGGGACCCCTGATCACAAACAAAAAACAAAACAAAAATAACTCAAAACTCACCCCCTCTCAATATAGACAAAATTATTATTTTCTAAAATGCTCACTCAGGTAAGGGATGATTTTCATATGGGGTCAAGTATTATACAAGTCTGGGTGATGGACATGAGTTACTATATATGCATGTCCATGCATGACAACCCCTACCTCCGTTCGTTGGCACGCTTGAAGAAGCACAGTTCGCGGTTAAACGTCAAACGGTTCCAGTGGACTACCTCGGAAGTCATATAGCACCTCGTACCACCACCGTACCGCACCGCAAGAAGGAACACAGGTGTTGCTTTCTTGCTGCTTCGTTGTAAGAAACCATGTTATAAGGACCCCAATCAAGAGAAAACTCACTTAAAAGAAATACATAAAGTATAAAGATCCTTCATGAAAGGAGAATCTTCTGTATAAATTTTTTGGCGCGCGGGAGAAAATTTCCCACGTTGAGAACTTTTTCCTGAAACCATAATGTCCTCTGATGGCAAAGGAGCAGCCATCCTTGACTTTTCTTGGCATAACTCACACAAATACCCCAAGCATATGTTATTTTCTTGGCGAAAAGTTTTCGTGGGAAAATAATTTCTGGACATCCTTTTTTATTGCCATTATACTGTCCGGAGCGGAGATCATTAAAAAGTTATATGTGTCGAAACGAGCAGCACGTGCGCGCATATATAGTGCGTCAAAAGTCAACTAGTATCTTTGACTTTTTTTAAAAACATAACAATTATTATCAAATGTAACCCTCCGAAATCTGTGTTACCTTATACACCGCCACCGCCACTGATTGTATATTTTAGAACGTTAAAAAACATTCACCATCACTGCTGGCTCACAACAACTGCGCCGCGTTACTTTGCTGCAGTACCTACTATATTGCCATCGAGGACATGTGAAACCAGTTGAAGTGTTGTCACGCAAGCCTCAGAAGTCAGAATGCAGCAGCAGTAGTTCAGCAAGCAGCCAGCAACTTTGGGTGTACACCTTTCGATTTCCACTATGTCAACTGAACGATTAATCACGTCGGATATTTTCCATTTTTATATAGCAAGAGAAGAAAATTCCCAATGTCAATTCCCTGTCCCCAAACCACGTGTGTCACCTTGGTGACTTCAATAAGCAAACACATAACCCCGATGAAGTCGAAAAAGGTATATTTTCCCGGAGAATCACTCCTTTGAAGTCAACGTCTATATTATAGAAATGATTCCCAAATCGGACATCGGTTCATCATCATCATTATCATCTTTTTGCAACGCATTGTCAATAAAATCCCTAAATGGCGTATAATTCGCTAATGTTGCACATTTTGCTGATACATCACACACGCAATCACAACCCTTTCTCGCACATCCCGCATCCTATACCTATATAATCATGATGATGGGCACACGTCGCGTCCGTTTGTAAATTAAGACGACACCATGTTGAATCCTTTCATTTCTTTGCCTATTGTGTTTTAAAGTGACATGCATTTGATAAATGACTCTTGGTTGGATGATGATATTATGATGCTATACAGTCGATTTTATAGAAATGATGATACATATGTGAGAGGGATGACGTGTGAGTTAAATCAATAAAAGTGATGTAAGCGTGTGGATTTAATTAAAATCTAATATGATGAGCCAATGATTGATTGATTGTTTTTTTGTTTATTTAAGGGCAGTAATTAGCGATATGTATTAGATCCCGGAATAGGTATATATGTGTATTTTAAATCCCATTAGTAAACTAAATATGTGTATATTCTTAGGCGCCAGTTATAGCTTTTATTGAAACTCATCATTTAAGCACTTAAAAAGTGAAATCAGTGGTTATTTTAATGCAAATAAAAAGCTGATAACTCAGATATTATTTCTTGTCAAAAAAATATTTCATTTTAGCCCAGCCTATCGCAGGAAATGAATTTCTTTATTTCAATGAATTGAACTACCTTACCATTGATCATTGAAATCTTAGAATTCATTTCATGTGAAAAGTTGGGCCAAAATGAAATATTTTTTTGACTAGAAATAATAACTGAGTTATCAGCTCTTTACTGGCATCAAAATATTTTTTCAAAGTATCTCAAAATAAGAAATTAAAATTTTCAATGATGAGTTTCAATGAAAGCTATAACTGGCCCCTTGGCTCAATGAGATAATTGATGGGCACTGCGACAAAGTCTTTCAAAAGTCTGCGAAGCCATGACTGATATTCCATAAAAATAAGAATATCCAAAAAATAAGAACAATACGAGTATCAAGAAAAAAGTCTCAATTATTTCGAAAAGAGTTTAGCCAGACAATTAACTTTTTTCATTATTTATAAAAAAAATTGTGATATAGATTTTTGTGATTTTAAAATCTTTTCAAAACATTGGTCCAAAATTTTAAACAGCCTGATGTTAAGGTATTAGCATGATACTAATTAACAATTTACTAGCAGCCCTTTACTAAATTGTTTTTAGTTTCAATTTTTTTTTAACTAATATCATACTTAACCTATTTACTTAATAAACTGAACACGCCTAAATAAGTGACAGTTGGTGTAAAAAAGTAATCAAACATACCATTTTCACATTTTTAATTGTCAAATTGTCATTTAGACTTAGTATCTATGATACTGAAAAGCTAAAATAAGAATATTTTGGTGATTTTAACTTAAGTAAAATGTTAAAAAGATAGCACGATAATAACTAGTATCATACTAAAAAAACATTAACATCGTACTTAAATCATATACCATTTTGGGTCATTAATTATTTATAACACGACGAATAATAATGTTATTATATAGACATGATTTGATACTGCTATCCCATATGCACATTAAGCCTTTTTATTTAAAATGCATTGAAATATTGAATGGAAAAAAACAAGCCCGGATTCTTAGATATAAATATACTGATAATACAAAAATAATAATGTTAAATGCCAGTATATGTATAAATTGTATATCCAATGGAATTGATTTTATATAATATATAGAAGTACACCCTCAAGTGTTTATTATATCTCACTCAATCTGTATTAATGAAGCTAATGGTTAGCAGCATTAAGCGCGCTAATGTTATCATACAAAAAATCTCTTTCAGTAACAGCATCTTCCAAAGATTTTCAAAATATGTGCATTATGTACATATGTATGTACATTTATTTTAATTGAAAATCTCTATACATATATGTATTTTAAAAGAACTGTATTTTTCGTAGCACATTATGATATTTTTTGTAAATGTTGGTTTGTTCGTCTGTTCCGGTAAATCTTCTTAACCAATTAATCAATTTGGACGGGATTTTCACAGACATATTTAGGTATAGTACCTACTTTACTGACAAAAAAATGAAAGCCTTATGAAACTTGGTAAAAACAATGGGGATATACAAATATTAAAATGTGTTTTTTTTATTTTGATTGGGGGATGAAAGGAGCACGAAGGTTTATCGAAAACAAAAATGTAATAAGGTATACCTATTATGCTTAATGGTACAAATATAATAAAATTAGTGGCACGACGACAACTCTCAACAATTCTCGTTTAAAAAAAAATAGACCAAACATGACTGGTAATCTTCCAGAATTTCTGGCAATTTGTCTCAAACATTTTTTTGTATGGTTTTTCTATTTTTAAAGAAATAATAAAAAGGATCATATTATAAAGAATTTGTTTTTTTAAAAAGCAAAAATATATTTTGGAAATTACTTCAGAAAATATTTTATTCATAAATACCAATACACTTTTATATTTTGCCGTAGTTTCCATCTTGCTTTCTGTATTTTTGTCTGGTTATAGTTAACACTTTTTTTCCAGATTATTTATTTAAAGTGGGTACCTTTTTTGAATTTACCAATTTTTTAATAATCAAGGATTAATTTTAACCACCAACATTTTAAAAATTTTTAGTTTTTTTTTGTCTTAAGCCGAGTATACAGTTCTTTTGAACAAAAAAAAACATAAGTGGTAAGAATTTTTTTTTTTTTTCGGAAGAAGAAAAATCTGAGTTGAAATAAAAACTTTGTATTCGTTGTTCTCTTTTTTTCCACAAAACAATATCACCAACATTGTTTTGCGCGAAAAAGTTTGAATATAATTTTTGTTCAACGGGTTTGGTTCATAGTTCGATAGTAAAATTTTAAACGTCAAACATTTTTTTTTTTTGCGATATAAAATAACCCCCATAAGAAGTACCTACATGTAGGCTTTAAGCATTTATGAAAATTTTAAGAAAACCGATCTTCGCGATACAAAAAAAATGTGTCATAGTATACTTGTGATTTTTTTAAACTTTATTTGAGCTACGCACAGTACGACCATTCGAAGGAATTTTAGATATTTTTTAAATGTAAAGAAATTAATCCTTTTGTAATCGAAATAATGAAATGTAAAAATAATAGCCATTATATATTTTTCATAACACGACTAATTTTCTTAGTTTGTTTAAGTTTTACAGGCATATCTATACGATAAAACCAATAACCTCAACCTCTAAAAATAAGTTCAACTGTTTTTTATATATTTATTTTTTTTAGATATATTTCTAGTAGGTTTTCCGGTAGTTCTACTGCGAAAAGGGTGGTTTTTGTTGAGATTGTTTTGTTCAGCAATTTAAAAAAGTCATATCATTTATTAAAATGGAACATTTTTATTTTTTTTTATCCAAGAATTTTTTATTATTGTTTCCATGTAAAAATATTCTATGCTGGCAGTAAACTTTTGTAAAAAACATGCCTTATGAAATATCTCATTCGTTTCACGAAGTTAGTTTTTGGAACTTCAGATATTTCAAGATTATTTATATTTATTTATTTATCTTTTAAAAAATTAGTTTGTTGCGGCAATGTATTTTTTTGATATTTGAAGGAACGAATTTGCTAGGACAATGAAATAATTCATTGAATTAACCAATTTTTTTTTGCACCTTTGATTTGTTTCGTTGATTCAAGCAAATTTAATTGTTTAGCTAATAAAATAATTAATTAAATTAACAAAATTAGCTCGCTATGCCAAAAAATAATTTCGTTGATTCAAGCAAACTTATTTTTAAACTTATTTGTTGAATGAAATGAATGAATTAATTTATTAAATTGGAAACATTTTTGAATCGATTTTAATTTGAAAAAAGTATTTAGCTTGCCCGTTTTTGAATAAAGAATTTAATTATTCTTACGTAGATCAGGAAAAAAATCCGTTAATTGTTTAGGTAATAGGTATTTGTTTTAAATTAACGTTTGATTTTAATTGTTTGTAGAGGGTATCAACATTTCATATCTTTTTTATTTATTTTTGAATTAAAAATCGAAATAATTTTTAATGATTTAAAGCTATTTTCAGATAAATGTCAACGATCATTTAATATTAATCTTCACAAAAATAAGTAAAAGCAAAAAATATAATGCTTTAATAATATATAAAATGATATTATATTAAAGAGAAAGTTTCAAAAATCGTCAAAAAACTAAAATTAAAATATTTAAAAGATTCCAACTTTAAATTATTTAACTATAGCCGTGTTCTTTCCATTAGTCAGAATATAGCTATACTTATTTTTCATTTTTAACGCTCTATAAAAACTTATCCTACTACATATACTCAGTGTTTCTCTGTTTTTGTTTTGGACATAAAATAAAACAAATGAGTAGAAATAAAAAAAAGGCTTATATAGTTTAAGAAAGTCCTGTTTTCAAAATTGGAATAAATTCGAATTTGTCAAAAACATAGTTTAAAATATTATTTCAAGTGAAACTATAAACTACAGAATTAGGAAAAACAAACCTCATTATATAAGCCCTCACTGGGCAAAAGATTTATACAATAAATACCTACATTTAATATTTCCAGAACTAAAAGATCATTTTATTCAAATAAAAATGAATTGTACCTACGTTTTTATATCTATCTTTTACTTTGATAAAATCGGTTTTAAAAAGAATTTTTCTAGGTAACTGGATATGAGTCAAACTATCAAAAAAATGTTTTTTTTTTATTTCAGAGTTTCCCTATTTAAAGCATTTAAATTAACTTGATGAAACTAAGGTAGGTATATTTATTCACTTTAGGACTTTATAGGGACAATGCTCAGGATCCGTGACGATGATGTTGGAATTTTGCGTGTTTGGTTTTTTTTGTCTGTATTCGTTACGGAACAATAAAAGAATTAAATTATGCACCAGTAAGCCACACAAAAATAAAAACAGGTGAGTATATCTTATCATAAACCGAAATGAATTTTGTAGGTATTTATAGAAAAGAATATTCCAGAGCAGGTGTATAGCGAGGAAATCTGTAACCGTCAAAAAAAGAAAAAAATTATAATTGAATTCAAACCCTATATACGAAAGCCTATAGAAAGCCAAATATTATATGTATGCATATACCTCATATACATATATTAAATTAAATATATAAAGGGGTCCTGATGATATGCGCTCAACGTGACAATCCTTATTAAATAAAACATAGATGATGCAAAATCAACAAACATTGTGGATAATTAAATATCAACATTTTCCCATCTCGGATTAGAAAATATCCTCCATAAATCTCATCGTTATATCAACACCTCACGATCAGCAGCTATTTACCGCAGATGCAAATGTGACATTGCAAAAGTCTGATGCTGCCTCTTCGGGGTTGACACAAAACGACAACAATATCACCCAGTCATAACTCGCTTTGACACGGCAATATAAGGACGCGAACATCCAATCTCTACATATGTATATATAGATTGAAGCCAGTCGATAGTGTCAATCTGCCCCCGGCTTAGGATTAAATTGACCGTGTGTATATATGATGTCGGTGATATGATGTGTGCTGGAATAAAACATGTGGTTAAGCCTCAGTTATTCATTATGCATACTTCGTCCTGAACAATGCCAATAAAGACAATTTATATAAATCCCACAATCAAACAAAGAATCGTTGTCCTTTTTTTTTTATTTCGTTTACTTGCTCGAGCTCGTTACAGCGATGATGACATCTCTATTAGGGTAGTTCACGTGGCATACGATAGACCCTTATATGATGCCATATCCAGCTTCCGTCGATGTTTATCCGTTGTAACAGAAAAGTGCTTAGGACGCGCGGTGCGCTAAACAAATAATTGTGTAATTGATCGTCAACACACTGCAACTGCAACACCACCACCACGACTCTGCCAGCATCATTCTAACGAACCTAATCAACCCCCGTGCCCGCGCACGGACATTACACCTCTCCTACCCCTATATATGTATAAGCGCTTCAATCCTAATCATATAATTGATACTTCTGTGGACGACACGGCCGACAGCGGCGCGGCGGCGCGGCGCGGTGACAAACGCAATCCTGTCATACTGCTTTATGTCATGTTTTCTTCCTATATCATGATGTTAGAATCACCAATCCTCGAGTAGGTACATTTGCAATAAAAAAAGGATTTAACTTTGTCACTTACGAATTATGCAAAGAACCAAACAAAAATGTTCACATATTATAGGGTCGTAAAAAATTAGTATTATAAAAAAAAAAAACATCGAGGCCCTGGTTTGGGAGCGAAAAAAAAAACGTATCAAATTGGATTTGCGTATATAAAAACTATACAATTTCATTACCGGGAGGGTTGAGAATAATTAAAAACCATCGAAAGGCTAACAAAAAAAAGGGTTACCCACAGAATCTGCCTAAAACTCAGGGTGACAAAAACTTTATCGAAGACAACAAAAAAAATTATCAAGCCTATCAAATTTAGATTTGTTTTACTATGCCGCATGTCTTGTAGGTCTTGATTCGCCTGATGATGGGCACAAGCCACGCTCGTGACAATTAATTTAATTTTTTTTTCAAATTAGAAACAACAAAAAACTAACATCGGATAAAAAAAATGATGATACACGTTTTTTTCGACTTTTTTTTTTAAATAAAATAAATGAATAAATAATTATAGAGAATGGAGAAAAAAATACATACCATTTTCCTTTTCACTCCTGTTGTCGTAGTTAAATCTGGGGCTGAAAATGTCATTTAGACGCGGCAGAATTTTCGACTCGGCATCAATAGAAATCTCTTCGCCAGCTGGGATATCTCTACTTGCTTCGTACCATAACTAAAAAAAAAGGAAACAAAAAAAATAAAAATTATTAAGGGAACGGTAAGAATTGGGTTTTTTTTCTAACTCACATCTCCTTGAACTATAAAATCCTGTAGATTAGCTTCTTTGGCATTATTTACTGAACGGATTTTTCTTAAACATGTTGCTACTTCAGGCCTGGTTTCTAACCAACCTCTGTGTTGGTCACTGGTTCCACTCTAAAAGAATATCAAAAAAAATAATATTTTGTTATTTAAATGTTTTTTTTTTTTTAATAACGTTTATTTTCATTAGATTTCTATAATCTCTTTGCTTATGCTAGCGCCATCTAGGCGTTTCTTCCGAATATTTCATAAAACGGTTCTGACTTTTGCTAAATGTAAAATTGAGTATAACAATTTATAACAGTTTGGGTTTTTTTTGCTGTTTTGAATTTTATTTTAAATTCAAACGACTTTCTATTGCGGAAAAGAGAGTTATTCAGGTTATGTCCATTTTTGACCGAAATTGAAATTAAAAATTAACCTAATGCAATTTGTTCAGGTTTTTTTTTTTTTGTAAAAATTTTCAAAGTATATATACCAGTTTTACGCATTTATAACCAATGATATGAGTTTTTTACACAAAATTTCTTATAATTATATGCCATTGAATATATTTGTACAAAATATTACTTAAAATAAAGAAAGCTTATTCACAAAGGGTTTGTTCTTTTTACTTTGAACTAATGTGCATTTGTGTGAATTTTTACACATTTTATATTTTTTTATATGAACTTTGACAGATTTTGATTAAAATTCATAGAAATTCAATGTTTCATGGACAGTACGGGAACAGACATTAAATGTCACTAACGAAAATAGAAGTTGACAGAGATACAAAGAATGACATTTGGCGTGCTGTCAAATATACAACTGCAAATTCTTTTTGTGATGGAATTAGGTTAAGATATATAAATAGAAGGGAAAAATTATTGGAAAATTGTAATCAGTTTACCTATTTTCTTATTAAATTGCGGAAAAATGTTACAATTTATCACTTTAACAATGTTACGAGTACACTAGACAGTGAATTGCTTGTTCTTGTTTTGCAAATAAAATGAAAATAATAACGACTTAAAACAAATATTCGCTTTTGTTATCACTAAAATATTTTCAAAAATAACTTTAAAATTACAAAATATTTAAAATAATAAATTTAAATGAAAGGAAATAAAAATATTTTGCTTCATTTTAGGTACACGTTTGCAAATTAACAAAATTATTGTGAAATGGCAGCAGGCTTTCAAATGAAATTTAAGAATGATTTTGCGTTCAAGGATCATTTACGATCAACTAGAGCTAATTTTCTATAAACATAAACATATGCATATGTACTTAAAAATGATTCGAAAATCATTTCAACTAAATATAGATACATATTTTTTCTCTTGGCAATTCCATAAGCGCAGTAAAATTTTGCACATTAAACAACAACAAAGAATTAGTGTCGATAACTTAGTCAGTAAAAATAGTGAATATATGTAATAGTTGAAATAAAATTTTGAAGTGTCTTGAATAGTTTGACAATCAATGGGATAGCAGAAAAATATTTTTTATTGAAGTTTGGCATTTAAGGATGCGTTCGTTGATATTTTTCAATGTTAATGTTTTTCATAAGAACCAAAAAGTGTTGGTTTGGAAAACTAAGCTATGGTTAGACGCTCAACGTAAATACTAAATAATCAATGCGTTGACTCCTTGACGTCACAAAAAATCATCAATACCCACAATGTTGATGCGTTGAAATGTAATCTGTGTAAATGGCAAAGCCAACAAAATTATAATATTTTACATTTCTCTCGGAAATTGGGCACATTACGGTGTCAATTTGGAACAAAACACAAATACAAAAGAAAAAGTGTCAAATTCCAGTGAACAATGGTAAAGATGTTCTTCTTATATTAAATGTTAAAATATGAAAGAGAAATGTAAGAAATATTTTTAGCAAAAACCATTTTTATCATTCTTTTTTTACTTCGCAAGAAGTTTGAGCAGTCGTATTAACCTAGCATAAACGAAAAACAATATGTGTTTTGATAGTTTACAACTTTTAGTTGTTATATTATATAATAAATCAAGCAATGTGAAGTTTTTGAAAATATGATTTTTCACTACGAGATACAAAAGTTCCATTTTCTCTAATTTAACATCACATAAAGAAGACAATATTTTTCCAACGCATCCCTTTACTTTTAAAGAAGTCAATTAGTTATTACTTATTAGTAGATATTTCTAATTTGTTTTGGGAAATAATCACGTACCGCCATATTATTCACTCGATACATCCAGATTAAAACTTTAAACCAGATGTAATTCATACAAATTCAATGTAGAGAAATACATCCGGATTTAAATTTTAAACTGGATGAATCGGGTGAATAATATGGGCGTTAGTGATGATCCAAAATAGTATAAAATGGAAATAAAATATTTTCAAATACAAAGTATACCTATACTAATTATGTTATTGGCGCAACAATGCTAGTCCAAGCCTATTCCCTTTTTAATTTTTTTTTTCCAAATAATGTTGAATTTCGGTGACAGCTCATTTTGACACGATTACCAACATTGCTTTTGCTACGATTTTATAGTGGATATAATAAAATAAGTTGGTCTTCAAGAATATATTGCAATTTATGCTCCGGTTAGATCTATAAAATCCAGAGATTTTTTCTTTATTGAGTACCATAGAACAAATTATGGATGTAGTGATACTATTTCTAAATCCTGTACTGCTTATAAATCTACTTGCAATGTAATAGACCTCAGTGAAACTAGATGTATTTTTAAACAAAATGTCCTTAATGTGATTTAAATACATAAATATTTGTACATTTCTATATGTATTTAGTTCCATTTATTTTTTATTATTATTATTATAATTATTATTATTTTTGTTATTATTTTTTAACATCAATTTTATAATTTAAAATATTGGTAGTCTGATAGAATAAATCGACAGATGAATAAATAAATAAATTTATTTTTCTCAAAATTCTCTTATTTTAGTAGGTAATTAAATTGCAAATTTTAGTAGATATCTTAACATTAATTCAAATAAGTTTTATTAATTGTTTTAAATCCCATTTGTTCTTTTATTCGTCGGTCGTTGGTCGCTTTCATGTGAATAGCCCTTAACCGTGAGTCCGGGCACTTAGACATTTTTTATATTATTGAGTTCTTTATCTAAAATCTCTTCCTATTTTTTTGTTCAAACACTTTGTTTATAACAAATCATATGTCAAAAGGGTACATTTTTAAATGAATTGATGAAATTCATCAAAAAGAAGATTTTAGAAGCATTGTTTTATATTCGCATTCGCTGAATCCATATAAGCAAAGATGTAAATTGTCGCGGTTTAAGAAGCGCAATTGTTATTGTGTATTATTTTGACAATTATTTTGGACAAAAAACACACCTATTATCAGCAAAGATCACAATCAAAGAATGAATAACCATTTATTTTGTATCATATTGAGATCTTTGATCGCAATCGAATGTTTCAAAAAAATTTATCTTCAATTTCGGAATTACAACCGTATGCATTCTGATCAAAGATTTCTTTCAATCATTTTGCTGATAAGTAGGTATACCTAGTTTTAATCAAAAACTATTGATGTTTAACTTTCTGTGGACTGTTATATTAAACTTGAACAAATATCACAACTTCTCACTTATGATTAGGTATACCTACTCAGTTCTTGATATTGTATATATCAACCCTTTAGTCAGTCTTATATTTCAAATAATGCAAAAAAAATCCTCAGGAATGTCATTATGTTTAGCAATCTCTTATCGCAAATTTGTTTCGAAACTCAAAGGGTAAATTTCTCAGAGAAAAATGTAAAATTCTTTGGAAAAATAATAACAAAAATTTAACACTATAACACTTACATTTTTCTTCGTATAAAAATCTTTTAGAGCATTGATAAGAAATTATATGTAAATAAAAATTTTGTTTTAAATCTTTCTATTTCCAAAAGTTCTCTTTAATTTGTATATTTATAATGACAAATACTTGAATGGAGTATATCCATATATTATTCTTTAAATTTTAGCTAAGAGTTCCAGAATCGAGTTCCAAAGCTCAAAAATTTCTATTGCTTGTCTCTCTCAAATACAATTTAATTTAATTTTGAATTAAGGTATTTTCCAAATATATTTAACCAAATATGTATTTCAATTTACAAATTATAAAATATTTTAAAAATATCAAAACTTAAATTAAGTTTTCAAAAATGAAGAAGAAAAGTTAACAATAATCCATCAAAGTGAAAGATCTAATCAAAATGTGACGTTAGTTAAAATTTTATAACTCAATAACAACAAAACTAAAAGATTTTGAAAGGAGATTGAACGTTCTAAAAAACAGGTGTTCAAATGTTTTATCGTAAACCCAACTGTTTTAAAGCTAATTAAAGTTCAATTGTAATTGTAAAATTGTAAAGTTCAGTAGTTCCATTGTAATTGTAATTTTAAATGTTTTTTTTAATAATTCAAATATGTGTTCTTAGTACATAATTGTATATGTATTCGTGTTATTTAATTTTTTTGTATTCTTTTGTTTTCATATATTGATTATATACATAATTATTTCTTTAGAGTGCGTTTGTTGCAGTTATTTGCTTACTAACTACTAACACGTACTGCACAATTTTTTGTTGGCAAATCTTTGGTCGCTAGTTGTAGCTCTCTCCGACAAAAGTCTGATATTGTAAAAAAAAAATTAAAATCCGACTCCTTTTGTATATACATACATAGTAAATTAAGCCTTTTTTTAGAATGTTTAACTTCGGGAAAAAATAAAATGTTAGGCGAATAAAGTTGTGAAACTTGTTATATTGAATTATAAAATACAAAGTAGGTACGGAGGTATACTCCCACATCTTTCATTCCAAAAAAATCTAATACAAAATAAAAAAATAAGATAAGGCGAGTTTATTATTATTAAAAGGTTTCACTTTTACAGACCTCTTTTTTTCATAAACCCAAACCTTTTGAACCTATGTATATGGAACCTCTTTATTTTCTTTTAGGTATACCTACACATTAGAAAGATTTTGAAAATAATAACTTCATATTTATGTTTCTTACAAATTCCTGTACGCTCCTATCTATTTGCTTCACGAAAACAAAAACCAATAAATTTTTGATTAATTGTTTTCAGTCAGTATCTATTTTTCATAACAAAGTACACAGCAGACAACCCGTCGCCGCCGAAGAGCTGAACATCCTTTAACATTAAAAACATCATAATTTCTAATTTTCATTTTACAAGTACAAACATCTTTGAAGATATCATTAATTTATGTCATCGTCAGTTTTGGTACGTGTTAGCAACACCAATGAAAAACATTAGCTCTTTTTGCAAATAACTGTATACAAGGATAAACATAATTGATTCCTTAAAAAAAAATATTCATCCTTGCTTAGGCACATTGTCAACTAGGTGTGACAACAACTGTGTGTGTGTGTAGGAAGCAACCGAAGCAAACACAACAAATCATAAAGTAATCATCATTATCCTTAAGGATAACACACATCCTTGTACCTTTGACAAAGAGAAGGCTTGCTAAAATAAAAAAAAAACTCCTTTGATGCGGTAGATGCTCCTGCAGGAGCGGCAGAAGAACATAGACAAAAACCTACATCATGAACAAAAAAGATATGGTTTTGGCAATTTGCTTGTTTTTTGTTCAAAATCACGCACAATTTCCACCACAAAGGATCACTTTTTTCTTCGGAAGAAAAAAATGACAATTATATGTATGTATATGAAAAAGACGAATAGAGAAGAAGGTGGATTCATCTGCAACGTGTCCGTGTCGCGAAATCACGTATAAGAAAATTAAAAAAAAAAAAAAAAAAAAAAACCACCCCCATACATGTTTAAAGGCACAGCAGGACTTTAAGGACGATAAGGACTTACAACGATGACGACGTTCGCTCTTTGAAGTGCAATCCGAAAGGCCATCAGGATCAGAATTTTTCTAAATGAGCAACAAAACAGGACAATTTCGGTTGGGTGAACTAATTCGCGCGGCACAGCAAACCTCTTTCTCTATACACGACACTTAAGGACGATTTGGAGTGGAATAAGGACTGAGAAATTACATTCATAGGTATATATGATTTTTAGTGGGGGGGTGCGCGCGTTGTATGCGCTGCGGTGGTCGATGGTCTTATCTCGTAAGTCATTCGGAAAAACGACATTTTAATTGAGTGGCCACTTGAGCTAACGAATTTGGGTTGCCGGCCGGGTTAATATGCGATGACTTCTAATGGCTCTGCGGTTGCCTATTTGCCTAATGGCCAACATAAGTGGCGATTTGCGCAAAATTAAAACACTTATTGCAATTAATTAAGGGAAGTTTAAAAGAAAAAAAAAAGAAAAAAAGAGAAAAAAAACACGCGTCATCATTTTTGCTCTTCGATTGGCTAAAAACAAACCGCACGGGTGTCCTTTGTATAAATAAGATTTATTTCAAAGTGGGTGCTTTATAAAAAAAAAAAAAAAAAAAAAAAAAAAAATTGGGGTGATGATATAGGTAGGTATGGTGTTGTATTCTTTTTTTGCTTTTTAATTCGCAGCTGCTGTTGCTAAATTACATGATTGAATTGGATATATTGTTTTTCCAAGAGCTGAACTGTTGAACCTAAAAAATTGGTCATAGATCCCGCATTTTTGATTTTGAGTACAAAACAACCATTTATGCATTGAAGATTTTAAAATTCTCTTAGTATGGTCTTTGGAATTGTTTTATTTTATTTTTTTTAATACGGGCCTTGTTTCGGTGATTAAATAAAAATTGAAAAAGAGGTTATTTTTTTTGTTTGTAGTGTAACACTTCAGTGCAAATGCAAAGCAATTTCAAGTATCTCAGCGATATAGATATGTATTTCAAAAATTATTAGATATCATTATATTCCATGCCAGTTGGTTTCAAATCTAACTTGAAGGGTTTTCAACAAGATTTTGTTGAAATTTGTGAACAACGAAGGATGAATTTGGAGAACACAAAATTGCTTAAAAATTTAAAGCACCAGATTTAAAATTTAACAATAGTTCTGAATATACAAATTTTCCTCAAAATAAAATGCGTTTCCAAGCTAAAGTTCGAATTTTTGAAGGAATAAATTTTTAAGTTTACTTTTGTTTAAAAAAAATTGTTTGGTCAATTTGTTAAGTTGTTTTTTGGTATTTTGTCCGAGGTTTATTTTCCTTTTTTTTATAATTGACGACCACCCTTAAATGTAATTTTTTAACACACTTCGAGCGTTTAGGAAGCGGAGGAAGGTTTTAGAAGGATATAACGATGTACATTTGTCTTAAATGTATGGACATTGAAATGGGAAGCAAAAACAGAGTTGGGTAAGGAATTCCACAGTCGTGTAGTTCGGCTAAAGAAAGAATTTCTGTAGACGTCCAAAGTCAAGCTCAAGGGTATACTGATGAGCATTCCTGGTGGAGTGGCTATAACGTTGAAAAAGTTTAATTAGTGGAATGCAGCTGGCTATTTTACTAGACCACTTTAACAAAAAAAAAGTAGTGGTAAAACAGTGATAGGCAAGAGACATTTCAACGATGTTCTAATGAAACAAATGTTTCATAGATTGATCTTTCACCTTTCAGCCTAACTTCTCTATTCTATATTCTATGCAGTAGGTGTAATGATGTTTCTGTGATGCGCCAAACCAAATATGCGAGTTGTATACTCTAGCTTTGGGCTTATGTATTCGCCTTGTAAATTCATGCCAGATCAGAAGGAAAAAAGAAGTTCTTACATGGTCTTAGGAAACCTAAGCATTTTGGTTAATTTTTAGCAATTTCTAATATGTGATCGTTCAACAGAAAGTTGTCAGAAATGCACATTTTATTTTTCTCGGTGCAAGTACCATACATGTATAATGATAAAGGATGTATTTTCCGCTTTTACGACTATAGACAGCTATGGGTTTTGGAAGCACCAAATTCCTCGCGATTATTGATACCTACCCAATTTAACGATGCTGCTTAGATCGGAATTTATCCCGTTGCAATTTCACATCCGAAGAACAAGGTTTGGAATCTGGAAAGGAATATGAAAATCTAATGGTTGGTACTGTCGTCAGCGAAACATTGGAAAGAATTGAGAGGTAAATGCAATTGGTTAATGGTTGGTTATTGGAGGGTGAAGAAAATTCAGCTTTTTTAAGAATTGAAAAGGAAATTTAGAAAGTGTCCTGAAGAGTAAGACAAATAGAAAAGAAAATCCAAAGTGGAAGAACACTTCTTCAGAACCATAGGTGCTTTACCTATGCGACTGTATGGCACGGTTAAAATTATAACAAAAAATATCGTTCAATGCCGCCCAATCGCTGTTATCCTGTACTCGCTCCAAATGTCCGCCCTTCCGCAAATGTCACCCTTGTCAGAAATGTGTGGCAGAAGAGCGTACGCCACCCTCTGTAAATGCACTTTCTTCACTTATACAAAACATGGTTCTTGTCATGGTATAGGTATGTTATAGACCCAGTCTTTTTTCAATTTTGCTATCAAATAATGAGGAAATAAAATTTGGATTTGCCTGTCCACTTTTTGACGGCGGAAAATCTTTAAGATCTCATTTTCCTGAACACTCCTTTCTTTTAGAATGAAAAATATTTAATTTTAAATATTTTCTTTGGCAATATTTTCACTTTCTAAAAATGAGACTCCATCAATTAGCTTTTTCGTAGAATATCTTCACATTTCTCAGAAAATTGTTTGTTTGTTTTAAATTCAAAAATAGAGAGTACCTAGTACAGATGTGTAATTTACACTTAAAATGAGTATAGAATTTTTATTTTTACATAAATTGTAAATTAACGCTTTAGACACCAATTTTCTTAAACATCTTTTAGTTCACGTTTAAACAAGCTAGCTAATTATGAAGCTCTTCGTATGAAAGATGTTAAAAAATTAAAAAAAAGTATACATATATACCTACAACTTCTTTCTGTCAATTGTATCTATTTTTTCCAACAAAAAACTTGAAGGTACCTATTCAACTCATAATGTACAATGTCTGATGTGCCCCCATTCAAATTTCCAAACAATTACTTACCAGCCCTATATTTCTATTCTTTGATCTGATCATATTTGGAAATTGGATTCTCTGTTTTCTAGATCTGTTCGTGTATTGTCAATGAATGACAACGAGCAGATCATCTCTAATCCCGTATACCGGACTACATTGTCATATTTTCCTTGCCTTAAATTTTCTCACCTTCTGCTCCAGAATACGATCCCTCAAAAATATGATCGTTGAATATAATTTCTACCAAAACGATAGAACTAGAATATGTATCTTCAAAAACCAACTGGGCATGTTATTAGTCAGAGAGAGAGAAATTCCTTCTTTTTTTTGTTGTTGTTATCGAAAGTACTCAAGTTGTAACCGACTACTGATATATCTTGCCAATTGAGATGTCAACATTAAGAAAAATATTTGTCTACCTGACACAAGCGGTCCTTATTCACACCTTTTCATTCCATCAGATCCACATCATCTCGTAGGGATGAATCTAATCTGCGATCGAGAGCTCCGATCATGCCATAGAAAAACATACACACACTACAGGCAGAGAGATCACCTCATTCTGATGTTTGTTATCTAAACACTTACTTTTCAATGTCGTCCTCTCTCTACTACTGTCTTTGATGATGGTACGATTTTTCAGACATCGGTCGTAGTCGGAGACATCTCCTTATTTTGATTGAAAAAAAGAGGGCTACAAGAGATGCTTAATTGAAATTACTGCCGTCACCGATTTTCAACAGCCGTAACCGAATTTAAGTCTCATTTAGGGGGCATTTTGTGGATTTACGCTTGTTTGCTTTTTTGGTCGACTCTATATAGGTACTATATCCTCAACGGCGATGATGGCAAAGGACAGGACACATACGTTTATAAAAATTAGCCCTCGAATCCTGACAGAGGATTATCTTTTAGTTCGGAAGAAGGGGCTGATGTTCTGATGCCGATTCAAAATTGACAACTTCCTTCTTCCTTTATTGTTCTCTCTCGCTCTCAGAGTGAACCTTCTATATGGATCATGATGATTGACAATCGTATGTCGGTTTTTAATCAAATATTTTCCCAATCACTTAATTTTCGGGTGCAAAATTGGGTTTCGGTTTATATTTTTTCATTAATTTCTACCCCAAAATAAAAAAAGAAAAAAAAACGCAACATTTGATAGGATTAAGTTACAACCTTGATTAGATGCATTTTTTTCCCGAAAAAATGAACGAAATCACATGAAATTCGAACCTTTTTTTTAATGTGGTCTCAAAATAGTGAAAGGATTAAAATTTATTCTATACATATTCGGGGTGTAACTATACAATTTATGTACATATGTGAAAAACTTACCTCCCAGGCTAATTTCCGGTCGGTGGGCTTATCGCAATTTGTCACTGAAAACGGCCCGAAACGGGTGCCTCGGCGCAGGAAGACTTTGGCATAGACGCCGTTTTCGCGAATGTCTAAATCACATATGAGTTCTTGCAGAGCTGCCATCTCGCTGAGGAAACGCTCTGCAGATCGGTCACGCAGACCGCCGCTGTACAGTTGATCCATGAAATTTGTGGGTATATTGGTGGGTGCGGTTTGATAGCCCCGATAGTCTTGAAGTTCGTGCTCGTCAGCCTGTTGGCTTAGACTGTGTGGATTGTGATGATTAATTGGTTCGAACTCATCACCACTACTCCCTGAAATTTTTAAGAAGAAACAAATTATATTAAATTAAGATTAAGATAAGTTCCAATTTAATTTTTTTTTGTTTTTTATATTGAGTCAAGAGATAGAATACCTGAGAACAAAAACAATTTCCAAAATGCAGATAATGTGAGCTTGTTGAAAATTTATCAGACACTTTGACAGTGAATAAAAGTGAGTTGACATTATCTTCCAATCTCACTGAGTGAAACCACAAAATAAAAACCTCACAAAAATTTCTGTCATAAGTCCGGCAGATACAACAATAAGATAAATTTGAATCTGATTGGCAGTCATACCCAGCTCGATTCCTATCGCTTTCTCCTCTTATCATTGTCACTTTTTAAAAAAAATTTTTCTTCAATGGTAACACAAATTGCCTTAGGTAACTAATTTTTAGGGGAACAAACCTTATTTAAATAACAAATATTTACTTTGAGAATGCGCTATTCCTTAAAGATAATATGCCTCCAATAAGTGTGGTTACACCGCCATTGACTCACCGGTCGGCTATAGACATCACTTCGGCATCTTCTTGGGTGACCTCAGGATAATATTTGCATTTAAGGTGCGAAATACTTCAAAAATACGCGCAAACATTAGGTATTTGACCTATGATGCGGTATTTATCAAGGACTTTTTTTTGTTTTTGTTGTTGTTTGTGAAGGCGGTTTTATGTCTTTCCGCTTTCCGGTTTGGAAAAAGAAAAGATTCGGATGCAATTTCATTTCAAGGACAAGCTAGTAAATTGCTTACTCAAAACCACAAAGATTATAGGTATATCAATGGGAAAGGCATATGAAGGAAGGATCTCTTATCTTATATAGATTTTCCTTGTTTAGTTGTTGTACATACATATATTTTTCACAAACAATGTTGATTGCTCATCACAACAATATAAAAATGATCGTTATCTTGTGATAGATCTGTTTTATTATTTTGTTTTTTTTTTTCGACACAAAAAAAAAGAGCGGACATGATCTTTCTGTAAACATATATTGAGTTTCATATACACAGAAAAAAAAAACCGTTGTTATATTGACAATCACCGATAGTCAATTGGAAATAGTCATATTGAATACCAAAATAGTCAATATGATGAAAAATCTGTAAAAACGTCACAAAACTTAACAACTGCGATTGTCAATATGAAAACTCTTGAAAACTTTCGGTAGTCAATTTCTCAATTTCAATTTGATAATCGAAGTTGTCAAATAGAATATTTTGATAGTCAATATGATGACCGCCTTATTTTCATCATCCCATTGACAACCATGGTCATCAAATACACAACTGCAGTTGTCAGACGGACTATTGCGATTGTTAATTTCAAAATCGAGAAAAATTAAAACAAAAAAAAAACGAGAGGTTCTTAATCCTTGAATAATAGTTGTAGAAATTTTCATATTGACAACCGTGTTAGTCAAATTGACAACTGTGATTGTCAATTTGATGACCACTTTTTGTCTGTCAACAAATTGAAAACCATGGTCATCAAATGGACAATTGGAGTTGTCAAATTGACTATCACGATTGTAAATATGAAAATCGACAAAAATAAAAAATGAAAAACACGAGGTGATAATCATGAAAACCGCGTTCATCAAAATGAAAATTGTAATTGTCAATATGAAAACCGCGGTCATCAAATGCACAATTGCGATTGTCAATATGAAAACAACGGTCATCAAATAGACCATTGCAGTTGTCAAACTGACTATTGCAATTGTTAATATGAAAATCGACATAAATAAAAAAATAAAAACACGAGGTGATGATCATGAAAACTGCGGTCATCAAATAGACGACTGCAGTTGTCAAACTGACTATTGCAATTGTTAATATGAAAACCAAGGAGAAAAAATCTGAAGTTGCTGATTGAAAACCGTGTTCATCATATTGACAATTGTGATTGTCAATATGAAAACCAAATACACAATTGCGATTGTCAATATGAAAACCGCGGTCATCAAATACACAATTGCGATTGCCAATATGATAACAACGGTCATCAAATAGACAATTGCAGTTGTCAAACTGACTATTGCGATAGTGAATATGAAAATCGACGTAAATAAAAAAATAAAAACACGAGGTGATGATCATGAAAACTGCGGTCATCAAATAGACGACTACAGTTGTCAAACTGACTATTGCAATTGTTAATATGAAAACCAAGGAGAAAAAATCTGAAGTTGCTGATTGAAAACCGTGTTCATCATATTGACAATTGTGATTGTCAATATGAAAACCAAATACACAATTGCGATTGTCAATATGAAAACCGCGGTCATCAAATACACAATTGCGATTGTCAATATGATAGCAACGGTCATCAAATAAACAATTGCAGTTGTCAAACTGACTATTGCAATAGTGAATATGAAAATCGACGTAAATAAAAAAATAAAAACACGAGGTGATGATCATGAAAACTGCGGTCATCAAATAGACGACTGCAGTTGTCAAACTGACTATTGCAATTGTTAATATGAAAACCAAGGAGAAAAAATCTGAAGTTGCTGATTGAAAACCGTGTTCATCATATTGACAATTGTGATTGTCAATATGAAAACCAAATACACAATTGCGATTGTCAATTTGAAAACCGCGGTCATCAAATACACAATTGCGATTGTCAATATGATAACAACGGTCATCAAATAGACAATTGCAGTTGTCAAACTGACTATTGCGATAGTGAATATGAAAATCGACGTAAATAAAAAAATAAAAACACGAGGTGATGATCATGAAAACTGCGGTCATCAAATAGACGACTGCAGTTGTCAAACTGACTATTGCAATTGTTAATATGAAAACCAAGGAGACAAAATCTGAAGTTGCTGATTGAAAACCGTGTTCATCATATTGACAATTGTGATTGTCAATATGAAAACCAAATACACAATTGCGATTGTCAATATGAAAACCGCGGTCATCAAATACACAATTGCGATTGTCAATATGATAACAACGGTCATCAAATAGACAATTGCAGTTGTCAAACTGACTATTGCGATAGTGAATATGAAAATCGACGTAAATAAAAAAACAAAAACACGAGGTGATGATCATGAAAACTGCGGTCATCAAATAGACGACTGCAGTTGTCAAACTGAGTATTGCAATTTTTAATATGACAAATATATGAACGATATTACAAATACTAGCTTAATAAAGTGAGTAGTTACAACTAAAAAACAATTTAATACATGAAGGGGGCGCTCCACTCTGTCGTTCTTTATATCCTAAAAATACCCTTGACAAATATGTGAACGATATTTCAAATCACTAGCTTAATAAAGTCTGAAGTTACAGTAAAAAAACAATTTTAATACATGTAGGGGGCGCTGCACTCTGTCGATTTTTATATCGCAAAAGCAGATACCCCTGATAAATATGTGAACGATATTTCAAATCCCTTGCTTACTGAAGTGCAAAGTTACAACTAAAAAACTAATTTAATACCTGTAGAGGCGCTGCAATCGGTCGATCTTTATATCGCAAAAGCAGCTACCACTGACAAATATATGAACGATATTTCAAATCCCTAGCTTACTGAAGTGCAAAGTTACAACTAAAAAACTAATTTAATACACGTAGGGGGCGCTGCAATCGGTCGATCTTTATATCGCAAAAGCAGCTACCCTTCACAAATATGAGAACGATATTTCAAATCACTAGCTTAATAAAGTGCAAAGTTACAACTAAAAAACTAATTTAATAAAGGTAGGGGGCGCTGCAATCGGTCGATCTTTATATCGCAAAAGCAGCTACCACTGACAAATATATGAACGATATTTCAAATCCCTAGCTTACTGAAGTGCAAAGTTACAACTAAAAAACTAATTTAATACACGTAGGGGGCGCTGCAATCGGACGATCTTTATATCGCAAAAGAAGCTACCACTGACAAATATATGAACGATATTTCAAATCCCTAGCTTACTGAAGTGCAAAGTTACAACTAAAAAACTAATTTAATACACGTAGGGAGCGCTGCAATCGGTCGATCTTTATATCGCAAAAGCAGCTACCCTTGACAAATATGTGAAAGATATTTCAAATCACTAGCTTAATAAAGTGCGAAGTTACAACTAAAAAACTATTTTAATACACGTAGGGAGCGCTGCACTCGGTCGATCTTTATATCGCAAAAGCAGCTAACCTTGACAAATATGTGAACGTTATTTAAAAATCCCTAGGTTACTGAAGTGCAAAGTTACAACTAAAAACTATTTTGATACACGTAGGGGGCCCTGCACTCGGTCGGTCTTTATATCACAAAAGCAGCAACCCTTGACAAACATCTGAAAGATATTTCAAATCATTAGCTTAATAAATTCTGAAGTTACAATAAAAAACAATTTTGATACATGTAGGGGGCGCTGCACTCGTCGATCTTTATATCGCAAAAGCAGCTACCCAAATATGTGTATACAATATTTCAAATATGCTCTGGCATCGAAGTTAATCGTTTAAATTTATCTTAGGCAATATTCGATTCTCTGAGTGTAGATACCAAAATCAAGTACCATAAAATGTCAAAAAAAAAAAAACAAACAGTAAATCACAAAACAAATAACTGCAGTTATAAAAATTTTCATATTGACAACAATGATTGTCAAATATACAACTTTGGTTTTCAATAAGATGATTGTTCCCTTGCAGTCATCACATTTACAATCGTGGTTGTCAATTTGATGATCATAAACTCTAAAATTATCACATTGAAAACCGGGGTAGTCAAATTGACAATCTTGATCGTCAAGCGATTGCTAGGTAAAACTTATTCCTTTTGAGTTGCCGTTTTCAAACGGCGCGGCGTTTCACTACGCAGCTTTAAAGGGTGAAGTTACAACTAAAAAACAATTTTAATTCACGTAGGGGGCGCTGGACTCGGTCGATCTTTATATCGCAAAAGCAGCTACCCTTCACAAATATGTGAACGATATTTCAAATCACTAGCTTAATAAAGTGCAAAGTTACAACTAAAAAAACTATTTTAATACACGTAGAGGGCACTGCACTCAGTCGATCTTTATATCGCAAAAGCAGCTACCCTTCACAAATATATGAACGATATTTCAAATCACTAGCTTAATAAAGTGCAAAGTTACAACTAAAAAACTAATTTAATACACGTAGGGGGCGCTGCAATCGGTCGATCTTTATATCGCAAAAGCAGCTACCCTTGACAAATATGTGAACGATATTTCAAATCCCTAGCTTACTGAAGTGCAAAGTTACAACTAAAAAACTAATTTAATAAAGGTAGGGGGCGCTGCAATCGGTCGATCTTTATATCGCAAAAGCAGCTACCCTTGACAAATATGTGAACGATATTTCAAATCACTAGCTTAATAAAGTGCAAAGTTACAACTAAAAAAACTATTTGAATACACGTAGGGGGCGCTGCACTCGGTCGATCTTTATATCGCAAAAGCAGCTACCCTTGACAAATATGTGAACGATATTTCAAATCACTAGCTTGCTGAAGTGCAAAGTTACAACTAAAAAACTATTTTGATACACGTAGGGGGCGCTGCAATCGGTCGATCTTTATATCGCAAAAGCAGCTACCCTTGACAAATATGTGAGAGATATTTCAAATCACTAGCTTAATAAAGAGCAAAGTTACAACTAAAAATCTATTTTAATACACGTAACTTAAAAAATATGTATGAATCCCGATTTCCAAACTTCTTTTTCTTACAAATTATTTAATTATTATGGTTTATAATATTATTTTTATTATTATAATTTTTTTCCTAATTTTCTATGAAATTTTAATAAACAAAAAAATGTCAAGAAAATGTTAATTAAAGATTAGTAAATTCTTTGATGTGAAAATTTAAAAGATTTGGTACGGTTATCAGGCACTATATTTTTGACATTTCATAAAGTTTAAATAACCAAATTCCTATTTTTTTTGTTTTAGTATAATACTAACTGCATTTATATGACACTTAAATATTTATACTTGTCAAAAATTGTGTGTCGGCTTAACAATTTTCATGAACTGTCACTGCTTCAAGCGTTAATAAATAAAATAGGTTTAATATTTTACTAGTTTATAAATGTTTAAATTAAGATAGAAGCTATATCTGTTTGGTAACGTGAAATATCATGAGGCTTTTCACAATTTTCTGTCAAAACAAATAGGTAACCAAACAAGATTAATTTCAAAAAAGTGATTTTAACTATAAACTAAAATGTTTTGATTGCATCCAGTTTTATCAAATTGCATCGAGTTTTATCAAATGAAACAAAAATTACATTGATACAATCACGTACGGGAAACTTTTTTCATTTATCCTAATTTGAAAAAATTTTGTGAAGAAAATGTCAAATTTTAAATGGATTTAGATCGATGCTAGAAAAATAATAAAAAGACAATTATTTACAACTTTAAATGTGTTATAAGTGCCTTAAAAACAACATATATATATTTGAAAAATCATTACTAGGTAAGTAAGTTAATAATTTTATTACTTATAATACACATACCTATATTTTTTAATGCACCCAAATGCGAATGTAAAAGCCTTATTTTCTTGTTTTAAATTTATTTATTTCAGTGTACGAAACGAAGCCCATTACAAAAGTTCAGACAAAAAACAAACGGTAAATTCCAAATCAAAGAATTGCTTTCATCAGAATTTTCATATTGAAAACCATGGTAGTCAATCTGACAACTGTAGTTGTCAATATGATGAACGAATCTTTAAAATTGTCATATTGAAAACCACAGTCATCAAATGGACAATTGTGGTTGTCAATATGAAAACCTGGGGATTTTTTGCTTCAGATTTCATCATTTCCAGTAAAGACTTGCGAAGTAAAACTCATTCGTTTTTGTAGCGTGTTGAGTAGCAGTCGCAGAAGTTTTCCTGTGTTCAAATTAAATATTTACTAAAAGTAATTGTGGCCATAATATCAAGATAATTTTAAACTTTTTATAGTGTTATAAGTGCACCAAACAAAATCATTCCATAAATCTACAAGGTAAATCAACTAAAAAAGTAATTTATTTTATGTTACATAGCTATTTAATTCTTAAACATAACCGGTTATCCAATCCCCTTAAAAAAATCTCCAGACAAAAAACAAACGGTAAATTCCAAAACAAAGAATTGCATTCATCAGAATTTTCATATTGAAAACCATGGTAGTCAATCTGACAACTGTAGTTGTCAATATGATGATCGAATCTTTAAAATTGTCATATTGAAAACCACAGTCATCAATTGGACAATTGTGGTTGTCAATATGAAAACCTGGGGATTTTTTGCTTCAGATTTCATCATTTCCAGTAAAGACTTGTGAAGTAAAACTCATTCGTTTTTGTAGCGTGTTGAGTAGCAGTCGCAAAAGTTTTCCTGTGTTCAAATTAAACATTTACAAAAAGTAATTGTGGCCATAATATCAAGATTATTTTAAACTTTTTATAGTGTTATAAGTGCACCAAACAAAATCATTGATAAGTCTACAAGGTAAATCAACTAAAAGAGTAATTTATTTTATGTTACATAGCTATTTAATTCTTAAACATAACCGGTTATTCAATCTTGAAAGAAAAGGTACTTCAAATTAAAGTAAATCGACTAACGCTAATCATTTTAATTAGTAATATTATCTTTTTTAAGAATTCAGCTATATTTTCTTAGTTTTAGTTTAATTTTTCAAGCCAATCCCCTTAAAAAAATCTCCAGACAAAAAACAAACGGTAAATTCCAAAACAAAGAATTGCATTCATCAAAATTTTCACATTGAAAACCATGGTAGTCAATCTGACAACTGTAGTTGTCAATATGATGATCGAATCTTTAAAATTGTCATATTGAAAACCACAGTCATCAATTGGACAATTGTGGTTGTCAATATGAAAACCTGGGGAGTTTTTGCTTCAGATTTCATCATTTCCAGTAAAGACTTGTGAAGTAAAACTCATTCGTTTTTGTAGCGTGTTGAGTAGCAGTCGCAAAAGTTTTCCTGTGTTCAAATTAAACATTTACAAAAAGTAATTGTGGCCATAATATCAAGATTATTTTAAACTTTTTATAGTGTTATAAGTGCACCAAACAAAATCATTGATAAGTCTACAAGGTAAATCAACTAAAAGAGTAATTTATTTTATGTTACATAGCTATTTAATTCTTAAACATAACCGGTTATTCAATCTTGAAAGAAAAGGTACTTCAAATTAAAGTAAATCGACTAACGCTAATCATTTTAATTAGTAATATTATCTTTTTTAAGAATTTAGCCATATTTTCTTAGTTTTAGTTTAATTTTTCCAGCCAATCCCCTTAAAAAAATCTCCAGACAAAAAACAAACGGTAAATTCCAAATCAAAGAATTGCATTCATCGGAATTTTCATATTGAAAAACATGGTAGTCAATCTGACAATTGCAATATGATGATCGTATCTTTGAAATTTTCATATTGAAAACCACGGTCATCAAATTGATAGTAATTGTGGTAATCTTTTGAACGGTGTTCACATTGGACTATATTCTCCTCCTTTTTTTGATTTCTCTATTATTACTCTCACTCCCACTTCATTCATGGCCAATTCAGGTTTTTAGTTTTCTATAAATTTAAATAGACTGTCTGCTTGCTACCTCTTTCATCTTCTTTGTCCTTAGCTTTCTTGTATCGTACAAGTTTTCAATATATTTTCTTCGAAAAATGTTCGATTTTTCTTCGGGAAAAATTCTGAAGCTAAGTACAAACGATTGTCAGATCTTACAATATTGTCAGAACTGTTAATTGTCTGAAAATAGCTAACAATTAGCTTACAATTGACATATTTCTTACAATGAAAATTGTTCGTTCACACGGTTGGTAGATTTCTTCCCAAAGTCTGGCAATTTGATGGTCAGCTATTTTTTATCTCTTTTCAACAAACTCATTGACATTTCGAACAGTGAAAAAAATTGTCAGCAATTGTAAGATTTTTTCAATGAAAAAATCTGACAATGACCAATGAGTCTGACAATATCCTTATCGCCTGACAATGTCTTAATCGACTGACAATGATATAAATTGTGTGTTCAGACGATTGTAAGATACCTGACAATTTTTTGTCAGATTGTCATCTGACAATGGCTTTTCTGACAATATTGTCAGACAAAATTGTGTGTTCAGACGATTGTAAGACATTTAGAACAGTTTTTTCACTGACAGATCTGACAATCGTCTGTACTTAGCTTCAGACAAATTTTGAATATTTTTTTTCAATATACCTACTTTCTTCGAAAAATTTTCAATATTTTTTCTTCGGGAAAAGATTTAGAAAAAATTTTAGGACTTAAAAAAATTTTCAATATTTTTCTTCGTGAAAAAGACCTAGAAAAATTTTAGCACTTAGAAAAATTATATAGAAAAAATACATACATACAAATGTACTTAAAAATATTTTAGGACTTGAAAAAATTTTCAATATTTTTTCTTCGGGAAAAAGACTTAAAAAATTTTAGGACTTTGAAAAATATTCAATATGTATTTTTTTTCGGGAAAGACTTCGAAAAATTTTAGGACTTAGGAAAATTTTCAATATTTTTTCTTCGGGAAAAGACTTAGACAAATTTTAGGACTTACAAAAATTTTCAATATTTTTGCTTCGGGAAAAAGATTTAGAAAAAATTTCAATATTTTCTCTTCGGGAAAAAGACAGAAAAATTTTCAATATTTTTTCTTCGGGAAAAAGACTTAGAAAAATTTTCAATAGATACATATATGTACATATGTATGTACATATGTGCATACATACATAGAAAAAATATTGAACATTTTTCTAAGTCCTAAAATTTTTCTCGGTATATTTCCCCAAGAGAAAATATTGAAATTTTGTCTAAGTCTTTTTCCCGAAGAAAAAATATTGAAAATTTTACTTAGTCCTAAAATTGTTCTAAGTCATTTTCCCGAAGAAAAAATATTGAAAATTTTTCTAAGTCTTTTTCCCGAAGAAAACTGTTGAAAATTTTTCTAAGTCTTTTTCCCGAAGAAAAAAAATTGAACATTTTTCTAAGTCCTAAAATTGTTCTAATTCCTTTTCCCGAAGAAAAAATATTGAAAATTTTTCTAAGTCTTTTTCCCGAAGAAAAAATATTGAAAATTTTTCTAAGTCTTTTTCCAGAAGAAAACTTTTGAAAATTTCTGTCTTTTTCAAGAAGAAAAAATATTGAAAATTTTTCTCGGTCTGTTTCCCGAAGAGAAAATATTGAAATTTTTTCTAAGTCTTTTTCCTGAAGAAAAAATATTGAAAATTTTTCTAAGTCTTTTTCCCGAAGAAAAACTATTGAAAATTTTGCTCTTTTTCCCGAAAAAAAATATCGAACATTTTTCTAAATCTTAAAATTTTTCTCAGTCTATTTCTCGAAGAGAAAATATTTAAATTTTTTCTAAGTCTTTTTCCTGAAGAAAAAATATTGAAAATTTTTCAGTCTTTTTCCCGAAGAAAAACTATTGAAAATTTTTCTCTTTTTCCCGAAGAAAAATATCGAACATTTTTCTAAGTCCTAAAATTTTTCTAAGTCCTTTTCCCGAAGAAAAAATATTGAAAATTTTTCTAAGTTTTTTTCCCGAAGAAAAAATATTAAAAGTTTTTTAAAGTCCTAAAATTTTTTTTAACTCTTTTCCCGAAGAAAAAATATCGAACATTTTTCTAAGTCTTTCCCGAAGAAAAAATATTGAAAATTTTTCTAAGTCTTTCCCGAAGAAAAAATATTGAACATTTTTCTAAGTCCTAAAATTTTTTTAAGTCTTTTTCCCGAAGAAAATATATTGAAAATTTTTCTAAGTCTTTTTCCCGAACAAAAAATATTGAAAATTTTTCTGTCTTTTTCCCGAAGAAAAATATTGAAATCGAAGACCATATCTCATTTCTTAAATTGCGCGGAGAAACCATTCGACCGTTCATTTTGACTGTTAGTGGATCAAATGAATATTTTATTTTATTAGATGACCTCAAACTCAAGACAAACAATGCCCTAAGAGCTGTAGACATCTTCTTTAAAAGCTTTTTTTGTTCAATATAAAATATCCACCCGCATGTGAAAATTTTTGAAATTTCATTGAACTTTTTTTTTACATGAAAACTTCCACTAAAACACAAAAAATATTTTCAATGCTTCATTCATTACAGAATTAATAAAAGTAATTTATATAAACAATGAAATATTTTTTTTTTTGTAATAAATTACTTTTAGATAAACATCGATGTATTGAGCACCGTGAATACCTGCTGGAGGAAACCTGCGTTGAAAACATGTGAAAAAGGCTGAACTGGTAAGTATTAACATTTTTTACATGAAAACCATTTCCATTAAGATGAAATAAATAAAACACTTTTTCTACTTTATGATAAATACCTGCTGGAGAAAATCTGCGGTGAATACCTGCTGGAGAAAACCTGCGGTGAATACCCGCGAGAAAGCCTGCGGCGAATACCTATAAGAGAAAGCGTACGGTGAATACCTACTGAAGAAAACCTGCGGTGAATACCCGCAAGAAAGCCTGCCGTGAATACCTGCTGGAGAAAATCTACGATGAATACCTGCTGGAGATAACCTGTGGTGATTACCCGCGAGAAAGCCTGCCGTGAATACCTGCTGGAGAAAAATAACTTCGAGAAAGCATGTCATGAATGCTTGCTGGATTCAACTTACGTTGATTACGTTTGAAAAAGCCTGAACTGGTAAATATATACTTTTATTACATAAAAACCAATCCGTAAACAAAACCATTTTTTTTACTTTAAGATAATCACATGAATACCTGCTGGGGAAAACCTATGGTGAATACCTCCTGGCGAAAACCTGCGGTGAATACCCGCAAGAAAGCCTGCCGTGAATACCTGCTGGAGAAAATCTACGATGAATACCTGCTGGAGATAACCTGTGGTGATTACCCGCGAGAAAGCCTGCCGTGAATACCTGCTGGAGAAAAATAACTACAAGAAAGCATGTCATGAATGCTTGCTGGATTCAACTTACGTTGAATACGTTTGAAAAAGCCTGAACTGGTAAATATATACTTTTATTACATAAAAACCAATCCGTAAACAAAACATTTTCTTTACTTTAAGATAATCACATGAATACCTGCTGGGGAAAACCTATGGTGAATACCTACCTCCTGGCGAAAACCTGCAGTGAATAACCGTGAGAAAGCCTGCGGTGAATACCTATAAGAGAAAGCGTACGGTGAATACCTGCTGAAGAAAACCTGCGGTGAATACCCGCAAGAAAGCCTGCCGTGAAAACCTGCTGGAGAAAATCTACGATGAATACCTGCTGGAGATAACCTGTGGTGATTACCCGCGAGAAAGCCTGCCGTGAATACCTGCTGGAGAAAAATAACTTCGAGAAAGCATGTCATGAATGCTTGCTGGATTCAACTTACGTTGAATACGTTTGAAAAAGCCTGAACTGGTAAATATATACTTTTATTACATAAAAACCAATCCGTAAATAAAACATTTTCTTTACTTTAAGATAATCACATGAATACCTGCTGGAGAAAACCTATGGTGAATACCTGCTGGCGAAAACCTGCAGTGAATACCCGTGAGAAAGTCTGCGGCGAATACCTGCTGGAGAAAATCTACGATGAATACCTGCTGGAGATAACCTGTGGTGACTACCCGCGAGAAAGCTTGCCGTGAATACCTGCTGGAGAAAAATAACTTCGAGAAAGCATGTCATGAATGCTTGCTGGATTCAACTTACGTTGATTACGTTTGAAAAAGCCTGAACTGGTAAATATATACTTTTATTACATAAAAACCAATCCGTAAACAAAACATTTTCTTTACTTTAAGATAATCACATGAATACCTGCTGGGGAAAACCTATGGTGAATACCTACCTCCTGGCGAAAACCTGCAGTGAATAACCGTGAGAAAGCCTGCGGTGAATACCTATAAGAGAAAGCGTACGGTGAATACCTGCTGAAGAAAACCTGCGGTGAATACCCGCAAGAAAGCCTGCCGTGAAAACCTGCTGGAGAAAATCTACGATGAATACCTGCTGGAGATAACCTGTGGTGATTACCCGCGAGAAAGCCTGCCGTGAATACCTGCTGGAGAAAAATAACTTCGAGAAAGCATGTCATGAATGCTTGCTGGATTCAACTTACGTTGAATACGTTTGAAAAAGCCTGAACTGGTAAATATATACTTTTATTACATAAAAACCAATCCGTAAATAAAACATTTTCTTTACTTTAAGATAATCACATGAATACCTGCTGGAGAAAACCTATGGTGAATACCTGCTGGCGAAAACCTGCAGTGAATACCCGTGAGAAAGCCTGCGGCGAATACCTGCTGGAGAAAATCTACGATGAATACCTGCTGGAGATAACCTGTGGTGATTACCCGCGAGAAAGCTTGTCGTGAATACCTGCTGGAGAAAAATAACTTCGAGAAAGCATGTCATGAATGCTTGCTGGATTCAACTTACGTTGATTACGTTTGAAAAAGCCTGAACTGGTAAATATATACTTTTATTACATAAAAACCAATCCGTAAACAAAACATTTTCTTTACTTTAAGATAATCACATGAATACCTGCTGGGGAAAACCTATGGTGAATACCTCCTGGCGAAAACCTGCAGCGAATAACCGTGAGAAAGCCTGCGGCGAATACCTATAAGAGAAAACGTACGGTGGATACCTGCTGAAGAAAACCTACGGTGAATACCCGTGAGAAAGCCTGCGGCGAATACCTATAAGAGAAAGCGTGCGGTGAATACCTGCTGAAGAAAGCCTGCCGTGAATACCTGCTGGAGAAAATCTACGATGAATACCTGCTGGAGATAACCTGTGGTGATTACCCGCGAGAAAGCCTGCCGTGAATACCTGCTGGAGAAAAATAACTGCGAGAAAGCATGTCATGAATGCTTGCTGGATTCAACTTACGTTGAATACGTTTGAAAACGCCTGAACTGGTAAATATATACTTTTATTACATGAAAACCAATCCGTAAACAAAATATTTTCTTTACTTTAAGATAAACACAATATGAATACCTACTGGAGAAAACCTACGGTGAATACCTGCGAAGAAACTAACGGTGAATTCCTTAGAAAAAACCTGCGATGAATACCTATGCCATCAAAAAATTCAAATATTTTAAACTCAACTGTTTTAAAGTCACATGTAAAACCTTTTTTAAAAGTCTATTAAAATTGGTCTTATATTTAAAAATTGAGTTTTTGTTCAAAAATTTAGAATTAGAATTTATATTTCAGAACGGAAAATGGAACTGGTTTAAAATTACTCAAAAAGTTAAATAATAAGTATAATTTCTTTTTCAGCATTGCAATTGTCACTTTGATCA
The DNA here is from genome assembly GCA_929447395.1 of Epistrophe grossulariae. Taxonomy (NCBI): domain Eukaryota; kingdom Metazoa; phylum Arthropoda; class Insecta; order Diptera; family Syrphidae; genus Epistrophe; species Epistrophe grossulariae. The sequence continues at coordinate 1,986,066 of OV839566.1, forward strand.
TACCAGTTTTCAAATTGATAACCAAGTTTTTGGAATTCACAACCGTGGTTTTCATTTTGTAAACTGTTTTGATCAAATTGACGATTGCGTTTTCCAATTTGACAACAGTTTTCAATATAAAAACTGTAGTTTTCAATTTGACAACTATAGTTTTCAGTTTCAGAACTGCAGTTTTCAATTTGACAACCGTGGTTTTCAACTTGACAACTATGGTTTTCAATGTGACAACCATGGTTATCAATTTGACAGCCGCAGTTTCCAATTTGACAACCGTGGTTTTCAATTTGACAACCATGGTTTTCAATTTGACAACCATGGTTTTCAATTTGAAAATCGTGGTTTTCAATTTGACAACCGCAGTTTTCAATTTGACAACCTCAGTTTTCAATTTGACAACCATAGTTTTCAATGTGACAACCGCAGTTTTCAATGTGACAACCATGGTTTTCAATTTGACAAACGTGGTTTTCAATTTGACAACCGCAGTTTTAAATGTGACAACAGCAGTTTTCAATTTGACAACCACAGTTTTCCATTTGACAACCATGGTTTTCAATGTAACAACCGCAGTTAGCCATTTGACAACCATGGTTTTCAATGTAACAACCGCAGTTTTCAATTTGACAACCATGGTTTTCAATGTGACAAACGCAGTTTTCAATTTGACAACCGCAGTTTTCAATTTGACAACCATGGTTTTCAATTTGACAACCACGATTTTCAATGTAACAACCGCAGTTTTCAATTTGACAACCCTGGTTTTCAATGTGACAACAGCAGTTTTCAATTTGACAACCACAGTTTTCCATTTGACAACCATGGTTTTCAATGTAACAACCGCAGTTTTGCATTTGACAACCATGGTTTTCAATGTAACAACCGCAGTTTTCAATGTGACAACCGCAGTTTTCAATTTGACAACCATAGTTTTCAATTTGACAACCATGGTTTTCAATTTGACAACCACGGTTTTCAATGTAACAACCGCAGTTTTCAATTTGACAACCCTGGTTTTCAATGTGACAACCGCAGTTTTCAATGTGACAACCGCAGTTTTCCATTTGACAACCATATGGTTTTCAATGTGACTACCGCAGTTTTCAATTTGACAACCATGGTTTTCAATTTGACAACCATGGTTTTCAATTTAACAACCGCAGTTTTCAATTTGACAACCGCAGTTTTCAATAAGACAACAGCAGTTTTCAATTTGACAACCGTGGTTTTCAATTTGACTACCGGGTTTTCAATGTGACAACTGCTGCGATGTAATTTACAATCTCGGTTTTCAAATGTACTACTAGGGTTTTCATATTGACAACCATGGTTTTTAAGTTGACAATCATGGTTTTCAATAAGACAACCATGGTTTTCAATTTGACTACCGGGTTTTCAATGTGACAACTGAACCGCTGTAATTTAAATCAAATTTGACTACCGTGATATTCCATTTGAAAACCGAAGTCGTCAATATGATTACCAAATCATCATTTAGACTACTGCGATTGTTGGTTGCAAAAGCACAATTTAATTGTCAATATGACAATTTTAGTAGTCAATATGATGACCGAAATTCACTCGAAAAAATTTTGACTATCCGAAATCATCATATTGACAACGTAGGTTGTTGGTTGCAAAATGACAATTTTATTGTCCTATTGACTACAAAAATAGTCAATAGGACGACGTTTTTTTTTCAGTGTATGAAGTCCTTATCTTTTTTTTTTTTGGTTTGAACATAGATGGTGTTTTTGATGAATAGAATTGGATATAAAAACATCATGTTCTTACAATGAAATGCAGGTGCAATTTGAATCAGAGATTAAAGTGTATGAATTTTGATATAATTTTTTTTTGAATATTTGTTGGGGTTCAAAAATATATCTTAACATGAAATTAGATGTTAACAAATAATTATTTTCAATAAACATAAGTGACGAAAATTATTAAATACCTATAACAGTATAGTATACAAGGTTACATTGAAATTAAAAAATCGACTAATTATTATAAAGATCAAATGGAGATAAGTTTTGTTTGAGATTATATTAATTTTGAAATTTTAACTTTAACATAGTATGAAAACCTTTTTATCTAATAATTAAAAAAACGATAAATGCAAAAAATTAAAAAAATAACTTTATTGATAGACTTTGTGTCTATTACTACTCAAAATATTCTTATCATCGAACAAATCAAACTCAAGATAATGTTAATTCAGTCATCACATAACCATGAGTGAAGATAAAATACCAAAAATAAATTCAAAAAACCTCCACGGACAACAGTTTTTACTGAAGAGTAGGTATCTTAATCTATCTGTGGTTTTGCTTTTTTAACTTTTTTTACAAACAAAGTGACCAATAGAATAGACAAATAGGTGCATAAAGGTGGAAAAAAAATTAATTGCTTATTTCTATCATTAATAATTATAATTAATAAATAATTCAATTATTTCTATTATTTGTATTTAATGTATGTACTGCATACATAGGTGTTATTTAACAACTTTCCGCATAGCTATCGGATATTTCAGACTGCTGACTACACTATAGTAGGAGCTGAAGTTCAAAAGACAACAGAAATTAGCTTAAAGCTGAAAATTTAGACCTTTGCTTCATAATTACAAACGCGAACTGTATAATAAGAAGTGACCATTAATCACGCTCATATGAAAAAAAAAAGTTACACAGTGGAATCTCGAAAAGATGAACAGATATAAAACAGGGCCCGTTCATCTTTTCAAATTGTTCATCTTTTCGTATGTTTGAGGAAGAATATATAGGTAAACATTAAGAATTATTTACATAACAAATTAAAACAAGCTCAAAAGTTATGTTCAGGAGGAACTAAAAGCAAAGAAGAAGTAAAAAATTATGTTGGGAATAAAGTCTTTTCGAGTATACAAAATCTTAACCTGTTCATCTTTCTGAACTCTGAAAAGTGAAAATTTTCCGTTCATCTTTCCGAGCTGTTCATCTTTTAAAACCGTTCATCTTTCTGAGATTCTACTGTATATAGAAAAATTCAAATTTCGATAACAGGTATCGGTTTTTCACTTATATCTCTTAAACTGGTGTCTATCAAAAAGAACTTCATAGAAGATGTGAATAATTATGATTCACTACAAAATATCATTTAAACTCAAAATTGGTCAAATGTCAAAAATTGTACCTACTTATACTCGTATAAAGGTAATGTTTTTGTAAAACACAATTTGGAACACAATTAAGTCAATCTGCATAACGTTTTCTACAAAAATCTTTGAAATTTGTTCATAAAAGCGATCATATTAAGCATGTTCAGGAAAATGAGATACCAGCAGCCTCAGTTAGATACATGTAGAGGATATACCTAATAAATTAAAAACAATGTACCGTTAACCCGGGTGATTGTGGCCTGGTTGGCTGATTTTGGCTTTTGAATGGATACTTAAAAAAAAAAATTGTTTAATTATTGAAGGAGTTGTTTAATTTTTTTCAAACTCCTTTGTTTATTTTTTATAATTGAATGAATTAAAAAACAATCATTCTAGCTTTATTTAATTAAAATTAGAAAATAAAATATATAATAGAATTTATTTATCTTAAAAATGTTAAAACAAAAATCAACTGAAAATGTTGGATGGTTTTAATATGTTGCAGAAATATGATTGCAAAATGACTTTAACTCCGATATATGTACTGTTTTTAAATTTAATTCCCTTTATTATACCCTTGTAACTATTTTATAAATAATAAATTTCATTTTTTTTTTTTTCAATAAATGCCAAATGTTGGGGTGACTTTGACATGCATTTTGGGTGACTTTGATGACGGCTTGGTGACTATTTTTTGGTAAGGTTTACAGTTAAGAAAAAATAACATTTTACTTCGGCTTCATCTTAAATGTAGAGAACGACAAGTAAACAGTCTTATTCTTACGAAGAAATGCTGGATATAGCTTTATGTACTCAGAAAAAAAAAAACGTTGCACATGTGAACAGAAGTGACCTGGAGAAAAAAATTAGTCTCCGCAGCTAGGCTCTATAAATAATAATATTACCTTGTAATTTAAATTACATGTTAATAAATAATAATAATAATAATAAAATTAGTGTTCCAACAATTGATCGCCGAGAGAGACTCTTTTTTCCAATATCATTTCAAGTATATGAAAATTCGAATTAATATTTACTTGTATTTTTAAAAAAATATTAAAAACAGACCACTCAGAGTTAACCAATAAAAAAAAATACCTACCTAATATATAAAAAAATTCTCTTCTTTCATTTGGGTTGGATGAGATTGACTTGCTGCTGTAGTTCATATGAAAATGAGGAAAACGTCCCTCCGGCCAAATTCACCCTCAATGGCATGGTGACTTTGGCCACCCACATTTTAGCATCTATATAAAAAACTGTTCAATAGTATTGTTCAAGACTTATCATACCTAATACAGTGAGCGAAGTAGGTAAAAAGGTTGAAATCTCCGATTAAAAAAAATTTATCGCAAAAGTTATTCACATTTTAATTTGAAAAACTGCCAAAGTCAGCGGGCTTGAAGGTATATTAATTATTTAATACAGAAAAATTATTATCTTGCTATATTATTCATTCAAGTCCATATAATTTTCAAGATAGGTCAAATTGAAAAATAATGAAATTGAAAATTTTAAATGCTGTTTTGTAAAGAATGACAAAAAAAAACTTTGTATATTCACAACATCTTCTTGAACAATCGCTCATAAAAAAAACAAACTTCATAACTTTTCTTTGTGTACAAAATTGTATAATTTACAGTAAACAAACTTTAAAGTGATTAATTTTTAATAGCATCTAACGTTTAAAATTTACAAATACATTTTTTTTGACATTTTACTTTGAATATGTATTTTACAGATGATAAATTAAAACACTGTATTTAAAATTCAAATCTGTATATATATATCTTTCTCTCACTCTACAACTTACGATCAATTATATAGTTAATTAGGTATGAAATTACTTCAAGGAGGTACAATATTAGGAGTTTGAAAAAAACAATAATCGCCAGAAATGGAAAAATTGTTCTTTTATTGTTTTTTTTTTGAGGTACATATGGATACTTTCAAGTATGTAAGAAGTGAACGAAAGTTTAAAATATATAAAACAGAGAGAACAAAATTCACGAGTTACTTGAAAATATGGAGCAAGTTCACAAATAATTTGGTTGGTAATTTTCAAAGTACAAGATCAATAAATGGAAATACTTTGATTGAAATACATTCAAAAGATTTACGCATGTGGTGCTCTTATATTACATATAGAACCAATTTACCATTCCAAAATAAATAAAATATTTATTTATTATATTTATTTATATTTTTAAATAATAAAAATAAAACCTCTAACAAATTATTCATTTTAGTCTAAAAGAGCAAATTAAGAATGTTGTTTCTTTAGATTTATAGAGACAAATTGAGAAATTTCGTTATTAAAATTATTCTGAAGAATCAGGAGATTGCAGAGATTACCTATACTGAAATCAGTGCCTAATTTCTGTAACTCTCGTATCGATCAAATTGGTCGAGAAACATTGAAAAATGGAACAAGACTCATACGATTTGTTTAAATTTTCATCGTTTCGCAACTAATTTTTGTCGATGTGAGAGTTACAGAACGTAGGCACTGAGCAACCTTGAAACTCTTGTTTTGACAGATTGTTGTAGAAGGTTTTATAGATACATAGATTCTTACAGCATTATAGTTCCAATTGAAATAAATCCGCATCAAGTAAAAATGTTAATTAACTTACTATAGTCATACAAATAAAAACATCAGAGCACAATCAAAAGAAGGTAATTCTTGTATTCGAAAAAGAAATATTTCATTTAGTGAGTTCAAAAACGGTTGGTAGCTACTAGGTAACTAGCCGTTTTTGCATGTTTTTTTCCAGAAATCAATAAAAACTTTGCAAATTTTGTATGTATGTATGTTATACGTTTATAGTAATTCTGGACTTTTTCTGTAAAAAGTTCACAACAACATTGTAACGCTCTAATTTCTAAAAAGTGGCTCTGATTCTGCTGATTTTAAGAAAGACACACGCTGTCACACGTTTATCGGTAACTAAAATATTAATAAATAAACTATATACCTACTTGAAGACTGTTTTAAGTACTTCAAATGTATGTAATTGACACCTTATAATCATTAGAAGTAATTAATATGGAAACGATTTTGTGATGACCTGATATGTGGCAGTTAAAATTGGAGTTTGTTTGGTTGATTCTTATAATATTCGACTGCTCCATTACATTTACAAGAAAAAAACAGTGCAAATCAATTTAAAGTTGAGAAACAAACAAATAGAATTAGTGATTTCATTCTTTTTTAAAAGAAAAAAACTAATTTGTACCGTTTTTATGAAAAATAACGTTTATTGTATGAATTATTTTTAATATTATAAAATATTTATGTTTTTTTTTACCCAATTGAAATTATTTTACGCTTTAATAAATAAAAAAAATATTTTTTTTATCAAAATCACACTGGAAAGCCTTTTTAGTTTTTCTCTCGAAGTAGTGAACAATCTCGAAATAGTGAACAAGCCTGATTTTAATTACTTCACTATATCGAGCGTCTACTGAACTTCATTCTATTACTGAAAACATTTTTAAAATTAAATGCACAACATTTTAAACGATTAAGTAGGATGTTAATATGCATTTTAAGTATCATAAATCGTACTAAATAGTTTAAAATTCTGTGTCAAAGTTGTTAACAATATTATTCATTATTGGACTTTCCTTACGTTAATGACTTCGCAGCTGTATAAGATGAAAAGATGGTGAATGAGAAAGAAGTGATCGATTGTGAAAATTATTTTAATAAATTATTTTCTCAGAATTCGAATCTGATCTCAGAATTCTTCATCACGTCATAGGTTTTTTGATAGATTCCCGTTTGAAAACGAAAAAAAAAAAGTTTTTTCGATATTTTTTTTAGGTTATGCAATTTTTGTCAATTTTTTTAAAAATTCTTGAAAATATCTTACAAAATGTCCTTGGATGATTTCAGTTCAGAAATTCCATGATTATCATTTATTTTAGGGTTTAAGAATTTCAAATAGGTATACAGGTAGCTGCATATTTACTTTTCGGATATATTTTCGGTGAATTAACATCGAGCAAAGTGTGTGTAAATAAAAAAAATAGTTTAAAATAACAACAGTGTGTCATAAGATCTTGTGCAATGTTTTAGAACAAAACTTGAGTGCAATTTTAAATTGAAAAGAGATAGAAGAGAAGGTTCGAAAGGAGGCATCACGTGATACAAAGATCTTGCCTTTTTTGTCATCACTTTCAAAATCGCCACATATTTACTAAAAACGTGTGGGTATATTCATTTTATTTCTAAGAACGAGATGAATAAAAAAAAGGAATTTTAATGTAAATGCGTCTTGGTAGTTCGTTGTTGTGCGAGGAAGGAACAACTTATATATAGGTTTACCGAATGAAGAACGCAAATTTAAACCCAGGCCTAGACTAGAATGCACAGATTCATCATAACGGCTTGACTTTACAGGCACAGGGCTACTTTGTGTCTGACTTCCCAACCTCAACCGGATTGTTTCTAATACACACACCTGATTTAAATTGGGTTATGAACTTTTGGAAAAAGACGTTAAAAACCATTATTCGCGCTGTATTTTACTTCATATTGTACTAGTTATATAAGAACTGGATTAAATGTATATATTATGTAATTTTACGTTGGCGCCTAGACCTACATAAGTTTCTTTATGTTTTCATTCAAATTATATTATTTTCAATACAGATTTGATACTCAACATAAATTGCTAAATTTTAAATTCTAAATTTCAAATTGAAAAATTATACCTAACGTGTTCAAAATTTGTACTATTGGTCTGAGCCTTCCAACGTTTTTCCATATAGTGATGATTGTATAACTGTTTCCGAATGGCTTGAGAAAATGAAGAACTAAAAATTGTAAAATATCAAAATTAATATTACCTTAACGGGTAAAGGTTCAACAAGCATTCAATTAAAATTCAAAACCACTTTACAAATGCTAGCAAGAGTTAGAATGATTCAATAAGCCCTACTAATAACAAAATTTAGAGACGACTTAAATATTTAAGTGAAATGGTTCATAATGATATTACATACTCTATATAACAAACCAAACATGTGGTAACGGGTCATTAATTTGTGGTTTGAAGTTGGTAGCGCTGGCATTTGACTCCTGCAAAACTCAGCTGTCATTTGAAGTGTCATAATATTAGTTGAATGTTTGCCATTTACGATAATGGATTGCGTAGCAATGGAATAACGCGTTAAAATTATTAAAACTTACTACAAAAGTGGTGATTCAAATTTCAAACGTAGCCACTTTTTGCGCATTACGCGATGAATTTGGTCGTCATAATCGATCGACTACGCAAGAAATCGGTAAAATTGTGAAGAAATTTTAAAAGAGTGGAAGCGTTACTGATGTTGTAAGGCCATGTGCAGCATCATCGTAAAGCAGGGTCAGTCGAAAATATTGCTACTGCAAGTGCAAGTATTGCTGATGATCCGAATTTATCGATTTCCCGGCGTTGCAGTCAATTCGGAGCGATATGGTAGAATGATAACCGATTTTTTTTGGCCGCCGATTGAAGATATGTGGTTCCAACAAGAGGGGGCAACAACCACACAACAAGACCAATTATGGCTTTATTGCGTGAGAAGTTTCCTGGTCGCGTAATTTCACTTTGCAACGTCATTTGGCCACCAAGATCATGCGATTTGACACCGTTAGATTTTTTTCTGTGGGCCTACGCAAAATATCGTGTTTACGCGAATAATCCCCGAACTCATTCCAAACATTACAAACCAACATTACTCAAGTTTTGGCCGAGATAGCGCCTAAAATGTTCGAAAAAGTGTTTAAAAATTACCTCAAAAGAATCGCATGCTGCGAATCCTCCCGAAGAGGCCAATTGGATGATATTGTTTTTCACACTTAATGGCCAAGTCCAACATTTGTAATGAAATAAAATTTTCATCAAAAATCTATCGCTGTGTGTATTTTATTTAGCTTTACTTTCGAAACCGAAAATTGAATGACCCTTTATGACTTTATGACTTAAATATTTAAATAATGAATATTACATGGTACGGACTCTTAAATATGAAACATGTGATGTTTGGTTCATTACTTATATAGTCCATACAATTATGGTTCATTTTAGTTGAATATTTAAGCCGTCTTTAAATTTGGTTATTGGTAAGGCCCAATTAGCATAAAATGATAGGTGGAATCTTGATAATTTAAATTGGTTTCTACCTTAAGACTGGAATAATTAAATCTTCTATCTGGATTTAAAGAAAAGATTATTGATTTCAGATTTTTCTTTAAAACTAAGAACCTCTTTTTTTCGAAATTTCGAACGAAAACTTTATAAACTTCATTTCATGATTTCTACTTAGAATATCCTACAACTTATTTAATGTAGGTAGGTACCTAGGTTATAAAAAAGTTTTATAGGTATACATATCCAAATGTAAAATTTTTAAACAGGTTATAAGTAGACATATGGATAGGAGATGATTATAATCTTCAGCTATGATAACCTATCTAAGTTTATCTATGTAGGTATAGATAGGTAATTGTTCAAAATAAAATGCCCAAAGCTTTAACGTACCTGACATTGCATACCGATCGAATAGCATTTTTACTCCTCAAGTTAAAACTATCCAATTGCAGAAATACAGGAACGGGCTTTGTTAGGTAGGTAGATTTAAAAGGTGGGTGATTAGGGTAAATGGCAGAAACCCTATTTTCCAATTTCTGCGTTAACACAGCTTCTATCTTTGGTTTATGTAATTTTATCCATTCACACTTGAATAATTACATTTTCATTTCACTTCAAGCACTTGTTCGTGCTATAAGAGATAGCTTTAGAGACAGTTCACGCACAAAATCGAAATCGAATCTAACGCGAATTCCGTTCACTTTGGGAGATTACAATTAAGAACCAAACACCTCGCTATCGCACTCTCAAAAAACCGAATGCGGTTCTCAATAAATTGAAAATAAATTCAGACACCGAAATTCGGCTTATCGTGGGGCACTTCTATACTTGCGAATCACAATAAATCCAAATCGAAATCAAATGAAAAAAAGAAAAAAAAAGGAAATATCTTATCTCAGTTTGTTCAGCAGCTAAGCCATTCATAGGTACAAAAATATCGAACATAAAAAAGCACGATTATCGAGAGATCACAGTTAGTAGATAAATAAATTATTGTATATCCGCTTTGCAAATAACGGTAACTGACCAACTGACACGAACGACGAACACACACGATTGACAACTAACAGACAACAAACAAACTCGTCGTTCGTCGATGAATTGATGAAAAATCCAATGGAAATCCGAGCGAGGAGCGCAATGTAAAAACTAAAAACCAACCCCTATAGGACTGCAGAGAGAGGAAAATGTTGTCTGTCTGACGGATGCTTTTGCTGGACTAAAAACTGTGTTTTGATTCGATTGTCAAACGAACGGTAACATCCACAAACAGCAGGGGATGTGCTCCTGAGTTCATATCCTCTGCTTCTCATTCGTATTTGTAGGTAGGTACAGAGATATTCGCATTTGTAGATATAACGACGGCGAGTGCGGCGGAGAGAATCAAAACTCAAAAACCCAAATCAACCACCGCGGCACAGCAAAATGGCAATGGTGATGGTGGTTGTTTGATGATATCCTTCCAACAGTAAAATGTCCTTCTGATGCTGGCTGTGTGTGTACGAATACGAATCATCTGGGTTATCCTGCTTATCTCCAACATCATCGTCGTCATCATCATCATTGCCATCCCGTACACTCACCACTCATACACACGTCGCTCTCGTTCTCACTTATCATGCCAGAGGCGGCGAAACGTTTATCCGAATCCGAAGCCGAATACGAGCCATGTCGTCCCGTCCGTCGGTCGGTGCGCGGCGGTCCCAATCCCAAACGATAACAAACTTCGAATCTAGCAACCAACGAGATACTCAAAAACCTACTGTCTGTCCGTGACTCCTTGGTTCACTGATGTTCATTTTTCTTTCATCGGTTCATCGGATGAACCCCATAGCGGTAAAATTCCAATTGGAATGAACTGCTATCTTTTGAGTTTGGAGTTTGCCCGAATGAATATAATTTAACACCACACCATACCACGACTACGACCACGACACATATCGCAGATAGAGTATCTGTGTAAAAGGATGAATCTTCAATTCAGATTCATCCTCATTTTGTTTTTGTTTTTTTTTTTTTTTAGTTCTCTGTCCTTTTATATTGAGTTGATGCTGCTATTTGTGTGAATGTGAATATGAAGAGCTGCTTGCTCTGTTCTCTCACAAGGATTCGATACAAACCAACAAGGGAGGAGCAATAAATAGGCGGGATCTGCGATCCGATTCTCTCTCATCTCGAGGTATCACAGTCGCACATCACACAGTCTTCCTGGTCCACCAGATGGTATACACAAAAAAGTGATGCTGCAGCAGAAGCCTCACATTAGTAAACACACATATAAAGCAAATTATCACTGTGTAATCTTTGGTAGACGACGAAAAACGCTGATGACGTCCGTCCTTTGCGCTTTGCCTTTTGGTTGCCCTTTCCCGTTGATGTGCTTGTGTTGCTCTCCTTCCGGCTTCGGGATGTTTTGTTGGAATTCGGATTGGGATGTTAGCAGTTGGGGTTTTGATGGGGGCTCTTCCTCGCGTCCCGTTATAAATTGAATGTATGTCGTAACGGTTGCTGTTGCTTTTTTGTTGGTTGAACTTTTTGTTCATCCCCCGCTGTGCTTTGTACATTGGCAGCACTCCAGAGATAGAGACAGCAAGAGATAAAGTTATTTGGTAAGCTTGCGCAATATGTCCGGGACGGGGGTGGACTGGTGATTCCCTAGGCAAGTTTCAGCATTCTGTCGATAGGTCGCTCCAATGCACTGTATATCTATGCGTGTAAGGTGGGTAAGAGTTTTTTTTTGTTGTTGGGGGGATGTGGGTGGTAAATGATATATCTGTCGGTTGGTATCCAGGCTAAATTCTGGGGGCTGTTTCTTGGTTCCCATCCCCTTCAGGTGCTGCCACCCATTTCTATACATCCCACCACCGCGCCGACCGAAAAGAACTAGTGAGTACGAAGGTATAGGTAGGTATAGTGAATTCGTGCTAAAAAAAAAGTGGGCTTCTAGTATAAAACGGAGCGAACGATTCCCAGTTATGGATGAATGAAGAATGGTGGTGCTGCTCTGCTACAACTGTGGCTAGCCCATAGATAGTTGCTAGAGGTATGTGTACCTTCATGTTGTTTGTATGGATAGTTGCAAACCGCCCGGTTTCATGAAGGTATGTATACCTTTAGAGTGGTGGGGTTGGAAATGGTAGGATAATATTATTGTGATTTGGAGGTGGAGATATTCCTACACTAAACTTTGTTCATGTGCGACAACAAAAAGAGGACTTCGAATGTTGGGTTTTTTGTGAGATTATTTTGAGGTTTTTTTTTTTGTTGTTTGTTTTTCTTTTTTTGTAAAACCAAAACGAATTGGTGATTGCTTCGATGAGTTGGGTAGACTTTTTAAAGCTTTGTTAGGTTTGGGATTGCCATCTTATATAGGTATAGGTTTTGAGAGTATACGTTTGAATGTTTCCTCGTTTTGGCGTCTTCTGAGATCGTTAAATTGATTTTACCCAATATTTTTTCTCATTTCTGCTAGATTTTTGGGGTTTCTGTTTAGTTGACCCGTAGTGCCGTATACATTGTTCATACAAACGTGTTTGTGACACACAATCTAATGGCTTTGCATTGTCTCTATAAGAGAATTCAAAGCACAACTGGGAATTAGAAGACCATCGTTGCTGATGATGGTTCAATATAAATTTTTAAAAAACCCACAAAAAACCCGTAGAAGTTGAATAAACTTCAATAAAAATGTACCGAGGGAATAAATACATAAATAATTTTGTTGCCTGAAGCTGGAAATTCTATTAACCACATCATGCCAGATTATTCATTAAACTACTTATATACCACAAAATAATAATAGCTCTGTTCCAGACTTAGTTTCAAAAAGTTTCAGACTGCCAGATTTAAGAATAAGGGAATAGCGAAAGCAAAAAATTACAGTTTACAGAAAACTCAGCTCCACAACACACAACACGAGATATAGGTGTGGTTCCAGTTTTATGTATTTTTAGTTCCAAGCCGTTCCACAAGTAAAAAGTTGTGCTAATTCTTGTAAATATAGATATCAGGCTATGCCTGCGGGCTGGTTGTCAAATGCCAGGTTGACTTCTGTCAGATGAAAGAATTTGTCAATTGAATTCAAATATCAGTGTTGACCAAGGGTTGCCCAAGTATTAATTTTATTTATTTATATTTTTTTTTATTTAATCAATTTTTTTAACTAATCAAATAAGTAAAAATAAAAGTATGTAATATTCCTTAAGAAAATTTAGAAATTAAGTATTTCTTTTATAATACAAATATGTAGTGCTTTTTGAAGAAAAAACGCTTAAGCTACATTATATTTAATGCAAAATTAAAGATTTTTTGTATATTTAGCTCTGCAATTTCTTTGATATCTTATTTTTTTTTTGTAAAAACCTTTAAAAGCTATTTTGAATCAAGAATTCAACAATTCCACAGTTAAGGTGCTTTAATTTGATTATAATTTCAAGCGAGAACACCCGGATAAAAATGACAATATTTTGTAGCATTATATACCTATAAGGCATGAGCAAACGATCTATTTTGGACACTGATTTTTTATTATTATTAGATCCTCGAGGACAAATAAAACAAGTTATAAATTTTCCGGACACAATTTTTCACACACCCATAAACTGGAATAACTTCCTTCTTTTTTTAAATTTATTCATAATTTAAAAAAAGAAAAAAAGAATATAGACAGTCATAATTTAAATACCTACCTTAATAAATATAATTATAAACTTCACCCCATTTAATTTCATTGACTGTAGGTACATATATCTCTAGCTATCTATTTCAATTCGATAATAAACAAAAAAAACTAGCGTATCCTTCCACACGTAACGATATGGATATAATATCTACCTCGTTGTTGTCGTCCACGGCAAGTTCCGATAGAAAAAAAAAATAATAAACCATAACTTGTCATGTAAAACAGGAAGAGTAAAATGCAAAACGATTGTGTTAATTGTTTCATTGGTCATAAATAACACCTCGACAAGCCCGATTAACCCTTATATATGTATGACACAACCATTAATGTCATGTCTAATAGACCCATCCGCGCGGCATCAGACAACAAAAATTAGGGCAACATTGGTGTTAAACGTTGTGTCATGTATCATCTTCGAATAGATTTTGGGTTGGTGTGGTGTGTGTCATAACTGAATTTGTCAACCCCTGGCAAACAACTTGGAAGGGATGAACATAGAAATATTGTATCAAGTGAAGGGTATATAGAATAAAGTATCGCAACAAAGATACCTACAGTAAGTCGCTTTATTTGCATGTGCACTAATGAAAACCCAAAACCCCTTAACACGTTTTGAAAATTCATTGACGTATAAAAGTCAAAATTATTGCCACTTATTTGTATGCTAAAGGGTGCAAGATGCATCCAAAGGGTTACACAATTACTTCAGTCGAAAAACTATCAAGCTAATCTAATATTTTGGAACTTAGTATATCCCTTTTATACATATTATTAATATTCAGAAGAATTAAATGCTTTATAACACTCCTTAATTGTCAACTTTATAATTAAGTGATAAATGATTTTCACGTATCAAATGCCAGCTTCTACCATTTAAAAACAGGAATGTCTTTTTCGCGGGAATGTAGTAGTTGATTTTAATAAATCTTTAAATGATTTCACTGTTTCCTGTAATGAATTTTACTATACATATGAACTAGATTTTAGTACAGTTGCAGTAGATTCGAGTGCTGATATTAGAAAATATACAGGATCCGGTTAATTCGAAGCTTCCAAAAAATTTCTTCCGTTATCCTTTGAATATAAGACTAGGGTTACCAGCTCTAAAATCAGAAAAGCCTGACAGTAAAGAAATAAAAGCCTGATTTTTGAGAAAAAAGCCTGACAAATAAAGAAATTATTTTTTTTCCTTTTTGAAACTTCATTTTTGCAAAAAAAAACATTAATTGATAACTTACCTTGATTCGGATGCACGAAGACGACTTACAATATTGTCAGATCTATCAGTAAAAAAAACTGTTCCAAATGTCTTACAATCCTCTGAACACACAATTTTGTGTGGCAATATTGTCAGAAACGTCTGACAAAAAATTGTAAGGTATCTAACAATCGTCTGAACACATAATTTTTATCATTGTCAGTCGATTAGGACATTGTCAGACTCATTGGTCATTGTCAGATGTTTTCATTGAAAACATCTTACAATTGATGTCAATTTCTTCATTGTCCGAAATGTCAATGAGTTGGTTAAAGAGAGATAAAAAAAAGAGCTGACAATCAAATTGTCAGACTTTGGGAAGAATTCTACCGGCGAAACCTGGCCAAAGCCTGATTGGACATTAAAAGCCTGACGCGTCAGGCGAAATCCTGACGGATGGTAAGCCTAAGACCAACTCTAACAAAATGAAAAGTATTTTCAGATCCATCCATACATATTATAGAAATTCTAGGTTGCAAATAGCGAGTTGTATTATTTTGGAAAGCTCTTGCGTTCAAATTTGGCAATACACTTCGTGCCTTTAATATCAATTTAATCATCTCTTGAGGATTTGTGTCGAGAAAGTAATTGGGAATATCACAATTTCATAAATTGCAGTACATACCTACTTTTCATAAAACTGCGATTGCTGAACGTCCGTGATGAAAACACTCCATTTTCTTTGGGCTTTGTTAGAACAACATATTGTGAGCAGCGCATCTCCGACATTGTTGACGCAAAGAAAAATGCTACCGAACCTTCCGAAAACAGCTAATTCTATTCGTTAGCCTATAGTAGATGTTTTTCGGAAAAAATAATAATTTCCGATATTTTCCTGGTAAGTCTTTTAGTCGGTAGTTCCATGAATCTGGCTATGAATGCGAAATACAGATTAAGGGTTGTTAAAAATGATATTGGTAATCCAGTTTCTATATTATGTAACATAAGTTTGGGGTATTACCTCCTCAGGAAGAAACGTTGAGTTTTTTCCACTTGAACATGTAAGTTAAATCCTCAAACTTGGGCAAAATATATCATAATTTGATCTAGAAGCGGAATCTTATTTTAAATTTTACTGAGTGACAAACCGAATCGTTTCTCACAAACTTCGACCATCTTGAATTGATGGAAGTTTTTGGAAGTAGAAAGTCTGTTATTGAGATATTCGGTCCAAGACATATTGTAAATAAAAATAATTCCCAGGTACTTAAAAAGTGGTTTGAAACGGTTATCGCAGCATCGTTAAAAAAAAACACTTTTCATTGGTTGCTCTTCGTCCACCGTTGCGAAAAATTACAATTTCGGATTTTTCCAATTGACAGTTAGGTTCCATGTACCTAACACAATAGGCGATGAAACTATCTATAAGATATTGCAATTTAGTTATTAGGAGAACTATCAGATAGAAGCACAATATATTCTGCTTATAAAAGAAGGTTGATTCTCAGCTCCTCAACAATGATTCCGGTTGGAAGCTCAGCGAGTAGATCATTTAAGAATAGGATGAAAATTAAAAGCGCTCAGAAAACACCCCTCCTTAACACCTTCATTTGTTGGAAAAAATTAAATGCATTTACAGTTTTAAGCGAATTTTACAGTTGTTTTCTCTTTGTTTAATTTACAAAAATTGTTAACTGATCTTTAAGCTTAAGGTATTGACATAAAAAAGCAATTTTTGATTTTGAGCTATACCATGAAACGATTTTGGTTTTTCAAATTTTCTCAAAAATGGCTGAAACGATTTTGATTAAACTGATGGCACCTTTAATGCATAAAACAATTATAATATTACCAAGTTAGATCGCCGGGACGAAACGCCAATTTTTGTAGGACTTAAAGGCCATTAAAAGCTATTTTGAATCAATAATTCCAATATTAGTTTTTTGCCAAAAAATTCACTTGAAGGAAATAGGATTTTAGGAAATATGGTTGTTGCCGTATATTGTCAATTAAATTGACTGCATTTTGGTGCAATTTTGTAATCTAGTACATACTTCTATAAGTAACATTTAAATTTTTTTTTAATTCGTTTGACTTTTTCACGCTTTAACTCTTCTCTATCATAACTTTATTAAACCAATAACATAGATTTGCAAAATGTCGTATTGTAGTGCTGAACCACAAGAGCAAGTTCGTGAGATCTAGTCCTGTATTTTTTTTTTAGTTTAGGTAAATAAAAATATATTGAATCTATTCGAATCGTACAGTAAAACAACTTATTATTTTCAACAGAATTCTAAGCCAATATCACACAAGATCGGTGGTATTTACTAAATATATTGATCAAAGGAATTTTCTTTTATATTCAAACAGCTTTGGAATTTTCAATGCATTCAATTCCCACACATTCACCCTAGAATCACTACAATAATAATAAGTAGTCCTCCATCAATCTTTAGTCAAAACGAAAAATCCTTTTGATTGCTAAAACTACTGATGTGATATTGAAATTGAAAGTGAGTAATCCATACGGTTTCTGCGCCGAACAGATGACAAACTCGTCATCGCGAGTTTCTTTTGTGAAAATCATTTTTTTTTTTTGGGAACCATGCATCGAGCTATACAGACGAGGACCCAAGACACGCGTCAATATGCTTCCGGTGCAGCAATAGCGACTATAATATACTTTCGTGGGTCGTCTTATAGAATAAAGAATAAGTTACCACGAGTTACAAGAGTTTTCCAGACAAAAGAATCTACCCCCGTTTACGCCCTCCATTCGATCCTTCTTTGGTCCTATTTTGGAGTGAATTGATTGCATTGCGAGAGTGTTGAGTGAACTCCAGATGAATGTCCCAGACGGAGTGGTGCCGAATCTTACCACCTATTATAGGCCTGATGCATCGTGTTTCTATACTGATGCAATTGAATTTTTGAAATCGTATTGAATTTCATCATAGTTGTGGCCTCTTCTAAATTTTGATATGCTGCATAACAGAACCTCCAATTCAAGAGACTTTCTTGTGTGTGTACATAGTAATTACTACTTCATAGAAAGAGAGAGTCGAATGCTAAGAAATCTATTTGAATGACAGTCAAGATGTTGTCTAATGTTTTTTTTATTTCCTTGACATTTCACAATGATTATTCCTTTTCTCGCTCTGACCCTTCCATTATTGCAGAATATATGTATAAACTCTCCTTATAGAAACCTTATGATCCGCGCACCACATCATTTGGACTATTTTCGAGTAGGGGGCTTTTGTCTTTTGATCCGAAAAGGTATATATTCACATATCGGAGTTGCGGCGCGGCGGCCACTCTTCGCGACTTCCGCTTGCAATTCCTGAATGGAATCCTCGATGACTTTTATATGCGTTGACTTGAGTTCAGATCCATTTTAACTGTTCAGTTTTATTTTTTATCGCGTCCTTCTCGTCGCGGTCGTCGTCTTCTTTCCTTACATTTTTATTTTGAAAAATTTTACACAAAGGACTTTTAGTAGGACGACGTGTATGTATATTTTTTTTGTGTATATTTTCGAGAGAGAAAAAACACAAAACAATGATTGAAAGCAGAAGGAGGTCGGGTCGAGATTCAGTTATATTATAAATCGTTATAGCTCTTCACATATAGTCGTGTATTATATAAAACAGCCAAGAGCAAGAATTCACGGATATTGTCAGTACTTAAGACAGTTCTTTAAGTATAAGACTGTATGACTGCAGTGATGGCAAAAACAAGAAGAAGGGGACCTCCTCGATTGACATCATTACATGAGAAAATAGAATAAACTTTTGGTTTCCAACCGAGTTAATTATAGGCCTTAGTCGTTTTCGTCGTCAAAAAATTCCAGCAAAGTCCATCATCCATCAGTAGGTATTATGGCAATCTTGAAGCGTCATTCCCTTACATGAACAAATATGACTTTTTATATTAAGCAAATCATCACAATCAGGAACAATAAGGACTTTCGAGGGAATGTATTTGTATATATGTATTGGATGGAGAGCAACAATTGATCTCTGATGTGTTGACGCAACCCCTTCTGGAATTTACACTACTCTGTTCAAAATCTTTTGGAGAACTTATATACATACCTAAGTATGAGAAGTATGAGTATAATTTTCAAGGACATATTGACTAAAATTTACAATAAAAAATAACCTTAGACAATTGGCAACAAGAAGAAAGAATATACGAAAAAAAAAAGAGCGGGAACTTTAAGAATTGGTTTTCGGCATTTGGCACTTTGATCAGAATTACAAATTTGTTTTTGGTGCCCGAGGCAAGGATATCATTGATTTTTAAAACCGGAAAATATAGCTTCGAACAATGATCTGTTTAACAT
This sequence comes from Epistrophe grossulariae, assembly GCA_929447395.1. NCBI lineage: Eukaryota > Metazoa > Arthropoda > Insecta > Diptera > Syrphidae > Epistrophe > Epistrophe grossulariae. Next base: position 2,005,578 of record OV839566.1, read on the forward strand.
AAAATCCTTAGTTCATATCTGATGAGAATCAATATTGTTATATTATTTTTGTTCAGTTATTTCAAAAGAAAATTCTCTATAAGTCTTTAGATTTCTTAACTTCAGAGGAATTATTTTTGAAATAATATTAAACTTCATTATATCTATATGTATACCTAGGTATAATGAACTCCGTTTTGTATTTAAATAAGGGATTGCAATGAAAAGTCTTGAGAAAATTTATCACAAAAGGAAGTAAATATCCAAAAAGACGTTTAAGACTTGACTGACTAAGCGATATACGCGTCTTTAATCTCAATGCTAGATTCAAAAAATCTCAGGTCTTTATTGTGAGTCGCGTTCCTTTATCTATGAACGATTTTTAGATCATCGGAAATTCAAAATATTTTTAGCTGTTGTAGGCATGCATCAGATGTCAACAGCTATTAAATCAAGAGCTATAGCAACGGATTTCCTCACCTCATTTCAACAAGGATAAAGGTTTGGTCACAGAAAGATTCATGGCCATAAAATAAAAATAGTCCAGTCTAACATTCCGGTTCACTCAATGAGGCCTTCATTTTGAGCCTTGACGGTGTCAAAAAAGGTGCTCATTTGCTTAATTTTAACAAGGCTCATCTTTTAAAATATTGTTCATTAATTTCAGGCATACTTAATTGTACAAGGGCTACCGATAATACTTTTAACACGCTAACTATTTGATGATATCAATTTTAATAGCATGGAACGTAGAATGACACTCGCAAAATGAGTCTAAGTCAAACCTCAGAACTCAATTGCTTGCAGTGTTACATAAAATGATGATTGGAAGTTTAAACTAATAATAGTCACCCCAATTACAGAATCCAAGCCTGACTCAAATTTGACATTTATTCAACCAGCGAAATGTCAAAATTAAGTAATTCTGATTCCTTCCGCAGTTTGTTCATCGGATTCATGTAGGTAATACGTTTGAAAAGTTCTGAATGATTAAAAACTGCTCTTAAATTTGATGTTGTTAAATATTTTTGAAAGAAATTCACGCAGTTTACCTTTAACATAAACATACAAGAACAAAGATATTAAGACAATTATATAAATACTTACTTATCTAGTCCAAATATTAAAGAATAGACCGGATATTCTCACTTTCTGATAAGTACTTATCAATTTTACAATTAATAATTATTATTAATGAAATTATATAGACAAAATAAATTGCGATATTTTTATCTAAAATAAACCAACTCATACGATTAACAATTATGATATACCTAAAATTCATCAAAAGCATTTTTATTTGTGGTGGATGTCCGATGTACATACATATATGTATCTACAAACATAGTTACTATAGCTGCTTAAAAAATCTGCTGAAAAATATGTGTTGTAATTTTATCTTAATATAAAGATATTAATAAATCACAAAATTTATAAGGAAACAAGAAGGCCTTTCCCTGCGTATGTATTAAGAAATGGAGCCCAAGTATAGAACCTAGATAAGAGATCAAATTAGGGATTGGGTAGTACTTTTTACAGTAAAATTCTTTATTGCTTCACCTATCGGTGAATAACAAATTTTAAGAGGACATTTTTAAATTATTTAAATCTAAACACTGATTCGGTTAAAAGTGCACTAAATTTTACTATACTACTTCTGGGTAAGTTTTTTCGGTTTCAAAAACCAATTAAGTTAGCTAATGAAACATACCAAATCGCTCATAGTAACCAATCTACTCAGAGATGTGTGAAATTAACAAAACATAATTATTTTATTTAAGCGCAAGCTACCCGTTTAACATAAAAGATCTTCAAAATAGCGAATCCTAACCAAATTTCTCTATTAACATAACCGTTTTGAGTTTTTATTTTAAACAATTTATTTTAATCGAATCGACTGCGATAGAATTAACATTGTAATTTTTACCCTTGAGTGCGTAATATATAACACATTTATATTAACCCACCGAAAAACGGGTAGCAATTGAAGCGTCTAGAGTGAGAAGGGGTCAAGTGACATTTTTCGATTTTTTTACCAATATCTACTGGTTTTAAGCGACAACTTAAATTTTAGTCTAATTCTTATGTCTCAATAATTGTTATTACTTACAAAGTTAGCTTCAGATAAAGGTGTTAACTACACGTTTGTTTTGAAGTTTTTTTTAGGCAAGAAGGGGTTAAGATTATTTAACATCTCTATCGCCCTTATTATTCACTCGATGCATCCAGATTAAAATTTAAATCCAGATGTAAAGTATACAAATTCAATGTAAATACATCCGGATTTCAATCTGGATGTATCGAATGAATAATATGGGTGTATGAGTTGAGAACGCATTTTTGATTTATGCAAGATAAAGATAAAAAAACCAAGCAATATATTGTTTTTTGCATAAAGGTGGTAAGTGCTATAGACCAAGATTTCTTCCCAAGAGAGAAGAAAACCAAAAAAATTTCTATTGAACAAATTAAAAATCTCGATGACCAGATGGTTTTATGAATTGTGTGCATTATCTGAAATTCCTATGATAACAAAAAGAAGCCTTATACCAAATTTTAAGAAGCCTAACTTTCACTTGACCCCTTTTTCATAAAAAATAAATTAAACTCATTTTCGCTTAAAGGGGTCAAATGCTAATTTTTTTGTAAAACACCAACTTCTAACGAATTTAAATAAAATTGATTGATATACTAAAAATTGTAATTTTTTTTTTTCTTTTTTATTGCTTTTTTACAAGTTTCTCTCGATTTCAGAAAAAAAGTTATAAACGTTGAACTTTAAACGCTAATAACTCAAAACTTTAAAAATGTTACTTGACCCCTTCTCATTCTAAACGCTTCAATTATTTTTCTGCGTGATACCTATATAGATCGATGGTAATTTCTTTGGCCCAAATTGGATGATGTGGAAGTGCGAATGACTTAGGTTGGTTTTACATGCCATAAAGTTGTTAACACAATGGACATTCTATCAGGATCGATACGAGTGCATGATCACATTTCATGCAGCTGCAGACGTAAACTGGCCACATAGATTGCACAAGCCAACACAAATTTTGAGTTTTACCATTTAAAGTCTTTAGAATTCCTTATCAGAAATGCACGCATAAAGTTGCTTCTAGAAATAACCAGTCGTATTTATTAGATTTTTGTCTACTTAGACACTGTCTAACTATTTTCAAATTGGTGGAAATATGCAAATAAAATATGAAAATAAAATATCCCATTTTCTCACGGTTAAGACAATCTACGCTTGTGTTTAAGTTAGGCAGCTATAAGACAACAATAAACAAGGTTTTTGAACACATTTTCCAAAGTTGGACAGTTGTCTAAAGTAAGACAACGTTTATAAATAAGACCAAACGTACCTTATCTACGTGCATCAAATATAACTCCTGAATCCTTATAGTTACAAACTCTCTCATTGCTTGAAATTTTGTAACCATAAAAATAGTAGAGAAGGATATGATCTTGAAAATGACAGAATACTACATCTTCATATGTTTAAAGATATGTCATTCGAGTAACACCATTTAAGAAATCTATCTAAATCCTCTTGAAGTTGAAAACAATCTGCAAAGGATTTTATTGTTCTATAAATTTTAGCATCATCCACAAAGATTAAAGAAGGTGAATAAGAAATGTGTAAAGTTAAATCATTAATAAATAACAAGAACAAAAGTGGGCAAAAATGACTGCCTTAAGGAACACCTGAGTGGTTGAAAATTTCCAGAGTAGTTCAATTTTGGCCCAAGATTTTGCATAAAATAACTTTTATTTTTTTAATGATTGAACTACTTTACCATTGATCATTTAATAAAACTACTGTTTTGGTCCTGATTTGTGAATATAGCAGTTATGTATGAACTTTTGTAGCAGTCAAAAAAAATACTATTTTTAAAGACAAATCTATTAAAAATTCACAAAAGTGATTTTGAAAAGTTTAATCTACAATTTTTTTTAAACATTGAAAAAATGTTATCAGGAGGGATACTCAAACAATTTTTCAAACTACCTATTTCAGAAAAGACCTCATTTTCAGAATGAGAAAAGTTAGAGAAATTTAAATGAGTTGTAGCAGAAATATCAGACTCTATTGCAGAATTATTATAGAATTTTATTTAAAATTTGATTGAAAAAACGATGCAAAATTTTAATCATTGCGTCAGTAAAGTCGAAGCGGATAAAATCTTCTTGGCTATAATAAACTGTGTGGTGAACAAATACCTAGAGTACCAAGTCTCTTCGATCAAGCTTTCTACACACTCGGACATACACATTTCATTTCTTATATCTGTGTATATATTCGTATGCAAAAGTATGTCCATGTAGTTTTTCGGCCGAACTGGTTACTGGGGACTGCATAAGATGAAGAAATCACACTTCTCCTTCATCCCCCGTACCAAAGCCTTTGGTGTCAAAAAGGAGAGGCATAATGTTTTCATACAACCTCTTTAAAAATCGTCTACAGACAGAGGTAAAATTAAAAAAAAATTATTTCAGAGGGTAATTTAGAAAAATAATATCTCACAAATATTGTTCCCTTAAAAATTGAGCAAGCGAATTCAAAATTCTTCTCCCTCAGTATATTTGATAGCAAAACTCAGAAATATAGTTCATAATTCTGTGAAACATTCGAGCCTACTCTTGAGTCTTGACTCTTGATGAAAAAGTTTGCAGAGAAGTATGATATAACTTCTTAGGTCCCGAGTGCAGAAGACGTCGAGAACGAACTTAGCTTAGCTTAACTTCAAGTGATGCGTAACTGGGACAGCCAGCCGACCGCGGGTAACACTATAAAATTGTTTGATATTAAAATTGAACAACTGAATTCTTATATACATATATATTAATCAATGTTGCTTAATTTTTAATTAATTGCAAATAAACGTAATATTAACTCAACCATTTCTTCTGGAAAAAAGGGACATACAGGTTTGAGATTAAAGAGTGAAATTTTTTCAAAACCAAATATAGGTAGTCATTTGGCGCATTCAGAAAAATGAGATCTCTGAGATGTTTCTCACTCAAAAAGTGAGCATACGAATCCAAGATTTTTTTCCCCAGAATTCTGACAGCAAAGCTGAGAAATTTTGCTGAGGAATCCTGTTCAAAGTCAATTTTGTTTACTATTTACCTAAGCATTAATTGGTCAAATGTTATATTTAACAAGCAAGTTATAGTGGAGGCATGGAAGATTGAAAGATATTTTTTTTTTATTTTTACGACTTATATTATATGTTGTTAAGTCTTAATTTCCAATTGAATTATGCAAACGTTCAATTTATAAATATATTGATAAGGTATTGGCACTCTTCCTGAATCAATATATGGGCCACAAAAAAAAAAAAAAACAACAACAATTTGTGTTTCGGCAAAAAACTGCAATTGCTCATAAATCAATAGTAAAGAGCATCACTTCCAATATAATAAAATAAATTATATTTCATATTCTTCTGTCAGAGGTCACAACTCACACCTCAATCCTCATATACGACAACCATCAGCCCTATATTTATTGCATGAATATAATATATGAATAGCACACATTTTTCAGGAAAAAGATCATTATTTAACCTCAAAAAAAAGGGTTAATCGCAATTAAAACGAATTGTAATCACTTCACATAGGTTCTATCTATGTATGTATATCCAGGTAGATTAATCCTGCATCATAAAAAGGCACAAACACATATCAAAAGAAGACAAGACAACGAGTTCGTCCGTCCTATATTACAAAGAGCGTGAGAGAATTTTTCACTCGAGACATTTTTTCTTACCGTATAAAGTGATGTTTAAGAAGCGTGTTACACTTTTTTTATATTTATTAAGAATCTACAAGAATTTTCACGTATATAGCTATATCCTTTCTTGATCTCAGTTTTTTTTTGAGAATTTTTTTATCACTTTTACTTAACCGACGACGACAACGCGGCAAATCAGGTAAACCTTATCGGAACTATATAGACAAATGTTTAACTTAAAACAAACAATATCATCACTAAACTCAAACTATCCATCGAAGACACTTTTGACAACAAAATTAAAGTAAAAAAATATACCTATCCCCATAGAATAAAGAGAGATTACCTATGTCAAATTAAAAAAAAAACATGTCTACACCTGCTACTATCTTCAATTTTGAGACAATGATAACGAATGACAAAGTATATAATTTTTTGGTCAAGTTGTTTTAACTTCTTAATTTCACATTTCATAATACGTAAGCTCTCCATTTGGATCACTCAACTTCCATAAATAAAAATTATTTTTTCCTCAAGAATTCTTCTGCAAAATATTTTTAGTTTTAAGAGTTAGTTCGGAGAGGTCGTCCATAATCTTTTTATTTTTTCAAAAAATAATAATTTTGCAAACAAATCAAATTTTATATTTATTTTAAGTCTATTAAATCTTTAAAAAAAAATGTCACTCTAAAATAATTCTCGAAAGAAAAATAAAAACATTTCGATTTTTATTGGCCATTTTCACAGGACTATCTTATCACAATTCTTCTACCTCAATCATTAACCCTTTTATAAAGGAGAAAAGTCTCCTTATGAAGATGAAGGAAATTAGAAAGAATTACATAATCTTATATAAATATGTCTGAAAATCAAATGTTCATAAAATATCTTAAGTCTACATAAGATTATGGGCCCTACCAATAATCAAATTTAGTGACGACTTAAATATTTCAGTAAAATGGACCATAATAGAATGGGCTCTAGCTAATAAACCATATATAGTATGACCTTAATATTCAAGTGGACTCCTAATAATGAATCATACATGGAATGGACTTCAAAAAATTAAACATAACATGAATGGTGCATTATTTGGGATCACCAGAATTAAAGTTAATTTTACGGAAATATTTAAGTCGTCGCTAAATTTGATTATTAGTAGGGTCCTATGTGTTTAATCGAAGCAAAAACATGAAAGTGGAATTTAAATTACTTTGTATTGGGAGTTTGATATAACTGTGAAAATATAAAACATATTATTATAAGTTGACTTAAGATACATTGCCAAATAAAAACCAAATACATTCCTAATAGTCGAATTAAGATAATATAAAAATTCGGAAAAAGTGGGAAAAGGCAAATGTGTTGACCAAAATCAAAAGCCATTATACCTATCCACTTTTAAACAAAAATGACTTAGGTCCCAGTTATAGCTTTCATTGAAAACGATAATTGAAAATTTTAATTGTCAATTTTGAGGCCTTGAGAAAGGCAAATCAGTGTTTATTTTTGTGCCAAAATGAAGGTTATGACTCGATTATTATATTTAGCCCAAAAACATTTTCATTTTGGCCGCATAAAATAACTTTTATTATTTCAATAATTGATGTACCTTATACCATTGATCATTGAAAACTTTAAAGTTATTGTATCATGTATGTGAAAGATTGGACCGAAATGGAAATTTAGAAATAATAACTGAGCCATAAGATTTAAATTGGCATCAAAATATTAACTTATTTTTCTTTCTAGACGCCTCAAAATTAACAATTAAAACTTTCAATGAAAGATATAACTTGTCACCTTAGGTATAAGGTTTTGTTGGTATTCAAACACATACGATGTGCCCAAGTTTAAATCCCAAATCTCATTTTATGTGATAGAAATCTCTAAAAGTGGATAAAATGGGTTTTGATTTTGATCTACAATTTCATCTAATCTTGATATAATATGTTTTCGTAAATTTAAATATATTTTTATTTTCTTAAGAAGATGCTTAACCTCCTCCTTTTGAATTATGTAGTTTCAATAACCGCAAAAAAATAAAACAATGTGGTGAAAAGGTCATTTTTGTGATGTAAAAATGTAGTATTGTCTTACAATGGACTGCAACACGCTTCATAATAATATAGAAAGAATTGTTTAAATAATCTTTAACAATTCCCATGGTAAATATAAAAAAAAAATGTTTAGCAATTCCCATGGTAAATATAAAAAAAAAGCAGATGTATTTAGTTCATTGGACATTCATGTAAAACATATGCAATTATACTTCAATTTCGGGTAAATGAATTTTTCGACGATGACAAAGCTTATTCGAATTGTCTGTGATGAAAACATGACCTCAGAAGAAAAGGACACGTTGATCCGATATTACAACAAATGAGTAAAGAAATTAAAAGGCAGTTGAGTTTGAAGGATTTCAATTTATTTTAATGACCATGCATATAATAAGTATTTTTTTTTTTAGTTTTTAATGTGAAATTTTAAATGCAATTTCACCTTATATCTCATTTATTTTCACTTTAGCAATTGCACTTCATCCTAAGTCGACATATAGGTCCCGTGGGAACATGTAATTCTAAAAAAAAAAACAGGCAAAGAATCCTATCTCGACTTAAGATTTTCGAAAACCATAATAATTGAAGCGTTTGGAAGATGAAGGTGCTAAGCGACATTTTCAAAGTTCTGAGTAATCAGCATTTAAAGTTTTTTACCTGTAACTTTTTTCATAAAAATAATAAAAATTCCATAAGGCAACTCAATTGCTTTTAAATTTAATACCTAATCCTCTTTATTGAAAACAAAGAACTTTGGAGATATTTACAGTTTTGTGTACTTAAAACCTTTATCCACAAACTTAATTGAATATACTTAATTAGTTTTTGCATAAAGGTCTTAAGTGACAAATTTGACTCCTATAATTATTTATTTTTTGACAGTTTTTTTTCTTCTTTTCCCTTAGGACCTGCTGAAAATGCATTTGAATGGAACCATTGATGTTCTACTGGGATGAATTCTGATCTGATCTTTTAGATTTTTAATTTTTCCGCAGAAAGCTGTTTGCTTTTATTCTCCCTTGGCATAAAATCTTAATTTTCGTTGGGGCGGTTATTGGTTTTTGCTATTATAACTTTACTAAAAGGTGTAGACTCCTCGTAGCATTCTTTGTAAAGAAAGGAACCATACTCTTCCACTCGAATCCACTTTATAGAATCCCTGAATTGAACTTTTTCATTTGATACGTTTTTTGATGAATTTTTCACGTTTAGTTTTTTCTGAAGTTCATTCAAGGTTCGAAACTGATTTTGCATATTGATAACAACTGTAGCTGTGCACGTGCGGTGATGCATTGCCGTGTGAACCAGGTCATACCAGATTATTATAAAATTTTTGCGAAATTGAAAAAGGCAAAACCAATATTAACTATTGGAAAAAATCAATATTAGGTTCACCGCAAAACTTTAAATATTTCACGTTTTGCGATAAATTGCCAAACCTGCCTGCCTAGAACTCTTACTACGACACCTGTGTCGCTCGTGCGTTGTGCCTGCATGGTGTAAAGTATTGGATACGATGTTATTTCCTATTGGAAACAATACTTTAATCTTAAATAAATGAAAATAAATTTTGTATGAAAGAATGAAAGTGATAATTGCATACATAGCACCTTCATGTTCGAAATGAAACGTTCAGATATAATTCGTTTTTCATATAATGAAGGGCTTAAGTGCGTTTAACACCATCTTCCACAAAGTTTTTTAAAAGACACTTGCTTATAGCACCTTCATCTCTTTGGTAAATAGGAATCTAGATGCGATACAGACGAGCAGATGATACAGAAATTTAAGTTTTCGAATATGATCTCCAACTGCAAGAAAAAATGAAAATTTCAAAAAATGTCACTTAGAACCTTCATCTTCCAAACGCTTCAATTGTCAAAATTTATAAATATGCGATAACACAAATTTTTCGCCTCGACTAAAAAAATATTGACGCAAATTTTTACACGATTAAGGGAGGTTTGCTAAAACGACACATAACGATTTAAGTTGAACTTAATTTCTTAAGTATAACTTTATGACATGGAAAAAGTACCTCTTAAGAATTTAAGTTCAACTTAAATCGTTATGTGTAGTATCAGCAAACGGGTCTAAGTATGATGTAAAAGCATTTTTAGTATGATGCTATAGGTTTCAAAAATTTTTAACGAATTAACTTTAAACTATGTATCTTTTAAACATTTTACTAAATTTAAAACTACCAAATGCCTATTTTAAGTTTTTAGTATCACATACTAATTCCAAATGTCACTTTGAAATTTAAAAATGTTAAAATGGTATGTTTACTTATTTGTTTGCACTTTTAAAGGCGTGTTCAGCTGAAGTTTATTAAGGGAATAGGTTTAGTGTGATACTAGTTAAAAAACGTTTAAAACTAAGCACATTTTAAGTAGTAGGTATAATATGCTACAAATCGGGCTGTTAAAAATTTTGCGCCATTAACTTCATCTCTTGACCAAAAATTAAACAAAAAAAATCAACAAATGTTATTTCACTTGATAAGTTTTTGTTTAAAAGGTTTTTGGGAAGGTTCATTTTAAAGTTGTTATTTTTTATCCTGAAAAACACTAAAAATGGACCTTTTATATATATAGTTTATCATTGCATTAAAGAATTAAAATTTTTGATATCAAACAGCTAAACACAATTAAATTGAAGTAACCCGTGGCATATCATAGTTATAGTGCAAGAACTGTTATGCTATGAAAAAGTTATAAAAATGAAAATTTTGATTTGGAAGAAAATTGTAGGTGCCCTTCATTCCTGCCGACAGTATACGCACCCTGAATGGTTGAAAGTTGTACATGCTACTTAAGGCCCTGATGATTCTCCATCTAATTTTTTAAGTAACGAAAATATATCGCACCCTTAGAATGAAAGTGACCTAACTAAAAAATTCGGCATCTTTTTTACCAGTTTTTTTTTTGAGAGTTCATTTTGCTTTTTAAGGTCAGTTTATTGAAAAATAAGAAGTTACGAAAATTTTGAGTTAGGTCACTTTCATTCTAAGGGTGCGATATAAATTGTATTTTTTTGAAAATCTAAAGTTAAGCCATAAAATATATTCCCTTAAAAAAAGAAATTGACGTATCAATAAATATTTTGGGGCTTCAAATAATTATTATCAAACAATGAATTTATGAACACAAAATCCACTTAAAGTGTGCTATCTTTTGCATCAATGATAGAAAAATAAAATAAAAAAAACGAACGCCATCGGAGACTATCTATCAGTAATTCAAAATTTTTAACCATAAATAAACCCAATAAACGAATAAACAAAGCTAACAATTTTTTTTTTTATTTTGATGATATCACTCGAACATATTATTATATCTATACGATTCTCGATAATTTGATTGATTAACTTATGTGTACAACAATATAATGATCATGTCTATCTGTTGCTGCTCAAGACCTCCAAAAATTATCGATCGGTATATGGTATTATTAGATGATAACAAAGGCTAGATGGAGATATGTATATACCTTTATGAGGATGATGATGGCGAAATGCTACTTCGTCCGAGGACATTGTTTTTATGTTATGGAAGCCTGTCACATTGACAGCTAAGCTATTTCTTTTTTGTATGACAGTGCCAGATAATGGTGAACTTTGATCGCTATAAGATTGTCTTCAGTTTTAGGCTATATAACACAACAAATTAACAAAGCGATCGATAAAGCAGCAATATATTTTTTTTTTTTTTTTTAAACTTCATAAAATATTTTATTGTACTTCGATTTATTTTGTAATAAATTATGCCATTAGGTTGTTTTTTTAAGTAATTATTGACAGAATATTGGAAGATTTCCCCCCTTCCTCGAGATTATTTCTTGGAAGCTATCGAAGAATTAAGCTGCAGTATAAAATTATTTTGATATTGGAGAATCAGTAGATTTAATACAAATCCGATTAAGCTTTTTGTCATACACTCAGTGACGAGGCGTCAATTAGACATTTTAGACAATGTCTACCCAAACCATTCGTTTAAAACATAAATACAAGTGCCATAACAAGATAATCTTCAAATCAAGGAAATCTTATATTTTTATTACGTTTATAATGTCCCTTCTTACCCCAATATACATTTATTTAAAAAACTTTGCTTTGTTCACACACGCTATATAAATCAACACGTAAACTCTATACACACAGACACACTCAAACCTTTTTCATTCTTTCTATACGTGCATTCAACACGAAGTATGAACAACAACGATCGGCACAGGGCCGATCAATCATTCGTAAAGCCGAAGACAGTGTCTTCGCTTTCAACCAAACTATGGTAAAAAAAAATGGATGTATATTGAAGGTATACCATTCTCATTTCGTATTTTATATGGAGGAAATAGACAAAATTGAAAATGTCTAATCGTTCGTTTACTTTGAGTTAAATTCTTTTGGGATGGCTGAGGCTACGATTTTGCCTGTGGTGAGAATAAAAACAATTAAAAAAAGGAAGAAATATTGTAATTTCTTATTTTTTTTATTAAATTAAAAAAATAAAAAAATAAAGAAAATGAAAAAAACAACTAACATCTTCTTGAATACATCTACCTTGACGTGGTAAGAGGGCTTTAAACCAAATGATGTAGGTATCTTAAGAATAATGCAAAATATAATCACTGAAAATGAGTAACTGTCTACCCACTTTGCATGAGTACGGGACGTCCCTGCATACACTATGTGGATATGGACTATGACAGGTAGAGTTGACAGCTTTATAATGACAAATTTGCGATAACTATAAATGAACAAGCATTTTTAAATGATAACACTCAGGATAAACGTGCTAAAGTTGAATTTGTTGTTCACGTTTTAATTACCCCTGATGGCAAATGTGTTGACATTATCAGTTTATATTATTGAAATTGATCCGAAAGATTTTTGGAGAGTTAAACTTATCTTTGGGAAAATAGAATGAAAATATTTTAGGTAGATATGTATGTGTGTGTGTATAAAAAATTATATATTTTAAAATTAAATTCATCGCTCTATGTACGTACTTGATTTTATATAGTGCATTTGACACAGAAACAAAGAAATGAAATGAAAAAATTTATAAATAATTCTTGAGGGAACTGGTTGAAAAAAAAAACGATTTCATAAAAAAAATGGAGTTTCCATACAAACTATCGATAACAAGTATGTAATTCCCGTCGGAAATACAGTATTTCTCCGTTCTTAAGCTAAGCCCCGAAAATAATCTGGGTTTAGCTAAGGCCATTGAGGATTAGTTGTTGTTGCATTTAACATGTAAATTATTTCGCCCCGAATCGTTTTTTCATTCAATTTTCTTCGGGCTTGGAAAAAAACACGCCTAATATGGAAAAGTCCTGAAAATCTTTTTAGAAAGCTTCCGAAATAGAAACAATGATTGTGCATTGGCATTTTCTGGGATCTTTTATTATAGCCCTAGTCATAATAGTTAGTGCGTTGGGCTGCTACGCCGAAGGTCTTGGGTTCGATTTTCACATAAAAACCGAAATGTTTTTAACGGGCTACTGCCTCTTGCGAGGAATTGACAAATTCTCCAAGATCATCACTTGTCATGAAGCCGTTCGGGTTTGGCAGACAATTGTAGGTCCCCTCCATTCCTGCCAATAACACGCAGACAAGAATGGTGACTGCAGTTGTATGTAATATGTATGTCACTAGGCCCTGGTTCTACCCCAGCTGTCGCACTATCCAATTTATTTATTAATTTTTTATTCGATAAAATACCACTGCTATTCTAGTGTTGTAAAGGCTCACAAGTCACATTGTCACTAGTTCTTGTGAGGTTGTATGAATGAGTTGTGAGCTACTCAAAAAGAAATCATAATTTCGATAGTTCTTGTGAAACTCACAAGTTATCAGAATACGAAAACCTCGACAGAAATTCAATTTTACCTCACCTTTCGGGATTGTTGTGAATTGTGAAGTACCAGTGTCCATGTTAGGTTTGTCAACGTAGGGCTGCAAAAATTCCTCGTATCTTACTGAAAAATAAGCCCCACGCAATGTGATTGTTAAACATTTTGCCCGCAAGCTTAAGACTATATTACTTATGATGGAATGCAAAGTTATTGTTGTCAGTAAGAGCCCTAAATTATTGTTAAACATTTAAAAATAAAAAGACATTTTTTCAAATCCAATTCCATTTTTTTAAACTAGAATTATAGTTTTATAATAATTATTTATGAATTTATGAAACAATCTCACTCCAATTAAAGGGTTGTCAATCGTCAACTCTTTTTTATTTGGAGTCACATTCACGAAAAACTATACCCATATGCTCCTTATAACACCTTTCCAACGAATTGTGAAAGAAAAGTGTACATTTTGTTCACTGTCAAATGTTAATTTCGACTGGGCTAAATGCGTGAAATCGTGAAAACACGAAATTGCATACTTTCAGGGGTGGTTGGTGTGATATCTGAAAATTTAATTTTATATGGAAAGAAGAGAAAATATTGTTTCTATTGATTTTTCACACCTTCCATTACAATACATGCCATCCGTCATGTATAGCCTCATCACGGTGTGTTTGTCTGTAAGTCTGTTTGTTCGTGTGTTAAATTGTAGATCGAGCTAGAGTCTTAATAGATTATCTTGAAATTTTGTACAGCGAGGACCTACATATGTGATTCTTGTGATTTTTGTTCAAGTTCATCTAATTTGGATTTTTTCAATTTTTTTCCAAAAAGATTCGTATGATTTTTATTGAACTTCGTCTAAACCAATTCTAAAATAGGTACTACTGCATTTCAGGTTTTCCCAAAAATTTCTGTTAAGTTTCTCAAATCATATAACTTTATATAGGTACTATAAGCAACTTGAATTATGAATTTAAATCAAACATAAAATTTAAAAAATTACATGCATAAGTATGTAAGTACGTATATATGTATATATGTACATATTTTTAAGTTTGTAATTGTTTATTAATTTGAAAAGTCTATATTATTTTATATTCAATTAATGATCATTTACTTAAAAAAAAAAAATATGTATCTGCCTTACATAAATTCCCCTCCCAGTGAGGCGATTAAGCTTATCATTATCCGCTAATTCCTTTACGTATATAGGAAATGTAGGTATGCATTGCTGAATTTTTTATTTATTTTTTCAATCGTTGTCACCATTTCAGTTTGTTCAGATGCTTTTTTTATTAATTGGAGCTAGAATAAAAACACTTTTTTATAACGTGGTTCAACCAAGTTTTTATATAGAAAAATTTAAAGAAATTATAACAATTCCCTGTCAATTTAAATCGAAATAAAATATTTCGTACAATTTAGTATTTTACATTTTTATTTTACTTTCATTTTTTAAAATTCTTATTTTGTGTGTTTTGTGTTTGAATATTGGACATGGATTTTTGACATGAAATAAGGAACCATGAAATGTTAAAGATGTCAAGGTGATAAGTGATTTACATTTAATAGGCGTGTTTTTTTTCAAGCCCGGGAGAATTGGATGAAAAAATCAACGTCGGTGCTAAACAATTTAGATACATGTTGAATGGAACAACAATTAATCCCCAGCGAGCTTATAGCTAAGCCCAGAGAATTCTCGGGGCTTAACTTAAGCGCGCAGAAAAACTGTATTAGTGGTGAGAATTACATACTTCTTATCGATTGTTTGTATGAAAACCCCATTTATTTCTGTGATATAGCGTCGCTAGTTCTTGTTATTATTTTTCAATTCCAATTGTCCCAATAGGATTCCAAAAAAACACACCTAATGAATACTTTTGTCCTGTTGGCTTAACGTAATTTTTTTTTAACTTACCACCCATATATAGATCAAGACTACTTGTATAACTATAGTATATTTTGGCTTTTTATTACAAAAATCTATTGTGAAAAAGAATCAACAAAATCAAAAATAATTAAACAACATCATAATTTAAACAAAACTGGTACCTACAACGGAAATGACGGGATCGTATCGTAATACCGATTATATTTTTATTTTAATATAAAGCGACGCATTTCGGCCTCAATAGATCATATGTTGACAAGTCAACTAATATGATCTATTAAGATCGAAACGCATTGCTTTATCTTAAATAAAAATATAAATATTGTGAAAATAAACATTCACCTGATAAAAAAAATAAATTCAAATTTTTTAAAAATTCTTTATTTTTTTTCAAAATAACATAATGTTGTTTGTACATCTAAAAAAACGCGTTTTTTGTAAATAAAACAACTTGTTTTGTTTTAAAAAACTGTAGGTATAATAATAAAAGGGATTATAAAAAGCGGGATTTTAAAGAAGCGGGATTATAAGAAGGGGAATTTAAAAAACCGAGATTTTAAAAAGCCAGGGCTATTATCTGAATTTCTTACCCAATCCGAAAATGAAAATTTATTAGAAATTTTATTTATGTCAACATCGATTAACGCCCCAAAACGAAACTTAAAAAATATGAACAACTTCGAAAATATAAACTGAAAAATTATTTAAATATTCGATGTAAATGAATGTGAACTTTAAACTACATTTTAATACATTATCATACATTATAAATTTAAAAATAACAATAATTTGAATTCAAAAAAGTATTTATAGCGATTAAAAGTTAAGAAATGCCTTCCTTAGCTATTCGAGCTCATAGAAGAATTCAATGCTTTTGTTCTTAGTCAAAAATGTTTTCACTTACGATAAATTGTTTCGATGATCAATTGTTGTTTATTATTTCAAATCTAATTTTCAACCAACACTATTATCTTGCAACTTAAATTTCTTAACATTTGATAGGATGTGTATTCAAATTTTACTTTTAATTTCAGAATAAGCTTTTTTCCAAAAGAATCAAATCACATCTTCACAAGAACTCGTACCTCACTGACAATAATTTCATAAAAGTTATGTGACTGCTATCTCCCCATTCCTAACTTATCAGCATCTCAAGACTCGCAGGAAGTTATAGGGACATATGTTTCTCTTGCTATAAATATACATATACCCATGCTATACAACAATTCCAATGGCAGAGAATATAGTTATTAGAAATTTGCCCATGAAAATTGTTGCGAAAACTTATTTTTTTAGTATTTTTTTTTTCAAGACAAAAATAAAAAAAAATATAAAGTGGAACTTTGTCAAATGATAAGAAGAATGAATTCGTTTCACAAACATGTGGTGACATAATTGAATAAAATGTTAAAGAACACAATAGGAGAGCAGCCTTATATGTCAATTTATTACTGATAAATGTGGTATGGTCGACCGCAAATATAGCTGAGAAGAGTATCCATGAGAAAATGAGATAAATCTGTGTACCGATTGTGTGGTTAGTTACCCAGTGCGCAATAATGACGTTGCTCGCGTCTTGCATCTCGAGTGTTGGTTGCGACTTGAACCTCGAAAAGCCCAACTTCTTATCATAAACAAAAGGAAACCAGCAAAGGGGTGAGAGTATCTATCTTATGTGTTTTTGTTCGGGCAGAACTTTATGATACATATATAATATTTTTTTTTTTAATTTAGGAATTTTAGTATTATTTTTAGATATATTTTTGGGAAAACACTGTTTTTTTTGCAGATAACGAATTTCAGTTGAAGACATATTTTCAGTTTTTGTTGTTTGTTTTCTTAGATTTTACGACTCAAACTTATGATTTTTGATGTTCATAAAATAAGTAAATTACTCGTGACTGTTCGTTTTTAATGAGTTTTTTTTTTTGGTTTTTGCAAAAGAAGGATTCACACATGTGGTACATAAATTTTATTTTTAATAATTATTATCTTCATTGGCCTTATCAAAAATATGATATTTAAGTTGGTTCTTGAAAATTTAGTCATGATATATGTGACTGTTCATATGGTTTTTAACTGTAAATTTAAGCAATTAGAAGAAGTTCTTGATAAAAAAGGATGTTAAAGGTTAGTTTTTTTTTTTGTAGTTTTGAAAACCGCATGATGCATACTCATTGAAATTTTTGAATGTGCGATAAGAACAAAAAACAATTTTAAAATTTTGTGATAAAAGAGCATCAGCACGTACATATTTGCTTGCTGATATATCAAGTGTTTTCTAAAATTGTCCCCTTGAGTTGATAAATTCAAAAACTGAAATCTTAAAATATATTTTTTTAGGTACCTATACAAATATGGATTCATTTTTAGCATATAATTTTTTTAGAGCTGGGATGTTGATGTGTCATCTTTGTAAATAAAATTGTTCAGATGTTTCGAAAAAGTTTTAGAATACGAACATATCGCACCCTTAGAATGAAAGTGACCTAACTCAAAATTTTCGTAGCTTCTTATTTTTCAATAAACTGACCTTTAAAAGCGAAATGAATTCTAAAATCAGGTGGTAAAAAAGATGCCGATTTTTTTAATTAAATCACTTTCATTCTAAGGGTGCGATATGAACTTCCAGAATGAATGTACCTATGTCTAAATTAATAAATTAATTAATTTTAATTAATTAAAATAATTAATTCCAATTATTGCAATCAATATAAAAACGAATTCACAGAACCAATGAGAAAAAGACGATAGTTACAAAGATAGCTTCCGCGATCTCTGTTGGAGGGTTCTCATCATATTAGCAAGCGTTATACCTATAATATATTCCCCTTATCTTCAAACTTATAAAGCCAGATGACAACCATCGCTATCGGATAATTCAGGAAGCGAATGTTATTTTAATTGATTTGAGGATTAATAATAATTAATCATCTATGAGATATTTTGATTAGCTATAGTTATGAATTGGTTTGGTTTACTATAAAACATCTGGAAATTTTTTTGTAAATCGTTAAATTTTCTCCTGTTTGTGTGTTCGGCTATACAGCCTTAACGTATGATTCAATCTTCTTTTAACTTGGTATTTAGCATTTTTTGGGTATTCTCCCGAGCAGTTTGTTTTTTGGAAAATAATTTTGTTTTAAAATCCCTATACTTCTAAATGAATCTGGCAATTTTAATTTTTCAACAACTTTTTAATTTTTTTCGGTATTTTTTTAGTGACATAGGTACTGCAAAAACTACGTGTATTTTTTATATAAAGGTGGCTCAGGTGGAGTTTTTTTGCAAGCCTGGGGGGAATTGGTTGAAAAAAACGACAGCGGGGATTAACGACGCCATGACAGTAAAAAACATGGAGTTTTCATACAAACTATCGATAACATGTATGCAATTCATGCCGGTAACACAGTTTTTCGGTGCGCTTAAGTTAAGCCCCTAGAATTCTCCGGGATAATAGTTGTTGTTGCATTTAACATGTTAATTGTTTAGCACCGACGTCGTTTTTTTCATCCAATTCCCCCCGGGCTTGCAAAAAAAACGGCTAATATTACATTTTAAACATTTAATTCTTATCATTTTAATAAAAATTTATGAAAACAATAAAGAACTTCTTTATTCCAATTTACTATGTATATAGTAAAAACGTAGTCTGTAATATCCCGCTTTTTATAATCCTGCGTTTTTTTTTTTAATCCCGTTTTTTTATCCTGCTTTTTAGGGTTGGTTCCGATATTCCGCTATTTATAGTCCCGTTTTTTTAAAAAACCTGTTTCTTAAATCCCGCTTTTTATATAATACTGTTTCTTAAATCCCACTTTTTTAAAATCCGGCTTTTTATAATATCGTCTTTTACAATCCCGTTTTTTATAATCCCGTTTCTTTTAAACCCGCTTTTACAGTCTAACCTAGTTGATTTAATTTTAGAAAAACCTGCGATTTTTTAAATAAAACAACTTGGATTGCAAAAGCGGGATGATAAGAAATTTAAAACAAATAAAATAATAAATGATTTCAAAGTCAATTTGTTAACTGCAGTAGATTATAGCGGTAAAATCGTTTGCAAGAAGTAAATTTTTTTGTTGTGAATGTTAAATTTTGAAACGAGTATTTAAATTTTGTGAATAAAAACAAAATGTCTATGCAAGTCAAAAACATCCCGACGTATTTCCAAGTAATTTTAATTTTTTTAATTTATCAAACAATATTATGAAATTTATAACTTTAAATTTTCATGGTTGTTAACTCGTGAAATTTCGAAGTTTTCGTATTTTTCTTTAAAATGTCATATTATGTTGTTTTAATTTAATATGTGAATGTACCTACCTATTAAAAAAAAAACGAGTTTGATGAGATTTTAAAAAGCGGGATTGTAGTACATCGAGATTTTGAATAAACGGGTTTTTAGAAGACAGGGTTTAGAAAAAAACGTATTTTAGTAGATTTTAAAACAATTTTTTCGGGTTTTTTGAAAAAAAAAGGATTTCCGCGCTTCCATACGCCTTCTGCTTTTTATTAAATTTTGTTTCTTACAATCCTGTTTCTTACAATCCCGTTTCTTATATAATCCCGATTTTGCAATAAAGAATTAACAGTATTTATATACATCGGGATTTTGAATAAGTGGGATTTTAGTAGACAGAATCACAAAAAACAGTAATTGTGTTTTATTCATTGCTGCATAGCCAGCGCAATTTGATTGCTGGCGAAAAAGAAATCAATAAAAAAAGAGATGGCTGTGCTTTTGATAGAACTTTGAATTATTGAAATGAACGTATAGAGACTTGTGCTGCGCTGGCTATGCAGCAACGAATAAAACACACCCATTATTTTAGCAGACGGTATTTCAAAACCTTTTTTCGGGATTTTTAAAAGACGAGATTTTAAAAAAAGCCGGATTTTAGCAGAAATTTTTGTATAAGAAAACAATACTCTAGAAAACTTATTTTTCGTGATTTTCGAAACGGAATGTTAAAAATCAATCAGTTAACAATTTAATTAATTGAATTATTGTGACAGTGAATTCCATTCTTTTGATCAAGGGGAAGTTTGTAAAAGCAATTAACCAATACAATTTGATCAACGAATTTGTATATGAAAAATACATATATAATTTTACTATAAGGCAATGAACAAGTTTGTAAAATAAATAAATAAATTAACAGACATTAAAAAATGTTAATTAAATTAGTAAAATTATTTTTATTGTAGCAATAAAATAACACTGAAGGAATTTTAACAATTTATTGCTTTTTTTGTCAATTGAAAGTCATATTTTGTGTTTTTATTTGAGGGCTGGTTTATACGGAATCACTCTTATGCGAATAACGCAGTACCTATTGAATGCCCATTATGTTGATTGAGGATACAAAATATGTTAATACCACTAATTGTAAGCAGTCGATGTTTCAGGCGCATTTATACCATTCTTTGAAAAGTTTATTTAAAAGACAGAGATATTATCTTTATATAAAACGATTTAAGTTGAACTTAATTTCTTAAGTAGGTATTACCTACTTTATGACATGGAAAAAGTACCCCTTAAGAATTTAAGTTCAACTTAAATCGTTATGTGTAGTATCAGCAAACGGGCCTTAATCACACAATTACAATTTTCTCAATATTTTTTTAAAAAACGTTATTTTAGGTAGTTATACAAGTAGGAACCTAAATTGTGTTTTGATGATGGTGTGCGACTATACTAGAAAATTTGTTGGCGGCACTTTTCAGATAAGTAACAAATTCGAATAGAAGTTAACAAGGTTGAAACACTGCATATTATGCATATCTACCTATTCAAAAATTTACTTGATATTGGTCTAAACTCTAAAGTCTATTTCAAATAACCAAATTCTAAAATTAAAAGTTAATGTAGGTATACCAATATATAACCTCCATTTTAAAGTCTTCATATAACTCACCTTGATTCAGTTTCCTTGCTATCGCTTTTGATCGCATGATTATCTCCAGTAGGGATGCCATAAAGATTCTCTAAATTGAATTGATTAAATTTCGAAAGCAAACAAAATTAGACAGGTATTTGTGCAATCAACAGTTCCAGGGCGGTGACATTATTATATTATCAATCATCGATTATTCCACTTGTTTTTCAGGTAGGTAGGTAGGTAGTCTCTCCTTCAAAAAACATTAAACAACCGAAAATATAATTTATGAGCGCACTATCGCAACTTCATGGCACATTTTAAACAACAACAAGAGCCCACGATGTGCAATAAAAAAAAAAACAAAGAAAACAAAAACAACAACTTGTTAATCGAATTCGAATCCAAATAAAATCGCACCATTTGAAGGTATATGTATACTAGATATAGAGAGTCGTCAAAGGACGAACGTTGACATCGTTTATCGATTAGGTGTTTTTACAGTAGGTAGACGTTGATGACGAAAAACCCCAAGCTTATAGTAGTGCACCAGACGTAACCCGAACCTATGAGTAGGTTTACGAATATATAGTGCAAGGGGAAGTTCGAGGTGTTAGGTATGTTGATAAACAAATGGAAAAAAAAAAAAAAATTCAAGTGAAATATCCGTCAGTAGCGCAATCAAATAAGTTCGACTACTACCACTCCGTCTCCGTCAGCGTCACCATAGTAGGTATAGACGTCGTCGTCGTCCTCGTAGTCATGTGATGGAAACAAAAGTGGAAAGTGAAACCACAAGGTCAACGATTCAAATTGAGGCAGTTGCCGCTTAATTTTCCACCGTATTGGCTTTTCCGCGCGCTCGAATAAACGAAAACTTTTTTTCGCACATCGGGGTATAAACACAAGTTCACCCCACACACATAGGTTATAGTCGTTGGTATATATATATGTATATGTATATGAACACACAGCGAAACAAAAACAAACAAATACACAGCTACTGCCACAACAACAACAACAACATCAACATCCGAGAAGAACAACTCCTGAGGGTTGTGAACTTTAGTTTACTGCTTTGCAAACATCCCGACTGCGACCGACGTAGGTACACAGATTTGCACAGGGAGCACCCGCCACTGCCACACCGCTACGCTACACCGTCTGCAGGAATGGAAATCCTTGCAATTTTTCTCTCGGCCAAGAAGAGGAACAAAAGAAAAAAATAACTCCTGTTTCACGTCGCACCTGTTTTCATTAAAGCACCTCAGTCGCGACTGACGAGACTCCTTGACAGCAAAAAACTTGCGGCGACGACACAAAAAACTCCCAAAGAAAAACTGCTCCAGCACTTGCAGCGGAACGGGAACGGAACAACACGGAGCTGAGGTGCGGGGCTAGGAAAAAGTTACAACCGAACAAATTTCCATTCGAGGACCTAATTAGATGGGTTTGTGTTTACATAGACCCAAGGGGGTGGTTGTTCTTTTTTTCTCTAAATTCTTTTTTTGTTTTGTTTAACTCCGAACATTCAACCACCACCAGCACGCCACACAAAAAGCCTCCCCCCGCCAAGCCAAGGGGTGTCAATTGTTTATACTTTACGTTGTTGTTGTTCTCTAGTTATTTGTTGTGGAACCTTTTTGTAGGTATGCTCTATGGATATGGATATGAACTCGGAATGCTCATTTATAATGAGTTTGATGAATATGTTGCGCGGGAGGATGAATTTCTGACGAATGACGACGACAAGAGGATGATGGAAGATCTGAACAGAAACAGAATATTATGCGGAACGGTTACGGATATGGGATACGGCGCGCGTATATGCGAGAGCACTTGTTGGGAATGTGTGGTTCGATGAAGTAACCTCACGAATGTGACTTGCTCTCAAGAAAACAGACATCGGCTTCAACAAAATCGTCGTCGCCGCCATCGACATATAAACAACGACAACAACGACAACGACAGCCGTGTGTGATGATGATGATGATGTCGTTAAAAAAGTTCTGAGCTTCTTGCACGGATAGTGTGACTAATCGGTGTGGGTGTGTGTATTCGCGCGACTCGGAGCCGCACTATCGGAACGACGGACGACTGACGAGATGTTGAACGTTCTCATTTACTATAATGTACTTTAATCATTTTGTAGATAACAAAACTAAAACACACGAACGAACGACCGACGACGTTGATATTGATGTTGTTTGCATGAGAATGAATCGTTTGACAATGTCCTGAATTTGTAACGGTTATACCTATAGAATGAGAATAATATGGTCCGAAAAGGAAGGTTAAGACCGCCACCGTTTGATAAGAATTCTGGAAAAAGTTTTACATAAGTATAGAAATGCATTTATTTATAAGAACTATGTACCTTCATAATATCACACCCTTAGAATGAAAGTGAACTAACTCGGACTAAATTTTCGTAACTTCTTATTTTTCAATAAACTGACCTTAAAAATCGAAATGAAGTCTAAACTCAGGTGGTAAAAAAGATGCCAAATTTTTTAGTTAAGTCACTTTTATTCTAAGGGTGCGATACGTACCTAACCATAACCATTTGAATTGACTTTAATATTTCTACATTGTACCTAGTTAAGTTCAAATTATGATTGAACCAATTAGGGATTTCCACTTCTTTTGGACTCCATTCTTCAAAAATATTAATCATGGAATTTGTTTGATACCTTTTTTATAGATAGGTATACCTAACATTATTTCTTCTATATTTAATTATAAGCTGAGACCTATATTCAAGGACGAAGCCAGGAGGAGGAAATCACACGAGTTTGATTCCCCATCCGAAATTTTTAGAAATCCATTTTTTACGTAGGTACTATAGATACTAAGTACTACTACTACTAGGTACTTAAAAATAGTTTCTTATTGCGATATTTTTTGTTTAATTCATCGAAAAAATATTAATGAAAAAAACCAAAAAAAAACAAAAAAGTCTTGTTTTGTACGATATTTTAGATCGTAAAAGTTTTTGTTGATCAAATCGTTACCTAATTTTTTGATTCTTTGCAATTTTTGATCGTATGTTTTCATTTTACTCATGCTATAGGTATGTGCAATGTGCATGTTGGTAACTTTGCCATTGAAATCTTAAACAAATCATTTGAGTTTCGTTTTATTTTTTTCATTTTTTCCATTTTGTTTCTCGACTTAATTTTATCGATGCGAAAGCTACAGAATATGTTTACAGATTGACCTGGAAGATCAAGTAACATAAAAATTAATTGTGTTTTTTTTTTAAGCATTCTCCAGCGGATTTTTTTGTCACCGGTATACCTTTGCCTATTATTCAACCGTTTAAAAAACCTAATTCCTCTCCAAAGACTCTTTTATTCTCAATAATTTCTTGTATTCGTCACTTATAAGGTTTATCTTTCAGTTTAACATTTTTTTTTGTCAAAAATAGTTAGAGAAGCGAGGAAGACCCCTGTTGTTGTTTATTTACGAACACTGGACTTAAGCCGGAACCACACCACTGACCACACCTATCTCGTGTGGTGTTTTGTTGTGTGGAGCGGTGTGTCGCTAAATGTGCACACTTGTGTATAATGATGTTGAAAAAGAAAAGTACAGATATATATTTCATAACATGACTGTTGTTTTGATTTTTGTTTATAATATATACCTAAGTGTTCTCTTTCTTACAGATAGTAAAATATCTGTTTTGACATTTGGGTATCTGTCTCCTTTTATATACTCCACATCGTGGTATGGCGGAATCGAAACAGAAGGGATTCCTCCACAACACAACACAACACGCTTCACAAATATGGTTCTAAGCATATGAAACACATTGGAGCGATAGCGACACTCCACTCCACAACACACCACACGAGATAGGTGTGTTTCCGGCTTTAGTCATCTGTCATTAAGCAACAGTCAACACCTAAACACCCTGGAGAGATATTTGCTGTGATAAAGATAAACGTCCTCCGATGTCATTAATACCTGGCAGTTCCTGCCTCTTCTTCGATAACCTCCAAACATTAAGGTTATACTTTTCCTATCCAAATAGGTACATATATCAATTAATAAATGAATTATTTAATATAGAACGAATTTTCTGCTTATTTAAAATTACTTCAAGAAACACCATGCCATAGTAATTCTTTCCGAATTTCTCGCTCATTCACTGATTTTAAAAACTTGCTCACACAAATTTTAAATTTGGTTTAAAAAAACATAAATGGCGATTTTTTCAAATTTTGTTTATTAATGTAAACAATTAATACTTAAAAACTGTTTTCTATAAAATAAATTAATATTTGAAAAAAAACAGATATAACGCCTTTTCATTCTTCGAACAATAAAACAAAATTGATTTTTAAATGTGTATCATACCAATTTTTATCAAAAATAAATAATTAATGATTTTAAAGGATTAAGCCTCTTTTTTCTGTTCAGGGATACTCATTTTGCCCAAAAAAAAGGTATTCTGATTTAGGGGTATTGGTATAAAGTTTTAAAATGTTTTTCTTTGTTACTAATTTTAATTAATGTGGGACGTGGGTACTAAACAAAATTTTAAATAATTAATTTCGTTATAAAGACAACAAATTATTTCAGTAAATTCTTAAAATATTTAGTTTAGTTTTTTGAGTTAAACAGTGTGACCGCATTATTTTAAAAACCCAAAATGTCATACAACCGTTTATTAAAAAAATATAAACTAAAAAGGTATAAATATTCAATATAGTAACAAATTGTGCTTTGCAGTCTCATAACTTTTACGAAGACTATTAATTTGCATTTGTATTTTATTTTTCATCTTGAAATTTAATGAAAAATAGGTATACAAAATTACCAATACCCATACTAGCCCAGTTAATAAAGCCATATAAACAGCCCAATTTGGAAATAATCACTGGAAAGCTGGGGTGGAATCGGCTAAGGTGATAAATGATTGTCACATCAGCCATAGTCATATGTGATTGTCTTTTACTTTTCCGTCTGGGTAAGGTGATTCAACTCATTTCAATTCAATTGAATACTTTCCAATGTAATTTGTCAAAAACATGGTTGCCATAGTGAATGTTTCAAATGTTTGTAATGAGCAATCGAAAATATATAACCTAAATGACGTCCTTGCGATATAATTCTTATTTTTTCTTCAACTTCCGGAATGTAGTAAACATTTTTGGTCACAAGAATGTTTATTTTTGTTTGTATGAATGGGAAAAAAAAGGAACTCTGAAAAAGTTTTTCAATTTTTATAGGCTGGTGGTAACTCTAGTCGTACGGCGGCAGATACGTAAAATTTGTTGGAAAATGATAATCACATTTTTGATGTGATAGCTCTTTAGCTATCAAATGTGATATCATCTTACACAGACTAAATTGTTTGAATGTGACTCTCAGTTATCGCAAATCGCCTTACACGATTCCACCCCTGGACTTTGATATAATATATAGCTCCCTCATGGTGTTCTTAAGAAACTGTCAAAAGTCCCCATCGATATGAGCGCCGCTAACATTTTTACGGGGGTTGAAGGCCCCCAAAATGTTTTTTTTATTAATGACTGCCATATTGTTAACTGTACAGATTAAATGTTAAGAACTAATTTGTAGCTTAAAAAATTTTAATTTCTTTCAAAAAATATTAATATCTATTCTTTTTTCATAAAAATTACCGTGTTCGAAATAAACAATTCGGTAAAGTTAAGGGTTTAACTTTTCTCTATGGTGGAGTGGCTTATACGTACACAAAATTGTACATTTTGGGATAAAAGCATTGTATATAATTTTGTTAATTGTTGGTACATTATATGAGCATAATTTTAAGATATTGGGCCACTTTATATATCCACCCTTTAAAGTAGGAGGGGCAAATTAAGAAAAAATTCTAAAACTTAAAATGAATATTTTAAAACAACGGTAACATTTACAATATTTTTCTTAAAATCAGGAACTCGCATTCTCTATAATGATGTTTTCAAACAAAGTTATTTTAGTGCTTAGTTTTTGAATAAATTATTTTCAAACTCAAAATTTTAAATCCTGCTTTTTATAATACCGTCTCTTAAAATTCAATTTTTTTATAAATTAAATTAGAATGATTTTTTAATTGCATTTTATTTTAACGTTTAACAAATATAATAATGTATCAAAATAAAGTACCTACATATTATCTTATTTTGTAAAAACTACAAATAAAGAAACAAATTAACAAAATACATTTTGTACACAGTTTTAGTGAGGGCAATAAGGAACCTGTAACCTGAGTAAATATATAATTTAGATTTACATAGATCGGGAATTTGAATAAGCTGGATTTTATAATACAGGATTAAAAAAGAAAACAGTATTTTAATAGATGAGATTTAAAAACTTTTTTTTCGGGATTTTTGAAAAACAGGTTTTTTAATTATCTACATTTATTTTAAGTAAATTTTATTTATGATAAATAAATCAATTTTAGTTTTATTAATTTGTTTTTTTTTTTTTTATAGAAAGGTGTATTTTCAAAATAAAAACAAAATATATAGTTAATTGTCACAATAGTGATAGCTAGGTACCCAGGACCGGCCTCAGCCAAACTTGCGCCCTATGCAAGCACCCTTTTTTTTATATTTACACAAATACATACTTACATACATACAAATGGCAAATGGCAGTACATATTTGTTTGCGCTAGATCAGATTACGTTTTCTTGCTCCTGATAATGCGCCCCCAGAATTTAGCGCCCTGTGCATTTGCACATCTTGTACATATAGTTGGTCCGGTCCTGTAGGTTTTATTTTGTGTTTGAAATATCATCTCTGATCACCTAATCTATCTCAGATAATGTAACTATGTAGGTATGTGGGCACTTTTTCTTGTCTTTTTTTGATAACGCACCCTTAGAATGAAAGTGACCTAACTCAAAATTTTCATAACTTCTTATTTTTCAATAAACTGACCTTAAAAAGCAAAATGAACTCTAAAACCAGGGGCGGTAAAAAAGATGCCTAACTTTAGTTTTAGATAGGTCACTTTCATTCTAAGGGTGCGATAATATGTTCGTACATATAGGTAGCCATATATATAAATAATTGGTTGGTATTCTTTCCATTTTGTAAATTGTTTCCATAATAAATTTGCCACTTCTATATTTTTCACTTTGAAAGTGGTTGAAATATAGAAGCCAAAATTCATGTTTATAGGATATCCATCCTGCATTTTACCATTCTTTATTTGTACACACCTATGGGTAGATACCTTCTCTTAAACAAAAATTAAAAAAAAAAACTAATTCATAGATATTGAATATATTCTTTATTTAAACCAAAAATTAAAATTGCAATACAAAAAAAATTCAATATTCATAAATGCAGCGCGAAAATGGCCGAAGACATATGAGATTCAAAAGGAGATAGCGCGGCATCAGCGAACAAAATCTATACCTAATTACAAAAATTTAAAACTGCTGGAATTAGCTACGACTCATTTCGGAATATCGTAAACGTGTGTAATTTACAGCATCTGGGTGATTGAATTAGATTTCCAGGAAAACTTAGTAATATGAGATATTTTATCGCTAGCATATATACACAATGTACCTACTTCTCCCGGCACTATACAAATATTCCCACACACACACATTCCTATTATACCTATACAGATATGATGTAGAACTCATCACACAAGAAACTTTCCTATACTGCTCCATCAGGAAAAAGAAAAAGTAATGGAAGATGGACGATGGAAGAAAGATATTCCAACTAAAAAGCTCATAAAATTTTTCATCATTCAGATAATGGAAAAATTAAAATTTTATTATTTCCACAAAAAAGGCAAAAAGGCAATTCCTTCAATCTCTCAAACGACCCATCAATTCTGTATTTCCCAACCGCTCACTTGATTAGTCCACCCCCAACCCACAACACCATTCAATTGTCAGCTCACTCACCCACTCAGCCACCCATCTACTTACTTACTGACGACGAGCACAACGACGACGACCATTCAGAGAACGTGTATCGTTGATCGATTGAATTTCCACCCCAAACAAAAAGCGAACGTGGGGGAGAGATTGTCGCCGAACTAACCCCACAACCCCCCAAACGCCCCAAAGCCATTCGAAATCAGCACGAAGAATTGTGGACAGAGAGTGCGGTGTGGCTCTGGTTGCTCTTATCTCCTTCAATTATCTCTGCTGGCTTTGACGAGTGGCGACTGGCAACGTTGAAGATAGAGACGAAGCGGGCGAACGGACCGAGGTGAACTTTCTCGCGTCTGCGCTGTCAAATTAATTCTAACGACGACTAATATTGTGGGAGGAGCTTTTCGCTGTCGTCGTCGTAGTCGCTGCCGCCGCACCGCAAAATTTCTTTTACTGCATCGAAGGATTTTTCTTCGTCTCTGAGAAAATGGATGTGAATTCCCTCCGCATTTTCCCGGCAAACGCATAAAAACCATGGGAAACGCTCGACTTAATGAAGTGGAGACAACAGACGAGTGTTATAGTTTGTGGTGCATTTTGTGCACGTAGGTAAACAGTTGGTGGCTTGGCCATCGTGGCGGTTCAATTCAAGACTCTCAAAGTACATGATAATCTCCTCCGCGTTATCCCATCATAAACATCCTTTTATCCGTCAGTCCGTCGGTGGATCCTTAAAAAAAAAATAAAAAGACGCACCAAAAAAAAAAAACTTGTAATGATTTATACAAAAACCATTTGGGGTTGATTTTGTGCGGTGACAATGATTTTTATTTGACGAGGCAAAGCTCAAAGGCGTGGCATGACAAGAGATATCTACGAATACGAACAAAACAGTATCATATCTCTGTGCTATTCTATCTTTGCTGCTCTGTAGTGGTTTATCTGTTGCTAGTTGGGGAAATGAAAATAAAAAAAAAAACGAAAATAAAAGGACTCCATGTGATTTCATCTCGCCTACATCAGCTAGCTCAAGCTCACCCCCGAGCGAGCTGCTTCAACTAAGAGTTGTGTGTGTGACAAAAGTGTTTGTTCTCCATTTTATTTTTTATCAAATAGTGTCCTCGAAAACTTTCACTACCTGCACCTCGCTTTGGAGCTCTATGCTTATATAGGATCTGAAGTGGTTGGTCTTTTTTGTTGTTGTTGTTGTTGGTGGAGTTGGCATTTGTCAGGTTAAGAACCATTATAGAGAAATATTATACTCACCTCCTATAACCTCTTGTTTAAGGGTTAATGGCGCTGTCAGCTAATGCGGATGTTTTTGGCTATATATGTGTTAATAGAGGACAAAGTCGATAAACTATCTGGGAGTTCTGGGAATATGTTGAAGGACTTTCATTAGAGTAGGTATAAGTATACCTGTACATTATACAAAAATACATCATCATAGGTAAATGATTTCCGGGTTGTAATACCTACCTATTCCTAACTTAGGTGCATCCAAGTTTTACGTTTCTCATTATTTACCTCTGTAATTAATTTTTGTTTAACTTTTTAAAATGGTACATCTACTTGTATATAATGTACCTAAACTACATGTACATACCAATATATTTCTCAACTGTGTTATGGTGTCTAACAAAATTTATTTATTACAAATATTTTAAAGCCCTAATAATAGGTAGGGCTTTAAACCGGAAGCTGCGAGATTAGCACAACACATAAATAAAACAACGCAAGAAGTATACAATTAATCCAGAGTTATCTCACCAAATTTGAAGGGTAACTCGGGATAAATTTGTATTTCGTATACTGAAAAAATGGCCCTTAGAAGATTGAGCAAACAAAATTTAATGGCACCTATAAATTCAAATGAATCCATAATAAAATTTCAGAAATAAAGAAACCGCGATATTTGGAAGGCATATCCTTAATATAACGCGTTTTAAGAAAACATTATTTTCTACAAGGAGACTTCGGGAAAAATAGGCTTTTCCTATATATGTACATATGTATATAGGTATATAATACCCTTACAAGGAAAAGGATATTGTCTTAAAAATGGCTTAAAGATACTAATAAAATTTTGTATGATGTATGATTGGTTACAAAGTCTACCATATAAACCGTTTTAAAATTATTTCAGGCCGATTTCTATTAACCAAAGTTTCTTATTATTCCGAACAGATTAAATTTTTTTAATTTAATAAAAAAAAATTCTTTTTTTAATATTTAGAAATAAAATTCAAAACATTTCAAAGCATTTTAGTCTGAAGCTCAAAAAAATTAATTCAGCGTTAAATATATATCTTAATTTGACTCCGATTATCTAGAACTGTTTCATTAGAAATATTTTATAGCGTTCAATGATTTTTAAATTAATTTGTTTCTGCTTAACTACTTTTTTTCTTTTTACTTGTTCTGCAAATCCACTTATTGTGAATTTACATGACAAAAATGAATTCGGGTGATCTATACAATTCGTTCGAAATGCTAATTATATGAATTCGAATTTATAAAATGAAAATTTATGTACCGCATTTTGTTTCATTACATTTTCTGAACGACTTCAATCCACTTTATTTATGATTTGGTATTCTATTATGGTATGGTATTCTATTTCTTGGAGCAACATGTAAGCAAACTTTATGTTTTTGTTCTTTTTAGTATTTTTTTTTTAACATAAGAACATATACGAATATAAGAATAAACAATTTAAAATAAATTACAAGCTATTATTATAGATTTATTTTGAAATGGAGAACGTAATTTCGTAAAAAAAAAATGCCACTTGCCACTTATTCTTAAGTTTATGGTTATTGAAAGGTCACAAAAAGAATGCCAAATTTTTAACATTACCTACATATAAACAAATTAAATTCTGTGAATTTTTGAAAACAAATTAAACAATTTCTTTATAATGGCCTATAAAAATAAGAATATTTTGCAACTCTATACATTTATTTAATAATAATTGTGTGATTAATTAAAGAACTTTTTCAAATTTTCAAAGTAAAATTGGGTTGGTCTTATAACAAAACGCTATTTAGCTATAAACAAATCAAAAAAACTTCTTATTTGCAATAATGCTATTATTGGTACATTTCTTAGATCAGTAGGAATTGAACACACCTATGTTTAATTGAAAATATTTCATTGGGCCCTACCAATAACAAAATTTATAGATACGACCTAAATATTTAAGTAATATGGACCATAATATTTATTTAGTATTTAAATTATTAATTAGTATTATATATTATTAATTACAAACCAAACATGGTATGACTTAAATATTTAAGTAGACCCTAAATAATGAATATTACATGGTACGGACTCTTAAATATGAAACATATGATGGGTTCATTGTTTATAGTCTATACCATTATGGTTAATTTTACTGTAATATTTAAGTCGTCTTTAAATTTGGTTATTGGTAGGGCCCATTGTGTCTAGGACTAAGAATTTCTGCGAATTTATGACCATAAATTTATTCCTTCGCATATAAAAATAGAAATAATCAGTTTTTAACAGTTCACAAACAGGGTTCATCAAATTACACACCAAAGAAACACAAAATTGTATCTGAAAACTACTTTTACAAATTTGTAAATAGAATTTCTGTTTCACAAATTACATAAAAACATAATATTTAGATACATATAAATAAATAAGTTATAAAAAAGACATTTCCACAAATTTCCCTTTGTAAATTACAAGTACAGTTTGGAATAAAAACATTTTGTGAAACAGAATAAATCGATTTTTTTTTAAATTCACTAGTAAATACAAATTTGGAAGTTGGTGAAATAGGCCACTGGTGGTTTCATTGGAACACTGCTTAGAAAATAATTTTATTTTTAGAACTAAAAATAACGGAATCAACAACTTCAAACGAAATCGGCAACTAAGAAACCATTTAGGAAAAGCTATATGAAGTTGAAGATCGCTGCATCCGAATTTTTTTTTCTTTTAGACTTGCAGATCTCGATAAGTATCAATGGTTAAGTTAAGTTAAGAAAAATATAATGAGGTTAAATTCAAAAAAAGTAACGGACATCGCCCCTGGAAAAACAACCCCTCAACATTTTAGTGTTTAAAATTTTCCAATACCATTGGTACTTATCGAGATCTGTATAAGGCTAAAAGAAAAAAAAACTTCGGATACAGCGATCTTCAACTGATAAAATAAATGTGATAAAATATTTTTTCGGACACTTTTTGAGAAAATCAAATAATTTAATCTAAGTTTAATGCTGATTTAATGCATATACAAAAATTACTTTTTTCTGTAATTGGGCACAAAAATAAAAATGCTTAGGTAAATATTTTTGTTGTCAAAAATTGTAGCTAAATTGTTAGGCAAAATTAATTTTTGAATTTTTTTTTTGTTCAACATTTAATTTCGAAACGCATGTTTGCACTGAGAGTGTCTGAAAAATAGTAAACAAAATCTAAAACGCAAAATTTAAAAGTTTTTCTTATGTCTTTTTAGTTGTAGGAGGACAATTTCAGTTTTTTTTTTAAGTTTTGCCTTTTTTTGCGGAAACATTATTTTGAATTTTAAGCTTTTTTAAAACAAATTTAATGCGGTTTCCGCTAAAATATACGATCATCTCAGTTCGCTGCAAACTAAGCTGTCAAAATCTAAAAAAAAGGGGAAAACTAATTTGTTTTACATTTTTGTGGTTTTTGTCTCCAAGTTGTGTTTAAATAATATATTTTAATTAAATAAATAAAAGAAAAGAAAAGAAAAGAAAATAAAATAAAAGAAAAGAAAAGAAACTTTAGTTTTTATTTCGTTTAATTTTAATTTTTAATATTCAATAATTTTCACAACTTAATGAAATTTTATTTTTTTTTTTTTGTAGGTATAAGAATTTGCGGCGCGTTTAGTAGTGTACCTCCATCTTCCGGCGAAATACTCAATTTTACACTGAAATTGAGTTTCGGAGTGTATCCTCCCATCTTCCGGCGAAATATACTCAATTTTACACTAAAATTGAGTATTTCGCCGGAAGATGGAGGTACACTCCGAAACGCATCGCAAATTCTTATAAAAAAAAAACTATTTAAATTTCATAAAGTTGTGAAAATTATTGAATATTAAAAATTAAAATTAAACAAAACAAAAACTAAAGTTTCTTTTCTTTTCTTTTATTTATTTAATTAAAATATAATTGCCAAAATTTCCAAAAAAAAAGTTTTAAATAATATTTGTTCGAACATTTTTTCGTTCTATGACTCACGCGGGGTTTTGCGAAAAAATCAGGATGAAGAAAGCTTCAAAATGTGGCAAACAAAATTTAATTTACTCATTTTTTGAGATTTTTGCAGCTAACTTGAGATGGAGTTAGCTAAAGCGATAATATTCTCTTAGCGGAAACCAGTGTTGTTCGACTTTTTCACTTTACATTTTTAACATTAGAAATGTTTAAGCGGAGGCATACTTACTAACAATGTGAAAAAATCAACAGAATTTCAAAAAAGTGTAACGCCGAGTAGATAAAGAGGGCGAAACGTAGGGGAATAGACAAAATTATTGCGTTCATACTTCATGCTATGTTCTTACTGGTCTGAGGAAACAGAATACGAAGAAGATGATAAAACGGACACCAAAAAAAAGAAGAAGTGTTCGTAGGCAGGGATGGCCACTACATTTTTTACATTTGCTACGTAGTTTATGTAGTTAAACGTAGTTAAATGTAGTTAATGAAACAAATTGTAGCAAACTTTGTTTCAAATATCAAATGCAAGTTGTCAGTTGTAACTTTGAAGCTTAAAATGTTCAAATTTTTATTGAAATTTTATTATTTCTCCAAATTTACTTTGTGTGTATACGAAAACGTAACAATTTGTAGAAAATAAGACGTGTAGTTTATTAAATTAACTACGCCTAGTTAATGATGTAGAAAATGTAGTGTAGCTATTTCGGCCTATTTCGTAGGCTTTCAAGATGTGAAGAAGAGCAAATTTAAAAAAGAATTTATTCAAAGTTTTAAAATACATAAATGCTTTTTTCATTTCTAATGTAGGTACCTCAACTATGCTGGAATGGCAAATCGGGTAAATTTTTACATGTTTTTTTTACGTTTTCACATTAGTTTTTTATTTGCTGTATTTTAATTATGCTTATGTAAAAAAACGTAAAATAGATAAAAAGTAAAAAAAAAGGGAAAAATAATCAAAATTGGTTACCTTCAACTTTCAAGATTGAAAATGACAGCTGGATAAAAAAAACTATTGGGTTTTTATTTTATTTTCGACAAAATGATTAAAAACCAGATTCAGATAATTTATTTCAGTCCAAATTTTTTCATTAAAAAATTCTTCAATTACTTATTTAAATTTTGACAGATGCTTCTCATTTTCTCTCTTTTTTCTCAGATTTACTTTTTTACCTCTTCTTTAACTTTTGTACGAGTTTTTTTTACTTTTTTTACGGGATTTTTACGTTTTTTACACTTATTTACGCGTTTTTTACCTGCTTTAAAGTAGAAAAGGTAAAAAATAGTTTTTACACGGATTTGAACAACACTGGCGGAATTTTGAATATAAAAAACGGTTTGATTTACAAAACCGTATTTTGAGGACCATTGCATTTAGCATCAAATTTAATAAGATTTAATAAAATTCGCATCTAGACTGGATCGCGCACGAACTTTCTTAAGGAACATTTTTTTATATATGTGTACATATGTATGTATATATGAATTGTTCGTAATTCTGAGTCCATCTTTGTTTTTGAAAGTTTGCTAACCAAATTAGCCAAATTAGTTTGATTGTCAAGAAGCTAACAAAAAAACATTTTATCTGACAAAGCTAATTCAACTAATTGAAAAATGTATTTAAACAAAATGGACCAATATAATAACAAAATTGAATATGTGTATATAATATTAACATTCAGTATTTTCCATTTATTTCTGTATGTTTTTGTCATTTATAAGCGGGTTTGACTATTTCTAAGAAGAAATTGGAGAGGCTAAGTATGTTATTTATTCGTTTTGTTTAATTTTTTATATTCATGTAAATCTTAAAAATTAAAGGGTTACAATTTTTAGTTCAATAATAAACTTTTCATCTGGATGTTATATTTATATTTGCATATATTTAAGATTTATGTTAAAATAGATATGAATGTAGTTTTAGATATGTATACAAAGTCATCTAATTTGCAGTTTTGATTAAAACAAATGTTTACGAATAATTTAAAGAAAAATGGTTCAAGTCTCCCGATTTCCATATGAACATAAATATACAGTGAACTCTCTCATAACCGGACAGTGATGGCAGCCAGAAATTTGTCCGGTTATTAAAGGTGTCCGCTGATGAGAAAACAAAAAAAAATACATTGAAAACCTTTTAAAAAAGACATAAGCATATTCGTATTCTATAAAATTTCCCTTTTATAATCCGAGTGCGTTTTCGTATTGTATAAATTGGAATGTAGGTACTTTAAAAACAGAATACTTATATAGTTTGCGAGATACAAAAAAATTTCACCTATGAATGAATTTCTGTGGAAGAAAAGGATTTCACCCCTATAATCTTCATATTTCTACAAGTTTTGTAGTTTACTTATTACTATCCAAAAATACCGAAATGGACCCTATAAAATTAAAAAATTGTATAAGTACTCCAGAGTCCAGATGCACTTTGTCCGCTTATGAGATAGCCAAACTCTATTGCGGTTATTAAATTTGATGTCCGCGTCTGGTTATTAGAGAGTCCACTTATGGGAGAGTTATTACTATAAAAAATCCTGATTTTAATTCTGTTCTTTAAAATCTGTCCGGTTATGAGAGCTGTCCATTTACACAGAGTATACTGTATTTTACAAATTTGTATACCTACATAGATATCTATGCACATATACAAATGTAGGTATTAAAACTTTAACCATAATTTTCTGTTTTAAATATAGTTATGTCGTAATGAATTAAGAAGTAAAATATTCATAAAATTATCATTAATTTGTCAAAATAATATCATTCCTCCTTTCAAAGAAAAATTCTGAGATATAGAAGTCATTTTGAATAAAAGTAAAGTAATTAAGGTCAAAAAGTTATTGGACAGTGGACACGTGTCCCATTGAAGCGAAAACCATTCCCTATGCCTTAGATATGATTAGGTAAACCACTCACTGATGGTGGGAAGAAAACGTAAGAAAATATAATAATAATTCCATTCAAATGAAGGCATGTTCTTTCATAGTGTATCAACGGCATAAGGTCATTTCATCGTCGTTAGAATATCCGTAGGACACCTCCACTCCATGATGTATGTGTATATACTTACATATATATGTAGTAGTCGGTAACCGCAGAGGGTCTCTCCGACTTCCGAAATTATGGTCTTATCTAGTTTCCTGTCGTGACACAATTTTCTATCCCCACAACATTTTTGACTTATGCGAGAAATGATAAAACTTCGCGACCGTGTGGTTTCGTTTCGTCTATTCATGTGATGGCCGCGACTTTTTCTATGCTATATAATGATATTCAAAATTGAGTGCGCGCTCACACACTCCGCGTCCGCAAAACTCACATGGAACACGCGACTTTGATTTCACCTCGCATTGCTGCCTCTCTTCCCGCTTCGTTGGATAGAAAGACGTTTTTTTCAGCTGGTATAATTTGAATGATTCTTCGGTGTTTCGTCAAGACCCTGGATGAAGGATAACAATCTTTATGACAGAAAATGAGGATTAATAACAGTTGGTCAGGTGGGACGTCCAGATTTAGCTGAACTCCTTCCATACTATTTCTATATAATAATTGCATGTCGTCGTCGTCGATGGGGAATTATGTGTTGGGATGAGGCTAAACCAAGCCTTTGGTCACTTAATGACCACAAGCATTATATACGTGGCATTCTTTGAATTTAGATTGGCTAATTACGGACCCTTGAGGTTTTAGGTCAAACAAGGACCAGGCGATAGATCTGAAGACCTCTGATAATATCTTCGGAGGGAGAGAGAAAAACAACGAGTTGTTATTACTTTATATGTTCATGACAGATTGTCCCCAAAAGTAAAAATGAAGCCCCATTGCGGACGGACAACACCCATTTTGTACGGCCAATTCGACTATGACATTAATTCCGTGGATCGGCAAACCGATTGGGATTTTATTTGAACTCCCATGGTCCAGAATTCGCGGGGATGATGATATGGCACGATGTGCACATAACAAAGTTTCCTCCCGGCGCTCTCACTCTCGCACATAAATCAAAAATAACAACTTTTGCACAATATGGCGGATTTGTTAACGGCAATTTTTGGGGGTTTGTTGGCAGGAGATGTTTTATTGTTTCTCATTTCGGGCAAAACCATGGGATAAAGAGACATGTTTATGGTTTTGTTTATGGGTTCCATGCTTGACATTATTGCTGAGTGCTGGTGCTATATGGAGTTGGAGCTGGAATTCTGGATCCATGGACTGTGTTTTGTAGTCACCACCGCTGCCGCGCCGTTAATCGAAAATTATGGCAAATATTTCTTTTTCTCATTTTTGTAATTGCTATACCTGGATGGCAATTCCATTGCGTATATAATTCATTTTCAAAGTGACAGTGGTGTTCCAAATCCGACTAACCACCGCACAAAACAGGACTGTGTATGTAGTAAGAATGATTTCCTCGCGCGCCATTCCTATAGACCTATGCGAGTTCGAATAATATCCTTGAAATTAGGAAATCCTGAAAAACAGATGTTACGCCCCCAGAGCTCTTCGCGTTGATGCATATATATATATATATGGAGGGAATCCTTCTTGCTATCGTCTTTGTATTTATACCCGTGCTATGTGGTGCCTAGTCTGTTGGGTATGTGAATGGGTATTGGTCTGCCTGCATCTTGACTGTTCATGGGCACATCAAACGACGTGGAAAATTATGATTTACGAGTCCAGCAATTTTCAGCGTTTTTTCGTACGCTGCTTTACAACCAATTTGAAACCACGACGAACGAGACGGTGTGATCTTCCTTAAATCAATGATAAAGTCGTTAAGCAATTTTCCGAGTTTCCGGACGATTTAGCCGGTGGTTTATTTCAATGTTTTACATGTCCGCTACATATTACATTGTGAGAAGAGTGAGTGAGTAGTATTCTTATTCATTTTCTTCTTGCAGGAATCATGGCTATGTGTAATGTGTATTCTGTGGTGTATATAGAATAAACGAGGATACAAGGATGTTTGAATATAATTCGGTTTGAAATAAATAAGTAAGGATAGAGCAATTACTTACCGACTTTTGCCTAAGCAGATGCATGCAGAGTACACATCAGCACAGCATAATATACAATTTGCTGAAGACTGGAGGCAAAAAAAAAAAATAAAATCGCGCGCAACCCTGCTTCACTTTATTTAAGAGGGATAGTTAGAGTATAATCGCGAAAACAAAAGGATTTGTATTCCCTGTTTTGTGTGCCGTTGGTTTGGTATTCAGTTTCCGTTCACCTTTTCCAACACGCCCTCTTCAGCCATCAGTTGAGAGTTGAGTTGAGACTGGAGAGGAATATATTCTTTTTGACAAACATTTTATAACAATAGAATTATACCTAAATAATATGTCAAGAATTGGTTGTTACCATCAACTATTAATTTAATTACAGTGTCTGAGGGGGTTGATGTAGGTTGGGAAGCAACAAGATTTTAAGATATTTCTTCCTACCTACAAATATGTTTTGGTCTTTATATTGATTTATAAAATGATTTGTGATTTATGAAATAAAGTGTGGGAAAGAGTGATAAAAAAAAGTTTTATTATTTTTTTGGAATTTATAGGTATTATAGTCCATTGAAATGTTACAAAAATTTGCCCGAACCTCGCATTTAGTATAAGACAAGGTTTTTTTTTTTAATATGTAGAGTGCATGAGTGTGAGTATACAAAACGATTTTCGGGGCTGTAACCCCCCCCCCCCCAGTTGGCCGCCATATTTAAAAAAGGGGAAAGAAACCCCTTTTCATAATATCTTGAGAAATATAGGTCTGACAAAAAAAGTTGTAGAGCAATTTTGTAGAAAATTTAATTCTCTACAATTTTGATTAAGAGACTTTTTACCGTTAAATTGAAAATAAAAAAGATGTAGTAGCCAATAATCGACGCACATTTTCAAAAACATTTACATTAAAGGGTTATAATTTTTTTTCTAGCAGTTTTATTGAAAAAATACTTCAGATGTTTTTTGTAGATCATTTTATTGCTGTAAGCTGGGTTAAGACAAGAAAAAAATCGTATGGGAGGGGGGTCTATTTCTCCCCGTTAAGGCGGGAGGGGCAATTTTCTAAAAAATTAAAACAAAAAAAATTATCTAAAAACAACTGTTAAACTTAAAATGTCACGCTATAATCTCTTCTTTAATTTTCATTTTAAATTAAGTTGTGTTAGTGAATAGTTTTTGAACATTTAATTTTCAAACTCGAAATTTTGAAGAAAAAAAAATTAAAAAATTTCAATTTCAAGAACTTCAAAAATAATTATTTATAGAGCTTTGAAGTTGAAAGAATAATTTGTGACAAATTAAGTAAACAATTCACGTGAATCGAAAAATTCGATCGGTTTGGATAGCAGAATAGGGCTGTTTATTATATGTACATATATGTATGTATTGTAGAAAACGGGTTTTGCGGTATTTCAGAGGATTTTTAAAAGCGGGAATAGGTATAATACATCGGGATTTTGTATAAGCTGGATTTTAGAAGAAGGGATTTAAAAAATACATGGGGGTTCCGTAATTTACTGAACGATAATCGTCAAAACGATAATCGCCAAAGCGATAATCGTCAAAACGATAATCGTCAAAACGATAATCGTCAAAACGATAATCGTCAAAACGATAATCGTCAAAACGATAATCGTCAAAACGATAATCGTCAAAACGATAATCGTCCACGAGATCGTCCATTATTCGCTTCACGTAACTCGGCCACTATCGTATCGTCTATCGTTCGCAGTTTGAGAGCGTTTGGTGTATTTCAGAAAACATGTTGAAAAGTCAAATTGGCTGTCATAATTGTCATTAAAATGCATTTTAAGTGTTTGTTGTTTTGTGTTTGGTGCCGATTGAAAATAAGGGGAGATCATTTTAAAATGTAATTTTTTTTTTATATTTTTACAAATTGATATTAATGCAAATACTTGCAATCTTAAATTGCGATTTAAAATGTGTTTATGGATGAACAAAGAACATCGCGATTTGGCCGGGGGATATAAGCCGAACTTCGTTCAACTCAATAATGAAACAACAAATTGTGGCCTGATTTGTCTGCAAATTTGAATGTCTATATGGGGTCCCCACAAAAAGCATCAGCAAATGGAGAAAAGTTTGGACCGACTAGAAATAGCGCGCGAAAATAGCTTGGCCGAAACAAACACGGGATTTAAAAAAAAAATTTCTGGATTTTTGAAAAACGGAATTTTAAAAACCGGGATTCCCATACGCTTCCAAATAAAGGCTCTATCTGGAAAAATAAATAATTCTATTTTTCTTTGACAATTCGTTAGATTTGAAGCATATGTGTAGTTTTTCAGGAAAATCTGGCTGGAGCTTAAGCCACCATCTTGAGTTTTCTAAAATTTTTTTTATAAAATAGAAAATAGGTACCTGTACCAGGCTTAAACGAAAAATTTCGTCCTGCAGTTAGTTCGATGAGCAAAATTGATTATTTGGAGAGATTTACTTTTTTTCACACGAAACTAATCGACGTTACTTTTTATTCTGTAGAATGATATGTGGTTTTTTTTTTTCTTTCTTACATTGCAGCATGGCTTTCGTGGATTTTAAAATTTTTTGTTTGTTCTAGAACTCTCCATGGATATTTTTCGCTAATTTTTTCGTTCAAGCATTCCACTTCCGGAACAT
The DNA here is from genome assembly GCA_929447395.1 of Epistrophe grossulariae. Taxonomy (NCBI): domain Eukaryota; kingdom Metazoa; phylum Arthropoda; class Insecta; order Diptera; family Syrphidae; genus Epistrophe; species Epistrophe grossulariae. The sequence continues at coordinate 2,047,755 of OV839566.1, forward strand.
TTCATTTAATTTACTTTCAGACTAACAAATTTTAAATGGAAAGCTTTTAGTGATTTCTAAATAACGATTTATTGATTCTCTATAGTATAAGTGTACTAAAATATACCGTGTTATTATTGAAATAAGCGTAAATAATTCATTATATAAACACAAAAACAATCAGCCACGAAGCATATAGTGACAATGATATCTTCTCATCATTATCATCATTGAGTCACGGTCAGCTCCAATATCTATCATGTCATTGCCCTGGGAGATGAATTCTCGTCAAAGGCAACCTGTCTGCCGATTCGTTCCTTTAGCAACATCATTTAAACGCGCAAAACAATCGCCAGAACGTGACTTTTTGTATGCGAATTCGGCAATGGAGCAATCAGTATCGGATAGTACCTATATATAGAAACGGCGCGAGTGTTGACAAGTTGTCCAGTGTCCACACATTGCAACCGGATACTTCTATTCAGATCACTTATGGCCTTTTGGCCCATCATATAATAATATAAGATGCCTACTGGCAGCCCTTTTGTTAGCTTAGGTTATGACCAAAGAGTGTCTGCATATTAAAGTCAAACTCTTCATCTTTTATTCGTTCGCGTCACAAGTAATTTAATAAAGACATAAAGTTCGAAGCAGAGCTGACTGACGTTTTGTAAGGAGGATGGAGCTCTATATGAGGTTTCGTTATGGTAATTTGAGGAATGATGGAAGTTAACCCATTTGTATATAGAAAAGGCTTTACGATTCCAGTGATGCGTCTGCGAGAATACGAAAATGGGTTCAGAAGTATAAGATGTTGCTTCAAAAAGGTCATAAAAAAAACAAGTGAAGATGTGAGTCATTTGGTTGTGCAGGTTTAAATTTTATTCTATTAAATATAGAAGCACCCACCTTAAAGTCTTTGTTTCTATTGCTTTACCTATATAACAGGAGATATGCTTTTGGAATTGTTATGGTTCTATTTAAATTGTTTATGGAAAATCGATAATGATGGAATAACCTAAGCTGTTCAGAGTATTTTAAAATGAAAATTGTTATAGACGGCATGGAAATAGAAATATAAAAAAAAAAAAAAAGCAATTAGGAAAACTTAGAGATACCTACATATTAAGGGTATTCACGCAATGATGTAAAACACTGGATAAGTTTACCATTTGGTTAAGTTTATACCATTTGGTTAATGAACTGTCAAATTTTGTATGAGAAATGATTTACATCAATTTGGTTAAAATTCTCCAATGATTTTGCTGGATAAAATTAACCAAATTTTTTTGGTAAACTTAACCAAACGTCATTGTGACTTTTAGAATTAGGCGTGTTCAGAAATATGATAATTAGTGTCTCAGAGAACAGAGAAAACTGCCCGAGTTCTTTAACTATCGCATTGAGATTAGTTGGCGATAAAAGTTGTGAATAAAAACAACAACAAAAATAATTAGGATATACACATTTTCTGACTATAATTGATCAGCATTGTTTATTTACACAAATCCATATAATGGATATACAAAAGTAAATGCTTTTACTTGTATTTGACCATTAATTTTTTTTTTCTTCTTTCATCAAATTTCAGTTGAGTTGAGCTCATAGGACAACTTTAACTGCCGAAAACAAAAGTGAACTAAACTGAAGGGAAAGTAGATATCCACCATTATGGGCGTGACATATGATTTTTCTTGTATTTGCTCATTTTCGTTCGATCACTGGCACGAGTTTGGGACTATTACAGTTCTACATTTAACCCCGAAATCGTTTTCTCATATAATTCCCATTAGGTTTTTTTTCGTGTATTTTACATTTTTTTTCCGTTCCGAGACATTCTGCTCCGATTTCAAGTTAGTTTGGGAGAGGTCCTACATTTAAAAATAACTTCAAAATCTGAACACGCTTATTTGTATACATACATATTTTGAAGTTTCATATTTGACGTTAAACCAACAGCTGATTCAATTACACTGCATTGAACCAAATGAATTAAAAGGGCGTTCTCGCAAACTTTTGTGTAAACTTATCATTTTACACAATTTGTAAACTTACGACGTTGCGTGAATACCCTTATTATGTCGTCTGAACGAATATGAATCAAAGAAAGATAAATAAATTGGTATATCAAGACCCGACTGATTTTGCTTTGATTTTGCAATCTGGGGCCTATTTCACATAGTTACATCACATACATTTTGTGATGTACTTTCCTTAAAGTAGTCGCCATTGATTACTTAGTGATCATTTGAATTAAAAAAAAACTATGAGTTAACTTAGTATAGGCTTAATTTTTTTTAATCTAAAATTTACACTCACTCATCTGGGGCATTTTTAACGTCACATACTGTATGTGATATATGTGCGGTGAAATAGGCCCCCAGTCCTTCTAAAAATTTTAAACAATATTGGATTTAAAAATTTTGAAAATTATAATATGTACCTACTTACAATTATCTATCTATCTATCTATAGATATTTAAATAAAAGTAAAAATGTAAATGTTCGTTTTTGTGCTAATCTCAAATCTCCATAAGTTCTTCACCATTTTTTTTTTTTAATTTTGACACATTGCATTACAATAAGCGCGTGTTTTGTATACTTTAAAATAAAAAAAAACAGCGCCATCTGTTGAGCATACATGTAGCACCCACCATAATGAGATGCCAGCAATTTCACTTACATATATTTGTGGATTACAGGATTCCTCAAAAAAATCTCAGTTTTTCTGTAAAAATTCTGAAAATAAATTTTGAATTTCCTTTCCTCAAATTTTATATCTATTTATATAGGGTGAAATGTGGCAAACAAAAACAAAATTTTATATTAAAAAAAACTTTTTGTGATTGAAAGAATAAACTTAAGGGTTGGATATATTTTGGATTTTTAGCTTAATTTTTTCATAATTTAGCCATTTATAAGATAAAAAGGAGTAAAGGTTTAAAATAACGTCCTATTTTAAATTAATTTGTCTTTTTGTATTTTGAAGGAAGGTTTAATATCTACATTTAGGTTCAGATATTTTTTTCCGATAAAATTCAATTAAAGCAGAAATATCAAAAACATATACATACATATTTTGAAAAAAAAAATAATGTTTCTATTAAAAAACTTAAAATTTGTGTTATTTTCGTAGGCGAGAAGAATTGTTCAAATCAACAAGTTATCAGTTTCTTTCAATTTTAACTTGAAATTGCTGTGCAGATAAATCCTCATCCTTCTAATTTTACGTAATATATATTATAATTGAGAAATTTTTTTTTGATTTATCTTCTCAAGCCATGTTCGAATGACTAGAATGAACCAATGCGGATTAGGTTATAAGATATTATTTTATAACGCAGAGGTTGCGAGTTCTGGAAGCTCAGCCAAGCGGCGAGTAACAGCTATGTATAAGAAATGAAATAAAATTTCGAATTCTTGATTATAAATCCGTAATATTTGACTCTCGGAGAATCGAAGACTGTCCACATTTATTTTTGAGGCAATTCACAATAATTAGGGTAATTGACATTTTCGATTTTATATACATTTTTTCAATCTTTTTGTCAACTCGCGCTGCAAAGCTAGTTGATAATAATTAAATAAAAATATTTAAGACACAAATCAATGTTTTTAGTACTTATAAATTATAGGCATGACTACTTTTAACATTTTTATGTTAGAGATATAACATTACATTATTGAAGACTTTAAATTTAATATTTAGCTACATTATAGTTGTTAACCAAAATAGCATAGTTCGTGCGATCCAGACACGCAAAAAAAAAAGTTATCAAAGATGTGTGGGAAACCCCATACTCACATTTAATATGATATTTATGATATTTATTCAAAATTAAGAATATTCAAATTAAGAATAGCACATTTTACGAACTCAATAATAAATCTTTCATTATAACCAGTTTTTAGAGTTCATATCTACTAAATGCGTTCCGCATCGCACATTTGCGTAGTTTGCCACAAATTAAATTCCAATAACGAAATGAAGATATCAATTTCACATTCGATTAACTCAGCGATGCAACGTAATGTGTAAAATACTTTAGGGGAGATTGGGCACCTCGTTTTATTCTTCGAAAATAAATTGAACTTAATAACTTAATGCGAAACGCATTTTGGGGTTGAGGTAACTTGAACTTATACATTGAATTAAATTGAACTTATATAATTTTTTTTATATAAGAATAGAAACATTTTTGGTACTCATATAAACACCTAAAAATAATTAGCATTTAAGAAAAAGTATTGAACATTTTATTTTAAAAAAATCAATATTTATTGAACATTTATATAATTATGTTTATCTACTTTTTTAGCTAAATAAATAAATAAAATTAAATTAAATATTCATTAATTTTCCTTAAAATTTTCCACTCGGTAAATTTTCCACGTTCTCGCATTTCAGCTTCCTATATATTTTCGACCAAGTTCAATTCGATGTAGGTATAGCAGGCTCCACTCCTCCTTCATATATACTCCATACTGGATCGAATATAACTAGAAGAAACTTTTTATTAAAGTGACCCATTATACAAAGAAACCCTGATCTTCCCTATCCATAAAGAAAAACAATAGCTTTTCTCTTTGTGTCTGTCAGACAAAAAACAAGGATGCTCCTGCACATCGTATATCGTATATGTACATCACGAGAGAAAGTCACGTTCGAAGTATTTAAATTTGAAAATTGAAACTGAGATCTTCTTTAATTTAATTTTGCTGTCAGCACTAAGCGTTATGGTAAAATTTATCAGCAAAGATCAGGCCAGAATAAAAAAAAAACCAAAATAAATAAACATTTGTGCAGTGGCGTGCGCTTCTTAAAATTCCTAAGGCCAAAAGATATTGAATTACGTTTTTAGCTCTTAGTCAAAATAAATTATAAGCCCTTCTTTTCAGTATATAAACACTAAACACTGAACAGTACATATTATCATACATAGGTACGATGCAAAAAAAATTCATGTTGTTTGGCGAATGTTTAGTTGTACGATAAATATGTTGCAAAACGAATTGAGAGAGTTGATAGCGTATGCGATTGATACCATCAATGAAAATAATGATGAACACTTTGGGTAATGCTTTGAGTAATTGTAGAAGTCACGTACGGATGAAGTTGTTTTATCATAGCTTATGACAATATATGCGAAGTGGTTTGCACCAAAACCAGATGAGTAATAACGTACGAACTGATCCAAGTGATGATTATATTATCATTATTTCTGAAAGTTGTTATCAGTAATATAGTACACATGTCGATAAGAAAAACTATTTTGGGTAACTTATTTTAAGGAATTTCCGTCGATGCTATTGATAGAAGTGGTTGTAAAACAGTGTAGTTTCATGGTTTTATAATATGTGCAGTCATTTAAATTTCAGACCGGTTATAATAATTTAAACGACCGAAATGGCATGTTTATATCATTATAAAGACAGATAATAGGGCAAACCAATAAAAAGTGCGGTTATGTTTTTGCTGTCTTTAGGCCCTGGCACAGCGCGTTAAAAAAATTGCATGTTTAATTTCTATAAACGCACTGTATACCCTAAAACAAAATGTACGACTGCATCGCACGAACTTGCAGCTCTTTTGATTCAAGTGGCTTAGAATTTTAAACATTTATAACCGCCAACCAGCGGTGTCCCAAAATGTACGCAAGAATTGAACTTGTTGCCATTTGTGTAGTAAAGTATTGACAACCTTAAAAAAAAACAGTTTAACGGGACGAGAGATCAAGGTGTTGTCATTGCTCAAAATGTTTTCAAAAACAATGAAAGTTTGGCAGCCACAGTTCCAAAATTCAAAGTATGGTCAACTGTATGAATAGAGTATTTGAAAAATTCAGGGAATCTTCATCATTTGTATTGGAGATGCTTGGACACACTAGACGTCCAAAATCAAGCCGTTTAAATGTAAATATCGAAGCAGTGCGTGATAATTAACCCTTTATAGCCTCGTGTGACAATTCTGTATAACAAACCTAAAAAATCCCTCTATAAATACGTTATGAGTATATTTAGTACATTTGAATCGATGTGACATTACTGTAACATACTATTGAACAAATAAGTATCCTTTTCTTTGGACTTTCGTCAGTTTGAATTTTTCAGTGCAATTAGTGGTGAGCAAGAGTGAGCTCGTGGAATTTCAAATATTATAAACAAAATACAAAGAGTGTGAAAAATTGTTTTATTTTAGTGGCTTTAAGTTAGTAAGTATGTACATATGTATGTTCATTTTATTGTTATCAATGCACACTTTTACGTGCATGCATGAAAACGTACCCAATGTTACAGTAATGCCACAATCCATTAAATGTGTAATAAATCTTAAAAAAAAAAAAATACGTGTTTTTTATTTTCCGAAAACTGACATTTCTCAAAAAAATATCAATTTTTTATGATCTTGGGCTACAAAGGGTTAATCCATAGGATTATCGGAATTTTCGAACTTTGGTCGCCAAACTAAACTGCCAAATTGTTTTATTTTTTTTTTTAGGGTTGCCAACACTTTACTACAGAAATGGCGACAAATTCAAATCTATATTTTGGGACACCTTTTATAACTATAATTTTAATTGCCGTTCTACGATTTACTCTTGACGACTGGTGGATCCACGGGGGGGGGAGGGTTTCGTGTTCGGACGCCCCTCCCCCCAGCATTTAAACCAAATATTTGTATATTAATAATTTATTTATTTTTTAAATATTTATTTCCCTACGACCTAAAATTGGTCTACATTAATTGACCTACTTAATTCCAGAAAGCCCATCTTTTTATAAAATTTCGATTAAAAATTTCATCAAGTGTAATGAATAAGTATCTATATCTATAATACCTCCAAAACTTCCAATGCATCTAATTGGAAAAAGGAGTATAACTACTTACAATAGATTGCGTATACAGTTTTATGAGGGAAACTTAGTTCAAGACCTTAAGGTATGTTAAATTTTTAAGACTTAGTTAGTCAAAAAAAAATGTGCTGTATTGTGCTCAACTTGTGGTACGATGTGTCGTAAATTTTTTGGAAAATTTCACAAATTTTAAAACTTTAAGGATGAAATTTTTTCCAAAATTAAGGTTTTCTATAGACAGTTTTGGCTGTTTTGTGCTCAAAAAATGATACAACCGAAGAGATACAAATAATCGCATATTTGCAACTTTAATAGGACCGAACGCAAATGTTGCAAAGGAACTTAGCGTGAATTTAGCACCATCATTTTTGATTTTCCAAAAACAAAAGTTGTGCTGTGTTGTGTTCAACTTGTGCCTCCAAGTGCCGTTAATATTTTTGTTTAAATTCGCAAATTTGGAAATTTTAGAGATGTTTTTTTTTTGCAAAATTACGATTTTCAAAAACATCAAAGTTGTGCTCAGAAAATGATTCGCATATTAATAGCTTTTAGGACCAAAAAGAAATTTTGGGAAGCGTGAAGTTAGCACCGCTATTTTCGATTTTCAAAAGTAAAATAAAGTTGTATTCTCAAATTGTGCTGCCATTCCGTAAATATTTTTTCAAATTTTCAATTTTTTTTTAATTATTCTTTTAAAACGTTATACATACTTGCGCTGTTATAAACTCACTTTGTGCTTGTTTGTGTTTTTTTGTATCGAAAATGGCGGTCTAACTTCACGCACAAAAATAATGTAGCACAAAGCCCAAGTTTTATTTATCTTTAAGTTTTCTTTTTGTAGTTGGACACCCTCCCCCCATGACCAAATGCTGGATCCGCCAATGGTCTTGACCTTATATCAAAATTGTCCTTATACAACCTAACTTCGTATACCTACCTACAGTATTGTAAAATATATTTTGTTTAATTTTATATTTTTGCTTAAAATGGTTTATATAATTCAAGGATTGCTTTTAACTTTTAGTTCAAAAGCAACTTAAGACAGAGCGGAAATATTTATTTTTATTTTTACCTACGCACGCACGATGCGGAAGAAAATGTTGTTGCGTACACAAAATGTTCGTTCACAGCTTATAGTCATAGTCAGTGGTATGGAAAGCATCATGCATGGGGGCAAGAGTGTACCTATACCTACATATATAACTAACTTTGCAACAAGCTTTATTGTTAAATAAAATGCTACACATTATTTAAGACTCAAATTGGGTAAAGCTAGGCGAAATAGGTATGGTATGAGCTGGTAAGAGGTACATCCACTTCCAGATAATTTTTCTGTTTTTTTTTTTCTGTCCTTTATAATATTTTCTTAACTCCAACCACCACAGACGAACTTGCAAGCCATGCAAAAGGAAAGAATATAATACGAGTGAAGAAAAAATTATTCAACCCTTCTTGAAAAGTGAACTTCTCTACTGGAATAATCGTGCAACGTCGTAATATCCTTATCAACCAAGTCACTTGGAAAGTTCTATTCGCTGCGATAGACCTTTGCAAAGCGCGCGTCTTTCACAACGCAACAAAGGACAGAGAGAGGCACATTATGCGCGCTTCAAAAGTTACTTATACCTTTCCCCCCTATTCTTTATGTCTCTCCCTTTCTCTTCCTTCTCTCGTGCCTCAAAGAATTTGCAACATTTTACTTAGCTATATTTATGAGCAAAACCTCTGACCCAAGTTATGACATTCAAATATGGCTTCCAATCGCATAATGCAATAAAAAGCAAGAAAACACATCGCTCCCACTTCCGATTTCAATCTTGAATCTCGTAGGTATCTCGATTCGAGCCTGACCTCGTTGATTGTTTTTCACTTATACACCCCCGGGGGCAGGATATAATAGCCAATACCACAGCCATGGGCAAGTTATGATGCCATGCCATCGCCCATCATATCACAGTGCCGATTCACCGTAGGTATAGCTCTGGGTTCTATACAGGCAGGGGTCAAGTACGCACTCCTGGAATTGATGGTTCGTTTATGATTTATTGACATCCTTTGTGTTTTCGATGTCCTCTCTCTGCGAGGTAATCATTTTTAGAAATCAGCTCAATATGGATATCATTACCATTTTTCACCCCCAATTTGGGAATTTTATCCTTCATGTAACAATAATGTAATATCCTTGTTTTGTTATTTCACTGCACTTAGGGTTGTTTAGTTCAATCGGGTTTAATCGCTGTGAGCACATCGAGGGTGGTTTTTCATATTATATACATATTTACTCATAATATCTGTATGATGCGAGTGGCACTTGAGTCAATTTGCCTATATTTTTTTTTTATTGTGGCACTGTCATTGAATGATGGTTCTTTGCAGTTTAACTTTTCTTTGCTTTTTTTTCTTCAATTTGTAAACAAAAATTTAATTTGTTCCCATCTTTAGAGATTTGATGATGTCTTTCACACTTTATCATATATTATATTAAAATCCATAAAAGTTAATTGAGTTTTCTTTTTTTTTAAAAAGAGAAAAAAAAACCGAGCGCGTTGAGGGCATCAGAGAAAGCCGACCGATCGTAATGGAGATCAGTTTAGGAGACACAAGTATCAAGTTTCCTTGAAAAACCATTTGACGTGGCGTGAAATTGTTTAAAGATGCGCTATCGTCTCATGATGCCTGTAGCCTTAATTTAGTGTCATATCTTTGAATTTGTTTTTTTGCTGAGGAATGTCACTGATATACTTATCTGAATCGAATTGATATGCATATACAGATAAATGCAGCCGCTAGCTATAGGAATCCGAAATATGTTTATGATGATTATGATAGCTCTATCTTTTATTTAGCGGAGTCCGGATTAGTGAAAACGAAATTTAACTTAAGCGGATCTAAAACTTCCAAAAACGGTTGTGACATATCAGAAATTCAAATGTCATTTTCGTGGGGAAAATTTGGTGGAGGTGAAAAATAAAAAAAGACATGAAAGCGATCAGCAAATTTTTTTGTTCTGGTCGATTTAATTTCTTTTCACTTAAGAGAGTTTTTTTTATTGAAAAATATAAAATGTTAAAGGTAGGGGAGGGTGGGGTTAAAATAACAGGGGTAAGAAGGTACAGCTAAAAAAAACAGAGTTCCTCTCAATATTAAGAATCGCGTAAAAGAGAAAAATTTTCAGTTTTTCTATATCTACCGGCATATCTTCTTCAGCTGCAGATTGGACGTCAGCGGGAGAAGTTATACTAGTGGCGCCCAAAAAAAGCAGGTTTGTACCTTTTTTTTTTTTTTTTATTTTTGGTCTAACTCTTTACATGAAAGAGATATAGTGCTGAGTGTTTTTTTTTCATGCATTCGTGTTTTGGCAAAAATTGTGTGTATATGTTGTGTGTCTGTGAATTTCCGTTTTTTTTTTCAATTTTGTTCTCTGTGATAAATTTCATGCTGGGGCTAGTTGTAACAGTTTTCCGGGGCAAGTTGTAACATGTTAAAACCTACCCCGTACATTTTTTTCAAACTGATAATTCTGAACAAGAACGATCGAGAACGGTTTATATGTTTTGTCACCGATCGTCCGAATCCAGACGATCCAGGTCTACCAGTAGAAAATCCTGTCGACGAGACAATAGTCGAGATGTCATTTCTTTTGGACGAATTAACACCAATAGAACAAAACGAAATGATATCTGCTTCTGAACAGCCCACAACCAATGAACAAAGCCCTCAGGCAACTTATTTGACTCCCCCTCCTCACTGCTCACCGGGACCATCGGGACTAAAAAAGAGTTTCTTTTAACCCGGAAAGAATTAGGCCTTATCCAAAAGCCCAACTGGGAAAAAAATAACTCCGAGAAAGTCAAGAAATGCCATTTTAACTGATACTCCGGAGAAACAAGCACTTCTTCAAGAAAAATACAAAACCTTGGCCAAAAAGGAAGCAAAACCAAGCAAAAAAAAAAACCGAGAAGAAGAAGAAGAAGGCCCATATTTTTGCCTTATTAGCTGTGAACCATTTTCTCAGGGTTTGCCTGGTGAAAAATGGGTTCAGCGCATATAATGCAAGAAGTGGACACACACCAAGTATACAAAAGTAGCCATTCGCTTATCTGTTTGCCTAAAGTGTGATTCAGATGGAGATTCCTCCTAAAATTTCAATTCATTCAACTTTATTTTACTTTTTTCTTACCAAATAATCGTGATTTTTTTGTTTTTATTATCTTATTTATTTTGCATTGCAACAAAGGATGTTTGTTTTTAAAACAAACTAATATAAAATATTTTTTGCAATAAGTATTGTTCTTGTTACAACTTACCCCGGTATATGTTACACTTTGCCCCATAGGCGGGGTAAGTTGAAACAACACGATTTTTTTGTGAAAGCAATATCTTTGCACAATACGATTAGGTTTTCCTGAACTTTTTTGATGGATCTTGTAGTTAAAACATGGCTCAATAATTTGAAAAAGGTTTGGTTGACTTATTTCTAAAGTTGTAGGAGGAGCATCAGTTTTAGTAAAAAGTGTTACATTTGGCCCCACTCTCCCCTATCCTGGTTTTTCACTTAAGCAAGTTTCGCCTAAGCGGAGTGTTTTGAAGGTTGCTCGACAAATACTCGGAGATGGGAAAAGTGTTTCAGATAAGTGGGTTTTCCTCCTAAGCTGGTTTTACTGTTTATGCTTAGGTGCTTCTGTGTATTTAAACGAAATCTGTCCACGAAAAAGAAAAACATCAAATCTATCATGAACAGTGTTGGGACTTCTATCACTTAGGTGGTATTTCTACCACATTTTGCTGTTCATGAAAACCTAATACCTAAAAAATCTTATTCTACCACTGAAATGTTATTTATTTTATTTTTGTATTTGATTTATTTTCAATAAAGTTATTGAATATACGATTTGTTACATAAAAATGGCTTTTAATTTCTACCACTTTTCTACCACTTTTTTGACAACCTTTCTACCACTCTTTGGCTTCAGCGAAGTCCCAACACTGAATGAAAGGCATCAAGCCTTCTATTTGTTTTAAATTTGCACAAAAGATCGTCGAGACAGCACGAGATAAGAATTAGCTTGAAAAAAGGCATTCGCATTGGGGCACAGGATTTTTGTGATCCTCTGTGCCCTCTATAAAATACGAACCTGATAATTTTTGGATTTTTTTTGTGTTGTAGATGCTACGGAACTACATTAAGAAAAAGCCAGAGCCAAGCTGGACATTTAGTACAAAAGAAAATGCAATATCACCTATAAATTCAAAAGAAGTATCCATCAATGGAGCAGCGACCATCTAGGTCCTGTGCGCCCCAACGATGGGGCACAGACGACCAAAAGCACTTTTTATTCACTTTTAATTAAAAAAAAGAAGTGCTACAGCCTGTTCTTTCGGCTGCAGCCTAAATGAGTGCGTCGATTTTCTCCAAACTTGGTACCTAGCGGTTTTTTGGGTATTCACCTCGATACGATTTTTCTTTTTTTTTAGGACCAATAATAACGGTTCCTTCCCCAAATTTTTTTTTTTAGAAAACAATGAAAATCTTATTTTTTCAAAAACCATGCCCACAACTTTTTTTTTGTTAAGTTCTTTTTTTTCTAAAAAGCTACCATTTTATAAAAAAAAATACTTTTTTTTTTTATTTCGATCATTTTTTAATTGAGTTTGTTTCAAACAGTCTTAAAAGAATTTTGTACCAAAATTTTAAAATTACTTTTTATGGATTTAAAAAAAAAGCTTACAAATTTTTTTGAGAACTAAATAATTCGAAAACGACTTGGTCGATTTTTACTAATCTTGGGACCCTGCAGTTTTTAAATCATCTAGCGGATTAAATGAATATTATTGTTATAACTAAAACAACGGTTCCTACCATACAAATGTTTAAAAACCGGTAAGGAAGATCTCATCTTTCTCAAAAACGGCTCCTACGATTTTAATTAAAATTTGTATTGGCCCAATAAACATTTGTTGATACAAGCAAAACCGTTTATTGACCCAATAAATGTTTATTGACCCAATGAACGTTAATTTATACAAGCAAAAGTGGTTTGTTGTCCCAAAAAACGTTTATTGATACAAGAAAAAGTGGTTTATTGGCCCAATAAACGTTTATTGAGACAAGAAATTGTTTATTGAATTATTTATCTTTTACAAAAATTATGAGATGGGGCAATGTACTTTTTGTATTGGCCCAATAAACTATTTATTGTCCCAATAAACTATTAATTGTCCCAATAAACTATTTATTGTCCCAATAAACTATTTATTGTCCCTATAAAGTGTTAATAAGTTTAATTTTGTTTTTTAATTATATTTGACTGTTATAGAATTCACATTGTGTACATGCTGTGATTCTTATAACAGTCGCTAAGCATCGCACATAATTTGCGTCTTAGAAGGGTGCGACAGCATTTTACAAAACGCATTTTGGAGTTGAGGTCACTTGAACATTTAATTTTTATTCAAGTGACGTCAACTCCAGAATGCGTTTCGTAATATTATGCTGTCGCACCCATCGAAGATGCAAATTATGGTTAATGCTTGTCGACTCTATATAAAAATCACAGCATGAACAGAATGTGAATTTTATGAGAATCGACCATAATTTGAAAAAAATAAAGTATTTAGCTACCCCTTAAAACTTTTTTGGGACAATAAATAGCCAATATAGAGTTTATTAGGATAATAAACAAAAATGTTAAAATCAATTAAAATGTTTATTAACATTTAATAATTTGTTTATTGCGCCAATAAACGCATTTATCAAAGTAAAAAAAGAAGTTTTATAAAAAAATTGTTTGGCGCAATGTATGAGTTTATTGTGCCAAAAAAAAAGTTAATTGATACTAGCAACCGGTTATTAATTTTTAAATTTTAATTTTCAATAAACGGAGTTTAAATGAGCCAACAAATCGTTTATTGAATGAAAATTTTTGAAACAATAAAAGTTCGTATAGTATCAACAAAAAGTTTATTGAGACAATAAAAAACAGTCAATAAACGGTGTTTATTGATACTACAAACGATTTTTTTTCAGTGTACTTACATATATATAAAAAATTAATTTTCTAAGAAACCGCTCTAACGATTTTCAATTTTTTTTTCTCATAAATCGGGATTTATTTATGAAATCAGTTGGTTTACCTATATCGCGTTGGTGTCAAAATAATTTCAGAGGTTGTTTAATTAATTTATTTTTTGTTATATTGATTTTTTACAACAATTTTACAGTCTACATATTATAAGTTTCATACATATTTGCAATACGGTGCTATATTATTCATAAAAATATGTGCCTACATAATACTACTATACCTTAAACTTAACTACTTAACCTTATTCGGCCACTATTCGGCATTCGGTCTATTCGGCTTATATTTTTGATATTCGGTATTCGGCCGAATAGTTCACAACATTCGGCCGAATACCGAATAACAAATGGAGAATAAAAAAGGCTTATTATCTTACAATAAATGTTTTCTTTTATTCAAAAATTTGCATTTTAGTATTTAAGATCTACTTATGGCAAGTTGTGGTAAATAAAAATTACTTTTTCGGCATTCGTTGGTAGAAAACGATTACGTCTATTTTCGTAAACAATTCCAACTTCTAAAAATACGTCAAAAGTCAAAAGTCACGTAGGAGATAGAGACACATCGTTGGCCGAATGTTCGGCTGCCGAATATTCGGTATTCGGCCGACGAGTGTGGCCGAATATTCGGTATTTAAAAAGACACTCTTGCAATTATTTTAATAATATTATACTCCTGGGATGTCACTAAATTTCGCTGAGTCCCATTTCAGCCCAAGAAAATAAGACGAAAAAGGTTAAATTTCTAAAAATTTAGAAAAGCCACATTTAAGCATGGAGAGTTTTTTTGTTGTTGTTGTATTTTCTAAATATTTTTCTTTCTATAAGCACATATGTAACATAAATTTCGACAAGTGGTAAAATTTTTAATTTTCGCAAAATCTTTTGCTCTTACGAAAAAAAAAATGTATAATCTTTATTATGCTTTCACTTTTATCTTGAAATTTCTTCCAACAATCTTATAATTTTCGAGAAATATGTAAATAAATTTTTTCATACACATTTGTCTCCACAAAATAACAAACCCTGATCTAAATGTAAGGTATAGGTACCTACTTTTTAAGAAATTACAAATTTATAAAATTATAAAACAAAAACTCTCCACTAACATTACACTTTGTCGTAATTTTTTCGAAGTGAAAATCTATAAATTTCCTTTTATTTTTAAAATGGTTTTCGAGGGAAAGTAAAATCTTGTTGTTTCAGGTAACATAGTGAGATCTTGGACCTCTTGGACATATTTGTAATTCGTGCATATGATTAAATCTAGGACAATGTCATCAACAATACAAGAAAAAGTATGACAATGTGACAACAGTAAATACATACCTACATAAATGAGTGCGTGTGAGATCAACATCATAATGGAGTAGCTTATACATATACCTATATACTCCCACATACCTACATGAAAATTATGTCATAATCTTAAGTTAAAATTTGTTCAACTACCGGTCGATAAAAAAAAAATAAGAAAAGAAAAAAAATCACCGTAATGACTCGATGATGAAGGCAGTTATTAGCCCTATGGCAGCAGCAATAAATATCTGCTATGACAACAAAAACACTGAAGCCTTATCAGAGCTTCCGTTCGTGACGGTTTTTCACATAGCAAAAAACATGCAACAAGACAGGGACTCTTTCCTTTTCGGACGAATAAATGAACGAACCCATGCGACCGACGGAATGGAAGGATCCGAGACCACGACTTTTTCTTAAAAACCCTTCTCTATGGGCTTGTATAGTAAGTGGTTGTGTCCTTTAATGTCCTCCAATAGCAGAGGTAGAATTGGAGTAATAAATGAGAGAGGGTGTATATATAGGTATACTCTTTGTAAAAATACGAGGACATCTACGATGAACAAACGGTGGTCAAGTATCACGCAACCCATCACCTGAACGACACGAACCAACCATATATACGATTGGGGCCACTTTGACGGACAACAGCGATTCCACCGAACGACGACAACGACTTTATAGTCGAGGAAGTGTGGGGTAAAGGAGAGAGTCCTTCTATCGTGTCTCTGTCATTGGGAGAACCACAAAAAAGGGATTAGAGAAATTGTTCATTATTCATAAATATGGAAATGAGCCGCCATATCACCTGAAATAAATCGTTCATTCCATTCTCAAGGATAATAGTTGGTGGGCGTTCTTTTATGTGTTTGTAGACCACCAAAGGAGCTTTTTATATATGCAGAAGTAGCAAGAAACGAATAAAAATCACGATGGAAGATATCTGAAACGAATGACGAGTAACGAGCAATTTATATGCAAGGAGTCTAATGACCGAATGAGTTGTCCTTTTTTTTTCTTTTTTCTTCTATCCCCAACCGTGATGGTGTCCTGTGGATTGAGACAATCACGTTGGCAGACAACTTATGTAAATTTCAAACATCAGGAATGTGTCCGTTTGTACACACATACAAAGTAGAAAGGGTCTATACAGATGTGCGGTGGACACCTGAATCGAATTCAAAACGAGCGGAGAGTTTATAGGCTTTGGAAAAACTAAGACGACTTCCTGAACGTGGACAGCCAGCTATCTCTACGTCCAGGAAGTCGATGGTATAATTAAATAGTTTGGTCTAAAGCCAAACTGGCAAAAGTCTGGACGGAAATGCGTGTTTTCGGTAAAAATTGCAGTCAGGCATGTAAAGTTTATTGAGTTCAGGTATACACATAATATTTCGAATGGGAGAGGAAATGACTCAAAAAAAAGGAATATGCAAACAAAAATCAAGTTTAAAGCCTATAGTACATACTTCCTCGTGAAGTGAACAACCATCAGTGGAGAAAGTGAATTTTTGACACAATTTGCTTGACTTTTGCAGCTTTTATGGTGAAATTATCAAAGCTACACCAAAAATCAAAGAGTTCCCGTACATTTTGCGCGGGAATATGGTTCAACGCTCGTGAACGCAAACTCTCCACTTTTTCTCATGGCTTCACGAGCACGCTCAAGGGTGAACAAAAATGAAAATTGTATGGATTCACGACATGATTCACAAGTATGTTCTAGGCTTAAAAAGTTAATATTTAGTACCTACACCTATACCTACTACCCATAAGATGTTTATACAAAACTTTTTGAGGAGCATAATTCTCATTTCAAAATTGTTCTTTTAAATTAAATCATGTTGAAAGCCCTTTCATTACAAACACTTCGTTGGTTTTTAGAGTTGTGTATTATTTTTTTTCTTTTCATGATCAAACTTGTCCACCATATATTATGCTCATCTTTCTTTTATAAGTTTAAATGTGGACTCCCACGATGGCAAAGAATTGTTTTCTTTTCATTACCTGGAAAACAAAGAAAGAGATAAAACCCTTCGTGATTACCTTTATTAATAAATGTGGGAATATTATGGTATGGTCACACAAAGGCGATCTGCTCGCTTCTGATACAAATCTCAAAGACGACGAGAATGTTCTCCTCCGAACATTCTCCTTACTTTAATACAAAGCAAAGATCTCCCCACAAGTTTATTTTTCATCATTTCATTACAGAAGATGTCTTCTTATACCATAACCTCATCTCTTTATCATTCATATAAATACTCCTCCACATTAAATAATTTTTATCCTTTATTTTTTTATTTTTTACAAAAAGTTCATAATCGCAAATTTTATCCCTTTCTGTTTTTTTTTATTCTACTTCCAGATGATCCTCATGGCAATATACATAGGATAGGTCCATGTGTTAGCGGTAGCATAACAAAACACCGGATCTGGCAGTGGATATCACTTGGAGCGACGGACGTAGATAACATAATGGAAAACCAGGCGATGATGGATGATTATTATAAAAGAAGCGATGAACAAGATGTTTCTGCATTATGAACGGACATTGTCTGGTCCAAGACCGCGTGGACGAGAAAATAGCCTGATACGAAGTGATTCCCCCAACATCCGTTTTGCTGGTATATAGCATGGAATATGGATCATCTATAAATAAGAAAAAAAGTATTTTTTTTATTAAGTAATTTTGCTATTATATCAGTGTGACCAGATTCCATGGTTTAAAATATATCTTAACATGTTTGGAATTTCTTTCAGTTAAAAGAAAAGGATTTACAATATTTTAATACTTTCTATTTTTAATTTAATTTAATATAAGTTTATTAATAAGTATTTGTGCCTATATGTATTAAAAATTAATTGTATTTTTTCAAAAAGGACTAATTTAAAAAGTAGCCCTAATTTATATGTGAATTATATAACATATTAAAAAGCTTTTCAATAAAACGGTATACGGAATTGCTTTAAGACTAATTATTTCAGTGCATATGATCATCCCAATTTTGGAGTTAAGCCCAAGTTAACTCCTGAAAAATACTTTAGAGTCAATTTAGATCCATATGTTAACTCATCGAATATTGTTAGTTAATTAAAGATTAACTGAATTTACATACATTGATGTGTGATGTGCTATCAAAATAGAAAGAGCGACACTGTGGAAATCACTCTCAGCATACCACACGAGATAAGTACGGATCCGGCTTAAAGGTCAAGCTTAGAGTATATATGAAGTGCTTTTTCCTATAACAAATGCATTGTAGTGCCTGAAGCCATGATAGGGGGCGCTGTTACCACTTTCTGTGAATACTTAAAGTTCAACTGTCATTCATAAATTTTTTTTTATTTTTTCTTGAAATATGTTATTATTTTTTATTTTTATTTTTATTTTTATTTTCATTTAAACTTATTTGAGACGAAAGTTATGGCCCTCTGCCCACGGACAAAGTGCCATTGTATATTACATCTCGATAAATGATCGGCTGCTGGCTGTCAAAAAACTTGTAAGTGTTCACTGAAAGTGTGTTGAGCGCCTCCTATATGAAAGCTTCAATTTGGAATGGAAACGAGATCTCCATGTATAAATATATCCTCTAAGGGCTCAAGACGAAACTGACGAGTGACGACTGACGAGTATAAAAATAATAAAAATAATAATGAAAGGATAGGAAATATTTGTTTGACCGAAAATGGTTTCGCAAATATTACTGCGCAATTATTGTGATCTACATACATAGGTATATGATTGAACTCGCGCATTTCGAAAAAGTTCTCTGATTTACTCGTTTATATCGCTTATTGAAAGGTGGCATTTTTTTAGTTTTGCGAGATTTTGTTTTGCTTAATGTGAATCCCCTTTTTTTATTCGGTTTCCTTATCTCGTTTATTTATTACCTACCTCACAGTTACTCTGGCAAAATGACAATAAATTTATGTGTATAAAATGTTTTCCTATTTTTATCTTTCACAAAATAAATAACTAGTTCGGAAAAAAAAGAAACATAAGTTGAACATGTTGACGGTTTTTCGTACGTACATGAGTGTTTAAATAAAAATAAAAAAAACTGTGACAGTCTCCCCATAAAACCACTGTTTTATTTTAATATTGTATATTTTGTTTTGCCTCTAATTTTAATTTAATATTTTCCCCTTAAATACATTTGTTAAAAATGTGTAAGTTTTTTGTTTTTAATTTAATCTTATATTAATTAAGGGCTTGTTTCGCAAAGTCTGAGTAAAGTTCTGATAAGGTATCCGGAACATAAATATTGATACAGGGTACCTACTTATGTACCTACTGGCTACTACCTAGATTATATTGACAGCAATATAGATTTTTCTGCCGAATATGATAAATTTCACATTTAATTATTTCACAACTCAAAATATGAACTTATTAATATGCAAAATAGTATTTATAGTGAAGCGAAATAATGTGAAATAATGCAACGCGAGGCATGTAATAGCGATGTAAAATATTCGAAAAAATGATTTTGCTTAACGATATAGCATAGGTATAGCATAAATAAAAAGTTGCGCAACAAAAATTTCAAAAGAATTAAATGCGAAAATATTGAATATCTATGTCGAGTCAAGAAATTGCGAAATGATTATTGCAAAATTAAAAAAAAAAAACAGGTAATGAGTTGCAATCAAGTTTTGGGTGAATGAATGATTATATACATAATAGATTACAGTAGAAGCTCGATATAGTGAAGTAATTAAAACCAGGCCTGTTCACTATTTCGAAATTGTTCACTATTTCGAGAGAGAAACTAAAAAAGCTTTCCAGTGTGATTTTGATACAAAATGATTTTTTTTTATTTATTAAAGTATAAAATAATTTCAATTGGGTAAAAAAACATAAACATTTTATAATCAACAAATAAATAACATACAATAAACGTTATTTTTCATAAAAACGAAAAACTTCATAGCTCCCGGTACAAATTAGAATTTTTTTTTAAATAAGAATGAAATCACTAATTCTGTTTGATTGTTTCTCAACTTTAAATTGATTTGCACTGCTTTTTCTTGTAAATGTTTCATAAATATCTTAAAAAAAAGGTCCACAATGCTGTAAACGCATTGCTGCTGGCATAATCTTGATAAATATTGAAAAAAAAATGTGAGTTCACTATATCGAAATACCTTTTGTTCACTATTTAGAGTTGTCTGTATAAAATTTTGTGTGTTCACTATACTGGATAGTTCACTCTACCGAGATTCACTATATCGAGCGTCTACTGTATTATGAAGGAAAATTATTTGCATCATTTGAGAAAACATATAAGCATTTTGCTGTGATTTTGGTTACATACATGTTAAGATGAATACGTAAAAGCTTTTTAAGTTTAAAAATATAAAAAAATTTAAATTCGAATTGAATAAGAAGAGATTACAATTTAAAATGCGCAGAAGGTTACTCTGTCTCGTCGACGCACGACTGACCTTTTCGATCAGTTGTTTCTGGATTCATGTCGTTGTTATACAGTTTTTGATTATTTCATAAATGTGATTATTTTTTATCAATGATTAAATTAAATTGATAAGAATCGTGCGACTTTTCGTTTAAAACTATGTATATCTTTTTTCATAAAAAATTACGCAACATTGTAAACAGCCTAGTGAAGGGTTTAGGAATCTACTTCACAATTTTATAAATTTTGAGTTTGTCGTAAATATATTTATAATTAAAGACTAGCTAACGGCAAATTATATATGGAGCAATAAATCATTAATAATAATTAATTATATAATTGGTTCTTAATTCTGTTTTGCATAATTTTACATTAACGTTTTATTTTGTTTTGGCACATAAGGGGCCTAATTGAATACAATGGCGCAAAATTTTAAACAACCTATTGTTAAAGGCTTAGCATTTTATTAGTTGGCAATTTGCTAAATATTTAGTAATTTATTAGCACTCCGAAAATTTTAATCCTTTTTTTCGTTTTACTATCTAGTATAAAATAATAATTACCGCATGTATTAAAAACGGAGCATATGAACACGCCTAAACAATGACAGTTCGTAAAAGAAAAACAAAGCAAACAAACCTAAATCTAGGGAACGGACCTAATAATTTGAAATGTCAGAAGTCAAAGTGACAACCTACAATTTATTTTGTTATTTTATTTTGCGTAGTTGCTGTTCGTTGTATAGGTTTGTATTTATTTTATAATATTATTTCAATTTCCTTTTTAAAAATAATCATGTCGATTATAGAATCCTCAATATTGGATCCGCAGTGATTCTCAGTGCATTGCTCTCTTCTCTTTTCTCTTTACCCATTCTCCTAAAAAGAAAAGAGAACACCTGTACTGAAAACAGTGCGGATCAAGTATTGCGGATTCCATAATCGACATAAATAATCTCCTTTTCACCAAAAAGCGAAAAATTTGCTGTTTTGGAGGCAGAGAAGAATTTAGCAGAAGAAGAATACAATAATAAAGTGAGAATTTATCAAGTTAATTAAAAATGGTTAGCTTAAGTGTGTGTATCAGAATCAAAACCCATTTTATCCACTTTTAGAGATTTCGAGTAAATCGAGAAAAACTATTTTCATTTAAACAAAATTCAATGGGTTTTGTAATTAACTACAGATTTTGTGGTCTGAAATGAGATTTAGGATTCAAACTTGGGCCCATCGTATGTGTTTGAATGATACCAATAAAAACTCATACTTAAGTCATTTTTGTTTAAAAGTGGATATAATGGGTTTTGATTTTGATCAACACATGTATTAGTATAGTACCCGTATCCAGAAGTTCAGTGTTTTTCCCGTAATCCAAACTGCATGTCGCGGATGATGTTTTTAGTGGTGCAGAACGCCTTCAAGGATTTTGCTGGTATTGCTAAGGAGAGATATGGGACGATATCCAGAATCGGGGCACCTATGTATATCGACTTTCTTCTACATCGGCACTATTTTCTTCCATCTTTTCGGAAAATAGAAATTGTTGATGATGAATAGCACTATGACTTGAGGAAACTTCATTATGATGTACTTGGAAATCATGTTTGGTCTGGATGATTTCTTAGATCGTTCATTTTAGATTAGCTCGGCTACTTCTCGGTGTTGGTGAAACTTCCAGTCAGCTCGGGATCACTGGCTAAATTACGCTTCTTAGCCTGTGCAGGGTTTTCCATAGCTTTCATAAATTTTCTCTTGAATGTTTACTAAATCGCAAGAATTAAAATTGTTCGTACATAACTTTTCAAAATTATAGACATCAGTTGGTCACCCTATAAAGCCACAAATACAAATATAACCTTACCTATGAAATGAATTAAAGTTTCGTAAATGTATTATTTTTGCGGCCATATCTTTCGTCAATTTAATTCAACATAAACACCTTACCACCTGTCAACATCAGCATTCACATTTTTAAGTTCATATTCGACCAAATAAACAAACATTTTCAATCTTCGAAACAATCTAAATCCATTTTCAAGACTCTATACCTATCTCCGCGGAGAGAGGATGGAGTTTGATCAAAGGTGATGGAACAAAATAGCACCTTAGAATTCAATTTAATAAAATAACGACACGTGCTGGACATCATTTTTTTTAAGATTTTTTTGTTGACAAAATAACGAAAATTTAAACTTTTATCTGGCCCCTCCCTCTCGTCGTCTCACACTACTTTTTCATCTAAAAACGATATTAGCTGTCTGACAAACAATACAAAACTCACCTTCATGTAGCACCACAGTAATATCTTTGATATTTCTAAGGAAAATTCAAATTAGAAAAGCCAAAGAAAAGGAAAACCCATAGCCACCATGACGACGAGGACGACGAGGATGATGATGTTGATGACGCCGTCATCAGTGAATAACAATATACAGTGTTATTCTATAAGGAACAGGCCATCATCACATTTGTTAAGGGAAATCTCAATTAGTCAGACACAAAAGCTGCCTTGTTTGCCTCAATCGGGCGTTGAGCTTTCTAAGGATTCGCTACATTCAAATGGATTGTGATTTCTGAATACCTATGCTATATAGACTTCTCTTATCCTGCAGGATGTTTCCAAACCAAAACCGTTATCCTGTGTCAGAGTGTAAAAGTTGTTAATTACAGAAGCGTACGCTCCCGCTTCCATCAGTGAATTCAATTGTCTTGACTATCACATAAATTAGTTTAAAATTTCATTAAGACAAATTATTGTGTGTCAATATGTTGCCAGGAAGGGGTGGGTGGGGTTGTATTTGTATCTTTGTATCTACTGTGTGTCATGGGAAACAATATATCCCGTCGGGGTTGGCAATGGATAAAGGATAAATCATGAGAATGCCGACGGCATTGTGTATAAAGGTGGCATTGCGGCTTGTATTGTACCACGGGGGTGGTTGTGTGTGAGTTGGTAATTAAACAATTATTACAAGAAGCCAAACAACCCCCGATGGCTGGGGGCTATAAATTATAACTGTTCCTTAAGTCATTCTACTCTCTTTTATTGGAACTAGGACGTCGCCGCCGCCGGAGTTGGTGTCGGCTAAGCAAACATTCATCCAATTGAAGGGGCACTTTGAGTGAGTCTTATAGGCAGATTTGCAATACTGACCCACTGCAAGAAGTCGAGAAGAGAATTGCTGGAAATGTGGAAAACCACTTAGGTTAGGAGGAGAGAGAGAAATTTGGTTTTACTTGTGTGTTGTGTTTATGAATGTGCCAAATTCATAAACAATCATAATACATATACCTACCTACTACTAGGACTTGTGCCGTTATTGTTGTTATGGTTGTGTGATTTGTGTTTTTTTAAGCGATGCGTTTGGTAGCTAGGTACCTTTAATGTAGTTATAAGTATGGTGGATCACGTTGAGCGGCTTATTGCCTGAAGATGATTTTTTTTCCCGAATTCGTCCTGGCATGTAATTACATTAATTTTTAAACACTGCATTTATTTTAATAATTAACATATTGGAACAGGGTTGGCTTTTCAAATGCACATATATGTATATAACACACACAGAACAATATGTTTATGTTTAATGTTCATGCTCGTAGAACACCCCGGGCTGAATACATTTATATGTACAGTAGGTATACGAGGAACAATCGTTGAATGTTGTAGTTGTTTAAATAGTATTGTTCCGCAATATGCAATCTAATTAATATTGTTTGACATGAATTTAAATATCCACATATACGTAGGTATACCACAGAACTGAGTTATAATTCGCAAAATATAAATATAAGACCAAAGTCAATTGAATTGCAATTTATTCAGTGAAATGAAACAGAGCTATTTAAACCCAACTTTTGTAGATATAAACGAACTATAAATTTAATGTTTTGTTATTTGTTATTTATTTCTAACGTGTTGAAATTTAAATAGTTATTCTGTGGGACTCTTACCGCAGGATAACCATTTACAGATCATGAGCCAAACTTTAAAATATCGACAGATGATTTTTTCTTTTTCCATTTTAAATCGCATCAGACGAAGTTTAAAGCTTTTAAACCATCAACTTATCAAGCTTGTTTCGTCTAAGTCTCCGAACATTGTCTCATTTGCATTTAAGACAATCTCCACTTTCGATTTAATTTGATTTTACAGTCGATCATCGTATATGATATATATAGTATGTTTTCTAACCACTCTTGTGTTTGAAGGTATATCAAGTTGATCGCTGTTTCTTACCAAGGGGCATTTATTTTTCCAAAAAAAGTTTTTGGTGGCTTTGGATGGTTCCTTGAGTATAGGACATAGGTATGTGTTTTCTTGGTACAGCAACCCCAGTAATTTATCTGCTTTAAATAAAATAACTTGACAAAAAAAAATAATTGAAATATTTTTTAAGATAGTGTTTCGCCCAGGTACGACAGTTGGACTCATCAGCAGATGCTGCCGTACCCTAAAGACGCGAATTATGGTCGATGCTTACCGATTCTTATAAAACTCGCAGCATGAATTCACTGTGAATTCTATATTTCTAAGAGAATGATTTTTACATAAAATTCATAAAAAAACAGTCATCGGGTGTTATTTTTTATGAATCTCGATTCAAAAAAAAATTTATCGAAGAACTTTGTTGAAGACCAGTGATCATAATTTTCCTGAACAGTTTAATGCTCTTGCCGATTTCACTTGTATTTTAAATTCATAGAACCTAGGAATAAATGTATTAAATTTATGTACTGATACATGAAGACTTAAAAATTATAGGAATAGACATTAAACTCATGAATTGATACATGCAAGCAGGTTTATAAGAACCATCCATAAAACTTAGGACTGTATTCCTAATTTCTATGTATTTTTCATAAAAGAGTGCAATTTTTAGAGCATGAACCGTTCATGCTCATATGAATAAAATCATGAAAACTATGATCAGTGATTTTAAATGAAATTCTTCCATACACATTTTTTTAAGAATGGAGATTCATAAAAACAACACCCGTTCATGAAATTTATGACCGTTTTTTCATGAATTTTCGGAGAAAATCTGCTATTTTAGCTCTATGATCGCCGTTCATAGATTTTATGTACAAAATTATTTTCGGTGTAAGAAAATCTTTGTACCATATGTATGTAACTACACATACCTGTGATTTTGTCTATATCCTTAAAGAAAGCAAACATTTATACATTTTGATGATAATTCATTTCATTTTGATCGGAAAGTAGAATTTAATTTTTACAAAAACTTTAACTCTTTCATCAAGAATCCTACATTATATATGTACAGTCCACTTAAATACGCATATACCTACAGATCAATTTCTTTGAACCTCTTTTATTTACAAGCAAATTAGATAGGTATTCTAAAAACAAGACAAATTTTCTCGAAAATCTGGCAACTTATCACCAGGTGCAGGGTAAATTAACTTTGTCACTCAGGTTCGATTTGGATTGTTTTTGATTTAAAGTTGCCCCGTCAACTCAACTTGATTCTTGGATATACTCAAAATTATTTTTCCCGCTCTTTTTCCTCTTATGCCTTAAGGTAATCAGCATTCCTCCCTGTTAAAAAACATCATACCATGTTCTCATTTTACTAACAGATCCTATCCGTCTTACTTAAACTGTAAGCTTTACCCATATAATGTACCTATAGCTCAGCGTTTTATACACCGCGAAGAAAAATCAAAATCACACCTTTCGGAATTTCAACTCGTGCCACATTTTGTGCACATTTTCATTTCAAAGAAGATAAACAAAAAAAAAACTCGCTAAATTATAGCTTCACGCCCTCTTCTTGAAGCCCTTAAATCAATTCATATGTATAGGTACAAGAAGCATTATTTATTAGTGTGCCTTATTGTCTACTTGTGTCTTTGACAATAGAATGTCCTCCAGCACCCTTATTACCATTTGATAACATCTTCACCATCACCAGCAGTAGCAGCAGCAGTGCCGCCACCGCCCGTAAACGCCTGCTTGGAAATTTTATGAAAAAAATATCCTTTCCAAGGCGTACATAAGGTTAAGGATACCGAGGAAAAACATTACCTTTAACATAACACGGCTATGTTGTAGGTATTATCAGATGACAATTTGCAGCCCATCAAAATGTAATTTTCCCGTTTGCACATCACACGAAGGCGAGATACATTCTTAAATTTGTTGTCAACGACTTCCGACAGATGTTAGACGGTATGACGACGACAACATGAAGAACGACGATGACGATATACGCTAAAGAACATACTTTTAATCCTGCGAGTATAAATCCACGGTGGCAGCATAAATCCTTTGGATCGTTCGTTGCCATCAAAAGTGGGGTGGAAATTGAAACATTCTTGCAGATGACACGTTGTGACACAAGGATATTAACTTGTCTAGCATGTTGATTATGACTTAATAATATAGAAAAGATGACATTTTCAAGATAAATATACCTCCATCATGAATCAACAAAAAAGATTATAATTTTGCAAAATTTTAAAAACCTCGGACTAATTTCGTTAAACCTTGAAATATATCCATGAGGACTTATCATGTCCTGCACTCTTCAAAAAATAAAAATGCGACCCACGGAAATGTATCTGGATCATGAAATTCATTTTAATTGGAGTGATATAATATCTCCATTTTAGAACTCGAGAGGACACTTATGCTCTTTAGCATTTTAGCAACAACATAAAAGAGCCTTAGTCACATCATCGCAGAGAACCATGTTGCAAAGATGTTATACCTACATATATTGTGTGTATAATATGGTGCAGTGGCTTAGCATAAGTACCAGCAAATGTTTTCGTATTGTTTAACACTTTAAGCAACTCTCTCTCTTTCGTTGGCTTCAATCGGGGTTAAAAGAACACAACACAACACACACACTCGATGCGAATAATATGCGAACCTCAGTACAACACCAAAGACATAATAATAACGTCATCATGTCGACCTCGAATTTAGTCAAAGTTGCCAGATATCTAAGTACATCAAAATTAGTACATTAGTTTTTAATATTTATTGATGTAAGGTTAAAAAAATCATATGCTTATTTTTGAAATATCGAATTTTCAAAAAAAAAAAATATTTTTAAAAATCCAAAGTTTGTTTTTTGAAAATTTTGATACGCAATGCTCTTGTATTAAAAGTGCAACTAAAATCGGTTTAACAGAAAATGAGAAGTCGAAAATCAAAAAAGTGTTAATGTTAATAATGATTTTATGTAAGATTTGTTCCAATATTGGAGATTGGAACAAATAAACAAAATCATGAATATCGTTTTTCAGACTAAACACTAAAGTGTTGTTGTTCATTCAAACCTTCAATATTAATATGATGGTGCGAAAGCTTGGGAGCCTAACTGCAAGTGTGTTATAACACAAAAACCCCTTATACGTTTTTCAGATTGTTCTTAACGGTTTTAAAACACTTGTATATAGTATAGGTTATAAGAATATTTTTTGTTTAAAATCTGACAGATAATTTTAAAAAACCGCCGGGTGAAGTTTGCTAAAAATCGACAAATCGTTTTTTTTTTCTGATAATTAAGTTTTAAAAAACAGATTTTGAAACTTTTTTAAAAATTGAAAAAATGAAATTGAAAATTTTATTTAGTTTAAGACATTGCCCAAAAAACCGTTCAAAATCAGTTTACCTAAGTTAAAGAGTTTCCGTGAAAATCCAAAATGAAAAAAAAAGGTTCCATGGGCACGTTTTTGAGAAAAATAAGATTTTCTTTGATTGTTAAAAAATTCTATGCGGATGCTACCGTTATTTTTGGTTCTAAAAAATTAAAAAACTTCTTTCACGACAACAGGGCAAGTATTTTTCAAGACCTACCACTCAGAGCACCCGATTTGAAACTCAGAACCGTTGCAAAATCGTGACGCTGAATTTTGTAATTCGTGACGGGAATTTGTATGTCGGTTTGACATGTCACTGACAGCTCCATAGAAAAATTTTTTACCCCCATGCCGCAAAAGAAGTTTTACTTCAAAAAAAAAACATGTAGGGGGAATGTCCACGAAATACCAAGTTTAAATAAAATCGAACCATCAGCACAGACTCAGATCATATATCAAAATTTCTTTCATGTTCGAAATGCGCCTTGTGCTCCAACAATTTAACGATCAGTCCAGCGTTTTGATGAACTATGGACTGTCTGTGATCTTCCGAGTGCTGGATTCAATAATTGGTTAATGAGCCATAGCTCACACAGCTCGTGCGACAATGGCTTTTCGAAGGGAAATTTTTGGTGATCGGATATAATATCACGTTTTTCTAATTTTAACTAGCCAAAGCGTTCTCCCGAGTTAAAGGCTCCAGTTTTTTTTCTTTGGGGCTACCTAAAAAGTAAAGTGTATACCAATAAGCCAAGAACCATGCAACTGCTTAAGGTCAATACCCGAGACCTAGGCATTCTAAGAAAAACAAACTGAAAATGTTTTAGATAGAGCACGTAAGGTCGAAGCAAACAATGGACATCATTTGAGAGATATTCATGTCGATTATGGAATTCGCAATACTAGATCCGCTCAGTACAGTGTTCTCTTTTCTTTTCACGACAAATGGGTAGAGAAAAAAGAGTGTACTGCTCTGCGAATCACTGCGGATGCAGTATCGCGGATTCCATGATCGAAATGATTATCTTTAAAACCCAATGCGAACATATTTCCAAACCATAATCTAAATTTTATTAAATGCCTAGGTTAAATAAAATCAGAAAGAAAAATCTTATTCATCAAATAAATCATAAACATACTTATGCGCCCCCTATACATTATGTTATATATGTAGGTAGTAAGAATATCTATTTTTCTGTTTTTATTGGAATCAGCCGGGATTAAAAAAAATCTCATCTGGCAACTTTAAAATAATTTTGCAATTCTACAACGATGTACTAAAATCACCACAAAAAAGCAGCTCCATAGCTAGCTACCTATAACGACTAACAATGGAATCGCTAAAACGAGACCATAATGATGCTGATGCTGATGCTGATGCAGTCATCTTCGTCGTGGCAGTAGGTTAAACAGGATGAATTCCAAACGAATAATAATTCTTAGAGGTTAAAGGGTGTGTTCTCCGCACCTCGGCACAAATTATGAATAAAATTGTACTCCGCTCAGCGCATTGTGCATCGTCAAAACGTACATATGATTGAAAAGACATCAAATATCCGGCACAGATCCGCTGCCACGTCTAGTGTAGTGAGTGGTAGTGAGTGCCGAGTGAGCGCAGGGTTGCCGTTTATTTCATCCCCTTTTTTTTTTTGCTATCATCAATAATTGCAAAACAACCAGAAACAAAACCTCATGGAATAAAACAATTTGCTGTGCTTTTAAACAAACCCACAGCAAAAAAAAAAATCGCAGAGAAAAACGTAGAGTAATCCCATTCCAAGGATTGTAGGTACATTTCACATTTTATTTTTTAAGGAGGAGGTCGCGGTCGGAGTGAATGCTTGGCGAGTGGAAAAGCATTTAAATGTTTTTTTTTTTTTTTTCATTTTTTTTTTTGAATGCGAACAAAACTCGACATAATTGTTTGATACGTATTTGGCGGGTTTCGAGCGATGAACTTAAAAACGATGATGCTCAAATGGCGGGCCAGTTTTTTTTTTTAATTTTATTTTTTTGCTTTTTTATTTTACATCATTCACTTAAATAATACAATGGCAGTTTGAAATCGGTTACCAAGGGGGTGAACTCTGAAACTCTGAAAGGACTACATTTAAATTGTGTCGCCGCCACCGCTGGTACATAGCTGAAGCTGTTCCTGTTGCTGATGCTGTTATACGGAAGTGGTGTGTATCTCGGGTGTATATTATAAAGGTAGAGAAGTATGAGAAGCAAACCAATAAAATTATTACAAGATATTCAAATTTATGACTTGACAGCTGTCGATCAAAGAGCAAAATTATGATCTTCGATGGGAGTTTTATTGACGGAAGTCGGGTGGCGATTATCCTATAGGAGTATTGTTTTCAATAAAATCTCATGAATAAACTATGAGGTGTCTCGATTGGAAAATAATTATGATTGGTTTCGGTGTCATTATCCTCCGGAAAGATCCAGAAGAAGAAGAAGCTAAAAATTATACATGGAAAGTGACAGTTTTTAGGGTGATGGGTAGAATTGATATGGACCTTCTTCATAAAGTAATTGCTTAAAAGAATTTAAATCAATATATTTATGAATTTGATTGTACAAATATGTGCCTATTTCAGAACACACATAGTTTATTTAAGCTAAGGATACCTACATTGTTTGGTTAATTTGCATGACAAGGATGTGCATATTTATACAGGATCATATTTTTTTAATACATATGCATGTACGTACATATGTACATAGGTACTTAGTTGGGATAACATTCAATTATATCTACTCATAATCATAAACCTATTTAAATTATCTGAACTCGTTTTATTGGTCTATCAATTTTTGAAATTATTAAAAATCATAATATTCTTATAGTAAACTAAAGTGTAGCCAAAAATATGGAAAAATGAAAATATTGGATTTTTTAATTGAAAAAACAATCGGAAGATAATTGAGTACAATATATATTTGGATCCTAATTTTGTGGGCTTTAGGTCTTCTTTGTTTAACTTTTTTTGTTTAGTAGAAGACATTCCGCACGTGGTTACGTGCTTCTTCAGGTCTTTATAAAATTTAAGTGTAAGTAATTGATATATTTAACAAATACGTATTAATTTTTTAAATCTTATAGAGACCTGAAGAAGCACGTAACCACGTGCGAAACGTCGTCTATTTGACAAAAAAAGCCCACAAAATTAGGATCCAGGTCACGAAATAGGAATTATTTATTATTGATAATTGAATACTATCGTCTCAGAGGTATAACATATTAATTAAAAAAAAAAAGCAGAATTTAAAAAAATGAAAGTATAACAACATGTAGGTACGTGATACCTCCTGATCCCGCAGACACTCCCTTACCCGGACACGGACAAGAATATCAGCCGCTATTTTTCAAATTTAAATCTCTTAGGCGGACAAAAACCTTTTGTAATTTGTAAATTTCAACTATTATTTTCATCGACACTTTCCCATATCTTCTCTTACATTAAAAACGTTCCCACTCGTTAGCAGCGGCAATAGATGCGAACGAACAACATACACTAACTAGAGTGCGTGAAGTTAGCCCCCCTTTTTTGGAATTTGTTATTTTTGAAAGTTGTTCCATGTTGTTCCCGATTTGTTCCGCATTGTTCCAAGTTTTTTTTTTAAATATTCAAAAAAGGGGGTTTTGGAATTCACTAAATCGTCAAAAGCTGAAAAAAGCGCCGCGGTTTTTTATTTTTGCCAATTGGCGTTTTTCTTTTTTACCTCAGAGCAGATCACCGAGCTGTCAAAAATTAATTCTATGTATCTTTTTTACCTCAGACAAATCAGAGCACATATAATTCGTGTTTCTTTTTTCCATCTGAGCAATCTCGGAGCATGATCTGTATGCTCAGAATAAAATGACCGAGCAAATCGAGCAAAACGCTGAACGAAGCCAACTTCATACATTTTTTATGTAATTTGACAGATTACTATGCATATGACATCTTCAGTGCTCAAGTGTGTTTCATAATTAAATCTGAGGGCTCTGATCATAATCTTGATCGCTCAACCTCTGCTCAGAGCTTTGCTCAGAGCCAAAAAAGAAAAACGCCAAATGTTGCGTTCGTCGCTCGAGGTCAAAAAATTGACTTATTCACTAGTCCTAATATCATAATCAACTCAGCAAAAAATCATAACTACCGGATCTGACGTAAGGTTTCTCTCCTTCTCCTATATGAGACGACAAGGTTAATCGGACTACATATATATGTACATATAGTTGAAGCAATTTTTAAGTTCATAAAAAATCACAATGACGCATTAAAAACTCATACATATAAGTACACATATTATATGGTTCGTAAGTTTGATTATAAAATAGATAAGCTAAACAAATAGAGTTTAAAAATATATGTATATTTCTTATTAATGTCTAGTTATAATATTATATGAAATAAAAAAACTGACTACTTTTTTAAAGAATATTTAATTTGGTATATACAGTCCGTAACATTGGGATAGCCTCACACATAATTTATTTTACATTTAACTGTTTTTGGTACTTCTTTGAGGTCTTATTTGTATTAAGTAGCAAGGCAATATGGTACTACTATTAAGAGAAGTTTTGACTAATTTCTAAAAGCTAAAGGAATTTTCTGAGCTAATTTCGTTTGCAGTCACCAAAATGCGTATTATTTAATCACAATAATTATATAGTAGAAATTAAAACCAATTGATTAATTTTTAGAAAATGATTTGTATTTATTTTCTGTAGTTAAAACAATATTTTAGTGCTTTTTAGAGCCCTCGCTTGTTTTAAATTACGTCAAAAATGCGAACGTTTAGGAAACCATATCAAATCAATGTTCAATTCCGTAACAATCGCAAACGATTCCTTAAAAATCTAACGAAATTTTAATCCTGGCCACTTTGAAAGCTACGATGAACTATACTTTTCTTGTGTATATCCTCCTATCTCCATAAACCTTGCGTTTTTGACAACCCAACACATTTTTAATGAGATTAGGCCCAAAAGTTATAAGGGTCCAAAAAGCAGATTTCAGCTATTTTTCATTAACATCAGAATTCCCAAACTTTACTCTTCTCCCAGAAAAAGTTGTTGAAGAATATAAGTTATTAGAGATAAAAGCCCGAGATAACGATTATAAAATGTGCTTTGAAATCAATGACATTGAAAAGTTTTGGTTTCTGGTGGGCAATTTATAAAACCATTTAGATGTGTTTTTGTTCAAAAATTTATATGAGTTTGTTATAAAAATACTAACTTTGCCCCATAGCAGCGCTTGCGCTGAAAGATTTTTTTCGAAATTAGCTTTAACTGAAAACAAAGTTACAAACCGTCTTAAGGTAGACACTTGTAACTCCATGCTTTCTGCATTAAATTTGCTGTAGGATAAGCCAGTTGAAGACTGGAATCCAGGCTCAAATTTAATTCTAAAATACAGAAAAGAAGTTCCTAACAATTTGTTCTTAGAATTATTTGTACCTACGTACTTATAGGTATATACATTTGTGATATCGTATAACTATATGAATATTAAAGTAAATTTATGCTTATATAGCTGTATATACATAAGTATGAACATTTGGTTTAATTAACTATTGAAAAATTGACCCTAAATATAATTTCTGTTTCGAAGTTTATGTTGTTTTAATAAATATATAGTTTATTTTTTGTTTTGTTTCAGAGAGAAGCTTTTATGTTTAGTTTTAAGAAACTGTTCGAATTATAACGTTTAAAAATACATATATTGGTGTTTTATTATAATTTTATGGGGGACTCTTTTTTTTCGCCCAGGACTCCTTTTTTTGACTCTTTTTAAAAATTCTCAAAGGTAACGCTGGATTAGGGTGCTCAAGATAACTGCTGTTTATTTTAGGTTTACAACGTTTTAATACAATCTGTGTAAATCGTCGCATTGTCTTGCTGCAAAAAAATTGACAGTGGTCCTAAAATACACCTGAAACTGAGGCAAGACTGTTTCCAATAAGGTATTGCATTATTTCGTTGTCATTTCACAGTCTACAAAAACTAAATCAACAGTGCCATGAAATGATAATGCATTCGCATACCACAACTTATGCCTCACGGCTATGATAGCGATCAAAACACAAATTTTCTTTTCTTAAATCATGCAAGTAGTAGTAATATCCATCGGGTGAGTTTAAGTAATCTTTTTTTCAACATGTAAAAAGATCAGTTTTTGCCAATCGTTTGTAACGGATGCTGCCTTCAGAATTCCATGGCATTCGGTATCTTGTTAAATTAAGCTGCTATAGTTTACGCGCATTGTCTAACGGAGCTTTTTTCTTCAGCTTTAAGTGCTTTAGGTGTCCGGTACTTCTGATAACCCGACTTAAGGTCATAACTTCTAACCCAGCTCCATGTCTCGATTTGTTCAGCGTGGGGTTGTATTGTAATTGGAAGCTTATCATTTTATTTTCGTCATTGGTTGATAAGAAAGAATTAAAAGAGTACGTCCTTTGAAGTTTTGTGCGTACTTTAACGGATTTTTAGAAATAATTGCATAGCAATTTGGTACTTCGTACAATTTGCTGACCAATAAAACGTTTCTTCAGTCCCTGCTTCCGATAGCCCTGTGTTGGGAATTTCTGTAGCCGTTTTGTCTACCCATTTGAACTTTTAAATTGAAAAAATCACAAAATATAATTGTTTTATCACTTCTGGTAAATTTTCGAGACCTACGCGGATATATAGCTTAATATGTTTAATAAAATCAACTGAAGCAAATTC
This sequence comes from Epistrophe grossulariae, assembly GCA_929447395.1. Classification (NCBI taxonomy): domain Eukaryota; kingdom Metazoa; phylum Arthropoda; class Insecta; order Diptera; family Syrphidae; genus Epistrophe; species Epistrophe grossulariae. Next base: position 2,082,732 of record OV839566.1, read on the forward strand.
AAATTTTACAACGATCGTTTAAGTGACTGTAAACAAACAAGATCAGAAAATTAAGTTAACTTTAAGAAATTTGTTTAAAAGTTGTCTTAATTTCAGAAAGCGTTCTCTATACCTTGTCTTTAAATTATATATTGCTTTATGCACAAATCAAAGAAGTATCAAAAACAGTTATATAACTGAAAGAAATTCAAAGTGTGAGTCTATTCAAGTGTTACGGACTGTATGTACAAATATTTATCTTGGTATAAGTAGTAAGTACATATATCAAAGAATTTATTCAAGGATTAACCAGTTGGTTAATTTTTTTTTAGAAGTTGTCGTTTTCCACAATCATATAGCCTATATAGGTACATACTATTTAAACATTCTAAGCGTCAATAGATATTGGCTATATACCGTCCACGAAAAAGTCAAATTAAAAAAAAAACTTTCTTATGCACATACATACATAAATATCGATTTTTGGAACAAGCTAATATACTAAAAATTAGTTAATGTTTTTAATAATTATTTTCTTATTTTTTCTAGGTATGTAGAAACTTGAATAACTGTTTAACAACTTAAATAAGACTGAAGCTATCGTACGAAAGTTTGCAAATTATATCTTTTTGGTGTCAAAAATTGTATTTTTTTAAATTGCTAATTAGAAAAAACATTTGAAAGTTACAATTTTATACACCAAAAAGATATAAATATTTTCCTATTTTCGTACACTTACCTGAACATAAAATAATAACTGTTTGCTACAAAATCGGGGTTTGAGGAATATATGGAGATTGAAGCATTTATTAATCATATAGCACCAATTTTGTTGGTTCGCGCAACAAATTAGCTACAAATTTAGATGCAAAAAAGTGTAGATATACAAAAACTATATCCCAAAATAAGACACGTGTTCGACGTACGATATAGGTAAGTACATGGCCAGACTAACCATATGTGCAATATGTGTAAATGCACAGGGCGCAAAATTCTGAGGGCTCATTATCACGAGCAAGATTACATTTTCTTCTGATCTTGCGCAAACAAATATGTATTGCCATGTGCATTTAAACCACATAACTTGTTCAAATAATCCCAAAATAACATCCAACACAATTGATTCTAAGTTATCTCCTACACACCGACTAACATCACTTTCATTGTTGCATTCAAGGAGAATTTAGCTCAAAATGTCGTGAAATTAAAGATCTCACTAGAAATTAAAAAATCTTAACACAAAAAGTTGCACGCCACCTCATCTGTGCAAGTTATATTTCATACACGCTGAGTCCCAAAATTAACAGGGGGAAATATGGCAAAGAAAAAACATATTCATACTGAATTATGTGGGCTACAATTCGTGCAAGTTTTGTATTATACACCGTACCTGTGTATGGGACTTCTCATCTACGAAAAAAAAAACAACAACAAAATGTCTCCGAAAAAGAGAACAGGTACCCAGTGGGAAATTTTTAAAAATTCAATGGTGGATGATCTGCTTTTTCCTTGAGGAAAATGAGCTGCACCCCCTTCTCTTGTGCAGAATACATTGAGGAATTTAACATGGACATGTCATTGGCGGGGTGCACATGCCACTGTCTCGATGAAAATTCCACAACTAAATCACTACCTCCTAGGAAGTTGTTTATTCCCACTTGGACCGAGGATTCCGATAAAAAATATGATGAATATTCAACGAAGAAATCTCTAAACAAAATTAACTTGTTTATTCATTAGATCATTAATTTTTGATGAAAATTCTCTATAAACTCACTAAATAATTTGGATTTTTTGTACCTACCTCAATATTTGCCGATGAAAAATATGGTGAATATTCAACAAAGAAATCACCAAATAAGTGTTACTTGGTTATTGATCAGCTATATATTTTCTATGAAAATTGTGATGAAAATTTAGTAGTGAAATCATTAGGGAATTGGGGGCTGCTGTACCTCTTTCATTTATAAATTAGAAAAATACTTCTGCTTAGCTGGAGCGATTGAATATAATTCAATTAAAAGTTCAAGTGACCTCAACTCCAAAATGCGTCTCTAGTCAATGATTACCGACTCTTACAAAAACCACAGCATGAACATACTGTGACTTTTATTTTTTCTAAGGGAATTTGTTTAAATTCAGACACTTTTAATGGTCATAATATCATGAATGTATGATAAAAGTCGTTAACTGATGAACCTGATCGATGTCACTTGCAAAAAAGGGCAATTTTTATCTCTTCGTTTGCTCGGGGTAATGTGGAATAGTCTTTTGCATGTGTATCAGTGCATGTGTATGCAAATATAAAAAAGGGCCGCTTTCTACAAATCTTGCACAGGGCGAAAGTTTTGCTGAGGACGGGTAGGTATACCATGTTTAAAGAAAATTACGCAATAGCTGAGCAGAGAGACTGACAGAATTGCGACACCATCTTTTCATGTACAGTAGAATCTCAGAAAAATGAACGGTTCTATAAGATGAACAGCTCGGAAAGATGAACGAAATATTTTACTTTTCAGTGTTCAAATAGATGAACGGGTTGATATTTTGTACTCGAAAAGATGAACACTTTATTCCCAACATTTTTGTTTACTTTTTCTTTGCCTTTTAGTTCCTCTTGAACAGTACTTGCTTTACTTGTTAGGTAAATAATATTTAATGTTTTTATTTATAAATATATCTTTTTCCTCAACGAAATGTTGATGCTCGAAAAGATGAACAAATTGAAAAGATGAACGGACCCTGTTTCACATCTGTTCATCTTTCCAAGATTCTACTGTATTTAATTAAGAAAAAGATAAACATAAATTTACCTGTATACCTCTCATACAAAGATCGGGAAAATCGAAAAAAACATATAAGAACAAATAATACGAAATTAAAATTTAAAAGAGGTTATAGGTATACAAAAAATAAACATTATACGTTTTCACATATCCTTATAGGTATCTCTAGCTCATATTATATGTATGAGTTAGTTTTTTTTAAACCATTTAGTAATATTTAAACTACATATTTGTACCTAAGTTAAAAGTATATTCAACTGAATTTTATAACATTTATTTAAATTTTTATGGTTTGACATTTTCGAATATTTCAAATATTTCAATTATTTACTTCTATTTTTATAAACACAGAATGGAAATTTGTTAGAATTATAAATTATAAAGAAGTTTACTAAACTTCAGTTCAGTATAACATGAGTTTACCAAATTAAAATGCATTCACGCCATTAAAAAGGTGAATTTTAATTCTTGTGATAATTTTATATGCAAAATATACGTATACAAAATATATGTACATACGTGTACAAGTTAAAAAAAAATGAGCAAAAATTTTAGGTACACCCGAAATACTTTTCAAATATCTTTTTTGTGTGATTTTACTTTTAAAGAATTGGTCTTATCAAACACAAAAAAAAAAAATGTTTTAGAGCAAGATAAAACATTTGCATACCTTAATTATGTATAGTTTGTTATTCAACGCCCAGCCATTCTATAACACACCAGCGATAAATTGAATACATATATGTTATTAAAAACTGTACATCAGTTCACCACTTGCGAAATTATTCATATATTTTTCAGATAACCGTTTCAGGAAATTCCATTATATGTACCTACTTCAAATTTTAGCCGTACCTACCTATATTTACATGTATAAACATTCATTCTGTTCGGTTTTTTTTTTTTAATAAAACAGCTTGAGTAGGTACTTTTTTTATCTTTTTGAATAAATAATTAACAAACTTATATTACATATAAATACGTAATTACCACATGAACATTTTTAACTGTTCACATGTGTTTAACACTTTTAGAAATTAAAATATGTAAGAAAAAAGTTCAATTTTCTCGGTGATCAAGTTAACGCTTATACCTTGTACCTACTCAAAAAGAATTTTGTATCTCAAAAAATACAGAAAATAATTCCACTTAAAGTTAAAAAAACATTATTTTCTTATGTAACTTTATCTCTATATCATGGTAGGTACCTCGATTTAAATACTTTTTCCATCTAACAAAAAACTACCCCCAGATTGTTCAAAAAAGATAAATGCCATCCAACCAACCTTTGATTCTGCGTTGAAATGGTTTTCATAGATTACAGGATGCACACATAAAATGAGAATACAATATTATCTTGCATTAATCCTTATCCTTCCTCAGATTTTTATAAGGTTGTATCCTCAAAAACCATTTCCAATCACACGTGTGATGAATTTTAAAAACATTTTTAAACCTAACGACCAACATCTCTTTGTCGAAAAAAACGCTTATCGCTATTGCAGACCATTCACGCAAATGGCCAACCGTCCTTAAAAAGGGAAATATCCTCCTCTCTTCTTCTTACAATCGATAACTTCCAAACATGTGCCAACAAAAAAAAAAGAAAGAAAATAAAGGAGACTGTAATAGATTTCTTATCATGTGTGTGCAATTTAAAATTTAAATCGACACAATCCTTTTTTTTTACATTACCTATTCTTGCTTTTGCGAAATGGCACCAAACGACCAAAGTTGGAATTGTTCCCATTTACACTTCATTGTGTTATCATTTCTCATGGGTATTCCGGGATGGCTATCATTCTGCCCCCACACGACACGACACGATATACGACGACACAACGAAGACCTCGCTACACCAATTGAATCCAACGATCCTTATAGTATTTTATCCTGATGACGGTGGATGAAAGTGTTGGCAATCAATAGCAGATGACGTCATAAACAATAATGCTTCGGCAATAATAATAATAATTAATAAAATTCCCAGATTGTAATTATTAGCAAAATCAGAAGAATGAACTTTCTTCACCCTTATACAAAGGTATATATATAGGAATCAGGAAGGGTGGGTAGGTTGTTTTTGTTTTTATATACAGTTAATTCAGTGCACAGATTGTTTGGGCTCACTGGTAATTGCACGATTTCTTAAATTTATCTCCATCGTAAGTTCAGTTAATTTTATGACAGACACAAGGACTGCATACTAACGCGCCCCCGTTATTATTAAGAATTTTTTCTTAATCATTTATAAACCATCTCCGGCGGCGCTCCGCGTCAGCACAATCCAGAGTCCTTTTTTGTAGAGAGGCAGGCAGAGTGGCAGTAAAATATATAAAATTATTTAACTTTTCTGAAAACTTTTCAAATTTCGTTAATTTTTAGCCAAAACAATTTATTGAGTAAATTAGATATTATCCAGAAGGTGTTCCTCCCTGCAGTTGTTGATGTTTAGAAGATACAGTGTTGGAATTCAGGAGGTGATCTATATGCGGTTCGCCTAGGACCGACCCGATTCAAGGGCCTGTGATTATTATTTTATGTATATCGTTTTGGTTATTAAATAAACGATTTTTGATTCATATATTTAAACTTTGATGAAGTTATTTAAAATTAAATTTGATAAAAATCGTTTTTTCATCCCTTAATATAATATTCTCACTAAATACACTTTTGATGAAATTAAGTGAGAGCATTAGAAGAATCCATCCTAGATGTTGGTTTGCAGGGTGTTTCTAAGCTAATTGTCAATGGTCGTTCGGAAACGCGGACAGTCCCCTCGTTTATGCGGGAAAAAAATTGATGACAAGAATACTAAAACAACGGCAATACTTAAGAAATTATAACATTATTTTTTTTTTAAATCCAGAAATCTGATTTGAAATTACTTGTTTTTAAATAAAATGGTTTCAAATTAAAAATTTTGTACGACTGGGTCACACGTAATTTCTCTTATGTTTGACTCCACTGTGGTCTAAAACCACATAATTTAGATTTATTACTATGATTTTAAAAGAAATAAATAAATAATGGAATCTTATATTTTATGCCACCTGCCAAAATAATTTCACCTGAAATTCTTTTGACACCAACGCGATGTACATCATCTGATTTCTAAAACAAATCTCAACTTATATGAAAAAAATCGTTGTAGCGGATTTTTAAAAAAATAATTTTATATAATTTGTTACATTTTATAAAATTTTTTAAGAAAAAAAAATTGGTACGAAATTTTTTAGCCTTTATTAATGCGGAGCTAAAAAATATTGAATTTTCAAAAAATTATTTTGAATTTTTTTTTGAAAAATCCATAGGTAGGTAGGAATGGCGGTCACGAGCCACCTAGCTCATTGAAAATCCATAATTTGTTTTCATTGAAAATTTTGATATGCAATATTATTCAAACTTGTTAGAAGCTCTTGTGTAAAAAATTTAATAAAAATTGGATCAACATATAACATATTTATGTTCAATAATATGGTAGATCGTAGGTACTGATAATAGGTCACATTAAAATTTTAATCAAAATCGTGGGATCCGTGTTTGAGAAAAAAGAGATTTTTCTTACCGGTTTTTATAAGCACTTGTATGGGAGGTCCGTTATTTTTGGTTATAAGAATAATTTTCTATCAAATCTTGTAGATAATGCTAAAAAACATCTTGGCTGCCAAGTTTAATAAAAATCGATAAAGTCGTTTTCGAATTATAATGTTTTTGAAAAATATTTTGAAACTTTTTTTAAAAATTCAAAATTTTTCCTAAACATTTATTATAGACAATTCTTTTAAAACTTTTCGAAAAATTCTAGATACATACAAAAATTGATCAAAATCAGTTGAACAGTTTTTGAGAAAATTAAAAGTCAAAGAAAACCTTCTACCATTATTCATAAAGTGTTTTTTATAAACCGGTAGCTTTTTAATTTATTGAATTTTTTTTTAAGTTGTGGGCACGTTTTTGAAAAAAAAAGAAAAGATTTTCATTATTTGTTAAAAAAAATTTTACGCCAGGTACCTACCGTTATTTTTGATCTTAAAGAAAATGAAAAAAAAAAAATGTCGAGGAAATGTCCGTAAAACTCTATAAAGTACAAAGTTTATAAAGAGAATCGACTCACCCGTTTAGATTGCAGCCGAAAAGACAGGAAAGACGGACTTCGCTATCATGTCAAGTTGGATCAAAATCTCGAGTTCGATTTTTTTTATGAATCTATATAACTTGCCATAATAGTATCTACGTGATACGTCCTACATTTATATATCGCAAGTAAAAATACCAGACAAAAATTAAACGGAGTTTTGTCACAATTTTATATGCGTTCAAGGACTAATTAAATTTATATTTGATAATTCAATGCTCTAATTTATTTTTATTTGAGTGTTAAAAATCAGACAATTTCAGATCTTCTATGTTTAAAAAAAATTTATTGTAAAAACTATCTATGTATTATTCCCAATAAATTATTCTTTTTGATCAATGAAATTGTCACGCACTGGATTTTTTGTTCGTTCAAGTCTGAAAACATTTTAAATACCCTTGTTCATTATTACAAAAAAATTCTTTATATCTCAATAACTGTTGTAACGATTTTAATTGAACTCCGTTATACCTACATATATAAATAAAGTGAATATAAGCAAACTCCATTTCAAGTTTTTGACATAATATTTACAAATAGATTTAAATCATAATTTTGAGGTTAAAAAAAAAGTCTTATTTTCATATTATTACCGTTTATATCGTTAACGGTTCAAATAAGTTGCCTCAAATTACAGTAAGGTATTCTTATACAAAGACCCATATTGCATTCACAAATTTTAAAACAAACTTTTGGATTTTGTAAAATAGTCCTTAACAGCCCTGTCAAGTCAAACATGAGTTATCTTTAATCTGTGAAAAAGTTCGAAATCTTATAAGCAAAACAAAACTAAATTTAATTCATGTTAATAAGCTAATTCACTCAAGTAGGTGAATTAACAAATAACATCTAAGCCGGATTAGAAGAAAATTGAAGGTCTCATTCCATGCCGACTTAAAAGCTCACCGTAATGATTGAGAGTGTAAGTCACTCACAATAAGGCCCTGGTTGTCAAAGTATTGTTGCGACTCGCGCCACCAATTTATTTATTTATTTTCTCATGCGGGCCTCTTTATAAAATTTAGTCCGATACTGAGGAGAGTACTAATTAATTTCTTCTTAATTGACAATTCGCGTGTTTCATTTTGAATCGTTTGCCCTTTTGACTTTTGGGTCCGACACAAAATTTTCCTTATTTTCTTCTTTTTTTTTAATTTTTTGGCGTAAAAATGTCCCACGCTTTTGACTTCCACAAAGCCAAAAAGACTGCAAAGTTGAATTTATATATCCTTTACGTGGTGGCAATCGACTTTGTGACTTCGTTTTGAAGAAGTTATCACATTTTATTGTATACCTAAATAAAACCTTCCTATATATAAGAGGGGGTGGTTAATGTTGTAATTGAAATGAACGAAAAGGAAAAGGGGTTGTAGCACTTGTTCTTTTATAGCAAGAAGGTATAGAATATGGCAACTGAATAGGCGAGAACTGTGACGAGGGTGGCACGTGCTTGACGGCTATTATCATGTCTCTGTGATTTATCGTCGTCCTCTCCACAAGGGATGATGTATATTTGCTCCTTTCTCTACTTATATGTATATATTTTGATACCATCAGTGTTGTGGAAATTTCTATCTTAAAAAAAAATATGTTTGCTGACAGATTGAGGGAAGAGGATTAAATTTGCGAATATTTTTTACACGATAAAACGCCTGTTGTCTGAATTAAGTGTTTAATGGTCTCTTAATAGAGATGTGAAGGTAAATACTTTTCCTGTCGGAATGATGGGGTGGAAACGGAGCATACCAATACTTTTTAACACCCAAATATAAACATATATCTACTTGGAGTGTTGGAGAATTTTGAAATAAAAATAGAAATAAAAATAAAATGTATACGTATACCTATGTACATACACATCATTGGTTTGGTTTATCAAGATATAGGATATCCTGGAAGTGACATTTCGGTAAGACATCAGAGATCACCTGTGGAGATGTTTTAATTACGCAGGCGACGAAGCTGACTATGATGGCGATGACATGACGAAGGAAACACATTTTTGATTATCCTGTCATCATTATTACAAGGCACAGAAACAGAGAGTGTGAGAGCGAGAGAGCTTAACACTTCCTTTTGATTGAATCCTTTGCCAAGTGTCGAAATCGGGATTCGGGAAGAGCAAAGACATTTCATTTGCAGGATGCGATGCGGAGTGTGTGAAAAACAAGGAAGTTGGAAAAGCATCCCCGCAGGGAGCATCAAAGGCCACTCTCGCCTTTGCCTGTTGTGGTAATAAATTCTGACACATTCATTTATTGCCTGCAAAAATTAATGTAAAAATTCACCACAGTGGTGAAGAGTTGGCATGGGACGATTATGGTGGGGCGGTTAGGTTATGATGAGTTTGGGCTGAAAACAGCTCGTTTGGAAATTTATAAATTTCAATTTTGAAAAATATCACTTTGTCTGGCTGGGTAGGTTAATTGCGTCAACAGTCAGTCACATCCTGTGCAAAATAAATTAAAACCAATTGTCTCATGCCCAGAGGACTATACGCAGAGATAAAGCGGGAGTTTACATATAGTTGGACTTTGTATTTTATAAGGAGTTATTGTATAGAACTGGCCAACACAATGGACAGTAGTTTGTCATTTAAATTTTTGCCCGATGTGCCAATCGAATGTGGTGCGTTGCTCTGATAAATCGAAAGCCATTAATATGTTTTTTTTTTTTAATCAGGTGACAGTGCGAACATAAAATTGATGTTAAAATTAAGCCCTAAATTCTATCTAAGGGCACGTTCAGGACACGTGGCGTATGTGACATCTCTGTAAAAATAACTTTGAGCCATTTTATTTATCAAAGGCAAGGCAAGGGAGGAGGTGTAAAAGCACGTGACATGAAATGTCGTTTAAAATTGCAGCTTCCTAGCTCAGTTCCGCTCATCACTCTCTTGGCTGAGATGACGATGATGATGATGCCTACGGCATATGTTTTTGTGGTCAAAGGCAGTTTCCTTTATAGGTTGACACTGTCTGTGTCCGTTCGAGCGGAAATAAAATGAGTGCTTCTCGTTGGTAGGTATACAAGTGGCTTTAAATTTAATGACAGATTAATGATATCGCATTAGTTGCGGCAGCACTTTAAATTTGTAGGTATATTCAACCCCCTCCCGTTGCGTTGAATGAGAAGTGTTATTTTAGAATTTTATTTTATTTTTCTATACAGAAGTGAATGATGATGATGTCTGGAGATGCTCTTGGAGTTTTTCTTCTTTTTTTTCCACTTCTAAATTTTACTGCATAGTTTTAGGTTGAACGACAAGTTGCATTATTGAAAAGAATATAAAAAGGGGCATTGGCATTTTGAAAAGGTAGTTGAATGGCTTTTTGAATGAAAGCACAAAACTGTACCCACTAAATAAAAATCAAAAATTGGATACTGGATAAAATTGGCTGCAATTTTGATATAAAGATGTGGCACTGTAACCACATTTATAACATTATAGATACAATTCATCTTGTTTCTATAGGACTCGCCTGCCTCAATTCTATATTTGTTTTCAATTTTTATGCCGCAATTCAAATACAGGAAGAATACTAAAGATTTTGCCCTGCAGATAAAATAATGTAAAAGTCTTTCGTTCATGCGTACGTCCGATCGTCCACTTTTATTTGAGCATAGAGTCCAAACGGGTGAACGTATTTGTTTAAAATTTTTGTCTCAGTTTAACTAAAACGGTAACAAATAATTTCGGTTTTTCCAAATTTTCTCGAAAATGGATCTTTTAATTTTGATAAAATTTCTGTAAAGACCAAAATGATTTTAAGAAAACTGCGGAAGTAGGGGTTTGACATTTTTTTATATAAAATCTCCTTTTTCTTGAGTTATTCAACTATAGCTTTATCGATTTCTTAAAAATTGCATTTGAAAATTTCTGTAAACAAATATGTAAGTTTAATGAAGATCTAACAAAAATATGTGCACGAATGGGTCGCACGAATTTGCTCTCATGTGCCATCACAATGTATTTTTAAAGTTTTAATATTTCAAAAACTATATTTATCTTATAAAAAAAATAAATTATTTACGGGAGCCTATATTTTACACCACCTGCTTAAAACGTAGCTAAGTAAAGTTTGTAGCAAAAATGAAAATCTTATTTTTCTCAAAAACGTGCCCACAACTTTTTTTTTTATTCAATAATTTTTAGAAGTTTTGTATACCAAAATTAAAAACAAAATTTGTTTCGATTTTTAAAAAAAGTTTCAAATTTTTTTTTTTTTGAGAGCTTAATATTTCGAAAACTACTCGGTCAAATTATTAAACTTGGCACCCAGTAGTTTTTTAACATTATCTAGAAGATTTTAAATCAAAATTATTCTTATAACCAAAAATAACGGTACCTCCCATACAAATGTTTAAAAACTGGTATTGAAAATCTCATTTTTCTCAAAAACGGCTTCTACGATTTTAATAAAAAAATTTCTGTGAACTAATATCTTTACGATATACCATATTATTAAAAATAAATTATCTATCTTTTAAAAATAGTATCTCACATAGAACCATTTTTTTGATTTTCAACTATCTCATTATCAGTTGAACTGATTTTAATGAATTTGTTTGCACAAAAGCTTCAAATAAGTTCTAATAGTATTGCATAACAAAATTTTCAATAAAATAAATTGTTGATTTAAAAAAAAATTAAAATTATATTTTTTTAATTTCGCAATAATAAAGGCTAAAAAATTGCGTACCAGTTTTTTTTTTAATTTTTTCAAAATTTTATATATGTACATAGTATACATTATTATTATTATTATTATTTATTACGCTCTACAATAAATGTACAGAATAATACTTAAAAGCTAATAGTGTCCAGGGCTTCTAGCTGAAGATATAAGGTTTAAAGATTAAAAAACAAATTAGTTTAAACGTCCATCCGCGGGGCGGTCAGAAAAGGGCAAGAACACCATTTAGGATGTACATAGTATACAATTTACCTATACATATGTAAAAAACTATTTAAAAAAAAAACGCTTCAATGATTTTCTATTTTTTTCTGATAAATTGAGATTTCTTTAAGAAATCGGATGATGTACATCGCATTGGTGTCAAAACAATTTCAGAGGTTGTTTAATCAATTTACGTTTAATTACATATACCGTAGGTATAGGTGTTTATCATGTTACCAAATATAGTCAGTATTGGCTGCATAAAACTTGTCAATTTTAGACCTTATTTCAAATAAATAAAAGATATTATTTTAAATAACTTAAAAACACTTATTTTGTTTTATTTTTTTCCTTATTTCACTATAGAATTTATAATTAAATGATGGATACGAAATGTATTAAGATGTCTTCATAAAATTGAACAGGTGAATTTTCGACTTATTATTCACTGTTATGTCGTTGTTTTCTAAAAGAGAAAAAAAAACTCTCGTGAAGCCCAGGTCAATTTATTAAATTTTCTTCTTCAAAACTGACTATTCTAAATACAACACTGCTTAAGGTTTGAATTAATCTTTTTTTTGCTCATTTTCATTGCTTTCACAAACTTCTTCATCACACCGGAAATGCATTGATTTTCCTATAAAACATAGCTTCCGTGACGTTAAATCTGTATAGGTATTATATTTAATTACTGTCTATCAGTTTCCCCTTTTCCGAACATAGATTTTGAAATATAAATCGAAATTCGTTACGCTAAGCTCAAATATCTGCAAAAAAAAAACTTACCTTTCTGCAGTGCAAATGTATCTATCTATACGACCAAAAGCAATTGTGTATTGAAGTTTTCCGGAAATTGTATTTGTTTCCTTGAAGACTGCATGTGCTTCTCATTCTCATTCTCACGTGATCTATCATCAGTAAATTGTGTGTCGTGTATAAAGAAGAATGAAAGATTCCTATGTAAAAGAAATATTTTGCCAAAAGGGATAAAAGTTTTAATTCCTGTGCGATACTTCCGTGACAGTAATCAATTTATTTCTCGAAAAAGAGCAGGAGTTCTGTTCTATGGATGTGTTTGAAGAAGAACCCGAAGACGAGCTTTGAAAGTCCAATATAAAGAAGTGGATCCGTTTCCATTAATTTTGCCATAGCTATATAAAAAAAAATCACCAACTTCTTTTGTCCAACTCTTTAACACCCCACCCTTTCCCTTGCTCGACCCTTGGGGATAATAGTGGCAGAATATAATCAATCTTCGTGTCTAGTCAGAATAACTATACATACTACACTTCAACTTCAACCATACCATTGCACATCATCATCATCATCATCAAATTGAAAGGCATGCGCCCTTAACCCCAAAAACAATTTTTATTTTATCGAAATTACAAGGTTCCCATCAGCAGCGCTAAATGACCATGCAAAACTCGCTCATAAAAGAAAAACCGGGTAATGACTTTGTATATGATTCCAGATTCTCCAGCTAAATAACAGATTCTCCAGCTAAATAACATCTCAAGCTATTTGGCCAATAAATTGACGAAAGCTATATATACATGTATATATAGGGATACGACTTTATATATGACCACACCAAATCTTTCGTCGTTCATCGTCGACAACGTCATAACCCTAATGATGTAATAATGCTACAAAGGCATTCCCGCTGGGGTCAAGTATTATACTGATGGAGTTCTGGAACCGATGTTTCGATTATGATTTATGAGCAAATCCCTTTGCATTTGATGTCCTCTCGGATCAAATGGCATCTCCAGACTCGTCCAGCAATTGTCGTAAAGTAAATCAGTTCGAAGCCGATTATGTAATGTGTTCACTATAGCTTTGTGCAATAAACCATTATGTGTACAAGAAAATAAACAGTGATGTTATACTTTTTTTTTTTTTTATTGGAATAGATTTATGGGGCTAGTTAGAGCGATTGACAAAGCAATAATATGTAAATTCAATTTAAACAAAAATATTAAAATGTGAACAAAAAACAAAATCATCAACAAAAAATTTCGGTAAGCAGCAGTTTGCTGTTTACCCAGAGAAATTTATAATTGTAGCAGATTATTTTCAGAAGTCTACATTTTGTATAATATAGAACTAATTGGCGGAGACATGTGGTAAAACATTCCCTTTCTTTCTTGAAGAACTAAGAATTTTTTGGCTTTCAGGCTTAAATTAATAAAAATGCACAGAAATTCAGATTACAAAGGAAATGGTCTTATATTTCTTTCGTCAAAGGTAACCTAATGGGGTTTTGTGATTTTTACTTGCTCTATATAATGTGAAAGTTTTTCAAAACAGTAAAATAAATTCTCTTTTTCTCATTTTAATAAAAGTTCAATTTTCTATGATTTGAAACATAAAATTCATAAATGGTAAATGCTCATTTTAATTATTTTGGTGTCATGTTTCGCAATACTCTTGAAGTCTATTGATTTATAGTTGCAGCGAAAATGGATTATCCGCTAGTAGAACAAGACCATCAGCGTTTAACAGAACTCTAACTAAGAAATTAGGAAATTTTACACCTCTTGGCAGAATATATACAGCATCAATATAAAGGGCAAATAAAATTGGACTGAAGATACAACCTTGAGGAACTCCCGCTGACGTGTCAAACCCCTCTGATACGTTTTTTCTGTACTATACTGCGGTACTAGTTGAAGACAGGAACTTGGAATACAAGAGAAATCCAGGGAAGATAGTTTACATATCAATGCATGTCTGTTAACCTTATCAAAGGCTGCTTTAAAGTCAATGGGCCCTACCAATAACTTAAATATTTAAGTAAAATGGACCATAATGTTATGTACTCTATATAACAAACCTATGAATTTAATATTTAATAGACCAATGAAACACTAGTAAAGCATCTAGTTTTTGTCTAAATATTCTCTTGGAATGCTCGATAGTCCGAAAATGTGATCCACTGTTAAAAATCTTGACCGTAGTCCAGCATGGAATTGACTTAAGCGGTCAGTTGTCTTAATCCATCTCGTAGTTCTCTCGTAGAGAATGAAGTTGAAGATCTGTCTTACACATCGTCACCTCCTTTATTGAAGATAGCGTAAATAATAGCTATGTTGAAACAAAAGGGATACAGAGGCATCATTATAGATTTAATTAAATCAATGCACCAATTAGGTTTTGAGCTGAGTGGTAGCATTTTCATAGAACTCAGTTGGAATTCCATCGGTACGTGGCGCTTTGTTGTTTTTAATTTTTTTCAGAACAATTTCCCGTTCATAAAGCGAAATAGGTTCATGTGTGCTTGGTTTGGAAATAATCGGCCAGAATATCAGCCCCGAGGGCTTTCTTACTTGAATTTTTTGAATCACATCCTCCAAGTTCCCTTACTTTGTTCCAAAATAAATAAGAGTACTTGCTCTATACGCCATACGGTGATGGAAAAGTCCACAAAAGTACATGCAGAAAAATGGTTACTAACCGAAAGAGTTTTTCGGTAGGTTAAAATGAAACTGACTGACAAACTAGGCATAAATGTGTCGGCATTCTTTCTAGTTGTAATCACTTCAACCAAACCCAGACTAACATTAACACTATAACCTTGGTGTGATGCATACCTATGCAAACCAAAGTCTTAAAAATACAGACATTTCCACATTGTATATAACATCGCTGTTTTTCATCATCCATTCCTTAGATCGGGTATTAGATTTAACGTGTGTAATGTACCCTTGATGTAATAACCATGTTCAACTCATGTAATGCGGGCAGCATACTGTGGGGGATTGGGATTGGGATAAGCGAAATTTTGAATTGTTTTGAAGTTAAGCGTGTGATAATTTAATGACTGCTGACGCCGAACATCCAGATATATATTATGAGTGGAGTGTTCAGTGTAGTTAAAGGGGAGGAAAACGTTTTCACATTGCCACCACATGTAACAATATGACTGAACACCCACTCAACCGAAAACAAGACAAGTGTAACCCAAGCACAACACACACACTCACACACAGTAGGAATTGTCATCCCTTTATTGATATCCTTAATTAGCATTGTTTGTGGGAATATATTGTATTCCGTAGGATCTTATAGTTTTCTTATCTTTCTATCGGAAACGATTCAATTAAGATGGAAGCAGGAAGTTCAGATTTGGATTTGAGAAGACATTCTACGCACATTTGTCACGATATATAGTTTTAAATTTAATGAACCTGATGCATTGTGTGTGCGTGTGACACCTTTGATATGTTACAACTTTATAACTCGAGGGTGTGATGGAGGTTATACGTTACGAGTTTGCTTGTACCGATAATTTTATCGATTGGAAATTTCCACTCACTAAAATCCTTATATATTAATCAGAAAAGAAGACACAGAAAAACAGCGAAAGCGAACCCAACCGGCTGATGCAATAAAAACATTTTATTTCACGAGACACTTAAATTCAAATGAACCTACTAAACTTGTTGAATTGTTGTTGCTTTTTTCTGTTGTAATAGAAATCCGTTGGCTAGATTTACATGACAAGTCACTGAAATGAGTGAAATGCACTTCTTGATGATGATGGAACTTATAGGTATAAAACAAAAAGTTTGTGGGTCACTGAAATTGAAATGTGGTTGTGTGGCCACAGAAATGATTGATACCATATTCCAGATGACAAACTTGCTACAAAGTACGTGACATAACTATGATTTATAGGAGGAGGCACTCCTGTACATATGTATATACGCTACGCAGTTTTCAGTTTACTTTTTTTTTGTTCTTTTTTTTTTTTAAGCTCGAATGGTTGGCACACGCTTTGAAACCTTTAGGCTTCATAACATGGACGCACGTATGTGCGATATACATACATATGTACATATGTTTTTTTTTTGTTGTGTATAGGTAATATTAAATAAAATTAATTTTGTATGTTTGTTACTAATGGGAATATTTATTTTCAAAATGTTCAGGGCAACCGCATGACACGTGGCACAGATTTTGCAAAAATATAAAAAAGTTGTTTCATTTGAAATTTTGCAAATAGTGATGATAGGGGGTTCTAAAATTGATATTTATTGTATTGATTTGCAGACAGGAAACAGGCTAATGTAATTCATAACCATTATTCATTGCTTGATCGAGGAAATAGAAAGAAGTGTTTTTAACAGATTACAATTTGTAAATGTACCCACATATGTATAGGTAGTTCAGTCTATTCGGAAGCGCATACATTATAGGTTAATAATTAATATGGAGAATTGACGCTAGCTTGAACTACAATTCGAATTAAGAATTCTTTACCTATACCTCTACTTTCAGTTGAAATTGGTTTCGTTTGACTAAATTGAATCAATTTTCTTTCAAAATATACCTAGGAAACTAGGGTCTTCCGAAAAAATTTCAAAGTCGTATGTTAAAATGGGTAGTAAGACCACATTTGACTGACCAACGTCTAATAGATGAGAGATCCTCATGTATCAACACAATCATCATGTAATGCGGGCAGCATACCAACATATGAAATTTTCATTAGCTGATATAGTCATCATCAAAGAGGTGTTCTTCGCAGTAGCGTAAAAAACCCGGCCACCCAATTTGTTGATTTAGTTTTTTTTACTTCTATGTCTGCTCAACTGTTTAAAATGATTTCAGATAAAAGTCGCGAAATTCAAATGAAACATTACATGAATCATCTAATGTGAATTTTCCAAATAGAATTTATTAAATTTTCTTTGAAATGACTACATGTTCCTATTTTATAAAAATTAGATATTGTTTTAACTTGAAGGCTGTGTAAACCAGAACAATTACATTAAATTAAAATTGAATTTACATACATATAGCTTGTTTGGGGCGTGTCTTGTTTAATATACATATGTATATTCATTACAGTACCTACCATAAAAACTTGACAAACTGGTTTTTTTTTCAGTTCAATTACTATTAATACCTACTTTGTTTGCAAACAATTATTCTATAAAGATGATCCATAGTATGAAGCTTTGAAAAGTTTATACATTTTTTATACATTTTACTATGCTATATAATAGGAGCCGGTTATTTGTTTATTCTGATAAAGAAAACTGGTCGAAATTGAAATGAAACTTCGAGGTCGATTCGTTCGGGATTTTAATTGGTTTAATTAGCATATTCAAAAATTTAATTTTTGTTTGAAAAAACTATTATCCTTTTAAATTTTTGCAAAGAGATTATAAAGAACGGTCAATATTTACCTACAGAAATGGAGCTTGTAATGTAGTAGTGTTGCCGAACTTTGCTTTTATACGTATACCTACCCGAATTATCTATCTGTCATCTGATTGTTTCCTGACTTCAACTGTTCTGCTGTGTCTCGCTACTCAATACAAAATCATCGAAAAAGACGATGTACAATCCTGTTATACTTGATTTCTTATAGGGCGTTTTTCTTTTTTAGTTCAGAATAGAACTCTGAACAGAATCTGAACACTCCGAACATACTCTGAGTGATCTCTGAACTGAGCGTGCTCTTCTCTGAGAGTTCAGATTTATTTGAAGAAACACGCTTCACCAGCTGTCACTTTTTTATTTGTTCACAGTTGTCATTTTCTTTGTGTTCAGCTATTCAACTCCGGCTGCTCAATTTATTCTGAGCTCATAGAGCGCCCTCTGAACATGCTCAGAGCGAAAAAAGTAACACGAAATTGGAGCTCTGAATGCTCTCAGTTGAAAAAGAAGCACGATTTTTTTTTGACAGTTCATGCTCTGCTCTGAACTAAAAAAGAAAAACGCCCATTATATATATTTTGAAAGTCAAATTAAATTTGACTAAAACAACGGGAAACATTTTGGTACTTACATAGAAATTATTGGTTAGGGTGTTGGACTGTTGTGCCAAAGGATCGATTCGCAGACACTCCACTGTTTATTTTGTAAGTGGACAAGATATTTTAATAATAGCGATATAAACCTCTGACGGTAAACCACGCATCAAACCGGTTAAAAATTAATTACAAGTATCTATGCACATTTATAAAGTCAGTCACAAACTTGGAAACTATAGGTTTTTTAGTGAGCTATAACCGTGGTACCAGCGGAATAAATAATACGGGGCCCCGAGATACAGAGGACTCGCCACATTTAAGAAAATTTTCATTGATATTATAGGGGAACTTCCTGAAGTATTTTGCTGGTTGAATTCAATAGACTTGATTCTGGTATTCCGGAGGTTATCACTGCACGTTTCCTATTTTTGATGTTTCCAGTTAAAAACAAAAACAGCTGAAAACAAATTAAAAGTGTTTATATCAGTTCTTCTATGGGACGGGAACGTTTATCAGACTTTTAATGATGCATTACACTTTGTATCTCCCACCACGGACCGACCGATACCGTGTATAAGAATGCAAATACCCACCAACACTCCTGACACCCCTGACAATACCGCTTCAACCATCCCTGATAATTATGTATATTAAAATACGGATATTATTTTTTTTATGATATTAAAGTTCACATCTCGGTCTGAACCAAAATATAAATAACAGACCGCGAACGAACAGTAGAAAACCCAACTCTTGCATAGTTTGATTTGAATATATAGTATACCAATCAAGAGTTAGGTACTTCGTGGTAAATCTCCCTTTTGCAACACTTATAGGTTCCTGAAGTGACAGTGCGAACCCCAGGTTAAAGTAGTTAGTTAGTGCCTAGTGGCGCCTGCTATTTCAGATTGTAATTAAGTTGAATCTGCCATCTCAAACCGTATAATTTAGTGGCGTCTGCTATCTCAGACTATATAATTTAGTGGGAACTGCTATATCAGTCAGACTTATTTTGCATCATATAAATTTCGTTATAAGAATATATGAATTTTGGTTAGTATAAAATTAGGTATATAAAGTTAGGTATAAGTAAATATAAGAATTATAAGAAAAAACATGAATGAATTTTTTTAAGTTTAGCAAAACATTATGTACCAATATGGTGTGTATGTGAAGTGTTTTGGTTTATTTTGTAAAAAAAAAAACGCTTAACTGCGCCCTTCGGTCAAGAAAAGGGGCCTAACAAATGTTTGATTCGGGGCCCTTAAAAGGACTAGCAATTAGATATTGCTAATGAGATGTCTTTTACTGAAGAATTAATTAATTACATCAGTAATCATGTCGATTATGGAACCCGCAATACCTACTGGATCCACCGTGA
Organism: Epistrophe grossulariae; assembly: GCA_929447395.1. Classification (NCBI taxonomy): domain Eukaryota; kingdom Metazoa; phylum Arthropoda; class Insecta; order Diptera; family Syrphidae; genus Epistrophe; species Epistrophe grossulariae. Next base: position 2,102,687 of record OV839566.1, read on the forward strand.
TCGGTGATTCTTAGTACAGTATGTTCTCTTTTCACGAAGTTTTTATTGATTTTGTTTTTTGTTAGAAGGAAGACTAATAAATCAATAGTAATATTCTAATCTAAATGAACAATAAACATTTGTCGTCAAAGATTTCACTATAATTATTCCTTTGTTTAAAAACGTTCTGAATATAAAAACTTGTTTATAGAATTCCTTCCAAAGTGCACGAGTCAATGATGGGGTGAACCAACCGGATATTTATTATGATTGTGAGAAAGCTTTTTTGTTTGTTCTGGTAGAAAAACCTCTTTCCAACTGGTTACATATTTGACACTCATAACTTTTTGTTTTTTGTTTTTTGTGTTTTTTATGTGGCTTCATTGCCAATATTTGGGGCAATGACAATTTCAAATTTCACTAGCAATGACCTGAGTGGGTATTTAAGCTGTCAAATGTAAATATAGAATTGGCTTCCAAGGTCAAATGTTGTTTTGCTGTTAACATTCACTATTCTAGATAATACAAAATTTTAATTCTTTAAACTTCTCATATTTTTAACTTTAATTTCACAACGAAGCAAAATTCATTCAAAATCTTGAAGAATAACCATTTTAAATGAGGTGAAACGTTGGTCTTCATCTACCGAGCAATATTGCCATTGACATTGCCAAAGCGTCTTCATTGGCAATATTGAAGGCAATGACATTGAGTCAAGAAATGTATTTCCTAAAATATTGCCAATGGTTATCATATCAAGCTTACACCCGATGTGTTTCTTGATTGATTTTTAAATACTGTATGCATCTTCTTGCTTGTTTTGAATATTTGTTACGAATTTGACAGGGCAACAATTTACATAGACAGAAACCGATTTTACTTTTAAATTTTCTTTCAACCAAAAACAAAAAAAAAACATTCTTAATTGTTTTAAAAATAAAAATTTTAAAAATCGGTTAGCTTCTTATGGCAACAAAACAAGGTTATAAGATTATAACACGCCGAACAAACCGGCTGCTGTTAGTTCTTCACTAATTAAAGTTTACATAAGATTGAGTGATTTTTTTACAAAGTCTTATTATTACCACAGATTTTGGTAAAATCAGACTCGCTTCACGACTATTTTTCGCAGAATATATAAGTTTAGGATCTCGCATTAAAGATATATTCACATTTCTGTCCATAATTCCAAAATAAAAACAAAAAAGTTAAAACAGATTTCATATCATTTAAATTCGTATAATCAAATCACTTGAGATAGAAACCGATATTAAACTTCATAAATATTTCATATTCCCATCTGTTTTAATATTAATTTATTCTTAACACTTAACACAAACAAGGTTCACTACAATGTATATATACAATTTATGTAGGTATATTATGTATATACAGTTAGCAGAAATGAAGATTATTAAATGTATTTCTGTCCGTTGCGATCATTTTTGAAAATTTCCATTTGTCAGCGTCATTGGTGTTGGTGTTGGCCTTAGAATACGAGTTTTGTACATTTCTAACAACTTGCACATTTGAAGATTGTTTCTCCCATTGACGCACTGGACTGATATCCTTGGCAATGGAATTCTTCACACAACGTTGGTTTTGAACCATTTTTGATGATGAAGTGTTGTTGTTGTTGATGGGAATTTGCTAACTTTAAAGCTTTTGCACTCAAGGCACACTATGGATATAAACTAACACGGAATTTTCTAGACGATTTCCACAATTGCTTGTGCGGGATCCTTTTTTGGATAAGAGGTGCTTTGATAAACTGTAATTGCAATAAAAAAAAAAAAACAAAATATATTCAAATCAATTTTATTGTTTGTTTTATTAAAAGTAATTAAAATTGTTACCTCAAATTAGCAAGTAATTTCGCTTTTCCGTCTGCGCGGTTATTCATTGACACATAACCTGATTAAAATACGTTTTGGCAAAAGTGCTACTCTATAGTGTTATCTTAGAAAATCACAAATTTGGTCTGTTAGATTTGGTTATGGGAGAGTTGCTTTTATACTCTGGCACAAACAACATAACCACTATAATACCCATACCCTACCCGTGTGAATGTAATTTGTTTAAAATTCAAATTCAGACGGGTTTTTTTTTTTTTTTTTTTGTGGACCGTTGGAAATGTTGACCATAGTGAGCTAGCAACTAAAATTTATAATTAACCTCTCTTTGATCTAAATTAGGTTGATTTAATGATTTTTGTTAATGTAGATTTTTTTTTAAGTAAAAGTTTATAAAAATCTTTGAAGAAAAGAAATTAACAAAATCTTTTTGGACATTCTGATTTTGGAAATTTCTTACAAACTTACCAAATCTAGGTACTTTTTATATTCTTAAACCTTAAGATACATACCTAGGTACCAGAATATTGTTTGAAAGAAAGTTAGAACAAATACATAGTTTGATCACATATACGAAGCACCATTCCTAAATGAGTCATAATGATCGGATTGGTTCCCGTGAAATAGTGAATCACTATCCAAAGTTTTTTTTTTTGCTAAGGGTACACCTACATACATACATTTTATTTATATGATTATTTTATTTTAAACTTGCACATTTCGAAAAATTTCTGCGTCAGCACTGCCGAAAAACGAAATGAAAACAAACTTTAAAAACCCTTTGCTTAGAGTAAAAAATGAATTGTTTATAGGATCCATACATAAAATAATATTCTTTTTAATTATGAAATAATAAACGTTAATTGAATATTTGTTAACTCAACGAAAAATTTTATCTTAAATATACTCGTTTTATAGTGAACTGAACACTATTCAATAAATAGATTTTTTTTATTTTGTCGTTATATAATTTTGTTTTTATTTTTTTGTAAAATTGGACTTTTTTGGTCATTTACTTCTTTAATGCAATGCAAATAAAACAAAATTGCATACTTTTTGTTACACCGGATTTTTCCGACTTCCGATCAATTATACCTACATACCTACAAATTATAATTTATTTGTTTTATAAAAGTTTTTGACTCAAGGGAAGTTTCGTTAAATTATAAAAACAACGAAAACAAGATTGACATCTCGGAAATTTTCATTATAACTGATGAAACCTAATCGTGGCCTTAAACAATTTTTTGATACACTAAAAAGAAGGCGTTTAACGGATATTTTTGCTCGATAATAAAAACTAACGATAGCTTAACTTAAAAATAATTAATTGAACCAACAAACAAGATCATCGAAAAATACATTTTTAATTAAAATAACTTGTTTTTTTTTTTTGTTTTGGTCTGGTTATATATTGTCAATAATTGTGATTTCTTGTAAGTGTTTTAAGTTCTTATTTTAAGGATATTTGTATTAATAAATGCAATTTAAAAAACTGTCACCCCAAGAACTTAGTGGAACTTAATTATATTTACCTACATTTTTGGCAGCATTGTACATAGTTTGCTACTTCATGTGAAGTACATTATCTCCGTTTTTCTCTCACATTTGCAAATAATATACATATCTAAACTTTTGCTCATCATCTCATCAGTCATCACTCATCACTCACATCTGCAAATCACTTTCCGAAGATAAATATATAGGTACCTAGTACCTTGAAAAAAAGGAAGATTTTTTACTCCGTCGTAAATATGTATATCTTCGTAAATGAGTTCCATATGAGATTATGTATAAAATGACAACTATCAAATTGAAATGTCATTGGTGTCGTCAAGAGATTCCAAATGTTGAACTGACAATTAGTGCCAATTGAGTTTTAAACGGCAGAATGTTTTCGTTAAACTGAAACTTCAAAAATTAACTCAGTTTAAACGAAACTGTGAAATTGAATTATTTATTGAACTGAGATTTAAACTAAACGTTTAATTTAATACTATTGTGAAACTGGATTTTATAGTTATTTAAAGTTTTGTAGTTTCATTCAAACCTTCAATATTAATATGATGGGCCGAAAGCTTGGCACCCTTACTGCGAGAGTATTTAATCACACAACAGCCCCTTATTAAGATCTTTTAGTCAAGTAAAAAAAGCATTAAAACATTTTAAGTGCACCCTTAACTTTTGATAATTTGATAATACAAGAAAAATTGAATAGGAGCGGATTATTCCCCTCTTCTATAAAAATAATGTAAAAAGTATTATTAAAAAACTATTATTCTTTCATTTTGTTTTAAAATTAAGTTGATTTAAAAACTAGTATAAAAAAATAAATTTGTTGAAAAAAAAATTATGTATTTTTGTACTTTAAAATCATTATTGTAATTTTAAAAATACAAATCGTTGTAAGCGCCTACCAGAACGTTTCTGAATAAAAGTATATAATTAGTATAAACAAACTGATTTCAATTACCAATATCCAAATTTTTGCATTGATAGCCAAAACCAGTCTGTACGACATATATTCCAGCATTTTATTTTGTTACACATGTTTTGTATTTTCCACTTGGATAAGGTAAAGGATTTAAAATTCAAATTCAGAAATTATCAAAATTTGGTCAAAAGACGTCAATTACATATGTATAACACCATGCTGAATTTAGCCCAGACATTCAACGAAAACGTGATCAATTTAAAATAAACAATTTTTTTTGTTATTTTTATGGGGAACACCAATATTTAGTATGAATATGCTACGAACGGTTTGAATTAATAAAAACAAACAATATACTATTTTAATGTTTAGTTAGTAAATTTCCTACTATACAGGTTTTTTCGCGATAATTTTTTCTTTGGTGATAATGATGACGCTTGGTCATAATATTCGATCGAAATCATGATTAATAAATAATTAACTTTCATTAGTTGACGGTCATCTCGTTGTTAGCAGGCAAGAACCACGGCATATATTTTTGGCATAGAAACGAAAGCAATCAGCTTGTTTATAAAAACAAAAGAAAGAAATGTGATCTTTTGTTTCTGAATCTCAAAATCAGTCTTATAGCCACAGAAAAAGGCACATAAATGTAAATAATAAGCCTATTGAAAATTCATATGTATAGGTATCTACATATAAAAGATGCTTATTACACGCCGATATATGTAGGTAACTGAGGTTCAATTAAATATACAAGTTTAAAGCAAAAAAAAGGAGTATCAAGAAAGAGTATTCTAATTCAAGACATTATTATAAATAAACCAGTTGTAGATACGAGTATACCTAACTACTGAGGTTTGAATAACATATTCATATATACGAGTATCTTGATGTTTCCAGTTGATATGTATATATGGTGCACTGTTAGCATTAGTATCAAATTTACATATTTAATAACATTAAGCGATGCCCAGACCTGACAACGTGCTTCATTGCAAGTTCGCAAATAACAGTTGATTCATAGAATATATAAAATACAATATACATATAATCATTATAATAGATAGTAGTAATCAGAGTATATAGTAAAGATTTTTGATGAAAAATAACCATCTATCTAGAATCTAGACTTGAATTTGATTATAATTTTTAATTGGAAAATATATTTTAAGGCCATGAACTTGATTGATAAGCGGTCGGAGTTTATGAAAGAAAAACTTGATTATGTTGCAAGTGCCGGACTAAGTACACATTACACAATTGGTTGGTATGTATGGATCAAATAAGCATTATCAATTATGTACTCGATACCAAATTAAGGAGCTTCAATATATATGAATCACTATACGAAAAAAAAAATCCAACACCTTTACCTACACTACACTTGAACTTAGGTATAGTTAAACATACGTTGTTTTTTATTCAGGTCCAAAAAATAACTTAGCATGCACCAGTAAATGTTAGGATTTATAAAAATGACGATTGTAAAAGATAAATTTTACAAAATATTATATGATCCAAGTACAGTGCATTCTCGATTATCACAATTAATTAAAACAAGAGTGGTTGCAATGACCGAGGTTGTTGCAATAACCGAGTAAATATTTGTTTAGGCTCAATTCGAGATTCAAAGCGGAAATCAGAAAACCAGCACTTATATAATAATTATGGAACAAATTTTTATTCAATAACACATAAATAATAAGAAACAAAACAAAAATAAGTTCATTCTTTAAGATATAAGTACATAAATGCATACATACGTTTAGTTCTCTATATAGCTATAATTATTTTCTTTGGAAAAAATTGGACATTTTTGTTTCGATTTTTTGGATTTTTAAATTTTTTAAATTTTTTAAAATCGCTATTTCTCGCAGTTTTTGAAGGCTCAACATTTGTTCAATAGGGGCTGAACTAAAAAGAAAATCTTGCATTGTATAGATACATATGATGTACATTCATACAACTTAATCGTACCATCACTCAAAAGTAGCGGTAAAATAACTGCCGAGACAAAATGTAACGCAACAGACAAAAACGCAGACATAGCTAAGAACCTGAGTAAATAAAGATATGCATATAAAAACAAAAGTTGCACTTATCGAGTCAATTTTTTTGAAGAGTTGCGATTACTGCGTCAACAATGAAATTCAGCTGTTGCGAAAATCGAGGAGTTGCGTGAATCGAGAGTTGCGTTAGTCAAGAACGTACTGTACTATGAACGCAAAGGGCCAGAGTCTACTATTGGTGGCCAACCTTGCAACAAGCTCGGTTTTATTATTAAATATTTGGGCGGTATGAGATAAAGCATTACATTTGCGCCTAAACATACTAAAATCTAATACCTAACAAAAACTAATCGCATAAAACCAACATAACCAGCACCTACTATAGTAAAAACGGCATATATACCAGCACCCTACCAACCGACCGTATAAATCAGCACCTGACCAACATACAACATCCACCAACCAAATAAAAACTATTTATATTTATTTCGTCACCGTTAAAGTTCACACCATGTCGTAGCAGAAAATATAAGAAGAAGACGAAAGAAATTTCAATAATTCAGAATTTTAAGCTAATCAGTTCATGATTTTCTTGTTTTCGAATTTGAAGTCTTCGGATGACTTAAGTTTTTACCAACTGTGATAGCTTCAGGTTAATTTTGTGGGTGGTTTTTCCTCTTTCGTCTACCAGTAATCTTACTCCCCTCTCGCTTTAGTGAGTTGTGGGCTGGAAACAGATTTCTATCGTTTTTCCTCAGTTCACTTTTTCTAAGTGAATCTCGTGGGCTTAGTTTACTCATGGCTCATACTATATATATATGAAATATGGTGTTATTTAGAAAAAGTTGAAATTGTAAGATTGTAAAACACTAATTTAGTTGCAAAAAAGATCTGAGCAATGATTAGAGCTTTTTTTCTTTTACTTGTTTTCTTCGGGACTCTTAATTCCGGCCAGTTTACCTCAGCTTCCAGAAAAAGTACCACAATGATTTTAAAATAGATGTTAAGTGATTTAAATTTACACTCGAAAGGATCGCTTAAACCAAATTGACCAATTCTGAAAAAAAGACAAACGATCTTCTTGAAATAGATTCAAAATCATCTGAGATAGTTTTCACGTTTTCGTGGCCACGGGAACCAGATGCGAGTGATTTGTAGATAGTATACAAGGTCCGCAAATAAATTTCCAAGAGTATATAGAGTGAGAGTTTTAGAAAACAGTTTTAACGAAAACAATAACTATGAGATTAAGACAGATAAAAAATGTAGAAGTAATTGTTTTTGTTGTTGTTTTTATTAATCCGAAAATGTGAAGATAATTTCACAAAAACTCATGACAATACGAAATTCTTCACTTTCTGTTCCTATAATTTAATACTAAATACTATCTTTTTGTGTTTAATTTAATTTTAGTTCAATAAAGACATTCACATTTCTTTGAAACTATTACTTTTATATAGCTCTAATTTTTACGAATAAATGCATTTTTTATATTTATTTATTATGTTACGGTCGGATTCGTGACGTAATCTCGAATGACAAATATCTCGAATGCACAAAATCTCGAAAAAAACATTTTTTTAATCTAGAATGAAAGTATCTCGAATGCACAAAAATCTGGGATGAACAAAAATCTCTAGACTATATTTTATAGTCCATTGAAATGTTACATTCGCCTGGCATATAGAAAAAAATTTCGAAAAAAATATTATTCCATTGTTTTTGTTTTATCTATTTAAGGAGTCTTAACTCAAATAAAACTCATTATATTATATTCAATTTATAGTTGTCAGATTATAATATAGTTGTGTTAGTTAACGATGACTAAACACGGTTATTATATGCAGGAGTCGCTGGCTGTGATGCACAGTCTAGGTAAAATATCAGTTGGCCAGAGGATTTTTGAATTTTTGTAATTGTAGCGTCGCTTGATGATTTAATTGTCAAACTTGTTGCGTCGCACTTTTAGCTCTGTGAATATTACACATAATCCTACTTTGCTGCTCTCCTTCTGCAAGATTTGGTTTTTTTCAAATTATAAATCAAAAGGTTAAGAAAATTGGTCAGTTTATATTTCAGAGTCCTCACTAATTTTCCTCCGACAAAAATTAAGCAACATTTTTTTTTCCTCGGTATTTGACACAAAAACAGAAATTTTGCTGAGAATATTATATTTGTGAGATTACTAAGATCTCTCATATCTCATAAATATAAACTGATTAAATAAATTTGTATTGAAATTTTGTGCGTTTTATAAAACAAAAAAAAAGTTGAATTCGAGATTTTTTTCTCGATTTTGCTTTATAGATTTTTTTTTCGAGATTTTTACTTTCGATTTTTTTTGCTTTATAGATTATTGCTTTCTAGATATCGTGGTAAACCAGTTACGGTCGTATTTTAAAGTTCGTAAAAAAAGTTTAAATAGCTTAAAAAATTACTTTTAATTTAGTGTTCACCTTAGTTCAATTTAAAAGTTGATTTTTTTCAAGAAACCTAGTACATATTTGATTGTTGTTTAATTAAATTGCTTTGAGCTTTCATAGATTTGCAGCTGGATTAAAATGATCTGTGTAACCAACTTTAAATGTTTTTATGAAACTGGTATTATGCATATCATTTTGTACAATATGAACTGGCTCATAAGTATCAGGCAGATTACCAGTAAGAATACTGAGTATCATAGGGCCATTATTTTTTTTCGTCCATAAAACCGCTAGGTATAAGTAGAACGATTTCTGTGAAGTGTATATTCTCGACGTTCTGTCCATGCAAACATTTAGGTACATGCTCACTCAACATTTAGCATAAAAGAAGAATATCATTCGATACATATCCATTTTTAGTGAATGAATTCTCAAAATGCTCTAAAACTATAACGCCAACTTGTAGCCACCAAAATTGAGACAAAAGTTATGCAAAGACAAAATTCGTCAGTTCAATTGAGTTTTTCAATGGATTTGGGGGAAGTATATTGGGCACTTATAAAATTTATAAAAATATTTATTAATTATAGCCAACTCAAAAACAAAATAACCAAGGCAAATATTCGAAGCAGTATCTTTTATGATTGTATAGGAAGAACTAAACTTTCGATTATGAATTCATTTCTGAATCGATTTGAATCCAAATTTCTGGGTAACGATACTTTACTTATGAATCATTTAAATGGTTTTAAAAAGCCTATAGAGAAATAACATAAGGCAAGCAGTTCTCGATGATGAGTTGGCCAAGAATTCTCTCTTGTGGATAAAAGAAGAAGTGGAAAAGAAAGAAAGTGGTTGCCAAATTACTTTAATCATCTGCATAAAACAAGCTTCAATTGAGTGACTAGATGCATCCGTTTTGCTCCGAAACAATAATTGACAAGAAGAGTTGCAGAGAATAAGCCGTCTTTACAACTGCAAAATGCTTCTTCTAACTCTGGAGTCCATGGAACAGGTTGGGATCCTTTCAATTTTGAAATTAAATTAAGAAATTTATTCCGGTTCGAAGGTTTTGTTCACTTATCTCAATCATTTATGAAACAGTTCTGAAGGAAAATATTTGCTGAGATGCTAACAAAAAAATCGTATACATACATCCACACGCGCAAAGTGCAACCAAATTCACTCAAAACAAATGTGATAGATTGAAGAACAATAAAATTAAAGAGTTTTAAGGAAAATTAGGTGTATGTAGATATCAAGAGACAAAGGAATATTATATAGATATCATTAAACACGTGACTTCAGATTTTAGTTCAACAACATTTGATTAAATATTATAGCTATATTATACAATATGCAGATCTCTAAGAGAAATACGCAAACCTTTATTAAAAAAAGTAGATATAGTTGCCTAGATCGATCTCTGATCGCACCATTGATGGTGTGAAAATGGCTGATGCAATATTGCTCGAACATTTCATCACAAATGTAAATTGAAGATCGATAAATAAATTAAGTGTGGGATTTGTAATTCTGTGGAACGACACTAATTTATAAAACAAATATAAAAAAAAATAGAATTAAATTTTCTAATATTCTTTGATTTTTCTTCAACTTTCTTCACCGATAATAATTGGAAAGATACACTGCTTGCTGGACCGAATTAGTCAATCAAGTCAGTCGCTTAGCTCAAACTTGATACTAAATTTGAATTTCTTTCACTTACAATGCAACACTGGCTAAAAAAAAAAAAAACAATCGAACCCGCGAACAGAGATGCCGCCTTATTTGTGGCCACCTTAGCAAGTTGGTTATACATGTCCATAGCAACAAGTATATAAGTACATAACTATGTATACTGCAAAACCGGTCTGATTCATTTGCCTTATCTGAGAATATCTTTTCATAGCATGCAAAGTAGTATTTAAGAGACTGCCAGGGTAACGAATCGCATTAGTAAGTTGCAAGCTGCCCCAAGTTCTCGGTGAACCAAGAAAATAGTCCGGTGTTCATATACCTACGTCCTACTTTTGGATTATCAAATAATATTTAAAAAACAATAATTGTAATTGTTTCGCTTGTGGAATCTAGTTTCTAATTTCTCAACTCATGACAGCAGAGAGGATTACGATTGGTGTCAATGCTTAATCCCAAATACACGGATATTAAACTGAAGATTCTGAAATCGTTGAGGTGAGAAAATTAATTTAGTGTTGATGATGGATGAACAAATCTCAAAAACTATACCTAATTATTTTACAGATTGTCGAAGAACCTATCGTCAATTAAAGGCTCCCGCACAGGAAACTCAGCAAACAATTTAGAACTCCACGTTCTAACCCTCATCCAATACGTTCCCTGAACTGGAATTGATTAACCTTTCGAAGGATTATCAAAATTGATTAAAAAAAAATAAAAATGGTTTACACAGAACGCACCGACAAGTACCTGTCAAATGGATCACCTGCTGAAGTTAAGAATAAGTCAGCCAGCACCTCGTTCAAGAGCAGCTCCGCTGGCAGCAGCTTCCAAAGTGGGAATTGTAGCAGTAGCAGCTCACACAAGATGGAGGATTCTAAATGGAAGTACAATCGCATGGTCAAGGACGAACGCGAAAAGTTCAACAACCTACACCATTGTTAGTTCCTCCTATTGTTGGTTATATTAACCAGTGAACTGTCAGAATGATTCTATTGATAGAATAGAATTATGTAAATAATGTTTAAACAAAAAAGTCAGGTATGTTAGAGATTTAAGAATAGCCTAGATAAGCTGATGTAGTATTATAAGAATAGCACAAAACAATATAATATTGATGATGTCAACAAAATAAATTCATTTGTATCAGAAAATTTAAAACAAACCTTTTTTTTATTTGTTGGTGATAGAATTTTGTACTTTTTAAAAGAACTCGCATGATATCAACAAAGCTGTTTTTTGTATTGTCTACCTTTACGGTGTTTAAAAACTTGTCACATAAATTTTTTTTAGTTTATTTACGCCTTTTCGTCTCATCTACTTCAAACTATAAATTCAATAGTCCGAACCCTGATCATTGAAATATGTATGTAGTAGTTATATTTTTTTCATCATCATGGTTGCCAATAAAGGGGATTTACTTTTGGTTTTAGGGGAATTTAATTGTATTGGTTTTCTCAAAAACTAAAATATGATGGTTCATTAATCAAAAGCCGCAATTTGTTATCTACGGATCTGGATCGGGATCATCCTATGAAAATAAAACGATACGGATCCTAATTCCAACAGTGCTCTTTTTTTTCGTATGTTTGTTTATTTTTCATATAGATAATCAGCCCTATCGAGCTATCCGTTCAGAAGACATTTTTCTCCGATCTGTTCGAAATCGGAGAATTTTCTATCGTGGTATCCGTTCCGATAACCATTTCGAACAGATCTTCCGACAAAATACATCGAATTCCATCACGCAGCGGCGCAATGCGATTAGTCAACAATTTTTGAAAGCTATGCGTTGAATTTCTTCAGAAGTTGTGCGATGAAAAATCATTGCGGAACCTGTTCGGAAATGGAAACTGCAAAATTGTAAGTAAAATAGTCAAACGAATGTGATTGTTCGCTTCATTTTATTTCGTTCCGCAACGGATACCTCGAAAGTAAACTGAGTTCAGATCGGAGTTCACTTTCGTATCGGAAATTCTCCGAACGAATACCTCGATAGGGCTGAATGTCTTTTTTCTTTACACTACACTACAGTCTGTGTTCCCTAAGTCCCTACCGACTGAAGAGCCGTCTACACGCCAGAGTAAAAACTTATGGATCTTTTAAATAGACCCAGATACAGAGCAGGATCCAAAGTTGTTGTTGTATTACGTGTTAAAAGATGATCCCTATCTAGATGCGTGGAAAATAAAACGCGGCTAATGTCAAAATCTGTTGTGTGGAAATGAGAAAAATGGGCGTAGAGATACGTTTTATTCTTTAACGTATCACTTTTTGTGACAACTATTTGACGACTCACCACTCAAAGAATTAGAATTGAGAAGAAAAATGTCGTATCACTGTTCCATTGGATTTTCTAATGAAAAAGATATCTATCATAGAATTGTTTGAATAAAACATTTAAATATGTATTTTGAAATAATTTCTATTCAAATTCACCACAGAATTTCCAAAAATATTGCCAACTGTATTTTTCAAAATAATTATAACACTTTTGCATTCGGGTGGATGAGAAATATAGCAAAATTTAAAAATGTGCTATAATTTTGTAGAACCCACTTAGCTAAGATTGAAACCCAAGATTTAAAACGAATTAAAAAAAATAGCATTGTGGTACAGTAGCGGCTATATATTATTTGATTATAGAAAATTGTGAACGGAATTTAGTGAAAATTTTGTATAGTGGATTTTTAAGTTTAAGGCTAATATCTTTTTCGCGAGTGTACATCCTAGTGTCCACGTCCAAAAGAGAGTCGGTTAGGATGCACTTCTTACGAAAATTGTAAATCCACGGTAAATGATGTTTTTTACCAAACATAACACACGTCGTTATCTATTTTTCCGTAAATTAGCTTTAGTCTCAATAATTTTAACCTAAAAAAATAAAACAAAATAATATGAAATAAAATAAAATAAAATAAAATAAAATAAAATAAAATAAAATAAAATAAAATAAAATAAAATAAAATAAAATAAAATAAAATAAAATAAAATAAAATAAAAATAAAATAAAATAATTAAATAAAGAAACAAAATATAATGAAATAAAATAAAATAAAAAAAAAATAAAACAAAATAAAATACCTAAAATACAATGTGGACTTCTGACCCTGCTCCATATAATGTACATAAGTCTTCGTTTCAAAGTGCAGTCTCTAGTCGCTTGCCTGCGCTGTGGAGGACGATAAACGATTGCTAGGATTTCGCATTTTCTTCTCACTTCAAATGAAGTATTAAACATAATATATTTGTCAAAACTTTGAATATTAATTCATCGAAATTTTAATTTTAAAAAAACTGCAAATACCAGAATTTTTCTATAATAATCAAATGTGTATAGCTGAGCTAAATGATTATTTTTTTTAGTCTATAGCTTTTTTAAATAAATAAAACGAAAAATGCACGAAAACTCGTTTTTTTTAAGAGTTCGGAACTACAATTAATTGTCAACTTTATGTTTGGCATTCTCATCTAATTTTATTTAAAATAATAGAATGATGGCTTGGAAATAAAGAAATGCGTAACTTGGTTACAATATTAGATCAAAAAACTTAAAAAAGCCAAATACAAATATTTCTTGAAGACATTTTTTTTTAGTTAATTTATAACTAAAAAACATAATATTTTATGCACATATTAATACACATTCTGTACCTAATTAGATTAACTTTTATGTTATTCAAACATTTCACATTTAACACAATAACAGTTCTAATAGTTCAAGTTAAGAATCTTGCCAAAAGGAAGTGTATTTGAATTCAAATTTGATATCAAATAATAACAAAGTAGTTCTTGGAATTTATGTTAAAAAAAAGTATGAAAGATTAATACACGTTCCAGCTCAGATAAACGTTCTTAGCATTTTCGATTATTTCTTTATCTGATTGTTTTGAGATTTTTTTTGTCTGTTAACGTTAAATTTTATTTTAAACAATTGAGTATGTGTCATAGTGTGAATAAAAAGACTTATAAATGAAGACACCTCCACCTGCGAATAGCTTAAAAGATGTGCCCAAAAATACTATATTTTAATTCAGCGGCTTTCTTAAAAATAATTTTTATATAGGCTTATTATTTTATTTTTAAATTTGGTCTGCCAATTTTGAATATTTATTAAATTAAATAACTCGTTTTCAAGATATTGATTTCTAAAAAATAATGGGGTCTTTTATCATTGTAGTACAAGATTTTCCTTTTATCACTTACAGAATTTTGGGATACAGAAGAACTATGAATTTTAGATTTTCAAAATTTTAAAATATATGAATATATGTACCATAGGTATGTATCTACATATATATATTATGTACCTACTTAATTTTGGATGAGCAGAATTTTGGAAACCTAATTTAAGGTTCGACCCTTAATAGTTCAATAGTATAATAAAAACTAAAAAAAATGGATTTTTTTTAGAAATTTGAAAAATAAAATAAAAATCCTTGTGTAACAGCTACCCGTTAAATATTAATCTTTAACAAAAAATGTTAAAAAATTGTCACTGGGTACGTTCAATGCATTACGTTTTACATCTGAATTTTGAGAATTCTGAATTTTTAGAGCTCCTGATTGGCCAGCTGTCATAAAAAGTTAGATGACTTTTAGTAACTTTTAGTTATACGTTTAATTATGTTTTATCTGAATTTTCAGACAAGAAATTCTCATCTGAAAATTCAGATGAAAGTTGTTTGTGGTGGGGAAAGTGCCAAATCAGCGGAAGCACTGCACATAAAAGCAGAACTTTATAATTTTCATCTTGTTGGTAGTTGATTTTTTTAGTTCTTGTCATGAAAGTTCAATACTTATTATTATTATTTTGTTTATTGTTTAGTGAATTTTTAAATCAAAAATTTGTTATATTGATGTTTGGACAGTTTTTCTATAATTTTTTAGGCCATATGCATATCAATCAAAATACTTTTAAAGAAAATAATGAAACCTGTTGCTGATTTAGGCCCGTTTGCTGATACTAAACATAACGATTTAAGTTGAACTTAATTTCTTAAGGGGTACTTTTTCCATGTCATAAAGTGATACTTCAGAAATTAAGTTCAACTTAAATCGTTATGTGTAGTATCAGCAAACCTCCCTTAGTTACATATAATTTCATCCTCACAACTATTCACGCTCAATGTTTTCGTATACGAATGTAATTAAAGTTCTATTTTATTTAAATTTAAATCCTACAGGTAAATGTAGGAATTTGACACAATGACCTTCGGTTGAAATTTCAGATTTTTTTTGCCTTCAACGACATAAATTCAGAAATCTGAAAATTCGTATTTAAAAGATTTTTATTGAACCCATCCCATTGCTTGTTTTATACTATATATATATTTAATACTATATTGATTCATCTCTGGTTGTTCAAATCCGGTTGTCTTTGAATTTGGCTTAAAGTTAGAACTTTGATTCGAAATATAGTTTTTTTTTTTAAACAATTAAAAGAATATTTTGAAGAGAAAAAAGGACTTCAACATGAAAAGCCATATATGGCTTCATATGCAGTAAATTTTTTAAATTTTTTGTCGAGCTACTTGAAACGAAGAAAACTATGGGTGCCCAAAATATACTCAATATCAGCGGAGGGCTTCACCAACTGTTCCTTAATAAATAAAGCTGTCCAAATTGGCATTTCTTTCTTTAATCACTTCCAATTACATAAATTTAATAATGGGTTTACAACTTTCCTAACTTTCATCTTTTTTTTTATATACAAAAAAAAACTTCACAATTTAAGTTTCAGAAATATTTTTATTTATTTTATCATTGTTCAGTTTTATGTTGGTTTACATACATGATTTTTCACACTCGGATTGAGTACTGAATCTGTTAGCGTTGCCATTGCATCCACCATATGCAAATTCCTTACAAGCCCCAGCGGTGGAGTCGTAGTGGAATTGTTTAATTTCGGCACGGCACTTTCCAGTTTCTGCCGCTAGGAGGCACGCTTTAAATAATTGATATTAACAATTATGTTAAAAAAAAGTATGAAAGATTAATACACGTTCCAGCTCAGATAAACGTTCTTAGCATTTTCGATTATTTCTTTATCTGATTGTTTTGAGATTTTTTTTGTCTGTTAACGTTAAATTTTATTTTAAACAATTGAGTATGTGTCATAGTGTGAATAAAAAGACTTATAAATGAAGACACCTCCACCTGCGAATAGCTTAAAAGATGTGCCCAAAAATACTATATTTTAATTCAGCGGCTTTCTTAAAAATAATTTTTATATAGGCTTATTATTTTATTTTTAAATTTGGTCTGCCAATTTTGAATATTTATTAAATTAAATAACTCGTTTTCAAGATATTGATTTCTAAAAAATAATGGGTCTTTTATCATTGTAGTACAAGATTTTCCTTTTATCACTTACAGAATTTTGGGATACAGAAGAACTATGAATTTTAGATTTTCAAAATTTTAAAATATATGAATATATGTACCATAGGTATGTATCTACATATATATATTATGTACCTACTTAATTTTGGATGAGCAGAATTTTGGAAACCTAATTTAAGGTTCGACCCTTAATAGTTCAATAGTATAATAAAAACTAAAAAAAATGGATTTTTTTTAGAAATTTGAAAAATAAAATAAAAATCCTTGTGTAACAGCTACCCGTTAAATATTAATCTTTAACAAAAAATGTTAAAAAATTGTCACTGGGTACGTTCAATGCATTACGTTTTACATCTGAATTTTGAGAATTCTGAATTTTTAGAGCTCCTGATTGGCCAGCTGTCATAAAAAGTTAGATGACTTTTAGTAACTTTTAGTTATACGTTTAATTATGTTTTATCTGAATTTTCAGACAAGAAATTCTCATCTGAAAATTCAGATGAACGTTGTTTGTGGTGGGGAAAGTGCCAAATCAGCGGAAGCACTGCACATAAAAGCAGAACTTTATAATTTTCATCTTGTTGGTAGTTGATTTTTTTAGTTCTTGTCATGAAAGTTCAATACTTATTATTATTATTTTGTTTATTGTTTAGTGAATTTTTAAATCAAAAATTTGTTATATTGATGTTTGGACAGTTTTTCTATAATTTTTTAGGCCATATGCATATCAATCAAAATACTTTTAAAGAAAATAATGAAACCTGTTGCTGATTTAGGCCCGTTTGCTGATACTAAACATAACGATTTAAGTTGAACTTAATTTCTTAAGGGGTACTTTTTCCATGTCATAAAGTGATACTTCAGAAATTAAGTTCAACTTAAATCGTTATGTGTAGTATCAGCAAACCTCCCTTAGTTACATATAATTTCATCCTCACAACTATTCACGCTCAATGTTTTCGTATACGAATGTAATTAAAGTTCTATTTTATTTAAATTTAAATCCTACAGGTAAATGTAGGAATTTGACACAATGACCTTCGGTTGAAATTTCAGATTTTTTTTGCCTTCAACGACATAAATTCAGAAATCTGAAAATTCGTATTTAAAAGATTTTTATTGAACCCATCCCATTGCTTGTTTTATACTATATATATATTTAATACTATATTGATTCATCTCTGGTTGTTCAAATCCGGTTGTCTTTGAATTTGGCTTAAAGTTAGAACTTTGATTCGAAATATAGTTTTTTTTTTTAAACAATTAAAAGAATATTTTGAAGAGAAAAAAGGACTTCAACATGAAAAGCCATATATGGCTTCATATGCAGTAAATTTTTTAAATTTTTTGTCGAGCTACTTGAAACGAAGAAAACTATGGGTGCCCAAAATATACTCAATATCAGCGGAGGGCTTCACCAACTGTTCCTTAATAAATAAAGCTGTCCAAATTGGCATTTCTTTCTTTAATCACTTCCAATTACATAAATTTAATAATGGGTTTACAACTTTCCTAACTTTCATCTTTTTTTTTATATACAAAAAAAAACTTCACAATTTAAGTTTCAGAAATATTTTTATTTATTTTATCATTGTTCAGTTTTATGTTGGTTTACATACATGATTTTTCACACTCGGATTGAGTACTGAATCTGTTAGCGTTGCCATTGCATCCACCATATGCAAATTCCTTACAAGCCCCAGCGGTGGAGTCGTAGTGGAATTGTTTAATTTCGGCACGGCACTTTCCAGTTTCTGCCGCTAGGAGGCACGCTTTAAATAATTGATATTAACAAGATTAATAATCTACTTGAAATATTTGTTATAAAACCTACCTGATTTATCAAATTCAGCTTGAGCGGCATAAACCAAAGCGATAACAACCAACAAAGCAAATAAAAACTTCATTATGAACGATTTTGGCAATTTTAATAATTTATTCCAAGGTATTACGTTGACGTCTGTCACACTATACTGATACCCCAAATGAAAGAAGTCTTTCTTTTTATACCTTCTTCATAACCACAACACGAATGTTGAAAAGTTATCCTATAGGCAGTCCTCTGCTAAAAGATTAGTATTGGTACTTATCTTATCTTCTCCGCTTGAGATAAAATTGAACCACATCAGTTAGTTAGAACAGTTATTATTATTCAATGTTTTAAACACTTTTTATCATTATATTTGAAAAAGATCTACGGGGCCTAATTATACGTAAAACGATCGAACGATTTCGTTTTAACAGCTATGTCAAAACGATATCGTTCGATCATTTTATCGAATTAAGAAACTAAAAAATTGTTCAAATAATGGAAAAAAAGATGAAGTTGAATCAAATTATCATGATTTCTCATTTCAGAACTGATTTTGACATTGACTGACTCTCTTGAATTTGATTTTAAGAAAACTGACTTCATTTTATAAACGAAAATTCGTTCAAAAACTTGACTTTGTAACACTTTTGAATGGAAGTATTGAAGGTGATGGTTTCCAAATTCCAACTTCTATGTGGGTCAATATTTTAAAATATTAATATTCTGCGGTCAGGTGTTTTAAGCTTATCGAACATATTTGTTTTAAGTATTTTATCGAGAAACGCTAACTATTTAAGGCTATTGCATTTAAGAGTTTTTATTTCAGTTGTAAACCTTTTCTTCGATCGAGCAACATGGGTTTATGAACCAAAAACCGACTATAATAAGTCTTCTTAAATTAACGACGTTTACAAATAAAACTGACAGGATCAGGATCATCCCATGAAAATAAAACGATACGGATACTAATGTTAACAGTGTAGATATGCTCATCTCTTTTTTTTTCTAATGTTTGTTTATTTTTGATGTAGTTACTGTCTTTTTTCTTTACGCTACAGTTTGTACTCTCTACCGACTGAAGAGCCGTCTACCTGTCAGAATAAAAGCTTATTTTCGGATCTTTAAAATAGATCCAGGCACAGAGCAGGATCCGAAGTTGTTGTTTTTTGCGTGTTAAAAGATGATCCTGATCCAGATCCGTAAATAATAAAATGCGGCTAATATAACAAATGCTTGGCACTGATAGTAATGGGGTTGAATAAATATTAATTATATTATTCATAGATTTCCAATACATATATAAGTAAGATGTTCAATTTTTTAATTTTGTTTTATATTTTTTTCCTTTTTACAATATCCTTACAAGGAAATTGTAATTTTTGAAGACAATTATTATGAATAAATTAAAAAAAAAATGTTATTCTCATGCAAGAAGGAGTTATTTAATTTATTCATATTCACTATTATTATTTTGTATGTATACACAATTTATATCTTATTGGAATAACGTTTCTATTGCATGATATTTATTCAAACGTTTCAAACTAAAGAATTTTGCCCAAAAGAAGTGAATTTGATAACAAATCATAAATAAGCTCAACATTAGACATGCTTAAGTAATTGACATCAATTATTTACGTATAAAAATTCAGTTGAGCTTTCAAATATACGTTACTGGTATCAGATTCCATATTTTGTTTTGTGTAAACAAAGTATTTATCTCATGTAGGCATGTTCTAATTAACATCTTGCTGAATAAATGTTTATGTTTAAAAAAGTATCAAAGATTAAAACACGTGCCAGCTCAGATAAGCATTCTTATTAATTTTTCTTTATTTGATTGTTTTAAAATTTCGTGTCTTCTTTAAATTTTTTTTTATTTTAAACAATTGATTATGAGTCTAATGTGAATAAAATACATTTAAAAATTCATATCCACCCGCCAATAGCTTCAAAGATGTAACAGAAAAAATTTCATTTTATTTTTCAAAGGTTTTACCTACAATATAGAAATAAAATACACGACTGGATTGCACGAACTTGCTCTTCTGGTTCAAGTTCTGCTTAAAGATATTATATTATATGATATAATATCTACATTAGACAAAATATTGTAAAGAAGCATGAAAATCTTTCGTTTAAATTGCAAAATAATTCCTAAGAAAGTTTTGAACTCTAAATAAAGAGTGTCTTTTAAATTCCAGAAAAAATATGAGTTTGTGCTAGATAAAATTTTAAAGTGTTTTTTTTTAATAATTTTTCGTATCGGAAAAATTTTAAATTTTGAGCGCTAATTTAAAGTATTTATAGGTACCCATAAACCTTTTAACCCCATACTGATCAAGATACTGATTTAAAAAAAAAAAGAAGTTTTTCTCATTATAAAAACATTTTTTTCTTTTATCATATACCTATATAGAATTTTGGTATACCTATATACAGACAAATTATGAATTTTAGATTTTCAAAATTTTGAAATTTTGGATAAATAGAATTTTAGTAGTTAGGTATATTTACGACTCCATCTTTTCACTAATGAATTAAAATTTCTCCTCTAGGGAAACAGTTAACAGTTTTTAATGAATTGTTCACACAAAAGTAGGTTCACAGTTTAAACCGCAATATTCTTGTCAAAACTGTAAGAGTGGTTTTTAAGATACATAAGCTTTTTAAATACAAACTTAGGACCTGGCAAGCTCTGGTAAACGTTCAAGTATTTCTTATATTAATGTTTAAGAGATTTAAATATCGAGCCATCTGGAGAAAAAAAATCATCTTTTGTTTTCCTTCTAACAAAATCTATTATAGGAATTATTAAAGGATCTTTGGAGCAATTTAAACAGATTGATGTAAATCAGAGATAAACTAGTATCCATGTTAATCCTCAAAAACAATTGATTTGACTTTAATTTATTTTAATAATAGTTTTATAATTTTTTTTTTATTTTAAAATCAGAAATACCGGATCTGACGCTGGGTCCTCTTCCTTTCAGGATCACAATTCTGTAGGATCAAAATTTTGCTTGAAAAAAAAAAACACCTTTGATACTTAAATGCAAATCAAAATACCGATTCAAAATCAAACAATGGAATGAGCAAATTTTAAGACTATGATTCTTATAACTTTACTATTATATGGCCACCTCGGCCACAGGACCTAAAGCCGTCAGCCTTTTTTTTGTACTCGGGCTGCTTCAAAGAAAGTGTATGAAAAGCCAATAAGTATAGCTTCAGATAACTCCACCGACCGCGACAGGTTCAATCGGTTGCTAAAGAGATACAAAATTTGGAAAGCATTGAAGTCAAATTCTATCAAAATGTCTTTTAATTTTGGGCAAAACTGATCTCATTATTATATCTTTTATTAAAGTGCAAACAATTGAATAATAAAAATAAACATCAATTAAAGAAAGCAGCCGTTAACAAAAAATCGGTTTATGATTTGGTGTGGAAAAGCTACTAAATTGTTACATTTTAATAACTAAAATAATTAAATAGAACTTCACAAAAACAACTAAAAAAAAATAAATACTCTGATACGACATTTAATTGGTTTTCAAAAAAACTTGAAGATAATTTTATAGAGGAAAAAGGACTTCGCAAAAAAGCCACATTTGTCTTCATGCAAAATAACATTTTTTTTTTTTTTTCCGAACGACGTAAAATCGATTTTACATCACGATAAAATAAAAATAAAAATTAACACCTTATTTATATAAACATAAAACAAATAAAAAACGCTATGACTAACCTGAATGCATTTCAACACGATCTTACGTGCCATCATCAGCAATCACGACTGAAGAGAATCCCAACATTGATGTTACAAAAATACACAAAACTGATATGTTAATGTATTGAAAACACATCATTACATTGTTTTACTGTCTTTGTTCATTTGTATTAAGAGAAGAAACATTTGTATTAAGAGAAAAAAGTATTGAATCAATATTGCCACCATCTAAGTTCACTGTGTGGTCGGTGTTTTTAATATAAACACATTCATATGCGTCTAGTCTACGTTCATCTCTAACGCACTTTAAAAGTTTAACATTTTCACTAACAATCGAATGTTGACTCTCCAAAATATGTCTTCATGTTTTAAATGTTTTTTGTCATGCTACTTGCAAAGAAAAAAACTATGGGTGCCCACAAAATATGCCAACCCAGCGGAGGACCCTTGCTCATGGGGCCGTATCAACGGTTCCACTATAAATAAAAGTGTAATTTTTCTTTGATCACTTCCGATCCAATTTAATAATGAATTGGTTTACACCTTTCCAACACTTTTTTATTTATATAAAAATAACTTCATAATTTAAGTTCCAGGAATATTTATATTAATTATATCAAGTTCAGTTTTATGCTGATTTACATAATTTTTCACACTCGGACAGAGTACTGAATTTGTTATCATTTCCCATGCATCCACCATATAGAAATTCCTTACAAGCCCCAGCGGCTGAGTCGTAGTAGATTAGCTCAAATCTGGCCTTGCATTAGTCCCTGAGTTTTTGGCAGAAGACATGCTTTAAATAATTGATAATTACAAGATTAATAATCTACCTAAAATATTTATTATAAAACCTACCTGATTTATCAACTTCAGCTTGAGCGGTGAAAACCAATGCAATAGCAATGCAATAGCAACCATAAACCATAATCTAATAAGTTATATCCACAATTAAAAGACCTGATTTATATACATAACTCTAAATATTTAATTGTTTATTGAAGGAAAAAGGTATGTAACATGTAAAGCGACACAATGTCGACGAGTAAAAATGCATCTGTTCTAATGTGAAACCATTTCGTTGTATCATTGAATAATTTAAAATAGAAGGGACACCGGAGAAATCTTGCGATAGGTGGGGACACATATTTCATCCAAAGCGCTAGTATCACCGCGGCGAACCATTTAATAATTGTATCGCTCTATCAAATGCAGCACCAAATTCTACAGATTTGGTCCTTATGGGAAATTTATTTACAATGGCAACCCTCTCCTTTTCAATTACAACAACCTTGTGTTTTTGTTTAAAAAGACACAAATGAACAAAATGATATGAATTCGGTGATGTTAAAAAAAAATCTGTTCAATATTGAGCTTTCGTTCTTTCTTGTTCAGTATTCAACGAGACCATACGATTATTGTATTTCGTTAAAGGTAGAACTTTAATAGTCGGAAGTTGTTGGAAGAAAATGCTCTCAATTCACTTACGCATGGAGCGGTCGGTGAGCGCCCTTCACTTCCGAAAGCAAAAGTTAACGAAAATTGGTCGAAACGAAGCAAACCTCAATTATGGGCACGTTATATGAATTCTTTGTATTCGTTTGACTTCCTACAACCATTTACGTCGGCATCCGACTATTATAGTTCTACCTTAATGTTTATTCCCATTCAGCCATGATCTTTCGGTGATTAAGCACGTCAGTACCTACTGTGCATTTCGATAAAGGATTGACTCTAAAGTAAAATTCAGAAAATTCAGTTTTCATAAATTTCGTTTGGTCAAAAAGTGAGCAAGAGAATCCAAAACTTCATTTCCTTAGAATTTTGACAGCAAAACTCAGACATTTTGCTTTGCTGAGGCTTTCTGTTGTGGCTGTTGATGAAACTGTGATTGCAAGACCTTATTTTCCTGAACATGCTTAATGAACAAATATTATGTTATTTTTCAATTCTAACCATTTTAGAGTGTTAAATAGAGGGAATCGAATGTTTGTCTTCACCCGGAACTGAATTATCGGATGGGGTTTATAGCCCAGTTTTCCTGATAAAGATTTTAAACGGAAAGAATCATAATAAAATTAAATCAATCAAATAATAACAGAGTAGATAATATCATGTTATAATTAACAATTTCCTGGAATTAATGTTTAAAAAAGTATCAACGATTAACACTCGTTCCAGCTCAGATAAGAATTCTTAGTATTTTTGATAATTTCTTTGTCTGATTGTTTTGAGATTTTGTCTGTTAACGTTAAATTCTATTTTGAACAATTGAGTATGAGCCAAAGTGTGAATAAAAAAGACTTAAAAATGTATCTCCACTTTGCTTATGTGGTTCGAGTTGCTCATAATTTTGAAGATTTTATATTATATAAATTATAAAGCATTCAAAATAATAAATTAGAGAAAATATAATCATCAATTACTTCTTTCTTTAAATTGCAAAAAACTCAAACAGCTCCTTAGAAAGTTTTGAACTCAAAATAAAGAATGCCTTCTAAATTTTTAAAAAAATATGAATTTGTATAAACAGAATTAAAAACATTGTTGGAAATAATTTTTCATATACATAGTCATAAAATTTTAGTTTTAAATTCGGTGTGGCAATTTTAAGTATTTATTAGATTGAATAACCCGTTTTAAAGATACTGATTTTTCAAAAAAATTCTTTTATCATTTACAGAATTTTGGAATACAGAAGAACTACGAATTTTAGATTTTCAAAATTTTAAAATATGAATAAATATACTTAATGTTGGATTAACAGAATATTTGAAACCTAATTTTAGCACATGCTAAATTATGGGCCCAACCCTCAATAGTTTAAAGATGTTTAATTGTGTTAATATGTGAAAAAAAACCGAAAAACTCTTAAAAGTTTAGTGAAAAAATGTGAAAAAGATATCAAAGTTAAAATAAAAATAAGTGAACGGTAATGTATGTCTACTTCAATGCAAATTTTACGACCTCGTCAGCTCGGGATGTATTTCCATGTAAGAGGAAATCATTTTTATTTTTTTGTTTTATGGCAAAAACGAACATTTTTATTAATTATATATAATATATACTTAAATTTTTGCAAAAACGAAACTTTTTATTGCAAATTCGACACAATAAAACACAAC
This sequence comes from Epistrophe grossulariae, assembly GCA_929447395.1. Classification (NCBI taxonomy): domain Eukaryota; kingdom Metazoa; phylum Arthropoda; class Insecta; order Diptera; family Syrphidae; genus Epistrophe; species Epistrophe grossulariae. The sequence goes on from OV839566.1 coordinate 2,128,105, forward strand.
AGCTGATCGAAATGGCATTTATGCCTGTTTGGTAACTTGTACCAAGTTTCCCAAACTTGAGTAAGTGCTGCCTAGTTATCGTAAAGATTTAGCGATCACTTCACACAGAACAAAGAAAAGTTGATAATCAAAATTGTCTATCAAAACAGTGACAATCAACTAATGCCTTACGCGATTCTACCCCTGCACCTGGCGCTGGATTTCCTTCCTCATGGGGCAATAATTCTGCTTGAAAAACCCACATTTGATACCGGAAGGCAAATTTTTAAAAATAAACTTTTGAATCATACACGAGTTCATAATGCTTTTTTAGATATTTAAGTCAAATTTGATCAAAATTTCATATTATTTTTAAATTTTTGGCAAAACTTGTCTCATTATTACATTTTACTAAAGTGCACAAATTTGATTAAAAAAACAAAACAAAAATCAAAGTAGAGGTTTTTGGAAATTATAAAAATAGCAGCGGTTATTCAAAAATCGGTTTGTGACTAGGTATAGAAAAGTTAACATTTTAATAACTAACATAATTAAATAGAATTTCACAAAAAAACTATATAAAAAAGTAAAAACTTTGATACGACATTTAATTGGTTTTCAAAAAACTTTAAGAAAATTGTATGGAGAAATAAGGACTTCGCAAAAAACCACATTTGGCTTCGTATGCAGTAAATGTTTTATTTTTTTGTCGAGCTACTTGAAACGAAACGGTTCTTTAATAAATAAAGCTGTTATAACTTGGCATATTTTTAGTCACTTCCAATATAAATATTAATATAATTTGATTCAAAATAGCTTTTAACGGCCTATCAGTTGGCGTTCCGTCCAGGCGATCTCACTTGGATTCATCAGTTGACTATAGTGAGGGCCTTTGTCAATACGCAATTTGTGCTAAGTTCAGTTCATCTTACATAGATTACGTGACGAATACCTAGTGTGAACTATATCCAACAAGACTAAAATTCCTAATCATTAAATTGGAAATTTTTGTTTTTGTTTTTAGCCCAGGGCTTAAAGGCCGTTAAAAGCTATTTTGAATCAATAATTCAACAAAGTCCATTAAAAAAGTGCTAAGTCTTCTACTTGGCTGATGTATTTCAGTAGTATAATATATAGAATTTGTATTATTAAAAAAACCTTCTAATATAATTTGGTTCACAATTTTCCCAACTCTATTCTTTTTTTATATAAGAAAAAAACTGCACAATTTAAGTTTCCGAAATTTTTGTATTGATTATAATATCGTTGTTCAGTTTAATGTTGATTTACATAATTTTTCACACTCGGATTGAGTACTGAATTTGTTATCATTGCCCATGCAATGATAAGGAATATATAAATTCCTTACAAACCCCAGCGGCGGAGTCGTAGTAGAATAGTTTAAAATAGCCAAGGCAATTTCCATTTTCTGCTGGCAGGAGGCACGCTTTAAATAATTGATAATTACAAGATTAAAAATCTACTTGGAATATTTATTATAAATCTTACCTGATTTATCAAATGCAGCTTGAGCGACGAAAACCAAAGCGATAACAACCAACAAAGCAAATAAAAACTTCATTATGAATGATTTTGGCAATTTTAATTATTTTATTATTTATTCCAAGGTATTACGTTGACGTCTGTCACACTATACTGATGTCCCAAACAAAAGAAATCTTTCTTTTTATACTTTGTTCATAGCTACAACACGAATGTTAAAAAGTATAGGCAATCCTATGCTAAAAGAATAATATTTAGTAATTACTTACTTATCTTTTCCTCTTGAGATAAAATTGAACCAAACTTTCCCCAACCGAGCAGTTATTATATTATTCAATGTTTTAAATACTTTTTATCATTATCATAATATTTAAAAAGATCTCCGAGGCCTTATTCCGTGAAACGAAAACGATCGAACGATTTCGTTTTAACAGCTGTTGCCAAAACGATATCGATCGATCGTTTTCGTTATACGGAATTGGGCCTTAGCAGAATTAAGAAACTAAAAATTGTTCAAATAATGAAAAAATGTTTAAAACCATAATCCGAGAGTGTCGCCATCTTTATGTGAGGTAATATTGTTCTTTAATAGTTGACACACAAACCAACACCTTTTTAAAACGATTTCTCAAACTTAAACCATGCTGCTCGTACAGTAGTGCAAAAAAGCGCTATAACGATTTTCATTTTTTTTTTCTCATAAATTGAGATTTTCTTAAGAAATCGGATGATGTACATCGCATTGGTGTCAAAACAATTTCAGAGGTTGTTTTATCAATTTATGTTTAAATTATATATTTTTTTTACAATTTTTCAGTCTAAACTGTATAAGTTCCATGCATATTTGCAACACGGTGCTATATTGTTCATAAATAAATGTACATAATACAACCTTAAGTTTAACTACGTTTTAAGCAGGTGGTATACAATATAGGCTCCCATAACTAATTTCTTTCTTTTATAAGATAAAATATAGTTTTTGAAATATTAAAACTTTAAAATTACAGTTTGATCGCACATAAGAGCAAGTTCATGCGTCCCAGTCGTGCATATATTTTTTTTTTTTTTGTTATGTGCTTTATAGGTGTTTTTCTTGCTTGGCCTTTATTTCACGCGCAGATTCCAGGTGCTATGGGTAGGAAGAAACATAAAAATCTCATAGTGAAAAAACCATACCTACTCAGAAACATTTTTTTATAAATTTTCCTTCTTCTATATGCGCATTTTATATTTATCTGTTTTGCCTTTTATGCACAAAGGTTTTGCTAAAAGCCAAAACTACCCCCCACATTGGGATTTTTCCTTTTTTTCACTAACCTTAAAAAAAATGTTTATTTCAAAGAAGATACGATAAATGTTTTTTCGTTTTCTCTGAATTCTTTTGCTCTTTGCCATTGACGCAAACAGCTGACAAAGTTATCTCATTACTCCCCTTACTGTCAACAGAACCACAATCCTCTCGCTAGGGTCCACGAAACATAAGACAAAAAGAGATGAGCATACAACAGTGTTCTCATTAGGATCCGTATCGTTTTATTATATCGGGGTGAACCATAAAGGTTATTGGAGATAATAAAACGCGACTACTATCTTTTTTCCTCGCACTGCAGTTTGTCCTCTCTACCGACTGAAGAGCCGTCTACCCGCCAAAGTAAGAACTTAAATCTGGTTCCATAAAGCAAACCCCGATAGAAACCTAGATCCAAATTTGTTTTTGTATTACGTGTTAATAGATAACCCCGACCCAGACCGGTAGATAATAAAACGCGGCTGTTGTCTTATAGCTGCCTTACTTAGACACAAGAGTTGATTGTCTTAACCGTGAATAATGTGATATTTATTTTTATTAAATAAAGCATATTTCCATCAATTTTAAAATAGTTACAGCATTGTATATAAAATCTATAGTAATATCATGAAGAGGAGTGACGGTAGCGACATCTTAAGGACATATGTTCGACTTCTTTGTGATGTGATGGTTGGAATCCCGAATATTCACAAAACAAGAAACGTAATAATAAAATAAGAACGGGAACGTTGTATACTTATTTTATGAGAGTGCGAGGAAGTGAAAAAACGCACTAAAAAACTATAACCTTGACAAATTGGCTTCGCATCGGAAAAAAAATTGGGTATATGTAGGTATGCACGTTTGCAGTAGGTTTTTTTATTAATAATAATTGTAAAGGTCCCCTCGTAGTTGGTTTGGTGGGCTGATAAATTTTGTTGTATTAATCGGATCGTTAAGGTTGAGGCCTTAAAATTTATGTAGAATGTCGGGTTACATTTTTTTACGAAATCATTGCGGAGGAACATAAAAGTATGTGTAAAAAAATGTAATTAATTTAAAATTTAATTGAAACACAAATTTAATTAAACAAAATATTTTCATGCACGTTTACTTAACCCTTTTAAGGAATCTTATTATGTTTGCAGAATTTAAATAATAGATTCTTCTCGCTCTATTTACTTATTCCCTACATTTAGCTAATTCTCAATAGTCTAATTTGTGGCGATCTCAGCGACGCGTACAGGACACATGTTCGACTAAAAAATTTGTGTTCATGATAGTACTATAGATTTTATATACAATGGTTACAGTGTCTAAGTAGACAAAAACATTTAAAATATTTCACAGCCGCTACTGTACCAAGTAATGACTTTTTTTTAGTTTCTTGGACCTTTTGGTTCTTATATACAAAGTTTGAACATTTTCGGTTTGGGTCTAAGCTAAGCGGGTTCTAAAAAATTATAAATGTTGTTGTTATAAATATTACTGATACAACAACCCGAATAGAAAAGTGTTATAATTATTATGGCAAATAACAAGGTAGAATATTTTGGAATTATGTGGTGAATTTGGATAGAAATTATTTTCAAAAATATGGTATAATTGGGTATTTACGTTACGAAACGGTACAACGAGCTTATGCCCGATTTCATAAAAATACACTAATCCCTAAAACTGATGAGCAGCATGGCTGCACACATCGATACATGCAGCGCTGCACCTAAAACAGATGTGCATACTCTTAGACATTTATGATCTCTTGTTATGCCAAATCTAATATACTGAATGTCTCTTTTCAATTTACTTATTTTGCTACGGAATGTTATTGAATATTGATACTCAACTTAATTTTTAATTTTATACATCGTTTACCTATACCAAAATGATTTAATAAATAAATACAATACAATACAATTTCGATAATTAATGTCGTCAATATACAAATACATAGTATATATCAGTAATGCCAGATACCAATTACTTCCATTTTCTTCGTTTGTTGTTGTGGCTGCAATGAAACTAGGCAGCCAATTTAGAAATAGAGACATCGTGCAGCGAAGTCTGCATGCAGCCCTTCGAATGTCTCAGCCCTCATAAGAACCCGTGTTATTAATTTTCGCTGCATGGTCTTATTTTTTTAGTTTCAATCTAAGCTTCATAATTTCGCCCGGTCCCGGCTGAATTTCGTGAAAGGTTTTTTTTTTTGAATCACTCTTATATACGTATGTACACAGATTTCTGTTCTATGACGATCGTACTCGTCACGTTGTCTTGTCTATAATAATTTTCTTTTATGGATAAATTAATTTGTTTCGATTTACGACGATTTTTTCATCAGTTAACATGTTTGTTAATTGGTTATAAAATGAATTTTTATAGAGGGGTCAAAACAAGCATTTTATATTATGGGAGGGCCTCTATCTCGCCACGTAGAAGGTCCCCTACCTTCAGTTTTAGAAAAAAAATGAAAAAAAGCTTTTAAAAACCAATAGCAACACTTACTGGTTTTGAAAGCCAGAAATCTGTTCTATTATCCTAAATTTAAATTAAATTATTTATTACAATAGTTTTTGAAAAATTCGCATGCAAACTCAAAATTTTGATGACAAAAATGAAAAAAAAAGTTTAGACCAATTTTTTCAAAATTGTGAAATAAAGTGCTGAATTGGCGTTTTGTGGGCAATGTTGATATCAATCCTTAATCGAACAAAAAACCGAATGGTTTATGACTTCTAGTTTTTGAGAAAATTGAAATAAATATGAAATTTTTTTTTTTGCTTGCTTACATTAATACATCAGTGCTAGCACCCAGCAATACGCCTTATAAACTTAAAACACAGGCGTAATCGTGCGTGTACAAATTTCAAGGAAGTTAGGAATAAACGAATATTTATCTTTAATATAAAAAATAATATAATTAAATAAATAAAAAACAAATGGCAAATGAAGAAAAACGAAAAAAATAAACTATACTCACGAAATATATGTTATTTTATTCAAAAATTGAGCAAACAAATTTAATTTTTGTATCCAAAATTGTTGAGATTGCTGATATCTCAGTAAAGCGGATGTTGCTCTTATGCCCAATTCTTTAAAAAATAAAATGCACCACTCGGTCGCACGAACTTGCCCTTATGTGCGATCACACTGTGTTTTAGATCTATTTATCTGATTTTAAAAGAAATAGATTAGTAATATGGGCCTATATTTTTTGCCGCCTGTCTAAAATGTAGTTTAGTTTAATTCAGTGTGTATTATGTGAGCACATAAATAAAAACAAATTAGCACCGTGTTGCACATATGCATGGAATTTACACTTTAGATTGAAAAATTGTTAAAAAGTCGATAGATATAATTAGAAATAAATTTATTAAACAACTTCTGAAATTGTTTTGACACCAACGCGATGTACACCATATGATTTCTTGCACAAATCTCAATTTATGTATATTTTTTTAAAAAAATAATTTTTTATATATAAAATTTTGAAAACATTTTTAGCAAAAAAATTTGTTCGTCATTTTTTAGTAATTATTAATGCGGAGTTTAAAAATTAAATTGGAAAACAAAAATTATCTACCCACCCATTTTCGAAAAATCGAATTTTCAAAAAATAATTTTGATTTTTTTTTTTAAATCCAAAATTTATTTTTTTGAAAATTTTGATATGCAATATTGTTTAAACTTATTAGAAGCACTTGTGTGCTTATGAAATTTCTTACCCTTATACATAATTAGATAGTCGAAAACTAAAAAAATGATTCTATATGAGAGATACCATTTTTAACCAATAGAAAACGTTTTTTTACAATAATATATTAGATCGTTCTAATATTAACTCATATAAAAATTTTAATCAAAATCGTAGGAGTCATTTTTGAGAAAAAATGCGATATTTTCCCTACCGGTTTTAAAACACTTTTATTGGAGGTACCGTTATTTTTTGTCATAAGAAAAGAAAAGATAAAGGTTCGGAAAGGTGTTAACCAAACCCTTATTAAATTGGATTGGAAGTGACTAAAGAAATGACAATTTATAACAGTTTTATTCATTAAGTTACTGTTTATGCGGCCTGTTTAACCATGGCCCTCCGCAGTCCGTTGGGTGGGTATATTTTGGGCACCCGTATTTTTTTCGTTTCGACTCTCTTAATTTCTCTTAATTTAAGCCCCATTTTGTATAGTTTTTAGTTAAGCTAAGAAAACAGAAAAATATTTTTGTGAAATTCTTTTTAATTATTTAAGTAAAAAATCAAAAATATATAAACCATCTGAAGAAAAATTATTAGTTTTTATTTACGAGTGACAATGGAAGCCATATTTGGCTTGGTAAGCAGTAAAAGGTATACAAAGTTCCATACAATGGGCGTTATAATGGTTATTAAAACAAAACAATATTTTTTTAAATGTTATAACGAACTTTTAGAAATCAACTTTAATCTTTATACAAGGTGTTCCATCAAATTGTTCAAAATGGCCCCCTCCTGTACTTATAGAAGCCCAACCGACAACGTTTTAAGAAATGTCCTTTCATTTAATTGTCCTGTTCTACCTGAATTTTTTATTTTATTTATTTCAAAATCAACAAGGTTTTACAAAAGGCCGCTCTGCTGTGTCCTTTCAATGGAATTGGCAAAAAATTGTATTGACTCCTTTGAAATTAGAAAACATATGTATATTGTTTCTACAAAGACTTCAGCAAAGGCTTATGACCAACTCTCACATCGAGTTTTGCTAATAAAATTGTGGAAGATGGGATTTACCGAACATTTTGTAACCTGAGCCAGGTTAATAGATCTTATTCGATTTTTCAATGATTGTGAATCAATTAAATTTAAGGTTAATTCTGTATACCACAAGATCACCATTTATGACTCGTCTATTTTATGTCTTTTCTGAGTATTCAAACTGCCTCATTTATTCGGACGTTGTTACAATCTTCAAAACTATTGCAAATACTCGCGATTGTGAAGAGTTGTAGTTTGATCTTTATTCGTTTTTTGACTGGTGTCTTCGTTAATGTTTGATTCTTAATACTGATAAATTTCAAACTTTAATTATTCCTTTTTCATGACCTTTTCAAATTAATAATACAGTAGACGCCCGATATAGTTTTTTAGATACCGCAGAGAATCTCATTTTCAGTTTCGAAACAATTTTCCGCGATTTTATTACATATTTACGTTTTTACATAAGCATAATTAGTATTTTTTTATCTTCAATTTTATCTCAAAAGGAAAACATAATTCAGTAATTGCCAATTTAAATTTTTTAGCATATCAATTAAATTATGGGATTATCTCAGTAATTTTTTGACATTCATATTGGAGACCAGTATATATGAAGGTGGAATGAAACAAGGATTTCTTTCTTTTGGGGTATCAATAGTGTGACAGACGTTAACCATTAACGGAGTAACTTTGAAAAATAGTAATTTCATTTGATAATTTCCATTGAATAAATAATAAATACAGCAGAACAAAAAATAACAAATCTAACCAATTGGAATTATTATAGTGTTTGAATTTTGAATACATAGTTAAAAATCAACGAAAAACCATAAATTCTGAAAACAACATTTGTTTTTATTATTCATTTCATATAATGCAATTAACATAAATAATGGTTCCTATTTTAGAAGAACAAAGCGTGACTTTGCCTGAAATGCCATCTGAGTGTGATTTGCCTTCCGATGAAGGAAGGACAGCTTTCGATTTAAAATTATCTACTTTAACAAAGACGTGCATAAATTTTTTAGTTGATTTATTGAGGCTGTGAGATGGAAAAATATCTTAAGCCATTTTTTTGTATTTATAAAAAAGTTTATTTTTGAAATGTTTAGATACTCAAGAATCTAAAACGATCGCGATGTTTAAAAACACTTATGCGATTTAAACAAAATAAAATGCAGAAATATGTCACACAATTTTTCTATTGTGGTTATAATACTATATTGTTGCTATAGATATATACATTAAAATTTTATGGCAATAGTTCTGTTATGTTCATAAATTATAATATATCGTTACTATGTAACGATAGTAAAGATAAAGTATGAAAAAGTCAAAAGTACTTAAAAATATGAAATTTGTCATTATATTTTTGTTTATAAAACAATACTTTTAAGTTTTGTATATGCAATTTAGTTTGAACTATGCAAAAATCAACCAAATCGGTCTAACCATTAAAAAGATATGCGAGAATAACCCAAAAACAAAGCAATATTTTTTAAAAAAACGTCAAAACCTTATTTTCGTTATGTGAATTTTGTCAAAAAAAACGCAGTTTTCTTGCAATTACTTTGGTCATTACATGTATATACGAAGTTAAATTAAAATATTTAGAGCCATATTTTCGAGAACATTAAAAGCAACTTAAATCGTTGCTATTCTTTTATTATTATTTGGTAGATAATATCTTTTATCTTCTACCAAATCCAACAAATAATAATTAAAACCAATTAAGCTGTTATTTCATTCAGAGGCTACTCTTTATAGAGCGAACTAATTTATTTGTCCTTAACGGAATTATAAAAAAATGCTCTATATTAAATTTTAAGCTAATCGCATTGAGACTCTATCTCAAATAACAGGAGACTCGTACAGAAGGTTTCGTCCTACTTTTTCGGAATTTTCATTAAAACCTTGACATTCTTTCATGCGATTTATATGGATGTACTACATTTAGATATGACAAGAGATTTTGATCAAACTTGATGTTAGAAATGATAGGGAAAAAGACAAAAGTTGGTCTCGCAATTCTGTATGTATTCTGTCTGTATTTCTTACCTTTGTACTTAGCACATGTTTTTTTTTTTTTCATTTAAATTTTTAGACCAAAAATAACGATACCTATATACCTACCTAAGGAAAATTTTATTTTTCTCCAAAACGGTTCCGAATATTTTCATAAAAAGAATTCAGTTAATTTTAAAAGGAAAACAAATAAATTTCCGAAAAATTGTTATTAATGGCACCTCCCATAGTAAACAATTTTGTTTTATTTCCACTTTTCTCTAAAACAGGTCAATATGTTTTAAAACCACATTGTGATCGTACATAAGAACAAGAAAGTTCGTTCCAGTCGTGTATTTTATTTTTCCAGCGAAGCCAATACTTTGTCTTAAGAGTTTTTTTTAAAAGAAGGGCTAAGCCACTTTTGCACTCAGCCCCATTTAATTTTTGTGTGTGATTTTTTACTTGCTCTATATAAAAAAAATGTTTAAATTGAAAGTTCAAATCGAACACTACAAACAAGAGAAGTCAACAAAAAATATTTTTTGTCACACTTTCCGTCGATCGGCTTATGTGTACCTATCCCAGGTGTCTCTGTGCGTAAACGGATGAGCGGACACACAGATAATAATGATCGGTTAAAAACAACGTAAAACTTGGTTAAGTTTAATAACGAATCTTGTTAATTAATATACAACCTGCAAACTCATCAACTTAAATTATACGAGTCAACTCGATTAAATAAAATTTTTTAAATCTACACTCTGGTTTGGATAAAGTGTACATTTTTATTAATATAGGTACTTTTGGGTTAGTTTATTCGTTTTAAAAATCCAATTAAATTATTCAAAAATTTGTGAAATTAACTAAATATAATTATTTTACCTATAAGCAAGCTACTCGTCTAACATAAACTACATATCTTCAAAATTGCGAATCCTAATCAAATTTCTTCATTAATATAACCTTTTTAGCTTTTTATTATAAACAATTATTTATTTCAATCGAGTCGACTACATTAGAATTAACAAAGTGAACTATGTATTTTTTTGACTACGTAAACTTAATATTTAACACATTTTTTTACCCACCGAAAAACGCTCTCGGTTAATAATCTTTTTTTCTGCGTTGATTTGCTTCAAATTTGATACAGAGAAGTTTAATTTAAAATTCGAATTTTTGTTTTAGGTCATCTAGAATAGAAAGCTGTCATAAAACAAAAATTTCGTTTTATAAAAATATTCTCAAAAACGGCTTGATATGGGTCGAAAACCAGTATCAATATAAAAGTGTTCATTTGGTGTTTTCAATTTAATTGGAAATCCCCTTATACAATCTCTACTGTATGGAACCGAAAGGATTTCCTGAAGAAATTGTAAAAACAATTTTTTATTTTATTTCCAACAATACAGATTGTCATCATATGTATTTTTTTAATTTATGACCATCAATATGTTGAAATAATTCATTGATCTACAGTTACACACACTCCATTTTATTGTGTGGCATGTTAGTAGGTTTAACGTTCAAGCGCAAAAGCTGAAGAAATATTTTCAAGACTATGCGCAAACAATTCCAATGAACACACCAATAAAAAAAAACAAAACTAGTAAAGTGGGCTACTTGAAGATACAGATACAAAAAAAAATAAACTTTTCAAGTGTACAAAATAAATTAAGATTCAATTATGAGATCACAATTTTTTCCTACAATTCATCAGAGGCCACCGGATCTCTGAATCTATATAATGCAATTTATAGAAAGTGGCTCAAAGTTGTTGTGGCGGCAGCATCATGTGTACTGATAAACGCAAGGAGGACATTGTTTAATATGGCGAAAATTAATCGTTGGAAATTGTTAGATCCATTGAGAGAAAACAAATTACGAAAAAAAATGTTCGAATTGTTAAGAGCTCTAAAAAGTACTTTCACACAAAAAAAAAACTCAAACTATCAAGATAATATTACAGTAACATCACAATCTCAAGGCCAACATACATTTTTAAAACACTTTAGAACAAGTTTGTTCAAAAAAAAAAATAGTCGTGCATTGAATAATCCACTCATCTTTTTCTTTAAATCAGTCGAGAAGTTTAATTGAAGCGTTTTAAGAAATTGCAAAAATAAAAACATTATTTTAAGTTGTTTTAAGCAAATGACGACATTGCACTTAAATTCTAAATAGACAACCAAGGTTACCACCACAAAAAAATAATAATTATGCAAGACTCCATACTTCGACACTGACACATAACTCGTCTCATTTGTTTAAACTACGCAGATGCAATAAGATTTATTATTAACTACATATATACACATTCTTTGAATCTTTAATTTATTGTTATTCTTTTGATGTCGGTTCGGTCAAGGCAATACCTCCACAAGTCTCATTGCATTCCTCCAAGGTTTCGAAATTATTCGCATTCCCAGCACATCCTCCGAAGTAAAATGGTGCACACCTGTTTCGGTTGGTGTTGAAGAAGAACTTCATCATCTTCGCCCTGCAGTAGCCGTAGCTCATGGGCATCAGGCACTCTTTAGGTAAATCTATAGAATTGAGAGATATCGATATAGACTTTCAGGAGAATCCAATAGATATAGCAAAAAATAAAAATAACAACCTCTGTAACGGCCATCGATTCTACTGCTGGTTCCAGGAATTAGGTAAACTATTAGCGCCAGAAATAACGCCAAGGAAAGGGTTATTTTTTTCATTTTTTTTATAATTTTATTTTTTACTAACGCAACGCACAAGATGACAATTATTTTATCAAGTAGTTATGAAGACACTATCGAACTGCGACTACTTAGACTTGTTGGTGCGCTCGATGCTGAAGCTTGTTGTGAACACCGAAAGCCGCCTTGGCGTCTTGTTTATGCGATTACCACCCCTCGCGCTCCACAGAACTAGTTTCTGATCGCATTGCAATCAATTCAGCTGTGCCTTCCTGTGTTCAACACGAATTATTTTGTTGGTTTAGCTTTTCAAACTGAAGACACTAATTCAAGATCAATCTTAAAAAGAGTGAAACAAAAAACAAAAAAAAAAAAACAAACGAAAAATATTACTTTTTGGTAAACGGTTTTTTTTTTGCAAACAGGAACTAATAAAATTATATAAACTTGCTTTAAAGTTCAATTTAATAGAAATGAATAATTTCAAATGTTAGGTTTTTTCAGAGCATCAAATATTTTATGATTTGGGTAGAATTGCAAGAAAACAATTTGAAACAAATCACAGTTGGGGAACATTTTATGTGCATATTTTATCTTAAATAAAAATAGTTTGAGATTATAAAAGCTAAATAAGAAGTTTTTTTAAAGATTTGTGAAGACAGGGACAAGTAAGGTGTACATTTTTAAGTTAATTTTATTCACAAAATTATGGAATTTTATTTTCATTTATCTAAGGATCAAGTTTTGGGTTTATACAAATTCGTTTTCATTAAAAAAAAAAATGAAATCGGTAACAATACACAATTCATAAATGTGACACATAGATTGGACAACTATGACTGGAGATGAAGAAATTAACATCCAGTTAATCACCTTCTTAACTTTGCTCTATTTAATATTAACTTTTGTAAATAAACCTTAAACCTCTGTTTATTATAATAATTTTTAGAGTACTTCGCATTACAGACTAATATTATCTAAGTTGTAAATTCAGAGTCTCATTTTCCAACATAATTGGGTGCTCAACTGTGTCAGTTCAAAAGATTGTTCAGTTAGTAAACAAATCAGAATAGAACAGAACAGCACTTGATTAATTCTAGAACAAGTTATAATACAAAATGTTCTTAACCCTTTAGTGAAAGAAAATACATATGTGTCTAAACTTCTTTTTGGTAGCATAAAAGTACATTTTTAAATAAAAAATCATACAAATAAAGTTACATTTATTTATAAAGTTCTAGTTTAGTAATTTGAAATTAAATTATGAAAAACAGGCGCAAACGTTTTTGATGAGTCATAAAAGTAAAAATAATATGGTGGTCATGGCAAATGTTCTATTTTTCCGACTAAATTCATCCCATGTGAATGGGGAATTACTTTGTTGTAAAAAGGAAAATTCAGGTCCAAAAATATTCTTCAGCTTTGGAAATGTCCGTTTTCAAGTGACATTGTGAATAACTTTTTCCGTTAATTGTATAGAAGTTAGAAGCTCCAATTCGAATAATCCATTCTTGGTTTCTAATACTAGAAGTACGGTTGGGATATCCTATAGCAAAATTAAATTTACTTTTCTTTATAAACGCGAAAGCTTATAAACAAAAAACAATAGCAACGGATTTACTCACCTCATTCCAGCAAGAATAAAACTTTGGTCTAAGATAGATTTATGGCCATAAAATAAAAACTGCAATTCTTACACTCCGGTTCCTTTAAAGAGACCCTCATTTTGTACCTCATTTACCATTATTTCAGCAAGGCTCATCTTTCCTTCCTATATTATCTATTGCATTCGCCCCCTTCTTACGATCTAGGGGCTAAAAGAAATTGATATATAAATACAGTAAAACCCGCTTAAGAGGAACTGCAAAATGTCACAGTCTTTCACTTAAGCGGAGTCCGGATAAGTGAAAAAAAATTTGCACGTAAGCGGATTTAAAAATTCCAAAAAGGATTCTGACTATCAGAAATTCAAATGTCATTTTCGTTATGAAAATTTGATGGAGGTGAAAAATAAAAAAGAAGTAAAAGCGTTTAGCAAATGAAAGTGAAAAAAGTGTTTCAGTGTTTTTCTCTTAAGCGGGTCTTAAGCGTTTTTTTTAACGGGTTGTTTTTCGTATATTTTTGTTTACTTGGCTATGCTTTTTTTCAAGCTAAGATGAAGATTTTGTTTTTATATTCAAAAATAGAAAAACTAGGTATTATTTTTATTTTAATTATGTTTGTCAAGTAACATGACGGTTCAATTTTGTTTTGTTTTTTCTAACATTTCGATTTCTGAGAATTTTTTGTTTTCAGATTTGAAATTAATGTAAATTTCATTTTACTGATTTAGAAAATACCTAGTGGGATAAAAATAATAATACTTCTATCTGTATTATAGTAATTTACAGTAGATTTACGTTTGGGGGAGTGATATTCCATACATTCATGAAGATGGAAAGTTTAAAAACAAGTTGCAGGAAAAAGGCTACAAACAAATGTTTGTTTATACGAATTCTATATCTTACACTTTTTAGTCAAATGTGAATAATTAAAAAATTGGGGACAAACGTAATTTTTTTTTTTTTAGATTCAATTACAGACATTTCCATTTGAAGTTATTTACTAACGTTTTAATTCAGTGAAAAATTTTATTTTTATTTATCTTCTTCATGAAATCATTTTTAATATTTCGATGACTTGTTATATCGATCAATCGTCATTGAAATAATATAAGTAAGTATTGAATAAACATATGAAAGGCTACTAAGAATGAATTATTTTTTACTGATGGAATTTGAAAACAAAAAAAATTGCAAAAAAGCTGCGCATATAAAAATAAAGGCGTACAATTTTAAACGATTTAGTACGATGTTAAAGCATTTATATCATTCTAAAAATGCTTTAACATCGTAGTATTTAGAAAGAAGCTGTTTACTTAATTTAAATGAGAAATGCTTACAAAAATGAAACACACAGAAAAGCTGTTGTTGGATAAATGTTATAAACTGTTGATATTTGATTACCTGAAATCGAATGGATTGTATATATATATATCGTTGGTCGAGAATTTCAAGGTCAATTTGAAATACGGAGAAAGAAATTCTTTTTTCTTTGTGTAAATAAATAAGAAAAACCTTAAATTGTTTCCACATATTAAAAAAAAAAGCATTCTAAAATGATGTAAGACTATTTTTCTTTGATATTTGAAACGTTTTGCATCGAAATCTCGAATTTGGAATTTTTCGACATACCTATAGGTACCTACAAATTTGTATTTCTCGACCGACGATATTTCGACTTCAATCGGATTTGATTGAATTGACATATGTTAGCTAATTCTTAAAAGCACAGAATTTTTCTTGAACTGAAAGGCTACATTTTTAATATTTCTACTTCTTCAGTGCGCATTGCACACAATATCTGCAAAATAAGCAACTCAAATATTTAATCTTGAGTGGTCTTTCTTGCTGTTTTTTTTTTTTTATTTTTTAAAAACTAGACGATATTATTATCTAATCTTTTAATATTTTAATATTTTAAAAAGGACATTTCAAATCATAAAAAATTCAAAAATAAAAATAAATCCCACTGATGATTCAACAACAATTTATAAGTTCACGTAAAAGGAATAATGATTTTTTAAATGTAAAGTAAGAAATAATTGTATTAATTTTTAGCTCGCCTATATCTGTTGCGGCTGTATAATATTTTACTTGTATGTATTTTAAGCATAAATAATTATCATAACTTGCCTACATCAAACAAAAGCGTTTTAAAACCTTGAATTTAAATATCCTTAGAAGATGAAGATATGTATGCACAGTCAAAGAGTTACAGTCCAAGATGTTTTTGATCTCTTTTGGTTACCAAAAGAGTTTTCATACATATTTTATTATACATACATTTTTATATTTAAAAACTCAAAGTTTCAGACAAAACACTAGTACATAATATTTTGTTTCGATTATAGAAATACACAAACTATCGTACAAAACAAATATGTAAAACAAAGAGTTTCCAAACTGATTTTTGTCTTCCCTATCATTGATCTCGAATTATATTATTATATTGTAATTAATGTATTTGTTTAATTCTGTCAATCTGACCGACGGTTATTTTTAACCAGGTCGTAATCGACTTGTAATCAACTATTGTTAATATAATTTATACAATTTCATTTTTATAGAAATAAAGTCTTATCTAATCTAATCTAATCTATTATTTTTACGAATGCATAACTTACCCATATATATGTATATATATGTATACACTATACATAGTATGTACATATATCGTAAATAAAAATGCCAGATATTGAATTGGAATATCCCCAGAACACCTTGGAAAATAGACCAACAAAATAAAAAGGAAAAAACGCCAGAATAATAATTTAAAAAATAAAAATAAAAACAACTAAATTCCTACCTATGTATATCTAAAGATCGCCTAAATAAATAAAAATGTCAAATCATCAAATTCTTACAAAAAAAATGAGACTTTTGCCACGTAGTGAGGAAAAATAAGCAAATTTCTGCAGTAGAACTTAGTGTTACAGTTCCAATTAAACATACATATGTAATCTATTGTCGCCACAAAAATTAAAAAAAATGTCTGTTTTTATTGCTGTAGAATTCAGTCATATTAGTTGAAAAAGACTGATTTTTCTACCAAATATTTGGAGAAGTGATTGCAGAAAGAAATCTTCAAGTTGTAAGACAACTTTTTACACCACACTAGAAGACTCATATTCGAATGTTAATTCACTATTCACAACTATTTTGAGAAAATCTGCTCACTTAAGCTGACAAAAAATGTAGGATATTACATTACAACGAAATCTCGCAATCACTAAATCTCGCTTTTCATAATCTCGCAATTACACAATCTAGCTTTTTATAATCTCGGAATTACATCCCGCATCGAAAAATCTCGCAAATTTCAACCGAAATCTCGCAATTTAAATCTGGCAGTATAATTCGCTCTGAAGAGTTCTACAATTTAAAAAAAAATTTATTCAAAACAAAAACAATTTGGTCTTATTGCACTTTGAGAAAATTGAAAACTACTTTTTTATGGGATTTATGTTTTTTTTTGCTTGCTTACTTAAATACAGTGCCAGCTCCCATCATTACGGTGTTTACAGTGAGGTATGTATGGGGGTCATGCTGTCTCCCTGCAACCACTCTGCTTGGGGCACACTATAGAATTTGGGGAAGGTGCAAGGTTGGGTATATGCAAAGTTTCCTTAGCAACTTTACAAAATGCAAAAGAAACTTTGCATACAAGCAACCTCAAACTCCCCCCCCCCCCTTTATATTTTTTAAAAGGTCAATTTAATATCTGAATTAATTGTTTCTGTCTTCTTATTTTGAACCATCAATTACAATGCACATAATGCATGAGTCACCATAATTGATTGGCATAATTGTCTTTTTGTGTCAAATACAGAAAAAAAAACTAAAAATAAACACAATTAAAGTTATACGCTTGAGTTCAATTAACCATATACCTGCGGGATCCAAAACCTGTATCTAACAAACTCTACTTAAAATAAAAAAAAGGTGATAACGTAAAACAAATAAATGAATATTGAAGTGAAGAACTAGCTACAAGCTTTAAGTTTTAATGACATAAGCTACCTATATAAATAATATTTGCATAAACTTTCTAGAATATATTATTTTAACTGTTTCGTCCAATATGCTATCATTTAAGTTATTGAATTAAACATGTTTGAAGTTTATTTTATCAAGCCCGTGTAGAAAAAATTTTAAATTATTTATTTACAAAGAAATGAGTTAGTTTGATTGTTTTATTTTAATAATCATCCAATTTATAGTTTTTGTTTACATAAAATATTAAACATTTTAAGTTTCAGTAATATTTTGATTTAACTCGAAGTTAAGTAAAATAAATGTAATTTAGTTGTTATTCAATAAAATAACTTTATTTACAAACAGGCAGCTTCACAGTCCGCCTTAGTAGCAAATCTGTTATCATTGCCCATGCATCCACCATACAAGAATTGCTCACAAGCTTTAGTATCGGAGTTGTAGAAGTAGTTTGATTTAGAGCTTCGGCATGGCCCAACATCTTTTGGCAGTTTGCACACTTTAAAAAAATCGTATTTACAAAATTAATAATCTACTTGAAATATTTCTAATATAAAAACCAACCTGCTTTGTCAACTTGAGCTTGAGCGGCGAAAATCAAACCGATAACAACGAACAAAGCAAATAAGAACTTCATTATGAATGATTTTGGTAATTTAATTTAAATTATTATTTATTCCAAGGTACTCCTTTAATGGTTGACGTTTGTCACGCTACTGATTCCCCAAACGAAATAATTCTTTGTTTTTATACCTTCTTCATCATTAGGTACTGGACTCACAATAACAAAACGCTTAAAAAACTTTCCTAGCCAATCCCATAAATTCACAATGCTAGATTAATATTGACATTAATCTTTTGAGATACTTTTGAAGAAACAAAAAATAAGTGTACACCATT
Organism: Epistrophe grossulariae; assembly: GCA_929447395.1. Taxonomy (NCBI): domain Eukaryota; kingdom Metazoa; phylum Arthropoda; class Insecta; order Diptera; family Syrphidae; genus Epistrophe; species Epistrophe grossulariae. The sequence goes on from OV839566.1 coordinate 2,146,780, forward strand.
ACCACCCTAACAAATATTGTTCAATGTGTTGATTACTTATTATATAAGTATAGCATTTCAATTCTTAACAGCAAACAGAAATAAAAAGAAAGATTTTCCATCAGAAAAAAGAGATATAAATATTTAAATAAAAAAAAAAAAACTGTGGTACTGAAAGCCGTTTGTGCTGCCATCTATGTGCCTGCTTTAGCTGTATTATAGTAGGTGCACAAACCAAAATATTCAAATAAAATTCAGCCTAAAAGCAGATTCGTAAATTTCACTATTAACAAGCAATATGAATTTTAAATTTAGGAGCAAGTTTAGAGTTCTGAAATAAAAGAGCTGACGCCCAAACCTTATTTTAAATATTTCTTTTATATTTATTACTTTCTTTTTCCTTAAACAAATAGGTATTTTGTATTTTATAGTTAATAAAACTACAAATAATTATCATAATATAATTTTTTAAATAGATTTCCGGCCTTGAATCCATTTGGTTACGTATCGCCTAGGTATGTGACGGATAAATGTGATGATAAATTCACATACAACTGATAAAAGAAAATTCTTTTTCAGACAAATATTAAATGAAGAAGTATACGACATCAAATTTTTTTTAATATAGATAAGTATTTATTTCTTTAATAAAAATACCCTAATATCGCTATTATGGTAGCATTATAATGATTTTCTCGTATATATACCTTTCTTGTATATTAAGTTTCCAGCTTAACTACTTATCTTAAGCCTAGTGCGAAGATCACGCTAAATTTAAACTTGCACTTTTTTCTCAAACATCAGCTAAAGCCCTAGCTTAATTTTGAAGAAAGAGAGTTGTAAGGAATATGTTCTTCTCTGAGAAGAAATTATATACAAGAATTTGTTTTCACTTAATCAAGTGAATTTAATGAAATGAAATGGATTCTTTTTTTTCAGAGATAAATCGTTTGTTCCTCCATTTTGATTTTGATTTTCACACAAAATTCAAAAGTTACAGAATCTCTTAAAATTTAACTTCCACCGAAAAATTATGCGTGCATTAAATTTTGATGGAAAAGTTATGTAAGGTTATAAAAAACGAAAATTGTATTTTTTAGCCACAGAGCTTCATAGCAATCGACTAAATAGCTTGGCTAAATTTTTGGAGAGAATTTGGTATGAAAGCTAAAATTTAGCACAATTTACAAACTATAGGCTTTCCATAAAACCAAAAAATTTAGCTTTATGTAAGAATTACCCTGGTGTATATAGTTGATAGAGTAAGGATCTATTATGTGGAATTAATTATTTTCTGGACAAAAAAGTTCCGTTTGCGTAGCTTGGCATCTAATCAGAAATTTTTGAGAACTGCTTTTATTTTAGAATTTATTGATTTATTTAATTCAAATCTACGATAATAATAATAATAATTTCAGACGTAATTTCAAATCTATTGCAAATCATCAATTAGACATTAAGCGACCCGGACACCGAGTATTCCGTAATATTGCGGAACTTTGTAATAAAGCGTTTCAAGTGATCGAAGCGAATTCTGCATTTGTTTGCCTATGAAATCAAAACTGACAGTTGCCGTACCATTTTCGAATATTTTTGTTTGATTACTTGAAACTTTGTATGACGTCGCAGAATTTGCTGTGAAATCCCATAGACATTTTGGACAACTAGTGAAATGTAGTAAAAAGTTGAAGTCAACAAACAGACATAATGTTATATCCTTGATATTTGAAGTTCACTTTTATTTGATTAATTCTTAATTCTTTTAATATTTTATTTCCAAGAGCTTAAGCAGCCATTAAGTCATCTTGCGTTTTATACAAATATATCAACAAAAAAAAATCTAAATAAAAAAACACCAGTTCTGCTAATAAAAACCAAATAATCAATTAATAACAAAAAATCTTCACATACTTTTATTCACAATGTATACTCTTATATAAAATAATTTTACAAAAAAAAAACGGTTACGATTTTTTTTAAATGTAGTTATCATAATATTTTTGTTTTTTTTTTTATTTTGAATAACAAATATTTGTTTTTTATTTTGTATTCATAAAACATTATAGAAGCATTTTTATAAAATATAATAAATTCATATCAATATAACAACGACACATTTATGTATAATTTCCAATAGTTTTTTAAAGTCTAGCAAGAAATGGGTAAATATAATATTTTGTGTATATAAAATTATGTTTATTTTATTATTAATAAGTGAAAGTTAGTCTAGCGGTTATTGCATGGCGTTTGACGTAAATCACGTTACATAAATTTTCTTTTTTTTTCTGTTTTAATTGGGAATAATATGCAAATACGTAAAAAAATTAAATATTTCATAATATTCGATTTTAGTTTTGATTATATATTTACACTTTTCCTATATATGGACTCCCTGACTACTCTAGAAAGACAAAGGATTTCCGGTTCGTTGTAGTTGTGATTAAAAAAAAATCAAATAACGACAAAACAATGAGAGCGATCGCTTCTATCAATTTATAGATTCTTTATTTTGAGCAGGAAAACTTTTAGAAGTCTTTGTCCCAACCAGTGGCGTCATCTGGCGGTGGACCATCTGGATCTGGGGGATAGTCATCGAAGTTCGTTGTGTCTGTAGGATTCTTAACAGTGGGTAAGATTGGAGGTTCTAAGCTACGATTTTGCAGCCCATCCCAGTAGAAACCATCAAACCACCTGACAAAATTAATAAATTAAAATAAATCCGTTATAATTTCAATAGAAGAGGGAACTTACTTGTGTTTTTGAATTTCACTTATTCCACCTCGTTGGTAGCCCAGACGTTCGGCAGGATTATCCCGACATAGTTTTTTGATAAGATTACTGGCATTGCGGGTTATATTGCGTGGAAATTCAATGGCATCGATTCCCTTTAGGATTATGTTATATGTTCGCATTGGATCCGATCCGGTAAATGGTGGAGTACCTTCAAAATTCACATTGTCAAAGGTGCTTATTTAATTTCAAATTACCATTTCAAAACTTACCTGTTAGAAGTTCAAACATAAGAACACCCAACGACCAATAATCAGCACTTATGTCATGGCCACGATTTAATATAACCTCGGGAGCAACATACTCCGGAGTACCACAGAAAGTCCAGGTCTTACGTCCAGATTGTAGTTTCTTGGCAAAACCAAAATCTACTAATTTCACATAGCCCCTCTCATCTAATAAAAGATTTTCGGGTTTCAAGTCACGATAAATTATATTCCGCGAGTGCAGATAGTCAAAAGCTTCTACCACACAAGCTGTATAGAATCTTGTTGTAGAATCATCAAAATTTCCTTTATCACGAAGGATCGTCCATAATTCTCCACCCAAACAACTTTCCATCAACATATATAGATATTTCTTATCTTTGAAAGTTTTATAAAGCTTCACTATGAACTGGCAATTGGCTTCTCCCATTATTTCCTTTTCGGACATAATATGTTGCTGTTGGCGTGTTTCTACTATTTGGGATTTCTTCATTTGTTTGAGAGCAAATGAACGTGATGAATCGGATATTATTTGAACCAATTCTACACGTCCAAAACCACCAACACCCAGAGTGGCAAGAACTCGAAGATCAGAAAGGCTGACGTCACGGAACTGTTCGTTGATCCTTAGAAAAGTTAAACAAAATATTAATAAAATTAAAAAAAGTGAGGGGATATCAAGAGAATGGAAGTGTTATGAGGAACTTACTTAATGTTTCAGTTTTGAGTATTTCTATTGGTATTGGTATTGTAAGCAAGAATAAAACATTATAAATCAATCGATTTTGTGGAAGATAAAAATGACAAAACACAGTTTTTCTAATTTAATTTAAATATACCTAGCTATATGTTTTAGTTCTAGGGTGCCGTGTCATAAGGCCATTCCAACTTTTTGGCTTTCAAATCAAATTTTTTCACTTAGCGAAAGTATTATGAGGCCATATTTAGATATGGCCTTAAGCCGCAAAAAAATATGGCACTTCAAGAGGTCATTTGTTCGAATATGGACTAATGTCACTTTGCTAAAGCGTCATTAAATCATATTTTGTAATATAGCCTTATGACGCATGGCCTTATGTCACAGCACCTAGTTCTACTGTAGGTACGAAATGATAACCCTTGACCCTGCTTATTCAGGAATATCCCCCTAATGATAACTTGTTTAGAAAATTTTAAAGGACTAATATGTATAGCTTAGAAAATTTCCTACAAAAACTATGCTAATATTTTTCTTCATAAAAAAACTCTTTTCGAAATATTAATTGATGGTGGAAGTGCCTATGATTTAAATCCCCAATTCAATTATGGACCTACATAATATATCCAACCCAGTAACCTTGGGTCGCCTCTTCGTGGTTCAAAATGTTTAACTCTTTTTTTTGGGTTCTCTGTACCGCTCACTACATAAATATTCCAAAATATATGATACTATGGACTCATGTTCCACATTTTAAATAAAAATTATGGATTCATGATCCAATTGGGTGAGAAATACGTCCATAATCGAATTTTGGTCACCAAGGTGGGATATAAGTCCATTATGAACTTGCATATTTCATGCATAAGTGCTTTATGGTCTATGGACTTAAGTTCTGTTGAGTTAAGTCTAACACATATAAATTTATAAAGATCAATGAATTTTGGAGTCGCCTTAGCTATGTATAATAAAAGCCATTCAAATAACTTTGTGTTGCCAATAAGTTGAAAATTAGCTATTGGAATTAAAATCCGTTACAAATTAATTATTTTGTAACCATTAAAAAAAAAACATTATTATACTATGCGTAAGCAGTGTTAAGTTAGATATTTGGCTTATAATATTCACAATGTAAGTACCACCTTCATTTTCAAAAGAAATTTCAAATTTTAATGAGTATTTAAATAAATATCATTCTGCAGCACACATATTATCAACATTTTTGAAAAATATTATATCGTGCCTCAAATTATTATTACTAACGTCACGTCATATTCATATCACATAAATGTTAATTGCTACAGTCAATATACAACTTCACGTGTCCCAGACCCCTATCATATGTATATATTCCGTGATGATAGAAAGTACAAGTGAAATGGTACTTTTTCGAAACTTGGACTACAAAACAAATAACGACGAAGCCGCCACCGCCGCCGGCCGCTTCCATTCGTGAAAGTTCAAATGGCAGCGCAAAAAAGAATCAAAAAACAACTAAATCAATAAAGTTAAAAAAAAAAAAAAACAACATTGAAATGTGCCTAATGTAAAATCAATGAAGTGCTAAATGCAAAATATACTTACTTTTTCCTCTCGAGCGTTCCCTCATCATCATAACGATGCCGTATCTCGTCCAGATTCGATATGAGCTGGTTAAACGTCTCCCTGTCGATCACCAAACAAGTAACTCCATCTGGTGAATTGCAAATGATGTTTGCGGTGCGAAGATCATCTCTGCGGGATTCCAAGAAGAAAAATAATGAAAAAAAAAAGAAACTTGAATTTATTACAATGTTACAAATATTTTTTTTTTCAACTTACCCTTGGAGTGCTTTTTCACCAAAGAAGTCGCCTTTGCTCAAAGTACGAATGAATTTCTCTTCCTGGGCGTCTTCCTGCTTGATGGTTACACGAACTTGACCTTTAGATATTATGAAGAAAGTGTCACCTCGGGCTCCTTGGCGAACGATGTAATCGCCCATTTGATAATACGTCTCTTCCAGCACGTCTGATATTTTGATGAGAGTATCTTCCGGCAGATTCTTGAAGATCGGTACACTGGAAAAACATGAAAATGTTATTATTTTTTTGTTTTCATTTCATTACATTTTGTTTTTTTGTGTTGCATTTCCTCATGATGGAGGTGGCATCGAACTCCTGAGTCTTCGTCGGTCGTGTCGGAAAGCCGACAAGTTTAAAAGTGCATTACATTACAAGAAAAAGAAAAAAAAAGAAGAAAGTTTTGCATTCCTTTGAACAAAAATATTATTCAATAATGATGGCTGACCGGCTTAGCTATATTATAGCAGATCATTGGCTTCAAACGGATTTTGCTATTTTATTGAGATTGATTTAATGAGAAATTGCCATTGATAAACATACATATATTTTCCGGATAAGTTGTTGCTTTGCCAGTCCTGAGATTGAAAGAGCTGATTATGGTGGACAAGCGCATCGAAACCATTCGGTCAATAGCTTTAAGGCTCGTCCAAACAGAGAAAGTTATATATAGGCAAGGCTTAATCGATTGTAAATTTACACATAAAATTGCCTAATAATCTTGAAATAGTTTTTTTTTTTTTAATTTCTGCACAAAATTACACATAACTCTTTGTGAAGCATATTTATGTACATATTAGACCAAGCTACAACAAGCCTTCAATTGAGAGAATTCTTTGTAATTATATGAAGGGAGCTAGCAGCAGCTAAAATAGTAATTTTAATAGAATATACCTACAGTAATAAAATACATCGCTGCTCATATGAATAATCGTTAAAGGTTTCTCAGGACGTCTACTAACACGATAATAGGTGTGTTTTTGTCAATCCCGGGGGCAATCGGTTGAAAAAAATGACAGCAGGGATTAGCGACGCCATCACAGAGTTTTCATAGAAATTATCGATAACATGTATGTTATTCATGCTGGTAACACAGTTTTTCTTTGCGCTTAAGATAAGCCCCGAGAATTCTCCAGGCTTGCAAAAAACACGCCTAATTTTACACAAATATTTTTTTAAAAATTTTCAAAATAATGTTTCAAAAAATTAGTTTTTCAGTCAATTTAGACCCCAATACAACTCAACGAATTAATTGTAAATTAACTCTTGATTAACTGAATAGATATTTGTTCTAGAAGTCAGTCTAAAAAAACACTATCGAAATAGAGACCCGACGCTATGGAAATCGTCCTTTTCAGCATAGTGTCACCCTGTTTCAATAGTAAAATCGCATTTATATCGTGCCGCACACATTGATTTCGAAAGATTTTTGACAATTGAAATTAAAAGTTAATCCTGCACTGAAAACTTAAACTGAGTTCACTCGAGTTCAATTTATTTGCAGGATTTAGTAACTATATATCTGGTTAAGCTTAGAGTTAGGCACTAAAAATCTAAAAAGTTCAGAAAAATACATTCGATGAAATTCGAACAATAATCAATTTTTTTTTAAGCAAAAGAAAGCTAAAGAAAAGAATAGAAAATTGTATTAGGTACATATACCATTAAGCCTTTTCTTAAGCTTTAACCTTGATCTCCTTTTTCTACATGATTAAATCGTATAATAATCTCTGCCACCAACTCCCTGTTAATTTGGTTGTGCATCAGTTGTTGTCTCTGAGCTGTGACTTGCATATGTATGATTTCGTCTAGAGAGCTTGGACTTTAATGGACTATGTTTTAGCTTCTTGTTATGGTTATAAAATGATTTCACTATTTTCTCAAAGTTGAACCTACAAATGGTGTGCGAAATGTTAAAATTACCAACAACCATATAGAATTGATTTAATGTTTATCTTTGTTTTTTTATAGAGAGCTCTACATCTTTGAAGACAGACAAACAAACAGACAGGTGATCGATTCATATACGAGTATACATAGTACGCCTTAACGTGCATTGCTCCTTTCGTCATCTCTCAATTAATTAAGGTTGAGAATGATAATAAAAAAAAACCGCTTGGGCGAGCTTTCTAATAGCCTGTTGTCGGATTTAACAATTGCAATTTCCAACTAAACGGCTTGACGTGATACGGATGGATATTATCTTGACGCTTTGAAGTGAAACTGATTAAAAATGCACAATTTGAAGGAGCGAAGGAGTGAACACCAAACGATTATACGATTACATAGTGCGGTGCACTTATAATTTGACAGCTATCCCAACGTGTTTGGCACAACATGCGTAGGTATATAAAAGTGAAGGAAAATTTTGCAATTAATTTTCAGTTTTGATTTGATTTAAAAAAAAACAAGATTCGAGGACAGTTAATAGTGTCAAAGTCAATAAAACTTGCAATAAATTAAGATCACTAAAATATGCTTTGCTATTAGCATCAATATGATGATAATTATAAGAGGCTTTTATCTATGAAAATTAAAAACTCGCGAAAGTAATAAGTAAAAGTGAGTCTCAAATAATAAGCATTTTTTTTTTTTTACTTTTTTTAATAATCATCCTTTCATTCCGCACTTTGAATGTTTAGGAATATGTTTATTTTCTGTTTTATTGATTTTATTTTTAAAAGGTTAAATTATTGAATGAGTTTCATGCTTCTTAAGTCTCTGCTCCTCATGCTATAGAAGAATTAAATTGTAGGGAATCTGTCAGTTTTTTACAGGCGTCATCACTTCAGACTTCAACAGACAGTTTAAGCCACATTTTGATTGACACAGATCGAAAAGGTACTTTACTAGACCATGGGGTAATGGTTAGGACGATTACGTCGAATATTTTGGATTCGATTCCCCAGCCTTTGCCACCTGAAAAAAAAACACTAACATTTTTTACGGGTTACTGTATTTTGCGAGGAATTGATAAATCCCGCTACAGAATATTTCTTATCATGAAAAAGTGCCTCTCCTTAGCTGTTCGAATTCGGCAGAAAATTTAAGTTCGCCCTATATTTTTCCAATATCTCCAACAAAGAAATGGTTGAGAGTTGAAAGTCAATAGACCCTAGTTCTACATGAGCTGTAACGCCACTAAATTTATTTTTATTTTTAAACAAAAATGTCTCGGAAAACAATTATGTATAGGTAAATATTTAAGCCAAGCTGAGTGTGCAATTCCAATTAAACTTTTTTTCATTCATAAATAATAAATATAATTTTTAATTCTAAAAATAAATTTTTTTAAATTATTCTTTAATTCACAAATCTGCTAAAGCATTGATTAAAAACTTAGTATCTAATTAAAATATTTATTAATAGACAATTAACTGGTAATTGATGAACTCTGCATTTTATCACAAAGTGAACGCGAACTTCACAATTTGTGTAATTGTGAAGAGTAGGGTAAGGGATATAGGTGAAATTTTTTAGTGTCTCTTAAGCTCTTTTCTGTTTAAAACTATACATTCCAATTCTTTGAATTCGTGAGTATCTAGATTCGAGATAAAATAGAAAAACTCTTAAATATGTAGATTGAAGGTATATCTAGTGTACATATGTACATACACTAATGTGTTTTTTTATCAATCTCAATAATTCCTTTTTTTATTTCCTTATAAACTGGAAAACTTCTATGTACCTTCCGGATATGAGAGAGTTCACTTGTGTTATGTTTTTTTCAATGAAAATGAATAAAACCGGGTTTAGTTTATTTAAAGAAAACATTAAGCAAATAAAATACCAAACACAGGTAGGTATGTATTTTTTTCAGTTATTCGCTAGTTTGCCATTTATTGGCAACATTTAATCCAATAATTGGCAAATTCAATTATAAAGCTTTTAAAGCTACATATATTAAACTTTAAATTTATATATATAATTTAAAAAAATAAATAAATTATTACATTTAAAATTAATTTTTTTTTGATTTTGATTTTTAAGGCTCAGATAAGATATTAACAGCCAAATTAATAAAAAACGCTTATTCCACCTTTATTCCACGAGTTAACTAAAGCAAGGAATAAGAATTAAGCTATGGGTTAAAAATTTCCATGAATAAAATCAAAATGTTCGTGGAATAGTAAATTGACGTCTACAAGAAGTCCCCTAAGAAAATCTACTACAATAAATAAGATTCCTGTTTGGTAACTTGAAATTTTCCCGAAGTTTCGCAAACTTTGGTATTTTTCGTATGGGTTCTGACAGAAAATTTTGATAATTTATAAAAAAAAGCTCAAGTTACCAAACACACCTAAGAATTCTCTTGTTAATATATTTTTGTCAAAATTATTTTTATTTTTCAATTGTTTATGTTGTGTCTGTTTCCTGTTTTGTTTTTATTTATTTAAATGGAATGTATCTGATGGAAGAAATATGTCCACCTCTTGGGTCCCTATTTAGGTCATCGTCAACAACCGCAATGAGTTTCCTCATATTTTCCTTGGAAAATCTACATATATTTCTTCATGAAATCCTTCTTACTTAGCACTTCCATAAGATCATATACATGTATTTTTGTAGTTTTCTTTTTATGGTGGTTGATGGCTGATTGTCCAATAATTAGATATGGTTGAAAATTTCAATAAATTTAACAGACGTTATTAATTTTATTCAAAGTTAAATTAGCTGCAATCTCCACTTAGGTAATTTTTTTTATTTCAGAATAAATTTGACACATCGGTTCTTATTCCTTCGCTAAACCACCTTCTCCTGTGGTTTAACTTAGTACACGTCACTTTTTAGAAATTTTCTTTTATTCATAACATTTTGCACTTAGTCCACGGAATAAGACTTAACACTTCGCTTTTCCACGTTTATTAATTTGGCTGTAATTGATTAATAAAAAAGAACATTATCGCTATAAGGAAAACTGCCAAATTTGAAAAATAAAACAAAATGTTTTTTGAATAATAATATCTAACGATTGAAATGGCCAAATCAATTTAAAGAATGATTGACATGGAACCCAATGATTGACGTGTGCTAATCACTCAAATGATTTGCATGCACAAATTATTGGCTGCATGAGTCAAAGCTTTTCAATCCAAAGTTAACACCACTTAACAATATTGAATTTTTCTTGAAATATTTCTTTATTATTTTTTGTTTTTGTAAAATTCACATATGATAATTCTTTTCAATATATTTTCGAATAGTTATTGACACTCTTAGTGGAGAACTTATCTTATTTATTTGCTAATAGGTTGTCTCCAGAAATGGCACAAAGTCGGGTGTGAATTTGATGAAAAGTATAATATAACGAACTTTAAAAATTATAAAAGTGATGCCAAACTATACAGAACAAACTTAAACAAATATTTTTGACAAAAATTATTTTAAAAAAATTTAAAACTGTATATATGTGTTAATTATTGGGAGGGGTGCCACAAATTACTTTAATAAAAAGATATAGCCCACATCCAAATCTTGGATTCACTACTGTGTTTAATCAACAACTCGAATGTATATGAATCAATTTTATTGAACGCTATATGGCATAGTATCACAAATAGCCAAAATTTATACTCTACGTCATAACAATTTATTTCTTATTCTTTATTGTATGTTTTGTTCCTTTAGGCTTATAGGCTTCAAAAACACCATTTGGGAGTTTCACTAAAAAATGAACCAAAATAAAATTCAGCAAAACAGATATTGTGCGAATGAAGAAAAAGCAGGCCATCCGCAATTAAAAATTCGATTAGTCTATATACGACTACATTCATATTTCCATCGTGAGTTTGAACACAAAGATATAAAAGTCTGCATTATATGTAAAGCCAAGCCAAGCCATTAAAGTAATTTGCAAACTTTTTTCCTCACAATTTTCATAATTCTGTTTTTTTTTCTCTAAACATGATAAAAATAGATTTCCTCAAAAAACTAATTACGATTTGTGTAACTTTCAAAACATAAAAATGGATATAATATATTTATACAGCCATTTGATAAGTGGTGACGAAATATATAAAACTATAAAATTCACAATAAAAATGTATTTATTTCTTTGTAGGTCGAATGACATCACATCTTGGGGCTGGCCGACTTACTTCAACTGACTAATGCAATGAAATAGTATCTCATGATCCTCTGAAATTCTTCGAATCTCGTTACCTCAATTTGCACACGAAGCGCACTTAAAATAACACGCCTGGTTGTTTGTATATATTGCACAAACATGGAACTGGACACTCAACTACCGACTCAATGGAAGATCCAATTTCATGTTTTGAGTTCGAAATCTAAGAACACGTAGTGCCGTCCATCCAACTCACTTTTACTTTCAAATTTAGATTTCTGGAAGTGTGGCATCGAACTTGCCAGTTCCAACATTTTGCTGTTGTAATTCTAGACGAACTCCGTCGTTGCAGATCCACCACCGTAAACGCCCCGAAGCCAGTGGGCGGGAAACTTTACGTACACAACTTTCCTTTTCATTTGATAGTCTATACTCAACTTTGCACAAAGGTATGCGCCAAACAAGCTATCTAATTTAAACCCTGGGTTAATAGCCACCATAAAAACGGAAGCCATGAAGTATGGCAATCAAGCCTACCATCATGTAGATAAACGACGACTTGACTTGAAACGCTTGAAGCGTCTTCCAGGCGGCCGTAGGTATAGTGAGGCAGGTCGTCTCGTCACTGTAGACGAATTATGGTGACAAAAGAAAACAGATCGTTGCATAACTCACACAACAAACAGTGAAACAGAACCATAATCAGTCAACTGTGTATTCATAGCACGCCGGGTTTTGAGTTTTTCCCTAAAGTGAATTTTTTTTTCTTCGCGATTACTAACCGCTGGGATTTTTTGCTGTTGATCATTTAACATTTAAACCTCTACCCGCAGCACGTAAATGTTGCTTGTCCATATGGCTTAAGTGTTGGCCAATATAACATTATGTGAAGCAACAAAACGAACGTCTTAATTGTATGTGTGTGTAAAAATAAAAATGGTCAACAAAATTACACGAAAATTCAATGGGCTATGGGCATCGCAAACATTAATTTTTTTTTGCCACAAAGCTCTTTCATCACATCACAGTTAAAGAAATAAATAAATAAAACTCACCTTTTGAGGAAGTCCGTGTATTCGGCTTGACGGATCAAACCAGTTCGCATCATAATTGTTTGGAAACATTGTCGTTCTATGGCCCAAAGTTTACATTCGGTAATGGCCGTGATGGTTGCCGTTCGTTGACAATTGTAAAGTATGGCCAATTCTCCAAGTACCTTTGCGCCGGACAATGTTGATAAATATTTTCCTTCACGTGAAACTTCAACTCTTCCCTCTGCAAAATAAATAAAAAACGAAAAAAGCAATTAGTCATGCACAGCAGCATTTAGGAGTATAAAAAAGACAAACACCCATATAAATGTTTCTTAAAATCATTTAACAAAACTGAAAAGGTTTTTTTTTTTTGTTTTACTTGGGACTGTTGCCAACTGAGCAAAAACAAATGATAATTTTAAAAAAGTTATACTTTGAATAATAAGACATTGAAAATTTTAACCTCACGTTTATCGATGAATAATTTTATAAGAATTAATCACTTGACTACATTTATTTTAGCCCCAGTTGACGTTAATCTGTGCATAAAATACGTCAAACTTCCCTTCAGATGTATTTTGAATTTCTGTTTGCCCAGCTGACAGCTGTCATAAAAATTTAATCACTGTCATCTGACAGCTAGCGAAACAGGAATTTGACAATTTCAGAATTTTTAATATTTGAAGCGTCTAGAGTGAGAAGGGGTCAAGTGACATCTTTCGATTTTTTTGTTTTTTTTTACCAATACTCGTGTTAAGCGACAACTTAAATTTTAGTCAATTCTTGTGTCTCTATTGTTATTACTTACAAAGTTAGATTCAGATAAAGGGGTTAACTACCACTACTACTACTTATAAACTTAAAACTTTAAATATAAAGGCTTATAACTCAAAACTTCAAAAATGTCACTTGACCCCTTCTCATTCTCAACGCTTCATTTGTTACTGAAATTTGATACTTTGAACGAACTTATGACTAAGACAAAATTTATGATAAAAAATTTCTGTAAAGAACCTAGTTGGCAATAATTTGTTCTTAACAAATAATCTTATGTCAAAGTTTGAGAGAAAGAAAAAGAAAAGATATAAACTTGGTGTGTGTGATTTCACTCAAAACGAGTTTTTAATGCTTTGTTATTATTTGACGTCTGACGCATGGTGATGGATCTCCTTCTTAGATCCCAGTGAATGTGGCAAAAAGCCACAAGTCAAGCCACTAAAGAGCAATGCGGCTATGCATTCCATAGGTTTTCCTCCGCACTGCATCATGTTCATTTATACAAACACATTGTATTCCTCCGGTTTGATGGCTATAATAGAATTCAACCGCAGCATCCTCCGAATGCATTGTTTGATATGATTTTTTTTTTTTTGCTGCGTGATCACTCATCATTTCCAATGCCTCGGCGCAAAATTTCTCCCCTAATTAAAATCTTTAATGAAGAGGAAGATAATTGTTGTGTGATAGCACCATCATACAATATCATGTATGTGCTTTGTGTTATGTGGCTGAACTAATGAAAACTATTACACTAATTTCCACTCAGCGGGATATCAGAAAGTATAGAAATAGATCATGTGTAAAGCACAATATACCAACAGACCCTAAGACATAATTGAGCCGGCTTTGATGATGGTATACGAGGTCGAAAACTAATTTTTGTTGTTGTATATGTTATGTATGTATAGGCACCTTTTGTTAGTTCACACAAAGCTTAGATCATTTTTTTTTTGGTTTCCGCAACAACAAAAAAAATGAAACGATCTTATTCAAGCTTCTTAATTATTGCAGTGAATTGGGAACACTTTTTAATTATGGTCTCAAATTTAATGATGAGACAAAAGCAATCATACTTTAGTGACTTCTATATTCAACTTAAACACATGTAGGTGTTTCTTGATTACTTGATATGAAAAAATATTGCAGAAATCTTCTTATAAGAATCATTAAAACTTTTTGTACAAACACTTAAATTTCAGTACAACAAAAAAGGTAAAATTAAAAATATATGTACATAGGTATGTATGCATGTTATTGCTTTACTTAAAATGGAATGTTACTGATGTGGTATCTGACATGACTACTTATTAACTGAGGTTGTTTTTCAACATTTTATATATGATAAGTTTTATTTTATATCTCAAGGTCGTTTGTTTTGGTTGCCACAAAATGTTTTACTTATGAAAGGGAAAAAGGTTAAAGTGGTTGTGGCTTGGTTTAATAGATCAAGGTATACTTATAGTTGGTTTATTATATTAAAGGTTGAAACATGCCATAGAAATGTTGGTACAGTTTAAAGATTATTTTCATTGAGACTGGCTTGATTAGTTACGCTAAAAAATATTTTAACGCAATAAATTAGGATACAGTATTTTTATTTTGTATGATTTATCGGTTTTAGTTTAAATATAAACTATTTGAAGTCAATGAGTGATAGAGGAGGTATTATGAATTTGAATGCATATTTGATTTGATTTATTTATAACGTAAGAACTGTCAAGTCAATGATATACCAGCGAGCGATGAGATCAAACGAAGAACTAAGCCCGATTCACATCGCAGCGAGAAAACGAGAAGTCAGCATACGAGAACTCTTTTTAGTATTCCTCTCTCTTAAATTCCAATTGAAAACAATAAAATTATTAATACATAACAAAGCATTTGTGATCGTCACGTGCGTCGGCGCATTTCTTCTTCATTTGCAGACGAGAAATGCTTTATTATGATTATGAACCAGGAAATTAAAAAGTAAAGCCTTTTATGAAGCTGAAATATTCTTCATTTAAGACAATATTGTGTCTTAAGTATCGAAAAGAGTAACACCATTATTAATAAAAAATGCTTTACCAACTTCTAATTCACAAACCAACTAAAACATTGATCAACAATTAATTAATTAATCGAAGAAATAAAATACCTTATTAATAAACATTAAACTGTTGATTTACTTTAAGTAGCAAATCATAAACAAGATCTACTGCATTCAACAAGTACTCTGTTGTCGACAAAGAGTATTACTCGTATTAGTCTTTATACAATACACATATAATAGGGCCTTGTGAATAAAAAGAAGCTAAAGATAAAACTTAGAATTTAAAGTAAAAGCTACGTTTTTGGTGAGTAAAAATGAGCTTAAGCTTGCTAGTTAAAGATGTTTTCTAGATAATAAGTAGATGAAGAAAATTAGAAAATTACTTCTGCTTAAGTGGAGCGATTGAATGAAATT
The DNA here is from genome assembly GCA_929447395.1 of Epistrophe grossulariae. NCBI lineage: Eukaryota > Metazoa > Arthropoda > Insecta > Diptera > Syrphidae > Epistrophe > Epistrophe grossulariae. Next base: position 2,162,618 of record OV839566.1, read on the forward strand.
CAATATAATAAGTTCGAGTGACCTCAATCTTTTGGAGTTGAGGTCACTCGAATTTATATATTGAATGTTTTCTAGTCATAGCTATTTTAAAATAGCCAACGCTAAATTCATTTAGTTTTAGCTTATTTTCCCAGCCTAATCTTCAATTTGTGTGAATAAAAATAGCTTTAACTAGAATATTAAAGTTAAAGCTACAAAAATTTCAAGATTTTTTCTCCCTGTCTAGAAAGCTTTTACTAGGTCTTATTTTCAGTATTCTCTTTAGTTATAGTGCGATTATGGTAAGAAAATAAAATTTTAGAAGAAACGTTTGGAAGTAAGTGATGAGGATTTTCATAGTTTATTCAGATTTTCAAAAGAAATGTGCAATGGCTATCTGAGTACTTTATAGAAGACTCAACGGAGCGTAGAGGTGCACTGACCTCTGAGCACTGAGCAGAGAATACAAATATTTTTAAGATATCTAGGTGAATCTGGATTTCAGTATGGTGAAGGACAAGATCTTGGAGTTGAACGCTTTTCTGTATGTAAGACTGTTAAGCACGTATAGTTGTCGTTGACAGTTGCATTTAGCTATTTAGCGTTATCATTTTTTTATTCACATAAAACAAAGCTTAAGCTAGAACTCTCTAGCTTTAGCTGCTAGTAAAAGCTATGACTAGTTGGCTTTAGCTTCCTCCAAAAAAAGATTTAACTTTTCTTTTATTCACAAGACCCATACATATGTAGGTATGTATACACTTTCTGAAGTATGAACTTCGAAAATATAATGTGTAAGAAGCTTTTGTTTTCTTCTTATATCTTGACGTTTTCAAAAATATTTTAAGTATTTTTTTAACCACCTACTTGGGTGAATTAGCTGATTTTATTTTTGTTTGATTTATTGATAAGATTTTGCCTTTACTTTATAGATTAATAATTCATGTTTATTTGGGATTTTTAATTTTTTCATCGTGACACGATCAAATTTAATATGGTATGCTTTTCTTATTCCCATTATTTTACTTAAAATAAATCGAATAAGATTTATTGAGTGCCAGTTTCACAGTACACACTTAACAAATAAGTGGTACTCAATTTCCCCATTTTTACATTTTAGGCGTTATTTTAATGCCTGAGTTAGTGTAGGGTCCCTTTTTATTTAAATATTTTTTAGGATATTATTAATGTTCAATTTTTTTTTCAACAGTCCCTTAGCCCCCAGGTAACTGTTAATATATTTTGAGATAGTTCTGTTAAATATTTTACAATAATGTAAAATGTGTAACAAAAATTACTTCTTTTTAATTGTTTAAATACCTACTATATGCCAAAATTTCTAAGTTTCTAAAGAAAAGTTTAGTCACAAAAGATTTATGGAAAGAACTTTCTTTATTAAACAATATTCTGCCTGATGTGAGAAGAAGAGATAAGAATGTTCTTTAAGAGAAAATAACAAAAATTGGCAAAATTTAAAATCAATACAAATTTATGTTTAAACAAATTTCTTTGTTGTTGATTTTTTTTTGTTTTTTTTTTTTTTATTTTTATTTTCAAAAAGCCAGAATATAAAGTTAAAAATTTATGACTAATAATAAATCATTAAAATGTCATCAAACCAACTATAATAATTACCACACACACATTTGCCCTTATCATACTGGCGAACCATGAACTAAATAAATAAAAAAGGCACAATATCTTGTTTTGTCTTAAATGTCAGCTCATTGATGACACCTTTTTTGTTTGAATATATACATACATATCTCTCTCTGACTTAGTCATGAATCTTCATTTTATTAGATTCACACAGCTTAGCAACCAAGAAAGAGAGAAAATCCAGTATCTTAAGCCATACAAGGCCTTCTTTAATTCACAATATGATTATCTGCTTCGCATGACAAAAGCAAATTTGGAAACCGACTTCAAATTTCAATCACGAGTTTTTGTTCAAACTTGTGGTTTTGGATTTCAAAAAAAAGAAAACAAACAAAACAAAACCAACAAAAATATATTTATATGTATATTTAGTTGTTTTTTTTTTTTACTGCTACTTTCTGAGAAAAGTGACAGTTGGTGTGTACATATACATTTGTTGTTATGATATAGCGACGCATCAGACCTACCTCAAAAGATTCATATCAGCTGTTTGCATTTTTGATCAAAACTGTTATTTTTATTTATTTATCACAGAGGGGAAACTACTAGCTTGCACACTATTATGTTAATAGTAAATTGGTTTACGCTTGCACTATCGCATCATGCGAGCAATCACTTTGATTAACGGTGCGGTTGCATAGAATACAAAATTAATATCTACACGGTTGACATTTAAATGTCACGAAGATTATACCGAGGGTGCAATTAATTTAGTAAACAATTTAACTGTAAGCGATAAAAAAAAGAGTTGCCGTCCTATATACTTTATAATACTGCATTTAAATTAAAATTCTAATAAAATTGGAATAGTTAAATTATTTGATTAAATAAAGTTGGTTGTCAGGTTTACAAATCAATGGTTTCCGTATTCGAATAAAAAGACTATTCAATTATTTCTCGAAGCGGTAGATTGTTTGCCTAACTGAAATTTTTACAAACTGTGAAATGTAAGATAAATTATGGTGCACGTACTTGTATAACGCATGTATGTCTGAATTTGTTTATTTAATTTTATTGAAAAAAATAATTTTAACTTGTTAATCTAGATTTTGATCTATTTCCCAAGGACGCAACCTTGGTGATATCTATTTAACTTGCTGTATAGTTTTCGGGTGAACACAAATTTCGAGCTGTTTTAATCAAAATTACGTATTGTTCGAAAAAGTAATTTTCGACCATCACTTGGTCTGTGCATCCACTATAATTTGAGTTAAAGATCCTAAACCGGGCGGACAGATTTTCTTCAAATTAAGATTAAAAGCTTTTTTTATGGGATTCCCTAGAGAGGAAAATTCGAAAATTTATTTTTCTCATCTAAAACAGGTATAATTGCCGTTTAATGATTTTTTTAAACCAATTTTTGTCTCGAGCATTTTAGATTAAACTTCGTACATAAAATGTTCAAATTGATTTCAATAAAACTGCGTTACAGGTTTTCGATTTTTGAGGAATTTGCCTTATTTGTATATCTCATTAATATCTTGATTGATTTTGTAACAATTTTGGAATCTTGCTTAATCTTACATCTTGAATAACATTGCATTTTAAAATTTTGCAAATCAATTTTATAAGCAAAACAGTAGGTACTTTTGACTTTATTTATACTTTAGGCTTAAAGTGTAAATATCATAACGTTACTAAACCATAACCACAAATTTGAAATATTAGTTTTGGACCCCATCGAGCATTATGTCCAGTTCATGCGATCCATGTTTTAGATTTTTTTTTCTGATTTAATGTAAAAAGTTTGTACATCCTCTTACCTAAAACAGCAAATTGGGAGCCTTGGAAAAACCAAATTACAAACCAGATCCATAAATGCAAATTTTTCCACTCTGTGATGCAGAAAAAAACTGTAGGTATCTATCAATAAAACATTCTACCACAAAAAAAAAAAAAAAAAACTTTGAAGAATGAATAAATTTCCTGAACTCACAGCGAATTAAGGCAAGCACACACAGCACAAAAGTAAAAGTTAATTAGAGAGGTAGTATTTTAGAAAAGACAGATCATCGGCTCCATGGCGCTTGTTTCTTTGATATGCCACATCCATTTCAGCAGCCGCTCAATGTGTGTGCAAATTAGATGCTTCCTTGGTGGCTTGCCCCACATTGTGGTTGGCGAGTAATATTGCAAACAATGGAACTAGAGGCAATGAAAGTGTGAACTATTTCTGGAGTCAGACACACAATTAGTAATTATGAGAGTGAGGGCGTAAAACAAATTCAGCTCTCCCACCAAAGATTTTTTTCAGACAAGCTTCATGAATTATGCGACAAAGTAAATAAAAAAAAATTAAAAAAAACCAACTCTACCGGTTTTGAAAAATAACTTGAAATGTGATCGGAAGATCATTGAACACTTAAAGAGTTGCAATACAACAATTCGAGTTAGTAGGTATAGCGACCTTCTGTAGTGGTATGTGCGACGCGGTGGATGATGTCACCTGATCTTATTGATCGGGCAACACATTTAAAGTCTACACATTGCTTACCATCTTCTCGATAATCATCGCTGGCTGATGGGATGGTCTCTATGTCCTGGTCTTTAAGGAGATTTCCTGTCCTACGTTTGCGAGCGTACGTGTGGACAGGGACTATCAACCGTGGTCGGGGAATGCTAAATTGATCGTCGGAGTTATGGGTACTGTTGGACGAAGAGGAACTTCCGGGTTGTCGACGGCCACGATTTTCATGGAGCGATAGTCCGCCAAATGAAGTTTCCGCCTGCAACTGAAGTGATGGATCATTGAGGTTAGTGGTCGAAGCTGAGAGTCGACTGTTGCTGTTCATGATTTCACTTGGTTCAAGTTGAAGTTGTGACTGGGAATGCAATTTATTTAACTGAAACTGATTCGAGCTAATCCTGCTCGGGATAGTTGTCCGTGGCGGAGGTTTTGGTGGAGTTTTGTGGGTAAATTTCTCATGGACGTCCAATGTTTGTTGTAGGGTCACACTTGGCACCCGTACGCTTTTGGCTCGCAAAATAGACCGTGGTCGTGCGGTAGGCTGACTCCTCTGAGCTGGCGTTGGAGGGCTGTCCAAGTGAATTGATTCGTAGGCTTCAATGGAACTTATTCTAGTATCACAGTTTCGAATGGGTGGAGGTGGTGGCATGACCTTTTGGCGGACTGGTTGAGTTGCAATCACCTTTTCATGAGAAGTTTCTCTCTCAGCAGGATGGTAGTCGGCAGTCCTATTTGAAGTTTGCCGATTTTCAACCTTCCAAATCTTCCTCAAGTCTTTGATGTCTAAAGTGCTACATGCGGAAGATGTCTTTGGGGAATACACCACCGTGTGAGATCTTCTCAGACCCTTGACTGGTGGCAGATCACAGTTCTCCGTTGTTGGTACTAGTTGCCTAGGGCGTTGATGACGTTTTTCTGTCGGATCAACTACATAATGGTTACCATTACCATTGAGTTCCTTGCTCTCTTCAGTTGCTGATGCAGTCTTCTTTCCAGCTAAGCTTTCATTGGCTTCTATTAATTCATCCCAGCCGGGGTATTGTCTACGGGGCTTACGCCTAACCGTTGAAGGCTTATAACCATTAAGATCCTTTATGGCTTTTACAATTCCGTCATTTTGATTTTGCTGTTCCAGAGCTCGAATTTGCTCAAGAGTCATTTGGTATTTGCTCAACACCGAAACCCCGTCGTTCAAGTAACCATTATTACCAACGGACTGAAGTGATTCTGGGCTTACTGATGTGTTAATACTCTCGTGGGCTTGCAACCAATTGGCTTCGTAAAGAATTCCCATTGCATTGGTTTGTTCCAGAGAAAGACTAGCATCGACTGCCTTTCCCGGATATCTTTTAATCCGCATGTTGTTATGGTGCAAGATTAAATCTTTAGCTTCAAAATGAAATGTAGGTGCTGGGTGTTTTGCGCCACACCCAAAAGATTCACATTAGAGCTGCAATCAAAAAAATTCTTATTAAAAAAAAAAAAAAACAATTACCTTCACCTTACGGTTATAGTTGTGCGGTTTATACGTCTAGTTCTGTGGGCTTCTTTTGACCGAAATAATGAACAAATAACAACACATGACTGCACAACAATAGAAGCAGGTTTTAACCATCAAACTTAAAGACTCGATGTATACTTTGGGTTGAATCAAGTTACCACCAACACCAACCAACTGACACCAGTTCTTTGGGAAAAAAATTAAATTAATTTAACTTTACGGCTTGCTCGTTGGACCATGAAGCAGCAGATCATGTTCCAACTTTACTTGCAACAATGGTGCTTTGCCCCAGCAAGAATTTATTTCATCAGAAAAGCATAAGTTTTTTTTTTTATAAGGGTCAACGTTGACAATGAAGTTTTTACCACCAATCTCTTGCGAACAGTATGAAACATCTATTGGATACGCATGCGGTGATGTTGAGTTTTAGAATGAGTATCTTTTCTTTTTTTTAGTGCAAATAACCTTCATAGTTCACACGCAATACAGCTGTGCGAAAAGAACGTGCTCTCATTACAAATTACACAATTTTAAAGTGATAAAGATTGGTTGAGTGAGGCTCAAACTCGATTCTGTAGTGACTGAGTATTGACGAAGACGATAATCGAGCATAATATAAAAGATTGAACGAGAAGCATAAAAACATTAATACGATAAGTCCATCAAAACAAAACGAATAGATAAGAGTGACATTTATTTTGTCGGCAAATATTTTGTTGTTATCTTTTTTCCTAAAAAACACAAACTAAAATCTTATCTATAGAACCTGACCGTGACCAAAAAGAATATTTGTTATGTTTAATATCAGACAGAGATAAAGAGGTTGATGTTTTCAGCATTAGAATGGAATTGTTATGAACAGGAAGTGTTAAGTAAATAAATTTAATTAAATCTGAAGAGTGGAAGAAAATTACTATCGAAAAATTATAACTTGATGATGACGAATTATGAGACTTTAAAATTAGCAGGGAATAATTTATATTTCTGTATGATAATGAATAAGGGCTTGATCATGACTGAACCATTTAAAAAATTCATTATTGAAAAAAGTACTGACGCAGACCTTGTTTTTTTATTTTTCTGCAATTTATTTATTCACATAGGTAGCTAGTTTGTGTATTATTCTTCCACTCACCGATTTATTTGCATTTGTTTTGAATACTTATTTGTGTATATTGTCCTATTGCTTTTTCTAAACTACATATTTGCGTGGAAGAAATCATTTACGAAAAGTTACGTTGCTGTAAAATAAAAAAATTAAGTTGAAGACAGAGGGGTATTAATGCTTACTTGACTTTAAAAATAACAATAGTTCCAGGGGTTATTAAAAAAAAAAAAAAAAGTGGCAATAAAAATATAAAATAGTGCTAAGTCTTCTACTTGGCTGATGTATTTCAGTAGATAGTATATAGAATTTGTATTATTAAAAAAACTTCACGAGAATTAATCCAATTATAAGAACCTTAAAATTTTGAAGTGGCGAGGATAACTCGATGGACATAAAAATTGTCAAATGAATTGACAAGATTTTTTTGAGAATTTTTCATTAGGTGTGTTCCTTTACTTTAAAACTCTGTGCATTTGTGTGTATTTCTACGTCATTTTATTTTTTTGTATATGAACTTTGACAGACTTTGGTGTAGAAATTCACAGAAATGCACAGAGTTTCAAACTAAAGGAACTAGGCTATTAATTCTGGACAAATTTCTAATTTTTAAGATGCAAAAACAACAATTTTTATTTTATCAAAATAAAATTGGCAATAATTGTAACAGGTGATTTATTTTAGACCAAATGTTGATGAATATAAACTGGAAAATGTATACGTTATAAAATACTTTATATAACGCGTATTTTTTTACGTAGGTCTATTAATGACTTAAATTAATTAAAGAGTTTGCAATGTCGGAAGTTATATAATGTTGAAGAAAAAAAAAACGCCACTGCGAATTCAAGATTCTGGTAAATTAATTTGTTTAAACAAAAACACGTAGGAGAGTTATTCAAACAAAACAAACAAACTGTGTTGTATTTTGTTTTATTTTATGTATACATAATATAAAACAAGTACAGGGTATTCTTTAATGTGTGCCATATTTTTTTAAATATTTGTTTTTATAATTAACTTATTTTTCAAAAAAATTTTCAATATAATTAAGGGATCTAAAAATTTGATATTTCAAAAATTAGTAATGGGGTTTTTTAAGGAGTACCCTAAATTTCTAAGTTTAAATCAACATCACATATAAGTATAACATAAACAAAAAAGAGACTTTGATAACTTCCCATTGGTGCCATTGGAAACTGAAAACTCGATGTTATTTTGTTATAAGAAAATTCCTAATAATCTTGGAGTCGATAGAATTATTTGTTTTCGACATATTACAGCCGAAAAACATTTTTGAACGATTTTTAGTAGTTTTTTTTTGCAACTTTGTTGATTAAAAAATAAATGTCAGTAATGTATATTTCTACAAACTCTATCAGTTATTGACTACGTCATTGAATAAATGGGAATAAAAGTATTCCAAATTTGAAATCGGTGTTTGTTCTCAAAATATTCGAGCCAAAAAACATTTTTCAACAATTTTTAGTATTTTCTTGTAGTTTTTTTTACATTTAAGAAAAATCTATCAGTTGAATTGTTTTAAAAACCATATCGTCGGCTAAATACGTAAAGCTGCTTAGTCCACTTTTGACCGGAATTCATATTTTAATGCCATTTTCTTAAGAAACACATTCTGCACAAATTGATTTAATCTTTTTCGTTAAATGTATCGTAGTTGTTGCAGAATCCTAAAGAGGAGATCAGTTTTTATATGCAGCTTTATGCAATTTTTTTTTGGTTTTTTGCTCTCAAAATTTTCAAAAGCGGACTTAGCAGTTTTAACGTATTTAACCGACGATATCAGTAATAAAATATGGCATCGTTTATAGAATAAAATTATCACGAAGTTAATATCATTGTTTGTTCTCAAAGTATTAGAACCGAAAAACGTTTGTCAACAAACTTTGAAATGTTTTTTGATTAAAAAAAAATGTCTGTCAAATATCGACGTCGATATCTCTATTCGTTCTCGAGATATGGTGAACGAAAAAAGATAGGTATCACGGACGTAACGTACATACACACACACATTCAGACATCTCTCTAAAAACGATGTATTCTGGATATTTGGCCCTCGAAACGTGGACATTATGTCGAAATGTTCGAATCGACAAATCGGACCAATTTCAATAACTTCCAATGGGAAGTTAACCATGGTTGAAAAAAAAATTTTAAATTCATCTGTATAGTATTTTAGATACTCTCTTAAAATTATTAATGGAACCAAAACAACGAATTATTTAAAATATATAATCTAAACCATTTTTATTCAAAATCAAAATTTTACCAAGCTTCTATAATATAAAAAACACCCTTTACTAAAATAATTCGAATTACAACCTACACACCAACCGGTGTACTTAAATCCAAAAGAGGATGTAGAATTTATAGATAAAACGCACCATTCGACATTATAGCATCAAAGCTTGCCATAATTTAGCCCACAAAAACTTAATGAAACGGGGTTATTGAACATTCAGAGGCCATTTGCCAAGACGTGTGACTTTGTCCTCTCTGATCACATACTACTATACTCGCATCACCTCCTAGAGCTTAACTTTCTTGCATCGCGCTCACCTGATCGTATAAAATATTGATAATAATTATACCATGTTTTTTTGTATTTTGCTTATTTATTTTTTTAATTCTTTTAAAATGCGAACACAATTCTATTTTTGTGTTTCGATCTCGAGTGCGATCGGAACTTGTTGACCTTGCTAACAGATCGCGTTTTATGCAAAATTAAAACTCGTACCGCAAACAATTCAACTAGAAAATCTAGTGTGATCGTGTAGGTATAGGTATATTATAGCGGACTGGCAAAAAAGTTACCTTTCTCTTTTACGTCTATCTATATACATCTATATAGGTATATTCTCTTTATATATATACTCCGCCTGCCCTATGGCATTTGCATTTGGGTGCTTCCATTTGGTATGACTTGCTTTGTTCCTAGAGTAAACTCGAATATACCTATGTATGTACATTTTTTGTAAAGTTGTCCCATTGCAACATTTATAAATTTTTACTTCTGCAAGACCTGGTTTTAAGTTACTGAACCGGAGCATGTATTATAAAAAATACTTCATGCTTCGTTAAGGCTTCTTTTTTTAGTCTATGGGATATTTTGAATTTAATTAGAAAAATGAAAAGCTTGATTTTTTGGATTTTCTCAAGAACCGCGAACATCATTAAAACACATTATTACTTAGCAAGGCATGAACAATTTAAAGTTATTTAATATACCTAGCAACTAAAAAAAATCTTAAGGCCATTTTAAGCTAACAATTGGATACTTAATTGCAGATTGTTACGAAAGGTATTTCAATTTTTATAATTAACACTTTTTTAAGGTTTGAAAATTAAAATCATTTGTTGTTTTATATTTAAAATCTGTAAATTAGCATTCGATATACAAACAAACAATTTGTTTGAAAATTTTAAAAACTGTTTTATGTTAAAAGTAAATATCAAAGTCAAAAGAAAATTTTAAATTTAAAAAAAATAGTTAAAATGAATTAAATTGAACACAAAAAGTTAAAATGTTCTGATGAAATATGGCATTATAGTTTGGTGAAACATGGTATTAAACTTATACCCACAAGCGAATAATTTTGCGGTTAAGCAAAGCTTAAATACCACATTTGTATAATTTGCTTCAAGACTTCATTAAAGCTACTTAACTTGCTAACAACTTTAGACCATTTCAGGCTCACATTAAGTGTGGGTGAGAATACAAAAAATAAAAAATAATAATAATGATTTCAATATTACATTTTCTTTTTTTTAATCATAACTTATTGTGAATATAGCTGAATCTAAAACAATTTAAGCTTATTATACACTATGATTAAATATAATTTACAATTTCTGTGAAGCTATAAAACACATGTCTTGAGTAAATATTTTGGCGAAAATATTAAATGTGAGATAATTAAAATGACATCATTTAAAGTACAACTTGACTTTAATTTTATAACAATAAAAATTATTAAACTATGTATATCTATTAATAATGGGGACAGATGAAACTTACAATTTGATTCTTTATATGCAGGTGGTTATTTTCCAAAAAATAAATATCAACTAATGAAAGGATTATGGTAACTTTTTTTGAATGATATTAAACATAAAATACATGATTGGTTTGCATTAAACTGGCTCTTATAAATATTGACTTAGCTAGCACTAAATGGGCCTCATATCAAGAATTTATCGCGAGTTCTTTTCCAATCTGGGGTGAAGCAAAAAGCTGTAAGACTTCGAACATATTACTAAGCTATTCTTATAATTTTTAGTACGATTCTCTCAACTTCTGATGACGTTTATGTAAGAGGTTTTAGAATTTCTTTTTATTAATATTTATTTATGCCATCAGTTTTTTAAAATTCGTTTTGGAAATAAAACAAATTTAAAAAAAAATTTATGCCAGCTTTAAAAATTTAGTATTGTATAAAACAGAAAAAAAAAAAGGACTGAGACGTTCGAACTTGTTCTTATGTGCGATTACGCTGCGGTTTTAAAGTCTGAATAATTTAGATCTATTATTATACCTACTCTGATTTTAAAAGAAATAAATTAGTTATGGGAGCCTAGATTTTATGCCACCTATACCAAAAACTTAGTTTAGTTAAAGGTATGTAGGTAGATACATATTAGGATTCAATTATCTTTAATATTATGTGACTATAAAAATATGAACAATATAGAGCACATGGTTGCAAATATGCTTGGAACTTACAATTCAGACTAAAGAATTGTTTGAAAATCAATAAATGTAATTGAAATAAATTGATTTAACAACATCTGAAATTGTGTTGTCAACAACACAAGCCATCTGATTTCTTAGATAAATTTTAATTTATGAGAAAAAAATTTCAAAAACCTTTGGAGCGGTGGGTATACTATATGTAAAATTTTGTAAACATTTTGAAGAAACATTTTTTTAGCATTAATGCGGTGTTAAAAAATTAATTATAAAAAAAGTTATCTACTCATTTTTGACATATCGAATTTTCAAAAAATTATTTTGAAATATTTTTAAAAAATCAAAAATTTGTTTTTTTTTGAAAATTTTGAAATGCAATATTATTTAAACTTAGGTATTATTCATTAAAATCGGTTCAGCAGATAATGAGGTAGTGGAAAACAAAAATATTGGTTCTATATGAAAGACACAATTTTGTCGATACATAAAATTGTTTTCAAATAAAATGGTAGATAGTACTAATATTAGCTCACATATAAATTTTAATCAAAATCTTTGTCGTTTTTGAGAAAGATGAGATTTTCCTTACACTTGTAAGGGATTTTTAAATAAAATAAAATCTGCTAGATAATGTTAAAGAACGGCTGGACGCAAGGTTTAATAAAAATCGACCGAGTCGTTTTTGAATTATTGTAGTTTCAAAAAAAAAATTTGAAAACTTTGGTAGGTATACACTTCTTTTCAAACTTTTTGAAACATTAATTATAAAAAATTGATCGAAATCAGTTGAACCGTTTTTTAGAAAATCGAAAATAAAGAAAAATGGTACTATACAGTCGACTTCCACTGAGTTGCACTCTCTCTAATTCGAATTTCTCTCCAACTCGAATTTTGTCGCTATATTTTATCATTTACTTCAATTTTCCATACAAAAACCATTCTCTAAGTCGCATTCCCTCTAAGTCGAACTCTCTCTAACAACGCAAAAAAAATCATTGTTATCCTTTTATTTGTGTTGTTGGTTACATTATATAGGTACATATATTAATATTTATTTATTAAATAAACCTTTTAAAACAAAACAAAGTTTCTCTCTATACCTAACTCGAATTTTTTCCAAAACTCTCTTCTCTTAACTCGAACAAATCTTGGTATCTAGGAGAGTCGATTGTATTTATAACCATTTTTCGGAATTTTGTTTTTATAAAAAGAAGTTGTGGGTACGTTTTTGAGAAAAGTAAGATTTTCATTATTTGCTAAAAAAAATGTGTACCTACGGCAAGTACCGTTATTTTTGGTACAAAAAATATTCTTTAAAGTCGGGGGAATGCCTAAAAAAGGCAAGGTAGGTACCTACCAAGTTTATAGAAAATCAACCCAAATGTTCAGGCTGCAGCCGAAAGGACAAACAGACAGAATTGCGAGACCCACTTCTCTATCATCGGAATGTTTTAAGTTTGATCAGAATCTCGAGTCCAATTTTTTTACGAATCCATGACTTGCCATTTACATGTAAAGAGTTTGTACCTCATATATCGCAAGTAAAAACACAAATCATGGAGCCATTTTCGTGGCATTGAATTTTCCAAAAAAATATTTTGACTTTTTTACAAGTCCACAAAATATTTTTTTTAATTCTGATCATGCATTATTAATTCAAATATAAAAGAATTCCCGAAATATGTAATTGTTAACAACAACACGTTTCCGATTATTTAAGTTATACCTATACAGTTAAATACAGACAAATTATTTTCATCAAAATCGTGGAAGTCGTTCTGGGAGATAAATATGCCTTTTCTTTATGGTAATAGTCATATAGCAATTCTAAAATTTTAATTAAAAAAGAAAATATAAACGTAGATTCCTATTCGTTGTTTGTAAAGGTAGGAGGTACCTATACCAAAAGTTAGAAAAATTTCTTTGAAGATGTTAATTTTTTTTAAGTAGGTATAAATATTCAAGCTAGAAGCAATAGTTTTCGCTAACTAATTAGTTTAATAATTATTTATTAGTGAAATCAAAGATATCATTTATAATCAAAACAAACGAAAAATATGGAAATTAACTACATAGGTAGGTATTTTATTTTATTTTTACTTATAATTTAAAAGACTAAAAAGTTTTAATAAAACAGCCCCAGGCCGTACTAGTTTATAAGCTTTAAAACTCCATGAAATTTAATTCTACCTAAGATATATTCCAAAAATTGACGATTTAATACAAAAAGTAAAAGTACTTTGTAGTTAAAAAAAATGAACGTCATTGCTAAGAAAGTTTACAATCCCTTTTATTTTAGATTCTTAATAAAAGAAGAAAATAGTGATGTCATATACATATTTCATTCAATCAAATTATAATTGATTAATGAGAAAGTTAGAAAAAAATAAATCACAGTCTAAAAAAATTTATGAAAAATATTGTGATTTCTTCTAAAAGAACGAATATATGTATTCGATTTCAAGCTAAGCAATAGATGTTCATACATATATTCTCCGTAAAGGGAATTTGAATCCGATTACACCCATATCTTATGGACTGCAAAATCCGGATAGAATGTAAAAAAATGAAAAAAAAAAACAGTAATTTCTTTTTGTGGTTCCATTTCTCTAAGGTGAAAATTGTTATGCTTAATTCACAGACATCCAAACTTTTGTATGGAAGTGCGGGACTATTGCATTGTTTACCTTAAATGTATTTATTATTTAAATATTTTAGTCTTTTCTATATATACCTTACCTACAGTCTACATATCTATATCCTAAGTGAGAAATTGCAAAAAAACATAAACTATTAATATACATAAATAGTAATATGTAGGTACCCATTTATACAAAGTATAACTATAGTAATCTGCCTATCACTTTTTCCAATGAATTGTTTTTGTTTAAATTTGTTTTTTAAACACCCATTTTCTTATCTCGAAAATTAAACTTAAGTTCAAATTTAATCTAAGCAAATGGTGAACCAAGAAAAAATATGGGGAATAACATTATTAAAAAAATAAAAAAAAATAAATATTATGATAATTTTTGTATAGGTACTTTTTCGTTTTAATCTTCAAATAGTTTGCATCCCTAAGATAGAATTAAAACTTTATTTTTTTTTAAAGAAAAAATCAAGACCGACAAAATGCTCTAATTAATTATCTTCCTGTCGAAGTCGCTAACATTATATTTGGATTCCCACCAAAATGTTTGTTCGTTTGATGAAAAATCCAAACATTTTTAATCATAAACAATAATATTCTATTTTTAAATAAAAAATATTTTTGTTTACCTACTAAAAAATAACACGTAAAACAAACAACATCCTCTTAGGTTAGGAGAAGACACTGGAAAACTTTGATAGACAACGAAAACAGTTTGATGACCTGATTTAAGAAACAAGAGCAGAGCAGCTGCAAGATCCCTTCATTGATATACCTGATGCGATTCTTTCAAATCAAAAAGAAGCCCACAGATCCTTCGGAAGACGATAACCTGCAATCATGAGGTTTGAAAATACTTACACAAGCAAAAAATAAACTAATATCCATTAAACATCATTTTCTTATACCTATTTATGTAGGTAGATATTTCAACTTAAAAAAAGAATGAATTGCTGGATGCTGATGTTGTGTTGATATTTTTTTGTTGTTGTTGCACTGTTGCTGACTGCAGATGTTTTTTTTTTTTTTTTTTTTAATTTATATTCCACACTTTTTTACACATACAAACAACTAAACCTCTGTGGCATTTGCACACAAAATCAATTTGACACCACAAAAGACGACCCAAGAGATTCTGTTCAGTAAAACCGGAATAATATCACCGAAAATCATCCGTGGGAAGGGGATAGCTGCAGGCTTTTGCGCATGCTCAAGAAAATGCAAAAAAGGATGCCAAATGCCAATAATCCATGCGAATTGCTGAGATAAATTTACAATTTGATTTTACTTTCGTTTGGAAATTGTATATGCTTTTCTTTGTCATAAAACCGACAGCATATGTAAGTACCAACTATAAAGAGACAGATATGCGGAACAAAGAAAATCACGCGCACTCTATATGGACAGCATATAAGACCCGATTAACATGTGGACGACGGACAACCGCACGATCTAATGGGTGGGTATAAAGTACAGTTTGGTTTTTTTTTTTTGTTAAGGTTCATGCAGATAATACAAGACAACAAAACAATTATAAACAAATAAACACAAATGACAAAACTCGAATTCAGAAACTTTTCATTTAGATCTCGCCGACGACACAACCGCACGCAGCTAAGTTTTTGAAGCGAATGAACAAACCTTTTTGTTCATCGAAATTGAAAGCTGATGAATTTCGAATTATCATTTTTATTTCGAACTAGAAATTCATCTCGCTTGAAAAAAAGAGAGAAAATGTTCCGTTTATTTGGTATGACGTTTGTTTCTCTTAAGCTGGGTTGCCATGTATATGTGAATCTGATAAAAGTTTGATTTGTATTAAATAGGTACTTGGAATTGAAGATTAAAATAAAAATAATCTATGGGAAAGATTAATCGACACACAATAAGGGTGTTTACTGTTTACGTTTGAGCTGCGATAAACGAGTAATGACTAGAGCATCAATGCGAACTTCGGATTGATTTTTTTTTGTTCAGCTTTATTCACAATGCTATACTGAAATCGTTTATCGCAGTTCCAATATAAACCAGCCTAAGACTGATCAAAGATAATAATTAGATTTATTAAAATTTAAATGTTTTAAATTTAAAAAAATCTTATCAATTTACGATCATTGATTAATTACTTTTGAATAATTTTTTATATAATTCATATGTGTGTATAATTTAATTTTGAAAATTTCCTTTCTCACTTAAAATTAATTTCCTTTATGTATGTAAATTAAAATTATAAAAACATTAAAACACACTTTTTTAAAGCGTTCAATTATAAGCATATTAATTAATTACTTTTGGCTTGGCTTGTATTGTTTTATTTATTTATTTAATTTTACTACACGTTTTTAATTTTATTTTATTTTATTTTGTTTGTTTTATTGTTTAATTAACAAATATTGTTTTATTTCATTTAATTTAATTTGTAGTAAAATTAACTAATATGATCGAAGACTTAATATGTCAATTGATGATTTTATTTTTTTTTTCAAGTGCTGCTTTGATTATTTAGTATCTGATTTTAAGCCCTCCTTTTTTTGCAACCATTATATTTAAAGTCATTATTAAAAATTGAAAATTATAAAATCTCAAAAAATTTATAAATTACCAATTTTGAATGGACAGTGGAATAAATTGGGGTTATATATGTATATCTACTCATATAGCCCCAATTTATTGTACTGCTAATTTTAATTTATTTAATATTTAATTAATTTTATTTTATTTTATTTATTTTATAAAATGATAAATAAAACGATTTTTCAAAAATATTTCCCAAATGGTTAGATGTACAGAAAAAATTCTAAGGACTAATTTGTAGCTTAGAAAAGTTTCTACAAAAAATATTTTGATACTTTCTTCATAAAAATAACCGTTTTCGAAATAAACCAATCGGCAGAGTTATAGGTTTTATTTCTTAATATATTGGGGCAAAAAGCATCCAATTTTTATTTATTGGTACATTTTGTATGTATATGCACATGGTTTTAAGACATTTTCTCACTTTCAAGTGTGAGGGGGAAATAAAAAAAAAAATTACATAAAATAGAAAATGAATATTAAAACACAAAAGCAACATTTCGCACCCTTAGAATGAAAGTGACCTAACTTAAAATTTCTGTAACTTCTGATTTTTCAATAAACTGACCTTTAAAAGCGAAATGAACTCTGAAACCAGATTTTAAAAAAGATGCCGATTTTTTTAGTTAGGTCACTTTCATCCTAAGGGTGCGACTTATGCATAATATTGTGTTACAGCTTTTTTTAAAGCCAGGATTTCATTCTTTAATTATATTTTTAAACTAAGTTGTTTCATTGATAATAGTTTTTGAATAAATTATTTTCAAACTCGTTTTGAAAAAAAAAAAACCAACAAAAATATTATATCTAATCATTTCTTTTTCAAAATTTTACGTTATTAAGAGTTTATTTGGTTTATAATTGTCGATACTTTTATTAATTTTTAGTCGAATGTTAAAAACCAAATGGTTTGGAAGAAAATTTAAAATTACAAAAACTACTTTGAACAAAAAAACAATCAGTTTTCACTTTCTTCAATTAATCATTTTAGTTTAGTTAGAGAAGTTTTACTTTAAAAAACGTCTGGTAGTTCCAATTTTTATATTATTTAAAATGGTTAGTAGATGAAAAAATATAATAAAACTTCAACACTGTAGAAACAGCCCTCAAAACAAAATTTTAATCTTTTAAAGCCTGTTTTTCTTTTAAGTCTCGTATCTTGAAAATTCGTGCGAGTTTTTTTAATTTTTGTAGATCTTTGCAAATAGAATGTAATAGGTATTCCTACAAATTTTCTTTAGGTTTGGATGTTACAAAATGGCATTGTCATATAAAAAAAAACACTCCTGATACCAAGTTTAATGAAAATCAATCCAGCCGTTAAGGTTGTACCCGGGAACCACTTTTTTCGTCGATTTTTTATAGGTATACGAGTGCAAAACTTGAAATAAATATAGCACCTAAGCTATTCATATGTACATAATAAATATAATATTCAGTACATATGTACTATATCGCAAGTAACAATAATTTTAAACATTCTATAGTTTTTTTTTAGTCTCCTTTTTTTTGATAGGATTGCCTTTGTAAAAATGTTTGATTTTTGTTCACTTGTTATACAAATATCTTTCACTTGCCTTCCTTCAAACAATACTTACCTATAGTTTACGAATAGTTTCATTTTAGTGTTGTAGTTATTGTAGGTAATTTAAAATGAACTTAATAAAAACCCCAAGCTCTCTCTTTGCACACCTCTTATCTTACGTGTCTAATTGACATTAAACTTAACAAACTTGATTTGAATAATTTGCAAACAACTTTTTTTTACGTGCAATTTGCACAGCAACAACACTCTACATGGTCCACATCCACGGTGCATTTGCATAAGAACAACCATAATAAAATTATTTTGCACAAAAATAGTGGCACTTTAATAAGTTGATAAATATAATAGGTATGGTGTATGCATTAAGATTTACAAAAACCCTAAACAACAATTTATCAGATACAGATAGTGCAGAGTTGTTTATTTTCTGAGATTAAAAGCGGTTAGCCTGTCATCGTCTCTGAAGAAATAAAATTATATCAGAAAAAACGGAAAAAGTTGCTCATGATGATTTGTGTGCATACTTTTAGAGGTTGCCGAGAAAATTAAACTGTTGCATACATTTTGGAAACCTACACTGTAAATTGTTTTATTTAGTCATCCATTATCGCGTCGTGTTGTTCAATTAAAACCCAGTACGTGCATAGGAATGCACTATTTTGTTTTGCGGTTTACATTTATGTTATGCTGATTGTACTTTTGATTTTTCTTTCGCTGGTGGCATGACAAATTGTTTATTGATGTTGCTTACAAAACTGGCCAAATTATGGACAAAATCTTTTCTTAAAGACATATAAAATGTATGAACATTTACACGGATTCAAATAATGGCAGCTATACTCTAAAGTTGGCCATACACACCTGAACTATTTGGTTTGGAGCCAAGTTGGCTCGTGGATTTGTGACTTGCTGAGAGTCCAAATGGCTCAGCCGAGCCCAATCACACCATTTAATTTGACTGAAATGAGCTATTTGGCTCACTCGCGTATATGACCATCTCAAAAATACTGACAGTTTGCCAGAACAGAAAGTGGCCAAGTTTATTCTTTCTTGTATTTTGTCATAATTTGCAAAATGGTGTCATGAGAATATCTTTATCTATCATGCCAGTTGCATTTCTTAATCCTTTTTTATGACGAAAATACCTTCTATCAAATTTCAAACCATTTACACGTTGAAAAAAAATTTCTTAAATTCGGCATTTTTCAGTTGTAAGTGTATCTAGCACTAAGAGTTTTCTTACTGACAAAATTTTGCAAATACGAACAAATCTGAATTAAGGAATTTTATAATTTCGAAAAACATCAACATATTATTTGGGAAGTTTTTACAAAATTTAACTTTTAATATTATGATTCTTTTAGTGTATTTTCCATATAAGATTGAAATTCCATTGATCGACGGTTATTTCTTGCCAAGTCACTTCTCAGAAACAATTTTTTTTCTGAAAAAAGCATCAATTAATTAAAAAATTATTTGACGCCCTTATTTCGTTTTTGAATTGATAAGAAAAAAGACATCGGGGGTAAGCAATTCACTTCACTGCAAAGAACCAAAGAAGCAGTACAAAAAGGATTTGTTCATTTTTTCCATAGAGGAACGTTTTCATTTGAGAATTGAAGCATCAAGTAGAAAAACCAAGTCATCTTTTTACGACTCCGAAATAACAAAAAAAGCTCAAAAAAAGCTCAAAAACACTGAAAGTAGCTCCCTGGGCCATTCTCGAGAACAAATTTACAAGTGAACGCTGATTTGAGAGTAGCTCGTGGAGAGTTGATTTTTTAATTCTCGAAATGGGAAATTTTTGATATATACAGGGTGTTCCAAAATCACCGCCTTAGAAGAAAACCATAAGTTCCTCAGGTCATTTCAAGTTGAAAAACTTAAGAGGTATAATTTTCTCGTTTTCGGCTTAAAACGGTTTTTAAGATTTTTATTTTTTTAATATAGTTACAAAACTGTTCTGTTCCAACTGTTCTTGTTTAAATAAAAAAAATTTCAAAAATCGGTTTTAGTTTGGCATAAAAAAAAATACTAATAAAAAAAACCGTTATAAGTCGAAAACGAAGCGAAAACCTTAAGTTTTTCGACTTGAAATGACCTCAGGAACTCATGGTTTTCTTCTGAGGCAGTGATTTCGGGACACCCTGTATAAAGTTACTCGCAAACAAATGTTTCGATCACTATCGATGATTAACGAGCAGAGATCGAAAACAGTTTGTAATAATTGCGAGTAGCTGTCGAGAGTTTAAAAGCTCTGAAAGTTAACTTAAAAGAAAATTTCATAATTTGGGTAAACATGTGAGATAATAGGTCTGTTTCGTAAGGTAAAATTTCTTGAAAATTTGCACATAATTTCACAAATTTTCACAATTTACTGTAAAAAACCATAGGAAAAAAACTCAGTTTTCGGAAATTAAAAAAAAACAGGCCCAAATTAACAAGAAAAATCCTGAATTTAAAACATTTTTTGTATTAATTCCCCAACATTCAAAAGTATGAAGTTATTTGGTTCTTGCACCGGATATGGAAATTATTTATTATTTATTTATTTGACATAACTAAATTGCTAGTTTACAAAAAAATTTTACAAAATTCTTACCAAAGTGTATATTAAGATTTTAATTAATTGCAAAAAAAAAATGTTGATTTTAATTTACAAGAATTAATTATTGTTTTATCAAACAGATTGTTATATTTATTATTGTAAAAATTAAATAGTTTAAACATATTATTTAAATGAGAATATTTTTCGTAATTGGTACGATAGTTTTGAATAAGTATACTATCCGGTATGTTCCTCAAGTTTCTTTGTGGAATATTAAAGTTAATACGAGACAGAAGGTGCAAAGAGTCTATGTTACCGTTGATTAATTTTACAATGAAAACAAAACATAAATAGGAACGTCTGTCCTCGAGTCTGGGTAAATCAATAAGTCTTAGTCTGTTGTTATAAGGTCATAAGATCATAAGGATTTACCCATCCCAGTCCTCTGAGAGCAAATCTAAGAAATCTTTTTTGCACCTGTTTCAGTCTATTTTTATGGCATTCGTAGTGAGGTGACCAAACCTGACAAGCTTATTCTAAAATGGGTCGTACAAAAGATATAAAAAGCTGCTTTGTCACGAAAGACTCAGAAAATTGTTTCGACTCTCTTTTTATCCAACCAAGAATTGAATTGACTTTATTGGAAATGCAGTTAATATGTTTAATAAATTCGAGTTTGCGATCGAATGTGACACCAAGAATAGATACATCGATTTCACGAGTTATTGATATATCATTAAACAAATAGTTGAACGAAGTAAAAGAAAATTTTCTGGTAAAACACATAGTTTTACATGTATCGATATTGAGAAACATACATTTACGAGTACACCAGTCGAAAAACGAATTAAGGTCACATTGTAATTCTTCGCAATCCCAAGTATTTGAAATTGCTTTGAAACGAATTAAGGTCACATTGTAATTCTTCACAATCCCGAGTATTTGAAATTGCTTTGAAAATTGTCACATCATCGGCGTAAATGAGACACTTAGAGTATTTTAAAACAGATGGTAAGTCGTTTATAAATAAAATAAAAAGAATAGGGCCTAAATGACTACCCTGTGGGATTCGAGAGTTGATTTTAAACTTATTCGATTCGCAACAGTTAAATAGCACCGAGTAAGATCTATCGAATAGATAAGATTGAATCCATCTTACAAAGTATTCGCTAAATCCCAATTTTCTTAATTTAAAAAGCAAAACTCGATGTGACAGCTTGTCAAAGGCTTTACTGAAATCAGTTAATACACAATCTACTTGTTTTTTGTTTTTAAATGAATCAATACAGTTTTCATAAAAATTTCTTTTATGAAAAATTCTTCGTGATAACTGATAAATTTTCTCTTTTAAAACAAAAATGTTGTCTGTATTTCGGTTTTCTACTCAAATAAAGTCATATCGTTATCGATATTCATAAAATAATTTTATAATTAGATACAATTATTTTTTGTTGCAGTAAGTATGTATTTATAAGATACCAACAAAATTTGTTTTTGTTTTTATTGTGGTTTCTGTTGATTATTATATTTTCATATTGTTTGTTAGTATTTGTTGTGTTGAAGTGGTGATGGTGAAAGGTTTTCTCTGATGACGTTATACTTTATGATAAATAAAAATAAACAACTTGTTTATTCCTAAAGTGGGCTTCGGGTTAAAATTTCTTTTCTTTTTCCTATAGTGTTGTGATAGCAGATTAGATTAGATTAGATTTAACAATTAACTGTCAATTTGTGTATCTACGAATTTTGTTTGACTCCATTAACTTTCGATTTCTTGTCTAGGCTTAACCATGTAATATTGTAATATATAACCATAGGATTAAGTATCTTGTGTACAAATAATAAATGAAATGAAATCTATAACATTAAATGTTTTCATATTTACAAGTAATTGTATAGATTTAACAGAAATTGCTTAATTTTTTGCACGAAAATTAATGATAAAATAACTGGCACTTTGTCTAAATGGTATTCCAAAATTCAAGCAAGATTTGAATTCGAGGCCATTTGTCCCAAAAGGTATTGCTAACGAAAAAAAAGACTGTGTCAAAGTTGAGGGTTATTGAAAATGAAGCACTACATGTTTTCATTGTTTCGATTTTCAGTTATAATTGAGAGCACGGTAGTGCCCAGCCAAGTTCGCAAACAAGCCATGAACTATTTTTACAGGAACAAACTCAGAGGATTTTTAACCCCCTCCTCCAGTACCAATATAAAGTCACAAACATGAAATTCAAAATTTTCACAAGCACATCAGGTTGCTACTCAAATTTTAGCTCCTTGTCATTATAGGTATGGGTTATAAAAAAAATAACTGACTGGTCACACTGATTCAGGTAAAATTCATCTCAAACATCCATATAGATTTCGCTTATCTATTTTCGTACACTAACAAATATTACATCAATATTGTTTAAAATCACATAGATATATCGATTTCAGTATAAACACAAATTTTCTTCTTGTTTTTGACTAAATAACTTAAGAAAGTTTATTCGATTACAAAACATACAAAATAAATAAACACTCACTCACCTTCCATCACATAAACGATACTCCCAACATCTCCCTCTTTGATGATGAGACTCTTTGCCGCATATTTCACCGGATACATACAATCAACAATTTCTCGTATCTGTGTGATGTCCAGATTCTTCATAAAATCATTATCTAGAATTGCTGATTTGATGAGTTCACGCGATCTGTAAGAATTAAAAACAAAAAAAAAAAAAACAGTCGATTAGGAAACACTGAAAATGCTAATTACTTTGTGGAATAAAATCATCATTAGGGTGCAAAACAACAACAAGCACTTAATCTCTAAATTGCATACTAAACATATTTAAATTTAATCTCACTCTTACACAACTGATTTTGGTATCTTAACGAGTTCTGTGTCGGTGCTAGTTTGCTGCGACAGTGGCTCAGCACTGAAACCTTGTCGCTTCAAGCGCGGCTCTGTCACTTCCACCACTCTTGAGGATTCCACTCCAGGCGAAATGTCAGCTCCAATATTTCGTTCCAAGAACGACTGTGTCAAAGGACGAACAACTTGACGAAACTTGTCAATTTCATTCAGAAGATCGACAATTATAGCCTCTTTTTCGATGCATTTCTTTTCTACCGATGAAAGTTCATTGCTTAGACGAATTATTCTCTGATCACGCTGTTCAATGATTTCATCTTTAACTCTAATGTCTGCGAGCAGACTCACAATAAGCTCAGTTTTATTCGACACATCACTCTTTCTATCGAACGATGGAATATCTGTCAAACTCCTGCAGGCAATTTGGCCCCTACTATTCTTCCGCATGTCACTTTTAATTGCGTTCACATCGCGATTCATAATGCCCCGAGTATTTGACAATCCCCTGTGATAAATGCCTGTTTCACTCATTTCGAAATTTGAGACAGTTTGACAGTTTCACTTGGCGTTCGTGGTTGAGTTGCCTTGCAGCTACGTTTATTTACAGCAGCAACGATCCGTCAGAGCCGAAAGTCAGCAATGCACTGTTGGGCTTATGTAAATCGTAAAATGTAACCCGAAATTAAAAATTCCAAATGGGAATAACCGACATTAACATTGACAGCGCTGTCGTGTAAAGAAAAGGTATATGTATGTATATCTACGTGCACACGGAGCCTTATTGCAGTATTTCCCCACTTTCATTACGTCAACATACTGTCAATTCACGGGGTGGGTGATCTCAAGTCACAATAACTTAACAACTGAACACTGTGCGTGCTATGGCCGCTCACAGTTAACTATCAACATGGATGTCAATTCAAAGCCATTTGGCCCCAAAATCGAAAAATGAACATAATTATTTGTACAACTCAAAAATTTACATTTAAAGTATCTATAGACCACAATATTGTTCAAGAGCAGCTCATCGTATAACTCAAACAGTGCACGCACAGTAAAACTGCAGCTGTTTTTTAAGGTTCACTTTATTTATTTTATTATTTTTTTTAAATAAAACATCACAAAGAAGGCGCAACGAACTGCCTTGGCACAGAGCGCCTGTCATCGACGCGTCGCGTAGTCCGTCGTCACCGGGCCACAGATGTGAGCAAAATAAAAGATATTTTGACTTTATTACTTATTAATTCAAGTACACCGTTAAATGCGTGAACTCACACCCTCACACCCAAAAACCAGGGGGACGAGTGAAGATTTTTGTTTTCTTGGCAAGCAATACTGTAATACTGTTCCGCTGTTCGATTTGTTATCGTTTGTGATGTCAGTCAGCATCGGTGGAAATTAATTGGGAAAATTTTGGTAGCCATTGAGGCTAAAGATTATTTAGGCGGATTTATCGCCAAGATGCTACCACCCACTGGGTTACGGTGGGTCGGGGGATGGTGTGGTGGCAGGGAACACACAGAGCAGCTTCCGTTTTTCTACGAATTAGTCAAATATTTATTGGCAAGCAAAACGCGTACATAAATCCTCCCGGACAGGTTATAGAGATCGTTGCTGCAACCATTCATGGCCACTTCGACTTATAGACTGGAAAGCCGAAAGCGATGATGCTCTTTCGAGCAAAAAAAGCCGCGATCCACTGACTTGACTAACAAATGTTGTTATTACTTTTTTACCTCAATACAGTGCAGCACCCTGCGGCTCATTGCCGTGGCAATGTGTTTTTTAGTGTGACCATTCTATCTAAAAGTAGTTTCGAAAATTCAAAAAAAAGTTCCACAAAAATTTTGATTTAAAACTTAAATCCAAATAACTTCAAAGAATATTTGATAATATTGTAATTTTTGGGGAATCACGTTAAATTTTTTAGTTAAATGTTAGAATATTGTTGCTTCATTGGTTTTATATGTAGGCCGAGGTACAGACAAACAGACATACATGAAGACTGTAAGATCCCATAATATCAGGTTTGGCTAAAATTTCGATATCAATTTTTTCGAATTCAAAGCTTTCTCCAAAACGAGAGGATGAGCCTTAAGGAAAATTACCATACCCAAAAATGTTTACCAAATCTTAAAGAAATTTATGATTATAATACACCGACGAGAAATTTCTAACCTTTCATTACTTATTTTGTTTTTTCTTTTTTAGTAAAAATATGACCTGACAAAAATGATACGTATATACGCCCTAGTGGCCCCATGATTAATTTACATTTTTACCTTTATACAATTTCGGACTTTCAAATTGTACAATACGATGATGGGTAGGAGGAGTGGGTTTCGACATACCACCTGTGTTTGTCTGCTTGTATATGGCTCTGAGCGTATAGGTCCAGCTAATAAAAGGAGCGTTTTTACGTTTTCTTAGAAAATTTAAATATTTTGTTTGGTAATTATTGATTAACTTGTTTAAAGCTCCAACGATTTTTCTAAAAATTTTGAGTTCAGGGCTTGATAGATTGTTAACTATAATATTGAGTTTAAAAAATTTTTGAATCCTTTTTTTGTAACAAAAAAAAAATAAAATAAAAAAATCAACTTTTTAGTTCTTTTCACTTTTTTACTCTTATTTTTGCAAAATATCATAAAACATTATTCTGAGCCATTATTAATAAGCTTTTATAGCTTGAGTCATTTGGTAAGGCATTTTCATAGACCTCAATGAACTTTCTGAGCTTAAGATCAATGATTTGATCTCTTTCTTCAATGATACGAAATGGCTCTAGGAAGATTCCCGGTAGCTACATAACCTTTATCATAATACCACTTTTAAACCTGCAACTGGACCATCCTCCTATATAATGGCGCAAATTGTACGTCTCTGAATCAGTCAACAAATTGCTTAGCTGAGCATATTGCTGTCGAACTCAGCCTACCTTTAGCCTGAGATAATTTTTAAAAAATTTGCACGGTATAATTTTAATGACTAATCTTCGCTATTAAATTTGTTTTTTTTTTTGTTGCATGCAAGTTTGTATGTACTTGAGTTTTCACAAATGTTGGTCACACAGAAGTTTTCATGGTTTGATAAGATCGCAATATCCACATTATTATTAAACTTGGCGTTTATTTTTATTTTTAATTTTATTTTTATTTTATTTATTTTTTTTTTTTTTTGCTACAATATGTCTGTCAGAAGGAGGAGTACACAAGTTAATATCATAGTTTATTACTTCATAAAGACTAAAATAACAAAAAAGCTTCAAAAGTGCGGTCACTTTATGAACTTCTGCAGAAATGGGGCTGCTTTACTTGTCACAAGAGTATGATCAACGATCCATTGGCTCGCTCTAAGCATTTATGAGGTTGTTTGCGATGTAAACTTAACTTCCACCTCCACATAACAAAAAAAACATGTATTGATATGTTAGCACATGCACAAGCTGAATTTAGTATATTTAAAGGCATTTTTTATTTGAAAATCAAAAAATATTTAAATACCAATCTAGGTGCAGTGCAGACATGATATAAGTTATAAATTTAATTATTTTGTTTGCGGCAACAGACAGAGAGAGTTATTTGACGCAACGCAATGCTTTGATTATCCGTTTGGATATATTGTGGTGATGCATGAACATAATATAATTACCATTTAATTGACTCGCTAAGAAATTCACATGGTAATTTTTTTTTTGATGTGTAAACATCTATACTGGCGGTAGGGTGAAAAGAAAACGTAACGTAACGTTGTAATCGTGATCGTGGTCGTGATCGTGATTCTGAGCTTTACGAAAATTGAGTGCGTTCAACAATATGTGCGTTCAGTAACTAAACGTTGAGTATTGAAATCGAAAGGTCGAGTTCAGTTCGGGTTGAAATTTGGTTGGCTGCTTAGAGGATATATTAAGCCCCTATTACATGATGATTCTTTGCGTCTGACTCTATTCAAACATAATGAGTGCGAAAGCGAAAAAAGATAAGATGGAAGACCAGTTGCCTTGTGAGTCGTGGGCCAAGTTTTACGAGACTCTTTTTAGCGCTTCTTTAGCATTAGGCTACGCGCAAACCAACGCGATGGCGGTGGCGATCACGATAAAAATGTTGATGCCTCATATAAAAATCAAAGCACACTTCAATCGTGTAGATGTGTGCCTTTCTTTTGATTTATGTGTATGGCATCCACAATTTTATCGTGATCGGCACCGCTTTCGCGTTTGTTTGCAGCTACCTTTATCCGTGTTTTGTATTCTTTGCATTACTTTTTTTCAATTACATGACTGTTTTGAGACCAGCGGCCTATTTCACCGAACATACATCACATACATTGTATGAATGTATGTACCTTAAAGTAGACGCCAAAGATGGCTCAGTGTAAATTTTGAATTGAAAAAAATTAAAATTTACGCCCACTCATCTCGTAGTCGTGATTCTTATCTTGTAGCCGTGGTCGTTATTTTGATTCTGAGCCAGAGATTAGTCTGCTATTACACGATGCATCTAGACGCATGCGACTTTTCGGACTACGTAAGTGCAAAAGAGAAAAAAAAATCGAAAAGATGGTACGGAAAAAAAGTGACTGATGTCGCGTGAGTAAAATTTTCGATGCAACTATTTGACGTTTCTCTTTTCTCCTGTCCGTTTTTTACTATTCTGCTTCATATGGTTTTGTTGTTCAAAGAGTAAATTTCGGTGCAACGCACTGTTATTGATAGCCTTATAGGCTTTCCAGAAATGAGAATTCATCTTTAAAAACAACATATAAAAAAAATTATTCCTTTTCTTGACTGATATTCATTTAAAGGCACACAAACCTTTCTTTCTTTAATATATCTAATTATGAAAACAAAAATAAAAACGAAAATGAAAAATAAAGAGAACTGTCAAAAAGATTCAAATTGGTTTCAACGTGTAATAGCGCTTGAAACAGCGGACGAAATAACAAAGAAGAATTCGAAGAAGGCGCATGCAACTAGATTCATCGTTTAATAGCAGACTTATGAATTATCCATAATCTCTGTTCTGAGCTTCACGAAAATGGAGTGCGTTCAACGCTATGTACGCTCAGTAACTAAACGCTGAGTGTTTATATATATACGAAATCAAAAAGTCGAGTTCAGTTTGGGTTGAAATGTGGTTGGTTGCTTAGACCATATAGTACATGGACTGCGCTTTCATTTTCCATGCATCATTACCGATTTTCAAATTTGCTTATGAAAAGTTAAGATCTATATAAAAGTACCAAAAAAAAAAAATGTTTGCTATCATCCACACCCTAAATTTGATGTAGGCTCTCGGTCTATGAGGCATTCGGACGAATGTTGATGTTTACACATCTTAACCGTGAGTCCCGGCACTCACACTTTTTTTTTTTAGTATGTGAACCATTGATCTGCATGATTATTTTAAATTTATTGAATCGATAAATAAAATATTATAAATATTTAGTTGGGGAGTGAAAAACATTTTGACCCCGCATAGTCAAGACGGGGTTTTTGTTTAGATGCGAAACCTATAATTTTATTATTTTTCTAATTTTTATTTAAACATTTAACTATGTAGCTTGGGGATAATAAACATATAAGCAATGGGTATGTTTATACAAAATTTATGGCTAGCATAATGCACGTGCATTCATAATAGTAGCTTAATTCTTATTTTCTATGTTAGACGCATAAGAAAAAGATTTGAAGGCTTGGTAAAACATCTAGTAATGTAAAATGCATCACTCGATTGCACAAGTTTGCTTTTTGGTTCAAGATTATTAAGATTTTCCTTAAGTATTGATTTGGATTAACTGCATTCCTATTATACAGCAAGGAATTGGGTTTAAAACGAAGTTTTGAATCACCTTAAAAAGGGGGCCAAAATCAAAATATTGTAAATTATGTGTGAACTTCAGTTAACTTGCTAAGAGTGTTACATCAATTCTAGGTTATAGTAAAATAGTTATTAAGTTTTTTGCTTCTTATAAGGATGCCTATATGTGTCTATATAACAATGACATTTAACGGTCAAACCCTACAAAAATATTAATGGAAGTGGTTGTTCTACAAAACGAGCTTCGATTTTATTCGGTTTGAGGAAGATTTTTTCTCGCTGTAGACTTGTCAAAGTTCACATCAAAACGAAAACCATCCGGTCCTACTTGCGTAAACACTTCATATAAACTATAAGATCCGAATAGCGAAAAGGAACTTTGAGTGAGAAGAACTTTTCTGTGGTCATTCCTACTTATTATCTTATATCGTGTATGAACATTGCATTAAAATCGGTTAGGTGGTTCAGATTTGATCGTACTAAGACTGCGTTGTAACCCTTGGCGTAGTGATTAGTACGTAGGAAAGTAACGCTGTAGGTTTAGGTAACGTAAGAGTGGGTAAAGTGGAGTAGTACAATTTGCCATCTGTTTTTTTTAGAGCTCTTATTTTGTACATTTATTTATAGATTCATCTGAAAACGCCAAAAAATGAGGTAAGAGAAAGGGACAACATTTGAATGGAAAAAGCACTGGGTTTCCATTAAAAATTAAGAAAGAGGTGTGAAACTGCAATTGAAGTTCTTAAAGCAAAGGTTTATTTATTAAAAAAAAAACAAAAATTTTATTTATTTTTTGATTTAAAATGACTAATGGCCTTGCACCTACATCCATTAAAACCAGGTTTTTGCTAAAATTCTTATAAAATTTATCGGCTTGATAAATTTTTTGGGTTGCACGAATGTATTTCTCTGATTTTTTAGCTAAAATGCTGAACCATCCCTGGATTTTCTCAACTAATTTTTGAACTGAACGAAAAAGTTTCATTAGTGTAAGTAAGATAGCGATATGAGAGATGACATCTGGTTTAAAATGGAAGTGAGTGACTAGTGACTACCCTTTTGAAACTTGTATTGTTGCTGGAATAGTACTATCATTTTTTGTTTCACCACACACATTTCTTTTTGCGGAAAAAAAATTTTTTTCACCATTATTTTTTTTTTTTTAAAGAATTGATGTACGTATATGTATGTATGTACTAGGCTTGAATAGGAAATAATTGAAAAGAAAAATAATGGATTTTACCTGCTCATTTTTGTTTTTATTTATTTTTAACCTCCAACGATCTATTTAATGTTGAATATTTTTTTTATTGTAACTTTCAAATGTCCTATCAAAAGTGAAATATTTTTTTTGAAGATATTTTCGTTAAAAATTGTTTTTAAAATTTAACTGGAGGAAAATGCCATTTTAGTTTATTGGCTTGTTTATCGGCCTTTTAAAACTAAAATTGGCTGGTGCAACCGATAAATGCCATTTTAAAATTTAACGAAGCTGTAAATATTTAAAAGCGTTTGGTACAACTGGCCATAAATATAACGACGTAACAGATAAATTAAAAAAAAGTTTGTGAAAATGATTGTTTGTCTGTATGAGGCTTACGGTCTCGAAAACTACCGAACTCCGAAATTTTAAAAGATTGTTTTTATTAACAGCGAAATGGTTTAGAAAGTGCTTTGAGTAAAATCCACCCACTACCACACCCATTTTTCTTGCATCACGTCCTTAGAAAACTGAACATTTTTATACACATATTTTTTTTTATAATATAAATCTTTTGAGCCAATATCTTGGCATGAGTAGTTTTTTTTAGAATGCGCCTAGTAGGTACCACGCCTATTTTCTTATTTTTGAGATTCCTCTTTACAACATTCCTATGAATGATGAAATTTTGAAGTTAAAATCTATTGAATTTGAAGCTTGAAATGTAGATTTTTTTTTCAAAGTCCGCATTTTGTCACACTCCTTTTTCTGTCTGAAATACATTATGTTCAATAAGTGGTTCTGCGAAACTTTGCAGAGTTCAGCTAGTAATATATAAAATGTATACAAAATGACGATAGAAATATAAAATTTAAACAATTTAAAGTTTGTAATTCATAAATGAAATTCAAAAAGTCTAAACAAAATAAACATTTATTTCTGCTTTGATTTTTCTATTTTTGGTAATGTGAAGCAGTATTCCATATTACCGACGCCGATGGGTCCACATTACCCGCACTTTTGTAAAATGTCAAATTTGGAACATTCGGAAATTTTTGCAAAAATATAATTTATTTGTGAATTTGTTAGTTCCGGCTCGAAGGACCAAATTTTGAGTAAAAATAGGGTTATAAATCCAAATGAATACTTATTTTAATATATACAAACTTTCTTCCTCAGATACTGTTTTTAAAAAAGCATTTTTTACACAAAATGTACAATGTATTCGTACATATCTAACTCTCATTTAATGTTTAGTTATCTCTATAGATAACCGTCAGTTTGTGTTTCATGATGATCTGTGTTATCATTATCTTACATTAAAATTGAACCTAAAATACTTCCTTTTTTTAAGAAATAAATTATAAGCACCCTATTTGCTACAAAGTTATAATAAATAATTCATCAAAACTAAAACCAAAATAAATGATTGCTTATATCTATTTACAAAATCAAAAAATTGAAAATTAAATATCCCGCATTGCATTTAGTGTCGGCCAGGCTTCAATCGAAATAAAAAAAATAATTAACTTCAACGCTTTTATGTTAAAATTAACTGAAAAAAAATCCCCTATAGAAAAAAAAATAAATAAAATCAACAACAAAACAAAAATAAACAAACACAAAACCGGCATAATATAGGAGACATTAAATTCACGTGCGCGCCATCTAATTGTCACAAATTGATCAATGATGTCAGAAGTTCCGCGGGCCATTTGCACATATTTCTCAGAATAACTTACACCACTGGTCATTTAAATAGGTTTGTATTATAGTTTTTAGTTTAGTTAAACTTAATTTTTATTAAATATTGATAAAGACGAAATCATATTCATACTATTTTGAATTCGAAAATGATCTTTAGTTTTTCTTCAATTTTTAACAAATATTTATAACATTAAGCTCAAAATAGTTTATTCATATTTTCATTTGAAGAAATTACAAATGAGAATAAAATAAGTTCAAAGTTCCCTAAAGTCTCACAACATCGCTGAACCTGTTTAAATGACTAGTAGTGTAAACATATCTGTACGTTATCCAAGTATAAATTAAACGAGAAAACAATTTAAATTGGAGTCTTTACTAAGGCAATATTGTTATGATAAAATTAAGCTTTTTTTGAAATGAAAAATACATTTTCTGAGATCTAAATAAAAAATTCCAGATCAATTATTTTTGTAAAGCTACAACGGTACGACTTCTATATACACATATACCTTAAATGGAAATTATGTGGAAATTAAATCATAAGTTATGCGATAGTAAATTGCTTTTCCAGTCGTATAAGTCTTTTCAAAAGATATACACGCATTACACATACAGTATACGTACCAACTTTGCCATTGCCCTAAAAATCAAAACAAAAAAAAAGAACACAGAAAACATTTATAACAAGATTGTGATGAGAATTTTAATTTGAGGCCCTGCCGAAAGAACTACTGAAATCTTTGATCACTCTACCTACAGTCTGCTGATGTCAAATGACAATGATTTGCGATCAAGTATCTTATTTCGGTAACATTTCCTTCAAAAAAAAACACGCACTAATTGGATAATATTTCTGATGGACCTCAATACGATGCGACGTTTAGTCGTAAAAATAAACGACTCGGTATGTCAAAGTAAGTTTCCGTTAATTCGTTTCAAGGTTTCAACTCATAAAAGCAACTTCGCACCATCATCAGCAGGTCATATTATTGTGGTGGATCACTACCACCGGCGGCAACGGCCTTTTACTAAAATAAAACTCTAAGGACCGGTTGCACAGCTATGAAAATTCTGAAATAAGGAGCTGGTGGACGAAAAATAGTTAAACGTATAAAAGAAACTTTACTGCATCTACAGTTCAACAAAAATCCGGCCTGTGCGGCGTGCTCCACAATTTAGGACAACCTCAAAGCCACGCATTATGGAGTAAAATATTATGTAAATCAAAGTCCAACAAAATTGTGTGAAAAATAAAATTGTAATAAAACGACGTTATTCGTAGAATAGCCCAGTCGGAATAAACATTTGACCAGGAAAAAAATTAATTGTACACCTTTCTTTCACTATTCATTAGCTGGAGTTATTAGGGGCTGAAACTTAAACCGCCATCTTTGAATTTTCGAAAAAATTGATTTAAACTACTTAGGGAGGTTTGCTGATACTACACATAATGATTTAAGTTGAACTTAATTTCTTAAGTATCACTTTATGACATGGAAAAACAAGCAAAGCAAAGCAAACGGGCCTTAATAACGTAAAATTTTGAAAAAAAAAAGTTTTTTTTCAAAAACTATTCATTTAAATAATTTAATTTAAAAACATAATCGAATAATGGATTTCTGGGTTTTAAAAAAGATATAACATAAAATTTAGTGTTGCCGTTGTTTTTCTTATACGAAAAGTGGAAGAATAGTGTACATTTAAATTTTTTCCCAATTCCTTTAAATCCAAGACTTTTTGTTTGTTTTGGGTATTATTCTAATGGGAACCAAATTTGAGGGTATAACTTTCTTATAGTTAGGGCAAAATCGCATCAAGCTAAGTCTTTAAAAAGCTATTTTATGGATTTAACTAACTATCAACAACAGCATATTGATTTCACTCAGAGGTCAAAAAGTCTGCAGCAATTTTAAGATATATTTTGAAAATAACAAAATTTCATGTTTGTTTCTTCTGAATTTTATAAGGCTTTTAATAGCGTTGATCAATAAATTCTAATTAAAAAGCTAAAACACTATTTTACTTCAGCGAAAACTCATTTTTATTTACACTTCATATTCATTGTTTAATTATTCTCATTACTCATTACTTTTAGTTCCAAGATATCTACTTCGGTCCTTAGTAAGCAAACCTTACTGCTGCTAATCGTATGTCATAGAAAACAGTGTTGCCAAATTTTAAGCTCTTCGCCTTTAAAAAAAACCACCCGTTAGTTTTCAACAGGTAGTGGGTGTCTCCTCCTTTTTGAGGGTTCTGAGTGGTTTTCCTCAGGGATCCATATCAGGTACGCTGCTTTTCTACCAGATTAAAAATTATATTTCTGAACTTTTTCATGATACCAAAATTGATCTCTACACTCATGATGATCAGATTAAGAGCTGTTGGGCATATAGACTTTGTGGCGAGGTTAAACGAAGACTTGGAGTGAATATGTACGTATAGCTTACGTTTTATTTATTATGAATAATAATTATTTCCATAAATCTAGTCGGCAATTCTAATTTACCATCCCTTCGGTCAAATAATAGTACCTACTGTTTGAAACAATATGAGACCATAAGGGCCGTGAGGTTGCTGAAATTTCCAATTATGCAGTGCAGCAGCAGTTAGTGCATAGGACTGTTACGCCGAATGGCTTTGGTTCGTTTCACAGCCTATGCCAAGTAAAAACAGAAATGTTTTACACGAATTACTGCCTCTTGCGAGGAATTGACAAATCCTCCTAGAGTACCTATCTCTTGTCATGAAAAAGTGCTTCTTCCTTAGCCGTTCTGATTCGGAAGAAAATTGTAGGTCCCTTACATTCCTGCCAATAACACGCACACAGGAATGGTTGAGAGTTGTTATAGTCACTAGGTCCTGGTTTTAAACGAGCTGTCTACAGCTTTATTCCTAAAGTAAGAAATTGCATTTAACTCTACAATAAGTTATTTATATGGATTATGTATATTGTTAAAGTAATTAAGAAAACTTATTTAAAGTTAACAATTTTAAATCGATAAATGAGCTTTAGGTCAAAAGAAAGACCTTGGCATTTCATCTATGATTTACCTTTATTCTCTATATTCAAAACGATATAATATAAAAGTAACTATTTATGTAAATGGCGACCAGCTCCCTACCTGACGTTTTCCTTATTCCCTTTGAACAAGGTAAATTAATTACTTGTGATAATTCAGTTACTTATATGTAGGTATGTAGAATTTTTAAATATTTCTTGGCACCTTTTCCCTGTTCGAAAAAAAATCTAGTTATCTTGTGCGAAAGCGCCGCGCCGCCGCCATTATTTTAACGTGTTCGATATTTTGAGTATTTCCTGTGGACTTCAACATAATGCGGAAGTAGGTATATAATGAACGTATGATGACAAGCCATCGATCAATTTCTTACAAATATGAGTGCTCCTTCATTAAAAAAAAATCAAAAAAAATTGATTACTGAAAGTCATATAGGTATAAGTACATCAACAAATAACTTGAATTTTTCCGCGTGGACAGGTGGAGATGATTACAAGCACTTTAAGCAGTAATGCCATCTGTCAGTAAATAGATGAAATAATATGTACTCTCAAAGCTCAGTGACGAGTTATTAGCAATGCGCATGTCTATTATTCGACATGACACATGAATCATTCAGCAACGTATAAATAACGGTGCACACAGTCTGAGTACCTAGACACCTAACCTATAGCTATATTTTCCTACTTATTGGATTAAAGCTAATGCAGAAAGGCTGTCAGACAGCAGATAAACGAGTTGTTAATATAGAAATGGATACATCTAAGTCTCAACTCATTCAGATTTGTAGGTACAACAACAGGTCTTCTATAGCTGCTAAGTGAAATGCTCACAGTCATTTTTCTAAGATGAATTAACTTAGTGTTCAAATGTGCAAAAAAACAGACAAAAGCTGAAAATATTCTTTTTATTGTAGGTAGGTATATGGATAGTTTTTTTTTTTTGTATATCTCATAATCTTGTTTACACACTTAGTATAGGTAGGTATATTTATTTATCTTGATCTTGTGTAGAATGACTTAGTCGACTTGAAACAGATGTATCTCTTCATAAAAGACATCAATAAACTATTAAAATAAATGTTTACCTGTGTCGATATAACTTAACAAAACATATGTAGGTATTTAATCACTAGGTATTTGTAACGTATTGTTTATACGGACTTGAGTTAAGAGCACATTGTTGTTTGAATGTTGTTTTTTTTTCAAGATTACATTTTACTACGGTTTGGAGATTTTTGTATAGAAATAATAAGTGATTAATACTTACGACAACCTTAAAATATTTCTTTGTGCGTTTAACTGTCGATTGGTATGTTTAAAAGGAAAGTTTATTACCTACATACCTACTTCTAGCTCATATAGGGTAGTGGCACCTACCTATATTCTCAAACAACCCCAGTTACCGAACACTTTTTCCTAAAATCGTTATAATTTCGTATTTTTTTTTTTCATTTTTCTCTTTCGAATCAGTACCTATCTACAAATTAATCTTTGTGGTACATTCCCTCTCCAATTCCACAAAATTCTCAGTTATATTGTATTTGTTAAAAAATTTGTACTTCACAAAATTTTTCTAAAAGTGCGATTCTTTAAATTAAAAAAAAAAAAAAAAAATTTTGTGAACTCTCGGGAGACTTCGAATTTAGTAAGGAAATTTTAAAGGTAAGTACTTGCAAATATTTTATTTATGAAATATACGCCTTTGTTTATAATATTTGAAGAACATTTTCAGAAAGAATGTAGCGTTAACTTGTTTTTTTTTGTAAATGTTTGAGAATAGGAAACCAATTTTTGTCGAGTTTCATTATTCCTTAGGCATTCTCTCTTTGCTTCATTTTTTTTTTGATTTTTATATAGGTAGGAATTTGTTAGAAAATACATTGTCTTCAATTTTTTGTACCCAAAACTCTGAAACAAATTGAAATTCCTATTTTCGAACATCTTATTTTATAGTGTTCGAAAATGGGAAACAGCAGTTTTCTATAAGGTTTCCTATTTTCGAACAACATAATACTTATTGTGTGATTCTCATATCATAGGCCACTAAAATGAATCGACAAAGAAAATACGATGAGTCCTTGTTAGAAGCTACTGAGAGATATGAAACAATTCTATGAGCAAAAAACCTGCCATAATTGTGTGCTTAGTTAAAATTAACATTATTAATATATAATTCTATTTTATTAATATTGAATTGAAAAGTGCAAACCACTTAAATATTATATAAAATAGTTTAAATTACTTATTATCCGAGCTCATATAATACTGGTGTTCGGAATAAGGAAACTCTTTGTTCGACTTTGGGAAACAAGTGTTTGATAATATAGGCAAAAATGGTTGATTTCAATTTGATCTTTTTTTAATGATAATTTTTATGAGAAAAACTACTATCAACCATAAAAATATTTCAGACCTTTTTCAGCTGCTCTAAACCCGATCGAAGTATTTTTTACAACATGTTTTTTCTTCAAAGTCCGTAAACTGTTCGGTAACCGGTGCCACGACCTTACCTATTATGTGATTTTCATATCATAGGTCACTAAAATTAATCTTCTGAGAAGGAGAAGAAAAAAAATGCTATGAGGAATAAAACTATTTAAATTTAGCTATATGAATAAACTTACATTATATTTCTAGGCTCAAAGCAAGTATTTTTTACAGCTCTTTTAATCTTTTAACTCGGTAAACTGTTCGAGAAATGGTGCCACTACCTTATAAATACATACATACTTACATGAAGTGGTTTCTGAGATATACCTACATGATTTGAAAAGCTTTATTGATTGACTCGATCACTGACAGATCATCAAATAAATGGAGCACTTCCCGACACCGTAGAATCTTATTATTTTCGTAGAAAATTTTAAGTTTTTCATTTGGGGGTGTGGTATCTGCCCATTTTCCTAAAATCGTTTTAATTTATAGTTATGAGGCACTTGAGATTGGTGTAGATTGATGAATATTTGGTGAAGGGGTATGGGACTTGTAGTGCAAGCAAAGGTAAAATTGAAAACTTGAGATTTTTTATGAGGCGTGGCCTCCACCTACTTTCTTATAAATTAGATAGATTACTTAATCATAGATTTCAAATTAAGTAGAGCATTATAGGACTGTAGTGCAATGAAAAATTTAAAATTTCATATTTATGGGCAAGGGGTGTAGCATCTAATTCACAATTTTATTTTTAAATATGAAACAATAGGCGTGTTTTATTGGGAATCTATAGATAGTACAGTAAAAAATTCCCAAAAAAACGCATCGGTAGTACCATGTTTTTATATTTCACATTTGGTACAGTTGAAAATCTGTCAGAATAATTTGAAATTAAAAAAAAATCCATCCACAGTAGGATTCTACTTTAGCTTTTATCGGCCGTAATTCTACTGGCGATAATGCATGTAAAATCCTACTATACAACGGATAGATTTTCCAATAAAACAAGCCTAATAGTGCAAAAACATCAAAATAAAAAAAAGACAAATTTTGAGTTTTATTTTTTGAAAATTCGATATTTGGAAAATGGGTAGATGATTTGTTTCACAATTTTTGAAATCCGCATTAATAAATACTAAAAAATGACGTAGGTACCAATTTTTGTTTTTCTTAAAAGTGATTAAAATTTTTTAAAACGTTAAAACAACAGTGTGATAGTTCATGAGAGCAAGTCCGTGCGACCCGGTCGTGCATTTTATTTTCCTCATGTACTCAGAATAGAATTATATCGCTTTTAAAGTTCCAGTATAGGTGCTGTTGGTGTCCAGTAAATACTGAACATGGGTATGTTAAGCAACACAACCCTCACGCCAAAAGAGACTTACAAAAGTCTCTTCTTATCTCAACCAGTGACCAGCCTTATATAGGAAGCAATCAGTGAAAGCAATTTTCTGTTCTCAACTACACTATACATAATACGTGGTTTTATCAAATATTAAATAATTTTAAATGTTTTTGAAAAGGTGGACACCTTTGAAAACTGAAGAAACCTTGCTTGTTCAAGGTCAACATTATTATGACAAGATTGCTCTTACCAGCTCCTGTGAAAAGTGAAAGACAGAATCGAAGTTATATTAAGTGCATAATTATTATTGAAAATATCTCATGAAAATTATTTCTCTTTAGATTAAAATGCCAATCAAACTGAAGTGGCCAATCAACACAAATTTTTCTGTTGAAAAAATTCTGATCGTACCAATGATAAATAAATCAATCAGTAGTTTTTTATCAGATTCAATCAATCAGTATACATCCTTCTTTAATCTTGTTAAATTGATTTAGTATGTGCTGCGTTTACGGCGGCGGCGTGGCGCAGCTCAATGCACAGTGAGATAGTCTTTATACCCTAGTTGGAATAATTTAAAAAAAATGGAAAGACAATCAGACGCCCTCTGGAAATAATCATAGGGTACCTACTACAAAAACTCGATATGTTTCCATTTTCATTTTATGTTTTTATTTTTTTTTTTATATAAATAAATTCATAGCTTCTGGTACTCATATACAGTTTTCGTAAAAAGAGATGGTCATTTAATGTTAAAAAAAAGAAATAAAAGGGCGTGTAGAAAAGTTTTTTATTTCATAACTATTTTGGTTCTTCCTAAAGGAATAGAAATTCAAATGTTCACACGTATTTTGGGTGATTTGATCCATATTTTTAGTTATCTGTCCCACTGTACATCAATAAGATATATACGCATACCGAGAAGGTGTTTTATGCTTGTTAATGCGTTGTGCACATGCGTGCAGAGGCGGTATAGATTTTTTCCATTTAAACTTCATGAAAGCATTTTAATCGTCTTGTCAGGAAAATCGAAAAAAAAACTAGGAGTGGCTGACATTAATATGACTATAAGATATCTCTGATGTGACTCCTTACTAAATAAACTCCTAATTACCTTTCAAGATCTAGTTAGGCATACATATATACGCGCTTTCAAAGCGTTGTCAGTTTCGCTTTGATGCTTATAAATGAAGCGAATGTATCAATTAGTCAAATTAGCTCCATGCAATGTTAAAACCCCGCATTAATGATTTGATGTGTTGACGTACTTTTTGACAACTTTGCAATCTTTTCCCGAATAAAGGCACAAAGAGCATTCAAATGTTGGAATGAAACTAATCGCTTTAATCAACTTAAAGTCAGAGTGTATACCTCCTCATTCGATTCACATCATTTGATCAAAAAAATTAAAGGCTTAAAACATTTTTAACATTTTGTGTGACACTGCTAAAAACATTATTCAATTCGTTAAGCGTTTTTCATTTAAAATGTTGAGACCACACCTGTGTTCAGTTTATTGGAGACATATGTATTAATCTCGGAAAGTAATACGAGTTTTTAGTCAGATTTACACAAGATCAATTTAATGGTTGGCACTGCAAACTGCGAAATCATTGACCGGTCCAATTACTTGGTATCAGATTACAAGAATTCAATTGAAGTAAATTAGCATTTTTGGTGACAATTTCCATAAAAACAATGAGCATTATATTTAAGAAAAAATGGAGTATATTTATGGGTATATATATATGCGGTTATAAGTCTTGTATAAATTTCATTGTTCGGTTCAAGGGCATTTCTGACCAAAAAAACATATTCCTGAAAAGTAAAAAAATGATTCTGGTGATGCTGTGAAATGTGTATAAATATCATTAATTTTTATTTAAACAATGTCATGCAAAAAAGAAAACGAAAACTGCGCTCAGTTGTGTTGAAGGTAATGATGTTCAATGTTCATGATTTTGAGAAGTGCAATGAAATATGCAAATCAGCGGTTGGAGAATCTGGCGAGCATCTTTCTGCTTTTCTAGATTTGACCTTGAAAAGGTTGAGGCAACTCTTTCCTTAAAAATGAAATCAATATACCTTTGATCAAGAATGTGAATTCTATTCAAGACGGGTGATTCACGAACACTGAGATTTCCTCTCAGTGTTCGTGTTCAAAATGAATAACATTAAAATTATCAAATAAAATCAATTTATAAAATATGAACAAAATATGGAAGTACTTTTTTCCCGGAATAAATGAAACCCAACATTAATCATAAGAAAAAATCCTAAACTTGTATATATGGACTTATAACAACGTCTTCTTAAGGGCTATTTAATTGAAAAAATTCCTCTTTTAAATTGTTTTGAATGGCAAAGTTCTTTTCTTTCTGCTGAAGGAAATTGAAACACACATAATGATGTTGAATAAAAACAACTGCTTAAATCTTAAAAAAAAAGAAGCTGTGCGGGTGTGGCAGTTCAAATCAGAATAAATTGGAAAAAACCAGAGTTTATTATGATATTGCAGAAAAAATATTTTCAATGGTTTTAGACCATTCATTATTTATTAACTTTTCTGGACCGTATGTGTCTTTTTAGTCACTGAATTTTTTTTGTGGTTGTGTATACGTCTCAGTTTTTTATTTATGACTGTTACTTTAAGTGGCACATCAATGGATGTGGAGGAATCAATTTAATAACTCAAAATAGAAACAAGATTAAAGTAAATGTCAGAATTTTTAATTTTTTTTAAAACAAATAATTTGGTACGCTTATTTAAGTATTAATTTATGTGCAGTTTAAAATTAAATTAAACAAAGAAAAAAATTTTAAACCAACTGTTTTCTTTTATTGAATTAAAAGAAACCAATTTTTTGTTTAATTTTTTCAAAATTTTGAAATACAATGGCGCAAAATTTTAAACATTTTAACGTGGCTTTAAATCTACTTTTAAATCTTATTAAAGGCTCTAAATAATAACTTTAGAATGAGAGTTGGCTCTTTGTTAATTTTAAACGACATAAAGTATACTTTAGCGTTAAAGAGGTCTTCTAGCTTTAAAACCAGCAAAACTTTTCTCTATCTGTGAGTGTGGAGTTACACAAACACAAATGCTCGACAAAGGGAAGGCGTGCTGGGGAGCACAAAGGAATTTTGATCGGTTTTTTTAGGAGTGTTTTGGAACTTTAAATCGTTAAAAAAGTAAAAAAGCTTAGTAAATTAAAGAAACATAGATATAAAAGTTAATAAAGTGATAACATGGAATACTTTATTGAAAAAAATAGGAAACTACACGCGGCGCTGCGTTAGATGCTGCTAAAGCACTTATAACAAGCAGTGTAAATTTTTGTTCCTTTCACAGGTAAGCATTGTCTCATATTTGACATAAAGTAAATAAAATAACTCTGCACAACGGGCGCTCAATGGATTTGAGCGCTTTGCCATCACCAACAAAAACTAATGCTACCCTGGACGAGAATTTCAATTTTCACAAATCGGGTTCAGCTAATTCCCGTGATTGAAATGTATTTTTATTCTCAAACAATTTGCTTTTTTATAGCAAAATGATACGAAATATCAATTGAAAAGTATTCTCAGATAATGTATTAACCTTAAAAACATCCCTTCACATTACTTTAATTGAAATATGAGACACAATCAGCCCGTGAAAAGAAAAATTTGAAAACTCCATATTATAGGTGTTTTTACACGATTTAACACAGCTATAATGTATGTTGTTTTATAAATTTTTAATAAATTATTGCAAGTACGTATACACTGTGTTAACTTTTATTTCACTTTTTTATTTAGTGTTTTCACTATTTTAACGTTTTAAATTCTCGAAACACTTTCCTATAGCTCGGCAAAATGACAGATTGGGTTCTTTTTGTTTTTTTTTTTTTAATTTTTCGTTCTGTTTGATTTATTCTGCTGTCAAAACTAGGCGTGTTTCACAAAAGTTTGCTGAAGTTTTGTCAAACAGGTTCTTTAGTTAGAAGAGTTGTTTAAAGTGTTTAAAATTAATAAAAATTTAAACAAACATTTTTAAATAAAGGACTGTTAACTAGAGTCGGGTTTATTGCTTAAACGAGAACTGTTTAAAATTTTGCGCCAATATTTTTAAGTCTTTTTGAAATATTTGTTATACAACCGCTTTCCAGAAAATCAAAAAATTATATAAAAACGGTTCTACGAGAGTTGCAATACATATTTATTTTTTTTGGAAAAATTTGTTTCATTAAAATGTTTGATTTTTTTTAAATCAGTTATATCGTTTTTGAAATAAATACGATTTTGGTTAACGGCTAGAAATTTTTGTAAAAATGAAACACACCACATAATCTTTGGCTTTCATTCATTTACTCTCACACTGATAAATTATTTCCATTATAACAATTTAAAAAAAAATGAGAGGAAGTCAAAATGTGCAAAAAAAAAATAAAATAATATTCTTTTTTTTTAAGTAGAAATTAAGTTAATTATTACGCATAATTCCTGTCTGACTATATTCATATATTATTGTGTAGTGTTCCCTTTTAGGTAAACCAAAAAAATACGTATACGTTTTTGCATCCATCACACAATTTTGTTTACTTTTCCAGAATGACTTCCTATAATATTATGCGTGTTGAAAAAGGGAATTTTTGAAACATATGGGAAATAAACTGCCAAAGCAAATGGCAAAGACGTGGTTTTGGCTTGAATAATGGATAGATATATGGTGTACAAGACATACCTGAAAATGTTGAACAAAAACTTAAGGAAAATATTAACATCTTATGCTTCAAGCTAAGGGAAAAATGGGAAAAAAGTGGGACTTTTTAAAATCAAATTCAGCCTGGCTTGGGGAACGATATGTGATGCCTGAATTCACAGAAATAGAACGTAGTCTACATATAGCTGGAAGAAAACCAAAAACCTTT
This sequence comes from Epistrophe grossulariae, assembly GCA_929447395.1. NCBI lineage: Eukaryota > Metazoa > Arthropoda > Insecta > Diptera > Syrphidae > Epistrophe > Epistrophe grossulariae. The sequence continues at coordinate 2,206,661 of OV839566.1, forward strand.
GATGAATGCCGTGAAAATAAAAAAAGAAGGTACAAAGTGTTTTATATTCAACCGATCATATTAGGAAATTATTAAGGTTACCGAGATAGTTTTTCACAAAATGAGAAAACCAGATTCAGCTAAAATTGTAAATGATTTAACGGAAGCTTCAACCAGTAAAGTTATGCGGAAGTTAAAAGGTTTTCTAAAATATTTAGTTCTGAGTCTCCAACTTCACTGGGTCTTTCTTCTGGATAAGAAAGTGAGTTAATTAAATTCATTGTATCTATATGTACAAATGTTCTTAAATCTAATAAATTAGGTTAAAAAAAATAAAGTAAATAATCATTACTTCAATTTTCTCTGACTCTTTTTCGCAAAATAGTCACATCATACATTTATTTACCATGAATTTAAAATAAAAACACTCAATCTACATACATAATTTACAACTTTCAATAATTCTTGAAGGAAATTCTAAAAACACTAGTTTTAAAACTTAAAAATGTATTTTTTTATATGATGAATAAGTTAATTTTTTGCCACTTTTTATAAAAACTGCAGTCTATGAAAAAAATATTCAATTTTGAATGGGATTGTATAATTTTACTAAGGTTTTTCGAGAACAGGAACTTTGACAAAAAGAAATAGGTTCTAAAAGTGATTGGGGCACAAAACTGTTGGGTTTACTAATTTTAGTACATTTATTGCATAAAGCAATAGGTATACTTTTTACGGCAACGAAGTGTTGTATAATATGTAATCAGCTACTATTTCAGGTAGCAGGCGAAATATAAATATAGTTTAAGGATTGGGTACCGCTTCTTAAGTTCTAGGAATAACTATCTATATTATTTGAGAAGTCAGATTTAATACCCCTACTTCATTATGGTGCGATTCTAGAGGTCTAGGAACTGGTGAGTTAAAATAGATACCGTGGGAAGGTCAGCTCTTAAACATTTATCAATAACACAAGGCGAGTTATCTGCTAGTTATAGTTTCTTAGGTTAGAACGTTTAGGAGCGGGACCCAAATTTTTGGATGGGTTAGGTTCATCATGCCCTCGTTTTTTACCTTTTTTAGAAACATTGGTTATAACACTGGAAGAAGAGTTTGCACGCGGAGAATTATTAGAATCTGTTATTGATTCGATTTGGACTGTGGCTAAATCGCAATTAGACGATGATTTATCAGCCAATAAACTTGGGAAAAAGAATTTATACTGACATTGGAAATATTTATAAGTAAGAAGTCCACCAAATATGATTTTATAATTTTGTCCAGCTGGATTTTCGAATCACACTCACCGCACTATGCTTCGTTCTCTTTTTGAAAAACTGTGAATTTTTCGACATCAAGTTCACCCAATTAATGCACAGCAAATCATATAGAGCTTCAAAATCAAGGAACGCACCGACATATGCCCTATAACTATAACACAAACTCTCACAATCAATTAACGCCAAAGAACTGTCAAAATGTGTATTCGTATAAACATCAATTTTGTATCTATTTATGTATTCGACAATTATATCTTGTTTTTCAAATGCTAATAATTAATTTGGTGACTTGACTGTTCGTGAAGAACCAGGGTTTAGTGAATAACAAATCTCAACTATTTTGTGCGTGGCTTGCCCGCACAGTTCCTAAAAAATTAATATTTTTTCATGACTAATGATACTCTTTTAGGATTCGTCATTTGACAGCAGTTCCCATGAAAAAAAAAAACATTTCTGATGTTTTTAGGTGGCATATGCTGCGAATCGATACCACAACCTTTAGCGTATTTTTAATAAGAAATTTAGTTCTTTCATGAATTTCAGTTTAGGTGCAGCTTTATCTCTCTATATAACTAACAAGACTGACACAACGTGATTCTGTAGTTTCTGAAATTCTACAAAAAGTTAATTTGACTAAATTGGAAACAAACAAAATCGAATCATTGTTATATCGAATTCTTTGTATTGGAAATCTGTTAAAACTACGAATTGCTTGAATTGTTTATATTTTACCCATTTGACCTTCTAATTATAAAAAAAAATTAATAAAGGTGTGGCTTAGATTTAGGGTGTAGTTCAACGATTTTACTGTTATTTATTTATTTTGTAATTAAAAGCCAAATAAATTAAAATTCTACCTCAGAAATTTTATTCTTGGAAAATTCCACAACTATAAGATCGTGAAACTGATTTCCAAAAAGAGCACCAATTTATGTTTTCAATTTAATGTAAATGCATCAGCAGCATTTCAATTAAATTTAATTGCTCCTTTTTTCTTCAATTGCGAGACAAATAATTTTAGATATACATTAAACAAAGCCACAAGCAAAGGATTCAATTAATGATCTTATCTCATATGCCAACATATATAGGTACATAAAGTCGATGAAGTCATCGTCGGGTATGTTTGTTCTAGAGAATGACCATGGCTTTTGCCATGCCCACAACGCCGCCGCCGTAAACGCACTTTTAAATCAGGAAACTTTCAGGAAATTCCATTGGCCCATTCTGACCAGGCTCTCTGGTCGCTTATACAGAGACACCTGGGCCAGTCCCATAACACTGTGACTCCATAAATCACAGCAGAAATTAAATCCGAGTTTTTCTTTCACTGCAATTGACAGATAATTTACGAGTTTGTAGTTTGTGTAGTTTGCATTTTAATTTTTATTTTATTTTTCTCCGAATCTTGAACGGACATTGAGTTAAAACATTCCCCGCCATCAGCCATACTGTCTCTTATATCTATAAAACTTATAAAAATACCGTTTATCGAGCGGTTTTGTGCTTTTAGTGTCACACAAAATATTCTTATGTAGCTATATTATTTTAGCCTTATATAATGATCGAATTTCAATGCACGCTGGCTGTCTGCACTCATGGGTCCATGGCCTACATTTTTACCCACATTGACGCGCAGAGGCAACACGCACTAAATATATTATATGATTATTAATTCCTTCAAAAATTCACTTTACGAGTATACCCCTGAAGAATAGAAATTATATTTTCTGTCTTCATAGGCACGTACTCGTGTATATTTATATACCTACCGCTGAACTGGAAAAGTTAATTTGTCAATTTTATTCAAATTGTCACTATACCTATACCGACATCGACAGGAGCGTTCAAAAAACTCACACTTATTCATTCATATGTAGCAAATCTCCCTAAAAATCAGACATGTAGCGACCTCTGTTGGTGGTCTTTCACAAAACAAGATAAGATATTGGCTGCGTAAAGGAATCGAAAAGGTGTTTCTTGACAAGCCCGCGTTTTGGCCACCACTCAAACACTGCGGCTGAAACTGCTATTGGCATATGAGGTATGATTAATGTAACTTGTTTCAAAATAGCGAGAATAGAACATGTTAACGTGCAACAAATCGCCTTATCGCAATACTGGATGAGACCCATGTTTAATTTGCTGTTGTTGTTGTAGCCACACCACAGGCAACTAAATATACATATATGTATAAAGGGGGGTTATGTGTGCCTTGGAGACTGGCTGCAATCCAAATCTTGTTTGACAAGCAAATATTAATTATTATTCGTGATATAAATTTTGTTTGCCTCTTGGCGAACTTGCATCAAAATTTAAAAATAAAAACGAAGCATGAAAAAAAATATTAAACACATGGCTTCACTATACATACATATAATGGTTTATCGAAGTTGCATATTTTGACAAAACTTTTATACATAGGATCGACTGATGATACCTCGTGAGCAGATCAATTTAGGGTGACCATTCTTGTATTTTTTTTTTCTTTTTATTCAACTAGTATTTCTCTGTGGGTGGTAGTCTTTTTCCAAAACTGAATACTTTTAGTACAACAAAAAGTAGGTATGGTGTTACCATTCACTAAAATCTTTCTAAATTTTTTCAAAATCTTCCAACCTCAAATGTTCTAAAATGGCCCTCCAAAACTGTTGTTGCTTTTTTGACATTGCACCTACATATGTATGTATATGCGAAACGACTTAAAATTCATAAAATGATCATTAGGGTGACCATGCCAGTGTTAATTTGAGAAGACTTTATCCTATATATTAGTCTTTTAGTAAACCAGCTCATTGTTGTAGAAAACAACACTCCTCGATCTTAATATTTTGTTTGTTTTTCCATAGTACCTATTTAAAATTCATAACAAAATAAATTAATAGGTGTGTTCCTTTACTTTGAAACTTAATACATTTGTGTGAATTTCTAAGTTTCAAAGTAAAGGAACCCACCTAATATTTCGATATTTAGAAATTTTTTAAAACTTATGACACCCTGCCATACGATTAAAAAAATATGAAAAATATGGTCACATTTGTGATAATTGTATACACACTGACCTACCTACTAAAACAATGCACCTAAAAATACAACGAATTTGTTTAAATATTCAGAAATTATAATAAACTTTTCGATGCAGCGCAATTGCTTGGTAGAGAAAAAAAAAATAAAAAAAAAACAAAAATACATTGCGCCAATCAAAACACAAACAATCTGCCGGAATAAATATTGATGCACTTTTCTCGAACTCTGGAAAAAATAAGTTATATAGCTATTATAAACAACGCACGGGCACAACAGCGAATATAAATATAATATATAATTTTCATCAGCCCACACTCACACATCACGACAGGTAACGATTGAAAGCTAATAAAACTGTCAGTGCAGTAGTCTGCACTTTGAGTGGGAGCTAGTTGTGACGTTATTGAGTTTATCACAAAAAAAATAGTGAAAAGCTACAGTTTGCTCGAATGTTTTGCAAGTTACTCTATGAGCGAATTTTTAAAGCTGAATTTTTCCGAAGGTTTTTGATTCGGGGTTATCTAGTACAATTACTTCAATCCAAGAAATAGTAAAAACAGATAATTTCACGAAGTTGCAGGTAAATGTAATTTTTCCTCTCAAAATGAATTGAACGTGGGATGAATTCAGTGACACAAAAATGAGAAGAGTTCTCCAAAAAATCTACTACAATAATTATCAATTCAATTCGCTGAACAGCGTATTGCAGAGCGAAAAGCAGAACCAAATTTTGCGTCTATATGATTTCGTTGTGTTATTTTAGTATGGGATTTTTCGATAATTTCAAAAATTAGCTCTTAAATTCCTATGCTTATAATTTTGTCAGACTAAAATTTATTAAATTTCCTCTTCTTCTCTCGAAATAGTTTGAGAATGAATCAAAAACGATGCAATGAGCTTTTATAAAAATTTATAATTATATAACTATATTAAAAAAGCATACAACAAACTGATCGCACGCTGCAAACATATTCACTAACAATATAAGAAGTGCTTGTCATATAAGTTTATTTATTTATTTTTTTTTTTTTAAAGGGAACACTTACCTTTCGTCCTTGTCGTGTTTCTGGAAAGTCACATGTAGCAGCGATTCACTTTGTGGTTCGGCAGATATACCCTGTGCTCTCTGTCGCTGGACAACTTGACCCGTCTTCCTTCCAGGCAAACCACAAGGTGTTGTTGTTCCGCCCGAAACACTGCGACTAAATGGAAACACACTTTGGAATTTGTCGAGGTGAGATTTCAGTTCGGCTATCTCAGTATCCTTATACTGGAGGGCCATTTGCATTTCCTGGATCTTCAGTTCCTTGGCTTGTATGATCTGCACGAAGCGCTGTTCTTGCGGAGTGGATGGCACAAATGGTGAATTCATGATGGTGACTGGAGTGGAAGTCGGGTCACGATTGTTCGTCTGTATGATGAGTCCTTGCATCTGGTCGGTTAACCGCTTCGCACTGTAGTCACCCAGAGGGCTGTATGATTGATGATGGATGGGAGAGGCTGGAGGAGCAACAAAAAGTCCCTGCGTTTGGGCTTGGAGCTGCTGCAGCTGCTGGTAGCGTTGTTGTAACTCCAGTTCCTGTTGCTGCAGGTAATTGAAGGTTTGTAAATTCGGATCTGTGTTAATCTGCTGAGCACCCGTGGGCACAGTCCCATAAATGAGCGTGTGCGTAAGTACGTCTGTGGCCTGCACTACCGGATTATTGTTGTTCACTATACCCAGCTCGGGCTGGAACTGAAAGTTTGCATTCGGTTCCTGCTGCATCTTGCCTTCTGGATTTTGTCCACCTGTCGGACTTATTTCTCGCACCTCGGTGCTTGAGGGACTATTTTTGTCCGCCTTGTTGCTATTTGGGTTGCAATTAGCGACGGATGTCAGCACCGACGACGTTGCACAAACAACGTCTGTTGATATTGCTGCCTCCTCTGCAGCTCTGACCGCTTCTGGTGACGCGCTAGGGGTTTGTTTCTTATTGAATTCCTTCCTGATTGCAGGTGAGCCGTTGGCCGGGGCTTTAATATTATTGTCACTTTGATCTGGTGGATCTAATGCGTTTATCGATGTACCATGGAAGTGCTTGGCGTTGCTGCTGTTGCCGTTTGTGTCAACGTTGGCAGTCTTGTTGCTATGGCTGGTGCTGGTGCTGATGGGGCTTCTTAGGCTATTTTTACCCGGACTGATAGCTGGTTTTACTATAATGGGCTGTGTAGGTGCGGGTGTTGTAGTGATCACTCCGTGAATATTCGGTATGTGGTCTGTTTCTGATGTGGCTGGCCTCTTTGTTGCGAAGCACAGCCGATCAAAACAAATCCGCATGCAAGCGATTTTGTTGAAACACCGCGGTCCCGAACAAAAACAAAAATGCCCTTAGCGTGTCCCTGTGAAAATAAAAGATGAAAACCATAAGAATATAATTAGTTACATAAGATTCGTCAAAAAAAAGGTTGAAGGTTATAAATTTATAAAGTTTTCAGACAAATAAAGTCGCAAGTTATTTGCATTTCCAACAATTACATCACCCATTTTGTATAGCGGCTTATCAGTGACAGCTGCTATAAGAGCTTTCATTCCGAGCCGAACGATTCGAATTTCGTACGTGCCACAGTGAAATCGCAAATTCTGAAGCCATGCAAATGATAGCTTATAACAACAAACTCGCAATTGATAAGGTTGCCTTTTTCGTGTCGGAATTGATGTTGACACACATTGGGGCACAATAAATGTTTGTTGTTGAATTTTTTTTCTTTCGTTTTTCTGTTTTTGTATTTTATTGGCAGTATCAACCCATGTCCCATACCCAGTGCACGATCGGTTGATGGAGAATATAACCTCAATAGCGTGCTTCAATTAAATGGATATTTGATGTCTTTATCGGCTAATTGAATGAGTTTTTATGTAGATTTGGAGTAATTTGTATGTTTGAAGCCAAGTCCTAATTTGGATATGCAAAATAAAAGTAGCAGGTGGGTCGGGTTGAAGGAGGCTCTTTTAGTATTTGAATGATGATAAAGTGCCTCGCATTGAAGTGGTAATTAGTATGCAATAAGTGGAGGACTATAAATCAAAATTAGGAACTGGTGATAAAATGAGAATACATATTACGTTTTATTTATTACCAAATAAAAATATCCGGACGCATTTTTATTTATTTGATGCAGAAATTAAAATAAATAAAGCAGTTTTTTTATTCGATTTTAGAAGGAAGTCATGAACATTAATAAAATAATGATAATAAAATAAAATAATTAATTTAAAGTTATAATTTTCTTTCTTTGAAAATAAAATAAACTAAATTTAAGATGGAGTCACAATCGCATATTTACTGTGAAAGGTAGGTACCTATACAAAATTCTTAAACCTTGAGAAAACATATTCGAGGGAAAAAGAGTTAACTTCAAGGTTTTTAGTCCGTTGGCCTTATAAAGTCGTAATTATGAAACATTTTTTGCAGTACAATAGGTACTAGAAGAACAAAAGAGAATAATTAATAGGAAGCCTCTCTGAACGTGCCCTTACAGGAAATGGATAACAAAGTAAATGAGTGATTATTCTTTTAAGGAAGGAAAAACTCCTCTCAAGCAAGACAAAACTTGAAGCAATGAACGGCTGAAATGGAACCCTCTGAAACTAGTCTTGAAGAAAAATTTTACTTTTTATAGGGTAAAATGTTAAAAACTAATTATTTCATTCATATAATAAATAAATAAATAATTAAGGAATGGCTTAATATTTTTCCAAAAATAAGCCATTTATAGGGTGAAATGAAAATAGACAAAATGAAAGAGTACCATCTGATTTAAAATATTCATTTTGTTTTTAAAAAGGTTATATCCATAAGATGGAGTTTGATGATATTTAAAATATGGAGCTGTTTATAGGGTGAATATGGGAAACGAAAAATAACATCAGATTTAAAATTTTCTTTTTTACAATCTTAGTTACATGAACAGAATTGTAAGGCAAAATTTCTATTTTTTTTGTCAAAATACTGATGAAAAATAAATGGACATAAAATTTTACAATTTAAAGGGTGAAATGGGGTAAAACAAAATTGATATACAACTTTAAGAGAACCTTTTGTGTTTGAAAAGTAATTATTTGAAGTTCATTTTCGGGGATCTATATTTAGCGCAAGATATTTAAAAAAATTTAAATACGTATAATGTACATATGCTATATTATGCTATATACATATATATCAATTACAGTAACCACTAAAACTGGTATCATAAGAAATAAAATAAAATTTCAACTTTGAAAACTTCAAATGACTTTTCATGCCTAACATTAAATTTTGTTATATTTATTTATAAAAAATGCTTTAATGCATTTTTGCGAGAAAAAACATTTTTTATAATATTTTTATAGCGGTGATTTCCTTATATTCAAAGGCCTTTTGCATTTTGAAATATTCAAACATTATAAGAAGAAATATACATTTTAGTGAATAATTAAGTTAATTTTTTTTGTATTTTTGTCGTTTTGTTCAGAATAAAATATTTTAGCATTTTTTGGAAACTCCCCAAATTATTTACTTGACATACAATACGTTTTTTGTAACTGTTAAGATATTAGAAAACTGTTCCTTTGTTTTTTTTTTGTATTTTTTTATTTTCTCAAAAATATTGATGGCAAATTTTTCGACATTTTAGTAGATAGGTACTTCGTATCTAGCTTTTTTTTAACAAAAACTGTCTTTTTTTTAGTTTCTAAAAATTTGGCAGAAACTAAACGATTAATTATAATAAATCTTTAATCACTTTTAATTTTTTTGATTTCAGCAAATCACCCAAAAACCGCCAACCTTTACTCTCGGTATTTAAAACTTTGATAACAAAATAAAATTACATATTCCATGATAATTAATAATAGTTAAAGACACGGCCTGAACCTGAGAAGAATATGTCATGGCACTCGTCTCAAGTTTTTTTTTCACAGGGTCTCATCCGATCTGGGTGGTCTCGTCAGAAATTATTAAAAAAAAATAAAGGTTCATTTTACAAATCTCAATTAAATCTTAACAAATGTAAGCATGAAATTGGAAAATAATTTTATAACCAGTATAGCTTACAAATACCTACAAACTTTTTCAACTTATTTTTCATTGAAACGTCCTTGAACCTGTTTTTATGTAGAAACAAAAATCTTGATTGCAAATTATCTGTCACTGATTTTTGGCACCTTAAATTATCGACTGGAAGGTTAACTATATATAAATCTTGTTTTTATTAAAAATCAATATATCAATTTCCTGTATGATTATGATTTTTTTTTTAATCTACATCTTCATACTTTAAGCTTCTTTAAGGACTATAAATAATAAAATTTGCCTTTTAACATTTCAAGGCGACTTTTTAGTAAACAGTATTTTTACAAAAACAAATAAAACAAAAATCCAAAAAAATTAAAATAAAAAAATTACTTTCCCATAGCATCCACGTACAATTATAATATCTACAATTATTATACAATTCCAAAGGCATCATGATGCTTCATCAATAAAATATTAATAAAAACAAAACAGGTTTACCTGAGGATACAATAACCGACATTCCTGAGATAGCATACCTATTCGTTAGGCAGTGCGAAGATAGAGAAAGATATTATACATGATATACTACAGGAAGAATCTCTGAACCATGTTGCATGATTTAATTCCAAGAAATCCAATGAAGCAAAGAGAAAAAGATCCGGGCACTCTTTGATCGATATCAAGCCCCCGAAGAACTGACGTTAACATAAACCTCAGCAATGACCTGTTGCACACGGTAACTTAATCATCTTTCAATTAATGGACTACATCTTCCTGATCATCACAAGGCTTGTGGGCTCGTTTAGTGATAAAAATCGAGCATTGGATGTCTAAGTGTTTAAGTTACAAGTCACAAAGCAGGAGCTACTAATTTTGGTTACATCGAAGACCGCGCGCATTATAAACCTACCATCGCGCTTTCGTTGTGCCTTAAAAAAAATAAACCGCATTTGCATTGCAGTCAAGTGCAGTTTTAAGCGGCTATTATCGCATTCGCTAAATTAAATTTCAATTTAAATTTTAGTGTCCGGATTCAGTGTAGGTATGTGTGTGTATTTGTGTATATATTTGTGTTGTAATTATAACCGCACTTACGGCTGCCAACTATATTAGAGTTTATATCCCCTAAGCATCATAAAGTGTTGTCAGGGTTGTGTGTTGTGCAATAGAGCTTGCACTGGACACACTTGAGGTTAGTTGACTCCAGTTTTGTGGACACTAAAATGCACTGGTATACGTAAATTCATGTGATAATAATTTCTTGGTGCACTAATTAAAATCTACATACATTAAATACATACATATATGTACATAATGTATCTACATAAACATGCAACGACCTCTTAATTGGATCATACCAGTTGTGGTTGCATATGGACCTCAAACCACAAGACCAGATCGTCGGTCATTTTTTATTTGTATCATTTTCTTTCGAATGCCTCGTTTGGTGGTGCGATCACTGTGAGTTAAATTTTTTTGAATTTGGATGTCAGTTTTTTGATGGAAAATTACTTTGACAGGGAATTCTTTAAAAGTGTCTACTCAGTTGGAGGTCGTGTCTTGAGAAATGTGGATGTGAAGACGTGCAGTTACCAAAACCAGAGACAACTGATGACAAACCAGTTAAAGGTGACACTGAAGGAAGAAAATGTTGCTTTATAATAAACAAAAACAAGTCAAAACGGGAAAGGAAATACAAAAATATATACATATACACGAATGGATTAACAACTATAATGTTAGCTAACATTAAAGATGCATGGTATAATCATCGCTATTACAGAATTCTATAACGAATGAGCAGTTTGACTAATTTTTCCAAACTTTTGCTATTAGTGGATCAGCCAATAAAAAAATTGAACGAATGTCGGAAACTTGTGCTGCATCACCGACATTTTGTTCAACTAAGTTGGTATTACTGAAATCCCATATCATTCGCACTACATACAAATTCTTTCTTTTCATATACGCGCCATTTACTCACAAATTTGCTCCTGAGAGAAAAATTATATGGATAGTTCAAAAATGTACATAATTAGTTAGTATTAATAATGTTATTTTGTTTTTTGTGCTTATTTAACGTGTTTTGAAGAAAAAGAACAACAAATCGTGGAATCAAAGAAATGGTAAAGTTGATGAAAGGGCAACCGAAGCTCAAAGCTAAGAATTTGACAAAGAAATCGCCAGAACAGTAGCACGCATTTTGGGAAAATTTAAGAAACTCCCTTAACAGTATGGGTCCTCCATTTAATGAGTTGTCTGAAAAAAAGTAAATACAAAAAATTTGATGAACAAGTAACCTTCACTGATATTTTGATTTTAATGGCAGGTTTGGTCGGACTATACAAATCCTCCATTAGATAAGTAAGAACTTGTACAAAACAAGAAGTTGATGAATGCATGCTGGTGGATGAGAGTAGGAAGAAGATGTAGTCCAGCTGGTGTGCCTTAATGTTTCAATAATCTAATGAAAACTTTAAGGAAAAAATGTTAAAAAAGTCAAAGTACTGACAAAAATTAATTTTTCTTTATTTTTGTTGTTAAAGAAAAAATTATTTTCAAAATTTTTTTAATGCAACATTTTTTTAAATATTTAAAAGCGCCAGATTAAACAATAATATTAATATTACAACAGCCGCGTTGTTTTGGGGGTGGCAACGTACTCATGAGTAGAAGCAAACAATAATCAAGTACTTTTGTGAATAATTATGCAGGCTTTTTTGGTCGATTTGAACTTAAATGCAAATAAAAAAAACTTTCTTTCATATTTTTTCCAACGTTTCGTCGTTATATTCACGACTTCTTCAGAAGTATTTTATTAGATTTTTTAAAATTTGGCGGGATTTACATTTTTTTTCTTTAAAATGATGTCTTAAATTTTTATATTTGATATTTTAATAATTTAACACTGAAACAATTTATAAACAAACAGAAATATATATGAAGACTAATAAATTAAAAAACAAACAAAAATTATCACAGTATGTTTCGCTTGGCAAATACTTATGAAATCGCTAAAGCGTAGCTTATTATTGTATTGTATCAAGTACTACCATCTACTCATACGCAACTGATTAGAGTAGTGACGCCCCTAAAAACATCCGATTAAGGTAAAACATTTGTTCAAGAAAACCCAAAATTCAAAACCCCAGACTTCATAAAACCCAAAATTTAAAAACTCGAAATGCAGTACCCAAAAAGCCGCATAGTACACCGTAAAGGATCCCCTACACCAACGCGAAAATGAAAACAATAATAACAACGCGTTGTTTTCATTGACAACCACGTGCTGTTATTGTTGTTTTCGTCGTCGCCACCGAAAATTCGCGTTGGTTTGGGGGAAGCTTAATACGAAGTCAACAAATTTCCTCAAATTGTTTAATAAATAAAAGGTTGGGGACGAAATCACGAAAATACAAATCCAGGAAGCCCAAAATGCCGAAAACTTCTTATTCCAAAAAAAAAAACGGAAAAAAGCCCAGAATTAAAAAAACACTGAGTTCAGTAAACCCAAAACCCAGCATCCATTATCCCGAAAACTCATAGTCCCAAAAGGTCAAAATGTGAAAAAAAAAAATTAAAATTGTTAATTTAATTAAGGGTTTGGTGGCAGAATTTCGAAAACCTATATCTCGAAAATACAAAATTCCGAAAACCCATTTTAAAGATGAAGTTGAAGATCGCTGCATCCGAATTTTTTTTTTCTTTAGACTTGCAGCTCTCGATAAGTATTAATGGTATTGAAAAACTTTAAACACCAAATGTTGAAGGCAAGTTTTTCCAGGGGCGATGTCCGTTACTTTTTTTGAATTGAACCTCGTTATATTTTTTTTAACTGAGTTTCTAAACTTTTTAAGTATATATTTTTTTTAGATGTGCAGCTAGACGATAATAAATGTTTTATAAAAAAAAATTGTACTATGTAGAGCATACGTTTCTCTAGGGGCGATGTTCCTTATCTTTTTTTTATTTTTTTATTGATCTTTTTTGACCATGAAACTTAAAAGGAAATACAGGCAAGTTTAGAACCTTATAACTTCGGATCGGCGAATGGTAGATAAAATAAAATTACATACACAAATTAGATTTTCCAAACTCTAGAGGCGATGTTTTTTATTTTTTTTTTTTTTATTTCAAGTTCTTAAGTTTTTTAAAGAAAAAAAACTGAGGATGCAGCGATCTTCAACTTCATTTTTAAAGAAACGTTTTTCCCGAAAAATCGAAAAAAAAACTTTAATTAAACAAAAACAAAATAATCATTTAATAAATAAAAGATATCTGACTAAAACAAAACTTCAAATATGTAAGGAAAACATAACAGTCAAGTATGTAATTGTTAATAAGTTATTCAATCACATTTAAGATAAAATAAAGTGCAATGTTATTAATTTTAGCTAACTGAAATCTTTTCATTCGCACTTAATAAATTATAAAACGACTTAATTCACAGTGACAATTTTAAATCATAAAGAAACAAAAACTTGCTAAACGAAAACAGACAATAAATTATTTTATTATTTGCTCTCATTTACATTAAAATGAGAGCAAACTTTTTATTTAACTATACAATTTTTTGGAATTTCGATATATAGAAAAAATTGGATAATGGGTTTTTGGGAATTTGTTACAGTGGATTTTTTGTATTTTAGAATTTTGGGGTTTTATATTTTCGGGATTTTTATTTTTTAAGATTTTGGGTTTTCGGAATTTTGACTTTTCTGGATTTGATTTCGGAACTCATAACCTCATTCTGTCCAAACAACTTGTCATGCATGAATGAATGAATACAGATGGTTAGGGACGAAGTGGCTTGTTAGTTGATATCCAGAAATGTAACTCTCATGATAAAAATGAATCATGCAATTAAAAATCAAGAATTGTATTTTTAGTAATAAAACGAATATAACTTATCCAATCTCATTACTGTGCGCAATGAGTTCTCAGACTTTAAATAACGTTCATTTTAATGCACACAATAAATAGATTTCTGTATACATCTGTATACATATCTTGTCTTATATAACTGGTCAAACTCTTTTAATTTATTGATTATATTTTTCAGATTTTTTTTATCAACAATAATTAATTTTTTTGTTAAATATAATTCATTCACAAACAATTTGTCAACCATAATAAATTTCATTTAACCAATAAAATTAAAAATAGGTACCTATAATAAATAACTTTAATATCTTAAGCTCCACCCTGCAACACAATATTTAAGAGTAAAATTTGCAATTTGATAGTCTACAATCTTTTGTATAGTATTGATCAAAAGATTAAGCTTATCGTTCTATCTCAAAATTCACACATATATCTATATCCAAGTATAGAAATTCACAATTGGCCAAATAACCCAGCCTACACAATCACAAAATTTATAGTTGAACAACTTATGGGAGCTACTTTGTGCCTAAAAGTAGCTGTTACATGACTATGTGACTTGTATTGAACTAATCATATATGAATACAAGAATATGAATGCAGGCCGGTGCGCAGCCACACCTTCCAAGACCAATTAACGGTCGTTCGATTTCAATTGGATCGATTTATAACATGAGGCTAAGTGTAAGTAGGTATACCTTAATCAAAACGGAGCAGCGGCGGTGTACTGCAAAATTTTTACACGCAATATTCGATGTGTACTTCTGGACTGGTTATCTGCATAGATATATATTTCTTGACCATGCAAATTGGTTTGCAACATCTTATTGGAAGATTGTTGTCGGTCAAATACCTTTTCAAACGACATATACAGTATTTACTTACAATGAGACAAGCGCTATTTGATATAGGCAGAATAAATTGAAATATTCAACGTTAAAAAAATATTGGCGTCGAAAGAAGAGGGCCATTAATAGACTTACGCCTAAATAATGTTTATAAATTGTATTTACCAATACACAACCAAGCGGCTGTTCGATAAAGTGATCGAAAATAGGATTCTCAAATTAGGCTAAATTCGGGGCAGCCTCTTTTAATTAAGTCATTTCACATTAATTTTGTTAAAATGGTTTTTTTCATTTTAAAGTTGTAAACCTGTAAAAAAAAATCCCCCTTTATACTCATATCTTTTTTTAAATACTACCAAATTTTTTTCATTTCCTTATGTTCGAAACCTGAAATCACTTAAAAGGGAACGTGGTGGTTGGTAAACGCGACGTTTCAATGGAGCTCCTCAAATTTCTTTAAAATTTCTTTAAACAAATTTCTTAATTTCATTCCAGGTTTCAAGGTATTTTGCCCCACCGTGTAAAAGGCGACAACGCACGCTGTGTATGTATATACTGTATAATGTATATCTCACTGAAATGGACAGTATAATTATCACAACATCGATCCGTTTCGTCGAGGCGTTGCATATACAGAGTGATGATAACTGGTTATAAAGTGGCTTAGATTTATGTGACAACCTAACCTTTTGGCAAAACAAGATACGTGCAATTCACGCGAGTGAAAACAACCAAATTTCATTTCTACGACACTTGTCCATTCATCATCTTCATTTAAGCAAATTTGAATAGAATTGAACTATACACAAGAACACCTTGAAGGTTATTTTAATCGTTTCACATCTTTTTTTTTTTGACAAACTATTTATATTGAAGAGGTTCAGAGCTGAGGCAAACGTTAATACCTGTTTCATATTTTTTTTATACACTAAAACAACTTAGAAGTTTAATCAGCTATGAAGTAATGGTGGAATCTCATGAACATAATGAAACCTCCGATTGTAAGAATTAACACTCAATTAGGTAAACTAACGGTTTTTAATTCAATCAGTCTTCTTATAACCCATATCAAATAAATTAAACGAAACACGAGCGCCATGCCGAGGCGCAGTTTAATGCACGATCTGTCGACGCCGTCAGGGAAGAATAAGCATTTATCTTAAATACAACAAATTCAATTACGGGCTTTATAAGTTTCATTTCCAGGATTATTATCAATTCCAACAGATATGTATATTTGTAGAAAAAAAAGTTTAATCTAATATTATGAAGGTGGGGACTCTTCTCATTGCATTGGTTTCTTTATAAATTAATTAAAAATAGCAAGCATCTTATATTAATCCAAAAGCTGATTATTTATTCATTTTGTGCATTTCAAAAATGACAATTATAATAAAATGATAATCATTTAACAGGTGGTGTCTTTTTATACATACAAAATCTTTCTGTATATTATATAGTATATACATAGGTATATGTACATATATACTATTTTGTTTGACAGCTGAGTTAAGATTATGCATGCATGACTTTTAAATACAAATTTTATCTTCTAAGAGGTGTGTATTTTTGTTTATATTTTTTATTTTAATCTGAGAGGGTGGTAGCTCGAAAATTATAAGAGTGCTTGACCTTTAACAAAAATGAAAAAAAAAAAACAAAACAAATATGAAACAATGAATGAGCAAGCTTAAGTAGCTGAAAGGGATTTAATGAAATGGTTATAGCGTTAGAAAGTTTACCAAACTCAAATTGAGATACATGAGTGAAGCTGTTTAGGTTTTTGAATATTTAGATAAATATAAAATGATAATTAATAAAATAAAATAAAATAAAATAAAATAAAATAAAATAAATTAAAATAAAATAAAATTAATACATTTGGTGGCTCGTGGATAACCAATTCCTTAAAACTCTCAACCATAGGAATGATACGCTTTGTTAGTCGACAGGAATTGATGAAATTTTTAATTTCTTATTTTAAGACACTTAAAAGACAAAATCAATTATTTTGATGCATTTTGGTGCCAATAAATAGCTTTAATTTCAATTATTATTTTTAGTCCACAAAAAATTTCATATTTTCAACTAACTTTACTAAAAATAATAATTGAATCATCACCTTTATTTTGGCATCAAAATAATCACTAATTTCACCTTTTAAGTGTCTAAAAAATTTAAATTTAAATTAATGATAGCTATAACTGACGCCTTATAACAAAAAATACTAAATCTGTGTTTTCTTGAAACTAAACAAGAAACATTTAAATAAATATTTCTAAAATATTCCTGAAACAAAAACATACACATTTTCTTTCAAAAATATTTTTTTTAAATAATCTTGTTTTTTGGTGAGTGTCAGACATTTGTCATTGGGTCTGTACGAACTTTAAAAAGTCCATTATTTGCTTTCAATCAACAACTATTTATATCCAAAGTACGCGATTTATGATTTTTAATCTATTATTTTGTTGAATATACAGCAATTGAATTTTTATAGTTATATATTTTTATTAGTTCTTTTATTGGTTCTTAAATAACACATTTTTTAAATTCTCAGCGAAGAAAAGAATTAATACATTCTACAAAATATATCATTGGAAAAACTGAGAAGAAATTATAAGCTTAATATTTTCCTTATCGATAAATATAAAAGTTTACACAAAAAAAACATAGTCAAAAGTGTCTTATAAACAAAGTCATAAATAACTTTTCTATTTCGATTTTGTCTATATACAATTTTACATACTGGATAGAAACAAAATAACACAATATTATATGAGTGTATACGCATCAGGATGCAAAAATATAAATTTGAAAGAACAATGGAATAATTTTATGAGCTAATATTTTGTTTTAAAATACTTTTTTTCGGGTAGTAAACTCATAATTGAAAAAAAAAATAACTTGAAGGATTTGAATTGTTTGGATTATGTTTGCGAATATTTTTAAAACAAATTCATTAATTATAAATAACATATTATCAAAGTTTTAGTTTTTTAGTAAACAACATCATAAATATGTTGTAATTTTCAGAATATTTAAATTTATTTATGTATCTACAGTCAATGTTACTTATTTGAACTGTACCTACCCTTTTATTAGAAATTTGCTTAACAGCTGAAACAAGAAATTTATTACAAGTTTTTCTCTTACAATACTTCGGTAATCTTAGAATTTTGTTTGATTGGAAAAATGTAGATATAGGACAACAAAATTTATTGATTCTGAAGAATACCGCATAAGTGCATTAAATTATAATTGAAATACATTTGCCATCAATAAAATAGTTTTTATTTTTTTCTTTAACTTTACATTTCGACGAGTCTTTCAGTTTTGATAGCAGATTTTTACGTATTCTGCTTTTTGCAATGAAAGACGCATTTTAGTATAAGTTTGCTACATAAAGAAGAAAATGAAGAACGAAGCTTGTCTTTGAGAAAGGTCCATCAAATATATACATTAGGGTGTCCCTTATATTGATTTTCTTTTTCTTTCTTAACGCTTTTTATGCTTTTTATTTATTTTAAAAATTTCATGTTATTGCTTTCCATTTTATGTTCATTTTCATTTAACCAACAATTCCCAGATATACAAAAACATCTATAATGTGAACCACAAAAATATTCATTTTATAGGTGGTTGGGGTCAAGCGGAATCGACTGTATTTTCAAGTTTCAAGATTGCTAATATCGAAAATATTTATTGCAGTGATAACTTGCATGTTGTAAAAAAAAATTAAACATAACTAAAATAAACTTAATTAACAAGAAAAAAGATTAAAAGTGTTTCAACATTCAGTTATGATGACTGCAAGAATAAATAGATAGGTAGCGATTATTTTTTTTTTAAATAATATATATTTTATATATGAAGCATAAATTCTCATTAAGCCCGTATGACACTACATTTTTTTCTTCATTTTTAGCTCATTAAATCATACTAAAGTGTCAGCCAAGAGTAAAAAGGAAACATGTTGTTCTTATGAAAGAAAAGCACATATCTGGGAAAAAAATATTATGAATTGTCAACATTTTTTAAAAATCCTTTTCTTGTTTTCTCTTCTAATGATGCAATATTTGATTAATTTATATTGACGGCAACACAAAACTATATCCGATTGAATTTTGTCCGAATTAATTTTCCTCCGTCTCTTTGACAGAGCAGGAGAATGAAATATAAACACATTGTATAGTGTTCAAAGGAATTTAAGAAATCGAGCGACGAATCCAAGAAATTTCAGTCTCACTTTTTGACAGCTAAAGTGAGGAATTTTTGTGAGGAATCGTGTTTATATTTGTGAGGAAGCGGAGATCTCTGAGATCTCTGAAATATAAACTGGCCAAATAATTAGTTTTATAATGTTTTTTGAAATATGTTTTAATTTTCAATTCTGAACTGTCAAAAAAAAAGCTGCTAGAAGCTGAAAAATGTAAATCGAATTTTCAGACATTTCACATTTTTTCTGACATTCTCACATTTTCTTGTAACATTTTCACATTTTTAGGGTTTGATGTGTACACACTCGATCATATGGGAATTTTCAATAATGAATCCTTCGTGCTGCTTTAGTTTCATTTTCAATGAATTAAAAATAAGAACAAAATGTAGTATCATACGGGCTTTACTCAAATATTGTGAACAAGATTAATTTTTATATTTTTTCAAAAAATACAGCAACAGAAAATTCACCGCCACTCAATTTTATAAGTTACACAAAATAATTTAAGTACATAATGTTGATTGATCGGTACTACAAAAATTTTATACATACGTATATACCAATTGCTTATTTACTATATTCTAGTGGTGTCTAGTATTTTCTCAGATCCCAATGAATCTATTGTTAAATTTATTTCTTTTTTAATTTTTTTTCTGCCTCAGGAATAACAAAATAAAAACAATTTGTACATACATATTTCTTTTTTTATATTAGCTGCTGTTTACGTAGGTATAGTTACTTCACAAACTTAAGGTAATTTGTTAGATTTTAGAACAAAAGAATTTCAGATAGGCACCTGAAAACGTGGGAAACATATTTTTTTTTATTAAAATAACTTTTGTCATCAGCAACAAATTATGGGTGTGCAGAAAAGACTTCGAAGCAAGCAGTTTGTGTGGTGAACAATATTCTTTTCACATATAATGAAGAAACAAATTAAGCGATTAATATGAGAAAAAATATATTAGGACTTTGAAATATTAACATATTTTTTTTTATAGTTTTATACATTATTGAAATATTTATATGTATATTAATAGTGAAAAAGAGTAAGTCAGACATTTTAAAAATTCGCAATATATATAATTTCTTGCCAATAATATTCAATGTACCTACAATTTTACATTTAGTATAGTCTAGATTAAAAATTAAACGTATATTAAACTACATAAGAATTAAAATGCATATGGATGATGGAATACAAACCATTGGGTCGCACGAACTTGTTTTTATGTACGATCATATATGTGGTTTTAAATCCGGACTATATGTGAACTCATTCATGTGATTTTAATTAATGTGATATTTACAAAATAAAATACACGACTGGGTCGCACGAACTGGTTGTTATGTGCGACCACACTGAAAGTCTGAATAATTGATATTAGTCTGATTTTAAAAGAACTACATTTATAGTTATGGATGTCCATATTTTATGTCACCTGCTAAAAACATATATTAAAGTATGTGTGAGAATACATAAATTAACAATATAGCACCGCGGTGCACGTATGCATGCATGTATCTTACAGTTTAAACTGAAAAATTGGTAAAAAACTAATATATAATTAGAAATAAATAAATTAAACAAAATATGAAATTGTTTTAACACCAACACTATATACGCCATCTGAATTCTTAAATAAATCTTAGTTTGTGAGAATAAAATTTCAAAAATCGTTGGAGAGGTTTTTTTTAATTATTTTTTTATAAATAAAATTTTGAAATTGGAACGCCATTTTTTAGTGCGGAGTTAAAAACAAAATTTTGAGAAAAATTGAGAAAAATCATCTACCCATTTTCGAAACATCGATTTTTCAAAAAATAACCTGATTTAGAATTTTTTTTTAAATCCAAATATTTGTTTGAAAATTTTCAATATTATTATAAGCTCTTGTATAAAAATAAATAAAATTTTGAAATTGGAACGCCATTTTTTAGTGCAGGGTTAAAAACAAAATTTTGAAAAAAATCATCTACCCATTTTCGAAACATCGATTTTTCAAAAAATAACCTGATTTAGAATTTTATTTTAAATCCAAATTTTTGTTTGAAAATTTTCAATATTATTATAAGCTCTTGTATACAAAAATTACATTCAAATCGATTCTAAAGATTATGAGATACTAGAAAACCAAAAAATGGTACCTACTATTTAGAACCATTTCTCGGAAATTTATTTTCTAAAATAATGGTCATGTTATTCTTTTCGATGTATTTCTTTTATTCAACATTTTCCAAAAATGTATAATTAAATTCTTATTAGATACAAGTAGTAGAATGACCAAGCACAAAAAAAATAGGAACCGGAGGAACAAAAATGAAATCACTAAGAGACCAGTTTTCAAAACATTGAATTAAAAACAAAATAGTTTTTTTTTAATATTCAATAAATATCTATACCTTTTTATTTTGAAAGTGGTTTGGTGAATTTTCCTTATATTTAGTTTAAAAGCAAAAATTAGTTAAAACAAATAAAAAATAAACATTTTTTTTTTAATTTTTAAAACGTAAATAAAAAAGCCCAACATTTTCTGCTCAACTTTTTGGCATTGTGTCTAAAAAAAAACAGCCCAGTAGATTTTATTAAAATGCAATTTTAAATCTACCTACCTAATTTAATAAAAAAAAACAAACGATAATGTTAATTAAAAAACTTCTTTAACCAGAAATATGTAAATGAAAATCATGCCATGTAACCACAAAATATAATAATAAAAATTTTCTCTTGCAAACATAATATATTGTCATCACCAAACTTAGAACAGTGGTAAAAAAAAATATTTATTTATGATTTAAGGAAGCCCTTGAATCCATATTATATGTAATTTTGGTGAACGATATTTTATATTTTATATTTCAAATGTAATGTAATGTAGTTTCTTTAATATATCTCTTCGAATTATCGAATAAACATCTGGCAAAACATGTGTAAATAATTTTTAAATATTTTTTTAAATATTTGTGTGAAGTGTAAGAGAAACAGAAAGAAGGCAAATTTAATATTTTCTTTCGAATACAACAAACTTCACTATTTAAATTTTAACAGTATTTTATAATACATACCTATTCTAATTTTCTGATCAACTCTCAACCATTACCAATACTATACATATTTCTACTACATTTAATTGATATTCATTCACATTTCTTGATCATTTTATATAAATTTTTTTTTTAATTCAACAAGAAAAATGAAATCAAATTGAATTACAATTGAATTTTGTTAATTCCACACATGGCAATAACCAAAACGTCAACCTTGTCAATATTACTCCAGATAGGTATATACTTTGTGGTCTATACCCTGTCTGTAGACCCAAAGATATCATATGGCTTGTGTGGAATTTATTTTCTGGTTTTCAAATTCAAAGAAAAAATATTTTTTATTTTTTTTTAAGAATAAATCAATTTCCTCCTTATATAGATTCAAGAGATTGTTATAGAATGTTAAAGACAAAAATGATATTCAGGTCAGAAGTGAATACAACCATTTTTATGGAGAAGGTTTAGAAGGTTCAATCAGCATCTTTGTTTGCAAAAAATAATTAACAATTCAAAAGCTGCGTGATTATATTTCTATTATACAGCTATGATGAAAATAGCTTACTCAATTATATGCAAATTAGCAAACGCTTGAAAAATGTCGATTAAATTTTCATTCGATAACAAAACTTCACCTACCTATAAAAAAAATCATGAAATACATTTTAATGTAGTTAACTACATTTTGCAAAAATTAAAAAAAAAAATAGATAACTAAAAATATGTTACTACATACTTATATTGCTAATTAATCAATCATTCTAACACCACGCCATTAATTAATCTTAATTGATAAAACAAATAGCACAACGCTGCCTTGGCTGTAGAGAAATCATCAATCACCCTATTAACATACTATATCAGTTTTACTCTACCATTTCTATATAGCTAAGAGCCGGAAATCTATTTTCTGGTTTAGTGTTAAACACAAACAAACGTTGAAGTATTTGGCGTTATCGCTACTTAATTGCATAAAATCATTTTAATCAATATCTTTTTAGTTATTTTTGTTCTTATCAATTATTATTACTTGTGAGTTGAGGTGTACGTATCTATGAGCACAGGTAAAGTTTAAATATCATACACTTAACAAATAGATCGTTACTAGCGGCGCTATAAACGTTTCTTGTAGATAATTCAACTGACGACGACGATGACGAGTACGAATGTCCACTCCTTAAATGTATTTATTTATATTGAAGCTCACACATAATATTTCTCAAGAACAATTAAGAAAAATCACTTTTAAATTTTGTTTTAAGGAATTCACGATAAAGTCGACCAACACACTTTCCGTCATTGCACTCCAAACAGTTAATTTTCCAATGATGATTTATCGAATGACACAACCAAAACAGATCAATTAGCTGAGCTCCATCAATGATCTGTAAATATTTAAATGCGATATCACATGATACACAAATTCTCGTGGTCTTTCTCACACAACAGACACGACAAACAAAGACATTGCTCACGCTTCGTATCACGAGCAGTCTTTTAAATATTTATGGGTTTCTGATGGTGAAGATCCAAAGGGGTTGTTAACGACGGAAACCCTCAATAGGTATATAAGTATACGAGTACTTTTGCACACATGTTATTATTACCTTGGTTATATTTTCGCGCCTTGGGGCCTTGAGCCTGTGACTGAATTTGTTGTCTAGCTCACTTAGCAGAAAAAACAAACTATAAACAGAACTAGCAGAAGAGGAGTCTTCGAAGGCTTTAACCAATCGAATGATTTATGTTCTTTCAACCGGACCGTTTTGACACTTCTGAAACGTATAACGAACCGAACTTGAAGAATGTTTAAGATACACTAAATGGATTGCCAGCGACAGAAACGGTTTTCGCCCCCAGTCAGATCATCAACAGCTATTATACCAGTTCCACGACCAAAACCAGCCAATACTACAACTTGTCTTTCCATGCCAACCACCCTATTAAAGCAACATGCTTCGACAAAACATATGTTTGCCGGTGCCGACTTGTTGTCTGAGTTGTTTTTGTAGACTGAGAATTTGTAGGAAAGGGGGGGGAGGGGGGTTTGACCAAGTTCGATGCGAATGATCCCACAAATAAAAAATATAAACAACAAACAATCATGTAATTTTCCATAACTATACTGTTATGGCCAGGGGAGATAAAACCCTTAGCAAAAAATAACCTAACAATACAAAAATTCCATTCGATGCAACAAGTAGAAAGGTTAATAAGTAAGATAAGAAAGTATTTCAAATTTCAATCAAGCTCTTAAGGTAACAGCTTTAAGCTCGAAAAAATTTTCTCTTTATTCAGCATGAAATTCAGGTGAAAATTTGTATTTTTTATTAAAGCTTTTAACTCGTTTAGCTTTTTTTTCTCTTGAAAAGAGCAAAATACTATTATCAGCTGTAGGTACTTTATGAGCATTAAAAGCCCAGTTAAATTAGCAAAACTAATAACACTGCACAGTAGCGAACTAGAGCAATATATTTATAAGGGGAAAATAAGCCGTCTTTTGTTATAATTTTAAGTTGAAGGTATATTAAAACATAAAAAATAAAAATATTTCGAACCTAAATATTTAAAAAATATCAAATGATAACTAAAAGCTTTAAATCAATAAATCACTCAGCCATTTACATTGGTACCAAGAATTTATAAGAAAAGACTAACAGGCGTACCTATTTATTAGGTTTTTGACTTATTAGATAGTGTCTTGATTGTCTGATATATTTGGAAATATGATTTATTTTATTAAATAAATTGTTACATTAGGTTTAGACAACCCAGTCCGTTGTCTAAGTTAGATAACTCTTAAACATCAACTAAAAATGATTTTCTATAACTTAAACGGCTGTCCAAAGTTAGACAACGTAGCAAAATGAAGCATTTCATGTTGATCAATACAAATTTCCAGATCCAAACGACAAATTGTGTAAGCTTCTTTTAAATATTTTAAGACAAACTTCTTGCTGAAATATCTTTTAACCAGGGTTCTTTCAATTTAAAAGAAAGGTATTCTTGATTCTTTTCAATGAAAATTATGGAAAGAAAAACACCTTTTAAGCTGATAAATTTGTCTACCTCTTAAAACATAACTAAAGCAACAACAGAAGTCTAATGTCTCATAACTTAAAATATTTCCTGTTGATAATATAAGTCATCAAGCAGCATAAATACACGAAGATTCGATTAAAAATTGGTCAACTTCCAGTTAAACAATAAACCAGTTTTGTGAGTCTGATCCTGAGAATTTAATATTGGATTTTTAATCTAACCATATACAAATAAACTTTTAAGTTAAAAATATGGTATAAATTCCGGATACCATTTTTTCGCTTCGATTTGGCATTTTAATATATCGACGGTTAAAGTGTAGGACCTCGTAACTCGAAAAATTCGAAAAAAATATTATTAATACGAAAAAATCAGCAGAATCAGAGCCATATTTTGGCAATTTTAGCGTTACAATGTTGTTCTGTATTATAGATCGCCATTCAAAATTTGCAAGGTTTTTATTAATTTCCTAAAAACATGCAAAAATGACTTACAAGGTTATGCACTTTATCCGTTGATTTGTTTAGTTTAAAAAATTATTCTTAAAAGACTTCACGAAGCAACGCGACCACAAGTCTGCTAGTAGTACAAAAAAAAAAACAACCACCACAGACCACAATTTATTTATTTTTCTAGTATAGAGAACTCTTTCTCAAGGTCGCAATCATTTAAATGTCCCTGAAATTATCAAAATTTCTATCAACATTAAATTAAAAAAAGATTAGTTATTATTATTTATGTGAACTTGTTTACCAATATAAATAATCTTAAAGCCAACCCAAAAAAAAACAACCACCCAAACAGTTATTTAATATAAAAAAAATAAAAAAATATTCCAGTCATAATAACGCCAAGTTTAATGTCTATACTCGTAAACACATTAATCGTCCAAAACTATTTTGTGTCAAAAATAGAGATAAACTTTATCGAAAACACAAAAAATAGCTTTCAAATCTTTTTTTTTCGCTTATCAGAATTTTTTGGTAAGTCTATTAAAAATGTATGTATATGTATAAGTAACTTATTGAATGAGTTTTTATGTTTGATTATAATTAAGAGAATTTTTATCAACTCAAAGAATATACATAGGTACTATTTACAAATTCAGCTCGCTTTTATTTCATACATGTCTTCCAACAGTTGAATCATTGTTTATGTTCAATGAAATTGCTTAGAAATATAGAACACCAGAAGACCAGTGTGAAACTATGAACATATTAGTTTTACAAAACTTCTTTGTAAACAATATTTGATGTAAGAATGAAATCAGAAGTGACAAATAAATATCTTTCTCCCGCAGCGAAAAAAATGATTCTTCCCCACTCACTCAATTTGCAAGTGAAAAAAGAAGATTTTAAATTAAAGAATTAATAAGTATGTTTCTTTCATTCATGTAATCTAGTGATATCTAATAAATGCATTCGGCTTTTTATAATGAGAAAAAAATTACAAACAGAAGTAACAAATGTGTTTCTCCCTCACTCACTCAAGGTGCAGCGAAAATAAGAGAATTTTAAATTACAGAAGTAATACATATTTTTGTCTTTCACTCATTCGATGGGTTAAAAGTGAGGCATTCTTTATGCCAAATTATTCATTTTTTGAATTATTTGAAATTGACGAAATTGAAGTTGCGTCAACGCATGAACATTTAAAAAAGTTACTGAGCTGGATGTACGGTTTTGAAGAAATTAATCCTATAGTAGAACTTAAGATATTCTTTATGCTCGCATCAGTGCACTTAGTACTTATAATGGCAAACTGATTTGAGAATAGTTTCATTTGACAGCAGCTTAAAACTTGGGTTTCAAAAATGCATGCAGCAAAGTTGTAAAATGTTATACAATCTTTAATGAATTCAATTAAAATATTGCATTCGTTGACTTCACTTTAAGACTTCGACTTCGAATTGCATTCACGATTCATTTGACATCAAAAAGAAGGCAATAATTTGTACCACCAATAAATAGCAATCAATTGAATGCAATCTTTTGGGAATTCATGCTTTGTTTACGTTCTTTTGTATTCAAGGAATTATTTTTTGTTTGTTTGTTTGTCTGTTTTAATAAATTTTTCACCTTAAATTAGAACAAAAATCATTACAAGAAAGATAAAATGAGACCAAATTAATACAAACATAAAATAAAAAATATTGTAAAATTAATCAGCAAATGCATATTAAGTATATAAATTAACAAAGAGAAAAAACTCTTTTCAACTAAGAAAAGTCACTGCATAAGAAAATTGAGTGTATGTGTATTTTTTTATTATATTTCTTAAAATCCTTAGTTCTAATTTAATTCCAAGTAAATATGAGAAGTTTTTGTTCATTTTTAAGTTTTTTATATGATTTCAGCTACAAACAAGAGTATTTGAAATTTAAAATGAACAAATACAGAGCATGAGAAATTTTAAGAGTTAACTTAACTGTTTAAAATGAGAATTAATACCTATACAATTTTAAACTCTCTCACTATCTCTCCCTATCTCAAAAAATAAACTCACACTTACATAATTTATTTTCAATCTGTGCTCTTCGTCATCAGTAGAAGTACACCGTGAACTCTGATTGCACAATTGATATAAAAAAGAAGAACAAAAAAAATAAATTGAATAAAAACCTAATTTTTCTTTTTCATTCCCCTTGCTCATGATCGCGTTTGTTTTTTACTTATGTTTTTTGTTCTTGTTCTCTTACTCCGGACTCTGGTTCGGAATTCTGATTCTTAATTCTGAATTCTGATTCTGGCAGTGGATGGCGTTTATGTGTTTGTTTTGTTTGGTTAAAAATAGATTTCCATATAAATTTTTAGCCATGCTGTTTGTTGGTGTCCCTGTATATATATATATAACAAATGGCAAACAATGGCTGCTGAGTGCTGCTGCTCTGCTATAACTGCAATTTATTTATTATTTGCTTCGTGTGCCGCCTTTCTTTCCACTTGAAATTGAAAAAACAAAAAAAATAGAGACATAGATATAATATGTATATATATAGATTTACAATCCAGGTGCTCTCTTTTACTTTGGTTATTGACTTACATTGACATAAGGCCAACTCACCTGAATTAAGAACAGAACTCACAAAGTCACAAAATGAGAAAATCAGAAGCTCCAATCATATCGGTAGCGCGCACACACTATCAGTCTTGGAGTTGTCAGAAAAACAAAAACAAACTCACCAACGGACTACAAAGTGTGACGTGACACGCGATCAAAAATGACAGGCAATCGGAATTTTTACCGGAGGCCGCAGATCAAAACTGGTTTTCGATATAAATTCAGTTATTGAATCAGATCGTTTGTGATGAAGATTGAACACGTTTATATCTTTTGTGATATCATGGTAAAAGTAAGTAAGTAATTTCTAGTTATTTTCTTCCAGGCCCCCATTTTTTAAATTATCTATAGGTATATTAATACGTTAAGCATTTTCCTGTAGTTCCTTTTTACTATACTTAAACCGAATGCCCGACAATAACAAATATACCATTTGAAAGCTAATTACGATTAAAAATGCCATCAGAAGAGAGTACCTATGTGAATCGGTCGACTACAGGCGTGTAAAATTAGATGGTTAAATTTCGACCACAAGCAATAGGTACTATAGTGTATATTTAAATTCTTATCTTTATTTTAACCCTTATATCTAACTCCATCTGTAATCAAAATTTCATCAAGGAAAGGCTTGTCTCCAAAAATAGCCTCCTTATCAACGAGTTGATTTATTCAAGTATTCGTGGTCTATCAGCCATGGTGTTTATCACACCGCGCTACCGACAGCCCGCACAATTTGAAAATGGAATAGTTTTGTAGACTTTATATTTTTATTTTTTTTTTTTTTTTTTTTCATTCGAGAGTTCTTTTTTGATAAGAACCATGCTGGCACTCTCAAAATTGCACAGATAAAACTGAAGAAGCGTTTGCTTTGTTTCTTTTTTCCCATATAATTCACAACCCTTTTAATATTGATAAACTAGAGCAGCTCAGGGTAAAATGTATTATGTTCAATGTGCCATATTGTTATGTCATTATACATATAAATAAATTTATAAATCTGACTTCCATCGATGAATTTTGAACGATTTCTGGAAAGTTTTTTTTTTTGCTTATAAATTTGATTCAATCATAATAATAATATATATGTACTAATTCGAGGTGTATCTATTTACATTTCTTTTTTATTAATGGCTCTTTGTATATAATTTGTGTATTTTTATCTACCGTGGCATCGAGTCACGCTGCTGTCATGTCAAGTGACTGCATAATTTGCATTGCATTTGCTTATTCTTTTCAATTATTATTGCAACACAAAAAATTGATGAATAACACCAATGCAGTTTGCTATATACCTATACAGTAGTGGTAGATTAAAATGGACTTTAGAGTTGCAAACTTGGTTCGTTGACGATGAGAAATGTGTATAATTAAAAGTTAATAGAATTCATAATAAAAAAGAATAACTAGATCGCACGTACTTGTTCGCATGGGTCAAGGAATTTAAGTGACTAATTATAAGGCAATGAAGATGTACCGTCAGGTAATGTAATCGGTTCAGTACTACAATGAGTATAAAGTATCAAAATAAATTTTTTTTATAATATATACCCTTCTGTGAGAGATACCCATTTTAGATGAGCTCAAACTCAAATTCTGTCTTTGCGGAATTAAAATATAATATTGCTCTATTATATTTATGTACAACCTTTTTGCATGAAAAAAGTGCTTCTCAACTTAGCCGTTCGAATTCAGCAGAAAATTGTCGGTTCCTTCCTTTCCTGCCTGTAACACGCACACAGGTTTACAGTTGTATAAGTCACTATAGGCCCTGGCTCTACTTGAGCTTTCGCGCCACCCAATTTATTTATTTTAATAAACTTTTGGCTAGCATTTAAATTTTTTTTGTAAATTGGAAATTCAGTTTACTATTTTTGTAAATATACGGAGAAAATTTCGAATGCAAAACATTACTTAATATCAAGGTTAAGCTATCTATTCGAATACCTACCATTCCTATACTAAAACTCATTACTGGATCTTAATATTCCATTGCAACTTAAGAAGTTCTTCATATTTCAATTTTTTATAGATTCTTTTACAGTTGGATTTGTATATCTATAATGTGTGGAGAAACTGCTGTTTCAAGTAAAAAGAGTCATATTCGTTTAAAAATTATTGCAAGGATTCTCCGTAGGTAGGTATCTACATAACAATTTTATGATCTTTTACTTTTTTTTCAGTTAATAAATTTATATTTCAATTTTTTATATTACGTATACGCCTGAGTGACCCGTAGGAAATAAGCTATTTTTTCATTGATAGTGTATGAGGTTCTCACAGAAATTAAGAAGAGTATTGATTTCCTTAAAACAAAGAACTAAGATAATTCATTTTTATGAACAATTATAACTTAAGGTTATCAGAACTTAAGGATTTATATTATAGCGTCTATTAAAAGTTTAAGGCTTTTTGAATTATTTTTGCAAGCATTCTAATCTAATTATTGACTTATTTTGAAATTATTCTACTTGGCAATGGCAAAAAAGCAAATATACTACATTTTTTATAACGTAATGAGCTGTTGATTAATTTCATAATAAATAATAATTAGTATTGTATGAAATTGTTTTTCTGTTGTTCTTATCATGTAATACATATATTTACTTATTACCGACATTCTTTTGCACACTTGTATTTGAATGACAGCAGTTGTAACTTTACAACAAATATCAAGATAAAGTTAGCACTATTATACAGTTAATGAATATTGTTTTAATATTAATTAATTGCATTCCATAAGAAACTTCAGCAATAAATTCTTATAATGCGCTGCTTTAGGGAAGGTTGTTTGAAGTATACCAAATTGTTGAAGTCATAAGCTATATCACTCATTAGTTGAAAGTATTTTTCTTTCTGTTCGAACAAAATTTTAAAAATGGAATTGGAATTGAAAACATCTCGAGAACAAACAAATTTTAAGAATAGAAAATTAAATTTTTTATCTTACTTCAGCCCATATTATTCACTCGATACATCCAGATTAAAACTTTAATCCAGATGTATAAAGTATACAAATTCAATGTAAATACATTCGGATTTAAGTTTCAATGTGGATGTATCGAGTGAATAATATGGGCGTTATAGATAAAAAATTTAAAAATCTACCTTTATGTTAAATTAGGAAAAATTTAAAACTTCTTATACCGTGCATTCTCGATAATCGCAACTAATTAAAACAAGAGTGGTTGCAATGACCGAGGTTGTTGCAGTAACCGAGTAAATATTTGTTTTTTAGGCTCAATTCGAGATTCAAAGCGAAAATCAGAAAACCAGCACTTATATAATAATGTAACAAATTTTTATTCAATAACACATAAATAATAAGAAACAAAACAAAAATAAGTTCATTCATTAAGATATAAGTACATAAATGCATACATACGTTTAGTTCTCTATATAGCTATAATTATATTGTCTTTGGAAAAAATTGTACATTTTTGTTTGGATTTTTTGGATTTTAAGATTTTTTAATTTTTTAAAATCGCTATTTCTCGCAGTTTTTGAAGACTCAACATTTGTTCAATATAGGGGCTGAACTAAAAAGATAATCTTGCATTGTATAGATACATATTATGTACATTCATACAACTTAATCGTACCATCACTCAAAAGTAGCGGTAAAATAACTGCCGAGACAAAATGCAACGCAACAGACAAAAACGCAGACATAGCCAAGAACCTGAGTAAATAAAGATATGCATATAAAAACAAAAGTTGCACTTATCGAGTCAATTTTTTTGAAGAGTTGCGATTACTGCGTCAACAATGATATAAATTCAGCTATTGTGAAAATCGAGGAGTTGCGTGAATCGAGAGTTGCGTTAATCGAGAACGTACTGTACTTGTATAAATGTTCTCATTATGAATTTTTTTTTTTTTCATTATTTTTTTATTTGTTGGAGTATTAAAGCCACATTTGATGTTACAATTTGCTCCTCCAGTAAAATATGTTTTGCATAATTTACGAAATGCTTTAAATTTTTAACGATTGTATTAGTAAACTTGCAAAATGTTTGTATTTTTGTCAAAATCATTCGTAAAAATATTCGCAAATTGAATATGCTTATTTCTGCTTCCCCTGAAAAAAGACATATTGAGTACAGTTTACAAATTTTTTGTACAGATCACGAAATATTTGTGGGAAAGAGTTACAAATGTGCTTTCGTAAATTTTACAAATTTTTCGTATTTCTGAATTTTTGATCTCCATGTTGGCTACGAAAAATTTTACAAAATTTCGTATTTAAAACGAAAAATCAATCTACGAAAATATTTTGTAGTGAATTTACGAAATATTTTTTTGAGTGTGGGCAGGTTAACAAAAGTAAACATCACCACCCGCCACCCTGTCGGCTGATAAATATAATATTATGCACTTTCTCAAAGTCAAAAATAAAATCATATGAGCGTAACTTTAAACATTTCAATTCACACAGCGATTGTCATCGAAAATAATATAGTGATAATTATTTTCACGCCTATTTAAAGATTCAATATTTGTTAATTTTTCTCTTTATTTACAAAAGTTTATGTAGGTAAAGGTAAGTAAATAAAATTCATAATATATTATAATAAAGCTATATGCGGGATGCACTCAGCACAGCACTGACATTCTGTCTCGAAATGAAAAGTTTAAATTGTAAAGGTATTAGGTATACCTAACTATAATGCTGTAAAATAACGTTTGTTTACATCTAATTGAAATCAGGCAAACAAAAAATTGAAAAAAAAAAAAATACACGGCAGATTGTTTTATTAACACTTTTGGCTTACATCGCGCTTTTGATATCGACACGGGCGGTATACAGGGCGCGGGTTGATCGGTTTAGCAAAATTACATCATCAGCCGCGGAGCTGATGGAAACAACCAAAGATATAATATTTTATCGCTTGCTAATAAAATAAATCACATCAGTTTTATCCATCCAGCAGTGAATGCTGAATAATAACAGCCTCGCACGAAAATAAAAAACCACCGCATAAACAACAAGCATTTCCACAACTCGTGCAAGTCCACATGGGCAACCACTTATTTTCCCTTTTTACAGGCTACCACTGTACTACAGATCAAGCCAAAATTACTGTTTTGCTCTCTGTCTCTATCGTGTGTCGTTGCCATCATCGTCAACAATTCATACAGTGGAGTAGAAGAAGTAATTTTATGGAATACATTTATTTTTTGTATGATGATTTTAAAAATTACCGGTTAGTCGGGCTAACTTCTCAATATTTTGGTCAGCTTAGGTTTTGATGTCTCTTATTTACTTGTCATGATGTAGGTATACGTATCTACATGTTTTAATTAAAATATTAATTTATATAAGTCAGTAAAATTTGTTTATATCTACAAACAATGTGCCCCAAATCCATTTGTTTGTGTGTGCCCTGCTCAAAAATTGGGCTTATGAGAACAAATTTACGAAGAATTATACGTAAGCCTAAACTCATACTGGAGCTGCGAGCAGAGCGGAGATGCGAGAAGTGAGCAGAGCGACGAAAACAAACAAATGTGTTCTTATGTGAGCTCCCATACTGAGGCCTCTAGCAACGAGGTATCAGTTCTCATAAGAAAGCATGTGTTTGTTTTTAACGCTCTGCTCACTTCTCGCATCGCCGCTGTGCTCGCAGCTCCAGTATGAGTTTAGCCTAAGAATTTAAAATTAGTATACCTGTTTTAATTTGATCAATATCTTATTTTATTTTAAAAGATCGAGTAAGTGGACGCTTAGGAATAGAGTATACCTGCCTGAAACATCCCGAGTTTTTAATGAATTTTAGGATGTTCTTTAGTGGCAAAATAGAGATGTCGCTAAGTTCGTCGAAAAAATATTCTCCAAGGACTGTTTTTCTGGGTCTGGCTTCACTGTAGCATTCATAAAGAAAGTGAGACGATCCCTCTTCCAACTCTTCTTCCTGACACCTTCCGCATAATCCAGCCCACTCTGCTCATATAGGTGCCCATTGAATTGTGACCCGTTAGGATTCCAACCGCAACAAAGACAATTGAACTCTGTTTAGCTTGAATAATGAGTATATAGTCTGTTTTTTTTTTAAAAAAGGTCCGGCCATAGATTTTTTGAAACCCACAGGTGTCAATTATTTACCATCTGTTGTTTTCGGCTTTGAGGAAACTTTGGTGGATTCTATTTCTCTGTTGTTCCCGTGAGATAAGTACCTACCCAAGGTACAGTTTGGCGCAGTTCAAGTGACAAACCGTTTTTGGTCAATCCATCTGCCATTTTGTTGCCGTATATATCACGGTTTTCTAGAACCCATCGGAAGGTGACTGTGCTAACACAGTCACCAAATACTCTTAAATCATTGCGGCAGCGATCAACCAGTTTTGACTTTGTGACTATTGACGAAATGGCTTTAATTGCCATGTGGCTATCTATATGAATATTCTATTGACCAATTCTAAAGCCGATCAAAGTTTTGTGACTTATAAATTGTTAAGTTGGCTTACAGTAAAAGATGAATCAATAGATACCGACAAAAGTTGAAATAGGAACATGTTGTTAATCTCCCTCCTTTTATCCAGGGTCGAAAGATAAAGAAGATTTAATCGATTTTCATAATATGGTGATTTATGGGATATAACAGGAATTTTTTCTGAACACTCTCAAGTTTAATTATATAGCATTGCACAGGATACCAAACACAGCTACAATATTTCAACACAAGACGAACAAGTGCACAGTAAAGCATTTTAAAGATGTAAGAATCATTAAACTACTTGAAGAACCTATTACCGATGGCCTCTTACCTTGCCGATTATTGTACCGATATGACGACTAAATGAAAGTTTACAGTCAAATAAAACTCCAACATAATTAAAGGAATCAACTCTATTAACAAGTACATTGTCGATGATAAAGAAAGATTCAATTAGAAATCGTTTCTGAGAGTAATTCATTATCTTATACTTATTAGTGTTTATATCCATTCCGTTTTACACCAGCAAACATCAAAATCTTACTATATAACATAGTAGTGCATATCACTGAAGAATATTATTAAAAAAATAGGTCCAATATGACTGCCTTGGGGAACTCCAGATAATATGTTTATAGTTTTCTACAAAATTATTTACGATGCCAAACGTTTTTTTTAAGATAAGCGTGAGTTTTTTTTATTGTTACAGTAGAACGTTATTGGTAAACAAAACATCAAATTGAATTCTAATAAAATAATTAAAGAATATAATAGATAATTATATTAGCATTATAATACCTACAGTTTAAATTGAAAATATTAGCCGTGTGCTTTTATAATTATCTATGAATTCCTAGTCTCAGAAAGAAAAATATTTATAAAATACAAGAATAACAGAGACTGTTCAGAAATTTATTAACCTCTATCAAGGCCTTATATGAGGCAGATAAAAAATTTGGGATTATCGATCAAAAACGCACAATTTAATTTATATGTATATGTTGTCAAAATTTTGAATATATCCGAAAGAGGTTGTAATAAATCAGACATTAAGATACAGAAACATCTAGAGAAAGAAAACAACCGATTAATGGCTAATTCAAATTCGAAAACCTTTATTTAAATAGTAAAAAGGATAAATAAAAATAAAAATTGATAAGACCCCCCCCCCCCCTAAACCTACACACATTTTTATAAAATATATTCTAACAGTTTAACTTTTTGATAAACAAAAACCCACTTTCCCGTAGCCAGACATTTTGCTTAAGAAAACTTTTTTACCATTACTTTATATGGAATAGCACCACTGTTCTGATTCAAGATGACTCGACGCGGAGGCGATAGGAACACGTTTCGGCTTCGAAGAGAGATCAATGTTCCAAAAATAGAAAACAAGTGGTTGGGGACTTGGGGTTGCCTCTGCTTGCCTGCCCTGAGTGAATAAGAAAAACAGAGCTACAGCAGTCAGCAGTCAGCACATTGCAAAATCAATTGTCGAAATAGAAACAAAATCGATAAGGTAGGTAGGTAGTAGGTACGATGACAACCACAAGACACACACTACACCAATACAAATAAATATATCAACACAGTTGAATTTTCTTTTTTAGTGCGCTAGAACCAAAATATTTTGCTTACATTTTTGTCAGTTCAATGGTCCAAGTAAACAACAAAATTATAATCCCCTCTTGGCAGCACTGCTTCTTCTCAATCACTCCTGGTGCCGTAATATAATCAGCAACGGTGTTTTTAGTTGTTATTGCGAAAGTGAAAGCACTACACTCTGGCGGTGGGAATTTTCTAGCACACAACACTCTTGCACTATGATTTTAAAAAAACAAGTCGATCTAGAGCGTGGACGCTCCTAATGCAACCTGCAGCGTCCGCAGCAGCACATAGGAAAAATTTATATGGAACTAGTTATCACCTATACCGGTCAGCCGAGTACCAGTGACGGCCGCTGCCGAGTAAAACGTGCGGGCTGTGCGCCCCACACTCCACTTTACAGCGATGAATGCGAACACAAAACAGATAATCGTATGCAGCACAGGAAGCACAAAATTAGAAGGAATGCAAGCGAGGAAGCAAGACAACCAACGGACGACCCGACGACGACCACGACGATGAGTGCGACGTCGACCAGACCCGAACTAGATACTTATTCAAT
Source organism: Epistrophe grossulariae (assembly GCA_929447395.1). NCBI lineage: Eukaryota > Metazoa > Arthropoda > Insecta > Diptera > Syrphidae > Epistrophe > Epistrophe grossulariae. Next base: position 2,243,682 of record OV839566.1, read on the forward strand.
GAATTCTTCCCAGCGTACGGTGGGCGCAGTGCGGGAGTTGCGGAAGCGGAGCGGTGGGGTCGCCTCGCTTGGATTTAATAATAATAAAATTCACTTAAGCGCTTGTTAATCTAATTCGATTGTTCGTCTTTGCGTTTGAATACCTCGTGGAAATAACGGCCCCGAATGCGTATAAGTTCAACGCACTTTCCAATACACTATATGATTTTTAAAATCGAGATAATATAACGGTAAATAGGTAATTGAATTAAATAAAAAATCTTATTTTGCGAAAAAAGCAGCAGAGTAAAAAAAAATTTATCTCGTTACGTGGAACCACCTCGCGGTGATCGTGTTCACTTCTCTCGGTGTAGAAAATCGCACTGCTGAGGTTATCACATTTGAAGCCGCTCTCAGCCATCAGTAGCGTAGCAGTGGTGGCCGTGGCGGTAGTCGTTACTTTGGCAATGTAACAAACAGACCGGTTTGCGTTAGTGTGGCTCTGTTATTTTCAAACACAATCACAAAACTACCAGTTTGTTAGTGTGAAAGAGAGATGGAGTACTAATGGTTTCTCTTCAAAAATTACAAATATGTACGTCATTATTCAGCAGTCTATTTCCAGATTGACGCAGCAGGTGGATTTTCTAGTAAAATTCCATTCTATCTCGAGCTTTGCACACACAATTTATGTCTAAAGCAGCTGAATTGCGTTTCATTTTCTAAGACAAAGTAACGCTGAATTTTTCATAAGAGAGAAAATGAGCTTTTATCGTTTTGCATTTACACGAAAACGCTGCACTTCATTTACTAATTAGCTAATAATTAAGAGTTTGTATATAATGTGTAGAAATGTCACGTGATTTTGTGGAGGGAATATGATGGGACATTTTGCCAATGACATTCTGGTTGTTGACTCTGGGTGTAGAGATAATAACCACGTTGACCTTCCACACCCGCATATTTAACAATAAAGTGTGATAGTAGGGGCTGAGTATAGGAAGAGAAGGAGATAGTAACACTTGTTGTGCTAAAGCCCATGGAAGATGTGTCACAGAAGTCTGGCATTCTGACATTCTAGAAACAAAATAAAAACTAGCTGAATCACTCCTCGAGCAAATGATTCTATTCTGTCTGTGTGGGCCGCGTGTTGACATGCATATGGAGAATATGCATTTGGAACAGTATACTCGTCGTAGTAACAACAACGCTTTTGTTTATCGCCAAATGAAGCTGAGGCAATTAATTGATGCAATTATTTATTTACGCAAATAAAGGCCAACGTGCATTTATACAGTGCACGATATGCAATCGCAGCTTGCTGCTTGCTGCCTCGCCCGCCAATCCTGCACGTACCAATTTAATATATCAAATTGAGGCGAGCTGTTGGCTGGCTTCTTATATACCTAACTATCTCCCTACCTACCTCCATTAAAATGAAAAATGCATTTTGTTATTCAACTGAAATTATAATGAAATAGTTAAGTGCTCGAAAACAATCTAAAATTAAATAGGTATAAGTATTATATATGCAACTGATGCACTTTTGATTTAAAAATAGTTTTTATTTGCTTCGTTGTTGATTTTTAATTTTTATTGAGAACCTTAGTTCGTGAAAAATAAAGTGCATTGATAGGTATAGGTAGGTAGGTACTTTATATTGTTTGATTGCTGATAAGATTTCCAAAAGGCTTTTATATTTTGGAGGAGGCGTGTTAGATGTGTGCAGTTAGAACTAATAAATGAGTTAAGGTGTACCTATAGAGTGTAAAACTATCAGTAAAATTCGGTGTCATAATGTCTACTTTAAACAATATGATTATAAGATAATGATAAATCGTTTTCAATTATCTTCAACAATAAAAGATTTTGGTGTTGTTTTAAGGATTTAAAAATATTGTGGTGTCCGGACTTTCGTCACTGATATGGCCTTTTTGATTGGAGTCAGTATATGGATGTTATACTAAAAAGTAAAGGGAATTGGGCCTATGTATGTTGAAAGATCTTTTATTCGGTTATGAATTTCCATACAAAAGTTTGAGCTCTCAAAAAATCTTTTATGAATTATAATTTTGGTATCAGGCATTACGAAATCTGATAAGAAATCTCTTATGAACTGTCAACAGCAGAGTCATTTTTGTATAATATGCCGGTTTGGAAATATTGTTTTTGCCACCCCTAAAATTTGTTTTTAGTCACCGTTAAAAAAATTGTCGTTTGCCAAGTGCCACAACAACCAAATAATAATTTGAATGACTACATAAATTTGTAAGAAAAAATAAAAAAAAATTAAAAAAGTATTAGTATTACTTAGTATGTATGTAGTATTTTTATAACATTTTAAATATACCGTAAATTTCTAATGACAAATTATAGGTAATCGTCGATAGTTTTTGTGATGTAATGAAATGACAGCTCTTGGCTATAACGTTCTTCTGTTGCATTTGGGACAAATATGAATAAGAAAACATATCTTCAATGCGGTGTAAATAGTCAGAAATGAATAAATTATATATTTTGACAATATTTTCCCACTAAATATAATCTTTTGTTTTAATATACCTACACATATTGATGAAAATTTGCACCATCCAAAATGTGCCGTTTTGGACCTAAGCAGTCCTTATTGTCAAAAGGCACTCATCAACAGTTCGAACTTTCAAAAAAATCTTTTAAGAATCACAATTTTGGTATTCAGCATGATAAATTCTGTTATGAAATCTGCTATGAATCATAAAAGAAAAAAAAACACATTTTTGTGACTTTTATCATAAAAGGTTTCAAGTTTATTAAAAATTGATTAGATATACATACATAATATCTTTTGTTTAGTCAACGAAATGTTGAAAATAATAATGTAAATTCACATAGGTACACAACTTTTTTTTAGAGCTAGGAGTACGATGTACCATTCTTACAGCTTTATAAGCAGTGTTTCCAGTTTGGTTGTTTTTCCAAACAAATTGCTAGGAACAAATCAGTTTGGTGAGAATAATGGTTTAATAAAATTCATAGTGAAAATATTTCCCGCGTAACGTTTGGCCACCGATTTGAAAGGTAGTTTTTTTGCTACAATCCCGCAGCACGATATCCCGCAGAACGATTGCCTATATAATTTTCCACGGGATTGGCGGCGGAATAGGCAATACTAATTAGTACTTTTTGACAATACTATTTTGCATTTATATTAAATATTTTATGTTTGTTAAAATATTTAATATTTTTTTTTTTATTTTAAGCGTTTTTTTATTTCATACGCTTAAAAAGGCATTTTAGCAATTTTCATAAAAAAAACTAACAAATGATAAAAAGAAACTTTTCATACACTTAACCTCGCACCTACCCCAAATCCTATAGTGTTCCAATCAGGGGGGTTGCAGGGGGGCAGCATGCCCCCCATACATACCTCACCTTGACACAAGAAAAGACTTTTGTACAAGAAAACTACTACTGAAATGAATTTTGTTCATGCGCTGTCGATTTGTATTGAAAAAAGTAGAAATCGGCGGGAAAACGTTACACGGGAAACTGTGATTCGGGATATCGTTCTGCAGGAAAACGTTTTGCGGGAAAACGTACGCGGGAGAACGTGACGCGGGAAAACGCGACGCGGGAAAACGTGCCGCGAGAAAACGTAGCCAACCCAAATTGCTCCATTTTATTTAAATAATAAATTGAATTTGGAAATCATTGCGACTCAATTTTGTAATAACGTTGTTGTGAACTAACAGAACACAAATAACTTTAAGACATTTCTCGTTACTATTTAGAATAGAAGCGTGTTTGAACTACGCTTCCGCCCTATTGAATAACCTTCGTCGAGTTTTATTTCGACGTAATAATAGTCCCAAACAGCGTTGCCATTTGGCCACTTTGTAAAGTGGCCAAATGGCCACTATTTTGCGTTCAGGACCCGTGGCCACCACTTTTTTGAAAATTACCTAATAGGCCCCTTTTTATGAATTCAATAAGATTTGCATTCAAAAACTTCTGAAAATTTGCATTTCTCCGAAAAAAAAATTCAATTCTAAAAATTTTTTACTTAACGCTGTTTTGCCTCGAAATTGCACCGATCTTTGCATTCAGCAAAAGCAAACTGACAGAAGAAAGGTACAACACTTCACCGAATTTTGTTTTCGAATTTATTTGGAAAACAGTTAGGTATGTACGTCTACGTCTTGTTTTGTATGTTCAGTTGCACTTTGTTTATTTTATTTTGTGTTATAAAGTTAAAAATACTGGCACTTGATGAAAAGGTAAGTTATGATTTAAACTTTTATTACATACATTGTGAAATTTTTGTATACGGGACCCTTTTTTTGTCTCGGGACCCTTTTGGGAACACTTGGAACAAATTTTTTCAGCGGCAACACTGGTCCCAATACAAACTTTAGTGTGAAAATATATCAGGGGCATCTTATATACCAAATGAAACAAAATGAAAATAAAATAATTCGAAAGGGCGAAATTCAATTGTAGAAGAATATTTTAATAATTTATATTTTATACTACGTTTTCATTAAATCCAAATGAGCTAGCTGTACTTTAGTTACAAAATTGCAAATTCTTTTTGAGGGCATCTCAATTCCAACAAAAAATCAAATTTCCATTTTAATATCCACGTAATTAGGTTTGAAATTATGAACACACACAAGGGAATGCCCATTTTACTTTGGAGCGTTGCGGCCAAGACTGTACAGAAAAGAATTTGGTATCAAATGAAAGGTAACGTTACATGGGTGATATATTTTGAAGATCGTTCATGGGAAAGTTGATATATTTGAGCTTGAAGTTGCCGATTGCAAAATAAATATTTCAGCTTTTTTTCAATTAATTGTTCCCAAATTGCGAAATAAATGAGGTACAAAAACGATATTGATATCAAATAAAAGGTATGACATATGTATTTTAATAACATCAAAAACAGTTTTCTATTTTAAATATATTTCGAGATATTACAGTGAAAGCTCCTTGCGCGGACGGCGACCGTCGCAGAACTTTTGTCAGAACTTTTGTCCGTCTGAGGGAGTTGTCCGTCCAAGGAATACAAAATTTATGTGGAATTTAAAATCCACGGTCGTAAGAATTTGTCCGCTCAAGGGGATTGTCCGCTAAGGGAGCTGTCCGCAATATGAGCTTTCACAGTAATTAATAACTTCTTGAAAACACAACATTTTTGTGCTGTCTTTAATACACCAAGAACATATATAACAAAAAATTCAGTGATGACATATACTTTTTTTAGCACCTAGTGAAAAGCTTATTTTATCATCTTTGGTCTTAATCAAATAAATATCTAATTATAAACAAAACATTCATCAAAATGGACCTATATAATTATGCATATAAACCAGGAAAGATAGATTCTAGAATATAAAAGTAGCTAATTTTCATTCAGTATAAACATAATGACACATAATTTTTAATTTTGTATCCAAGAGCGTGTATATTGCGCCAAGACAAGAAGAAAGTCGTATGATTTTTTATGTTATTTTAAAGACATATTTCATATGATATCAATATAATTTTTGTACAACATTTATTTCGCACGTTATGGACAATTAATTAAAAAAAATCTGAAATATTTATTTTGTAATTGACAACTACAAGCTCAAATATCTCGACAATCCCATAAACGACCTTCAAAATATTTCACCTATGTGGATCATAACGTCACCTTTAGTTTGATACCAAACTCGTTTCTGTACACTCTTGACCAAAAAAGGACAATTCCCTTTATTTAATTTTTAAAGCTTTGAAAAGCATTTGTATTGAAGTTTCAAAACCTTATAAAACAGAACATTAACATTAAAAATGTTTATAAAGTCGTTTTGAGAAAATTATGGTGTCAACGAAGTATGAAAAATTAATTCCAGCGTAAAGGAACCATCAAATTTTTGGTTGGCGTTACCAACAAAATTCCCAAAATGTGAGTCCATTATGAATGAACACGGTCTTGTGTATCGGAAAAGAGAAAATGACGGAAAGATTAGAATTACAAAAAATAAAACATTGAAAACTGGAAATGTCCCCATTGATTTTTTCTTCCCAAACATTAATTTTAAATTGAAAATTTTTTTCATCAATTTTCAATTGAGAAAAATTGATTTTTTCATGAGAGGGAGCCCTGAGCCTAGCATTGCCTTGAGCCCTCTACTTATCTTGATCCGTTCCTGAACATACAAATTGATTTATTGTTTTGGTTTTATTATTTTAATAGAAGAACTTGTGATTTTGTTCATATGACACGAAAATGGCTTAGAATTTCAGAAAATCTGTATATGGCAAGTTATGCGCATTCTTAAAAAAAATCGAACTCGAGATTTTGATCAAAGTTGACATTACGATGATAGCGAAGTCGAAAAAAGTGGGCGTCGCAATTCTGTCCGCTTGACTGTCTGTATGACCTTTCCGCTGCAGCATACATTTTCTCGATTTTCTCTAAACTTGGTACAAGCGTTTTTGAACATTCCCCCACAATTTTTTTAAAATTTTTTTTAAGGTCAAAAATAACATTACCTGGCGTACAAATTTTCTAGAAAAAAAAATGAAAATCTTATTTTTCTTAAAAAAGTGCCCAATTTTTTTTTTTAAACTTGGTAATTTTTTAATATTCGATTTTTTTCAAAAAGTCGTTCAACTAATTTTGATCGATTTTTGTTTATCGAGAATGTTTCATTAAATTTTTAAAGAATTATATATGTACATATGTATAGGTATTGTGCATGCATATTTTTTTTTATTTTGAGTTTTTAACAAAACTTAATTTTTTTTGATAACTTAATAGATACATAATTCGAAAACAGCTCGGTCGATTTTTATTAAATTTGGCACCCAGCAGTTTTTTAACATTATTCAACAGATTTAAAAAAAAATTTAATAAAACGAAAAAACGGTACACCCTTTACAAATGTTTAAAAACCGGTAAGGAAAATCTTAATTTCCTCGAAAACGACTCCTACGATTTTGATTAAAATTTTTGTGTGAGCTTATATCAGTACACGCGTTCTACCATATTGTTGGAAACAAATTTATATCTACCGTTTAGTAACGGTATCTCTCATAGAACCATTTTTTTGGTTTACGAGTATCTCATAACCTGTTGAACCGATTGTATAAGGAATTTATTTACGCAAGAGCTTATAATAAGTTTTAAAAATACTGCATATCCAAATTTTCAAAATAAAACAAATTTTGGATTTTTAAAAAGAATTTCAAATAATAATAAACGCATAAATCAAATTAGTAGATCTTAATTATTAGGACTTTAAAACCACAGTGTTTGGTTTTATGTATTATGTTTATTTATTAATTAAGTGTTATTAGTTTGCATTATTTTTACTAATTTAGTAACCACTAACACATGCACTTATGATGAGCCTCTGATTGTAGATTGCAGCTTGATCTAAGCTCACTACAACAATTAGATTCTGAAGTGAACAAAAAAGTGTGATCGCACATAAGAGCAAGTTCGTGCGATCCAGTTGTGCAGCATTTTATTTTTGTAAGCGTATACCATTGAAATATCTATAAGAACACTTAACACATAATTTCTTCTTTTCTAATGTATACATATAAACCTATACCTCAGCTATGCGCTATAGAATGATTTTTTTATATTTTTCTAAAAGAAAATTTTAAATTAAAACCAAATCAAAAAGTATTTCTTAAATTTAAGTAGAAATCTATAGGTATGTACTTTATTTAAAATAATTTTTTTTAAATAAAGATGACTGCATCGCACGAACTTGTTTTTGTGGTTAACACCTAGCTATAATTGAATTTGGTGCATTTAAAAAAAATCAACATTTTTAATGTTTTAATTATTAAGATTGCAAAATTATTACAAAATCTGTCAAACTTTAAAAAAAAAACCCCATAATTTTTAAACAATATTGCATTTTAAATTTTAAAAACAATTTTTATTCAAACAATACTTTAATTACCCACTTTTGACTATTTTAACATTTTAGGAATATTATAGGTAGTTGTTAACCACAAGAGCAAGTTCGTACACACATGAAACCAATTTTTTCCCTTTAGAGCAAAAATTTCTCACATTACTGTATAGAATTTTGTTTTATTAAAATTTAAACGAAAGTCTTTAAATAAATTAAACAATTTTATAGGCCTTATAAAATGTTTTAAAAAGAAGTTCATTCAAGTTTAAGAGTTCAGATCTACATATTATGTATGTACATTATAATACTTTTAAATTGGCATTATGTTGCCTCTATTTTAAAATGTTAGGAATATTTGGGAATATCTACAACTACATCCATATGAATAGCTTATTCCTAACATATTAAACAAAAATCGAATTAAAATATTGAAATATGTACGTACGTCTGGACGTCTGGTATACACACCAATAATATGTACGTGGTTTCAAATAAATGAAAACTTAAAACAGTTTTTATTTAATTTAATAAACTTTTAATTAAATCCAAAATAAATCTATTTGACTAACCCAATCATTTACTTACTTGAAAGATTCTTTAAAAGCTTTTGACACCGAATAAAATGTGTCCCTTTGGCGCAGAGGATAGCGCGTTGGACTTCTAATCCAAAGGTCGCGGGTTCGATCCCCGCAAGGGATGAGGCAGAAATGCTCTTTTTTAATTTTTTTTTATTTGCAATAATTTATAAAACTTCATATTTGTATGCAAAATAATCTTAAATTTATTAGAATTTAATTTTGATTTGCAACAATAAATTCAAACAAATTAATGAAAATTGCCTCTTTAGAAACTGAATTCTGTTGGTTTGTGTATTTGCTAGGCTCTACAAAAAACACCAGTATTTTGCTACTCCAAGGTTTGTGTTTTCGAAAATTACACAATTTTAATGGGAATTTTCTTGGGGATTTTTCTCCTCTCTGTTCCAGTTCTTTGTTCCACCTGGAGTTTGTATTAAAATGGCGCTTCCAGGGAGGGGAAATCAACTTAGCCACACCTCCCTTACACACACAATCAAACAAAACGTCTCACTCTACGTATTCCATCGATGGCCGACGGCACGTGGTAACTGGTAGCGGTAGCATGCCAGGCATAGCAGTTGGCAAGCTCTCCCGTTTTGGTGGGGGGAAGTTGATTAGATAGAGTTTTTTTTCTTGTTTTTAATCACACACCCGTTATTGAATCTTCGGTAGCATTAGCAGTTTTTGTTTGGCATGTTTTCTTCCTTCACGGACTGGCGAGCATTTTTCTTGCGCAGATTTTCAATTAGCAGTTAGATGGGTATTTTTTGCATTCTTTGTTTTTATTTCACAGAATAGATACACAATTTTCTTCTATTTAATACAAAAAAAATGAGAAAATCAAATTGTTACAATGGCACCTCCGAAACTTTTGTGGAAGTGTAGATTGGGGTTGTGAGTCCCTTACTTTTAGTGACTTATGCAAATTGGTGGAATACAATGGATTTTGGGTGATCTAATTCAATGGCTTCGAATTCGATTTTTTATGCGATCCCATCTCACAGCACAGTAGACGCAATCTCACAAAAAATTAAAAAAAAAAACGGAAGTCGTTCCTGATGGACAACAGAGATGTATCTAGGTAGGTATAGGATTGTCAGATGACTTTGGAGCAAGAGAGTATAATATGAGCGATATATTACATCCCCAAGTGGGTTGAATGGGAGCATATAAATAGGAATCTACCAAGCTGATGTAGTGCTGTGTATTCGGCAAATGGAATCAAATAAATTGCGCCATCAAGAGAAAAGATTATAAGCAATTTATATTGTTTTATTATTCGTAGTGTGGTACCTATACCTATATCTATCTACCTATATAGTACATGTAGGTACATAGATACCTATAGCATATATATAGATTTAGGTAGATAGGTAGGTAGCAACCTATTTAGTAGGGTGGACCGAAAATGTATGAAGGTTTTTCATTTTTTTTTGTTCCGTAGTGTTGAACCAACCAAAGGGTGCTTTATAGAAGTAGCTAGATAAAACGTGCACGCAAGGAATCTGGTAATTTAAAAAAAAAAACTAAAATAGGTAGATAGGTACCTATCAATACTTACCTACATAGGTAGGTAATGGCTTTACTACAGTGTTGTCAGATGAAATCTCTCCACAGAAAAATTAAGAAACCTTCCAGATTCTTCATTTTTTTTAATTTTTTGTATTTTTAACAATTCATAAGTATAGGTAGGTAGGTACTGGAATTTTGTAAAAGTTTAGCTTATTTTAATTTTATAAAACGAACAAAGTAGGTAGGTATGTACCTATAGGTACCTTTACCTACGGTGACCATCCGTTCATTATAATAATGAACAGTTTTGTATTTGAAGACGATGTTCATTATGAATTATTTGTTGAACAAAAACACATAAATGTTCTGTATTTCAGAAGTTGTTCATTATTTGTTTTGTATTCAGTACAAATTCTTAAAAACAATAATATACCTACCTAAATATTAAAGCAAAATTCAATTACAAAAAAAAAAATGTTGCTAATGTACCTACCCTAACCGTTTGAAAGAACGAACAAGACATCTAGTACCTAGAATTTTATTTTGTCAAATGCTCCTACAGAAAGAGTTTTTCTCTATTCTAAATAATATTTGGACAAATGAAAAAACCCAAATGGAGGTCGAAACTGCAAAATCGATTTTGATAACTAAATATGTACCTACAATAATTATGAACTGTTGTTTAGAGTTCAAAGAATATTAAAAAAAACGGAACTTAGTGAAGGAAATTTACTCTTCAGAAAAATATCAAAATCCGTAAAAATTAATTGTGTTAATTTAGATTTTAATTTTTTTTATTTGTAAGACTTTTTTGTTTTAGAGTTAGGTATTTTGTTTTTAAGTTAAATTTTTAAGCAAACTAAAGACTTTATTTATGTAGTTAAGTCATTTTTATGTAGATATTTTTTTAGGTAAATGGAATAATTTAAAATTGAATTGAATTTTGTTTCTTTTTCACTTGTTCATTATTTTCAATTCTAAAATATGGTCACCGTACCTCTACCTATCGGCTATCGCATAACTAACGACAAAAAATGAAAATAGTTACCTATGTAGGTAGGTAGGTATAAGTTTTGAAAAGACATTTGAGAATGACTACCTGTATTATAGCTTTTATTACACATTTGGGATTTCTTATACCAGATCCACAACGAAAAGAAAAACCAAAAATCTTGGGGTATTACAAATTATTTAAATATGACTTAGAGCAAAACATAACCTCAAATGATTCATGTTTAACGTTGAATAATGACTTAGGAGGTCTTGATCACTTTGAATTAAAATGTAAAAATCCTAAAAAATTCATTTAGTGCCTTTTGCTTGTGGGTAGGGAAAGTGTGGGCAAAACCGCACATGGGGGCAAAACCGTTTCTGTATACAATGTTGTATAAAAACAAAAATTCAATGGCAACATTGTTGATGCCAAAATGTAGAAAATTGTATGACCAACATATCTGTCAAGATAATGTGGTTCTTTGAAGACTTCAAAAAGTTACAGTTATTTTTGTGGTTTTTGGTGTTAACATTATCGTTCGTGTGCAAAAAAAAATTGTGGTTTAACAATATATTTGCAATGTTAATCAAACAAAAATGTCTGTTAGCACCTTAATCTGGTTTCTTTGTGGAAACTAGGTAGGTAAATGGATTAAATTCTAAGGAAAATTTTGCTTTCATACACTATTTATTTAGTTTTTGGAAAATTTGAAGAAGTTTTCAAATAAAAACCGTGAAAGTGCATTATATGTAGTTCCATAATAAAAAGAACTCGTTTATAAAAATAATAAAAGTTATATAGGAATTATGATTTATTTAATTGAATTCCATGTCAAAATTTCCTACCTTTTGATTTTTTTAATGAATTGATGAAATTCATTTGACAGAAGATTTTGGAAGCACTTTTTTAAATTAGCGATGCAGCTATAATCTCCGCATGATTTAAAAAAGGAACCACGATTTTTAAAACCACAGCATAGCCGCGGGAAGCTATGATCAGCAGGTGTAATTTTCTGGGTTGATTATTAGAAGGTGTAGCTGCGAGCAAAAAAAATTTCAGTGCAATTGAAAATATATTACCTACCTAAATCAAAAAATAGAAAATAAAAAAGAAGTTTGATCGTAGTAATGATTATCGGCAAAAGTTTTCATGTTTTCTTGAAATGTTTTTTATTTGAATTGAATTGTAATTTATTGATCAATAGCTAAGCAATAATACAAAAAAAAAAAACAGATTCGAAAAAAAGGGAGCAAATTATAATGGCAGTGTTTATTAATTTGTGTATAGTTTAATTAAAATAGCGGTAAGCTAGTATATAGTGGCATGACCATTATTTTGTTATCGCAGCTTCGCTACGACGTTTCATTGGGTCCACAAGACGCTCAGGCCCAAGCCTGCTCCGCTACGGTCCAAAACTCTGTTATTTTTTGGTTTGGCATTTCAGAATGCTTTTTTAATAGGACTGAGTTTAGGAGGCTGAGCAGTCCACTCGCATGACCTCTATATTGTTGTCCTGAAACCATTGCTTAGCTGTACCTTAGACCTATTTAAGCGGCATTTGCATTCAAGTAGTGATCCCTCAATCGTCTTCTCACTGTATGCGGACACCGTATATGGTCAATCAATTTAATCCACAGTCTGTGCAGCTGTTGCAATAGTACCTATATGTATTTTTGAAAACCGTACTATACGTTTTATGTAAATTGGCGTTGAAACTTGTCTACGCCCCCGTGTTTCCGCTTTTTTTTTAATATGATGACGTCTCTTACTATTTTCGCCAAAAACCTAACGAGTTCCTGAACTTCCTTATAAATTTCGACGTCCATATAATAACCTTTTTAATAAGTTGGCGTCTTTCTGATGTGCAGTGTTTAAAACAACCCATATCATAAGAACAAATTCAATGGTTTCAAAACAAATTCGGTGAAAATAGATAAATAGAATGAAATAGAAGAATAGAATCTAAATCAAAGAATCTCAAAGTTGAGGGAAAAAAAAACAATTTTTTAAATATGAACCTGACGATCACTGCTATTATTTTGCTCGCCTAAAATACTTGAAGACACCACAGTACAGTAAGAATGAACCGTTAAATTATCACTTCAAACGGTGAACTTAATTGCCAGGAGACAGGAGTACCACACATATAGCAGAAGTTGGAAAAAGGTACTGCTTTTTAAAGATATGAAAAATTACAATTTTTAACAGATCCACTGCTAATATTTTGCTCGGCACTGTATATGGTACCATACTTTTGAACTGGAGTTTTATACTTTAAAAATCTCCTCAAACTCAAACAAAAAGATATTTGAACTAGCTTTACCTAAATTTGACAATGTCTTTTGACCTTAGACATTCAAACAAGAAAATGCACATATATTATATACAAAAAATCAACCTTTTTTGTATTTTTGACTTTTTTCATTTTCTTTTTAACTATGCCATTATATTTTTTATTAATAAAACAACACATTTCATCTTCAATGCGTTTAACCACTAATTTTAAGCAAGTTAGTTCGATCCAATCATTGCAATTTTCCTATATTTTTTCAGTAAAACAAAGTTAGCTATGTAAAGTAAACTATATGTCTACTTGAATAAGTTTAAAGGTAAATACCTATCCGATAACATGTAAAAAGATAAATGTTGTTATAATAAGTTTTATTATTATCATTTCATATTATAAAATCCAAGAAATAAAATGGCAAACGGCGCGGCGCAGCACACAATGGGGCAAGATACCTCGAAAACTGGAATTAATTCATTTGTTGGATTGTGTGAGCTGAATTATTTCTTTTATTTAAGAACCGATTACGAATGCTGGAAGAAACATATTTCCATTTTTATATTTATCATTATTCTTATTTAATCACGATTATGTCCATTTTTCTTTGAATCTCGACGAAATTGTTCAATTGTATACCTATAGTTACAAAATTTTGCCCAAACCTTGCTTTTAATATAACACATGTTTTTTTTATTGCAATGTGTAAGGTGCATCAGTTTGAGTATACGAAATGATTTTCGGGGTTGTACCCCTCCCCAATTAGCGGGTGGAGGGTGTAAAAGGATATTCGCGATATCTAGAGAACCATAAGTCCCAAAAACTAAATTTTACCTTGGTTTTACAGAAAATTAAATTATCTACAATTTTGGTATACGTATTTTTAGCGAGAAATCGCAAATAGAAAAGATATAACTAAAAATAGACTATCGTTTTCAAAAAAAATATCATTTAACTTTTTTGATTGATTAAATGACGAAACGTTTGTACTTTTTTAACTACATATAACTTTTTTATTTTCGATTTCTCGGTAAAAGTTTGTATGCCAAAATTGAAGAGAATTTAATTTTATACAAAATCAAAACTAAAATTTTGTTTGTGGGAGTTATGGTTCTCTAGATATGGTGAATACCTTTTTGCACCCCCACCCGCCAAATGGGGGGTGTTACAAACCCTAAAATCATTTAGTATACTCATATTGATGTGCACTTCACATAACAAAGAAAAAAAAAACTTTTCCTACACTAAATGCGAGGTTTGAGCAAAATTTTGTAACATTTTAATGGACTATAAGGTGGCTGTAAAAAAAAAAAAAATAATAATAAAAAATGGAGCACATATAAGCACCCGTTCTTTTAATAAAAAATACATAGACATTATGTCGAATTTCATAAAAATACCAAAATCTGGATGTGGAAGCGTGTGGTACTTATATATTTTACACACCCGACTTTTGATACAATATTGAACAAAATACTTTCACGATTTTTAATTTCTTATTAAAATATGCAATAACACATCTGACGCTGTCGAATTCAAATATAATTTTACCGTTATTTTTGAGGAAGTTACAGCTTTTTAAATCCCAACCTTTTTTTCAAATTTTTTAAATCACAATTAAAAGATAACCAAAGTGGTGATTTCAAATACACGTTTTGGAGTGGGAACTCATTTAACGAAGTAAAATGAGTGAAGTTAAGATGCATTCAAATATTTTATAACGGAAAAACATTAAAACATACTCAACTGTTTTGTTTTATTTTTTGAATTAATTCCAATACTGCCATACAGGTCGCCCCACTGTGCGGCGGTGGCGCGGCCCTGACAGATAAGAGTTGTGTGACGTCATGATAACTTTAACGAACTTTAGGATGTATTTTGAACCTATAAATACAATAAAATAAATAAATTATTTAATAACTTCCTCTTGTCATTAAACTCGATGGCACTGAATTTGTTATATATACGTATGTTGCATGTATAATGTATATTATATAAGATATTTATGCCTGTTTGAGGGGTGAATTTCACTATGACGAAATAATAATAAAAACGTCTAGGTATACCTATATAAAACGTGAATAATCCAGGCGTTCATCGGTATAGGTATAGTAGCAATCATTTCGTTCATTAAAGAAAACCTACATATCCACCTTTCGTTCGTAAAAATCAAATGAACAAAAAAAAATAAAAATCAACGAAAAAATATGAACTTCAAAATATTTTGTGTTCTCCTTGTTTTTGCGGGTGTACCACGATATCTAGAAACCAATAATCTAGAAAGCAAAAAACTCGAAAGTAAAAATCTCGAAAACAAAAATCTAGAATTGAAAAAATCTCGAAAAAAAATCTATAGAAAGAAAAATCTATAGAAATACAAAAATCTAAAAAAAAAATTCTCGAATGCAAAAATCTAGAATTAATAGATAATAATTAATAACCATCCACCCAAGTGGGACCCAAGCCCCACATATTTTTTGTTAACAATGGGACATAAGTCCAAAATTTTTGAGACGCATAGAAAATAATAATAATTTGTTGGTGTTTCATTTGAAATGCTAGTAATGCTGGGTACTAGCACTGTACTAAGTAGTGCTAGTACCCAGCATTACGGCGTATAAACAGTGAGGTATGAGGCAACCCCCTGCTTGGACACACTATAGGATTTGGGGTAGGTGCGAGGTTGGGAGTATGCAAAGTTTCTTTTTATCATTTGGTGCGGGCCAACATATCTATAATAACCGTGTTTAGTCATATTTATTTATCTAACTCAGCTAAGTACTAGCTTTACAAAGAATTTACAAAGAGTTTATATACAGATTATGAATAGTTGGCAAAAAAAGTTAATTTGAATTTACTCGATAAATTTATTCTTTGATCAAACAAATTGATATATTTATCATTGAAATAATTAAATAATTTAAACATTCTATTTAAAAAAGAAAATTGTTCATAGTTGGTCCGATAGTTTGAGATATGTAGCAATCGGTCAAATTCCTCAGGTTTCTTTGGGGAACATTAAAGTTTATACGAGACAGAAGGTGCAAAGAGTCTATATTTCCATTTATTAATTTAAAAATGAAGACAAAACATAAATAAGAACGTCTGCTCTCAAGACTCGGCATATCAATAAGTTTAAGTCTATGGTGGTAAGGTGGAAGATCGTAGGGATCATCCCATCCTAACCCCCTAAGTGCAAATCTTAGGAACCTTTTTTGGACCAGCTCTAGCCTGGCTTTATGGCAGGCATAATTGGGTGCCCAGACCTGATTGGTCGAACAAATGTTATGAAAAGTTGCTTTATAACAAAAGGATCAGAAAATTGTTTTGACTCTCTCTTAATCCAACCAAGAATTGAATTGGCCTTATTAGCTATAGAGTTTATGTGTTGTATGAGCTTAAGTTTGCCATCAAATGACACACCAAGGACAGACATTAAGAAATTAAAGAAAGCTTTCTCGTAAAGTTCAAAGTTTTACATTTATCGATGTTAAGAAGTAAACAGTTACGAGCACACCAATCAAAAAACGAATTAAGATCAAATTGCAACTCTTCACAGTCACGAGTATTTGATATGGTACCCCTCACTTCCGGGGAGAGATGCCGCACTTTTTGCGAGGTAAGATGCCGCATATTGAAATTTCCCGTTAACCAAAATTCCGGTGCCCTTTAACACTAGAAAAAAACAGTTCGCAGAGACGCAGAAACTGTAACTTAAAAAATATTTGATAAGAGGAATTGAGATTGAGTCGGTTGTTGATCCAAATTTCAGTGCAGAATTCTACAAAAACTGTTTTTCAATAAAAAAAAAGAAGATTGGGTAAAATGCACCAATTTCTAGAAATGGTTGCATGAAAATTGTATACAATTTAAAAAAATGACAAATTTGTCTTTTGTACTGACTGTTGATTAAGAAAAACGTAAAAACATACATTTTAGATGAAATACATTTTTTTTGTTAATGATCGATCTTACACCGCGGCATCTCTCCCTCGCTTGTTGGGAGAGACCAGAATTCAATATAATTTATTTTTAATTATTTATTATTTAAACAATAAGTTTTTTTTCTGTTATTTGTTTTTTTTATGGTAGAATACAAATCCATTTTTAAGTTTTATCAAAAAAATAAATTGTTTTTTGTTAATAACACAACAAAAAATTGAGTTTTATAAAAGCGCGGCATCTCTCCCGCAATTACCCTGCTTATATGTCTATGTACATAATATTTATAATTTTTTTAAAACAAAATAAATCGTGCAAGCACACGATTTTTTTATCTCTTCGGCTTTTAGCAGCATAAACATTCAAATAATAATAATTTAAAATTTTTAGAAAATCTTATAGTTTTTAAAATTTGCAAATTTGTTAACTTTTTTTAATATTTACGAGAGATGGCAGCATAGGTTGATCTAATTACTGTACAACTTTTTTTTTTTGAAAAATATGCGCTGATTAATTAACACAGATTATGAATGAATGAACAGAAATTAAAGAATTTTTATTAATAAAAGTAAACTGAAGATTAAAGGTATCTAATCTTAAGTTAATTGTTACATATTAATACAAAATCTGAAACCAAAAAGGTAGGCATATAATATAAAGTGGTTCTTTATACCTATTATTTTTTTCGGAAACATATATTTTCTATTCTAATTTTGTCAAGCTTTTCAATTATTCATTTAGTTACTCACGAGATTTGATACTCGTTCATATCTAGGTTATAGGTATATTAAAAAAAATGACAAGTGTTTTTTTTATATATTTACAGAGCTACCATATAAAAAATGAACTTAATAAAAATTTAAAAAATGAAAATAAAAAAATGATATTATCCTATTCGAAATGAAATGATGCCAATATAAAAAAAATAAACCTCCTTGATGTCTTTGACATGACATCCTTTACGATGGATGTTCTATCATTACTTTGATAAACGCAATAAAACCGCAATGAAATTTTATTTTGGCCAAATTCAGCAAAAAAAAAAATAAATTGCGACAAGCCATAAGTCTTCCGGTCCGGATATAAATTCCTTCAACAGTAGGTACTTAAAAACCTAAGGCAGGCTATAAAAGTTCATCATTTCGATGGGTTTGTTCCTTTTGCATGGAGGAGCAAACGAAAAAATAAAAAAAAGAAACAAATGACTACGTAAAATTTACTGTTATTCTACGAGCCCACTTAAATATCCTCATCGTCTTATGCTATAAGTGAATCCTTGTTTCGTCCATTTTGAATAAGCAATGCGGGAATCGTCTTTTTCTTGTCCGTATATAGTCTTATGATAATAATCCCAGGAATGGGGTACCTCTTATATTCTTTCCATTTGAACACATCAAGTCCGCTCCGCTCTCTTTCTGCCTGATATGGTTTGCTGTTGCTGGCCTGCTGGCTGAAAGTAATGGCCGCGGACGACCCACCGAAGAAATGAAACATTTTAACCCTCAACTGCCTCACAATAATTCACGCAAATGTTTGTGTACGTAACATGGTACCCACAGAGCCCTATTCCGATCTCCAAGCCAAAACCGAGCTCCATCGAGTCGTGCGGTGATGTCGGTTCTGGCCGTAAAATAAAACCATAAACGCAGTCGGAATGAAATTAATTATTTTCCATTAAACTTAAGTGTAATATAAAATTTCCTCGAAAGGCAATTTAAACAGTCAAGTGCCCATATAAATTACATCAGTTTCGCACAAAAAATAAAATAAACGATTAAGGGTTGGTATTTTTCGTGTGGTATGGCTCGGTGATGGTGATGGTAGTAGAACTGAGAAGCTCAGCAGCGCAGTGGCAAGTGGCAAGCAAACGGGATCGTTTATCCCATTATTCACCGCCATCCTCCATCCTTTATCCCCTAGCCCACCAACCCATATATACCTACACCTACCTATACAATTCTTATCCAATCCACCCTTGAAGTTGCGGAGCTGAAGAATCCCCCAACCACCCACATAATCGAAAGTTATACACCGAAATAGGAAAACTGAATGCCGATTACTTGTGGAAAGCAATTTGCGAATTGCTTGTGTTGGTCGTGGGCGGTGGAAGTCGTCCTTTTGCTATTGTCTTCCTGATGCCATACGATGGCGACGGTGACGGGACATCGAATACTCACTCTCCAGCCAGGACCCATAAGGAAAAGAATGGAATATACGACGATGGAAGAAGCAAAAAGGTAAATAAAAACGAGGGAGTGTTAGGGACATTTCCTCATATTTTTGTGCTTTGTTTCTTTCCCCAGTTAAAAGAAACGATTGTGTGAGTGAACAAAGAAAATCAACCCCCCACATTCACCCCCAATTCATCAGTGAGTTTATTTTTTTTTTCTTTTTTTTTGCCAATGGATACATGGACATTGAAGCATAAAATGTGAATAGATTGGTATAAGATATATGAACACCCATATATGCATAACATATACCTATACACAAAGTGCGGGGAGTAGGGCAATTTAAATCTGATGAAATTAAGGAAAATTGATTGTGGCTCTAGGAGAAGATAAATTGAAATGAAGTCAAATGGAAACTCTGGTATACACTTGGCATCAAATTATTTTTCTGTTAGTCTTGCTTTTGTTTTGTCTCTCCGGTGATTTTTCTTGTAACAGATATTAATGGATATTGTGTTGTTTATTTATTTTTTATTTTATTTTTTGTGCTAGAAAAGAGTTTTTGCGCATCGCACTCTATTAGGTAATGAATAGAGATGATGAATATATTTATTTTATTTATAATAGAAACGTTTTTGCTCGAAGCAATTTCAGAATTTGTAGCTTATAAATTGTTATACAGAGTGGTATAGGTTAAGCGAACTATATATTAATAAAAAAAATCCTTGATAATCTTCTTAGTCTGCACAAATCAACTTAAACCTTGATCAAAAATCAATTCATCCTGTATTAATCCTGTATTAATAAAAACAATTACTGCTGATGCACGTTATATAGAACATATAGCGAATTTTAACGAAAATATACTACATTCAAAAAGACGTATGTTATCGCAAGGAGTATTATTTAGTCTGAATAGTTAAATAGTTAAGCTTAAGTTTAAATTTAAACGTGTGAAAAAAAGAAGAAAGGAAGAAATAAATCTAGTTTAGATGGAAATCTGAACATCGATAACATTACACCTAATTGTCAAATCGATTCGCCAATCGTAATGTAAATACCAGTGGCGTACGACGCCAGAGGAGCACAGGCTCCAGGTGGCATATAGCTAGGGGGCGGCAATTTTCCAAAATAGACGTCTAATAAAAGCTTTTTTCATGTTCTTGTTTTATATTTTCTTATTCATCATTAAATTATTTAAGGTCCACAATGAGCACACTTCGATTGACTATAATTCTGGGAAGGTATATATATATTGTGCATACAGAGCCAGAAACGACTGAGGTCAAAGATACTGGAGATATAATTAATTAAACATTTTGCTTTGATGAACGATCGAAGAAGTTTTCTTTTTATAAATAATTAATCTAAAAAAAATTAATAAAATACAATGCTTGTATAAGTACTTGTTAATATTAAGATTTATTTTTTTCCTTTACTTAAAAATAATGATTGAATCGAATCTTTATTTATTCATTTATGTATAGGCTATAGCAGTATTTTATTGGATAAAATAAAAACATAAATTTAACGTAATAAATTAAAAAAATTTATGTACAAGGCGATTCCATTATTGCGGGTGCAACGTTTAGACGCATTTGAAGTTTATTTATGACAAAATGAAAAAATATTTTAATGAAATTATTACATGAAGGGCTCTTCACCTATTCTCTTTGAATGCGTTTATAAAACTCAAATGAAATAAATAAATGAGCAGAAAAAACGTTTTAAAGTGCGATCGCTGGTGCAACATAATTGGCCTAACCTTTCAAGATCATAGCACAAAAAATACAAAATCTGTTAATTGTGAAACATTTATTGTGCAATTTTTACATATGTATATTGAACAACGTTGATTTAATCAACTAAAGAAATAAAATAAAGATGGAAAACAAATCTAAACAATGAATTATTCACTTTTAAAGCAATCGCGGGTGTAACATCAAATTATCGCGTCTAACTTTAATGAATAATAATACCAGAAAAACGATAAAAAAAAACTGAGTGAGAGATCAAATGACGTAGTTTGCTAGTTAGCACCCTTCTCTACTAATTATTAATTATTATTTTTCAAATATGTGCGTCAATATTTTTCGAAAATATCGTGTATACATTATTGTCATCAATCTTTTTCTCTGGCGCATCCAACTTTACGAATATGTCTTCAAATTGCACATCTGGTATGCCCGTTTGTCAATTTTTTTAGTGAAACATCGGCCATAAATTGTCTTCAAAAATTGTAATCATATATTGTTCACTGGTTCACTGGCCAAGTTTTCAAAGCTTTTTGAATTGTGAGTAATAAAAAAAAACTTGCCAAGTAATCCCACCGAATTTTAATATTTTTATATAATAATAAATTTCCCTCAGATTTCGGAATAATTTTAATATTACTCTACTTTAAATATTCGATATTAAATCTTCATAAAGGATGAATTTGGCGTACCTACTTTAAGATCGCACTACTTTTCACGGCTGGTTTGTTGAATACAGGTTTTTGTATAGAAGAACTTGGCCTTCTTTTAAAAATTTATGTTTGGTTCTGATATCACTCCGTTTTGAAAAGATTTTAATTTTTTTGCCCGATAAAAATTTGGAGAGATATACATCCACTATAGAAGTGTTGGTGGTAGGAATCATTCTTCAAGAATCGGAAGTGCTCCATTTAATTGATTGTAATTCTGAGAAAATAGGCGGATGCAAAGCCAATGAAAGGAAAACCTCTAATATTTTTTTTTTTTTTTGTATCCACTGTAAACCCTATACCGCTCTGCCAAATTGCATCATTCTACAGCAATCGGAATTGCTCCATATATGTATAAATGATACTAATTTTTAGAAAATGGGCGGATACCACGCCTTCTATATGAAAAAATTCTAATATTTTATTTTTTCCTTTTGTGTACTCGAATACCTACCACTATGCGAAATTACAAGATTCGTTGTCGTCGGAAAGTGCTCCATTTAATTTTTATGTTTTCTGAGTGAGTGAAGTCGATTTTTGAAGTTCTATATCTCAGGAACTACTTATGTTAAGGGGTTTAATTTGGTGAAGCTCCTGTGTTTTGTCAGCTTAGCATATATTAGAGAGAGTCGAAAATCGCTTGAGTTTGTTCCTGTAAAAAGGGTATAGTGTCAGTGCATTTCTGTGAAACACCTTTTTTTTCCTGTTTCCCTCCCATTTAAACTGATATTTTTATAAATAAAGAACAAATTATTATATTAAATAGTTTAATACAGAAACCTTAAGTAGCAGAAATTATTATTCAAGAAATATTTTATCAATAAAATATGATAAATCAAGTTATAATGTTAATAGTCAGTAAGTTGCACCCGCGATCCTAATATCGCGATCGCCGGTGCAACCAATTTGAATAAGCGTTTTTTTTCAATTCAACTTACAATTTACTCTTAATTACGACTGATTTAACTTTGTTTTTCATTTCTTCTCACTTTTACAAAGTTTCAAAACGTTAGCACTTTATTTCTGTCAAAAAGACAAACTTTTATATCTTTTGTATGGCGGGTGCAACAATCTTACAACGGCTATAATGCTAAAAAAGTAATACAAAATTTTTTAATTTTTTTTTTGTTGTGGAAACGATTAAACGACATTTGTCACATACATCTAAAATGTAAATCATCACCTTAAGGTGCGGTAATGGCTATTTCACGAGTGTGTTACCAGTAATTATAAATGCAGTTCGTAACGATTCTTCGTATGACGATGTTGCGAAGTACAAAAAAAATGGTTCCTTTAAGTTAGGTCACATTTTTTGTTTTTTTTTTTTATCAAATATAGTTTCTTTTTATTTAAAAAATAAAGCGACGCGTTTCGATCTTAATGGATCATCTTCGAATTTAAGTCCGAAGATGATCCATTTAGATCGCAAAGCGTCGCTTTATTTTTTAAATATAAATATAAAATATGTTGTGAATTTAGATTTTTGTTTATTCAGTTAGGTACCTTACCTATATTCCTATGTATAGGTAGGTATAAGAAATCAAAATGATCTTAAATGTGCTATAAGATTTGATTAATAGTTTGAGGAAAGTTTGTGCGACAATATCGTAGTGAATTATATAGGGTGTTTTTTTTTAGACGTGCGGTTTTCAATCTGGCAATACTTTTTACGGAGTTAGTCTTTTTGACAACTGTTACTTGATTTATGATCAGTTTGGTTTGCCATTTCACAATGCATAAACTTACTCCTGAACAACTTTTGCAAATCGTGAAAATTTATTACCAAAATAATGGTTCGGTTCCGCTGCGACCAATATTCGGTCGACATAATCGCCCAGCAGAGTAGGTAATTCGAGCAACCATGGATCACTTTCACAGCACGTTTATTCTAGTGGATAATGCGCATCCTCAGAGACGCCGTTCAGTGCGCACCGAAGACGCTATTGCTGCTGTGGAACAGAGTATCGAAGAAGACCCGAATGAGTCCATCCGCCATCGCGTGCCAAGCCGTGGCGGCCACTTTCCTGAAACCATTTTTAAAACATAATGGCAAACCCTTATGTTTATAATAAAGCTAAATTCTTGGCCATAACATTAAATTATAAGCGTTTTATTTCTTCTTGAAACAACACGTCTAAAAAAAACACCCTTTATTTCTTTTTATAACAATACGGCATCGTTTCGCCAGGGTCCCCAGAATTGGTTCTGGAACTGAAAAGTTGAATTACTAGTTAGGTATAGGTACCTACATTCCCTTACCTATAGAAAACTAGGTAGGTAATAGGTGCAGTGGTACCTACTTGTGAATATTTATATTTAGTGCAGCAATTGGAATTTTCGGGGTACAGTACCTAGGTATACCTACCTAGCTGTTTTTTCCATATACCTACCTACATCAATAAGAAAGCCATCTACACCCTGAAGATAGGTAACCTAATAAATATAAACGACAAAATAAAAAACAGAACTAAAAAGGACGAACATTTGAAAAAAAAAAAAATCAAAAAACTATAGGTAGGTAGGTAGGTAGATATCTTTTCATCTTATATCAACTCCCAAAACCTTCATTCCTATCACAATCTAAAACAAAAGCTCCAACCAACACTCTCCTCCCCAGACGTCTCGAATCTTTACCCGTCGGGGCTTCCTGTGCAGAACAACAGAAGAAAATTAATACAAATAAATTGAGTTGTCAGAAATGATCTCCCAAATAAATGCCTTTGTGAGTAATTTCTTCCTTGCCATCATCTCCCTCCCCACCTCCCATCCCCTTCACCAATGTTCCTAAATCCGAAAACTCCCTCATGCAGCAGCATGCCACAAAAATCTCTTCTCAATGTTGCCAGCCCCACAAATTGAGTGCAGATGCAGCCCAAAGCAAACATTCTCTCCCTATAAAGCCCCTCGTGTCTCCATACCCCCCCTTGGCCATACTTCTATTCGACCCATAATGCAAATTGAATTTCAAAGCGAGGAAAACGAGAAAATTTTCTTCGTTTAATGGCGGCTCCATAGAACCAGAGCCCTCGCCCCTCGGCTCAGAGGTGGCGATATAGTAGCTCATCCATGCTGATGATGGAGAACATGAACCATAGCAAGAAGAAAACAAAACAAAAAGCTGACAATCCGATATTCCATATTCCATAAGTGACGTTCAGCTGCGCCTGTCCAAAGCTGGGGAAATTTCCTGATACAAAATTGTTCCCAAAAGAGCTGTTCCCAAAAATACACACACTGTCGTAAGGAATAAGGAGGCGTGTCTATAGACAATAATAACAACGTATTGACGAAGAAAACCGACACGTTTGTCTGCATATATAGCATCATCAGGAGAGAGCTCAATTGGGGTGAATTGAGCAAACAACCCCATTGTCATTTTTATAGCGGTTGTCAGAGTGTCGCCGTCCGCCATTTAGAACATTAGAACGAACAGAATACTGAAATAAACCCTCGTGACAATCGCTGACGTGGTTGATTTCATTCGCAGACTCGCTCCGAGAAGGTCGTCGCTCGTCGCTGACTTTTCCTGTGTTCCGTTCCGCGTGCGGTGTTAAAAAATATTTTCTAAGCACCCTGCTGCGTGCAACAAGCGATCTTGTTTTTGTGTCTAATTTTGATTTTGATTCTGGTTACGTTACGTAAAAAGACAAAGTACCTATTCCTTTCGTAAGAAGAAAAAGTTTTTGGGGACCCCGTAGATACCCCACCGAACCCATCAAAACCAAACCAAATCAAACCAACCCACCCCAAACCAACCAACCCCTTGAGTTAGAAAATTAAATTTAGATACCTGAGCGGAGCCGTAAAACTTTTTCCAGTGCGGTGTGTTGTGTTGGAAGTTTTGCCGTTTTTCCAATTTAAACTTGAGTGATGAAAACTTTTCGGAAAAGTTAAATTGTTTTTCCAACGACGACGACGACGAAGAACACGAACATTGCACGGGTTGTTTCTCTTCTTCACCTGGCGGCAGACAGTGTAATTTTGTGCTGCTCTTTTCGAGGATAATTAAGTACTTGATTGTGCGAAGGACAGAGTATTCATCTCTTACCTTTACTTACCTACCTACATATGTATATGAAGTGTTTTTCTTGTTAACAGTCCGTTGTTGCAGCAAGAACGTGAGTGCTCTCGTAAAATTAGTTCGTAAAAGTTTTTCGTTTTTGTTTTGTGTGTTGGAACGACGCGACGAGAGTGACTGACTTAAGGGCGAATATAATTACACCGAGCAATCGGTGCAAGCTCTGATTTCTGTTTGCTAATTAAAACTTTTTTTCCTTTCGCAAGAACGTGCGGCGGCGTTTCCTTTTTTGGAAACCGCTAATCTAATTTCGACAAAATTTTCACAGACGGGAATAAGGTAGGTACCCAAAACGTAACACCTATTATCTTTATACCGAATGTGACCCATATCAAATAAGACTAAGGCCCACCTTATTGTTTTTTTGAAATAGGTTTCAAGTGTATTGGAATAATGTAGCTTAGGTTATGCAGTTAAATTACCTATAAGTAGATATCTATAAAAACTTTGATTATCTTTGTTAAAATCCAAATTAAAATATGTTTTGTGGGCATTTTGAAAAGCTTTACCTCGGACTTTATTAAGAACACACCTCTTCCTAATGAGGCCCACATATAATTTTCCTCATTGAGATGCTTTGGTGTTTTTGCTGAAAAAAATTATCTTAAACAAGTAAAACAACCAATTTAAATAATAAACAACATTATATTAATTACATATTTATTTAAAAAAACGTTTTCTTGGCTAGAAAAAATATTTTAATTACCTATAGAAAAAAATTTAAATTTAATTTCTTTAAAAATAGAGAAATAATTTATATTAAGATTTTGCAGTGGCATGTCCATTGCCCATTGAGTAATTCTAATCATTATTTTGGACAGATCATACCTACATTCTTGTTCAGGTGTGAATGTTGTCGAACTACCTATCCAATTTCCTTGTAAATGATAAATATCTCAAAGTATCTCTTGGAATTTGATTTGAAACTTCGTCCTGTCATAAAAAATCACGCTTTATTTCAAAGCCCTTTACTCTTCATTATGATAACCATTCTGCCCGCTTTCTCTAGATAGATAGATAGATAGATAGATATTATAGATTTGGTCTAAAATAAATAATAATTTGTTATTAGTTTCAATTTCTATAAATTATATTCGGATGGGGCTATAATATAACTTGCAAGTAGAACAACTTTTTTCCCAAAATTAGCTTTATTA
The DNA here is from genome assembly GCA_929447395.1 of Epistrophe grossulariae. Taxonomy (NCBI): domain Eukaryota; kingdom Metazoa; phylum Arthropoda; class Insecta; order Diptera; family Syrphidae; genus Epistrophe; species Epistrophe grossulariae. Next base: position 2,270,742 of record OV839566.1, read on the forward strand.
GAGTTTGGAATAAATTCATTTCATAAAATTAAGTGAGTTTTTTCGCTTTAGTATGTTCCTGTATCTATTTTTTTTGCCATGTTATAAAAAGTGGATTTTTGAAACGTTGAAATTTATACATTGAAATTTCGGAGAAGTTCAATTAACTTGAAATCAACGGCCGTTACACAATTTCCATCTCATCGAAAACAGTTGGGTCAACACAAAATTCTCTTTGATCTGCGTTTTGTCTATAGTTGATTGATAATTATGAAAATAAAATTTTGAATTCAATGATTGAAAAAAACTTGAAGGAAATATTTTTCTGAGATTTGGCGCCCATTTCAAAATAAATTTTTAATTGCTTTGCTAGCAACGTTCTACCTTAATAATAAATTTAAAAGTGAATTATGAAAATATTAACAATTTGATGGATGAATTTGATAGTTGATTTGCAATCAAAAATAGATATTGATTGATTTTAAGTTGGAGGTGGTGAATTGATTTTTTTTTATCTTTTCATTTTTAAGATGAAGAAGACAAGAAATGGCTTTATATTAACCAAATATGTAATAAAGGGAGTGGGCCAAAACCGTTTATCTACTTTGTTGTATGACAACAACAAAATACACAAATGAATCGAACGGATTTGCTCTTGTAGTTAACAACTAAAATGTTAGCTACATTATGTTTATTTTAATCTTTAACAAAAAGTGTCATAAAAGTCAAAAGTACTAAAATAATAGGTTGATATTTTGTTTAAATATTTTTTGTTTAAGAATTTGTAAATGTGGTGTTGCTTGATTATTTAGAAACACCAGATTATAAAATTGTAACAAAATCGGCACAGTGATTGAGAATATGTCCATTTTGTCAAAAAAATCAAAACCCTTTTTCAGTAATGCGATTTTTTTTGGAAAAAACCTGAAAATGCTGTTTTCTTATAATCGCTTCAGTCATTAAAGGTATCTACGAAGTTTAATCAAAATCTTTAAAGACGTTTTGAAGAAAAATTGAAAAAGCAAAATCTTTAGATGTTTTAGATAATCATAAGCTTAGACAAAAATACAAACTTCCCCTCTAGGGAATCACATGAAAGTGCTCTGTACTAAATTTTAAAAAAAAATCGGTCCACCCGCTTTCGGCTTAGGATCTAGCTCAAATAACAGTTGAAGCACGGATGCACAGACACAGAGCCCGAGGGACGGTGCAGTGTAACGAAAGCCAAGGGTTTGGACTTCTCCATCATATTGTAGTTTATAATTTTGTTGAAATCCCGTAATTTTTTTTACAAGTAAACAATACTTGTTCCAAATTGCAAGTAAAATTTCTATTGGAAAACTATACCACTATTTGCTTACATCCCAAAACTGAGAATTTCTACCAATTTTAGTTCAAAGTTCTGACAAAGTTCATATATGTATTCAAAAATTTAAATTGGTAGAAATTGACAGTTTTGAAAAGTAAACGAACAGATCTAATTTCAAACGTGTGGGTATAATTAAATAACCTAGCAGGTGCATTCAGAAAAATAAGATTTCAGTGATTTCGCTCCGTTAAAGAGTGAGGAATCCTAAATTTTTGTTCTGTAGCTTTTTGACGGTAAAGCTAAAAAAGTTTTTGCTAAGGAATTCTGTTACTGATAACTGAGATTGCTGTAGATCTCATAGAACTCATTTCTTAGAATGCCTATAATCTGTTATTTAATTAAAACCAAGCGTTTGTCCCCTTTGACACGAGGAAACTGAGTTTCCATTTACTTTCAATTTTTAGGCGAAAAGGGGTACCAAGTAAGAGGAGTGAACGATCTACTACTCATGGAGATTGGAAATTAAAAGAAAACCTCAACAAAATTTCCAGCAACTTGTTTGCTCGTGTGAAAGGGAACTTTGATTTGAAATAAGGTATATTTTCGTTTATTTTACATGATAGATATCATCAAAGCTTATTTAGTAAACGAACTAAAATGTCAATTGTTCTTATGGTTTTTTATCACATCGCTATCTTTGGTGACAAATTTAAGTTGTGGTATAACTAGGTAGTAAAATAATTGAAACAAATTCGTTTTTATTATTGAAAGGCGCATATTATCCAGTTTAGTAAAATAAATTTCTATATAGAATTCAGGAAAGATCCGTTTGGGGCAAAACCACGCCATGGGACAAAGCCACAGTGTGGTTTTGTTAAATTAAAACTTAAAGCCCTTCCACACTGTCACACTGAGTATTAGTAGGTACATGTTAAATTTAAAGTGGGAAAGAATTCCATGCTACAGCCAAATTTGTGGGAGAAATGCCTTTTCATTTTTTACCACACACAACAGTTTAATTTAACCTCAATAAAAATGTGATGAAATGTGTGATAGAATTAGAACCATCTCTAAAAATTCTCATGTATTAACACATGTCAAATCGTGTAGGCTGGAATATCATGCTGTGTAAGATGGCTCTTATATTTTGATTTCACACTGTTATACATGATTTGTTTCCCACTTTTCTGGCATGTATTAATACTCAGTGGGATAGTGTGGAAGGGCTTTTACCTCCCAACTTACCTCAACTCACTTCTGGAATGTATAGATTCCTATAAGTATCTATATACATTACAAAAATTTTGCGTTGATATGATATACTTTTTTTGTGTAAATTTTTTAAACACGAAAAATTTATCAGCTTTTAAATAAAACGATTCCAGTTGAAAATATAAATTTTAGCAGGAATATAAAAAAATTATTAATAAAATTGTTTCTACCAGAAAAACCACCATATATTAATAACGGATTAGCATAAGGGTATATTTCTACGCAGAAATATATATTTCCATTTTATGAAATAAATAAATACCAAAATAAATAGATAAATAACCTAGGTGCAAGTATGTTTTCACACAAAGAGGATTTTGTAGAAATATTTTAAAGTAATAAGAAAATAACTTTGTATATATGCGGCTGCTAATCAGTTTCTACTGCAATTTTGTGTGGTTAATTTTACGTAAGGAAAAGGAATAAATTTTATTGTTGTCTCAAAGAAAATAACTCCATTTGTAAAAATGTTCCATAACTAGTAGTAATTTCAACTTGAGAAGAAAACATTTTTTTATTATAACATCTAACATGTTAGTCTGCTAAACAAAGTAGGAATTAATGTCCCACAACGGAAATATATTTTTTTAAATTCTTTAGAAGTAGCTATTTTTTCTGGAGACTGGAAATCCTTACTATAAATGTTTAACTATTAAAATATTAATAAGATGTTATAAGTATTTGAGGGCTAAAATTTTTTGTATTTAAAAAATAAATTTATTAAATGTAATTAATTATTTCGCAAGCAAACTCTTTCACAATCCATTTTGCTTTTATATCGATTTCCATTGCCCCGGCATCCACCATAAATAAATTCAATGCATTCGTTGCCTTGAAAAGTCCAAGATACAAAGTATGCTCGACAAGGGCCTGCATCAGGTTTGGAGATACAATCTTGTTTTTGTAAAAATGAAAATTAAAAGTAAAAATTAGTTAAATTAAATATATAAAGAAATAAAATGATAGATTTTACCTGCAGCAGATGCACTCCCAAACACAAATACAGCAACCAAAGTGAATATGCAAAAAATGAAGTTCATTTTGATTAAGCGTTAAATATTTTTAAAATGTTACGAGCTGAGGAAATGAATTTAAAGAATTGATGTTGATAGTATAAATGCTCAGCTTTTTATAATATTTCTAAAAATATTTCCATACCTTCCTCAATGTCAGATAAACTCAATAAAATTTATAACTGATTTCAAGAAACTCTGATAAACAAATTGTTATTTGCTCGGAAGTAGATCGTAAGTAGATATCAGTTCATTATTTACAATTGTTCAGTTCAAGTTCAAGGTTCTTAACATTGTTTTTAAGTTGTAAATATTTTACAAATTACAATGTCTATCAGCTTTTATCAAGAAAATTATTTCGTATTCTATGGTTTTGTTTGAATATTTTATTTTAAATTTTGGTCTATAAATCAAAGTTTGACAAAAAAAAACAAGCATCACCATTTATAATAAGTTCTGTATTTCTGTTAGGTATTACAAAATTTATTTAAATAGTGACACTGGAAAGATGAATTCAGTTGCTTATCACACCAAAGTCCATGATCTTTAAAGATCATGATCGATTCTTTTACATAGTTAAGTACATAGGGTTAAATTTGTCAATGTACATATATGTAAATATTTACAGGTGGAAAATAAATTCAGCAGATAACATTTTCTACCTTATTAATTCTGAACTTGATCTGAACAATTGCAAATAATGAACTGATATCTACGATTTACTTCCGAGCAAATAACAATTTCTTTATCAGAGTTTAATGAAATCAGTATTTTATTGAGTTATTATGACAATGAGGAAGGTAAACGAATATTTTTTTAAGAATAATATAAAAAGCTGAGAACTTAAAATATAATCATCAATTCTTAAAATTCATCTCCTCAGCTCTTTATACATTTTACAATTTAAACTCAATCAAAATGAACTTCATTTTCTGCATTTTCATTTTAGTTGCTGCATTTATTTTTGGAAGTGCATCTGCTTCAGGTAAAATCTATATCGTTTTGATCCTTTTAAATTCAACTAATTATTTTTGTTTTTTTAAATTTATTTACAAAAACAAGATTGTACGTCAAAACCCGAGGCAGGTCCATGTAGAGCTTACTTCTTATCTTGGGCTTTTCAAGGCAACGAATGCATTGAATTTGTCTATGGTGGATGCCGGGGCAACGGAAATCGATATGAAAGCAGAAAGGAGTGTGAAAGAGCTTGCATGTGATAAATATAAGCATTAACATATTGTTTTAATTAATTTATTTTTATAAATAAAAAAAATAATTAGCCAGTGGATACTATTTTTTTCTTATTGATATTTTACACTTTACAGTAAATTCCATTATTGCACGTGTACACGTATATCCGTGTTACACGTGTAGTTAAATTATTCGTAAACAGGTGTACATATTTATATTTTCACATGTAAGTATTTATGTATTGTTATACACGTGTATTTTAGCGATTACACGTGTAAATACTTTAAACCTTACTTTTGATGTTTCAGAATTCGTTGGAAAACAGGCCGTAAATATTTTTTGGAAAATATTATTTTTTGATGTAATATGATGTCAAATATAACTTCAAACAGTGAAAAAATATCTTGAAATCGCTTCTCCCGGCCAGTTACAAAAAAAACGCGCTTTAATGATTACATCCACACGTATATTTAGATCCTTCACAAAGTTAGGCATTAAATATTCTTACATAACCAATACTTTTTTGATCGATCTTACCCGAAGACGCACTCATTCAAAACACAATTTTCATGATCTGGCGGTGATCAGCATAATACATAATTAAAATTTCAAACTTCAATACGCAAGAAAATTTTTTGATGTAGGTAAAATTATATACATTATCTATTTAATTTAAATCTCTTTAAGTGATAAATTTAATAAATAAATTGAATGATGAAAAGAGCGCAGAAATATTTAAGTACATTTTTTTAGCCATCTCATATAAAATTTGGTTTCACCCAAAATTTCCATAAGCTCATATAGTCTATACCTATATGGGCTCCACTCCATCGAATGGCAACGAAAGACGACATCATCGTTGCTGCTTAATCGAATTCCCGTAATTTTGTTCCAATAATTTCTTTATTGAATTGCGAAAGCAAAAATAGAAACAAGATAAAAAAAAAATAATAAAAATACACAGAATAATCGAACAGAAAAACTGCCCGCCAAAAGGACTGACCGCGCCGCTGCCGCCAGTTTTAATTAATTTGTGGCTTATCAATTCAATTCAGATGGCAGTTCTGTGTTTTTGTTATATTTTATTCTTCGATGAAACAGAATTTTTTTTTAATTTGCGTTCATATATACAAGTCATTCTGATGTGGGGGCGGGGGGATGAGAACATCCGTTGGTCTGACTTTTCTGCGTTGGCTAGATAATGTTATGGTTATATGATGATGGGGGTTCCTTTGCAGCGGTTTTTGCATAAAATACAACGGAGCTTCATCGACGCCATCTTTTTACCATAAGCATCGGCGACTGCGGACGGGATATCGTCGTCGTCTATATACGGTCATCGGTTGGTCAATGGATGGCTGGCAGACATTGTTGCCACTGCCCGGCTGCGAGGGTTGCTTAATTACAATCAATTATTCAAACTGCATTTTAATTGATCACTTTTTGGCTTTTCGGATTGAATTTTCGATCAAGCGGAAAAGCTTGTTTCCATCCCATATATACCTATACCTACCACTGCCGCGCGATGCGTAGCCATTGCAAACCATGTCGAATCATATTTATTTAATTAAGCCTACTAGCCGAATGACTGCTTCATCCCTGCTCCAACTCCCAACCCCATCCCTTTCCGTCCTTTAATCCGATATTGTTTATGCAATTTTTAAGGATTTGGTTGCAGGGAATATTTTTTTTATTTATATTTATATCCAGAATACACTATGCACCTCGCATTCAAATAAGACCATTTATGCTCTCTGATGGCATATACATATGTATGAACATATATATTCACATGTATGTGCCTGAATGTTGTGTGTATTCTGACTTTTGATATATGTATATATGTACATTGTACAGTACATATGTAGGCACATATATATTTCGATTAGAATGGCGCAAAAAAAATCATTACGCATTAAATCGATATTAATTTTCAAAAACGCTTAATTGTTATATAAATTAGCTTAGGTGCCTAAGCAGTTCCTATTCATTAGCCTGAATATTTAAATTCGAATTAAATTTATTTTGAATTTATAAATGGTGTCATTCAAAATGCGGGTAAAATGTTTGTTTTGTTTTGTTTTTATTTTTAATTTTTTTTTAATTCCAGGAAGATTCATATCATGATTTATTGTTGAGCAAAAAAAAAAAAACAAATATAAGAACAAAATATAGGGAAGGATCCACTTAAGAGGAGCGTGTAAATTCACAGGCGAGGTATCAAACAAAACACTTCAAAAAATCGAAGGATTTTTTTTTGTGAGTTCTTTCCACGGGAGGTACTTGAGACGATGTGTTTTGTTTGCATACGAGTATTATTGTATAGTTATACCTATTTAAATTTTACGTGACACTAAAATGGAGATTTTATCGCCGATTAAGAGGATTTTAATGCAAAATAAGGAGAACTTAATGATATTATGCCAAAGAAATTAAATAATAACGAGGAAATGAGAAATACATTTTTTTTACCTGCCTTTTATAAAAAAAGTTTTCATCTTCAGAATATGGATGTGAATGCGGATCATCAATCCTTAACAACAAGGACATTTAAAATACCTATAATATACTTATGTTTTGCGAAACAAAGTTTTGACTTCTTGGAAATTTGTTTTTTGTCGAAACTGATTTTTCCGTCTAGCTGTATTTTTGCTATTTTCGAAAGGCAAACAATTTTGAAATTTGTATGCACCTATTTTCCAAGAAAAAAATTATCTTGAGGAATTTATTTTGTAGAATTTATAAATTTTAAATATTTCTTTAAAAACTCTTTAAAATCTAAATTTTATTTTGAAGTAGGTAGTTGGTATATAACCTACATGATTTCTTGTTGTATATCACATTTCAATTAATGTGTTCTATTTCCGAAACTATAAGTGCGTGCCTAAAAACAAAGATTTTACTTAAAGTCTATCATTTTTCTTAGGATTTATTTTGATCCGACGATTATTAAATCGTAAATGAAGGACCGTGTTTCAATTTTGTAGCTGAAAATAAAGTTGATCTATGAAATTCCTGACTGAGTTTTCGTTTAATCAACGAAAAATTCATTGACCCAATTAAACACTTCATTTAAAATATACAATGCCTTATAAAGTTTCACTGTCTCAATAAAAGTGCATTCATATATACTTTTTTTCCTTTTACTTTGAAGTGTTTTTATGTTAATGAATGAATGTTTTCATAATTTTATATGAAAAAAGTTAATAAAAATATGTTGTTAAATAATGAAAATTTTCATCGAGTAAAATTACTTAACCATCAACTAAAATCGTACATTAAGTTGTTTTTATTATAACCCATGATCCATAGGGATCATACTGCAAGAATAAAACAGGTTTAAAGTGGCCAGAAGCAGAAGCCTGTTCTCGGAACATGAAACCTGAACCGATAAAGAGCAGGTTCATCTGTTGTTGTTATAATGTACTTATGTTTTTTGATGATCCATAATTCTGATTATAAAAAACGGCTAATACGTAATAAAAAATAAATTTGTTTATACTCATCGATCAATTAATCATTAACGAATACGATTAGCATTAATTAGTGAAATAAATTCATTGACACAACATAAAAATATTGTTAATGGGCCAATATTTCAAAACATTAATATTCTGCACCTCGAAATGGATATTTACGAATATGAATATAATTAATATTTTTTTTAGTTATTTTGTAGTCAGTGGCCAGTGGCCAGTGGGCCACCCAATTTTCTTATTTTTAACTGTTTTTTTTTTATTTTCACGTGAATGAAACGGAAATGACAAATCCTATATCATTATAGTCAAGCCTTGTACATTGAATAGTTGTGAATCATGCCTTGGACAGATACAAATTTGCATTTTTGTTCACCCGTGAACGTGCTCCTGAAACCCTTTGAAGAAAAAAGTGGTGAGTTTTAGTTCACGACTCACGGTCACGGCCCACGGGTTGTAGGTCGTGAAGGAATTCCCGTGCAAAATGTACGGGATCTCTCTAATTTCTGTTGATAGTTCGACTACAAAAGAAAACAAAATTTTGTGCCCAGTTGCGATGCCTTTTTTTCTTGTATGTGCTATAACAATATTTATTTATTTTATAACTCGAAAAGTTGATTAAAACAAAATCCTTGGATTGGTTAACACAAGTGGAACATCCTTTGAATTATTTCGTACAAAGTATTTGAGGCATGAATGAATAGTTTGAGGTTTAAATCGCACTGTGACCTTTAGATTATGCTTTCAAACGTACATCAAACATTCACAACACATTTTTAGTTTAGTACCAGTGAGAATTAATGTCAAAAACTCATTTTCGAAACTGACGATTGTTCACTTCAAAAGGAAGAATGTACCTACTATGGCTGATGGCAAAACATCATGGAACTAACCTTTGCAAAGTTAAAATTAATGGCGCAAAATTTTAGCCATTATGTACGATATTAAAGCATTTTTAGCATGATGCCAGGTTAAAACAGTATTTTCCAAATTTTAAACGAGTTAGCATCGTGCTATCTTTTTGACATTTTATTAAAATTAAAATCACCAAATGGCTGTTTTAATATTTTAGTATCATACTAACTCCAAATATCACTTCGACAGTTAAAAATGTGAAAATGTTGTGTTTGCTTACTTGTTTATAAATTGTACGAACTGTCACTTTTTGGATGTATTCAACTGTAGTTTATTAAGAAAATAGTATGATAACTAAAAAATGTTTAAAATTAAGAAAATTTTAGTAAAGAGCTCAAAAGTTTGTGAATTGTTAACTAGTATCAAGCTAAATTCTTAACATCAGGTTGTTTAAAATTTTGCGCCAATGTGTTTTAATTTGACTATTGTGAAATAATTTTTTTGACTGAACGCTAAAAAAATCGTTTAATGTACAGCTTTATTAATGTATGAGCCATCGTCTGAATTTTAATTAAAAATTAATTTCGCCGACGTAATTGTTCATTGTCTCCTCGTAAGAATTTGTTGCAATGTATACGTACATAATTCTTTATTTTCGTTTATATTGAATTATGGTAGAACAAGCCCAATTCTTTTCTATTATTTTACTCTGGCATTTTGAGATTTTAAAATGCTCACTTTTTTTCTTCAATAAAATGCAGAATTTTGAAAAACAAAAATTTAAAATTCAACCGAAAACCATTTTCGACGAAATCTCCGTCTTCTTTCTCAAAACAAATCTATACATTGTAATTTTTCTAGTGACAGTAAACTTGGAAGCTGACCGGTGATTATTTCTATAAGTATGTGCATAAATATACAGTAAAACCCGCTTAAGAGAAACCCGCTTAAGAGAAAAACCCGTTTATCTGAAACACTTTTTTAATCCCCGAGTATTTGTCGACCAATTACCTTTATAACACTCCGCTTAAGCATAACTCGCTTAAGTGAAAAACCCGGATACCTGAAACATATTTTCAGCTAAATTTAATATTTTTCATTGAAAAAACTCTCTTAAGTAAAAAAAAAAAATAATACAACAGAACAAAAAATTTGCTGAACGCTTTTACTTCTTTTTTATTTTTCACCTCCACCAAATTTTCATCACAAAAATGACATTTGAATTTCTGATATGTTAGAAGTTAGAACCCTTTTTGGAATTTTTAAATCCGCTTAAGTGCAATTTTTGCTTCACTTATCCGGACTCCGCTTAAGTGAAATTTTTTTCTCACTTAAGTGAAATTCGGACTCCGAATTTTTTTTTCGCTTAAGTGAAATTTTTCTTCACTTAAGCAGGGTTCGTTTAAGTGAAAAACCCGCTTAAGTGAAAGAAAGACTTTGAGATTTTGCAGTTTCTCTTAAGCGGGTTTAACTGTATTATAAATTGGCGATTGGCGTGTTTTTTTTTGAAAGCCCGGGGGAAACTGGAAGAAAAAAACGCAAAACATGTTATATGCAACAACAACTAATTCCCTGCGGGCTTAGCTAAACCCAGAGAATTCTCGGGGCTAAATTAAGCGTGCAGAAAAACTGTGTTACCGTTGTGAATTACATACTTGTTATCGATAGTTTGTATGAAAATTCACTTTTGTTTCTGTGATGACGTCGTTAATCCCAGTTGTCGTTTTTTTTCAACCAATTGTCCCTTGGATTTCTAAAAAAAGAACCTTATATAGATCTTCAACTGCTCGATATAAAATTGTCGAAAGTTACTGAATACACTTGACGAATTTACTATTAAACATTGGATATTGTCCGTTGCTGCATTGATTGTTCATTTGGTCAAGGAACACAGAGATTAACCACAAGTTTCTGTTCATTTTATATTTGATGGCGATTGATTATGATTATACTCATCTATCGCCCATAGAATCTTGCTTTTAAAGCTTTAAGAACTCGATAAAATGTTTCTTTCTATTTCTTAAAGAATATAATGTTGCTTCATCTTTTTATAGTATACCTAGTCGAAGCCCTTGAAGTCTTTGTTCTCTAGAGCAACATATAATCGAAATAGAGAACTCTTTTTTTCTTTAACAAAATTATCAAAAAAGTGCCCTATTGTAATCCTCTTTCCTTCTTAATGACTTGCCAACATTACCCACCCATGTCATTTTCAACCCTTGATTGTATTCGATATGACTTCTGTTTTGAGTGCATTATCCGACAAACGAGAACACCAAAATGTGACAATTGACTTGTCTCAAAGGGTGCGAATGATGATGCGTATAATTGACAACATAAGCTGTGTGTAATGATATTGTATTCGTATAGGTATATTTGTATATAAATTTTACAACCTTAGACAAGAAGTGTCTCATATGTGTCTCATCATCAGCCATTACCGGCCAGCTGATGATGATAATGATGAGTTGAGTCAAAAAGTGTCAGTGGATTTTCGTGTCATTACAATCAGCGGATGAAAGCACAACAAGCCCAGCGAAAATTATGTCGTTACGGGTCCGTAATTGAATTTAAAATTTAGCAAACGTCGCGTCGTCGTCGTCGTCGTCGTTATCGTCGGTTTTGAAGTCGACATCGTCGTTGCTTTTGAGTAGGTATCGTTGTCATAATCATAGCACTGATGGGGGTCATGCCGCCTGCCTGTATGAATATCAGCAGGCTTTTTTGTTTTATAAAAATAAAAAATTTTATGATGCGGTGACAAGCAGATGTATTTAGAATGGAGAAAGCTTTTTTTTCGTATAGCTAGAAAGTTTCAATCGGAAAGAATAGTCAACGTCCAAAATTATCAGTGTCATGCTGAAAAATGGGCTTGAAAGCATTTTATTCAGGGCCCGACTATTCCTTTTTTTTATTAAATACCTACCTTATACTTTATAACAAGTTAATTAAGCTTTCTGTTGCTTCCTAAACTCCAGTACCTATGGGAAGGTAATGTACATTGTATTAGTATAATTCAATCTCAAAATTTGGTTTCTTAACTTAGAAAAGTATGTGTATATAAAGTAGAAGGAGCCCTCATGTACTATAATACAAGTCTGAGCCCAGAATTGATTGAAGTCAATCCTGACTATCAACAAAGCTCAAAGTGACCATGCGCTTCACGTTCACGTTACCTACGCTCAATTGCCACAATCAAATTCAAAAACAATTGCTTCAATTTAGCAGACGACTGTGTCCCGTCCAACGCTGATGCTGCTAGGCATCATAGATAGAAACAACTGCACGACTACGACTACGACGACGGATGTCGGATGTGAGCGAAGTGTAACACCGTCACCATCCAGATCCAGAGTGCATATTTATGGCAAATTGACTGCTGCGCTAATGGCCCCCGACCGACCGACCAACCAATCCAACCAACCACTATATATGTGTATACGGGGGGATATAATGGTGGTGCATCTCCATATTATTATGATGCAAGTGCATCGGAGGCAGAGACAGAAACAGAGTCAAAGTCGCCACCGCAGCCGCCGCCAAACTTATATCTGATTATGATGCGAATTTTCATTCTGCCAGATTGCAGGTCAGCTCGTCCGCTGATACCTATCTACACATACCTACTGCAGTGTTGTGCCAGTATGCTGTGGGTTGAATTCCTCGCTACCTCCATATCTAAAGTCCAAAGTGAATTAAGTGCAATATCAGTTCTGATGCCATTATGGAATCGCACGTGGATTGTAAATAATCTCGGTGATAATTTGCACTTTAGATTTTCCATTTCCATTTTCACTTTGCAAATGTTTTGCTGCTGCAGTTGCAGTTGCAGTTTCCAGCAACTACCTATACAGGGTGTCCCGTTACTCAAAGTCAAGCGGGTAACGGGTGATAGGGTAGGTTGTACCTGTTCTGAAAAAAATAAGAAAAAAAATCTATCTTGCTTGGTTAGGTAATAATAGTAATATTTAGAAAAATAGTGAAAATCGATACCCTAGACCACATTTTTAGCTACTGTGGTCACAAATTTCCGAATTTTGACGTGTTTATTTTTTTTATGTAATCCTAAATAACCATGCTATTGATTTCAATCACAAATTTAAAAATAAATATTGTAAGTTTCGTAAGAAAAATAAAGTTTGACTGAGTCATGTTTCAAAAAAATTTTTTAAGCGAACTTTGACACTTCATATTTAAAAAAAAATGTACTACACTACCTTGGCAAGTTTTTTAAAAAATTGGCGCGTTTCGTCAAGATTTCAAAATGGTACAGCACTTGCTGCTTATTCATTCTTAAAAAAAATTTTTCATTTTTTATTTGCAAAAAACACCTCAGTTCACTTCAATCACTTTTACCAGAATAATGCTTTTTTGTACTCAAAAATCCATTTTACCAAGGTGTACGTGACATAAACAGAGGCACTAGAATCAGACACTGTTTGCCGTCAATAAGATTGAGACAGATCTACATTATACAAAATGGTACGCTACAATCTACGGTCGGTACGCTACGTTCCTTGTTTTACTCGCAACATCTCACAATTGTGCGCTTTTGTTACCCTGGACTCGAATAGTGTTGTGGAAATTATGTCAGTTATTATCTAGTAATAGGTACTAAAAACTTCACAAATTTTTGCCAACATTGTTCAGCAAATATCAACACTGGGAGCGTATAGTTACGAGAGAGCAAACTTCGTATACACGTTGCATATGGTTCGGGTCACGGGTGGTAGTTGTTTTGATTTAAAATTCGATGAGCAATGCTTTTCGGTATTCCAGTAGATCTTTCAATCGCACTGATCAAGCGCTGGAATCACATTCAATTCAATTTAATTTAAAACTACTTCGTTGTTATGTCCTTGGAGTCTCCCTTCTGCAGCGCCGCCATACGAGTACTATAGGCAATCGTCCTTGCGAGTATGATAGGTGTGCATAGATGAACACCCGGTGGTCATGGGTGATGCCCCACATTTGGGTACCTTTCGATCCACTGGAATACCGAAAAGCATTGCTCATCGAATTTTAAAATAGAAGTACTTCAGCCCGTACTATGTGCAACGTGTACAAAGTTTGCTACCTCGTGACTAAACGCTCCCAGAGTCGATATCTGCAGAACAATGTTGGCGAAAAATATGGAAGTTTTTAGTTCCTATTTCTAGATAATAACTGACAAAATTTTTACAACAATAATCGAGTCCAGGGTATCACAAAAACGCACGATTGTGAGAAGTTGCGAGTAAAACAAGGAACGTACCGTACCGAACGTATATCGTAGCGTACCATATTGTATAATGTAGATCTGTCTCACTCTTATTGACGGCAAACAGTGTCTGATTCTAGTGCCTCTGTTTATGTCACGTACACCTTGGTAAAATGGATTTTTGAGTACAAAAACGCATTATTCTGGTAAAAGTGATTGAAGTGAACTGAGGTGTTTTTTGCAAATAAAAAATGAAAAATATTTTTTACGAATGAATAAGTAGCAAGTGTTGTACCATTTTGAAATCTTGACGAAACGCGCTAATTTTTTAAAAAACTTGCCAAGGTAGTGTAGTAAATTTTTTTTTAAATATGAAGTGTCAAAGTTCGCTTAAAATTTTTTTTTTAAACATGACTCAGTCAAACTTTATTTTTCTTACGAAACTTACAAAATTTATTTTTAAATTTGTGATTGAAATCAATAGCATGGTTATTTAGGATTACATAAAAAAAATAAACACGTCAAAATTCGGAAATTTGTGACCACAGTAGCTAAAAATGTGGTCTAGGGTATCGATTTTCACTATTTTTCTAAATATTGCTATTATTACTTAACCAAGCGAGATAGATTTTTGTTCTTATTTTTTCCAGAACAGGTACAACCTAACCTATCACCCGTTACCCGCTTGACTTTGAGTTACGGGACACCCTGTATAGAGAGCTGCACTCTCTGATAATCTGGGTTAGTGTTGTTGCTGGCTGATATATGAGGAGGTTGAGGTACATATAGTGGGCGTGTATGGTGTCAGTGTGGCTATGTCATGCTGCCTAATTGGAAATTGTCATAGTTTATGCGATCGCCTGCAGCAGTTTATATAGTTGCATATCTTAATGCAGAAAATCCCAGGGTCTCCTGAGTCACAAAATAGTTAGAAATAGAAACATCATTATATACGAGTAGGTATATCTACATACATTCAATAAAAGCACCAGGCATCGAATTAATATTAATTTGGGCCAATTCGATTGAGTCACAAATAATTCGTGTTGAGTGTTTACACATAAATGTCAGTCAAACTGATATGCTTCTGTCATCGCTTATAAAATGTTGACTCTGATGCATTATAGTGTAAACAGTATAAACACACACGAAAGGGGGAATGGCATAGGCACACTCGCCGCTTTTAATATATTAGATATATTTTTATGTACTGCACTGCAGCAATGCATAAGCAAAGTAAGCGTGATCGACGTTGTCGTTGGGAGAGAAAATGCAATTAATTTGTGCCAGCCAATTGATTTGTTTAAGGACAATTTAATCAACGGCGTTATTTACACAGGAAAAATGTGATGTGCAACAAAATACAAAATAGTGCTGCACTTGTGCAACCCAGAAGCCAACACAAAGAGTCTCTTTAGTTCGAACTGCCTGCGCTATATACGCAGCCGCCTTTGCTGGCTTAGGTTCATACATTACATATTATGTGTTTTTGAAACTCTCTGATGGCGATGGTACTACTAATGTAGCAACAATTTTCTACATCGAAGAAGAAATTTTTTATGAAATTTATGTCTCAAAATCGTACAAAGAAACAATTTTTAAAAACGTGGACCATCTGAGTTAAAAAAAAACTCTATTTAAATAAAAGAAAACCAAATTGATTCAAAGAATACGAATTTAACGGTAATACATTGCGTATACTTAGGCTGTCAAAGTTAAAAGTGTCAGAAATAAACAATTGCCCACAAAAGCTGCATACCGCGTTATTAGAAGGTCTTGTGTTAGATTCCCAACCACCTACAATGTTTTTCACTGATATACTGCCTCTTGCAAGGAATTGAAAAAGGCTCCAAGAGTATCTCTTTTCATAAAAAAAAAAGTGCCTCTCACCTTAGCCGTTTGGATTCGGCAGAAAATTGAAGGTCGCTTCATTCCTGCAAATAACGATTGGTTGTTAATCACTAGGTCCTGGTTCTTCACGAAAAATTCTTTAATACTAGCAATTTCCAAGCATATGCTCAACTTTTCGTGTTGAGCAACTGCTCTGAGCATCCTCACTCCTCGTCTTGAGAAAAATATTAGTCCGATTAAATGTCATATATCTATTTAAATAACTATACTTCTGTTGGGATTATAAGTACAACTTAAAAAGTATCTTTAAAACGACAACACTGGACCCATGAGTTTGGATATACTGGAGTAGCACTTATATGTATAAGTAAAGTAATAAAAAAAAAAAACAGACACAATCACTATACGTTTAATCGAATCGAATCAAATGTATTTGTCGTGTGCTGTGACCAATAATAATTTCTAATTGAATCGAATTTAAGGTGCAATTGACAGTAATAATTGAAATCTGATTGGTTTGGAGGCTTTGATTCAGAGCCAGCATATACACAATGGCAAATACAGAGCAGCCCATGCATTCACAGAGTGAAATGAATATAAATTTATGACCTTGGAATGTAGAAAGGGATGCGGTTCAGTTTTGTTTATATATACCTACCTATACATCTACCTATAGATTTAATAGAAATAAATTGAAATTGTTTAATACTTAAGGCTAATAGATCAATAGTATGTTTGTTTATGTGTTGATTTTCTTTGTTTTATATGAACACAAAAATGCTGACTAAAAAAGAAAGCAGCTTGTGCTAACTTAATGAAAAAATAAAAAGTGTAGGCTTGGCAGCATTGGTATACAGTGATGGATCAATGGATGATCAATGCTAAAAAATATAATTCATGATAATATGTCTGTTTGGTAACTGCATCTTCTTGCTTCAAGTTGTTACTTTTCATTTTTTATCTATGGGATTTGACAGCAAATTGTGCTACTTCGTATACGACGTCGTACAACGTTTCAAATTACCAAACAGACATAATAACCATGTTCGTTTATTTCCCAAACACACCCATTTCTACCATTTTTAGCCCAAAAGACTGTCAAAGTTCATACAAAAAAAAATAAAACTGGTAGAATCTGCAGGCAGTTTCGGGCAAGTAAGCGAACAGTGATCACGATTTCTCCAATTAAATTTAAAAGAAAACTAAATTTTGGGATATTGTTCGTAATATGAAAAAGGGCTTCATTTTCTATGAAAAATTTAAAACATTGGGACAAATTTATCATTTTTGTTGTTTAAACTTAAAATGATTTATTATCACTGCTTTAATAATTTATCGGAATGCAACTTTGAACTCGAATATCTTCATAGTTAAATGTTTAATGAATGATACTTGTTTTTTATTTACATAAATGCCCTGAAATTTATATTTACAAAATTTATTTAATCTTATTCTTAAATAAATTAAGATATTATATTGCACCATTCTTCTGTTATAAATCTTCTTCTTCTAGAACGTTTATATAAATACTGACACACTCGTCATATTATGGGACAAGGTTCTTTCTTAAACAATGAATAAGATGAACTTGATTGACATTTTCGAAAAGTGAAATTTTACGCATAAAAAGCGTCGAGTTTTAATTGAATTTATCATTTCGAATTCATCTTCAAAAAGCTTAACACAAAAAAATATGAAATTTCAAATTGCTTTTCTTTTGTTAGTCATTGCTGTGATGAGTGCATTCGCACACCGTAAGTTATATTAATACTTCATACTTACCGATGATATATTTAATAAATTTCTTTACATATCTACATTCATACAGACTGTCCAAAAATTGATAGAGGTCCTTGCGCAGGTTATAAAATTGTATGGGGCTACAAAGATGAAACCAATGATTGCCATAAATTTGGCTATGGCGGATGTAAGGGCAATTCTAATAATTATCCAACTCGTGAAGAATGTTTAAAAGCTTGTCAACATTAAAACATCTACAATTTTTTTTTTAATGTAGTTGAATCAGTTTTTGAGTTGAAACAAAACGAAATTTTGGTAATAAAAATTCTAGTCTAAAATTAAAAAGTTTTCATTTAAAATAAGATAATTCCAAAGCAAAATAATATTATGTTCTTTAATAGAAATAGGAATTTATAGCAAAAAACACAAACAGCTTCCCATAATAATAATTACAAAAACAAATCGTCGCCATGATTGCAAGAACCAACTAACTCGATTTTTTTAATTTTTGAGGTGCATGGGTTTTTGCTACCTTGAATCGATTCCCATCCCAATTTTTACCCTTTACTACTACCAGTAGCACAGAAAAAATGTGGTGTTATTATTTTACCAGTATACCGACTGGCTACTATCATGCAAAAAAATGGAGTCTGCAGGAAGAGGCCTAAACGTTTTTTCGACTTTCTCAAAAATTCGAAAATTGAGTTAGCTGATTCTTGCAATCTATGAACACATACTTACATGCGTGTTTATATCCAACAGATGTATGTAATTTAAAAATATACAATTGGCTGCACATAGAAAAAAAAGGACAAATATAGGTAGAAGAAAACTGGTAATACTCAAAACTCAAAATATATTTCCTTTGCCATGAACATTATCCATGAGTCGGGAATATTGGTTTCTAAAAGAACTGTGCAGCGACGTTTTTGCAGAGGAAGGACTTTCATGATCGTCGTCCTGAGGCAATGATAAAAAAAACATCTGTGTGAGACGTGGCTCCTTAGCAGAACGTGGTTCCTTTACCATATGAACATGATTTCTGAGTCAGGAATATTGGTTTCCAAATGAACTATGCAGCCACGTTTGGAAGAGGAAGGACTCTCATAAAGCTGACAGATTTTAGAATTTGGTATCATGACACTTGTACCTTTTAACCGAATTATTCACATTTTGGTTATACTTTCAATACCCAAATTTTCTGTCACCTCTCTGAGACTATTATAGAATTATTTTCCTTAACGTACTGAAAAATTTCAAAATATCGATAGCTGAAAGTTCGTAAACTCCGAGTATGGACAATGTTTTTGGAAACAACCTAGTTCCATCGTACTTATAATAGAAATAATTCTCTTTATGTTAATGTTATTTAAAATGAAAAAAATCAATGAGAGTAAAAAGGAAAAAAATCAAAAACCAAGGAAAATTGATGAAAAAAATATATATTGTTCAAAAATTCATCTATCCAAGAAAAAAGCTTTAATCGAAAATTTTGCAAATACGGGTCTTTTAATTTTTTCTCTGCTTCTTGAAACTATAAAACTTATTTCTTAAAATCACCGTCCGGATTTTATCTGAATTTTTCCTCCCACGCCTATTTTTGATTTTTTCAAATGTTTTTATCTCGAGTTTAAGATTTTCTAGAATTTTCTTTTATATGTTTGTCTTTTTTGTATTTCTAAGATCTATAGATTTAAGAAACACAAAACTCTCTATCATTTTTCGTTTAGAAAATAGAATCTAGACCTTTCTCTTCGTTTATCTGAAATTCCGATTTAAAAAAATTCACGTATTTTAAAAATTTTAAATAAAGTTTCCCTTCATATGATATTTTTGTTTTATCACAAAAACGTACCATATGACCTCAGTCAGATAATTGAAAAAAAAAAAAAAACAAAAACCGACCTTTAAAGCGTAGCAACCCTATGACTTGATCATATTTCACCAGGCAACCCATGCGCAAATTGTTAGTTTAGACACTACCTAAAAAACTGTACACTCCTTAGCTGGTAACTCGATGAGGGTAGGCCGTTCTATAGCGGGATCTTCTACTATAGTAAAGTACATAACTAACGTTTCAATTAAAATAAGTTCAACAAATATCCAAAAATAATTTGCAAAAAAGACCTTTTTAAAGAATAAAACCGGTTTTCCCCGAATAAAACCATTTTGAATATCACCCGACAATTAAAATCAACTGTTAAACACGAAGGCTGTGAAATAAAAATCACCACGTACACTTAGAACCAAAACAAAAGCTCAAAAGAACACTGAAAAATGAAAATTGGTTAAAATTTATAGTGTCCCTTTTAATTTGGCAACCCTGCACTGTATATGGATGATTTAAAAAACGGATTGGTTTCAACTACAAAAATCGATCAAGTTTTTCTTGAAATATATTTTGATTTTTGAGTATAACCAATTTTGTTTACCTATATTTGTACTTTTTTTACAAAACAAAATGTATACATACATACAAAATTAATACAACTTTATTCTTGAATAAATAAAATTATTGCACTATTCTTCCCTTTCATACAAAATACAATGTTTCATCCAGAGTGTTTACCAATGTAAATAATATTGACACACATGTCATAATGGGCCAAGACTTTATCAATTAAAAAGATGAACTTAAAATCCATTGATTGTAGCTTAAAATTATTACAATGATATTATTGATTGACTCTTTTAAGGCAAATTTTACTTATAAAAAGCACCGATTTTTCATTAAGTTCATTAGTTCGAATTCAACTTCGGAAACCTAAACTAAAAAAAAAAACATGAAATTCCAAATAGTTTTTCTTTTGCTAGTCATTGCTGTGATGAGTGCATTCGCACACCGTAAGTTATACTACACCTCATCATATTGGAGATGTTTTTTTAACAAATATTTCTCTATATTTCTCTATATATGTACATGTATACAGATTGCCCAAAACCTGATAGAGGACCTTGCGACGGAGACATACTTGTATGGGTCTACAAAGATGAAACCAATGATTGCCATTTATTTAGTTATAGCGGATGTCAGGGAAATTCTAATAAGCATTCAACTTATACAATTTGTAAACAAGCTTGCGGACATTAAAACTATATCTTTTGATATATAGTTAAATCAATTTTTGTTTTTTTAACTAAAATTTGTTTAAAAAAAAAAATAAATACCTACACTAAACAAAATCTAAGATACAATCAAGATGTTTTCCTTTTTTGGTTTCAATTTGAAATCAAAAACTTATAAGTACATACATAATTTAAAAGCAACTGTAATATTAAATTTATTGTTAGGTTCCAAAAAATAATGGGGTCGTATCGCGAAAGACTATAAAGCGATAGGTACATCAACGGAGTTCTAACTGAGAGACAAATGAAACGATTTTTCCAAGTCTCGAGTTTTTCTGCATGAGAAAACCATAAAAAACGAAACGGTCTCTTGAAAATAATAATTTAAAATCCAACATCGAATTAATACTTTTCAAGAACAATTTTTTATTTGACTTCATATATTATTTGAATAGAAATTCAAAAAGGAGAATATAGATAAATGTTATGTGTTATGTGCATTTGCCACAGCTTCAAATTATTGTGTTTGGCATAAATGTACTTGTACATACCTACATTAACCTTAAGCCTAGAAATGTTTAACAATCTTCTGGAAAAATCAGACTGAAAATCCATCGTATGAAACAATTTCAAGGTTGGATTTGGATTAAGTGCATCAAAAACAGGCAGCGATAATTGAGAGCGAATAAATATATGTAAACCGTAAACGTGTTATTAAATCTCAATTAATCAATTAATCTCAAACGTGTTATTAAGGGCTAGATTCACAGTGAAGTAAGTGTCACTTAAGTGCCGAATATGGAAAACTAATTCCGAATTTCACAGTGTAAACTTATCGGAATAAGCGACACTTAAGTCTCCGATATTGGCCACTTAAGTTCCACTTACTCAGGTAGTAAAACTGCGGCTTAAGTGCCAAAATGGGAAAATTAAGTGCCACTTATTTTGTTAAGTGTGCACTGTGAAACTGGCCCTAAATCTCAATTAAAATATTGTCTTTTATTTAATGAATGAAACTTTCATTGAAATCCCTAAAAGAGGATGAATAAATTAATTTTTTGTATCTTAAATTTCCCTTTTTATACATGCCGAATTTAATTTTATAACTTGTTTAAAAGTGTTTAAAATATTGCAATCAAATTGTAGTAAACCGCTTAAAAGAAAGAGTCATTAGCGCCTCTTCAAATTTGTTACTTTATAGCGGCCATGTTGTTAAAGCAACATCTGTCAAATTTGTTGTGAATTTTTCATTAAAAAATCGTGCTTAGCAACGAAGATCACTTTTGGGTGAATGAATGTGTATAAACAAGCGAAATTGTAGGATTTGAACCGATACCAAACCACACGAAATACTCCAGCACCAAATACATCTCGAGAAAGTCACTGGTTCGGCGCGGATTTTCTTCTAGATGAATCATTGGGCCGTACTTCTTCCAAAACGAAACTGTCATTGCAATATCCGTCAACTGTCAAGATGTTTGACGTAGGCAACTTTCTGTGACCTTAACTGGATGATGTGAATATTAACGACAAGAAGTTCCAAATATACAATGCTACGTGGAACAAAGTGTAAATATGTACAGTCAAAACTTTAAATATTTATATTGATATTTAAGTTATTTATTAGTTTTAAATCAATTATTAAAGGAAGTACATATATGTAGTATAATGCTTAGCGAGTGAGGTAATAAGAATTAAGCATGTGACGAATGATATTGCAACAAAGTATTTTTTAGTTTGACGAGTATAGGTGTTGTAGTAACCTGGCGGGCAAGCCACATTGCACACAGCACATGCCACACTAAAGGAGCTCGCAGGGCATAGCTATCTTTCATTAATTTAATTATGTATTTTATTTATTCCAGAGAAGTTTTTTTCACTTAATGTTAAATCTGAAAAAAAATTGCAAAAAAAGGAATATGTTAGACAAATTGATTCCGAAAGTGATGGTGAGAGTGCCTATGAGCCTATTAAGTTATTAGCGTTCGTTGACGGTTGAAAATAGCGGTGAATATGTCATGAAATATTGTTTAAAATTAGTCGATATGAATTTTAATTAAATTTAAAAATATATTGCCCTTGTCGAAAAACCATACTTTACAACAGCCTGTTTAACTTTTTGGATTATTAAAAAATTTATAATTCTTTTGTGGTTGTGAAATTACGTTATATTACTACTCTTTCTAATTTTGTCGATTACAACCTTGAACTGGTGTTTTTTCTGATCGGTACTCTTTATATCTATATATATATACAAATCACCATAATTGCTTTTTCTGCATGCTGATGGCCTACAAAATTGAACATAATATCTCTTTTTGTATATATGAAATTAATACAATTTTATTCTTAAATAAATAAGATTATTGCATAATTATTCTCTGTCATACAAAATATACAATGTCTTCATCAAGAACGTCTATATAAATAATATTTACACACATGTACCTAATTATGGGCCAAGACTTTACCATATTAAAAAGATGAACTTACAATCCATTGAATATAGTTTAAAATTATTACAATGATATTATTGATTGACTTTTGAAAATTTTTGCATATAAAAATCCCAGATTTTTTATTAAGATCATCAGTTCGAATTCAACTTCTGAAACCTAAACTAAAAAAAAAACATGAAATTCCAAATAGTTTTTCTTTTGCTAGTCATTGCTGTGATGAGTGCATTCGCACACCGTAAGTATATACTACCTCACCAATCACCATATTGGACGATGTATTTTTAACAAATATGTCTCTCTATATTATACAGATTGCCCAAAACCTGATAGAGGACCTTGCAAAGGAAACATACTTGTATGGGTCTACAGAGATGAAACCAATGATTGCCATTTATTTAGTTATGGCGGATGTCAAGGCAATTCTAATAGACATACAACTTATGAAATTTGTAAAAAAGCTTGCGGACATTAAAACTATTTCTTTTTATATAGCTAAATCAATTTCTGTTCTCTTAACTTTAATTTGTCTAAAGAAAAAAAATAAATAAATAGCTACATTAAACAAAAACTATGAAACAATAAACATATTTTCCTTTTTTGCCTTCAATTTGAAATTATAAGTAATTTCAAAGCAACAGTATAGGTACTGTAATATTAAATTTATTGTTAGGGTTCATTTTTTCGAGCCTCGAGTTTTCGGGGAAAAATAATCATGGACAAAACCATGAAAAACGAAAAGGACCCTTGAAATTACTAATTTAAAAGTCAACATGGCCCCATGAAAAACTATAGTAAGTGCAAATATGCTATTTTTCAGGAGAGAGGTTCAAATTTTTTGAGTCGATGCGGCGGTTTTAATGACATAAATAAATCAAAACAGTATATACTAAGTTGACTTAGTAGTTAGTATAGTCTTGCATGGGACCATCGATTTGATATATATGTATATGTATATGGTATTACCTAAGATAATTTATTTCAACTTATAACATTAACCTTATAACCTTTGTTTATATTGAAGTTTTTTAAGAAAGTAGTTTTCCGGTCAAATTATCCACACTCCATTAAAGATAATTATGTCATTAAGAACATTCCAATAAGTTTTCAATTCATTCACTTCCCATTATAGTAAAATGATTTTCTTTTATTTGCACCTTTAAATTTAAATAAATGCTTTTTA
Organism: Epistrophe grossulariae; assembly: GCA_929447395.1. Taxonomy (NCBI): domain Eukaryota; kingdom Metazoa; phylum Arthropoda; class Insecta; order Diptera; family Syrphidae; genus Epistrophe; species Epistrophe grossulariae. The sequence goes on from OV839566.1 coordinate 2,295,333, forward strand.
AGAAAAATCTCAAGATTGTTACCTATTTTGACTTATTATATCTTTCACTAAATGAGTTTTAATGAAACGTCTTTTAATTCACTCTCAAGTCTCAATTAGCGTTGACAGTCGATATTTTGTTTGTTTATTTCTCTTTTTGTATAAAAACAATTTTAACAATTTTCTAGGAAAATCAGACTGAAGGGAATCTCCATTGACATCCCTAAAAGAATGAATAAATGAAATTTGTTTTAATTTTAAATTTCCCTCTTTACACACAGAATTTAAATTTAATAGAGAGTCAATGAATAAGCCCTTAGTGTGATACTTATTTAAAAATGCTTAAAATTATGCAATCAAATTGTACTTAACCGCTTAAAAAAAAGAAAATTGTTAATTAAGAGTCATTATAGTCATTTTAAATTTGAAATAATAAAAATACAAATACATTGCGGGTTCGGTGCGGATTTTCTCTGGAGTAATCATTGGTCCGTACTTCTTATAAAACGAAACTTTCATTGCATTGAGATCTAAACTGGATGATTTGGATATTAGAGACATATGAAGTTCCAACAGTACAATGCTACATACCATCACAGCACAAGTCACACGAATGAATTTCGAGCATATAGTTATCTCACGCGAATTATCATACAATTTAACGCCTTCAAACTTCTTTTTTTAGTACATATCCTTATAAATCGAAAGTCTACATGCAATAAAACCACAAGCAGTTTTATTAAAAAAATTTCATTAATTTACTTATTTTATTTATTCCAAAGAAGTTTTTATTTACTTAATGTTGAATAAAAAAAAAAATTGCAAAAAAATGGAATATAATATGATATAAGGCGTGTTTTTTTTGCAATCCCGGGGGAATTGGATGAAAAAAACGACGTCGGTGCTAAACAATGTACATATACATGTTAAATGCAACAACAACTAATGCCCTGCGGGCTTAGCTAATCCCAGAGAATTCTCGGGGCCTAACTTAAGCGCGCCGAAAAACTGTATTACCGGCGTGAATTACTTGTTATCGATAGTTTGTATGAAAACTCCATTTTGTTTCTGTGATGGCATCTCTATAATCCCCGCTGTCGTTTTTTATCAATAAATTCCCCCCGGGCTTGCAAAAAAACACGCCACTGGACAAGTTGACCCCAAATGTTTTTGGTGAGAGTGGCTATATGAGCCTATGAGTGTTCGGTGAATGTCCTAATGTCATAAAATACACATCTGGTCCAAATGGAATGTTTTAAAAAAGTGTGTGAGTCATATGTCTATGCCACTGGGTGTTCTTTTTAATTGTTCATTGTCTTCGGGAAAGTTTCCTTACGCTTTGAAAAAATCTTTCATAATTCCTCTTCATATAAGAAAGGAAGAAGAGATAAAATTGATAACATACTATCGTCCCATAGCTAAATTGTCAGCTATTCCAAAATTGTTCGAAGAAATTATTTGCAAAACTTTAAGCTTTTACACCAAATCTTTCATTGTTCCTCACCATTATGGTTTCTCCAAAGGTCGTTCGACTGTCACTTTTCTCGTGGAGCTAGTAGAGACTTGTATAGAGTCCTTCAAAAATAAAAAACAAATTGATTGCGTATACTAACAGATTTTAGTAAGGCATTTGATAAACTTTCTCATCATGTTTTGCTTAAAAAATGAATAAGTTTGGTTTTAACGTCAAATTCCTCGCTTGGCTCAAATCGTACTTGCTTGACAGGTCATATACTGTAAACTTTAATGGTTATCATTCAAAAAGTTTCATTGTAAACTCGGGAGTTCCCAAAGGAAGCCATTTGGGTCCAATTCTATTTATATTATTAATAAATGATTTTCCATCAGTTTTAAAATACTCAAAATGTCTTATCTATGCAGATGATGTAAACTTATTTAAAAACATTTCTAATAATCTTGACTGTGAAAAGCTTCAAATTGATCTAAATTCTTTCTATAACTGGTGTGCACGCAATTGTTTGTATTTAAACATCAACATACAAATTTAATGGCGCTAATTTGTTAAATGTGAATGTTTGACAAAAAACTTGAATTCACGCAACATATTAATATAACTTCCAATAAGGCCAATTCAATATTAGAGTGGATTAAAAGAGAATCACGTCAGTTTTCTGACCCCTACGTTATCAAACAACTGTTTATTTCATTTGTTAGACCCATCATTGAATATGCTTGCCAGGTGTGGTCAGTGGTCTCCCTATTATACTTGCCATAAAATCAGAATTGAACAGATTCAAAATTTGTTTTTGAAATTTGCTCTCAGAGGTTTAGGCTGGCAGAATCCATTGAATCTTCCTCCATATGATAACAGGCTCAAACTTATTGACTTATACCTATAGTCTTGAGAGTAGACGTTCTTATTTATGTTTTTTTTTTTATTGTTAAACTTATTGATGGTAAAATCGATGCTTTAAACCTTTTGTCTCGAGTTAATTTTAATGTTCCAAAGCGGAATCTAAGAGGTCTACCTGACCCTATTTATATAACGCACTATCGTACCAACTACGAAGAAAGTTCACCACTAAATAATATGTTGAAATTGTATAACGTCAACCATAAATTATTAATTAATACTTCTGATGTATCAAATACCGTTTTTAAAAAGAATTTTTATAATGTATAGTTTTAAGAAAACATTGTTCGCTAGATATTAATTAGCTTGATTCAAATAAATAAAATGTTGTGTCCAATAAAAAAAAATTATTCGATATTTTGTAATTACATTTAAAGAATTGTGCTTGTCGAAAAACCATACTCATTACCTTAACATCTGCAGCCTGGTTAAAATTTTGGATTTTTATAATTCTTATGTTGTTGTTAAATTACGTTATATTACCAATCTATACCTATTTACCTATATTGATTTTATCGAATAAAACTTCGAACTCGCCCTAATTATGATCGAAGGTACTGTTTGCAAATCACAATTATTGCTTTTTATTTACATACGGATGGCCTTAAAAATAAAAAAACATATCCCATTTAATATACAAACAAAATAATTAAATGTTATTCTTAAATAATTATAATATAATTGCTCCATTCTTCTCTGTCATACAATCTTTATAAAAAAAAAGTTTATACCTACAAATATTGACACACAAGTCTTGATGGGCCAAGGCTTTATCAATTAAAACATTGAATATAGTTTAAAATTTTTACAATAATATTATTGATTGATATTTTTAAGGGAAATTTTAGGTATAAAAAGCTTCGAGGTTTTAATGAGTTTATCAGTTCGAATTCACCTTCTGAAACCGGAACTAAAAAAAGACATGAAATTCCAAATTGTTTTTCTTTTGCTAGTCATAGCTGTGATGAGTGCATTCGCACACCGTAAGTAATAATATAGCTCATTGAGCGGGATAATTGAACGGTGTATTTTTAACAAATATTTATCTCTATACATAATATATGTATACAGATTGCCCAAAAGCTGATAGAGGACCTTGCAAAGGAAACGTAATTGTATGGGTCTACAAAGATGAAACCAATGATTGCCATAAATTTAATTATGGCGGATGTAAGGGCAATTCTAATAAATATCCAACTCATAAAAGTTGTGTACAAGCCTGCAAACATTAAAACATGTAAAAAATATTTCTTTCAACTTTAATTTTGTCTAACATAAAAAAATAAATAAATAAAACAAATACTAAGATACAACCAACATGTTTTGCTTTTTGAATGTTTAAATTAAAAACTTTTAAGCAATTTCAAAGCAACGTATTAAATTTATTGTTATAGGGTTAAAAAAAATACTGCGGAGCCGTATTGCATAAGACTAAAACGATGGCAAAACATACTTCCCACAATCTGCGTAAATACATTATGAAGGTATGTACATCAGCGAAGTTCTAACTGAGAGGCGAATGAAACGATTTTTCCAAGCTCGAGTTTTAGGGGCCCAATTAAATCCGAGGAAAAAAATAATCATGCACAAAACCATGAAAAACCGAAGGACACTTGAAATTAATATTTTAAAAGTCAATACAGAATTAATACTTTCAAAGAACTTTTTTTTATCGAAATATTTGCAAGACCAAATAGTGGAAGAAAAAGTCTATATCGACGGTTAAAATGCAGAACATCGTATAAGTCGTTTCTAAATTTTTTTTTCAAAAAACCTGACAAACTTTTTATGGCGATCTATATTAAGAGATTTTTAATTCTGACTTTTTTTGTAAAATTTTGGAATTGGTTGTTTTTTTTTTTTTTAATTTTTCGACTTACGAAATCATATATACACTTTAACCGTCGATATATAGATAATTATTTCGTGTTGTCACAGTTTCGAATTGTGATATAATGATTTAATGTAGCAAACCAAAAAAAGTGTGAAGTGAAATTAGATTATGCTTTTCCGAAGACCGGCCAAAAATTGTTATGGGGTATGGATTTATGGCAAATTTTTCATTGTAAATTTCGTTCGGAATTTTTCCAATATTTTTATTATTTAAATATGAAGGTTTCATTGAAAATTTTAATTGTTAATTTTGAGCCATTTTGCAAATCGAATATAGTTATTAATTCTAATTATTATTTATACAATTGTTATATTTACCCAAAAAATGTCATTTTGGCCGAATACACCTAAATCACATAGTTTAAGCTATATAAATAATAATTGAGCCATCCAGCATTATATTAGACAATAACCCATTATGAGAATTGACTAACCCCGAAAAATAAAACAATACTGATCCTAATAATGAAAACAGTGTTTATGCTTTTCTTCCTTAGATATAATATATGTTTGTTTATTTTTCATGTATAGATGCTAGGCATTTTTTTTTGAAAGCCCAGGGTATTTGGATAAAAAAAAACGACATCGGTATTAAACAATTTACATGTGAAATGCAACAACAATTTATCCCCTGCAGGCTTAGGCTAATCCCAGAGAATTCGAGAAACACCTACTGTCTTTTTTCTTTATTTTCACTACTATACCTTACCATTTGCAAACCTGAAAAGCCATTAATTATCAAGTCAGAGTTTCTATATCCATAAAGGAAACCCCGATGTAAAACTAGTTCCAATGTTGTTTTTGTATTACGTGTTAAAACCGTAGATAATAAAACTCTGCTACTGGCATCAAAATAAAAATAAATTTCGCTTTCAAAACCTTCCAAAAATTAAAATTAAAATTTTCAAGGATCGTTTTCAATGAAAGCTGTAACTGGCACCTAAGAGAGTTGCCAATTTGTACGACTTTTATATATAATAATGAGTTTTTCGGGAATTGAGTATGAAGCTTTCAACTAACCAACAATTTCTGAAGGAGGGTTTTAATGGTCAGGAAAATTATTTCTCTAATTGCTAACTGTGCACTACATTCATCAGCAATGTGACCAAAGACCAACATCAACAAATTGTTTCCGGGACCCGTAGAGTCTTAAAACGGCGCTGATGTATATTAAATATATACCATTTTCTCTGTGGGTGTTTATTGAACTATATCTAAGAGAGCTATATAAATTCATTATTCGAATGCCGTTTTGATTAAAATATATGTAGGTATAATTAATAATAATCTTTTAAGATTATGTGATATCTTTACTTTATAAGATTCATTTTAATATATAAATTAACCTTTTTAACTCAAATATTTGCTTTTGTAATTATTTTATTTGAGTAGGTTGTTATTAATATAAACAGAAAATAAATATTGTTCTGTGTTCAAAGTAAATAATATATATACATATGTATACTTCTGCGTAAATTAAAACACCTGATTAAATTACAACCTCCGGAAAATGCTTCCTTTTTTCAATGAACTTTTGTTTTTAATGGCCCACGAACCATTAGTACATATTTAATTTATTTACTATAAAAAGTCAAAAATTCCAGAAATTTTATATCAGTATAATATCAGCTGTTGCGACTGCAAATTGAATACATTTTCAAAAAAAATTAATTAAAAAATAAAATGAATTCAAAAATATTATTTGCTTTTTTGTTTCTAATTGTTAGTGCCTGTGCATTGGGTATGTATTATAGTATTGAAGTCATTAGATTTGAAAAAAATTACAAAAATCAATTTAAAACCTTTTTAAAGATTGTTCTTCGAAGCCCGAAACGGGTCCCTGCAAAAGAAATACCACATATTGGGCCTATCACAAAGACACAAACTCTTGTGAGACATTTATTTTTGGTGGATGTGGAGGCAACGATAATCGATATGAAACCCGCGCTCAGTGTGAAAGAGCTTGCAAGCGTTAAAATTTTGTTAATAGAAGTTAAATTAAATAAATTTAAGTGCATCTCATCTTAGATAAAAATGTTATTTAATTTTTGTAAACATTTTTTTTTTAAGAATTTGTCTTTTTCATAAAACTATTAAAAAGTTATTAAATTTGCGCAGAAAACTTTATTTTTTTTAAATCAAGAAAAGAAAACACCTTGTTAAAATTGTTTATTTGTTAATATTATCAGAGTCACCTAGAAGCTTCCGCAAAATATTTAAATTATTGTCCCGTTTTCAAGAAAATATAAAAAAAAAACACCCCAATGAAAGTTACTCTCACAGGTTTTTGAAAAATTACCTGTATGTATACTAATATAGACCGTGTCCTTAATTGTTAACATGAAACAAATTAAAGAGTTGTTGTTGTTGTTGTTGAAAAATTCAATGAAATTGACGGAATAAAGAATGGTCAAGCCTAATAAACTGACATTCTAGTATGAATAATACAATAAATAATAATAATAACTTAATAGTCTGGTCCATTACCGATCTTCCAACCTCTACCCCTCTGATACGTACTACGAATTGAAGTCTATCGAAATTACGTATAGAAAAAAATGGAGGCGGAACAAGACAGCATACTTAAAGGCGCTTAGAAAAATGCTGATGCTCCAAATGCATTTGATAAACAAACAAGCAACACATCTCGACCTGAGACGTCAGTGGTCATAAGCAGTGGAATGCGTAGTGCATACGACTTCTAAGACTGAGCTAATCTGATATATGCGTCGGTTTGATTCCTATGGTGTGCACTGTGCATGTAGAAATTTTTTCATAACAAAATTGGATTAAAGCTCAGCACCACTAACAAGGAGACTGATGATAGGGCTTGGCATCCCGTGAAATAGCTATATCTCCAGCCAAAAATAATTAATTAAAACGAATTATAAATTAATTCCTATAAACAATTGGTGCGGTAGCACCTTTAAGTTGTTGTTGTTTGTTGTTCAAAAATTCAATGAAATTGACAGAATAAAGAATGGTCAAGTCTAATAAACTGATATTCTAGTATGAATAATACAATGAATAATAATAATAATAATAAATTAAAGTCAATTTCGTAAAAATAAGCTTTTTCTTAAAGAACAACAGTTATACGTTTTTGTTTAATTTTACTTTACCTATTACGCTTGAACAAAAGTATATATTAAGTCGAATCCGAATCAGTGATATATAATATGTAGGTACATATAGCTTTTCTTAATTAAAATAACTTTCTTTTTCTGTGATATTTCGAAATGTTCACTGCTTCTGCTTTTAATTAAGGCCAGCTGCGTTTTTACAGAATAAAAACAATTATTTTCTAAAACAAATTTTAAAATAGTTTGCAAAAGCAATTTATTTAACTAAAATTCAACTAGATATAAGTTTTGTATTGCGTTGTAAATCTAAAAATATAATATCTTAATTGAAAAGAACTCCACATAACACCCTCATCTCGATGCTCCTTTACCTATACACTTTTATACACCCAACGCCAGTGGTCTCATGATATACTCTACATATTATATTGCAAACGATTTAAGTAATTGCAAACCCACATCATCAGCAAGTCCCAACCAGCAGATACCTAATTTTATAACCCGGGAAACTATGGCATTCCTATAGAAAGGAAAATACCTCCCCACCTTATACGTATATATACATACATATTTACGGTTTTATAAATATACACTTTAAAATGTCCAAAAACAAATGTGAATAATAATTTTTTAATTTATTTGAATTATTTTCCAACTTTTGTGAATTTATTACCCGAACACGCTCCCCTCATCACAAACCATCCCGCATCATCATCGGCTTCCTCTCTAGACTGTTTCAGCTTAATTTGTGCGAATAATTTGCACCTGAGCTTGAGCGGAATGACGAAGTTAACCCCGGAAGTGAGAAAAAATAACCTCCCCATGATATCAGGTATATAGTGTATGTGTGTAGGTAGATGGAAAGGACAAACATCATGATGGTCCTAGGTGCTGTGCTGGGTACTGCCCCGGAAAGCTTTCATAGATTTTCATTACGAAATGAAATTTAAAATAATATTTTCTGCACATCTCCCATCATCATCAACTCATGCCATCCCCATAACCAATGGAGTTTTCAATTTCACCCTTTATATTACTGGTGCGGTGGCAATCTGGAAAGGCAACAACCTATACCTAACCCTCTCGTTTAAATTTGTTATTCCGTGCATCATTGTTTGGGGATGTTTGTTGTCATATTATATAATAGTGCTCTCTTGTTGCTGAACGGAGTCCATTTGCGTATACCCTTTTAAAAGGCAATCCATATTTTTGTATGTAAGTACATTCCCCAAAATGGAGCACACACATCATCTGCAGTGGTCGGTTATGGTCATAGGTCCGAACTCCGAACCTCACTCTTTATACCTTCACGTTTATTGAATCATCGCTGAGCAGTGACGGTAATGATTTTGTGCGTTTAAAATGCAATTTCCACTCCAAATCTAATCCGGTCGTCCAATTCCGATGGACGGACCTGTAAAGTCATGGTTACCACTTTAAATATATTTTTACTGCTTTTAATGTTCGCTTAAACAATTTTAAAAACTTTCAAAAGTTATTTTCAAAAAGATGATTGAATTTAATGCAACTTTGAAAACTTTATTTTCATATTTTTTTATATCTGCTGAAAACAAAATCAGCAGACTAAATGAAGTAAAAATAAATAAATTTGCAATTATAAGAGCTCGTTTCACAATGTCTCAGTAAAGCTCTGATAAGTTAATAAACACATAAATATTAGAACAGGGTCATGTTTTTTCATTTATTCAGCATATTTTAGGGATTTTAATGGGAGCTTCGTTTAAATAATCAAGTATTTAATTTAAAAGCACTTTTAGCTAAAACGCCAAAATCCACATTTTAAGAGGAATTTTTATACCCCTTATTGAAATTTAAAAAAAATGAACCACCCTTATGACCAATTGCTGTTGTTTCGGTCAATATTTACAGCATACTATCAGATAATACAGCTATATCTTGTAACTGATCTGACTGCTTTGAAATGAGTCTTACGAGTCACGACTGAAATCTTCTGGAATCACCGTTACTTTATTCAGGTTTTAAGGCAAAAACGTAGACAGGTAAATTTTGAAAATAAAATTCGAAAAAAAAATTATAATTTTTTCAAAATTTTTAATTATCGATACTCTTTATAAATTTTAATCGGATGCTGGAAGTCTTTTAGTTTTTAAGAAAATTGAAACGAAAATTACTTTTTTCGGCGTTAAGCAATTACGCTCAATCGATTTGGAAATATCGCCCAAAAAAATTCTGAACAATTGTCATTGTTTTTTTTTTTTAAATAACGCCTAAATATTAGAAAATAACGCCCAAATAATAATAAAACTCAATACTAACATTTAGGTACAATATGGATTTTTGAAAATTAAAACGGCGTATAAACAGTGAGGTATTCTTTAAATGCAAAAGAAACTTTGCATATACATCCAGCCTCGCACCTAAACCAAATCCTATAATGTGCCCAAGCAGAGGGTTGCATGCATACATACCTCAATGTTTATGCGCTGCGACTTTTTTAAGATTATCTTATCCTTGAAATTTCAGTTTGGAAATATCGCCTTAAATTTAGGAAAGAACGCCCAAATTAAAAAAATTTTGGAAATATCGCCCAATATTGAGGAAATAACGCACAAATTTTACAAAAACAATTTACATTGAAAACATTTGGGCGATATATCCAACTTAAGATTTGGTAAAATATAAATTTGGTCAATATATTTTTTGGTCGATTTGGGCGTTATTTCCTTAGGCGTTATTGCCTAACGCCCTTTTTTCTTAGAAACATTACTAGCAATAACATGATATTGTAATAACATGATGCTTTAATATTCATTTTCTGTTTTACATAATTTACCTAAAGGGGTGGGCGAATAGAATGGGCCAAAGTCTTAAAATCAGGTTCATATAATGTCCAACAGTAAAAAATTGATGCGCTTTTAGTGCAAAATGCACAAAAAATAAAACCATTAACTCTTTCGATTGGTTTATTTCGAAAACGATTATGTTTATGGAAAAAGGTCTAATATGTTTTTTTTAGGAAATTTTCTAAGCTACAAATTATTTCTTAACATTTTTTTTGTACAACTAACCATTTGGGAGTTATTCCTGAAAAACCCTTTTTGGGGGCCTTGCAACCCTCCGTAAAATTATTAACGGTGCTCATATCTATAGGGGCTTTTGACAGTTTTAAAAGAACACCATGAGGAGGCTGTATACATACAGTAGACCAAAATCCAGCTTTCCGGCGATTATTTCTTAATTTGGTTGTTTTTATTGTCTTTTCATTTTCATGCATATAATTAAAAGTTTATGCTAAGAAATTCTGTAGTAAAAGCATTTACTGTATCCAATCAAAATATTTATCCCATGTGAATTAATATTCATCGTTTTAATATAGTAAAATAGAAAATCTATAGTGGTAACCATAGCCTTTTAGTTCTCGTTGTCATCCAAAATAGAAAATGGAAAAAGTGCAACCATATAAACTTATCATCTAGATAGATAAGTGCGCTCTGCACAATATTCTACTAACATCCAATTTGTGCGCGGCTCTGTGGCATATCTGTTTAACCAGCAGAGTCATTCGGACACTGGGCAAATTGCTGATGATGGTGTCATAGTATCGAAGCCTTACACTATATACGTACACAACACACTGATGACATTTCACGAAATTTTAGCAACAAATTACATTATTCGCCATGATACCTGGGTATTATAGCGTTGATAAAGCAAATGGAATCAGATTTTGGAATCTAAAATGAGCTTTCAAGTCCCAGACATAAGAGGAAAGATAGCGATATAGGCCTTAGGTCAACGCCGACACGGTTGTCGTTTGGTCTATAATACTACAAACTATATATGGTCGTCGTGTTGCCGTCAACATTTCAATTGAATAATTGAAAGTTTTAAGTGTGACTATTTTAATCTGGTCTATACGTCTCTGCTATATACTACATTTGTATATGTAGTCCGGTGGTTCGAGTTTCCGTGGGGGCTTGTGATGCAAGGTCGTTTGAGTTGGAGCTGCTTATATAGTAGTTATCTAGTGGCAAATCGGATAGCTTCGTGGGTGGATGGTTTAGTGATTTATGATCATTAGTCTACACAGTCTATACGTTCTGCGTATAAGATACATTTATGAAAATAAACAAAAGTTTTTTTAAGGGCGCATAACGGAAAAACATTCAAATGCAGTTATCTTACTTATGTATATAAAACAAAGAAACAGAAAAATTTTACACAATTTACACCTATATATAAAGTTTTTTAAAAAAAACTTTAAATTAAATTAATACTTCTCTGTCACGCGCTTGGAACCCTTGAGAGGAGAGGCGCTAAGGTAGAATCCTTCAGACTCAAAAAAGAACGTAAAACTTCTTTTAAAGCCAGAAATTAATTTTTTTTATTTTATTTCGAATCAAGTTGTTTAAAAAAAAATTGAAAAATAAATTTCAAAAAATTTGTTCAAATTGATTTTTTTTTTCTCCAGAATCTCACATTAAGTACAGATTATTTTTGGTTTTAATATTCAATATATCCTTTTACCAATTTTAGGTCAAATGTAAAAATTCATGATTGTCTTTCTATATAGATTTTGAGAAAATTGTTTTTTGTTTAAATAATTAAATTTTTGTCTGTAATTTAAGGCAGTTATAGAAAATTTCCTCTCCCAAATTAAGGAGTATGGGGATTGACAAAAGACCCATAGGTACTATTTTTTTCTTAATTCAATCAAACCAACATCGCTCTAGCTTTTTTTTGCAACTAATGTGAATATCCCTATATTTAAACGGGATAGCTGCCGGTCACAAGTAAAAAAAAACGAGAAGAAGAAAATGAACTCCGCCAACACTTTGAACAGTCCCGGCCCCTCTTTTGGCTCTGCAGGATTATTCCAAAATGCTTAACTTTTATTTTAATACAGAATGCAAATACCGGGTTGATCCGAATTTATGATGTTTAGTCTTTGTCTTAAATTTTGGATTCAGTATGATTTTGTCATTATTCTCAAATTATTACTTTTAGTTTTATTGGTAAATGGTTAGGCCAAAGTATGCCATATGTCCAACGCCTTCATAGCCACACTTTATATTTCCAAAATAATAAATGACTTTAATGATGTCATATATTATGTTTGTGGGGCTGCTGCAGAAAAACAGTGCATCCATCGTCGCGGTCGTCCGGATGGGAATTTCATTAGAAAATAAAAACGTGTGTAACTGGATGACCGGACCGGATGGCATAGGAGAGAGAATAGACTGTTGTGTGTGTTTTAATTTAGTTAATTCAAATTAATCAAGGGAAATTGCATTTTACTGCATATGAATGCGCATAAATTAGCGTAATTGGTGATAGTTGTTATAAGCATCAGAACAATTCTTGCTATAGCAAACAGTACAACATATGATGAAAGAGGAAGCACTTTCTTCTTTGACGTTCTCATCAAACTGCTGAAGATAAAAAAAAAACTATTTATAAATATTTTAAATATATATGTATGACGGAAGTCCCTTAAGTATCTTTGTACATAATCTTTGTTTCACCCAAAATTTTAAATAAACACACATCTGTGACATTGTTTATACCTATAGTCACTTTTTAATAGCAAAATTAGCGACACGAGTCACCGCACTATATCTCTACTGACGAATGGCGTAAATATAGAGTAAATATACAAACAATTGAAAAAGAGGCACTAATCTCATTAAATTAACTTAACTGGGACAGAACACGGTCTTGACAGTTTAATGCTTCATTCTATTGTCTTTTTTTTGTTTGTTGTTATTGTTTCGTTAATTCTGAAGCTGTGATGCGAGTGTGGGGAATTATTGTTAATTCAATAATAATATTCTTTATAGCTGAGTTTATTTAAATACAAATGCATGCAGGCCCTGGTTTTGTTGAAGAAGAAATAAATACAAAAAAAAAAAAAAAAAACTTCGCGCAAAGGCTTGACAAGTGCCCTTAATCAAAATGCTGAATGTGTTCCACTTGAAGTTGAATTTACTTATTAATTTTTTTGCTAGCCATTCATATACTCGTATGTGATTGAATGTTTTGAAAGAAAAAATAAAATGTTTTGTTTATTTTTTGTATGAGCTGTTAATAAAATGGTGATATAATTGATGACTTCAAGATGTAAGGGTGGCAAAGTAAAAAGTATATTTAATTGCCAAAAATATCTATATATAGGGGCAATTATATGAAACTTAAGTGAATTTATTTAGACACCAAAGCAATTGAGTGTTTTTAATTCAGAGAGTACCTAAATCAATTTGCTGACCATTGCTTTTTGTTTAATTTTTCCTAACAAAAGTTATGGAAACTGGGAGCAATGATGTTTAATGATGCTGTCAGAGACCAAAGTCGGAGTTCGATGGCGTTCCACAGGAATGTATTCGGGGTCCGCTTTATTAAAGAGTTTTTTAAGAGATTGAGAACTTTTACTTGGCAACACTGTTTTTATGACAGCCGATTTGACAGTTCTCAGTTTCTGACTTTTGAGAACAAATTGTTCAAATTTATTTTGAAAAACATGGTTGAGTTCGAGAAACTTATCGGACAATATACGTGCATTTTATGGTTCTCATAATGAAGCACGCTTTCGCCTTCCGGTTAAATGACTATGTGAATAAACAGAACTGCCGCATTTGGAGTGATGATAATACATAGGACATGATATGAGCCATTGCTAAAACCCCAGGTTTGTTCGTTGAGCCTAAAGTCACACTGACGGTCGTTCTAAATTGTTTTTTTGAATACCCTTGTATAATTTAATTCTTTGATTTTTGAGATCATAGGGTGGCCCTGCACTAGGGTTGAAGAAGGCCTAGGTTTTTTGTTATGGTGAGTTGAATAAACTGTCAATGTCATGATTTACGAGGCAATTATTTTGTTGTATATTCGCTTTGTGAAGATAATTGCTTACTTTTGAAATAGAAATTAAAAGGAAAGTTGTTTTAATTCATTTTTAAACTTTTTTAAGTATTTATTAAGTCCAGAACTTCTCTTTTCCTGTGTTGAGTGTCAACAACACAAGTTAAAGCCCTGTGGTGTTTTTTTTTAACGAAAAACACCGTTTTTTTTGGCAATTCTTGGGGTTGTCAAGAAAACCTGGGTTATAAAGTTCAACGGACGAAACTACCATTAGATTCAGAAAAAGTCACCATTTGATGCGCTTTATGGGCCTGTAAAATCATTGGTCAAAATGTCTTCAAAAATGGTTATGGTTATAGAACGTTACAATTAACGGTGAACGGTACACTGCTCGTGCGATTTGACACCATAATATTTTTTTTCTCTGGGAATCTGTAAAGTCGTTTATACGACGATAAACTAGAAACAATTGAGCACCATCATTTGACGCGTGACCGCATGATTTACTGCGAAGATTACGTGTACCTCACATGCCCGATATCATATTCAAACATTAATTCCACACAACTTATCTGTCAAATAAAGCCAATTTCATGGATATTAAAAACGGAGAAATTTTCTAATTATCTACTGAATTAAAAATTAAACAATGTAATGTTATAGCTTTTTTTTAAACCCAGAAACATTCTTTCATTTTTTTCTAAATCAAGTTGTTTTTTATCCATAATTTTAGAAAAATTAATTTTCAAACTTAAAGTATGAAAAATAAAAAATGAGATAAAATTTGTTCAAATTGATTTCTTTCAATATTTTACTTTATTAAATAAAATATTTTTGATTTTATTATTCAATGCCTATACCAATTTTAAGTAAAGCAATGAAAACCAGATATTAAAATGTCTTCTAAAATTAAAAATAAGTATAAGTAAATCTACTTTACTACTTACTTACTTAGTTGAAAAAGGATCTTTAGAAATTATTTCTGTTATTTTCAATTTTTTGTCTGCTCTACCTTAACTACTTTGAAGTTAAATTTACCAAAATCCATAAGCCTTCGAACAAATTTAAATGCCAAAAAACCTACTAAAACTTATACCTATATATAATAATTTCTTTTTATATAAATATTTTCAGCCCTGTACCTATTTATATAGCTCCAACAGCAATTCTGTCTACACCCTCAAAGCATATCACTTTTGCATGTCAATAAATTAAATTTTCTCCCATTTCCTTATATAATAACTAAATTAAATTTTTTTGTATGTCTAATTTATTTCAGCTGGGTCCTGCAGCAGCGGGAAGAGGATTGTTCTGCTACCATTGCCCGCCAGCCTTACATCCAGCTGGACCCCATCAACCCCGGCTGCCATCATTGGAATACCCGTTTGCTGCTACACATCCATGTACGTATGTTGCCATTCGTTTTGCTAATGAAGTTAGATATAAAGTTCGAGATAACGTCCTTTTGACAGCACCGTCGTTGTCGTCGTCGTCGGTCGGTCATGCATACACTGTATATACAAAATTACCAAATGTACTAGGTATACTTACACCACCACTATACCCCATCCCGGAAGATGCGCCATGCACATACATTAACGAATTATCGAATCAGAGATATATCGAGTTACAAGTAGATTCTCGCTAAAGATAAACTTCTATATGATGTCTGAAGTCTATATATTGATTCCAGGATCAGGATTAGAGCATATGTGAGCTCGAATATCTTTGTGAACACTTTATTATCACAGCACATAGCTACCTAACTTTTATACACTTAACAAAGTTATAGGTTCTCTCTCTCTTTCCCTTTCCCTACCTCTATACAAATTTATCCCTATCCAAATGTGTTTAGAGTTTCCACAAGTTAATGCACAGTCGCAGAACAAAATAATATCAAATATAGATACATTTATATAAGAACAACGATGTGCTACTTTGTTCATCATCGAAATTAACACACAAATTAAGTTTCAAAACTTGTTACAATCTAGATTGAGGAGACTTTTGCTGCCCGAAGGGATGAAATTCGATATCCACTTTTCGATAGCAGAAACTCGATTACATTTATTCAGCAGCAGCAGCAGCCTCATGCTACTTGTAAAAGTTATAGCTCAACAAGTTTTGCCACTATCGACATGCAGCATCAGCACCAGTAATTGTTGGTGTTTTTTTTGTTGTTGGTTATGTGACAGACAATGCAGCAATGACAACAGAACAGAGGGGCCAATGGCTAACTGAACTGGCGATTTCCCCAGTCAAATTCCACAAATGATGTTAACAGTTTAATTTTTCTATTCAATTTGCCTATTCTCTTCTGGGATTCAAACCAGACACCATAGACAGGCGAGCCCCGGTGACGACAGATCCGGAATTGAATTCTGAAATGTTTTTTTTTTTTTGCATTTTATAATTTCTGTTAGAGCAGAGTTGTTATTTTACGAGGTTAGATATAAAGGGTTAATTTTTTTTGTCGAATACTCTGCTTTTTTTTCGGACAAATAAAAGCCTTCGACTTAATATCCCTCCAAGAAGATAGAATCCACTCAAACATTTTGAAAATAAAAACTTTCCCCGATTCTCACTTAAATTCACTGAAATGACACATTATAGCTTGGTTCGAACTTCTCTGCAATGATCAGCAAGTCAAATAACCATGATTTTTGTTTAAAGCTCTTGTTTCTAGCTAGTTTTAGCTGAAAAGGGCTTGTTTCCATCTTAATTGTTTTAAATCATGGTCTAATGTCAAAACACCCAAAACCAAATCGACCAAATTTTCAAAATATCACATCGCCAAAAAATGACAGATCGTTAAAAAATTTAAAAATGTCTTATCTGTACCTACAAAAATTAGGCTTTCTGTACAAAATCTTAAATAAATGTTTCTATGATCGCTCAATTGATTCGACATAATATTTTCAAATACAAAATCAGCAGGCATGTTCAGGAAAATGAAACCTGAACAGGATTCCTCGCAAAATTTCTCAGCTTTGCTGTCAAAACTCTGAGAAAAAAAAAAAATGGGGATTCCCTCGCTCAAATTTTTGGGTGATAAATCTCTGAGATATCATTTTTCTGAACACTTCCGAGTTCCGAACCTATGTGTTTAGGATAGAAAGTCTTCACTCGAGTTTCGCCAAAACCAAGTTTCTCGAAATGACAATCGATATATGTACATAATATGTATCAACTTCCAAAAAAAATCAATGAAGAGGCACGTCTTTCGCTGATGATGGTTTATTCAAGAAGAAGGTAGTTTTACAAGAGAAGCTATCAATATGGCACAGAGTTCCGGATTTTTTAAAGAAACTTTAAGCTATGAAAACGACATCTCTTAGTGAATTAAGGAATTAATAACAAAGTAATGGAATTAAATTTAAGTTAGAGATGTGTTGGTTTTTCTTCTGAACATATGTGTCCTAAAAAAAACAAGAAAGATTTTTCTTGCGAGGAAAAGACCAATTCTCCAATGGTATATCTCTTGTCACTTTAGACTTTTGAATTTGTCAGAAAATTGTAGGTCCTCTCGATTCCACGCACACAGGAATGGTTGAAACTTGGGTGTTATTAAGTCACTTATAGACCCTGGTTCTACACATACACAAGCTGTCATGCTACCCCTATTGTTGGAGTAATTAAATAATTTAAACATTCTATTAAAAGGAGAAAATCGTTCATAATTAATCCGATATTTGGAAATAAATATGCAATCGCCCGAAATTCTCAAGCTTCTTTGGTGAATATTAAAGTTTATATGAGAAGGTACAAAGAGTATATGAATGTTTTCATTTAAAGGTTGCACAATAAAGACAAAATATATACAACGAGCGTCTGCCCTCAAGACTTGGTATAGTAATTAAATTTAGTCTGTTAAGGTAAGACCGCACTCGACGGAACTGCGCTAAGGCGGAACTGAACTTCATGACTTATTTGTAGGAAATTGTATGAACTATATCGCACTCAGCGACAATTGCACCCCACGGCCCGGGGCTTTACGACAAAGTTGATAATCTGATCAACTTTTTCATGGCACGAAGTTCCGTTCAGTTTCGTGCGAAAGCGCTGTCGCTGAAGTGAAGCTCCGCCGAGTGCGGATTTACCTCTAACCCCAATCCTGCAAGTGAATCCTCAGGACCGCCTGTTCTAATCTATCTTTTTTGCAGTCATGATGGGGTGATCAAACCTGGCAACAATATTCCAGAGTTGGTCGAACAAATTTTACAAAAAGCTGTTTGAGTTTGATAACAAAACGATCAGAAAATTGTTTTTTTTTTTTTTTGAAAAATTGAGTGAATTTTATTACCTTTAGAGTTGATGTGATGTATGAACTCAAGTTTTTGATCAAATCGGACACCAAGAACTTTCATATCGTTTACTCGCGACAATAGTACACCAACAAACGCAATTAATTAACATTTATTGACAACTTTTTCGTAAAACTACATTTATCAATGTTATAAGAATCAAACTATTATGAATACACCAGTCAAAAAACCAATTAAGGTGATACTGCAACTCTTCACAATTTCGGGTGTTTTCAATAGTTGGTAAGTCAGAACAGTTGGTACGTCTTTGATAAATAAAATAAAAAGGACGGGTCCTACATGACATGTATTTTTCGTCAAGTTTATCACAGTTCAAAGTATCACAGTTTAAAGTATCACTGTTGTAAGTATCACAATTGAAGGTACACTAAAAGAAGTCTGAAAAGAGTTGCGTTGTAACTCGAGGGTCACGACTTGAAATGTCGTTTGACTTGAGAACATATGGATAAATACAAGACTTTCTTTTACTACTTATGAATTTCCAAAAACACTTCGAATTAATTTTAAGATCTCTTTGCATCTTTTGAATACAATTTAGATACCTTTAAGATTTAAAAAATATCTCTTAAGAAAACTAGATCATATGTGCAAACTGCAAAGGCATCAGTATACTTTCATTAAATCAAAATTCTTGAGTTTATCTCATTCAAACTTATTCATAAATTTGATAATTTTTGATTGATAAACAGTAATTCCCAATTTTACAATTTGTCATTTTTTTTGTGAAGAAGCAATTTACGTATACCTAATGTAATTTGTCTTTTTTTCAAATATTGATCAAATAAAGCATTCATTAATTTTTAAAATAAATCCATAGGTACTTTTATTTCTTTTATATCTAATAATATTAAATATAAAACTTTTGACAACTCTGTTCTTTACCTACATCTGCAGAGTCTCAAAAGGCTTCATATAATTACTCGATAAATTTATTTGGGGTGATTGGCCATTGTTTCGACTTTCCCGTATAATATACATGTCCAATCCAATCCATCCACATGGAATACTTTATATAATAATTATACAAATTTGTTAATGGAAACAAGCGACCGTATGAATCAAATAAATTTATATATACATTTGTGCGTATAATATTTAAAAAAAAAAATGTAAATTTCATTGCTTTCACGCTGAATTGAAGGTGACAATTGATTGTATTACGCTCATAAAATATTTATCATAATTTGAGCCTGTCACCCCATCATGTTCGACGACGAATTCCATTAGGAGCGAATTTCATTTTTTTTAAACTTATTTTTTATTTTTGTGGCACCCATCCCACGTATATATGAAAATTCCAAAGTAAATCCGTGCTGCACTCCTTCCGAATCGATCGATATTATGGGTAGGTACCTATATCTATACCTATCCACGGAATTAAGGTATCTAGATATACACAAGCCAATTCACTTATACCTATGGAAAGGGGGGTTGGAGGAGGATGGGAGGGTATTGGAATGTATACAGGTGCGTCAGTGCGCCCGACGCCGCGCCGCGCCGCGCCGTCGGCTGCCTTGATACATCACCTCAAAGGCAGAGAAGTACCTACATATATACGAGAATTATTGGATTCCCATTACAAGTGATTGCTCTGAGATTCCGATCCGATCCATTTCCGCGAATTATTTAGCATGTAAATTGAGATGGTGTGTTGCACTCATAAAAAATTCCTTTAATCAAATAACCGAATTGATATCTATCTATACAAATGTGTATACCAACCTCTATACCATCATTGCTATATCTGACAAGAGGAATGAGGTCTGATGATGGAATGTCTTCAAAATATGTATCTTCTGTGTACACACAGGGGTGTGGATAATCCTAAGTGTTGTGGATTTCATTAATTTATAGTTTATGTGAAAGTCTGAGCGCATGCACCTTCATTGGCTGATAATGTACACTCGTATAGTCGTATATAGCTCCTTATATAGAGAGGTGTCGGAATGTGAAATAAGGCATCTCGACCTGAATGCATTAGTAATTACTTGAATATACATTCACTCTCCCTTTCTCTCTCTCTCTCTATACATTATACCTACTCTTTTACGTAACCACAACCATTTACTTGATTAGAAGGATATTAAGCTTGCGGCTATCAACACTTCCTTTAGATCGTTACATCACCATATCCGAAGACCATCAGACATGCAATGGTGAGGTGATGTCTTCGCCCTATAGCCCAGTCCAGCCCATCATCATGCATCAGCTTCTATATATATATAAGAACTAATGAGATAAACTCAAGAACTTCTAAGCGCATTAGCACGAAATGTTAAAATTATTTTAGGTACCTTATAATGGGTACATAAAATATTATGGGAATGTTTGATGTGTCCACCATCATAGCATGATGCTCAAAACGGAGTTGTCTTATTCTGCATAGTTAGTATATGGAGTGACCATTTTTAATATTGGTAATTTTATAATCTTTTCTTGGAATAAGTAATTAAAAAAATTTATTTAAATATACCTACAATATCTCGTTAATTTTAAGTCCAATATAAACACGGGTCTCAGTGTGGTTTTTTTAAGATGAGTCAAAGATTTTTTTATCTTCTAATGACAACAACCTCACTATCAAGCCACAATGCTATCTTTTAAAATTAGTTTTTCGAAACTTCAAATATTTAAATCATTTCTGCACGTTTCATAAGCCCCTAGGACATAAGTTCCGAAAGAACTTTTGTATCATTTGAGTGGGACAAATCTGTTTTGGGACTTTTGTCCAAGTCAAAGATACATAAATTCCGTTTTTTTTTTTTTCATCGAAGATGGGTCATACATAAGTCCCAAAATTCAAAATCTGACATGTTTTCTCATTTAATTCCGGACTTTTACCACCAATGCATTTGATAAGCTGGCCACCCAAGGTACTGGCTGTTCAAGGCAACTGTTGATATTAGCCATGTTTTTTTGCAAGCCCGGGGGGAATTGGATGAAAAAACCGACGTCGGTGCTAAACAATTAACATGTTAAATGCAACAACAACTAATCCCAGAGAATTCTCGGGGCTTAACTTAAGCGCACAGAAAAACTGTGTTATCGGCATGAATAACATACATATTATCGATAGTTTGTATGAAAACTCCATGTTTTTTACTGTCATGGCGTCGCTAATCCCTGCTGTCGTTTTTTCAACCAATTCCCCCCGGGCTTGCAAAAAAAACACGCCATTAGCGCCTCACTGGCGACTAAACAAACTCTACTCACGTACCTCACGTTGCTCCGCTAAGGCAACTGAGTCACGTGAATGGAACAGAAGTACACCAAGATGGCGTAATAATACTTGAATCCCAACAACCGTGCCACCTAAGGTTTGCTTAAGAAAACTGTTGACAAATGTTTGGCCAGTTCTGAATTTTCGCATTTCTTAGTTTTACAGTAAAATAGTAAAATAATATTTTCAATAATGTTTGTTGGGATATTATTCCCAACTTTATTATTTTTGGCGACTTATTTCCCGTGCGTGGGAAAAAGGTTCTGACATAGAGTATCGGAATTACATATATTATGTCCTAATCTAATGCGACAAAAATCCTTTGAAACTTATGTCCCTTCGCCTATAAAAGCTACAATTGTAATTACACTTTAATGCTTTTTCTTATTGATCGTTCGCTCTCCAACCTCAGAAGTAATAAAAAATAAATAAATTGGGTGGCGCGACAGCTCGAGTAGAACCAGGGCCTAGTGACTTACAACTCTTAACTATAATTCCTGCGTGTGCGAATTATTGGCAGTAATGGAGGGGACCTAGAATTTTCTGACGAATGCGAACGCCTGAGAAGCACTTTTTCATGACAAGAGATACTCTTGGAGGATTTGTCAATTCCTCACAAGCGCCTATAGCCCGTTAGGTATCATAGTCTGGGAATAGAACCCAAGATCTTCGGCGTAACAGTCATACGTAGTTACCATTACGACATGTTAAATTGTTACTGGTATGGTATACCTATGGTAAAGCTGGTTAAACTGGTCGGATATGCTACCCAGTCATAAAGCTTATTTTTTATGTATACATATTATGTTGTTACTGGGTTGGCAAGGGCAGCTGTGAGTTTTCTGTAAGGTGGTTATTCGAAAAATTTGGTGGTAGCTTTGTTGAATATTTCCCTCAACAAGTCCTGATGAATTTGTACACTTACAGCCCTATTAATAAAAATACACCATCCGCTCGTAAATACACGTTTTACCTAACACATGGATAGTGGACTTATCCGTTTGATAAAATAAAATATTAATAAACTTATTCTGTCTTCATTTTATCGGTTCACTGAATTACACCGAAAAGTAGGCAGCACTTCCCTCAATTGTACTACATATTCAAGTAGTTCTTTCATTTTTGAAAGCTAACTGTCATATCAGTCAGCTTTGAATTGAATTATGAACAGTAAAGTTATCCGCTCGTTGAACACCAAAATTGGTGAGATAAGTTATCCGCTCATTGTCAAATGTCATTTAAGGGTAATACACGTTTATTATTAAGAATTATAAGTTAAAAAATGTGTTAGTGTTGTTTCATATCTATTTGGTGATTATTAATAGGGCTGTTAATGATTGCGGAGACAGATAAGATTCCCTGAATACAGTATCGCTGAATTTAATTTTATGCTTCAAAATGGAGCTTAAATTTAAGTCGGATTATGCTACGAAACTGTAAATTGAACATTTGCAGTGCCTAAATTAACTTCCAATTAAACCATTGTTAGTTAATCCTCGAAATTTCAGGGTGTGAGGTTAACTTAAAATTTTTAGCTATCAATAATCTTTGGGAATCAAAGTGCGATTAAAATATCGTAATAGAAAGAGCAACAATATGCGGCAATAGTGTTCTAACACGCATCTGTTGGAAATATCTGTTCAGTTAATCCAAAGGTAATTCACTAAATTTGTTGAGTTAACTCGGGAACAACTTATAATGTCTGAAAAAAAATTTGAATAGGTGGATAACTTGGGTTCATCTTCGAAAATGGAATTATCTTGCAGAGCAAACCTGGTCACCTTATCACATAATATCATGCATAGATATACATACATGTACATACGGGCATACGTATGTATGTAAGAATGTCTAGGATTAAACTACACTCCAAAAGTCTCAAGTCCCAATAATGTATTTAAAGGTACGGTTTAAGGTTATATAGGTATCTGTCAGTTATCAAATTATAATAAATAAAGAAATCACTTATCCTTCTTCATCATATCACTTCAAAAATCTCTCTTACCATTCAATTTATGAGTAACAAAGTATATCTACTATCAAAAATCAAAGAAAACCTGATTTACATTTAAAATTGAATTTTATTTAAGGACTCTTCTATTCAGGGGTTTAAAATCCTACCAAACTAAAAAAAAAAACATAAAAAGGCTCAAATGCCCCGATTATGCCAAATTCAATTTGCTATTGAAAATGTGACACTTAAAACATTTTATTCATCGTTCTTTTATATTATTCTTTCCTCGACTTCCAACAGACACTCTCTCTCTCTTCTGATGATGATGATGATGGTGATCTAGTCTTGGATATTATATTTACGAGTAGATATGCAGTGAGTGAAGGGTGCAATGAAAGTGATACTCATCAGCAACGTGTTGAAGGGTTTTCCATCGTTATGATGTTCGTACCTATATCTCCACAAAAAAAGAGCAAACATTTTTACAGTAAATTTCAAATTTGCATATCTCTATATTAAAATTCATAAAAAGAATAAAAAAATAAGTCAAAGAAAGTTACTAGACTAAAAATACCTACCAATAACTGTGTGTGTGCAAAGTCAGAGGGTGCGAGTGAGCTCATCCCTTAGAGCATCCCTTTTTAGAGTTTCTATATGTACCGCTATAGTCATAGTCACTTCAATTATTACCACCACCTCAGAGAGAAAGAAGAAGCAGCACTCATCCCGAGCTCGACAACAAGATTACAAGCAATTTTCATAACGAGCGTTATATTAGTTTTGGCCTAAGTCCTTGGCAAGGACTTTTAGCTTTGTGTTTGTGTGTATGTGTATATATACAGATATGGGGTCTGCGATGGAAGTTTGCCTCTGTATATATATTCTGTAAAGCACCTTGTCGTGTGAATCGTGACATTCGATACCACGAAAAGTCGTCTTCATCTCTCCTCGTCCTTGTTATATACAAACAAACTTACGTATACCTACACGACGGATTGATTCTCGATTCTCTGATTCTCTGGGTGAATCTTTCTTATTCGAACTCGCCAGTCAGTATATGGAAATTCAATTATCCTTCGGGAGGGTTGCCGAATGGAAATCCTTTAATGATGGTTATACCAACTGTCTGCAAATTGAATTACTTCCTTTATGTAACGATAATCATCAACAACAAAATGTATACTATATACCCTGTGATGTGTCCTGCTAATGCTGGTGATGTTGATGATGATAATGATGATGCTGATGATGATGATGAAGATGATGACGGTGGTGAATGGTGCGATGTTTTATTCCAAATCGAGTCGATGGCCAAATGAACTGACTTAAATCGTAGAATGAGCGAAAAGATGATGATGATGGTGCTACTGTGGTGTTGATAGCAGACAAAGACATGTGTTCATATAATGTTAGGCTAGGAATGCTTAATCTCATAACTTGTAGATATAATCGTACATATATGGGGTTGACGTGAGATGTCGAATTATCGGATTATTATTTATTTTGTTTTATTATTTTTTTTTTAAATAAATGCAGGGATTTGGTTTGATAATTACAATAGCACTTAGTGGATTTAGATCACTTAAGTCATTTTATTCGATTGAAAAACACATTTGAGTACAATTTTGGCACCAATGAGTTGCAGGTTTCCATCAAAAGAGCTGCTTCAAATGGTACTAGATTAACAGAAACATATTTAACAAAATTTTGTGGAAATTTCGAAATGAGCTTGATATACCTATATCTACTTATGTTTGGGTTATAGGTATGTATTTTTAAGAAATGCGTTGGTGTGGATCATGCTAATAGATTATGATTCAGTTGATAACGGTGCGATTAGAAACAAATACATTTTGTGGTTTTAAAATGAACAAAATCAGTTGTTTGTTGCTAACAAAACTT
Organism: Epistrophe grossulariae; assembly: GCA_929447395.1. Classification (NCBI taxonomy): domain Eukaryota; kingdom Metazoa; phylum Arthropoda; class Insecta; order Diptera; family Syrphidae; genus Epistrophe; species Epistrophe grossulariae. The sequence goes on from OV839566.1 coordinate 2,320,903, forward strand.
TAGGTTTGAACAGGTGGTAGAACAAGAAAGCTCCCAATGTATTCCTAATTTAACTTATTTTTGGGGTGATCTGTCAAGTGTGGAGACATATTGTTTGATGAATTGCGAAGAATAAATCCTTTTTGTTTTACACGAGTAAACAAGTTGTTGGAGATTTTTTTGATGTTTTCTTTTAATTTTCGATCTCCACCAATCGCAGACAGCTCACGGTGCCCTTCTAACCTAAAAGCTGAGAACTTAGTTTTCTCATGTGAATGGGGGAAAAATATCAAGCTCTACTCCATCACACTTATATTTTGCTATGATATCTGTTTCGGTGTAAAGTAATTTTTATCCCTCCAGTCAAATGTGTGTCCTGGACCAATACAACAAGAAAGACGTAGATAACTAGCAAACCAACATTGATACTGTTCGTTTTTAATATATTGCTTGAATATTGCCATCATCAAAGATACTTTGCAATTAACTTAACCTCTGCTTCGAAAATTCTATACTGTACTCTAATCAACAAAAATCAGTACAGGGAAGAAAACATTTGCCTTTCAGTCTGGTTTCTTTGGCATCAATTATCCTATAATTGGAGATTTCTCAAAAGCTTTAAATAGTAACAAACCCCGAAAGCTGGTTGACAAAAACACTAAATCGCCTCACGTTTTCCTTTCAATTGAGAATGGCAATTTTGCACTCAGCTATATGTGGCATACAATTTATGGTGAAGTGGTTTTGTATTTTGTTTAGCTAATATTAAAATTCAAAATCTCCCCCATAACCTCTGTACTGACAAAAATTTGAGCCAAATATTCTGATTAAGTCTTGCAGTCGTAAAGAATCTAAAAAATATGGCTTGAATAACAATAGATATTGTAGAATTGGTTTTCTAAAATTGAAATTACCTTCTTCTTTAAAGCTTTAAGGTAGAACTATATTAGTCGGGTGCCGACTTAAGTGGTCGTACGAAACGAAACGAATATACAAAGAATTCATATGATGTGCCCATAATTGAGGTTTGCTTCGTTTCGACCAATTTTCGTTAACTTTTGCTCTCGGAAGTGAAGAGCGCTCACCGACCGCTCCATGCGTAAGTGAACTAAGAGAATTTTCTTCCGACATCTTCCGACTATTATAGTTCTACCTTTAAACTGTCGAATCATGTACTAGTTACGTAGAGAGATAATTTTATGCACTGATTTCAGGTGCTGCAGGATAGGATTTTTCAGTCCGTTACCAGAAAAGACAATTTGAAGAGCCAAATTATACACGTAATATCACAGTATCCGAAGTAATTGACTATAGATTAATTCAACTAAAAGAAATTTTGTACAGTATACAGCTATTAATAGCTGGTTTCTTTTATCAATTCTAAGGATTGGCAAAGAAACTAGTAAATTCTCATAAATAACAGTAAAAGTATTGCCAGAAATGTATTTGTTCAGAAGCTACGGATTACAACTTCAGTATACCTTTATAAACTTATTGAAGATTATTTTTTTAAATATTTAAATATAGAAATCGAATTAAAAACTTTGCCGTTTGCCATTTGAAGCCTTGTTTTACATGTAATTTAGCGGAAACAAGACTTGTTTCTAACAATTTGTTGCTGAGTATAATAATATGTTGATAATTAATGTTCTTAAAAAAAATGAGGCAAGGAGCAATAAAAACCCCTATTTCAGCTTTTAACGTTATTCCATTTTTGGACAGTATAAAGTTTTAATTAAAATTTAAACAAAAATGATCTTAAAACTATTAACATAAAACAGATTTTTTTAAATATAATTGTTGACTGTTTCATAAATTCTGTCCAATGAAACTTCTTAGCCTTTCTATATAACCTATTTCTCTTAGGTGAACAATTTCATTTGCCCTTCTGGATCCAATAAATACTTAATAACTAAATCCGATTACCTTATATACCTACCTACCTTTATCTACCTACTTCATAGAATGAAAGACACTCCCGCTGTATAGCTGTATACTCGTTCCAATAAAATAGCAACAACTCTCACAACAATTGAATTTTGTAATTTGCTTGTAGCTAATTAATTATTTAAGCGAAGTTGAAAATTAATTTCCAGAGAATTTAAGAATCCGACCTTTTGTTGAAAGGGTATGTCAGAAGTTTTGGAATTTTTAATATTGATGGCCATCATCATAATGACGACTTTCACTTTTCAAATATAGATACATATTGCTGATGGAAGGGATGATGCTGAGGCGAGCTATATCTATATACTCGTAATTCGTAATTTATGTGAAGGAGTATAATAAGTTTAACATTTTGGCTCATGATGATGAAATAATTAGGTAAAACCAACTGGGTTTTTGCTGCTATGCTCAAAAGAAACGGATGTAGATACTTTCTTTTTTTTTATTTTTATTTTTGACATTTTGTAATTTGTTCAAGTTACATAATTTAAGTAAATATCTCATGGGGACGTATGGAGATTATATATATAAAAAGGGTAGAAAATCTTCTCTTAAGTTCTTAATTTGGTCAAGCGTTGTTGGGGATCAGCATTCCGGGAGTTATATTTTTTTTCTACATTCAAGAGAGGATAGCATTTATAGGCATATAATATTATGTATAGGGAGTTGGAAAACCTGTTGTAAGAAGCTTAAAAAATTATATTTATTTTTTTCTGCAGATACAAGTTACTCCTACCATCCTGCTATTCATGATGAAACTTTTGTTAGACGTAAGCAGCGAAGAAATCGGACGACGTTTACTTTACAACAAGTGAGTATTTTTTTTTATTCGTTCCTTTTTTAGCCACCCTTTGATGTTTTGATGTGTTTATGTTTATTGAATAGCTTGAAGAATTGGAGACTGCATTTGCCCAAACTCATTATCCAGATGTGTTCACGCGCGAAGATTTGGCAATGAAAATAAATCTAACAGAAGCTCGTGTACAGGTGAGATAATTTCAATATTAAAGTAAACTTAAATATATACCCAAACTGAACTTAATTTTTTCTATGGGATGGCAACTTTCAGAATGCAGAATCCTGCATTATAACCTTACAAAAATCAAATGTCACAGAAAATTTTAAACTTTGTTTTTTTACTTCAAAAATATCAGTTCTCTGAGAAACTCTCATGTATAAGCGTTTATGGTGAAATAGTTTTCAAAATACGTTTGGTGAAAAATTTGAGTTTCTAAATCATCGGTAAGCGGAGAAAGTTGCATATTTTAAGTGCTTATACTAGTTTATTAACTTATAAAGGGTTAGTATCCCAAAATGTACTCAAGATTTGTGCTGTCAAGTATTGAAAATGGCAACCCTAAAAAACTGTGTGTTTTCAACAATATTTCAAAAAAAATTAAAGTTTTGTGGCCACAATTCGAAAATTTCGATGTTCCCGGACTTTCACCCAACACTCTCATCTCATTCACTTCTTCGATATTGAACGACTAGTATGTTTAACATCACCAAATGAACCACTCTCCTAGAATTTTTCAATTGTTCAAAGTTTTGTTTCTTACTGTACGTCAGTCATCTGTCAAAATTTATCGCACGAAATAATTGAACGGCACATTTAGCCAGTCCATGTTTCTGAGATTTCACTGAGTAAACTTCTTTCAGCTTCACTAGGCAGAATTGGAGAAACCTAATCAAGATTTCTCCATTTAGAATTCAAAAGCACTCTCCATCTCTTTCTTATAAATTGAGCAAGAGAATTCAAAAAAATATTAGTCTCAGCTTTTTGACAGCAAAAGTGAGGAATATCACTGAGGAATTACGTTCATATTTCTGAAATTGTTGAGATCTCAAAGATCTTAAGAAACCTTAAACCTGAACTGGCTAATTAATTCTCGTGCTAAGTTTTGACAGATTCTATAATTTTTGCATTTTAAATGAACTTTGCTTTGTGAAAACAAAAATCGAAATGGACGAATATTTGTTTACAAACAATTAACATATAGTCCTCAACTAAATTCACTTAAAATGATTTAAACTAATTTTTTGAAATGATTGAATAAAATTTCTACTCAGGGAACGGCTATTTTTTGTAACATATTTTCCACAAGGCTCTTATGTCAAAAACTTAGCTCGGGTTTTAGGTGTAAGCCTAGTACTCACCTCACGTGAAATGAAAAACAAAAACGTTTCAAAATACACCATAAAATTCAATACGAACCCATAATGAAAAAAAAAAAAAAATTATTTATTTGAATGACTTACGCCCAATTTCTTCACAGAAGTACTAAGCCAACCTAGTACCCAGTCTAGCTAGACCTGGTACTAGCTCTGATACTCGGTCCCTACGAAAATTTAGTACCTGAGCATTTCTTCACATCACTAGTACCGGATCTAAGTTCACAAAGCGGTACTAATAACTTAATACGCCTAAAACTGGTCTAATTTAGATTTTGACTGTATTTTGACATATTTAAATAATATTTTGATATTAACTGAAAATGTATAGTGATGTTTTTAAATAAAAAATCGTTTTTAGTATACCCTTCAGCATAATGATAAATTTTTAACTACATGCATATGTAAATATTACTTTGCGATGTATAATCTATCCAGTTCTTTGTTTAATGTGATTCGCATTTATAAATAAATGAAGTAATTTTAATATTAGAAGTGTCGTATTTGTTCCTAGAGTTTGTTAAAAAATATTTTTTGCGGTATAATGAAGAGACGCGAAGTGAATAACGGAAGCGAAGCCGACGATGCAAAAAAGTCACGGAGTGCAAACTGGAATCGAATTGATACTAATTTGCTGTGCAACCTGGTTCGAGAGATTGGCCTAAAATCTGTTCTTAATTTTCGAACAAATGGGACCACGAAGGAAATAAAGAGAGCGGATTGGATGTCCATTGCTAAGAGATTTAATTCTCATCCTTCAGTGTGTTATTATAATTTTTTTTCAAATATGTAATTTATTACAAACTGTCTTTTTTATGAAGGTTGCATCTCAGCGCAATGTTGATGCTATTATTGCAAACTTTTGGCAATATGCGACACACGCTAGCTGGCGAAACTTTTATAAAATCGGAAACCGTTATCTGCATGGAACCACTTGCCATAAACCGCAAAGTAATAAGTAATTGCTGTTCGGGTGTTATGTAACGGGAACTGGTAATAGAAAAAGGTATAAAAGCAATTGATAAAACTCATTGATATGTAGGTACTGTCCATACGTATCGAAATATTTGTGTACCGTATCTGTGTATGTTGTAATCCGTCTGCTACCAATGGAAGAACAAATTGAAAGGTTCTTTTTGATAGTCCAAAACGTTGAAAGAAGTCAACATCATCCCAACTACACAAGTTATTGCGGTGTTGCATATGGTAAATGCGGCGAACAAATCGACGAATTTCCTCTCCTTCATCATTGTTCTTGAAGTTTTCGAAATCACGAAACAAATTGTCACCACCAAAAACTAAATCCATTTTCTACAGGATAATCACCGAATATATAAAATTGAAAAACAAAACATCAATTAAAATAAAATTCAACGAAATTAACAAAAATGCATTTATTACTTACTTCTAAACTACCGACAGCCAATAAATTATCAAACGAATAAAATTATTTGGCCCGATTTGAGTATTAACGTGCTAGACTGCCGATTTCAAGGTACTAGCTAATACCGAGTCCTAACTAATACTCGGTATCAAATTGACAGGTTTAGAACTTAGATCTTGTGTGAAGAAATGAGTTGATACTGATTTGAGTATTAACTTTGGGACTAGTACCGGTACTAGCGTTAGAACTTTGTGAAGAAATTGGCTGTTAAAGTCTTAAAATTGATCAAAAAAGGAAGTCTTCATTTCAATGTAGAAACAAAAGATTAGGAGATGCAAAAAATTCATTCTAGACGGGGCCGGGACGAGGCCATAATCAATTTGATATTCGCATTTCGAAATGAAAAGTATAATGAAAAATGTCTGAATTTTGAGAAACAACATTCACAGAGTTATTGCAATCACATTAGTGCCCAGGCCATAAATCCTGAATGGACTTTTGTCCTATTTTAGTGGCACATAATTTCCAAATCTATTTTGTAGAAAAAAAACGTTATGTTTTATGTCCCACCAAAAATGTATTCATGTTATCAATACTGATAGAGAAAAATACTTCAATATATCTACATAACTATTATTTGTTTCTGTAAAGAAAATTTTTGTTAATTTATTTATTTTTCTCAAATTGATCTTCCACCGATTCATAATATGTTTTTTTTTTTTTTTAATAAACTGTTAATATAAATAAATAGTTTATATAAGGCGTGTTTTTTTCCAAGACCGAAGAAAATTGAATGAACAAAACGATTCGGGGCTAAATAATTTAGTTGTTAATGCAACAACTAATCCCCAATGGGCTTAGCTAGACCCAGATAATTTTCGGGGCTTAACTTAAGCACGAAGAAATACTGGATTACCGGCGGGAATTACATACTTGTTATCGATAGTTTGTATGGAAACTCCATTTTTTTTCGGCAATGGCGTCGCTAATCCCCGAAATCGATTTTTTCAACCCGTTCCCTCTGGGTTGGGAAAAAAACACACCTATATACTATGTTCACTGAAGTTTTGTCAATTTTTTATGATAACACCATGGGTGAACCCAGGGTTCGGACTTTACTTCGATCGAAGTAGATCTACTTCGATTTTGAGAAAAAAATTTAATCTACTTCTCTATACTCCTCTTTTTTAGGATTTGCTTCTCTTTGAAAAAATTCTTAACCAACAAGTTTAAGGACAGCGCTGATATTATATTGCTTTGTGTACTCAAAACAAATTAAGATTTGAATTTGAAGACAGTAAACTTTGCTTAATACAATATTTAGACCCAACTAAAATTCAAGGTGCTGATTTAATATCTATGTTTAATTTGTTTCTATTGAAGTCTGAAGTTTTTGTTATAGTTATATTTTTTTTATTTTAAGTTTGACTTTCTTGTACCTTATAGTTACTTGTTCGCAATTAATTATTTATTTATTAATGAAAAATAATCAAATAATACTGAATAAACTTTTGTTAAGAATTTAATTCGAAATTTTTTTTTTTAATCTCCTAAAACTACTTCAAAAATTTTGGATCTACTTCAGTTTTTTTCCGTATTTACTTCGAAAATTCAAAACCTAAGTCCGAACCCTGGGTGAACCCCTTCGGGGGTTTCAAGGATTTAAACTCCTTCTTTGAATCTTTTGTCCAGAAAAAGATTTGATTTTTACGTCCCACTTAAAGGGACCTTTGTCCCTATACGCCAATTTACGTACCTACATCGACTAATGTAAGATTCGCTCAATTTTTTCAATAATCCAGTTTTATTAAAAACATAAAATATTGGTACGTTAAAATATGAATTCAGGAATTAATATAAATAGAGTTACCATACCAATGTAATGAAATAATAACTAAAAATATGAAAATTTAAAAATTTAAAAACATTACCTAAGCAATTTTTACATACGCAAAACCGAATTCATTAATTCAATGAGTTCTTAAAAGGAAACTCTTTGAAATGTGTTATACACTTCATCACCCACACAGCGAGCTCAAGAGATGAAGAGTAAAAGACTTTGGCATTAACAAACCAATTAGCACAATTTTACATTTTTTCATAAGCTATTATTGTGGCACTTTTGATGATGAAGTAGGTATATGGTGGTGTCAGCATAACCGCTTTAATAAAAAATAATAATCACTGCAATGTAATTTCTGTTTTTGCTTTTTTTAAATATATCAACTCAAATCACAGAGCTGCAATTTTCTAAGGAACTATCCAATTAGTTGATACTTCCCCCTGCTTGGAGCAAAGTGGTCTTGAAAATGTGGCAATTGCCTCATTTCCATTTTTTCTCACATAGGTTCAAGCAAAAGCACGTAGGTAGAGAGAGAGGGAATAGTATAGGTACCTTATAGTATCAAGAAAAACGAGGAAGCTTACCCCTAACGTGCATAATGGGAACTATAACAAGAACAACATGACGTATGAGTACCCATTTACCATATTTCCGGAGCAATTACACACAAAAGAGACGACCGACGACAGACGATGACGATGACGCGACGTGAGGCCTAAAAGGATTTTATAATTATTTTGTTTGAGCCTGCTCTTGAGGTGGTTTCGTTAAATTCTGATTAAGCAACACAATTAACCCGTTAGAAGTATTGAGTTCGTTTTGTCAACAATATAACAACAACAAAAAAACACACACAAGCTTGTTTTACTAAAACAATCGCTGCCATTGAAAAACTTCAGTGTAACATTTTTATATAAACACACTTGAAAACGTATCCCGGGAAATAAGTTTCAAAATGAAACTTATCACACACAAGAGCCCTCTTCAACTTGGGCCCTTCAACAAATTGTTGGCATTTCCGTGTGTATAACTTTCAGCATCAGCAAATGCAATTTTCATTTAAAAGCAAGGGCATTGTTCTCAAATTCCGTCTGCTGCCGTCCGTCGTGTTGTTGTTATTCGTTACGAGACGACAGAAGGGTGCAATTCACAAGCGCATGTGGTAATTAAACAATAAATTTTGCATTAATTCTCACGAATTAATTGCTAGAATAAAAAAAAACTGCTGTTGTTTGCGCTATGCAACTACCCTTTGTCAAGTAATTTTCCGGTAGTTTCCCACCAATTACTTAGATGAAGACGACGACGACGTCACGACGAACCGACAGATTGACAAATTTTTCGTTTATAAAATTAATTTTGCACGCAACTGAAAAAATAGTAAAAATAAAATAAAGTCGAGAATTAATAGGAGTTTGACACTTGATACACGTGCACGTGTCACACCGACACTCTCGACGAACACATGTGGCCCTGTGACTCCAGATCCAAATCCAGACCCAAAAGCCTATATAATTCAAAGTGTTCCAAATTATTTTTGACTCCTGTCACAATCTGCAAAAACCACAAAAGCCTCCTTATCAAATTAAGTAAGATGATGTCCTGTCTCAGGACGCACCGCATCAGAGTAATATTCTTGAGATGTGGCTTCTTCTTCATATTTTTTTTTTTTTTTTCAATTCGTCTAAAAGGGGATTTAATAAAATTCAATGAGGTTTTTCTTTTAGTCTGATACCTCCATGTCTTTCGAAAGTTCGCCTCCTTGACAAGGGTAAAAAGTATACTGAAAACAAAACCAAAAAAAAAAAACAAACATCCTTTGGTCTCCTGCCACATCCATTTGGCAGGGACGCGCACACGCTCTTGAAACTTGACACCAATCTAAATTGTTCAAAATGGTTTTTTTTCTATACGTTGCCACCAGTGGGGCGGAGGGGGCGGATAGAATGAGGATGAGTGTAATATGGCCAAACGCGGTTTGGATGAAATGAAATAAAAAAAAAAACCAAGAAGATTTATATTACGTTATGCTTGCTTTTTTTTTGTTATAGGTACGAAGGAATAAAAAAATATCTAATTTTCCTTAATAGAAATGGACATTATAATTTCATTTCCATTTCGGTTTCGTTTCGAGTTTGGAGTTGAAATTTAGACAAAGTCGGGAGATTTTATAATCTTGTTGGGAATATTCTCGACGGGGACGACTTACATTTAATAATTCACGTAGACGAAGGAAAAATACGTTTTTGATGGTTTTTGGACCTTTTTTATGAAATTTTCGCAATGTTCATTTCGTTTTTCGACAAAGATCATAATTTGATATTCAATTGAAATTAATTTTATATAAGTGTATTTTTGTGTGGGGTCGTTTTTAAATAATAAAAAAAAAGCATAAAAAGAAAGGTAACTTGATATTGTCCGAGATTAATCCTTTTTTGCTTGATGTTTTTTTTTTTTGTTTTTCTTTTGGAAACATGTACCTACTACTTAAGATTTATTTTTGGAAGAAAAGAAATTGCTGATTAATAATGTAGAGTGTAGACTATTATTAATGTTTGTTAATGCAATGAACATATTCAACTTTAATCACTATCATTACTCAAAACAATAATTGAATTGGGAATTAGCTTAGAGCTTTAAATTTGTTGTCTTGAAAATTATTTTGGATTGCTATATGTTTGTACTTGCAGTATATGTTAATTGTAAATAATAGCATTTAGAAAAAGTTTATACGTATTTTTCGAAAACAAACCTCGTTTGAATAGAATCAGTTATTTTATATTAACACAATTTTAATTAAATATATAATATATATACATATGTAGTAGCCTACCCGTGCGAGAGTTCCCGCAATTACAAAAAAATAAAAGACGCACGAAAACAAACAAATGCAGTTTTTGAATACATAATTAAAATTTTTAAAATAAAATCATAATTCGTCAAGTCAGCAGGTAATTTCGCTTCGTTTGACACCTCATTTGTCAAAATCGGTGTAGTCAAGTCGGAAAGTGAGTCTATGGCTATAAAAATATAATACAGGGTGGCGCATAAAACATAAAACATAATAACTTTTTTTCTGTGTGAGTAATCGGCTTATTTTTTTTTTTTATTTTGTAGGTTACTATTTAGATTTATAAAAATGGATGCTTGGGATACGGAGAAAAGAATTTGGATAGTGCAACGGTACCATGCTTTGCAGTCCGTCATTTCCGTCCAAAGGGAATTTAGGCGGGAGTTTGGCGGTAATCCCCCGAGTAGATGGACCATTATGAGGTTTGTAAACATGTTTGCCGAATCTGGAAGCATCGCACGAAGGCCGTACCATCGAGATGCCAATGTTCGAGTTCAGGATACAATCGCAGCAGTAGCATCTGCAATACAGGCCAATCCGAACGTTTCGACCCGAAACTTATCGGGGCAAATTGGAATTAGTAGACGGTCATTACAACGGATACTTCATGACGATTTAAACTTGTTTCCGTACAAAGTCCAAATTACTAGCAAGTTAAACCCTCACGATTTGCCTGTTCGCCTGGAATTTTGCCAAAAAATGATATCAATGGCCGAAGAAGACAACACATTGATCAATTGTTTATTCATGTCTGATGAGGCCCATTTTGATCTTAGCGGCAATGTAAACAAGCAAAATTGCCGTATATGGAATGAGTCTAATCCAGAAATGCTCCATGAGACGGAACTGCACCCAGAACGAGTCACTGTGTGGTGCGCAGTTTCATCAAGGTGTATTGTCGGGCCGTACTTCTTTGAAGAAAACGGTGTAACCGTTACTGTCAATGGGGACCGTTATTTAAAGATGTTGAAGGAGTTTTTTTTACCCAGAACTGCGCCGAAGACGTATACCATTCAACAGCGTTTGGTTTCAGCAAGATGGAGCAACTGCACATATAGCCGGCCAAGTAATGGCGGAGCTAAACAAAAAATTCGCAAACAAATTAATTTCTAGGAACTCCACTCTTCGCTGGCCCCCAAGGTCACCTGACCTGACTGCACCAGACTTCTTTTTATGGGGTTATGTCAAGCAAGAGGTGTATAAAACGAAGCCCAGGAATTTAACTGAATTAAAGCAGTCCATAACGACAATAATTGAGGCGTTCCCAACTTCAACTCTTCAGGCCGCAATGAATAATTTTTTGACCAGGTGCCGCATATGCGTGGGACAGCGTGGAGGTCATTTGCGGTCTATAATCATTAAAAACAACTAACTATTTAAAATAAAATTTAATTTTCTAACCAATAAAAAAAAATAAATGAAATACATCGATTAAAAAAAAAGTTATTTGAATTTCTTATTGTAGCACAATTGGTGCGCCACCCTGTATATAAGATTTATCTACAATAATGTTTCCCCGACTTTGTGAAAATTACCTAACAAATATTGATAAAGTTTGCTGCTCAAGTTCTTACCGAATTTTTGACAAAAAAATATTTTTATTTGGAATTTAATAAAAAATAATTGTTGATTTGGAATTTAATAAAAAATAATTGTAATCAACTTAATATAATATATCCCTATATCTATTTTGTGCAAGTATATTATTCGCTTAAAATAAAAGTGCACGAAAAACGTACATCACCGTTTAATATTATAAAAGATCTTGACAGCACTGACATTTTTATACCTATCATCTATTTTAGAAAATGAAAACAAGTACATAAACATTTTGAAGAATACAAAAGCTTTGTTTCATTTTTCCCTAGATCCAATCCAGTCCAGTTCCGATCTTGAAAATAAAACAAACCAGGGGTGGAATCGGCTTTTGATTGTCATTTAGTTTTCCGTCGGAGTAAGCTGATTCAATTCAATTCAATTGAATAATTTCCAATGGCATTTGTCAAAAACATGGTTGCCATAGTGAATGTTTCAAATGTTTGTAATGAGCTATCGAAAATTAGAACGAAAGTGACGTCTTTGCTTAATAATTCTTATGTTTTCTTCATCTTCCGAAATGTAGCAAACTTTTTTGGTCACAAGAATGTTTATTTTTGTTTGTATGAATGGTATACAAAAAGAACTCTGAAAAAGTTGTAAAATTTTTGTAGGCTGTTGGTAACTCTAGTCGTACTGCGGCAGATACGTCAAATTTGTTGGAAAATGACAATCACATTTTTGATGTGATAGCTCTTTAGCTATATCAAATGTGATATCATCTTACACAGACTGAATTGGTTGATTGTGACTCTCACTTATCGCAAATCACCTTACAAGATTCCACCGCAGGAACTCAGTGACAACATATTATATACCCAACTCTTTTTTCCTTTTGTTTTTTTTTTTTTTTGTATAAACCCGTTGTCTTTTTTCTTTACACTACTGATGACATTTACAAATTAAGGGTGTGTGTTCAAAACGGATTTGGAAATCCAAAATAAAGTTGGATCTTCTGTTGTTGTCGTAAGCAAATACAATCTGGTTCGGATCTCGGGGAAAATAAGACACAGCTAATAAGTCAAACAAATATCTTACGTCAATTTGTTTTAAAAATCACTTTTCTCTAACAAAAGACAACAGGCGTGTTTTTTGCAAGCCCGGGGGAAATTGGTTGAAATAAACGACAGCGGGGATTAGCGACGCCATGACAGTAAAAAAACATGCAGTTTTCATACAAACTATCGATAACATGTATGTAATTCATGCCGTTAACACAGTTTTTCTGTGCGCTTAAGTTAAGCCCCGAGAATTCCCTGGGATTAGTTGGTGTTGGATTTAACATGTTAATTGTTTAGCACCGACGTCGTTTTTTTCATCCAATTCCTCCCGGGTCTGCAAAAAAACACGGCTAATAATCAAAAGCAAGAGTGGATTGAATCAGAAGGAAAATTCTGCATTGATAAACTTATTTTAGCAGAGTTATTGAAAAATTTGAGGAAATTTTAGAGTAAAAAAGATAAAGATGCTGTAAAGGTCTTCCATTCCAGTCAATACAAAATATGCAAATTTATTTTTTGTAATTGCCCTCTCTACAAATTTTGTGCCTGATTTTTTGTTCAGACTTCAGACATTTTGTTTATGTAAATTCATGTCAATTTTGAATGAATTTACTAAATTTCAAAGTAATTCACCCAAAATACACTTTTTTAATTTTGTTACTTTGTATTGTTCTATATTTGCATCTGTTATTAGTTTGCATTATTTTTACTAATTTACTAACCACTAACACATGCACTTATGATGAGCCTCTGATTGTAGTTTGCAGCTTGATCTAAGCTCACTACAACAAAGAATCTGAAGTGTAAAAAATACAGGGCGTGGCTTTCTGGATTTTGAGCGTTTATTTTGATGCAACTCTCCACTTGTATTTAATTCGCTATAAATAAATGCATAATTTTAAATTTCGTAGGTAATATTTGCTTGAAAAAATTTAAATAGTTTGCATTGAAATTGTAACTTAAAATTACGATGATAGTGCAAAGTCGAATAAAGTGGGACTCGCAATTCTGTCTCTATGTTCTTTCAGCTGCAACGGTTGGGTCGATTTTCTTAAAATTTGGCATTCCGCCGATACGTTTTTAACATTTTTTTTTTGCAAAAAGTAAAAATCTCAAAAACGTGCCCATAAACTTAAAAAAAATGCAGCCATTTACAAAAAATTCCATAAAATGGTTGAAACTTCCCAAAGAACCATTTTTTTATTTTCGATTTTTCAAAAACGTTGCAACTGATTTTGATCATTTTTATATGTTTAAAAATTTCGGTCGATTTGTATTAAACTTCGCACCCAGCAGTTTTTTGATATTACATATTTTATTTTTATCTATCGATTAAAAATTGTATCTCTCATTGAACCTTTGTTTTGGTTTTCGACTATCTCATTATCTGTTGAACCGATTTTAATGAAATTTTTTATACATTTATAAGCTTGAATAACCAATATTGTAGGTATATCAAAATTAAAAAAAAAAAATTGTACATATTTAAAAAAAAGTTTAAATAAAATTTTTTGGAAATTCGATATTTTAATGGGTGAATTTTTTTCATAACTCATTTTTAAGGCTTAAAAATTGCATACCAATTTGTTTTCTCAAAAATATTTACAAAATTTTATATACAAAAAATTATAGATATTATTAGATATTGTTCATATTTATGTACTCACATATACTCACGTTTTTTGAAATTGGGATAAAATATAGGCTCCCATAACTAATTTACTTCTTTTGAAATCAGACTAATAGATCAAAATTATTCAGACTTTAAAACCACAGTAGAACTAGTTCGTGCTATACCAAGTCTTACATTTAATTTATTTTTCCGTTGATTTCGACGAACTGAATTAAAAAAAAAAACAACAATTTCGTTTGCCAATAATTTTGTATTTCCCATTAAACATCATTAAACATTTTTATTCGACATTCTATAGATGTATCATTCTGTTTTGTATTTGATATTGCTAAAACATTTATTTTAGAAATGATAACTGTCTTACATTTACAATAAAGTATTTATTAAGGGATATACCATATTATTTACCTCATTTTCTAGGTTCAGCTTTTTACCATACACATATGTACCTAATTAAGTGTGCAGTGAATAATATTTTGTGTCATAATTTGATTATTTATTTTCCACACAAAATATATTACTTTTTAGTTTTATTTATCTTTTGCACTTATGTTAGTAGAATTTTCTGGTCGAAATTTAACCCTCGATGACCTGCCCCTATACATAAATAAAAATTATAAACTTCTCTCAAAAACATAAAGGTAGTTATGCAGATTAAATTAATTATAGCAAATTAAATTCTAAACATGAATTGTTAAGTATATATGTACCAGTTCTACACATCTAAATGTTGGCTATACGCTACCTTAACAAAATGATTGAAAAACTTTTACAACATCCAGGGCCCCGAGAGGCTCGAAAAACACATCAAGAAAATTTTCTGCAAAATGTGTGTAAAGATTTTCAATTTCATTCTCGCTCAATTGTAAATTCATAACATTCAAACTTTTCTCCTTAAGGAAAAGGAAAATGAATCCTTTTCACTGCTTCTTCGTATTATGTATACATATTATGTACCTACTAATAGAAAGCAATTTTCCATCTAATAACAAACAAATAAAATAACATATCCAATTTGTTTGCAAATTTATCAAAACAATATATCTCATTATACAATATACATCCTTGGTTTATGTGTATATTCGGATTGGTTGGATGCGTATAGTAGGTACACACACAAACACAGATACATACAACAATTGAAATTATTTGTTTAACTAATGAGACAATCATTTTCTCTGACAATGATGTTGTTTTCCGCAATATCTCCATCACATCCCTTTTCCCATTAGACATTTATAAATTTTCTAATCAAAACACAAATTGAATGTTTCCATATTTGTATTATGTCTGTATATGGAACACAGGACGCAAACATAGCTCACTCACCCACTCTGCTTTGTAATCATAGCTATAATTTCAATTGTTCTATTAAGGATTCTATTGCCTGGAATAGAATGGGAGCCACAATTACCCCTCCGGCTAGGGCTGAATATAAGAACACGCACACATATACTCAACTCAACTCACACAGAACCGAATACAATACACAAAAAAAAAGGACGAGAGCGAAACAATTGAAAAGGATTCGCCCCATCCGCTTCGTATACACTTTGTAATAAATAAAACCTTTCCTGGATTTTCTTTGGGTATCCACCCACTTCTTCGGGAGGAAAACTCTCTTTATTATACGGGAGAGAGATCCTTTAATGGCAAAACAAGATGTACGCCCTCTACTTACGGCCCCGCGCGTGTAGCTATATATATCGCTATATCACAATAAAATGGTAAGGTAGAAGATTTTCACAAATTTATTGTATCTCAAGACATTTCTGGGCGGAGGCGAAGCCTCCAAGGCATTTATGGCTTGTTGTGATGGAACGATTGAAGCCAGATATATAGGCAGGCAGAGAGAGAGACAATAAAGGGGGCTTCTCGCCAAAGTGAGTTATAACAATTTCATATTTCAATGAACTTCACGGAAATTGAATTATTCAGAGGGTTGGATGGGATGATGGCTGAAGGACCCTCCATTGTTAAAGCTATATATACCTTCATTCCACCAACATGCTCGGTGTTCTTCTCTGGCGTCTGTTGTTTCAACATTATTTAAAAGCCCTGTCGTCATCATCATCGTCGATCCATATGAACAAACAAACAAGAAAATTCAACAAAAAAAAGTTGAAAAAAAAATAATTTAAAATTCCCGCTCTAATGATCGACACACACAACATTGAAGTGCTTCTTGTTCGCCCGGAGGCATTTCCTTTTCCACAGGCACATCAGTGGGTATAGCTCCTGTTGTTCCCGATTGTCGCCTCTGTTACAGTTGCTAGTTACTACAATGTTTATTGAAACACCACACACAATAAAACACAAACAAACAAATGTAACAGAAACTAATCTGTAAATAATGACAGAATTCTGCTAGGGGTGGAGTGGGGTGGCAGAGCTGCCACCGTATAGTCGTCGTTGATTTCAAATCTACCATACCTACTTCTTGTCAAACGGTATAAGTGGTTTGGGTAATTTGCTCAGAACAAATTCATCAGCCCAGGATCATGAAAATAATTACATGTGTGTTTTTCTTGTTACACAATCGAAGAATCGAATCGCATTGCCTAAAGGGATATTGCACCCAAACCACAGTCAAATTTCCTCCATCCTGGTGTGTATCACCACACTACCCTTGGTCCTCGATAAAGTCCTTGAACTGGAATGAACGAACAGATGTGTTAACTATAAGCGTATATATTCATATATTCCTACCCCTTTCTGCAATCTTCGAATCCACCATAATCCTTGCCGCCGCGCCGCCACCGCCGAAACAGCCATCAACTAGCATCAGCATTAAAGGATTATTCGACCAAATGCAATTACCAACAAAAATCAACCCCTTTCGCCGCGAGGGCTATAGTCTTTGAATGTTTAATAGGCTGGTGGTTGCAGGCAGTGCTACCGAACAATTTGGCGCATCATACATCAAAAATTACTTTGGGCTAATTTTTTGAAATTCCATAGTTTTTTTCCTGACTAATTCTGGTGCTTAGAAAAGGGATAATAAAAATGAAATCTTGTTTGTGAAAAGGGAGGGGGGGCATTTAAAGCTGAACTTTTAAAGGTTGCATAAACAAAATTAGTCAAGTGGATAATTGTTTTGCGCCCGCAAAACTAAATCATTTGTATTCTTTTATTTTAAAGGGTTCTTTTGTGAACCGCAATGATTTTGGTATTTAAAAAAATTGTTCAAACACTTTTGGGAAATGGGTCCAAATCACCAGCGAAAATTATAATATTCTTTTTTATATGGTTACATGGGTATCAAAGACATAATAGATATACAAATAGATGAGACACTACATATATGGCCTGGTTTTCATATAATAGTGTGAGTTTTCTCCTTACTCACCTCACCTATTTCCAACATTATTTCCGTCATTGGCAAACCCGCTCGAATGCGTCATTGAAAATTAAAACTCAAGAATGGACCATATTAGCCACAGTAACAATAGTCAACATTTGAGAGAAATAAACTTTAAAAGACATATATTTTTTTTTATTTTTTATTTTTGAAAATGTAACCTCTGAATGCATCACCCATTAAAATAGCTACATATATGACAAAAAAAAATTAAATTTATTGGAGCGATTCTTTGACAAAACTCCCCATTGCTACGAGGTCCAAGTCCAATAATAGTTTTTGGCGAGGTGGTTAAAGGCCCCTACACTGTTATTTGTGAATATCTTCACTTAATTTTTGAAAATTAAATTAGATTTTTCTTAGCTTTGAGTATAAAGATCCAACTAAGGAAAAATTAGTTGATGCTCACAGATATTCAACTTTTCTAAGATTTATCTGAACAGGTTCAAAAACCAATTTAATTATCTCATCTTCCACCAATATCAGTTCGAAACATTTATACCGCGTGTATCCATCAAAGATCCGCTGATTGGTGCTTAGCCCTTAACTAAAGTGGTAAAATTTAGTATCGTATCTATAGATGTGGGTCCACTGGACCCAGCAAATTTAAAATGTTAATAACAGCGAATTTATAAATTATTTCATACATTTTTTTTACTAAACTTATTCATTGTTTAATGGCGTGGGTCCAGGGGACCCATGCGTATGCTGAAAATGACCTTAGGAGCGGCGTGTAAAATGAATCCTTCTCACTGTGTACTCTTCAGCTTACTGTAGGAAGGTACCTAGAAGCGGGGGGAGCGGCGGGCACTGCGGCGTTTTTTACACACTTTCAAAGATTGAACATGGGTCCACTGGACCCACCACATCAGTTAAGGGTTAAAATTGCGGTTTTTTCATTGATGAACTAGAATTTTCACTAAACACGTTTAGGCGTTTAATTTTAACTAAAAAAACGAAACATTTTACTTCGGTCCGTTATTTTTCAATCTAGCAATTTTGTAGATATTCCAAATTGGGCCAATAAATTATCTTAAAAATAGTTTACGGGCGTTTTTCGCACCTTTGGTTCGGTAGGTATTGTTGCTTTTCCAACAAGAAAAAATCAAAAAACTACATTAAGTTTAAGAAAACAGATAAGTATTTATTTTTTTACAATTTCTTTCACAAATTTCACGATTCCCATATCTATTTTCGTTACCTCGACAACCACCCCAAGCGAACTCGTTGCATGTATTTGTCATTGGATTATAAGCCCAAGCCACAAAATCTGCTCGGCAAGGACCAGTTTCAGGTTTTGAAGTGCAATCTTCAATAAACATTTTTAAAAAAATATAAACATTGGAATTTATTGAATAGCTATTTCATGATTCTTACCCAAAGCTAATAATCCACTTACAGAAAACGTTAAAAAGATCAACACAATCCAGTTCATTATTGTTCCAGTATAAACAGTCAGCTTTCTTAAAGACAGTATATACATAATATGGTAAAAAAATTATTTCCGTATTGACGCAGACAACAAAAAATGACAAACCAACCGCAGTAGTCAGTACTATAACTACTTTTAATTTAGCGAATAAAATTGAATTGAATTTTTTGAGTCAGTATATCGAGTATATATCCAGTAAGTAATTTATGAATCACAAATAAAGCTTTTTCTCTGCACAATATACGTATGTATCTCTATTAATATGTATATCTAAAGTATAATCTAGATCTGGCTTAAAGTATTGGTACCTACACGTATATAATGTACATATTAAAAAAATAAAACTTTACTTACCGATTGTTTTTTTTGTTTTTTTTTTCAGTTCAAGATTCAAGTTCATAGAAACTCTCTTATATAATATTCTTATTGAGCAACAACTATTATTATTTTTAATCAAAAGTGGGTTGTGGTGTTTGCGTTTTCAAACTCTGTTAACATGCAGTAGATGTTTAATAGAAGTTTAGAATAATTGTTATTATATATTAGTTATTGCAGTTTACGCCAGAACTTAGATTAATTGACATTACAGTCTAAGCTTAATCAGTAACTTTATTTACAATTATAGGTATGTTCATTTACTTTGAATTCTGTGCATTTGTGGGAATTTCTTCACAAAATTCAGTTAAAGTTCACATAAACAAAAATAAAATGTATAGAAATTCACACAAATGCACAATCTTTCAAAGTAACACATCTTATAACAAGTCGTTTCTTCGACAAGTTTAGATATTTTTTTTTAAATATTAATTTTTCTTAGCGTTTGTGAATTTCATGATAATTTAAATCCACTTGCTCTTTTGCAAAACTTGACCGAATTCCGGCGCAAATCATTTTCAAATTGCAATCGTTAACATTCCTGCAAAGCAGATTGTCCCAAAACGTAGTAGATTTTTTGTTTTTTTGCGAAAATGCAAATGTAAAAAAAATCTTTTATTTGAATTTGTTTAATGTTTTGTGTGCCTTGCATTTCATTATTTCTTTTTGAATTAAAAAGAGCTGAAACAAATGAAGAAAACTATAAGTTAAATTGTTAAAAGTTATTTTATTTTGTAGTCCATTATATTATTCTAGCAACAGTCAACAATTTAAGAAAAGTTTCGTTCCAATATCCACGCAATGCAAACATATGCTTTTGGTATTTCAACTTGCTTTTTGCATTTGCTTTTCAAATTTTGCGTTTCGGAATGTGGCCAGTGTCTAACCCCTATAATTTTGGTTCAAACTTCAACAATTAATTCGGTTTCACAGTATTGTTTAAACGTTGAACAGAGTTCATTTTATAGTTCAAGTTAACAACTGCATTCTGGCAGTTTAAACCTCAGTTTAACGTTTGGAATAACTTGACAACAAAGTGTCATTTCAATATAACAGCTGCCATTTTAAAAATAGTCAGAATTTACAATTAATTGAAATATTAATCCTTTAAAAAAAAATATTATTTATATTTTTAAATGTTTTCGAGTTTGGAAAGTCATTTTGTAAATATGAGTGATGAGGAAAACTTTAAATAAGGGGCCAGTTATAACTTTCATTGAAACTCATCATTGAAAAAATTAATTTCCTAATTTGAGACACTTTGAAAGCAAAATCAGAGAATATTTTGATGCCAATAAAAAGGTGATGACTCAATTATTAATTTCAGTCAAAAAAATTTTCATTTTGGCCAAACCTTACAAATCAAATGAATTTCTTTATTTCAATGATTGAACTACCTTATCATTGATCATTGACATCTTAGAAATCGTTTTATGTGAAAGATTGGGCCAAAATGAAATATTTTTTTGACTGGAAATAATAATTGAGTCAAGAGCTTTTTATTGGCATCAAAATAATAACTGATTTTGCTTTTTAAGTGTCTCAAAATAAGAAATTAAAAATGAAAGCTATAACTGGCACCTTAATTAAGAGTATGTGAGGAAAGAAAAATTTGATCAATGGAGAACAAATAAATTTTTTTTTCATTTTTTTCATTTTTTTTCGTATCATAATTCACAAGTCATCTGTTAATACTTCGAAACAAAACAAACTTTAACCGATTGTTAACAACTCAAAATAATTTTAAATTTGCTGTTTCGCTTGTTCTAAGTTTTTGCTTTAAAGAGAAGACAAAGAATGATTTCGGAAAAGATGCTAATGATGCTAATATTGTAACTCAGTGAAACAGGATCGTTTTGACATAAAACAAAATACATTCCTTAAGTTTTTTGTTTTGTGTGTGCAGATATTTTAGCAGACAATTTTTTTAATATACCTACCCTTACTGCGCAACAATCAAAAACAACACGAGACAAAAATTTTAATTTAATTTTTTTTTTTTTCAGAGCAAGAATAGGTATGAATGATTATTCCTTTATAGCCAACGAAGTCCATTATCGGCTCAATTTTAATTAAAAATTAAATTGATAATGCGGTGCGCGCAGATCCCGCTAAATTTAACTTCGCACTTTTTCTCCAAACAACTAAAACCCGAGCTAAATTTTGACATAAAAGAATTATGGAGATTATATCAGTGAAAACATCTGTTCTCTGAGAGGGAATTATATTCACCTATATATTTCTAATTATTCGTTTTCACTTTTCAAATGAATTTAATCACCTAAAATGGATTCTTTTCTTTGACTGTAACAAATCGTCTGTTTCCTAGTGCTTCTCCATTTTGAATTTTATTTTTAGAAAACCTAATTCACACAAAATTCAGGAATTACAGAATCTATTAAAATTTAGCTGGGGAATTAATGTGACGAACAATTATTTCTTGCGCTAATTTTTGACATATGTATAAGTGATGTACAGTAAGTAAGAAACAAACGTTTGATTTTTAGCTGGAATTGTGTATATTTCGGCTAAAATGCTTTGCTTAATTTAGAGAATTTTATATTAAAGCTGAAATTTATAGCGATCTGCGTACCTACTTAATTTTAGTAAGCATTTGGTTCAGTGCACTACTGGATACACCATAAAATAATTGATAAAACCCGTCGAAGAAAATCTTACATACATTTATCTCGATAACGGCTGCTAAGATTTTTTGAATTAAAACCAATACAATTTTTGTAAACTTTTCTTAAAATGAAAGCTACAGGTCCGCTTCACAAAGAGTTTTTCATCAACTTTAGCAATTTAAGAAGAGAAAATAAAATGTATATACGCTCCAAACACAAATTTATAGTAGATTGTCAATTCCGTAGTGTGTGTCATTACTTAGAATCAATATCAAGAGAATTTTTATTATTATTTTATTGAATAAGATGTCAGTTTACTATATCAAAACCTTACACCAGCTTCATTGAAAATTCAAATTTGTACTTCAATTCAATCTGGAAAAATAAATTGATTTATCGAACAAATAAAATATAGTATTGGTACATTCACTATATACCTTAATAGAAAAACTAGCCTATACAACATGGTTCTTTTAATTTTTAAGAAATTTTTTATTTAATTTTTTTTGATTTTTCAAGAAATTCTTTTGTTCTTTCAATTCAATAAATCCGTAATTTTTTTTGTAAATATTCTTAAAGGTTTGGTTCCAAAACCGTCGTGCCAAGTGGCGGAAAGCTGAACGTCTAAAAGATGAGCAACGCAAGCGTGAAAATGGTGGTGAAGGTTCAGTTTCTCTAGACAAAGTAAGTTAAAGTGCACTAACTTATTTCAGAAACGTTTTACTAAGTACATATTTCATTATTCAAAATAGATGGACGACAGCAGAGACTCATCACCCGACATAACTGGCGAAATGGATGATGACCCGCGTAGCTCGCATAGCCCACCACCAACCAGCCCCCGCATGGATTCAGATCCTGAACGACCTCTTTCCTCAACACACCTCACCCAATCGGCTTCGCAATCAGGTGGCTCCATAAGTGCGGGTTCGCCATCGCCTGGAGTTCGAACTCCGCAAAACTCCGGCACCAGTCCTACAAATTCCAACAATACCGATTCACCAATCGAAGTCGGCGGTCCAATGTCGCTGACCTCCCGTACCCCGCAATCAATGTCGACTTCATCGTTTAGCAATCACATCTTCAATAGCTTTTCCGAAAGGTAAGTCTTCTTAAGTTGTTGTTTGAATTGAGTGAACTTAGTGCTATTCTCACATCACGCATCACAACTAAATATTCGCCCTCTGTCTTCCGGTGTTGTTTATTATGCTGTTTGATTAAGCATAATGATCTGCACGTGCCGGCAATCGAAATCATTAGATTTGTGAGTCTGAGCCCAAAACAACAAATGCTGTACATTTATCGAGTTGGAACAACATTCGAGAATGCACACTTCCTTTTCCTCTTTCGTTTTTGCAAGGAAGAACAAGAATAGCGCAAAAATATAAAAACAGGAGCCAAAAGTCATGCAACTATATATCTACCGACTTATTGACGACGACACAACGACTGGTGAACGAACGTTAAAAAAAATCAAGCAAACAAAAGGACATTACCATTACCAATGTCGTTTCCGTATATCTCCTGTTCCTCGCAAGCCTCCCACCTTTGGTCTCAAGTCTCAACTGCGCTTAACAATCCCAGCAGTAGCTTTGGAATCCCTTATAATATCATTAGGGCGAAGTAGGAAAATCCACATAAAATGGTGGCAAAATGTTTTGGTATATAAACACGTAATTGCCGGACCGCCCGTTGGGTGGCGGACGCGTGCGCGCAACTTTACGACGACTTGCTCTCTATATCCCCAGGATACTCGTAGTATATCAGCATGAGTCTTCTTCAAGGGTTTTTTCATGCTGATGGAGCTGCCTGGGACTGGGAGTGTCATGAGTGTGTTTGTGTGTTGTATTCCATACTATCTACATCAAAACAAACATCCTCTTGATGGAGAGGGATGAAAATCGCAATCCGCCTTCACTTAAGCATTCGTTTGGTGGATTAAGGATAACTGCCTTGATTGTCTGGGAGGAAATGAAATCAGAGTTCCTTTATAGTTATCTACTTTCTATTTTTTTTTTTGGATCAAACGTCCTTCCTGTTTGAGTCCGCCGCACGATGTGTTTCTAAATCAATTGCCAATCGTCCTGATGTGCTTATACGATGATTCTATACTCTTGTTTAGCTCTACTTAGTTGTTGTATTATCACGACCCCGAGGGGTGACAATGGGCTAACAAGAACATTAGAAATAGAAACAAAATAATGTCACAGATTGTCCTGAATATTTATGAGCTGCTGATGGTTTTGCTGCAATGATGATGACGACGACGACGACGATGACAATAAGGACAAAAGCGAAGGCTAATGATTCGTACATAATTAGCAATCATTGATGAAGTTGTTATTTCTTATTAAGGGGATGATTATAGAATTCTTTTCGTTTTGGAATTTAATTGTCATCAATATTTCGGTTTATGGAAAATTAAAGGGCATCGAGTGTTATTGTTATTTAATTGGGATGTTTTTATGGAAATTGGTGTGGATTAGTATTTTTGTGAAGATATTTACTGTGTATAGTCTAAAAGGTTTCTATAATATATTCCTCTACCAGGAGGAAGAATCTATAAAATTACCGGGATATGACTTCAAGAGGTGAAAGTCTCTTGAAGTCATATCCCGGTAATTTTATAGATTTTATGGACTCTTAAAGAATTAAGTAAAACAGACCAGAGAATCTAGAAAATAAATAAAAAAGGTTTCCAAAAAATTTAAATAACAATTAAAAAAAGAAAATCAATTCAATTCAATTTATTTTAATAATTATTTTCTTCGAATTCAATTTCGTGAATTCTGAAAAATTGATTTTAAATTAATAACTGGATTCAATTAAATATTTTGCAGTAACTTTCAAACAAACAATAAATTAATTAAATGATTCTATAAAACAACCACCAAACGAATAAGACAACAAAAAATAAATAAATTTGTTTCAAATTCGTAATACTAATACTAGTACCTAAATGTATCAAACCAGACATTCCATAGCTAAAAATAATTATTATTTTGGAAGTCTAAGAAAATTTAAATCTATATAATCTTAATTCACACCCTTTACTTAAATCTTATAATCTCTAAATTCCTATATAAAAAGAATTTCTTTGTATCCATATTAAACAAGTAATAATAAATTTATTTTTTTTTTATTTGCAATCTTCTTTATTAATAATTCGTATGGAACATGATTCCAAACAAATTTAACTCCCGATGACACACACAATAACGTACTCTATATTATACACAAATGTCACTTTAATAAATTTCAATTAATTAACCCAATTAGATGTATAAATTCAAGAGAAATGCCGTTGTTGTGTGTATGAATATGTAACCAACTAATTCATTTTGCCGATTAAACCAATTAAAAGAAGACACTTTCTGCTTAACTTTCTCATATTGAATTTCTCATACTCATCAAAATATATATTATTTTTATATTTTATCTCAGTATTATCAGAGCTGTCGTTGTAGTATGTATTTTGGGATTGTACATTTATTTATTTCTATTTAACAGTGTTCACACATATTAAAATCGCATCGCTGACTTACAAATTTTTTTTGTTTTTTCATCTCTCTCTTACCTGTTTGATGAAGGCAGATTTTTTTTGATTTTTTCTAAAATGAAGTGCGAGCGAGACGTCAAAATAAATCGTCGGAGAGAGTCCAATGTGAACAGATATAAGTAACTCTTTTTATAATTTATAATAATTTCTAAAGAAAAAAATTCACACCGAGCACTTTTAGTTATTCCAATTGTTCTAGTTCAGGAAAATTAGACTTCCAGCTCTATTTTTATATCACAACATTTTTGATTTTGAGGCGTGAAAGGGAATGTTTATGTAAAATTACAAGAGTAAAAAAACTTTGAATAAACATTTCATTAATTTTAAGATAACTTTTCAATTCGTTACTAGAAACTTGCTTTAAGTTGTTCATTGAACAAACCTAACCACTAGAATAGGTTTGGACAACCAATTTCAGTGTCTAAAGTTAGACAATCGATGGAAAATATTTTTAAATAAGGTATTAAAATTGGACAGCTGAATTAAGCCAGACATAATTTAGAATGGGTTTATGAAAATTATGACTGCAATTTAATAAATTTTGACAGATATAATATTGTTCAGAACGTAATAAAAAATTCGCTACACAAAAAGATACAAATTAATATTTTGCTTGATTTCGTAAGACTCTACCTAAGTATTTACTCCTTTATTAATAAATATGACAAACCTCTGTATATGTTTATGTTTACGTTACAATAGAATACAATTTCCAAAGCATGATGTCTAATACTAAAAGTATGCAATGAATAAAATATTTTATTACAAATGTATATATACGCCTGATCGCATTTCATCCATCACCCTCAGTGCTGTTATCTCCAAAATTGCGTGTCCTGAATCATCTTTATGGAATTACCACCATATTGCGAGCTAAATAAATTTCAAACAAAAAAAAAAACAACAAAATCCAGATTTCGTTTTGCTTGTTTGAAATGAATTATAATTTTTTTTTATTCTTAGCTTGCAAAAGATCAAGTGAAGAGTTAAATTAATTTTAAATTACACAGAAAATGTGTATCGTGCGTCGCTTAGTCGTGTTCACTCCTGGCATTTTCTCCAACTTCATTATCATCATCAACGTCGTTGTCGGGTAGATAAATTAATTATTGAAATGTACAAAATCCATGCTCCAGAGGTGAAAATCTTATTTGGAGTTGTAGGTGTATTTTGATACTCCTCTCTCCCTTTCCTGAATTGTCAATAATAACCTAAAATCTTGTTATTTAAGGATGAGAATTACACCAAGACAAATAAGAAGAAAAAGTTTTACGAAGTTAAATTTATAATTGCCTTTGCAATCCTTGAGTTTGCTGCTAATTAAATCTTCATGTTATAAAAAACGAAGGCATCAGTATATTGTGATCAAAGAATTTATACAAAAAAAGAAACAGTAAAATAATTTGTTTAAAGAAAAGAAAAATATTCAAACTTCTTTACAAGACTGCAAAATATATAAAAAAAAATACAAATAACGTACTTTTAAAATAAATTATTGCAAAAAACTTCGGTTGCAATCATTTTGCGGTCGAAATTATTGTTTATCATCATTTTGATGATTTATTATCCCATCGGATGTCCGGTGCGTTACACTTCATAAAAATCACATATTGAACAATAAGATTCCCTTTTTTTAACATCGTCAATCTATGAATTTCTGATAAAAACACAAGTACGATTAAATTGTAAAGACATAACCATATAACCAGCTAAAAAGGGAGAATTAGCTATTCAAATGCTACAAAAGATGGCAATTCGGATGTGTTCAAGCGAAAATAACGACAAAAAAAACACCCCTTGAGATTATGTTGTTGTTGTTCTTGTTCAACTGACACAATCGTGGCAAAACAAACAAATCCTGCTTTTTTTAAGAGGGATCTCTATTATCCTTATACTTAACATCATACCCAACCCCATGGAGTAGGAATGGGAATGTTTAGGTTTACGTTGGTGTTGTTTTTAGCCTGTTTGTTTGCACGACAGAGAAGCTCATTGAGTATTGAGAGGCGACAAAAAACTGATGGCAACAATGGGATAAAAAAAGGCACAGTTCGGTTCGGTTTATTTTGCCATAAGTTTTGGTTTTATTTCTATTGAGGTTTTTTTTTAACGCCTCATTTATTTGGTACCATCATCAGGAGGGTTGTTGTGTGCGATGTTTTTTATTCCTAAGTCATTCAAATTGTGATGGGATTTATATACCATACTCAACTCAATTGTATATTTATTTGTTTATTATAATAAATGCTGATTTATACTTTTAATGATCATGTTGTATGAAGTATGATAATCATCTATTTAGGATAAAAATACAATAAAAGATTTTTTTTAAGGACGGTATTAGGAATATTCTGAGTAACATGTTTTTAGTATAAACTCTTGTTTAAATACTATTAAGAGACAAAACGTCCACTTTTAACAATAACATTATTTCCAATAATAGTTATTTTATACTTTATAGACAAATTTGGCTTACGAAAAATTGATGGTGGCAATATTATTTGTCTGTAATTCTACCTACCTGTCCGTCAATCGTCAACAATGATACTATGCATATTTTTTTAAATTCATTAGCCTGCGCAACGGTGTACAAAGTGTATGTAGGTACATGGTTTTATATATTTTAAAGAACAACTTGTTCAAAACCTATACGATTAACCGGTAACGCTCCGACTCTCTTAGGTCTAAATGTCATCAAATTATGTGCCATGGATGTCAAGGAGAATGATTGTAGCCTGCGCGTTCACCTTCATCTCCATCTCAAAAATTTATGATTTTTTAAAAGACTTAAAATCCATCGCCATCATAGCCCATAGCCAACCTTCAAAGAAATTTGACAATTTATACCTATAGCTTGACAGATAAGCAAAAATTTAATACATATTGAATACATATTTCGTTCTAATTGCATCCAAAAGCCCTTAAAAGCCTTCTTGTGAAGCAAACAATTTAATCTATCTATCCTTCAATCTAATTTGCTAGTCTAATAAGCCGGGAAAAAGTCAAATTGAATAAACATTTTAACTTCGTGTCAACGCAAATAATTATTTATTTTTGCTCTATTGTGTTAGAATGTGGCCAAGTCGTGTGATCCTCATAGTTGAACGTGATAATGCGTTGGAACCCAAGGGTAAAAAACGTGTTGACAAAGATAACATCAAAGATCGTCAAAAATACGTTTAAAATGACTTCTTTAGGTTGTTTTAAGACGTTTTTTATCAAACAGAAAAAAAATGTTAGTTTAAATAAAAAACTCAACCAAATAAATATATTTTCAACTTCTTCCTGCCCGTGTGCAAAAGCACAGATAATTGTTCTCAGAAATGCACAGAAGAGGATCTTGTTGCGTTATGATCATTTTTGTATTGAAGTCAGGAGAAAAGAGGATATAACTGTAGAAAGCCATATTTGGCTTCGTATACGGTAAAGGGCATGATATTTTGGAAACGGCATAAGGAATAAAACGAATAAATCTATACCGCCCGCTGCACTGGTTTGTTAACATGTGAGCAATGAGCATTCCAGATACATGATACAACTTAAAGATTGTCCATTTGCGAAAAATATTTTTATGTTAAGCATCATCTATCAAAAATATAAAACATTTGATTTATATGAACTTCTTACTTCATATAAGGAATATTAGTTTAGATCTTTAAAAAACTCTTCAAATTAACAATACAATATCATGCATCGAATGAAACTCTTCTGCAAGTTGTGCAAGTTTCAGGTCAATCGAATGGTTGTTTTTAGCTTATTTTTATATTTATTAGTTTACAGCGCCATCTATACGGAAAACTGGAAATTGTGTTGATTTAAACTCCATAATTATGTGTTTCAAGTCTATCAGATGGTTAATAGCTTTTTATTTTTAAGCAGATTATAAGAATTTAGTGTTCAACGCCATCTATCAGAACTTTTTATTAGTGCCTTTTAATTCAATTAAGGAAATAATATATTCAGCCTGATTGTGTATCTAACTTAAGTAAGAAATATTTTGTAAAATATTTTTAACTACGTCCTTGGCGTAATAGTTAGAGCGTAGGACTCTTACGTCGAAGTTCTTGGGATCGATTCCCAGCCTATGCACCCTAAAAAAAACCAGATATGTTTTTCGAAGTGTTACTGCCTTTTGCGAGGAATTGACAAATCCTCAAAGAGTATACCTATACCTATCTCTTGTCATAAAAAATGCTTCTCACCTCAGTCGTTCGTATTCGGCAGAAAATTGTAGGTCCCCTCCATTCTTGCCAATGACACACTAGAATGGTTGAGAGTTGTAAGTCTCTAGCCTCTGGTTCTGCACGAATTGTTGGGCCACCCAATTCATTCAATTCATTTAGATCAATCTGATGGTTAGTTTTTTAATTTTCGTTTTGAACGCCATCTATCGAAACACTTGAAATTTACGTGCACCTCTAAAATATATTTTGTATAAGTTTCAAGTCCATTCTGATGGTGTATAAAATGCGATACAATGTGTTACAAAACGCGTTCACAGTTTTTTTTCTCTGAGATATTTTGCATATCATATTTCTGAACACACTTTATTCTAAAAGTTACAATGACGTTTGCTTAAGTTTGTTTGCAATGCGTTGAAAAGTTCTATCCAATTTCTGTAAATCATTTGGCATACAAATTTCAATTTTGAAAATCGATAAAATGACATTTACCATCCGTTATAGGTTTGATCTGTGACCAATTTTTTTTTTAAAGAAAAAAGTTTAATCCCAAATCTACAGTATTGTCGTTATATAGAATGTATACATGTTCAGAATTCAAGGCGCAATACATCTACACCTACGCGAAAAGCACAAACAAAATTTTGCCCATACGAAATCCAATAAATCTGATTCATTCTTCATTTTATTTTAATTGATTCAATTCATCAAATTATGATGTAGATATTCACAGAAATTCAACCTACCTATGTAGGTATATATAGCTTTTACTCTCCGTAAACAAAATCATTTATACCATCGAAATAAAAACTTTTCTTAATCCCAGCCATCAAGTTTTAATTGATTGCGAAATCATCAAGTTAAAAAGTAATAAAATCCCAAACTAATTAATTCCATTGCAATCATCGCAACTACCACAAACTTCTCCACTCTTCATACCATGGGTATGCTATATGAGTATGAACGGAACGCGGCACTCCGACTCCATCATGAGTCTCTACATCCATTCATTTTCATGTAAATTTAAAAATTCAATCAGCACAAACTCTAAGTAAAACGAGAAAAAGACTCCTGCATCAGCCAACAAAACAAGAATCCCTGACATGATGGCGAAACGGTACAGGATGCTCCATATCCTTCTCCCGCCTTTCAATTTTTTTTTTTTTTTTTTTTTGAATTTATCGCAGTCCTGTTTTGGAATCTATGTTGAGAAAAAAAAATAAATATTGAAAAACTTTTTTTCTGCAAGCGCGCATTTTGCATTATAACGAATGCAAAGCTGAACGCTTTAGTCTGCATGCATGTATACAGCTATATAGAGCGAAAATACCACCCCCACCCAGATTGCCAACCCCATCGACCCAATATGGCATCAGCAGCAGCAGCAACATCCCATGCAAATGCGCAGACTAGGAAAAATCATTTTTGATTATAATTTTTCACCGAGGAAAATGAAAATGCAATTTTTCAATTTCACCCCCGCCTCCACCACCACCACCACCTTCGTCTTCGTCGGTAACGCCCGCCACCAAAATCCCCTCTCGCATATACTTAAGTCAACATGGAAAATGCAAAGAATACCCCAACTACTACTGGGCTGTTGATGCCATCCCTGCTCTGCGATGATATCCTTGGCGTATTATGATGGCAGCCCCATCAATTTTGCATGAGAATAAAACTTTTTATTGCAAATTTCTTTCATTTTTACCGCCGTTACGCCACGCTATACTTTCCAACCCGCTCCCATTTTGCCTATATCTTGCTCACTTCCACAGGGATGCTACATTATTAGTCAGGCAATTTTCGGGGGAAATATAATAATTTCCATTGGAATATTAAATTTGAAAAGTACTTGTGCAGACTAGAACGAGGCCACCACTCTATATATATAACATAGCCAGCATCACTCGGCGGTGGTGGTGGCGCGGCGCAGCTTCACAGCTTCCCGGGAATCATGGGCCAAACGCTTTTGGATGGTAAAAAAATAAATAAAAAAAAAATTAAACAAGAGCACGTTGCGACTACGACGACGACCGATGGTCGGTGCTTAGAAAGGCAAAAGGCGCACATCTCCCCGGCAATTGGTGGTTGGAATGAAAGTTAAGTGGAAGCCCGTAGGATATTTAAAATTCAAAAATTATTACATTTCAGGGAGGAGGGTTTTGAAACTAAAAAAAAAAAAATTATTTAAAAAACGGGGATCTTTATGGATCTCGCTATACCGCGACCACGAACAAATGAAAATTTTATCAACCTCTATACCTACATACACTACCTACTAACGTCCAGGAAAAATTGTGGACGTTTTGCCTTATTTTGCATCAGCTTTTGGCCGGCGACGTTTTCACATGAATAAATTTGAATAGGGAAAAAAATTCATATACGAGTACGACAAATAGAGGATTTTTCATTTTGTTTTCCTGCGATGTCCTCAACAAACGACACGGATTTGAATTTTTTTTTCTCCCCATCATCAAAATTATAAACATCAGCTTCCAATTGGCTTGACGCTGTTTTGACGACGACCGACGCCGACGATAGATATGTGTCGCCAAAAAGCCCTAAATTAAATGAAAATCCTATTAGAGGTTTACATGATGGCTTTTGATGGAAGTTTTTTTTTTTTGACATCATGGTCCTTTATCAAGTTAATCCACATCCGCGACAAACTGAAAGCCTTCGACGAAAAAAAAAATCCGTTTAGTTGCGGAATTTCAAATCAGAAAACGTTGAGTGTAATAGACCACCACTTTTTTCGAAGTGATATATTATATAAAGCCAAATCTATGTCTATAATAGAATAAGACTTAATTTTACAGGTTTGAAAAAATAGAACATGACTGGAAATATTTTAATTTATGTAAAGTTATATATGGATTTACTTATTTAAACAAAAAAATAATCCATGAAAATTAATTAATTAATTAAAATGAAGGTAATATACCACATTTGACCATAGTTCATGAAGAATAATTTACTAGTAGTACTGACTGCTATAGTTCTGCAAACAACGACCGTTGAATTGAGGTAAGGTTATATTAAGTGATTGTTTTTTTCGTGGGTATGGGTGTTTGTTAAAACCTTCAAAAGGCTCTATAAGGACCGAAAAACGAGTGCTCATATATATGACTTTCAGATTTTTACTTCACTAAAACTACCTCCTCCTCCCGATTGCAACTAAGTTGAAACTTATCTAGCAACTTATTTTTAACGAAGTTATACAACGTGTTGCAGATACCTTTCCGGTGATAAATACTGTCTCCATGTGTATTGCGCGATTTTTGAAGCGGTTTTCTGTTTACCGCACCAAGTCAGATGTTAAGTCCTTCGCAAGCGGCGTATTTTGCATTCGCGCAAAAGTGTTTATTTCATTTCGTACCGAGGGGATCCAAAGATCCTTATTTAGATCTTCGTTTCTAATATACCGCACGGCGCATTAACAATTAATGATATTATGCAATTTATTTTCAAACGTTTGTAAGTATCGCGAGTACAACCCAAGAGTTGTATACCATAAGTCCAGATAGGCTTAAATATCTGCATGAATAAAATCAGCTTTTTTCTATATATAAAGCTTAGTTAGAGCTTAGCTTAGAGTGTTTCCCGAGTAATCAGTACATTTGTCTGAGTTTAATGTTTAATTCTTCGCTTTTCTTTTTTACATGTGGCTTCCATTTTAATTTCGCGTCTAGAGTCATACCGAGATATTTTGCCTCATTTTCAAATGGAAATCGAGTTGCATTTAGAAATACAAGTTATCTATCGATTTTTGTTTATCGCGTGTAAATAAAATGTACAAAATTGGATCTATAACACTTCCTTGTGGTACTCCCGCCACTATTTTTTTTTAAATCAGAATATTCATTGGTTGTCATTTCCATGTCTCACACGAAAGTGTCTATTCATTAAAAATCGTATAAAATCCATCAGGCCAGACCTTGTCAAAGGCTTGCGACACATCTAAGAAGACTGCTGAGCAAATTTTTTTTCTTCAAAAGTTTTCGCGATGACGTCAGTGATCCTATGCACTTGCACATGATTGGTGACTAACATTTGGTGGGTTTGCTTTCAAAACCTTTTAAATTGTGAGTAAGTGAATAATAAAAAGAAATCTTGCCAGCTACCAAATGTTAGTCAGTAAAAAATAAATAATACATAGGTACCTACATTTCTCGTAATTTCGAGTTGTTTTGATTTTAATCTACTAAAAATATTTGATATTAAGAGTCTGACATTGTGAAACAGACCCCAAACCTTCAAAAACTTTGAACTTATCGAATTATTTGAAGTCATTACTTTTCTGATTAGTTATACACACAAGAACTTATATCTTTTTTAACATTTATGTTTTTGGTATGATTTCACTTCTTTTTTGCAAAGATTATTTTTACCAGGTGACAAATTGGATACAACGAAAGATCGACAAAAGATTTTTATTTTTTTAATACATTTTGTATTGAGGGAATTTCAAAGTTTTAATACTTTCCTATCGATTTTAAACCATCAACTCGTGGAGCTTGGTTCTTCTTTGTCTCCGATCATTGTCTCGTACATTTAAGATAATTTCCACCTCGGAATTATAATGATTATGCAGTCTATAAAAAATATTATTTAACAATAAAAATTAAAATACAAAAATGTTTTTATTTTATTAATTTTATTACACTTATTTTTCACAACTTTATTTGTATTTTTATTTTAAAACCTTGAGACGCGTTTTGGAATGTTTACTCCATAAAAACATTTTTGTATTTTAATTTTTATTGTTAAATAACATTTTTTATAAATTTAAACACAACTTGGAGACAACAAAGCCAACAAAATGCATTATGCAGTCGCTGATTATGTGATAAAGCTTGCTTTCTAACCAATTCTGTAACCATTTCTATTTGTAGGTCGCGATGTAAATCGCTATTTTTTATACACCAAGGAGCATTTATTATTCCACGAATTACTTTGTTTTGGAATTTTTGGATTGTTTCAGCTTTTGCTTTCTTTGTACAGCCCCACAGTGGGATGTAATATCTAAGTCCAAACGGGTTTCAGTATTTGGTTGTATGGCATGGCATTATCTTGTTCTGAATAGATAGATCAGATGTCTTACCCAGCAACCAATACATTTTTCTATATTTCAGGTTTAATTCTTATATTTTCATTTTGATGTGCTCTTTCCATTTAAGCTTGGCATCCAAATTCATTCCAAAGAATTTGGCAGCAATGGCTTTACATACTGTTGGTAAAAAATTGGAACACTAAATAATCGTTTTGTTTGTAAAGTGTATATGAGTTTATTTTGTTTCTTTAAGTCTTACGCCATTGTTGCGTCCAATCTCTTACTTTATCGGTTGCATTTTGCAATTTTTCTGTGTTCTTCCCAAAGCATATTTTATCAGACAAATACAGTGGTGGTCCTTGGACACTTCCTTGTGGTACACCAGCTTCAATTTTATTAAATTCCCAATAACTTTACTCGTACCGTACTTTGAATACAAAGTTGAAACCATGTCAAAGTCTTGAGCAACATCTAGAAATACTTCTTTTTTTCTTCAAGCGCCCTTTTAACAACAACTGTTATTCAATCAAAACTGATGGTTTCGGATTAGTCTTCTTTTATTCTAATATTTTGCTAAGCCTTTTCAGGACCGGTTTTTTTTTGACATAATTGGTATGACACGCCCCCTAAATGGAAAGTGTAAAATTTTCGTTTTTTTTTTCTTTCTATGCTGCAGTAAGTGGTTATATTCGGCCTTATCACAGGCCCCGTCGTAATAGATTCGTACTACGAATCTTGAAAAAAGTGTTATAGCATCGTCTTCGTAAGAAAACTATTGCCACGATTTTGTGGGCTATCGATATAACTTTTCACGACCTCTGAATTGGTTTGGAAATATTTCTGTTACAACGGCAGCTTTAATACTTTTTTTCGGGAGTTGTAGTACGAATCTATTACGACGGGGCCTGTGATAAGGCCGATTATGGTTGGAAAAAATGCATCAAATGAAAAGAAAATAATATCATACAGAGGGAATGGACCCTTGTTTCACAAAATTCTGTAGTCGGAAATAAGGTAAAAATGAGTATAATTCCCTTCGCCAGATTCGGTAATCGATGTGATTATCTCTGATAAAAGAGTTCGAACGGCAAAGTCTATTTCTACGGAGTTTCCAATGATACATTTTTTACTTATCTAGTTGATCCATAAGGAAAAGGTAAGTGCAAGTTGGAAGACTGTTTAGTTGTAGGCAGATAATATTACGCATTCTGCACTGTGAAATATAGTTTTCAAAGTTTCCCGTGTGCCAAGTCAACGACTTTTTTTTATAAAGATCTCGGCTGCAAGGCTTTTGGCTATACAAAATAAAGTACATTATAATTAAGGGAATTTTCTTGCGACGATAAATGTCCGTAATTAAGCACTCATCCTTTTGCGTAATTTAATTTTGCATGCACATTATCCCCGAGGATGAGGCGGAGTTGTTGTGAATAACAACAACAACGACAATAGCAACAGCAACGTCAAAAAAAAATGAAAAAAAACAACGTTGATTCAACATCGTCGTTAGGCTCTTGTTTGTCAAATTTGATGTTTGTTTGCCAGCTCTCTAAGTCGCACTCTTGTTCGTCTATTACCCTTGCAGCAATTTTTGTTAATTAAGAAAAATCCTGAAGGAACACACACACACATCACATATAATATTATCGTAGTGAGTTGTCGTCATCGCATAGCCGCCCACTTAACAATAATGCTAAGCTTTAGCTCCATAAGATTCAAGAACAGGATAAATGTATAGGTATAGGTACATATTCTATCTAACTTGTGTAGCAATTTCGTTGGAAAAGGATTGTTATGGAATTTTCTCACATTTGCAACCATCATCATATCATCGTCATCATTGAAAGGGCAGAGAAGTTGGTCGTTGTCTGCATAGGAATAGGACGGATGTTGGATATATATATGTACATACGTATGTACATCCTAAAAGTAAGAATAAAATGTACCTACATATATCTAGTTTTGAAGTACCTACTTGCATCATCTACACAGTCAGTCTCGTTCTCGTTTGCCGACCAAAAGACAAGACGCGGGGCAAACAAAACACTTTCAGGAATTATTCAGAAATTTTGTTTTTTAAAAAATATTAAGGGTGCATCATCACGAGAAGGGTGAACAATGAACATGGCATAAACAACGTGCATACATATGTATGTATATACATATGATAAGAAAGGGAATATATATAGAAAGAGTGTGGTGCGGGTCTGTGTGTCTCTAATGCCGGAAGAGAAATAAATTTAACTTGACTTGTAGATCTTTTGAGTTTTGAAGATTCAAAAAGATTCATTGTAGTTATAAATACACACATATATGTAGGTACATGGAATATATGAAAAACAAAAGTGGGAGGGAAAGATTATACATATTTCAGCGCCACAACATACGCTCAACGATGCAATCTTCTCTAGTTTATACGTCTAACGTAATAGGCAAGGCATATGCGGAAAAGGTATTGGTGTAGGTTCCTTTTTACAATTTTTTTTTTGTGATCCATCGAGCTACGCAGAATATAGTCTTACTTGCAATTTGCACATTCGGAACAATCCCGCAGAGCCAGATTAAAATTTCCTTTTTGCCACATTTTGCTCTTGATTTCAAATTCATTCGAATGTGAGTTTATAGAACTTTCAGTTACTTCATACAAAGATTTAAATGGATTATTTTTTTTTTGCGAATTAAATTGTAAACATCTCTCGACAATATGTATTACAATTGAAAAGGAACAATTGCAAAACAAAAACAATTTCAATTTATTTAAGGAATAGTCTTAACACTGTAAGATACAATATCTTATAAATTAAAGTAAGCTTCAGTATATAACACTGAGTGTATAATACATAAGTGAATACTAAGTGACAGATATCAATTAATATGTACATATGACTTCAAAGTAATAATCAAAAAAAGTGAATATTTTAAGTATGTACAAATATTAATTAACAATAATAAAGATTAAAAAAAAAAATAGTTAGAAATACAATTTTTGAAAAATAATAATAAAATAATCAATATACAAAAGTCCTAATCCAAGTGCCTCCAAATGCCTCCAAATGTCTCCATAGTCTCTGCCTGTACTGATTCGTGTCAGATATCAATCTGATACATCTAGGGAGGGAATTCCACAGCCGGAATGCGTTAACGAAAAATTGTCGTTTGGATACAGCAAAAGAGTAACGAACGGGTGCAAGATTAAGTGTTCTTGTAGACCGAGAAGGAATTCGATTAAAAAGGTATTATGGCTGCCGAGTCTGCATTATATTATGCAACAGAGTCAACGTCCTAAAATTCAATAAATGCTGAAAAGTGATGCCATATAACGCTTTAGAAAAGTGTGAGACGTGGTCATACCGTCGCAGACCATTCACGTAACGGGCAACGCTATTAAAAACTACATTAAGCTTACGTTTGTTTTCATAATCAAAATTTGAAATTTCGCAACCAAAAAGAATAATGGGAATAAGCAAAGTTTTGGCAAGTATTTTCCTTGTTTTGATTGGGGTGATATATTGGGTTGTCCAAAGATAACGAAGACCACCATAGACCTTACCTAGCGCTGATCTGATATGGTTATCTCAGGCAAGAGTTTTGTTAAAAGTGATACCCAAATTTTTAGCTGTGTCAACGAAATCTACGGGTACATCGTTTAAAAGTATTTTTGGAAAGTATGATGTATCAATATTTTGCCTGACGATAATTAAACATTTTGATTTGATCGGATTTAAGCACAATCAATTATTCCTTGACCATTCACAAATAAGTT
Source organism: Epistrophe grossulariae (assembly GCA_929447395.1). Taxonomy (NCBI): domain Eukaryota; kingdom Metazoa; phylum Arthropoda; class Insecta; order Diptera; family Syrphidae; genus Epistrophe; species Epistrophe grossulariae. The sequence goes on from OV839566.1 coordinate 2,359,660, forward strand.
CGAGATCTTTATTCACTTCATATGCAGCGTTTTCGATAAGACCTAAAGGACAAGTTTTGTATAGCTGAACGTCATCAGCATACATGTAAAGAAGAATAAATCACTTGGGAAGGAAGCTCATTTATTTATTTATTTATTTAACATAACTAAATTGCTAGTTTACAAAAAAATTTTACAAAATTCTTACCAAAGTGTATATTAAGATTTTAATTAATTGCAAAAAAAAAATGTTGATTTTAATTTACATGAATTAATTATTGTTTTATCAAACAGATTGTTATATTTATTATTGTAAAAATTAAATAGTTTAAACATATTATTTAAAGAAGAACATTTTTCGTAATTGGTACGATAGTTTTGAATAAGTATACTATCCGGTATGTTCCTCAAGTTTCTTTGTGGAATATTAAAGTTAATACGAGACAGAAGGTGCAAAGAGTCTATGTTACCGTTGATTAATTTTACAATGAAAACAAAACATAAATAGGAACCTCTGTCCTCGAGACTGGGTAAATCAATAAGTCTTAGTCTGTTGTTATAAGGTGGGAGATCATAAGGATTTACCCATCCCAGTCCTCTGAGAGCAAATCTAAGAAATATTTTTTGCACCTGTTCCAGTCTATTTTTATGGCATTCGTAGTGAGGTGACCAAACCTGACAAGCGTATTCTAAAATGGGTCGTACAAAAGATATAAAAAGCTGCTTTGTCACGAAAGGGTCAGAAAATTGTTTCGACTCTCTTTTTATCCAACCAAGAATTGAATTGGCTTTATTAGAAATGCAGTTAATATGTTCAATAAATTCGAGTTTGCGATCGAACGTGACACCAAGAATAGATACATTGATTTCACGAGATATTGATATATCATTAAACAAATAGTTGAACGAAGTAAAAGAAAATTTTCTGGTAAAACACATAGTTTTACATTTATCGCATTCATTTCCAAGATCGTGCGTTTCGGTAAAAAAAAAACAATTTAAATGGAAAGGATATCATATTAAAGGTTTAAAATTATTTAAAGAAACTAAAGGTAATTTTTTCTGAAACGAAACTTAAATACATATTTAAATTCAACATGAGAACTTATGTGACATTTTACTTTGATGAAAAAGTTGGACATAAATATTTAAGTTTCCTATAAGAAAATAGTTAAAGATATTTAAATACCTGAAGGCTGTGGATGCCAAAATTGAAGGACACCGCTACTTCGTTCCGTCATCTTCTCTATATCATCGATTTCGACTTTCGATTCAAATAACGAATCGTTTTAAAACGAATCTATACCTTAATTTGAATTTTTTTTTATCAATATCAGTATTCAGTATATATATTAATTCACATATCCGTTTCCCTATAGTGCACAGAGAAATTAAATATATAAATGGCGCCTGAAAGGCTGCTTCATCTATTCAGAGAAAAGTCATAACGATTTAATTGATCAAGAATTCCATAATTTTGTTTGTATTGTTTTTTCTTTTTTTTAATTTTCGCGTTCAAGGCAAAACATTGTTTAAAGATTGCTTCATCACCAAGTCAGTTAAATGTTATCTTGTTCAATCTTAAAAAAAACAACAATTTTTGTTCCACATTCTTCGGTTTATTACAATAATTCCTGATCGTGAAGGGCATTATTTTGTGTCGTATGTTTGAATTTCTTTGAAGCGTGTGTAATCATTATTAATGCAATTACAAAACATACTTCAATTACTCTTAATTAACAATTAATTGAGTGTCTTGTGCGCGAAAAATTGAATTGTATCTAAATAAGATGATGCCAACACAAATCATTCCCTACTACTCATACACATATATACATTATATAAAATATAACTGATGCCTTTGTGGATTTGATAGATGACAGCATTTATGATGATGGCGGTAGATTCGTGATTCACATCACACATAATATATAGAATAACTGACAAAGAAGAAAGGGTTTACATATTATCATCATGTTGATGATGATGACGATGCAACGTATAGTCATAATCTAGGCCCGCATGGAATTTCGGGTGTCAATTATGTCAAATTGATACAAACTTTCTTCTTTGTCGGTGCGATTGCTTGGCGCACCAGAACCCAAATCATGCAACCAAATCTCTATATAACCCTACCAGCCAGCATATTTGATGTTATGATGGGAACGTCATATCTTTATGTGTTATACCTATACATCGAACACAAATACTTTAACATAATATGTCAAGCCATCCATCCATTTCAATTTCAGAAAATTAAATAATTCATATTTTGGGTATAACCAGAGGGCTATGGAGCATGCTAATTAATTTCGAGTTGGAAATTAATTAATTTTAATTTAATATGCGCAACAATTACCAACTCAATCATGTGACTATCTGACTTACAGTGGAATATTCACATTCAAAAATTCCACAATCTTAAAAATAAAACAAAAATGAAAAGAAATAGAAGAGAGTTAATTCGAACTTATAGTTCATATTGTTGAACTTAAAAATGTTTACAATTTTTTGAGTAAGCTGTCTTTAATGATGAATGTGGCTCAGGTGTATTAGCACCACGTATGTGGGATATTCAAAAAAACAAAAGTTTTAGCAATTGGTCTATGGCTATGGTCGATTTGTTATGAATTTCTTAAAGTTTTTTAAATGATGTTATGTTGCTAAGATTTGGGGCCATTATTCAAAAAAATTTTGTATCATCTAAAAGGTTGACAAGTTTGAAAAATTAGTCAGCCACTAAAATGTTTGTACCTATTAATTTCCAAACAAAGTAAAAATTCATATTTTAAAAATTCATACAAAACACCTATGGCTGACCAATTAATTGAACTACCTGACTTTTTATGACCATTTACTGAATTTTTAAAGAGTCCTCTTTGGCATTAAACAAAAAAAAAATCATTAAAAGAAATTATTAAAAGTCGCCTATGACTAATTACTGAAAAAGCAATTGAACTTCTATGACTAAAACTAAACTAAACTTGAATAAACTTTGTTTTTTCTTGTGTACAATTTTTTATTAAAATCAATTTTTATTAAATTTAATGTGAAAATGCCATCGTTTTCGTTTAAAATAATCTACTGTAAAATGGTAGCGTGCGTAAAGTTGTTTTGTATTCTGTGATATAGCAAGCCAGACTAATTAAACCATGACGTTTTCAAAAAGTCACTATTAATGTTAACTAATCGAATTATTTTGTATTTTCAGTAATGGGGGCTTTCGACCGGTCCTCGATTCAGGTTCACAACGGTCCAATCAACCGCTGTTTTTGCCGCATCATCATTTGGCATCGCTGAGTTCACAATTTTCCCAGCCCTTGTTTCCAGGACTTAAAGGTAAGTTTTCATCGATTTTTGTGCTCGCTTTCCACACCAACAAAATCAATTTCTCCATCATCCCCGATTTGGCGGGCTGTCACCGTCACCGTGTCGCTGGCACAAGACAGATTATTCCAAATCCAAGTTTCTGTATTTAGAGATTTGACAGCTGTCAATCATAATGCAAGTGATATACTTCGCACTGCGCCCTCCCCATCCCCTCTCCCACAGTCTGCTGCCGTGTCCTTGCCATGTTGGTCGTTCTGTGCGGTGATATATATAGGTATGTACATTTTACATGTATTATTTGTGGTTTGATTTTCCCATGGAAGAGAGAAATGACAGCATAGATTCCATTCCATTACGGAATATTACATTTCATTTTATGAAAACCAGGGAAACACACCTGACACTTACCCCGGCTGTCAAGTTTAATACTTTATGCCCGCGGCATGGCATTGCGCGGCGGGGCGGGGCGTGTATAATGTTCGTAACAACTTCTGTTGTCGTAATTAAATTTCATTACGTGAGCTTTATCAAATTTTTAAAGGAATTTCCCCGAAGAGTAGTTTAACTTTCAGCATCAGCAGCGGGACACTATAGCTTTTAGTGAAATTAACTTTTCATGACAGCACTCGTTCTGTCATCGGCGGGTTTACGAGAGTATATACCTATACATAGTTATAACTTTAATAACGGCTGCGGTCCTGCACATCAGGTGCAGCCATCGACCTGTAACTGGAGATTTATGGGTACATTAACTTGGAGTAGGTTTATATTTTTCATCATTCTTGAATACATATATACATATATAATATATATATATCTTTCCAGATTATTTTTTTTATTTTAACATATTTTCTTAATTTGACCCAACCCTTTTTTTGAAAATAATATCATTTCTCTCTTCTTTCTTTTCAGCCTTTCCAGGACTATGTTCATGTTGCCCGATAAAACCCCCTTCGATACCAGTATCATCATCTAATTCGCCCGGCTCACCACCAATTTCAAATCACTCTGACCCGCGCTCAAGTTCAGTTGCCGAACTGCGTCGTAAAGCCCAAGAGCATTCAGCTGCCCTCTTGCAGTCCTTACATGCTGCTGCTGCAGCCGGATTGGCTTTCCCCAGATTACACCTTCCGCCCCTAAATTTGCATCATGCTCTGAATAACAACATAAAAAATGAGGCTCAAGACATGACAGCCACTACAATGAATGGCATGACAAATAACAATAACGCACCGGATATTCAGCAACACCATCAGCAACAACCACAAACGTCATCACATCCGCTTAATCATCAGCCAAACGCTGTTAGCGAGAATGCTGAATAGACCTACTGAAAATAACATTATATAGAAATAAAATGTATTATATTGTAAGATAGTAAAATTGATAGGTTGGTTTATGAGTGCCATATTTTAAGAGTGAATGCATATAATCTTAGGTTCCGTTTTTTTGCAGTTAACTATTTTTCAAACCGGACACTATCACTTACTTTGAAAATATTATTTTTATTATTTTAATAGTTAGTTGGAATCAAATTGACGATTAATACGAGTACCTATTATAAAGCGGTTTAATATAATTATTTAAAAAAAAACGGACACTTCTTTAACTGAACTTCATAAATGTAAATCTGTTTTTTCATAATTTGTTCACAAAAGTATTTTGTTTTCTAAAAAGAACAAAGTTCAAAATAAAAAAAAAATATATTGTAACCTATAATTTCAACAATTCAGGACTCAAGATTAAAGATAGGACTGTTATTGTCAGGGGAGCTATAGTCGGTCTATTTCAACACATTTAGTAAGTTTGTGAATAATACATAAGCTTTAGGCCCAGTTTCACAATAAAAGTAATTGTCACTTAAGTGCCAAATATGGAAAACTAATTCTCAATTTCACTGTGAAAACTTATAAGAATAACGAACCCAAAATAGGAAAATTAAGTGACACTTATTTTGTTAAGGGCCAGTTTCACAGTGCACACTTAACAAAATAAGTAGCACTTAATTTTCCCATTTTGGCATTTAGCCGCAGTTTTACTACCTGAGTAAGTGAAACTTAAGTGGACAACATGGGAGACATAAGTGTCACTTATTCCTATAAGTTTAAACTGTGAAATTGTTTTCCATATTTGGCACTTAAGTGACACTTACTTCACTGTGAAACTGGCCCTAAATTGAAAGCGACGTAAGTGGTCCTACAAAACCAAACGAACAAAAAGAATTCATATGACGTGCCCATAATTGAGGTTTGCTTCGTTTCGTCCAGTTTTCGTTAACTTTCACTTTCGGAAGTGAAGAGCGCTTGCCGACCGCTCCATGCGTAAGTGAGCTGAGAGAACTGAGTGATGTTTCAAAGATCTCCTTATATAGGTATACATATTCATAGACTTTCACCGGTCACCCTCCAAAACCGGTTTGCTTACACTGTTGTTTTTTTGTAACTTTTCGTTTGATTAAGGACAGCTTCCGGCTATTATAGTTTACAGGCTAGGTTCCATTTATGTTCCTCAACTTCGTACAAACGAAACATAATACAATAAAATAAAAAGAATGCTTTGGAGAATAATAGGAGATTTTACTTTTTTCTTGTTTTTTTGCGATGCAGAATCCGAATCTGAGGTTTGCCATCAAAATTTCTTGACGGAACATGGACAGACAAGAAAGAAAACGAAATCGTAAAAATCTCATTTTTGTCCAGCTTCCGGCATGAAATTTTGGTGGCAAACCCCAAAAAAACATAAAGGATAATCAAAAATACCCACACAAAGCTTTATTTCTAGGACTCACAAATTGGCTTAATATATAGTACCTACATTGCAATACGAAGAAATAAACTACCGTTTTTATTCCACTAGTATATAGGAATTATTCAAATTCTAGGTTTCCCATCCCGTAATTGATGCAACTACAATTACTAGGGAAAATGGCCTCTACATAAACTCATAATGAAAATTATTAAGTGTGTTTCATTCATTGCTGCGTAGCCAGCTCAGCACAAGTCTGAATAAAACGATAACTCACTCTATACGTTCATTTCAATAATTGAAAGCTCTATCGCCAGCACAGTCATCTTTTTTTTACTGACTTCTTTTTCGCCAGCAATCAAATTGTTTTTGTTTGCCAAGGGAAATTTTGCTGCGCTGGCTATGCAGCAATGAATAAAACACCCCTATTGTATTATATCTAAGTTATGAGCACGTTGATGGAGAAATCGAGCAGAGCTTATAAGAAGAAAAAGAGCGCTGAAGCTGTTAAACTTCAGCGCTCTTTTTCTTCTTATAAAAATAATATTAATACAGTATTAAATGCATTACCAATATTTTCTTCAATAAATAAAATTTATTTTTTAAGAAAAAAAGTATGTTGCGGTTTCCAAATTTTCGTCAATTTGATTTCACTTTATTTTAGTATTTTTGATAATAATTTCGCTTAGTTTTAAAAAAATATTGTAAAATTCTTTAAAAAAAATAATCTTAAGGCTTGTACAAAGAAAAATATAAATTATAAATTATATCAAAAAAGTCAAATACCAATACAACAAAAAAAATCATTAATTAAAAGAATATATGTAAAAAAAAATTCTTTCAAATAAACGATTTAAAATAATATTATCCTGTTTTTTTGTAATTAAATTTGATTTACAAATATTATAGTCCAGTCAATAAAGCATTTGACTTGGAAAAAATCAGCAACACTTACAATATTATGTTAGGTATAGTTTTTTTAAAGCCAGCAATTCATTCTTTAGTTATAATTTTCAATTAAGTTATTTTAGTGCTTAGTTAGCATAAATAATGTTTAGAATAAATAATGTTTTAAACTTTTTATTTTTCCAATTTTATTCTCACAATACCTATAAAGTTTAAAAATCATCTATTCAAAAACTAAGGACTAAAATAACTTAATTGAAAATTATAACTAAAGAATGAATTACTGGCTTTGAAAAAAACTATAACATTGTAAGTGTTGCGCTGGAGGCTTTTATCGCAAAATACACAATTTTTGAACTCTATAAGTATATAGAAAAGTAAAACCCTTAACTTTTCCGATTGGTTTATTTCGAAAATGGTTATTTTTATGAAAAAATGTATTTTAATCTTTTTTGTAGAAAATTTTCTAAGCTACAAATTAGTCCTTAACATTTTTTTCTGTACAACTTACCATTTGGGAGTTATTCTTGAAAAACCATTTTGGGGGCCTTCAACCCCCCGTAGAATTGTAAGCGGCGCTCATATCGATGGGGACTTTTGACAGTTTCTAAGAATACCATGATGAGGCTACATACCAAAATCCCGCTTACGTGCGATTATTTCCTTACTGGGCTGCTTTATGGCATTATTGACTGGACTGGACTATTATGTAGTTTAATTTTTACAATTCTCGTTTTATTACAAAACGATTGGCATTTCTTTTACAATTTTTAAAGTTAAATATAATACATTCGTCTGTTGCTGAATTATACATATTTCCAAAACGTTACTACGCGAACATCAATATACATACATTCTCTGAAATAACCTCGCTGGCAGTGTTTCAGAAGAAAACAGATTTCAGTTAAATAAGCTTATTGTAGAAATTATAACTTACGAGATTTCGCAGCTGTAATTAAAATAAAACAGCTAAAAATAGCCAGAATAAAGCCAAGTAATAATTTCATGGTTTACTCGATTTTAAACTAAAAAAGATTAAAAAGTTTGTAAGAAATAATGGAATACTACTTTCTGCAGTAGCTTGTCCTGCGAAAAAAATTAATATTTAGTAAGAAAGCGGAATTGCTACGTAGGTTTCTCATTTCCGAAATCGGGCTTTGCAAATAACCGGCTTTTTAAAAAAAAAAACTTTCAAGACTTTAAAATGATATAAATGACGTATAGGTCCAACTTAGAAACATCGAAACAATTCTATAGCTAGTCATAGGGTAACTAATAGTGGACTAAATTTGAACACACTGTGTTCTATTTTTAAGATAAGAACTCGAACCATTAAAAAACGAATCCACTAAAACCAGTTTTATCAAGTTTATCTAATAAAATATTATGGTTTACCATGTCAAAGAATATATACAAAAAGTCCAGCACAACATATTTTGCGCTCTAAACCAATTTTTTGAATGCAACAAAAATCTCAAAACAGTATCTTCAATAGAAAGTCCTAAAACCAAATTGTATTTGTGTGAAGAAGTTAATTTTATCAAGGTAAGCCAGAATTCTTGTTTTTACAAGCCTCTCAAATACTTTTGAAATTAAAGGTAGCAACGAAATTAGACTATAATTAGATTTATCTTCCCTAATACCTTTTTTGAATAAAGGAATAACTGTATACCACCTTTAAGTTCATCGGGAAATTTCCCCGAGTCACTACTCAAATTTAAAAGATGTTGTAGTATATCTACTAGGTTAGGTCCAACGTGCTTTAAAAGTAGATAGATATATTTGAAATGTCGTCTCCATACCATAGCAAGTTGAATTATTTAAGATAAGAAATTGATAGCTTTCAACACAATCAAGTTCAGTTATTGGTCCAAAAGAGAAACTGTTTCTACGTTGTATTTATTTTAGAGTGGGTAGTAGCTATGCCTTGCAATTTTAATTTCTTCATTCACATTTACATAGTCGCTTAAAACTAATTGTTAAATTTGAAGAGTGCTTCAAGCATTTTTTGTGTTGTAATTTGCATTTTTATTTGTTGTAAAGTTAAATTTTTTGGATAAGACTCAGTTTTATCCAAGGTTTGAGACTACATTCAGATTTCTTCTGTGTCATTGTAAAACTAAATACGCTTATTCGGTCTTTTAAGATTTAAAAAAAATATAATATCATAAGCTTTGGATGCATTATTTTCAATCACGTTACTTTACTAATTTTCAAAACGCAATCTATTGTTTAAAAAATAATAGTTTACCTTGTTGACCATGGATTTAAATGATTTGCAACCTCAGGTTTACATGTGTAACTTTTTAACAAAATACTAGAATCCCTTAAATAGTGACTATTTTAAATAATCAAAATTCGTCGGCAGCGTTTATTTATTGGCATTTACCGCTTAAACAAGATTTGCATTTTATTAGTAGGTATACATATTTTGTATTTATAAAATCAAAAGTTATGTCAATAAATGGCGATATGCATAATAGACAAAAAAAACTATAGTTATAATCCTTTAGTTTTTACAATTCTTTTCACACTCTTCTTTTGTTGAAAAACGATTAGCATTTCCTGAACAACCACCATAGATGAATGGAACACATTGGCCTCGAGCGTATCCCCATGAAGGGACATAAGCATAACAAATACCCCCATCAATAGGAAGCTGACAAGCTGTATAGAATTAACAAAAAAAAAGTTTATATAACTACACAAAAATTATGTGAGGTAATCGGCGAAATAATAGCTTACGAGAATTAGCTGTAATTATAGACAAACAGCTCAAAACGGCCAGAATAAGTCCAAGTAATAATTTCATGGTTTACTCGATTTTAAACTTGCTACGAATATACAGATGATGGTTTGTAGTTAGCGGTTATAGTTGGTTCCTCACTACTAATCAAGAATATTGTTTTCAACTATACTTTAAACTATTACTATAAGCTAAGCTGAATAACGACTGATAAGCGAAAAGATTAGACGATATACGAGCTTTTGTATGTTTTTTTTTCTTAATTGAAATATACAGAATTAAAGATAAGGTTGTCAGTGTACCTACACCAAAATATTAAATTTTTTTACATTTTTATATAACGTCATACCCGTTATCTTAATCTAATACCGCAATTAAGATTAAGTTCGGTTTAATTTAAATTTTATTTTTCGTTTATAAGAAAATCTGTTTCATAATTTTTCACATACATATGTAAATAATAAGACTGAAGCTTAAACTATAAGTAAAAAACAAATGATTGCTTTATCTGAAGAATAAGTAAACTATCTGAAGCTTAACTGATTATTGAAAAATTTGCCCTAACATTAGTGAAAAGTTCGTTACAAAAATGAATTTATATCTGTTTGAAAGCTAAAGTGCCACAAGTAAAAAATCTAATTTTTTCGATGAAAATGAAAATCGTTATAATAACTCAAACAAGATGATCGATAATCAAATGAGATTTGTATCTACAACTCGATCTTAGGTTCTAAGTTAAAATACATAACCCCCGCGGGGCATTATACTATATTGCAGTTATAAAATATTCCATAGTCTCCAGAAATTATATATCTAAACATACTTTGTTTTAAAATTCATCGAGAACTGAGAAGATAATAGGTCCCAGGATTGACCCCAAAGGAACTCCTCACTTGGACGAAACCATGGCCATAGATTGACTGTCTTCCCAAAACTTTCATCGCTATCACAAAAGCCTTTGCTTTATAAGAAAAATTAAACTGTTTGAGCGAATATTCTATTTTATTTTGCACTTATACGGAAACTTCAGATAAGAAAGGTTTCACTTTATACCTAATTCAATATTTGAAATATATATATATACGACATACGTATACTATCCGGTTGATTTAAATCTAGTGCATTTTCTACATTATTGTTTGCACTTTGCTTCACATTCTTGAAGAGAATCAAATCGATTTTCATTTCCAAAACATCCTCCATAATTAAATCTAACACAAACATCATCAGCTGAATTGTAAGACCAGGATGGAATGGAATCATAACAAGAAATGAATTCATATCCAACAGCTGAATGCATTTGATAGCAAATTTCTAAAAAAAAATTAAGAAATTTATTGTTTTTTTTTTAATATTTGTATAAATACATATATGTATATTATCGACATACCTGGTTTTTCCCCTTTTATCTTAGCTAAAAAAATGGCAAATATAAAAATCAATACTACGAACAGTTTCATCGTTCCGTCGTTATAAGTCCTTATTTCTCCACTATTTTAAGCTGAATACAATTATTGAAAATAATAAAAACATATTTGACACCAGGATGGTCAATTTGAAAGCTTTTTTCCTCTTGATCTTATTTCTCATTAAAATAAAGAAATGTGTTTTATATAAATTATAAATAGACAATAAAATGATTATTGATAATTTTATTTTGCTCGTAAAAAAATATTCTTATCAAAAAATGTTATATTGCGGTACATTTTATTTTTAATTAGAATTATGTGAATTAAATTACACCAATAACCTATAGTCAAAGACTAATATCAGTTACGCGAAAAACAAAAAAAAATTAAATTACGTCCAGAATTTCCAAAATCTGAGCCCTACCACCGAAGGAGTATTGGTTAGGAGTTTTTCACAGAAAAGGAAATATTTTTCAAAGCTTTATAATGCGGAGCCCGCTAAGAAAGTATAACTATGTATCAATTGAAAGTATAACTACGGGTATATTAAATTGAACTTAAAAAAAGGTCAAGTTCTTTACTGGAAAATTTAGACCCATAATTTACTAACTAGTTTAATTGTGCATTTGCTGACAAATTACATAAAACTACAAAATTTAACAGACGATATTATGTGTTCAGCGTGCCTTGCATTGATTTTTCTTCATTCAGCTGTTTTGACATCTGAAATAATTATAAGTAGGTATACTCTTGTTTTCCCACGATGAATTTAAATTTTTTTTATGAATTTTTATTCCACTTACGGTCAATCTCTTGAGAAAGTTCTGTATAAAATTAATTTACAATACAATAAAGTAACTCTTGGTTAATCCTTTGAACTTAGTTTTTAAAAATATTTATAGAAATCGAGCATTTCTTTATTTCTATCTATCAAATTCAACTTTCCGCTATCAATAACATCTTTTAGCATGTACGTACATATTTCTATTTTTCTGTCCATTAATTTCAAATAAATAAATTATCATTTCGACATTTCGATCTACCAAGTTTGTTTGTATATTGATGTTATTTTTTTTTTATTTCGTTTTTAATTAAGTTCGGTCAAAATTTAAGCCAATTTAATTTTCACTTGATAACGAGATTGTTTGTTAAAACATTTACTTTTGAAAAGCTTTTTTATGATCGTAACTAAGTCATTTATAAATAAAATAAATTGGACCTAAATGGCTGCCCTGAGGGACGCCAGAATTGACAGCAAATTGACTCGAACACTCATTACGGAATACAACACTATAAAGCCAATTTTTAAATATAATGAGAACCAATTTAAGAAATTGTTTTAAAACCTTGATTGTTTAGCTTTAAAATTAATGTATTGTGACACAACTTGTCAAAGACTTTACTTAAGTCAGTAAATACAGAATCTACTTGTCCAGGTTTTTCAAATACACCATAGTCTCTAGACAAAAGGTCGTGAAGTTGAATAAATTAGTAACATCTTTTTTTTAACAAAATAAATAAATAAATTGAGTGAAATAAAGCCAAATCGAGAGTTCGGCATTATTTCCCCATTTAAAAACCAAACAAGGCCGAATTCTTTATTTTTTTTCGTTGGACTTTGTTCCACGTCACAATTTCAATGAGATATATTTACAACAACATAAAGCACTCCGAGTTAGTAATTTCTGAGAAACGTATGAAAAATAAGAACAATATGATGTTACGAATGCGGATTTAAAGAACTACCTAATGATATTACGAATACATTTTTCCCAAGTTCATTGGGTATGCCGTTTAGTATTATATAAAGTATTTAATTTACTATTTAGAAAACCTTTATTTTTTCTTTTAATTACATAGATATTATGAAGGTATTTGGTAACAAACAACAAAGTTAACTTAAATCAACACAATTTGTTACTATAATCTACTCGTCGGGTATCCTATAGGGGCGGCACATATCTTCGCATTGTTCCATAGTTTCGAATCGATTTTCATTTCCCTTACATCCACTGTAAATGAATTTTATACAAGTATCCATCACTGATATATATGTATAAGCTCCACGATATGCATCACAGGTAAAATGTCCTGTACCACTAACTGAATGAGGTTGAAGGCAAGCAGCTGTCGATTTTTAAAATTAGAGGCAAATGAAATACAAAAAAAATCCAACAAACTTACCTGGCTTGTCAGCATTAATCATTACAAAATAGCTGATGAGAACTGCGAGTACACCAAATGCGAATTTCATGGCTGGAGTTTAAGTTACACTTTCAGACAAGTAGATAATGCAAAATAAAATTTTAAATTAATTAAATTTCTTTTTAATATACTTACGCTCTCCGTGAACCACAACTTTTTATCTGCAATTTTATCATTCGTTTAAGGCGAACCTATAAAAAGAATTTATGAGCAACATGCTTGTTGCCAAAACAAATAAAAAATATATTTAAGGCAGGCAAACAGTCACTCGCAATTAAAGAATGTTTAGATATACAGTCAGTTAAACTGATTTTATATTAACTTTTAAACTTGGAATACTCTTGAACAGTTTTCCAGCTTTGGTCTATTTATTCACTTGAAAACCTTTAATTTGTCAATCTCGAATTAATTAAAGAATTTGAGTAACTTTTTGAACATTTCATACATACCCAGATAATCTAGTCAATTAAGTCCAAAGAAATAACCAGTCGTATTTATAAACCCATTCCAAAGTATGTCTAACTTTGGACAGCTGTACAACTCCAAAACCTTATTTATAAACATTTTCATCTTACCAATTAAAATATTAAGGTTACTAAAACTTATTATATATTTATAAACATTTCCATCGATTGTCTAATTTAGTGCAATTGGTTGTACAAACCTTTTCTAAAGTGGCTACGTTCAATGAGCAAAGAATTGAAAAGTTTTCTTGAAATGAATGAAATGTTCATTGACCATATCCCGATGCTCAGGAAATTCACAGATTACAGGGATATCTGTGAGTATATGAGAACTTATTTAAACAGCTGTTAGAATGCGTTTATAAATAAGGAGATGTCCTACTATAAAGGTAGATAATGGCTAGCTGGGTAAATTTCCAAGAGTGTGATTTTTTCGCAGTGTAAAATGCCGAGATTTTTTATCTGATTAATATATTTACGACTGCTTTGAACAAAATGCTGAAGCAGTTGTCCAAAAGAAATGTTTAATGTGTAAAATGTATTTGATCATGTATTTTCTATAATTACATGAAGGAAATTGGGCTTAATGATCATTGAAATTGAAACAATTAATTAAAAAACAACTAATTCGTTCTTTTCTCGACTTTTCTCCGGTTTTCCGGCTTCTTCAGGCGTAAAAGTTTATTTAATTGTTTTGTCAATGGTTTTTAAGTTAGGTACATAATTATTATACTTTTTGAACAAAAATTAAAATTACAATGAAAATAAATTAATAATAAATAAATAAATTAACATTGAACACAAAAACAAACAAATTTTTTCTAAAACTATCGTAAATCATATACTAAGAAGTGGCAACGCTATATATTGCACTACATTAAATTAAATATTAATTAATAAAACAAAATCTTTCACAAAAATAAAACAAAACAAAATAATTTTTCAACAGCCTGTTCAGTGTCACACCACATCTCGAGATTGTTGTATGTTTTTGTGTACGTGTATTTTTTAACAATTAAAATCTTTCAGTGTTTTTGCCATACAAAAAAAAAAAACTGATTTGGCCATTTTGGTTTTGTAGAATTACCTATCTAAAAACCTGACGCTACTATACAAACACAAGAAAGAAAGAATTTGCTTATTCTATTTTAGCTGATTGTCAGTAGATATACCTACAGACATACAATTTGAGTATCATTATTGTACTTTGTGTAGAAGTATACATTTAAGGGATTGATTGTAACCATTATTTTAAAAATTATGGGATTTGTGAGTCGTGTAATATAGCATTAAAGATGTTCGATGAACATGGTTCTATCCATGAAGAAATATGATGTATGATGTATAAATGACTTAAACATCCTGCTTTCAATTATACAAATAATAAAAGCACAGAATAATGCAAACAAAATGAAAACCTTCATAAAATAAGAGAAATTCGTTAATGATTTTCTATCTCAATTTTGTCTTTTTGATCATCTTATTTTTTAGTTAATCTTGAGTAAATCAAAGATTTATCTGTAAACAAAAACTTGAAATATGAAATAAATCAGAACATAACAAGAAGATAACAGAATTTATATTGTAGTAATTTATGTGTTTATAATTGTTTTATCAGACACATGAAAGGGAATATGAAGAATAAACTTTGTTGAAATGTTTTTTTTTTTAATAAAAGGCGAATACCTTTTTTTTAGTTCAGTTTTAAAAAATTATATTTCTTTTCAGTAAATAGGTAATCCGTAACACATGCAGAAAATTAAATGATATTAGGAGTGGTGTATTTATATATTTATATATTATAATATATCTAAATTTATTTTTTGAAATTCTTTACTCAAAAGCAACAAAAGTTTGTAAACCAAATAACCTTTAAACTATGTAATTTGAAATTCGGAATCCATAGCCATAAAATTTTTGGCGTCACTTTCCAAAATTCTTATTTTATACAGATTTTCGAAAAAAACGATATAATATTTCAAGAATATCATTGAATGTTCAATACTCTGACACCTATCGAGTCAGATTTAAGCTTTTTAAAGTTTTTATACATATTAGGGGTATTCACGCAACGTCGTAAGTTTACCAATTGTGTGAAATGATAAGTTTACACAAAAGTTTGCGTGAACGCCCTTTTAATTCATTTGAATAAATGCGGTGTAATTGAATCAGCTGTTCGTTAAACGTCAAATATGAAACTCGAAAATATGTATACAAATAAGCGTGTTCAGATTTCGAAATTATTTTTAAATGTAGAACCTCTCCCAAACTACCTAACTTGAAATCGGAGCAGAATGTCTGGGAACGGAAAAAAATGTAAGGTACCTACTCGAAAAAACAGGGTTTTTTTTAAGCCTGACGGGAATTATATGAAAAAACGATTTCGGGGTTAAATTTAGAACTGTAACAGTCGCAAACTCATGGCACTGATCGAACGAAAATGAGCGAATACAAGAAAAATCATAGGCACGTCCATAGTGCAGGATATCTACTTTTCCTACAGTTTATATATTTCCTGAGCTCAACTCAACTGAAATTTGATGAAAGAAGAATAAAAAGAATAAATGGTTACAGAACACGGGCAGAGTTTTTTTTAGTTCTCTGAGATACCTAACTATCATATTTCTGAACACGCCATATTCTAAAAGACACAAGTTGGTTAAGTTTACCAAAAAAATTTGGTTAATTTTATCAAGCAAAATCCTTGGAGAATTTTAACCGAATTGTGTAAATCATTTCTCATACAAAATTTGACAGTTCATTAACCAAATGGTAAACTTAACCAAATGGTAAACTTATCCAGTGTTTTACATCATTGCGTGAATACCCTTTCTGTTTTATTTGTTAAATCGATCACATCTTTAAATCATGAACAATCGTATAAACGAATTAATAAACAAAGATATTATACCCTTTGTTGGGCGCCATTTTTATTATGTTTCATTTTATTCTCCACTTCATTTTTCTACGGTCAGATATAATATAAGGCTTCAGAAAAGCTTGTAAATCTTAAGCCATTTAAACTAAATTAAATAATACTCAAATTTTAATAAATTAAAAAATACGCATTATGTAAATATATACATACTTCGCTTCGACTGATTATGTACAATATTTTTGACGCTTTTTGAATTAATCGTTTCCTAACTTATAAACAAACAGTAATAATCATCAAATGAGCACTATGTTTGGAAAAAATTAATAACGAACCATTGAAAAATATTAAACCTATTCAGCTGAATCGAAGTTTTATTTTGATGGATATAAAATTTTGTTATTAAATAATAGATCCAACGTTAAATATAGATTGTATTGGTAGCATAGTTTCAGTTACACAGATGATTCAACTTTGATCTGATTTTTAATTTTTCTATGCCGCTTCTTTGATATTTTTCGGGATTCTATTTGATGTAGTTTTCTCCTCTTCTCCAGAGTTTTTCGAGTACGACCTCTGCAAGAAGTTTTACCATCAAACGAGTACAACCGAAGGCATGCGGAACCTGAAAAAAAAAACAAATATTAAATAAAAATTGTTTATTCTCACACTCAGAATATCTCACCAGATTTTTCAGCTTCAATCAAAACAGAAAAAATTATTGTAATAAAAATAAACAAAAATAGTAGTCTCATGTTCGTATTATTTTTCGAACGATTCACTTGATTATTCGGAGTCGAACTGAAGAGAAATATATTTCTACCAGCTTTGAAGTTGCAAGTAGAAGTAATTTATCAGCTGATAACCTACTTCATCAGCAGGGATCATTGCAGGTTTATTCAATGATGACAATAATTGATAGGTTAATTTCGAAATTTAATACAAATTGATAACCTAATGAATGAAAGAAATAATGACAATTAATATATTTTAAAATTAAAGTGAAAATATCAGATAAGCTTTCAACCAGTATTAGGTATACCTATGACCTAGACATGGATGAAATTGAGACTAATACTAAAGGTAAAATTATTATATTATATTAAACAAAAAATGCATATACAATTATACAAAATACAATACAAAACTGTAGGTATACTTTTTTGAAATAAGTAAAGGGTTTTCCTAAAGAGATGGGTATAGATGTTAAAATTTAATAAATAAAAAAAGTTTTGTATGAGATATCAGCAATTTTTTTATTTTATTTGAAAGGCTTATCAATGACAATATGTGTATGACTATGGAGAATGACAACAAAATTTGAAACTGAGGCTTATAAAGAACGGGTGTGCCTATATCATACAAAGGTTTTGTTTTTTTTTTCTTAAGATTTTATCGCCTTAACGATTTAAATTGAAGGCCGTTTTCGAAAAGGTCAAATCAACGTCAATTTGATAGTCAAACTTTCGTTATTTTTTTGACACATATATATATCTTTCGTCAAATATGCAATTGTCCTGCTTGCACGAAATCTTTTTGATAAACGTCACTTATTTTCCTTGCCAACGTCAAATAATTTAACGTTTACGAAAACTATATCTGCAGGCTTTTATTAATTTTTGTATGAATTTCGTTTTGGGTTTTCGAACAGTTGACTTTTGCACCAAATTTGGTGTTTAAAGATACGTTTAGACGCAAATGGTCAACGCGTTGACTCTCTAACGTCAAAATGACGTCAAATTTTGTCTCAAAAATGTCAAGGCGCAGAACACTATCCATGCGGTGACGGCAGCGTTAACACTCCCGTTTACATGAATTTTGGGGTGACCGTGTAATCGCTCTCTCAACGCGATTGACACACAATGACAGAAAGCTCGTCAGCGCGTTGACAAAGCAGAATTTTTTACCGAGTCAACGTAACCTGCGTTGACCTCCATATCAATTTCAAAAAAAATATTCTTCTATTATTATATATTATGCTTCAATAGAATTGGACAGTTTATATTGCTTGAATACTTAATGGTATATCGAATACTTCATTCCAAATGTCACCCGAAAAGCCTAATATCGCATTTTTCATGAGTACAAAGTAAAATCTCATTAATTTATGATTTTTCAATCCATCGACATCGTAGCCATTCTTTAATAGAATTTGACAATTTATAGCTTCCTACAGATAGGCAACAAACTATAATTAGACGCATATTTCGATCCAATTATCCAAAAGCCCTAAAAAGCCTTTTTTCTGGAGCAAAAAAATAATCTAAAAATTTCGAATTTTTTGCAGGTAATCTATCAACATCGTAGGCAATATTCATTTGAATTTGACAGTTTATAGCTTGACTGATTTAACATTTTAATGTCGTGTGTTCGTCAACGCGAAATATGGTTGATTTTTGACCTTGACTCGGCATCAACGCTTAAAGTTTTCGAATGTGGTAAAGTCGTTTGATCGTCATAGTTTAACATGTCAACGCGTTGACACCAAAGTATAAAAAATGCGTTGACACAGATAACACGTCAACGCATTTTGGGATAACATTGACCGACTAATGTCACTCGTGTGAATGTCAACGTTTCATGCATTGACACGGTCTACGTTGACAGTAAAGTGATGATATTTTTGGTGACGTCAAGGAGTCAATGCATTGACCATTTACGTTGAACGTCTAATCTTAGCTTAAGTAATGAACCGTTTACTGCTACAGTCATAATTTTTATAAATCAGTGCATTTATGTGAAACATGAATTAACGTATTGCTCCAATTTAACGCGAAGTGTTACCGGAAATAAAAGTTATCAAACTGACAAATTTTCAATTCGAGTGTGTTAACAAATACGTGTATTTAGGGCTGCAAGTAGTTCTCTTTCTATTCATTTAAAATAAAAGTTTTCATTTTGCATTTAAAATAAAAATAAGTAGCTATAGGTACACTGCGTATAAAAAAAATCAAAGGAGAAATCAATTTTTTGAATAGTTAAAATTTGTTCAACATAACATCGCGTTCCGAATCGCTTCTCTTATCGATCTTATCGCATCGTATCGTTTTGTCACACCACAGTACGTGTAACACTGTAACCTTTAACTTTTGTGTTCGTTCGATTTAATGGTGTATTTGGTTTTTTATTTGTTTTACATTTCTAGTATGTATGTAGGTATATAAACCTAAACCAGTTTTCTAGATTATATTTTATTTATTTATTTTTTTTTATACTAATTAATAAAAATTATTTATGACTTTTTGTTCATATAGAACAAGTTTTAGGTTAAAAAACTAGTAGTTGTAAACAATTTTTTCATAAAAAAAAAATGTGGTTATACTAAAACAGCAAGATAATTTTTCACAAAAAAGAACGAATGGACCAGAGCATTCATATTTTTAAGGAACACATATATATTTACCAAAATTAACAAACTCAAATAAAACATGAATTATTTCTTACAGTGAATCTTATTATTAAAGGAAACAAAAAGTTAATTCATGTTAATTATAATATAATTCACCCAAATTATACATAAAAAGAAAACAAACGCTAGTCACACATATGAAATTAACAAAGTTAAAAATGAGAAAGTGTATATGTGTGCAGACTAAATAATAAACTTTTGGTGAAAGCAAAATTCTTGATCCAGATTTTCATTAAGATTTGCTATATACTTTAGGTGAATTATATAGTAGTTAATTATTGGTTATTAATAAATATTTTAATACGTGAGTTAAATTTTGATCAACGTTTGTTGGTTTTTGAATTAGAAGAACTTATATTTTTTTTAATAAAGGCGATATTTAGTTAAACTTACATATATATTCATAGACATACTGGTCTTCTTAAACTAATACTTCGTTAGGTTTTATTTTCTTAGTATCACTCTTCAACGCAGTTTTTCTTTTTATTTGAAACACAATTTAAACTTATCAGAAGGATTTTAGTAGCCTCAAAATTCTTCCATCACATCAGGTATACACTGGGTCCCCTTCATCTTTCTGCTTGCAATGGTTATACATAATATATGTGTGTATATGTAGGTATACATATGTTAAATGTAGATACGCATACAGTACTAGATATGAATATTAGTTACTATATCTATTATATGACAAATTATGGAAATTTAATCATTATAAATATGTACCTATCTCAAGGAACATTATCGGCTAAACCAAAATAATTTTATTTTTTGTGCAGAAGCATCTTATAATAGTTACTACTTTCATCACAATTTCTCCATAACTGTATCTTATTCGTATATATATAATTGTTGCCTACATCGCATCCCGAATCACTTCTCTTATCGATCGTATGGCATCGTATCGTTTTGTCACACCACAGTGCGTATACAACCTTTCTAGGCTTTAAGCTTAGCGTTACTTTGATTAAGCTTATGTCGTTTTTTATTATTTTTTATTTCTAGAATATAAATCTATAAACAAGTTTTCTAGATTATAGTTTAGTTCGTTGTTTTTTTTTTAGTATTTATTAATTAATAAAGATTATTTATGACTTTTTTTTTCATAGAACACGTTTAACCATAAGCGTCCGCAGAAGAGGGTTAATGTTCCCATATGCCAAAGTTTTTCGACTTCTACCTATATACATTTAAGCAAATTAAAAAAAACCTATTTTAAAAAGTGCTTGGATCTGAATGTTATTGCATTCCTGCGGAACAGAAGATTTTAATTGAGCAAAGTAGGGGGAGCACATTGTAAAAAGTTTGTTATTTTTTTGTCCGTAAACAGCCACAATATTCTTATGCGTGTCCTGTAAAACTCCGAAATGTGAACTTCGGAGACCAGGGGCCTATTTCACCAAACACTTTTCACTTTTCACTTTGCAACTTTGCACTTTTACTTTGCAAATTTTGTTCCACCAAACGCAAATTTGCAAAGAGGAAATTATTGAATTGAAAAGTTTGCCTCTTTGCAAAGGCTTTGCACTTTGCAAATTTTCTGAAACACATTGCACTTTTACTTTGCAGGAAATTTTTTTTTGCAAAGTTGCAAAGTGAAAAGTGAAAAGTGTTTGGTGAAATAGGCCCCAGGTAAAACTTAGAATTTTTAAGCAACACATTTACATACGCCTCTATTAATTGACTCAAAATCAAATATGAATTTTAACCAGTGAAATAAGTGTGAAATCTTACCAATAAAAAAAAACGAAACGAAAAGTTAATTCGTGTTAATTAGACAATTAAAAGAAAACAAAACGCTACTCATATATGGGATGTAATTTTTAAGCTATACAGCAGAGTTCTTATTTTCGTTAAGAGTTTCTATACTCAAAGTGAATTTATTAATTATTTATTAGTTAATATTTTAATTCGTTAGTTAGATTTTGATCAACATTTTAGTTGATTTGTGAATTAGAAGATAACTAAACTTTTTTTATTGATAGTGAATTATTTATCCAAGCACATATTGGTCTTGTTGAAATACTTCCTTTTCTATAAGTAGGTATACTTATTACTACTCAACCCATCTGAAACGCAGTTTACACTTAACAGAATTTTTTGATGCCCTAAATTAAATCCAACGTCAAAATTCTTCCATCACGTCAAGTTTTGTGAGATATTGAAACTTTAAATTCCAAAATGCTTGTTACAGAATCTGAAATAATTATAATTTTCCGTTATCATTTCTTTAAATACCTTTACTAATGTATTTCTATACCTAAGAATTGGTGTTATTGAATTTTTAAGTTGGATTGTCTCAAAGATCTGACGTGATAGCAACAATTTTGAGTTTAAATTTTAATACAGGACATCAACATTCTCTGGAAAAGTAAAGTCTGATGGTTCTGAATGAATCAGAATTCTTTATTTTGATTTTCCAAAAAAAAGGTTTATATCTGTATACATAAGTACATTCAATCATACATGCAAATATATTTCTATGGAAATTGAGAAAAACATTCATACTTTTTCAGCAGCCCCGGCAGAAAAAAACTGCTGCGCCTATGGCCTAAAATTTGTAAAATTTTCTATCAGTTCTTTCCCAAAAAGCTCTTAATTAAATTCAATTCTAGTCAATAATTAAACAATCTTCTTGCAAAGCAGACGTACTTATTATTTTAAAAGCAACATGAAAATATTTGTTGGATTAATTTTTGCTGTTTTAAGCCTGTTTGCTTTAATCAGTGCCGAAAAACCAGGTTAGTTCAGTAAAGTTGTTTTAATTATGTTTCTAAGTCGAATCTAAATTGATATTTTTTTTCAACTTTTATTTTCTAACAAATAGCGGCTTGCTTGCAAAAACACTCATCAAATGGTGATGATGATACTGAATGCAGAGGTTTATTCCGAAAGTGGTCATACAACGCAGCAAAGAACGAGTGCGTCCAATTTATCTATGGTGGATGTGATGGAAATGATAACCAATTCAATTCAAAAAAAGATTGCGAGAAAAAATGCAAAAGTAGTTAGAAATTGTGAAATAAAAGAATAACCATTAATTTATTCCTATAGGTATTTTGAATGGTTTTTATAAGAAGGGTTTTATAAAAATAAATAAATGGAGAAAGTTTTCATGAATTAAAAGATAAAAATCCGTTTTTATTTAAGTAATACTATGAGAAAAACAATTGTAAAAGAAACTTTACACTCATCTTTTTACTAACAATGTGCATACATATATACATATGTAAAATTTAGATAACTTCATTATATACATATGAATATTTACTGTATGGCAAATTATGGACTCGTAAAAAAATATCAAATTGAAGATTTTAACAAAATTTGACTTTACGATGATTAACATATTGACCAGGCACGTTTTTTTTTTAATTTTCCACAATTTTGATTTTTTCTTCGACAAATAATATTATATCGATCTACCATTAACCTGCAGAAACTTTTACATTATTAATAGTACCTATCTCATAGAAAATGATCGTCTAAAACGAAGTAATTTTATTATTTGTATGCAAAAGCATCTTATAAACTACTTTAAACTTAGACGCAATACACAATTTATAATAGTTATTACAACAGTTTGACGCCATTAAAAGTTTCATGTGAAAAAACTCTGCGTGCTGGAAGTATGCAGTGGGCAATGTTAACAATTTTTTTTACAGGTGGTATAATAATATATGCTACCATATTTATTTAATTGCTTTTAAAATCAGATACTCAGGCTTTAAATCCACTCTGTGATCGTACATAAGAGCAAGTGAACTTGTGACCCAGTCATCCATTTTATTAAATAACATATCCTTCTTTCAAAAATAGAAGACTTTAAATTATTTTAACGCTTTTAATGTGTGCTTGGTGAAAAATCGCAAAGTTAGTTGTTTGTAATGACAATAATTTTCCTGAAAGATGTTTAATTATTTTTTGTTACTTATGCATACATAATCACTGCCTATGTTTTTCAAGTCCATTCATATTTTAGTTATACTCTCCCATACTTATGCACAGATGCCTTATAGACCGCTAGAAGTATATTATGTAATTAAAATAATTTTTTTGTCTTCCATATTGTTATCATGGTTATGTCATGAGATTAATAGAGTTCCACAGAGATAAAGAATAAAACAAAAATATATTCTTAAAAAAAAAAACAGCATATAAAATTTGACAATCTTCATAACATTTCGGAAGCTAAATAGACTAATCCTTGACCCCCACAAGACAAACATTCTCCACTAGCACGCTATATTTTGGGTTAGGTTTATCTTTGTTTTTTTTTGTTTTTTGTTTTCAGTGTTTCCAGATGCCCGAAAATTGTTAGCAGAAAGTTAGAATATTCAAAAAAGGCGAACTCGAATCGGAAAGACGAAAAAAGTGAGTCTCGCAATTCTGCCTCTTTGATGTCTGAACGGCTACATTTGCTAAACGGATTGGTCGATTTTCCTTACACTTGATTTATAAAATTTTTGGCACTCCCCCAACATGTTTTTTTTAATTTTTTAAGACCTACAAATCTGTTATACTTACCCAAATTTTTTAAATCGTTGATGAAAACCTTACATTATTTTTCAAAAAATGATCTCGCTCTGAAAAACTCCTTTCAAAATTTCCTTTTTACAATTATTCTTGAAAATAGATTTCTATACATTAAGAAGATACATACAACATAATCATCCGTGATTACTGATAATTCAATACTTTTAACTTCTTTGTAAGTGAATTATTTCTTTTGATCTTATCAACATGTAGGTACAATGCACATACTTTAATATTTGAATTTTCTAAATTTTTAGCCGTTTTTTTATCATGACCGCATGATCCATATTTCTTTTTCTAACTTACATACATATTATTCTCAATTTAAAAAGTCACTCTTAGGGCCAGTTTGTTCACAGTGGGTTAAATCTGAACGATATGACTTTCACAGCTTCTAACTAAATGGCGCTAATCAATCAAAATCGGCTGATTACCAATTTCCATGATTAACAACTTGAATTATTTATTCCTTGAAAAAAATTATGCACATTCGATGATTTACCAGTTGCAATAATCCTTGTTTAAAGATGATCAGCTACAAACTGGTCCTTAATTAGTTATTTTCAAATAATTTTTAAATAAACCTATCATTTTACAAGAAGCGGTTATCTTTTGATACACTCACAATGAAAAATGAAACTATTGTATCGCGAAAGAAAATCTGTAAAATGGCAACACTGATGCTTGGTTAACTTGTCTATATTTGTAGTTTATGATAATTAAAATCCATATATTAATTTATGAATATTTGGATATAAACTTCAAGAAAGAACACAGTTAGCATCGCATTCTTAAACCATTCTCGGACAATGAAGTTGATATTTGTTATAATTATAGCTCTTTCCAATATTTTCATTATTATTGGAGCTGAAAAACTTTGTAAGTGAACAGTAAACTATTCAAAATTGATAATATAATAAAGAATTGTCTTCCTATTTAGCGGCTTGTTTTCAGGAACACTCTCTTAATAGCTATGAAATGATGTCATGTAAGGCTTCTTTTCCAACGTGGACATATAACTCAGAAGAAGGAGAATGCGTGAAATTCAATTATGGAGGATGTTATGGAAATGACAATCGCTTTAAATCCAAAGCCGAATGTGAAGCAGCTTGTTTAAATTAATTCCAATTCAAAATGTTTAAATAAAATTATATAGAAGTGATTAAAAATAATTTTTTTTAAATATTTGTTTTCTTAATTACTTTCGTGAAATAAATAAAAAAAAAAACTATATCAAAATATAATAATTAGTAATTGATTCTCCACTTAATGAAAAAAAAATACATACATATACCTAATTATGTAGTAATTTTTTATGATTTATTAAATAAATATGCTAAAGAAGACCTCCGGTGTTTTTTTGTTTTTGCCTCGTTGGTAGCAATTGATATTAAAAAGTAAGGGTGTAATCTGAATTAAATCATTATTATTTGTTTATAAAAATGCTTAAATCAACTAAAACGTTGATAAAAAATTGAATTACGAATTAAAATATCTTATTAATAAATTGCTAATTCACGTTTATAAGCAAATCTTAATCTACTACATTCAACAAGAACTCTGCTGTCACCAAAGAGTATTATTTAGAATATGCACATTGCACGTACACACTTTCATGCAAAGTGTAAACTTTTGCACATACTCTCTTTTGGGCTTTTAAATTGCATAAGGTCTGTTTCTTTACTTCCAAAAACTGCCACTTATAATATGTTACCCAGCGTTTGTTTTCTTTGTATCTACAGTCGTTGCCAAACATATTTTTAGTATTTTTTAGCTATATTCATGATTATCATCTTTATAATCCACCTTCTTGGGTGAATTAACTTTTAAACATAAATTAACTTTATGTTTGTTTTATTGACATGTAAAAATTATATCATGTTTGATTAAAGTTTCATAAGAGGGGTGTTAGAGTTTTTATTTTGAGCAAAAAAAATTCAATAACAAATTTATGTCACATTTTTCATTGCGAAATTAAAATAATTATAGTGTGAAATTGAAGAACCGATTAATGTTACGTCTTAATATCTGGAGAAGGAAGGGGCAACCGGGGATCGTTGAAATCAGGAGCAAGTTAATATACCATGTCAATTCCTGTATGTGCAAGAACCGTTACGGCTGGTTGCCAGAAACATAAGTCGTCGTATTTCTTCGATGTTCAAGTCTGTTTCTTATAAACCTATTCTGAATGTAAAAATGACATATTCCCCTGATATTTAAAATATTAAGATTACATACATCTATATAAATGTCTACATTTTCTTTTTGCAGATAATAAAATAAAAGTAAAATATGTATTTTGAGGAAGATTTTGTCCTCAATCAAAAAGAACAAAAAATATTAAGCAACTCCATTGTTGATTCAATTTATTGTATGTATTGATATCGATATTGGTACGTATTGGTATATTCATACTCATTTTTAAACTGTTGCTAAATTAAAAAGTATAGATTAAATTGAATTTTATTACATTTATTTTAATTTTGGTTTGATTTTAAATTGGTTTAGGGACAGTAAAAAAAATCAAATCTGAATTAAATCTCTCGAATGGCAACCCTGATACTTGCAGTAAACGTGCTAAGCATTTTCATATTTGGAAATTCAAATTCAAATCCGTATTCATTTACTAATTCGATTTACCTAAAGAAGGAACACAATCAGTTGACATCGCATACCTTATATTTTTATAACTAATCAAGCATACGCACAATGAAGTTGATATTGTTTATAGTTTTAGCTTTTTCCAATATTTTCATTATTATTGGAGCTGAAAAACTTGGTAAGAGGAGTAAAATAGTCTAAATTGATAGTATAATAAAGAAATGTCTTCTTATTTAGCGGCTTGTTTCCAAGAAGACTCTCGTAATGGCGATGGAAATATATCTTGTTTGGCTTATTTTCCAATGTGGACATACAACTCAGAAAAAGGAGCATGCATAGATTTCATCTATGGAGGATGTCATGGAAATGATAACCGTTTTAAATCCAAAGCCGAATGTGAAAAAGCTTGTTTGAATTAATTCCTACATCCAAAATGTTTAAATAAAATTGTATGGTAGTGATTAAAAATAATTTGTTTAAAATATTCTTTTTCTTATATAATCTCTCGGGAAATATTAAAAAAATAAACGCCTCTGAATTATTGATATACAGCTTCAAATTTTTATTGCTCACTTAGTGAAAGAATATGTATAATTATGTGCTAATTTTTATTATATGTAGGTATATGTATATATATTGAATAAATATGTTCAAGAATATTAGTAGAATTCGGTGTTTTGTTGTTTTTTTCCTTTGTAACGATTCAAATTGAAAAAGGCGATTATTTAGCCTAAAGGAATCCTATACTTATTATTTCTGTAATTTTCATACTTTTACACTCCTATATTAATAAAAAATCCTCTTATTCACAAATCAATTATAACGTTAATGAAAAATTAATTCACGAATTAGAATATCTTATTAATAAATAGTTAATTAACAACTAATTCACGTTAAGTAGGAAATTGTTTCCTCATTCAAAGGAAACAAGTGAAGTTAAGCAGTATTTCCAATTCATTGCTCAATATATTTCATTGATATTATAAAAGCCGTATTCATGTATGCATTTTTAAAATGTTGCTAAATTTAAATTAAGTTTAATTGAAATTTAATGACATTTATTTTTATGTTTGTGGTTTGACATTCCAATATTTAAAGTACCTAAATAAATATAAAATGGAATTGGATTACAGAGAAGACCCTTAAAGTCTTAAACTGCAATTTTGTAAAACATATAATTTTAGCATACGACAACGAATCCTCGCCATTAACTTTACCAAATTCTCAATCCAGTGTTAAAAGAACATTTTCTCAAATGGTCTTAAACAAAAGAAAATCAGATATCGCCTTGTTTCTAACACTGTATAGGTACATAGTATTTTATTTGTTAAGCACTGCTATGAGAGCACCTTTACAAGTGCGCTGTATTTGTTTTAAATTACTGTTCGGAAAGGTATATTTTGTTTTTAAATTTAACAAACAAAATGCTTTAGGAATAGTAAAAATAAAAATAAAACTTTGTTTCGGTAAAATAAATCTCTCGAATGGCAACCCTGATACTTGCAGTTAATATGCTTAGTATATATGGAAATTAAAATCCAAATTCGTTTACTATTCCGATTTACTTTAAGAAGGAACACAATCAGTTGGTACCGCATTCCTTACCTAAACAACCACGCACAATGAAGTTGATATTTTTTATAGTTATAGCTCTTTCCAATATTTTCATTATTATTGGAGCTGAAAAACTTGGTAAGAGCAGTAAAATAGTATAAATTGATTGTATAATAAAGAATTTTCTTCTTATTTAGCGGCTTGTTTCCAAGAACACTCTCGTAATGGCGATGAAACGATGGCTTGTAGGGCTTCTTTTTCAAAGTGGACATACAACTCAGAAGAAGGAAAATGCATAAATTTCAACTATGGAGGATGTCGTGGAAATGATAACCGCTTTAATTCCAAAGACGAATGTGAAGCAGCTTGTTTGAATTAATTAATATTTAAATAAAATGGTATTGCAGTGATTGAAAATTATTTGTTTAAAATATTTTGCTTTCTTACATAATCCCACGTGAAATAAAGAAAAAAAAAATATGAAAACGTAATACTCACAATGTAAATATGTATCTGAATATTTAGTTGAATTTTTGATATTCCATTTCAAATATGTAATGATCACTTAATTGGAGGATTTTGATATTCAGTTAAAAATTTATAATGCTCACTTAATGGAAAAATACGTGCATATACATACATATAATTAGTATTTGGTCATTTTTACTCCATATTGAATAAATAAGATGATAAGTTTGTTTTGCTGTTTTAACATCTATTGTGACGATTCATATTAATAAAGACGATATTGTTTAATCTGAATCAATTCTTTATGTTTATTTTTTTTTTAATTTTCAGAATTTTTAATTTTGAGCAAAAGAAAATAAATGACACCAACTTAACTCTTTTTTTTATTGGTCGTATATCTAGTGTGAAATTTAAATTATAGTGCGAAATTGATTGCAGAACCGGTTCGTATTTCAAAACTTTTCATAAACATAATTGGGGAGGTAGTGGTAACCGGGGCTTAATTTGTTGGCTTGTTGCAAATAAAATGCTAATTGACACCATTTTTATATTGGTATAATAATAATAAGCTTTTTCTTAACGATTACCTATAAAATTCCATGAGAAAATACTACAATTTTATAGGTTAAATTTTAAGAAAATCATTTAAGTGAGTTTAGATTGGGCTTTGTGAATAAAAAAAAGCTAAAGCTAAAACTTGGATTTTTAAGTAAAAGCTAGATTTTTGGTGAATTAACATAAGCTTAAGCTAGCTAGTTAGAGATGTTTTCTAGTCATAGCTATTTTAAAATAGCCAACGCTAAATTAATTTAGTTTTAGCTTCTTTTCCCAGCCTAAGCTTCAATTTGTGTAAATAAAAATAGTTTTAACTAGAATATTAAAGTCAAAGCTACAAAAATTTCAAGATTTTTTCTCCCCGTCTAGAAAGCTTTGACTAGGTCTTATTTTCAGTATTCTCTTTAGTTACAGTGCGATTATAGTAAGAAAACGTAGTAAGAAACGGTTGGAAGTAAGTGATGAAGATTTTCATAGTTTATTTAGATTTTTAAAAGAAATGTGCAGTTGCTTTCTGATTACTTTATAGAAACCTGACTCACTGACCTCTGAGCAGAGAATACAGATATTTTTAAGATATCTAAGTGAACCTGGATTTTAGTATGGTGTAGGACAAGATCTTGGAGTTGATTGCTCTTCTGTATGTGAGACTGTTAAGCACGTAGTTGTCGTTGACAGTTGACTGTTGCAGCACGAATTGAATGAACGATTCAATCGCACGAACTTGCTATTGCTGTATGGTAGCTAGGCATTGTAGGTATACATATATAAGCCATTAAAAGGTACAATTACAAAGTTAATGGAGAAATATGAAGCAGGTACTTAAAAATTGTGCGAGCTGTTAATTAAATTAATGTTAGAGGGTAACTCAACAATAACACAATTTTCTTTACACTTTTTAAAATATCAAAACTGTTTTATTGGAGCTACCCGACCTATGTAAAAATTTGAAACCAATTGGTCCACAGTGAACGTACAGACGCAGAAACTAACGGACGATATGATAAAAATATTTTTTACCCAAAATCAAAACTTGCCCTACAGAACAGATAGTGGCAAAAAAAAATCCAAAACAACCTTCCTTTTTCGGTCTATATATGAACAGTTTTAGCTAAAGCTATAACCTAAGCTTAAACTAGAATTTTCTAGCTATTTAGCTATTTAGCGTTATCATTTTTTTTCACATAAAACAAAGCTAGAACTGTCTAGCTTTAGCTGCTAGTAAAAGCTATGACAAGTTGGCTTTAGCTTCCTCCAAAAAAAGCTTTAACTTTTTTTTTATTCACAAGACCCATTGTCTGGGAGACTTGTTTTCTCAGCTCTTGTCCAAGCAAACATGTTGAAATCAAGCTAGGTATACAGAATAAAATTTCATAATTACGAAGTATAGATCCTATTTCTGTTTTCATGTTGATAATATCTATATGAATTTTAATAAACTATTGTTTTCAAAATATATTTTAACGGCTTTTAGTTCACAAAAAATACTCGTTTCGTTTCGTTCCAACGATCTTACTTGAACTCATCATTTGAATAGTGATTGACTTGTCAATACCCAAGTTCAGTTCATATTACTACTGTTGTATTGTTTTAAATAGCTTAATTTCTAACCTCTTAAGTCTAAACTATTCTCTTGTCACCAATGAAAAGAATTTCTCTTCTTTGTCTTATACTAATTTTGATGCTGGGCAATTTTTTTGATTATAATTGTCGGTTCGAGTTAATGTGAATTTTTTAGTTAGATGATAATATATTTTTGAGAACAATTAGCTACATCTATGTACACTGAAAGAAATTTAAGTAATCAAATATTTCTAAACAAAATGGAACAGAGAATTTATATTTAATTTTAGTTTATAAATATACATGCTATGCTATGCTATGCTTAATTTATAAATTTAGTTTATAAATATTTATGCTATGCTTTGCTGTGCTGTGCTATATGTTTTCCGATTGTGCTTAAATTTGCACTATTTATATTGTTTTTAAGAAAGAAGTGCAATAAGTGAATCAAAAATTGACAAGCATTCAGATAGATGGCGCTCAATACCAAAATATCAATATTTGAATTTTCATTTTCAAAATTAATGGCATTGCTATTTTTTGTGACAGTCGATTTGAAAGTTTTCAGGAGAGAAATTGCATTTCTCTTTACTTGTAGGTAAGAATCCTTTATATAGTTGGGATATTATGTATTTTGTATAAGGTTCCATTTCTACGCCAATAAATCAGAAAAATTTGAGCACTTGGGTCTTGGAGGCCAACATTTGACGCGTTATTTAAATTATTAATATATGTTTATTGGTGTGATAAACACACAATTGCTTTCACATGACATGAAGCTTCGTTTGGTTAAAACTCTTTTAATGCCATTTTTCATCTTTAACTGTTCGGTTTATCCGTTCTTAGATTTTGAATGTAAGCGTAAATTAATTGTTGCATTCAATGATTGTCTACGTTTTATTTAAAATAAACCTAGATTTGTCAGTGTTGCTCAACTTAACAGATCTATTCTGAGAATTCCTTTTGACGCTTATTATAATATTAGAAATACTTTTAAATTGCATTATATTATCCATGGTATATAGGTGCCCAGAATATATAAAAGATACACAGCAATTTTCGCAGTCTCGTAGAGGCTTCTAGCTCATTGTACCGCATTTTTATGCCACACCATTGCAGAGCGGTATTTCTACGTTTCCGCGAATAAAGATTGATATACAGATATACAGACTATTGTCAACGCAACAAGATTCCAGTCAAAGCTTCTTTTTCACCTTTCGAATTAAATGTTAATTGCTATATTATTGCTATGTGTTAATTTTAGGTGTATTATTAATTATTTTTATATTTATTTGCATTATTCTGTTTATAATTTTGCGTTTGTAAAGCAGTTTTTTTTTTGCTCTTTCTTATTAGTCAAAATAAATTTTTCTTGGAATGATTATTGTAACCTGATTTATGTACAAAATATGAAATTTATGTTTTGTTTTATTTATCAAAATTTGTTATGTCCAACTAGAATAGAGCTCAAAGATTTCAGCTTATTGTATGTATTGTTAATGTGTTTATCTTTAAATAAATAAAATAAATATACATAAATAAAATAAAATATACTTTGAAGAGTGTGTTGGACTTGCAGACCACGTGCGCCGCCGCATGTACGCCATTTTTCTCCCAAAGCAATCATGCAAAAACAAACTGCATTTTTTGGGATGTAACGCCTGCAACCGGACGCGACGGGCGTTTCGACAATATCTTGTGGATTATCTTCGCTCCGCAAATGACACAACTTTTCTTATTGACATACATACCCACATACATACATAACTAAATTTAAAATTAAGCCAAAAATGACTCTCATCTCATGTTTGACGTACAGAACCATCATTCTGGAAGCAAATTTCTAAAATTTTATAACGTTATTATGGCTAGTATACATCTCGATATAATTGCACTGACAGCTTGCGATTTGACAATTGATTTTATTTAATTTTAATTTTGGTGGGGTCAAAATCCCCATTTATTTGGCTTAATACAAGCTTATTAACTTAAAAAATAAGAATTAATCTAAGATCGTGATGAAGAAGGGAGGTTAAGAAAGCGAAGTTTTAGGCAAGGAGTACTGAGGTTACACAGTTCAAGTTCGAATTAACACTCCGGAGCATGCGAGAGATAGATTCGTTGGAGCCATAAGTAGTACGGTGGGTGGGAAGGTAGAACAGACGAGGATTTCGTATATTACGAGAGTTAGTGTTAAAAAAGATAGGGTTGTAGAGCGAACTGCAGTCAATACATACGGAGAGTAGTCGATGAATAAAGAAAATGTCGGAAATTTCTCTACGATGTTCCAGAAAATTCAGGTTAATGAGTTTAAGGCGGTCTAAATAGGGAGGTAGAATCAATGGATTGTTCCAAGATAGATCACGAAGGGCAAATTTAAGAAAACGACGTTATACAGTACGCTCTCGATTCTGGAAATATGAATATGGGCCTTGTGAATAAAAAAAAAGCTAAAGCTAAAACTTGGATTTTTAAGTAAAAGCTAGATTTTTGGTGAATAAAAATAAGCTTAAGCTAGCTAGTTAAAGATGTTTTCTAGTCATAGCTATTTTAGAATAGCCAACGCTAAATTCATTTAGTTTTAGCTTGTTTTCCCAGCCTAAGCTTCAATTTGTGTGAATAAAAATAGCTTTAACTAGAATATTAAAGTTAAAGCTACAAAAATTTCAAGATTTTTTCTCCCTGTCTAGAAAGCTTTGACTAGGTCTTCTTTTCAGTATTCTCTTTAGTTATAGTGCGATTATGGTAAGAAAACTAAGATTTTAGAAGAAACGGAAGTAAGTGATTAGGATTTTTATAGTTTATGTATTTAGATTTTCAAAAGAAATGTGCAGTGGTGATTACCTGATTACCTTATAGAAGACTCAACGGAGCGTAGAGGTGCACTGACCTCTGAGCAGAGAATACAGATATTTTAAAGATATCTAAGTGAACCTGGATTTCAGTATGGTGCAGTAGGACAAGATCTTGGAGTTGAACGCTCTTCTGTATGTAAGACTGTTAAGCACGTAGTTGTCGTTGTCGTTGAAAGTTGCAGCATGAATTAAATGCTAGGCATTGTAGGTACATATATAAGCCATTAAAAGGTAGAATTACAAAGTTAATGGAGAATTATGAAGCAGGTACTTAAAAATAATGCGAGCTGTTAATTAAATTAATGTTTATAGTAACTCAAAAATAAGACAATTTTCATTATACTTTTTAAAATAAAACTGTTTTATTGGAGCTACCAGACCTACATATGTACAAATTTGAAACCAATTGGTCCACAGTGAACGTATAGACGCAGAGACTGACGGACGATATGATAAAAACATTTTTAACCCAAAATCAAAACTTGCCCTATAATACAGATAGTGGCAAAACAAAATCCGAAACAACCTTTCTTTTGGTCTATATATGAACAGTTCTAGCTAAAGCTACCTAGTCGAAACATGTGAATAAAAAACAAACTGCTTAAATTGCGAAGCTTAAACTAGAATTTTCTAGCACAAGCTATTTAGCGTAATCATTTTTTTATTCACATAAAACAAAGCTTAAGCTAGAACTGTCTAGCTTTAGCTGCTAGTAAAAGCTATGACTAGTTGGCTTTAGCTTCCTCCAAAAAAAGCTTTAACTTTTTTTTTATTCACAAGACCCTATGTTGATAAGGGGAACATACTTGACAGGCATATTCAAGGAGGGGGCGAACAAACGTTATGTATAGGGACCGGGTCACATAGGGGTTGAAGAATTATTTGGACCATCGTTTCACGAGGTCAAGTGCTGAATTAACTTTAAGAATTATTTCGTCTTTACGAGTGAAGAATTTAGTTCCTGAAGGTCAAATAATAATATGCCAAGGTCTCGAATATTTTGAACAGTTGATCATGGAGAAAATAGAGACGGGGAGCTGATTTAATACGTTTGAGTGAAAAAGTGAAAGATTGGCATTTGGAAAAGTTAAGCTCCAAGTTGTTTTTGAGGAACCATGCTGAAAAACTGTCAAGATCGTTTTGAATATAGGAAGAGTCACCAAACAAAGAAATTGTGTTGAAAAACTTGGTATCGTCGGCGTTCAGCGAGATAGAGGAATGTTTGATGACCATTTCAACATCATTGAAAAAGGCAGATCTGAAACGCACACTATAGTAACGGTTTTCAAGGTAAGAGGAAATCCATTTTAACAAGGACGGTTCAAGTCTATTATATAGTCAATGATAATAATGGCGAGTTCATAGGAGATGATAGGTTGTGATAGTAATTTGTAACAGCAGATAACGTAAAGCGATTTCTTGGGTAGAGTTAACTTTATTGAAATATAGGCGAGGCACGAGGAAGAAGACATAGCGACAAGGGACGGGTCGATACGGTTTTGGATAGCTATTAAGACTCCTGGACAAGGTACCAATGTATGACCATTAATGGGTCGGTTGAGAACGTCATCACGATAAACATTAAAATTAGATGGGAACAATTCCTGCTTATTAATGCTGGGGATTACATTCGTTTCAGTCAGAGCATTTCAAAAGGTAAAGCATTAGATTGTTGTAGAACTGACTGAGTTTTTATATTTAACTTTCTGAAGTTATAGCGTTTTCGTTTGGTAATCTGGAAGAAGTCTACGGAACTTTCTGGTCGGGAATGCCAAACAAAAAATTTGCAAAATTTTGTTTGATTCTGAAGTGTTTGTGTTTCATTGTATTTGTGAATCATCAATTTAAAATTGTTTTCATTTTTCATTATGTATATTTGTAAATATGGCGAAAAATAATTTTTTAAAATTTGAGAGATTACCTACATGTTCCAAAAGAGTAAATGAAATAAAGTGGGTTGAATTAAATTTCATAATTTACATATTACTTTCTTTATAAATGCACAATTGAATCTAATAACAAAAAAGCTGCACGGTTTTGACGTTAAAAGTGTTTACGTGTGTGTGCTTCTGGTTTTAATTCTTTCTTCAAATCCAGAATCGATTTTCTCTTCTTTTCAGTAATTTAATGCCAAACGAACGATTCGGAAATCGGAATTCTTCTGAGGATGATTCCGAACTACCAAACGAAAACGCTATTAGTAGGTACATCCATTATTATACATCCTTTCATGGAATTGAAAAATATATTAACGAAATGTTTTTTTTTTTTTTTTAGATCCTGAGTTATATCTGCGATCAATTGAACAAATATTAGGTACACCATAACAGCATATTATATTCGTCTTGTCCTTAACAGCGAAACCAATTTTGGTGGTGTTTTTACCGAATTTGCAAGATTTCTCAGTCTTCATCCGGCACAAGTAACCGAGTTTTTACAGATAAGTTGTTGTATGCATTTTATCAAGTCATATCCATAGTTTGTAGGGTACTTAAGTACCCAAAACACCAGCGGGTAGTCTTTAAGAATTGGAAGAATGAATTGGTCTTAAAGCTCATATAGTACAAATCAAGTTCGATCAAAACAGTTTTTATATTTTCAAACCGATTTAGAACCCATGTTTCATTAGTTAGATTTTTGTATTTCCTCTTTCCAATCTGTTTGATTAAGTTTTTTTTTTTTTTCAGTGCACACATATTGTTTCACCCGGTCAGAAAAGCCGATAAGCCTTATCAACTTTTGAATGACATCGCTGAAGCGTGTTATTGTATTTCTCGAGAAAATTCAATGCAAGCTCCAAATAAAAGGGGCAGTAAAACTTTTCCCTCCGAGCAATATCTATCAAATGCCAACAACCATTACATATACGTACAATGTTCTGGATTTTCTTAGTTCTTGTTAGTTTGGCATCGATGTCAGTGATTTGTTCTCCCACGCCATTAAACGGTGCTTCGTTGTACCCTCACATGCCTAGTACATATACAATACATATATATACATTTTATCACGCAAATCCACAAAAGTCATTATAATATGGTTCCTTAGGTTACTGCACGAAGCCTCCACCAAGATCTGAAGGCCACTGCACTGTCGCTATCGAAGGCTACTACTTTGACCCCCGGACCAACATTTGCGAGCAGTACGAGGTGGGCGGATGCCGATTGATTCCTGGCCAAAGCTTCGGCTCACGTGATGACTGCTTGGCGACTTGCGTGTACCTGACGCGTAACATACAGGACTTGCGAATAGATTGATCCTATCTTAAAGTGCGTCAGTTTTATAAAGAAAAAAGTGTGTGATTAAAAAATTATAAAAAAAAATATCGTCTTCATATTAGAGTGACGAGATTGCTTAGTTTAATCTCCCTCTCTCTCTCTCTCTATCTCCCTTTTTCTCGCTGGTTTCCATTGATGATTATTTCGACGAGAGAAATGTTTTGTTCTTTGGATTAAGGATGCGGGGTGGTAAATCAGTAATGTGTATGAGATCTGACCAGTTGGAGCTAGTTTTATGGAACTAAAAGCGGTTTATAGCTTTAAGCGCGATGTATGTCGTGTCGGTCCCATTTGATCAGTCTTACGTCAGCAGACAGTGATCATCTATGGGCATTTGAGATTTCGAAATGAAAAAAGCTCGCAATCGATTCTTTCGAAACTGCAGAGTATTTTAAAAAAAAACTGATAATGTGAAGTTCTTGTTCTTGTTTTTGTTTTTTTTTTTTTTGTTTGTGTGGGAACATTCATTGTATCTTTTACTGTGTATCTCAATCATTTTGAAAGGTTATTTTTGTTTATTAAATAAAATAGCTATCCCTCCCTTTGTCCTTCCCGAGAAATTGGTAGCAATTTATTTTGTTCTCACTTGTGGATTTCTTTTTTGTGCTCGGTATGCAGTGATAAC
The DNA here is from genome assembly GCA_929447395.1 of Epistrophe grossulariae. Classification (NCBI taxonomy): domain Eukaryota; kingdom Metazoa; phylum Arthropoda; class Insecta; order Diptera; family Syrphidae; genus Epistrophe; species Epistrophe grossulariae. Next base: position 2,397,760 of record OV839566.1, read on the forward strand.
AGATAACACCAGAGCCAGCTTATACGAAGAATAAATTAATGCTGGGGTAGCAAAAAAAATTGAAAGTTAGTAAAAGTGCTGGCACCGCATCAAGAACAACCTTTTCTCGCACATCAGTCTATAAAAGTTTAGAAAAGATTTTTTTTTATCAGTATTTTTTTGTTTTATTTTACACACAATGAAACTTATGATATTTTTTGTTTACCTACTTTCCTGTGTGGCAGCGATATGGTCAAAAACATGTAAGAGAATGTGAATGTATATACATATAAGTTGGTTTTGTAACAAATTGGTACTTATGATGATTTATCTACCCTTATGACTTATGATTATTTATCTACCCACCAGCAAGATGTGACAGAAGACCAACAATAAATGGAATTTGTACAACAGCAACAGTTGGCATCTATTATGATCAAGATACAGAAAAATGCAAATACCAAGGCTGTGGCAATGGGAAGAAACTATTTGAGTCGGTGGAAGAGTGCGAACGGGTTTGTAATAGCAGACGCAACAGAAGAGTTCAATCGAGTAAAAATAATTCAACTCCAACATCAACCCCATCAACCTCAACATCAACCCCAACATCAATCCCAACATCAACCCCAACATCAATCTCAACATCAGCCCCAAGCTCAAGATGAATCAATCAATGGTGTTATTTTACAACTTATAGTTTACCTTTACTTTTTTACATATGATTAGTTTAAAATAAATTATCTTTATCCTTATATTTAAATAAAAAAAACATATTTTGTATTTAAGTAGGTATAGGTAGTTATAAATAATTTAAAAAATCGAGGTATGGTACTCGATTACTAGCAATCGAGTCATACCATTCAAGTTCGTATATGATGAAAATAAAATCTTGTTATACCTACTTAATAAAATTTCAACTTACTAATTTACAAAAAAGTGCTTTTGCTTTCTATCGAAACTTTTTCTAGACGCAGGTCTGGATTAAACTAATTATATATAAATATATGGTTGGTTGGCATTAGATTGAATTGGATGTTAGCAAAGAATGCATCTAGAAGACTTCCCTACTCGTTAACAATTTGAACCTTCTGGGATGAAGCGTACGCAACAACATTATGGCTCTGTTTTTCAGATCACTCTATAAGAATTAAGATATAGGATCATTGAAGTAGAAGTCTTCCAAATTGAGCCTATATACACAAATCTATGGGATAGAACGGGACATATATGTACCTACAAAAGACAATGGATGGAAATAAATACCCAATATGGGAGATTTGTTTACCATCTTAGTCAGTAATAGGTGCAGTGTGAAACTATAAGGCTTGAACATACTCAAAACGCATCAGATTTCCCAAAATTTTATTGCTTGAATTTTCGACAAGGTTTACAAACTTTTTTATAGCCTCGTTACTTTGTACAGTAAAATGATTTTTGTTGGTGTATTTTTTTTTGAGAAATTCGGAAACTTCTTTCTTACTTCACTGATAAAAGTCATTATGTAGCAAATTATAGGGACATAATTTTCGTTTTTGTTCATTAAAAGTTTTGACTTTATTCAAGTGAATCGTAGTGTTTCTATCTATAGCTATCTAAATAGCCGCAATTTTTGTTTCAGTGTAAATACTTTAAGACCACATATGTTGTACAAATGTTAATTCATATGTATGTATGTAAAAAGCTTTGTTTCATACATTAAAGTTCTTATCAGTCAGACAGTTGTATATGTACAATGCACATACATATTGTAGGTACATGTTTTGTTTTTATTTTCTTTGTAAGTAAACAACTTTGAAAGTTTTAATAAGTGCAAAGTATAATAGATTAAAATATAACTGTCGATTTTATGTTGCATTGTTATAAGGAGTCATCATAACAAATATTTAGGTTTAAATGGGTCAATTATAAATAAAGCTATTTTGAATTTGAATCAGTGATGCAATATCGTAGGATTTGTCCCTTTTTGTGGGAATTTCGCATCTAAAATAAGCTTAAAAGGAAAAAGAATTTTTTCGAAACTGATAGTACACAAAAAAAATGAATTTTTTATTATGCTCAATTTTGTACCTATAAATTGTTTATTTAAGAAAAAAAAATTTATTCAACTTCAAATTTTATTTATCATCTAATAAAACATTTTCATATCTAGAAAGAAATCATTCTAAGGTGTCAGTTATAGCTTTCATTGAAACTCATCATTGAAAATTTTAATGATTCTGAATGATAATTAATGATAATGAAATTTTCTTGATTTAATTATTTTTTCCAGTCAAAAAAATATTTCATTTTGGCCTAATCTTTTACATAAAACGATTTCTAAGATTTCAATGATCAATGATAAGGTATATAAGTTTAATCATTTAAACAAAGAAATTCATTTGATTTGTAGGTTTGGCCAAAATGAAAATTTTTTTTGACTAAAATTAATAATTGAGTCATCACCCTTTTATTGGCATCAAAATATTCTCTGATTTTGCTTTCAAAGTGTCTCAAAATAGGAAATTAAATTTTTCAATGATAAGTTTCAATGAAAGCTATAACTGGCCCCTATAGGGACCATTTATAGCTTTCATTGAAACTCATCATTGAAAATTTTAATTGTTAATTTTAAGGCACTTAAAAAGTGAAATCAGTGATTATTTAAATGCAAATAAAAAGTTGATAACTCAATTATTTTTTCTAGGTAAACAAATATTTCATTTCGGCCCAGCCTATCGCAGGAAATGAATTGATTGAATTGAATTGAATTCAATGATTGAACTACCTTATCATGGATAATTGAAATCTTAGAAATCCTTTTATGTGAAAGGTAGAATCAAAATGAAATATTTTTTTGACTAGAAATAATAATCGAGTCATCTGCTTTTTATTGGCATCAAAATAATCACTGATATCGCTTTTTTAGGGCCTCAAAAATGAAAATTAAAATTTTCAATAATATCTGAATGCGTTCATTTTCATTTTTGGATTTTCCTACTTTAACCGCCCAACGATAAATTCCTTACAAAATTGACATAAATCATAAACGAAGACTGCGATTCTTGTTTTTGTTCTTCAGTACTATACCGCTATTCCATATGTAAGCGAAATAGTTAATTGTAGAAAAATATTTGGAAAAGTTTCCACTTTTTTTTCGCTTAATAATTATTTTCCAAAACTACCTATTAACTGTGTGCGAAAAAATAATATTGAGTTTTATTGGGTTTATTTTTGTTGTTTGTATTGATTTCTTTGCTTTTAATTCTTTTTTTTGTGCAAATGGTTGAATTCATGCACTAAATGTAAATGTTCAAATTTTTACAAAAATTGATATATAATGCAGTGCAACGTTTTTTTTTCAATTATTATTTCGTGAGAGAATTGTGGGATATTTATTTAAAAGCGTTGGAAAAAGGGAATTTTTGGGTAACACTGTGGGAAAATCTGCATCTAAAGTCTGACATCACTGATTTGAATTCGGTGAATTCTTTTATAAATCAAAGTTTAAAAGGAAAATGGTTTGAGAAACCATTAATTAACTTTTAAAATTGCATATACGTATGTACTGTACATATATTCATAGTATTCGTCTTCTGAATCTACAAATTTCAAGGAATGTAGAGCGGTAGTACGCCAAAAACAGAATGTTAGAAAGAGAACCTGTATATGAAGATGATCATGTTCGAAACATGTAAATTCACCATAGATCAGGAAATGAAAAAACAGTGGATTAGAATAGAGAAATGATAATTTACAACAGTTATAACAGTTTTTCGCCACTTTGTTCTGTTCACTCACCACTTCGTAAAAGTCCGGAGCGAATAAGGAAAGCAAAACATTTCGGACTTTTGCTGCCAGGCGCCAGCTGCAACCAAAGTAGTTATTCCATCACCAGCTTACAAGCTGATTAAATGCTTACTATACATATGTTCTTACTCCAAAAAATATGATACAAATATTTACAATTGAATTTTATTTTCATATCATGCTCTGCTTATAGACCTTGGTGTATTTTTTTATTCCAAATTATTTCGGTAAGAATTAAATTAAAAATTCTAAAGACCTCATTTCACCCGATTGTCGCGTGACTGTTTCTGAACCTTGCACAGATTTTAATCAACAAAACAAGTGTTTATAGAGCTCCATTCTTATCAAATGACGTCAAACTGAAAACAAAAAAAAAATCTTCTTGTCACTATAACGAGTTTCTTGGACCGGATATGAATTCGCATCTATAATCGTATGACTGATATAGAAAAAATTACATAGTTTTTTCTTTAAATTTTTATTGATTGGTGCCAGTACAAGTGATTTCATAAAGACCATATAAAGAATCGTTAAACAGAAACCCGAAACCTTATAATATGCTGAAACCAAAAACCCTTAATGGTAAGTTAATTTAAGTCACAATGACGTTTTATGGTGTTGAACTAATTTCAAGTTGTGGTTTTTTCTCAGTTTTTGTGTAGTTTGTTTCTTATTATATTAATGCCATCGACTCGCGGAGTGAAAAGACATCACGTATAATATTAGGGGAGAATGGTACTTACTCTAAACACAAAGCTACAATTTTTTCAGATGCGTTCGAACCGTCCGGGTTCTGTTATCAATTTTCCCTTTTATAACTATAATCGCAACAAGTAAACTAAATTTTAAAAAAACCGAATCAAACCGAATTTTGTTAGTTAAATCTGAATTAACTGAACAAATATGCTTTTCATGTTTAACTCCGAGTTTGTTATACGTCCCGTTGCATGAATCATCCACTAAAAAAATGCTTCTTAAGTTAATTGTAGATTATAATTTTTAGTCCGAAATTATCTTACCTTAGTTTATCTCGCCGCTGACAAAACTATAGGCCTTAATATCTTCAATTTCAAATGTACTTACACGACTAACTATCAGACATTTGGTGGCTTTTGTCATAAAACAAAAGGTAGTTTACTTCCCAGAAATGCCATTTTCTACCCATTTAAGCCCAAAGTTATGTCAACGCACATATAAAAAAATTAAATTGGACTAGAATTGGTCAAAATTGGCACTTTTGGAAAGTATAGAAACAGACCCAAAATTACATCAAAAAAATAACAATTTTTATAACGAAACGAGTAGTAATAGATTAATGGCTTTTTCATTTGGTGTCAGTACGACAATTCTTCTTGTGAAAAGTAGAGAATATACATAATATGTACCTATGATCTTATTTCAGATTTGAAACTGATGCGTTCAACCGTAGATTAAGTTTCCGGATTAAAAATCGAAATGACTAGAAATCTATTTATTAAACTATAACCATCATATTATTCTCTCGATTAATTTTTAAATTTAAGTCCGGGTTTATTTGCATTCAATTTATATTAACTTACATCAGAATTTAAGTTTAAAACTGGTTTAGTCGGGTGAACAATATGGCGGTATGTAACTATATTTGTTATTCCGAATTGTGGAAATTCGAGAATTGACTGGTAAAACTTAGAATTTTTAAGCAAAATTAATAAATTGTTGTTATAATTTAATCATTCAAACAAACATTCCTGTGACAAAAAAAGTTACTACTTCCCAGAAGAAGAAGAGAAAAAAAAAAGAATTGCATAGCAAAAACGTCATTTTTATTTTATTATTGCGATAGGTCATTGAAAATATTTAAAGATTTCATTATATTATTAACTATATAATTTTAATAAATGTAATTAGTATAGAGTTCAATAAAACTCTTTACTGACATTTACCTATTTTTGAAAGTGAATACTAACATTTTGTGCAACATATTAATATAAATAGTAAAATATAATATAATATAATAAATAAATATAATATAAATAGTAAAATATTAAAATTTAATCTACAATTTTGCATTTGTCAGTTGCCACAAAATGATTGCTGTCACTTGTTACGTTGATAGATTCGTTAATTTCCCTATTGCATAGAATCAAGTTCTATCATCTGACGAAGACGGAAAACTCAGCTACAATCACATGTAACTATCGTGGATTTGACAATTGCTTATCACCTTTTCCGATTTCACATCACATTCATATACCTAATATATTTTGTTGTAATTATGAATAAAACGAAAATATTAAATGTGCTATTACTGCTGTGTCCCATAATTGTTCACTCTCCCCTATATACTTTGAAACGCCCATTAATTCAAAGAGGCGACCAAAACAAACTCCAAGCAGAGCATTCAAATTCTAAAAGCGAAAGTTTCCCGTCCGTATCATCGTCACCCTCAGCCAGTAGCTATATAGTTACCTTTTCCACCAGACTCTAGAGACATGTCGAACATCAGCTCGTCACACATAAAGCTTGATGATGAAGCCCGCACCTGTCTGTCAACTTATAAAGTTAATAAAAGCACGATCCAAGAGATAACCTTAAGCTTGGTTCAAGATACTCAAACAATCTGTACACTCAGTTAGTTGATAATGTCTGTTTTCGTGGGCTTGATATCTTTGTTGGCTTAAAGCCTCTCTTGATTGTTATTATTTTGTTTGTGGCTTCGGTGACCTAATAATTTTGTTTGTATATTTACATAATAGTTTTTTTTCTTTTTTTTTGAGCTATTATTTGTGAATTTTTGAGCCATGAAGAACAAAATACTGTTATTAGTATTGTTACTAATTTTAACTGCTGTGACCTCATCAGACGGTAAAGCCATTCTGAAACGAGGTATCTATAGATAAAATCGTATTTTTTTTTTTCTGATGACGTTGAAAAGAATCTCCTCCTCATGATGTGTTATGTGTTGTTATTATTTTTAGAGTCCGACAAGTGTCGTCAAAACATGGCAGCAGGCAGGTGTTTCGGGTACGTACCTAGTTTCGCATACGATCCAAAATCTGGAAAGTGTATTGAATTCATTTATGGCGGATGCGGGGGCAATGAAAATCGCTTTAACACAATCAGGGAGTGTGAAAAATCATGTGGGGGTATTTGATTGTTTTTATTATTTTGTATAGACTAATAAATTTATATTAAAAATAATGATGTGAAATAAAGCTAATGTATCGAATTTTATTAATTGTATGACTTGAAATTGGCAGTTTATTGATCCTAAGATTAAGCTGCTGAAAAGATTATATGAAGAGTCTGCTGATCTATAAACATGACCTTGATAAGTTGATAGGTATCAAGAAGAACGAGAAAAAGAGACACTTTCTTCCCTGCAACGAAAGACATTATTTTCATTCGTTATTTAAACTTCGACTTTCACACATCTTAAATTTTTATAAAACAATGCATTTCTCAAAAGTATTGTTCTTGCTTGTTCTTACTGTTAGCTGTGTTTACTCCTTTGAAATTCCCAGTAAATATAAACTGCTCTTTGTTTAAATGAATATAATATCTTAACATTAAACTATATTAATATAAATTCAACTTGATATATGTAATAATAAAAGTGTAACTTAATTTCACTTAGCGTTTAATTTTATAACTTAAATATTAATTCATGTTTCATTTAGGGCCAGTTTCACAGTGCGTACTTAATTTTCCCATTTTGGCACTTTAGCCGCAGTTTTAATACCTGAACTTAAGTGGCCAACATGGGAGACTTAAGTGTCACTTATTCCGATAAGTTTACACTGTGAAATTGGGAATTAATTTTCCATATTTGGCACTTAAGTGACACTTACTTCACTGTGAAACTGGCCCTTAAACAAACGGGTTTTATATCGAAAATTTTAAAGGCATTAAATAAATTTTATTTTATTGTTATATTATTCTTACATCAGAGGAATGCCTGGGAATGGAACCAGTAGGCATTGGGCTTTGCCGAAAACTATTTTTCGGTTATTACTTCAATATTATCACGAAGGAATGTCAAAAATATGAAACCGGTGGTTGTGATCTGAAGCCCGGAAATGCACATAGTTTTCTCACAGTGGAAGAATGTATCGAGAAGTGTAAGGAGCCAATTGAAGCAGCTGCAAGGAGAATATAAACACAGACAAGAGATATAAAATAGATTTTATCAAGAGCCTTGGAATCCATTACATTATAGGCCTTTCTTTTTATTTTGATAATCATTAAATTTGTATTACATAATAAGTTCAAATAAATACCTACTTAATGATATAAGTTGTTTGTTTTTAATTCTTTTTATACTATTTGATTAAATCGTCCTTTTTTGGAAAAAAAAATCATAACATGGAAAATATTTTTGTTTTCTGAAAGGTCTTATGACCAGCTTTAACCGGTGGCAAGGTTATCCAATTTTGAGAGAGCAAATTTGCCTTGCTTAGCAATATAAACAAATTACTTTATGTAGTTAAGATTATCAGAGGGTTATACCAGGTTTTGGACACGATTAAAGGTAATTTTGAATGCTGACCTCAAATCCGTCATCGTTTTTTTGACATCAGCTCGGGTTTTCGAGATATTCCCGTGTGGAAATGAAAAAAAAAGTTATGTAACAACGTCCGATTATTTTTTTTTTTACAAAATTTGCAACTATTCTTACTATAATTTCGCACCCTTAGAATGAAAGTGACCTAACTCGACAATTCTGTAAGTTCTGATTTTTCAATAAACTGACCCTTAAAAGCGAAATAACCTCTATAACCTGGTTGTAAAAAAGATGCCGAATTTTTTAGTTAGGTCACTTTCAGTCTAAGGATGCGATTATCTTTTTGAAAATTCAGATTAAACCTTTCTAATATTTCTTTTACTCTCTAAGAGCTAAGATCTTAGTTAAATTTTGATACAATAAATATCACAGTTTAAACAGATGTTCTCTTAATAATATATATGTATATAATGGCACAACACTTTAAACAACTTGATGTTAATGTATTATCTTGATGCTATACTCACCAGTTTTCTAACTAAAGCTCTTTACTAAAATGTTTTTGGTTTAAAATACTAAATACTGAAAGTTTCCAACAACTTTTATGTATTAAAGTGAGAAGAGCTCCTACGATGGGTAGAGATTGAAAATTAAAAGAAAACGTCCAAAAATCTCTAGCAACTTGTTTCCTCGTGTAAAAGGGTAACTTTTTTCTTCATAAACTCCATCAGCTGAACACGCATAAAACAGTGACAGTTAATGCAAAAAAGTAATCAAACAATACCTACTTTTTCACATTTGTAGTTGTCAAAGTGACATTTGAAGTTAGTATGATACACTGAAACCCGCCTAAGAGAAACGCCAAAAATTCACAGACTTTCTTTCATTTAAGCGGATTTTTCACTCAAACTTGAAAAAAAATTCACTTAAGCGGAATCCGGATAAGTGAAAAAAAAAAACAGATTTAAAAATTCGATCAAGCGCAAAGAAAAAATTTAATTTATCTTTAGAGCAAAACCAAAAAGCAATTTGTTTATAAAACGAAAATCATTTTCGCTGTGAAAATTTGGTGGAATGAAAAAAAGAAGTGAATGCATGAATGCTCCGTTCGATTCAATTTTTTTTACTTAAAGCCGAGTATACAGTTCTTTTGAAAAAGTGGTAAGAATTTTTTTTTTCGGAAGAAAAAAAATCAGAGTTGAAATAAAAAAATTGTATTCGCTGTCCTCTTTTTTTCCACAAAACAATGTCACCAACATTGTTTTGCGCAAAAAAGTTTCCGTGGTGAATATAAATTTTTTCAACAGGTTTGGTTCACAGTTCTATAATAAAATTTTAAACGTCAAACATTTTTTTTTGCGATAAAATCACTCCCATAAGAAGTACATGTATTTTTTTCGAGGAGGAACTGTATACTAGACTTAAGAGAGGTTTTTTCAATGAAAAATATAAAATGTAATTGAAAATTGGTCTGTTTGGTAACGTGGAATATCTCGCGAATTTGCACAAATTTTCACAAAATTTCACAATTTACTGCCAAAACCCATAGAAAAAAAACTCAGTTTTTGGGAAATTTGTTGAAAAAAAAGTTACCAAACAGGCATAATATGTGTTTATTGAAGCTAGCTCTACAAATACTCGGGGATGAAAAAAGTGTTTAAGATAAGTGGGTTTTTCTCTTAAGCGAGTTACTCTTAAGCGGATTTTACTGTACTAAAAAGTTTAAATAGGCATTTGGTAATTTTAAGCAAGGTTCGAAGAACTTTAAAATATGATTCGTTCTCTCGTGAGGGGAATTTAAAAAAAAAATTCGTTTTCACGATCGAATCACATCTGTTGGGATCTATAAATATGGTTCGTTCCCGAATTTATCACGTGGGAGCTATATTGGAGATCAATTCACGAACTGTTCAAATAAGAAACAAAATTTCGTTTTATATAAATATCAAAATATTGTTACGTTTTTGCTCTTCGTATCTCTGAACTGCGATAGGAAATCAAACGCCTAAGCAATGGTTAAATTAAAACTATTTAATTTATTTAAAGAAAGTAACAATAAGTTTTGAAGTTAAATTATAAGTGATAAGAAAATCTATATGAAAACTCCTTTTATACAATTTTGTAAAGCAGAATAATCCTAGTTTATGTGAAACAATAATTATTAAGTAAAAACATTGAAAGTGTTTTATGAAAAACGCCACAATATAATACATTTAATAATCTGGTTTTTATTTTATGTATTTTAGTAGGTAGAAAAAATATTAGTCCTTAAAGTAAGTTTTTTTATTTATCATGATTTTCTAATAAATTTGCATTGAGTTTACTTATTGTTTCTTTTGATAGTTTGCTTCTGTTTTCTTGTCAAAAAAATCTGGTAGAGCACTAAAAGCACGTTCAACTGAGAGTTGAGTTGATGGCACATTGCATGTTACTTTTCCTTAATTTTTTTTGTTGCAAGTTGATTCGTCAGTTTCTTCATCATAAGAAACATATATTTATTTATTTATATCTTTATTTTCCCCATTTCAACAAAAAAATATTGAACAAATAAATCACTTCAGAACCGCACTGCATGGATGATGAAGAATGATCTGTTTGAAGGAGCATTTCGGATCTTTATCGCGAGAGAACAAATAAATCAAACACCAAGCAGTTTAAAATTTCGCGCCATTTTGTTTTTATTTTATTTGTATGTAACATAAAATCACATTTCAATTTTTAAAAAGCACTTATTTCCAGTTTTATTATTTAAAAATGTGCTAAAAATAATTAAATAATTTCCATCTGAATGATGTTTACGTTTTCACACCCAACAATTCATATACATACATAGTTAGTACCTATGTATATTCTATATTCAATCTGAGCTTTGATGACTTATTAGAGATTCTATTACCCGCTTCAGAGTTAGATTAGTTTTTCTAGCCTGATAGTAAACATGCGTATTTTATCAGCCATATTTTGTTTATTTTTATTTGGATATCAAATAAAAATAGCTATATGTGCAACACCAGGTATGTAACATTTATAACAAATATATATAATAATTATTATTGTATTGGTCCTTACTTTTCCAGATCCAAAGTGTTCGCTTCCGATGGAAGTAGGACCATGTCGAATGAAGTTACCAAGATTTTATTATAATTCAGCAACAAAATTATGTGAACAATTCATTTATGGTGGCTGCAGAGGCAATGAAAATAGATTTGGTATTCAAAGTGCTTGTGAAACATCTTGTAAACCAACTAAAAAATAAGTTTCGTACTTTTTGTCAATAATATTGTTTAAGTGCTGTTTTAGTGTTTCTGTTTCGGAAACTTAAATGCATATATTGTGAATGAAATTTTATGAAATTTTATTTCATTTTTTTATAGAAATTTGATTTCAATTACTTTATAATTAAATTGATAAATTGTTACAAAAAAAATAACTTCGTGGCATTTAATTGACTGCAAGTGAATTTAACAAATAGATCAAGCTGATAATGTACATTCAGCTCTCTATAATGAATTTTAATGTTTATATTAAAAAGCTACATCACATTAACCTATTATTTATTATATATACAGGGTGGACCAGAAATACATGCGTATAGGTAGTTTGATTTTTGGAAATTTAGTTGCGAAAATATTATTGCTATTTAACCTTCCGATAACAACACTCCCCTTCATTTGACTTAGGTGGGTGTCATAATGCACCCATTTTTCTTAAAAAATTTAGCATAAATAAAAGACAACATGGGGTGCTATGTTACCCCCAGTGCTCACGTTATGCCTTCTTATTAACAAACCAAAGCCTAGCGCGGGTACTGCTCATCAGTAAATCATACCTTAGATATTAAATGACAAATACATAGAAAGGTAGAAAGATAACTCAAGCTAAACCAAAATAACAGTTAGAATAAAATAACCTGGGATGGTGGAGCACCCCTTTTGTCATCCGAAGGTTAAGGTTTTACGGGTGGAGAGGTACTGCTTTCTGCCATTCATCAATATATTATATGGTATGTGGGTGATTCTCTGCCAACTGTGATTTTTTAAATTCAAATTTTGCTAAAATTAAAAGTCATTGGGTACGTTCAATGCATTACGTTTTACATCTGAATTTTCAGAATTCTGAATTTTTAGAGCTTCTGATTGGCCAGCTGTCATAAAAAGTTAGATGACTTTTAGTGACTTTGAGTTACGTTTCATCTGAATTTTCAGACAAGAAATTCTCATCTGAAAATTCAGATGAAAGTTGTTTGTGGTGGGGGAAGTCGAAACACTGCATATAACAGCTGAACTTTATAATTTTCGTCTAGTTGGTGTTGATTTTTTTAGTTTTTGTCCTGAAAATTCAATATACTTATTTAAATGAACGAATTTTTTGTTTATTGTTTAGTGAATTTTTAAATCAACAATATTTTATATTGATGTTTGGAAAGTTTTTCTATAATTTTTTAGGCCATTCATATCAATAAAAAGCCTTTTAATGAAAGTAATAATACCTGTTGCTGATTTAGTTACATATAATTTCATCCTCACAACTATTCACGCTCAATGTTTTATATACGAATATAATTAAAGTTCTGTTTTATTTCGCTTAAATGTAAATCCTACAGGTGAATGCAGGAATTTGACACAATGACTTTTGGCTGAAATTTCAGATTTTTTTTGCGTTCAACGACATAAATTCAGAAATCTGAAAATTCAGATGTTAAGCGATTTTTATTGAACCTGTCCATTGAAAATTATTTTTTTTTATTTTATTTGTCTTTAAAAAGACATGGTATTAAATTTGTAAGAGCATTTTACTACAACTTTTAAGGAACAAAAAATATCCTAAAAAGTACTAAATCTCGAAGGCATGATGCTGACACAGATTTTTAATTTTTTAATTTTTAAACGTTTTTATTCATTTTGACAATACTTTTGGTGAGTTTCTTAATTCCCTCTTACGTTTTGACGTTTTCAACTTTGAAAGGCAATGTTTTATTCAAAAATTTTATGTTTTTTAGTTTTTGAAATTTGTTTTTTGAGGTTGGAGTCTTAATTTTTATGCTAGGTTATAACTCAGCATTTATTGCACGGATTTGTTTTTATATGTTTTGTCCAAAGTAATTGGTAAAATTCTTAGTAAAAAAAATAACAAGATTTTTAGCAAAATTGCCTGAAATCATTTAATTTACGTTCATAAATAAATATACCACGGTACTGACACCCACGGTACTGACACCCACGGTACTGACATTAAGGCTTTAATATAACCTCATATGTCAAAGCTTCTGAGAAAAATAAAATCCGTTATAATTTGTATTTATATGACTGCAAAAGAAATACAATATTCTAAAAATCACCCCAAAAAATTTCATAACACGCTTGGATAACACTACCACGGTACTGACAGGTAATTTTGTGACACACGATTTTATAATAAAAACACTTCACTCTTACAGCAAAATTACGTTAGTAAAATAAATTGACTTTTGTAAACAATAAAAAATAGTGCCTCTTTCAAACGGTACCACACAAATGCCATCAAACTAAAAACAAAATGGCGATTCAGCTGTAAATCTTTCGAATTCAAAAATAAAATGAAATCCAGGGACACCGTTCCATTATTATTATTTAATTCGAGAGCAAATATTTTGACTTGATATTGTCAAAATTTAATCAAGCAACTATTGTACTCAAACTTCTCCGAGGACAACATTTTTATTCAATGATGTATTTTAATAGAAAATAGTAGATTTAATTGGAAAAACAAGGATGGGACATGCCATGGTAGTGATATTTTGCGTATACTTTTACATACCAAGGGGAAAGAGTAGCAAATTTTTAAACAATATGTAATGTAAATTGTAGTACAAACTTATTTCCACAATTCAAACAAGAAATTCATAAGAAAATTTTATAATAAGTTACAAATAATGCCCTGGACACAAAGAATCACAGTTGGCAGAGAATCACCCATGTACAGAACTAGTCATTGGCATTCGTAAACGAAGTCTTTGAAGAAATAATTGATTCGTTGAGTTGGCAATGGAATATTCTGCATCCAATTGTGATTTTAAGAAAAGATAAAAGATTACTTATAGTTTTCAATACAAATTAACTGAAATTAAAAAAGTGTTGCCATATTTTTGTAAATACTTTTAACACAAAATTTTAGCCAATTAGTTTCATTTATTTTTGCAACTTAGTTTTACAAGAATTCTTTATTATTTTTATTTGCGCTTGCATTCACTTTCACAAACTTTTTTAGATGGCCATCGGTTTCCATTACCACCGCATCCTCGATAAATGAACTTATCACAATTCTTTGTTTGTGGATTATATGCCCAAGCATTTATCTTTTTGTTACAATTTCCTTTATCTGCTTTTGATTTACAATCTAAAGGAATTAAATATATTAGTTTATTTAATTATAATATAAATATTTTTTTACTTAATTATATTTTTTATTAATTATATTTACCTTTGGCAAGAGCAACAGCTACAAAAAGGAGTACCAAAGCGAAAATGATTTTGCAATTCATTTTGAAATTAAAGTTGTAGATATCGAAGTTGAAGATGATCCACTGATGCTGGAACCTTATTCGTCTAGCTTTTTATAGCAAACGAAGATGTTGAACCTTATTTAATTTAATACGAGTACCTTCATGTTTACAAAATTATTGCATTGTTTAAACACATTAACTAGATCTTCAGTAATCAGCTCGTGTGCCCAATAAATTGTTAACCGAGGCAGGTGTTTTATTTTTCATGAAATAAAATGTCAAGGAAAGATACCATATACATTATACACACAGTATGTACCTATACTTTTTTTTTTTTTAAAAAGAGTTTAAACTTATTGACGCAAAATTTTCAACGATTAATTATTATGTTAAAGCATTTTTAATATGGTGCTAAGCTAAACAAAATTTGCGCTATTGCTTCCATAGTCTAAAACATAGTTTTAATATAGGTTTCTTCTAGCAGGTTAGGTAGCTAAGTACTCGAAAAGGTGTACATTAGAAGAATAACGATTAAATTCAAAAGCATTTCGTCGTTTATTCCCAATTTGAAAAAAAGTAACTTTCGTAATTATCAATTTTCTCAAAAACTAAAATATATTGCTACCACTATATCTATAGCTTTCAGCTTTTGGCTAAATATTTTGAGTTTAAAAAGTATTAAAAAAAAAACAATTTGTTGAGTTGATTCACTTGTAGTGAATGAATGCGCCTGCTTGCTCTCTTGAAGATCTTGAACCTCTTTATAATTACCCACATACATTTTAATGAAAGAATCTTTACTATTCTAGGTGATAAAATAGGTTAAAATTCCTAAAATAATAATATAGTTTTTCAGTAAATTCAATTAAATGCTTCAGTGACGGAAGCCAACAGGCGTATTTATTAGATTTTTGATGTGTAAACATCTATACTGGCGGTAGGGTGAAAAGAAAACGTAACGTAACGTTGTAATCGTGATCGTGGTCGTGATCGTGATTCTGAGCTTTACGAAAATTGAGTGCGTTCAACAATATGTGCGTTCAGTAACTAAACGTTGAGTATTTATATACGAAATCGAAAGGTCGAGTTCAGTTCGGGTTGAAATTTGGTTGGCTGCTTAGACCATATAGTACATGGACTGCGCTTTCATTTTCCATGCATCATTACCGATTTTCAAATTTGCTTATGAAAAGTTAAGATCTATATAAAAATACCAAAAAAAAAATGTTTGCTATCATCCACACCCTAAATTTGATGTAGGCTCTCGGTCTATGAGGCATTCGGACGAATGTTGATGTTTACACATCTTAACCGTGAGTCCCAGCACTCACACTTTTTTTTTATTATAGTTAAACAGCGTCTTAGATAGTTCAAAATATTTCGAAATACTAGTTTGAAATGTGCTTTATTTCATACTAAAGCTAAATAAAATGTTACATTAGCCACGGCTTGGACAACCGAGTGCGTTGTCTAAGTTAGATATAGATCTTAAATATAAAAAAAAAATTATAGCTATCCAAAGTTAGACAACCGTTTATAAATACGACCGCAAGAGATTACAAACAAAATTTAAGAATTAGTTCTTAAGAACAAAGGAATGTTTTAGAAATAATTCATACCTAATTGAATTATGTATATAATTTAGCAAATTCAGAACAAAGTACCAGAAGGGTTACGATAGGTACATACAGATAAAAAAAAAACAAAACAAAGAAAGATACAAAACAATCTTGTCACTGTGATCCTTTATCCTGGGTTGTTTTATTTTCATCTTCCCAGATCTGGATAAGATCTGGGGGAAAATAAAACGCAGCTTATTTGTTAGTTATAAATTAATGTAAAAGGTTTATTTACTATACAAACAAAATTGAGGGTTTTGCCATATATCGCTAAAACTATTCTTAAAAAAGCTGGGGTAGAGTCGCCAGTGGCCGGCCCCTTAAGACAATTTTCCTAGAAAATGTATCATAAAATCTGCAATTTTTAACATTTGAATTAATTTTTAAAACAGAATGTTCCTTATGGTTTTCATTCATCTACATTCACGAAATTTAAAATTTTTAATATAAAACAAATGTCTTTATTAGTTTTAGTGAAAAGGTCAATTTTTCCAGTTGCCGGCCCCTAGTTGCTTAATACCGGCCACTGATGCTCCTGAGCTCGGCCACCCCAATCGCAACAAAAATGTTGACTTTTTTATGTGATGACCGAAGTTAGGACACACATTTCCAGTGTTCGGCCCCTATAGTTTCTTTTTGAAAATAGGGGGCCGAAGACTGGATTTAATGGATTTTTAACGTCCGTTTTTGCTCTGATGTTGTTGTTATTGCGCTCAGTTATTCATATTTTGCATTTTTCTCAAAAAAAGTATTTTTTCCTATCTTCGGCCGGGGGCCGAGAATAGGAAACACCCATAAAATCAGTTCCCTATCTCTGGCCCCCTTAAAAACAACCAGAATTATAACATTTTTTTATATTTAAAAGCATATTTAATTAAAATATAATGTTTTTCAATATAAAAACCGCATTTAAAACTATTAACCCAAAAACTGTCCTCAAAAATCACTAATCCTGAAACCATTTTCACTGTTGTAATCAAAAGTTATAGTACGCGAACAAATCAAAGGTTAAGCTTGTGAACTTTATTGACTCATAACTCGGAAAGTATTGGGCAAATTTGAGAAAACTTTTGACAGATCATTAAAAATTTATGACAGATTTGTTTGAGACTATAAACGGAGAAGTACGATTACAGTCAGTTTGACTATTCCCAAAGGTTTTCTTGTAAGGTGGCCGGCCACTGGAGGGGGCCAGCAATAAGCGACTCTACCTATAGCATATGAGGTCTTTTCGTTGTTTCTAATTTGTTTTTCTATTTTGAGTCAATTCGCCCCCAACTTAACGGTGAGAATCAGACTCTACGCACATAATATTTCATGCTCCAGCAATCAGCATTCGATGATTTTCGTAATATATTCTTGCTTGTTTACGAAAAACTGGTTAAAATAAGAATTTTGTAAAGTGATGCCAAAAATGTTAAAAACACTATGGGCTCCGAATTTATAATTATTTTAAGGGTTATTTGGTATGCAAAATTTCGTTGTCTTTGAGTCGCGAATTTCAAAAGGCAAATTTATAGATTTGGTACAAGTTATGGATCTCACCAAAGATTAACAGAACAAAATTTCCCGAACATCTTGCTTAGGATTTTTACTACACTGCCGGTATCAACGTCTGCTGTCGACCGAACGCTTTCTTGTGTTGAAAAGTTTGATATGTTTCTCTGTTTCCAACTCCGAACGGAAAACTTTCCTTGTTTCTCAAGGATTAACATATAGGAAGTGAGTGAGTGTTAAATGCTCCTTCATAAAAATATAAGTTTCGCGAAAAGTGTAGAGCAACGAGGATATAAACGAATTAATAAAAATTTATGAAACTAAAAAAGTGTAATGGGATCCAATAGAAGAATATTTAAAAATAAAAACAAAAAATCCGAAGCTTTATCTAAAATTTGTGAAAATATTAATTTTAAAAAAGATGAAAACGATAAACTACGACACTATCGCCCATATTATTCACTCGATACATCCAGATTAAAACTTAAATCTAAAGTATACAAATTCAATGTAAATACATCCGGATTTAAATTTCAATCTGGATGTATCGAGTGAATAATATGGGCGTATCAGTACTACTTCTTTACAAATCATCTTCAAGCACAAAACTTAATAGATAAAATTTAAATCAAAGAAACATTTCACAAATGTTGCCCGAAGCTTCCACAACAAAAAAACAATTTCAAATACATTAAATGTTTCTGAAATATTTTTTTGACAAATGGGAACATCTTAGAAACGCCTAAACTCTAATTTACCATGTTAATTTGTATGTTTTTTTATTTACTATAAAAAATTCTTTTCTTGAAATCTTATCTCATGAGGCATAAAACATCTGCCTCGGTTAACAATTTATTGGGCTACGATGATTGGGCACACAAGCTGATTACTGAAGATCTAGTTAATATGTGTTTAAACAATGCAATAATTTTGTAAACATGAAGGTACTCGTACTAAATTAAATAAGGTGGTTCAACATTTTCGTTTGCTATAAAAAGCTAAACGAATAAGGTTCCAGCATCAGTGGATCATCTTCAACTTCGATATCTACAACTTAAATTTCAAAATGAATTGTAAAATCATTTTCGCTTTCGTACTCCTTTTTGTAGCTGTTGCTCTTGCCAAGGGTAAATATAATTAATCAAATATTTATATTATTATTAATTCAACTAATATATAATTCCTTTAGATTGTAAATCAAAGGCAGATAAAGGAAATTGTAACAAAAAGATAAATGCTTGGGCATATAATCCACAAACAAAGAATTGTGATAAGTTCATTTATCGAGGATGCGGTGGTAATGGAAACCGATGGCCATCTAAAAAAGTTTGTGAAAGTGAATGCAAGCGCAAATAAAAATGATAAAGAATTCTTGTAAAACTAAGTTGCAAAAATAAATGAAACTAATTGGCTAAAATTTTGTGTTAAGTATTTACAAAAATATGGCAACACTTTTTTAATGTCGGTTAATTTTAATTGAAAACTAACTTATCTTTTATCTTCTCACTGAAAAAGTCTTTTATTTCATAACTACTGGAAAAAAAGAAAATAAATATTTTGTTCATTTATTTAAATCACACCTGAATTCATCAGTTAAAATGGCATCGATTTTACCAAGAGGTATTTGAGCTGTTTTAACGAATTTGGCATCACTTTGAAGTCCTTTTATCTAGTGATAGTCCCCTTTATTACGAGAAAACAAGTTGCTGGAGATTTTTTCACGTTTTCTTTTAATTTTCAATTCCCACCAATCGTAGACCGATCAATCCTCTTACTTGGTGCCCTTCTCACCCAAAAACTGAAAGTTGCTGGAAACTCAGTTTCCTCTGTTCATACCCAAACTTTTGTTGGGGTAAAATTAATTTGATTCCAGCTTAAATGAGTGTAGGTTTCTATAAAATAAAACCGTTGAAAAAGATCCATTTTTTTTGGGAGAGTATCGTAATCCCTGTTTTTAAAATCCCGTTTTTCAAAAATCCCAAAATAAAAAATTAAAAAAGTTTTGGAATGCCGTCTACTAAAATACTGTTTTTTTTAATCCTTTCATCTAATTCTCTGCTATACAATTTCAATGATTGCTACATTTTGTTCAATTTGATCCCAAAACCGTCTCTATAAACCGATTAGTTTCCAAAATGCAGCTTTTCAAAATGTATCAATTTTGTCTGAAATCGAACATTGTAAGCAATGCCGGGGGATATACATTGATACCCCCTCCCATACTATTTTTCTTTTGACCCAACCTACACACTGTATCATTGTGAAATTTTGGAAAGCTGTATTTTTAAAAACTATTGGTTCTACATTGTCATTCTTAGGCTCAAATTGAAGAAAATGTACTTATCTTAAAATCTAGGAACAAAGTTACAATTGAAAACCAGTCCATTAGGGTTTAAATCGTCAATAACATTAAAAAAGGTTTTTTGGATTTTTACCAATGTTGCGTTCGTCGCTCGAGGACGAAAACTTGGCTTATTTACTAGACTAATATCATAAACAACTCAGTAAAAAATCAGAACTACCGGATCTGACGCAAGGCAGTGGCGTAACAATGCAGGGGCAAGGGTGGCATAGGCCCCGGGCGGCACTTTGCTTGGGGCAGCAATTTTCCAAAATATCGGGGCAGCAAATTTTAATAGACCGTAGAGCTGGTAGCAAATTTTTGGCGTGAAAGGAAACCAAACGATATTTATACCAAATGTAGTCCTGGGGAAGGTGATAACGAATACGTCCGTCTGCCAGTACGAAAATAGATTAAGTGAGGGAAACCACTTCAAATGCATCGCATCCCAACGCCCTCGATTCCCTGATTACAAATATGTTTTCGACACTGCGACATTTTTTTTTATGGGGAGTCAAAACCTTTCGACTGATCTTTTTTTGAAAAGGTTACCACTAAAATTGAACTGATAAAATAATAATAACATCTATTACTTTTATCGCGACTGGCGTCAGTTATGTCACATACCCAATGTCTGTCCCTTATATGTATTTTATTTTTTATGAAGTCAATACCTTTCAGTTAAGATAAATGTAAAGTGATTTCCTCCAAAAGCCCATTCAAACAAATTAAATTTAAAACATCCGCGATTTTTATCGCGCTTTCTAGCTGTTGGGGGGAACCCAAAACATCTTTATTTTACATATTTATACTCCTGTTGGCAAGCCCTACCAATTGCAATCCTTTTTGGTGTGTTTTACAAGTTATATAAAAATTCCAATAAAAAACCAGCGATTTTGAACTCG
This sequence comes from Epistrophe grossulariae, assembly GCA_929447395.1. Lineage (NCBI taxonomy): Eukaryota > Metazoa > Arthropoda > Insecta > Diptera > Syrphidae > Epistrophe > Epistrophe grossulariae. The sequence continues at coordinate 2,418,851 of OV839566.1, forward strand.
TCTGTCGCGGGTTTGCGGCCACTTAGACGTCTGTCGTGTACGTATTTGCACTCAGGGGGTCAAGACCTTTCATACATTTCAGTTGGTTTCCCAAAATTCTGAAAATGCATTTTCGGTGACGTCTCTCGGGGGTTTGGCGGCCACTTAGACGCCTGTCGCTGCCATATTCGCACTCAATGAGTCGAGGACTTCCGGATGACAGCGATTTCAAGTGGTTTCCCATAAATCTAAAAACGCAAAAAAATGCATTTTCGGCGAAGTCTGTTGGTGGTTTTGCGGCCACCTAGACGTCTGACGAAACCATATTTGTAATCAGGGAATCGAGGGCGTTGGGATGCAATGCATTTGAAGTGGTTTCCCTCACTATTTCTATTTTCAAAAACGTTGTACTTTCGACGCACTTTTTCTCGGAAACGCTGCGACTACGTATATCTAACTACTGGCAGATGAACGCGTATTCGTTATCAGTTATCACCTTCCCCAGGACTACATATGGTATAAATATCGTAATTATCGTTATCACGCCAAAAATCTGCTGCCAGCTCTTAGACTAGAATATTTTTCTCATAGAAATACATTCTAAAGAGCGCTACAGAAACAAGAATGTATTTAAAAAATAGTTTATCTATTATACAGAAGCAAACAGAACGACCATGATTTTTAAATATTGACGAATATTATGCTGAGCTGGCTATTCACTATTTCAAAAAACATTGCTACTATTAGAAATTCAGATGGATTGTGCAAATTGGAACCAAAGGTTGAAAAACCTAGGTGCCTTGAAATAAACCCAAATCTGAGTTTTAAGCCTTATATTTCTTTGTGAACGTGAAATAAGATCAAAAACGTGTATTTGGTCTAAATTCAGAACTAAATGAAATAAGGCCAAACAAAAAAAATTTGTTTTAAGGTTCCCCCACACCAACGCGAATTTTCGGTGGCGACGACAAAAACAATAAAAACAACGTGTTGTTTTCATTGACAACCACATGTTGTTATTGTTGTTTTCGTCGTCGCCACCGAAAATTCGCGTTGGTGTGGGGGAAGCTTTATTCTACCTATTCGATTGAATTTTTATTTTCACTTACCTAAGAGAATTTTTTGCAATGAAAAATATAAAATTTAGCTGAAAATATGTTTCGGGTATCCGCTTAAGGAGAGTGTTTTATAGGTAATCGACAAATACTCGGGGATGAAAAAAATGTTTCAGATAAGCGGGTTTTTCTATTTCAAGCAGGTTTCTCTTAAGCGGGCTTTACTTTATATACTTTATACATATATGTTTTTGTCAGACTCAAAAATGTGGAGAGAAAATTTAAGAATTTAACGTCCGAAACTTTAATCAACGTGTATTCGATAAACGGTGGCATTAGCGCCTGCTAGGTTAAAATTCTTGGAACCGCGAAGAGAGGCACCAGAGGTATTGTTGTCGGTTCGTTCGTTTTCAAACTGAAACTTATAAAAAAAATATTAACGTAAATATATGTAGGTAGATACAAAATGGTATGCGAATGTGATATTTAATCTACAATTTATGCCTATGCCCTAACACTTTAATATGTTTCAAAACTATACCTAGCCGTTTTTTATAATATTTTTTTCCATTTTAAGTCAATTTTCATTTTTGCCTTTTTCACATCTAATGCAAACCACGCTGTATCATTACTTTCATTTTCTAAAAAATTGTCCTCACACTATCGAGTGGTTTTAAAAATAATTCAAAAAACAAAAAACGCAAATAAATGTTTAGGTTTCAAATTCTAGATGATCACAACACTACGACGCACGCGAAGCTTGGAAATAAAATAGGTATATGTACGAAATGTCTTAATGTTCTGTGCTGTTTTCTTTTAAAAAGCCTTAACTTTCGAAGTAACTCTTTTAAAATATCTATTTTTCTACATAATAGAATAAATTAAAACAAAGGCTATGAAACCGATGAGCTAAATTTATTTATTAAAGAAATTTTATGAAGGTAGCAAGTTTATTATTTTTCTTATCTCGTGAGAAATAAAACAATTGGCTCGGTTAACAATTGGGCGCAAGAGTTGATAACTGAAGATCTAGTTAATGTGTTTAAACAATGCAACAATTATGTAAACATTAAGGTACTCGTATTTAACGTATTTAATTAAATAACTTTTTCGTTTGCTATAAAAAGCTAATCGAATAAGGTTCCAACATCAGTGCATCATCTTCAACTTCGATATCTACAACTTAAATTTCAAAATGAATTGTAAAATCATTTTCGCTTTGGTACTCCTTTTTGTAGCTGTTGCTCTTGCCAAGGGTAAATATAATTAATCAAATATTTATATTATAATTAAATAAACTAATATATAATTCCTTTAGATTGTAAATCAAAAGCAGATAAAGGAAATTGTAACAAAAAGATAAATGCTTGGGCATATAATCCACAAACAAAGAATTGTGATAAGTTCATTTATCGAGGATGCGGTGGTAATGGAAACCGATGGCCATCTAAAAAAGTTTGTGAAAGTGAATGCAAGCGCAAATAAAAATAATAAAGAATCCTTGTAAAGCTAAGTTGTAAGGATAAATAAAACTAATTGGCTGACATGCGTTAAAAGTATTTACAAAAATATGTCATACTAACTGGAATAAAAGTTAAAATCAATTAAATATTTTTTTCCTTTATTTAAATCTTGTTTACATCTCAATTCTTCAATTAAGATGTCGATTTTACCAAGAAATATTTGAGCTCTTCATCGAATTTGGCATCACTATCCGCAAATTTTTGTTGGGTTAAATTTAATTTGTTTCTATGTTTATGACGATATTTCACAAAAAAATTAAAAATAAATTTTTACTATTGCTCATCAATTCAAATTGAATAATTACTATTATTTAAAGAATTCAAAAATAACGTTTATCGCAGAAGCCGTAAGGAAAATATAAAACAAATCTTTTTCGTTTGAGTAGGTATTTAGAATTTTAGACATAAATACGGTACCTTCATTTTTGATTCATGAAAATCACTGGAGTACTGCCCCTCATGCATAAATGGGGAAAATAAACCAACCCCACCTATACTTTTTTCCTCTCTTTGCCCAGCCTATACAATTTAGCTGTTGGCATCTTTATACTTTTTATTTAAACAATATATTTAAATGAAATTCTATAAGAAGTAGGGCTTGCTGCCCTTTTTTATAGACAAATTGTAGTGTACACGCTTACTTATTGAACTCTATTATAAGGTTTATCATTCAACTTGCTATAAAACTTTATTGTATCACAATTTATTTAAATAAATACATTTAACTTAAAACGTAGAACTTTCAAAGCAAATCGTTTATGTAAAGATCCTTCCTAACCGCATTCGTAAAGCCCAACTTGTACTTGAACCAAACAGGACTCTTAACAACGGGATCAAGTTCAGCTTAAAGAAAAAGAAAAATACAGTAGGTAAAATACAATTTACTTAGTTAAAAACAAACAACATTTTAATATACAAAAACACAATTTCCCAGACTTACCCTCTTTCGCTAAAACCTCCGCTGTTTTAACTATTACCCTGCCGAAGAAATCCTTAGCAACCTGGGAACAAAAATAAAAAATATTTCATCATTGGTTGTAAAGGCATTGTTATAAATTGGAAAAGCTTGTCGATGGAAGGGATATACATCTATACACCACCCAACTTACTCAACCCACTCAAAGACAATTCGAAAATTGAACTTTATTGCCTTGGACGTAATCGCCTCGAGCATCGAATATTCCTCGCTTTTCGAAACAAAAGGATTTATTTTCAATTTAACTTTATAATTATGTTTGTGGAAGCCGCATACTTTAGTTTTCCGCTTCAGCACATTTGGAATCCTCCAACTGTGCGAAATTTAGGTGCTCCAAAGGACCGAGATGAGAAAATGGAAATTTTCTCATTATGCGTGTCTGTATGATTTGATATTACACTGTAACAAAGAATTGTACTTGGATTCAGACTAATTGGTTGAGTTATCCTAATCTACCCTGCGTTATTTGATAAAGCTTCCCAATGTTATTTGTTGCTCGTAAAAGCAGAAAACGAAACAAAAACACCAGCACACTGCACGACTGAAGTATTAGAGAGGAGGAAAGGCTCAAATCCTTAAACGTAATAAATGTTTTCAGAGATCTTTTATACTCTCTTGTTTATTTGGTAATCCTCCATTATGGTCGAGTCATTTTTCAAAATCCCATAAGGAATTCCGGGATACACTGGATATAGTGGCGTCTATGGATGAAGGTGGATGATAGTGGCGTGGCAGTGGCAGTGGCAGTGGCAGTGGCACACACCCTCCAGACTAAAAGAAATTCTTTCCTTCGGCAGAGTGTAATTGATTTATTGGCATTAAAAACTGCCACACTGAATGGAAGCAAATAACTTCTTGTTTTTGGCTGTGATCCTTTTAAGAAAGGAAATCAAATCCACTCTGTGATGGAATTCGTGCAGGCCGAAAGAAAAAGGCAACCAAGCCATTACGGAAATCCCTTTTCCCTACAGGATTTCGGGGATTTAAGTTCATGAAATCAAGGTCTGTTGGTAGTAAAGTCCATGTCAATAAATCGATATAATTAGAATAGAATCAGAAGATTGGCTACTTCCAGGAATAAAGAATGTCGTTGGAATCGACTTCCGTTCTATCATTACTCAGTTCAGTTGGTTCTTTATCTTGCACTTGAACACAAGGGGCGGGAAGTTCTATAAATAATAAAAAAAAATACATACACATAAAAAGGGGTTGAAACTATGCGTTCTAACAATACAAATATAAGGGTGGGTTATTCGAGGTTAGCCAATGTGTTGCAGAGTCCTTTCTTCTACCGCCATTGTGGTTTCTAACAAACTTGTGGACCGTATTTTATTTTGAAGGGTTAGATAAAGTGGTATGGAAGTGCATACGAAATGCTATTGTGCCATATTAATTTGAATTTTACTCCTCTCAAATGCAAAACCTATTTTGGCTTTGAGTCAAGTTATACGCAATTTAAAAGTTTCAATTGACTTTCAATTTTTGATACAATTTTACTTTTACATATTTGTACCTACAATTTTGGAATATACGCACAACGAACAAAGGGATTTTGTTTGTGGTTAGGTTATATGGATTTAAAATTGAATGCAATTTGTATGGAAAGTGGAAATGATGTATTGGAAGTTTTTAAGTTACATAACTTAAAGTACTTTTTTTTTGATATATTATGTACAGTGTGTATATGTACATATGTATATACATATACATACTTAATATGTTGGTAGAGGGAAAATGAAATAGAGTTGGAGCCATGAATACGAATTGTGTATCGTTGTCTCTATTCAAATAGAAGTGGGAGAATACTAATTTAAATTGATAACGATAAGTGGTTACACATCGGTGTACGAACATACTAGTATTGAAATGTACTGGCGTGATTTGAAAACACACCGCATTTATTTTGCACTATGTATTATTCAGGTTTGAAACGGCTTAAGATTAAGACCAGATTTGTACCAATTAAACCATCTAAATTAGCGTCTTATTTCAGCTATCTTCTTTCAGTTACATATATTCATTTTTTCGTTAAATATAATTATTTTCATACGCCAAATCATATAAAACTAGTTGGATAGTTACTTTAAGTATTCCCTCTTATTAAATTTTAGTCAAATACTAAACACCGGACGCTCTTACGTAAATATGTATGTGCATATTTTAGTTTTTGAGAAAATTGGTGGTCACACTGTCATTTTTGATTTAAAAAAAACACAGCCTTTAAAATTTAAATTAAATTTTTTTCAAAATATTCATACGGACAAGCAAACAGACAAAACAAATAAACAGACACAGGTGTTTGCAAAAAAAAAAAATTACAAAATATTATGGATATAACTTACTTTTTTTATTTTTTTTGGCTTTTTATTTTGGTCGACCCATTTTGGATTTATCTTCTCCAAAAAAGCAGTTTGCTTTTCTTTAGCAACAATCTCTGCCGACTTAGTTGTTCCTCCATTGTTGGCATTTTTATTTGTTTGCGGTCCGGATGTTTTGGGTGTTGATCTTCTCATTCGTTCAACATCAATTTCGCGTGCAATTAATTGCTTGCCAAGATAATTAAGTGTTATTCCCGGACAACCTAAACAAATTATTTGTGGTTTTAAAATAATTTATTTAACTTTTTTTGCCAATCAATTTATACCAGGAAATTGTGCCAGTGTATCTATATCGGGTTCCACTTGAAAATTAAAAGTTCCTTCAGACACTTTAACTTGAATAAAAGTAATCCCCAAATCAACCATAATATTTATCGTATGAGTGAATTCCTCTTTCTCCCTTAAAGATAAAATAAATTGTTTTTCTTTTTCAAAATTGAATAATTTTATTATAAATATAAACATACTTTTCCGACAAAAGTTGCACTGCAACAGTTCGCATTTTAGGTGATAGAATTCTCTTCAACATTGGCACGGTTTCCACCAAAATTACTTTACCCTGACCAATTCCAACTGAACCGCAAGTAATACCCTTCCTAAGACTTTGAAAGATCTGCTTTTGTAACGTTGTCTTTTGGTTAAACTGAGTGAGAAAAAGAAACAAAAATAGAGAGGAACAAACAAATCCTTCGTAAGATTTTACTTTATAATAATTTCATCTACATTCTGAATGCATCCCTAATTGCTAGATGCATTTTTAATTCTTCCCTTAACTGCATCAGAATCAAAAATGTTCACAGGCCACAGTTTAATTGTGAAATTTCTCTCTCAATTTCAGCAAATTGTACAAACACAACACAACCCCGCTCATTATTTATTAAACCATAGAAATTCTTTGTTAGGGAATTTTTATGGAAAATCTTTTCAAAATATAATATGATGACATGTGCTAGGTACACAGAACGGGTCCTCGATTTGGGGCTACTGCTGGTAATTCTTAGCAAAGAATCATATACATTGCTTCATGGAACGTTGGAGGAAAATGTTCATTAAAAGGATAAAGACATAAAAGGATAGATTTTATTTTCGTCATCTTTATCTCACTAAAGGGTAATGAAGATTGCATAATTTATGCCCCCATCAGCATTTGTTCACCCCGGATGGCACACCACTCCCAATCCGCTCTGTTCTGCTCGGTTCTGTTCTGTTCCGTTCTTGCAATTGAAGACAAAAGCCAACATTTAGCCAGGCCGGGTTTGTGTGGATGGGTGAATGAATGAATGACTGAATGGTAGTAGCTCAATGTATCTCTGACTTTGGTTCTGTGATACGAGGATGTCGAGGTCCCCGAAGCATCTTTGTACGACTTGCCTAGCAAACAAGTGCAGACTCACTGAGTTTCAAGCTGTGTGTGATCATCACAGGACACACTAACACTGCATGATGGAATGGCGTAGATATAAAATGAAGCCTATAGTTTTTTAGAAGCCTATAACTGGACTTATTTGATTGCAATGTGTGCAACTCATGATAAAATTGCTAGGTTATAGGATGAGAAAATTATATTCTTGGTAAATAGATTTTTTTGTGAGGAATAGAAAATAAAAACCAATTATGGAAATTTCAAAAATAAAAAAAAAAAAAAACGAATAAATGTGCGAATTTCCATAAAATGTTATTACGTTTTAAGTATGTCAAGCAACAGAGGGGACTTAATGAGTTTTGCTGAAGAAGAGATGAAGTTTTATCTTCAGAGGACATCCGGTAGAGAGTTCGTTGCGCTGTCGACGCTTGAGTGTATCTTTTGGATATAAAATTAGCCTGAAAAAAATATGCATTTATGTTTTGTGTGGCAGATAAATTGTAGTTGTTTTCAATAACAAGTAAAGAAAGTCATCTTTATTTGCTTAAATATATCCTGGATAATTGTTTGGAAGTGAATGAAAGTATTAGGATGACTGCAACGTGACTGATTCAAAAATACCAAAATGTTAGTTGTACATAACACAATCTATTTAAAATTGATGAAGTAACTGTCGATATTATTCTGATAGAATAGTTTTAAATTTGGAATGTGAAATAACTTGATTTGATTTGCTAAAACTTTCTAGTTGATGGCTATTTGGGCTTTGACTATTTTTAAAATGGATGCAATTAAAAAACGATTTCATCTTGTGTTACCCTACAAGGGGTTTTGTTATTTGTTTGTTATGAACAAAATTGGCTTTATAATTATATACATACATGTTATTATACTAGCAACAAACCGATTTGACTTTTTAAATATAATTTAACAAATAAATAAATTAATATTAAACACTTTTTGATTAACAAAAATTGATTTTTACCAGTGACATCTCTGTAATAATCTATTTTTTCACGTTCTTCTATTGAGCCGTTTGAACACATTTATAATGACTTTGTGTTATTTCAGCCAAATCTATTTAATCAATTAATTTACGCATAGATTTCTCTGTTGGTAAAAAAAAAGTTAATTTTGAGACAAACCTGGGGTCTCATCACGTAAAATAAAAACTATCGGACGATATCGTTTCCACCATTGCTATATCTATCACAACTGTAATGAAAAATAAAGACAGCTATCAACGATATCGTTCGATCGTTTTCGTTTCACGTGATGAGGCCCCTGCTTTAAAATCTCCATAAAAATAAACAACATTTTTCGATCCTAAACTGACCAAGTCTTTGGGTACTCATCTTCTTTTTTGAAATGTTAGTTGCAAAGTATTATTGCTTAAAATTGAATTAAAAGGGAAGAGAACCTGTGGGTATAACAATTTAGAAATAAAAGTAATGTTTAGCACATGTATACAAGGCATACATTACTTTAAGGACGTGGTAATGCTGATAAGAACTTTTAAAATACTAAACAAAAAAAAAAAGAATAAAAATATAAATTATCTTTTTTTCTTATACGTACTAACCTCATTTCCACGCATGGGAAAACTGACATTCGGATGAGCCAAACTGCCAAATAGCAAATGCCAAACGACAAAACCATACTGCAGGTATGGATAGACTGTATAGTTTTGTAAGTGTTGTATATGATATTGTACTGTATCAGAAAAACAAAACCATTTAGTAGCTTCAGTAACACCATTCATATAAGGATCTGGCATTTTCTGTTGCAGATAATTCTCATAAACTCCTTGCATCAGTCTGAAATAAAAATTAAAAATACAAAATTTGTTCACAGAATAATTACTTTTGTGAAAATTCTTTCTTCGAACTTACATATTATAGTCGCCTCCTGAGTGAACCACTTGCAGAATATTTTTCATTCGAGTCGATTGACTCATATCTGTCATTGACACTAAAGGACCTCCATCAGCCGCACTTTTAGCATCGAGTTGTTTTTGAGGTCGTTGAATCTGTTTAAAAATATTTTATTTAGACTCTTTCAATAAAATCTCGCATTTGTGAAATAAAACCTTGAAAATTGATGTCCACACATCAAATAGTCCCCTGTGTCGGTCTTTAAGACCAAAATTACTATTCAGCACATCTGATAACGTGATACCTTTTTTCATCGCACTGTAATAATAAAATGAAATGGAATTGGATCTTAAGTTTAAAACAAAACCATACTTGAAAAATTGCATCGTTGATATGCAGGAACGTACATCGTTTCCAGATTTCTCCGCCAAAGTGAAGAGAGTTCCAAAATCAGTTTTAATGCCTTCTTTTCTAGCTATTTCCATCAGTCTATAAAAGGAAAATTATGTATTTACGTTTGAACACAAGAAGTTAATTAAAGTGCACCTTTCAGCAAGGCGAGATGAATTAATTGGAGGAAATGTTACAACAAAGGCCACCTGTCGCAGTTGCCTCAAAGCCGGTTCATATAGATCGTTGCATATACAAATTATTGGCCTTCTCAAGACATTTTTCTGCACCTTTGCACCTTTTTTATTTGCCTTGGCAACAACATTATCCGATATAAAGCGAATAAGAAATTCTATTGATTGCCTAGGTGCCCCATCGATTTCATCTATAAATTTTAATTGCATGTATTCATTTAAATGTTTCGTTGAATGCTAAAATAAATCAAACCTAGAATAATGCAGTTGGGCCTTTTGTTAGTATTTAAAACAGATGTCATTTGCGTGCCGTTCTCGAGAGCCATTTGAAAAGCGTCAGGGCTTCTATCATCAGATGCATTTACTTCTCTCACTTGATAGCCAGCATGGCTGGCTATGGTGTGAGCTAATGTTGTCTTTCCCAAGCCAGGTGGGCCGCAAAGTAGAGCTATTTTTTGCATTGGTCGACCGAGAGGATCTGAATTCGTGTTTAAATTCGTTTTTCTAGATTTCTTCCAGCCTCCGTTTTGTTCAAATTTTCCTGTTGCCTTGTTGAAGTTGCTTAAACCTTTGGTGCTTTCCTTATCTTCCCTTGGTTTAAATTCTCTACAGAAGTATTAAATTTATCAATGAGTTTTATGAACAATAACTAATTTAATTTGTGTTATAAAAAATTGGCTACTCTTTCATTTGTTTACATATATATGACCTTCCCGTAAACTTAAGCCATTTTTAATTTAAACCTGGTGGTATATAAAAGAATTTTGTTGGGTTGTGTTTGTCGAGAAAAAAAGGTGATTATTATCTCATGAGATTTCAACTGATCTTTAAATTTCTAAATTTAAATGAATACAAGAAATTATTTAATTTTATCAATTTTTTAACTTTTATAACAATATTGTACAGCTCTTATACTTTTTCCTCCTCTATAAGCCTATAAATGTTTGAAAAGATAGACGGCCAATTAAATGAATAGCAAAATATAAACTGGAGAACCAACCGCTTTCCCCCTTCCATAATTTGATCATACTTGACTTAATTCAAAATTATTTTCATACATTCTTCTTAAAGAATAACTGTTGATTTCATTTCAACTTTGATCTGCAATTATTACAATAATTTATTCTATAACCCATCTTACTTGCCAAACACAACTTTATCCCACATCTTCAGCCAAAACAAAAGGCTTCGGTTGGTCCCTTCGTCCGAAAGAAGGTCAAGGTACTTCTTCGGTTTGTACTTTTCGACCCATAAATTACTTGAGCCAACCAGACCTTGTTCAGGAACATCGATGGCCCTTGACGGATTTCTGATTTGTGTGCCAGACATTGTCATTCTCCGCAGCACCTTAAATCAAAGCAAATAATTCAATTTTGTTCCCAATAATTATAAACTATGTCATTTATACCAATTCCCTAGCATCATTCCATATGTCTTCCTTCGACTCGCCAAGAAGACCCCGGTATCCCTTACTAAACACGTTGATGTCGTTTATGTGTTTCGTTTCATAGTCCATCGAGTGGTACCGACAGTAGACCCGTTCATGATCACTGCGCTGCAACGGTATGAATGGCCATCTGGAAACAAAATATGATGAAATACAACATGTAGGAGTACCATGAAATTTTACTCACTGTGGAACATGATAAGAGAGATTCCTCATTTTGAAAGCGTGTATCGCATCGAGTTGATTAACCCTTGGTTTCTGCAATGCGTTGGACATTGCACGATGATGCTTTCTGGCTTCAAGTACCTTTTGTATCATTTCTTGGTCACGTTCTTCATCGAGTTTCTTTTTCTTTGCCTCTTGGTCTACGTAGGTAATATTTCCATCCAAATCATCAATATCACCGAAGAGATCTCTTTCTAGTCTTCGCTTTTTGCTCAAACCAATGCTCTGTAGTTCCTCTTGGACATCACGGGGTAGAACTATTTCTTCGATGGCAGGCATACGTTTGGCAATTGGTGTGGAAAATGCTCTTTTCGTCCCAGTTGGAGTACCAAATAGACGACGGTTAACTGCCGTACCAGATATTTGTGATAGTTGTGGCGAATCGGGGAAAATATCGTATGGTGTTGCTTGAGTTATACTCTTGGAGCAGCAAGGTTGAGGTTCTTCAGATATAATTTGTTCGTCAATTTCATTATCTGGAACTAAAATATTGTGAAACTTTTTGTACACTCTGGTCGACTGGAGCAACTTACTTTCGTTGAGCATTTCTAGCTCCTCTTGATAGAGGAGCTCATATTCCTCTTCTTCTGTGGGAAATTGATCCATTTTACCATCAATTTAATTCAATTAAACGATATTATTTTTTATTTTTATATAGAATATAGAATTATTGGACATATTTATGAAAACAAGCACAGACGTTATTTTTTTTTTATAAAATTTTACTCCAAAACACAAATCCCGCCTATATTTCAATTGAAACGTCAAAAATTTAATTTTTGCACTGACACCTAGTGAGCAGTAGTGAAAATGCTTAGCTCATATTCAGAGGGTGACTTAAAATTATTTCGTTCGTAAATAATTTAAGTTTAAAGGCTCTCCCAAACCAACGCGAAATCGTAGCGAATCATTCACAATAACACAAAATATGACAAATACACAACGCTAAACAACAACAAAAATCTGTCGTCGGTGAATGTTTCGCGTTGGTTTGGGAGAGCCTTAAAGGTTCCCCCACACCAACGCGAATTTTCGGTGGTGACGACGAAAACAACAATAACAACACGTGGTTGTCAATGAAAACAACACGTTGTTATTATTAGCTGTGTTTTATTTTCCCTCAGATCCGAACCAGATTGGATTTGCTAACGAAAATACATGTATTACAAAAACAACACATGATCCAACTTTCTTTTGGATTTGGATTTCCAAATCCATTTTGAACACACACCCTTAATTTGTAAATGTCGCCAGTAGTGTAAAGAAAAAAGACAACGGGTGTATACAAATAAAACAAAAACGAAAGGAAAAAAGAGTTGGGTATATATCAAGTTGTCACTGAGATCCTGGGTTGTTTTATTTTCATGATCTGATCTGGATTGGATCTGGGGGAAAATAAAACACAGCTATTGTTTTTGTCGCCGCCACCGAAAATTCGCGTTGGTGTGGGGGAACCTTAAGTCTGTTTGGTAACGTGAAATTCTTTGCAAATATGCACAAAATTTAACAATTTACTTTCAAACCCCATAGAAAAAAACTTAGTTTTGGGAAATTTGTTGGAAAAAATTACCAAACAGTCATTTTGTGTAATAATTAATTGACTAATCCAAATAAATCTAATTGGATCGTAAAGGTTCACCCACACCGACGCGAATTTTCGCAACAATAACAACACGTTGTTATTATTGTATTCGTCGTCACAGTTTCTGATTCCGCTTTGCTGTGGGGGATCGTTTATTGTTTTCGTCGTCGCCGCGAAAGATTCGCGTTGGTGTGTGGGATCTTTAAAGGTTCCCCCAAATGAACGCGAATCTGTTTGTTTCCCCCATATCAATTCCAAATCAGATCATGAAAATAAAACAACAAATTAAAGGTATGTGTTTAAAACATAGAAGAAGAAATAGAGGATCGGGCATATCGAGGAAAAAGTGAAGCATTTTTCAAAATAGTGTGAGTAACACAAACACAGATGAATTCACACAGGGAAGGCATGCAGTTAGACAGCTAAATCAAAGGAATTTTTAGCTGTTGTTTTGAGGAATGTGTTTTGAGATTTTAAATCGTTAAAATAAAAAAAAAAAAAGATCAAAAAATTAAATGAACAAGTGAAATAAAAGTAAATAAAGTGAATATATGCTATTCTTCATTGAAATAAAAATATAAAACTACATGCGGTGCTCCGTTAAATCCTGTAAAAACATCTATAATAATCATTGCAACTTTTGTTCATTTCACAGGTAAGCTGTGTCTCATATTCCACATAAAGCAAGTAAAATTACTCTGCACTAAGGGCGCGAGAATTTCGATTTTGACAGATAGGCACCTGACATACCACGTTTCAAAGTATATTTGCATTTTCAACAAATAAGGCTTTTTTATATATATATATATATAATATATATATATAATAGAAATATAGAAATATCAATTTTAAAGTATTCTACGATAATGTATTTAGAATTTAGATACATAAAAAACATCACTTCACATTAATTTATGTGGAATTTGAGACACAATCCGCCAGTGAAATGGAAAGATTTTTAAGTCCATATTATAGGTATTTTTACCCAATTTAACACAGCACCGCATGTTGTTTTATATTTTTTATAATAAAGTACTGAAAGCTTTCACTATTCTCACTTTAATTTCATTTTTTTATTTAGTTTAATTATCTTTTTTCACTATTTTAACGATTGAAAATCTACATCTATACCTACAATTTATTTCAAATAAATGTATTGTCATTTAGGTTAAATAGTTCTGTTGCAATTTTCGACTTGCTAATAGGCACGGAGTTTTCTAATACGTATGTAATTGTTATAACTCAGCATTTCTCTAGTCTCGTCCTATATTTCTTAACTGTGAAAATATTGACAGATTTCTAACCCAGCGGTTCCATTGGCAATACTTGAGGAAATAAATAGCTTGGCTCATTGCCATTGCCTTGAATATTGCTAATGGAGACGCTTAGTCAATGGCAATGACAATATTGCTTGGCTGATGAAAGGCAATTATTGATTTCCATCGCTGAGGCAATAAATTTTGACGTTTCACCTTTTTCAAAATAGTTTCTCCGTGATTTTGAATGAATTGTACTTGGTTGAAAGTTGAAAATAAGAGAAATTTAAGTGAATTAAAGTTTTTTATTATCAAAAACAGTGATTTTAAAGAGCTGTGGTTCTGATTTCTACATTGACATTTCACAACTGAAATTACCTGGCAATAGGGCCTTCCCAGGCAATAAATTGTCATTGCCATTTAAATTGACATTTGCCTCAAATATTGCTAATGGAGCCACAGCGAATGTATAACAGTTATAATTCTCGTTTTATATCTGTAACTGTTAACAGCCGTATCAACCGAAACCGATTAACCGATAGAAAATAGAGATTACCTCAGAAATATGTCAAATGTTGAAAACCCCATTTTATTTCAAGTTTTATTCCGGAAGGGTATTTTATGCGAACAACAAATTACAAAATACAGCGAATTGCATAATCGTCATGAATGTGTTCATCTAGCATTAAACTCAGCATCCGAATTCATTCTGCAGTTTAAAAAAAAATAAAACAAACAGTTAATCCAAAAGCTTTATACAAAATCAGTTCCATTTATTAATTTTCATTTTTTTTTTTAATTCTTCTAACATTAATGTAATGTCAATATAGAACTTAATAATTTTAAATATAGATAATTTAGCTTATATGATATACCTACTTAACGGTGTCATTTGAAAATTTTAAAATCTAATGGCACAAGGTTTTTTTTTTTAATATTAATCAATAATATAAAATTAAAATATCTTATTAATTAAATATAAAATAAATTTAAATTCATTTCAATTGAATGATTATTTCTTATTTATAAAATTAAAATATGATAAGTAGATAATAATTTAAGAAACTAATAGTTAGTGCCACCTTAAAGGAGACCATCATCGGCCTTAAAGGATTCCTCGCATCAAGGAACATTATCACATGAAATACAGACAAAAACTGCGCTGAGGACCATCTTTGCCAATAGCTCTACAAGATAGTCTCGTTGCCATAGTGCCCGAATACCTGTGGAGGCATTTTGTAGCCACCACGCGATGATCCATGTCGAGGCATATGAGTAGTGGGATATTTTCGAGTTGAGGAATACCTCGGTATCTTGTCCATGGAAATAGCTGTACTCGCCGATGATTGCCTTACAGTTTGATAAGATGCTGTACTATAAGCAGTGGTTGGAGGATATTTTGTTGGAGTGTGTTTGCATTTGGGTGTCATTTGATTTTTATACATATTTGCTATTCTTGGTCCCAATACCCAAGCA
The DNA here is from genome assembly GCA_929447395.1 of Epistrophe grossulariae. NCBI lineage: Eukaryota > Metazoa > Arthropoda > Insecta > Diptera > Syrphidae > Epistrophe > Epistrophe grossulariae. The sequence goes on from OV839566.1 coordinate 2,434,569, forward strand.
GATGAAACTACACCAATCATCAGCTCCATAAAGGCCCTGGTCATGAATGGCCACATCGGAGCTTTAACTGCTGCAACCGGAACATATGCCGGTGCTGGAAGATTTAACCAGACATCACTGTTAGCGAATTCGTAGAAGACAGAGATCAAAAGCAAAGCACTCGGTATGCAGTAGATGAACAAAAATGTTCCAACACCTTTCATGTGAACAGCTTTCTGATGCTTGGGGTTGATCGGTGGTGCAGGCTGACCATAGACCGTCGCTAAAGGGCCATTGCGACGGTGCACCAAATACCCTGCAAACAAATTAACCGAGCCAAAAATCCAATAGCAGAATAAAGGCGTTGCCACTAGTACCCTCAATCCTCTATCCGATTGATTGCCTACAAAACATGCACCTGGAAAGATAACAAAACACGTTAAATAAGTTGGCAAACGACATTCGATATTTTTTAACAAAGAACATGAAAATAATTGTATATAAAATATTTATAGGTTAGATACCTTGTGTAGTTATAAAATATATACCTATACTTAATATGAGTTCACACATTTTTAAAATTGATGATATTTTTTTAGGACGAGAATACAGAAATACCAATTTATATTACATTTTGATAATTGATCGGCTGCCTGCTGTCAAAAAACTTAGTGTTCACTGAAAGTGTTTCTCTATGTAATTATATCCTCTAAGTCCAAATGCAACAATTCTATTTAATGACATACAGATAGCCATTTAACCAAAAGTTAATAAAATATGCACAATAATGGTCTTATTTATAAACGTTGTCTAACTTTAGACAACGGTCTAACTTTGGAAAATGTGTGCAAAAACCTTGTTTATTGTTGTTTTATAGCTGCCTAACTTAGACACAAGAGTAGATTGTCTTAACCTTGAATAATGTGATATTTATTTTTATTAAATAAAGCATATTTCCAATTTGAAAATATATAGTTAGACAGTGTCTAAGTAGACAAAAATCTAATAAATACGACTGTACGTTTCTCGAATTGAACCATGTTTTTCAAAATAAATTTGAAAAATTTGCAAACGTTGCTCCTCATGATGAATTGCCACACCAATCTTACCTCAAAACAACCGGCAAACTTTCACAAAAAAAAACAGAGTTGCCAATTTTAATCCTACCACCTCTAAAAAAAACACCCTTTACTATCTCATTCTATAAAACCTTTATAGATATTTGAATAGCAAGTGAAGGACACTAAATTCTTGGCCCTCTCATCAGTGCCGGATTAATTAGCTTTACGTACAATTTTCAAAATAGGTAGGTTGGTAGCTATTTCATATGTTCATACTTTGAATTCAATATCAGTGTTGGCAACTATAGGTAGTATAGAATAGATTTTAATGCAAACTCATCTTATTATAGTCATTCAGGCTATGCAAATTAATTAAAAAAGTATTTTTAATGCCTAAGGAGCCTTTTCTAGGTTTGACTTTATTTCGCCCCTGAATCGTATATTTACCCCTATTTAGCGCGAAACATAAATGAATTCATTCGAATAATGAAGCAAAGTCTTCTTTTTGTGCGCTGCTGATGGAATGTATCAAGTTACACATCAACCACACTGCGCAATATAAAACAAAGGATTCCCTTTTTCAAGAGCTTTTCATCGAAAATAAGAGGATTGGGTTAAGCCATCCAGCCAGACACGAAACACCATCGACGACGGACGGAAACACTCGAACCTGCTTGCCTAACATAAGGATTTTCACCTGTGAAGCCGTTCAACGTCGGATTATAAAATAGAGGTGTAGGGCATTCGCATTAAAGTCTTTAGACTAGTATGTTCCTGTACCATGACCGTCTGAATTACATATATATACTTACGGGGGTTCAATGAAATCTTTATACATATTTATATGTAGGTAGGTATATTTTGATGACTCCACGATCATTATAAAGGGTGTCCCAAAAACTCACGCAAGATTTGAATTTCACGCCAGGTGTCCCCAATGATAAAAAGACAGCTGGCAGTTGAGATTTATTAAAAATGAAGCACGAAAGCACAGTATACAAATCGAAATTCTAAGGTAATATATTGTACAGGTTGTCAAAGTTGAAAGTGTCAAAAAATTAAAAATGGCTATTCGAGTAACCACAAGAATCAACACGCATCATTAGAAACAACAACTAAATGTTGGAATTAGACAAGTATAAGGGCACTGAACCCACCATTTTCCCACCATAATACCTCAATTTTGACAGATGTGCAGAACTAAACAAAAATGAAAACGTTATATCAACAATATTCAGCCACATTTATGCGGAACGGTCATGGAAAATTCCTAGATAAGAGCAAAGCCGGAGAGGCCCATTTACCCGGTATTCTATTTCATATACAATAGTGTATATTTTATGAATCAATAAAAAAAATTAAAAATTTAATTGAAAATCCATGTTTTCTATCAAAATTACTTCTTGTGTGAATTTTATTGGGACACCCTTTATCTACATCATGTGGATGTCTATATTTCTCAAAAATGAGAAAATATTTCCAAGAAAATAATAATTTATTTTTCAAAATGCATATGCGAGCAAACCATATGCAATTTATTAGCCGTGAAACCGTAAATGAACATTAACAACTCACAGTGGCCTTGAAAAATCATCTAATTTTTCACGGCGCGGCGACGACGAACGGTGACGACGACAACGACGACGCAGACCGCTACGCGACGATATTTCTTTGTGTTTCCAGTGAATTTTGTGCGGGTGTTCCAACTGTGTGCAGATTTGATTTCAGCTCTTCAATAAATAGTTTGACAAGTTTCCATACACTTTATGTTGTTTACATTATCTAAAAATAATTTCATATATGGAATACTGCTCTTATTATTTAGGTTAATTACGTAAGCAGATAGTTATCATGTATGTAGTAGGGTAGAGTCGCCAGTGGCCGGCCTCTTAAGACAATTTTTCTAGAAAATATATCATAAAATATGCAAATTTTAACATTTTCAATGAATTTTTAAAACGAAATTCACGAAATTCAAGATTTATTAATATAAAAGAAATGTCTTAATTAGTTTTAATGAAAATGGCAATTTTTCCAGTGGCCGGTCTTAAGCCTTAGTTGCTTAAGACCGGCCATCCGATGCTCCTGAGCTCTGCCACCCCAACCGCAACAAGAATTATGTTTTTTATACGTGATGGCCGAAGTTAGGACACACATTTCCAGTGTTCGGCCCCCTAGTTTCTTCTTGAAAATAGGTGGCCGAAGACTGGATTTTATGGGTTTTCATCGCCAGTTTTTGCTCTGATGTTGTTGTTATAGCTCAGTTATTAATTTTTTGCATTTTTCTGAACACTAAATTTTTTTCCCATCTTCGGCCGGGAGGCTGACAATAAAAAACACCTATAAATTTAGTTTAATTAAAATATAATGTTTTTCAATATAAAAACCGCATTTAAGACTATTAACCCAAAAACTGTTCTTATAAATCACTAATCCTGAAACCTTTTTCATTGTTGTTACAGTTATAGTACGCGTAAAAATTCAATGACGAGCTTGCGGACTTTATTAACTCATAACTCGGAAAGTATTGGGCAAAAACTTTTGACAGATCATTAAGCATTTATGACAGATTTTTTGAGACTATAAACGGAGAAGTACGACGACAATTTCACTATTGCCAAAGGTTTCCTTGTAAGGTGGCCGGCCACTGGAGGGGGCCGGCAACAGGCGACTCTACCCTTTAGGTTGCTATTTAAAAAATTATAACAAAAAACAATTATTTTTAAATACAATTCTCAGACGAAGACTGAAGAGAATAATATATAAGATCGAGTTTACCAAAACTGCTAAGTTGTTACTGCAGAATTTTGAGACTCTGGAATATATTTTTTTTAGATAAGTACAAGAGAATTCTGATTTAAATAAATTCAAAGTTTAGAAGTTCCTTTCTCTAACCGCCTCCAGATAGTCTTAAGTTAATATACCTATGTATATAAAATCGCTAAAAAGGTCATAAATTGAAAAATAAAATAATTTGGTGACTTTCAATAATTCTCAACCATTCCAGTATGCTTGATCATCATGGAATGAAAGAGACCTAAAATTTTCTGTCGATGACGGTCAAGGTGAAAGGCACTTGGCGAATTTGTCAATTCCTCACAAGAGGCCGTATATTTTTGTTTTTTTAGGTGTTATAGGCTAGGATTCAACCCTCAAACAAATCATACAATTATTAAATTATAAGATGCGAAAGTGGGCAAGTGACATTTCAATCAGCGTCGTAACAACGTAGGGACCTGGCGTTTGCATTGCATTTAAATAATTGCACTTTGCGATTTTTTGGTGCACTGAATCTTAAAAGAACCATATGTCCAGGTCTAACAAATCAAGTCGCTTGTTCTCAATGAAAATATGACAGAATATGTTTCTTTACTTCCCAAGACTCCCACTTTCTACCCATTTTAGCCCAAAGTTCTGTCAAAGTCCATATAAAAAAAATATAATCGGACTAGAATTGGTCAAAATTGGCAGTTTTGGAAAGTTAAAAAACCGACATAATGTGACTAGGCTAGCTGGATAACTGTCCAAGAGTGTTCTAAGGAAATCTAATAGGTAAATACGACAATTTTTTGCTAAAATATATAAAAATATATTTTTTTAAGAAATACCTAGTTACTAACGGTAGGTATTCTTTTTTTTTTTCCTTCCGAATTTCAGCGGTAAAATCGGTTTTTTCATTTTATATAGGTACCAACATTTCTGCTAAGCAATTCTAATAATTATGCTGCACTGTTTTTTGTCGTTTCCACAGTAGGCGTGGTTTAAGAGCCATTAAAAAAAAACTTTTTTTCGTTAGAGCAATAGTTCTTTAGAAAAACTTGAGTCAACGTTACACGCATGGTATTCTGAACATCTATTGCCGTTACGAAAAAAAAAAATGGTTTTAATCTTTTTTAATGTGTAGAATTTGGTAGAAATAATTTTTGCGTTGACATTTCATCCAGAAAAAACTGAAGTCTTCGAGCAATTAAAAGAAACGAAATTAAGTTGTTTTACCCCGCAATATCAAAAGCCTGGTTAAAATTTAGGGTTTAACACATAAAAAGCTCCACCTAAGAAAAAAAACAGAAATATTTTTCTGTCAACTTCAACTTGCCGCAAAAATAGAAATGTGTGAAAAACAAAGGTGTTGTGGTTTTTTTTTATTTACCTAATTCAATTTTCTGGGTTTTAAATAAATATATTATTCTTAAAAATGAGTGAGGCTTTTCAACCAAAACATTGGTCCTTCGAGTCGTATTTCCCTATGCGTGCGTCGTCAGCAAAATGATTCGCTATTTATAATTCGCATTTAATAAAACCCATTGATATATGTAGGTATGTATATATTGTTTCGGGAATTCTTTACAGAATTTTTTTTAACACCGGGATTGATTTAAAAAAAAACAATTGAAGCGTTGAGAATGAGAAGGGGTCAAGTGACATTTTTGAAGTTTTGAGTTATAAGTAGGTCTGTTTCTTTACTCGCCCGCGGGATCCCACGGGATCCCAAATCTACCCAAAATGTGTTTCTTTACTTTTTTCTGGCACGAAAATGCCAGAGCTTTTGACTTTTTTTTTAATTTATTTAATTTCCCCTCCGGCAAGAATCTACCCGAACATTTTACTTACTGCCTTTTCTTGCTTGTCAAAAAATAAATCAGCTGATCGAAAAATTTCAATTTTAGTTTTTCAAATAAGTGTGCATTAAGACGGTCATTGAAAATTAAAAGAATTAAAAACTAAAGAAAGAAACTAAATTAAAAGATAAATAAATTAATTATACGAAGCATGGCAGTAATATAACAATAAATATTTCTCCTGGTTCTTTTGATAGAGCTTCATAACATTGTAGTCCCCGTACTCGTACTTATCGTCATCACTGCTATCTTTTTCTTCATTCATTAGAATTATTAATCCCTTTATTTTCGTTTTCACGTCTTCCAAATGGGTGATTTTCAAAAAAATAGTTTTCTTCTGATAATTTCTGTTTTCAAATGTGACGTTTACCCAGAAGCAAATCAGAAACATCCCAAATGGGTTTCCTTACTTTTCATTTCTGGTCAAAAATTACAACAACAACATCAAAAGCTCGAGCACAAACTTTTTCCCGAACTTTTTCCCAAACTTTTCCCAAAAAGTAAAGAAACAGACCTAGTGTTTAAAGTTTTACGTTTACTTCAACACAAACGTGTAGTAAACCCCTTTATCTGAAGCTATAACTTTGTAAATAATAACAAAAGAGACACAAGAATTAGACCAAAATTTAAGTTGTCGCTTAACACCAGTAGGTATTGGTAAAAAATCAAATAAAAAAAATCGAAAAATGTCACTTGACCCCTTCTCACTCTAGACGCTTCAATTATGTATATTTTTGATCATATTTTCGTACTAATTTATTTATTTGTGTTTGTTAGGGAGATGATATAAAATTTCTGAAGTTCATACAGGTGACGGGTACTATTAAATTATACGTACGTATAAACCTATATATGTTGTAAAAATTTTAAATTTCCAAAATACTTTTCAGCGAAGATATTTACATACATATATGTACATATGTAGGTATATATATGTAATTGTTGTTTGACTTATCACCTATTAACTTTTTATATAATGGGTTCATCTATACAATTGATTTGATTGACATTTAATTTTATATCATAATGTGACATTGAATTTTAAACATTTGTATGTATTTCCCGGTTTCCAAACTAATATTAGATAATGATTAATTTTGACAAAAATAGGCAGACAGTATGATAACAACACTGTTTTCAGGCAATGGGTTTTATACTGACGTACATGTTGAATAAGGGTACCTATTTGCCTATTATTTATTTGGCTTTGAACCAGCAGCTGCTGTAGCTTTTATACGTATAAAAGATAATGTTAACATTCAATCAAACAATAGATTAACGTTATTCAAGATCTTTTGCAATATATATAAGATCTTAAAAATTGTTATCAGTATCATTTCAACTGGATAACCGTGCGTTTATGTTATCCTAGCCTTGTTTTTTTTTCCATTCTAAGAGATATCTTTTTTTGCATTTAAAATGAATATAAAAATACTTTTTATTTTTCTTGTCTATGTTGTGAGTGTATTTGCCAATGGTGCGTAGTAAAAATCATATAAACAATTATCATTAACAATAAAGTTAACAAATTAATCAAAATCTTTGGTTTATACATATATATATAAATATATGTAGACTGCATTTCAGAGCCAGATCCGGGTCATTGTAGGGCTTACTTTCCTAAGTGGAACTATAAAGATGGTATATGCAAAGAATTCATTTTTGGTGGATGTGATGGAAATGATAATCAATACAATAGCAAAGAAGAATGTGAAAAAGCTTGCGTGAAAAAACCAAGGAGAAAATGGTTTTGGTTTTTCTAATAATTTCTATTTAGCTAAACTATCTATGCGAATAATTTTAATTTAATAATGCTAAAAAAATTATAAGACGAGAAATTAATGAAAATTGATGTGTTTTTAATAATTTCACATGTTTTGAGAGATTTTCCACAAACTGTGCTTAAATAAACATATCTATCTACTTATGTAGACAGGTGAATAAATTTCCACATAAAGTTTTTTTTTTTATTTAAAAATAGAAGAAACAGTCAGACACTTTTATACGAAAAAAAATTGAGTAAACATTGGCAAATCGGGTATACCTACTCGTACTAGTATACAGACAGATACGTAGAAGTGATATACAATTTGGCATAAAGGTATAGAATAAAAAACTTTATTTTATTTTTTTTAAAAAACAAAGAACATTTTATATGAATTCTGCTTTTTTAATATTTTGTTAAAAATTTGGCATAGCAGCTTTCGATTTCTGGGAAAAACCACAAAGCCAAAATGTGAGAAAGATATTAGGTATGTTTTTTTGCAATCCCGGGGGCAATTGGTTGAAAAGAACGGCAACGGGGATTAGCGACGCACGCCATCACAGAAAAAAACATGGAGTTTTCATACAAACTATCGATAACAAGTATGTAATTCATGCCGGCAACACAATTTTTCTGCGCCCTTATATTAAGCCCCGAAAATTGCTAAGCCCATTGGGGATAAGTTGTTGTTGCAATTAACATGCAAATTATATTTACCCCGAATCGTTTTTTTCGTCCAACTCACCTCGAGCTTGCAAAAAACAGGCCTATTATACACTTACTTTTACCTATACCTATAGTCTAGGTCACAATAGACTACATAACCTTTAAGGCTCTCCCAAACCAACGCGAAATCGTAGCGAATCATTCACAATAACACAAAATATGACAAATACACAACGCTTAACAACAACAAAAATCTGTCGTCGGCGAATGTTTCGCGTTGGTTTGGGAGAGCCTTTATGTTTCGTTATAATGAAAATATTCACCTTGTGCGGTAAAAAATGATATTAAATCATTTTGGAAGACCGGATATCATTTGAATAGCAAATGAAGAGACAGAAAAACACTTGCTATATTACATTTACCTACATTATGTATAGGTACATACTACATACGTAAATCTACGAGAAGATCGATTTTTAAACCGATTTCTAAATCAACCGACTGCTGACAAAAAAAGCTAAGGAAAAAGAATCCCTGCGAGAACCTGAGAAAAGGCTTATGGGTTTACGCGATTACCACGCGAAGAACTCGAACCTTTCAATTCGTTGGTGTGTCGAAAATGTCATTGACCTGCGTTAACATGTACTGCACACTGCAAAGTTTCCTGATTTAAATCCGATTGAGTAGCTTTGGGGAGTTTTAAATAGTTAATCCCAACATGCAACAATATCCAAACAATTTATTAAAAATATTTTTGAAACAATTCAGTACGAATGCCACAAATACAAATAGATCCATAAATAAAATGATAGCAGAAGTCTGACAGCCAGGTGTCGATAGATATCAGATATTAATTTAATTCATTTATTTTATAAACTGACATTTCTAATAATATTTCGAATACCTATAGTGTACGTGAGTGAGACACCCTGTCAAATAAAATTTCATAAACGTGACAACAAGATAAGAATTATTTCTTAAATGTGAAATTAAAGATCTGTCAAACAGGGCTGGATTTATTTATATTGCTTATTGCAAGCATACAAATAAATAAATGATACAAATACTGAATGATTTCTATATTTATTTCAATGCAGTTTTATTTAAATCTTGAGTACACAGTAGAGAAGTTCATGCTTTTAATGGCGGAATTTAATTTTTTTAATTTTTAATTCTTTAACTACCATACATATTATTCACTGGATTCATCTAGATTAAAACTTAAATCCGGATGTAAACTATATAAATTCAATATAAATACATACATCCGGATTTTAGTTTTAATCTGGATGAATCAAGTGAATGATATGGCGGTAAATAAAATAATAGCATTGTTTGACATTTATATGGAAAAGAATGGAACGATTATTTTCGCTCTTGAAATATCGATTTGAATACGCTCCGTCAGCTAAATAACTTTTGACTGCGCATCTACGGGTAACCATTGAAGCGCCCTCCGCCCCTTTAATAACTTTTAAGTATTTGTGACAACTCATTGTAGGTATAACAAAAAGATAGTGACATTTGTAATTCCAATTTATAACAGATTTGTTTATAAAAGTATACGGATCAATGCGGCCCGCAGGCCCAAGGTACTCCACCGGTGGAATACTTCAGACGAAGTATATAGTAAATATTCAATGGGAAACTCCTTGAATATTTCGTTCTTGTTCTCTAAATAGGGAAAAACTGTTATAACTGTTATAAATTGGCATCCCTCTTGTCTCGTCCAATAAAAAACGGATCTGATTTCGAATGAACTATAAAGTAAAATAAATAAAGATCACAGAAAAATATACCATGACTGAAAAAAGTATTAAGATCAAAAGGTTCAGAAATTTAAACCCCCCGGCGCGGGTTGACTAAAGTTCAACGACTGTTCAATCATCTGATTGATTAGTATCACAAATTGAACCTTGTACCATCGTTTAACCTCAGTTAATCCGGTGAACTACGAATCAAATATTTGAACCAGTGCTTACGTTCTGTAATTTTTCAACGTTTCTCGACAAATTTTATCAATGCGAGACTCGAGAGTTTTAGAACGTAGGCACAGGTTTGTAAAATTAATTTTCTATAGGAATGGAACACTCCCAAAATCAAACACGACATTATCTCAAAATTTTACAATATCAACTCTTTTTTTAATCATGTGTCTTATTTATAAATTGGGACACTCATGATTTATATCATAAATAAATGATAGCATTAAAATATATATTTTTGTGTAGTTATGTTTTCTCAGTCTCTATTTAAATTAAATAAAATTAAATAAAATGATTGCGCTTATAAATGAAATATTTTATTTAGCTCCAACCTCTGTCAAGTACATATCCTACAGCTATTTATTACCATGAACAAGAAAAACTCAAGTTTGTTGTTAAAAATGTAATACACGAGTTTGGATTAAGTGTTTTTTTTTTGTGATCATTCATTAATTCTCAGATTCTGTCAATATGACCGAGTGAATTTCCTCCGATCTCAATCGAACTGATTTTGTTTCGCTTTGCTTAAATTGATAAAAGCTAATTTTCTAAGTTTCACATTGGGCGCCAATTATTTTTTCACACTCATGAAAACAATTAGTTCTTTTACTAATTGAATTTCTTACGGTTCAAATCAACACCTCGATATTGAGTTTAACAAACAAAAAAAAACAACTTCTTTAAAAATTATATTAAGTTAAACTTACCTAGAAGTTCATCAGCATCAACAAGTCGGGTAACAAGAACTGCAACAGTTTGCAATGCTGGTAATCCCCAAGCTGCTACCTGTGCAACATTGCTATAAGTGTCCTGATTTCTTCTGAGTGTTTTTGCTGTAGGCTTTGGCACAGTTCGCTGACAGTTGATGCCACCAATCAGGCCCGACACATTAGCTGGCTCACAAAACTCATTTCTTGTTTGACGCACACCTCGATGCCATTCTAGACAGAGAATGGACCACCTACGTTAAAAAGAAAACAAAAAAAACAAAAACAAGAACGTTTACTCTATTACTCCAAGAAAATAAAAGATACAACAACATCAAATATAAAATAAACTGAACTAACAAGATTGAAGAAAAACACTGAAGTATAATGCCACCCAACCGCAGCAGTATAGTTCTCGAGTCTCAACTTTTTCAACCGACAAATTTGTCTGTTGTCGAGCGAGCACCCTACTTGTGCGATACTTGAGTACTATAGTGCAACACGGGTCTCCGACAGCGACAGCTTACGTGTTATTGGGTAAATATTTACTGCTGAAGGAAATAATCTCAGTGGTAGCATTGGGGTTCCGGTCATAAGTAAACAAAAATGCTTTCAGTAAAGGTAATACAAACAGCGAGTGCATTTACCTTTGACTAAATTGCAGAACATATATCTATATTTTAAAATAAATGATTACTAAATGGTTGTACTTACTTTTCTAAACAGAAAATGTAGTAGAAGTAACTTAAAAAGTTTTAAATGTATTTCCCATTCGAGGTGAAAACATATGTAGCTTTTTTGGTTTATTTTTTTAAATGCACATAAATAACCCACTTAAAAAAATCAGACGTCGAGGTGAACATAAAAACAACATATATTCATATCAGGTGAAATAGTAAGTACCTACACCCGTTTTAATGTTTGTGATTAATCCTATTTTCAAAACCAGACAAAACATCATCAATTACAATATCACTTATATTGCATATAAACAATTTCAAATCCTGGCGGCACAGCATGGTTACTTCTTTCTCGCTCCTCATTAATTTACATCATGGACATGAATGCTATATTTACCTCACCCACAAGTCCTCTCAACAAAAATCAACAAACAAACTGTCATCACTCGAAAACTGTTTTTATAAAAATTACTCCAATTTTTCTGTTAAAAATACCCTTCACCGATAGACCCGATGATGATGATGATGATTATATGGAATGCGTGGAATGTGCTCCATGAATAATTTGATTTCGAATTCTTCGATTTTAATGTCCATCAAGTTTATATCCAATATTTGTTTATTTCCAACTATTTTTAACCAAATGATCTTTTAGAAGTATTCGCATTCAACGGGAGAGATGTGAGAGTGCGGAAGATAGAAATCGAATAGTATAGACGAGATACACTTGATAAAAGCGGAGAGAAAATATCCTGTGCACCTCCTTGGTACGCGCAGCAATTATGTACAGCAAAGACCAAGCTCGTAGTCTTTCGATTCCGATTGTGCTGGGTCTGGGGGGCTCATGATGAAAAAGGCAATCAAACAAATTGAAAATGAATACGGAAGATCGTGTACAGCTAGCGATCATCAACCTGCAATTGCTTCGTTTTCGTTGGACTGCTGCTGTTGCCGTTGCTGCTTCTGACTAGCAATTGTATATTTACGTACAGGGAGTCGAAGAAAGATAAGACACGAGGCGTATAGATTCAACAAATGTGTGTGCGCCACATGTGTGCGGATCAGATACAATATCTAACTATAAGCTGTCGTTAGATAATTTATATTGTTGCTCTGGCTGAGTCACATGATGATATGTTTACGTAGCTGGAAAAATGGGCGCGCACATATATATATATACATATGTAAACAACACACCTATACATATAGACAAAAGTTATTGATTATTTATTTGTTTTTATTATTTGTTCTGCATTGACACATAGCCGGGAGATTTACGAGATGGATTTTTTTTTCTTAATTACCTCACAAATCACCTGCAATCAAAAAATGGCGCCCGGGCGATTTCTCGAGTGTTCCCTCTGGATGCAATAAATTATAGATCGAAACCTAATTATTACATGTGTTGTCACTTGTGACAGTTCTACGATTAACGAAGAATTGCGAACTGCGAACCTTCTGTTCAGCTGTCGAGAAATGCAATAAAAGTGCTTGTAATTAAGATAAGGTAAGCATTCCCCGCGCACAAATTGTGTTGGTCATATTCTTATTCCCCCAAGCAAGTCGGCTGATCGCTGATCATGAAAAGTGTAGGTATAAAGCTATGTATGTAGTATGCATGGGGAGCGGTTGAGCTCGTTTAAATTTCATTCGTCTACTTCACTTATCTCGTGCATGGATCGCGTTTTACATCGGTTGATTGTTATGACCACATTTGGCCGAAGGAAACAAACAGCCAGGCAAGAGAAAAAAGGCAACAACAATAAACTTGGAGCAGCATGCAACAACTTCTGGCTGTGATGGGATATGGGAGCAATGGTATTGGTGAAATCAATTCCGAACTGGCCAGCCCTCCATCCGCAAGCTAAATGGGTGCCTTGATGAGGTGATGATGCTATAGCAGGTTCTTGTGGTGTGCTTTCTTGGCGATAACTCTTCTTTGGGCTTGTACCTTTTTAGGTACCTATAATATGCGTGTGGATGGATATACATTCCATCCACAATCTTCATCTCTTCCTCGTGTTGTGAGTTGCGACGACGTTGTCGTCGTTGTTGTCGTGTATACAGAAACCTGAGAGAAGATCATTTCTCGGTGTGATGGCAATCTTTAGCACGAACCTGATACATGAACATTCCGATTAGGCCAAGCTCATTAATTTGAAAACTCTACTAGTCACTGGTATAGATAGATTATACCTATGTACATATATATTAACTTAATCGTATACATATGTATGTATATTAACGAAAAAGTGCCGTGGCTTTGTATATAGAGTTTCCGCAGTATTGAAATAAAAATGTTTACTTTCTATAGTTTTTGGTGAGATATTTATTTTTGAAACAAAAAAAACTTTAGGTATATATGGTAAAAGTATAACAGAATTTATAAAAAGTTAATATTTCCAATTCAATTATTTTTAAAACTATTTAAATTGAACTTATATTTAGTATTTTTTGCAATATTGATTGAAAACTATATTTTCACGTTGTATAGAGTATTTTTCCAGAGCAAAATATAAAATTTCAAGGTTTTTGATTTTTGATTTTTCAGATTTTTAATCCATATTAGGCTTGTCGCATGTGAAGTACTATTTTCGACAAGAATTTCATCCAAATGTCACACAAAAGTCTCAAAAACGTCTGAATCCTTCAAAATTACATTTCTTCTGAACAGATGAAAAAATACTTGGATAATCAGCCTCTAATGGATTTAAACATTGCCCAGAATATTTGCCATAAAACTTATCAAATTAACTGTTTCTGAATAACTGCTAAGAATAACTGTTATCACAAAATATCCGTACATTTTATAACAGTTTTTCAAGAATAAAGATCAAGAAGCATGAACAACATTTCTTCGCCAGAAGTCAAAAGCACTTTCTATCTCTTTTTTTTGTGCACAGATCAATACAAAAATTTTCACTCTTTTCTTTTTTGAGCAAAAGTGAGAAATATTGCTGACGGAACTGCGTTCAGATTTCTGAAACCTCCGCAACGACAAAAAATCTGAACTATCTACTTAACAAATCTTAACTCGTAATCCGGAAGAACAATTCGATACGTGTTAACATTTCTGGTTCTTAATTCTGAAATCAAATTAAGAATCATTTTCTTTTTTTTCAGAACAAACACTGTCATTCTGACACCAATCGAAATCGCTATTAAAAAGCGCAATAGATTTGTTGACAACTGACAAATACGAAGATATTTGGTTTGTTTTTTAACTCGCCCGCGGGATCCTGTGGTATCCCAAATCTACCCAAAATGTGTTTCTTTACTTTTAGAGGGCACAAAAATGCCACAGAGCTTTTCACTTTTTTTTAATTTCTTTTTTTTCCCCTCCAGCAAGAATCTACCGGAACATAGAAACATCCAAAAAGTAAACAGACCTATTAAAATGTATTGTTTATTTGTGAAGAAAGCTTGAAGCACGATATCGGAAAAAAAACTAATCGTGTACAAATAATTTAAATACAGGGCATAGTAAAATAGCGGATTGATCAGGGGTGACAGAATGTAACTTGGCACAATGGAGCATAATGCAGTTCCTATAATTTAGTTCAATAGAATCGAAAGCAATGGTTTTAGTTTAAGCCTAGTACGCTGCTGATGCGAAACGAAATTTTTCTGTGATCTCCAAACAGACAACGAAACGCTTGCGAAAACACAACGGAAAATATCCTTGGAGATTTTCACTAATTCCAAAAACAAAATCAAACATTAACGCAAAAAATCAGAGAAACCCATGATGTAAGAAACTGATAAACAGAAAAAAAAACACAAATAAATCACTAATGTCATTTTTCCGCACACAATAAATAGTCTGTATAATTAATTCAGTGCGAAAAAGGAGCGGAGACTTCTCCAAATAATCTGCTACAATTATAAATTTCGCTCTTCGAACAGCGTACTGCAAAACGAAAAGCAAAACGAAATTTTCCGTTTCTGATTTCGTTGTGTCATTTTTGTATGGGATTTTTCGTTTCGCATCAGCAGCGTACTAGGCTTAAATTAGGATTTAGGGACTGCCTATACTCGATTATATCGTCGATATCCGTTCACTTTGCTGAACGTAAAAAAAATTACACCGCAGTTTATGCGTATACGACAATTTAGACATTCAATTACATTAAAGTGTATGTAAAGAGAATAGATGCAAAACTTAAGCCTATAGTAGTAATGGTTAGTTTGTAGCTTGATCCAACTTTTTCGATCAATTATATGATATTAATTTTAGTTTCGCCTATAATACTTGGGCATTTAAATTCGACATCCTAAATTTGGAAATCATAATATTAACCGTCTCTCTGTTGAAAACTGGGTGACTGATGTTTATTTCGAAAAGGTTTAAATGCACATTTATATATTGTAACTGCCTATAGACATAACAATGAATTAATTACACCTTTCCTATACTTAAAGGTCTGATTAAATGTTGCATTCAACATTTGGACCGGTTTTTAATTTTTTTTTATTTCTTTGTCCGAAGCCGTCTTTGTGGCTAACGAGGTATCCCACAGGCAATTTATTTGAATTGGGACGTATTCAAAAGCTACAGAAAACAACCTATAACAAAAACAACAACAACAACAACAAAATATAATGTATTCTTTCCAATTTTGTGTTTGTCCATTTAAGAAGAGTTCCAGCGCAGCGGTCCAAGTCCAATTATTTATGCAAACGAAAAACCAGAATTCGGAATTCTAATGAGAATGGACCAAGGGAAGAGAATATACAACAACATCAAAAAATGGTAATAAAATCGACGAGCTATAATTTAAAACCAATAAACACAACCAAGTCCTGCGTATATATAAAGGTAGGTATACCTTCTTTTACCTGTGGCGAGGAAAGGCGCACGATCAAGATTCCAATCGAAAAATCTGTGAATGTACAACGAAAAGTAAATAAATTGAAGATTAAAAAAAAAAAAAAATATGTCCCGATGTAGTAAAAATTTCAACAAGCCAGTCATTAGCTCTGGACAAGATCGGTGCTTATACCTAGTTGTTTTTTTCTTCCAGCACATGCAGCAAACTTATGATAATTTTTTCAGAACCAGTTGAGCCTCTGCATTCTTTCATTGAGCTGACTGATGCTCCTTAATTGCAGGTTTGCTCTGTTCTTATGTAGAGTTATAGAAGGTTACTCGCCCGGCTGGCGCACCAGGCAATTAATTGTTAACACGATGGGAGAAACAAGTCATATCCTAGAACGAATGAATTATGACGGTCCACCATCTCTCTGAACACATCCTTCGCATAGTCTTGATCTTGAATAATGGAAGATATATTTACCATGGTTTCCTATTGAAAGTATACAAATCTGTTTAGAAGGCGTTTTGCCACTCTTTTTTGTCTGCCCTGCACTTTCGACCAGTAGGTAAGGTATAAGGGTTAACATTGGAGAAGAGCATACCATAAACCATAACTATACCTACCTATATTTCCATGGATAAATTCGATTTATCACTGGCTCGTTGTAAGAGCTGCTGCGCCTGTGAAAAGGCACAGCCAAACATCACGATCTTTTCACAAAGGCAGTGTCTATTTGTGTGTCTTGTGGATGCCATGCCATTATGGCTGAATTGTATATATTCTCGGACGAACAGGACGGGGAACATCCAGCCAGACTCAGCTGGAGCTAAACGCAAATTTATTTATTCTGATTCCTGTACCTATATGCACCTACTTGTTTCCTTTTTTAGAGGCAAACATGAACACGGATATCGTTAGGAGCTCGGCTGCATGTCTGAGCCAACCAACCAAATACAAAAATAACCTGGGATGCCCTGTTAAATGCTGATATATCTTTTCCAGGGGTACAACGAACAAGTAGAAGTTACTTCTTCCCACCCCGACTGTGAAGGTTTTGTTGTTGTAATTCTTTCCCATTGTGTTGGATCGTGAAGACGGACCTGGCATAGGTACCTACAAAGTACAAACCTATACAGCTACTATACATTGATGGTAAAATGCTGACGGTGAGTATGGTCGTTTGAGAACAGAATGTTTCACTGGCTCTTGCTGTGCTGATCACCGATGATGCTGGTATAAGATCGTAACTATGGCATAAAGGTACCTTCACCTAGGGGATTTGTATTTTTTACCTCTCCGCAGGCGTTTCTCGTTATTATTGTTTCGTTGTTTTTTTTTTTCTCATCTGGTTTTTTTCTTGGGGTTTTTTGCTTTATTTATGTTCCTTTTTTGGTTTAGGTTCTTTAAAAATTTTCAATAAGAATGAGAAAACATCTTGCAGCATCAAAGCAGCAACATCAGCCTCGTCTACATCTCGTTTGAATATAATATGTATTCTTCTTTTCTATACGTGCAGTAAATTCTTTAAAAATATGAGCATCATCATGGACCGATTTACGTGAGAATTCTACTGGATGAGTTTAAAGTTTTTGTATTCGATTTTGAACACCCGCATACTACAGACTTTCTATCGGCCGATAATTTGATCGGATTGGGTTGCCATAGTGCGATACCAAATCGTTGTAGTTAGCGCACTTTCATATATTCCCATACTGGTTAAAAGCTCAATAAAACTATCGGCCAAAAGAAAATCTATAGTGTGCGCGGTCGTGTATCTCCCACCAGAAGGATTGACCACACTCCTTAATTGTGGCAAACAAGCAATAAGGTGTAAAATCTGCATTGAATTCTCATACAAAACTATTAAGTTCGATAGCAACTATATATAATTATGGAATTTTAGGTGTTTTTTTGCAATCCCGGGGGCAATTGGTTGAAAAAAAACGACTACATGGATTAGCGCGACGCCATCACAGAAACATGGGGTTTTCAAACAAACTGTCGATAACATGTATGTAATTCATGCAGGTAACCCAATTGTTCTGTGCGCTTAAGGCCCCGAGAATTCTCTGGGATTTGCTAAGCCCGCAGCAGTTGTTGTTGCATTTTTCATGTAATTTTTTTTAGCACCGATGTCGTTTTTTTCATCCAATTGCCCCCGGGCTTTCAAAAAACACGCCTTTTATTGAGTACGGGGGGCTCTTCATGTTTCTGATGATTCGGGATTCGGATAAATAGAGCATTTTGCAAACTGTTGTATTAATCCAGAGACACAGTTCAGTTCTGCGCATCTGTCAAAATCGAGGAAAATGGTGGAACAAGTCTTATTTAAATATTTTGTTTTTGTTTCTAATGATGCGGTGAGTAATTCTTGTGGGCACTCGAACAGCCATTTTTAATTTCTGACACTTTTAACTTTGACAACCTGCGCAATAAATTACCTTAGAATTGTGTACCTTACCTCTGTGATCCAGAGTTAACTCATCAAATTTGAAGATTTTAGTCTAGTTAAACTTTAATCTCGCCTTTAAAAACTGGTTCTAATCCAAGGGACCCATATGTTTTGGTGATTTAACTCTGAAAATCGAATGATTCCGCATTGGATTAACTCCAAATTAACTCGAGATTAAAATATGACTGAGACAAAAGTTTCTGGGGTTAACTCGTGTTTAACCCCGAATTTCGGATGAACTTGCTCTGCAAATACTCTGGAAGCAAACACGTGTGACTTTTATGTTCATTATACAATCTTTAATAAAAAAGTTTGTTTATTTGTTAATATATCATTTCTTTACATTGGATTGGACTGATCTTAAACATCAATAGATACTTTAGAAAACACATGTAACAAAACTATTTATTATATGCAAATTTTATCTTTATCCAAAATTAAAAATAAACAAATAAAAAAACAAAAAAAAACAATGATCGCCCACAAAGCGGCGGCGGTGATTCGATTGATATTTTTATGTCATGAATAACAATTAAATTAATCACATTTAAGACTATTTCGAATGAAATATACCTCACCCAAAATATATTACCTAATGATTTTTTTATTCAAATAGGTTTCAACAAAAGTAATATTTTTTGTATAATTATAATACATAGAAAGGTGGCGCTTAATTTTGCATATGATTGAGTATAGGATTTTAAATTATGTAAATTAAAAATAAAAAATAAATTATTTTCAATGGGCGAAAAATGTAATATTAATTTTTTAGAAAACATAAAGTTAGTGATTCTCTGCTTTTTGTCGTGAACCATACACAATTCGACAGAAATTAAAATAAACTTAAAAAAATAGAACAACTGCTGTAGTTCGAGAGAAAAAAAATAAAGTTAAAATTGTAAAAGTCCTATTGAAATTTGAATGGGAAAAAACCAGGTAATGATCTCGGACAAAATGTTTGTCAATTTAGTTAATAAATTTTTCTAGAGCATACGATTTTTATTAAAACAGTGTGTTTTAACATACAAATAGTTCGATGGGAAATAACAGACACCCTAATATTAATTTTCCTAATAAACCTTTGAATTTTCAAAGCAACCTCAGCGGGAGGACACATGCATAAAGACCATAACTAAGATGTCGCATTTAAAGAGTTCTATAGAATTGGTCTGCGATGATTGAAGCAGTATATGAGCCATACATGGGGCTACCCGTTATAAATTTTGGTTAAGTGCCTTGTACATGAGCTGCATCCAGTAAATCCGATTAAACTTATTAAAGCGATTTCCATGTAAAATTACTTTAAATTACAAAAAATTTTATTTTTATATTCACCTCAATTACAATAATCCCAAGAATGAGCTGTGGAGGGAATCTAACTTTTTTACTATTAGCGAAATGTCAAAATTAAGTCTGACACCCTCTGCAAATCTACCCAAAATGTATTTCTTAACTTATTTCTGGCACAAAAATTCCAGAGCTTTTGACTTTTTTAATTTATTTCTGTTTTCTGCATAAATCTTAGGACTTAGAGCATATATTATATGGAGTACTTGTTCCTACACGTGATAGGGGGCACTGTTACCACTTTCAGTGAATACTGATGAATTAAAGTTCCAGTCATAATTTTCTTATATTTTCTCTTAAAATTTATTTTTTTTATTGCTTTTAAAGATATTTGTGGCAAAAGTTATGGCCCTCTGCTCACTGAAAAATTGCCATTGAATATTACATCTTGATAAATGATCGGCTGCCAGGTGTCAAAAAACTTATAAGTGTTCAGTGTTGACTGAAATTGTGTTAAACGCCCCTATGAAAGCTTCAATTTGGAATTGAAACGAGCACTCCATGTAATATATGCTCTAAGGCATAAAAGTAAAGTTCAGCTATCAACTACAACCTCACTTCTCACATAGCAAGTACGTCCATTCGGAGCAATGCTGTGTTCTTTTTGTACGATCGTAGATTATGATCAGACCTGCATATCATTCTACTAAATGAAAGGAGAGTAGAGTAAAGGTATTTCTGTATATAGTCGTGGGTAGATTTTAGGCCGGCCACTGCTATAATATACATGACTCTGATGGGATTTGTGTTACCCGCAGTGCCTGGTCTGATAATGCCTTTGTGGGTAGGTAGGTATAACAAAAATATAAAATTGTTTATTTCTACATTCGAGACGATGTTTTATTGTTCCCTGCAGTTGCGTCTGCTTGTTAAGATCTCAAAGGATTTATCTATAATCTCGACCACATAACATAAATATAAAGGTACCGATATATGCGTATACAAAACTTAGTATATATTGAATGTATGTTTGTGCATATATATTTATCTATAGGCGGGTTAAAAGTAATTTCCATTTCCTATTTGAATTGAAGTTCTAATTCGACGTCGAGGCGATTAGTTTTAGAAGCTTAAATAAATATTTGCTAACGACGGCGACGCACAACGACGACGACAAATACGACAACGAACAGAATTACTTTTTATCTACAAAATATACAAAATATTATCTAATCTTTATCTACAGCTACGTGTCGAAATCGATATCATTAAACAAAATAATAAACGTTTTCATCGACTCATAACAAAGTATTTTTATTCGAACGTACCTACCTTATCTACAATATTTCAACAATACTTTTTCGTTATCGTTATCGAAAAACAAACTGAAATGTTTATTTTTATTTTTTACCTAAGTTATCTATCTACCTACCAACTATCCTACCAATATAATTTTCGACAAATGCCCTAATGTCTCGATTTCATTGTTATTCCCGAAACCTGAATGAAATTGATGAGATAAATCAAATTATTTGTAAGTATTTTTTGGTATACCTGTATGTATGTATATCAATTTTTTGTGTACCTGATGTACCCTGGTTATGACTCGGGCGCACTTTATGTAGTTTTTAACTTTCCGCACACTTTATAGGGCGATAGTTGCGAAAGTTTATGTTTTTTCTTGTTAATAATATTTACTTAGGCCCAGAAGCACCACACTTCGTAAAGCCATCTAGAGTAAAATAAGAATGCAAACGTGAGAAATTTTTAACATTGGGTTTTGATTTCCTATAGTTTTGAGATTCTTATAGTATGAGTTTCACTAATAAAAAATATACCACTAATAAAAGTATATAAATATATACATATATATATATATATATATGTACATATGTCTTTGAACTAATAATGGTAGAAATGAGTTTTTTCCAAGTATAGAAGAACAAACCTACCATATAGGTATACGCTCGAAAATTAAAGTTTTGTAGTATTTTTTTTTAATTTTTATTAACAATGAAAAAATGTAAAGTTTCTCGATTATTTTCGTTAGTTCAATTTTTGTTTGGTTTTATAAATCAAAGAATCAAACACCCTATTAATAAACTCAAATCAAACATGAATTATTTTTATTTATTTATTTACATTTATAAGTTTGATGACTCTCTTAGACTTATCAGAGAAGTAAGTCCGAAATCTTATCAATAAAAGTAAAATCATGTTAACTAACTAATTCAACCAAATAGGTGTATTCGAGAGTAATTAAGTTAAAAAAATCCTGAGATAGTTTAGCCAACTACTATATTATTTACTAACTTAAATGAGAAAATGTGTGTGTAAAAGTTCTCACTTTGTGAGAAATTGTATGTGTGTAAACTAATAAATACTAATAATTTTCGTTAAGATTTGCTACGTAACATGAATTATCAGTTAATTATTTATTAATAAAGATACCTATTTTATTTCGTGAATTAATTTTTGTTCACGTTTATCTGCACTTTGTGAATTAAAAGGTAACTAAGCTTTTTTTTATTTCTTCTTTTTATTAATACAAGGCAAAGACCGAACATTTGAACTCAGTGTACCTACCTAAACTATGTATTAACATATACGTATTATCTAATTAATACGAAAGCAAAATCAATAATTTAGAAGTAAGAATCAGCTACTCCACTTGAATTTTTGAATTTAGAGTACCTAACATTGATCAAAGGTGCTTTCAAAATAAAGTGCGACCCTGTGATCATCAAAGGTGACAATGATATGAAATTTAAGCTGCATTTTTCGATTTATGACAACGTTATCTTATCTATCACTCGGAAACTATAACTTTCGGTAGTTTTTGACCACCGTAATCCATTGAGCAAGACCAATAAACGTTTATCCCAATAAATAAGGTAAAATATATACTTTATACATTATTTATAAATGTTTTAAAATAATAAGGGAAAAAAAAGAAAGAAACTTACCACACACTTGCCGACATTCCAAAATAATAGCGTAAAAGAAAAGTTGCAGCACAAGATGCATTCGATAATCCATCGATAAGAAGCAAGGACACGTTCGGCAATTGAGGATCAAATCCACATGCAGTTGTGTTGCGTCCTGAGACAAACCTTACAGTCCATCCAATAGCAACCAAGCTGTGACAGGTGACAAGAGGAGTTAAAATACGATCCCATTTTGTGTCGGATAGTATAAGACAAAGAGTGGCTACAACTGCAATTCCCAAAGCTGCATAACTCCACGTGGTCACCCACATTTCTGCCAAGTGCTTCTCTGCCTTATCGAAAAGAATATCCGCCTCACATAGCGGGGCACAACGTCCTGAACGGTTGAGTCGAATATATAAATGAGATTTCGCCAATCCTTGGCAACCAGGTTGATGGAATGAGGTTACTTTTGAAATTGGCGGTGCCATACCGACGCCTATTTCTCCTGGACCCTCCATGCACATATGCTCATGGTTGTTCTCTTTCGGGAAACGATTGCAGTCCAGTGCCGGTGGCCAGGGGAAGCCAAATCCCTGTAAAACGGGGTGACATCGCGTCCTCACCGACTCGCACAAACTCCTACACGGACCAATGGGCACTGGCACTTTCGGAGTGCACATCGGCACATAGGCTGCGCACAAAAACAATTTAAGCTGTGTACTGCAAACATATTCGATCAAAGGCGCAAAAGTCTGCAAAGTAAAATCGACATCGGTTTGCAATTCATGTCCTACCATATTCGGCATAGAGGTTTCATTATAGCCGATACCACGGCACAATTCGATTCGAATTGGCTCACAAACTCTTGGAACCAAATCTGCATCAGCTTGTTTCCCAGTACCGGCCAGCATCAGTAACAAAGTCCACAGAGCTGCATGTAACTTAGTCATAACTCGTTTTTTTGTTTTGTTGGATTAAACTACTTTTACAAAAAAAAAAATACAATCTTAAAATACTTCTTGCGATCGAATTTTAACACCCGAAGCAATCGATTTTCAACACTGATCTCCAAAATAAGGTACACTATACTTGAGCAAGATATTCAAAAAACCGCGGTTTATACGAAAACAAGTTGTCGAACTTACGACAGACGAGAAGATGCACAATTGGTACATATGTGCATGCGAAGTCAACGTACTTAAAACCAAGGAAGCAGTACAAGAACACAGAATAAGAAATGCTTTAAAAATTATCTCAGTTCTCTTTCAAACGATCTTTTAACAATGTTTAGAGACAAAAAAAATCTCATAAAAGTATAACAATAATAACGTGAAGCATAATCAGCTCACTTAGATACTACTCGATCAACCGCCGAAAACAGTTCTAGTATCATATCTATCGATCACTGTATGCAAAAACAATTCAAATCTAATTTGTGTATATAGGCAGGCGAGAAGAGATACAAATTTTTAATACAAACAGGTGAGTATACAAAGGCGAATTTACACGACGTCACGACGAGGCAACAGCTCACTTCTTACTGAGTGGGTTTGAGGGACCAACTGGGACTGTTGTCGAACGAATATGACGTAGTGAAGAAGCCAAGTGGTTGGTTCTGCCTCTGCGCCTACAGCAAACGTTCCCAATTGAAGAGAGGAAGCAAAAGATATTTTGTACAGTGGCGGGCAAAAGTAATAATAAAAATAAAGCCAGGTAGGTAGAATAATAAATTGTTTTTAGATAAAATTAATATAAAAAAACGAAGGTACACTTCATATGTACATATAGGAAAATGAATTTATGAATATTAGCGTGGAATTCACAACCTTTCATTCCTCTGTTTCGAAATATGTTGGTTGACAAATCTCAAACTTTTTCACTACCTACGCCCGGAGCAAAATTATAAATGTCATGAAAACGTTAGTGCATCGTACGCTTTTATTTCAAGAAATTTAAATTTAATTTTTTTTTTATTTTACTTTCTTACTTATAGCGTTTTCGTTTGGTCTTCCGGAAGCGAACAGATAAAGCCTTCCGAATGCTTCTGAAACCGTTCGTTTGGCACTAAATAACAGTTCTTCTTCTGAAAAGAAGAAAAAATCCGTTCTGGATTTGAAAACCAAAAGCACGCACACATGCGCACAAATAAAACGTCAAAATTGTGACATTTCATTTTTTGTTATTTAATTTTGAAATTTTGATAGTGATTTTGGAAGTTATACTGAAAATTAAAACTAAGAACAAACAAAGTGAAAAAACGTGTTGCAACTTGTTCGTTTGGCATTCCGGATCGGAGAGTATTGGACACTCTTCCGGAAGACCAAACGAAATCGCTATTACTTTGTTCAAGTTTGTCACATTAGTTTCGTTCGTTGAACTTTACCCAGGGTTTCCTGACAACCCCAAAAATTTTCAAGAAAACCTGGGTTTTTCGGTTTTCAAAAAACGCCAGAGGGATTTAAATTGTGTTGTTGACATTAAACGCAAGAAACAAGAAGCTATGTGTTCAATAATTAAAACATAGGTAAATTGTGTTTTAAATTAGTTTTAAAAATGAATTGAAACAACATCAAGCGTTTTCCTTTCCTATTTCTATTTGTTATCTTTCAATTTTTCTTTTAATTTCTATTTCAAAAATAAGCTATTACCTGCAACAAGCAAATCCAAAACAAAATAATTGCCTCACAACTCATGTCACTTTGGCAGTTTATTCGTTACCTCAACTCGCCACAGCAGAAAACCTTGTTCTACTTCAGGGCGAATACAGGGCGACTTCAGGTCTCAGAGAACACAGAATTTGATTATCAGGGTGAGTTCAGGACCCATGTTCTGTAACTCGGCGATAACTTTTCGAGGCGATAAACGGCGAAAAGTGGAACAAAACCCATAGGATTCCTATGAGTTTTGTTCCATTTTTGTTCCATTTTTCGCCGTTTCTCGCCACGAAAAGTTATCGCCGAGTTACAGAACATGGGTCCAGGTTTCTCAAAAAACGCGACCCCAGGGTGACTTCAGGGCTCAACGAACAAACCTATTCATTTGTTGAGATTTTAGAAATAAAGTTAAACTTAATACTTGACAGTATGGAAGTGCAAATCACTTTACACAGACCAATTCTGTTGATTTCACAAAATTATGTTAAATAACGGTTTATTTTTTTTATAAAATAAAACTGCACAATTTTCCTTCCACAATTTATTTTATTTTTTGACGGTCACTGTGTTTGGTTAAAGTATCCAATTGCATTTTGTATCTTTTTTTTAAGGAAAACCCACAGCCACGGAACTGAGCGAGTGGAAGTGATGGCGGTGGGAGCTGAAAGCTAAAGCAGCAGATATTCAGTTTGGTGTCTAACAAGTTTGCTAATCACCTTGTTCTTTTTTGACGTATGTGTTTGTGAGTAAACACAAGTAAATAAAAATTGAACGGCAATATGCAGCATGCTATTCTGCTTACACGCTATACTCTAGAGCCCCAGAGTCTATAGCTGGGATAAACTTTGTATGTATATACGGTTAATACCTGAAGATTGTAAGGCACGGGCGCTGACTCCGTTCGCGCTAGCAATGAAAGATCGTTATCATTTTTTTTTCTCTTATAGCTAGTTAGTGTAACCAGTTCATTTAAAGTTTTAACGAGACGACAAGCTTCGTCCAGGCTTTGATTTAGTTTCGGTATTGTTGGGGGGTTGTGTAAAGGTATTTGTGTAATCAAAATCTTGTAAAGTCAGCTCGTAGTTTTTTGTTCACCATTTTTGTTTTGGTGATTGATTTTCTTGTTCGGTTTGTGAGACAAGCCTTAAAGCCATACTGGGCGCAGACAAGACATATTTGTGTTTTCTGGTGGGTGTAGGCGTGCATATATGCTGTTTTTGTAGGATCGCTAAAGTGATGCTTTGTATTTAGATACCTATACATGGTTTTTTTTTGGTGACGTTGTTTTGACCCCAAAGTTTCCAAACAATGGTTATAATAGATTTAGCGACTTGACTATTTTTTATTTTAAAATCCTTTATTAAAACAATGAAAGATTCTTTTAAATTTGACCCTTGGAAGAAATTACGTAACAATTTTTTTTTTTTATTATTTATTGTATTATTCATACTTGAATGTCAGTTTATTAAACTTGACCATTCTTTATTCCGTCAATTTCATTGAATTTCTGAACAACAACAACAACTTAAAGGCGCTACCACCAAAGGCATACGAATTAATTTATAATTCGTTTTAATTAATTATCGATTAATTAGTTACCGATCTTTCAACCTCTCCCCCTTTGATACGTACTACGAATTGTAGTCTATTGAAATAAGGTATGGAGAAAAATGGAGGCGGATCAAGACAGCATACTTGAAGGTGCTTAGAAAAATGCTGATGCTCCAAATGCATTTGATAAACAAACGATACACATCTCGACCAGTGACGTCAGTGGTCTAAAGTAGTGGAATGCGTGGAAGAAGCTGATGTACATGTAAAGGTTCCACCACACGAATCTGTCGTGGCGACGACGAAAAGAACAATAGCCGCCTTTTATTATCACCAACAATAACCCATATGGTTCAACGCGATATAATAAAACGACACGGATTCTAATGAAGTGTTGTATGCTTATCTCTTTTTGTCTTATGTTTGTTTATTTTTGATGTCTGCCTTTTTTCCTTACACTACAGTTTGTACTCCCTACCGAATGTTTCATAATTTGAAATTTTCACCGTGAGATTTTGGGGATCAAATAATTATTAAATATTTATTATTAATATCAAATTAATATTATTGGGCAATCATACACTAGAACAATTAAGTCTGGGAAAATCGAAGTTTGTGGACGAGGGAGCTGAAAAGAGCGGAATGAAACGAGCAAATCGTTACTCCTTGTTTCGAGTAGAATATCAAGTTTACATAATTACTAATACAGACAAATTGTTTGTTTCTAGACAAAAAATATGTGCACGACTGGGTCGCAACTTGGTCTTATGTGCGATCACACTGTGTTTTTAAAGTTTTAATATTTCAAAAATTATACTTCTTATAAAAGAAAAAAAATTAGTTATTGTAGCCTATATTGTATACCAGCTGCTTAAAACATTACTTAAGTTTAAGAAGTCCAGTCAATGAAGCCAAAAAAAACAGCCAAATTCCGAAATAATCGCCGCAAAGCTGGATTTTGGTATGAATCTTCCTCATGGTGTTGGAGTTCTTAAGAAACTGTCAAAAGTCCCCATCGATATGAGCAACGCTATCAATTTTACGGGGGGTTGAAGGCCCCCCCAAAATGTTTTTTTCAGGAATAACTCCCAAATGGTAAGTTGTACAAAAAAAGTGTCAAAGACTAATTTGTTGCTTGAAATATTTCCTACAAAAAACATTAACATACTTTTTTCATACAAATAACGGTTTTTGAAATAAACCAATCAGAAGAGTTACGGGTATTACTTTTCTATGTAGTTGGGCGACTAAATTCCAAAATTGTGCATTTTGTGATAAAAACATAAATTTTGTATTTATTGTTGGTACATTATATGGACATGATTCTAAGATATCGGTTCACTCTATTTGTCGACCCCTTTAGGTGACTAAAATAGAAAATGAATATAAAAATACTACGGCAACACTTATAATATTATGTTATAGCTTATCTTAAAGCCAGATATTCAATCTTTATGTATGTTTTTAAATTAAGTTATTTCAGTGCTTAGTTTTTTAATAAATGATTTTTAAACTCAAAATTAAAAAATAAAATTAGAAAAAAAAAATAATAATAATTTTGGTAATTTTATGAATTTTATGAATTTTCTCTAAAACTTAAAGACTTACAGCCATCTGGTTCTTAGCGTTCGACTGGAAAATAATAAGAGTATCGAAAATTATAACCCAAATCAGTACTTAATAACGAAAAATAAAAAAAAAAAATTATTATTTTTTTTGTTTTCAAATTATATTTTAAAAATTTTGAGTTTAAAAATCATTTATTCAAAAACTACGAATTAAAATAACTTAATTTAAAAACATACATAAAGAATTTCTGGCTTTAAGATAAGCTATAACATAATATTGCAGGTGTTGCCGTTGTGTTTTTATATTAATCTTCTAATTTAGAATTTTTTTTATTTGCCCCTCCCACCTAAGGAGGTGGACAAATAAAGTGGACCGATATCTTTAAATCATCTCCATATAATGTACCATCAATAACAACCCCCCGTAAAATTGTTAGCGGCGGTCATATCGATGGGGACTTTTGACAGTTTCTTAAGAACACCATGAGGAAGCTGTGTACCAAAATCCAGCTTTCTGGCAATTTTTCCAAGTCAAATGCTTTATTGACTGGACTATAAGGTAGTATTATGCGGGTAGATACATTTATTTATGAACAATATAGCACCGTGTTGCAAATTTTTAATTGTAAAAAAAATGTAATTAAAAATAAATTGATTAAACAAACTCTGAAATTGTTTTGACATTAATGCGATGTACATCATCCGATTTCTTAAGGAAATCTCAATTTATGAGGAAAAAAAAATTGAAAATCGTTGGAGCCGTTTTAAAAAAAAATAGTATTTTTATATAGTTTAGTTTTTAGTTTTAGTTTTACTGACTTTTTATTATACTGTATAAAAAACAATAATACAATATTTTTTTAAGCACAAAGTCTTTATGTTTGGCTATAAGCCGTCTACCAGATAGACATTTTTGTATTAATAAATGTAATTTAAAATAAGATTAATTTAATTCAATCCAAATTTATAAAAGTAAAATAGGTACATTATGTTAATAAAAATTTTAGAAATCTTCTTTTTATATATAAAATTTTGAAAAAATAAAAAAAAAAAATGGTACGCAATTGTTTAGCTTTTATTAATGCGGAGTTAAAAAATTAATTAAAAAAAATATCATCCACCCATTTTCGAAATATGTATGTATATGGAATTTTGAAAATTTAAAAATTTTAAAAATCAATAATATATTCTTTTGAAAATTTTGGTATGCAATATTATTAGTACTTATTTGAAGCTTTTGTGTAAAAAAATTCATTAAAATCAGTTAAACTGATAATGAAATAGTCGAAAATAAAAAAAAAATGGTTCTATGAGAGATAACACTTTTTAAACCATAGATAATTTTTTTTTCAATAATGTATGGTAGATCGTACAGATATTAGTTCGCACGTAAATTTTAATCAAAATCGTAGGATCCGTTTTTGAGAAAAATGAGATTTTCAATACCGGTTTTTAGACATTTGTATGGGAGGTACCGTTATTTTTGGTTATAAGAATAATTTTCATTTAAAATCTGTTAGATAATGTTGAAAAACTGCTGGGTGCCAAGTTTAATAAAAATTGACTTAGTCATTTTCGAATTATTAAGTTCTCAAAAAAAAAAAAAAAAATTGAACCTTTTTTGAAAAATCAAAAAAAAAAAATTTCAAAATTTTGGTATACAAAACTATTAAATCTTTTTTAAACATTCTCCATAAAAAAATTGATCAATATCAGTTGAACTTTTTATGAGAAAATCGAAAATAAAAAAAATGATTCTATGGGAGATACCATTTTTAACCATTTTTCGGAATTTTTTTTAAATGGTTGCCTTTTTTTTGTGGGCACGTTTTTGAAAAAAATGAGATTTTCAGTTGTTGTTTTTTAAAAGGAATTCGACATAAGATTATCAAAGACCCGCTGTCAGAAACACAATAAATTTCACGGTAGCAAACAGACCGAGTTACCGAAATATCAGGCAAATACTAATTTTGATAGAAAACATGTTTTTTTTATTTATTTGTTTATAAATATGAATGGTAGTATGAACCTTTAAATTGAAATAAAAAATTGAAACAAAATTAAAAAAAAACACAAAAAAATTAATTTTTTTTAGAGGACTTTGAATTAGTACTTAGCACTACTATTTTACTAAACAATTTGTTTTATACTGTTACTTGTGGTACCTTTTACAGAATTCATTTTATAACAACTTAGGTTTGATTTACACTACAGGTTTCATATCGATACAGTCCCGATAAACTCTAGCTATGCTAAAATCCTTTCATATTCGCATTGCCGCTCCAAATACTGCTCCAATTTTGTTTGTATTTATCTGTATTTTTTGTTCGCTCTACAATAATCAGATACAGATACCCATTTATTATCTTTTCTACTTCAATTCTTAACATGCACAAATTGAAGCAAAATGAAAAAAAATGGCGCCCAACTTTGTCCATGCAGAACTAGCTATGTAACAAGAGCCTATACAGAAACGTATTCATGCTGACGAGTAGGAGACACGACCAAAAAATCCAAAATTAATAAGCAGAAAAACATCACCGACCTAATCTATAGATAAATACACACATACATTCATACATAGATAAGTATGACTTATTTTTAAAAGAGCATAATATGTACTAAATATTAACTAATAGAATAATTCCACATTAAACTGTCTAGAGCTATTGCTACCTAGTTTATCAGCGATAATTTTTGGAAAATCTGATGGTTGGTAGCCAGTGTTGCAATAATTTCCAAAAAGAAATTTTTTTCATAAATTTCTCAAATTTCGTGGCCATTAAAATATCTTCTGAATCAATTCGTGTTTTTTTTTTATTTTTAAGGAGGCACTTACCTTGAATATGGACAGAGTTTTTACTTTCCGTTACATATTCTTGATCAGATGCTCAAAAAACCTCGAATCTTTTGAATGATAATGAATGTTTCTAGAAATGGAAGTTCTTCGTTTACAGCTAAAGAGAAAAATTTTCTTCGGAAATTAAGCTAAAAAGAAATGAATTTGTGTTAGTTTTAAAGAAGCAAAAGTGTTATCAAAATCAAACTACCATTCCGATAGAATTTCAACCGAGGAAAGTGGCCTCAACACCAAAGCATCCCAAAGCAAACGTAAAGTTACCACAAATGGCGTAGATCAGCAGTTAAGTCCTTAGATCTTTTTTTTCGTGCATCGCCAAAGTGAGAGTAGTATGTTTTTTTCAACTTATTTTTCTTTATACAGATGTGAGGCAGTTGAAAGTCATGAAATTGATACAACAAAGAAAGGCCTTCCAACCAAATTCGATTGATTGACGTCAGCCTTAAAAATCCTGCAAAAAAACGAAGCTGCCCGGAAACCAACAAAAATAAAATCTTTTCGTATTACTAATTAAACATTTTATTTTATTTACAAGAAAAGCTTTCGCAGGCAGTTGAAACCAACATGTCGTCATAAAAGTCAAGTACAGAGAAAAAAAAAATAATGCGAACAACACTTTTGTTCATATTTAGAATTTTTTTCGCAAAAACCTTGTGCACACAAATGAATCTCCACGGAAATGCAAACATGTCCTAAATATTTACTTAAGAATTAATTCAGCCACACATTTATCTAATTTAACTTATTTCACGAATGAATCTCGAATAGTTTCGCCACTTCGTTCAAATCTTGATAGGATTTGTTTTGGTTAATAATTGTTCTAGCGAGACCAACGCGATTGAATATATTCCAAAGAAGTATGCCTACTATCTTATCGTTTTGTAAATAGAATATAACTCCTTTTTGGTAGTCGTTTTCGCTGTCTTCTGTTGTTTGTTCTTGAGTTGTTATCTTTTGTTCGGGGCTTGTTTTTGTTTCTTTGGAAGTACCTTCCGCTGTGGGTTCTAAATGGTCCTCATTCCTTTTTTCGTCGGACTTTAATGCAAACACTCCGACTGTAGGCAAACTAGCTTCAGTCCTTCCGATGCCTTCATATCCAATTCCTGGTCCAAGGTCCGACCAGAACATACTCTGATGCTCATATGGTTTTTCTATAAACACGATAATAAAATTTTTTCTTTTTTTCTCTAAAACCCGATACTTACTTATTCCGCCTTTGCCAACCATATTCTCTCCAGCCAACCGACCAGATATCACTGAATGGTCATGATGCTCCAATCTTCTTCTTCCCAATAAAGGATCATAAAAGCATGATGCGTCTCCAGCCTTAAAGGTTACAAAATATTAAAACACAAAATAGATGTTAACTTCATGTCTGGTGTTAAACATACCACAAACAGATCCTGTCTGGCTTCAAGCTCAGCATTTACAACAAACCCACCCATGTCTCCATCTACTTCAAGCCCAGATAACGTGGCAATGTTTGTATTTGCTTCACACCCTACACAAACTACGGCAACGTCTGTGAGAACTGTCTGACCATTACTCAGATATAATTTTAACCCACTTTGTTCTCTATTCACTTCTTTAACTTGTACACCTGGCACGACACAAACGCCCAACTGTTCAACTTTCTGTGTCGTCCATTTGCTTAGGTACTCTGGTAGAACTTTAGACATGTTACCTGACTCCGGGTAGATCTGATTTATTTGAATGTTTGTGTCTTTGGAATATGCTGCAAGGGAACAACACAATTCACTGCCCAAGAATCCATTGCCAACAATAGTGATTGATTTTTTCTCGTCAACTAGCCTTTTTAGTTTCTCAAAATCGTTCGGTGATCGATAAAACATTATTTTGTCTTGGACATTTTTAGGAGCATTTTCAAACACTGGCAAACTCTTAGGTGTACAGCCTGTGGCCAAAAGGCATTTCTCGTATTGAATTTCTGTCCCATCGTCAAGTGTAGCAACTCTTTGCTTAGCGTCAATTTTTTTCACTGTATACCCTTGGGCTACGGCAATTCCACCATTTGGATTCTCCAATAGCTTAGTTGGATCAATGAAAAACTCATCTGGTTCAAAGAACAAACTGAAAATATATAGAAAATAAATTTCTGACCTACGTATTTTTTTATTAAAAAAAAAACCTTCTTTCAGCACCAGTCCACTGTTTAAAACGATAGTCTTTAGATACTTCACCAGGTTCAGATGCGTACCACAGTTCTTTTGAAAGTGGTGGTCTCATATAGGGCTTTAGAAATTCATTGCTTATAACAAGAACTTTTGCTTTTGGATCATTGGATTTGATGGCTCGGAATGCTGAAAAACTGGCAGCACCACCTCCAACAAGAAGGTAAGGCACCTTTTTGGGAAGATCACTGGAACTCTCCGGAACTATACAAAATTATTAATAAATTTAATGAATAATTAAATATTATTGTTAGAACAAGCAATAAAGTTTTGGATTGAATTGTTTTGTAATTAAGGTCTATTCGCTCAAACAAATTAAGATCTAAACTTTTTTAATATTAAAGAGCAGACTATTCTAGTTTTTAGATTTATAATTTCTGACAAAAAGAGTAGTTAAGCTAAAAAAAAGTATACGTCTATTTTATCGAAAAACATTCACGTTCTTATGATTTGTAACGTTTTTAATTAAAGAAGTTAGAAAGTTTCCATTTTTGTATTTTTATATCAATTGTTTGTTGGGAAAAATAAATCCAGTTAGGTACAGAAAAACTTGAAGATAATAGAAGTCAATTTTACTATTTCTAATTGGGCAAAAGAAGTTAAAAAATATACCATGGTCTGAAATATCAAAAGTATGAGTAATGGTTCCTGTGAGTCACCATCTTTTATTGCAACAGATTTTGAAATGGGATGAGAAGAGATTGGAAAATCTCATGAAATGCTAAAAATACATCTATTAAAATTTGTTCAAGTTAAGGTCAGATTTGAACAAAAAAAATACTCTCTATTGGATAAAAAAAAGTATTTTTTAAAACAATCCTATATACATTTCTAGTAATTAAATTTAGCCTCAACATGAATTTAGGAAGCTTTATCTTTGCAATAGGGAATTATTTCGGTACATTCTAGGAAAGAAACTTTACAAAAGCCTAACAATAAAGCGTTTTTTAATCAGAAACCATAGTTTCTTTGCAGTATTATTACATATTTTTTTCAGATTTTATACCACCTAACGTATTGATTTTAACAGAGCACTGGATGGAAACGAATACATTTATTATTTCGTCGGCTAAATACGTCCACTTTTGGCCGAAATTGAGATATTGATGCCATTTTCTTAAGAAACACATTCTGCACAAAATAGTTTAATCACATTTGTTCGTAGTTGTTTTATCGTAGTTGTTGCAGAATCGTAAAGAGAAAATCAGTTTTTTGTATGGAGCCTTATACAATTTTTTTTTGTTTTTTTGCTCTCCTGTAAAATTTGCAAATGTGGACTTAGCAGCTTTACGTATTTAGGCGACAATTTTATATTTATTTTAGTTTTATTGTTATTTTTTTTAAAATTAAATAGAGATCAATAGTTATAAAGTTAACAGATTTCGTGTAAACGAAGGGCCTTTAACTTCCGAAGGGAACTCTCCAGGACGTGTGCAGCCGATGCAAGGCGGTAAGGTAAAAAAAACAATATTTTTTTATTTTTTTGGTTTTATCTTCTTCGTATGGCTATTAAGTACTTTATTAATATTAGCAGCAACGTAAAAGTTAAAGGAATATTGAACCAATTTTATTTAAAAAAAATATATGAACATGTTAGTCATGTTTTCTAAGAAATTGAAGAATATGGCGGCCAAATATAAATATCCATAGTCCTCGTAGTGCTAAAGAAAAGTACCCCTATTTAACCTCTAGATTAAAATCATAAAATCACTCTCTACCAAAAACAATGTTTTTTTTTTCTATTTGCTCAATTTTTCCCTGTCTTTTCTTCAATGAAAGTAAACTGTCCTTTTTTAGGATATTATGTAATTCAGGAAAATACCTGTTCGAAAACAAAATCTACTTTTCAGAAAAAAGAATTATGATTCTAGGGTGTGCAGAAACCTAACGGACCAATAATGTTCCAATCAACAACACCAGTTTTGTATTCTAATTGTGTACCTGCGATTACCTTCACACAAGTTTTTCTTTCATTCATATTTTAAACATATTACTTATCAGACTCACCCCTTTTAGACGCCAATTTAGAACTATCTTCCTTCTTTTTAGATTGATCTCCACTTTGGCCACCTTCTCCTAGTATATACCATGCACCTGCACCGAGACCCGCTGCTGCTAGTGCTGCTAGTACCCATTTGATACTGGAATTCCCTCCACCGCTGTCGGATGAAACACTTTCAGAAGCTGATGCAGGTGGTGATTTAGGAATAGACTCCTTTGTGTTTTGTGTACACTTTGGCTAAAAGAATATATAATTACATTTTTTCAATACCGATTGAAATCATAATGTAGAAGAACTTTTTTAGAATGTTCTTTTTCATGAGAAGAGGATGACAATGATGGTGATGGTGAATCGGGACAAGGGCGATTATTGGGATAGTCAGTTTTCTTGAGTTTAGTTCGAGCTTCAAGTGCTCGTTTTTTTACCGTTTCATACAAGTTCCTTTTCGGTACAAATGAAGATACAATTTTAGCTGAAATAGATGAAAGTCTTGGATCATTCCATGAAATTCTATATAACCTAAAAAAAATTTACTTACAGTTATCGTGTAGACAAAATCTGCTTCTGCCGACAATCATCATAGCTTGACGACATGCTGGTATTTTGTAATTTAAAAGTCGGGTACATATCATAATGTTTATGGAATTTTTATCGAAAGTTTTATTTAGTAAATTAGAAAAAATGCCGACAAAATGTGAAACGAAATTAAGATGTCGATTTATTTTTTTTCTTGCATGTCAAAAATTTTGATTGGAAAGGAAAAAGTAAAAAACTCTGGAGTGACAGTTCAAACAGCTGATTAACAGTAGTTGTCAAAAAATGTTCACCAACACTACGTTCAGGGAGGGTGGATACATAAAGGGCCCCTACAGACTAGAGAAAGCCGAACAAATTTCAATTATTCAAAAAAAGTTAATACTACGTTTTCATTGGAGGCGAAATGAGGTAACTTCGTAAATTACAGAAAAAGTGTTTTCATTGCAAATTTGATAATTTCGTTTGACAGCTAATTTCATTTTGAATTTGATTTGACAGTTAATCAGGTCTATTCTTCCACATCTGTTATTCTGCTATGAATCTTCAAAGATTTTTTATAATTGGTATAAGTTCGAACTTTGTCCCCTGAGGAAACTGAGTTTCCAGCAACTTTCAGTTTATAGGTGAGAAAGGCAAGAAGTATGAGGGGAAAATGAAATCTCCCCGGTCAACGATTTGAGGATATTTTTTTGACATTCCTCTTCACATACACAGTTGTGTGTGTTCAACCAAGCTACTTTAAAACGAAACAGCAGGAAATTTCCACGATTTTGTTTCTTCATTTGAAAGGTACAAGTGATTTTTAAGGAAATTAAAAGAAAACTTAAAAAAAATCTCCGGCAACTTGTTTCCTCGTGTGAAAGGGGACTTAGCTCCAACAAAAGTATATTCGCTCTGTTGTTTCATCGAAAAATACATTTTATTTTAAATTAAACATTTGTCTATGTATTTATGTATTTAAATGTTATTTTCTTACATTACATTATTTTCTTTAAAGAGCATTTTGCAGTCGAAATAAAATATAAATATTCATTACTTAATACTTATTATATATGTGTTTTTTGATTTTTGAAGCTATCGGTCGGTCGGTGAGCGCTCTCACGTCCGACGGCAAAAGTTAACGAAAACTAAACGAAAAGTTCCACTTCGCAATTATGTGCGCGTCATATGAATTTCTTGTTTTCGCTCGGTTTCGTACGACCACGTACGATGGCTTCCGCCTAATCTAGTTCTACCTTAAAGTTCGCTAATGCAAACATTTCACAAGTTCGATTCGCCAACCGTAATAGTGGGGATTATTAATATAAATGCAATTTTTTGTCACACATTAAAAGTTTATTTTTTTAGAGGCAAGTGCTAGTTATAAATAGAAGGTATTTTTTTTAAATCAGCTTTAAAATATAAAAACAAAAAGTGTCATTCCTTCTAATATCCTATCATTCTCTATTTTAAGCTCTGATTATATTCTTCGTCAATGATAACCCGAAATTTTTCACACAATTTGCTTAATTTTGTCTTTATTTATAATTATTACTTAAAATTGTGTATAAGGAATTGTAGGAAAATATTTTTTTGTTTAATTTCGATATTATACCAAGTGATAACTTAAATCAAAAATATCTTAAAGTGCAGTGCGTCACAAAAAAAAAAGAATTAAGCCTCAACTACATAAGCCAAAAAAGTGAAAAAGTGCAAAAGTGAAAATTTTTAAATTGATTTTGTGATAGTTTTTCTGACTAGAAAACTTATAAAAATGATGCAGAAAGCTTAAATTTTGGTTTAAAAACAAATTTGTGTATTCTTTTTCACAAAACAACGGCGCTAGCGGTAAAAAAATATTTTTACTTTTGTACTTCAGTACTTTTTGGCTTATGTAGTTAAGCCTTTAGTTTCGTTTTTTTAACTTCTACTCTAACCCTAGAGCCCAGTTTATACCCTGCACTATGAAGAAAATTAAAGGTTGCCAAGCAACCATCCATCGGATCCAGTCCAAAAGTCGTCCATAGAGTACATGAGGACGTTCCCATCTAAATTTTCAAAAACAAATTAAAATTAATTTTAAAAATATGAAATAATTTATGGTATCTTACGGATTGCAGAACATTTTCTTGAGGTCAACTTTCTCTTTACAATATGGACAAGTTTGCTTCTTGCCAACAATGCACCATCCTCGGATGCAGAACTCGTGGAAAACATGATTGCACGAGAGTTTATAAGTGTTTTCAATAATACCTTCTTCTTTTTCACTTACAAACAAATGATTGCCACAAACAGCACACACATTTTCCTCAAGATGTCGCGTTGGCATTCCTAAAGGAGTATAATACTGAAAAGAAAACAAATCTTTTTTAAAATAATTTTTTGGTTGAAATTTTTTAAGTTTTCTTACACCAATATGGCAAGCCATTTTATCAGAACAAATCTCTGATATATCACGCCCCAGAACACCAATGTACAGTCCATAAAATACACAAAGAAGCCCTACATCCATCCATACATTGGGTGGCTGACTAAATATAAAATTGAAGCCTAAAAATGTTGCCATCATAATCAAATAGCCTAGAATGCCTAAGCCATAACTGAGCTTGTAGATAAAATAGAACCATTTGTAGACAAGTCTGCAAAGAATAAAAATATTAATTTTTAAAATTGAGAACACATAAGTTCAGTTAATAATAAAAATTAAAACCAAAATAAATTATCTACATATGTACTTTTATAGGTTTTTTAACTATTGAAATTTCTCAATCAAAAAGTTTGGTAAACGGAGAAAAATATGTAAAATAAAAGTCTACTTCAAAGACTATTTAACAAATCAGAACATAATACATTAAATTAAAGACATTTTGAAGTAACACATACCTACATTTTGAAGTTCCAATGATGAAACAGAAATTTCATTATAAAAACAGTTTTAACTTATCGTTTTCGTTTCGTATTTCTGTACTGTGCTATAACTCTAAATTTTCGATTGAATTTTTTCCGATTCTTTTAATGTCATTTGTCGTTTTTTTCAAAAATGATAAATATGTATGTATTTCTGTCCGCACCTCGGTCAACAGCCTAAACTACTGGAGTGATTGTCTTCAAGCTTGGGACTTTAGAGTTTTAAGTGGTTCTATAGATGTGGAATTTAACTTTTTAGCACCAAAAATAACGGTTCCTGGCATAAAACCGTTCTTAAAGAGGTTATTTATTTCGGAAACGTTACTTTGAATTTCTTTAACGGCTTAGCCGATTTCGATCAAAATTTGTATCATAGGGTAAATATATTATCTAGAGAACCGACTTCAGGGCTTTTTCTCTTTCACCCTACAAGCTACACTGAGAGATTTCCTCCACAAAGGTGAGCATGTATTAGTTGCCCAATTTTA
Source organism: Epistrophe grossulariae (assembly GCA_929447395.1). Classification (NCBI taxonomy): domain Eukaryota; kingdom Metazoa; phylum Arthropoda; class Insecta; order Diptera; family Syrphidae; genus Epistrophe; species Epistrophe grossulariae. The sequence continues at coordinate 2,474,255 of OV839566.1, forward strand.
AGTGGAACCGCACCAACACAATGACACTTTTATGGATTTTGCGTTGTTAGTATGAAATTTTGAACGGTTTTAACAAATTTTTTGCAGCTGGTACAATCCAGTCACTCTGGCTCTCATTTAAATTTTGACAATCCGAACATTGGATCTAGAGATATAAGCATTTAAAAGAACGCAAATCGGGTGTTTATTTTTCATCTTTTTGAGCTACATGGCGGCAATTAGTTATTGTATCAACAATTCACACGTATTCACGGACAGGGAATTTAAGAGTTTTCTCTTACTATGCTCAAATAGGTACTCTATGATTTATATAGAGAAGGCTCTAATTTAAAAAAAAAATCAATTTTTTTTTAAAGTCAGTATTTTGAAAGTGTTTATAATTTTTTTTAAAATTAAATTTTTTTGTTTGCATGTACATATTCTTAAATGTATGCTTATGTATATAAATAAATACTCAGAAATTTAGAATTCAAACGTATGACCCGATATTGTTGAACGATGCTTTCAAAGAGTTTTCTTACAATATTCATGTGTAAAATGCCAAATTCTGATGAAAATATCAACAAAATTGACAAACGACGCGCCTCTATTTATTTCCATAATTATTTCAGATACACCTTCAATACAATTTCAACATCAGTTACATATTTTGTGGTGTAACTTTTTCATGATTATCTTCGAAGTTAAAAATGGTAGGAAATAGATTTACCTGGGCGTAGTGCCTTCAATTGGCTTGCTTACAGCTCTCCTCATAACAAAAGCTGTTAATGACGAAAATATCAACCAAATAATGATGAATCTGTACCAACTGTAGAAAAACGATATTAATAATGGAATTACCCACATTGCCAGAAGGGTGACGAGCTAAAAGAAAGGGTTGATTAAAACCGCAAATCATTTCCACGTCACGTGGGCATTTGAATATCCTTACCGAGTATGATCTGTAATGACGTTTCTTCCATTCAACCATGATTACTTGCGTGAGAAAAAGAGTGACCAGGAGTATAATAACCATCTCCGAGTGCATAGATTCATGACCTTTGTGCTTCTCGTGCATCAGCTGATGCTCAGCCCTATGAATATATTTTACAATAGATGTTACATTGTTTGTATGCGAAACATTTTCAGCTTACCTCATCCTTTCTTCTGGTGTCATTTCATCTAAGGACTAAAAGTCACACAAATTAAATTAGCAGAAGAGATTTTTTGTAAGGAACTTACCTTGTTCAAGTCTACAGGCGCGTGTAATTCCGGAACATCCATGTTTTTTATTTTAATATATATTTATTGCTTGGTAAATGCGAGTTTTTCGATTTCGTTGTGATGACTAGAAATACAAGTTGGACATAATAAAAACATCCAAAATTAGAAAATAATAAAACTACATCCCGAAAAATACACGAACGCAAATGAAGAAAAATGTAAATATATTTTTTTTTCTTGTAGGAACTAGGATCTTTGAAAACGTCAAATTTGACAGCTGAAAATAAACCATGTCATGAGAAGATAAGGAAGTTTTTGCTTTCAAGGGCATTGTACAGTACAGTTTGAATGGAATCTTTGTCAACTTTCACACGAGAAAACTTACCGTGCTGATTTTTTCACACCAGCCGTCAGTTTCAAACAAGCAAACAAAAATAGGAAACAGCTGGTCTGAACTTGGAGAAAAGTAAACAAACGCCAAATATTTTTACAATATAAGGGTTTCCCCACACCAACGCGAATTTTCGGTGGCGACGACGAAAACATCAATAACAACACGTGGTTGTCAATGAAAACAACACGTTGTTATTAGCTGCGTTTTATTTTCCCCCAGATCCAATCCAGATCAGATCATGAAAATAAAACAACCCAGGATCTCAGTGACAACTTGTTATATACCCAACTCTTTTTTCGTTTTGTTTTTTTTTTATTTGTATACACCCGTTGTCTTTTTTCTTTACACTACTGACGACATTTACAAATTAAGGGTGTGTGTTCAAAACGGATTTGGAAATCCAAATCCAAAATAAAGTTGGATCTTGTGTTGTTTTTGTAATACATGTATTTTCGTAAGCAAATCCAATCTGGTTCGGATCTCGGGGAAAATAAAACACAGCTATTATTGTTTTCGTCTTCGCCACCGAAAATGTGCGTTGGTGTGGGGGAACCTTAATGCTTGTTTGTTTTCCAATAAAGCCTAGTACGCTGGTGATGCGAAACGAAAAATCCCATACAAAAATGACACAACGAAATCATAAACGGAAAATTTCGTTCTGCTTTTCGTTTTTCAGTACGCTGTTCGAAGAGCGAAATTCATAATTGTAGCAGATTATTTGAAGAAGTCTCCGCTCCTTTTTCGCACTGAATTAATTATACAGACTATTTATTGTGTGCGGAAAAATGACATTTGAATTTTATTTGTTCATGGGTTTCTCTGATTTTGCGTTTATATTTTATTTTATTTTGGAATTAATGAAACTCTCCAAGGATATTTTTCGTTGTGTCTTCGCAAGCGTTTCGTTGTCTGTTTGGAGATCACAGGAAATTTTCGTTTCGCATTAGCAGCGAAAGCCTAAAAAAAAGAAAGAATGAAAAAAAGGGTCATAAACGAAGCAACTGACGCAAACGGCAGCAATTCTGTCAAAATGTTGATGAGACAGTATTGTAGGTTTCAGAGCAACGTTTTCAAGTTGTATATATTTTGGAATTGGCTTAGGAACTTCAAAAAGTATTCTGCGATTTGATTCGTCGTTTGAAAGGAGTCTAAGTCCCCTATTACACGATGATTCTTTGCGTCTGACTCTTTTCGAACATAACGAGTGCGAAAGAGAAAAAAGATGAGACGGAAGACCAGCTGCCCTGTGAGTCGTGGGCCAAGTTTTCCGAGACTCTTTTTGACGTTTCTTTTTATATAACTTTATTTTGATGATTTTCAAAGGGAAATTCGATAAAGAGTCAGGCGCAAAGAATCATCGTGTAATAGCGTGCGATTCACAGGATGATTTTCAAAGAGAAATTCGAAAAAAGAGTCAGACGCAAAGAATCATCGTGTAATAGGGGACTAACCACTTTTGAAGAAATATTTTGTCGGTAATGCAGTTAAAAACAGACCAATGTAGCCTCCAGCTTTAATAGGAACAGTTATATTTAGACGTGTGTCAAAATTTTTGTGCAAAAGAAGAAGAAACACACAACACATCTCGCCCATTGATAAGCCCAGTGAAACAAACATAAATAAACAATAAAATAATTAAATAAACGAACCTTTCTTGTTATCATGGTGATGCTAATAGCTTTCGCGAGTTTGCTTACATAAATTCCAATCAATTCCATATGATTTCTTTCTGCATTCAACGAAATTCAGAAGAGCCATTCTCCATTCTCGAGAACGCAAAAACAAGTCCAGTAGATAGAATAGAACATAATAACTAGAAATAACAAAATGTGCATAAATTAAAACTCTCACCTTATAAGTTTCAAAGTCGATTGGTAAATTTAAATAACCATAGTAATGTGGATATTCGGATATCTTCCAGCAGCTAAAAAATACACCATCTTACCCTGGGTGATCCATGTTTGCGCTCATATATGTATTTTAAAGCAGCACTTTGTTTCGGGTGAAAGAATAGCTCTACTACCATCCCCCACCCACTTCCAACCATGTGATCGTAGTAGAAAAGTATTTACAGAACCCTATGGCGAGATTTCCGATGGACCCGCCGGGTTCAATTATACACAAGATTCACACTGTGAATGGCTCATCAAGGCCAGGAATGCGAGTCAATTTATCACACTAACGTTTCACAGCATGGGAACGGAATGTTCGTATGACTACATCTACGTATACGATGGCGATACCTTCAATGCCACTCTACTAGGAAGTTTTAGTGGACGGACGGAGCCTCAACGTCTCGTTGCAAGTTCAGGAAATGTATGTGTTCAATCCATAAATCTATTGAGTGAGGTAGTAGTTTTATTTTTACTTCTTCCAGATGCTGATTCTGCTATATAGTGACACAAATTACGTGCTAGATGGCTTCCGATCATCGTACTACATATCAAACTGTTTGAACAATTGTCACAACCATGGAAAGTGTGTAGGCCATCAGTGTGTTTGTCATGGAGAATGGGTTGGACCCGATTGCAAGGATGAAGCATGCCCTGATAAATGTGGAGAGCTTTTCGGGCGAGGGAAGTGTATCAATGGAATGTGCAAATGCGAACAGGTAATTATTATTGGCTTCTATTTTCATTTTTCTTTTTGGCTAGGTATATTCTGAATACAGCACAACTTATTGAAAAAAGCAAGACTGTTTTTTGTTTAGGTTTATTCTCTTCATATTTTAATAGACAATTCGAAATACCTACCACAAAACAACACTTTCTTTTATGTCCTTAAACAGAGTATTTAATGTCATTTCATATTACACATTCGTTGAACTCAAATTTGACATTTTTGAAGGGCTGATAGAACAGAACGTTGATGATTCAATAAATGTAGATCTTAGTCATTTTACACTTAAATTTGACTTGTTTTTTGATATTTATTTAAAAACCATCGACATTTCTAATTCCAGTTTTAAACTCTATATAAACTGTATCGATTTTTTGCAGGTTTTAATGTGTATAATCATTGGATTCTCCATGTATAACAGTTATAAGTTCTAGGTTTCTCAATGTATAAAAGTTAAGTTTTAATTATTTTTATACCAGCTTAACTCGTAAGCGGGGATGTTTCTGATGAATCTTGGACATTGCAGCTTGTTATTAGAGAAAAAATATTTAGAAACGGTTCAGTAGTTCCATAGATTACCCATGTATACAAACAAACAACAAATTGTACGACTTGTAATATATGTAGGTATAGATACTCGAAGAGTATAGATATATAAATAACATTTGAGTTTATTATGATATTATATATATTTCTCATGCCAACGAATTACTTACATTTTCAGGGTTATACGGGCAAACTATGCGACTTGTATTTTAATCCAAACGGCAGCAATTGGCGTTGGTTAGCTGCAGATTCCGATGGAATGACGCCAAGAGCAGCACACACCTCAGTGTATGTAGAAGAACAGGATTCTTTGTATGTATTTGGTGGATATGATTTAAATCACGTGTTGGATTCATTGCAGGTAAAAAAAAGTTTTTAATTCTTCACTCTTGTAATTATAAGTACTTCATAATTTTTAACTATTTTTAGATTTATCGTTTCAACACAAGCCAATGGGAAGACGAATGGGGGATACCTTTACACAATCGACATCACTTCTATCAACCACAAAAAATAGATCGCACTTTGCTTCAGGCAGTACTTTCAAATCGTAATGAAGACGAAGCAAAATTATGGGGTCTCAACAGTAATGTATCGTTTTTTACAAATGTTCTACATACTTTGGCAAAGAGCAATTTAAATCAACGTAGAACTCGATCCTACAACAATGAAACCGACAAAAATTTGTCAAGTTTTTTTGAAGATATTTTAGAAAATGTTACCGATAATAAGCCATTAGCTCGTTATGGTCATTCAGCCGATAATGTGCCAGGTGAGAAGAAGACTTAAAACAATTTCTCAGCACATAATCATTGTTTTATATTAATTCAATTTAGATGGTTTTATTATATTCGGGGGGAAGCTTGAAAACGGTAGTTTTTGCAATGACCTGTGGTTTTACAACACAACTGAAAGTGGAGGGAAATGGCGTTTGATGGCTAAAAATTCACTCATCACACCTCCAGCAGTTGCTAGGCATTCAATTAATCGGGCTGGAAAGTTCCTGTACCTTTTTGGAGGAACACTGGAAACTGGAGATTTTTCTTCAAGGTTGGTTCATTCTCATTTCTTTCGCAAATCATTTATTTAATTTCACGACTCTTTTATCTGTCTTAAATTCCATAACAAATCTCTTAAAGAATATTTCGAATAAAAGTACCAACACTTGACGATGAAAACGATGAGCAATGGGTTGAAATAAATCCTCGCGGTGGCAAGACACTCGACGTACGCTTAGCAGCTCATTCAACAGTTTACTATCAACATTCGAACTCGCTTATTGTTTTTGGTGGAATAATGACAAGTTTGGCGAGGTTTTCAAAACTTTCGGATCGCATTTACTCTTTCCAGTTAGATAAATTCCATTGGACTGAGATTCTTTATCCAAAAACAGCTCTGCGCGATACCAATATTCCACGAGAACGCGCATTTCATACTGCTACCATATCTGGCAATCATATGATAGTATTTGGAGGCTACACACATCGTCACAACAAAGAAGAGATCTGCTACGATAATCAAATGTATTGGTACCATTTGAGTTGTCACATTTGGATAAATCAAGAAGTCTCCAACGATAAGCGACCGTATCCCAAAAAGCAGGGCGTATTTGCGCATGCAGCTTCCTTAAGACTAAACAATTCGTTACTCATTGTTGGCGGATATCATGGCAATGTGAATGCTGATCTTTTTGCATATGAATTGCCGCAAGTGCTGAGGGTGCAAAATGACATATATAACCCGGAAAAATCATGCAGATTACACATTTCTCACACGGCATGTCTTTCGGATCCAGAGTGTGGCTGGTGTTCGGCGGACAGCAGCTGTTATGGGAGGACAATTGGAGCCAACTGCACAACTAATTTGCAAATAACGCGCTGTCCAGGGATTTGCCCATCACTTGGCGACTGCCACTCGTGTTTGGTCCATGGAACACAGTGGTCTTCTTCGACGAGTTATTTCAGTGTAGCTAGCAAATTGGGTTTGAATGAATGTACTTGGTGCGTCCAGAATGCTAGATGCCATCATCGAGACGACAACTACGGTGTTTGCGGAGAAGACACACCATCGCATACGCCTGGTTGGTGGGGCGATAAGGGCACCGAAATTTTAAGTCCAGAACAGTGCACCCATCTTGATCGTCGCCCAGGACTGACCTATATTAAATATCATTATCCTGTGAATCTGACAATGCCCGACTATGTGTCAATTGTGAATGCGACTATGGTGGATTTCGCCTCACCAACACCGACAACTCAGATGGAACACCAGTTCAGCGGAGAAATGCTGGCTCGGCTTACAGGATTTGTTAGACCGCCGAAGAATTGGGATCAAACCGAGTTTCAAATTTGTACCAGCTATTCCTCTTCGGTGCTTAGGGCAGGCCTAGGGACAACTTTGGACGCATTGGAAGACATATCGAACCAAACAACAACGCAATCTTTTTGCAAAAGTGTTAAGACTCCCAGCATGGATTTGCCTTTCCTGATTGACTTTCAGGCGAAAAGAAAAATTGGGGCCGGTAGTGTGTACAATACTTACCAAAAAAGTCAGATGGAACTGCAGCACTCTAGCCATGGCAATCTGAAAGCATTTACGTTCGAATATCTTGAACCCTATTTCTTTGGCGAATGTGAAAAATACACCAATTGCCTTGAATGTCTGACAGATGCCGCATGCGGTTGGTGTGATCTTAATACCAAGTGTTTCGCACGATCCATTAACGAGACAAAAGAGTGCGTTATTTCAAATGAGGAATCAACTTCGTGGAGATACTTAATCACTCAGCCAGGACAGTGCAAAAATTGTTCCAATTATATTTCCTGTGAAGAATGTATCGATACAAAGCTATGCGAGTGGTGGGCTGAAGATGCTCGATGTTCCCGACTTGGTAAATCACCCACTGGCATTCAGGAAATTTCTCAATGTCCAATGCCGTGTCGGCTAAGAAATTCCTGCTCGGAATGTCTTAATGATCGTGGTCGTTGTGTTTGGTGTGAAGCGAACTCCCAGTGCTTCAGTTTTGCCGTCTATACAAGTGAATATCAATTTGGAATGTGCCGAGAATGGATGGATCAATCGATAGTGCCGGTATCTGCTGCCTTCGAGACTCCCTCGCCCCTTGCTTCGAATTCAATTGGAAAACCTAAACCACAGCAGTGTAAGTCATGTTCCCAACACACCAATTGTTCGGGCTGCTTGAAAACCTTGAACTGTGGATGGTGTTTCGATAGGGATAATCCGATAGAGGGAGTCTGCATGCAAGGAGATTTCAGTAGGCCTTTCGGAAACTGTTCAATCATGTTGAACACGACTAGTTATGAAGAAGCTGAGTGGGCATACTCCCAATGTCCGGATGTAGATGAATGCGGACTTGGCTTACACGATTGCCACAAAGAAGCAAAGTGCACCAATACACATGGATCCTTTAGCTGCCATTGTCGGCGTGGTTATATTGGAGATGGTCGGCTTTCATGTATTCGCACGTGTTATGAGTCCTGTTCCCATGGGCATTGCTCCGGTTCCCCGGATTATGTGTGTAAATGTGACCTCGGTTGGACTGGTGACGACTGCTCTGTAAATTGTGGTTGCAATAACCATTCTACTTGTAATGAGCGAATCGGAAAATGTGACCAGTGTCAGGCGTGGACCGAGGGAGAGCGCTGCGAACGTTGCCGCCCTGGAAGCTATGGAAATGCCACGTCACTTGAAGGTTGTCATCCGTGTGAATGTAATGGCCATGGAAATCAGGACCGGGGGATTTGTGATGCTCACAACGGTGAATGCTTCTGCAAGGACAATACTGATGGGTTTAAGTGTGATGTATGTAACAAGAATTATTACGGTGATCCACGAGACGGAGGACAGTGTTATTTTCAATGCGAAAGCCGTGGAAGACTCAAATCAGCAGGAAAGCACGGCATCGGTTCGTATCAGTCGGATAAAAGCCCATGGGGTGGTGCTGAGGTGCGTGAATGCCTTTGGCTTGTGTCCCCAGAACCAACAGTCGCTGAATCTGACACAATTATTCAAATGGAGTTTGAGTGGTCAAGTTTGGTGATGAATTGTGACGAAAATGCTGTCTACATCTACGACAGTCTACCGGATCTAACAGGAACTAGTCAACAACGCCAATTAGTAGGCATTGTGTGTAATCCCTATACCTCTCAGCGTATAATAGAAGCCCATTCAGGACACTTGACGGTTCACTACAAACAGGGCGGGGAGAATTTCGGTTTTAATGCCATTTATAACGTTAAAAATTGTGGTGCCCGAACCTGTCTCGATCCGCACGTCTGTGACGACAAAGGCAAATGTATGTGTCCACCGGGGTACGTTGGATCCAAATGTGAATTACGCATATGTCCGAATAACTGTAATTCTGAGTCAGGAAAAGGATTTTGTGATGCACATTACGGTCGATGTCTTTGCACTCCAAATTATGGAGGGCCAGATTGTGGTGTCGCAATCAAAAACAATCTCCTTCAAGTCACCGAATTATTCAATACGCTTTACCTTAGCGATTCTTTAGAGCATTTAAAGAAGACAATTCCACGTTTCGGACATTCCCTGAGCGCAGACAAGCGTGGATCCTTGTGGATGTTTGGCGGATATTCACTTTCAAATGGTCCCCTCAACGACATCCGACAGTTTGATACCAAAAATAACACATGGGTGCAAGTTGCAGTGGAATCTACTCCCGACGCGAAAATGCCATTGGGTCGGTACTTTCATGCGGCTGAAATTTATTTGGCCAAGCAATCAATTTATATCTATGGTGGGTTGTCCCGAACTGAAAAGAACAAATTGGCCCGTGGGCAGGTTCTCGATGACTTTTGGCAGTTTTCAATTCAAAACCAACGATGGGACGAAATCGAGTTCTTCACCAATGAACGACCACCGCCATTAGCCGGACACACCTTGACGTTTATCAAGAAACACGACAGAGAATCGTTGCTTTTGATTGGCGGTATATCTTCAGAAAAAGTAGTCAATCAACTTGAACTGTGGGAGTTTAATTTGGATGCGACTCGCTGGGAGCGATTATTAGCTCTGGGGGTGCAAATGCCAGTTTTATATGGTCACAGTGCAGTATATCATGCGACGTCAAATATTGTATACGTTTTTGGAGGCTATGCCTCGGGCGAAATTCAAAACAAACTTTACGCTTTGAATCTACAAAAGATCACCTGGACAGAGTTGCCGGTTTTTAAGGAACTGAATAGGCCTGAGAATAACCTTCCACGTGGGCGGTATTTCCATTCTGCTGTTACAACAGAAAATTACATGATAGTGTATGGAGGCCGGACAAAGCCGTACAATGCCAGTGATGTTCTTATAGCGTATATCTACGCTTGCAATCAGTGGGTGCGCTTGACAGAAGACGTTGAAATTCTAGGCAAGCTGCCGCAATATACATTCGCCGAAGGTGTGACTATAGATCAAGACAACAAGGCTATTTATGTGGTGGGTGGATGGGACGGGAGTACACAGAGCCAGGTGATAAAAGTGGGACTCCCCGATGATATATGCCAGTTCTGGAGTACAGGGAAGTATTTATGTCGACACTACATGGGTTGCAGTTTTTGTAGTGTGGTGTCTGAAGAAGAAACGTCTACATTCTGTTATTCCGAAGGAAACTCCGATATTTGTGAATCTGCCAATGGAACTCTGATCTCCAATAATGGAGCTCTGTGTGATGACGCTTGGATGTCTCGTAGGAACTGTTTAACTTTCACCACTTGCACATCCTGCCTAGCATCGTGGCCAACGCATGCTGAGACTACACCAGTTTGCCAGTGGTGTGATGATTGTGGAAATGAAGGCCGCTGTGTACCCGTAGGAGTTAACTGCGACCGACAGATGTCGTGGTGCCACAAACACACAAGTGTCGGACTATTAAACCTTTGCCCTCAGCCACAATGCCATACTCTTACTTGTGATATTTGCCTTTCGAACGATAATTGTGAATGGGCGTTAAATGATGTCGGCATAACGGAGTGCATTACAAAGGATCTAATTGAAAAGAATCAGTACAAAGTGATAGGAACGTGCCCGCCAGCATGCAGTAATTTTAACAACTGCAGTACATGTCTGACGAACGAGCGGGAAAACCCAAAGGATTGCAGATGGTCGGCTATGCTCAATGCGTGTATATCTCCTGGAACACAACCTCTCTTCTGCGCTGGTGGAGTCTGTGGGTTGGTGTTAAGTTCCAACGATATTGAGCATTGCCCAGAGCCATGCGATGTTTATACTCAGTGTGCGACTTGCTTGAAACACGCCCATTGCGGCTGGTGTTCGAAGGACGGGGAAAATGGCGAAGGTGTCTGCACGGAGGGTTCTCTGGAGGTTTCGCTAGGAAATCAGTCAGCCCTGACCTGCGAACTTGTCTACCCGACCGCCAGTAATAGTTCATTGATGAATCTTTCAAGCACCCTCACTTGGAACTATGTACAGTGTCCAGCTGAGAATGAGTGTAGTAATGGACACCACAATTGCGATCATGTGTCAGAGAACTGTACCGACTCTCACTTTGGCTACCAGTGCATATGCGCTAAAGGCTATCGCCAGGAAAATGGTTCTTGTGTGCCAGTCTGTTCCCAGGGGTGTGTAAGAGGAAAGTGCATTCAGCCGAACAAATGTGAGTGTTTCTTTGGTTACGTCGGTGCGAATTGTAGCATACAGTGTCAGTGCAACGGCCATTCTGATTGCGAAGGACCTGACAAGCTAGATTCTTGTATCAAGTGTCACAACAATACTATGGGTGCCCAGTGCGAGAAATGCCAACCGCTTTTTGTTGGCAATCCCAAAGAGGGCAAGAACTGCGTACCATGCTTGGAATATTGCAACGGTCACACCGATGTGTGTGTCAATGCTGAATTCGAAGACTTCAACATGACCAGAGCGGAGTTGGAGAAGATTTTACCTCAAGGTCCTGAAGCAAATGCCACCTGCTTGCGATGTAGCAACTTCACTAATGGCAGTCGATGTGACACTTGCATTACTGGCTTCTTTCGTGGTGCAGAAGATTTGCACAAAGAGTGTCGACCCTGCCAATGTCACGGGCATGGAAACATTTGTGATCCAGTAACTGGAGAGAAATGCAATTGTGCAAATAACACAGAAAGCGACGCCACTTGTACAGCAGGCGGAGGAAAGAATTCTGCTCAAATGTGTTGGATGGTACAATGTTCGAAATGCCGCGATTCCTATGCTGGCAACCCTATGGATGGACATCAGTGCTACAAGCAAATAACGGTTGAATCGAGAATGTGTTTTGATGCTAAACCGATTGGTAAGTCCTTTTCTAAATTTAAAAAAAAAAAACAAACAAGTATTTCTTTTTCATTTTCTTTTTTGCAGAAGAATGCAAAGCCAAGCCATTGCCTTTAAAACCGGGTCAGACTGTGTTCTTTGTCATACAACCCCGTTTCATGAATGTCGATATTCGGATACTTATAGATGTAACCCAAGGAGAGTTAGATGTGTTCATGTCACCCCAAGACGACTCTTTTATCGTTGAAAACAACGAAACCACTGGACATCATTCTGTGTTCTTAGACAACCGATATCGATGGGTATCTAGATCTCATCTTTCCTACCCACTTAACATCGCCCAACCGAAGCACGATAATGTCACCATCAAAACAGTGATAGGTGAAAATAAACCATTTTGGCCACCGCACATACATGATTGTAAGTCTCTGGGTGGAACTGGATTCTACGTGAAGGACAAGCATGCACGAGAATTGAGCACACACGTTACACTTCACCAATGCAATACCTTGCTACGCCTATTTGGCCTGAAAAACCGCCTTGTTCTCACTTTGCCCCAGAATTCGCACAATTTGAGTGCAACGCGTTTCTTTATAGCTCTGCGAGCGAGCCCCGGATCAGATCAGAGCTATGGTTCTATTGTGTTCCGACAGGATCAATTACATATCGATCTATTTGTATTCTTTTCAGTTTTCTTTTCTTGTTTCTTCCTCTTTCTGGCGATATGTGTGGTCGCCTGGAAGGCTAAACAAGCAGCAGATCTACGACGAGCTCGACGACGCCACATTGTTGAAATGCTCCACATGGCCAAGCGACCATTTGCATGTGTTTTCCTCACCATGTGTCACGACAACGAAAGTCCAATGCCATTCACACGTCGCGGTCGAATTAAAGTTCTCTCATCGTCTTCATCGCAATCGGCAAGTCCTCTAATAAGATTGGTGGCCATAGAGCCAACGGCGGATAACTATGCTGCAGTGGGAACTGTGTTTGTCAGTCTTCCAGGCAATCAGAAAGCACCCAACACTCTAGCTCTAGGATCATCCATGATTCTGTTCCCTCGACAATATCCCCTAAACGCAAGAAATGCGCAAAGGAATCGACGTTCCAGCTCTCAGCAGCAACTGCCCGTTAATTGAGCATACTAATTAACCGACTGATCATTTTTTATACATAGAAGATACCTTAATCTTCTATTTTAGTTCTTATTTTATACTCTTCTAAAAACAAACAAACAAACACAAAACAAAACGGAGGTGGGAATCTCATCGTTAGGAATTTTTGAAACATGTTTACAATAAGAAGTGTTCTAAACTATCCGCGATAACAATAAGTAACATAATATTAGCAATGAATGTTGAGTGTTAAAACAAAAAAGTAAACCCTTTAATGTGATGAAACCATTTAACCTATAGGTGTTAATAGTCAATGTATAGACAAATTGTGTATTTTACTGGTAGGAGAATGATGAACATAAAAATCACATACATTTATTGTTTAACTAAGGTCGAAGTATTCTCTTAGTTCCTGTACCTGTATCAATATGTTGAAATTTATAAATTATACCTCGCTACGGCGGCGATTATAACCCCCACTCCCCTGGAAAATTGATGAGCTCGAATATTATTGTTTTGTATTATAGAAGATTGGTTTTTATTTACAATTACCCATAATTTCATATTATTTTTTTGGTAATGGTGAGGCATTAATTGTGAAATTTCTTGTAAGATATTATTTTTTATTATAGTCAATTAAAAAAAAAGTTAATATACATATGTAATTATAATTTAAGTTAAAAGCAAAAAGTTGAAATGCACCCAGCTATATAAAATGCAATATGAATGAATGTGAATCTTTGTATTGTTAGAAAAAAAACTATTGTACATTTTTTTTTTTAATTTAAATTTTCAATTTGGCAACTATTGAATCTGTAATATGCTCATTTAGAAAATCCATTTTAAGTGGAGATCTCAAAAAAGGAATCTGTATTTTTGGTTTATATATACATACATAATTATATTTTTACTCTTTTGTCAAAATGTAAACTTTTAAAACTTTTTTTTTTGTAATTTAAAGTGTTGTAAAATAAATCAAAAAATATATATGTATACATGTATATCCTACACATAAGGTTGAAAAGAAATAAAGGTATAAAGAGTAATGTGAATAGACGTAAAAAGTGTTGTTTTTTTATTTGATTCGATTCGAGGTTTTAAAATCACGAAAATCCATTCTGTACGACGTAAAGACTCTGTATGAAGTTTAGGTCGGTGTAATGAACCAGTTCTGCGCAGAAAAGATTTTAAAAACCTTGCCATCCCAGAAGTTCTCCAACAGAACAGTTTAAAACATTTTCTGCACCTGCTAGCTTTGTTATATGAAGAAAAACTAGTACAGAACAGAGACCAGTACAAGTATGTGAAAACAGTCAGAACAGAAAAGTACAGCTTTGTGTTGTGGGGTTGACCGTTACGATTATCAGCTGTGGAATTTCAAAATCAAAAGCTTTTTTAACTATAGTCTGTTTGCAATGATTTTCAAAATGAATTTTATATCAATTCACACATTTTTTTATTTTCTGATGTTGTATTCTCTATTTTCAATTCAAAAATCAAATATGTAACTGTATTTCTTTGGTAAATTTTGGCTTTTTATTTTGCCAAACACACACATCACCGTATAGCTCATTGTTAAATAGATTTTTTTTCTTATAATTAAAGTACTATACCTATGCAAGTTTACTTCTTGATTTAAATTACTTTATTCGTTTAAAAAATCTTTTTCGAGATTTTAATCAAACGCGACATTGCGCTGATAGAAAAATGAGGAACAACTTAAATTTTAACCTGCTATGCAATCATTATGAAAGAGCATATTTATCTCGGAAATAGCTAAATTTAAAAATATATTTTGGATTAAAACAAATTTATTAAAAGATTTTTAATCAGACTTAATTAATCAGACTTAAAAACCAAAGTGTGATCGTACATAAGAACATTAATAATCCTGTATTTTATTTTATTTGTATCGAAAAACATTTTGAAATGCAATATTCTTTAAGTATTTCTTCCTGTTAAATGATAGATTGTATCTACATACAGAAATATTTTTCTTCAGCATTGTAGGAGCCCTTTTAGCCAAAACTAGATTTTCTTTAATGATTTTCAGATTTGATCAAAATCTCGATTTTTCCGAATCCATAGGCTCTATTGGTAATAACAGGCAAAATTGTTTTCCTCGGAATATTTTATTAATTCTTTGCTATTGATAATCTTCCTCGGAATAAATTTTCTTCTGACAAAAATTTATTCCCGATACGAATAAATTCCGAACGAAACTTTCGAGCATTATTCACGTTCCCATAGTGTTTGTAGGATTCCAAGGGAAATATTTGTTTGGGATAGTCCCCAAGTAAGAAATATTAACAGTAACTTTCGATGGGCAAAAATTTTTATTGCTAGCATACTAAAAATATTTAAAATAAAAGGAATCCATTCGTTAGAATCGCGAAGAAAAAGTCTAAAATGACTGCGTGAAAAAAATAATAATTTTCGTATTTATCTGCATTTTTTTCTATGGGTACCTACATGACATTATCGCATTATGTCATGCTTATGAGGCATGAATAAATACCTACATCGTTTTTAAGACTATCGTTATTTTGTCGCTGGTTTTTGTACTTTAATAATAATTTATATATTTATAATAAATGTAGAGACCACACAAATTATTTTGTTTGCTGGTTAATACTTTATTAGTTGTTCATCTTCTATTACATTTGATAATACAAAATTTAGTCATATTCAGCTCCTATAGTTATGCTTATTTTTCCTGACAGCACAATGGTTTGGTGGTACCATTTGTTTGTGTCTATTATAACTAGAACAATATATAAATTAAGCAGAAATATATTGAGACTTCTAGTATTTCTATAGTAATATCTTACTTATATCTCCTTCGTCCATAACAATTTCCATACGATTACACCAAAAGTAACACTCGGGCGGAGGCATTAAAACCCATTTCTTACTTCCTGACAATTGAGCCTGCCACGATGGCAATCGAACATTATCCACCTTTATATAAAAATTTTTAGTGATTGTTTAATAAGCAAGATATTTAATCATAAGTCATAACATACGTGCATATGAGCTCCCAATCCAGAAGTTCCCATAAAAATCCAATCAACCGCATTATTTTCTGATGTTTCAGGTAGAAAATACGGACGTCCATAGTGCTGTCTTAAATGTTCCGCTGTTTCAGGATTACAATTACTCCAACCGAAATACCATGCTTTTTCACTTGAGTCAAAATATTCTGGTGGATTTTCTAATGCTTCGAACAAATTTCTAAATCCAGATTTGTAGGGAAAAAATTGACAATTCAAAATTTTATGTTTACGTTTTGCCAGATTGTAAGTGTCTTTGAAATACCAAAAGTCAAAAGTCTTTACGAAAAAAATTAAATATTATTAAAATTTAACAAGAAATTAAATTTAAAGTACCGTTAATGATGTCCAATTTAATGTTGCATCTGTTACAACCACAGGAATGCCAGAGTATGCGAATCTCCGCTCAAAATCATTACTGGAAATTTTTTTGACTTTTTGAATGTTCGAAACACCTTCACAAAATTCACATTTAATAGGTGGCCTGAATGCTTTCCGGAGGTTATCGGGAAGACCAATAGAGCACTATATAGAATTTTTTAGATTTTATTTAATCACATCAGTTCATCTTGTAAGAGTTAACGAACTCTCTTACCTGACTGTTATTTGAGTAAAACGGAAATAATAACCATATAACCGATGCAAGGATAATGATTATTAAAATATATAATTCCTTTTTACTTAGATGAAATTTATGTTTTTTAATCAAATGCTCTGAGGACTTCAGGTCTAATGGATTAATTTTTTCTGCCTTGCACTTTGATAAAAGTTCAATAAATTGAAGAGAAGCATCCTCCATTTTTGGAAAAAAAGAACTCTCTAACTCAAGTACTAAACGAAGAATGATACAACTACGTAGATGAGCCATAAGGCCAACCCTTGAGTATCTAACAACTTTCGTAAGTGTGAATTCAATTGAATTGGAAGCAGTCATTTAACACTTCATTGGTTCGCTTATCAAACAACCACAGACTTTTTTTCTCTATTTTATTTTGTCTTTTTATCGAGTTTAGAACACATCTGTTATCAATTTATTTCTAATAAAAATGCATTCAAGTTTCTTTCTAAGCCTTTTGTAGTTGTAGGTAGTTATGGTGTGGGTACAAATGATTTGGTTTATTGTGTTTTTTGATTCGAAGATGGTAAGCATATGGAAGTAAATTATGAGAGCTGCACCTTTCGTAGAATTATGAAATGTGTACCTAGTGTTATTTATTAGTATCAAGCTATTTAATAATTATCTAGCATACAATATACATATGTACATATGTACATATAGGTGTGTTCTACACAATATTCACATAAAATAGTAGAATTATATAATTATAAAATATTCTTTAATTTATTGAATTTTTCAGTAGAAAAAAAAAATCTGAATTAAAAGCTTCATTTTAACATATCATTTTAAATTCCGATTTCTTATTCAAAATCTAACTCCCACTACTCGCATAATGTGCACGTTAGAAAGTTCAGGAACTTGAGAATTGGTATAAAAACTAATTATCCATGCAAATGCAATATAGGTACTTCAGCGGTTATGTTCCTTCTATAATATATTTTTAGGTAGGTATATTTTTTCAATAATTAGAAAATAATGTGAAATAGTTTATTTTCGAATTTTCTTTCAAAAATTAAAATCTTTTTCCAATTCACATTCATTAACATTATTCTAATGAGTAGTTAATTGACGTCTTAAATTGAGCAAAAAAAAATCGTTCAATTGCTGCGAACGCCGGGAAATCGATAAATTCGGATCATCAGCATCACTTGCAATTGCAGCAGTGGCATTTCACGTGAAGCGGACAACGGAAAAACGGGTGGGTCTTGAAAATCGTTAATTTTTAGGATATTTATACTTTGTGTAGTTCTTAACATGTAGGTAACTGAAAGGATTTTGATTTTTGAGGCCTGACGTTAGATTTATATGGGCTTGTAAATTTTCGACAAGCTATGGGGTATGATCTTAAAGCAATGTGTTGCTTAATTATATAAAGAGATAGAAAAATTGTTCCATTGGTGAAATATGTGACAAATTAGATGTTCTTTTCAGATATGACATCAAAAACCGTAAATTGTTTTTTTTTTGTTGGTGGAAAACCGGAAGTTTGCATTTCAAATCAAATTTTAGATAACTTGGACCCTTTTGATATTTTTTTTAGATTTTAAAATGTTGCTTATGTATAGTCTTAACATTACATACCAAGCTTTAGAGTGAAACCGTACTCGGTCTAATTCTAACCTATTGCAAGTGCAAAGAGAGCACTTGAAATTGAGTATTAACTGCCCCTATCAATTCTTAATAGTATCTATATTGAAAATCATATTATCAGTTTTTTACCATTTTAAACATTTTAGCTGGGTTGCAATATGTTGATATGACAATCCAGCCTTTTTAAGCTCAACAATAACTTTGCACATTGCCGGTGTACAACTCGTGCCGATGCCTATTTTGAAAACTGCCTGCTTAACGGTTCTTTGGTAAAAATAAACATTTTATATGAAAATCTATTTAATATTCACCTTTTATTATAAAAAATGCCGAAATGTTCAATTATTTTTAATTTAAACTGAATAGTTTCTAATTAGTTGACCACCACAGAATCACATTTTAAAAATAAAATCGTAACGGTTTCTAATATCCGGATGATTTAAATGTACTTACTCATATTATTTGACAGAGGAAGGAAGAAAGATCATAATAAGATCGAAATATTGGTGTGTTCAGAAAAATGAGATCTCATAGAATTTTCCAACTCAAAAAGTGAGCAAGCGAATCCAAGATTTTTTTCCTCAGAGTTTTGACAGCGAAGCTGAGAAATTTTGCTAAGGAATCCTGTTTAGGTAACTGAGATATCATTTTCCTGAACATGCCTATTATTTGATAAAATACAGCAAAATAGAATCGTTTCTAATTACATAGCTGTCAATGGCTGTAGATTTCATGGCATACTTTGAATGAAAGTCGGCACGGGTTCCTATAGGTCTACGAAGCTAATATTTTGTATATGATCAGGTCTGAGAGGTACTCAAGAAATAAAGGGATATGCGTTTCAAAAAACAAAAATATGGGACACCCTAATGTACATATATGAGTAAGCATCGATTTTTTTGTGATAACTGATTGAAGTCAAACCCATTTATGATTTCAGAATAAAGGTTCCCCCACACCAACGCAAATCTGCCGAAAACAATAATATGTTTTTCTTTTTCTATGAAAGCCAATACAGAACTATGTATTATTAGATATACATAATGTACTTAAATACATATTAAGTAATAACAAAGGTTCGTGTCAAGAACTTCATTATACAAAAAAAAGCTGTTTATATTTATTAGTTTAATTTAAAACAATTTATATTTTAAAACAATAAGCAGAAAAAAAAGTAAAAACAACCATGACCTTCACCTACAAATATGTTAGGTGTCTGACAAGTTAAAAAGAAAAAAAATTTCTTTTTCGTAATGGATTATTTAGGGGATAATAGGTGCACCGGCACCGATAAGTGAGTATAAATGAGAACAAGTGCGAACAGATTTTTTGAAAATTTTATTAAACAATTCTGGGATATTTAGGTAAAAATAATGCAATGCCTACAAGGGCGTTATGTCGAAATTGACATTTTTTTTTTAAATATTGAATGAAGAAGTTAAGAAAATTTTAATAGTAACACGTCTTAATGAAAATAAAAACAAACGTTTTGCTAATCATTTACGTTTGAGTTAATTATAAATACCATAGATTCGTTAATTCGTGAGTTTAAATTTCTTATTAATAAATACAAAATAATCGTGAAATATCAAATTAATATTTATGCCCGGCAACGGGCAAAAAACAAAAACTTTCAATTTAATGATTAGAAATTCTAGTTTTGTTGGATATACATATGTACATATAGTTCAAACTAGACATTCGTCACGAAATCTGTGTAAGATGAACTTAACTTAGCAAAAAGGCCCTGACTACTCACTAGTCAACTGATGAGTCCAAGTGAGATCGCCGGGACGAAACGCCAAATTATGTAGGACTTAAAGGCCGTTAAAAGATATTTTGAATTAATAATTCAACTAGTCCAAATAAAATAGTGCTTAGTCTTCTAATTGGCTGATGTATTTCAGTAGTATACCCATAGAATTTGTATTACTAGTATCGCCCTGTGTCGAAATTCGACATTTTTCTTTTTTAATTTAATTTTTTTTTCAATATGCACAGTGCTCGACAGTGCAAAAACAAAAATGATCCACAGTGTGTAAATGAGTGTCTCAAGTATATTCTGCACATCTTCGCAATTGTGGCTTTCCAACCAAATAAAATTTATCGAAATCGGTCAAATACTTTTTGAGAAAATGGTACCACAAAATTTATTTAAGGCTATTTATATATAGATTAAAAAAACCTTCTTATATTAAACTAATGTTTATAATTTATTATTAAAATCTAATCAAATATTTTAGAATTCTTTTGTTTATATACCTACGTACTCCATTTCTACTCGAATTGTCCACTGATTTTAAAAACAAAAATATGTAGGTATGCAAAATTCGTTTTTTTGTTATTGGGAAAGCTAGAAACGTAAATTTAAGTAAACTTTGAGTAAACTCACACAACTGTGAACTGCAGCGGGGAAGGGACACTTTATGTTCATAAAAATATTTATGATTCGTTTGAGAAACCGAACCTTCAGTTTCTTACTAAATACCTACAAAATTCAATTTTTTTGTATATGTAGTTATGTATATGTGAAGGTATATATGATTGTAAATAATATTTGAAAAAAATGTCTCATTTTTACCCATTTTTCTCTACTTTCTTAATTTTCTTTGAGAAGATACCTTTAGTCACAGTCAAATAATTAATCCTCCTTCATTCGAACCTTGAAGTCAAATTATACGATAGGTTGGTAGGTATACCTACGTAAATTCTTCATTTAAATGTGGGTTTACACACTGCACGTGTGTTTTGCATGCTTCTCTTGTTTCTCATAGTTCCATATATACCATTCGCACAAATAAATCTAGAAAATCAATAAACCTAAGATGGTTTCGATTTCATAACATAAATGAAAATTATGAAAAAAAATAAATAAATATTTTTGTATACCCTCTTTGAACCTTGTGTTGTTTTCTTTTTCACGTTTGCGAGAAATTTTACATCTCACACATAATGTTTCTTCGCATACTGTCTTATATTATTATAATTTACATTTATATTATAAGACACAAGATTGAACAAAAATATATTTTTTTTCTCTCAATGATAAAAAGTTACGAAAGCATGAGTAATCCGCATTTATCTACCTTTCCTACCAACAAAAATAAAAGACTGGAAAAGCGATGCTAAAAGATCTCCACACACAACAAAAAAAACCCATGTGTGATGATAATAAGATACAATAAACGCTCTCAAATACTTAGATCCACCTTGAATTTATCACCTGCTTAGTATACTTATAATTATTAAAGAGAGCAAAACGTATACCTCGCTATCTATAAGTAAAGACTTAAAGCTGTATTTAAAGAAAAAACTCAGTAATCCTACACTGTTGACTACTAGAATAGGGACTATCGTCTACTCCAATTTTCTCAATTAAAAACCAATATAAAAATATAACAATGACTGGTTTTGTTGACATATGTAGATATGTACATAATTATGTATGTATATATATATTTAACAAATAAAAAAATGTTCCACGCGAAGTAATTGTACAGCAATCAGAATTGCTTGGAACAGACTTTTTTCTCATTAAATAGAATGATAATAGCTATTTGAAAAAAATGTAACCACTTTTTAACGTACATAATTATTAACTAGTGCAGAATTCCGAGATCTCAAAGATTTCACTTTCTAAGAAATTGTAATAATCTCGTAACATCAAAATCTCGCAAGTCGCAATATTAAAATCCTACGAACAAATATGTATCTCGAAATTAATAATCTCTCTATGGCAGTTTCCCGGCCACCACGCTCAATGCAATTTGGAGCGGTGAGTACTGTATTGAACTCGGTAAATATTTAATATTTATAACGCTATATAGAATATTTAAAAATATATTATGCAAACAACCGTGAAAACCTTAAAAGTTATAAAATCTTGTATTAGTTTGCGGTAAATCGTAAATCCACATGACCCGCAGTGTATAACCATAGAAATCAATTAAATTAAACTCACGCTTACGGTTACGACTTCTCTTTAATACAAACAAAAAACAGGTAAGAGAGTCCAAGTTCATTTTGTCTCCCATAATTTTACATTCATACCTGTGCAGCATAGTAAATAATCGTTTGGTTGGTATTTCTTTTTTAATCCGATTGTTAAGGCTTCCAATGCGCATACTATGAGCTGGCATTAAATTGTGAATGAGAAGCTCAGAACAGAACAGAACCGAAGTTATTCGCGCTGAGAGAACAACACACACCACCTGGGGAAAAGTCTATTCGGCTCGGACTACAGTTGTGATTTCGGTTTGGGTGTGGTATAAGGTATATCGGAATTCCGTCAAGATAAAATAAAAAAAATAATTTAAATTCGTTTAAATTAAAAGATAAACTGTGTCACTAATTAAGTGGATCAATATTTTCTTTGAATACTTGAGCAAAATTAAATCGAGAAGAAATCGTGCGGTATGAGTGATCTAGTGAGTGACTTCCAAAATGGTCAGCGAGATATCCGGTTAACGGAAGGAAGTGATCATAAGCCGATAATCAATAGTCCATTGGATGTCGAAAGTGGTACCAAAAGAACATGGGTGAAATTCGATGATGAAACAGAAGAAAAGAAAAACAAAATAAATGAAAATAATTTATCTAATGCACTTGGGGGGGAACAACCCGTCAGCTCAGAAACACACTTAACAACAACAAAAACATCACTGGTGGAAAACAAGTTATCTCCACCACCACCATCACAAAAAAATTTAGCTACGCCAGCAGTGCAACAGAGACAGCGGTTACCATTGCCCTCTTCTACTCCGATGACGACGACGACGACTTCTCAGATAACTTTAAAAACAAGACCGAAATCTCCTGTACAGGTAAAGTTGTGATCGCGCACCTGAATAAAAGTCAACATCTTACACTTATGACAAATTGTGTCTCTATTCTGTTTGTTTTTTTTTTTCAAAGAGAAAGTGTTTTGTAAACAACTCCAGAGTCAGACATATTATACAAAATGCCAAAATAAAATTCAGTCATATTCTGACTAATTGGTCAGCATCATGTGATTTGGATAAATGTTTTTGTTTTTTGATATTGAATTTGTTTCGATTGCAGAAGTTGACAAAAATGTGTGACTTTTAATACCAGTGCGCTTTAGTCATGAAGTATTGATATCATTAGATGTAAGCACACACCCTTTGCTTTGGCTTATTCAAGCGGATCCCTTTAAAAATGTTTCTATTTTATTTTTAAGCTAATCGCCTATGTACGAAAGATTAGAAACTGTTTTAACTTTAGGAAATTGGAACAACTTTGTCACGTGTGTATTTTGTTTGAGTTACAAAAAGGTGCAAAAACTTGCAGCAAGATGTTTATACAGAAAGGGCAATGATTTACATATACATATGTACATATGTATTGTATATGTACTTAAATTGTATGAGTCTGTTTCAGATTTTTTTTTGTTTAACTTAAATTACTTTTCATCGTGTACAACCTTTGGTGATGTGAAAATAGAGCTCATATAACGTTTTGCTGATTTTTTTTATAAAAGTTAATGGGAAATGATGAACCTTAAACCATTTTCGTCGAAAATAAATCAAAAAATGGTTACTGTATAGATATGTACATACATAGTACATTATATGTATCTACATACTGGTGTTAGAGTCGAGCTTATTTTGACAATGTTTGAAATTGTTTTATTATCAAAGTAGGTAAATGATATACAAAAATTCAACGCAATATTTTATTCAAATAGTTTAACTCATACGTGCCACCGAGTAGTTGAAATTTTTCATTCTAAAATACACGTGCATAGTTTTAAGACTTTTGCTAAAATTTTGAAAAAATTTAATAACTGATAGGAAATTCAATGCGAAGTATGTATAAAAGCCTATTTCTTTTTTTATAAACAATTTGGGGTTTTCAGAAAAATAAGATCCCAGAGATTTTTGTCACTCAAAAAGTGAGCAAGCTTTTTTCTTCTTGACAGCAAAGCTGAGAAATTTTGCTGAGGAATCATGTTCATGTAACCGAGATTGCTAAGAGAGATTTTCCTGATATCTAATAAATTCGCCTCTTCAGAAAAATGAGATCTGACAAGTATTGCTCCGTGAGCAAGCGAATCTAAAATTTGTTTTTATAAAGTATAGCTTCTAGCTAGTTATACGACAATAAAACTAAGAAATTTGGGGATGGCGATGGCGAATTCTGTTCATATTTCTGAGATTATTGAGATCTTTGAGGCTTATTTTTCTGAGCTATGGCTTTGTATTATACCTATAGTATCTTATTAGAAATCATTAAATATTTGTTTTTATTTTCAAAGCCTAGCCATAATAACGACAGTGGTGCGTTCTTTTTCTATCAATTTTTAACTATTGTTGATGTTAAAAATAATGTGAAAATGTCATCGTTAAAAGTGTTACACTGTATTACATTTACATTTAGGAACGATAAATGTTAAAAATATTGATTCAAAATAGCTTTTAACGGCCTTTAAGTCCTAAAAAAAGCTATTTTGAATCAATAATTCAACAAAGTTCATTAAAATAGTACTAAGTCTTCTACTTGGCTGATGTATTTCATTAGTATACTATATAAAATTTGTATTATTAAAAAAACCTTCTTGTTAAAAACATTGTTGATGGAAAGGGGTTGGAAAAAAATCGAAACACATTTAGAATGAATAAATAAAATCAAAGAAATTTTTTGATTGCATCAAATTTTATTAGAAACAATATTATGATCACTTAACTGCATGTCTACAATATTTAAATTAAACTCGCTTTAACTTTATCTTTGTACAAAATCGAATCACTAACGAAATGTATAGAATTTTGTTTCCATCCATAATGGATACAAATTCCTTTGTACGAAATCTACCGGAATTGAAAGATTAAAAATATCAAAAAAAAAAAAAAAAAACAACACGCACCAAAAAATAATACATGAAAACAATTACAAAGTTAAAAATCGGCAAAAAAAGAATAAATTATTTTGAAAAGAAATGCAAAAATTAAAATAGTTCCAAATTGGAAGAACGAAAAGTAAACAAAAGATCGCATCACAGGTATTCACGATTCGATGCAACATTGCCTTGTAAAATTGCGAATTTTTTTTCGAGTGTGCGAACGATTTACATATGCACAATTTCTTTCGTTTATGAACGACGAACGATCGCTTTCGTTTCGTTTATTACAGAATCTGGCCCCTGAATAAAAACACAATAGCTGTGTTTTATTTTCCCCCAGATCCAATCCAGATCTGAACATGAAAATAAAACAACCCAGGATCTCAGTGACAACTTGATATATACCCAACTCTTTTTTCCTTTTGTTTTTTTTATTTGTATACACCCGTTGTCTTTTTTCTTTACACTACTGACGACATTTACAAATTAAGGGTGTGTGTTCAAAACGGATTTGGAAATCCAAATCCAAAACAAAGTTGGATCTTGTGTTGTTTTTGTAATACATGTATTTTCGTAAGCAAATCCAATCTGGTTCGGATCTCGGAGAAAATAAAACACAGCTAATATTTTCACAATCATAATATGTATATATGTATAAGCTGGTGCAACGAATTGTCGAGATTAATAATAATATTAATATTATTATAACCACGCATTTTTGATAAAAAAAATTCAATGCGCGTATGTTATTATGTGCATATTATTACAGATTGGTTGATTTCAACATAATAATGAGAATGCCGAAATTATAGCCTGATCAAAAATGTATACCAAGTATAAAAATTAACAATTAAAAAAAAATTACATAACCAGTAAATCCAAAAAAACTTATTGAGAGTATTTAAATAAAATTGTTATTGAAGTTTTAGATTCTCCAAAATGAATTATTATATACAGATAATTGTCTTAATGAGTTTTTTTCTGATGTCAGATTGCCTCGTTTGCAATTCACTAAATTTAAAGAACGTTTTATTAAGTAAATTTGTATACATATGTATACATTAATGCTTGCCGTTTATCTATTAAAAAAATCAATTATGTTTTGCACGTTTTTATTGACAAGAAGTAAAATAATAAAACAAAAACTTAAAAAGTCAAACCCAAATTTTAATATTTTCAAGGTTATTCGATTTTGATATACAAATGTACATATTAATAGAAATTATTTTTTTTAACGTTCAATAAAAAAGCGCCCTTTGAGACCTGGTCAAAAGATGAAAATAAACTATGGTATGCCAGCGACATGGTGCAGTTCGCTTGGCTTCTATATAATAACGTGGTGCGCTAACCGTACCGTCGACGATTCTTGGGTTGTTTCATTTTTTTACTTCCGAAAATATTTAATTGAAAATTATTGTATTTACCTAATAGGTATTTAATAGGAACTTATACGCAATCCCCCCGTATACGCGAGGGATGCGTTCCAAGAAAACACCGCTTATACAGAATTCGCGTATGCGGAGACTAGAAAGAACCAATAAATAATAGTAATGTAAGACACAGAATCACACAATAAGATCAAATTGCCGAAATATTCTTGCCAATCTGATATGCCCATTTAAATAATTTGAAAATAAATGCAAGGAAAAAGTTTTTCTTGATACATATTTTCATTTTTCATACCGCGAATTGTTGTTGAATCGCGTATATTCACTCACCGTGTATGAAGAGGGAGTTTCGGAAAAACTTAATCGCCTATAAGCGAAACCGCGTATGAAAAGACTGCGTAGGTATATGGAGGGTTCAGTGCATATGTATGTAAAGAAATTAATTGAAATTTATTGAATGCGTTAACAAGATCATCGAAAATAAAATAAAGGTCTAGGAGAAATAGCATTAACAAACGTCTTTGAAAAAAACTTCACTATATAATCGTAATATTAAGTTTTATCAAAATCCCGAGTTGCATTTTTAAAGAATGAATAACTTGTAATATATAATAACTTTAAGGTATGACATACTAAAGAACATTACTCATATATTATTTATGGATTTTTTGTCCCTTAGAGTTATGCCTCGCCACAGAGGTGGCGTTGATTCGATCATTAATTAAAATTTAAATGTAATAGAACTAAAAATTAAGTATACGCCACAGTCCATTATGACACAAAAATTTAACGTAATGGTTTTAATAGTTTTATATTGGTACATATTGTTAAATAGTAATGACAATGGTGCAGTGGATGTAGTGCTTTACTGCTAACTTAGATATACAGGATTCGCGCACCGCTTAAGGCAGCTTTCTTTTCTATATACCTCCAGTTTTAACTGGACACCACCAGTGCAATTTTATGAAATGGTAAACACGTTATTTCTCAGTCCACTATTCTAAAAAAAATTCTTTTCTTCCTAACAACTTAACAATATTTCTTCTAACAGAGGGACCATAAGTCTTACAGCCATCGCATATAGTTAAAATTATTTATTGTTATAATTCGGGTTCAATTTAAGATAAAAAGCTATTCAAAATGATATCATTTATAACCGTGGTCCTTTTGAAATAACAAATGTACTCCTGAGCAGATAAAAAAGTGCAAATAAAAAAATTCTTTCCTTTTCTTCTATTACTTCTTGGAAATGTGGTTGCTTTTAAAAAGCCGTTTTTCTTACTTCTGTGCGTTTCTAGGAACACCTTATATAAAATATTTTTAGCAAAAAAATATATTATTTTAGTATTTAATATAACTAAAAACTACAAAAAATATTTAGTTTTTTTTATAAAAATCCATTTCTGGGTATTTAGTACGTTGCAACTATTTTTGTTTTGTTATCCCTTAAAATCTTTTTGCACTTTTCTTCATAGGGTATTTATTGATCGAAGAAAATAAAAGGAACTTACAAAAAATAATAATTTTATAATTTAGAACATTTTCTGCCATATTATGTCAAACTCACTGGAGTTAGTGCCTTTTTCTCTACCAACATTAGAAAATGGTTTTCGTTATTTTTAATTTTCTCAAAACCAACCTAAAACACATATCTACATCCATATACATACATAGTTTTAAACGTTCAACTATTTAATGAAAGCATTTAATACTAAAATCAAAAATAGTAGATACTTAATGACGTAAAATTTTGAAAAAAAAATCGGTCAGAAAATTTTGTTTTGATTCTTTTTCGCATTAATGCGTAAACTAGGATGAAATTGATAATTGATACAACAAAAGTATCTAAATTTCTTTGTTTTGTATTTGTTTTAATTTTATTTTTCTTAAAATCATTTTTGCGGTCAATTAGGGAGAGACGTTATCAATTTCGTCATAATTTTGTTAAAAAATTAATTATTGCGAATAAGAATTAATTGAAGCGTTTGGAAGATGAAGGTGCTAAGCGACATTTTGAAAGTTCTGAGTAATCAGCATTTAAAGTTTTTTACCTGTAACTTTTTTCATAAAAATAATAAAAATTCCATAAGGCCAATATTAAGTTAATACAACTCAATTGCTTTTAAATTTAATAATCCTCTTTATTGAAAACAAAGAACTTTGGAGATATTTACAGTTTTGTGTACTTAAAACCTTTATCCACAAACTTATTTGAATATACTCAATTAGTTTTTGCATAAAGGTCTTAAGTGACAAATTTGACTCCTATAATTATTTATTTTTTTGACAGTTTTTTTTCTTTTTTTCCCTTAGGACCTGCTGAAAATGCATTTGAATGGAACCATTGATGTTCTACTGGGATGAATTCTGATCTGATCTGATCTTTTAGATTTTTAATTTTTCCGCAGAAAGCTGTTTGATTTTATTCTCCCTTGGCAAAAAATCTTGATTTTCGTTGGGGCGGTTATTGGTTTTTGCTATTATAATCTTTACTTAAAGGTGTAGACTCCTCGTAGCATTCTTTGTAAAGAAAGGAACCATACTCTTCCACTCGAATCCCCTTTATAGAATCCCTGAATTGAACTTTATCATTTGATACGTTTTTTGATGAATTCTTCACGTTTAGTTTTTTCTGAAGTTCATTCAAGGTTCGAAAATGATTTTGCATGTTGATAACAACTGTAGCTGTGCACGTGCGGTGCATTGCCGTGTAAACCAGGCCACATACCAGATTATTATAAAATTTTTGCGAAATTGAAAAGGGCAAAACCAATATTAACTATCGGAAAAAGTCGATAAGGGAAACACTTTGTTAAGTAATAGAAAAACAAAAAATTCAATTTTAATTTTTAGTTTTACTACCTGAGTAAGTGAAACTTAAGTGGCCAACATGGGAGACTTAAGTGTCACTTATTCCGATAAGTTAACACTGTGAAATTGGGAATTATTTTTCCATATTTGGCACTTAAGTGACACTTACTTCACTGTGAAACTGGCCAAGTGTATAAGAAAACCGAAAAGTCAATATTAGGTTCACCGCAAAACTTTAAATAATATCTCACGTTTTGCGATAAATTGCCAAACCTGCCTGCCTATAACTCTTACTACGACACCTGTGTCGCTCGTGCGTTGTGCCTTCACGGTGTAAAGTATTGGATACGATGTTATTTCCTATTGGAAACAATACTTTAATCTCAAATAAATGAAAATAAATTTTGAATGAAAGAATGAAAGTGATAATTGCATACATAGCAAATATCATGTTCGAAATGAAACGTTCAGATATAATTCGTTTTTCATATAATGAAGGGCTTAAGTGCGTTTAACACCATCTTCCACAAAGTTTTTCAAAGACACTTGCTTATAGCACCTTCATCTCTTTGGTAAATAGGAATCTAGATGCGATACAGACGAGCAGAATCAGATGATACAGAAATTTAAGTTTTCGAATAAGATCTCCATCTGCAAGAAACACTGAAAATTTAAAAAAAAGTGTGAGTGCCGGGACTCACGGTTAAGATGTGTAAACATCAACATTCGTCCGAATGCCTCATAGACCGAGAGCCTACATCAAATTAAGGGTGTGGATGATAGCAAAAATTTATTGGGAATTTTAATATAGATCTTAACTTTTCATAAGCAAATTTGAAAATCGGTAATGATGCATGGAAAATGCGTTTTTTATTTTACCGACAAAGGCCCCAACCACGCTTATAAAAAGTTAAGATCTATCTAAACATACCAGTGAATTTTTGCGATCACTCACACCCACAAACAGCAGTGGGCTCTTAGTCAATCATTAAAATTATATTTAAAAATATTTTCCAGTCAATGACCTTATTTCGTCCATGTACTATAATATGGTCTAAGCAACCAACCACACTTCAACCCAAACTGAACTCGACTTTTTGATTTCGTATATAAACACTCAGCGTTTAGTTACTGAGCGTACAAAGCGTTGAACGCACTCAATTTCCGTGAAGCTCAGAACAGAGATTATGGATAATTCGTAAGTCTGCTATTACACGATGAATCTAGTTGCATGCGCCTTCTTCGAATTCTTTTTTATTTCGTCCGCTGTTTCAAGCGCTATTACACGTTGAAAACAAAGTCATGAATCTAATTTGACAGTTCTCTTTATTTTTTCATTTTCGTGTTGGGCTGTGCTCAAACAATTAAAAAACGTTTTCTGTTTTTATTTTTGTTTTCTTTATTTGATATATTGAAGAAAGAAAGGTTTGTGTGCCTTTAAATGAATATCAGTCAAGAAAAGCAATAATTTATTTTATTTATGTTGTTTTTAAAGATGAATTTCTCATTTATGGAAAGCCTATAAGGCTATCAATAACAGTGCGTTGCATCGAAATTTACGCTTTGAACAAAAAAACCATATGAAGCAGAACAGTAAAAAACGGACAAGAGAAAAGAGAAACGTCAAATAGTTGCATCGAAAATTTTACTCACGCGACACCGGTCACTTTTTTTCCGTCTCATCTTTTCGATTTTTTTTTCTCTTTTGCACTTACGTAGTTCGAAAAGTCGCATGCGTCTAGTTGCATCGTGTAATAGCAGACTAATCTCTGGCTCAGAATCAAAATCACGACCACGGCTATAAGATAAGAATCACGACTACAAGATACGTTACGTTTTTTTTCACCCTACCGCCAGTATAGATGTTTACACATCAAAAATCTATGGAACTGAAAGGAAAACTGCTCTGGTCTCAAAGCAGTCATGTAATTGAAAAAAAGTAATGCAAAGAATACAAAATACGGATAAAGGTAGCTGCAAACAAACGTGATAGCGGTGGCGATCACGATAAAATTGTGGATGCCTTACACATAAATCAATGAAAGGCACACATCTACACGATTGAAGTGTGCTTTGATTTTTATATGAGGCATCCACATTTTTATCGTCACCGCCATCGCGTTGGTTTGCGCGTAGCCTAATGCTAAAGAAGCGTTATAAAGAGTCTCGTAAATCTTGGCCCACGACTCACAGGGCAACTGGTCTTCCATCTTATCTTTTTTGTCTTTCGCACTCATTATGTTCGAATAGAGTCAGACGCAAAGAATCATCGTGTAATAGGGGCTTAATATATCCTCTAAGCAGCCAACCAAATTTCAACCCGAACTGAACTCGACATTTCGATTTCGTATATAAATACTCAACGTTTAGTTACTGAACGTACATATTGTTGAACGCACTCAATTTTCGTAAAGCTCAGAATCACGATCACGACCACGATCACGATTACAACGTTACGTTACGTTTTCTTTTCACCCTACCGCCAGTATAGATGTTAGGCATGGGTCAATACTAATATTTTGTGATATTACCTAATACTAATATATTAGTTAACAAATATTATAATATTTAAAGCGATACAAAAATATCACTAATATTTTCCTGATTTAAGAGTGTTCTGTTCAGGAGTAAAAAAAAAAAAATTTTTCAATAGATCATAGAATTGACGATTTAAACTTTAAGACTTAATTATTTTATAATTATTTTACCAATCAATACTTACATTTCAAAAAGACATTTCTTGAAAGAAAATAAGTGTAAGTTTTAAAGTTCAATAAATTAGTTAGGTACTTTTACTTTTACAAAACGGTTTTTTGTACAATTATATACCAAAAGGTGAGCACTTGGTACATATCCAAAGTTTAATAACTTTTAAGTCATTTACCTCCACTTACGCTTTTTGTTGTTAAGTGATTATTATAAATAAAATACTATAGATGTCAGTAGCTACTAAATCAGATATTTTTATTTACATTTAGAAACATCATTTTTTTTATCTTTTCAGGCTTAAGTCTCGACCGTCGGTCAGATATAAGCTCACCTGACTTTGAGAAAATTCGTTCACATGGAACCGAAGTTGCTATTATGCAACAGTGCTTTTGATAGACTTTAGAAAGGTTAGGAAAGGTATTCCGCTGGTTCCGCCACCATTCACTCGGACTATCATTCCGTTTAGCCATTGTATGATTTATATAAAGCTTTACTTCATCAAGAGCTTCTACTCTTGAAGATCTAACTGGTTGAGACATTAATAAAATCGTATGGGTCTATTCCCCCCGTTAAGTTACATGGTCCAATTTTCTTAAAAAAATTCTTAAGAGAAAAAAAATGTTTAAAATCAACGATTACACCTATAGTGACAATACAACACCATGACAATACAACACCATTTTACACTATAATGCATACTCTGAAATCCCCTTTTCTTTTTTTTTAAATAAAGTTTTAATGACCGGTTTTTGAAAAATTAAAAAAAAATGAAAAAAAAAATAATGCACTATTTTTGTTTATAAAAAGTAACGGTCTTTTCAAGTCTTAGTCGAATACTCGGAACCGGATGGTTCTAGGTTCGGTTTATAAAATTATAATGTATAGGTAACCTGTTGTTGTAAATGTTACTGTTGTTTTTAAATAACTTTTTTTCTTTTTTAAGTTAATTTTTTTTAGAAAATTACCCTTACGGTCTAAACTATACGATTTTACATAGTACGATTTTTTCATGTCACGCGATCCAACCTACACGCTTTATCTTTTTGTCATATTTTAGGTGAACCACCCTGTATATTCAATCCCAAAATTTGTTGTCGGCACTTTTCTTAAGACTAATAGGTCCATGTATGCACACAAATCACATCCGCCAGAACCATTGAACTTAATAATTTAAATATTTCTTACCTGTATGAATTAGATATAGGTTATGTAATGTTTTTCTTGAATAAGGTTTTTATTTTGTAGCGCTTTCACTGCAGGTATTAAAAAAACATAAAATTAAATTAGAATATGATCGCTGACAATTCTGGCATAATTGCTTGACACTCGTTACGACAAAATAAAAAAGGAAAAAAATTTATCATCTACCTACTTGGTTAATTTATTTAATCTTAAATGCAATCAAAAATAATACCTACATTACATACATACTACCTACATTAGTGCCAAAAATTACTATCCTTCACTTGTTCTCACCTGATCTTATATAATTTATTGTTATCTTTAGGTAAACACCTACGTACTAATTATATTTTTTATTAGCAACAGAATAATTCAGCAGTCAGATTGAAATTAAATTTAAAATTCGATTCAGCCTTTGCAAAGTAAAACAACAACCAAGATATATTCTGTAACTGTAAGAAATAATTTCCTTGTTGCATTCAAAACAACATAAGTACTGCCATTCCATACATATTGGCCCAAGAACAATAAACGGTTCAAAAAAGTCAACAGCTTTTCATACTATTTGCACAAAAAACTCAAGTGGCAGGATTGAAGTAGCCCAAGCTACACCTAAAAACAAAAAAAAATATTCACCAAATCACCCCTCAAACGCTTTTTTCTCTATTCATTATCTATTGTTGTATCTCTTTCTGCATACCTACACTCACACTGCACTGATACTGATACTAATATCTTAAATAGTTCGAACTTCGAAGTATGATACAAAAATATTAGCTTCGTCTTCGACCGACAATGATCCTACGTCCTACCTAATACCAAAAATATTATGGTACAAAAATATTAGGATACACAAATATTAGGCTACAAAAATATTAGCTTCAAACCTAATATTTTTGTATCATAATATATTAGGTACTAGTATCATTGCCGGCTGAAGCGAATATTTTGGTATCTCATAGTATTCGTATCAGTTTTAGTTTATATCAGATATTCAGATTAGCGGCGCGGCGGCTGGCGATGACGAGCGAAGGTAAGAAAGAGATATAGGAGTAGGAACAGGAGAATGCATTTTTTTGTTAAATACAAAATGAGCTTAGAATGAAATCGGTAGAAGGTGCGTTTGGGTAGTTTTAGTGTAGGGAGAAGTTAACATTGTTGTGTAGGGAGAAGTGAATATTTTTGTGTAGGGAGAAGTCAATACTTTTGTGAAGGGAGAACTTAACATTTTTGTGAAGGTAGAAGTTTATTGGGTATTTAAATAAATATCGGAGTATTATGATATCTATGGTATTCGTATTAGTGATATTGAATATTTTCAAATATTAGTAATATCTTAGTGAATACTAATATATCAGTCACATCCCTAATAGATGTTTACACATCAAAATGTCACTTTGAACCTTCATCTTCCAAACGCTTCAATTGAATTCAGAGGAAATATGAAAAGCTTATGAAAACGTTTTATTTGTTTTTCAATTTTAGAGCCCGCCCAATATTTTATCAAGCATCACACCAGCTGTACTAACTACAGAGAGTACACACGTTAATTTAAACCATGCATCTTCAACAACACCAGAAAAACCAGTTCCTCTCTCCAACATCACAAACACAAACAAAACCACTTCACATAATGCAACATCACAAACAGTGCCCAAACATGATGTTTCTGTTCCAACAAATTCCACAATGCGAACCATTGAACTTTCCACAGGCACAATTCGCGAAGGATTTGGTAAAAAATAACACTTTTGCTATATGTTAACCAATTCAATATAATTTTTTTGTATTACTATAATAGCGAACGGGGATGTTATAGTAACATTGCTTCCATGTAATTCCAAATGGCCTTGGGTAACCCCCGCAATATTTCGCCCTGAACTGGTACCAGAAGAACTGATGGCCCAAGGACTGACTGTAAGTTACCAACAAATTTTGACTATGATTATAGCTGAAGTAACTATTTTGTTTTTTTTTATAGCTAACTGTCGAGGAATATGTCAACGCAATTGAAACACTGGTTAACGACTACCGGTTCACACTTTACAATATTTGCTATAAGCGCATTCTGGTGTGTTGGATTCTTTTTGCATTTTGTGTCCTTTTGACCATGCTGTTCTCAGGACTTCAGGGAGTCGCTTTATTCTCTCTGGGAGTTGCTTGGTTATTCCTAAATGCATCTGCGATTTTTTTATGTATGTGGATGAAATTACGACTGTCACGTGGCTTAGAAAAGTGTCTGGCACGAGTAAATAAGCAGCTGATCAAACACAAAATCATACTCGTCCTCGATGACAGGGGAAAAATATCATGTCACAAAGTTAATTTGTGCTTTTTATACTTTGATTCCACACAATGCGTTGAGTTTTTGAACAGTTTCTTGGAGCATACTGAACAAAATGGACATAACATTCAAGCCGGATGGGAAGCGAAACTTGATCTGGATGTGAATGACATAGTTATTCAAGGAAGCAATCCAACAAGACTGTCAAGAAAGCAGGTGAGAAAAGAGTTTTGGCTTTAAGAACTGTTGATTGTTGTGTCACTGCAAAGCATTTTTCTATTTACCTATTATAATATGCTTCATGCTTTTAAAGTAAATGAATCATAAACCTATACTCCTAATGATTTCGTGGACGGTTATATAAGAGTTGGATAAAATCGATTTTGATTTTGTCTTAACAACTCGTCACGTTTCGTAGACGACACTTCTTCTTATGGATATGGAGCTTAAGATTTTCGAAGACTGAAACTTAAGAACTCAATTATAATTTATATACATAGCTTCTTAAGCAACCATATTGGATTTTTTTTGAATACACCTCATCTTAGGGCAACAATCTTTAGGTACAGTCCATAACATTTGAATAGCCTCACACTTTAACTTTCTAACTTTCAACTGTCTTCTTCTGTCACTGTCACTTCTTTGATGTGTACTAAGAAAATTTATTTTTAAAGACAAGGTTAGAGAACGATCTCTGAGATTAAGACAATTTTTTAACAAATTTCTTAAAGTTAAATAAATTTTATGTGCTTCTTGGTTTGCAGTCAATAAAACGATCATTTTATAACATTTGAATAGACTCAATTGATTTTATTCCTATAATTTGGCAGCGTAGGTCTCAAAAAGTTATCAGGAAGTTTGTATGTTTTGTGATTTTTTCAATTTGAAAGTTTAAATGGGCAGACAAAATTCATTAACGGCTACAGAGTTTGCCAAAACAGAGGCAAACTCTGACGAAACGTTTTATTGGTCAGAAAATTGATCAAAGTCTAAAATTGGTATGCGATTTTTTTGAAAAAATCCATTAATGTAGACAAAAAAACTACAAAGAACGAACTTTTTCAATTCCATCTTATTTATCATTACGAAAAATGATAAGCCCCCAAATGCAACCGCACTCTCTGAGCAAATCAAGACACGGAGCTGGGTTAGAAGTAATCCGAATGACCTTAAATCAGGTTATCAGAAATGCCGGACACCTAAATCAATTTATCGTTTCGTTCTACCTGCCAATTTGTGACCATTAACTTTTTCTCATCTTGAATTGCTCGAAACTCTTAGCAAAAATAGATGCACTTATTCGTATTTTAGGTTCTGAAAAAGTAGCATCAGACAACTGCTGAAAATTCTCAGAAATGATAAGTCACTGGCGAGTGGACTACTTGATGTGCTCTTATGTATGAACATTATTGTACAATGTACAATGTAAAAATATTAAAAATTTACAGAGGGTAGGAACAAAAAATTCCGTGAACAAGTTGACAGGTATATAGGTGCCTCACAGCTTGAGGCCTCTATAAAACATAATTAACTTTAAACTAGCTTCTAAAGTTATCCAATCAGAGTTTTTATTAATCTAGTTTATTAACTATCTACATACATAGTCCCTATCAACGTAGTTTCGAATTTGTTAAACATAATAATAATATAGTTAGTATCATTAATTAGATAAAACACTCTTTGATAAATATTTTTTTACTATATTAACAATGTAGGCAATTGCACAAGAAATATACCTCAGCTATCTGCAACGATGGGGTAAAGACTTCCTCAGAAGGCGATTGGATTGGACCGTGCAAGAAGCAGGCGTTCACGAAACCCCACGGCATTTGCAATCTTCAATATGTCCATGCCAATACGAAGAGGAGGTTTTACGAAACAAGATAAAGACCCAAAACCAAAGAAATCAATGCTGTGGCATAAATTGTTTAGGGTGTTGGCTCTAATTAAGAAAAAAAAAAGCGCTTAAAGTACTTAAATTTTATTGTGAAAAATATCTTTTGTTTTGTTTTAAAATTATATTTTAGTAGTATTACATAATAAACGCATATATGCATTTCAATTTTAAAGTGTTTCTATTCTTAGCTTTGCACTGTTATGTTTTGTATTTTCTTAAAAGTTTATTCAATTTTTTGATTTTATGATAGGAATTTGGATGTCGACTTTATCTAAGGTATGCATCGCGATGGGGTTACGATGCTTTAAATGGCCTCATAGATGTTTCTCCTACCCAACCTGCTCGACATTGTGCAAAATATAGGTGTCCCTGTCAATATATTAAAGAACATATTTCTTGCAAACCTCAAAGTAAGTATTATATAATATGCATACATACATATAGTTAGTTAATATGAAAATAATAAAGGTGACTTAAAGTTAAAGAACATGAAATGGTGAATCTCATTCATAAGGCCTTGCTAATATTTAAATTTAGTTAATAGTTAAACGAATATCTCAAGATTACAGAAAAATCACATACTATAATAACAAATATAGTCTCCAGGTTAGTGACTAGCAAGTCGTTAAAATTTAATACACGGAAATCCATGTTTGAACCTGTACTACTAAACAATTGAAATAGCATTTTAATGTAAGTGCTGTCGGTTGTTCTATTTTATAGAACGTACATAAGTATTTAGTACACTTAAATTTACACTTATGTTATTTGTCGATTTGGATTGGTATATCCATGGTTTGGTTTCAATCTTCATATACAGTCAAACTTCGATAACTCGATTTACTATTATCCACAATAAAAGTTCGACTTATCAAGACTTCGAGTTATCCAAAATGATTATCAAAATTAAAACAATTAAACAATTCAATATTTGAAATACATATGCATAATGCCTACACTTTTTGTGCTTTATTAAGTCTTATACGTTTTATATTAATGTACATAAGTTGTTACACCATACACAAAATTATTGCATGTATTTAGTTATTTGGGTCTGAGAGTAGTTTTTTTTATTGATTTTTTTTTCAAGAAAAAGGATTCTAATTTATTTAAAGCTGCATAAATTTCATCTGTTGTATCGTCACACGTTTGCAAATATAAATTAAAATTGTCAAATGTGCTACAACATGCTTCGAAGGCTGTTGAATGAATTCCTCTACCGAAGTCTCGTCTTCACTTTCTATATCAATTGGAATTATTGTACATAGAATTTTATACAAAAAAAAACCAAGCAATAACTATGTACACACATAAATTAGAAAATAATGCAAAAATATTGAAATGTTCACCGCATTAAATAAAAATTTTCTGTAGGTACTTACAACTTCTATATTTCTTAAACCTACTAATATTATGTGTAATATGTAGGTATCTCGTTTTCAAATGAAAATTCCCTTCAAAAATTCGAATTTCAAAAATGAATTTTTTCTCACTAAATGGGAATTCCCCTAAAATGTTCGACTTAGTTGATGCATATGCCATATTTTTTGTTCGAGTTATAAAGAAAATCGAGTTATAAAAGTTCGAGTTATGAGGGAAAAAATGTATCAGATTTGAACTCTAAACGCTGCTGCCACATAATTTTGTTCGAGTTATAAAAAAATCGAGTTATCGAAGTTCGAGTTATCGAAGTTTGACTGTATTTTGTTTTGAAGCGAAAACAGACGTGCTTTTTAATTTTTGTGGTGCGGCAGTAATTCTACCCGTCGCGTCGCTTTCTCTGCTTTATGTAGAAACAATCCCTGTGGTTCAAACTGAAAGCGGATAATTAAAGAGAGACAGGAGAAAAATGTGACGGACAATTTCAATCTGTACTTTTACAAAGAAGGCGATGGACATACAATATGAAAGAAAGTGTGAGGATTTGTTAACGAGAAGGAATTTGAAATTTCAGTCAATAGGAAACGGTCAACTTTTCTGTTCTATCTTGGTGTGATAATTTTTGTTGTCTGATTTTTCTTCATCAAACACAGCTAATAATATTAGCCGCTTTTTATTATGACCCATCATCCATATGGATCATCCTGCGAAAATAAAACAACCTCACATGGGCGAGAATCAGCAGCCTATTTTCGGAACATGAAACGTGAACCCGATAAAGAGCAGGTTCATGTGTTTTTGTTGTTATGTATGTTATTTGATGATCCATATACCTACATAGATCAATTCTGATAATAAAAAACGGCAATTAGCATTCTGATTAGTTATTGTTTTAAGAACTGTTTTCTGAAAATGTTTTCAATTTGTGTATAATATTTGAAATATTTATTTACTATGTACATTGTATAAAGTATTGCATCTTTTACAGAATATCCATGCAGCTGTATTACTTATTTATCGGATCCCCAGTTCCAGAATCGTTACTAAATTTTGTATTGTTTTATTTTTGTTGTAAAAAGTTAATGCACTATTTATTTAATAAAATTTTATGTTTTGTGTCCCTTTTTTGTGTGTGACTATTTTCCTTTTTTATTTGTATTTAACGTTAGTAAGATTGGAAAGAAAATGCATATTTCTAGCATGGGATCTTTGCAATGATAACTTCAATGCGAACATTGCATGTTCGCTGCCTCTCATATAAGCCCTGCAGTACTCAAAATCGGAACAAAACTGTTTCGAAACTAAAAGTTGCATGTGCACTTCCGTTCGTTGAACTTTACCTAGGGTTGACCCAGGTTTACTTGACAACCACAAGAATTGTCAAAAAAAATGGGTTTTTCGTTTTTCAAAAAACATCATAAGACTTTAAATTGTGTTGTTTACGTTCAACACAGAAAACAAGAAGTACTCAATATTTAAAACGAAAAATTTGTTTTAAATTAGTGTTAAAAATGAATTAAAACAACTTTAAACGTTTCCTTTTTCTATTAATTATTATCATTCATTTTTTTTTCTATTTAAAAAATAATCAATTACCTGCAGGGAGTGCAACTGCAACAAAGTGGCAGTCACGCTGGCAGTTAATTCGTTACCTCAACTCTCCCATAGAAGAAGAAATAGAGGAACGGGCATATCGAGGAAAAAGTGAAGCATTTTTCAAAATAGTGTGAGTAACACAAACACAAATGCATTCACACAGGAAAGGCATGCAGTTAGACAGCTAAATAATGGGTCGCCCAAGGGAATTTTTAGCTGTTGTTTTGAGGAATGTGTTTTGAGATTTTAAATCATTAAAATAGAAAAAAAAGCTTAGTAAATGAAATAAACAAGTGAAATAAAAGTAAATAAAGTGAAAATATGCTATTCTTTATTGAAATAAAAATATAAAACTACATGCGGTGCTCCGTTAAATCCTGTAAAAACATCTATAATAATCATTGCAACTTTTGTTCATTTCACAGGTAAATTGTGTCTCATATTCCACATGTAAGTAAAATTACACTAAGGGCGCTCAATGTATTTGAGCGCCTTGCCATCACCAACAAAAGCTAATTCGACCCTGGGCGAGAATTTCAATTTTGACAGATAGGCACCTGACATTATCACGTTTCAAAGTATATTTGCATTTTCAACAAATTAGCCTTTTTATAGCAAAATGCTATGAAATATCAATTTTAAAATATTCTATGATAATGTATTTACATAAAAACATCACTTCACATTAATTTATGTGGAATTTGAGACACTATCAGCCAGTGAAATGGAAAGATTTTTAACTCGATATTATAGGTGTTTTTACACAATTTAACATGTTGTTTTATATTTTTTATAATAAAGAACTGAAAGCTTTCACTATTCTCACTTTTATTTCATTTTTTTATTTAGTTTAATTATCTTTTTTCACTATTTTAACGATTGAAAATCGCGAAACACTTTCGGCAAAATGACAGATAGGCACCTTTTTTTTTTAATTTGATGCTTCACTCACATACACTGTATATGTGATATATTTCTCTTCCTTATCTTCGCATTCTAAGAACTCTCCACAACAAAAAAAAGTAGGGCTACTTCAGGTCGAGTTCAGGG
Organism: Epistrophe grossulariae; assembly: GCA_929447395.1. Lineage (NCBI taxonomy): Eukaryota > Metazoa > Arthropoda > Insecta > Diptera > Syrphidae > Epistrophe > Epistrophe grossulariae. The sequence goes on from OV839566.1 coordinate 2,515,831, forward strand.
CGAACCTAGGTCTAAGAAAGCACAGAATTTGATTGTCAGTGAGAGTCGAGGTTTTTCAAAAAACACTTTAGGGCAGGGGGACCTCAGTGCTCACCGTACAAATCCCCTAATACTACGTTGCCATTGGGCCAAATGAGGTAATTTCGTTGAAAATTTCCAAATTATCTCATTTCCCATACAAATTCACATTTTGAAATGAGGTAATTTCAACCAAATTTACACGAAATTTGTTTTGAAATTTCGTAAAAAATCTATGAAAACACCCAAGTGGAATGCATCCGTAGTGGAAACCCATTGGAAACCATTGAAAATGTTAAAATTTGATGAATAGAACACAGAAACAGATATAGAACACAACAAAAAGAAAATCAAATCGAAATTGAAATTGAAATTATCTGTCAAAGGAAATTTGCAATTAAAACATTTTTTCTGTAATTAACTAACTTACCTCATTTGGGCTCCAATGAAAACGTAGTATATAATACACTAATAATTCTTAATCTTTGGTCTTTATATTCAACCCTGAACGCAGCTAAGCCAATGATTTCCAAATTCACCCATCTAGCTGTTTGCTTATACAAATTGTATGACATTTGACAAATATGTTTTTCTTCTGTCATTTTAATTACTCAGAGCAAATTGCCATCGTCAACACGAAATTCTTTATTTATTGTGCAAACTTTAGAGATTAAGTTGAAAAATGTTTAAGAAAAACAAAAATACAATTCAGCCACCGACATCACCTTCTACAGACGATATCTTAGAAGACATAGCCACATTTCACGTAGAGAGACCAATGACGGTTAAATCCAGAAGTCTAGAAACTGCTCATAATCTTGCCGAATGGTGGAAATCATTTGAGACTTTTGTCGAGGATATCGAAGATTTATCCTCGATACATACTGAAATCAACGGTTACAAATTAAAATTAGAATCAGCTAAATTGGATGTTGAAACAAAATCCAAAGTTATTAAAAACGATATAAGTGATAACTTGAAAGCTGCTGCTATAAGTTGAAGTTTAATGGACGGGTATCGAGCGAAGAGTGTAATTTATAGTTCGACTCTAGCTTGGTTATTTTTATGTTTGTGATGCCACAGGAAGATTAATTTTAAAATTTATTAAATAAATTCAGAACGTGATCCTCTTATTTATTGTTTTCTTAATTTTAAATTAATAGCCTGTAGAATTATTTCATGAATCATGACGGATCACCGAAGTATACATTCTCCGTACACTTACACTTTTTTCTGTCGAAAAAGCATTTAGGTATGCAATAATCTTATGTACCTTACTTCCCTTCTCAATTGGAGGCGAGTTGCTTTAGTTCTATTCTATAAACTTAAAAGCGTTCGTACGCTAGTTTGTCCAAGTTTCCAGATCCTATTCTGCAAAGCAATTGAGTGCCTTGCACATGAGCTGCGACCTAGGAATTCGAATACCTAAATCTTTTAATGAAAATTCCATATCAACTTTTGTTTTAGCTTTTGGACGAAGTGGAAAAATTATCAAAAAAATTAAATAGAAAACACTGCATAAAATAAGTTTAAAGGCTGTCCTAAAGCAGCGCAAAACATACGTAGCGAATGTGCTGAAGAATATTCAAAGATTCGCATCGTGTCAGTGTGGGAACTTTCATTAATCACCATGAAAATTAAATTAGACAGGCGAAAGTTTCATTGTCGTTCCGAAGTAGGTATTCGCTTTGGTTAGAGAGCGTCTTAAATTGGAAAGTTTTGTATTTTAGAATTTTTACGTTACCAATAACTTATCTTCTGTCAAAAGAATTTGGAATCGCCAACTTTACGGCGCATTCCCCAAACCGGCGAATAGAGAGAAAATTCATACGAATTTAACCTCAGGGGCCTATTTCACAGAACATACATCATAGAAATGTATGTGACGTAAAATAGCCCCCATATGAGTGGGCGTAAATTTTAAATTTTTTAAAAATTATGCGTTTTCTAAGTTGACGCATCGTTCTTCTAAAAAATTAAAATTTACACTGGGCCATCTTTGGCGCCTACTTTAAGGTACACACATTCATACAATGTATGTGATGTTGTTCCGTGAAATAGAGGTCGTATGTTAAAGTGAAATTTCTTGCAAATTTGCATTCATTTTCACGATTTGCTGTGAAAACCTAAACAAATTAAACACAGTTCTGAGGAATTTGCTGAAAATTCAAGTAAGTCCCCTTTCACACGAGGAAACTGAGTTTCCAGCAACTTTCAGTTTTAAGGTGTGGACACGAAGTAAGAGGGGAAAATAAAATCTCCCCGATCAACGATTTGAGATTTCTTTGACATTCCTCTTCACAGACACAGTAGTGTGTGTTCAACCAAGCTACTTTCAAAAGAAACTACCAGCAAATTTCCACGATTTTGTTTCTTCGTGTGAAAGGTATAAGATTTTTAAAGAAATTAAAAGAAAACGTCAAAAAAATCTCCGACAACTTGTCTCCTCGTGTGAAAGTGGACTAACCAACAACTCGCAGTTGCCAGCAATCACTCGTATAAAAAATTCACTCCCATTTATAATTTTCAATAAAGTGTCAGCACTTTACTAAATGTACTTTTATACCATTCTTATTGTCAAATGACGTCACACTAGATATGTCACCATCAGCCATCACCATTCACCAATTTTTTCATTAATCACCTGTCAAAGTCAAAAATTCTTCGATTCAGTCCAAATTTCTTTAATTTAAATAATACCCAAAAATGGTAAAAAGATGCAATTAAACTGAATAAAGATACAGTTAAAACCATAAAAATACTTTCGTTCATTAAAATATAATATTTATCATAACTTAATTTTAATAAAAAGGAATTGGAGGTAAGATTTTATTGACCCATTTTTGTTTTTGAGGTTATCAATATCAATTGCCATTGAAAAGAACACTACCAAGTTTTGGTCTTTATTAAATTTAAAATCATGGTTCTAGATGAAAATATCACTGTTGCTTATCTTTCTATCGATATATTGCTATTGCGATAGATTCGCTATAGTTGGTGGTGATAATTCCTTCGAGGACAGTGACTTTGCTGAATTCGAAGATTTTGATACTGAAGAAGAAGAATTCGATGGCAATGGAGCTACAATTGGTGACTTCAAGGAAAGCGACGAAGACTCAGCGCAGAAAGATATTCCGGTGCAACTAAAAAAATCAGATGATTTTGCCGCCATGAACGATGACGAAGAAGACGGTGTCGTCGAAGATGATGATAACGAATTCGAACATTTTCAAGACGAGGAGGAATTTGAAGGTTTTGATGGTGGAGATACAAAAGATCTTCCAATAGACCAAAAAGCACCTGAGCCCAAATTGACTGTTGCTAAAATTCCACTTCATTTTAGGTAATTTTTTTTAAATAAGTATCAACGTATTTTAATGTGGAAGTGGGATATTTAAGATGTATCTTGCTAAAAAAAAACAGATTTCGGCATGATTCTTAAAACCTGTTTTAAGTCTTAAATTTATATTTGGTGAAACCAAATCATTGCACTCATATCGCAGCGTGAAATGTAAATGAGTTCGAATATGATCTAACTGAGTTGGCACGTAAATTAAATCAAGCAGCCAGTAAACAGCACTCATCAATAAAATTGAATTACAATGCCTGTTTGGTAACTTTTTTTTCAACAAATTTCAAAAAAACTGAGTTTTTTTTTCTATGGGTTTTGACAGCCAAACAGACCAACAATTTAAGGTGAAATCTGTATTAATATTCCTTCATCTGTAAAACAAATGAATGGGTTTTGATCCAATATACCTACATAGGTATATAGAAAATATCCCAATGATTATAAATTAAGAATATAAAGATTTGTATAGGTACTTAATAAAAAAATAATAATTTAAGACAAATTGAATAGTTATATACATACACATATATGTTATTGCATTTGAGGTAAATTTTTATTCTTTCTTTTTTTTATTTATTTTTATTCTTAAAAAAAAACAAAGCATTGATATGTATGGTAGAGAAATGGCATTCAGATTTCAAATGCCAAAGGACTATGGGCAAATTGGCCTAGCTCCAATAAGAACGACCTTTATACCATATATAGGTACGTATTCATACATTATTTATCAGTTAACCGTTTGCCTAAATTCGCTGTGTGGCGGAAGTTATAATTTTTAGTAAAACGAGTTTCAGATTTCAAAATCTCTGTTTTCATTAATATTTTGTGCTTTCTTTATGTTTACTTATGTAAACTAATAAATGAAACATTAATCAGTACATTATCACTTAAGTTTTAGTCAAAATATTTAATTTCAGTGTAACATTAATTTATTAAATTATATATTATGTGAAAGAAAACTTTATTTCAAAATACGTGATTTATTTTAAATCGGAATTTCAATAGGGTAAATTAGGGTAAACAATGAAAAAGGTCTAGATTCTATTTTCTAAACCAAAAAAGATAGAGAATTGATTTTTCTTGTAGTCGATAGATCTTTTTTATAAAAAGAAGTCATGCATACAAAAAAAAATTTTAGAAAATCTAAAACTCGAGATAAAATTATTTGAAAGCAAAAAAATTCAAAATAGACCTTGGAGAAAGAAAATCACCTAAAATCTGGGTAATATTGTCTAGAAACAAGTTTTATTGTTTTGAAAAGCAAATAAGAAACTAAAAGACCCATATTTGCAAAATTTTCGATGTAAGCTTATTTCTTGGGTAAGTGAATTTTTGAACAATATATATTTTTTGTCATCAATTTTTGTTGGATTTTTATTTTTAGAGAAAAGGCTTTAGAATTTGATATCATGACACTTCTACCTTTTAACCCACTTAATTACATTTTGGTCATACTTATGGTCAAAATCCGAGTGGGGACAATGTTTTTGGAAACAACATAGTACCATCTTACTCGTAATAGAACTCTCCGTATGTTGATGTTGTTTTAAATGAAAATACCAATGAGAGTGAAAAGGAAAAAATCTAAATCCCACAAAAATTGATGACAAAAAATATATATTGTTCAAAAATTCACTTACCCAAGAAATAAGCTTAAATGGAAAATTTTGACAAAAATGGGTCTTTTAGTTTCTTATTTGCTTTTCAAAACTATATTTCACATAATATTTTTGTTTTATCACTAAAACCTACCATATAAGCTGGGTCAGATAATAATAAACATAAAGAGGAGGCGTTAATGTATAATTTAATAAATTAATGTAACACTGACATTATATATTTTGACTAAAACTTAACTGAAAACTTAACTGATAATGTACTGATTAATGTTTTGTTTATTAGTTTACATAAGTTGACATAAAGAAACCACAAAATATTAGAAAATTAATTAAAGCAGAGAATTGAATTCCGCCACCCAGCGAATTAAGTCAAACGGTTAACTGATAAATAATGTATGAATACGTACTTATATATGATATAAAGGTCGTTCTTATTGGAGCTGGGCCAGCGCTCCATACATTTTTGCCCATTGTTCTTTAAATATTATGTAGGTATGTATGTACATACATACATTGTACGTGTTTGTATTTTCTCTCTTTATAATCAACCTCATAATTTTAATGACCCTCAATTCCAAACGAACTTTCAGTTCTGGTTTTCAATGATGTGTAGCCATAACTGCCGCATAGGATAAAATCTCAGGCCCAAGCTTCAAACTGAGTACTTGATTTTCAATTTTTGTGCTAGTTTCAGCTGATCGTCAGTCAGGAATTTTATTTCTCAATATCAAGTATTACGCAGTAATATTGACCGTTTGAAAGGTGTATTGCACAGATATTGCTGTAAGCAAAACATATCTATCTATCTTAACAAAATTTTGCATTAGGTTCTTCAAATTCTAAATGAAAAAATTCTAAAAATAAGAAAAACTAGCCTACCCGTGCGAGAATTCTCGCAATTACATACAAATAAAAGACGCACGAAAACAAACAAATCCAGTTTTGAACAAATTATTAACATTTTTCAAATAAAGTTATAATTCGTCAAATCAGTAGGTAATTTCGCTTCGTTTGACACCTCATTTTTCAAAATTGGTGTAGTATGAAAGTAGGAAAAGGGATCTAGACTCTTAAAATAATATATAATGATGATGATTAATTTCCTACAGCTGTTAACTGAAGAATGATAATTATAAGAAAGATGATCCTCACAACATCCGCTTGTGCAACTTCTTTAACTGTCACAAATTGCTCTTCGTCTTCTGATAATTACTTCTGAAAAGTTACATTCAAATAACTCAAATAAAGATTCGTTAAATATGTAAGGAACATTTTCAAAATCAATCCAAGGTTCAGTTTTATTATTTAATTTCTTAATTCTTGCTATTAATTACTATTATCCTACATTTACAAAAATTAGTTTATGGGATATACGTTTGAAAGTTTAATTAGTCATTATTCAAGGTTAACCTAAGCCAATAGTCATTTTGTTTGTAAATTTATTTATTATTTACTCTTTTGATAATTTATTTAAAACAAAATCATTCAATACATCTTGCACTGAATATTACTCAGTGATATAAACATTGTGTCATTAACTCTAAATATCACAATATAATATGTCCAAATAAATTATCTCATGCCATTCAAACAAATCACCATTAAGTAGAAAATGTATTTTCCTGAAAAATTTCACAACGTAAAAAAAGCTTTTAGTCGTGGTATTTCTGACAAATTACTGATAAACAATCTTATGTTCACTTAACTATAGTAATCTTAAATCATCTGCAAAATGACGCGTTTAAATTAAGTTAAAAGACAAAATATCAAAAAGATTTGTTTTCGGAATAAACTCTATACTATAAAAAGAGAAAAAAAAACAAGATTTCGCATACTTGCTAAAAATTGCAGCCAACAATATTCGACCTATAATTTATTCATATGAATACTTTTCTTGTTTACTTTCTAATTTTTTAGTTGATGCTATTAAATTTTTATTTACGTAACGTAGAAACGTATTCGTTTGTTTACTTTGTTTTTATCAGTTATTTTTAGGGTTATTCAAGCTTTTGGTTTTTATTTCATCTATTTATTTATTTGATACTTATTTATAAGTTGATTACTTATTTACAAATTAATTTTTTTATTTATATTTGAAAACCAAATATGCAATTTTTTATTTAATGACACGATCATAAAAAGTACATACAAATTTCGTCCTAAATTATTTCTGAATTCTGTCACATTGCCCTCAGTTAATGTGTCCTGCTCAGTTAAGAACATTACATGCTCCTTATTTAAAGGCAGGAAAAGAGTGAAAGTACAATACCAACTAAACTGTCTGAAAGCAAGGGTTATGTCTTAAGATTAAGTAACCGTTTGTAATCTAATTTGCATGTAAAGAAATAAAAAAAGTTGTATAATTTTTTGCCATCTGTTTTTCAGTTATTTGGAAGGTGCTATATAGTTAGCAGAAGTGAGGATATTTTCTTATAGATCTCTGACTTAAATCGATTAGTGTTAGATTTTTGAGTAGTTTTGGCTACGACAAGATGGAACGCTTCAATCTACAAAATATGTTATATGTTACCTTTTTAAGTTATGGATTATGGATTTTCAAATGAAATTATTTGCATGAATATATATTAATTTACAAGTGGAATAAAAGATAATACATATTATTTTATAGAACTCATTGGGATTCTTATTGGATGGAAATGTTAATGCTGGGTGGCCTACTCACTTATTTCGCCAATTTTTTCCTTGGAAAGTCCAAAAACTCAAAATTAGCACATCTTTGGCTAAATACGCACAGATCTCTTTTAGAAGATAACTTTGTTCTAGTCGGTAAGTATTACAAAAATATAAAAATGATATCTTTTATAAAATTAATCTACTTTAAAGGCGATGATGGAAAAATGGAAAACGAAAATCCTGGCCTTAATAAGGAGAGTGAAAGTCTATACACCTTATGGTGTTCTGGTCGAACATGCTGCGAAGGCATGCTAGTTGAACTTAAGATGATTAAACGCCAAGATCTGGTAGCACTTATTGCTGGACTAATGAGACCACAACAAGACCAAATCCATATAAAAGTGGAAATATCTAAAGATGCAATGGATTCATTTGTTTTCTGTGTTGGCTCAAAGAAAACAGTCACTAAGTTCTTTAAAGAACTTGCTGATTTGGTAAACTATATAATCAAGAGATTTTAAATATATATTTTATCATATCATAATTTTTTTTTATAGAACAAATACTGTATTCTAGTCAATAAACCAGAGGATAGATTTAATTTACCAAGTGGATTTAGCGTGCTATCTGAGATACCTGAAGCCACATCGGCATTATTAGAGTCACGTGTCGTGGCTGTTCTAAGTAAATACCAAAATTTCATCGATTACATACATATTTCCGACCAATTCAGCGGCCCAGTCCAACAGGATGATCCAAATAACTTGAAACAGCCTGAAGTTAAGCGCATGCTTATGGCCGGCTTTAACTTACCTAAAAACTGTGACATGGAATCGGTTAAGCCTTTGCTTGTTTTGGTGTTTTATATCATGGAGAAGTTGAAGAGCTACCGATTGTCTAAAGATGTGAGTATAGCATAATATAAACACCATCTTGAATTTATTTCTATTATTTTTTGTTTTAGGGCAAAGCAAAAGCTGAAAAGAATCGTCTGCGTGTAGAAGAAGAGTTCCTTAAAAGTACCCATGCAGCTCGTGCTGAAGCAGCTGCACAACGCAGAGAAGACAAACGCAAACAAGAAAAAGAACGTGTTCTTGCCGAAGACGATCCTGAAAAACAGCGTCGCTGGGAGCTTAAGGAACAGAAGAGACAAGCCAAGAAGAAAGCACCCAAGATGAAGCGTTTGGCAGTAAAGTCACTTTAAATGTTCGTTTTATTTTGTCCATATAAAGAGAAAAAAATAATACTATTTTAAATAGCTTATGTATTTTCAACATTTTATTGGAATACATTGATCATTGGACAAAAAACTTATATGATTTTTGAGTGTTTTAATTTGCTTTTGAGCTGAGTCAAAGCTATAAGAAAGGGTACTGAGTTGGCTTTGCATTTCTTTGATAACGGCTTCCCGATCGGTTATGGAGAGGCAAGCATTTGCTCTGCATTGGGCCAGTTCCTTCTCGAGTATATCAATTCGAGAGTTCATTGACATTTTTGTCATTTCAAATCTTTCCTTTGTATTGGTTATGATTTTGGCTGACTCTGCTCTCAAGGTATCCAAGTCAAGCTTTGCCTTGAGCATTTCTTCGGAAATAATATCCTTTTCTTTTAGCAGTTCTTCAATTTTGTTATTTAGGAGTATTAGTTCCTTTTCACAAGTAGCTAATTTTTGGCTACAGTCAGGTTTTTCTACTTTGGATGTAATACTTTCTTTGACGGTCTTTAATTCCTTACACACCAGCCGGAGTTGTCCTTCAAGTTCATCCCTTTCCTTACAGACTGTGGAAAGCTTAATTTGTTCATTTTCCAATAGTTTTGGATACTGAGATAGTTCGCTCAATTGTTCTTTGAATTTAGCTTTAATCCGTTTGACTTCAGCTTCGATTTGTCCTTCGATTCGTTTGTTATTCATATCAATTTTTATAAGTGTACTCTTTTGCTCCTCTACTTTTTGCTGCGAATCCATGTATTTTCTGCGATATTCATCAAGTTGTTCTGATTGCTCTTTTATAATACACTTGTACTCTTCCTGCTCATCTTTCATGTCCTCAACTTTGTCACGTAGCAATGCAAGCTCCACTTGATCTAAATCGCAATCTTTTGCATTTGAACCTCTGTCGCAGTAGCCCTTGACGCGGCCTGATAGTTCTTTAATTTGAGCATCTTTCTTACCAATGCAGTTTAATAGTTGGGCATAGTTTTCTTTCAACTTTTGAAGCTCGTTTGATTTTTTCTGTTTTGCTTTTGGTTCGTAAGACTCCTTTTCTTTGCATAAACGTTTGAGATCTTCTTCGAGAATATCACAATATTCTTCCATTTGATTTGGGCATGGGATTTGTTTTTTTCTTTGTTTTGAATGGCAATCGACTTCCCTTTGCAGAGCTTTCAGTTTACTACTTAATCGGTTTATTAATTTGTCTTTCATAGCCATTTCTTCAAAGAGCTTACATGATTCCTTGTCTAAGTCTTCGCCGTCTATCTTCCAAGGTTGACTCTTTTTTTTAGACCTTTTAGTGCACTTATGCTGATTATTGTTTCTTTCTCTGGCCCTCAACCCTAAAGAGGTCATAACATCGTAGTTTCCTATACTTGGAAAAATATCATCCTCAATGGTAGTTACAATTGGAACTTCACCCCAGCATCGACTAGGAATTTCATTTTGCATTTTTATAGCCCTTTGAATCATGCATTGCAATTTTAAATTCTCGTCTTCCATACAGGACCGAAATTTTTTGATTTCCCTTAATTGGCATTTTGTTAAACAAGGATTTTCGCAAGCCTGAAATAGTTGACCTTTCAGTTGTTCTACTATTTGATTTTGTCCCTCGATTTCTTTTAGCAACTGAAGGTATTCGATTTGGTGTTTCTTTTTGTCGGCTGCACTCATTCCCGTAAATGAATCGCTCTAAAATATGTTTATTTATTATAAAGGTTTACAATAGGTAGATAAAAAACCTTTTCATCGTCTTCTTCTGCATCTTCGCACATCTCTTCTGCTCCGAACTCTTCCTGTGGAAAATTAATAAAATCGTCTTCTGATCCTTCTTCAGGTGGAATTAGCTCGTTTACATCCATTTTTGTTATTATATTTTATAATTATAATCTTAACTATGTTAATTCTTTTTTTTTTACGAAGAATTTATATATATTTAATTAAATTTAAACTAAAATTTAAAGACAATTTTTTTATTTTATTTTTTTCCTTAATAATATTTGAAGGATAGAGCAGTTAAGTATACAAAATTATTAGAAAAATTTAAGTAGTCTTTATTAAAGTAGGTAGATGTTTGAGAATTTTAGTTCAAATTAACAGAAACTGTACCTTAAACTGTTTAGAAGGAAAAATCACAATTTTTCAAAGAAAACCTACGTGTCAATAATGATTATAAAAAACTGTGTTCATCTGAGAAAACCATTTATTTAAAAAGTATGGCTAAGAAATTGGAGAACTGTACTAACTCTAAATTATTCTGGGATATAGTGCGTGAACTCGGGGCAAATTCAGGATATGAAGTACTCTTTAGAAGCTTAGACGTCAGCAGCTCATTTTAAAACTCTACTCTCAGCTGATGAACACCTTCATACCTTTGATTATGCGATGCCTTATACTAGAGTGATCGAACTTGATATATGTAGCTACTTCACAACCCGAAATGGGAGTAATACTCAAAAACTGAAAAATAATAAAGCTCCTGGCATGAAAAGCGAGTGTTACAAAAACTCCACTCCCGAATTTAAAAATTTTCTCGTCTCGTTCTTCAATAGATTGTTTAACGATTCATGTGTTCCCACCAGTTTCAATGTTTCTGCTATTTTTGCCATTTTTAAGAAAGGTGATGTGAATTCTGCATTTCACAAAGTCAACAGGCAAGCTTTAATCTTTAAGCTTTCATACATAGGTTTGTCACGAAAATTTCTCCAAATGTATGCTAATTTTATGTCATCAACAAATGCTAGGGTATGGGATGGTCTTGCATTCTCGAACAGTTTTGAAACAACTCCTGGTGTCCCCCAAAGAAGGATGTATCCTTAGTCCTTTACTGTTTGCTCTATTCATTGATGATGTCTGTGATGTTCTTCCTGGAGGAGTTAATTTTGCCTACATTAAATTCAAAGTCCTGTTATACGCTGACGATTTGTTAAACTCGCTGACAATCCGTTCACACTTCAAATGCAACTAAACCGACTAAATTCATTTTGCGAATCTTGGGGTCTTCAAATTGATATACCCAAAAAACTAAGATAATCATATTTGGAATGAGAACATCGAGAAGACGACCAGAAAAAAACTAGTCTATTATTAAATATTGATACAAATATCGACGTTGTACAGGAGTTTACGTATTTGGGAGTCCTTCTGACCCACAATTTAAGTTTTCTCAATCACACCAAAGAAAAAAGTAACGAAGCTAAAGTGGCGCTAAATATAATGTGGCCACAGTTTTAAATACAAAGTTTTCAATGCGACAGTTAATGCTTGCATGGAATATGGTGTGCAAGTGCTCGGTTATATACCCACTTCGAAGTTTTCAAGAGCGTACAAAGGAACTTCTTCAAGAGACTATTTCGTTTACTAAATTCAACACCAAATTATGCCATGTACGTAGAATTGGGTATAACCCCTTTATTCATAAAAAAAAATTGAAGGCAAGCGCAGACTATATTATTAAAGTAATGAAAAGAGGTGACTCATGTCTTCACAAAATCATTTTGGAAAAATTGCTGAGTAAATGCATCCCATTTCAAATCAACTAGCTCTCCGCCACGACACATCACTGAACTTGTCCGAAAATAATGTTAACGATTGGAAATCCCAGTTTGCTGATTTAATTTCCAAAGTTGAACATAAACTATTCGTAGATAATCTGTCGAGGGCAACTTCTTCCGCATCAAGATGTATCTACAGAAATTTAAATCATCAAGTGAAATCGGATACCAATTACTTTCGTAACGAATATTCAGTATCTTTTATAAGCATTACTTTTTAGAACGAGAGTTGAAATTTTAAACCTCAATTTTATACCTCATCGAGATGGCCTGCCCTAGGTTTGTAATCTATGTAACAGAAGAGAGAATGAAGATATCTACCATTTCGTGGCTGCTTGTCCAATTTTACAAGAAATTCGTCGGTTATATTTTCAGGAAATTTTTATAACGCTACAAATGAACGCTACTATGAAATTTTAAATATTGCCAACATGCTCTTACCTACCGTAATAATTTCTTTTAACATATGCGATCGGTTTCCCACTTACTGCAATTTCAAGCCACATAATCCATTTTCTGGTTTAAATCATTGCAAATTGAAAAAAAAATTGTGTTGCTAATCTAACAAAATTGATGCTTTTCTTTTGTGTTTCAAATCACGTTAAAATAGACAACTTTGTTAAAAAATCGTTACCCAACTAAAAAAATAATAAAATTGTTAAATACTTTGTATTCCAAATAACGCCAAAATTGATAGCTTAAAATATGCTATATAATTAGTACTGCGATTAATTGAACATTTTTGTTTGCAGTTGCATATGTATGAAAAAAAACTCTTAAATTAAACTTTTTTGTTAATTATTTTTATATTATACTTATATTTTTTAGAATTTAGAATTTATCTTTTTTATTTTTTAAATCATATAATGTTATCTCAGGCAGACGGCACTATTGCCAGGTCTTATTGTTAAGTTTGATGAAAAAATAAAGAATCAATCTATCTAGATGGGAAAATTTTATATTGCAATTGATGGGCTTATTTTTTTTTGTATGAAGGATTCTTAAAAGTTTCCGATTAAGATGGAATTCGTGATAGGGTTAAAAATTTAAAGCAATAAAAACAAAAGTTTTTGAAAAGACGATTAATTGGAAGAAAAGAACGTTCAAATCGGGCGAATAAGTGGTGAGATATCTAGTGTCAAAGTCGACGAACGTATATCTGCAAACTATGTTTAATATAATGTGGTTATATATATGGACATCAAAATTGGAATAAACTATTAGAAATAAATACCTACCAGTTGAATGTGTTGTATTGTGTATTGTAACATTTTACATGTCGAAAGTTAAAGTGCAGGGCTCCAAAATCCAAAAAAAAATTTAGTAATGCAAACAAATCAGCAGAATCAGAGCCACCTTTTGGTAATTTCAACGAAAAATGCTGTTCTGAAAAAAAAATCATAGCCTCTTACCATAGATCGCCATACAAAATGTGGCAGGTTTTTTTTTCGATTTCTGAAAAACATGCAAAAACGACTTACGCGGTTCTGTACTTTAACCGTCGAAATGTACTTTCGCAGATAAAGCACAAAATACTCATCTTAATATACGTTACATTCAAATCTGAATCATTTGGATCCCAATTCTCCTGGCTTAAGACCTAGAATATTCATTTAAGGAATTAAAATATTCATATTATAAAACAACTAAACTGCACTAAATGAGAACTGGTAGCATTTTTACATGGATTGTTTACTGTTCAGCTACGTTCTAACCTAAATGGAAAAATTCGTGTAACGTTGCACCTTTCGACATTTTTTGATACCAGTGTATGTACATATGTCATGTACAATACTTACATATGTACATATAAATTATTATTCTTAAGTGCTAAGCAAAGATAGTGAAATAGGTAGATAGGCAAATTCGGTTGACAGCCGAGGATTCGTATCTTTATATTCATTATCTTTGGTGCTGTCTTCTACTTGTCTGATTTTTTTCAATGCCTAGTGTAGAATTTGTATTAAAAAAACCTTCGTACATATGGTTATTATTATTATTATTCCAAAACGTCTTCATTTTAAAAATATTTTTTAAAATGTTTCTGAAATGGTTTTTTTAAACAAATGCGAAACATTCCAGAAACGTTTTTAAACCATGTTTCCTGAAATGTTTAAGATGGTATAAACAAAGAGTGTAATTTCTTTATTTATTATACAAAACTGCATGAAAAAGCTTTCCTAGACATCTTATCTTATGAGAAATAAAACACCTGACTCAGTTAATAAATATATGTAAATTGTTAATAAATTTATATAAATTTATATGTGTTTAAACAATGCAATAATTTTGTAAACATGAAGGTTCTTTATTATTAAATAAGGTTCTCACAATTTCACTTTGTTTTTATAGAACAAATTCAAATATATTATGTAGGTATACATGTATTATTTTCTTTACTGTACAAAATTTGTTTAAAGTAAATTCTGTATGTTTTGAATTATTTGTTAGTTTTCTGTTTTTCAAATTTGAATTGGTAAGAATCTTGAATTACACTTAAAGCTCTCCCAAACCAGCGCTAAACATTCGGAGCGAATAAACAACGATCGAAGAATGATTAAAAAATTGCATAACGCCAGTGTGGGTACCTTCCCTCATTAATCACCATGTAAATTAATTAAGAAAGGTTTAAGATTCGTTGTCGCTTTGAAGTAATCGCGTTGGTTCGAGAGAGCCTTTATTATGGCCTTATGATGAAATTATTTTCCTTACCAAAGATTTCGTTAAATAAGCTCCGAAATTTGAATGCTTTTTGCTGTTTGTTAAATTCTATAACGGTAAGACCCATATTTACTTCCGAACATTTACAAAGCATTTAAAAAATGTCTCCTAATAGTTTCTATAGATCAAAATGACGCTTCCTCAAATTCGTTCCAAATTCAGAGGTGATTTTCTAGTTCCATCATTTTATGGAAATATCGAAAATGTCTCTCGCACGGACCAGCCTAAAAAACTTTGTCGAGCTTCGACAAAAGAAAACAGTGAGTGTAGTGTTTCTTCGGTCGAAATAAATAATTCTCGACGCTGCAATAACCAAAGAAACAAAGAAAAACCTGTTTTAAGAAGTCCTCTAAAAGAAAAAAACATTGGAGACAATGGTTTTGTAAGAAAGTCAAAAATATACAGCCGTTCCTTTCGGAGTTCAAGAACCTCATCACATTACGACGATCAAGAAGAGCAAATGGAAACAGCAAGAAACACAAGTGACTGTAATATGGAAAGTCTCAGGGAGAAGTGTGTTTCTCTTAATTTTGATTTTAACCAACTACAAGAACGTCACGGCGATTATCTGGAAAACCAAATGTCTGTACAGAATAGTGACGATGATGAAGCGAATTACAGCGACACTTCAGATATCGCCTTAGAAAGAAAATACACTGAAGTATTCCAACAATCTTCGAGACAATCACCGCTTATTTGTAAGAAGCAACTAGATAGTGGAAACAGAACATCAGAAAACAAAGACAAACCATCTAATAATAGTGAATTAAACAACAAAGATTTAAAATTAATTTTAAAAAGTCTGAAACGAGTATTCAAGACTACTCCAGTTGCTTTGAGAGACACAAGTGGTACGGCAAAACTAAATGAAATAGTAAAAACCCTACAAGAGGAACAAGAAAAGTTTCGAAGTCTTATAAATTGTCAACAAGACCAGCTCAATAACTTCCAATTGAAGTACATTAAAGCTGAAAACATAATCAAATCACAAAAATATGAAATCCAAAAGCTCAATCGTACCAAAACTCAGCTTGAAAATGAACTTAACTCAAATATAGATACCCTCAAGGCAAAGTTGCAAGAAAAAACAAACGAAGCAGCCCATTTGCCACAAACTATTAGGAATGAGAAAATAAAATCTGAAAAATTAAGCAAGCAAAATTGTGAACTAATAACCAGGCTACAGGAAGTTAAAAATGAATTAGCTTTAACACGAGCTAAACTAGTTGAAGGTGCTCAAAAAAGAGGGACTACATTGAATAAGTTAAAAGCAAGCGAAAAGGATTTGAAGATATTCAGAAATCAAAATAATATTCTAAAGACAGAAAAACGCACTTTAATCGAAGAATTGAAAAGATTAAAAAGTTTTAATGAAGAAGTGACAAAAAGAACTTCTAAAACCATGTCTCGTCAAAAAGAACGTGGCGAGTCTCAACAACGTCTATTACAGAAGAAGATACTCGACCTTGAACTTGAGCTTACACGAAGTCGGAACTCAACAAGTGATTTGATCGAAGAACGAGATAAGCTCATTGCAGAACTTCATCAACAATTGAATACTCTAGTGCATAATTTCGAGGTTTCCCAAAAACACATACGTGTTCTGAGGAAGCACATCCATACGATGTCAGGAACTTCAGCAATCCCTCAAAAAGTCCAATAAATTCGTCGATTATTATCTTGGAGTATCTAAAGTTATTTACATACGAACTCCAAAATAGTCAACGATAAGTTTATATTTGAATTCTTACAAAATATTTTTGTTTTGAATTTCAAAATTCGAACATTGAAAAAGTTCAAGGTTCGATATTTCAAAAAAATAAAAAAGAAAAATATTTTGTAAGTTTTCTCAAAATTGTTACATCATTCCACTGTATACAAAAATGTTAATATTTTTTCTTTCGCCCACTTCCTTACAAAATAAACTTAAAATTCCTTGTTCAGAAAAAAAAAAAAAAATAATAAAGCCACACATATTGCTGAAAAGATGAATTTTAGACACCGCGCCGATACCGCTGCTGCCGTACGCTTTCAAACTGTTGTAATGAGGAAAGGTGGAACCAATCACTGCAAATTCTATAATTAGATTGCGGCGCTTTGGAAAGAGAAGAGTATTTATTATTGGGGAGCAAATGATTTGTTTGGAAAAAAATCATGCTGGGAACAATTTAATCAGTCAATGGGGTTGAACATTTAACAGTGGTGGTTGAAAGTCTGTTTGTATGTAAATACTTCGACAAAATTTAAAAATATACATAATTTAATGTTAGTTAGGAATTCTGCGATCATTCTCAAAATATTAACATTGCAAATAATGGAGATGAAGAAAATTTAAAAATTACTTCTGTTTTGGTGGAGCGATAATTCAATTAAAAGTTGAAGTAACCTCAACTCCAAAATTTGTTTTGCCCAAGTACGACAATGGGCTCATCAGTTAAATACTATCGTATCTGAGCGAAACGTATTTTGGAGGTGAACTAAATCGAAAAGAAGACATCTGCCTCTATTATTTTCCACAGAGTTAATAAAGACAGAATCGATTGGAAACCTCTTTTTTTCAAAATTAAATTACATTTATTATTCTCCACAGAGTTAGTAAAGACAGAATCGATTGGAAACCTCTTTTTTTTCAAAATTAAATTGAATTTAATTCTTTCAGGTCTGACCCTCCCAGGGACCCGTTTTGTCTCTTAGACTTTGTTCATAAATAAATTCAAAGACTAATCTCATTTTTACCGAATACATTTATCTACAGTTATAGCACGATTATTATACCGGAATTAAAATCAGCAAAAAAATAAATAACTGAACTGACCTTATTACAATCAGTATAAAGCATCTGAATAAATACTCACGACCACTACTGTCGCTCGCACTCAGTAGCATCACATCTTTTCAGACTTTGGCGCTGCTTAGGCTACTGACCGAATTTCTTATTAAATTCATTTTAAAACAAAACAATCTCATTCTGTTTGAATGGAATCTCCGAATTTCATCTGACCAGTGCAAATCGGGTCGAGAACTAAGCGATATGTTGCGCCTGTTGACACTAATTTTTGAGTATTTCTTCACCTTGTCGGTGGTGTTGCAATCGGCTGTTATATTAGCAGAATCAACGACACAGCACGTCTTAGACGTTGGAATCGATTATGAAGTTATGATGACCAATTCCTGTTGGAGCTCGAACGAGTGCCTAATTGCCGCGAATTTGCATTTTTATTCAGGCAACGTTTTGCCCATTACAGTGAACTGTTCTGTTGCAGAGAATTTGTATGACGATTCGATCAATTCAATAGTAAAGCGTCGTTACGAAAATATTAGCTCCGTCACGCTGGATGGATGTGGAACGGCCTTGAATGTAAATACATTTGGTTTTGAATATATTCCAAATTGCGATAAGATAACTTCGTTGAACTTGAAGAATTTTCATTTTGATGAAATCTATGAGATCATTTGTGGATCAGGGATTGTGCTGGAAAGTGTTCGTTTTGAACATAATGAATTTGCATGTTTAAGTGCCGCTAGTGTTTCTAATTTAAGGAATTTAAGGACTTTACAATTTATGAGCAATAATCTGAGACATATAAATGCGGACACATTTAATAGACTTCAGACATTAAGAGACATAAGTTTGGTTGAGGAATTGAATCTACGTATACTCTATGCAAATATATTTGAAAATCTCCTTCGATTGGAGAAATTGCAAATGAGCGGCATTGACACGGTTACGAGCGAAATGTTGTTGCATCTTCCAGTGAACTTGGATGAATTAACTATAAATAAAGCGTCGTTCGACAGCAAAATTATTGTGGTGAATGCTCCATCGACACTAAAAAACCTAACTCTTACTAATTGTGGCCTAACGTCTGCAACCATAAAAGGACATGAAATGATCACCCACCTAAATTTAAGTGCCAATTCACTTTCCCAATTGTTTCTGGAGAATTGTACACACCTTAAACTTCTCGATTTAAGTTCTAACAATCTGACTCACCTCCCGGAACATCAATTCAAACAGCTTTATCATCTGGATCATGTCTATTTGCAAAGGAACAAATTAAAATGTTTTTCGATTTTAATGTTTGCCAATTCGCTGAGTCATGTGCAGATACTTGATTTGCGTAGTAACGATCTGAAATATATTAAAGACGTCAATGAGCTGCTTGTTCTTAATACAAATCTTCACATTATTATCGACGGAAACCCTTGGAACTGTTTGTGGCTAGTAAATATTTCATATGATTTACCAGAACAATATCGAGTTTTTCGCTATGAGAAATTTATTTCGAAAATCAATGTAAATGGACTTGAGTGCATGACATATCCACCAGAAATAATTCCCATGGATGGCTTAGCTAATGAACCAAAGAATTCTTCAGTAAAATCACCAATCTTCTATGGAGGTCCTAGGGAATCTAAACGAAATCAAAAAGCCGAAGCTCTAGTTATTGTGTTTATGCTGCCAGTAGGAATAGCATTTTTGTTTGTATTATTGTATCTTTGGATAAATTGTCAAAAAATGTTTCATCTGTCCTATTACCGAAATCTCCCTTTGGTTCGAAGTTCAGCAGACAGATTCGATATAGTGCGCCAGTTGCCGCTTAGCAATTCAGGCAACATGCAAAATCAAGGGTACGAAGTTCCAATGACAGGATGTAGTTGCACCGGTCATGCAAACAAGATGTGCTGTAAATTAAATGTAACTTATGAGGACACAACACCAAATCAAAATGCAGCTAAAGTTTATGAAGAAATTATCGAGTACAATTCGAGTACTGGGAATTGTTATTATGATCATTTAAATAGGGAATAGTTAATTAATCAAGCGATGTGAAGAGAAATTATTTTTTTTTTATTTAGAATTGTTAAAAATCCATAAGGATTTATGCAAATAAATCGATTTTATTCGACTTTTTTTTCTTTTTTGGTATACTTTCTTTCAATTAATGAAGGCAGTAACTTAACTATTGACGAGATTGTTATTTGTTCGAATTTAAGAAACACAATTTTATCGATCAATGCTGGTTATGGAATTTGCAATATTTTACCCCGGGTGTCGGGGACTTTTCACATTTACGTAGCATATATTCTTTTTGATTCACAACAAATATTTATGCAGATCGACTGTTCCTTGGATTCAGAGGTTCTATAATCGTGAATATGCCAAAGGTGAATCTGACTTCTGCCGCTAAATTCGGTAATCGAGTTGATTGACCCCTTGAAAAAAAGACCTCGAATAATACAAAAAATTTAAAATTTACAAAACGTGTTGTTTATGAAACTGGTGGATGAAAAATTGACCTCCTCTGAAATCGTCTAGACCCCAACAAAATGTACGCCGTATTATTGTAATAATCTTCAAAAAACAAATTTTGCGAGACCTAATTTTTTCGTTGTCCCTATCATCGCAAAGTCAAGTGTGATAAAAATTTGGAGTTTGATAACGAATAACAACTGAACAAAATAATAAAAATATGCATTGATTTTTCAATTAATCTAGTAGAATTTGTAGTTCCTAAAACTTCAGGTATTTTGAAATGTTTATATACATTTTAACTCACCCATTTTTCACACATTTTAAACCGATTTTAAGTTTTTTAAAGGTTTTGAAAAGATGAATATAAAGTGTTAAAATTCTTTTTTGAGTTTAATGACTACACTCTTCAATATATTTATTTTATAAATTGAAATTTTTTATCTGATTTACAATTCAAGTTCAAATAAAACTATTTACTGGCACCGAAAAATACTCATGAAATAGATTCAAAAAGTGATATTTTCATTCACTTTTGCTTTCATTTCCTAAAATATAGTAGATATATAAGAACAGAATTCATTGTAATCGAATTAGCTAAAAAGATTTTCGATCATGTTGGCTTCAGACCAGTATTTTGTTTTTTTTTGTTTTTTATAAAATCTTTCCTTTCGGAGAAGGAAAAAACTTTTAAGAAAGGTTATACGACATTTACATACCGGAAGCACCACAGTTAAAATTTTCACTTTTTTCACTCGTACTGAGTAACAGCGTTGCTTTTTTTAAACTCACATAAAAAGCAAAATAAATAAATTGCCAAAACTAATTAACCTAATTAAATTAATGATAACAAAACATGGTTTAAGTTTGAATACAAGCTTTATATTTTATATAGTTTTTTTTATTGTTTTATTTTGGACATTTAAAAAATTAAAGATTGAAAATTACAAACAAAATTTTTTGAAATACATAAAAGGTCTAAGAAATTTAAAAATGCACATTATTATAGTATGTATTGTTAATTGGAAAGCTTTGAGATATTATACAAATCAGAATTTTAATTATATAATAAAATATGTCTTGGTTAATGTCGAATAGTAGGAGCAGAAGGCAAGCTCTTATTATTAGAACTTACTAGAACTCTTCGAACAACGATGCTTGATTTGTTTCGCTTGGGTTTAGAAGCTCCCTTTGATTCTGATGAATTTTCTGTTTTTTTGACTGAATTTGAAAAATGTACAGTCTTGGAGTTGCCTTCATCGGCGAAAATATCTTTTTTAGTTACCAAAATTGATGGCCTTTGTTTTGGGCTGTTTAAAAATTCTGGTGTTATTGTGCTTTTTACATTAGATTCTTTGAGTGCGATTTTGGCACAGTTATTTGGCGGTGTTTCTTCATTGTCATTAACAAATATATTTTCTTTATTATCAACGTCTCTTGATTCGGTTTTAATACTTGGATTATTTAATTCTAGTTGAGCTAGTGAGCTTAGGATTTCACTATTTGATTGCTTTATAGGGTTTCTTTGGGGCGATTGTGGAAATTCTGTTTTTATCTTACAATTTACCTTTTCACAATTATTTTGTTCGTCTTCAAATATTTCTACATTCAAAGTTTTGATCCCTGAACTTTTTTGATCTTCTTCAACTTCGACTGTTGGTTCTGAAACGATTCTTAACATGCCTTCGTTGCTATCTTGCGTTGGCTTATCGTCTTCTAACACAATAACAGACACTTCTAAATTTTCTGCGACGCTTGTGTTAAGATCGATTAATTCACATTGTTTTATTGTTTTGTCCTCAAAATGTGGATTAGCGAATGATAATTGGGGTCTAGCATTTTTTAGTTCACTTTCGCTAAATGATACATCTCTATGTGTCAAGACTTTAAATTCGATCTTGTTGTCTGTGAGTAAGCTCTCGCGATCAATTAAAATACATCGTGATTTTAGCGCTTCAAATCTCCACCTGTGATTAAAATATTTATTGCAAAAAACGTTTCCGCATTGATTTATTTGATTTGTGTACTTAGCCAGTTCCTGTTGAGAGTTTCTTAGGTTTTCCTCAAGAATTCCCTTCTGAATTCGCACACTATGGAGTTCCTGCTTCATTTCTTCGGTTTCTTGTCTTTAAATTAAATATTTTTTTTTAGTTTTGTTTGTTTAAGTTTTGAACACACACTAGTTTTTTGTTCTTTTATATAAACAACAATAACTTAGATCTAAATGGATTAATACGCTTTTTTGTATTCTAAATTAGTAACACGCAATAAATAGGACGAATATTATACTTAGGACTATAAGCACGAACGCTGATGTTTTTGGTTATTTACATTAAATATTTGGCAAATGAAATGTGTATTGCAGTTGCTCTTAGATGTTGAGCTAAATAGAATATTTTTGAAATTGCATACTTGCAGAATAATAACATGGAGTCTAGCCATATGACTCCTTTATCGTTTGCCAATGAAAGTAATTCCTGTTGCGTGAACATAAGCTTCTTTTCCAGATCTTCGTTCTGTTTTAATAGCTGCAGAATTCTTTCGTTCAGTTTTTCTAAAATAAAAATAAAAATATTGTCTTTAATTTTTTAATAACATATTTGAATTATGTAAATTTATCGATAAGGAATTGACAAAAAAGGGTTGAATTTAAATAACATCCCAAGAAGAAGTGTCTTAAATAGATTACAAGAAAACACTAAAAAAGTAGCCTTTTCAGGAAATTACTCAAATCTTCTAAATTTTATTCACAAAATTACTTTGAACGGCTTACCCATAATAGCATAGCGATGTATTCTTTGGTAATATAATATTCAAATAGAAATACTTTGAACCATTCCTCCTGATCCAAAACACTCACACCATTGAAATAAAAAATAGTTCTAAAACGAAAGGAACATTATGAGATTAGAATTCTTCTCCTTTTGGATGTGTAAACTTAAAAAAAAATCGTTGGGTCCAAAAATCTGGAGAATGGGCAATGAACATCCTCTAATAAATTTTGTTGTCTATCTTAGTCTCAGATCTATGCCGTAACGCAAAGATTTGGTACTTAAAGGTTTTTGAATCCAGTCTTATGTCCAGTTTCATAGTCTGAGTAAGTGGCTAATGTGGTAAACTTAAGCATTGTGAAAAAAGGCATTAAGAGTTAGAACTTGTGGTAGAACAATTTAACAAATTACAACAATAAAACAAAATGAAAGGCTATGGATTGGATATATTGCAAACTAGTGGAAAAATCAGCAGTTTTACAGCCTAAACTACCTTTCATTTCAAAAAATTCTAAATGATGGTAGGCTATCACTTCTCCCTTTCTAGTTGACGATAAACATATTTTAACCATTAAGGCTGCTGATATAAAATAACAAAGAGCTAAGAAAGAAGAACAAGTTCAGAGAGCCTATGTAAGAAGCTGGAAGAATTGTAAACATATAGTTTTAACCACGTTCAAAGGAAAAAAATGAGTAACATTTCGAAGATTTATTTGTAAAAAATTCTTGGGATCTAACAAAAAGCTACCTTCTTTTGGTGGATTGAAATTAAAATTGATTTTTTAGGTTATTAGTAAAAAAAAAACTGTTTACCTTTATAAACTTTGTCGGCGCTGCAAAATATTGTGCTGCATGTTTGGAGCTCTGTATGCATTGCTACATTTTCTCGTTTGAGACGACGAATTTCGTGCTGACTTTCGTTGAAGATCTTTTTCATTTGCAGATAGCTTTTCTTTTGGGCTGCCAGCAGCTGTTTCATTGCTTGGCGCTGATCATCGACCTCAGCAAACAATGAATTTCCTTTTCGATCTAAGATGAAATATTTTTTACGTAGAATTTAGGAAATTTTTAATTTAAAAATAAATTACCAGCGTTGTCGGGGCATGATGTGAGAAGCGCTATTTTAGCATTCATTTCGACAACTTGTTCTTGAGCACTCTCAAGCAAGTGGGACTTCTCATCTACTTCTTCGCGCTTGGACTGTAAGTTCTCTTCCAAACAAAGGACTTGATCTTTATATATTTCAATGTGTTTCTGGAGAAAATTTAAAAACTTTATAAAAATGGTTTAAACTTACAAGGTTAACCCCCCCATTACGGTTGGCGAATCGAACGTTCGAAGTGAGATGTTTGCATTGGTCGCGTTCGGGGATCAATCCAAAGCTATCCGGATAGGTTTGTGTTGTTGTAATCCCTTGTGACAAAACAGCTGATGCAACAACAACCAAACGTATCCGAAAATTTTTGGGATAGGTTGACACCCATTGGATAGATCCCCGAACGCGAGGATTAGCGAACACTAACGAATCCCGTTCAAATCAATGAACTTTCGATAATCAGAGTCCACTTATAGAGTGAGACCAAATTTAAATTTTTTTTTGACATTTAAGGCGAATCAAAGGTTCTCAATTCGGCAATTTTAATACTGATTTCTTACACTCACACGTTTATTCGTTCGACTCGCCAGCGGTAATATAGGATATAGGGGTATATATGACTTACCTCTTTTTCTGCTAAAGCTAGGGTAAACTTTACAACACTTTCGTGCGTTTCGTCAACCTTGGCAAGCAACTCCAAGTTCTCTGCTTCCAGTTTATCTCTTAATTCCATATATTCTTTAGGTATTTGATATGATATTTCGATAGGGCATGAAGCTGCATTTAGTTCCTTTATTTCCTGTTTAAGCCTTTCGTTTTCAGCGCTCAGAGCGGCAAAATCCTCATGCAATTCTTCGTTTTCGGTAATCAAAATAGCTTGCCTCTTTTTGAGTTCATCGATTTCATTTTGCTTTCTATGCAACAGAGCATCATCGTGCGACGTCTGCACTGAAGAAAGTTGCTCGAGTTCTTGCGACAGATATGCTTCGGCAGCTGTCGCGGTATCCAGACTCCTTTTTAATTCATGAATTCTTTGTCGGTCCTTTTCGCTAAGGGCGACTAATTGAGACCATTTTTCCTTCAACTTAAGGTATTCTTCTTGTAGGTCTTCAAAGCTAATGGAACTTATGTCCATGAGTTCATTCATAATCGAGTATGTACTTTTATATTCTTGTTAAATTGTACTTTTTATTTAATTGAATACAAAGATTAATGCCCTTTGGTTTGGAGTTTATAAATTTTCTTTTTTTCCTTGACAGTTTGCTTGCTTTTTTTAAAACTTAGTGATACCAACCTGAAGAAAATTGAAAATAAAACAGACAAATATTTTTCCAGGCGCTCTCAAAGAGGTGATTTTTTAATTTAAGGAAGGCTTACATTTGTATAAAAATATATTCGATATAAATATAAGCATTATTTTTTTGTTTTATTTTTTTATTGAGAAAATTTTACAAAGATTAGGTACGTTCAATGCATTACGTTTTACATATGAATTTTCGGAATTCTGAATTTTTAGAGCTTCTGATTGGCCAGCTGTCATAAAAAGTTAGATGACTTTAAGTTACGTTTAGTTACGTTTCAACTGAATTTTCAGACAAGAAATTCTCATCTGAAAATTCAGATGAAAGTTGTTTGTGGTGGGGGAAGTGCCAAATAAGCAAAAGAAATAAATGTGGACATAAATTAACTTTTAGTGCGTTAATAGCGCAAATAATGCTCGGCAGGGACATGATTGTAATTAAAATTTTATGAAATAACTCAACGAAGAGATAAATACTTCTGAAATTATTTCTGAAATAAAATTAGAAATAAAAATTGCTTGTGGAGCCAGGGGGTTAGGTAAATGCACGAATTTGACACAATTACTTTCGACTTAAATTCAGAAATCTGAAAATTCAGATGTAAGGCGATTTTTATTGAACACACCCATTCTGCGATGCGATTTCACATTTCGATTTTTAACACGTTTGGGAGGGACGTATGTGGTGGCAGGCCGGTAGAAAAAGTGGCAGAGGCTGATGAAATTGCAAAGAGTTATTGCGCTCTCTTCTCTGTTTTTTTTTTCTGCGTCATAAGAGGAGTGAGTGTTGATTTCCAAATCTGTGCTGTTCTGTTCTGAACTAACTTTTTCTCATTAAATAAGGGTTTCCCCACACCAACGCGACAACGAAAACAACAATAACAACACATGGTTGTCAATGAAAACAACACGTTGTTGTTATTGTTTTCGTCGTCGCCACCGAAAATTCGCGTTGGTGTGGGGGAACCTTAAAGACCCAACTATAATAGGCTTAAGCAAACATAAACTAATGTCAAAACCCATCGAAAAGTTTGCTTAAGTTTCAAAAAGTCGCAGGCATAGCCATAATAACTTACGCGCGCAAAAGCATCTGTCAAAATCAAATTCACAGCTGTTTTATTTTGTTGAGTGTGAACATTGAATAAACGACAACGAGATAGCAAAGATATCACACATACATTTTCATTAATCTCGAATCATTTACACAGACGATGGGTTTGATGTGTATTTTGTATGTGTTGAACCGTATCTGTCAAATTCACTTATGCGCTGAGCGAATCGGACCGCTCTTGCTTATGTTTGGTTAATTGAACGAAACTTAGAAAAATTGGACGAAACGGAGCTGGACTCCATTATGGCTACTCAATAGGAATTTAATATATTCGCTCGTTGGCTTAAACGTGCATAAGCTAGCTCATGCCTATTGTAGTTGGACCTTAAAGCTTATATCCTCAGCACTTAAATTTTGCGGTAGTTTTTCCGCCCGGAAAACTTTCAAAAATAATGCAGAAAGTTTCAATTTTGGTTGAAAAAAATATTTGTTTAATCTCTTTGACAAAAAAAATGCAATACCGAGAACACAAATATTTTTACTTCAGTAATTTTGCAAAATGTAGGCTAAAAAAAAGAACAAACAAATGAAAGCAACGGAACTGAACCGAAACTTCATGTCGCGACAAAGTTGCTCAGATTATGTCTGGTTGGTTACTCCAACTTCTTGCTACAAGTTGCTACTGGTAATTTTTTTTTCTATGGGATTTGACAGCAAATTGTGCTACGTCGTACGACGTCGTACAACGTTTCGAGTTACCAAACAGACATATTATCAACTTTGACGAGTAGTGCCGGGCCGTTAAGTTCAGCTATCGCTTAATCCCTGAGATTAATCTGAGTTTCCAGCAACTTTCAGTTTATTGGTGGGAAGAGCAAGAAGTAAGAAGGGAAAGTGAAATCTCCCCGGTCAACGATTTGAGGAGATTTTTTTGACATTCCTTTTCACATACACATGTGTGTGTTCAACCAAGCTACTCTATAAAGAAACTACCGAAAATTTCCACGATTTTTTTTCTTCGTGTGAAAGGTACAAGATTTAAGGATATTAAAGGAAAACTTCAAACAAATCTCCGGCAACTTGTTTCCTCGTGTGAAAGGGTACTTAGTGTGATATAGCTCATACAGTTTCATGCAAACTTTGCCGCGTAGTGAAGTGCAGTTCCGCCGAATGCGGAACCTTTAAAGCTACGCGCAAACCGACGCGATGGTGGTGGCGATGGCGATAACAATGTGGATGCCGCACACGTAAATCAATGGAGGGGCACACATCGACGCGATATGTGGATTGCGTTCACATTCCACTGCTGCGTTCAGTTACGCGACTTTTCTTGAACGCAGCAAGCACCATTTGATCACTATATCGCCTGAAGAAAAATTCCAGTCTAAAAAAGAAAATTTGAAAAACTGAAAAATTAATAGAAAAAATTAGGGGAAATTCCATTTTATGTGTTTTTTTTTATTAAACTTCAAAAATTAAACGTTTGTATTGTCGCTGACAACTTAGCCCGCTACATAATATATCGCGTTGATGTGTTATCGCAATCGTCACTGCCATCGTGTCGGTTTGCGCATAACTTAAAGCTAACCGCAAACCGACGCGATGGCGGTGGCTATCACGATAAAAATGTGGATGCCACAAATGTGAATCAAGGAGAGGCACACATCAGGGGCCTATTTCACAGAACAGACATCACAGAAATGTGGGTGACGTAAAATAGGCCCCATATGAAATTTTTTTAAATTTATTTTTAAATTATGCGTTTTCTAAGTTGTCGCATAGTTTTTCTAAAAATTCGAAATTTACAATGAGCCAAATTTGGCGACTACTTTAAGGTACATACATTCATAAAATGTATGTGATGTATGTTCCGTGAAATAGGCAGGTGATTGATGTGTGCCCTCCTTTTATTTATATGTGCGGTATCCATGTTTTTATCGTGACCCCCACCACCATCGCGTCGGTTTGCGGTTAGCAGGTAAAACCGTACAAGGTGGAACTGCACTCCTGGGACAACGGACGCACTTTTGCACGAAACTGAACTGAACTTTCGCCGTTAAGTGAAGTTGTCGTTTAGTGCGATATAACTCATACAATGTCCTTAGTCCGAGGAATTTCTTCTAACTATTTCTGAGCTGGCATCTCCCAAACCAACGTGAAACATTCAGAACAAAGACGAAACTTTCTGCTGTCACTATGATTTACATGAGGTTCGTGTAAAATCACATCGTTGCGTTGGTGAAGGTACCCTCATATAAAATATATTGACAACCGAAAGTTTCGTCGTCGTTTCGAATGTTTCGCGTTGGTCTGGGGGAGCCTTAACACGAATTTACTTCACCAACTCCATAGCTCCTAAAACCAATGACAAAGTTTGACGACAACTGAATTATATATACATTTATGTTTTTTTTTGTCAACTTTATCTAAAAGTCTTTTACTATTTCCTTTCCTTACAACAAAAACAAAATGCATAGTGACTTCCTGTCGGTTTTAGAAAAAGAACAATCGAATGTTTCAGCAGTTACAACATTTCAATCTGATGATCTTATTGAAAAATTAAAACTCCTCAACTATGAAAAGCATTTGCTTAAAGAAATGAAAATGAAAGCGCTAACGAAATTTTACTTTGTCAAATCGTTTAACCCCGGTGAGCAATTCTTTATGTTTACTTCGGTGTGTGCATGGCTTTTAAG
Organism: Epistrophe grossulariae; assembly: GCA_929447395.1. Taxonomy (NCBI): domain Eukaryota; kingdom Metazoa; phylum Arthropoda; class Insecta; order Diptera; family Syrphidae; genus Epistrophe; species Epistrophe grossulariae. Next base: position 2,545,110 of record OV839566.1, read on the forward strand.
GAAATTGGGTAAACATCTTGACCAGCCGCAGGAGCATGAGGATCCTAATGAGATGATAAATAAGATTTTGAAAATTCTACAAGAGATTGTAAGTTGATATTAATTGGATTTCGTTTTTTTAAGTATAAAGTTTGTTTTGGTTTCTTTAGGACATTGTTGTTGACGTGCCAACCAGTAAGTTGTTGCAAGGAGCAGGACCTATTTGTTTGTACATACTCGATTCCCTAGCAACCCAAGCCGTTAAGGTATCACAGGTAATAAACGGGTTGGAGCAACCGGTTGGTTGGTTTGTTTTTGTTACATAGGAATGTTAACTGACTATTTTTAAAAATTTTAAGTTATATAAATACAGCTTTTTTTATTTCTTTAACAGATTCTGTATAAACATCATCACATAAAGCAAGAAATCGAATTGGCACCGGAATTCCTGGACGACAATGCCGAAATCATACTTGAGAAACTAGAAGACGAAGAAAATCATGCTTTCAGTGATGACAGTGACAACGGAGGAAATTCCTTGAAAGATCTTAATTGGTTTTCCTCACAAAACGCACCAAAACGTACCAGCAACGATTTAAATTACGGGGCTGATAATTTTACCGAACATGAAATCTGGCGATTAGAGCTTGAGCGGGTTCTTCCACAGTTAAAAATAGTGGTCAAGGCTGATTCTCGAGATTGGCGCTCACATCTGACTCAAATAGAAAATCTTAAACAAAATATTGATGGAGTTGGTATTTTTTTCTTATTACCCTTTGAATGTATGAAAATATTGCCTGTTTTATTAGATTTCTGATGAAACCCAAATACAGTTAAAGAAACTTCATAGCGAGTTTACATTTAATTTGGACAAAATTGAAAGTCGAGAGAAACATTTAAACAATGAACTGAGTGCTCTTATCAATCAGTTTAAGGATGTGTCCATCGAACTAGCTGGAGTTCAATTTGCTAGCAAGCAAATTAATCAAGACTCTGAAAAGTTAACAACAGAACTCATAGCAGTTGTTCAGGAAAATGAAAATAAAAAGTCAAAAATGGAACAGCGAGGGCAACTGATGTCGGACGGAAGTAAGATTTATAGATTTTGTTTTAAATAATTTCTAAAATGTACTTGATTTTTTCTGTACAGGTTCCGTTGTGCATATAAAAAAGGCTATACAAAAATTGAAGGAAGATATATCTCATTTAAATTTGGAAATAGGTCTACTTTTGCATGCTTATGATCACGATATCATTCGCCAATCATCTGAATTCAGTGCGTCATAAACGAAGACTTTTAAATAAATGTTCCTTTTTTTGTAGCATAAAATAAAACAACTCAATTTTCGAATCCCAATGTTTGTTTATATTTGCATGATTATGTGCTTTTATTATACACAAAATATTAAATGCATTATTATTTCTTTTTTAATTTGGGTCGGACAAATATTAGGAATGCGACGTTGCTCCTTGAACTTCGATCGCTTTGTGTACTTAATTAGAGAAAAAACAAAAAATTATACGTTTTTGGTTGGCCTAAATAATAATAATAACAAAAAATAAGTAACGATTATTTAATTTAATTATTTAGTTCCTATAATTTTAAATGTAAATTCCTAATTTCTTGTTAAACCATTGCCTTGCTCTTTCCTTTCCACGAATCATATGATTTCTCCGATCCAGAGCTTATTTGTCCTTTAGAATGAAACATGAAAGAAATATAAATTAAATAAATTATTTTTCTTTGTATAATTTAAATTTAAAATGAAATATACATGAACGATAATTCATGGAGAAATCTTACTTCAACATATTTTGCTAACGATTTTGTATTATTCAAAGCAAATCTTTTTTTAATTCATACTTGAATAAAGTTTTAATATAGAAAGACTTTATGAAAATTGAAGGTACATTAAGAGACAAGCGCTCACCATACGAATGGGGTAGTATTGTTATATAAAGAACTCACAACGTTAAGGATATCTCAGACAATTTAGTTGGCGGAAATAGATCAAAAATACAAAAATGCAATTTTGAAAGTATGGAACCATCGATTTTCCAGATTAATAAAAAGAAAAAATATAAATTTTACCTTTGCTTGACTTTTTCGGTCGATCCTTGCTCTGACTGGGAGCCGTCTGAGGAGGTGGCGAATATGCTTTGTAACTACCAGATCTGGAGCCTGATCTATGTCTACGATCTCGTGGACTTGGTGGTGGACTAAAATCAGTTTCTGTATCATAGTTTGATATTAATTCTGGATTGTAAATGTATCTATCTGGTGAGTATCGATGGGAGTGGCGTGGTGGCGAATAACTATCTCGCCAATGACCTCGGCCATTGTCATGAATATCTTCATCATCATCATCGTCATCAATGGGTGAATATCTGTGTAAATGAGGAGCTCCAGGTGGTGGTGGTGGTGACATTAAACGACCCATTGGTGGTGGACGCATTTCACCTGGCGGCATAAACGGAGGTATTCCCATAAAATGGGGCGGAGGTGGACCCATAAATGGTGGCGGTATAAATGGAGGCGGTATTCGGCCAAGCATTGGTGAGGCAGGTGAATCCATGTGTATAGGTGAGGGTGCATTATTTGGATCTGATGGTGGAAGATTTAATTCCACTGAAAATACAACCAAATATTAAAACAAAATGTTTTAAAAATAAAGATCTCAACGAACTTACAATTGTTTTCTTTGGCAAGATTATGCGCATTACCAACAAGCGAAGTTAATTTCCGACGTAAAGCAGTGGCATCAGAGCGTGCTTCCTCAAATCTTCTTTCTGACTGGCGTGCAGCCAACCAAGATTCGTGAGCTCGATTTTCAAGGGTTCCAATTTGTGCCTTGTGAGCAGCCAGCTGCGCCTCAATTTCCGCCCGCAGTGAATCATTTTGTGATCTTTAATTTAAAACAGGAGAATCATTTTCATACGTTTTTTTTTTAAAGAAACAAAATATACTTTACCTTAAAGTTTGAATTTCTTCCTGCATGTTTGTAAGTCTATCAACAGTACTGGTTGTTTCACCTTGCTGCTGCAGCCACATAGTTTCTTTTAAACTGAGTTCCCTTTAAATAAAAATACGTTTAATATGAAAATCTTCATATTACTTATTTAATTTCGTATTTTACTTTTGCAACTGATTTTCCTTTTCCTTGAAGTAATTCGATAAAACTTCAAGACGAGTTTGGGCTTCTAGCTTGTCCTTTTCAGATTGATTAAAATCATGTTTGAGTTTTTCAATGTCAGCACTGAAAGACTTAACCTGCACTTCTAACAGTTTTCGAGCATCCTTAACATGAAATAAAAATAATATTAATTCCATTCGTTGAGAACAGTTCCAACCGTTTGACATACCGTTTCAGTTTCAAGTTTTTCTTTCAAAGTCGTTCTCTGACGCTGAATATCCAAAAGTTCAGCCTGAACGTTAGCCACATCCAATATTTGAGATACTTTAATATTAGGATCTCTCTTGACGGTTTTTAAACAATTTTCCAATGCCTTGTAGACAAAATTCTTCAGTAGTTAAAACTTTTAATTAAAAACTTTTCTAAAACATCACCTACCTCAACTTTTGCTACACTTGTTTGCCACTTTCGGTGCTCATCATCACACTTTGATCTTAATCCCATTATATCAGCTTGAAGACGTTTGATTTCAGCATTTTTACCTTCCAAGGCTTTGGTTATGTCTAAATCGAATTCAGTCTTCATTTCTTCTAATTTCGATTTTAGAATATTCTTTTCGCCTTCTAGCTCATCGTTGTCTTGTTGAAGTGATGCAATTTCTCCAACGAATTTTGCATTTTGTTCGGCTAACATAAGCTGAAGTTCACTATTTTCACGGCTTTTATCAGCTAGAACAGCATTTATCTCTAAGATTGTATCTGAAAGTTTAAACAAATTTTTTAGATTTTATTGAATTTGCAAAAGATAAAGTACTTACGCTGTTGTTCATTAAGTTGCCTTTGGAGTTCCTCGACACTACTAATAATAGACTCATCGCCACTCTGATTGTTTAAAAGCTCCGATACAATCTTATTTAATTCTAATCCTGCTTCAGCTGCATTTTCTAATTCCTTTTTTGTAAAAATATTATCAAAACCACTGCGATTGTAAACAAATCAAGTTTTCTTACCTTTTCTAAAGAAACAACTTGCTCTTCCAGCTTAGCTTTGTCTTCTTCACAAATTTCCAATTCCTTTTTTACCGCAATAACCATATCATTCGATCCGAATGAATTATTTTCAATGCTTGCCAATTTAACACATGTTTCACCGAGATCATGTTTTAAAATAGAAGCTTCTTTATGAGAAGCGAGCAAACTTCGTTCGACGATATTTAGTTTAGCAATGAGTTGACTCTCTTTGCGGCATTGTGAGAGACAATAGTAACCAAATATAAATAGCAAGGTTGCAGTTGCTGATATCAACATACAACAGAGCACATCGAATATTTCGACAATTCTTTGAGATAAATTTTCAAAGAAATATTTTTCCTCGGGACGAACATCACTTTGAAGTGGATCACTTCCTGGGCAATTGGTTTCTTTTTCACAAAACTCCTCTTCTTGCATTGGCTTTTGTAAGATGTTGGCTTCCTTTTTGGGAAATAATATTCTGTCGAGTTCATCGCTAAACTCAGACTCTTTCACGGGTTCATGTGATGGTAAAAACCCTTTCACCGTTCCCAAAATGGTCTGGAATAGACCCACTTGTGGCTGTTGTACATTCGGTGCTTTCGGATTATCTGTGGTTACATAAAAGTCAATAGGATTAGGAACTGGATCATCGACTTCTGGTGTTGTAGGAACTGGTTTTGTGACATCTTCGATTTCGGGTTGTGGATCGTTCGTATTTGCACTTTGCTCGATTTCGGATTCGGCACTTGATGGTAGCTCAAGCTTTGGAGCTTCTTGAGGTATTTCGCTTGGGACGATTTCATTGGCACTTGGGTGATTAACGTTCTCAATAGATTTTTCTACAATTTGTTCTGATATGTAAGTAGTTTGTGTATTTGTGGGGATTCCGGGAGAAGCCTCAGTTGCTATGGGGTTATACTCAGTAAATGCTTGTTGATCAGGAACTTTTTGTTCCTGCGAAGCTTGACCTTCGTGGGCAGCCTGACCTTTGAAGGCTGCTTCCTCATGATCCTCAGTTGCTATGGGGATCTGATCTTTAAATGTTGGTTGTTCTTGTGAAGCTTGACCTTCATATGGATCCAGACCTTTTAAAGCTGCCTCCTCAGGAGCTTTCTGTTCGTGTAAACCTTGAGCTTGATCAGGAACTTTTTGTTCTTGCGAAGCTTGACCTTCGTCGGGAGAATGACCTTTTAAGGTTGTTTCCTCATGAACTTCGGTTAGTATAGGGATCTGATCTGTAAATGCTGGTTGTTCTTGTGAAGCTTGACCCTTATTTGGATCCTGATCTTTTAAGGCTGACTCTTCAAGAGCTTTCTGCTCGTGTGAAACATGTGCTTCTTTGTGAGACTGGTCTGTAGATACCATCTTCACATGTTCTGTTTGCTCTTGTGAACTCGCTGGTAAATCACTAGTAGCTTGAGCTTGGAAGGGAGCCTGTCCTATAGAGGCTACCTGTTCAGGAGCCTGCATTTCCACGGTATTTTGTTGTTTGAAGGCGGCCGGCTGGGGAGGTATCTCTGCTTGTGCTTCTGGGGTTGGTAAATCAAGAAGAGGATCAACTGAATTTACGTTAGTAGCTGGTATTCCACGAGAGCTTCCCGCTCCCTTATAGTAAAAACCACTTAGAGTGTTATAATCTTGAGCTGGTGGTGTTGCAATAGAAGACCCACTTTCTGTTGGGGCAGTAGCCTGATTTGAATAAAAAGCGTTTGCGGAGTTCTGATCATAATATTGCTGTTGTCCAGAAAAAGGTGTGTTGTACGGAATAGCAGTAGTTCCCTGGGCATAGAAATCATTGGCAGATGCATGATGGGTAGCTTGTTGTGCCGGTAAAAATGCGGTGTCGGGAAGGACAGTTGTTGCTTCAGCGTGAAAAGCATTTGCAGAGTTTTGATTACCTTGCGAAGTTACAATAGCTGCATCAGGATGTGAGGTAGCTCCTTGAGTATTAAACGTACTTGCATAGTTCTGTTCGATAAGTGTTTTTTCTGTAAGTTGCTGAGAGTTGTATAGTTGGTTTACTGCTTGAACATCAAATGCATTTGGGTTAATGGTTTGCGAAGGTGATGAATCATAAAGGTTGGTCGTAGGATTCGAATTTGTTGCTGGTATATTTAGAAAGTTAGCTGGCACTTCTGTAACTGATTGGACATTGACATACTCCTCTGGTTGAATATTGTTTGAAGTTGTTGATAATATTTCTTTCTTTTCACTATTCAATGGATTTTGTATAGCTTCGCTAAGTAATCTGATCTTCGATCCATCTGCTCTTGTTATAATTTTAGCTTTAGTTATTTTCTCTGATTTTGTTGAAATTTCTTTTTCATTTGGTGATGAACTTGTAACTTGTGCACTACCTTTGTTTAAATCTTCAGAAATATTAATTGGAGAAGATGTTTCATTTAACGCGGGTTCAAGAGTTGCAGTTGTTTGTTGGTTAGATTCTTTTATGATCTCTGCGTCCAAAGGAGGTTTTGAATTATCTGCAGCTTGTTTATTGTCTTGTACTTTGTCAAAAGTTTGAGAAGTATTTGCGTCCGAAGATTCTTTGGTATTTGAATTGCTTTCCGAGGTGTTATCCAATTTATCTTTGAAAACAAAAATAAATTAAAAATTTGGAAGAATTTGAAATTTAATTTAATTTCATTATTTAACATTTCAAAAGGTTTTATTGGGTCTAATTGTTTGGAAGACGAGTCAAAAGTTTAATTTTATGATAATCACTGTATTAAATGAAAATTTAAGTTTTTGATTCCCACAGTAGTGTGAAAAGACTGATACACTAAGAGGTCAAAGTGGGTGAAAATATAGCGAATGGACAGAGCATATAAATATGAAATTTAACGGTAAATGTAGATTGTTCGTTCTTATTTTTTCTCAAAGGTTTAGATTCACCGCATACTTGAGCGGTCTCTTGCTTGTTAACATCAAAAAATCTAAAACGTTATCGTCTTTAAATCCAAGTCAGATAACATGATCTAGTGTTTTATACCTCTCAAACATTCCTGTGAACGTTTTCTTAGTCACAAGAATGTTGGGGACCTATAGCATTCTCCTAACACATGACAAAAATCAAGGAAAAAAGGTGCAAAGGTCAAGAGATAGACAAATGCGGACGTTACAAAAATTTATAAAATGAAGAGCAGTAGTTTCAATCTACATAGTTAATAAAATTACCTGGTGTTGTTTGTACTTTTAGGGATTCAGAGCTTTTTGTAGAATTCTCATCGACCTTGGTATTTTCTTTTTCTATTGTTGCTCCCTGAAATTCTTTGTTTACGTTCGAATTTTTTGTTTCATTGACTTGTTCAACAGCAACATTGGTTTCCACTTTTGCCAGAGGTTCTGTTTTATTCGCAATGATAGCTTCTTGAGTCTTTGTACTGGTTTCTGCTAAAACTTTTTCTAGAATTTCCTGTTCGAAATCTTCTTCTTCTTCTTCTTCGTCTTCATCATCAAACTCATCATCTTCTTCCTCTTCTCCTTCATCATTCGATACTAAATCATTATTTTGAAATATTTCATTGATTTTTGTAATATTTTCATCTTTTTCAAGGGACACATGAACAGCAGCTGCAACAGGAAGTTCTGTTCCGTCGATAACCTTGGAGGTTGGTGTAACATTTACAACATTTTCATTTGGAACTTTATTGCCTTCAACTTTGCTTAGTATCTTCTCTTTTTCCAAATCCTTGGGAAGTGGGGCTGTTGTTGTTGCTGTCTCTACTTTTAGGGACTTTTGCTTCTCAGAAGCTTTTAGTTTTTTGTTACGTTTTTGAGGAGGTGCTATCTTAGGAATACCTGGCTTAAGAGTAGCAGCTTTGTAGTAGATTTTGTACTCTTGGAGAAACATTTGCGGTGCATAGCCATCTTTGCCATCGATTTCAACGCCCCACAGATCAGAGTTGGAAGACTTGGATTTGATTTTCACTTCAGAGTTTGATTTGAAGGAAAGAACGCCTTCTTGGTCGGGGATATAGTTTTTGATGGTTTTCCCCAGTGAAATTATTTCTGTAACACGAGTTTTTTTTATATTAAATTCACAAGTAAAAAACACAATTTCTTACCTTCACATCTTTCATCTGCACAAAGACGCTTATCTGACTCTGTTAAACAATTGTTTTGATTGATAAGTGCAAAAATAACTAAGAGTAAAATTAAATTTATGGACTTCATTATTCTAACATTATTTTTTTTCCTAGATTTTTCTTAATTATACAAATAAAGTAAATATAAAATTCACGAAAAAGTACTTAATCGCCACATCACAAGCAAAATTAGAAAGTTTGAAGGTTGCTAGACCTGTAGAATGACGTTTATGACATCAGCTGTGAGATATGTCAAGTGCTACATCTGGTGGTGGGAATATGAAAGTTGGTTATCAGAGTTGGCAAAATTAAAAAAAAGTATGAGAAGGGCACCAAGTAAGAGAATTGAACGGTCTACGATTGGTGGGAATTGAAAATTAAAAGAAAACGTTAAAAAATCTCCAGCAACTTGTTTCCTCGTGTGAAAGGGGACTAAAAGCCCTTCCACACTATCCCACTGAGTCACTGATCTCTATATACACTGGATAGTATATTCATAAAAAATTTTTGAGGCAAAAATATAGTCGTGGCCGGTACCCTCATATAACACTATAACAGCGGCGCCAGCGGAATGGACGCTACTGGACCTGCATTTTCTTATATTGTTTTCAATATTTACAGCCGCAATGCTTGTTGACATCAACTGATATCAAATAAATGCTCAATTTCGGCAAATATCTTCAATCTCTTTCTTCGTTTGTAGAGAGCGAGATATGAGGTTGTGGCCCGTACCCTTTAAAAAACTTGCCTCATAAAAACTGTTATACACTATAGGCTATTCACTATCCAGTGTATTATAGAGATCAGTGCACTGAGTATTAACACATGTCAAAAAAGTGAGAAACAAATCATGTATAATAGTGTGGAAACAAAATATGACAGCCCATCTTACACAGCATGATATCACAGCCTACACGATTTGACATGTATTAATACATGAGAATTTTTAGAAATGGTTCTAATTCTGTCACACATTTTTATTGAGGTTAAATTTAACTGTTGCGTGTGGTCAAAAAATGAAAAGTCATTTCTCTAACACAAATTTGGCAGTAGCATGGAATTTTTTCCTACTTTCAATTTGACATGTATTAATACTCAGTGGGATAGTGTGGAAGGGCTTTAAGTGACACTTAAGTGGCCAATATGGGAAACTTAAGTGTCACTTATTCCGATAAGTGTTCACTAGGTGTGTTAAAATGTGATGAAACGTGTAATAGAATTAGAACCATTTCTAAAAATTGTCATGTATTAACACAATATGTCAAATCGTAGGCTGGAATATCATGCTGTGTAAGATAGACTCTCATGTTTTGTTTACATTTATTTCAACTGGATATTTCAACTCTTCCATTTCCAGTATCATTTCTCATTTGCGAGATGATCGCTGGCTCCTGAATCCAGTTTGAAAATTATATTCTCATTCGCGTTGCCTTTTGATAACTTGAGCTTCCTTTGAGTAACAATCCTTAGCTTGATGTCTGAATTTGTTGCATTTAAAGCACTTCCCATTAAATTTCTTGTTTTTTGCTTGTTTTTCTTTTTGCTTGAAAAAGCTCATTCAGTATTATTTCTTCTGCTTTTAATCTTTCTTTTGCCATGGAAAAAGTCAATTTTCCATCATCTTAGTTTTGAAGTGCAGTTACTAGAGGATCAAACTTTTTTAGCAAAGAAAGAAACAACTGCGCAAGCATATCCCCTTATTATGAGTTTGTTCAGCTAGTTTGAGCTGACTTACCAAATACCATCAAATGGGAAGTTACTGAATCTCCCGTTCGCATATATGCAATTTTGTTAATTGCTTTCGGCAGCAACATTTGGTTAGCTATTGATGTCTTTGCGAATGCTGACTCCAGACTAAGCCACATTAATTTCGCCGATTGTTTGTCCCTTAATGTCGCCCATAACCTATTAAGAATCTAAGTGCCGAAAGCTTTCCGAAAATATTTATACTTAACAGAAAACAATACAAATTTACTAAACGAAGTTTGAATTCGGAATGAAAATAATAATTAAATTGAAAATTGATAAGTGAGAACAAACAAGTGAATATAGTTTGATTTTCAACACTTTATAATTCCGTATATTTGAATGTGAGTAAAGCACCACAATTAAAAAAAAACAAAAAGGGTTTCATCTGTTGTTTTGCCGTGTATTTAATGATTTAAAATCTCAAAACACATTCCTCAAAAAACCAGCTAAATTCCTTTGGGTCCCCCAGCATGTCTAATGCACGCCGACCCTGTGTCAATGCACAGAAATAAATGTCTGCGATGACACAGCGTGATAAATGCACTACTCCACAAACACATCATACTACACAAATACATAAATATGTCTCTATAGCCGTATGAAATACATAAAGGCGATAGTGACACGTTTCCACAGCAACACGGCTTAATACAAAGTTTTTATAAGAGGCGAAATGAGAACATTTTAAAATTCATTAAAAAGTGCTTTCATCTAAATGTTGCTGATTTTGTTCGCCATAATGTTAGTACATTTGCGATGGTTAGCAGCGACAAAAGTTTTAAGATCTCAGCTTATATCAGGTGTGTTCCTTTGGATCCAGTATCTACTGCCAAGTACTTCTGAGTTCGGGTTACAGGCAACTAATTCTAGTCTGTGGCGGAACTAGTTCAAACTCAAAGTACATGGTTCATTAATGAAGTTACGAAATGTAACCACGCAAGAAAGACATTCAAGTAAAAAGAAATTACATGCTAGCTAAATAACTGTTTTTAACGTTTCTTAAATTTAAAATGAAAGCATTTCATTCATCATCTACTGAAAAGTACTATACACTACTTAGTTGAACCATTTTTTTTTTCTAAACGGAAGATCCTACAAATTGCATTTTTTTCGGCAACCGAAAGATTTTTCAAATATCAAAAAAAGGTTTAGTTAAGATAATTTCAAAATACGAGTAACTTCAGTAGAGTTAAGTTTCCCCCAAACCAATGTGAATCTGTCGTGGCGACGACGAAAACAATAATAAAAACGTGTTATTTTCATTTGACAACCACGTATTGTTATTAATGTTTTCGTCGTCACCGCGACAGTTTCGCGTTGGTTTGGGGGAGATTTTAATCTTAAAACGTAAAATTATTTGACTCGTATGTAAATTAGAAATGACAAAACGAGCGAAAAAATAAATTCAGAAATTTTAATTCAAATATTGAAAAGAAAAAGAAAATAATCTTGATTAATTATTGTGATTTTAACATTTTTGTAGAGACAAATTTGAAAAACAACCTGAAAAAATTAAGTAAAAAAAGGATACAGAAGATACAGAAAAAATATTTTCGAATAAAATATAAAATCAGTGTCAATATAAGTGGTGTTAGCGAATTCCAAACACATACATATTTTGAGGAGTATAGTCCAACAAAAATGTCTAAGATCGCAATATATTCATTCTATAATAGAGTTTATTTGATCATAAAGAAATTTTGTATTTGTTTTGTTGTTATGTTTATAATTATTAAGAATCAGGTGAGCAAACCGTGGGAGGTCAGTGTGAGCAAAACTCGTAGTTACCCGCATTGTTTGATTAAGCGCATACCTGTGACTTGAAATTCAGTGCTAATGTTTTTATTTAATGTTTATTAAATTTATGAAAATTTTAAATAAATGATAGCATTTTTGTTTGCTGTGATGACTATTGTAATTCGCGATGTAATTTTGTTTCATCCAATTCTTTATGGACTTGCATTTGTTTGATGACAATTGTTTTTCCTTGTACGTCACCATTTGTAATAGGGCTAATAGTTGAACTTTGAAGAAAAATTATTTTGTATTTCATGATTGTGGGTGCACGGCCTTTAGCTCGCCGGATACGGTGTAGGATCTTATCCACAAACACAAAAATTCAACCCATTACGTAAAACATAAAAACATGCAAAAAAATTTAGATAATATAGCGGACGGATATCACCACCAGAGGGTGCCGTGGTGTTATTCGGCTTGGCCTGTCCCAAGTTTTGTGGCTCATATTTTTAAATTGTAGGTAACCATCTAGCTCTTTGTTAAAGTCTACAACTTGAATTTGCTTTCAGTTTAAACAGCTCAACAATTCTACACCATAAACATACCCGCACTCTATTTTCTTAGAAATATAAGCTTTCAAACAAAAAAGCGAAGAAAATCGCTAATTTCAAAACAAATTTTGAAAAAATAACCACCCTTTTTGTTAAAATTTCTAAAAGATAATATAATTCAATATTTTTAAACAAAAAAAGTGTTGGAGCTAAAATTCGATTTTTAACATTCAAAAACTTTAATAAATTTTAACAGGAAATTTATTTTTTATGATTATTTTATCTTTTAAACTAGATTCACATTATATAGTGCCAATATGGATACAATTTCAAAATCATTGATGTATTATACATATTATAATGGGCTGCTAACAAAATGGACCATAATGGTATACATATAAACGTTATAATATAATAAACCAAACATGGTAAAACTTAAATATTTAAGTATACCCTAAATACAGAATATTACATGGTACGGATTCTTAAATATGAAACATATGATGTATGGTTCATTACTTATAGTCCATACCATTACGGTTAATTTTTCCTTGATATTTTAATCGTCTTTTAATTTGGTTATTGGTAAAGTGCAATGTTTTTATCGAATTAAAGTTAATGCGTTATTACATTAAAATATAACTTTCTTAACGTTAAGGCGAGTTTCATAAAACGACCACTGAGTTCTAAGAGCGCTGCTGTAAGTTTGATATACAAAACAGTTATTTTACAGTAAGAATTCTCACAATTTTTTACACTCCCAGGTGCAAAGTATTAGCGTTTACTTTGCCAGTGTCAGTTTACGTCGGTAGAAGCTGCGAAGAAATCTCGGTTTCAATAGAAGAGATCTTGACTCTTCAAAAACTGAGTTGGCCACCAACAAAAAATTTGTAAACGAATATATCTATTTGTTTAAATCAAATTAACCAAAAAGAATATTTTCATGATACTTAAAATTAATTAAATTACTACTTTTGATTTTTTTTTAACTATGAAAAATACTTTTTTATTTTTCTTCCTTTGGTTTTGAAGTTAAATTCTAATTTAAGACTCATCTTTTTTTGTGACTCAGTTATTGGAACAACCCCAATTAAGGCAACTGTCCGATTTTGAACCGTTTGGTTTTACTGGGGCATACAGTACCAATTTTTTTCTCAAAACGACCATGTAAATATTTTCATTCACATTCTCACAGTATGAAGAAGAATACTATAAGACTATAAGTCTTCGTTTTGGTCTCATTAGAACCCGTATTAATATAAAGTACACTATGCTTAGATTATACCAAGCAAAGTTTTTTCAATTTCAATTCCAATTTATTCATTTCATCTTTTACAGTGGACTTAAATCATTTTTAGAAAAATTGTTAAGTTCATTTACATTAATACATGAACACTTTGGTAAATCTCCCTTTAAATAACTCTTAAACCCTAGAAAATAGATTCTATAGATGTTCTTTGTGATGCGATGGTAAATAAAATTAAAAAAAGACACAAGTTTTAAAAAGGTACAAAAAAAGATACCAAAATAGTACGTATACGTCACAGTGACCACAATTTTTCTTTCTTTAATTGATATAAAGAAACTTATTCGTAAGTGTCATAACAGATATTTTTTGACAGTTTTATGCTTAAACTTGACATTAATGTATACTATTGCCATTTAATATTTTATATGAAATTATTTTGCAATAATGAAAATAAAAATTGTTTTATTATAATAAAGGATGGATTTTATTTTATTTAGTTTTTAAATTTGTGGAATTAGTTTATGTAAATATTCTATTTTAAGTTACACATTTGACATTAATATTGCAGTTAATAAATAAATAAATTGAATGTCACACGTCGGAAAAGAATGAAATAGTTTTATTTGCATTCGGAAACATTTAAAAATTATTTAATTAAAATAAAATACCAGATCACCAATTAAAATTACTAAAAATTGTTTTTTTCTGTATATGGTAAAAAAAAAATTCAAGAAGTATTAAGCTTTATTGGTTTTATTGTTAAAGTTAATCATTGCTGACGTACCTTTAAAGAAAAAATAATTTAATAATATAAATGTAAAATATGAATTAAAATATTAATAGAATGTGAAAGGCGTTTTTGTTTGATAACACACTCAGAATTTGGCTACCAAGCTTTCGCATTATCATATTTACATATATTGAAGTTTTTCAAATTAAGTTGATAAAATAGACCAAACACCACTAAAAAAAGTGTGATGATCGGCATGGCCGTCATGAAATAGTTATAACTCCAACCTATACAAACTTGGTAGTAGCTCACCCAGGTGTTTGTTGTTTCATTTAAACCTACAATTTCAATATAATGTATTTATTTCGAAAGAAAAATAACTAATGCAAAATATTAAAACTTTTCAATAATTCTCATACATTAAAATAAAATATTTTAAGTTATTAGAATTAAAGCGACATAGTTTTTTGCTTAGTTAAATAAGACTTTTGGGTCTACATTTCTAGTGCTGTTGGCATCAATCAACGATACATGATACCATACATTTAAACAAATGTAAAAGTTAATAAAAGAATTACTGTGTATAGCTCGAGCTAAAAAAAAGTTTTAAAAAAATTGTTAAAAGCCTTTTAAATAATTTATCATTTCCTTACGTAGAATGCGTCTAAATTTGACAAGTTGATTGGAAACAAAAAGGTGGTAGAAAAGTTTTTTTTGATAATTTGTCATGCATCTATAACCTAAAACACAAATTTGGCGATACATTTTCTGGCGTTATTTTATCCATTTGATTTATTGGCTTTTGTTCAAGTTGGTTTGTGATGTTCCGATCCAATTGCCTTTTTAAATTTGGGAATATTTTGTTCAACATATATTTTGGCTCTACATAAAAAGTGTCTCCTAGTCCAGAGAGCAATTTAATGTTTTAAACAATAAATAATATTTAAAATAGTAAATCATAATAATTCCTTTATTTTTGTTTCGTTCTCGAAAAATTTTGATTTCATTTTTACATATTTTAGATTGACAAAAAGCAATTTTTTAATTAAAAAATAGAGCAAAATTTGGACTTAAAAAGCTTTAACATAATTAAGATTTTCATATGCTCGCAGTAGACCGATAAACACTTGATGGACATTGTTCTGAATATTTTAACAGAAAATTTGTTATTTCAAAAGAATAAATTGATTTTTGCATTATATTTGTATGTAACATTAATATTAAAAAACAATTTCATTTAAGTGTGCGTTGTGAATGTATAAGACATAAAATATGAAAATTTGGATTAGTTTTTTTCTTTAAGAAATTAAAAAGTTAAAAGTTAAATTAAAAAAATAATATATAGAATATTAAACAAATATACATTTTTTGTTATTAGCCAACTCTATTTAAAAATTTAAAAACTTATAACATTTATGTTTGTTGATTTCGAAGATCTTGTATTTATCTAAAGCTCGCCCTGCCGAAAGGCTATGAAGGACAGCGCCATCATCAATCGAACATCCATGACCCGTTCTTTTCAGGTGTTGGAAAAGCACAGATGAAGGGTCCTGATTCCTGATATTTTGAGGCTTTAAAGTGCTCCATTAACCGTTTACCCAGTGATTTAGAATTTGTTCCTACCTAGATTCTATTGCATTCTTTACAAATAACCTTATAAACTTCACTTTTCTTGCTTTTATCAATGGTTGACTTAATTTTGTTGTTGCATAGAGTATATAGATTTGCAATGGGCTTAGGGGCTAGTTATACATTTCATTGAAACTCATCATTCAACATTTAAATTTTAAGTTTTGTAGAATTTTATTTTGAGAAATCCTTCATTGTGTTTATCCTCGTATACTTTCATTGTTTGAAATTGGTTTTGAGACGACGATCTCTCGTCACTCTTTTTCTCCCCACATTGTCAATTAGGTTTAAGTCATAATTGCAGATTATTTAGCTAATTAAGTTGAATTGAGTATCAATGAAATATTGAGCTCAAAGTCTGTGAAAAAATCTTTGAATATATTTATAATATTGGAAATAAGCCTAACAATTGAGATTTTTGTTTAAATTATAAAAAAAATCATAAGTATTGATATAATTATTACTTTTAAAATATATGTATGAATTTATAATTAGAAGTGTTTTGCAGCAAAACTTCAAAATCGGAAACGGGTTGTTATTCTGTATTCCAAAATGTATGACTAAAATTCTGTGTAGACACCATTATTCTGTGAATCTAGAATTCTGTTTATACTGTAAATCGAACTCCAAAATTCTGTAATAAAATTCTGGAAAATGGACTTTTATTCAAGATACATTCTTTTAAAAATTAAATTTCCATTTCAAAATATAAAACTGTCGATACATAAATGAATTAAAATAAAAAAATTGTTTTGATACTGGAAAGAACTGAGTTTGGTCTTTTAACTACGTAGGTACTCTTTAAATTAATAATTTAATTTAAAAAGTTTTTAATTTGGATTCAAAATTATTTAATTTTCACACATTCATGATTTGAGGTAATTTCAAACAAATTTTCAAAAAAAAACTAACTTATGATTGATTTATAAACGGGAAGATTAAAAACAAAATCCAAATCAATATCAAAGCCTAATTGTGTAGTCAGCTGTCAAACAAAATGAGCACACTTGAGTTAGTACAGTTTTTTATCGTTGTTGAAAATTGCAAAGAATTTACTAAATAAAAATGACACTGATAGCTATTTTGCAATTAATGACATTGACAATTGGTTTGACACATATTACTGAGAAAAAAACACGCATTATATCATTATTTTCTCCAAATGTATTTAAAAATATAAAAAAAATCAGTTACGAATTAATTATAATATAAAAAAAAACTTGAGATGAAAACATAATTTTGAACAAAAAACTAGTTCAAACAATACAATTATATCTACCTACCTGGCGTTATTTTTAATGATTTACTGTTCAGCATTACCTACCTTTTCTGATTTTCACTTGAACATTATTCGTCAACCGATTTTTCCAACACTTGACAAAAAAAAAATAAATCTCATTTAGACAAGTGTTGCTTGATTTAAGCCCAATATCAATAAATCATAAAATTTAATTTGAAATATATTTATAAAGATCGCAAGCCTGTTTGAATGTTTTCTGAGCCTTAAACAATAACAAAATACAGGTTCTCGCATTTCGCAAAATGTACAAGGCTTACCGTGTGAACGGCTATAAAAGTCATATTTTTTCAAACTAAGCTTTATAATTTTTAATAGCCAGGAGAAATATTAAACTTATAACATTTGAAAATATATTAATTCTGTCCTTTTTTATTTTAAATCCTCCAGAAATAAAATGAGGTTGCATTTTGAAAACATGATAACTACATTTCCCCAACATTAAATAAATAAAAACTAATTAATTTCTTTAGTGAAGACTTTCTTTCACAATCCGTCAACAAAGAAGTGGGAACATCAAAATTGCAATTTGAGCTAAGAAGAGTAAATAAACTATCCAAAAATTGTTTTTTACATAACCGGAAGAGCAATATACGAGAAATACAAAAAAAAAAAACCAAAACCATAATGAATCTGTGGGTAAAAGCACCTACAACCTACCTTTTTACTTATCTTTACCTTCCCACGTCATTTGTGAGTGTAGTGTAGGCTTAACTTAAGTACCTTTAGGGTTAACTTAAATATGACACTTTTCTGACACGTATCACTTCTGTTGGACTTTATAATATGGATAGCGGTCCCGTGTGTTTTCCAAAACCATTTCCTATAGTCATTTCACCACAAAGAATCCCGCTCGCCAAGCAGATGGTGAGAAATTCTTAGAATTACGCTTTATAGACATTACTGGCTATGCTCTGACTGTCGGTAAAATGTCAAATGACAGAAAGAGTTTATTTGCTTCGCGACCATAAAACTTCAAGCAAATGAAATTTACTAAAGGCGGTCGTGGCGGCGCTGAATGTGAAAATTCCTTTTGTCAAAGACGAAACTGGGTATAAGTATAGGTTCTTAGATATATCTAACTGAAGTGATAAACTATTTTCATAAACCCCCATCATCTTCAATTCCACGAATTTCTATAATTATTGGAAAACCCATTCAATAAGTCCAACAGAGTATTTTATAGTTCAATACCTAATTAATTAATATACTTAAGTATATTATGTAGATAGATTAAGGTCTAAAAACCTATAAAATATAACTCCCCAAAAGTTTGATTTGTGCCAAACCTATAACCTAAAACAAAGATATAAATACAAAGATACTCAAATATATGTGCATATTTAAGCATTTCCCACGGCGTTGCGTAACAATGGAAGTCCCAATTATTAACAGAGCCACGGCTTCCCGTGTTTACCTACACTCACTCTTCACTGAGTCTCATTCAGTATTTTCTTTCTTATTCTTTTTCGTTATCTTGGCTTGGACCCATTCTGACTGCCTTTTTCGACTGCCTCTTCCATGGCCATTAAGCTGAGCAAATAAGAAAATTACTCACACCATTGCAGGGGGTGTGTGCCGTTTGTTGTTTGCTGCATCAAATACAAAATACTTCCATTCATTCCCACAGTCAGATGTGGTGGCAGCGAAAAGAAGAACAGAGATATTGAATTCCGGCAGGCCACACACCGTTGCATGTACATACAACATAATATATACACAAACGGATACACACAGTAACTTTTTCCAGATTATGGGGAGCCATTGAAGAGGCCACGCCTTTTTGTTTATGAGTGTGCGCCGAAGAGGAGGAACTTTCGAAAACGTGCTCTCATCAACCCCCAAAGATGTGGTTTGACAACTACTGGCTACTGGTTTTTGAAGCACACACCGCAGATGCACGTAGCTTGCTACTGATGTCTGACAGTTGACAATTGAATCTTACTGCACAGGGAAGACCGCCTCCATATTGGATTTTCTACTCCAATTTGAATTCCATTGCATCGAAGATTACAAAGCTTTGGCAGCATTGGGTTTCAAGTTACGCAAAAATATGTTCCCGCGTAATACGGTAGCACCTGCGTAGCACACACATCCTGGCTTAGATCCGCCCTTCACACTCGATCACGACTCGATCGGGACGTAGCGCCGCACCATTCCCAGAGGAGAACACGCCAATCCGGCGGCACTTGCAGTACATAAACGAATCGCCGAATCAGGAAATGTAAATTATAGGTCCACTACTACTACCATAAATAAGACCTGCTGTATATGTGTAGTTGCCGATCTGATCGGGTTTCCCAATGCCAACTCCAGCTTGAAACTTGGCTTCTTCAATGCTCGTCTCAGAGCTCTTCGGCTGACTAATAGCAAGAGGAGGAGGTATATGTTAAAGTTTACATTTTTATTTATTTATATCGGTGTTGTGTCTTCATATATTTTACTTGTTTTTTTTTGTTCGCTCTTGTCGTCGCTTTATCGTATGTCTGTTTTTTTGCGGTCGCGGCAATTTGAAGGCAACCATCTAACCAGAGCCAACCATCTTAGCCAGCCCAGAGCAGCAAGTAAGCAGCAGCAGCACCAGCAACAGCACCAGCAGCAACAACAGCAGCAGCAGCCGAACGAACACAGGCAGCACTTAACTATCAAGCTGAAGTTGAGATCGTAACTTTGCAGTTGGCCGTCGTGCACGGAAGCGTTCGGAAGTGGAATATACTTTATTAATAATATTTCGAGTTGATACAGATTTGAATAATTCAGCATTTTGAAACCACATCTTAGCGGATTTGGACTTCTTTTTCTCGCATTTGCATTCGAATTCGATTTCATTCAACTAATATATTTAGTGATTTACTTATGTTATTAATTTTGTTGCTTAGACGGTACAATTTATCGTAAATTTTTCTAGTTTTAACTTCGCGAAAATTAGAATTTTGGCTTTAGCTATATTTTGCGTTTTACCGTCGCTTTGTTGCGTCGCGATTTATTTCGAATTCGAATCGAACACTGGTTGTCCCATTATTGAGATCGAGAGCTACATTTTCCTTTCGGATTCTAAAATTGGTGAGTTTTTTTTTTTCTTTTGTGTTGTAAGAAGTATAAAATGGTAGATATTCATTGTGTCGCCACTAACTGTGGTGACGCGTAACAACCAATGGTAGCCCGTGTTTCGCACACTCGTGATTCCAATGACAGCTACTGTGTAGGGAGCTGTCGTTGGGAGCCCGATGTGTACGTACACGCGGAGATCGTTTTTGGGACGATGATGTTAGTTTTTGTATGTCAGTGTAGTGGTGGTGGTTCAGCTACTGGGCTTAAGCACCTCCTTCTGCGGGTAAGACGAGTAGACACCACTGCACACAGGTCGATTTCTGGGTCTGGTCTCGTCTCACTTATGTGTTCACCCAGCAGCAGTCCATTCATGGGTTTCCTTGTGCGTAATTTATACTTATTGGACGAGTACCTCTCACTACTTGTGTGTGTTGGATAAGCGCGTTGGTGTTGGTGTTGATGAAGGTGATGTGTGGTGTGTTTGTTGTATGTTTACCAGGTGAGGACGAAGGTGAGGAGATGAGACCGCACAGCTGGTGGCACTTCGAGGTATTAGTCCATTAGTCTAGTCGGTGGAAGTGAGGCATTCGGAATTATTTCATTTTGCTCCTCTTGTTCGTGAGCAACACACCGTATACGCGTGACGATCTCTTCTTCCTAATTGTCAGTCGCTCGTGTGAACCCAATCTTGTGTGATTTGCAATATTCTTCTAAAGAGTGTTCTCAATAAACCCGTGTATAATAATTTAGTCCTATAAGTCAGTTGTGGCAGTTCTGAAGGTGATTGGTTTGTGGTAAGTCTTCTTTCCTTATTCTTATTTTACTCAATGAACCTACCTATATGTATATATATTGTGACACTACTGGCTGTGCGAAACCCCTGTCATTTGGTTGGATATTCTAGCTTCGTGCTCGTAACGCGGTAGCGGCCCCTTTTTTTGTGGTGTATATGCGCGATGTATAGTGTGTACTAAATGTAAACGTGTCTATTGGTGTTGGTTAAGAACTACCGGTTTTACGCGTTCTTATTGGCGAGTGTTCTTTCCTCAAATTAAAACATAGGTACAATATAAACATACTAAAGAAAAAATTGGGCATCAACGAAGATGGTGGTGTCGTTGGTGAATTTATATACGCACTTTGTGAATTTGGTCCCATTGGTTTGGATAATTTAACCAATCAAAATTTTTACCGTTAAGAGCATATTGACGGCTTAAACCGTTCGTCTTCATTTTTTAAAAGTTTCCGGGAAAATGGTTTTTCCCCAAATGAAGATCTCTTCCAATAAGGTGGAGTTAGGATGAATTTAATTTGGTTTTGGCTTAGGGTCAAAAATGACTTAAAAAATTATGTCTTACATTAAAAAAAACCAATTTATTCAACTGCTTCTTTTCTGTTGGGAAAGAGCCCAAAAATTCGTATGGTCTTTTATATCTCATGACTTTTGCAACAAATATATGTATAATCTACCATTTAAGCAAGTGAATCCAAAAAAAACAGTTTAAATTTTTTTAAAGTAAAGTTGGTATTTTTTCCTAAAAATTCCTTGAAATCTTCTTTTGTGAGATGCCATAAAATTCTATAAGATTACCTAAAAACTTTCTAAGAAAAAATTAGTTTTCATCGCGAGTAGGTAAATACCTATCTTGGTATTTTAACTTCCGTAACTTAAATTATCGTAAATCAATTAAATTCCAATTGGTACCTACGTTTTCTATAAAAAAAAAAAACTGGAAAGGAAAAATTAACAGATGTAAGCTGATAAAGCTGATTCGAAAACATAAGTCTATTACTTTTCAAAAATAAACGATAGTTTAAAAAAAATTAAACTGATAGCGACCATTCCATTATAAAAAAAACAAATTTGGCAGCACTTCTCGGCGAAGAAACTGTCCGAAATGTATTAACTTGTCAAAAATACAGGAGATTATTAATAAAATTGATTTTTAATGAGAAATAATAAAAATGGTTAGCTAATAAAATATTTTTAGATATTTATATGCGTTTTAACTGATCCTTATTATAATATAAAACGGTTTTAAATTATTGTTGATAAATAAAGTCGAGATTTTTGTTTTTAAGTTTCAAATTAGCATAAATTCCTAATTTAAAGTTTTTTTTTTAATTTTACGATCTAAATCGGTGGTCATACACTAATAAGGTCGCGAAATAGCAATTTATAATTTTTTGTCTTTGAAACTTTGACCGAAATTTTGTTAAATTTATTATTTAAGGTAGTTGTGTGTCTTGCATTTTAAGTTAGTGAAAAATTTATCTCACAGAATAAATTATGTAAAATAGTTTAAAATGTCTGATGGATTGCGTAGGTTTATAGCGTTAAATTTTAATCAAATAAAAAATCCAATCATTGAGAGATATATTATTTTATAATTTTATTAGTTTCATGAATAGATATGAACATCACAATGTTACCAAAAAAAAAACTATGTTAAAAAAAAAAGAATTTATTATTTGGTATTAATTAAAATATCTTATTTTTAGCTTGTGATCATCTTTCTGTTATTTGTTTTTATTTCTCTTAATTTTAAGACTCATATTTCTTTTCTTCAGAAAAATTATACAGAAATGCCTGACACACATGTTTCCTTAATCTTAATTTGAAAATGATTTATTCATCTATTTAAACAGTTCATGAAATTCTCATAATATAAAGGTGATGAGAGAAGAGTTTTCCGACGGTAAATCAAGTAGCATCCGTTTCAATACCAAATCATATTTTCTTAATGATTTTATAATTATTCTCGAAGTTCAAAGTCAGAATAAAAAAGATCCACGAAACAATGTTTCAAGGAATTTTTAGAAGGAAACCGAATATTTGGCATCAAATAGAATTTTAGTTCAGAGTAATAAGTTTAAAACAGCGTGGAGAAATAACGGGAGAATTTCTCCTGCATTTTCCAAGTGGCGCTCGGTTAAAAACAAAACTTTTCTTGTAAAATAATTATAACCAGATTAAATATACATAAATGGCCATTTCCAGAATGTATGAGGATTTCACTTAGGGCTTTCTGAATTCCTTCAAACCTATAGATTAACAATTATTTCTCGAGAGAGTTTCTCGCTGATTTTGTAAGTGGCGCCCGGTTAAAAACCAAACTTTTCTTTTTTAAATTATTTAATCGGCTTAAATAAAAAAATTACCATTTTCAGAATGTGTAAGGAGAAATTCCTTCAAACCTAGAATAACAAATATTATTTCTCGACAGCATTTCTCGCTGATTTTACAAGTGGACCCGGTTCAAAATCAAACTTTTCTTTTAAAATAATTATAACCAGATTAAATATAAATGTCAATTTAAAGAATCTATGAGGAGTTCACTCAGGGTTTTATAAATTCCTTCAAACCTAGAATTACAATTATTACTTCTCTAAAGAATTTGTCGCTGATTTTGCGAGTGGCACCCGGTTCAAAACCTAATTTTTTTTAAATGGTTATAATCAGCATATAAATGGCCATCATTTCCAGAATGTGGAGACTCCCTAAATTATTATTGTCACAATGAAATAAAACTTTATGTACTTAATTTGTAGTAAAATAGATATAGGAAGGAAGCTCAATGATAACACTTACTTAGGCACTTTAAAACGTAGTAGCACTTTTCTACGCTCGATAATACAGCAATGATCGAGATTAATGTGTCGAATGTCAATGCACTATATCCATCAATCATCCAATAGTCGCGCACAAGATCCAAAGAAGTGCGGTAATTACAACCTATAGATACTTATAGGATTCCACATCAAATTCATTTCATTTTTTGTAAAAAGATAAAGATAGACTTAACCTTCTTTAAGTCTGCGGCTGCCAAAGTCAACAAAAACACCAACAATATGATCTCAATTTTGATTCATTGTTATGTGAGTAGGCTCAAACTCGTCCGTTTTCTTAGAAAACCAAACACAAAAAAAAAAAAAAAACTAAATTATCTCACCAAAGACTCAAGCTATATGTATAAAGAAGTCCTTTGCAGGTCCTGGGAGTTTTACCTCAGAGTTCGCCTTATTTTATTTTTCTCATAGTTCAATTTTGTTTTGTTCCTTTTATCTTTTTTTTTGTTGGGCGAACAAAAGAACACGAAACAAAAAAAATGAAACTTGTTTCTATTCCGAATCTGATTGCCATAGATCCACCTCTAAAAATCAAAATATATCCGAAAACCACACAAAAAGGTGGCAGCGGCGACACTTTACTTATTTGTATTGGATCACTTTTTTTTTTTAATATAGGTGTTAACCCTGTGAGTGAAGAACTTAACTACTAGTGGGTGAGATTGCCAGTTCGAAAATTCATAGAATATAAAAAAGTGGCAATCATTAAAATTTTCGGTCAAATTTAGATTTTACCTGCTCGGCGAAAATAGCGCAACCAGGGAACCTTTTACTTTCTGTTGCGAGTAACTAAATATTCCTGCAATTTTTTGTGAAAATATCTACCTTTACCTTGACTCCCTATGGAGAAAAAAAAACCCATGAGATGTGTTGGGATGCGGGAATGTTCACTCTCTGTCATTGTGTATTTCACAAATCTAATTTCACGCAGCATTAAAATAATACTGGAAATGCATAAACAAGAGATTTATTTTTTTTGTCTTTTTTGCTGCTTCCTTCAAGGAAGCTACACCATAGGTCCAGGATTACGATAATCGTGGCATTTTTCCTTCGGAAATCTCTCAGTTATAGCTTGTGAAGCTGCAGCCAGCAGCGCATATCAAGCATCGAAGACAAAAGCAATGTTTGCAAATTCTTAATGGATTTTCATTACCTACCTTTATTTTTTCGTTAAGTGTCAGAGTGGCCCATCCGTGTCGTCGGCTTTGGTCGTATGTTGGTTGTCCTCGCTGTTCAGTTTGGAAAATAAAGAAACCTAATTACCCGATGGTCAAACAGGAACATCGGATTAAGAGACCAAGTCCCATGCGGTGATATTTCTCCAGCTTAATTTACTTGCCACGAACCATGACGATGACAACAAGCGTGTATGTATATATACAAACGACGATGATGCGACGCGACGACGATGACGACACACGAAGGGTTTGTCAGTGGCTGCCAGATTCCAGTCACTACATTTCAGGGCCCCTGAATGTGCCTTTAGCGCCAGCTATATTAATTTTTTCTTTGTACATAATGTGGGGGCCTTCTCACAATCCCTGACAGTTTGAACAAAGAAATCGACAATGACAACGAGAAAGAATCCATAAAAAAGCGCTGCAGCCAATAACACTATAAAAATAAAAAATTACACAAAAGTTATGAACATAATTTGAATATTTTTCTTTGAGTCTCCCCCCACTATCCAGCTGTGATTTCGGTAATAATTGCGCTATACGTTGTGACCCTCGCTGCCCCCTTCTGGCCTCGCACCATTGTCATCATGACATTCCACATTATACGTATACATCGTACAATATGATGATGACCAAAATGTTCTCTCTCAAGACCATGGGAACCACATCGTCGGGCTTATTAATCACCAACAAAACGTCAGAACAAAAAAAAAAAAAAAAAAATACCCAACACACTAAATCTTCAGCCAATATGTCAGCCGCAGTAAATGTCAATACCTGGATTCAATTTGTTTTCGGTGTCAGCACCAATAAAACACAACGACGCGACGACCGACGAGAGTGACATGCCTGTGCAAAGCCAATCGCTCTGGGTTGTCTCAAAATCCCAACAATAGACCCACTACCATATAATCAAAGTTCTTTGATTGTGGGTTGATAAACAAATTAGATTTTTTTTGAACAACTACAAAATCAACAACAACAACAACAACATCATCAACAAAACCTAATTGAAATTTTTGCATTTTCGATCAATTAATATAAATATGGCGGACTCATGGACTTGGCTACTTTATAGCTTAAAAGTCGCAACTGGTTGGATATGAGTTGGCTGCGTGGTGCTATATGATGCGACGAAAATTGCTTCCCTTCTCTTGCTGGCGCATATTAATAATCAGGTAGTTATATTTGGAGCGAAGGCGACTCGTTTATTTTACAACACAGCAGGGGGTGCTGATGGTTGTCTGATGATGGGGGGCCCTGGGTCGGGTATCGCGTTCCACGAATCGCAATTAGTCGATCTTTGGGATTTTAGCTTTTTTAAAAACAATGGCCTTGGGGTCACAATTCAGTAAACTGCAAAAATTATTATTAATCTTTGCGTTCGCATATATCATCATCGAATAGGTAGTATAAGTATTGAATTCCATTCGAAAATATTTCATACTAGAGTAACCCTGCTTGCGTTGCTTTCCTAAATTTTCATACATAAAGTGCGCGAGAATTAATGTAAAAAATTATAATTCTTAAGTGAAATAAAATGTGTTTCACTATAAATAATACAAAAAGAAATTATGCCACACAAGCTTTTCAACTATTTAATTTTTAAAATACTTTTAAGAAATCCCATTTGCAATTGGATTATAATTGTTTTAATGTTTTTTTTTTTTCTTTTTGCAGGAATTTCTTAACCACAACACGACACTATTGTGAATTTAGCTGTGAATTTATTTTAACAATATAACAAAATGTTTGCTGTAATGCGGATTGACAACGATGACTGCAGGTCGGACTTTCGTCGTAAGATGCGACCGAAGTGCGAATTTATATGCAAATTCTGCCAGCGTCGTTTTACCAAACCCTATAATCTAATGATTCATGAACGCACCCACAAAAGTCCTGAAATTACGTATTCCTGTGAAATTTGCGGGAAATATTTCAAGCAACGTGACAATCTTCGGCAGCATAGGTAAGAAAAAGGGAGTAATTTTATTAATTCTGTGGTTGGTACTTGACGATAAAAATTATATTAATCGATACATGGTGTGATTTTAGTTATTTTTTTGGTATTTTCGTATTCAAAATGCGGTTAGAAAGAAAAGCAATTCTTTATTATTAAATGTGTTCGAGGGAGGTTCAGCAGGGTTGGCCGAATTAACTGCACTTCATTTTCTACATCATTAACTACGCGAAGTTAATTGAATAAACTACACGCCTTATTTACTACAAATTGTTACGTCTGCTATACATACACACTAAGTCAAGAAAAAATAGAATTTCAATAGAAAAGTGACATTTCAGCTGACATATCATTTGACATTTGAAACTACGTTTGCTAAAATTTGTATGTTGTTTCATTAACTACATTTATCTACGTTTAACTACTTAAACTACGTAGCAAATGTAACAAAAGTAGTTTTGTTTTCTAAAAAAGTGATAGTTCGTTCAACCCTGAGTTCAAGACACAAAAGCAGATTTCGGACAGTTTATAATGGAGTCGTTCTTTATTTAAAATTCGTCATCTAAAAAATGTTAAAAATTCTTATCAAAACAAAACTAATCCAATATGACTGGCAAAAAAATTGTTTACATTGCTTTAATTCAATGACGTTGAATCATAGCCAGATTAAATACACTTTCTGAGAAATAGATTGCTTGTCTGTCAAAATAAGAGTTAAGTGTTAAAAGTTTTCAATATAGCCTCTGATTTGGTAAAACTGAATTATTATTGAAAAGGAATTACTTCGGTAAAAGCAGGTTTTTAAAAGTGTAGAGAAAATATATTTCTTACTCTGTGCCCTGTGGCACTTTATTTTACAACTTTATGGAGCATGTTTGTGACAGTTAATTGCTAGAACTGTTAACAAACAATTAAATTTATAAAAAAAGTACCAAAAACAAAAATCACACCAAATTTATCTTCCTTAATCAAACATTCCTTTTAAATTTCCCAATCCTTCAAATTCTTTGCACTTCTATTTCTCTCTGATGGTCATGGATCGGTCCTTCCTTATTCCTTATTGTTTATCTGCAGTTCTGGATAGCTGCTGTTTAACACTGCATGTCTAATTGGTTTAGATGTAACAAAAAAAAGGGACCCAATGTGACCAATTTCATTCTTTTCTTCCCACACATTTTAAGGAACTATATTCTGTAGCTCGTTGACCGATCTTTATCAAAAAAAAAACCTTCAACTTTTTTATACTTATGATTTCATTAAAACAAAATGTATCTATTTTTTTCTTTTTTTGTAGATGTAGTCAGTGTGTTTGGCGATGAATCTTGCACAAAACTTTTAAATTAAAAAAAAAATAATAAAAATATGTTGCACGCACTACTACTCATAAGAACACTGATGTGAACACTGATCTCTGTCTATATTGGTGATGGTGGTGTTAAATAAATAAAATTAGTTATTATTAAAAAATTTAAAAAAAATATGAAAAATGAACTATATTTACATAATAAATAAAAAAAAATTAAATAATTGTTAAAAAAAAAATATGCAACGCGAACTAAACAGACAGATAAAAAAACTAATAAGTCTTGATGACCGATTTCTTAAAACTCTTATATAATTTTTACATAAATATATACGCATACCTTTATTTTTTAAAATATAAAATTAAACTTTAAAAAAATAAATTACAACAAACAATAAAATTAAATTTAAAGACACAAACTCTTCCTTTGGTGTGGCAATAAGCACAATAATATTAATAATAAAAAAATGTATTTTGTAGGCAAGAATTTTAAAATATTTTTTTTTATAAACTATTCAGTTAGAGTTAAGTTTTAGTCCACTATATATTATGAAAACTGATACTGATAATGTTTGTTTGTTAAATGAAAATGTTAAACAAAAAAAAAACAAAGCAAAATTGTACATAGAACTTTCTTATTTATATAATTTTTATAATATAAACAAAACTATAAATACTAACAAAAAAACTGTTTATTACTTTTTCGCATTTTTCTACGTTTCTATGCTTTTGGATGGACGGTTGGGTGATGATGTTATATTGTTGTTTTTTTTTTTTTTTTTTTTTTTTGAATAAATTGATCGGTTTTCAAAAATTTTAAAAATTGGTGGTTTCTTAAAATTTTCTCTTTGTGGTTTCTATTTTTGGAAGATACACAGCAAAATTTTGGATACAAAAAAAAGACTGGCAAAATTTTAAAATGATTAAAATCTACTTTCAGAACGATACACGTGGATGCGTATGGTCGCACTTACTAACCACATCGGCCTGCAAGCTTGCAACAACTTCACTGCTTAGTTATTAGCTATATTATCATAAAATAATCATAATACTATATTCCTCTCTGTCTGTCATTCTATATTTACCGCTTAAGGATGTAGGATGTAATGTTTAAAGACAAGCCTTCATTAAAAAAATCAATCAATTAAATTGAAGATTTTTCGTTCACGATAAAATATGTCAAATTTAATAAAATAACAAAAGAGGTAGTTTTTGCTATATACGTATGGATATATCTCACTTAGCAAAAATAAATACACAAAATTATTATAAACAAAAAAAATCTCTAGAAAAAACCAATTAAGAATAATTCTTTTTGGTTTTTTTGTAATGAGAGTTTTGGAAGTAGCACACACGAGAAAAACAAATTAAACAATCCATATCAACGCAGTTTAAAAAGAAAAAAAAATCATGCATTTAATATCCTTTTCCCTGCTAATAATTTTTACTCCCATTTATGCCAATTTGAGTATTTTTAAAAACCATTATTTTTTTCATTTTAATATTTATTGACTTTAAAATAAAAATCAATACATATATACACTTATTAGTTTTATTTAAGAGATTAATTATTTTTTTCTAAATTGTTTAATTACAATACATACATATAATTTATGTTGAATAAATTGTATGATTTTGTAATTTAACAAGCAATTAAAAAAAAAACTAAAACCAGTATAAGTTTGTAAAAAAACGTAAACTAATATTTATAGATTTATGTAATAAACATTTGTATTTAATTTAACTGTTTTGATTTTTATAAAATAAAAATTATGAAAAATTGAACAATACTTCGTTTTATTACAATAATAAATATAATATGACTCTACTTGAAGAAGAAATAGTAAGAATTTGCAGATCTGGTGATCGGAAGATATGTAATCTTTTTTATGAATTGTATAATACAGTCGACCCTACTCAATTGAACTGGAATTTGCATTTTTGAACTTAAGATAACTGAAAAAATGTTGATTCATCCGCATCCAAATGGATGGCACCCATGAGATTCCAATAACCTCCATACTTGTTACAGTAAACCGAATAACAAATAAAAAAAAAAAATTGCACTGTCAAAACAAAACTAACAGAGCAATAATAGTGATGTTTCAAATCAAATCACTCATAGCAATTCAGTTATTTATATTTGTTGGCACCGGCTGGCGTGTACAATATACATGCGTTATATGGAATTATATATGGAATCAAACACTCATCGCAATAAATCTGACCGGACTTCGGTAATAACCCTTCGAATGCTGGTTTTAAGTGCTCAATTTTTTTGCGGTTTATCGCAGCTTAGACTTTACGTATTGCCAGAAAAAATAATGGTATCAAATCGCACGATCGAGTTAGATATTTCGTGAAATTAATTGTTTGACAAATGTCTCTTTCAATAAATTATAATACATATAAAATTTGAACAAGACTTTAAAAACAGTTAAAATTTTACGAATTTTTCAAAAAACTGTCTGCAGCTTTTTTATTTGTAAACAGGGTGTTCCAAAATAAAATGTTTCACCACAGTGGATGCATAAAATAAACGAACCAGTTTTTTATGTTTCTAGCAAGTATTTAAACAGTATTTTTTTAACTGTTTAAAGTTAACGGACTAAAATTTAAATAAATATTTTTTTATTTATTTTTTTATAATACATTACACATCTTTTTTAAATCAATTATAGATTTTAACTACCAGAAAAAAAAATAATTTGCATCACCATCATTTTCAACATTTAATAGACTTACTATAGGCAATACCTCTTTTCCAGCTCATTTTGTGATTTCACGTGTCTTAAAGATGAAAAAACTAGAACCGATGATATAGCCAGCATATATTATGTAAATTTTCATTTTGACGTTTCCGTCAAACCTTGCAGGTAATTTGGTATCGATTTGGCTTGTAGTCTTTATTCCTTGATTCGTGTACTTCTTTGAAAGCTCTCCTATTGGCAAAATTTGATGTTTAATAAGTTCTCCACCTTTTTCCATAATTTTGTGAAGCATTTAAAATCACATGAAGTTTCATTATTAGTTTTTCATCTACTCCGGTTATAGCTGATGTTACATCTGGATTTTCAAAAAATCTTCGTAACGTGTTTCCATCATTTGCAATACAAATGATTGAAAAACGTTACATAAGATTTTTTGATCCTTGTTTTGGCTTATCAATAATCCTTTGGCTCCCTAAATTCCTTTTGTACATTGTTTTTTTTTTTTTTCTTCCTTCTCTTGGTATAGGCAATAAACTAACTTAAGAATGAACTCGATTCATCTTATTCTTTTTTTTTTACAAATTACATTATCTCAAAACATTGCAAAAAGTTGCAGCTGCAATTTTGCATATGGTTTAAGAAATAGTTTGCAGCTCTATCCAAACCTCAAAAACTAATTAAAAAAAGTGTTTTTTAACTTTTTTTTAATTTTAAATTTTAATTTAGATACTTACAAATAAAAGAAACACGAAACATTGAAGAAAAAAAAAAGCACGTACTATGAAAACAAAATTGCCCAACTTTGAAAAGCTTTTTTAAACCAAACAATTTAAAAAAAAATTATTTTGTTTGCTGTTTTTGAAGCTCTGTCTATATATTTCTATTAGAAATAAAAAACAAAACAAAATTTAAAAAAAACGGCGGATATTATATTTTTGCCGCGACTTTTGATTTTTTGGACAACAGTGCGGCGTGAGTCTATTCAATATTCATCATGAATTACAAAACTAAATTTACTACACATTAATTGAGAACTGTCAAGTCGGCCTTCAAAGAAAACAGTGTTGCCAATTTTCAGTTGCGCTGGTTTTTATCTCAACGGTACAGTCAACGGCAGAAAAAAATTAATGCACTAAGACACAGTTTTTCAATGCAAGATTAGCAAGATTAGAGCTGAATCTGAGTTAACACACTCAATATGTGGAGATAATTTGGATATACTGAATACTGAACAGAAGCTTTTGGTGTTTTATCCTCAGAGTTTAGGTCCTTCCGTATGAATTATGCACTGAAAAACTGCTTCTTAAATTAACTATGTATGTTAAGCAACTATATCAGACTGACTCTTGTTCAAATCACCACTAAAAAACTGGGCATTAGACCCGTTTGCTGATGAGAATATGAAGTATACATAAGTATATATTCAACTTAATCCTCAGCGAAAACTTTTGCATATTTAAATAAATATGTTTAATTTAAACATTTAAGTTTCGTCTCATAAAATGAGCACTGTTTAACTTTAGACAAATGTTTAAGTTATAAACAAATATTTCAAATTGTTGTCTAAAATTTATCTAATTTAAACCTACATATATGAAAAAATTAATACAAAATTTTAATTCTGCAATCGAAAGTTTCAAAATAAATATAATTTTCAAACAATCTTTTCGACAACAAAAAAATAATTAAAATTTTGTTGCGGGAAACTCTTCAATCAATCCCAATGCTATAGCTATCCTCTATTTCCAATTCAATTTATTTTAAAACCTTAAATTTCTTATAAATGCAGTCATATCTATCAATTTCTTTATTCCACGTTATCTGCATGGAAGTTCACACGGTCTACACCTTATCAAAAAAAAAAAGAAACAAGAAAAATACCATAAAAAACAGACAAAAAGGGATTAAAAATAAAACAGAACAAGAACAAGAGATGAACAAAAAAAAAAAGGAAAAAAAAAAAAAATTATTTGAAATGGGCATCAAAATTCAACCGAAAAATACTCCCAATTAGGACTGCTTCTGATACGCAGAGACCAAAATTGAAGTCATCATTCTATAAGCGGTCTGGAATTTTTTCTTACCCAAGCCGAGAGATGCATTATTTTCCTTTTCCTTGACATTTTAATAACAGTCTTCGGGTCCTGAAGAATAGTAAACACAGTTTCCTACGCGCCCACAATAAACAGATTCCCTCTCTATATATGTACATATTTCTGATGATGGACTGAAGAAGATTGAAGCTGCCGTAATGGGTAGGTAGGTCCCGAACATTGAAGATCGATGCTTATGGGGGCGGATGAAAGTGAAGAGATCACGTTCCAAAATTAAATATATTTTCGACTGGACATGGATATGGGATTCACCGCAGCCACTCTGCAATTACAGGTTTCATGGTCTAGCATCATATAAATGCCTCGATTATTCGATATTAACTGCTGGAGCTCCTGTGTGAGGCATATGGTCTGATGATGGTCAACCAATTAGCCATCATCCACACACCTATGATGCAGACAATCTTATTTTTATGATGGAGGTTATATTATCTGAAAGTACCACCGCGTCATTGCATAGGAATGCCACTATAGATTATGATGGCCTGAATATCGACCGCAGATTTAAAGCGAAAAACTACTGTCAGCTAATTTTCTCTCACCTCTTGCGAAAGACAACGTGATTCAGCTTCTGTTATAACCCATGATACGAGAAACTCCATCAACCGCGAGATGACTTATTGCGTAACTACAATGACTCGGATGCGATGCGTAAGATGCCAACAACGACAAAACTCAGGTATATGAGCAAGCCCCAAAACATAAAAAAATAAAATAATCGATCCAAAATGTTTCTGCCTGCCTCAGTGCCCGCTAGAGATTGAGAAACTTTTTCATGGATGATACACGACTTGTGATAAGGATCATCGACAAACATGACGACGACGACGAAGACGAAAACGTGAGTGACAGCTTTGGCAACTGTCACACAAGATCGTCAAATAATAAAAATGGCATGGGTGTATGCCCCCATATCATATATGGAATGTCATTTCGTAATTCGGGGTTGGTGTGCGACCCAAGTAACAAGTCATTGTCGGTGTTTATGATATAGCTGTCATCGGAGAAGCTTTAATCTGATCTGATATGTCTTTGCTGAAAGCATGCCATGGCCTGGCCTGGAATTGACTTAATTGCGGCTGCCCGAACGTGCCAGTTGCTGTCACTGAGCTTCCTTATTAGATCTGTTTGGGGCGATAATGAGATAATTTAATGGCAATTCTTCGGATTTTACGAGTAATTTTGCTGCGCTTTTACTCTGCTAAATGATGATTATATTAGCAGGGTGGGGTATACCCAAGAAGTATGTATAGGTGCAAATATCTGTCGGATTGGGGTCCCGCATATACATAAGCTTTTATTCAAGTGTGTTAATCAACACGTGAGTTTATAGATCGAGAAACTTGTCATCTGCGATTGTGAGTTTACATTGAGGAATGTGTTTATATGTGAAAAGTTTTTTTGTTTATATAAATATACATTTAATTTTTGTTTATCAGATGAAATTGGCCACTGTTCTTTTAAGTGCGCTCAAGTTAAAAGCTTTTACCTCGTATTTTATAGACTATAATATCTGAGAGATCTTTTTAAGTGGACTGTCAGGGTTTGTTTATAATGAAAGATAATTAAATTATTATATACTAAGTCAGGCGCGGATAAAGACTTGTGGTTAAGATAAATGGAGAGGTGGAGAGGGGCTGAGGAAGTGTAACAAGTAAACAAAACACTAATGGATTGAAGCTGTCTCAGGGATGTACTAAACTATTTCAGAACATATATTATATCAAACCTATTTAATACATGTACATAAACTGGCGCCCATAGTGAACGTTTACATTTAGAAGTCGTTTTTCATTTGAATAAGGTGCGCAGCAGCAAAACACTTGTACGGGACGACAGCGACGATTTCCCCTCAACTAGGTTCAAATTTTGACAACATTTAAAATTTATTTATTTATTTACTTTTCGTTCACAAAATAATTTATCTATCAATCAAACATAGGTACACAGGAAAAGAAAAAGGTGTTAAGAAAAAACCTTAATCTGGAGAGGCCTAACACCACTACCCCTTCCCTTTACTCTGAGTTTGGTTTTAATTTCTTAAATAAATAAATTTTAATTTTAAGTATGTAGATACCCTAATTTTTTACCAAGCACCATCCGTGATCAATGATCAGATTCATAATAAATAAACATTGATGACTCTTAAGCAATAAATATTTATTAAGAAAATTAGAATTGAATATAAAAAATTACACAACAAACAAAAATATTAAAAGACATCGCTAAGTGGTGTTGTCACATTTCAAATGGTTGTTTTTGACCAGTAGCGTGTTGGTGATTAATAAATACCACTCTGAGTGATACCTGCTTCTTCTTTCAAAAAATTATCTCTTGCGGCTAGTAGTTTTTTTTCGATTTATCTGATTCATCTTTCATCATATGGATTAGACTAAATGAGTGAGTAAGAAATTATCTGTTTTGGTACTTGTATATATAAGCAGCGGAAACCATTTATAATTAAATAATTTATGCCAAAAATGCTTTTAAATTAATTTAAATTTGACAATGTAATTATTTATTGATGTGGTTATTTTCTTTTGTTCAAAGGTTTAGATGAAGATTTCCTTTTTTTTAAATTAAAAAGCAATTTTTTGGTGGCTTATAGTAAAATCTGCAACCGCATTCGAAATAATTTATTCAGTATTAATTTAATGATTCACTTTGATTATAAGCTTATTTCATGGATATTTGAATAATATCACGCTATAGGCGCTTACTTTTAATTTAAAAGATGAGTTATTCGAAACAATTTGCCTATAAGTCTAACAATCCATGAATTGAGGTTATCTCACACTTATGAAAACAAAGAAAGGTATAGAAATATAAGTAGATATAAATAATAAAAAATATAATCTTTTTTTGACTTCTAAAAAATTATGACATATGTAGCTAAATTTTGTTTCGAGTTCTTTATTTTAATGTGATAATTACCTGATATTCTGAAGATATTGGCGGTAAGGTATAGATACTCTAAATGAGGAATAGGGCTTTTGATTTTGTGGGTGCAGGTCAATATTTAATTTTTATATCGAAATTGCGAGAAAACTATCAGTTTTTTGGTATAAATATCAAGGAAATTGTAGCTTATTGTTATTTAACATAAAGTAAATTCTGAAACTTTTTTCCATAAAAGCTTTAGGCTTTTAGAAAAACGTGCGTTTGTACAACTTTTAGAATAATTTGTATACTTTCCGTTTTTTTATGGAGATACTTTAAAAAAAAGAACGGAACCAACTTTAACGCTCCAACTCTATTTATGATAACATCTCTGTGTTGACTGTTTTGAAGCTTTTCAATTGATTTTTCATTCCTAAAACTGACACTTTGAACCCATTTTAGCCCAAAATCCACATAAAAACATAAAATTGGACTAGAATTGGTCAAAATTGTTCAAAATTGGCAGTTTTGGGAAGTAAAGAAACAGACTTGATTTATTGTAAAAAGACAATTCATCATTTCTGTGATATTAAGGCACGGCGGCCGTAGCAAGACATACGCTAGGGTGAGCTCAGCTCACCCAAAAAATATTTGAGCTCAGCCAACAAAAAAATTGGTACACTTTAACATTTTCCACACTTTTAACTTGTGAGAGAAAATATTTTTTCGTATCAAATTCTATAATGTGCGTTATTGTGGTTTAATTTTGCCCGTTTAAATCCACACATTTATTTCCTTCATCAATAAGTTTCCCTTTAAAATTCTCCTTTCAACAGTTTTTGAATGCTTACAGTAGATGAATGCTGTAGATGTTCCCTCTTTCAGATCACGGAGAATGAAAAGTTGATGAATTCGAATCCTTTGTTATGTTTTGACTTGGAAAAAGTGACAATGAGGATGAAACAACATCATTAAATCGAGTTTGTTTCGAAATTATCTACTCAGTTATTTCAGAGATAAATGAAAGGTTAGAGGATAATAATATAATATACTGAATGCTGTCGAATCTGCTACAGACTTTTTGAGGGAAAATTTTAACTACAAAGACTTAAAGCCATTGACGAAATTAAATTTTATACTACTCTCACATGAAGAAATTTTAGTTTTAAAGTTTTTTTTTAAAACGAAAAAATAGCTCTGGATTACAAAATAAAAATATAAAGGTTTCCCCACACCAACGCGAATTTCTGGTGGCGACGACGAAAACAATAATAACAACGTGTTGTTTTCATTAACAACTACGTGTTGTTGTTATCGTCGTCGCCTTCGAAAGTTCGAGTTGATGTGGGGGGACGATTTCTAAGATTTCAATGACCAATGATAAGGTAGTTCAATCATTGAAATAAAGAAATCCATTTCCTGCGACAGGCTATGCCAAAATGAAATATTTTTTGACTAGAAATAATAATTGAGTTATCAGCTTATGCAAATAGCATTAAAATAATCACTAATTTGACTTTTTAAGTGCCTCAAAATTAACAATTAAAATTTTCTATGATGAGTTTCAATGAAAGCTATATAACTGGCCCCTAAGATAGAGTCTTGAAACTTGGAGAGTTCTTTTTTAAATTTATTTTGAACACTCTGAGTCCGTATGTGTACAAAAACTCAAAAAAATTAAAAATATGAGGCACAGTTATATATATTTTTAAGAGTAGGAGAGTTGTTTCTTCTTAAAACGGCATTTTATAAATTTTATCGCCTCTTTGAAGTTGTCAAGACATTTGGAGCCAGCATATTTTTGAACGAGTCATCATTTTCGGCATTTTCGAAAATAGAAACTTTACGACTGCGAAATCTTTCTTTTATAGCATTTGAAAATGATATTTTGCGTAAATTTGCCGAAAAAAACCGAAGAATACAAATTGTTTAGTAATAAAAAGATATTTGTTTTTATCCATGTGTATGTATGTTGATCTCCTATACTTTTTATTAGTATCTAATTTAAAAAGACATGAATCATGATTGTGATATTGCTTACCTATACCTAGGATTTTAATGCAAATTTAATTTTTCTAAGCTAAGTATTTTGACTCATTAAAAAAAATTCAGCTCACACAAAAATACTTTGAGCTCATCCATACATAAGATCCTGGCTACGGCCGTGTATTAAGGCAAAACTCAATATAGGAATGTGTAATTTTTTTTACGAAATGTGTTACACTGACTGTTAATAGTGAATCGAAAGATTTATATTTTATGAGATAGACTCGTTGGAATATTCTTCGTTTTTTGGTTTCATTTTTTATGACATTGGTATCGGGTTTTGCTTTTATGCTAAAGATTGGAAGACTTAAAAAATAACACCCCTATTAATAAACTCAAATCAAACATGAGTTATTTTTAACAAGCGAAGTAAGTGCAAAATTTTATCAATAAACAAATAAAAAATGTTAATTCATGTTAATTAGCTAATTCATTCCTTCAAGTAAGAGAAAACAAAAGCTAGTGACACATTTGTAATTTACAAGCTCAAATGATAAAGTGTGTGTGTGAATGTTCATTCTTTGTGCGAAAGTGTATATGTGTGTGAACTCTACTCTTTGGCGACAGACAAAGTTATTAAATGCAGTAGATTTTCGTTAATGAGTTATTTCTTAATATTTTAATTCGTAAATTAATTTTTGATACAATGTTTTAGTTGAGTTGTGAATTACCAGATAATTAAGCAGTTGTTATTAATATGGATGGAAGATTTCAAACACTTATAGGAAAATAAATTAATATTTTAGAAAACTTATAAGATATGTCTTGGTGATAATTTAAGAAAGAGTAGAAGTATACTTATGAATTTAACTACCGAGAATTCAATTTTTTATTTTAAGAATTCTTAATATGCTAAATTGGTGGCCTTTAGATTCAATTGACTGGGGTTTTTAACAAATTTCTTTCTCTTAAATTTCTCTCATGCTAAAACCATTACTTAAATTAATCTTTTAATATATTCCGGAACAAATCAGATCAAATTGTTTTTAAAACTGATAAAGCAAATTCAGTAAAGTAAACATAAGTGTTTATTTAAAAACAAAAATCTTCATCTGCATATACATAATACCTACATATAGTGGGTGCAGAGTGCAGATAAAAGACCTTGAAGATATTTTAACTGTATATAGTTCCTTCACCCGATAAATACCAGCAACCAATTGGAAATTAACCCTGATGATATTTCTTTGTATATATACAGTATACATGCATATGCACGAAATCGCAGTCTGGCTCATATAAATTCTATTTCGAATGTTGGCAACCAATTAAACATTTTTTAATATAAACCACCATCACCACCCATTCATAAGAATATCGTTTGTCACAAAGCCAAACAAATAAGACAAAAAAAGCCAGTTACCCATAAGCCATAACAAAACAAGCGTGGCATTCAAGCGCTATCGCAAATGAATAAATAATCAAATGTGTTTGACTTATCTTTATTGCCAAGCTGGGGACGAAACAAAACAAAAAAAAAACGTCAAAAACGAATTACTTTTCACTCAGCGACCAAATAAAGAATACCCAAAAATTGTAACCGCTTTTGTTGGGAGGATTTATGACCACCGAATAACATTTCTTCCTGCATCAGTCCTCCAAATTGAATATCGAAAGATTCCTCGCATCATTTTCAACTTGACTCGACTGGACTGGCACTGGACTCGAATGTAAGAAGGCTACTTTAAGAAGGCATCATCGAGGACGAATACCAAGGGAAAAAGATTTGTCGTCACAAATAAGTTGAGATCGCTTATCGCGGGCGGTCAGTTCATTCTTTTTGGCGAACAGTGCGAACAAATATCTTTGGATCTCCAAGCTGTTGGAATGCCGATAAGTATCGGTTATAAACGAGACGGAGTCGACGACAACCCAATATGGTAGATGGTTGTTGGTTTTGTTGGTGGTTTGCAGGCACAATGTTGATGACAACGTGGTGGACGGACGCGCAGACGAAGACGACGACGCGGACGTCAAGTGTTCGAGTGGTCGATTTGGAGTTGGACTTCGACGACAACTAATAAGATCCTTTCTGTTCGCGCTCAGAGAGTGACGTGTGCCAAAGCAATTTCGATTCAGCATGTGCTTCGGACTGCGGTCGCCTACCGGTGGTGGATGGCGGTGATGCGGTATGGCGAACCCACATCATCAGCTGCAATGTATAAAGCAAGCTTCAGGAATCCGGTGGTGAGGTATGAATGAAGCCCCACTGAATGGCTGGATGGCGGAGAGCTCCTAATGGGAATAGTATGTTAAGTATGCCCAACCCAAATGCTTGCACCGTAATAACTAGGCTCTGGGTTGTAAGAAACAAGGATCAAACAACATGCAAGACACCCAGAGCAAACAAGCTCACACAGGTAACTCGCTCCGCTTTTGGCGAGCGAAATATGTGAACGCGAACCTCCCAAGCCGCCCCGACACGACCGAGGCCCTCCATCGTAAACACATGGCCCATGAGAACAAAATCCAAATTTCTTGTTAGATGAATTCCGACAAGATGTTTTCTGACACCTTTGGAAATTTACTTAACAACACCGAAACACATGCCCGCAAAGTTGCATTCTCCTTGTCAGGTTTTTCTTGCTCCTGTCACGGCTTAACCTTACGGGGATGGTTTTTATTTTTATTTTTATTTATATATTTTTTTGTTTTTTGTGTTTTTTTTTTGATTTTGATGTTTTTGTTGTCTTCTTCGGGCTTTTTGCTTCTTTTCTTTATTTAGCTTGTTTTGTTTTAAGTTATTTTTACTTTTGAGCCAGTTTTATAGCCTTGCAGCTCAGCCGATTGACCGCTTATGGTCTCGTACTGCCCTGCAATTTCTCAATGAAGTCAAAGAATATCGTATTGTCCATGCAATCGGTGTAAATGGGAACTGCCTTCGAAACGTCAAATTAATTATTGGCTCTTAACGTCCACATACATATAATATATGGATGATGGATCCTAGAGTCTGTGTCTGATTCTGTTTCTGTTCTATTTGTATTGACTCGTCTGTGCTGCGGTTGGTATTTACATGTTTGGTTTTCAATTTGCCAATACGCTTCCGGCGAACAGTTTTAGAGAACTTTATAGAGTGCATGTCGCGATTAGTTGGCTATTTATCAAGCGACACATTTGCCCGCGGGAAATGTGTAAGTCACTAGCTATAAATTATGTTTGCAATCTGGGAGCGCAGCAGCTTATTATATACAATATAGCTATATGTAGATACCTATATGCTTGAGCCTGCCTATATCTATGCGGGACTCCTACACCTCCTACCTATATTCATTGGACTTTAACAGATATACATACATTTGTATTTTAATGCCCAAGGTTTATAGTGGCAATGGCATACAATGGGATAAGTTAAAGGAAAACAACTTCTTTATAATGGCGCATAAATATCACCCGTTGTGTCATAGATGGGTGTTTCGTGACTCTTTTTTGAGTTCATTTTCGAAGGTGTTGGCAAAAGTTAGCAAAGATAGAGAAAGAATATAAGCAGTTCATTGGACAAAAAGCGGTGCGTTTAAGTACCTTGAAAATGGAAATGGTTCTACATATATCGCATGAAAAGCGTTCTCCTAATTAGATGAGCTTCAGGCAGCAAATAAAAAAATATTTTACATCAAAATTCGTCTTTCGAAAATGCTTGCTGCTGTATTCATTCTATATCTGAAAATTTTCATTTTCTGAATTCGCGCAATTAAAGAATATGGTATATTTAACAAATGTTTGTCTCTAAAGTGAGATAAAGTAAAAAGACGTAAAAAAAGTCGGAGGAGATTGGCCAATGTGAACAGAGCCAATGGGGGAAAAAAAGTCAACGAATGCAATCTTTTAAATGAATTCAATAAATGATTTTCATTTTTTAACAATCCTGGTAATTAGTAATATAAGCCGTTTTTTATTGGTCGCATCACATTTATCTGGTACTGCAGCAATTAAAGTCCGAATAATTCTTTTTAATATATTAGGCGTTTTTTATTATCAGAATTGATCTATGTGGATCATGAAACAAATACATAACAACAACAACACATGAACCGGCTCTTTATCGGGTTCACGTTTCATGAACCGAAATCAGTGTGCTGATTCTCGCCACCGTGAGGTTGTTTTA
The DNA here is from genome assembly GCA_929447395.1 of Epistrophe grossulariae. Classification (NCBI taxonomy): domain Eukaryota; kingdom Metazoa; phylum Arthropoda; class Insecta; order Diptera; family Syrphidae; genus Epistrophe; species Epistrophe grossulariae. The sequence goes on from OV839566.1 coordinate 2,587,243, forward strand.
TTTTCGCAGGATGATCCATATGGATCATGGGTCATAATAAAAAACGGCTATTATAATAAGACTTTATTTTGCTTCTGTAGTAGGTACACATATAATTATCTTATTTTTTTAAACTTTACGTTGCTTCAGTTATAAATACAACTAAAATTTGTTTTTAAATAATTTGAAATTGAAAAAAAAAGTAATAAATTAAATGCCAAAATGGTAACTCAATCAAAACATATAACAGATGGTTTTTCGTTTATGGTGGATTTACACAACTGTCCAATCTTCTGTCCCAAAATAATGAACAACTATGTTACTTTCAGCTTTATGATCAAAAATACTTAAAAAAACATACATTTTTTAATTTTTAACATCACTGGTTCTTAAAGCGGTGAACACACTTATTTAACTTAATATTTATTTGTTTGTTTTTATATAAATTATTTATAACTATGTTTTTTTTCAATAGTTAACTTATTGGTTTTTTGATTTATATATAAATACAAAATTTACATTCAACTATAAAGGTTCCCCTACACCAACGCCAATCTGACGTAGCGACGACGAAAACAAATAATAACAACACGTGGTTGTCAATGAAAACAACACGTTGTTATTATTGTTTTCGTATTTGCTTCAACAGATTAGCGTTAGTGTGGGAGAACCTTAACTCGTAATATATAAATTTTTTATGAATTTTTTGTTATTTAAATGTTAATTTATTTAATTTCATTTAAATTAATATTTACAAATTAATTCGCTCATCCAGCTACTACAGAAAATTTGACGTTTATACATAACTACAAACTAACGATTTCAAAGATGTGATTCTCGCCGGATAAAATAAGAGCGTTTTTGACAGAAGTATTTATATAGAATTGCCACGTTAAAAAAATGAGATCACAGAGATTTTGCAATCAAAAAGTGAGTAAGCGAATCCAAGATTTTTTTCCTCAGAATTTTCACAGCAAAGCTGGGGAATTTATCCAGTTCAAGTAAATGAGATTGCTGAGATCTTCGAGATTTCATTTTCCTGAACATTCCTATTGCCTAATATTTAATTCCAAACCGGAAACAAATTTTTTTGTAAATTTAAATTTTCACCCCGCATAAAAAAAGTGAAAGAATCGATTAGACCGATCTGCTTTTCTTACCTGAATATGCAGCTATTTTCTGGTTTTTAGATCAAGTTCAACACTTCTTTAACACCAATTCAATCATGGAAGCAAAATCGATTCTATACATGCCCTTGTTTTATTATTTAAGAATCATCAAAGAAAAAACATGAAAACTGTTATACCTATACGTCTTCTTTAAAAAAAAAATAACAGATACAAAAACTGGTTAATTGATTATTTCAACGGCTGTTGGTGCGTTAAATCATAAAGCCAGTTTATTACTTTTTGTTTATTCAAAAAAAAAAAAAAAAAAAATTACTGCGACAGAACATTAAATCATCTTCAACTATTAATACAATTGACATTTAATTTTGCACAAAGTTTCAAAACAACTTTTTATCGTATAGTCGTAGTATATTTCTTCGTCGATATAAAAGATGAACAATTTGACAGTAAGACCGCCTTTGGCAACAGAACTGTCGATGTCGGTTGCTTGGTCGCGTCAACTTAACCCGGAGCAGCAGCGGCAAAAGCTAGTTTATAAATTATATCGAAATAAAAAAATACTTCATTTTCAGGTATAAATATTTTGTATCGGTAGACCTAGGCAAAGGAACAAAACTATAAATAATAAACATCAACATTATATTTCGTCCTCCAAGTTCATTTGGGATCTGATGATGGGGACTGGGAGTAGTAGTATTGGTATAGGATGGTTATTGGGTATACCTACAAATAAAATACCACCCTATATGTTTGGATGGACAAAGAGTTGTAGATCAGAGGTAGACGCACAACAAACGCAAAATCGTTTCAAAAGTGCCGATAAACCATCGAACCGAATATGATGAGGGCAGTGCCGTCCCGGTATGTTGTCTTCGTCGCCATCGCAATCACCAACCAGTCCAACATGCGATGATCACGATTGCGATCCTGATCCGATCAATTCGACTGCGAAGAAAAGATCGATGCAAGATCTCGCACTATCTGTGCGCGTACACACCGCACTGATGGTCCAGTTAGCCGCCTCTGCCCCTTTGCATCTCGCAGCCAATGCCCGCCATTCAATCGAACAGAGTCCCCAGTGAAAGATTTGTCACATGTCAAAATCAATTAAAGCCAATCCTCTTCACAGGGGGTTCGGCAATGGCTCATGGTCGTCCCTCATATCGCATCGCACATTCGAGGATAAAATTGATGAAGTTAGGTCAGCATGCTTACACGATTCATTGAACATCGGGGCTGTTTAAATCTCAACTTATTCTGCGGATTACTTGTTCGAGAATCGAGAGTAATCCCGCAACCATCATCCCAATAACTGAGCCAAGGGAGCAAGCCATCGTCATCACCATTGCCATAGCATGCGCATGCATGGCCAGGCCCAGCATACCCAGACCCAGACCCAGGCCCACCAGCACCACCACTTCACTCCACTGTCAAATTATTGTTCGCGCCCAGTCTCCCCCATAGCATCAGCATTTGTATAGCCATACGTCAGTTGAATGAGGGGTTTCGCAATCATCAGAGTTAAGACTTGCCGCTGCCACCGCATATACCAGCTCCAACTCCGTCACCATCACCATCATCGTCATCGCGCTTGCGATTCAATTTAACATTTCAACATCGCGGATAATCTCGCTATCACATGGCATATTTAGCCCACTGATGTCCACGTCGCGCATCGCTTGCGGAATTTGGAATTTTATCTGTGGTTCCGCAGTCTATCATCCCGCCATCGCAATTCCCTTGATGATGGGCTGGCTGGCTGTCTGGAATTCCGTTTTTTAATTAAGTGCGTTTTCACAGAATTTTTGTTTTGATTACGATGATTTAAATGAAATTGAAAGGCAAAATTTGGAGATTTGATACCTCTACATCATCCTCTCCCGACCCTACCCGTTTCGACCCGCTCTGGGTGGCCGCTGTCAACGGCGCAATCGAATAAAAGAAATCGTTATAATATTTACATGTATTTATTTTTTTTTCTGTGTATGCCACATCAGTCGTGCCAATTTTGAAATATGTATGTTTGGTATTTTCATTCCACATACACTGATAAAAACACTACTAATAAATTTTTGTAAGGTGAAAGAGAACGTGGACCAACTATACCTACCTATAAATAGAAACAAAAAATTACTGGGGTATACATGACGGAAGGGTCAACAAAATCACGATAGAATGAGTCTAAAGGCCCAATTACGCAAGTGTGCATTTTTGTTAAGATTAAGTTCTTTTCCAGACAATAACTAAAGGAAAACAACAGTTAAGCTGGGGACAAATTGCTTGAATACGAGTGGCGCCCAACGCAAGGGTCAACAAAATCACGATAGAATGAGTCAAAAGGGCCGATTACGCAAAGCAAGAGTAAATAATTTTTAAACGTTATTTCCGTCAAGTAATTGCAAGGTACCAAGTGAAAACTCATACTTACGGAATTGGGCCCATAGAGAATGAAGTTTTAGTTTTATTTTAAATTTAAGTAAGATTTTCTATCAGTGTATTTGTTTCAAGATTTTTGGGGTTTGATTTGCACTCGACATATGGGGTCACCATGGTTATGTTGGTGGAGTGGATGGCGGCGGGACAAAAAGCCCATGACGGATGTGCGAGTTGGTACTTTTATGCCGATACGGTAATTACCCATTGCCCGCGCATTGCTCTTGTATAGGTCTGTGCGTACTGTGAGGTAGGTATAAGCTGCATTAAATTACAGCGCATGCGTTGTGTATATCGTATGTATGTAGGTATGTCTATATTTTTATAATATAAACGCAAAAGCGACGTTTTAATCGCATTTGGCGAAACTTCACTTCTTTCCGTTTAAATCGTTTAAGACGGACAACTGCGCTGTGGCTGACCGCACAGTGACCATCTCGAAGAATACGTGCATGTCATTTTAGCGCGAGCACCGTAATACTCAGAGCAGTCAAAGCAGCCATCAACATCATCATTGGCAGGCATCGTGTCGTCGTCGTCGTCGTAGTCGTCTTAGCTCAGGCATCATGAATCAGGCATCACTATCCGCAATCCGCATCCGATCCGCCAAGTGACTTAGTGCGGAGATGTGTACCGATTTAATTTAAGAGATCGTGATTAAAGTTGGAAGCCGCTTGATTTATTTACCTTTAACATTTCAGTTTTCAGCCGCCGCCGCCGACATAGGCCATTCGCATTAGATGCCGGTTCAATGGGCTGTTTGCCAGCCTGCAATAGTCACATCACATATGTATACAGAGAGAGAGACATAGAGAGAGTGAGAGCCTATACCCCAGACTTCAGAGTTATCCATGGAATGCACCCGTCTAAATGGTGTTGGCGCTGAAAGTGTATCTCTCCATTGGTGATACAGCTACTAAGTACATATCTCCAGCTGACATCTGGGGCTTGATGTCTTTATACGAATGCCATAAGCTCTTGGGATGCATGTCCGACCTATCACATATCAACGCGCTTTAGATATCTGTAAGTCTCTGTACAGTTTCAAGTCGCATTAAGTCGCATTCTCCACCGTGTCGTTATGCTCCTGGCCCCTGCACCCCGCTGCTGGTGGATAGATATTAAATTGGAAATGCGTGCTGCGCAGGGCTTATGAGTTGCATACGACGTGTTGCTGGTTTGTTGGTAGATACATATATAACCAAACCATGCTCCATCATGGGAACGGGGTTCTTGTTTTTGAGACTTGGCTTAAGTCCTTGGGCTCGATGACGGCCGAGGGAGACTAAATTACAAGGATTTAGCTTACATGTTTATATTGATTGCGATAGGCCGTTCAATTAGAGGTCTTGTGAGTCATTTAGTTGACAAGTCAGGGGCCCACAAATTGCAACAATTTACAGTGTGCGAAGTCTGGTGTGGCATCTCTTTTTAATTTTTTTTTATTTTTTGAGAGGCTAGCTATAAGCACACCAGTGATTGGGGGTAATAAAGGTTATCCGCGTGCACATTTTATTGCAACGCGATTACTGCGATTCGATAAGGAAGCCGCATAGAATTTTTGCAGCAGAGCAGCAGCAGCAGCAGCAACATCAACAACAAACGCAACATTGCAGTGGCTCTGTGGCGGCGATGCAATGCCAAAGTTCACCAGCTGCAGATATGTTTATGACATTTGTTTCATCTTAAGTGTGTGGAAAATATAGTTGACGTGTCAAGTGATACAACACGCGATAAATGTCGCAAGTTCAATGAAGAACGACACTTTAACATCTGAGATTCATTTCACCCACTGTACGAGTATAGGGATATATATTATGGATGAAGATGTTGACGGGGGTACGATTACAGCACATATCACTCGTTTATAAGAACGAAGGCAGGGAGTTGCTTGTTTCAATAAATTAAGAAAAGTTAAATGTGTATAGGTAATAATCTGTGTGAACGTAAAGTGGATCCTAGATTTTAAATTGATACAACAACGAATAAAGCGAATACAAGTTAACTTCCAAAAATATTGGTATATTATAGGTATTCATGTTTATTTTTGTATAGTTTTAAGTTTTCACCTTCTGAGTTCTGAAGTAGAAGAACTAACTTAAAAAGAAAAACTCTCATTACTTCCCGACTTCTTTTGGACTAAAGTTGCCTTCACAGAGTTGCAGAAGATCTTATTTTCAGTAAGTAAATTGTTTTAAACATAAAATAAATATTTATATCAGCATTGCAAATTTTACTTTTGAAAAATTCAAAAAATTTACATATAAACAATATACAAAATGAATTGAAATCCTTGGCCAAAATTTGTATGCATATTATGTAAGGCAAACGATAACACACAATTAAGGTATGGTATAGAATTTTTCAGTGTTTAAATTTCATACGACTTGGAACATTTATTCTTGTTTTCTTAGGGGCTCAACCCAGATCGTGCTTTTTCTTGCTCTAGAAAATTTCATCTATGTATACTATTTGGTGGTGCCACATAATAATTCGCCTCCAGGGGAAGAAGTTCGATGTCGGGCGATTACAATCGCCTGCTGACAAGTCCATCACAACGAAACCCTATAGGTTTGACAATAAGTACCGGTAAGCACGTGTAGATAAATAAATAGATAAATAAGAGGCTTTGTATAAGAGGACCAGAGCTGTTTGAGAGCTCTATAAGCAGAGGAAGAAAGTTGATCACCATCTTAGATAGAAAAAGAATGAGCATGAGAAGCGTGACGCAGGGACAAAGGACCTGAAGGGACTTTTACCCCATTTTTATGGGACATACTGAAGCGCTCCAAACATTTGATATCTTTAAGCAGATTACAAATTAGCTCCGTTATAGGTGTCATTACCGGACACTGTTTAATAGGTAGTCATGCCAGGCGACTAGGCGTCCACTCAAATGATTTCTGCAGAAGCTGCATGGATGAAGAGGAGGAGGAAGCAATTCCTCACTTTCTATGTACTTGTTCTGCTCTATCGCAGAGACGTAGACTCTACTTGGGAGAGTTCTACTACGATGATCCGAGTGATCTAGCAAATATTGCTGTTAGTAATCTCATCTCACACGCTTCATAAGAAGCTCAAACTGGTTTAATGAGTGGGGAAAAGCTTTCCCAGATCCATGTGGTATCACAATGGGCCATCAATTGGCCTAACCTAACCTATGGGACATAAGTTCCAAATCTATTTCGAAACTTTTGCCCCACTAAAACCGGAAATAAACTCCGAAAAAAAAAACTATGAACAATGTCCCCCCAAATATTTTTTTCCATATGTCACTCACTTTGTTAATGTATAACTCCAAAATTCTAGAATTTACCGTATTTTTATGGAACTCTTCGTAATTTAACGCCTTCCTTCAGTCGTCTGTCCCACGTACGCAACTCAGTTGCTCCGTTTAGCTTTTGTTCAGTGGGCAATCAGGCACAAATGACAAAAGTTTTCTTGGAAAACAGTGCCTTAGGTGGCCCGCATCACGGGTTCAAAGATTTTAACTCCTTCTTTGGTTCCTCTGTCCCACTCACGCAACTCCTTTGCTCCACTTAGGGTATGTTCAGTTGCCAGGCTTGCGCCATTGTCAGCAGTTTTTTTGGACAGCAACAACAGCACCTTGGGTGGCTTGCTAACAGAATAAATGGTAACACAAATTTTGAAAATGCTAACTTTTACTACTGGGACTTATGTATTATTTTTTCGATCTAAAAAAAATTGAATTTCTGTCCTTTTGGGTGGGACAAAGGCCCCACAACATATTTGGGACTTATTTTCCACTAAAATGGAGCAAAAACTGCGTTCGGGACTTTTGCTCTATGGAACTCACATATGTCCCTGCGCCGGGAAGCGCACTATAGACGAAATAGAGGGATATTATAGCAGGAATGAGGTTAAAAATTTTTACCAAAAGGAAGGAAAACTTTTTAAGATTAAAAAAAACCTAAAAAGAAGTTATGCGATTGTGTATATCAACACCTGATAAATAACATCTTCTACGTCAAAACGAAATATTTTTTTTTCAAGGCTACTACCTCATGCGAGGATGTATCAAATCCTTCAAAAGTGTAGATATCTCTTGTCACGAAAAAGTGCATTCGGATTTGGAAGAAAATTGTAGGTCCCCTCCTTTCCTACCTAACAATACGCAGTACGCACACAAAAATGAGAGTTATAATACACTTTACGCCCTGGGTCTCCATGAGCTGTTGTGCTAAAAAAATGTTATTTATATTTTTTTTTAATATTTCCAAAAAGTTGTGCAACAACTACAAAACCTATGAGAGAAAATTATATTGGAATCGATGTTAATCCATTTTTAGTTTGATTCTACGTTAAAAACAGGATTTTCCAAATTTTAGATGAGTTACCAACGGTTATTTTTTCAACATTTTATTAAAGTTAAAATCACCAAATTCCTATTTTAACTTTTTAGCATCATACTCACTCCAAACGTCACTTTGACAGTTAAAAATGTGAAAATGGCATGTTTGTTTACTTGTTTGCGAGAACTGTCACTTTTTTAGGCGTGTTCAGCTGACATTTATTAAGAAAATATTACAACAATTTAGTAATAATCTTTAAAGTTAGTGAATTGTTAAGTAGTATCATGCTAATACCTTAACATGAGGATTTTTAAAATTTTGCGCCATTCATTTTGAATTTTTTATTGAAAAAAGTTTCATTTCCGTCTTACGTACACTTGCTGACAGCCACATTTTTGGCAATAATTCCCTAATCAGCTTGGGTCATAACTTCCTCTTAACACTTTCCATATAATCCTTAGAGATTTTTGCTCCTATATAAATACAAATTAAAAACATTTGCAATTCGTTCGCACATCAAATTGGCAGTTGACAAAACTGCACGATCCCGATCTCAAACATCATCGAGCGTCGTAAACCGCATTCCTTAAGGGCTCCACAATATAAATCTATTTTGTAAGTATCTAGTCAAGATTTAAATCAGATCATCGCCTTTACAAAATATCCCTTGTGGGCAATCCTTACCCATATATACAAAACCCATAACAACTTTGCACATATTCAAATTGAATCAGTTTAGCAAATGCATATATGTAAGTTAAAACAAATACTGCCCGCTCCCTATCGCAGCACCCATCTGCAATCTGCATACACGTATATGGCAAGATGAATGGACCTTTTAGTTGACACTATCACTAGCTAAAATCGGATTCGTTTTGAATCAGGGAGAGAGAGAGCCCGTTTTATTGGGATACATTGGGTTGGAATAGATATATTGAGTGCTCCTCAATAAAAATCTATACCCAATCACCTCTGAAGCGGTATAATGGATTTGACGACAAATTGCCCTCAAATGAATCTGTTGCGGTTGGTTCTCTGTCTGTTTGTTGAATTTGCTTGGCGGGGCGCGCAGGATTCCAGCTTCGGAAGAGTTATTTTGATTTTGGTTTCAGATATCGCGTCACCGAACCGATCGAACACGATCAGGCTTCGCGATGACTGACTAACTACACCGGAGCTGACCACATCCATCCATATGCGATAGTCATCGCGTATCGTCCCGCGATGGATGCATTGTAAGCTTTCCATCTTCTAGGGCCCATGTCTGGCCTGGTCATGGAAGAGGCTACATCTTAATGTTCTTCGTTGACTTCTTCTTAGTCCTCGTCGTAGTGGTATTCGACCGTCGCGTCGCGTTGGGTCGGGTTGGGTAATTTTCTTATTTGCTTGGACATGGTAACTAATTTTCATTGCCCGCCTCTTGGATCAGCTATATACGTAGCTATTTTCCAACAAGCCACCATAATTACGTGTAGGTCTATATCTACATAGGTAGGTAATAGGTATACGATGCAGTGTACCTGATGCGGCTATGACTAGAACGTGTGATTTATTTCAGTTCCTTATCTCTTCGGGAACCTTTTAATTAATTTACCTCCGCACTAATAGTTTCTCTGTTTGTCTGTTGATGAAATTCCCTTGTTTGTGCGTTGTGGTGGTGCTTCCTTTAATGTCTTCAGATATAAGGGTTCTGTGTTTACTCAGGGATGTGTTTACTCAGGGATATTTGCATTCTAATCCGCTGCGCGTGGTTTTGACGTTTATTTTTTTGGGTCAATGTCAATCGACAATCCTAATGGATAGTCTATTTGTCATCGCGCAGCCGACGACGACCACGACCAAAAACAAACGCGACGACTAAATGGACAAATGTCCTTTCGACACCCAACTTCCTCTCGAACAGAATAAATAATTGACTATCTACGCACAGTTTGTCAGATCGCGATAACTTCTTGTATAGGTATGTACCTATATAATATATTAACCGCCTTTTGAGAAGGCAATCGATTAATTATCCCTTATGGCTTCGGGACAGTTTTGGGACAAATGCGCCTTCACAAGGTGTCACCTGACAAATTGAATGATTCGATAATTGCGTGAGAGCTGTCAGATTAAGGTGTTTGCCGTCCATTGTGTTCCATATCCCGCATCAGTCGCCAACAAAAACAACCACGATGACATTCTCCGTAACCACACAACAATGAGAGGGCCATTTGACGTTTTGTCTGGCGGCAATTTGTCAGTGTGATGACGCTGATGGTGCAACGGTGGGAAAACTCACTCGCCGGATGAGCGCAAAGCAGCAGAGTGTATTTATGTTCTTATTGTCAATCAATTACTCATTGCGCCTGTGTCCCTACTTGCACCACTTATACACCAACAAAAATGTCTGGGGTCTTTCGTATAGGTATGTTTAGCTTATACCAACTATAATCCTATATATTATACCTATGCACGAGAGTGTGTGGAAATTCCTGCCCTGGAATCAAATTTCAACACCACACAATATTAAAATAATTTGGCTAAATAAAGAATTAAATATTTCACATTGATTTACGAACGGTGCTCGGCTGCTTGGGGCTATCAAGATACTTTGCGCTTCTGACGCCCACTCAATTTAGCGCGAGCCTTGCTTGCCACGGAACCGGCATAGTTCCGTATTCTACCCAAAGGCTTGGTAAATGAAACACATTTCAAATTGACGCCATAAAATTGAAAGTTATGCGTTTTTCCTATATAGTCCACTTTTACACTGACCGAAATATCGTAAACTTATTTGATTTAAAAATTCGGTGAATGAAAATTCGTAAAAAGGTATGGCATCTAAAAGGTCTGTAATTGGTCAAAAATTGTCAACTATTTCCAAAAATTTTGAATCAATAATTTAAGTTTTTAAAGGTCATTCGAAAATTTCAGCATCTCATTTTTGGGACATTCGCCAAACAAGTGTATCATTTTAGAAGCCACCAAATCGTCATAAAACGCCATCTAGTTTCAGCAATCGGTCAGGCTTTGGTTTTTTGTAATTATATTATTTTTTTCAAGGTCGTAGAGATTTTTAGCATCTCATTTGTGGGAAATTCACAAAAAAAAAATACCATTTTAAAGGGCACCATTCACCAAATCGTCGAAAAGGTCAACTAGCTTACAAAATTTTACAGCCATACATTTTATTTTAACGAATTTGTAATGTTTTTTCAAAGTCGTATATAGAATATCCCACCTCAAATGTGGGATATGGGTATGTCATCTAAAAGGTTAGTAATTGGTCAAAAATAGCCACCTACTTTAAGAAATTAGTCATTAGTTTGGACCTCATTTTTGGGATATTAAAAAAAAAACCATTTGAAAGTTCAGTTCATCTGCATTAAAGGTCAACTAATTTCAGAAATTGGTCAATCATTGATTTTTTTGTAGTAAATTTTTAGAGCCCAATTTCATTAATTTGAGGATTAAACAGAAGATAAAACAGAATGGTCTTGAGATAGTGTAATTTTAAGCATGGTCCTAGTAAACTTTCATTTGGTTTTCCTATCAGTGTATTTAGGTTTACATATGTACGAGTATAAGTTTCACGCTCAAAAGAATTCCCATGCCAATCGGGGGAGAATAGTGATTTTTGTATAGAGTTGGCCCCAGCACATTTTGGCCAGATTGAGCCTCCCGGGTGCGAATGTGCTGATTACCCTCCACTTATATGTGTATGCAAAGCCTAATCTTTAATCTACACGGCCATAGGCGCAAATTTCACAAGGCAATAAAATTTCTCTTGTCGCCCTCTATTGGACACTGAAATGAAATCCATGTTCACAGTTTGTACATTTAACACAATCATCTCATCAATGGACACCAGTTAAACATATGTGAGCAATGGATTTTATGCCCCAAAAAGACGAGTACGACACAAGTCGTTCCTCGGCGACCACTGCAACGACGACCACGACTCGACGATGGAGAAGTGAAGAGAGGAGCGGAACGGAACGGAACGCACAACATAAGGTGGATGCAGCGGAGTGGAGCTGGTGAGACGGTCTCACAGAGGCCATTAAAAGCAAAAACAAAAAGAAAAAACAGAACAACGTAACGTATTATACACACATGATGGTCCAACAATAAAACGAAGGCTGTTTTATGTATATGGACTCGCTGATATGAAGGAACAAGTTTTCTCCTTTGTTTGTGCAATCGAGCTATGAATTTCTGGAGTGTTCCGTCTCCTTGTCTTGTACGGGATTGGACTCAAGTATAAGCCCAATCCAAATCAAAGTTCCAGAGCAGAGCCGGCCGAACAGAGCTAGCTAGACCCAACTTATAAAACTGGTCTATTAATTGTTTCGAAACAAGAGTAATTACATTTGAATTGAATTTCGTCTAGTGTGTGGGGTAACACACTTTAGATTGGAATTATTGGAATTCGAATTGGAAGTGTGGATGCTATTGTTAATCGGCTATTAAAATACGATTGAGTTACATGTGTCACTTGATGTCATTTAATCGATTGGTATAGTGCTTGTTTGTTACTCAAGAGAGAGAGACGACTGTATCATGGTGTATAATGCGTGAGTCTTTGAAGAATATGAATTGCATTGAGAGATTTTCCATTATGGAAGATGATTGGTGAAATCGATTTGTTAAGCTGTGCGTGGGAGTTCATAGTGATTTTGATGTAAAGAAGAAGTATTATTTTTTTGTTCATTTGAATGATGAAATTGTTGTATATGCTGAGTGAATGCACTATGGGCAACAATGGCTGCTGAATAGTTTTTGAAGTTTGTTATTCTTTTGATTTTAATTATTGTTGTTGATGTATTTGTGAGAAAACGATTTGAGTACCTTTATATGAAATGTATAGTTTATGCGGTAGATTCAAGTTACTTGAGACAAGAATAATGATTTTAGATGAATATATTAATTTTGAATATTCGTATTTTTCTGACCTTTTATGCATACATAAATTAAATATACCTATTCGAAGGCTCTGTTTTTTCAGTAAATTATTTTTCGTCTTCAAAAAGACGTTCCAAATTACCTATGTGAATTTTTAAAAACTTAATTACATTTTTCTAACTTTAAAACTCTTTGCTAAAATGTTCTTATACTGAGGGACTGTTTTACAATGCCTGAGTAAAGTTCCGATTAGTTACTTGACACATAAATACTGGCACAGGGTCATAAGTCCACAGGAGCAAAACTTACAATTGTTTTTTGACGACTTGAATAGGTTATAAATGAAAAAAATATTATTTTTTGGTTTTTGGACTTATGACCTTGTGCCAGTATTTATGTGTCGAGAAACTAATCAGAACTTTACTCAGACATTGTGAAACAAGCCCTAAATCTATTTAATAATTAAACTCGCAGCTGACAACACCTAAAACAGTGACAGTTCATGCAACAAAAACTATAGCAAACATACCATTTTTACTTTTGTAATTGTCAAAGTGACATTCGGAGTTTGGTTGGTACTATACAAATATAAAATAGGCATTTGGTGATTTTAACTTTAAAAAAGCCTTCATAGTTTTATTTGAAATTTCTAACAAAGCACTTTATTTATGACTTTTAATACTAGAGGCGAAAAATTGTAGACGACTTAGTATGACGTTAAAACGTTTTTAGTATGATATTAAGTTAAAAATAGGATTTTCCAAACCAAACGAGTGAGCATAGTCTTTTTCAAGTAACTTATAAATTTAATTAAAATGAACAAGGTGCAGTTTGTTCTCTGTTAAAGTCAGTTTTTTCCCAATGACTAATGACGATATTCAAATTTTATGAAAATCTTAAGAGAATATTTCTTTAATTTTTTTTCTTTAGAAAGCTGTTGAGTAAGGAATATTTTTTAACAACCTTTATTCTGAAGTGGGATATTAAACCGGTAATTTTTCATAAATACAACAGAAAACTAAATTAAAAAAATTAATTTTGTGGCTCGTTTAGACCCAGGGATCAGGGTTTTAGTGACTTACAGCTTCCAAACATTTCTGTGTGCGTGTTATTGGTAGGAATTGGAAGGAACTACAGTTGTATGCCGAATCCGAACCGCTAAGGTGAGAGGCACTTTTCTCAACAAGAAAAACTCCTGAAAGATTTGTCAGTTTCTCGCAAGAGCTAGTACTCGTGCTTAAGAACATTTCATTTTATTTTTAGGTGCCGCACTAACTATATTACGCCAAAGTAGCCTCCATCTTTTAAATATATTTATATGCTTATATAAATCATTTCGCTAAACTATACTTGGGTGTTTTTGTACTGGTGTCAAACTTCCAATCATGTTTATTTTCGAACGCATAATTAAAGTATATATTTCACTTAAAACTGCTTCAATTTCAATATTCAAAAGACTCCGTCAATCCATGTGTCGAAAATATCGGGATTTTGTGTAGATATATAACTTACAAACGATGAACGGTATGGAAAAGTATTTTGAGTAAAATTTTAAGATAAAATAATTTTCTAAAAAGAAGATAAAGACAAAGCTACAAATTTGTCCTTGACATTTTTTTTTCTGTACAACAAACCAATTAGGAGGAGATATTCCTATGAAAAAAAGTGAAAATCAAACTCAGCTAAATTGTCTACAACTATAACACTTTCGCAATGAAACTTTACACTGAATGGTATTAAACACTGCTCTTCATCATCAAATATCCATTTAATGGATGTCAAATTAAAATCACCTAAAGTAATAACAATCTGATTATTATTAAGACCTTATAAAATTTTGCAACAGTTATCTACATAAATTTTATATAATTCAAGCAAACTATTTGGGGGAAGGTATACATTGTATAACTTAAAGCTATGAAGATATCATGAATACTATCTATATTAATCTATAACGCGGCAGTGTACCTGATGATGACAATGAAATTTTACATGTAAACCATGATCGAATTGCAATCTTTACACCACCACCTTTATCTAGACCAATAAATTGTCTTTGGTGGACATCGATTTTTGTGAAAAACATTGTATACTGCTGGTTTATTAAACATTTCGGCTGTGTGATGATTCTCATGATTGAGGCAAGATTCTGTTAAATTAAAGCGATGACGTTGTATTGCATTTTTGTTAAGATTTTATTAAACTTTAATGTGATTTTACACCTTTTATAAAAACCGATTCATTTCAACTTCTTGTGGCATTCTT
The DNA here is from genome assembly GCA_929447395.1 of Epistrophe grossulariae. Taxonomy (NCBI): domain Eukaryota; kingdom Metazoa; phylum Arthropoda; class Insecta; order Diptera; family Syrphidae; genus Epistrophe; species Epistrophe grossulariae. The sequence goes on from OV839566.1 coordinate 2,602,250, forward strand.
TTTGTATATATTTCTTTAATCCAGTAACTAACAGACAAAAAATGCTCCGAATTTCAAGCTGGAACATTTTATATCGCTCCCTAATAGAAATCGATATTTTTTAAAACTAAATGGGAGAAACGCAAGATAATTGATAATGTTTTAACACAGAGAAGGATTTTATTTTACGAATTGCAAGATCTCTATCAGAGGTTTTATTGAGTTTCATTTCCACTAAGTTCATGTATAGCTACTCCCGGTGTATAGCTACTCCCGGTGTATACCTACTCCCGGTGCCAAACCTGCCTGTATAAGGTTAAACAGGCAATTGCCTAGGGCGGCACTTGACTAAGGCGGGAAAATCAGTAAAATAGTTTCAAAGCGAAAAAAGGGTAACATATACGTCTACTTCAATAACTACTTCCCTGTACTTTTTTTGTAATTCCCTGATCATCTCCAAAGCGCTGCTGGGCCATTCTTCAAAAACATGCTGAATATTCTAAGCAACTAGAAAATTTATCCGATGGTCAAGCAAAGCCAAAGTGACTTCGTGTCTCACAGAAAATTTATCAGAAATTTATGATTCTTTCATTGAAATTACATAAAGTTCGGAATTCAAGTTTTAAAGCAACTCAGCTTGGTAAACACGTACACAAATTCAAATTTGTACACAACAGTAATTTGGAACGAGTTTTTATGCAAATAAATATTTTAAATATTCTTAAGTAAAATGTCTTGAGACAATCGATCCAAATTTGAAATTTCAAGGCTGATTTCTATTTTTACGTTATCGATGTAACGCTATCTTCTCTGCCAAAATTTCGGATTTCAAAGAAGGTGGAGTTAAAAGACTGCAAACAACTTGAAGCAATATTAACGGCAACAATTGACAAAGTTTAACTTGAATGAAATTAGCAAGTTCAGGTTTCTGAGATCTCACTGAGCAAACTTCTGTTACCTTTACTAAGCAGAAGGAGAAACCTGAACGAGATTTCTCGTTTAGAAATCAAAAGCACTCTCTATTTCTGTTTTATAAATTGATCAGCTGCGACAAAAAATAATTGAGCAAGCGAATACTTTTGCTTTTTGACAGGAAAAGTGTGGAATCTCACTGAGGAATAACGTTCCGATTTCTAAGATTGCTCTCAAAGATCTTAAGAAACCTGGGTTAAATATATTTAAGCAAACTTCTGCTGTTGTTAATTTCAAACCTTTGTCAATTTTAAACTTTTAAGCTTGACACTTGAATTTTATCCAAATTTATTAACGACATTTAAAGTATTATTAATGTTTCCTAAAAGTGTCGTATCAAGCAAAGCTAGATTCTCGAAGATTAAACTTATAAGAACCTATCTTCGTTCAACAATGACCCAAGAGTGATTAACCGGTCTTGAAATTATTTCAAAAGAAACAGACATGCTTAATCGCATTGAAGAAGAAAACAAATTTTGCAAAAATGAAATTGCGCAGATCAGCATTTTAGTTTAAAAAATAATACCCTATTGTAAATGTTAATATTGCAGTTATCTTCTTTTTTCATTTGAGGCGGCAAAATAACAATTTGCCTGGGGCGGCAAAATTTCCAGGTTCGGCACCGTACTCCCCATACTTTTTTGAGGCCTGAATGTCAAAGACTTTCATTTGAGCAGATTCTTTACAGTTTATCATATCTTTTTTTTAATATTTAAAATCGTTTCTAGAGCCTCCTTGCTCTACTAAATTGAGGTAATTTTTTTCAGATTGACAATTAACTGATTACATAAAATCGAAAGTCTGCACACTTTCATTAGTTTAGATAAGTTTCCATCAAACTAGAAGTTCAACTCAAACAAAAAACCGCTTATCAAATTAAAATAATTCCCACCTCCATAATAATATATAGTTACTAAACCATTAAAATCTTGTTTCAAAGCCTTGTTAAAGATTACTCAAACGCAAACACCAACATGAACGTGACATTTCGCACATTTTTATATAGTTTTTTTTTTTTTTTATTATAAATACACAGCGTATAGGGGGATTCCCTTTGCCTTTTACCTTCGTTGTCGGCGACAATTGTGTTATTATTATTATTATTATGACATCTTGTTTGTTGATTTTAAAGATCTCTCTTTACGTCTTGAGATAATCTTTAATGACACTGCTTAGGCAACAACATCTGAGAAATCTTAGAAATCAGTCGGTGCACATCACGAGTCAAACAAGATGTAGATAAAAAATATAGTATACTGTCAATATTATCGACATGGAATTCTAGAATATTGCGCCACTGTCATTCCCAGATGTTTGATTTCCTAAAAAAAAACTAAAAAAAAAACACCATATACCTACAATGTCAGCAACTCAACCCATAAAAGAATAATTCCATTCTTATCTGGGTTGTATATCAACGTTTTATTGGCTCTAAATAATGTGTATTTGCTGTAGAGGTAGTTTAATGAATTCACGAAATGGTTTAATTCCCCAACTAATTCAAACGTAGTTTATTCCGTGGTGTATACTATGCATGTATAGATATATTTTTTATTATTATATTATTATCACTTTCGATTCAAAAAATATATACATACATACATAATATATTTTTCGAATAGGTAGTATACGAGTATAGAGGAGGTATTCTTATATATTATGGACCAAGAAATTGTGAGACTTATATATTATATTTTTTTTGGTTTGGGTTTTTGTTTTATCTTTATGATTCAACGAGAAACCGTTCAATGTGTTTTATTCGTTTTCTTGGCAATGATTGTTTTCCTGCGATCATCACTCTTAAAGAATTCGTTAAACTTTCGATCATTTGGTTTTTCATTGTAAAAGTCAGGCTCAAAAGATAAGTCAATAACACCCATCAACAGTTATATTGTCGTGGTACTAAAATATAAGCCATTAAAGAAAAATAACCCGAAAGATTAAAATTGGATCTTGATTAAGTTATATAGGACTTACGTGATGAATAGCATTTTGAATGGAACTTCTCTGATTAAATATGCAATTATACAATTTTCGAATTATTCACTTATGTATAACGGAGCTTTTTATTGGTTTATTCTGAGAAATCCTGCGATTTGATCAACAAAAATTTATTTTTAAAGGTTTTTATTGCTTCTACAGATTTTTAAAAGTATATAAATGTTTTGCTAAACGGCTTCCGGTATTAATTTGACATCAAAAGGATATGTGCAATAAGTTGTAATACACAAAACGTTCCACGAGAAAGCAATTAGGTATAGCGAATTTTTGTTTGCTCATCTACAGAAATAAGATGAAATATATACATATGTTTTTCGCTCAATAGTGTTAAATCTAATATATTATTTTTCTGACAAAATAAACTTAACTTATATTCAACCTTGTTGTGAGTTTCACCCGAAAAATATTTCACCTTAAAATTTTTTTTTCCCTCGGAATTTTAAAAGCTATTGTGAGTTTCGCCCCAACGAAATTTCGTTCGCCTACTAAAAATAAGTGAACATTTAGGCTGTCAATAACATTACATTCCGCCAGAAATGAATGTTCACAATAAGGGGAATTTTTTCAACACAAAATTTCGGGCGAAACTCACAATAGGCGAAAAGTGAAATATCAAATTTTCCGGGTAGAATGTTGATCGGGCGAAACTCACAATAAGGATGATTATGTTTGGGAATAGCAAATCGGACAAAATGTACTCGACGCACGGCTGTGATGTCACATACGCACTCTTTTTCGAAATTTTCCATACCATTTTGCATAAATATGGCTAACACCCTTATTGCGATTGTCAATAATTGTCAACCAATTGAACATCGAAAAAATCTATCAATCAATTTGCAATTTGGTATTGTATGTAATTCAATTGACGAAGGCAATTTTTATTGTAAATGAAAATGATAGTTGTGAATGAGCACAATTTTTTTTTATTAAATTAATAGTATTAAAATTGGAAAAATTAGGAGAAGAAATCAAATACAAATAATTTTTATTGAAAGTTAATTCACACGACGAAAATAAATTCGGGTGTTCTACAATTTGTTGGATGTGCTCATTGTGAATTGTAATTTCGAAAATGAAAATTGATGTTCTGCATTATGTTTCATTCTATTTTCTGAACAAATTCCATCCAATTTGCTTATGGTTTGTGAAATTGGTGCAGTTGTGATTAGTTTGTTATTTCTGGGTGCAAAATGTAATTGAAAACTTTATATTTTTGTCCTATTTTTTAAAATTATTGTTTAAAATTATTGAATAAAATATAAGTACATATGAATATAAGAATAAACTCATCAAAACAATTCATAATAAATTACTCACGCTATATCAGACAATTATTAGATCCAAGGTTTATTGCAAAATTGTTCGTCTAATTTTTTCGCAGATTTTCACTTCCTTTTTTTCCTTAAAAATTCTGCATCCAAATTCATCCGCATTGTGATTTCACTTTTTAAAAGAATTAAAGATGGATGAACCTTCATTTTTGACAGTTCGAAGTAATTAAAAAATTTTCGAAAACGAAGGAATTGTTAAAAATGGAATTTAATTTCGAGTGAAATTCAATAAACGATTTCAATTAGCTTTAGTTCGAAATGAAGAACATGGGCGGATATTTTATTGAAGTTCTACGTTCGATGATGATGACGACGACCAGTGTTCCCATATTGATGGTTTTTCAACCAAAATGGTGGAAAAAAATCAATTTGATGGGAATAATGGTGGGATTTATGGTAGGAAAATATGTATTTCAAACGCTTTTTTAAAATAAACGCAACTTACTACATTTCTGATTAAAAAATTTGCATAAAAGTTTTTTTTTCTGTTAATATTTAGGTTTCTACCTAATAGTTACCTATAGCCGCGTTTTATTATCTACGGGTCTGGGTCGGGGTTATCCTTTAACACATAATACAAAAACAAATTTGGATCTAGGTTTCTATTGGGGTTTGCTTTTTGGAACCAGAAATAGGTTCTTACTCTGGCGGGTAGACGGCTCTTTAGTCGGTAGAGAGTACAAACTGCAGTGAGAGGAAAAAAGACAGTATCTACATGAAAAATAAACAAACATAAGACAAAAAGAGATGAGCATACAACACTGTTTTCATTTGGATCCGTATCGTTTTATTATATCGGGGTGAACCATATGGGTTATTGGCGATAATAAAACGCGGCTTATGTCAGAAAAAATATGGTTTTTTTTTGTTCCAATACAAAAAGGGTGGTATTTTAAAAATCTCATCTAGCATCACATGCGACGACGACGACCAGTCAAGTTTTTTGGAAATTTTAAGAAGAAGTCAGTTCAGGGATGCTTTGAATCCTATAGAATTGAAGAAAAGAAGGTGTTTAAGTATAGAGTGCATTTACTTGCCGCCTTCACTGGGTATGGAACTCGGCACATGTCTAAGCCAAGTGGATGCAAAGTCTAAGCAAAGTGGATGTTTATTAAAAAAATAATGGAGGAACATTGTTCAATGTTCATGTCCAGTAAGGGAACTCTGTACTTATGTACATACTTTTCGAACCAAACTCTTGACCTGATTGATTAACGCCACGTATTCAATTCTAATAGTCGGATTATAGTTTCCTCGGTATCGGTGAAATGGTGAAAATTGATTTGCCCACCTCCAATTGCAAAGATTTCAACCTTAGTTTAGCTTTTCTTCTTAGTTTTAAATTTTATATCTATATCTGATATCTAACGGGTGATTTTTTAGCTGGTTTGGTTTTGGCAACACTGGTTTTGACAGCTGACGTGTGTTTAGTACCTTGTGTCACTGTCAAACAGCTTCAGTTTTGTTGAATGGGTACGTAAATAAGCACAATTGCCGCATTTGGAGTGAAGATCAGCCAGAAGCATTGCAACAGCTACCAATGCATCCCGAAAAAGCCACTGTTTGGTGCGGTTTATGGGCCGGCGGCATTATTGGGCCATATTTCTTCAAAGATGATGCGAATCGCAGCGTTACTGTCAATGGTGAACGCTACCGAGCGATGATAACAAACTTTTTTTTGCCCGAAATGGAAGTTCTTGACTTGCATGATATGTGGTTTCAACAAGACGGTGCCACATGCCACACAGCACGCGAAACAATGGCGCAATTGCGAGGCGAGTTTGGTGAACAGTTAATTTCACGTTTTGGGCCGGTCAATTGGCCGCCTAGATCGTGCGATTTGACACCATTAGACTATTTTTTGTGGGGGTATGTCAAGGCTAATGTCTATAGGGACAAGCCCGCTTCGATTGACGCACTGGAAGCCAACATCCATGCATTCATTCGTGAGATACCGGCCGATATGTGTGAAAGAGTATGCCAAAATTGGACTCAGCGGATGGGCTACCTGAGACGCAGCCGCGGTCAACATTTGCATGAAATTATCTTTAAACATTAAATTGCAAGGTTCAAACTATCGATTCAAATAAATATTTCATTCATTTTTTCGAATTTTTTGTGTTTTTTTTTAAAAAAAAGTTCTAAACCTCTTAAAAAATCACCCGTTATATCTACCACAATGAAATGAAATAATTACTCTTTGGCATTTATTCCATTCTCGTACTGAAGGTCCTAAGCCAATTAAAATTACAGAAAATTGCTCCCACTTTCTTTGTGTTGACACTTTTAATCAAAGTACTTTTGCAACTTTCAAATTTTCTTTCATTAGCGTCACAAGTTTTGCCAGTTGCATTTTGTTGCTTACGATTTTAGATCTTTCATTGAAAATATGGCATTTTGAATTTTTTTAATTTATAAACTTAGATAATATTAGAAAACTTACATTTTATGCAGCATTAATTAAAATTTTTTTACTGGTAGAATTCTTTACAAAAATGAAAATAGTTGACACTCTCAATACGGATGTTAACTCAAAATGGTTGGTTCATGTTCATTCATAGGGAGCGTATCGGAATCCCGCTTTTCGAAAATCCCGAAAAAAAAGTTTTATAATCCTGTCTACTAAAATACCGTTTTTTTTAAATCCCGTCTTCTGAAATCCCGCTTATTCATAATCCCAATGTATTAAAATCCGCTTTTTAAAATCCCGCCAATCCCGTTTTTCGCAATTAATTTGGGTATATTAAACTTGGTTCATTATGAACTCATTCCCATTATTTTAGGAACTAACTGCCAACTACCAAAATGATAAAAAGAAATTTTGCATACACCCAACCTCGCACCTACCCCAAATCCTATAGTGTGCCCAAGCAGGGGGTTGCAGGGGGGCAGCATGCCCCCCATACATACCTCACTGTTTATTAAAATCGTTGGGACGTATTTCATAATGAAATAAGCCCCAAATGATCTAACTCCCAAATTTATGAACTAAGTCCCAACGAAATTTTAGTCGGAGTTAAAACAAGTAGTTTTAATTGATAAAGCGGGATAATAAAAACGGGATTATAAAAAACGGGATTTTAAGAGACAGGATTATAGAAAGCGGGATCTTGAAAAAGCGGGGTTTTAAAAAACAGGATTATAAAAAGCGGGATTTTAAAACCGGGATTTTAAAAAAAGGGATTATAAAAAGCGGGATATCGAACCCAACCATCATTTACAATATGTTCATCAAAAATATGCTTACAAATGACAATAGTGTTTTAAAAAAATTGTACTCCCTTTACAGTACTTTGCACTAAATTTTCGGACTGTGGCCGCTAAACTTGCATTATTTTTGAAATATACTTCAGCAATGAAAACACATTGTTCTCTAGTGTAAAATGCTCCATTTTTACTAACCCTATATAAAATGTCAGCTGTCAAATTGTTTTTTGTTTTTGCTAAGGGTTGGCAACACGAATAATTCAAATCTGGCGTTGGTCTTGAGAAACCCTTTACAAAAAATTGAATTTAAATATCTTCAAAACAAATTATTTATTTATTTATTTATTTGAAATAATGTGAACGTATGTAACCTCAACCTTATAAGAATTGTAAAAAAATTTAAAATAAAAAAAGTACCTATCTAAGTCCTAACTGCTTTTAGAGGAAAAATCAAAATTAGTTGACCCTTTTTCGAAACATATGACGTTATTCGAGTAATCAGGAAGAACAAAGAATAAGGTTCTTTCATCATGTACAGGGTCTACGTAACTGGCTTATAACTAAATCCAAATAGCAGAGTACGCAGATCTGTTCGTCTTTGTATTTAATTTGAATCGGACACTCCGTTGCGTTGTTTAAAAACAAGCTAAGAGATTTAAAATTGAAACAAACTTCAAAGCAAATTTGAAATTGTATTGAAACCTCATATGATCGGCATGAGAGAGCTTCAATAATTAAAAAAAAAAGTAATCTATACCAATGAATGCTTCTATGTTTAATTTTTAATTGGTCCTTAAATATATACGTAAGCTATATTACCCGAATTGATGTTCACATACATTTATTATCTTCGTTGAAGACCTTGGCTTGGCCCTTGGTCATTCTTTGTCCCTTAAAATTTGTTTCCAACGATTTATGCATGTCCTCTATAATTGCTACCGTATTTATACTTACTGCTTATACATCATTCATTTAAAAAGAAAGAAAAGGTCCTATAAGTGTCCAATGGCGCCATCAACTCAAGTCAACACACGCATCTCTCTTGTAAAATTTATTCCTTCTAAGATTAAGTATTTGTATAGACCAATCTGCATGTACTACATGCATGCGCAATGCATTTATTTGCATTCCATTGCTGTGCAAAAGCTGATCTACCGCCAATCGACAAAGGCAGCACCACAACCAGAAGCCCCAGCACCAACCAGCATAGACACCCGTACGCACGTCTAACATGGATCGCAGTGGCAATAAAAATCATTCTCGTCCCAGTCCCAGCTCCAAGTGGTCCAGCAGCGCCTGCTGGTGGTGGTGGTGGTGGTACTGCTGCTATCCATAGAATCCCAGTAGCGATGTTCGCTTAAGAATTATATTTATCGTTCGGCCAGGCAAATTAGTAGTCGTATATACAGCCGGGCGTATTCCTTTGCGAGGCACAATTTTTTGATTTGACTCTTAATTTATTTCGAAATGCATTATTGCCGCATGTTTCAAAAATCATTAACAGGAGTAAGAGAACTCGCGATATCTGATCCCTCCGTGGGGGACCAGTGTGCCAAACTGGCCCGACCAGGTCTTATGATTTATGCGGGCTTTGGCATTGCAAGTGTCCAACGCTGCTGAGTGCTGCCGCTTCCATGCCCCTCTGCTGCCGCTGCCATCCTTGGTCTCAATGCGTCGTATACGCTTACAATTACGGCTCAATAAGAAAGTGTTAATTCGCCTCTCATGTGTACAAATTGTGTTCATTCGCGTACAAGTGTTTAAATTTCACCTTGCGGACCAGCGATCACGATGAATGGCCAATGGCCGGCTGGTCATATATACGGGCGGGGGATCTGCTGTTCTTAGTCCCTCTAGGACGTTAAAGAAGGGAAAGAACATTCCGTTTCAGTAGGACCTATGTTCATTCAGTTGGTTGCGAGCTTATAGTCAGCGGATAATTATTTTTGCTTCGATAGTTCCCCATGTGTCCATATTTTTAATCATGTCCCAGAATTTGGTGGCGGAGGTGTAGTGGCGAGGCAGCAAGAGGAAGAAGCACGTTATAACGAGCTTCGCGTCGCCGACGGACCGTCGTTCTGTTCATCCCGACGTAAATGCATTTGAATATTGGCAGGCAACCCCCGCTGTGAGGACATTCCTCAATCCGCGCAGAGGAGCAGAGAGTAGGTCTAGAGAGTGAGCCACCATACTGTGTGTGTTTGGATCACCCCCAAGACACGATATTATAAATTTCATAATTCACGAAATATGTTAAAATGAGTGCTGGGCTATATTTTCGCTGGAAATTGCTTTGTATGGGTGCGAGGCGATAGGTGGGCCATTGCCAAATGTCAAAACGAATAACAAAAATCACAGGCAACAGAAACAGCAGTACCTACTCGTATATGGAATCGGAATCCGCATATCCGAATCCGAATTCGAATTCTACCAATTATATTGTATATAGTGAGTGCGCCGACCGATCTGAAGCTTATTAGGGCCTTCTCTGATATGGGATATGGATGGATATATACTGTCGAAAAACACCCCTGCGGTTTTTGTTTCCGCGCAGCGAGACAACCACTGCGCGCACAGTCAAGAAGGAGCTGCTGAACAAAAATGTCCGAGATGAATATATGGCAAAATAAATAAAAACATCATTTCCGTTTAACTTGCATTTAATGTGATGTTCCCGATCCTGATTCCCAAAGATGAAGCTGGAAGTGTGTTCGGGACCGCTGCGCTGGGTTGCAGTTTCAAAATATATATACAAACTGTTTCGTTTCGTGCAGCCAAATCGAATGCAATTAATTTACCCATCGAGAGAATATTTTTTTTTTTTGAGTCGAAGTTTAAGTTTGGCATCAGTCAAGACTCAAGAATCGGTTTTTTCTTTTTCTTCATCTACACTAAGAGCTAGAATTCTTATGGTGTTTGATGAATTACGTCACGAGAATGAATCTATAAGCTGTCAATGGTTCTATTGGCAAATATATATACCAGTATGTGCCTCGAGGAAAAGTAATTTGAGTTGGGAGTCGAATGTGCGTTTAGTCGTTGAAGTATTCTACTATACTGTTTCTGTGTCTGTGTCTATACCTACGCTTTCACTCTTGTTGATTAATGAAACCATTCAGGATAGGTAAGTCTGCTTGTTTTGATAGACATGTGTATTTGACTCGCAAAATGAAAAAGATTAGACTGCAGGCTGCAGGTCATCAGACAGCGGTAGTTCGTTATGTATGTATCTACATAAGCTTCTATAATATGGCTGGATGATTTTAGAAGTATAGGTATGTGTAAAAGAATGTCTGGCTGTCAGATTGGCCTAAGCACCTTGCACCTAGGAAAAAATAGTAATATAAAAATTGTATTCTTGAAGACAGATTGAGGTACCCACATCTATTGAAAATTTGACAGTTGTTAGATAATTCGGAATTTGGAACCAATCGAGAACTGTCAAATCAACTGTCACAGAAAACAATGTTGCCAATTTAAAATTCTCCACCTCTCAAATAAACCCCTTTTATTTCCTATTGTCCATCTTTTTGTTATGATCCAATATTGACAGTCGTCAAAAATTCTGGGAAATCAGTAGATTTCCTTCGCAAAAAAATGCATTTGATCTTGGCATATAGGTAACTTGAAAATAGACTAAAAAAGCCTTTTTTTCATTTTTTTTTTTCAAAAATGAAAACCCAATTTTAAAGAAACTAACCGAAATTTCGTCATTAACGTCTTTTTTTTACAATTTTTAGTTTTTTTTTTATCATGGCACTGACGTCACAGTCTTTTAAAGTTAACTCAAGTTCACAATACAATTATGTACCAATATTTTGAATTTGAAGTTTAAAAGTTTAGGTTTTCGACCCAGACCCATTTTGTGTAGTTTTAGGTAGAAATAAGCGCTTGTGATAGAAAAAAAATTATTTCCTTTTGTTGATATAATTTGTTACTGGGAAATTTTCTCCCGTTAGAAACTTGTAAGCTCTGTGTTTTGTCAAAAGTCAATTTGAAGTTAAAGAAAAATAAGAAAATTGCTGTTATTTACCTTTAATTTATTTTTTATTTTTATTAAAAGTGACATTATTTCTTGTTTGTTCATCTTTTATTTTTAGAGAAACCACTCAAAAAACTTCATTAAATGCAATTTAACTATATGTGTTTTTTTATAAAAATTAAAAGAAGCTCCAATTTTGAGGTTTTTTATTTCTGTTGACATTTAAAAAGTGGCAGACATTTTTGATTCAAAACGTTTCATGTAGGTACTTTTGGACAATTTCACTTCTCTCTCACAGAATTTCATCCCCGATTTTCAAAAATTGACAGATTGCAAATTTTAATCCAGAAAGTACCTTAACAAACCTTATATTTCATAGGCCGTGTTCAACAAATGAAAATTCAGGGGTGGAATCGAATAAGGTGATAAATCATTGTATTATCAACCATAGTCAAATCTGATTGTCATTGAGTTTTCCGTCAGGGTAAGGTGATTCAACTCAATTCAATTCAATTGAATACTTTCCAATGGCATTTGTTAAAAATATGGTTACCATATTGAATGTTTCAAATGTTTGTATTGATCTATCGAAAATATAGAACGAAAATGACGATATACGATATAGTTCTTATATTTTCTTCTTCTTCTTGAATGTAGTAAACTTTTTTTGTCACAGGAATGTTTATTTTTGTTTGTAAGAATGTTTAAAAAAAATAACTCAGAAAAGTTGTACCATGTTTGTAGTCTGGTCAACTCAAATCGTGCTGCGGCGGAAACGTCAAATTTGTTGGAAAAGGACAATCACATTTTTGCTGTGATAGCTCTTTAGCTATCAAATGGGATATCATCTTATATAGACTAAATTGGTTGATTGTGACTCTCACTTACATTATTTCACCCCTGAATTCTTAGATATTAATTTTCATGTGTTGAACGCGGCCATACTCACGGTTTATTTGCGTTTCTAAGTTCTAAGAATAGAATCCTCTCAGTCTTGTCAAATACAGAGATTCTTACCTTAGTTCCTACACGAATGTTTATAAGGCTCAAAGTATTTTTGCCATCGATTTTAACTTCAAAACACACATCGATTTCGGTATATGTACCTACCTTTATTTTTCTGACACTAAACATTTTGTTTTTTTTTGATAATTTTAATTGAGCGCATATTATTTGCATAAAATTATAAAAAAAATTGTCGGAAACATCAAAATAAAGACTTAAAATATTATCTGCTTTTTGTATAAATAAAAAAAGAATTTTAATATTATTTGCATATAAATTTTTTATTTTATTTGCTGTCAATAAGGCATTTAAAGGCTTTTGGTAGCTTTTATATAAATATTACATTATATTTCTAATTAACTAAGCAGGTGTAATTTACTGAAAGCACAGAAGAATTTAATTTATTTTTTAATTGTCAAATATATTTCTTCGTAGTTAACAACAATTTCTTATTCCACATTAATAAACGAATAAGCAAACAATATAATAGAGGTGAATTAAAGTTCACCTCATAATTCAAAGCAAATTCGATTTTGTTTCCATTTCCATTTTAACTCTACTCTGATGTGTGTATATTATTTACATGTAGGTATATAAATTTACATATTTCGAAAATAAATGTTAATTTGCATGTTAAAGTGCCCAAAGGCACATCAGTAATTCGATACCCTGAGAGAGTCTGGAGACATTGATCTTTATCTGTCTTAACACAAATGCGACACATATATCTCACATACTATAATGGCCTATTACTTCATTAGAAAGCTCAAATCTCCGTCGGAAGTTGAAGTTGACAAAAAATGCTGTTAATTCAAGCCTTGATGTGCGTGTATACCCAAAGATGCCCGTATAATATAGTATAATGGAATCCATTGCCTTAAAAAAAAATTTTTAATAGAGAGAACTGGAATGAGGAATTGTATATTGCAGGAAGGAGTGTTTTGCCGCATATATGTAGGTATAGTGTATATAGCCGCCAAGCCCCTTTTCAGGGCCACGACAATTTCGCCTGCCACTGCTTTTATTGGCGCTGGTATGGAAGAGAACGCCAACAAAAACCAAAAATATTACACCGCAGATCGTGATGCAGTGCGCGAGCGCGATCGCGGATCGTCTTCCGCTGCCATGTTAATGGTGACGCTACATCCACTTCATCGGCAATGGCAGCTTTTAGATGCTAAACAACCCCAGCCAGCGACGACCGACGACGATCGACGACGCGACGTGGGCCACATTCCATTGGAAACAGCACCACAATCCAAGTCAAGTCATCGAGCGGGTATATATTCATTCAATTTGCTAGGCGTGGGCGTCCGCTTTGCTGTATAGCTGTAAAGCCTGCGGGCATCATAGCCGATTGTATTTTGAGGAATACGAATATGAGAAGGCGTTCCAACGTCGAACAAATCTCGTACACCTACGACAAGAGAGTGTCCTTTTCGCAAATATAGCTGCGCGGAGCTAGAGTCTAGAGTCTAAAATGCCATAAATCCACACACACACACATAGACTCAGCATTATAATCCTTCCCTGATGTGATGCGATTGAGGATCAAGTCAAAGGGTCACCTCGCATCCGGGTCATTCGTTCTTCATTGTATATGGCAACTACATATATCGCAGCTAGCAATCTTTCAGCCCGATTCTGGGTATTCAGATTGACTTCACCCATTTGATGACAGATCGGCTGATATATCACCCCCAGACGGTGATGTGATGGTCCATGGTGTCCCGTTTATTTTTTGCCACCTTTTGCGGGACAGAATCGAATGTAAATTTGCCTTAATCGCGGTCTATATCTATGATATACCCAGATACCAAATACTCAGATTGTTATACGGAACGGAGCCTTGTTAGAGCGGGTGAATGATCACATACCGCATGCGGTTTGAATGGACATTGGGCGTTTCGAATTAGATTAAATTTGCATTCAAATTGATTGAAATTTGTACGGTGCCTGGCTTCAGCTTCACATTCAGATTCAGAAACAGAAACAGATTCAGCTTCAGATTTTTTCAGGTTCCAAATGTTTAATAGTTATGTTAAATTTGTCTACGCGGGGTTTCAGAATTATACTTTAAAATATTGCTGATCCCTGGCATTCCGATTTTTTTTGTCTCACAGTTTTTTGTATATACATATGTACGTAGAATTGTAGATATATTTTATTTTATTTTTTTTTTTATTTTATTTTGATTTTGTGTGCGCGCTTTGTTTTGTATCTTTTCTTGTGTTTTACATTTTCTTGAATAAACTTGAATCCGGAAACTTGGTTTTTTATATTGTTAAGTGGAAATAGATGTTCTTTTGGGATCTTTGTTGAGGTGTCGCCTCGTTTGTTAAACAACAAAATATTTTCATTTAGCTATCGCGAGATGTAGGTATAAGATATACTATATATGAGACTTATGTTAGTTTGTTTTTTTTTTTTTGTTTAATATATTATTTGAGGAGTTGAATAGAGCAGGTTGTATAGTCATCAGCCATCAGCCATATAACCGATACCGCACCCCAATTACCATTAAGTGCGGACGCATCTTGGGTGGGCCGTGGCCCGTTGTTCTTTTTCTTCCTTAAGTTTTGATTTTAATGACTATAACCTCATCAGTTTTTTTTTGTCTTCTTTTTTTTGATACTTATTGTTTGAGAATATATAAAAAATGATCAATAACCAACCAATATTGTTTTGAAAAGGCGTAAAATTTGATTTGATTCATAAAAAAGTTGATTCGACGAGCCATACAGTGATATAATCTGATGTTATTGGGGGAGATTGTTGTTTATTTTTGTACACAAAGGGTTTTGATGAAATTTAAATAAGATGAAGATGGCCTTAAATAAATTATTGTTGCTCATAAATCAAAAAAAAATTAAAAAAATGTTATGTTATGACGTTTTAATAGATTTGAAAAAAGATTGCGGATATTTTTTTCTATATTATGAACTGAACATACCATGGTGGATTATCTACAATCTACATATTATTGAGAAATAATTTTATGGATTAATTTTGTTGGAGAAAAAAATCTAACTTATTTAAATAGTATATATATATAGGTAAGTTATATTATTTGTATTGGAAATTATACTTTTCAATCAGTAGACGGAAAATTAGACTTTGGAAAGGAGATGCAAAATTTCGTAGCAAGTTCAGTCGGAATAATTTCTTTCTCCAAAACACTAGTGCGCAGATAACGTTAAATTTAAGCTCCCACTTTTCTCTCCAAACATCAGCTAAAATCATAGCTATAAATTTTGATGCATAAGAGCTTTTTAGATAATATGTCTTATTTGAAGTTAATTTAATCAAATAAAATGGTTTATTTTATTTCGCAGAGATAAATCGTTTGTTCCCAAATATTCTTCTATTTCGATTTATTTTATTTTCACAAAGCAAAGTTCAAACAAAGTTCAAGAATTACAGAATCTGTCAAATTTTGTGTGGAAGATTAAATTGACCGCGATCTGTGTTCTATGCTAAAAAATCTATTTAAAGTAAAATTAGAGCCAAATGCGGAGTTTTTTGAAACTAAGTATATATTATATCTACATACCTGTAAATTTAAACCCTGAAGTGAATATTTATGTGTCTTTATTTTCAAATTTCAAGAAAAATAAAGCAGGACAGATTCATGCAAAAAAAGATATGTGGAAAGAGTACCATATGTAGTCGTGAATATATTCATCTCAATTTCTAATCTGTATTTTGTTCTTCTCTCTTTCTATTCGACAAACGTTTTTTTCGGAATTCGAATGAAGATACATGGACCTACATAAATCCACCATTACAGTGGATGAAAATATTCATAAAAATCCATATAAGCATGACATTTATATCTTGACATTCTACATTTTTATTTCGTCACCACTTAGGCGTTATTTCTCGCTAAGGGTTTCATACTCAACAAACTTGTTCAACTTGTACGTGTTAATATGCAATTTATTGATCCAATTCCTCTTTTAAGTCTAGGTGTTCGCCAAGGATCAGTATTTAGGCCTTTACTTTTCATTGTTAAAGTTCCCTTTGAAGAGAAATATTCAGCCCTATGCTGCTATCCGTTTCGATATAATTTTTCCATTCTCGCGAAAAATTCACTTAATTTGTCACAAATTATTCCTTAAACTCTCCAATCATTCGAGTTAAATATAGATATTTTTGAAATTCTCCAAACACACATGATGAAATTTCAAAATATATCACAATTTTTTTTTTTATATTATCACAGTATGTTTAAATAACAGTAGGTGTAGTAAATTTAAGTACCACAGATCTATAACCAGCTCGAAGGACCAAAATTTTGTCACCAAAGTTAACTTATTAAACTTCCAATAAAATTCCAAGAAAAAAATGAGACGATTTTGATGAATTAAGTTTTATTTCACACTTATTTTACAGTATAACAACTTTAAAGAGGAAACACGACTTGCAAAAATTACACTTAAAGATACCTTGCAAATTTTCAATTGACATTTATTACTTGACATTAATAAAAATGTCATTAACCTTATAAATATTGTTGATAGCTTCAATAAGGATGGGTCGACGTCATTGTATTGCTCTTTGATTCAGAAACAACTATAGTCTATAACTTCTGAGTTACTGCTGTATCAAACAACACATATAGTGTTATCAATATAATAAAAGGCTATCTTTGTAACTACTAAAATGCATTTGAATGAATATAAATTCACTAAACTGCAATGGGCGCAATTCATATAATTCATAGAAAAGGGACCATCAATACAGCCAGGTATAGATTCTTTGGGTTGGCCACCTATAGCTAGGATTTTGTGAAAGTCGGCGTGAGAGCAGTTCTTTTTTGTTTATACGCTTGCTGTAAGGAAATCGTAAATAAGGCAAAACTTAAAACCATTTTCTAAAAACACTTAGGGGCCATTTATATAGCTATCATTGAAAACCATCATTAGAATTTTTGTTTTTAAGTTTTGAGGCACTTAAAAAGCGAAATTAGTGATTATTTTGATGCCATAATAAAGCTGCTGACTTAATTTTTAATTCTTTCAAAAAAAATCTTCTTTTGGCCCAAACTTCAACATAAAATGAATTTCTTAATTTCAGTGATTGAACTTCTTTACCATTGATCATTGAAGTATAAGTAATCATTTTGTGTGAAAGATTGGGTCAAAATGAAATATTTTTTCGACTAGACATAATAATTTAGTCATCAGCTTTATATTGGCATCAAAAGAATCACTAATTTCGCTTTTTATGTTCCTTAAAACATAAAATTAAAATTTTCAATGATGGTTTTCAATGAAAGCTATAACTGGCACCTTATATGCTAAACTATTTTTTTAGAAAATCACATAAAAATGCACTGTACCAAATTTAATATAAATCACCCCACTCGTTTAGGGTCTAAAGCCCAAATTTCAGTGCAGGCACATACCGACGGAAGGTATGACGAAACCCACTTTTTCGGACTACTCGATCATCGTAGTGTTAGTTTTTATTACAATTTCGAATTTTTTGTTTATACCTACATTATACATCACGAAAATAGCAATACATAACTAAATATCTATTGACTGGGCGCCACTTAAAAAAAAAAAAAAAAAAAACTATAAAAAATTTCTTCTGAAAAATCTAAATCTAATCTCTGAATGCATTTCAATTTCTTATTCAGCTCTGCAGAGTCTACCCATTACTGGACATTATGTGGATAAAAATTATCCTTCCTTTCATCCGCCCTAAAAATCATTTAAAAAAAAGAACAATAATTACTTGGTACTTTTTGACAAGAAAAAAAAATCAGCAACCATCATCGCATGACAACAACAGATGCCAACTACTTTTGCATTACAACAAAAAAATGTTAAATTCTCCGAAATTCTCTGTACATAGGAGATTTTCCGCTTATCATCACTTCAGATCGGTCTCTAATCTGACACTTTATTCGCTGTTAAGTTAAACCAAAACTGGCAATCATCGTCATTCAAAAGAAGAATAAATTACCAGTTCCTTGATTTTCTTTAAAAAAAAAAAATAAAATAAAATAGGCGTGTCTGGAAAACTATTTAAAATATGCAAACTCTTGCAGAGATAATTGGGTATCAACATCACAATACCTGCATCGTTTCATGAAGTATAGCCCTTATGAATCAGAGGGGTTGTTATTTTTTTTTTTTTGTTGCTTCGACACAGAAGATTCCCATCCAGATTAGGGGTTGAATGATGTAATACATGCCTAATTAAATTAATCTCACCCTTCTGTGAAAACGGGTAGCTTCGATGGTAATCCTTCCTTCAAGCTATCAAAAAATGAAGATGGAAATACAAATAACTTTATACGAGTATATATTTTAAGAATAAAAAACACACGTTTAAAAAAAAAAAATTATTATTATATACATACTTTCATGCCGGCAACTTTTGAAGATATTCAATCAAACATTTCTATTACAAATTGGCGGGGTAATTAGCTTTGATGTTGATTGTTTCCCAGTTCGGTTATAATCAACACGGCTGCCGCACCTTTCAGCAAAGGCACCTACCTCTCCAATAGCTTGTCACATCCTTATCAGTCGTGTAAGGCAACAATCAAGATAAGATATCTTATATATACTTATACTATTGCTGTTTGTCATATCAACATGGTAATAAAATGTTGATGACTCGCTCGGACTATCGCTGGCTTCAAAAGATCACCTCGTACGTCGTCCATCTGTCAAAAGGCCCATCCACCCATCTAGAGTATAAGTAGGTACACATTATTTATATGACTTCTATATTTATGAGCTTATATAATGACGCACACATAATGGGGCTTCAGAGCAATATAAAACGCTCCATTTAGCCCATTTAGCAGCTCGCTAAATAATTGAGATGATTCTCTGCAGCTCTTCTGAGGGATTTTCCAAGAAATTTCTAAATTCAAACATCAAATTACCCCAAATTAGCCCTATGATACGAACGAACGAACGGCTTTCGTGGTATAACGTTGCGTCGTTGTCTTCGTCGCATTGACTGTCGTTTTGTCGTGTATAGGTACTCTTCCACCCAAACACGACGACGAACGACGATGACAGTTTGTGCGGCATTCTTCAAGCCTAGAGATAGACACTCGAGAGCCATAATTGTTAGTCAAATACAAATATTGAACTATCATAATTTTCTCATCGCTGACTTCGGCCGAAGGCGCAGGAAGCCCTGCCTGCCTTTATCTTAACTTTGGGTTCGCCTCACCTCGAAGAAGAAGGAGTCAAAGGTGTGCGAGCACGACCTGCGCGTTCTTCAATTTAAACGTCAAACGATAACGTGGTGTGAAAAAGTATGACCCAGCCATGATGGCGATGGGCTAATGCAGTGGCGGAACATAAGGCAAGCTGCTGAAATTGGAAAAAATTGCAAGGCGTCTTTAGAGCTAGGTAAGGACGCAACGAGCAATCACACAAATAAAAATATTGCAAAATTTTAAACTTTTTATTCAAAAAGTTGAATCCCTTTGAAACAAAAAATTGATTTTTTTAGACATTCAACCAATCAACCAGCTGTCAAAAAAAATTAGATGACTTTTACGGCCATCCTGTCGGATATATTGTGGAATGTTCGAAATTGTTATTTTGATTGTCCTTAAAGTATTTCTATATTTTCCATTCTCTTATTTGTTAAGTTAAGTACCTAGGTATAATTAACTTTCGTCAAATTAAAATAAAGTTTAACTTTCGTTCAAAATCTAAAATTTCAATATTGGAAGCATTTGAGGCGAGCGTACGAAAAAGGGTAAATCCTGGGAATTTTTTTTTTTTTATTTTTTATTATAAACGTAACTAATGGAAGATTTATTCCATAAGGTCCTCCTGGTTAAAAAAAATGGGCCACAAAAGTTTACAACTACACCACTGGGAAATATTACCACCAGACTGCAGAGTGAGATACTTTTCGATTTGGACAAATAGTGCGCCTCGCGCCCGAGTACCGGATGATATAGATAAAAAAAACACTGTCGGCTAATTGTCAGATGTCATAGATGACACAAGAGACCGACAGTAAGTCTCAGCACAGCTCACTGATGGACGTTCATGTAATTTCCCAAATTGTCTCATTTGCTTGCTTTTCCCATCCCCAAGCCCATCAAGGTAGGTAAAGGTACACAAATTCAGTAATTATCAGTACCGGGAAATATGGCTCGTTTGATGGTTCTAAATCTTTTGAGTTTTATCTCGCAACGGAACGGGATGCGGGACACACCTTTCCGCAAAAGTGTTATGTCAGGCGCAAAAAAACCTATGGAATTTTTCGAATTTTGGTATTTTTTTAAAAAAGGTAAAAAAAACCAAAAAGACAAGAACCGATAAGAGACAATATCCCCTCTTATTGGTTCTTCGTGTGATATTATTGTATGTGTTTGGGAATTTATGGGCTTCGGATATCAGAGACACTGATGTTGTCGATGCGCTGACGACGACGACGTATTTATACCTAAATATATTCTTTAGTGCGAGAGAGCTTCTTCCATACAACCCAACCCACGCATGGGTCGTTTCGAATCGTCTAACACGACTTTTAAATTAGGGTTCCTTTGTTCGAGTCGGCCTGAAAGCTCTGCTCTCCAAACACCATTTCAGTCCAACCACTTAGGAAGAAGATTTGTGGCCCATGTTTTTGTTGCGCGATCCGACGCGACCGCGACGGCTTGGGGAATTCGCAATTACGTAGGCTCCACATATGATTAAATTAGTCATACGAAATAAAGAATGAGTTTTTGATTTCTTTGGCTTTGGCTTTAGCCTCCTCCATATAAGAGACAGGTTTGGCTGTGGATATAGGTATGGATAAGCCAGTGATGCAGCTAAAGTTAAAAGTCACCTTTTCAGTCACCATACCTGCAAGATGAGAGGGACATGGGCACGTGCTTAAAAAGTATCGAATTTCAGTAAATCGAACGATCGTTGGGCTTGTTTCCACGAAAAACCAATTCTGAAATAGATACACGGATGAGAAACCACCCGAAAGCAAAATAAAAACAACAGACAAACATCTTTAACTGTAAACATATATATATATATTTTTTTTAACTTATAATCTAAATAGCTTAATCTAGAGGACGCTCTTAAAAAGCATTCCATATTTTTTATTTTTTTTATTTTATTGTGTAGCAAATTCCATTTAGTTTTATCTCTTTCTAAGTCAATGCTATAGAATGAGAAGGGAATAACGAACAAAAACTATATTTACAGTCTGCGTCAGCTTTTTAATGCAATTGATTCCAAGTATGACATTACTATATTGAACGATCACAATATTGAGAGTGAGATAGAGATATTATAATGGTGATGATGATGGTCGCGAGATTATTCCATAATTATACATATATTCTACTATTCGATGACATGTTCCTTTTCAAGGGCAGCATTTCTGTCATTGATAATAATCGTCTCTGGCGGCGATTCATTGAGACCAACAGCACCCGATGTCAGATTGTGGGTTAGACTGTGACGCCGGAGATCACAATTCCTACGGAATACCTTGCCACAGGAGCCGCAGTTATAGGGCTTGATATTGGTATGGGTAAGAAGATGTGTCTTCAGATTTGAGCGCTGGTTAAAACTGCGATTGCACACTGGACATTTGTGCGGTGATTCTTCCATATGCAGAATCTTATGTACAGCCAGTGTCCGAGATTGACAGAAGCCCTTTCCGCATTCGGTGCATTTGAATGGTTTCTCCTTTGAGTGGATATATCTGAAAAAAAATGAAAATTTTAAAATAAATATTTAAAACAATTTAAAATTTAAAATAACTAAATTTTGAGCGGCTAATTTATTTATTTAAATAGTTTTTGAGGTTATCAGCCGTATTTATTAGTTAAAACAGTGTCTTAATAGTTGGAACTATTCTTAATTAATTTTATTAACTAAAATATTACATTAATCAAGGTTTAAACAAACGATTCCATTGTGTTAGTTAGATAACTCATAGACAACAATTAAAAATGTTTACATATTTATAACTTGGACAGCTATCTAAAGTTATAGAACGTTTTTTCTCACTGTTCATAGAGTAAATGTTAAATTCCACTCGAACTAATTGATCAAAGATAAATTCTTCCACAAAGCTTACTTTTTCCTTTGTTGCTCACAAATTAACAGTGAAATAAAGGTTGTGAAAAAATTGTGGAACGATTACATTTTTCATTTCACAGGTTATGACTCCTAGGTTTACAGAAATTTCTTTTATTTAGTTATTTACATAGAGATCTGTCTCGATAAATTTTATAATAATACCTACCTATACAGAAAATTGTACAACAATATCTACCCAAAAAACATTCTAATAATATGTTGTATTAGTTTGTTAATTTTATTTCATCAACTTTCACCAACATCAAAATTTACAAATAATGTTATTTAACTTGAGTCTGTAACTTAAACTGTATTTAGGTACACATAAAAGATAAAAATCTTGATGTAAAATATAGTAAATATCTTCTTAATAAATGAAAATGAAATGAAACTCTGGAATGTATGTAAATTCTTATACATTATTTCAAAAGATTATAAAGTTACCATGATCTCAAGATTTGAAAAGAAAAACACAATAAATATTATATTTATAAAGTGTGAATATTATATTTATAAAGTGTGACTGAGAATGAGATTTTTTACTTGGAATGAAGAAAATTTAATTTTTCTGCGTGATATTAGCTAATGCAAATTCTACATAATTTGAAGCATCTTAGTGCCTAATAGTTAGAAAGGCTCTAACAAATTAATTTTATAGTTTTCTTTTATATTTGGTTGTTATTAGCGCAAAATTTTAGCTGATATGATAGCTAGTATGATGTTAAAGCATTTGTAGTATGATACTAGTTTAAAAACAGGATTTTCCAAATTTTAAACGAGTTCGCATTTTATTAAAGTAAAATCAGCCAATGCCTATTTTATCTTTTTAGTATCATATTAAGTCCATGTGTCACTTTAACATTTACTGTTAATGTTGAAACTAATACTTGTTCACAGCTGATTAGGTTTATTCAAGGATTACTACAACTGTTAAATCATCGAATGTGTATGTTAACCAAAATTTGTATTAAGGAATCGAAAATTTGAGTTGTTTATCGCTTATCAGCCGATTTTGGTTGATTTACACCATTTAATTAGAACCTATGAAAGTAATGGTGCATATTTAACCCAATGTGAACAAATTGGGATTAAATTTGATAAATGAGATATATATTATCACAAAAAAGGTTGAGAATTAAATAAATATTTTTTTTGGAAAAATTACAATTTGGTTAATGAACTGAAAAAAAAAATAGTAAGGATCAACATACAATGTTTTGGATTCCATAAATTAATAACCATGGATTAAGAATCTGCGATTACCTCAATCCATGTTACCATACCATATATTTGGCAAGCTGCGTGAATCGATTGAATCTTTAATTAAAAATATTAAAAAAATGTTGTTTGTGCTTGATTTAATTCTGAGTTAAACCAGAGTTAGTTAACCCTGAAAATAAATTGATCCAGATTTAACTCAGAAGCAGTTATTCAGTTAAGTATCAAATTTCAGTTGTCAAAAATTTATCGAAATCAAAGTGCGCATTATGGAATTAATGTGCCCTTGAAATATAGAAAGCGGTACTATGAACAGAGTGATTTCCATATTATGACCCTTTTTTAAAATTGTTTACCACGCAGCTGTCAGAAATATATTTTCAGTTAATCAAGAGTTAAATGACCAAATTCTATGAGTTAACTCGGGACCCAAGTTGACTAGAAACAATTTTTCCGAAGTTTAATCGGATATAACTCCGACTCCGAAACCTAAATGATCTCCAATATAGATATTCACCCCTGTTCTGATTTCCGATCGGTTTTAAAATCCTTTCGTTTTCAAGCTCTATGTGTTCTGAAATACTTTTCGCTTTCAATACTTGCGGAATGAGTTATCTTTGATTCTTGATCGGATTGAAAATAATTGAAATTTGGAAATTCATTTGAGTTGAGTTGAAAAAAATGTTTGAATACTAGCTAACGTGAAAGTGAAAATCAGAACACTTCTTTTGAATCCGCGCGGAAATCAATTGCATTTACGGATTTGATTCGCAACGGAAATCAAAACAGGGGTAATTACATCAATTTATTGAATGAGATTTAATACAGACAATTTGGTGCTTAAAATTACCCCTAGCATTATAAAATAAAGTTTGGTGATCATAAATCGAAAACATTATACTAAATAAAAGGTGCATTCCTTTACTTTGAAACTCTGTGATTTTCTGTCCAAAACTGCACATCAAAATTCGTACAAATTCGAAGCTTTGGAGAGTACGGGAACAGACATAATAACATCATAAACATTTGTAAAAATTTTAGTTCTAAGGTTTTTTTCTCTGACTGACCGTTCGGAGTCAAACGCTGCTGTAGTTGAAAATTATGGAGGAGCGATTAATGTGGGTTTTCTTAAATCGAAAACATATTGAGGTATAGGGTACATTATTTTTAAATATTTGGGTCGTATTTCGAGAGTCTTTCACAAAAGTCAATCACAAAAATATTGGTTATATCATCTTAATTTTCTGTTTAAATCTCGAATATTAAAAAGTACCTACTCGTAATTCATGTCACATTCCTTCCTTGCACACCAATAAAATTTCGTCTAAAAAAACATATGACCCGAGATGTGATTATGACTAACTACTTATATCTTTACCGACTTCTTAAGTTGAAAACTAGATTTGATATAAAGGTTTTTATCTCCAAACTATAACAACTGTTTACTTTTACAGTAACTTATAGAATTAATTTATTCTTATTGACTAATACTTTTGTTCTTTGAAAAATAAAATTGATTAATATTGTTAAAACAACAACAAATAAGAAATGAACAAGTAAATAATAAATATCTTGACATTTTTACATGCCATAATTATTATTATTTTAAGTTCAAAGCGATATATATAATTTTTATTAATAAAACACGTATTTTGTTTAAAATATGATTCAATTTCATTCCAATAGATAATAAGTTGCCAATATACCAATGAAAATTAATGTCAAATGACCGATACAAGACCTAGAAGTATAACTTGATTACCTATCTTTAGGTTTGGATTTTAGCTCGAATTGAAGTCGTAGACGGAAATGATTTTCCTAATAATTAAGTTGACATTTAAATGCAAACTTTCAAATCCACTTCCATTTTGGAAAATATTTGTAATGTTAAAATATTCTAGATAATTATTTCGGAAAAAAAAAATAAAGAAACGAAAATTAACTGTAAAAAAAATTCTTGCTTATCACCAAACTATTTTTTGGTTTGGCTATCACCAAAACTATTTTGCATGCGAATAAAATTATTTAGACAAAGCCCATAAATAATTGTACAAGAAGCCACATCAAATACAAATTTAAATGGGATTTCGATGAATAATTTAGTTATTTATATTTTTCGAACAAAATGCAACATTAAATTAATTCCAAACAATTTTTAATCCAAATCGTTAACTTATTTTATGTATTAATTTCGATGCTGATAAAAAATACCTAAACTTGCGAATTGATTCCAATAATGAAATCCAAAACGGTGGACATTATAAAAGAGGTGTCATTTAGCAAACATACTACATAGAGTCATCTCCAAAGTTACGCTGCTGTGTTAAGTCCAGAATCTTTGGTATAGTTTACTTGTCGCCATAACAAGTTTCAGGCTGCATGTGCGGCAATAAATTCCACGAGTTATGAACGCCACAAAAAAAAAGAAGGGAACTGGAAGGCCCCCTCTAATCACAATATGCGTGTGTCCCTCCGGGATACTATAATACTACTCTATAAAACCTCAAGCGAGAATAAAGAACAAAAAAAATTAAAAAAACAACAAAAATCTCATCTCCCGATGGCGCCCCATATGCTTCGTAGGTGTTTTCATTTGAAAATTTATGACCTGGACCATCTTATGAATTCTTAAATTTTTGGAAACATTTTTATATGACAATTATTATTTTTATTTATTGGACACAACGGACAACGACATATAGATTCTTTCTCTCCTCCTCCTCTAAATTGGAAGCCCACTTCGAGGGGAGGACTATGGTCATATGCATTTTTATTGGTTTTATATCCACGGATGCCAAAGCATAAATAAAATATCTCCATATCTCTCGACATGTTTGTGCCGTGCCTGAAGTCTGAACTCTGAAGCCTGAATCCTGACTCATGTGTCGAACTCTCTCTCTCTCTTTTTAGTTTCAGGTAAGATCGACCATGGTCGCATCGACGAAAAAAATCAGATTACTTTGCATTCTAACAGTGATGATGATTTAAGAAGGATTAAGCCTTTTTCTCAAAGGCGACATAATGACCCAAAACAACTGGCGGACAATTTATTAGGTCCGCAGATACCTCTTCTGGTCCTGCCTGGCCGTTTGTTATTTATATTTACTTTTTTGTTTGGTTTCACAATCTCTATAATGAGCTTAAGATTTATGGAGATCTTGAGAACTCGTTTTGCCGTCGGTATATCGTACATCGAACGTGATGATAACACACCACACCAGCCATGCCAGCTAAGCTAGCAGCTTCAGCAAAGGAAAAACTTTCAGGTGAGCTATTGTCAAAATCAAACAGTGCTATCTCAATTTCGACAGCTCATGTTGGAATAATGAACACAATGAGGAGATTAAGCACGTTAAGACCTTGTTGCTTGTTGTGTGTGTGCCCAAATTGATAAATGTGTCGATTTTGTGGAGATAAAGGCGCAACAAGTGCCGTATCATCTGACACGACGACACGACATGGCTTGCGTGATTTATGCGGCAGTAATTATTCGGCTGTCAGGGTTTATTAATGGGGATTATGTGGGGGAGTATAGAAGGGAATGAAGAGCCAATAACCAGGAAAGCAAAAAAATAAAGATTTAAAGTTAAAAGCAAACAAGGGATTTGCATAACAAACCTGTGGTCTCTAAGGTGATCCTGCCGGCGGAAGGCTTTGCCGCAAATATCACAAGAGTAGGGGCGTTCATCGGTGTGGGTGCGTTCGTGAATGAGGAGGTTGTAGGATTTTGTGAACTGTCTATTGCAGAACTTGCATATGAATTGCTTCTTTGAGCGCTGCTGTTGGTTGCCCGTGACCGCTGTTGCTGTTGCAGACGCCTGTTGCTGCGCCGTCGCCGTCGCTGCCGTTGATGTTGTGACAGTTGATGAGGACGACGCCGACGCGGAGGAGGATGATAGACTGGGCAGGCTTTTGACAGATGACGTTGATGATGAAGAAGGCAGGTAACGTTTCAAGCTGGACGACGCTGACGACGACTGCGTAGTATTGAGAAGCATCTTGTCGTGCAGCATTGCTGCCTGCAAAGTTTCCGAATGCGATGGATTGTATGATGAGCTCGTGGTGGCGTTTATCATTAAGTTATTGTATGTTGTGTCGAGTCCTTGGAGGCCATCGACAGCTGTTGCGTCTATCGTCGACTCAAACGACAGCTGTTCGTCTGTTTCCAAGAGATTGAGATCATCGCAGTCGCCGAGATCGCTGGCCAGCTCCGACTTTGCCTGCTCCTGGTTGCTGTTATTGTTGCGAAAAACATCCGACTTTCCAGTGATGCGTTGAAGGGCCAAATACGATTCAAGTGCCTGCAAGTTGAGAGCAGCTGCCGCTGGAGAATTGGCAGGTAGCATTGCTGCCTGCTGTAAACTGGATACCATCGTTCCTTGCAGCGAAAGCACAACTGCAGCAGCTGCTGCCAGATCATTCGATGCATTGTTGGCCATTGAATTGGAAGTTGTTCTCGACGACGAGGAGGAGTACATTGTGGGGGAATCTGAATCGGAACTGGCTTCAATGCCACCGGCATTAACCGCAACAGGTTCTGCAATTTCCACCAACGACGAAGCCAGAGTACTGCTGCTGCTGCCTGCACTTCCCAAGTTGTTGCGCATTTTTCCACCCACAATTGATAAGCAATTGTAGTCCGGTGAGCCTGAATTGCTGGCCGTAATCAAGCTGGCTGTGCTCTGCTGGTGCTGCATATCGCTCACGGCAATTTGCTCCATAATGTTTCGCGCACAGTGGGATACCACTTCGGTTCGGTTCAGTTCAGTTCAGTTTGCCAATACTACACACCTACGCATAGACAACAAAACGAAAGGCCAGGACGATACGAACATGAAATTCACAGATGACACGCGACCATAAATCACTCTTGGTCGTCGTCGTTAGGCTGAATGGTGAATCAGCAAGGGGAAAAAACGTTTAAAAAAAATTACACAAAATCAAAAAAAAAAAAAAAAAACTGTAAAAACAGAACTATATTCAACAAGTGTTTGTTTTAATTCTATAAATGTTTGTTTTGTTATTTTTCATCAATATGACAGCAAAATGTATCTCGAATAATAATTCATCTGCATCTGTCAGACAAGATCTACCTCATCATAATCACCATCAAAGAGCAACACAAGTCAAACAAAACAACAACAAAACAACAATAACAAAAAAAAAGTAACAACAACAATAAACACGACACACAACGAAACGATATATGATCCCACGAATTATTATGAAGACCAACACGAAAGCAAACTTAAACAAAGCAAACAACACCCTATTTATTGACTTTTGTCATCGTATTATCGTGTCGTTGAGTCTTGATCTTGAGTTCGTCGCGTGTGAAATGTTCTCTTAGATCTTGACTCCCGATCCCGACAGGCTCGTGGATCGTCGTCGATTAAAAAAAATTCAATGAGAACAACAACAAAAAAAAAAAAACGAAAGAAAACAAATTAAAATTAGCCGGCTCTGATGAAGCTATCGCTAATTAAATGTGCACAGTTATTATTACTTTTTATATATGGAAATCAGTGTTAATCATCGGTTAATGTTAATTGTTGCCACGCACTGGGCCGCCAACTCTGATTCTGGAGAGCGTCGTCGATTCTGTGTATATGCGCGCGCAATGTTAACAAAGTCCACGATACAACTAAACGTCCGTCGCACCGTGTACTCTACACGGACCTGTGCTGCCCCCTCTCTCACTCACACACCTCTGCCGCACTGTAGTCGCCTCGCCTTCACCTACCGCCTTGCCGTCATCGTTGTCTTCGTCGGTCGATCGGGATCGAACCAACAACGAGCCGCAATATAGGCATTTAGCAAGTAAACGCACTAACACAATCACAACAGAACCAGTGCCGGAGTTAGTAGGGTGTAAAGGCCTTTTTGCTTTCAGTTCTTAAAAAGGGTTGCGATCATTTGATTGATTTCATTAATATTTAGTTTTAAATTAACTTTTGTATTAAAAGAGTATTTAAACGAAGTAGTCATAATAAAAAAGAAAGCGTCTGGTAATACACTCTTGCAGGTATAGTTTGCTAAACTAATGATCACAAAATATACACCCCTATTAATAAACTGAAATGAAACATGAATAATAATCAGTGAGTTAAGTGCGAAATTTTATCAATAAGACAAAATTTAAGTTAATTCATGTTAATAAGCTAACTCACCCAAATAGGTATAGAGTAATCAAGTTAAAAAAAAAAAAACATATTTTTACCATATACGTACGTCTAGAGATAAAAAGAAAACAATAACGAAGGTGAAGAAATTTAGAAAACTACTTCTGTTTTAGTGGAGCGATTGAATATAATTCAAAGAAAACAAACATTATTAGTGACACATATGCTATTTACAAACTTAAATAAGTAAGAAAAGTTCACACTTTGTGAGAAAGTGAATGTAAGCAGACAAAATAGTACTTTTTGGCGATACCAGAGTTCTTGTTGAATGTATAGTAGAATTTCGTTAAGACTTGCTACCTAACTTGAATTCATTTATGATCAAAATTTTGTTATTTGTTTGGATTAGGAGATAATTAAGTATTTCTTATTAATATGGTTGACAGTCTTTTGTGTTTAGGTAATAATTTAAAAATATCGACTAATATTTCGAAACCTAGATGTAAAAAATACTGATTTATTGCCACTTTTGCCACTTTAAAATTTCGAAATGTGGAAATTCTAGAATTTACCAAACTGGCAACTGCCTAGTGCCTACCGACTGAAAATACCCTAAGCGAAGAAACAGATTTGAGTGAGCGGGACGGAGGACCCAAAGGGGGAGTTAAAATCCTTGGAACTCGTGAAGCGGGCCACCAAAGATAGTTTTATATAAGCAAATTTCAGAAAAAAAGTGGAATGAATTATGAAAACAAAAAATTTCAAAACTTAACCAATGTTGCTGAAAAATTCAAAGTTTTTTCATTAATTATGAGAAGCGTTTTGTTATGACTTTCTAGTTTTCAATTTTCTATAAAAGAAAGACATAATTTGGCTTTTGTCATTTGTGTCGACAAAAGAGATGACAGAGTATTTACTAAAGGTAAAATATTTCCAAAATCCATCGCCGGCGGTTTGAGTTTTTTTTTCGAAATTACTGTTCATATTATCTTGTGATAAGCATGTACATTTTGCTACTATACTTTAAAAATATTTTTTTATAGATATTTAGTTTTCTAGAAAAACTACTGGTTTCTGAAGAAATGTAGTTATGCCAAAGTGTTCTTTCTCAAACATACTTGTCTACTTATAATTAATAAAAATTAATTCAAAATTCACTTAATTATGCTGGGATTGTTAGGTTTATCATTATTTTCAAAAATGTCAATATTAAAATATACCTTTTAAATACGGAGTTAAAGCTTTACGAAAAACTATTATATTGAGACACAACAAGGTGAGATATTCCAAGAAATAGTTAGTAATAATTAAGGAAAATAAAAAGAAAAGTAAAGTAGGAAAAGAAGAAGAATTCTTTAAAAATTCTTATTTAAATATTTATTTTGTTTTACATTATAAACAAAAATTAAAAAAGTAGGTATTTATAAATATGAAATACATATGTACATAAAAACTAAATTAAAGAAAATATATACATTTTTTATATTTGAGTTTGATTGTTTTTACGAATGTGAAACTTGAAATAAAGTACCAATGCATTGCAAATAAAAAAGGAAAAAATTAAAAAAAGTGTTTCTATTGAATAGGTAAACCTGGGTCAGTTTAAGAAAAATATTTGAACATGTCATATTTAAGGCTTGACCATCTAGTTTATTTTGTTTGATCATGCACTATGTATCGGCGCTCAGGACATTTTGCGTATGACAAATAAAACAAATTAGATTATAGTGGAAAAGTTTATAAAAAAAACCACTTTGTATTCTTTATTCTTTTGGAAATCTTTCTGTTCAACCTTCTCGGTTGGAGTCTTTCTTAGAACAAACAATCTTTCGTTATATATTTTATATCAAATATTCTTTCGATTCGTTACTTTCGTTGAATACATAACTATAAGATATTGCATATAAAATGTATATAAAATTCAATACATCGAACGTTAAGACTTACAGAGATAAAAGCCTCTTGCCGTTTGATACACACTACGACTATCTTTGATCCGGAAAATGATAAGAGCAATTTTATAATAAATTTAAAATCTTAAAATTTTAATACATATCCTGATGTGAAGTTATTAGCATGATAGTACTTAACAATTTACTAACTTTAAATATTTTTACTAAAAATGTCCTTATAGTATATAGTAAACTAATATCGTACTAAACCTATTTTCTTAATAATATTCAACTGGACACGCCTAAAAGTGACAGTTTTCACACTTTTAATTTTCAAACTGACATTTGGAGTTAGTATGTTAT
Source organism: Epistrophe grossulariae (assembly GCA_929447395.1). NCBI lineage: Eukaryota > Metazoa > Arthropoda > Insecta > Diptera > Syrphidae > Epistrophe > Epistrophe grossulariae. The sequence continues at coordinate 2,634,410 of OV839566.1, forward strand.
TAAAAAGTTAAAATAGGAATTTGGAGATTTTAACTTCAATAAAATGTTAAAAAGATAGCACGTTGCTAACTCGTTTATAATTGGAAAATTCTGTTTTTAACCTAATATCATACTAAAAATGCTTTAACATCGTACTAAATCGTGTTTTTTTATTAGTTTTTACTAACTTTATCTGTTTAATTTTTTAATATATCAAATCATTCTTTTCGGAAAATTCGATTTTCTACAAAAGTTTTTAAAGTAAAAATGTTGAATCCGGCTTAGTTTTCGAGTTATACCATAACATTTTGAAAAGTGACCAGTGTGACAATTCTCTAGGAAATGCCATAAGGAATTTAGTAGGTAGAAATTTGGATCGCATGCCTAGGTGGAAGATTCTTTACAAACATATTTTCCGGTTTATTCAATACCCCAATACCGCATGTTTATTTAAACACTGTCAACAATTTTTTTAGATTAAAAAAAGGAAGACCAAGAAAACACAAAATTATTGATTTTTTTTTTGGCATTTTAATAAGCTTACTGAGATAGAAAAGTTCTTACAATTGTATATATCCCTTATTTATGAACACATTCCAACAGTAATTGTCTAAATATGTTCTAATATATTCACTGACATCCCTGTAATCTGTCAATTTCGTGAGCATATTTCATTAATTTCGAGATTACTTTTTTCTTCGTTTATTGAACGTAGCCACTTTAGAATACGTTTGGACAACCAATTGCAGTGTCTAAATTAGACAATCGATGGAACATGTTTATAGATAAGTCCCCTTTCACACGAGGAAACTGAGTTTCCAGCAACTTTAAGTTTATTGGTGAGAAGGGCAAGAAGAAAGAGGGGAAATTAAAATCTCCCCGATCAACGATTTGAGGAGATTTTTTTTGACATTTTTCTTCACATACACAGTAGTGTGTGTTCAACCAAGCTACTTTAAAAAGAAACTATAGAAAATTTCCACGATTTTGTATCTTCGTGTGAAAGGTACAAGAGATTTTTAAGGAAATTAAAAGAAAACGTCAAAAAAATCTCCGGCAACTGGTTTCTTCGTGTGAAAGGGGACTAAGGTTTTGGAATAGGACAGCTGTCCAAAGTTAGAAATAATTTGGAAAGGGTTTATAAATAGCAATCTGCCATTTATCATCACCATTCATTTGAGTGAAAAAAAATTGCAATAATTTTGTTCCCATTCATTTTACACCAATCAATTGAATGCAAGCTTTTAGGCAATGTAAAGAATTCAAAAGAATGCAAAAATGTATGAATCCTCAGAAGATTAAATTCAATTGATAGATGTAAAATGAATAGGGAAAAAATTATTGCAATTTTTTTGACTCAAGTAAATTATGATTGCATAATTTGAAGTCTGAAATCTCAAAGTGAAGTCAATGAATGCAATCTTTTAATTAAATTCAATAAATGATTTTTAAAGCTGCTTTCACAAAAGACTGTGTTCTTTTACAAGCCTGGTATAGGTTCATTCTTCATTATATAAGAAAAAAATAATAAAATAAATTGAATCTGTTTCTGATATACTGTAGAAAATTTAGAAATACCTTTTTTTAGTCGAATATTTAAGAAAATTATATAAGATTTTGATTTAAAATTTCAAAATCCGAATATAATCGCATACAAAATTTAAGACCCATCCATAAAATGTTGAAGAAAGATTAAGGAATTCGTTTAATTTTCTTTTCTTTTCAACTGTTTATCAAATTTAATTTTCCAGGTTATAAGAGTTTACTTTACTACCGCCATTAATTTATGGTTCTTTAAAGAATACGGGGAATTTTAATTTTACCACTAAATGTTTCGAACGAATAATTCTCTCGGGGGCGCATGGTATATTTTAGATATTCCGGCACTGAACAGAACCAACGATCGAGCCAATGTACTGGTATGGTAGTAACTAGTATCTATCTCATGCTGGTCGAGCAAGAGAAGATCACTTTATTTGGTTTGTGGCTGCGATGGTGGGTGTGCATAGGGAGCATTTTAAACAAGTGTGGGTTAGAAGGGGACGGTTTATGTTTAATATGGCGATTATGTGGATAGTGGATGATGGTCGATGGCTCGATGGGCTTGGTGGTAGGTATTTGGATTCGAATTTGAATTTGAATTTAAGGCGATCGCGCTTCTCGAAACTTATGGCATTCTGCAGATATTGCTCATGTCCACATTTGGGCACCTTGACGTAGGTAAATACGTGTGTATTGAGTGTTTTACACGTTTTCAATTCGATTCGACAGGTTGGTTGTGTCTTGTGCATACTAACTTGCCCCAACTAAAACCGCACGAGAGACGAGGCATTTTAAAGCTGGCTCTGACTGGATATGACTCTGGCCAACAACGTATAGGCCGAGTATATATTCGAATAAGCCCGTGAACAAGCCAAACAATGCCAGCAAGCAACGGTTTGAAGTGTGATTCGAAGCGGCATGAAGAATGACATTTCTAAACAAGTTTTTCCCATCTTTTGCATATACATATAAGTATAAGCACTTTATGCGGTCTCTGAGAGCGATCTTACAATAATTTTCCGACTTTAAGTACGCTGAATGCACAATTTGTGCATTTTTATGCGCACAGTATGTGCAGAGGAATAGGTTTTCACTGTGCAGATGTTGATTTGATTTAATGATTTGTGTTGAAAGTATCTACATATATATATGTATGTATGTATGTTTACTCGTATAATATGAAGGGAAGCGGGATATACACACAAGTTGATTTGATGTGTGGTGTGGAAGTTTATTCAGAGATTCAGATTCGGACTCGGATTGGAATCATCATCTTTGATGATTTCGGTTGACAGTTAGCAGAACATTGATCGCTTTGAATAATTTTGAATTGCAAATTGATGTGTGAATTTGATGTTGTTAGAGCTGCTTGAGCAGAGTTTATTTTGTGTTGTTCTTTTGTTTAATTTGCTATAATTTATGGGCAATTTTTATTTTGGTCTATCGTTTGGTCTATATGGTTGTTGATAAATGTGTGGAAATTTTTTATAAATGGTGGAATTGTATAAGTGGCTCCAAAAGTGGCCATAAATTGGTGAAGGGATTTTTGTTTTAAATTTGGAAGATTCCAACTTTAACCAAATGGAATGTTAAAGGCAATAAAAAAGTTTACTGAAGGTATAGAATTACTTAAAAAGGAATGATTATTTTGGCCGCTGATAAGTTCAGCCATATATAATCAAGCACCTGTGCGTTTCTTTGTCTCTGAAGAGACATAAATAACCAAACTAATTGTCAAACCAATCATGATGATGGTGAGAGGTTCTTTTTTTATATATACATACCTATATAGCTATAGAAGTTTTGATGTGATATCGCTTGCAGATGCTATAATTTTTGTACTAATCATAAAGTATTAAATGAATGATAAATATTAAAATGAGAAAAATAACAAAATGTATAAGATATTTGTTATACGAGCCATTTCACTTCTGTTTGTTTTTAAGAAACTGTGAAAATTAAATAAATTTATTGTTAGATAACTTCTTTGATTTAATTTATGTTTATTTATATTTTTATGAAGGCTTCCTAAAATTATTTTCATAATCTGTAGATACATATAGATATCATGAAATTTAGTTAAAGTAAGATCAATAAATTAAGATCGAAAGGGTATAGATTTTACCTATATAATTGCATTCGTATTTATAAACGTTGTTTAACTTTGGAGATCCGACCAAGTTGTAAATTGACATTTTTAATCGTTATCTAAGATTTATCTATACATCAATAAGGAGCCTTTAACTGATCTGTGTTTATAGATGTTAAAACTAATAATTTGCAAGACGTGGTTTTAAAATTTATTTATTAATCATTGAATTGAGAGCGAATTTGTTTACAACTGTTTAAATCTGATGTGGTTAAAGTTTATGTTACGATAGACGAACGTTTGGAGTTCAGTGTGAAGGTATCTGAGGGAGCTGAAAGGGAGGTGCTTTAGATATAGGTTATAAGATTTATTGAATTTTGTTTGAATAAGAAATTTGTTTAGTAGCTATAATTTTTTGACCTATTTTTTACATTATTTCAGCTGTAAATTTGGCAATGGGTTTCATTTGTTTTCGAATTATAGTTTTATAGTTAGGTCAGTTTTTGTCATATAATATTTTTTTTTAATTTTTTTTTAAATTCGAAGCACCAAACTTAATTTTTCTTTGAGATATCGCCAGAGTCTATATTTTGCCCCATATCAATTTCGTTTTTCAACTTAAGCACGTTCAAATGTTGTTTAGGTAGTCGAGCAGGAGGTACACTAAGAGGTGGCAAGAACCATACCTCTTACCACGCATGACGCAACGATTAAATGATTAAGAAAACTGGGGAGGATTTAAAATGAGATACTTTTGGTTTTTAATGTCTTTTTATCGCAATAAAAGAAAAAATTAATCCACATCGTGCAGTGTGGCTTAAAAAGGAATCTCTGTTTTTGATATTACGTATGAAAATATGCTTAGTAAAAAACGCATGGACATTCGATAGCAGCACGAATAAGACGGTGTTTTAAGGGAAGAAAGGAGCTGGATATTTCACTGGAGTATTATTTCTATCATCCATTAAAAATGGAGAACCTCGTAGGTCGTCAAATCTTTAAGGTCAAAATTTTGTATGCGATCTTTAATTCTACCTTTTTCTGTAAAATGTTAAAAATAACCTTGTTACGCTGAAATTGTCAAAATGCAGCTCTGATTTTTCTTTGTATTGCATTAATAATATTTTTTTTGAATTTTTCGACTGACATATCAAATCAACATGCAGTAATATTGGAGCTTTTTACGGGAGTATCATTAGAAACGAGCCTAGGCTCTTAAAACACGACGCACGGTGAAGTGTCTTGCAGTTGCCGTTTATTATTTTTTTTAACTTGATTTTATGATATGAAATAGATGTGCATCAGTAACGCCAATTTAAAATTGAACAAAAATTCGTTATAAGTCGCACTTTACATTTTATTGTTCTTCAAAGTATATAAACATACACAAATTTTATTACACACAATTTTCTTCATTTTAATTAAAACCGTTATCTAACTCCAAATCCATTTTTGATTGTTAAAATTCCAATCATACAATTGAACGAAAAATATTTATAAAAAAAGAGTGTGCGTACTTATGTACACACGCTAGAAGTAAAACTTCTTTCACGACAACAGGGCAAGTATTTTTCAAGTCCTACCACTCAGAGCACCCGATTTGAAACTCAGAACCGTTGCAAAATCGTGACGCTGAATTTTGTAATTCGTGACGGGAATTTGTATGTCGGTTTGACATGTCACTGACAGCTCCATAGACAAATTTTTTACCCCCATGCCGCAAAAGAAGTTTTACTTCAAAAATCCTAAATCCGCATACATATATAGAGTTTGTTTTTATTAATTTCAGTTAAACATACAAAATTATTCAAAATAGGCTTTAACAGCATTTAGTCCACACAAATTTGGCTTTTTGTCCCCGAATTCTCACTTGGACAATTAACAATGTTTCTGCAAACTGATTTCTTATCAGTTAACTACTGAACGTCTTCTATAAACGTCAGTTTTTGTGGACTAAAAACCTTTTAAAACTATTTAACATGTCGAATTAAATGCTGCTAAGTCAATTTCTGATTATTTATTTCTGCAATATATAAATTTATCTTTTATATAATAAAATCTTTCGTATTAAAATGTTTTTATTATTATTATTTAGAATTAAAAAATTCTATTATTATTTTTATTATCACCAAAATAAAAAAAACTTCAAATCTTAAAAAGACTTGCTGTATACGTCTTATGATAATAAACTGTTTCACCTTTTGTCTTATAAATTTATAAATACATAAATCCTAAAAACCATATTTTCCACACTAACTTTTCATAATATGTATATCAAAGGCAAAGCAAAACCCCTTCAACACATTACTTGTACCTTATACCAATCGAACGAAATAAAAAACCACCTGGTCGGCCAAAAATCGTAACATCAAAGAATTGTTACCAAAAATTCCCACACGAGTTCAGCGCGAGATACCCTGAAGCGAATACTTAAATATTTTTTATGTCTTATATACGTTTAACCCGAATGACATAAAAAGAAATATTGAAGTTCCGCCCCTGCATAAAACCTATTCGAATCTTTCAAGAATTACATACTGAAAAAAACAAAAAAATAAAAAATGTATATTTAAGATTTTACTCTTTTATATCTCCCACAATTAGCAAATCAAAATGTTTTTAGCTTCTATACGTTTTATAAGTGATTTTGAAAGGAACTGTAGAAAATATAAAAAAAAAAACACTTACAACTTAATATGCTGGCAAATCATATATAGCGGATTAAATGACCAAATGCCATGATCATGTCATATTTATCAAAAAATGAGCCACCATCAATTAAAAATTATTTTCCAACAAAATGGCATTTTAATTTGAAAATAAATTTTATAGTCACCGTTTTGCTTGTCGAAGAGAAAAGACTTCCATTCTGTGGCACATAAATTTGCCAATTTACCAACACAGAATTTTGCTGCGATATGCCTGCTAGTCGTTTAGTCTTGTAGTCGTTTAGTCCATTCAGTCAGTCAGTCGGTCGGTCAGTAGAGTGACGATCGATGGCGGTCGGTTGTGGTGCGAGAAAACGAGAAAAACTGCAAAAGAGCTTCGGTAATTTAGTCCTGATTTTAATGAATTCCTGCAGTTTCCCACTGCTTATGATGCTCTGGTGCATCCCAATTACCATTGATTGCTGTGCTTAACTGAAATTCCTATATTACGAGTAGAGTCGTATGAGAATTTTTATAAGAGATGGTATAACCAATTTGGGGAATTGTTTTTTTTTCTTTTATTTTTGTGTTGGTTTTCGAATGTAGAACTTGTCACTTTAAAAAAATTTTTTTTTGCAAAATTCGAAGGTTATTTTATAAAAGAAAGGGAATTATGTTTAAAATAAATCTTGCTTGTAATTATATTGAAACAACTTTAATGTTAAATGAAGATACTAATTTGTGGGTTTTAAAAACTCCATGGAAGACGTGCGCACTGATTGAATTGTATATGATTAAAATTCAAAAGGAAATTTTTCAATGGTTTAAAATATCAATTACAACAAAAATTTAAATTTAAGAATCCATATATGTAATTAAAAGCCACACATCTACAACATTTAATCACGGTTAGACAGACATAAGTTTCTTTTAATTTATGACAAAAATTAAATTCAAATTCGACAAAAACAAGGGAATTTTAAGTTTCCGAAAAAAATTCTATATGTTCAGCTTCTTTTAGTGATTCTTATGGAGGCTGATTTCATTAAATAAAAGATTTTTAGCCATAATTGAGGTTTAATGAAGCGATTTTATTTATTCACTCTCAACTAGCGTTGACAATCACTTTTATGTTTGAATATGTTTTTATAATCCAAAATTTCGATATTGAAAACACAATCCCATGAAATTCAAACAGCCTTCTGCTATATAAAAATTACATAAACGTCATTTTTTCGTCTTTAAAATTGTTTTATGAATTCTAATTGATGGAATAATGTTGAGGTCTGATTTAGTGCATCAAAAACATTCGAAAAAGTATAGACTGATTTTCCAAGAAGTTGGTTTAAAATTTTTCTGTTTTTGTTTTGCAAGATAGCACTTTACGCTTAAGCTTTTAAAGCAATTCCATGGATATTGCTTATTAAAATTAAAAAAGAAATGTTTTTGAGCTTTCGAAAAAAATTTTAACGTTGTTTTTGGAAAGTTCGATATTGAAAATGGTTAATTGATTTATTTAATTTAATAAGGTTTGAAGCATAAACAGTGATCTGTACTCTCTCCAAATGGACACCCCAAGTAAGCGAAAGGAAGATGATTTTTCATAGTATTAACTACATCTCCAACGAACTCTTTAAGCGGACACCAAATTTAATAACCACTTTTTAGGACAATAACTCACAACTCAATTTTGAAACATTATTGAGTTGAATAATTCGCAAATAAAAATTAAAAACAAATTTCTGGGACTATGAACTATGAGTTTTATTATGTTCAAAACTATATACATTCCATTTCTTTAATACGGAAAAAAACACCGTCTTAAATAAGAAAATTCAATAATATGTAATGCGTATATCAATTTTATTTTACAATTACAATTCTTTCTCAAAACAGAAATTGGCATATTCTTAGTTATTTGCTACACTAAAGTTTTACGATACCCCAGTTTAAGCCTGGTATGCAAATCGCGCTAAATTTTAGCTTACATTTTTCTCTCGAAACATCTGCTAAAATTCTAGCTAAATTTGGACATGAACATTGTGGAGAGTATGTCAAAGAAAACAGCAGTTTTCTGGGAACAATGTTTTTTTTTACTATTTCAACTGAATTTCATCAAATAAAATGAATAATATAGATAGTTTGTTCCCAAATATTTCTCCATTTCGATTATTATTTTTACAAAATTCGAGAATTATAGAATTTGTTAAAATTAAACTTGAAAATTAATATGCAGAGCAATTGTTTCGTGGGCTAAATTTTGACAGATGAGTGATGTACATGATGATGAAACAAACTTTTGATTTTTTAGCTGGGGCTGCCTGCCTGTCGTCTAAAATGATAAGTTTAGTTTCAGCTTACCTATAAATTTTCGATATAATTTTATATGGAATCTAAAATTTAGCGCGATCTAGACTGTAAATTCAAATCGGTTCATTAATTGGTCCACGACTGAGGCCTAGGCGATATAACTTATTGGATTTATATGCAATAATGAAAAAAAAAAGAAATAATTTACCCAAGAAGATCAATTTGGGATGTTAAAATTAAAAATTCGATAAAGAAAAGATCAATTTGAGGTTTAAAAAGGTCTATCAAATAAAATTCTATTGTCTCCTAGGGTAATCATTTGCGATATTTTCTTTCCAATATTTTTATCAAAAAAATCATATTGTCCATAAAAATACATTATAAAATTTGATTAATCCATCTCAGATTTTCATTTTGAACACGTTGCAGAAATTTCAACGAAAAGTTTTCTCCATACAAATTCTACATCGTTCTCTGCAAAGTCTTCTTTTTAAATTGCTGTTACATAAATAAGAAAAAAAATTTAATTTGTATAAGACACCGTTTTCGGGACACTGTTTTTATGTTTATAATATTTCCGTTGATTCTACAATCTTACATAAAATTTTGTTTAATAAATATAGCAATGATTTTCTTTGAAACAAAAAAGCTGATGCACAAACCTTATTTTATTCAATTTATTTTTCTTTCTTCTTAATTTTTGTTAAACTTTTTTATTTTTCAATTAAACGATTGAATGATATGTTAAACACCTTAAATATTTTCTAAAAACATACTCAAAATAAAGGTAGAAGCCATAAAAATTAAATGGAAAATTCTATTTCTTCTCTGTGTTTACATCCTGGTCCACCACATTTGTTTGTTATCTTTTGAATACGAAAAAAATAGACAATAAACTCAAACAACATTTTGTCTTCCAAAGATATTATTCTCTGACCATTCGAACACACATTTTACATTATAACTTTGTTTTGATTTCGATTAGAAAAAATGTTCCAAAACGATTTGTATAGTTTTCTATTGTTTGGCATCCAAACAATATAAACGATTTTTGGTTATTGCCATTGAATTGAATTGAATGAGCCCTGATTCAGGTTTTTTATTTAATTTTTGAATAAAAGTGATAAAGAAAAAAAACTTTAATTTAACGCAGACTCTTCTTTAACTGTGATAAATCACAAAAGAAAGAAAATAATAGATTATTCTTGTGAACGAAAATAAAATGATAATCAACTCATGATGTGATACAAACAGAAATGAAAAAAAAAAAGAAGAAGAGGTGACGAACAAACGGCACTTGGAAACTTCCAAGAAAAAGACGACCAACAATCAAGTCAGAAGACACAAGACCACCATTCAACAACTTATTTAGTTACGTCGAGACGAGGTGGTCAAGGTGGGCAGAGATGCATTCTATCAATCTGCCAATTTGACGCTTCACTTAGTGCCAAACTGCTCCTGCTGCTGATATGAGAATTCCCTTTGCTGGGATTGAAGGTTTTGTTATCGTATTTTTATTTTTGCGAGCGCAAGCAACCCTAAACCAAAAAGAGCGGCATAGGAACTTTGACCATTTAAAATTGACATCAATTACAATGGATCACAAGGCGATTTCTTTTGCATCACTGTGAAAAGCAGCCGCGCGGCACTCTTCAAAGTGTGTCGGATCCGCCGCCGTGCCATCCCGTCCCCCATTGCTTGGCCTTTGCAAAACACTTACGGGTGAAACTTCATGATCCTTTTGGCTATTCGGCCGTCCGGTCCGGTCCGTCCGATCTGACTGCAGTCGATGTCGTAGTTCATGTTGTGGCAGGCGGCCACTTCGATGCAAATTTTATGTTTCCCATTTAAGTTATTCAATTATTTAAGTTTTCAGCCATCTTGGAAACTTGGAATTGAAACCGTCGTCGTCGCGTCCTCGTTTTCGCTGAATGTCTTGGCCGCTGTATACATATAATATAGTAAACATTTGCCCAAACGACTTCTAATCCGAATGTGTGATGGGTGATGGGTCCTTCGCTGGGTGCACTAGTTGGCTGGCTGTCGCTGACCGAGTGAACATCATAAATGGCGAATTAGTGCACAAGATGCGTGCACAGAGTAAGTGCGTGGGCAGAAATTACATGATCACGACCGCTAAAATTGAAGCCTCTCTTAAGCAACATGTGAAGGCATTATATACCAACGACGAAGAAGATGAAGCCGGCTAGGACTATACGAAGACGAGAACGACAACGACAACGACGACGTGTACAAGATGATATGGTGAAGAATTTCGAAGTTCGATGATCATGCGGCTGTGCTTGCTATGGCTTGATCGTCACCATCATCCACTATTGCGCACAGCGCATTGTCTTGTAAATGGGCTTGAGATTGCATCGACTCGATGTTGTTTTGTTTTAACTTCAACTTCGACGTCGCTCGGTCGAATCGTTGTTGTCGATGATGATGACGAAGACGATGACGACAACAACAACGAAGACGCAAACATCCCATCATTAGATATGGTATCTCTCTGTGATGCTGCATCAGGATGATGCCATGCGAATTTATCAATGAAATCGCACTGATGGGCTTGCCATTGTCGTCTTTTGGTTAGGTTTGGCTATAAGAGAAGGGTGGAGGCCTCTTTTCCTTTCAGGGAGTGTCTCCAAGGGTATATTTCATTCGCCTGCAGGCACAAATGCATTTCGAATTGTTCTTGCCATGTCGCAGGGTTACATTTTAATTAAATTTAAACGCAAACAAACAAAAAAAAATAATAAAAACGTTATTATGTTCGTAGAGTTCCTATATACACTGGAAAAAGGAAATAAAACAACAAAACAAATAACCATGCTTAAAATTACAATTTGTTATTGTTATATCTTTTTTGTTTCATCTTCTATACGAAAATACTTTTCAAGTTCAAACACTTTTAACCTGTCCTTAAAAAAAGATTGGTTTTATATTTTTGTATTTATTTTAATATATTAATACAAATATTTTCCGAATTTTTTTTCTCAGAATTTCAGCAGGGTTAATTTACTAAACGATTTAAGAATATTTAAAAATTTTTTACGAACAAAGGTGATTTTTTTTCTCCTGTTTACTTACTGTACTTATATTTATATGTCGAGTAACTAATTACAATTTTACTTGGACATTGTGAAACAGGCCCTAAATATAATTTAAAAAATAAATAATCTTATCTCAGACTTTTATAATGAAGAAATAAAATAAAAATAAGAATTTTTAAACGAGTAACGATCGAATTCCAAAATCAATTTCTTCAATTTAGGTTGTGATTTTTCTATCAGTGTACAATTCCGAGATGTAAATAATATTATATTTGTATATGCACTTCGGCGGCAGCGCGCGGGTGAAAACAACAGACGTCTCGTGATTGGCAGGAGGTTCCGCATAAGATCAATTGATCTTTACCGGAGAATAAACACTCTTCGCTCTATAGAAACAATCGGAATACCCAAATTGTGCGGTCATATCTACATATAGTACCTGCGATGATGAGCAAACTTTGTGCAAGATAAGAAAACCAACTCTCTAATATTATATAGGCGGGTTGATCATTTGATCCTTGATCCTTTCGCTTGCACTATAGAGACTTCGCACGTGTTTGTTAAAAAATAAAAATCTAGTGGTTTCCGATATTTGCTAAGCCTCTGGTGTATCTATTTATGTATATATTGGGAAGGAAACCCAAAGCACAAAATAAACCTCAATATTTGTATGCCAAAGAAATGAAACCAAACAAATAAAAATAAACCATCATCAAAAAAAAAAAAAAAACAGAAAAAAGGAAGAAAAGAAAACTTAGTCCTTTGCGAGTATGTCAGTTGGGATCAACTGATCAATAATTTTCCTTGCATAATGGGCGAGCGCGCATAAAATTTATATCGCCGGATATGCCGCGACAGCAGCCTCAGCCATATAGCAAAGCAAGATGCTCTTCTTTGACTCCTTTTGCTATATGGCCGTGATGGCGGTGGTGAGATGGTGATTGTGATGGTGGTGGCTCTTAGTGCATGCACTTATTTATTGATATTTTCGACAGCAAAAGCGCACTGCAGTGCGCGCGCACCCCGGAAAGATAACTCAGACCAAAGAGACCAAGACCCATTGCAAAAAAGATATATTGATTCTAAAATGAACATCGACTGTAATCACGTCCAGCATTAGGCTTTATTTTTTTTTTTTCATTGCGCGCTCTCACTGCACACAGTGCATGAAGCTCTCCATATTGACGACAGGCAGCCATCCCAGTATATTGCAAAGAAGCACATCCACGTTCAGAATTCTGAATTCAGATCCAGATCCACCTACCTACTATACTATAACCAGTGATGACTGCGTTCACTGCAAGGGGTTGACTTATGGTTAGCTAAGTTAGCTCCGTAAATAGCCCCCTATAGAGTTGTTTGTAAGTACTCTCAAAATCGCTGCCCCACTATATGCATACCAGGTAGACCTACCAGACGTCCCTTTTTTCAAAGGATATTGTAAGGATTAAAAAAAAATCGTCTTGAATTATTGTAAGATATTTTTTTTTAAAGTGATTATTTGGCCAGTTCGAATTTTTGTCCAACACTTTTTGCCTGAACATATCCACCAGAACTCAGCGAAACAACAGTTCCTTAAAGTTAATTTCCTTTAAATTGTGCTTACATAAGTGCTTATATTAAAAACATATTAAAACACAGACCCAATATAGCCACCAAAATTCAACGAAACATACGTTTTCATGATCGCAGTTTAGTTGATTCAAAAATTAAAATAAACACTAACGAATGTCAGCCATTAAACAAAATGGCTTCTTCGAGCATTTATTTGTCATCTTTTACAAGTAGATAATCCGAAGAAAAACTTAATATTTTGCGTTTTTCTTTTTTACCTCAGAGCAGATCACCAAGCTGTCAAAAATTAATTCTATGTTTCTTTTTTACCTCAGACAAATCAGAGCACATAAGTCGTGTTTCTTTTTTCCATCTGAGCTACCTCGGAGCATGATCTGTATGCTCAGAATAAAATGACCGAGCAAATCGAGCAAAACGCTAAGCGAAGCCAACTTCATACAATTTTTATGTAATTTGACAGATTACTATGCATATGACATGTTCAGTGCTCAAGTGTGTTTCATAATTAAATCTGAGGGATCTGATCATAATCTCCTCAGAGCTTTGCTCTGATCGCTCAACCTCTGCTCAGAGCTTTGCTCAGAGCCAAAAAAGAAAAACGCCAATTATGTATGTTCCAGTTCTCTTATGAAATTGAGGACAGAAAAAACTCCGAACATCAAATCGAAGGCTTTTGGAGTAGTAGAAGTGTAAATTTGTGAAGCTGTTAATTGGGGAGAGAAAAACACTCCGAAAACATTACTTCGAACATCACATCAAAGGCTTTTGGAGCAGTAGAAGTGTAAATGAAGTGCAAAAGAGTATAACTAAACTAAAAGATTTAGGTTCCAGTTTTGCAGTGCGACATGAGTTTATGAGTTTGGGGTTTAAGCTCGAATCATGTTTTTAAGTCCATTGAAATCTCCAGCTAACTAATCCATGAAATTTTGAAAAGAAAATTAACTCTGGGAAGAAAATAATGATAACTTATTTATATTATTTTATTTTCGGGTTCAACTTCAAGTTGAAGTCAGTGCGTAATCATCCCAGTTTTGGAGTTAAGCCCGAGTTAAGTCCTGAATCATGTTTTTCAGTAAATAAATATCTTGAGTTAACAGTTACCGCCATATTTATTCACTCGATTAATCCAGATTTAAACTTAAATTCAGATGTAAATTTTATAAATTCAATGCAAATACATCCGGATTTAGTGAGTGAGTGAATAATACTCTAGGATTAACTAAAAAGTCATTTCTGACAGATGCCAAACGAAACAATATCGAAATAGAGAGGGCAGCACTGTTGATGTTTGGCAAAGTTAATCCTGCTCCGAAAAACTATTACTCTAACTCGAGTTCAATTTGCTTGCAGGATGACCTATCTGTGGCTGTACTAAAATTTAATTAAAACACTGAAAAACTGGCCCTATAAATTAAACAAACAATAGTTTTTAGTTATTTTGTTTTTCATTGGTAAAAAAAAAATATTAACTATATTCGATACAGATCTGTCTCCGTTGTATATTCTTATGTCTTAAAGTTGGATATCTGGTCACCTTACTCATCGAGAAGGGAGCAAAGATGCAATGCAATCGATGAGCAGTGAGCCATTGATCGCGCTGAATCAGGCATCGGTGAGCGATCGCATAAGTACACAACGACTCTAGTTTTGTCGTCGATTTCTTTAATTTATGCATTTCACTCTCATTGCAGTCGAAATAATTTTCATGACATGGCTTAATTCTTATTTATCATCGCAGGATCTGATCTGTGACCACCACTGAGCGCGCGGGTGCGCAGAGCTCTGGATATTGTAAAAAGCCGCCGCCGCCGTTTCTGTATAACCATTTCGACAACAAACATTGCACATCATATCAATAGAAAAAAAAGGAGAGAGAGAAAATGAGAGAGCAATTTCTTGGAAATAATTTCCCAGTTAAAATAAATTCAGAGCAATTCGGTTTTGATCTCATTAGCACCGGGCAAAGATCGAGATCGAAGAAGCTATATATTTTAAAAAGGTAGAAAGTTAGGTTCTTATAGTCTTAATTCAACAAACTGGCAGGTAATCCTTGCTGGTTTTTTTTGAGACACCAAACTGCTGATAAGAATCACCTTTCGTCCTTTCGTCGTCGTGCTAGCTCAAATTAGAGCCTTCCCGCCCGCACAGTGTTTACCTCGGACCGCAATAAATCCCTCGGCGGTAATGGGATAATTTTGGTGTTAGTGCTGTCAAATATTTGATTCGATTATTTTCGATGGCAATTCACCACAACAATGGGAAACATCCTTTCCTTTTTTTCCCTCTATACATATACGTATATACTGGATGATGGCCATTCCGTTTTTTCGGGTGAGAGCAAATGAGGATAATGGAACAAACAATCCGAAGTGAGTCACTTATCGGGAGTAAATATACCTATAAATATATTATATGGAAGAAGTATTTTTTGGGTATTATTTTATGCTTTGTGGCATGATGGTGTTTTTATTTTTCAAAGATATAAATGTCACGTTTGAGAATTAGTGTGCCTTAGTGTAATCCATTGAAAGATGTTTTCGACCAGATTACGCGGAATTTATCGGGTAGATCAAGTGTCTTTTAAATTTTTGAAATACTTATCTGGCATTTCCGTGTAAAGCCGATAGATGAGAGTGTTAATGCTCTATATATGAATGGACAATGATGGTTTAATCCTAAAATAAAATGAACTTAAGGCTGCTTAAAGGATTACATGCTGAAGTCACAATTAGAGCCGGATGATTAAGTTTTGTATATTTAAAAGGTTTAATATGGGTCAAGTTGTAAGGTCAAGAATATCACAGATAATATTTAAAGATGAATAATTAACGAGGGAAAGCAGGCAATTTATGTAAATACAAAGTTAAAAACGTTGATTTCTTATTTGAAATTGTTGATTTCAATTTTTTTCCAAATGTTTGAAATGATACAAAAGCTGCAAATTGTATAAATTCACGAATGTGATACAAATCATAAAAAAATATAAATTATAATTTGTGTTACCGTAACATGATTACTTCTTTTATAATTTGATATTTAGTAAAAATGTTAGTTTTTCTTGATTCTCAAATTTTTAAATTACCCTTTCATACCAAATATTTTATTGCTAGCAGAGATGTTGGTTTATTCTTATTTTAAATTTCTAAAACTTGTGCGGGATCAACTACTTTTTTCCCTCATAATTAAAAGAATGATATTTTTTTTTGATGAATTTTCTTTGAAATCTTTATTCATGAACTATTTGATATTTATTTTTTTTTCCGGATGCAAAGCACGACCTCATTCGTTTAAATTCAATATCTAAACAATTCACTTAAATTTTTTGTTGTTGTTATTTAATAAAAAAGCAAAAACCAATAAAACTCCTGCCAGCTTCCAATAAATTTAAAAATTCATTTAGCTGACCAACTTTTTGATAAGCACAAAGCTCTTAATAGAAAATGTTTTAAACATAAATGTTTTACATACAGAAAAAAAAAATCCAACCTTGTGTGGGCAGTTAAACTGTTGGAAGTGTCAAAATATTAGTATCTTTATTGAGGGTTATAACTTAGTTCAAAACCTATTAACCACAAACGAAAAAAAAATCTTTAATAGAACCAGAAACATTAAGATAAAGAATTTTCGTATAGTATATGTAAAGGTACGGTGATCAGTATTTTATATTAGCAAGTATCATTTATGTTTCTGCTAGTTGTTTTTTTATTTTCATTTGTTTTTTTTTTTTATTTTAAGAATATTTTAAAATACAAAAAAAAAAAACAGGCTATATAGAAATAAGTCAGTTTAACCATACCAAACCATTAATCATTATGGAAATTAGTTTCGAACATTTGTTGGTTAGATTTAAAAACAAAAACAAAAAATATACCTCAGTGAATGTCTGGAGCTATAAAATTGTTTTAGATTTATGAGATTAGATAGAATTGTTTAATTTTGTGAAAAAGATTAGTCATGCGAATTCATTCAATCAGCATTTTTTTGTTTTTAAGAAAAAATATATTTAATTTGATAAGAAAACGTTTATTGTTTCGGCTGGAGCAGCGCATTTAACAAAGAAAACAATGGATGAATGTTCGAAACTTGTTCTGAAATTCTTGATGAATCAATAAATTTCTCTAAAAAAAGATAAATGAAACTGTGAAAGTAAACGAAAGCATTGAACCCAAATATCGATCAGTATTTTCAAAATAAAACAATATAATGTATGTTAATACTTGACTTTAGATTATTTTATTTATTTATTTACTAGGTTTTTTTACGCTGTTGATTATTCAGTATTCGGAATAATTCTAATAATTTTTATTTTAATTATTCAATGTGAAATCAAGTTTAATACAAATGTAGCATAAAATATAAAATGTAATAGAAAGAACAATAATTCAAAATTTAATATAATAAAATAGATGTTGAGCTAAGCTATAATAAATATTCTTAAAATTCTTCAAACAATAACTATTGCAGATTTTTCGCAAATCCTATTCAAAGTGTTCAAAGAAAGTACAATTAGTGTCCAAATATTAAATAAATTGAAAATAGTATTTTAATTTAAAAATAAATCATTTTATTCGAAATTATAGTTAAAGACAGTAAGAAATTTTCTGAGGATTTTTTAGTTTTCTGAGATTTCTGAAATTCCTGTAATATAAGGTGTGTTTTATTCATTGCTGCGCATAGCCAGCGCAGCACAAGTCTGAATAAAACGAAAGCTCACTCTATACGTTCATTTCAATATTGAAAGCTCTATCGCCAGCACAGCCATCTTTATTTTTACTGACTTCTTTTTCGCCAGCAATCACTGACTTCTTTTTCGCCAGCAATCAAATTGTTTTTGTTTGCCAAGGGTAATTTTGCTGCGCTGGCTATGCAGCAATGAATAAAACACACCTATATTCAACTGACCAAATTTAATATGCATACATTTTTGGAATACAGAATTTTAGATTTAGTGGTTGCTACTTAGTCGAAAACCTAACTTTTACTTAGTTTTTAAGAGATATTTTTGATTGATTTGGAATAAACTATATATAAACGAACTTATACTTATTGCGTAGGTATAAGTATTTTGTTGATTTGTTTTTTTTCCTTCCACTGAGATGAAATACCAAATGTATACATGCACCTTCGGCTCTCAAACTTAAAAAAAAATATACCTACAACAAAAACTCTCTCTCTCCAAAGACACATACTTCAAACATTTTAAATTCCATCTTTGGACACAAGATATAAGCGCCTGTGTGAATATAGCAACTCTCAAAATGCACCCAAACGCGCAGGCACCATACGGACAGATGGATGGCAAACTATATAATATGCAGAAAAGTGAACTTTGGCGGTGGACTCCGAGAAACATTTCAAAAGTCATCGGGGTCAATTTTATGTCTTGGGGCACTCAATTCACAGCAGGTTCTTCCGCTGTTATGATGCGCGATGCTCATGGAACTTCATAACTATATACAATACTATATATATGGTGGGGATTACTGTGACTGCGATTGTGATGATGCGCATCCATATCGCACACAGCACGAATAAGATGATGCCAATGGGTTCTTGTTCCTCTCATACTCTGCAGATGGTTTCTCATTGTATGTTAGGTAAAGTATAACCATCAGAATTCCAGAACTATCTGTGAAATGTGTCGCAGAATTTAATTTTTGTAACTAAGAAGTACATCCTATATAAGAATATCGTTTCGCATCAAGTGCACTCGGCAGGGAATTTAATGGCTGTAAAAAAAAAAATATCATCATGAACACGGCTCATAATTGCTTTTATGAGTTAAGATTAGCTGCGGGTTTTCTTAAAAGAAAACAAAAATAAAAAAAATATCACTTTTAATGGTTATTCCATCTAAGAGTCACCAAAGTTTTTATGTTAGTGAATCTTTGAATAATCATCTCACATGGAAATATTTTTTTTTATAATAGTTCACAAATTGAAATTTTGCCAAAAAATTATTGAAAGAAGACTTTTTCATAACTCAAATAATTTTGATTAAATGCAAAATTCTCCCATGAATGATTAATCATGTCTCGAACATGACCATTATGAATACTCCTATATATAGATACGTAATTCAGGATAAGGTTGAATCTAACAGTGTGACTGAGACCATATTACGGACCGGGAGCTGATATATGACATCACAGAGAGCTTACGAAGAAAAAACTAATAACCTTGGGTGCAGCCCAGGGTTCAATCTTGGGACCGGATATTTGGAATATCTCCTATGATAGCATATACTCCACATGGACATGCTGGACTATAACTTTCTGAAAGGAAGACAAAAAAGGTGGAAATCGGTATTGAATTGGCAATCGATCATGCAGATCAAGTCACCAAACAGAAGTTGCAAGAGCGTTGGAACTCAGAAAACAGAAGAAGGTGGACAGCGCGACTAATCAGAAACGTGACTAAGTGAAACTCCTGGAAACGCGGTGAGAAAAACTACTATTTCACCCAACGGTCACGGATATTTCAACGCCTTCCTCTATAAGATCGGCTTAGCAAATAGTGCAGCCTGTCAGTAAGGGAACTCAGCAATAAACGATGCATATCATACTTTTTTTTCCTGTAACAGATGGGAAACTGAGCTTCGAAAACTGTTTCATCGATCCGGAAAACTATACAGTTAACTAATGTTGAGCAACGACTTAAATTGGCGAAAAATCTGCACCTATGTACGTAGAAAATATTCTGAGAAGAAAATAAAAAGAAGACATCGCGAATCAGTTGAGCCCGTATAAGATGATCCTACAAGCGAAACATGATAACCCGCCCTGATAATGCAATAAGCAGTTTGCAGGGGGGGGGGGAGGTTGCGGTAAGGTCTGAAATAGAAAGGGTTTGGAGGAGTTTTGGTCGATATATATACTACGAGAGTCCGACACACGGAACAGTCAATGCGTCAACCAAAGACATCCCTACGGTGCATACACCATTTCTCCTGTCGGATGGGACTGTACTTTCTAGGTCTAATTTGGGAAGAAGAATAAGTTTTTTTGATTCGCCATTTCTTCCTACTTATAATTTATATAATGTAAATAACATACATTTATGGGAAAAAAGAGACCTTGAACTTGAATTTTTAACTAAATTATCTTTGCTATGAATTTATATTTATGGATGAAGATAACATTATTATTTAAGTTTCTAAATAAAAAACTAACCGCTATAATGTTTTATACAACAATCATTTTTATTTTCTTTAAAACATTGAATTTATAATTGTAAAATTGACCAATCATTAAATATCACCGAATAAATCAAAACATCAAGCTGGGTTTTCATTTAACAAAACGTTTATCAAATATTCGGACTCATTAAATATTCAGTTAATTGTTTAAAATTAATATTAATTATATGCCAACAATGTATTTACATAAAATAACAATAAAACAAGTTCAACAAAAATTGATTTGCAGAAATCGAGAATAACAAACAAATTTCTTATCTAAAAATAAAAAAAACGAACCTTTCAAATGCAAATTTTATATAAATTTTGTATATAAGTGTTCCTTTAAGTGAGCATCATCGATAAGCGCAGGAATTTAATTAATTGACTAAAGTCATGGTTTGTTGAAGGGAAAGACATGTTCCAATCAATCAGACATTTCGGTTCCCATACACATTTTAGGTCATATAACAACACAAAACATACATACCTATACAAAGGTGTATGATGGTACATGAAAAACGTTCCAAAACTCCCATGAATCATCATCATCATCGTCGTCGTTCGTGAATAACCCCAATCGAATTTCAATCCCAAAATACCAATATAGGTATCAGCGAGAGTTTCCGCCGAACCCATCTGCGAACATGTCAAACACCCAATTATTCAATTCGACACGTATACATGTAAATTGCTGGCAATTCAATCAGAAACCGTCAGGAGGGACCTCAGAAAGGGTTTGCCAGTTCGTTTGCTTCCCATGTTTGACCATCGTCCAATCCAATTCAATCCAGAGACCTTTAGCTCAATCAGAGATCGGACACCGATACCATTTCCGTCGGTGTATTGTTATGTCCATCACAGACGGCAAAAGACCACCAAACCTTCACTCAATTGCCTCAAAATCTTCCCAACTGTCCAAAATGTTTATTTGCTCCAAATGGGGGGCTTCGGTCTGTTTCGATTTGCGATTGCGAGCAGCACATTTCCCACGATACGTTCAGTTCAGAGCACATCATGATCGCGTCAGTCGCGGCCGGACCATGATGTTTGGCTTGCCAATAATTTGCCACGTTTCGCCATTTTCGTCGGGGCGGTCATCCCGTGTAAGTTACGTGTCATTCCATTCATTCGGTGAGCTATCCAAATTCAAATACGCAATCCGAATTCAAATCGGAATCTGAATCTGTTGAATACGAGGAAGAAAGAGAGTTATCCTGGTAGGTATAGGTACTGGAACATCCATAACTGGGACCACGATTAATAGCCTTAATTATTGACACAGCTTGGTAATGATGCGAGCATTTTTTATGTGTCGATTGGAACAAGGCCGAGAAAAATGATTCCAAACGAACCCCAAAGCCGAAGGAAGACAACAAACGTCAGACCAAACAACGCAGATGACCCGCCAACAAAACAAAGGAAAAATGTGAAAGCATCCAAGAGATAAATTGTATTGGCACAGTCGCGCAGAAGTATCAACCTAATGTAAATTTCATCCGTGGGATGTTAATGTTTAACGAATTAACGAGGAGGAACAGCGGCGACTGATCAGATCATCACTTTGTCATACTCGGCGGGGGTTATGATGGAGCCCCTTAGATCGACGACGATATGACGGCACGGGATTGGTATGGCAAGTATGAAGGTATATATCGGTATGGTATAGATATGGGTATGGGTACCTATGGATATTTACCTTCTCTATTGGCGCAACAGCGGTGGTGGCGGCGTGTTGTTATGATCGAGGAATTCCGCTTTGATTTCGGAAAGATCGCTCTCTCTCTGCCTCCCTCTCTCCCTATCAAAAGACCGCGACCGCGATAGCAACCGATACATGGGCATATCATTGCAACGTATTGAATTACAATTAGCATACGGGCTGTGCGTTTGCGGTATTTCCACGCGCTAATCGTTAGGAAGGCAAGTGGTTTCGATTGATAGATACATAATATTATATTAGATGGAAACTGGAGATTCAATAGTATGCAAATTTTGTTTAACAGTATTTTTATCAAAGGATGTTGGAAATTTATCTATGATTGGGTTTGAGGTATTTTAATGGAAATATATTTTCAAATCTAAAAGGATGTCTCAAAATTTTATATCTGGTACAATTTCTTGTTTCTGTATGTAAATATAATTCCAAAAGTGTAGAAAAATATTCGAATTGAACATGCACGAACTTTGAAAATTTGTTATTCTGTATTCTAGAATTGTGTAAAACTGAATCCTTTTATTTTGAAATTTCTGTATCTATATTTCTGATTGAAATATCAAAAAACAGCATAGGGCTGGCCACAGGACGAGAATAATCTCTGAGACGATACTGACTTCAAAGCACCCGCGATGATACAGAGACGAAACCGTATTTTTGTTGGACCGAAATTTAATAAGAAAAAAAAAATAGAAAAAATAAATAGAAATACAAAAGTTGGCTAACAAAGAGACAAGAGACTCGTCTCC
The DNA here is from genome assembly GCA_929447395.1 of Epistrophe grossulariae. Lineage (NCBI taxonomy): Eukaryota > Metazoa > Arthropoda > Insecta > Diptera > Syrphidae > Epistrophe > Epistrophe grossulariae. The sequence goes on from OV839566.1 coordinate 2,657,255, forward strand.
TAGACAACTCTTCTCTTATGTACAGAATTTTCATTAAATACCGCCGAGTTATACGATACCAAATCTAAGTTTGACACATTAGGAATTTCTCTCCTGGATTCATAAATTTGTGCAGAATAATAAATGATTCGTTTTTGGTAATTGATGTATGACTTTTCAATTTAATAAATTGTTGTAAATTGATTACAATTAAACTAATTTTTTTAGTTGAATTTTTGAACTCAAATTTTTGATAAAAAATTTGAAGAATATTTGAATACAAATAAGTGTCTTGTTCCCATTTGTAATTTTTGTCCGATGTTCATTAATTCATATAAGAATAACAATTGAAAAAATATCTTTAACTTTTAGAAACATCCGTAAAAGGGTATGTCAAAATTCTGAATTCAAAGTCCATAATTTTGTAAGTTTTATGAAACTTGTACAAGCATTTGTATGTAAAAAATTCGTATTCCAAAGTTCTTAAAATTCATTGCATATATCATGTCTGACTTCTAAAATTTTGGCAAAACAAATACATAATTTTTTAGTAAAAATTTTTAAAGCACAGCATTTACAAAATTTTGTAATCATGCAATCCAGGATTAAAGTTTTTTTAGGCGACACAAAATTTAAAAAAAAACAACACTTTAACAATTCTATATATTATAAGATTCTTGTGAATTGAACAATTTCAAGATTAACGAATACGTTGGCCATCCATGCTCCACACAAATAATTAATAAGGGGATTTTTGAGACGCCCTGAATAAAGTAAGAAACTTCAGCGTTACTTCTTTTTTAAAATTTAAAATATTGTTCATCTCAAAAGCTGTTGGTTCATGATTTTGTATTCCAAAATGTTGATTTTGAAATTATTTTACTTAAACTAATAAACATTTTGAAAATGAGACTTTTAGAAGAATGTACTATTCTATCTAGAAATGCGTGAATTCATTATATTTCTTTTTTACTTAATTTTAAAAAATTTAAAAATGTTTATCATTTAATTTAACCTTGAGGAATTCACATTGGTTTAAGCTAAACTGAATTTATGGGTATTTAATACCTAGTTATAACATTTATGATATTAATTATCCAATACTTCATGATCTCAAGGCAGTTCACAATGTTCTACACTCATGAAAATAGGTACTTCTAAACCCAAAAACATTTTTCATAAAATTTAACAAACTTTCAATAAAGATTATAAGAGCGCTTAGGTATAGTAAAACTACTTTGACTTAGACGAGAAAGGTGCATTGTATTCGTCTTCTTCTTAAAATTCCAATTTTCAAAATCCACCTTAAAATCTATTTGAATTTAAGCGAAAGTCTAAAACAATTCGGATTCTGAGTAATTTTGATCAGTGAAAATGTTCGTTCTTGTTGATTCTCACTTGATCTAGGGATAGGTAGTTTCATATAATAATATTTTTGAACTGATTTTATTTTTTGTTTTGGAAATAGAGCAAACGGAAAATAAAATAAAATAAAATAAAATAAAATAAAATAAAATAAAATAAACATTTAAATCCTAAAATTGTTGTTTTACACAAGAATATAATATGTTTGTTGATAACTATAATTGAATTTGAAAGACAAAAATAAAGTTTTTTTTTGTATATTGTCATTGTTTCAACAATTGTACATTTCCATGTCCATGAGAGTATATATAGTAACACAATAATAGAAGAACTGATATTTCCCACACACATAATCAGATGCTTTGTTGAAAGATCTGGTATTTCTCTATTTCATTTAGAGTCAAACTCATGACAAGCTGACTTTTCAAGCTATCCATTAAATGGGTGCCATCCCACGATAATCTCAAACAATGACCATTGTATGAACAAAAATGTTTGGTCATTTCGATTCAATAAGATCCCTCGCAACACAATGACGGATCAATGAAAGTTATTCCATTCTTGACCTGGGTGCCATGTTGAAGAGTCCGATTTGGTACAAATAGGAATTATGAACTAGAAGGTACATACACGAGATAATATTAAATTGCTTTCAGTTGGATGACAGAAATTAGTGAAATTTATTGTATAACGTGCATTCACTCTCTGGTCATCATTATATTATTGTTATCTTCTATAAATGCAACCTCTTGAATTTGGCCTATAAAAAAGAAAAAAAAAAGAAAGAAAAAGGATCCAGAAGTGTTGGCGGGCGCATTGTTCCATCATATGTAAGCGCGAGCGGGTGCTTGAGAGTAGCACCCTGTGTCTAGCTGTCGAATGATGTAGAAGTAGAATGTCGATGTCCATGTTGATGTCGATATATCGGGGCCGCACCGTTTTTCAAATTGTTAATAAAATAAATAAAACCTGAGTAATACAATGTGGTTTTCGTTTCGTGTGGTTTTTTCTTCGAAATGTTAACATTTTTTTTCTTTTTTTTTCTTTTCATCTCACATCTTTTGATGGCGGACACTTGTTATACTCTCTGGATAATATTGTTATGGTGATGCTGGGGGCACTACATTTTGTGTTTTTGTTGCGTGTTGGGATTCGGAGAAAAACATAAGCATTACAAGCGATTGAAATAACAACAAAAGATCGATGGCGATGTTCTATCTTCACCCTTTTCTACCAATCTACATATTATATCCCATATCATATCTTCATTACAAAGCTGAACTTAATTGAATCAAATTTCAGTTACTTAAGCCATCACCACTAACCATGCATGCAGCAGGAGCAGCAACAGCGGCGGCGGCGGCATTGCTTTAGTCATCGCGCTGCCGTCGGCTATATCTCTATCAGGCGCGGCCGATGGGATTCACACTATAATATAAAGTTGAACAGCCTGTAATTAAACGGTGGCCCTATAATATGCATACCTATTAAGTTTGAAATTTTGTAGTTTTATTATTCAGTGGATTTTGTTTTCATATACATAATATATTTTCGATGTTGATAAAATTTGATGAGTTCATATTAAATTGATATTATTGATATATAAAATCAATTGCGCAAAAAGATCAAAAATAAATTGCTTTAAATTGTTTAATAGATTATATTCATCTTTTTACTAATTGTTAAAATTTTTCAAAACTTTTTAATTTGTGTAGAAAATCTGTATAAGAAAAATCCGTCTGCTTCATTCTGTAATTTTCTAATTTTGTAGGTATTCAGAATTTGGTTTAAGGCCATTAATGGACCAATCAAATCCGTATTGGGATAGAGCTGATCACGTGATTCCGGTAGTGCACCACCACCACGTGCGTGTCATGCTTCTTAGTAAGCAACTCACTGTTTGAATTGAAAGGTTCGTTTTTCAGAGCCACGATTAAAGTGCTGTAATTTTTATTAGTTGAGTAATTTTGAAATTTTTTCAACAAGCAATCACAACAATCATTTTGCGTATTTTAACATAAAATTTTTTAATCATTATCTTAGATTTAAATTCAAAATATTAGAGATGCCGCGAATAGTGACTCGGCCGAATACCGAATACCGAATATTCGGCCACACTCGTCGGCCGAATACCGAATATTCGGCCAACGATGTGTATCTATCTCCTACGTGACTTTTGACATATTTTCAGAAGCTGGAATTGTTTACGAAAATAGACGTAATCGTTTGCTACCAACGAATGCCGAAAAAGTAGTTTTTATTCACCACAACTTACCATTAGTAGATTTTCAATACTAAAATACAAATTTTTGAATAAAAGAAAACATTTATTGTAAGATAATAAGCCTTTTCTATTCTCCATTTGTTATTCGGTATTTGGCCGAATGTTGTGAACTATTCGGCCGAATACCGAATATCAAAAATATAGGCCGAATAGACCGAATGCCGAATAGTGGCCGAATATTGGCGGCATCTCTAAAATATACATATACATTAAAATAAATTTTTTTAATATTATGTAATTACAAATAAAAAGGATGTTAATATATTTCTAAGCATTTCTATGCTTTTTTTTAAGTTTAAACATAAAGTTCCATTTCCCAAAATGTAATTTTATTTTAAAGTAGTAGTAACTCATTTTTACTCAAGTACGATGTTCTTATTTTTTTCATTATCGGACACATACACAAGAAAGAAAAATATGTTCTCTTGTTTTCTGATTACACAGTGAGCACAATATTTTGAGATCTTCTCTATATGGCTGGTAATTTAAATTCTCGAGTTCTCCTCTCATCCGAAAGATTGTTGAAATTTTGGCCATGCTAAAGTTTATCTGGAATTAATTTTTATCCCTGAGATTCGCATAAATGAAATTGCCTCACGGAATTATGCTAAACTATGCCACTCCTCGAGCCATAGAGATTTCCTGGATGTGGTTGTTGGTAGCCGGAAAGTTCCGGCTATTGTGAAATGCTTCTTATTTTTGTAATAAAAATTGAACTAGTCATTATTCTTTAATTTTGATTTAAAAAAAAAACGCATTTCAGCAAAAACATATACTTTTGGCCAAGTTTTACCTTCGTGAGCTGGGTACATAATCGTGTATTAAGACGACATCAACATAAACAAGGAGTACACTCGTTCTTTGACGAATTTATTTTAATGTACCTATACAAACTTAAGCGATACCCCTTGGCTATTTAATTTGACTATATATGAATTGTTCAAAAAAAAATTACAATTCATTGAATTTACTGAAAAATTAAGAAGCCAGAAGCTATTTCTGACCAATCTCTATATAATAAAATTTTAAATAAAATCGATTTACATAATTTTAAATGAATATATCCAATGAACACAAAGAAATATATATTCCAATTAGCACATTGTCGTTGAATCTTACTTACGCTTCCATCTCAGCATCTCAAAACATCGATTATGATGTGGTTTCGTATAGATGTCAATTATTCCACTTCGTCTATCCATATATCGAATGTATTATGAGTTGTTTTTTTTTTGTTTTTGTTACTTTTTGTGTTTCTGTAATGGCATTGGGTTACGACCGCACGTCCCACTCAATTTTTGTTTATTTCCTTAAATGAAATGAAACCTCACACATTGACCGCAATATTTTTCGACTGCTGCACCCTGTACCTCTATGCTATGTTATGCGATGATATGGACTCCGCCGAACGCGTTGTTGAATAAATTGCGTCAATAAAACGAAGACTGATGGCCACAGATCAGGAGAAAACCGCAGCGCCACAATTTAGGATTTTATGGCGGCAGGGCACTAATTGCTACAAGAGGCAACCATGTGATTATCACATGTGGTCACCTGCAACGCATATCTCTCGTCCAAAAAAACGTTGTCTGTCGTCATCTCCTTCGTCATCGTCAGCATGGATGATGTCTTCTGTGTGGGCATTGGGCATGCACGCGTACATCACAGACCGCCATAGCCATCGCCAGCTAAAACCGCTATGAGTCAAAATCAACCTTTGGCATCATCCACCCAGCCCTATGGGTGGAATGATTTATGGGCCATGAGCTGAAGAGCTCACACTTGCATTTTGGCCAGCCACTTGGATACCATTCGTTCGAAAAAAAATTCTTATACTCGTCGCCGCCGTCGTGCGTCGTTTAAATATGAAACTTTAATATCGCCAAGATTTTATGAGCATGACTATAACCGCTATAGGAAAACTAAACGATCTTGTTCCAAGTATTTAAATAATAATAATACACCTGTGGCACATTTGCAACAATACATATGTATACAAAACAAGCTTTATAATAATATACTGTCTCTGTCACTCCAAACCAACTTTTGAAGGTTTTGAAAAATAATATATAATAAGTTTTAGTGACCTTAATATTTTAATAATTTTCATATGTTAAGTGGCTATACCTATAGCCCACTTAACATATAATTATAAAAGAAAAAAAATATGAATAAGGTTGACAATGGTCACTGGAATGTACTTATGTACTCGCAAGAAATCTAAGTTCAGTTTAAAAGTAGGTATGCCAGTTAGTACACTGCAATTTAATAAACTTTATGCAGAAGTATCCTATATTCTGTGGCAGCAAACTCATTTACATTCATGAACAAGTTCTTAACTGATCCTTTAGAACAAGAATTGGAGAACTGCGTGTATCTACAGTCAAAGCTGTCAATTCTTAAGCTATTCATAAATTTTCTGATGATATCAACACATTTAAATTAAAGGTTGTGCGTTTCCTCCTATGGTCTAATTACATGGATATTTCTTATCTCCCAGGTGAAACTCAAAGATAATTTCAAGATACTTTCTCATTTTAAAATTAGGACTTAAGAGTTCCTAAGGGAAGTCATTTAGGACCTATACTTTTAACTTGCTATAATATGGCTAGTTTTGGAGATGATTTGAATCAACCGTGATACTACGATGAAAGAGGTATGTTTGTACCTCGATCTAAAGCCTATAAGCTGAAGTGCGTTTTCTCAAACTTCAGTTTCAATGTTTGTAGGTTTTTAAGAACGCTTTTGTGAGAAATAACTTTCTTAAGGTGATTCGGCAGTCTGGAGTAGACCAGAGCCTCAACCAAAAGTTTCTTCCAGTCTCCTCATTCCCTAACTATACATATAGATCCTCCTCTTCTTTAAAGGTTTTCACGGCAAAATTAAACAAAAATTGAAAGGGCAAATTATACATTTCATATCATTTCATATCCCGAAGAAGCAGCGTTTTGTCAAGAGTTATTCTTCGATTGATCTCAGTGCTGGTATCGTTGTCTGAGCTGAAAGCGTGGTCTTGGTTCATGGTTGCCAAGTCCCTACAGCCGTAAAAATATATCAGTTTTGAAAAAATACGTCTATCAATTTCTATTGACCAATTTCGATACATAACTTTTTTACTATTTTAACTATTTTAGCGTTAAAAAGTTATAAAAAAGTCAGAAGTGAACTTGAAAACTTTTGAACTGTAGTCTTGAAATTAAATAACTTTTTAGCGATACTAAATATGTAACAAAATTAAGAAACATTTTTGGTGTTTAAGCGGAGGCATACCTACTAACAATGTGAAAAAATCAACAGAATTTCAAAAAAGTGTAACGCCGAGTAGAGAAAGAGGGCGAAACGTCAGGGGAATAGACAAAATTATTGGGTTCATGCTATGTTCTTACTGGTCTGAGGAAACAGAATACGAAGAAGATGATAAAACGGACACCAAAAAAAGGAGAAGTGTTCGTAGGCAGGGATGGCCACATTTTTCACATTTGCTACGTAGTTTATGTAGTTAAACGTAGTTAAATGTAGTTAATGTAGTTAATGAAACAAATTGTAGCAAATTTAATTTGTGTTAAAATGTTCCAATTTTTATTGAAATTTTATTTTTTCTCTAAATTTACTTTGTATCAGTGGCGGATCCAGGATTTGGTCAGGGGGGGGTCCAATTACAAATAGAAAACTTAAAGAAAAATAAAACTTGCGTGGGCTTTGTGCTACATTATTTATGTGCGTGTAGTTAGCACCGCCATTTTCGATAAAAAAAAAATACAGCAAGCAAAAACAGCAGCACCTTAAAATAGCACAAGTATAATTTTTTTTTTTAAATCGTGATTTTGAAAAAAAAATTGCAAATTTGCGAAATTAAAATTTATCCCTAAAATTTGCAAATTTGCGAATTTAAAAAATACATTACGGCTCATCGCAGCACAAATTGAACACAATACAACAAAACTTTTTTTTTGAAAATCGAAAGTGCTGCTTTCACGCTAAGTTCCTTCGCATCATTTGCGTTCGGTCGTGAAAGTAGGAAATATGCGATTTTTGTATCTCTTCGGCTATATCATTTTTTGAGCACAACTTTAAGTTTTTAGAAAAATTTTATTTTGGAAAAATTTCATCCTTAAAATTTTCAAAAATATTTACGGCACATCGCAGCACAAGTTGAGCACAGTTTCTTTTTCAAAATCGAAAATGGTAGTGCTAACTTCTTTTTGCCCTTATAATATTGAATAGTATTTTAATATGTTGCTTTGGAGAGGTATATATGATAAATTGCGCAAGTCTTCTAAATTTAACATTCCGTAAGCCCTTGAACTAAGTTTCCATCATATAGGCTTTATAGCCTTTCAAAATCGAGATTTCGATCAAAAATCACCAAATCTCATCAAAATAAACAAGATTTCCCATACATTTTCAGATTTCGTAATCTAGTAGATTACTGCGAAATCTTCTTTTTTTTAAGTTTCTATCAACACTGAAATTTGATTGAAATTTCAAACAAAATCTAGATTATGTGTGGTGTGAACGATTCAACGAGATTTGGAAATCTTGTGCCGAAATCCGAGATTTTAGTTCGGTGTGAAAACCGTATAAAACTGCTACGCAATCTAATGTAAGTAGGTATACTCCTTTTTCCACTAAGATGCATTTGAAGTTTTTGAGGTAGGTATTCATTACATTTGAAGAAATTTTAAGTCGAAATTTTATAAAAAGATGGGCTTTCTGTAATTGTTAAGGAAGTTGTATCACTACCTGAATCAAGCAATTAAGATTAGTTATACATTCAAATATTTCACTTGATCACTTTGAGTTTTTCTACTTCACTTTAAAATATATTTTCAATCTAATTAACTTAAAACAAATGTATAAATTTTCTCTATTAAAACTAATTATTACGTATTTATATTCGAATTGAATTAGAAGTCTTTTCATTTATTATTTTATAGAAAGGATTCTTTTCAGAATCCCAATATCCTCTTCAACTCTTTAACAGTAATTAACACAAAATTTAGGTCGAAGAGAAGTAAATATTTAATAAATAAATAAATTAATACAAAAATGTTTGGTTTCAATGCTCATGGGGGAGGTCCGGACCCGAAACCCCCCCCCCCCCCCCGTGGATCCGCCACTGCTTTGTATGTATATGAAAACGTAACAATTTGTAGAAAATAAAACGTTTATAGTTTATTAAATTAACTACGCGTAGTTAATGATGTAGAAAATATAGTGTAGTTAATTTGGCCAACTCTGTTCGTAGGCTTTCCAGATTTGTATGTGAAGAAGAGCAAATTTAAAAAAAAATGTATTCAAAGTTTTAAAATATATAAATGCTTTTTTCATTTCTAATGTACCTCAACTATGCTGGAATGGCAAATCGGGTAAATTTTTTCTTGTGACTTCTCAGCTCAGTTAGTTAAAATGTAACTATATGCAAGAAATAAATAATCAATGACTAATGAATTGACTGAAAATATATTTGCAGAGGAAATCCTGCTTAAAAAATGTATTCCAGTCTTAAAGCGCTTCTTAAGGATATTTTTTTTGATTAATTTTATGGTTTCGATACTGAAAGGCAGTTTTTCTTTTAAACGATATTTTAACAATTGAAAATCTGGTCACCCTAATAATATTTTATTGCTGGCCAGAAGTAGGACCTATACATTTATTATATACACAAAATCCCTACAAAGCTCTCATAATAACATTTTCCCAGATTTCTATCCTTTTATACTATAACCAATAAAAAAATGAATTATAAAAAAACGAATATAAAAGAATAAATCGAAATTCTATTCAAAATCAAACAAAAGGCACACAAACCACTTCTAAATTAAATGGATATTTACTACCGAATGCTAACAAGTATCTGTCTCAGCGAGGTCATGTGGCGACTCCAGAGACCATAGATATTGTCCATTCGATCGTTTATTAAATACAAAAAAATGAACAAAAATAATAATAAAAAAAAATAAGTTGAAATAACTATCGAACATTTATTAGAAAAAAAAACAGGGTTGAGACACTGCTGGGAAAAGGTTCGCGGCTTATCCCCTAAAACGCCATGCCACGCCATCCATCGCGCCAGCCTTGGTAATTTATGTCTTCTTTATGCCCACTTTGAACATTTTTTTATGAAATGTTTGATTGCACCCTCGTTATGGAGGCACCACTGACTACCAACCATTTGGATGGACGTATAGAGTGACCCGCAACTAGGACCCTATAGAAACAATAAAAATATGATCGACCCGCGGTGTCCTTTTGTCTTGAGCTATAGGTCGAGTGGCATACGAGTTGCAGTATAAACTACAGTATATAGTAGGGTTGAAAGATAGAGTACCGGCTTTTTTAGGTGGAAACGCAGTTGGATACTCATATGTTTGGTTTTTCCATTTTCCACGATCATCATCATGATGGACCCTCATTAATCGGATATAGGTGTAGGCCGAGAGCCTCAGCATCTGCCGAAGCCGATATGTCCTTATAAATAGATAGCAACGCCTTTCAAATAATAAAATCTTTTGATTATTATTATTATGTTTTTTTTTGTGTAACTTTTATTCATCGACTTATAAACCAAGCCAAGCCAAACCAAGTGAGTGAAGAAGACAATTTTATTATTAAAAATCGCACGAAAAACTGCGTGGATCGTGAAATGATATAATCCGCTAAAAATCGCCATAACTGATTGTCTATTAATTTGGAACCCAGATAATGGAAGATTATGCGAGAATCCGCAGTGCGATCACACGGGCATAATATTTACTTAGAACTCCCGCTGTGCTTCTGAATTGAGTATAAGCCCGGAGGCAGAATCCGAAATGAATTCTGCCATCGTTTTTATTGTGTTGGCCAAAGGAGCTATAAGTCGGCGAGCGGGCCATCGCTCAGGCCGGGCAATGAATGAGTTATAAGACAGGCGGCCAACTTAGGAGTCTATCGATTTTTAATGAGCTTTCAGGGTATATGTAGGTATATCTGCGGAGACCATCAGACCAGTCAGCGTGTCCTCCTTTTTTGAATATTAACTTTGCGCCCAACTGACCGCGTTGCGATCGTAGTCGTATCATGGTCATAGCATAGCCATGCAAATATGTTTTTTCTTAATTTAACTGGAAGCTGTGGGGATGGGCTGGCCGCAGCTACCATCTCTCGCAGCAGCCTCTTCATTTTCTGTCCGCATATATATTTCGCCAAAATAGCCGACACTTTTCTAAGCCGCTGGCGGCTGTTTGGGTTGGCATATGGTTGATGTTTGCGGTTACAACCATATCAAGACAACGCGCGGCATAAAGGAAGCAGAGGAGCAGAACAAAAAAAAGAAGAACAAAACATCTCAAATGCTGGTGATCCCAATTCCAAGGTGGGCATGGCAGGCAGGAACGCGCAAAACCGCTGCAAGGAATCGCTGAAATGAGGATGGGTGCAAATATATGCAAAGTGGAACCTTAAGGCTGACATATCGCTGGCCCAGATGAAATATGGGTACAAGAAGCCAAACGCATATGCATATTTTAGGGCCACCGTTTAATTAGGGGTTTCATATTAACTGAGACTCTCTGCAATATTACTCAGACCTGAGAACCCTCATACCTCTCTCCCGCATGCCCGGCTTGATTGCGAACGCAAGCCATTTAATCGTTGATGGGCTGTTTTTTGACCGCATATTAGACGTAAATATGGTTGTAGTCGTGGTCGTCATTGCTGAGAAAAAGGCGATACTGATGACGACTTAAGTTATACCAGAATTTAAATCAATTAACTTTAATAATTTATTCAAATAGGTATACACACATATTAAGCTTGATGGGCTTAAGGCTTGTTAATAAAGAAATTAGATAAAGAAAGAGCTTATATTGGTATATAATTGAGAACTAGATAAATACCTTTTTACTGTTATCAAATTGCCAAATTTTTCACATTTAAATTACAAACATATAACTTGTCATGCTTATTTGGCATCAGTGACTGAATAATATACAAAAGATAAGACAGATGTCACCAAAACAACATGGCCGATACAGACTGTCAACATCGATCCTTCACTATTGGGAAACCCTTTAATACTTTAATTAAGGTTTAGATCACTGATTCCGCTGTCTAAGTTAGATAACTCTTATAACTTAGACGGGTGTCTTTTGTCTAAAGTAAGACAACGTTTAGAATGCAGTAAGTCATATTTTTAAAATCGTTAATTAGAGCCAAAAAAAAAATTTATGGCAGCTTTTCAAGATGTGCTTAGCCAAAAATAAAAATTTTTCATTAGAGAATCACATAAAAAATTCATCTACCCATTTAGTCTCTAGCTCGATGTACACCTAGAGACAATCACATAAAAAAAATCATCTACCCATTTAGTCTCTAGCTCGATGTACACCTAGCCGTACTGATGATTAGACGCTTATGACCACACAGATGCACAGGCAAACAGATCGACAAAAATTAATTTTTTGAATTTCTCCATCATCGTATAGTGCATGTTAATTAAAAAAAAAAATCTCAAACATTTTTTTTGACACAAAAGCAAAGCTTGTAGCCCTATAGAGCAAGTAAAAGTCGGTTAAAATCAATTTTCGTCGTGTCCAAAAATTTAGATCACTATTATGCCTCCGACCAACAATAAATATGTACCACAAATTTATAATTTAAAATGCTTCTAGAAGACGGTAGTGACGAAAGAGATATATTTAACTCTTTTTGGTAAGTTTTAGTTACAAGTAGCCGAAGTTCTCCATTGATTTTAAAATGAAACATGAAACTTTGTAGCCTTGGGGTAGTTTTGGTGAATTTTCAGAAGTATTGCTCACAAATTTCCAGAAAGCTAAAAACAGCTTAACAGCTCAATTGATTTTTACCCGTTTGTTTATTTTACAAACGGAAAAATGTTATAATATTTTGTAGGTATAGTAAATTTTCTTATTTTTCTCAGAAACAATGTAGAGAATATTTATACTCTAAATCATTGGAACAACTTATTGTTTTTAAATTATATTCATTTTTCGCTTATGAACATTTTATGCACCAATACAAAAAAAATTAACTGAATTCAGAACACATTTCTGGATTTAACCTTTCCACTTCAATACGCAATTAAAAACTTTTCAAAGAAGAAGCCGTTTTAATGTTGCCAAAATGTATGTCAAAATGACTGGCATGCATGCAAAATTTCAACTGCCCCATGGTTTCCAAATTTAATGACCGCCAAACAGGCCGCCCAAAACCAAAAAATCGATAAGTCACTATAATAATAACACCAATTTGCTTAAACTTCCATCAAACAGAGTCATAAACTTCAGAGCATCATGAGTGGGGATGTGGGTCAGTTTGAAGGGATAAAAAAACTCATGGCAACATTTGCGTTTATGTACCTATACCTTTTCCTTTTGTTGATGAGAACCGCCAAAAAACCTAAGTGCCTCCCGTTTGGTTATAATATTCGCGCCTGGACAATTCCGCGTAAGCAAAAGCTAACTGTCAACCGTCACCGTCATCATCAGGAGCGTATCATATATAATGACGAATGTGATATTTGGCAGATTGGTCGGAATCAATTCGACACAAAAGGATCGGCCGGCAATTTGAACCCTGAATCTGAATGGGTTGCGCGCATTTCGAGAGTTACAGAGATCGCTCTTGAGGTTGATATCAATGGAATGGCCCTTCCATTGTTCCCGGATCTCGGCACAGATATTTAGTGACGACGACGATGATGATGATGATGACGACGATGGACGTGGTGCTGAAGTGGAAGGTGGGAGTGGTGTGCGCAGTATACCAAAAGAATGATATATGGCAAGAGGCAATCGCACGCTCTGGAACCAACAAAAAACGACGAAGCAAGCCTCGCATCCCATCAGCCTCCCCAAAAGTGGATTTGTTGAGTGAGCACTGAGCAGCACCTTTTATCTTTGTGGGAGATTTAAAGGCTTGGTTGTAAACGATGATGACTGGGCATATGATCGTGATCATTGGCAGACAATTTGTTTTTCTTCATCAGTCAATCTCAAAGTCATAGTTCGATGTGTTGACCTCTCGCATTGAAACATCAGTTTCTCGGTTCAGCGGAATACAAAAGATGAATTTGTATCTCGTTCTCGAGTGTGACTCCGTTCCTTTCGGATTCAAATGATGCTGCGCGCACCAAAAGATGCTCCAACCAGTGCAGTGCGGTGGTGGCGCGGCGGCGGTGATGATGGCTACAGGGTGACAGGAATGTGCCACGTCATTGTTTCCAGTCATGATCCACCCGCTGCGTCTGTTTCGCCAAAAAAAAAAAAAAAATAACAACAAAATCAAAAACCTATCTCGAAACTTCAATTAAAACATAGCTCACCATTTTACGTCTTATGGGCTTTGTCTCACCAGTCACACCATCATATAGGGGCATTCGGGTTTTATGTGACACTGATGTTCAGGGCTGTAAATAATCCGGCGCGGTTAATATATAATATGGGGGAGATCCGCATTCGAAATGGTTAAAGTTATATGGGAAATAAAGAAATCTATTGTGACATTGTTGAGGAGAACATTCAAATGGAAATTATTTGAACCTTTTGATAGAAAGAGCGCCACTTCAGACCCTCCGGTGGTCCAGTCGACCGATCGATGGTGCGGTGGCCATAAAAATTAACTGGCTAGTTATAAATTATTGAAATACAATTCCAACACGGTCGAGTAGTTTATTGCTTTTTAAGGTGCGCGTACACCACTCTGGCACTGCGGACAGAAAATATTCTGTGGAAATTTCAATATAAAACCTGTTAGTGATCCCCCGCCACCATCAACCAGCGCCATCAAAACTGCCACCACCGAAGAATATGGTCCCCAAATCAACAAAGAAAAAAAAAAAAAAACTGTCGATATACCAGAGATTCCACTTTATAAACAAGTCTAGCGTCTTTTTCTTCTAAATATATACAATCGTTTTTGCTAAAATTGTTTTTTTAAACGTTTACTGTATGACCTCCTTAAAATGTCAACGTTTCTGTTAACCCCAAAAATTATAGCCACTTTTGGTTAAACAAGAAATAATTATTAACTAGTTTAGGTTAAATTTGGTTTGGTTGAAGAAGCTCCCAAAAAACACGGGTACACTAGGATCTGTTGTGAGACCCCGCATGAATCTACAAAACTCTTTTCCTACTCGAACCCATCAAAACTTATGATAAAGTGTAAGAAACTTTATATAAAGTAGAGAAGTAGCAGAAAACTGCATTAGAAAAGAAGTATTACTTTATCATTAAAGTGTGATCACTGATTGAATTGCTACCACTTGGATTTCAATTTGAATTGAGACTTTTTTTTATACCTGAAGTGAATATGGATGGGATTAATCATAAAATGCCAGCAATTGATTTTTAATTGTAATTGTTATGCTGTCGTTGGAATGAGTGTTGTGCCAGTGCGAGTGCGATTACCAGTGCTATATAGAGATCCAGAATCAGAACACTCGTATAATCCAAAAAGGAAATGGGCATCTAACATGGTATCTGACTATACGACTCAATTGTACGGCAATAAATTAGATTGGTACTTAGATAGAGCTGCTGCACTTGGGATTGGGACAAGGGAGCACACATGGAATTCCAGTAGATAACATTTCCAGAACCTGCACACGATCGAACTTGGTATCATTCAACAAGAGAGCGTGGGGTGTCTTATATACATACATACTTCATTTATACTAGAGTGAACTATTTCTTGCGTGGAAACGCCCAGCACCAGCAGGCAGCATATTATATGGAGTAGTGTGGATGCCAGAGGCTAGTAGTGGCATATCAATTGCGCGTATTCACGCGGATATGAGACACTTATTCAGCTTGCTGCCCAGAAATTGCTGGCAGTAATGATATTAATGGCATGAAAGATATTCAGAGGCTTTTTACACGTGAAGTTAATAAAAAAAAATAAAAAAAAAAAAAAAACAAGACAACAAGTTGGACTCTACTTGTCGATGGACGTTATCGAGTTTACTAGACCAGCATACTGTTTCCTTCCTACAAGAGGCTTCTTGTCAGACAATCATGTAGACATACAGTATGGATAGAAAAGAGTGGAGATGAGATTTTTTTTTGTTATTTTCATTCCATAACAAATACTTAAAATTCAATATTCCAAATTCAGTTAAAAACTTGGTCACCCGTTCTTCCTATTAAATCCTAGTACATACTTCCTCGTGAAGTGAACAACCATCAGTGGAGAAAGTGAATAGGGGTATATTCACGATCCGATGCAAACTGGTCTTGTACCATTGCAAAAGTGTAAAGTTTTTTTTTACAAATGAGGTTAGGGTATAGCAATTTTAAACTTTTGCATTTTTGCAATGATACAAGACCATTTGCATCGGATCGTGAATACCCTTATTGTTTGACACAATTTGCTTGACTTTTGCAGGTTTTATGGTCAAATTGTCAAAACTACACCAAGAATCAAAGAGTTCCCGTACATTTTGCGCGTGAATATGGTTCACCGCTCGTGAACGCAAACTCTCCACTTTTTGTCATATGGATTCACGACATGATTCACAAGTATGTACTAGGCTTAAAGATGGGATTTAAGATTTATTATTTGACATAGACCAGCGAACTGGGAATTGAGAATGCTCGCAAATTTTGACATTTCGTATTCATTCACGAGTGTTCGCTGATATCTGTGAATTAACCTTAAACATAAATAAGTAAAATGAGTGTTTGAGGTTAAATTCGAACGAATTTTCTTTTTGACAGTTTGTGAAATGCGTCCTGATGTTATAGATTTCGAGTTAACGTTTGACAGTTCCTAGGAGATAATTTGTTGCTCACGTAAAGAAAATATTAAAATTCCAATTTGTTGATTGAATCATATTTATTCAATAACGAAGAAGAAGAAAATAAGAAAACTACTTCTGTCGTACCTGGGCGAAACGCAATCTTTAAAGTTGAGGTCACTTGAACTTATTAATTGAATCATATTTATTCACTTCGTCGAAAAGTTAAAACAAAAAAAATAGATGATGTTCGCTCTAGAAATTGAAATGATTTTGTTGATATTTAATAATAGACGCATGCAGTCGTATTTATTAGAATTCCTTAAAACACTCTTGGACAGTTGTCCAGCCACTGTCTAAATAGTTGGACATCTCCTTATTTATAAACGCATTCCAACAGTTGTCTACATATGTTCTCATATACTCACTGAAATCTCTGTAATGTGTCAATTTCTTGAACATTTGGTGGATACGTTCAATGAACATTTCATTCACTTCAAGATTCTTTATTCATTGAACATATCCATTTTAGAATAGGCCTAAAAGTAGAACTATAATAGTCGAAATGTGAGATAAGAGCTCCTACGAAACGAAACGAATACAGAGAATTCATAAGACGTGCCCATAATTAAAGTTTGCTTCGTTTCGTCCAGCTTTCGTTGACTTTTGCTTCCAGAAGTGAAGAGCGCTCAACGGCCGCTCCATGCGTAAGGGAACTAAGATCTCTCTGCAAATTGATGTATGATCCCCTTTCACACGAGGAAACAAGTTGCCAGAGATTTTTTTGACATTTTCTTTAAATTTCCTTAAAAATCTCTTATACCTTTCACACGAAGAAACAAAATCGTGGAAATTTTTGTTGTTTCTTTTTAAAGTATCGTGGTTGAACACACACTCCTGTGTATGTGAAGAGGAATGTCAAAAAAATCTCCTCAAATCGTTGACCGGGGAGATTTCATTTTCCCCTCTTACTTCTTGCCCTTCTCACCAATAAACTGAAAGTTGCTGGAAACTCAGTTTCCTCGTGTGAAAGGGGACTATGTATTCAAGATCTTTTTATATTCGTACGTTTCACTTTCCAAAACCCATTTACACACTGTTATTTTTTTTTTATTTTCGTTTCGCGTTCACACAAAATTTCAGGGCCACGGAAATAGAATAGAAAAGACAACGATATTTCGATTACTGTGAGTATTTTGAAATTGCATTAATGTTTCAAAATGTATGGCTTCAATTTCACAACTAGAAAATTTGATTATAGTCGTTTTCGGAGCTAATCCTTTTTCACTCCTTCATTTTACTATTTTATGGTCTTTTTTCTTTAAATTCCGGGAGGTACTTTGACTCTCAATTCGCACCTGCATCCAGCCTACGTTTTTGGGATAGCGCAAGGAGAAATTAAAAAGTTTTATTTGATATTTTCTTTGTGAGTAAAATTTTGCAATCGATTTTTAATTATTTCGATGAGCCATAGTGACTTGAAACTTTAAAAAAAACATGTTGTCATCCCACTTCTGAGCTGTTGTTAGAATCTACTATCCAGCTTATCGAGAAGTTAGTTTACAATTGATTATACCTAAATTTGTATATCTAACAGATACTAAACAAACAGAGACAGACAAGAAAACAAGTAGATAAATAAAATCTTGTTAAAATACCTATACACAATTGGTAAGAAAATTTATTTAAATTAAATAAAAAAGCTGCATGCAGGCAAATGTTCATTGAAAAATCATAATATCTCAAATACCTACCTATTTGTAGCTTGCCCTGCTATCTTCATTAAGTTTTTATTAAATTCAGTAATCAAACTTCTCCCACAGACTGTATGTCATATATTTGTGTATATAAATAAAAAAACAATGCTATGTACAACTAAATTCAAACATATATATTTATCGTTGAAACACATGAATGTATATCTAATTCGTTGTAGCCTAAAACCTACACTCTCTGGGCTCTCAACTCTCGCACTTACCACATTTAAGCCATATTCTGAGTCTGAGCCGGACATTAGCCACAACTAATGGGAATGATGATGATAGCACTTAAACACGATATCCGTTTCAATTTGTTTGGATTTCTTCAATTTAAAAGGTGATAATTTTCTACTTTATGGCCCCTGACATGTGGGCCACCCATAAAACTGATATCGCAACTCGATGTTATTCACACTTACGAAGATTGTCGCCGATACTCCTTCGCTGGATATGGCTGACTGGCTGGTTGATTGTTCGAGTCGTTGTTTTCGTTGTCGTCGTCGTATAGTTCTCGTTACGATCTGGGCAAAGCGCGCGATTCAAACTGCTTTTGGGACACCACCACCGCAACCAGACCATGCGATAGCTATGGCAACTGCACAAGGCACATCAACATCAACCGACCCAGCAACTTCGAATCCACCAGATAAGACCCTCGAACAGGGCTGTTCCTTAGGAATTTTATTGGGTATATGGTGGTGTTTCATGGAATTGACTTCATCATCAATATACGGCTGTAAAGTCAAAGCCGATTGACTTCTCTAAAAGGTGCACTTTCTTATGGGCAACCGCGAAGACGTGTGGTCATATATTATCTGGTGACGACATAATGTGAAATAGGAATGCGCCGCTGCTATGATTCAGGAACCATACGACTTGCAGGTTCTGGGTTCTGGTTTTGGATTGATCATGATCTTGTTCGAGGTCAATTCAGGAATAATTAACATTTCGAAGATCTAGTTGACCTGGGATCGAGCTCTCCAGGCTTGTACTCCTGCTGCTGCTGTGCTCACCACATGCGGCATTGAGGAATGATAGGTACTCTCACAGTCAAGTCATTTCTTGAAGTTTTGGTTGAATTGTGGGTGATTTGGCCAGTGATTAATGACAGTTAAAAAGCAAACGAACCCTTTCTTGGCGTGGACTAAGAGAAAGAAATATTAATTAAATTAAAACCATTCTTCTCAGATTCTCTATATACCTACATATATTCGATGAATGTTTATGTTTGATGATGCGACGCAGCAGGGCTCTGAACTGAATATTATATGATTGGTATCTTTCGAAATTTTGTAATCTCTACAAATCTTCCAAAACTGATTTACAATTTTTTTTTATTTTTTATTTTGTATTATTGTATTGAAGATGATCATATCGCGCGGATCAATTGCTTTTACAAAGGTGTGGATTTTCACGCGCACTCTGGGGTCTCGGAATCAATTAAAATCGCCATTAGATCGCGATATGCATCCCACTGTGGTCTCTAAAAGAAGGCAATCAATTTATATTGTTGGGTAAGATTTCTCACGAAATGAATTTTTCGAACGAACAAAACATTGTTATTAGCCTTTCATTTGTCAATTGAAAATTTTTCGTGTAAACAAATTAATATTGAAGATTTGCATTTAAGTTAAATTTGTTTATTTGTGAAAAGAAATATATCTATGTTACTTTGAAGCATATGATTCACTGTTTGTAAGTTTTATATAATATATAATAGTCTCTCTATATTATAGTATTTTTATATATTTTTTGGTGAGAGATAAACATAATCTAATATTTAATTTGCGGAAAATACAGATCAGGCCGAAGATAGCCATTTTATGATGGAATTATTCTTAAGATAAGAACACTACAAGCTTAAATAAAGATATTTGCGCAAAATTTTATAGACGTTTTAGTACAATGTTAAAACATTTTTAGATGATGCTAGGTTAAATATAGCATTTTCTTAACTTTAAACAAGTAGGCATCATAATATCCATCATTTTATTAAAGATTAAATCACCAAATGTCTATTTTATCTATTTATAGTAGCATACTAACACCAAATGTCAATTTGCCAATTACAAATGTGAAAATGAAATGCTTGCTTGTTTGCATGAACTGTCACGAGCCTTCAACCAGTGATGCCCACCAGATTCGTAAAATTTCCTTAGTCGGGCAAATGAATCACTGGTGCGTTTTGGCTTTATTAGATATCGCACCCTTAGAATGAAACTGACCTAACTCAAAAATTCGGCATCTTTTTTACAAACGTTTTACAGTTCATTTCGCTTTTAAAGTTCTGTTTGTTGAAAAATCAGAAGTTACAGAAATTTTGAGTTAGATCACTTTCATTCTAAGGGTGCGATATATTGGACAACAAATAATTTTCTTAAACGTTGTTATTAAGTTCCCATTGGCCATTGGAAGTTATTGTAATTGGTCCGATTTGTCAAACCGAAAATTTCGACATATCTGCACGTTTCGAGGTCCCAAAAATTCGGAAACATCATTTTTAGAGAGATGTCTGTATGTTTGTGTGAACGTACGTTCGAACATTCATGATACATATTAAGTGCAGAAAGGCTTTTCAAAAACATTCAATTAGCGGTATTCTTTCTAGAGCGATTTAAAAGAATAACTGAAAAATGTCATTCGTTTCGAATATCTCGAGAACAAGAAATGCCATCGACTTAAGGTTAATTTTATTCTACACATAATGACATAACGAAGAACTGAAAAGACTTAAAAAAATCAATAGACAGTTTTTTTTTTAAATCCAAACACATGGTAAAAATTGTTGAAAAACGTTTTTCGGCTCGAATATCTTCAAAGCAAACAATGATATTGACTTCGGACTAAATTTATACTATACACAGTACCATATTTGATTACTGATATAGTTTTTAAAAAATTAAAACAACAGTTTTTTTACAGCAAAAAACAAGAAAGTATTAAAAATTTTTGAAAAATGTTTTTCGTATGGAATATCTCGACAATGAAACTGATTTCGACGCCGCCCTAATTTTATACTAAACACAATGACGTTATCAACAATTCATAAAGTTTGTAAAAAAATTAAATTGAATTTTTTTTAGACAAAAAACAAATGCAAAACAAAAATACTAAAAACTGTTCAAAAGTAAGAAATAGTCCACTTGCAATATAAATGTAGAATCAAGAACTTCAAAATAACCTTGTTCATTTACTTCCCAAACCTACCCATTTCTACCATTTTTAGCCCGAAAGACTGTCAAAGTTAATATAAAAAATATAAAACTGGTAGAATCTGGCAGCTTCGGACAAGTACGCGAACAGACCTAATATTAAACAAAAGGAAATCTAAAAATCCGATGCGAACTTTAAGCTTTGTTTGGTAACGTGAAAATTTTTGAAAAATTGCACAAATTGTCTAAAATTCCTGTTTGTTAACTCAAAAAAGTTGCAACGAGAGAGCAAATAACTTCCCCTCCATTGGATAACTTGCAAGATTCTGATACACAAATTTCTGTGTGCATAGAAGGTAAAAACTGTTATATACAAAGCTGCCAGTGTCTTGTCACTTGACATCGCTAGGAATTTACAAAATGTTTATTCACCATCTTAATTGAAAATCGCCTACGGCCGAACTCGACGTGTTGCAATCGGTAGTGACTCATGGCCGGCAAACCACAAAATCACCGCTCAGTTTTTTCGCCGCAGAAGGGCTTATCCGGACGGAGATTATCGTAGATTTCAGACTTGATGAAGATTCAAATAAGTCCAAAAAAAACCAGTGCCTTATTTTTGTTCTTCATTTTTGAGTATAAAAAATAATTTTACAATTTAAAAATTACAAGATTCAAAATTATTTGCCACCGTTTGACGTCTTGTACACTAAAGTGACATGTTATACAAAAAGTGGTTCAGTGCGTTTGTTAACTTCTTGACACGTTTCCCCCCTCTGAGAATATTTTCTCCTTCTTTCAAAGATTGACAGGTTTTACACCTTTTTCTTAAAAAAGAAAGCAAACACTGTTTTCTTTGACAGCCGCCTTGACAGTTCTCACTTGTGTTAAGGTAATTTTAGGTTGATAATTTACCTCGAATACGATTCACGTTGGAGCAAAATTTACAAATTGTAGAACACTGCCATATGACACACAGCTTGCGATACAATAATTAATTTAGAAAGATACATTATGTTGTTCATAAAGAAAATCGTAAAAGTGAGCATTGTAATTGCATTAGATTCATTTTATCTGCGACCATCGCGGTCGTGTAGAAAAATGAAACAAGTTGCAGTTGCTTCAAATATCGATATTTCTCGGTTCCATGTGCGGTCTTTCACTTTGAATTTTGAAACTGTTATTATGTTATAACATATCTTCTATTTTTTCCTACGGAATAATAGTGCAATGGAAATCGCAATGCGTTCCTAACCTAAAAATTATGTCTTGTTTTAATAGTTCCATGAGAGTGCAATTACATTAAAATTCTGACTTGCAATCGATATTTTCTGCAATTTTGCTGCTGCTTTTGTCAACTTCAAAATTTTACACTGGCATTCATACCAAATATTACTGATGTTTACTTAAAATTCGAACAAAATTAGTTAAGACTTCTCAGGCAGTTTTGCAGATGCAACGATATAAAAAACTTAACGAAAAAGATTAAAATCAAAAAATTAAAATGTCTTAATTAAATCTACACGTCTTTTATCGAAGACACTCGTAAATTATAACCCCAAGTATTTCAACATTTTTTTTTATAGTAGATATAATAATTCGTCATTTCCCAAGGCACACACTACCCCATGTCGCAAGATATTTGTTGATATTATCCAACTTAGCATGTGCATCGTGGCTTCGTTCCGCTTTGACACCTCTCCGAGCCTAACCCTAGACCTACGTATACAGTCTTAGCATTAACAATACAATAATTGAAGTGTGTGAGGCGATTATTAATGTTGCTCTAGCTTGGGACTTGTGTTCAGCGCGAACATGCGCTTCGCCAGATAATGCGACTAATTTGTTTACACGACGCGACGCATCGCACTATTTGCATTTTGCTCGATTATTAGCGGTGACGTCTTCTATATGCTGTGTCGCCAAATGAGCTCACGCGCAGTGGGTGACACCGACGACACGCCGAAACTCTTCAGGGGATCGTTTCTGTCGTCAGTTTGATTAGCTTTGTTGGCAGATATCTGGAGTTTTTTCTTCTTTTTATATATTCGTCGCCCATATCTAGACGAAGATGCACAAACAGCCGCATGCATCTGACATGCACTGTTCACGTTCGGTGCTTAGTAATGCGCAACCGTGGCTGGAGTTGGAGTTGCAGGGCTGCAGAGCAGATCCGTGGGAAATGACGTGTGCCCGCGAGCGTGTGCCGACCAATTTGACTCTTTGCCAACAAGAAGTAAACGAAGGTAATAATTCAAAAATCGTTGATGCTCTAGCAGGCGGCTCCTTATGGGAATCTGTTCGGGATCCATTCGGCCGGCCCGGCCGGTCTGGTGAAATATTTTATTTTACTGCCCCTTATAAATAACTCTGTTCCTTTGAACTGTCTGGATGCTGGGCAGCTTCAGCTTGGATTATGGGATGCTCGGTGGTGAGCGGGGTAACCCGATGCGCCTCTGTAGCGCGTTCGTGTCTCCGTTTCGGTCGTCTTCCTCATTTTGACCTCTCTTCGATCTTCGCTGCTGCTGATGCTGCTGCTGCTGGATGAGGCTGCGACTCTGAATGCGGTTTTTGGCTGCGCGGCATGGAAGGTTGGCCATTCATTTGGTTGGCTGCTGCCTAGTGGATCCGCGCATAGACAGCAACTTCGGTGCGAGCGTAACCAGTAATAAACTTACTTCAAGTAACCATATTGCACTCGCCAATCTGATGTTGCAGCCCCGCACAGCGCAGGCGCAGCACACCGGCCGCGACCGGGCCGAGATGATGGTCGGTAGAAATCGCCTGAGGGTGAAATCGTCGCACGTAGAAGAATTTCAAGTTTTGAGACAGTGTTGGGGCTTTATTTGGTGTTCTTCGCCGATTGTTGCAACATGATGATGACGGTATCTAGGTGGTAGTGGTGCTGGTGGTGGTTCAGTTGTGCGTCGACGTCCTCGTTGTTTTTGTTGTTATTGTTGTTTGTGTATGCTGCATGCTGAATCATTTCAACTTCAACAACAACCACGAGATGGGGTATGCAGTAAATGTGCGATGTGAACGGAAAATTATATTTAAAGTACCGTGAGAGTTTTTTAGGAATAAATTACGTGACTTTATTCGCAGTCGGCCGTTGCTGTGGCCAGATACAGAAATAGCAATCTTTTTCTTGTTTTGACTCTGTTTTTGTGGCAGAAATAAGTTGTGATTAGCTTCTCTTCAATGATGCGAATCCCCCCACAAAAATCTCGTCATTGTAGATACCTATATACTTTTAATTTATACGTGTATAGGTATAATACTTCCACCTGAAGTATATAGTGAAGGTAAAATTCGAGTAATTATTCTTCTTTTTCGTGTAAAATGCTCTATTATAATTTATGCTCGAATAATCGATTTCATACGAAATGAAAAGCCTTTAAATGATGTGCTAATTCAATTATCGCTTGCTGAGGAATCTATGCATTCAATTAATATCAATCTAACAAGCAATTAACACTCTATTAAACACTACTTAATTAACAAGATTGATTGAAAAGTTACTGGAGGCGTACTGCTTGTCGGTATGCGGGTTAAGGAAAGCTACAACGGAGGTTGTTGAATGCAATTCAATTTAAATTATCATTATTTTCTTATGTATCTAGTATCTACTATTTCTAGTTATTCATGATGTATGGGATAAACGGTGTTTTTATTGCTTTATTTAAAACGAAAGATTTTACTTTTTAGATCTCCTGTCACTTCTGTCAGTTGACTTGATTTAGTAGGTACATAATATAGGCGTCTAAGTTAAGCTTAAATATTTATGTTTCGTTTATAAGCAAACGGATCTTATGCACAGAATTTAAAAATGCACTCAAATTAAAATTTTAAAATAATATTGTTAAAAAATCTCTGCAGATAATTTTCATTCGGGAACTTAAACTTCTAAGCTGTGTCTCTACAATACTTTGCCCCAAACCATTTCCTCAAGAAAGTTTGTCTTATTACATGTAGACTTACATAAGACAATAGGAAATATTTTCCCGAAAATTGGCGTTCGGATTGTACTCTAAAATACAAAAAGCCGACAGAAAATTTTGGTAGTAAACTGTAAAGCTATACAAAAGTCTTTAGTCTGGCAGGTTTTTTTCTCTGCCTTTAATGGGGGTTATTAATAAGGATGAGAAATGACAATTTATAACAGTTATAACAATCAACCGGTAGGTGTGCATTAACGCTCTTTGAGAAACTTGACAACAAACTTTGGGTGCCCCAAGTTCCCCACTGGCCTGCGGGACCGCATAAACAGTACCTTTATAAACTTCCTATAGTAAAAATGGCGATTAAATTTATTTATTAAAAAAATAGAAAGATGCTTTGTTATTTTCCGAGACATGCGAATTTATAACAGTTGTAATTATAACTGTTAAAAAAAATAAGTATTTAAAAATAACACTGTGTGACTTGCAATAAAACTTTGGGTGGGAGATATAGATATGCACAGAGGTAGAAGTTCCAGTCCTTTCGGGACCGCATGAACAGTAAAACATTATCAACCTTATTAATAAACTCAAATCAAATATGGATCATTTTCAATTATGAATTAAAGACAATTAACCATTTTTTTTAAATAAAGTGTAAAAGTTTTATGCTAAACCTCTTCTTATTTGTAAACTCATTTCGTATAAGAGAAAATACATGAAAATCTGTAGTGTACTATTTTATTTTACTTCTACTACTAATTGCATATAGTTATGAATATTTTAATTAATATTTTTGTATAAAAAATTGTTTTTTGAACAAACCATTATGAATGGAAATGAATGTAATACCAGACAAAAATAAATATCTTGCATTGTACTGAAGTAAAATTCTTTCGAAGACCCCAGAAAACAATGCCTTGACTACAAGAGCAAATGCAAGCCTTTCTTAAAGACAGTTCGAATATATTATTAAACACATAAAGTTAATATTTCTACGAAAGGTGACATTTAAAAGGACTCTTTTGTTTTAAGTTATATCAAAGTGACAGCGCGTGTTTTGCCAACAATATTACTTCAGCTATACTTTACCTTATACAATGAACGCATCAAAACTCCATGTGTGAACACACTACTCTCTTTGTTGTATATATAACTTTGTTATAGAAACTGAAATTTGATCCGTTGCACTCACCCACGGAAAATAAAACCCTATTGTCAAAGTGAGGCGCAAGGTAGCTTCAATATGTTTTCGTTTTTATGTGAGTATCTCGTTTTCGACAAAACCAAAACGAATTAAACCGCTCAAAGGTGGTGGTCCCATATAGTTGGTCGTCGTCGTTTGGCTGGTCGGTCGGTTGGTCGGTTGTGGCGATGATGATGTGTGTTGGGACATCCATCCGACTGCAATGCACTCTGATAAACCCTAAACCATGAAGACGGTGAAAACGACATCAACAACGACGACGACGACACAAGTTGAGAGATAAAACAGACACAAACTGCCTTCGAGTAAGAGCATCCCTCAATTAATTTCATTATCACGTCCCCAAATTGATTTGTCGATTAAGTCCCCTGATGGCCAAACAACTAAATTTGTCTCCTGATACAGATCAACACAATTCTCATGCATCGATGGGTCGGTCGTTTTTGGTATCGGTCTCAGAGTCTCAGTCTCGGTCGTCTTCGTCTCCTCTTCATGGTTGACAACACTCAAAGGATGACAGCAAATTTGACCTGCCCAACGACAACACGACGACACATACGACCGACAGACAGACGGACAGATGGACGAGGCGCTGGAAACGGCTTTATTGAGATGCGATGACCACCACCACGACCACGAAACCACAAGCCCGACCGAATAAAATGGAAACAATTCCAAATTGAGGCAACTATTTGGCCATAACTTACGACTAAACACTTTCGTAGGCCGTATTCCTAATTAGCCCACACGGACGATCGACCGGCCCAACCAGGAGACGTGAGAATTAATAGTTGACATTTGGTGCTGCCACACACTTTCGAATATGGGATCGGGATGCTGTATGCGATGCAGTAGAAGCTGCAGTGGTGGTGTTGTGGAAAGTGTCACCTGTTTTATCTAAACGATGAATCAGTATCACCAACTGCCGTGGAGGTCCGACTTTTCAATCACATTAAAAACTTAATTGTCGTGGACTCCTTGGATGATGCTGGTCTGGTGTCTTATGGCATTGGACGCACTCCCAGCTATGCATCTGCATCTGCATCTGCATATATGCATCTCTCTATAACCACCATGCAGTTCCTCGTTTTCATTTTATTTCTTACTTATATAGAAGTCAATTACCATTTCGGTATCAGGAGGGATCTAAAGGTTGGTGGTTAGCATTACGGATGCATATGCAGGTGATCCTTTGGCAACGCGCGCTCATCTCTCTATCTCTCTATATATGTACATTTTACATATATGGTGATGTTTGAGGTGTGAGGTGCTCGTTGTAGACTCGTCGAGCTCGATTCACTCACTTACAAGCTGTGGGTAATTTTTGTTGGTGCAAGATACGAGAGAGATTTTTCATAGTTCCGTTTGTAATTTATTCGAAAACGATAAAAGGGTGTGATTAATGTAGTTTTTTCCTGTTTTTGTATTGCTGGCATTTGTATGTGCGTATAGTAACACGTTATTTCATTTTTCAACAAAAACAAAAAAAAGAGAAAATTGATAAGATTCGGATTTTAAAAAGTTCTCAAAATTCAACATTGTATACTTTTGTTGCATCCAGTGATGTTGATTGCCAACTCTATCCAATTGAGAGAAGTGCGCATTCAAATTAAGATAACATGCCCTGCCCACGCCAATGTTGATTTCAGCTCGAGGAAACTATTGATGAAGTATATTTAAAATAAGAAGAAAATACCAACCGGAATGGTTTTCTACATGAGCTACAGGTTAATGAGATATTGGATTCAAATAGATAGAACTAAAAGATACTGAGTCATTTCATAACTATTCGTAGTAATTTTTTTGCTGTTACTAAGTCAAGTTTATTAAGAATATAGGTTTAGTATGATACTAGTTATACATTTTAAAAATTAAGAATATTTTGGCAAAGAGCTTTAAATCTAAAAATCTAATGGTAAAAAACACTTTGGTGAGAAAAAATATTTGAATAAGTTTATAGTTTTTGACAAAAATAAATGAAGATTCCAAAACTTTA
This sequence comes from Epistrophe grossulariae, assembly GCA_929447395.1. NCBI lineage: Eukaryota > Metazoa > Arthropoda > Insecta > Diptera > Syrphidae > Epistrophe > Epistrophe grossulariae. The sequence continues at coordinate 2,685,675 of OV839566.1, forward strand.
TCTGTGTTAAAATATTTTTTAATAAATTTTTAATACAAGAAAAATTTAAAAAATTGAAAATAATATTTTTTTACTGGAAGTTTTAAAGATGGTGTGCCTTTTGTAGTTCCAGACCTCATTATAAAATAAAATAATTTGCAAACAAAAGATTTTTTGGATTTTCTTTTATTTATTTATTTTGTACTTAATGGAAATTTTTTTAAAATTTTGAACAAAACTGCAGTTTTAACGATTTTTTAAATATTCTTGGTATAAATAAGTATTTATACAAGGTTGGGCAAAAGTATTAGTAGACGAAATTCATTTGTTGGTTAACCTTACGCATTACTGGCTGAAGACAATGCGTCGGAGCCGCAGCCGGAGTCGGAGCTGGAACACCTGTCAAAATATTAAATATACACAAAATCAATGCTACGAGCAGAATGGAAGCAACTGCAGTTGGAGCCGCATTGGTTAAGAAAAATATAAAAAAAAAAAAAAGTGAATAATAAACTTTAGGTTGTTTTTTCTTTAAAATATACAAACAGCTGTACAGCTCATTGTGGGCAGATAAAAAAACGACGTACGACATTTTTTTGAAAGCAGTTGCAGCTGCGGCTCCGATTCCAGTTGCAGCAGGGCATTGTGTTCAGCCAGTTATTCGCAGAATGTACGAATAATTGTGTCAAGTGTTTGAATCTAATCAAATTCCCTTAGAAAAATATAAAATTCACAGTATATTCATGCTGTGAGTTTTATAAGAGTCGGTAAGCATCGACAATAATTTTCGTCTAAGAAGGATACGACAGGATCTAACTGATGAGCCCAACTGTCGTACCTGGGCGAAACGCAGTTTTGGAGTTGAGGTCATTTGAATTTATAAATTGAATTATATTCAATCGTTCCACCTAAATAAAAGTAGTTTTCTTTGCCTTCGTTATTAAATAAATATTATATATAAATAATACATTTTTTCTGTATATACCTACCTATCTATATATTTTAATAACTAGTGAAATTTTTTTTTTTTTTACAAAATGAGACCACCAGTAAATAGCACAATAATATTCGTACAATATACGAATTCCAATGTATTATGTACGAATGAAATTCAAGAGCATTAGAAAATGGTACATAGTATTCGTACAATATACGAATTGTACTGTATAATATACGAATATTCGAATACAAAACGAGAGCAACAGTAAATAGTACCTACCTACCATAATATTCGGACAATATACGTTTGCTATTGTATAGGGATTCGAATTCAATACTATTCAATACTACCTACTCGTGTCTGAAAATCACGAATAAAATTCGTAGAATGTATATGCAGTTTTTAGTAATATTCACACACGAAATTTGTTGAGTGTTCCCCATATGTATATGTGGTTTACTGATTGCGGGTATTTTCTCAGCCAGCGAAATACAAACTCATTGGTAATATTTCATGTTGGAATAGTTTAGAAACATCAGTTCACTTATATCCATCAACAAAGTGAAACACCTTCGGAAGCCTGCACATTGGGTAGGATTGTTGTGTCCTTTCTACTTAAGAAACGCAAATGGGCTTTTAATGCCCTCAACCAAAAAAACCCTGTATATATATGACTGAAACATCATATATATGCAACGTGCGTCGTCGTCGTTGAGGATCCTTGAATATCTGTCAGATCTTTTGGCTCAGAAAATAAACCAACAAACGAGTGAGATTTGAGGCAAACCATCATGCGCAAAGAGTCGCAGGTTTTTTTTTTTTTTTGTTTGTTCGTTGTGTTTTGTTACTGCTTAACCCAGAAAGACTCTATAATATAAGGAAAGTGAAGCACATAAATGCCTCAGCTCCACTGCAGCATTCCAGACCCACAACACACCTATAATTAAGGCAGTTGCAAACTTTTCAGCGTGGGCTGAGCCTATTTTGAACATTTTGTAAGAACTTTATGATCCAGCGATTACATTTTGTGCCTTCGCATCATCATTTTGGTGAAATTATAGCCCTTGGCTATTTGGATTTAAAACAGTCGCGCACAGGTCTGCGCTCTCTGTATTTCAATATACAAGTATAGCTATATCTATCCATCTAACCGACCGGGTAAGCCAAAAGGCCTTAAACGAATACCTGGTGAATATACCGAATCGCCCCCGACAAGCTCCGCGAGCATTAAGAGGCGCGTCCGTCCCCGCTTCTATCCCATGCTCATTTGGACAATTTAATTCTTTGTTGTTTTGTTACTGCTTGATGCAGCGTCTTTTTGAGCGTTTGCGTTTGCATTCGCGTTCTACGAAATCGCCCCCAATTTCGACTGAGGCCGTATAACGCATTTAAAAGGTCATTTGCTCTCAACTCGTATCGCCAGTGGCATTTTTCGGAATCGACAGTGAACAATTTTGTTGCCGTGCGGTTTGGTGCTCCTACACCCATATTGTCTCTGAAGTAGCGTTGAATATTGCTGAAGGCTCCACGCCGCGCCGCCGCTCAGCAACCTGTAATTAAAACGAAACAATCTTGTTCTTTATGGGAAATCGCGCAACGCAGAATTAGGCAATTCGGGGTGGATTCCACTTCGAGAGTGTTTATTTCTTTCTCACATAGTATAACATGCAACATTGTGAATACCACACTATACAATGCCAGATGCACGTTTTATGACAAATGCCATTCAATCGCGTTGGGACAACGACGACTGACCGAGGGTGCGGTGACGGTGCGGCGATGATGTCTTGGCCGCCATCAAATGTGGTGGTAAACTGAATCGCAGAAATTTGCGTTCGCGCTTTGCAATATGGTGGTAAATTGTTTTGGGCCGACCATCATGCAATCCCCGGTCGTGTATTCGCATCCATTGCCATCCATTCTCCGGCGCAGCCCGTCACTTAGCGACTCCCCAGCACCGACAAACAGCACCGGCATAATTACCCAGAATCACTCTGGCTCCCATCAGCCATCACCATCAACAGACCAGCACCAGCGCAGCGAGTAGGCAATCAAAGGCAATCTCTCTCTCTTTTTGTGGGCATAAAAGTGTGGGAACCTTTGGTCGGTGTCCGTTGCCACTGCCGGTCGCTCCGAAGGAGTCAGGAAATTAACTTAACGTTTTACTCCAATAATGTACCACCGTCCAAACCACCACCAACCATCACCGCTGTGTCGATTGGGGGAAGGCGCTCAATTACAGAAAATCAATCCCGGACTTTGATTGTGCACACACAAATTGTTGGATTCCCGGAGGGCTAACAGCTAAATGCATGGGCGGAATGCGCCTCTGGAATGCTGGGGCACACTAGACACATCTGGAGCTTAAGTTTAAGCTGGAGTTTCAGTTGGAGTTGGGGGCCAATCATCACTGACCACTTTGTGCTGCACGAAATCAGTTGGTTGAATTTGGGTGCATTTTGTTTTTGGAATTATTATCGCATGTAAGGTAATAGATGCATGCATGCCGTTGCAAATAACATTGAATTCCTCAATAAACCTGATGTAACTTTCAATTCAGTTATTTCATTATATCGTGGATAGATTGGCTTTGGGTATAATAATGTATCCAGGCTTGCGGTTTTGTAGAGCCAATGGGATTTTGTTGTAAATATAGAATCTAAGTTTTAATGATATACCGCGCCTTCTGGTGCCATTTTGAAATTTCACATATGAAACTGAAACTATATGAAGCTCCTGGAAAAATACCCCATTTAAGTGGGACTTTTGTCCCCTATCCGCATGGGGAAATAAGTCCTGAAAAAAACTCGTTGGGACTAATGTTCCAACGAACATTTGTGTATTATATTAATAAGTTACTGCAATGGAATTTATGGAACCTATGTCAAGCGTTTAGATCCATGCTTGCACGAAAGGCTGAATTTTAAAGCTTAAAAAAACTTTTGTTCAAGTAGGTCTAAATTCTAACACCGCTAAATAAAAAAACGCTTATCTCCACATAAATAAAAAATAATTAAATTAATGTAGCTAAAAAAAAATAATTGCGAGACAGCTCGTGGAGAACCAGGGCAATTAGTGACTATGCACTTAACCTAACTTTTGACTTATGCGTTTTGTTCGTCCGCAGATATGTATGGGACCTATAATATTTCCGCTCAAGGTTATAAGTCCCAAATGTAACTTTGTCCCATTTAAATGGGACATAAGTCCAAAATCTATTTCGGGACTTTTATCCTACTCCCACGCGGAAAAAATCCAGAAAAAAACGTTGGGACTTATGTGTTATGTCCCAACAAACAATTGTTCATACATACATTTCAGTCAAGGACATACTATAAGTCCCCAGGAAATAAGTTTCGAAATTAAATTTGTCCCATTTGAGTGGGACATAAGTCCCATATCCATTTCGAGACTTTTGTCCCTCCCAAATACACGTTGGTAAAAGGACGGAATGGATATTTAATAAAATATTAGATAAAAAACAAAAAGAATTTATGTTGACTGGGAAAAAGTTCCGAAATAAGTTTGGGACTTATATCATAGGAGAAAAATCTCCATCTAGGCATATGACTTATTAACATATCCCTGCGCCCACAATTTACCGATAAAAAAATGTATCATGACAACAGATACTCTTAAAGATTTTACTTCACAAGGTGCTGTACCCCTGAAATAAACAACTTTAGATCCACTTGGATCCAATTTAAAACTAGAACACTTTGTTTTTTTAATATTTTTGTTATCTGATATCTTAATATTATTTTTATATTTTTTTATTTATTTTTTGAGTAAACTCTGAAGCCCAGACTTTCTCGCCCTGAAAATAAGTATTGGACTTGTGAAAATAAGACTGCTTAGAATCTAAATAATTTCGCCTGTAAAATATTGTGGAATATATGAATTTTTTTTCCGTCGCGTTTAACTTCAAACGATCATGTGTTTAAAATTCTGTGAAAAAAGAAACAAAACCCTATGAAATGTATAGATCCACCCTAAAGATAGTCCACTACCTATAGTGATAGAATTTTAAACCCTCTCGCACTCATTTGGCCGATAAGGAATCTTTAGAAAAACAAAACAAAACGAAAAAAAAAAAAAAAACTGTCTTCACTTTCATCTTCGACAAGGGGAGTCAAAGATCAGCAATTTATAGCCGCTTACGGTTTCCACACCTGTACAATTAATTTCCCATTTGAGCACGAACAAAGAACTTACATTATATCCAAGCGCATGGGAGTAGCCACTTTTTGTTCGCCTAAACGTTGTGACCATTCCGCCATTGTTTTGTTTTTTGTCTTTTAATCTGAAAACTGAATTTAACCTTCCTTGTGCTCCATCAAAACCAAATAACACCGAAATTCACCAGACTTAAAGGTGTCTTTGCAGAACCCATTTATTTCGATTTCATGACGCAGTGTTATAATTTATTTCCAACAATATATCAATCTGCACACGTAGGCATTGTCTTTGATGCGTTTACCTGCATGCAACTTTTACGAGTATTACCCAGCTGAATGCGCGCCTCCTAAGACAGTAGATTCGGCTTGAAAGGCAATTCGTTCCGAACAATGAGTCGTCCGTTCCGTATGGGCCAACAAAATAAAGACATTCACATCAATAGAGAACAAGTGCGACAAAGGTACCTGCCAGCCCATGCCACACTCAACATGAGTATGAGAATCAGTATCGTATGTTTCAACATCTATCTGTCGCTATTTTGTGGGATACAAGTGTAAATTTTGGCCATGTCACTTCTTTGTCAGCCTTTTGTTTGCTCCTTGCCGCCCATCAAACAACGCATTCCCATACCTCTAATGGTCTGGGAAATCGAAAATTATGAGGGAAGCAACTGCGGTGCATAACGAAACGGCTTTCTTCAAAGAATCCAAAGAATCCATATAGAGACCAAGTGCAAGACAAGCTGTCACAAACCTACAATGGTGTCACAATGGCTAATATGGATGAGGTTTGATTTCACGCACAATTCTCAAGCGTTATTGCTTATTTTCTGAACTCATCATTTGGTGTGTAAATCGAACTCTGTAATGATGGTTATACTGTGTGAGAGATCTTTCCGGAAATCGGTCTGGTTCCAACTCGCCAGTTAGGTAAATCATCATAGCTTTCTCCACACTTACATCCCACCAGGTTTGGAACACCCACGCCTAGCGTGCATAAATTTTGTTTATAGCTCCCGATCTGGCAGCCAGTTTGGTGATGCTGCTAACCAGCATAATGACTTATAGAATTGACATAAATTCCATTTCTGGAATATGCCCCAAGCTCAAAGAATCGTAAAATAGCTTGAAAAAAGGCCATACCACCTCCATAGAGTACGCAAACTGGTTTTCCTGCTGCTATGCTGATGTTGTCCCACTAATTGGCGGATTGCTATTTACAACACTGCGCCCGCGCCGCCGCCGCCGCCACACTGCTGCTGATCAGAATCATCGAAGTTTATGACGTTTACCCATAATTATCATCCAATTAATCAGATACCCAAGTTACGACCAAGATCTTCGTATTTCTTGGCCATCAGACCACAATCACAATGTCGAATCAAGAAAACAACACAACAACCATAACTGCCGCGACAACAGCTGCTCCTGCTGTCAGGGTAATTAAGCAAAATCGAAACAGTGGGACAAATGTGAACTTAATAGAAATTATTTATTGATTTTCTACTTTAAATGGACACAGTTGCTTAGTATGGTGAATTGGTGTCATAACTCAACATAGGCGAGATTGCATGTCATTTGGTGGGTATAGGTGTGTTTTTCGTTGTTGCTTATTATATTTGTGTCGTTCGATAGGTATATGTAGGTATACCTAATTTTTATGTCTCTACACTACACACGCACTTTGAATTGGGATTATGCTGAAATCTTTATCTTTACGCAGACATCAGACATTTGGTCTCTCTCTGTTTTAGTATTTTTATTTAACAACGCCAACACATAACGGTTTTTATCTTTGATTCACAATGAATTTTTGACAACTTCCTGCATGTATAAAAAGCATGATTTTTTATCACAAAATGTCATTTTGATGGTTTTTTGATGGGAAATAGTTTGGGTGGGAAAAGTGTAAAAAAAATATATATAAGAATGGAATTCGGAGTTTTTGATTGCTTTAGCACAGATGTTTTATTGGAAGTTTATTAATTTATTCATTTGAGAAAAAAAGTTAGTGTAGGTAAATTGTAAAAATTGAAATAAATTTAATTTGAAGTTCTCGTTCAGTTTAAATGCGAACTGGAAGAACGGATGTCTAAAACTTGCCATAAGCAAAGCTGCATATGCAGCATTTGATCACAGATATATTAGTTTACGTTAAACCGACATTTTAATTGGTCGATTCAGAAAAAAGTTCTAAAATTATTGTTTACCATAATTTCCAAAAATATTTTTTTGAATTTTAAAAAAAGTTTAAAATTTTTTTGAGAACTTAATATTTCGAAAACAACTTGGTCGATTTTATTTTTATTAAACTTGACGCTTAGGGGCCAGTTATAGCTTTCATTGAAACTCATCATTGAAAATTTAAATTTTAAGTTTTGAGACACTTATAAAGCAAAATCAGTGATTATTTTAATGCCAATATAAAGCTACAGACTTAATTATTATTTTTTGCCAAAAAAATTTTATTTTGGCCCAAGTTAACACGTGAAATGAATTTGTTTATTTCAATGATTGAACTACCTTAGGTTCCAGTTATAGCTTTCATTGAAACTCATCATTGAAAATTTTAATTTCTTATTTCGAGACACTTTGAAAGCAAAATCAGTAAATATTTTGATGCCAGTAAAAAGCTCAGATAACTCAATTATTATTTGTAGTCAGTAAAATATTTCATTTTGGCCCAACCTTTCACATAAAATGAATTCTAAGATTTCAATGATCAATGGTAAGGGGCCAGTTATAGCTTTCATTGAAACTCATCATTGAAAATTTTAATTGTTAATTTTGAGGCACTTAAAAAGTGAAATCAGTGATTATTTTAATGCAAATAAAAAGCTGATAACTCAATTATTATTTCTAGTCATACAAAAATCCCGAGAACACTGTCGCAAATCAGATATTGCACAAAATTGAAAAATACCACACACCTTAAATATATTTTTTCATTAAAACATTGAAGAAAATCAAAATAATTTTGTGTTTCGTCAATGTATCAATAACTTGTGACGAACATTGAAGTGCCTACTAACGATCAATTTTACCTGAATCGAGACCCGTTCAAGTAATATTGTCAGGTAACATTGATCGTGTGTAGGGCTCTTTAGCAGTTTTTTTTAAATTTTCTAGATTTTAAATAAAAATTATTCTTATAACCAAAAATAACGGTATCTCTCATCTCTACAAGTGTTAAAAACCGCTAAGGAAAATCTTATTTTTCTTAAAAACGACGCACGCCTACCATTTTGTTAAAAAATTTTATGGGAGCTAATAATCAGTACGATTAGGAAAAATTTGTATCTATATCGATTATAGCTCGATTGTAACTCTCATAGAAACTTTTTTTTTGATTTCGACTATAGGTATCTCATTACCTATTAAACCGATTTAAATGAAATTTTGACACAAAAGCTTCTAATTAGTTTTAATAATATTGCATATCTTTTTTCAAAATTAAATTTTTAATTGTGCATTAATAAATACTTAAAAAATTGCACACCTAAAGTCCTGATAATTCATATTAAAAATTTTGCATAATGTAATGAAAAGGTAAAATAATTCATACATTTTATATTCAATTGTTTTAGTTTAAATTGCAATTTTGCAACAAAATTTTGTTATCAAAGTGAATGAATGTGTTTTCAATTGACCCCATTCATGAATATCGTCTTATCATTCCCATTAATTATTCGCAGTTTCAGGAATGCTTATATAGATACTAATACTTGTATGATTCGCGATAATATAGTATTATAATCTATCTACTCCGCATTATGAATTTCAACTTGACGTATGGAGAGCAAATAATCTATAGATTATATCTACAAATTTATTTATATATTTATTTATTCAAATCTACGATAATTAATCGATAATTATGCGCAGTTTCTAAGTAATAGCTGTACCTACTATTTATTTTGTGTGTTTCATTAAATGTTATAATTTGAATACCTATTTCGCTTTGTGTTTTGACAAGTTCAATTAACCAATGAGCTGCAAACATGTGTGTTTTTTTTATTCTATAGATAAACGGTTGGTAAGTATGGAATTTTATCTTTGTATTCAAAAATAATACTACCTGTAATATTTTTCTTGCAGCTGAAATTGATAACGGTAACAAAACATGATGAAATTTTTTGCGAAAAACACCAAATATCTATAATCATATATCTAAGCAAAATATACTTTGAAGCTAATCGCAGGAACTTATAGAAGTTAAATTGTTGGTATTAATTCTAAATATAGAAACTTTACTGAAATCATAAATATAACTTAAAAGACCTTAAAATGCAACGTTTACTTACCTCCAATTTTTTCACTCACACTTTAAAAAATACTTATTAGGTACATTTAACTTTTGTTTTATGACAATAAAATAACAACAACTCACGCGTTAAAGAACAAAAAAACCACCATTTCCCATATCAGCATTATAAAAGACACCAGATAAAAATGGCTGAGGAAATTGCAATAAAATTTACTCAATCGAACTACTGTTAACTCAATAAGCACTTGAGGCTTCAATATAATTATGAATTCCGCCGAAGCCGCTTTGATCATCCCCGTCATCGAAATTATACATGCGGTTAATCGAAACTCAGATAAAACCCATCATATACATTTATAGACCAAACACACACTGCTATGCCATGCCGCATGCGAAGCGAGTGTTTATGGTCGTATAAACATTATAAACAAGCGAGTAAATACTAGAAAGACACTATCTACATATAGGGTATCCCAAGCAATTGTCAGTTTTTTTTTTATTTTAGAAAACAAGCTGGTTACCACCTCAATATCACCTTTCCTATATAATTAAAACGTCTGTCAAATTCGTACGCATGCCACAATGTGAAGACATTTTTTTGTTTGCCCTCATTAGTTGCGAACGTGTCTATTCTTTCAAAAATCAGCAAGACATCTTGATGAATGCACTGCATAGAAAGAAAGGAGTCTATAGGAACTACCCTGCCGAGACGAAATACCACCCTCGTTGCGGAGAGAATCCTTTCAATGCAACACCAGCATATTTGGTGACGAAACAAAGGCTCATCCTGGTCTTGTTGTCATTTGTTTGTACAAGAAATCTGCATGCATTTTAGTTTTTAGGAGCTACCAAGGGCACACTGCTGCACACTGTCTGTCTCACTTACCTCATACCTGTGCTGCCAACAACGACGATGCCTAATGCCTATATAGAGAGATTTTTAGGGAATGTTTATGTTGATGTGTAGCTTGATAAGGATATGCATCACCCTTAATTGTTTGGTAAAACACAAATTGCACTCACCCCCTGGTGTGAAATGGCATTTGACCCATGGGTAGTAATGGTTCTGATGCTGGTCCACCATCAGAATCATGACATCACGTCCGGACAGATCCCATTAGAATTTTCGAAAGGACAATACTCGCTGCTGGAAAACCTACAGCACGCATTGTTCATCATTCCGCCTTCTTAACTATTTGAAATTCAAATGGTAAGCCACAGTGTGGGTGCAGCAGTTTCTTCCTTTTTTTTCTGATGTTTTTATACTTGAAAGATAGGAGTGACACTACTGCTGTGAACATTATTAAAGAATCCTCCTGGATTTGCATAAAAATCCAACAAAATAATTTCACCAATATATCGCGCTCTTAAGAACTATAGGGGTGTGTGTGTTTCGTATGCAACCCTTTTAATCCTAAGTGATTTTTTTAAATAATTTTAAATGTAAATCTTTACGAGTGGTAAAAGAAAAGGTATTTAAAGTCTGAAAATTATAATTATACAAACTGCATTTTAGTTAGGTAGATGTATAGTTATAGTTTTTTTTTTGTCAATTTTGGTGCTCTACAAAAAAATTTCCGTTTTAAAAATAAGTCTATAATATACTAGTCTAGCAATACCTAACTTAAAACGGTTCTTACCACCAACTATTTCACAAATGAAAAAAATGTATTCGAAGACTTCTTGATACCATAGAATAATGTACCATTAAGTATTTATTTTTTTCTGATAAGAGAACTATTGGCTGTACAGGGTTCCACTTATGCTTAAATTAAAACAGTAAAAAATTGACAAGTTTTGAAGTGCTGTATTTCGAAAACTATTTAACATACAGAGCTACGGTTGTGCTTCAATAATAGCAAGTTTAGTGTATAACAGGTAACTTTTTCTAGGGTGCACCTTTTAAAGAAAATTTACGAGGGGTTTCAAAGCTGCAAACTTGATTAAACACTTCTGGTATTTATCCTTAAAACTTTCTAAAGATTAAATATAAAGCCTAAATCACATTCTCAAAACTATCCGCATTTTCAAAGACGTGTTAGCAATTTAAGATAAAATCCTAAACAGGGTGTCTTCACCACAGTATAAAATAAAAGGTACATAGGTTTTGTTAAATCCAAGGTCAAAAATTTGTCCCAGGCACAACTTTTTCAAACCAAAAAATATTGAAAGATATTTTTAACTTCCACTATGAAGCAAACAGCGTAAAATAATTATTGTTACTTAAGATTTATATAAATAAATAATATCATATAATTACCTTCCATAAGTCTAGGACTGTCAAAATGAAATCAAATATTTATATAGGTATCTTGTACCTTCTTTCTTATTCTTGTTAACATCTGTCAAGATATAAAATTAATATATACTTGTATGATTTCGAGGTTATAATCAAAACTAACACTACGATAATGGAGAAGTCGGAAAAATTGGGTTTCGTTATTCCCTTTGTCGCGTCGGTCGGTATGTGCGTCCGTGGATGCCACTGTTATTTGAGTTAAAACTTAAACGGGTGGACCGATTTGCTTTTAATTTGGTACAAAGAAATTTGAATTATTCATTTAAGGGCCCTACACACGATCAATGTTACCTGACAATATTACGTGAACGAGTCTCGATTCAGGTAAAATTGATCGTTAGTAGGCACTTCAATGTTCGTTACAAGTAAAATTGATACATTGATGAAACACAAAATTATTTTGATTTTCTTCAATTTTCATTGACAAAATGTTTGATTTACTGAACTACACTAACAAATTCCCTAAAAAAATTGTCAATGTTCATTGATACGTGTAAAGGCTTTTTGTTCAATCAATTTCACCTGACGAAAAAAATGTCAATATTACCTGACGAGCAACATTGATGATGTGTATAGGACCCTTTAGCTCATCTAAAACGGAGTAGCTGGCAAACAACGATTTCTTTTTTTTTTTTTTTAATTTTCTCGAAAACGGTTTGATTGAACTTCGTGTAAGTAATGACCAAAATAATCGTTAGAAAACTGCGTTTCAGGTTTTTGCTAAAAATAGGGCACTGAAGTTTTTTGAGAAAATTGCATAATTTTAATTGATCGATTTTGTTTTTATTTTTTAATCTTATTCCTTCTTTTAAGTTCAAACAGATAATATTGCAATTACTTAAACATTTTGAAAATATTTTATAAATGTATTATGTTATTATTGGATAACAAAACAAGAAAGTAGCATTTTAGGTAGCAGTCATTTCGAGCTTTTTTAAACTGGCGCTAGACCAAATTAAAAAATGCACGTCTTCATGTCAAAGTTCTTTGGTTTCTTAGCTGACACACTTATTTTATATATTAATTATCATTTATTTTAGTACTTTTGAATTTTGTATAGTCTTTAAGTATATAGTTTAAGTCTTTAAACTATTTTTCGACTTAATTGCCCATGTTCAGCATTTCAAATGAAATCGAATTGAAATCGCATTTCAATTTCACGTGAATTGAAATTCCATGTTCTACAATATGTTCGTTTTCGAAAATTTGGCAATTAGTTCGAACTGTCAAAATTCAAGGTGACCCCATTTTAAATTGTTTTTTTAAAGTGAATATGGATTCTTTAAAACATTGGCATTTATAAGGGAAAAAAAAAGAAGAAAAAATTAGGTGATCAATTTTGTCAGAAAAATCTAATATATTAGATTTGCTCGACGGCTTAAGTATACCTAAATATGAATGGTTCGGATGAATTTTGTATTTTTTTCGTGTGTTCTTATTTTTCCTACGTATGTTAATAATAATAAACAAGTACAAATACAAAAATATTAAAGATGAATTTGTTTTTTTTTTGCTATTTCCGTTCGAAACTCAACATAAGAGTCGAATTTAAACGTCCATGTTGGAAACTTTTATTGATTATTTCTGTTCAACGTGAAAACAAAAGAATATTATTAACAACCAAAACTATGACTTTCAAATTATTTATGTGGGTATGTTGTTCATAAAAAAAATTTCAAGTTATTCTATTGTATGCCAAGCATATGGCGAAAATTGATCAAAAAAACGAAAAGAAAAGTTGCACATGGACGGATTTATATTTTAAAATGCAAGATTAATTTTAAGACAGCCATTATTTACTACACAACATTACGATATAGTATTTAAAATTTTCCAGAATTTTAGATTTACAGAATTTTGACATACAGTATAATGGAATACAGAATTACGTTCATACAGAATTTTCAATTCATTTGCAGAATTTCGGAATACAGAATAACGACTCCGGCTTTTAACTCTATATATCAAACGTCAAAAATAAACAAACAAAAAGATGAAATTCAAAATTCTCAGCGCGAGTGATTTGATTTCGGTGTTTTTTTTAATAAAAACAAAATAGAAATGTCCTTTGATTTTAATATTGATGAAGATTTTGATATTCTTCTGCGATATGGGCATGGTGCAACCCATTAGAAAACAAATGCGCCAACGGACGGTTATTTTTATGAGAGGTATCGATTCAATAAAGAAACAGCTCAATTTATTATATTGCTTTGATAAATATTTAAGATCAACCATCAAATAGAGCCTGCCAATATCTTAGCAGCGACGAAATTTTTTGCGAAGCATTTCCTCTTATCATTCTGATCTGACCAGTTTTGTCCCCTTGGCCTTTTCAAATTTTCTTTTCCATTCATCTGAAAGTAATATATTTTGGTAGGTATTATCGATGTTGTTAAAGTTTTATTTTTTATATCAAAAACATGTTTATAAACTATCTTATCTTGTTTATATTTTTCTTTAATATTTTTTTTTACAGCTGCTTGCTCTTTCGCGGTCAGCGGTGGAAACTGAGGGTATATACAGAAAAGAATGCTGCCTATTTTCAATACCTTGAAAATACGTTAAAGTCACAAAAACTCAAATTAATTTCGTTATAAAATAAAAAAACTGAAGTAAGGTTGGAAATTGGTTATATTCCGGGATAAAAACATAATCGAATTGAATTAAAAATATTGTGTGTATTACAGTGGCGTAGAGTACCAGTGGCGAGGAGGGCACAGGCCCTGGACGGCACTTTGCTTGGGGCGGCAATTTTCCAAAATATTAATCAATACAGATGTTAGTGTACAAAATTATTGTATCCGGGAGGCAGTTTGGTAGGGGGCGGTAAAATTTTCATAATATTTATTAAAACAGGCGTTAGTGTTAAAGATTTTTCTGTGTTCTGTTCTTATATTTTATTTTCATTTGGACACATTTTTCTTTAAATGGATACCTACATTTTATCAGTCCAAAGAAATTATTTAAAAGTTTTCGAGCGGTAACACAGCTTCACATTCAATAATTGCAATTTTCCTTCAATTTTAAGAAAAAAAAAATAAATATACTTCGTCACTTTTGAGATCTACTCATTTTCTTTCCACACTAAAAAATTCAAAATTTCTTTAGCCAAACCAAAATATATGTACTGTAAAAATGACAGAACTGTCTTATTATATTTTGCAACTAACTCGGATAGAATGTCTGAACTGAATGTGAATTCGATTCTGAAACGAATAGAATTTATGTGATGTGTTTTAAAATATTTTGTTAAAAATACCGTTTTTGAAAACTTGAAATTTTCCTTTTCTATTCGGGAAATTTTCGACTCAGTTCAATTTTTTTAAAAGTCTGCTCCAAAATGTTAGTACGTACTGAGCTTCAAACCCTTTTTGAGAGTTTTGAGAGTGATGGCTAGTTGTACAATAGTCGTTCAGCCTCGGTTCAAGATTTTAACTCACTGATTTCGGCGGATTAACTAACGTTCAACGCTGGTTCAAGTATGTAATTGGTTAATATTACACACTTGAACAGAAAACCACTGTTGAAATTCAATCAGAAAAAGAGTTGCTATATAGGGGCGGCGAAAAATTATTTTGCCCCGGGCGGGAAAAACCCACGCTACGCCACTGGTGTATTAAAATATAATTTCCATCGAAGACAAACAACACAGTGAACTGTTTTTTAACTTTATTGAAATAAATCAAACAAAAACTTCTTCACAAGGAATCTTTACATAAAAACATTTTTTAGCCACTTTTTATCTCAAAGACCAAAACTATAGAACAATAAAGTACAACGAAATTTTCCAAAATCAAAATTGTTAAAGTCGTTTTCGATTAAAAATTCGATTTTCCTTATTGATTAATGAATATACATATCGCACGTATCCATTATTCTTAGGGATTGGCAGTCCAATTTGGAAAACGGCGGAAATTATTACGGGTATTCGCTTTTTTGTTGATACTTTTTAATTCACAAACCAAGGTACCTAGGTATGTATAAAAACCTTTTTTTTACATCACTGAGTCTCATTGATGAAGTAAGTCCAACCTTTATATTGAAAATACTAAAAATTAAACTGGAAATAATTACGTAGCTTACTATTTTTCCTAAATCAGACTAATAATACCTATACCTAAATGTTGAAGATCCGGTGATCAGAGCTCAAGGTATATTGGATTTTTTTCTGAAGACTTGGAACAGAGTTTTAATGACATCATCGTGGCAAATAATTTTCGAAATACAGTTTTGAGAAAATCGCATCATGGCATCGATTTTTTTAGGAGTGCGTGTATGTGTAACCAAAATGTGAGTTCGAGGGTTTTTTTCATATTCCATTGGAATTAAAAAGTAAACAGTTCGAAAATCCAATCGAAAAGTAAGTGAATTACTCGTTGATGCATCTAGGTATACATAAGGTGGATTGTCTAATAAACATGAATTAAATTCAATTTTGTTAAGATTTCTTACTTAACTCACTGATTAAAGATAATTCATGTGTCATTTCAGTTTTGTATTAAAGATTTAAGAGTTTTATTTTTCAAAATGGGAGGTTTAACAACAGCATGTCCGTATTTTATACAGTACAAAATATACCTTTGCAATTGTGTGACCCTCAACTACTGAACGCTGAAGCAAGGTCAGGTTGATTACGATAGTTGGAATTGACATAATTGTCGATTTAATTAGGCCAGGGCGGCAAGATACCTTAATACGCCACTGACTGGATCTTATCAGCTAGGTTATTGTATTCCAAAACCAAAGCGTAGGTACCTATGTATGTACATGTACAGCGTAAAAGTACTTACCTTTATATATCATTTAACCACAATGGTAAATTGCAAAGACGTAGATTACTACAGATACCTTCATATTTTCGTATCTGTATCTTTCAGCAGCAACAAAAATACAAAAAAAAATCATAAAACCCGAATCAAATGTGTGTTATCGGAGAATAATTTTTTTTATGATTACACACCTTCATTGCCGTCTCAGTCTCAGGTCTGACGATCAAAAAACATAGCTTCCGCTGCCGTCCGTCGCATAGTCGGTCGTTGTTATAATATATCGTCGTCATATCTCGTATCTATAACACACCTCGTATCTACAACCTTAAAGCAAATTAAACAAACTAGGTATTTTCTGTTATTTTTGCATTTCTCTTTTTTATTTTCTGACATTCATCTGATGTTTTTGTACCCGCAATGTGCCGTTCCAAACGGTAAACACAAAGTCTAGGTACTTCAATAAAACGGGATGGGAGCCATAATTATTAGATATAATGATAATAATAATAATAATTTACTACAATTTTTATTTTTGTATTTGCTTACGAGCTAGGTATGTGGGCTTAATAATTTGTTACTACTTAAATCTAAAGGTTCTAGCTAAATCAGTCTTGGCGAGCTCTGTGGGGGGAGTGCTCCACCATTAATTAAGGTACTATAATTATAATAAACAAGTTGCTATAAATCTAAAACAGCTATAATCGCATATAATACTCGTTATAAAAACTTTGGCATAATTGTGTGTCGAATTATTTTTGTTGTCGTCGCTATATAATTCAGGTGGAAGAGTTCTGGGGCGTCTTGGAACGTTCCATCATACGGCCTGACGCCTGCATAGTGCGAACTCATTGGCATATTAATGAACCAAACAACAGGAACAATGAGGTCACTGGAAGCTTTGGTTTCGGATTTGAAGCCTTCTTTGTCTTCCGGCTTAAGCGGGAAGACCACCACGCTAAGGCTTTATCTCTTCATGATTTCGTCAATTGTGAAGCCGAGCGCCCTCTTTGGCGGATGAATGGTGGTCTTCTGTGAGAGGTCGAGCACCGGCGAAGGAACTTTGGTGTCCACTTGGATTTGTGTTTCTTGTTCGGGCATGCTGTGACTTTGCATGTGGGTCTTGAGGTTGGCTCTTTGGTTGAAAGTGCGATTGCAAATGGGGCACTTGTGGGGTGCCTCTTCGAGGTGGGTGACTTTATGGACGGCGAGGGTGCGTGACTGGCAGAATCCCTTGCCGCATTTGGTGCACTTGAAGGGCTTCTCTTTGGAATGGATGTACCTGTGATCGCGGAGATGGTCCTGGCGGCGGAAAGCCTTACCGCAGATGTCGCAAGAGTAGGGCCTCTCGTCGGTGTGCGTCCGCTCGTGGATGAGTAGATTGTAGGACTTTGTGAAGTGACGATTACAGTATTTGCAAATGAACTGCTTCTTTGGTCTGGTTCCATTAGGTCCAGCGATTTTCATTGGAGGCATGCCTCCCATCACTCGGGCAGCTGGGTGCATGCGTTGCATGTCCGGATAGGGTCGAATGTGCAAATGCTGGTGCTGGTACAGAGCAGCGCTGCGAATCCATTGGTTCATCAGCAAAGCCTGGTGCTGTGCGGCTTCCATGCTGACCCCACTTGGAGCCTGGTTATACACCATGGAAGGGTAACTCTGGTGTTGGTGTTGTTGCTGATGATGTTGGTGATGTTGCGCTTGCTGCATTTGAGCTTGCAGCCACAAGCGGTGCTGTTGCTCCTGCTGAGCCTCGATATTCTGATGCAGCGGCACTGGAACGCTATGATAGTGCATGGGGTGCTGTACCGACTGCATCTGTGGATGTTGTTGGTGTTGCTGCTGTTGGAGCTGTTGCTGGTGATGATGATGTTGTCGCATTTGCTCCATTTCGTACAGCGGACTGTGTTGGATCTTTCGAATGCGATCTTCCGTCGGCGTATGTGGCGGCGTTAAAATCGGTGAAATGCTCGAAGAGCGTTCCTCTTTGATTGTGATGTACTCCGGGGAGAAATCTATATACAAACGAAGAAAATTTTCTTTAGTCACTGGTTAACATTTTGGCACATTTTTTCAGAACTTACCTTGATCTCGAATATGAATTTCGTCGACTGTGATGTTGCTAATTGGTGAGGCAGATGCAGATGACATAATTAATTTTTTAATGCGTGTATATGATGGGTTTGATTTTTCGAATACACGTAAACACTGATTTAATATTGTTTCTTCACTTTTCACTTAAAATGTTCGTGTATATATTTTCTCTTTATAACAAACGTTCCCAACGAACTCAGATGTACAACTGAAACTGTATTCCAAAAATGATGGCAGAACAACCCTCGAACGAAGCAGAGTGTACAAATGTAAAAACAAAAAAGTATCTATCTGTGGTTAAAGTATCTCTGAAGTAGAATTCTCCTCGCACTCTTCGTCTGATACCGTGAATATGGACTAAATGAAAAACGTGTCTTGCCGCTGTCGTATCTTGCTCAGTAATAACTACTTATCGGCAGTTGCGGACCCGTTTAAAGGCACTCAGCTAACGGTGGTGGGGGTTGTTGGTGTGCCCTGGCGTGAGTGTGTGCGAGGGCTAACAAACGGTTTCAGTAAAGATGGTGACTGGGATCCGCCTACCTGAGTGCAAACAATGAGACGATTCGAGCTGGGATTGGCCAGCGCTGCCTGCTGGATGGTAAGTCAGTGGAAACTGTTGGGCTCCTGGATCGACAACTGAACCGGGTGGCAGCGCATAATACACACGCTTTAGCTACATCAGCTCTTCACAGCGTCGACGACAAATAAAATGTGTGTGTGAGTTTTATAGGGGTTGACTTGATGGTTGACGTTGGCTGACAATGAAGAAGATGCGCGTTTTGTTTTTATTCTGGGAGTTTGGTGGCTGGCTTGGCTGCATCTTCAACCCTCTTTCCTAGATATGTATAAAGCCTTTGCGGTTAGATATACCTAGTGAATTTTTTTTTTTCTTGATGATTGTTTTTTGTTTGTTTTATGTTATCCTTGTTAATTCCACGTGTCGCTCCTTAGGAAGACGTAAAAATAGCTGCTGACGTCTTGCTGTTTTATGTGTTGCTTTGTTCTAAGGGATGAATTTAGATAGATATATTATACATTTTGCATTTTTCAATTGATATTGGGTGTTATAGGGTATAAACATCTGGTGGAGGGTTGATATTAGATATGTCTGATTTATCCTCGATTTACTAGAAAAGCAGGTGGTAAATGATGGTAAATTATGAACAAGGATAGCAATAATTGGTCAATATCAAAATATCTACCTATACCTTTATTGCTATGACATCACAAAACATAGAACATGTATACCTATTTATCCTTCAATAATGTGTTTTAATTTTTAATTGGGGTCTGTCGCCAGGATATTGTAGGTATGTAGTATGACGAAAAAAAAAACATGGTAGGACATCAGAAGCTAAACGAAATTATAACTTTCCAAATTCAGGAATAGGCTGAATCAATCAATCGATCTATATGTACCTATACGTTTATATAGATATCTACGTATAGAAAATTATCTAAAAATAGATTTTTTTATAAAACGTAAAATACATAGGTACATAAACCTGAAATCTGTCTGGCAAACAATATTTATTAGGTTGTATAGCAATTAAATCGTATATTTAAGGGGCGTTTACCGATAAATATACATAAATAAGTCAAAAGAGTTATGGATTATTTGGTGGCAATAATTGTTGAACTTTATTTGTATCAATCAATTTTTAAAATTCCAGATATTTGAAAAATTTCAGGTAAGTTGTTAAGAAAGTCCAAAACTATCTAATATTTAACATCATCTATAGAGTAGAATTTATGAAACTGTAACCTTTCTACAGTAGATATAGGTAGATACCTACCTAAGTCAGAACTATACAAAATATCAATCTAACTTTCTGCAATATTTATAGGCAGGTATACAGATTTTTTCTTAATTCTAATATTGATTGTTCCAAAATTTAAT
This sequence comes from Epistrophe grossulariae, assembly GCA_929447395.1. NCBI lineage: Eukaryota > Metazoa > Arthropoda > Insecta > Diptera > Syrphidae > Epistrophe > Epistrophe grossulariae. The sequence continues at coordinate 2,706,101 of OV839566.1, forward strand.
TTTCCTTTTTAATTCTGCATTCAAAAATTCGTTAAGTAAAATTTGGTACTAAATTATCTATGCCTAAAATGTTTTTATTTAATTATGTATTCCTAGGTTCATATCAGTTATCAATTATCAATTATGTTATTATCTATCAACATTCTGGATTGCAATGCATTTCAAAATATAATACTTAATTTTTATAAATATATTTTTTTTTTTCATAGTTTATTTATTAAATTAATAACAAAATATATCTAAAATACTATTTAATAAAGCATATACATATGTACATAGTTTGAATAATTCAAAATAAAATAGCTAAATTAAATTAACATTTTGAAACGTGAATTAATAATCGGTATCATTCAGTAGCGCAAAAGTCGCTAGAGGCGAATGATCCTTCTTAAATAAAATTTACCTTTATAAGAATGTGTGTGGGGATAAATTGAAAATAAAGCAAAAGTTTAAAGGAATTTAGATAAGCAAAAAAAAGAATATACGATTTTTTTGTTATTATATTACTAATACAGGTATTGAACTAATTAGAGCAAAGTAATAATTTGACTGTAGAATTATCCAGACCAAAAAGCCAAGTTTTTACTTTTCTTAAGAACAATATTAAGACTCTTAATGTTTTTATTTCATGTGGCAATTTATTAAAAAAACTGTACCTTCCTAAGTTTATACAAAATTTATTAAAAATTCTAAATATTACTTTGAACTTTTTAAATATGAAAATCGAAAGTTTTTAATCAAAATTTTGGAATACAGAATTTGGAGAATATGTTTGTATTTTGTAGGTTTACAAAATTGTATTCGATATGAACACTATATTTTGGTCTTCTGTATATGTAGGCTTATATTTTTCAATCATACCTACTAGGTTTATATTTTCTGATCTTAAATCCCAAAATTATTATAGAAAAATCTTTTTGATAATTCATAAAGATTTTCTTATATTTATAACTTTGAAGGCTATTAGTTTTTATTTAACTTAAAGTTTTAAATTAAATAAAATATAAAACTAATAATGAATAACCCAAAAGTTGAAAAAAAGAACCTATATTTTCTTAAAAAATAGGAAAAACAAAAAAAATTGGCCTATTCCAAGTGACATTATAACCAACTGAGCATGACATAAATGCAAGGGAAATATGTGTGGAAAGCGTAAAGTTCAGCTGAGGCACCTAATGCAAAAAACTATTTTGTTGTGATTATTTTGTATCCTTCTTTTAGTGTGAAATTTTTATTTTTAATATGCGTTACCTTCTTTAATTTAAATTTTTCTAATGATCTAAAAAATGGTTTCAAAGACTCTTTTCAAAAAAAAAATTAAATAAAATTCTTTTTTATGAAGCAAAGTTGAATTTTACTATGTCCATTCACCATTCGAAGAATGATGATTAGATAACCATTAATGTACTTAAATAATCTACCTATGAAATTGTTGCAATTAGAATGTCGTTTTGTTACAGCTTGTTTTTGTTTACTTATTTATTTAACATAACTAAATTGCTAGTTTACAAAAAAATTTGTTATGCACTAAAACAATTTCATTAAAATATTTAAAAACTTAACACACCTAAATTTATGACAGTTCTTTCAACAAAAAAAAAAGACAGATTTCTTAAGAGTTTGTGCGATATTAAAAAATTAAAATTAGGGCTTTCGAGGTTTTTTACTTAAATGCGTTTAAATATCTGCAAAGTGGGTTTGTCTTTTATTTATATACAAAATGTCAAAATTTTATCTGGTTTCACATTAAAATTGTTTTAGTGTCAAGCTAATTTTCCTATAATTTTGCGCCATTGAATTTAAGGTGTTTAGAACTTTTATGAAAATATGTATGTACATATATTATTAAATTATTAAATTTGTATGCAATGATTTTTGAGAAAATAGTTTACTTTCCATACAATAAATTTTTACTCAAAAAATCATATTCCACTCGGAACACTCTTAACCTTCATTTGTTTCGGATATTCAAACAAATTCCATCAAAACGATAAGATCCACACCTACCTGGCCGTTTTGAAAATTTTTTAACGATGCGATTTTATAAAAAGAATCAAAACAAAAAAAAATATAAAAACACAAATACGAACACAAGTAGGTACTAGGAATTTATATGTATTTATGTTTTTTACTACCGAAGAATATTTAATTTAAAAATACATGCCCTATATAATAGAGCAATATAATCTCGAGGCTTCTTAAGTGTAACATTTTCTTATTTTGTTTTTTTTTCTTACAATTTTCCGCGAAAAAAAATAGATGCCCTAAAAAATTTGAATTTCGTTTTTTGTATGTTATTTTATTTTTATTGCAGGCTCAACCTTGGCTATTTGTTCCAATTTTTATGGTAAAATGGTTCATATTTTATGAGTTTGCATGACAGATTTTTAGTCATAAAAAAAACACTCAATAGAAGTCATAATAAAATTATATGAAGTTATATTGGTTGAATGTGTTTATGTATAAGTATAACCAAAGGAAAAATTAATATTTCAAAAATACAGGAATCAGTCGCATGAAGTTGTTCCTATAGAAAAATAGAAATATCTGGAGTAATAGTTTGTGAAAAAATTGAAAAGTGGATAATGCAAACACGCTTAGTATAAATTCTCAGAAAGTAGAAAAAATTTCAAAAATTAAAGTTGTAATTTAAATTTAAGGAGTTTAAGTAAAAAGCGTTTTTTAAATCCAATGTTGAACATGTTAAGACTTGAATCGAAATTGAGGTGATTAGCGTCAAAACGGCCTAACCCACATTTAAAAAAAAAATTAACTGAATAAGCAGATCAAACCACAGTCAAATAATTTATATCATAAAAAAAAAACCGAAGACCTATTTGGAATGGTTGTTTTTATTATTGCGGACCGATATTTGCACTCAATAAAAACATCTAAAAGGTTACAACAAGAATAACAATCTTTACTTTACTTTTAATGAAAATTAAAAAAAAAAACTTTGTTTAAAATAAGCTTTTCTCAATTATCTCAGTTAGAAAATTTTAGGGTTAGTCTGTTTTGGTGCTGAGCACCTCATTGAGCTTGATTGAGAATCAAAATATGAGCCATAAAACTACAAAACAAAGAACGAATATACAATTACATTCAGAAAAAATACAATAATATATAAAACTGCATACTTTATAAGAATTAATTATTCTTCAATTATAATTGAAAAAAAATATTAAAATTTCTACATGTTAAGCAAGTTTATATAAATAGATACAAACAGGATTTCTCAACAAAACTTCTCAGTTTTTGTGTCAAAAACTTTGGATCAATTTTTGGCGGAACAAAATTAGTAAGGACTCAAATATATAGTGACCAAATGTAAAAAAAATGTTTGTTTCGTTTGTGGGAAAGGAATTTTTGTTTTTTTGCAAAGGTACGTAGCTCCAGCTTAAAAATCAATTTTTTTTCTCACTGTACAATCAAAAATTTAGTGCAAAAAATAATTGTTCAGAAAATTAATACAGAATTTAAAGAATTTGTAGTTCTTGAATTGTGTCAAAATTAAAATGGATGAATGTTTGGTAGCAAAGAAAAGAATCCATTTTATTTGATTCAATTCATTCACTTGAAATAAAAAAAAAAAAACGTTATTTACTGTGACATATTATACATATTTTACAAAACGCTCCTATATATTAAAGTTAAAGAGGGATTTTTTAGATTTTTTTGTTTGGAGAGACAAATTGGAGTTAAATTTAGCGCATGGCGCGGTGGCATAAAATATTCAATATGGCACGCTTTTCATTTCCATTATTTATATTAAGGGGCCAGTAATAGCTTTCATTGAAACTCATCTATGAAAAATTTAATTTCCTATTTTGAGACACTTTGAAAGCAAAATCAGAGAATATTTTGATGCCAATAAAAAGGTGATGACTTAATTATTAATTTTAGTCAAAAAAATTTTCATTTGGCCAAACCTTACAAATCAAATGAATTTATTTATTTCAATGATTGAACTACCTTATAATTGATCTTTGAAAACTTAGAAATCGTTTTTTTGTGAAAGGTGGGCCAAAATGAAATATTTTTTTGACTAGAAACAATAATCGAGTCATCAGTTTTTTATTGGCATCAAAATAATCACTGATATTGCTTTTTTGGGCCTCAAAACTGAAAACTAAAATTTTCAATGATGAATTTCAATGAAAGCTATAACTGGCACCTAAAATAAAGCGAATTTAGATGAAATTTAATGAAAATTACATTAAACGGCGAAAAATTTAAACTATTAATTTTTTTCGAAAATACAAGAATAGAGCATTGAATTTGTTGTTGTTATATAAATTGTTGTTGTTACGGCGTTTCAGAAAATGTGGCACGCCAATTTCTTTTTGGGTGGGAATGCTGCTAGGCTTACTAGACAAAATTCTGTCAGTGTAGGTAATAACCATAAATTCGAACTCAAATCATTGGAACGATTTATTCTACTTGTGTGAAATAATAAACAGCAGGCACGAAAAATGAATTTGCATCAGGAAAATATTGAAATACATTTTTAACATAAAATTACTGTTCATTTGAAAGTTTTATTTCCCCACTTTTATATTAAAATATTAAATATCTAAATTTTGATCAGATTTGACTATATATTTCAAAACTTTCCTAAGCAAGTGTATGAACTTAATTGTCGATTTAAAATAATTCCATAAAAACCTGCCTTAAAATTTGAAAGGAACAATCAAAGAAATGATAAATTTACTTTATTTTTCATAGAAATTTTTGCAGTATAGGTAATAATGCACACATATGCGCACATTCTGATAATACTCTAGAATGCTCTTTATATTTATTAATAAGAAAGGTGAGGCAGATTTCGAATAAAATGTTTTAACTTTAATTTACCGCCTTTTATGACGGCTGATCAAGCTTTAAAGATAATATCTCCGCCGAACACACCTCTTCCTATAAAAATACAGTTTGCCGCATTCTAATAAAAAAAACAAGCAAAACAAGACTGATTGCAGATCCAATTTTGATATTCCCATTGTTGCTGATCAAAGTGGTAATAAGATACAAGCCGCCATAATTAAGGAGGCCCAACCTGCATGGTCTGGGTTGGGGGTTCTTATCAGTGTGTCAAACAGGTGACAGTAAAAAGTAGTTTTACCCGCGTAAATGGAAGTACTAATTAATGTCATTCGCGACATCTTCAAACGGGCCGCCATATCATTGCGTATCAGTGAGAAAAAGATACTATACTATAGAGTATACTATTTCCGCGAGAGAAAATCTTTTCATTTAAATTATATGATACCTATATGCTAAATCGCATACGTTCTTAGCGTCAATAAAAATTACCTTCAAATTAATGCGAGTGCGTGGAAAAAAACATCAGCAGGAGATTACGGAAGGAAATTACGAATAGATATATAATTCTATATGGGTATTGGGTAATCCCTTGCAGATGCGCACACGCACGGGAATTTTTCATTCGTGATTCAGTAGTGACAAACAAAAATCTAAATAAATGCTTGAAAAACCAATCACATTTGGATGGTGTTGAAATAACAAATTTTATAATAAACATCTTACGCCATTTAAAATTGGACACAGGTTTTTTTTTTTGACACTTGAACAAATTCTATCTGCAAAGTAACACCTCCAAATCTCACATGTGGTGTGCAAAGTGGATGTGGGAATTTAAGGAAAAAATTCCTTCATCCATATGTACCTACCTTTAGAATTCAAGTGGAAACGAGTGTAGAAAATATGTTAAGTGTTTTCGTTGCGGGTGTTTTTTGTTATTCTTCGATAGTTAAGTAGCCAAATAAGCGGTAATTTCACCTGATTGAAAAACCACCTTTAAAACATAACATAATATTGGAAAAATCTGGTCTTTTATTCATGAGAGTTTGTTTGTTGCGCATACAAAGTTTAATCTCAAACATATTTTGAAATTTATTTTAAACGAATTTTTTCTTTCTTCAAAGCGCGATGTATCTGCTACCTATAGAGATTTGTTCCATTTTTCTATGAAAATTATTTTTTGTTTTTATATATTTATTCTACAATTAATATTACAGCTAACAGTTATCAGCACTGCAAGAGCAAAATTAAAAGGTGAAAATAAATATAATATCTCCGTTTTAATTTTATTACAATATTTGAGAATATTTCATTGAAATAAACAATAGAACTTGATAAATTTTCATTATTACCATAATTTGTCGTATGAGTTCTTTGGAATAAAAAGACTCTAGCTCTCATAGACCTAGCGGGAGCATAAATTGGTACTAAAGCAAGAAGTGATGGACATTTAACTTGATTTCTAATAAGCATTACACTATGAATTTTTCTCCTTGAACGTAACGTTACAAATGGCATCTAGCTTCATAACTATAAATTTTTTCAATCCGATCAGAATAATAAACATTATAAACGGGACATCAAATAACATCTGCGTATTCCAAAAGTGATCTGACAAGAGATATAAACAGGGATAATAACACGAAAGGATTTCTAAAGTGTTTTTATGAAACTAGCGAGTTGGCTTTAGGAACCAAATAATCGAACAGACTTTTAAAATATGTAAAGTGGGGAAGTCTTTATTACTTGAAACCTTAAGTCACAGATTCTATTGCATTTAGTTAAATAACAAACTTTTAGATTTTATGAAAATGAAATCGTGTTATATTTTTTGATATTCAATTTAAGCCCATTTATCTGACACCTGTTAGATAGGGAATCAATTTCAAATTGAGTAAGTTGACAATTATCCAAACTTAAATCTTTTAAAAATAGTTCCAGATCGTCCGCATATAATAAGCATTCACAATACTTAAAGACCGATGAATCAATGAAAATTATGAAAAGGAGTGGCCCTAGATGGCTACCTTGTAGGACACCTGATGTAAGTAGGTACACTGAATTTCTTTCGAAGGCGTATCTCCAATCTTAGCTTGTTGTATTCTATAAAATAAATCTGTGGCAAAAAGGAAAAACAGCATAAGTCACTTTTTACAAGTTTTCAGGAGAACAATTTTAATGTTTCTTTTGCGATTACAAATAGGGTAAACAACTTACGGACGAAGTGTTACAGTTCATAAACCGTAAGAGATAAAAGTACGAATAAAATATGACAGTATAGATTTGCATAATGCGCATCAGATACTGTAATAAACTCAATTTCGACATAAGTCGACTTATGCTGTTATTCCTTTTGGCCACAGAAATATGATGATAACCAACGAAGAAAGTGAGAATGAAAACCTAAAATCTCAAGTTAATTTTGAAGTGTTTGGTTGTTCACAGAATCAAAGGCTTTACTAAAGTCAGTGTATACTAAATTTTTAGTGAAGTTAGTAAAGTGCGAAGGGAAATTGGTCAGATTGGTAATGAAAGATCGACTTGCGTATATGGTTTACAAATACCCCTATAATTTTCTACATAATTTTTTTAGAACCTGAATTCATAAATCAGGAAATAAATAAGAAAGTTTCCATTCTTCAATAAAAACACACTTGAGCGACTTGAATATGAAAACTGAAAAGTAAAGAAGTACATATAGAATCACAACAATTTTTAAGCACTGCGGGAAGAATGCCGTCTGGACCAGATCTATAATTAGATTGAAGTGATTTCATCGCGGAATTATCATCTGCACTACTTAACTGGATCGATCCAATATCTATCATACTTATTATGTTTTTTAGCGAACTGTTGTTAAATTCTAAACGAGATGAGACTAAATCGACTCAAAATATTTAGTAAACAATTCGACTATGGAGTCTAAATCCAACGATTCAACACTTCTGAAAAACATAGGGTACATACTTGGAATTAATAAACTACCAAATCACCGAATTCCATATGGATATCGATTTTCTAGATATTTTCTAAGTTGATAAATAATAAATTAATCAGCATACCTATATCGATTACCTTCAATTGACGTTTATTAAATGCGTGTAAGCTAACCCCACGAAGATGCGGTTTTGCGGTTTTTTAGTAAAGAAGTAAACAACAGATTAGTGAATTTTTGGGTGCGTTCAAATTATTTAATTAATTTCTAGATAACTACAGGCAATCAGAAATTACAAACTTGCTTAACCTTTTGTCTCTTATGGTCAACTTTAGAAAAAGGTTAAAACAACTTACGTCAGTGCCTAAGTTGAAGAGACGTGCGCCGATGAAAAATGTTTAAAAATATAAATATGATTTTGAAGTTTAAGTTGGAAGGTTAAACAATTAATTAATTAATGTTTAACAATTTACAGACTGATAGATTTAAAAAAAAAAACAAGAAATATATTTTCCTTCCTCAAATCTTTATCTTAATCTGGTCCCGAATATATAAGAAATAGGTTTTTCGACTTTAATAATAGGTACAAATTCTGAAGTAAAGTATTTAGCTCTTTTCTAAATATACTGTCGTATTTACAATAGTTATCTAACTTTGGACAGCCATCCAAGTAATACTTAGATTAACATTTTTAGTTGATGTTTTAGAGTTATCTTACTTTGACAACGGACAACCTTGGCTAATGTAACATTCCATTTAGTAAAATAAAGCATATTTCCACCTTTTTCAGACTATCAAGACTGTCAAAAATTTAATAAATTCCCCCGACAACTTATGCAGAAAGATTGTAAGAGAGTTACAGAAGTGTTAACAGCAAACCCTTTTTCCTAAAAATATTGACACTTTTTAAAATTTTCAAGGTCAAAAGAAAGGTCAACAGACAGATAAGCTTCATATATGATACAAGTCCGAAAAAATCTAATTTATGTGTATACAACAAAATTAATAACCAAAATATATTGCCCCCAATATTAACTGATATGAGAAATCTAAATATTGTTTCTTATTCCGACACGAAGACGTCATTATAGGAGGTCGAGTCAAAAAATATAAAATCGGTGGGCGTCACCTTACTAATGATATCAGATTAGGCCAGGCACCCATTATAAAACTTTTTTTTATGCTGCGCATACAGTCTTTTATCTTCATTTTTATACCTATATTAATCTATAAAAATGGCAATTTCCCAGAAATGATTGTCACCGCCATGATGACAATAAATAACCACCGGTTCCTCATATACACGTATACCTATATGTGTTTATTCGACCACATAAATTTGGGGTAAAATTATAAAAAAAAACATCAAAGGCCGACGACGACAATGGACACGAAGAAGACAAACCAATAGAAATTCATCCCTTTACGAATTTAAATTCAAACATCAAAATCTATATGTATATACGAGTACGAGACGAACCGTAACCCTTTTATGGTAAACCTAATATGGGCATATCTTCAACTTTAATCCTTTGTCAGGTAAAATGTGCGTATGTTTTGTAAACAAATCAGAACAAATTCACCACAAATGAGTGCGCCCTCCAATTTTTATTTAGCTATATATATTGAGTGTATCCAGAGATGAAAGGATTAATATAATGATTTGTCAAAATGGTTAACCCTTTTTCAAAATACTCGAAATAAATTCAAGACGAAGATGCTATCGCGCATACACATTTTGCTGACCTAGAAATTGTTCGCTGCCAAAAAGGGTGTGTGTGTCTAATCAAGTAGAATTTGCAAGGATTATAAAAATGACCATAAATAGGTTCGTCAATATTTGCAAATGTTGTTTCCCAACAAAATAAATAATCTTGTGATTTGCATTTCAAGGTTAACTATATATTATGGCAATTTCATAGAATTCGATAAAATCTTCTTACCAGATCTCTAAATATATATACGAGGACGAGGAAGCGTCACCAAGAATTTGAATATAATAAAATGACGAAAGGATGCAAATTTCACGAAGACAAACCTGTTAATTTATGTCAGGCAGCAATTGCTCTTATTGTTTGGATACTACTGGCCTAAAGGGGTGTACCGTTGACAATGGTAATTGGCAAAATATTTTCTTTAACATTTTATTGTCCTCACATGGTGTTTGTATCTTTATACCTGTGTTATAGGTACCTGATTGAGATTTTCGGTCTGATGCAAATTTCTTCATAAAACCTTTTTTTTTGGTGTTAGAAATTATATTTATCCTGAAATACCTGAACCACTGTTTACTTGTAAAATAATTGAAATAGTCGCTCTTACACCCTTTGATTTGGCAAAAGTTTGGCGTTGTATATTTGCAATCCAAACACCCCTTTTATATGGTTGCAATAAAATTAATAAAATACATAGGTAAGTTGAAGTTGTTTTGGGCGAGGCCGTTTCTGCCTTCTTGACAAATATTTACGTGTATATCTATATGTAATTGACTTTCTATCTTTATGGTGTACATTTTATAGTTTCTGCAGTAATTTTGCAAAAAAATCAGAGTTTCCTGAAATTGAAACCTAGAAGTTGAAGTGACCTTGAGTTTGTTATGTTTAAGAATTGAAGTATGGTCGTTTTGCGTGATAATGACTTAACTCTTTCAAGGACTTTACAGATTCTTGAAAGATTTTTTTCGTTGAAGTTATAGAGATAAAGATAACAAAATATTTATTTTACTGTAGGTATGCCTGTATAAGATCACATAAGTGGTCAGGGTCAATTATAAATTATAACTATTATAAAAAAGTGTAATTCAACGTTTTAGGTTAAAGACTATATTCAAAAGGATTTCTGTTTTCATTTAGAATCAGTTTGTATTTTGTTGTCCGAATTGATATTATTATTTTAACAGAAAATTAACCGTCAACTAAATTTTTGTTGATTAAATCATTTCAGTCAGGAATCTGGATTTTTCCCATCACGCTTCATTTCAAGATTTTATGATATATTCACTTAAAAGTGTAAAAATTATTTTAAGACCTCGTTTCGCTATCCGAAAGTTTTAATACTATATATTCCTTATTTTTATTTTATAGAAGAAGTTAATAAGAAAACAAAGATAACTTATATCGTAGATCTGCAATTCAGAGAAAACATCAGGTAGAATTATTTTTCTACGTAATTGATAATGTTGTTAAATATTTAATAAGAAATAAGATTTAGACGTGCATCGTGTTGAATCAACACAAAATAATTGTTAAATCTACATGATACCTTGTTATTTATACCTGAAATAAATATTCGTGTTAAATAAACACAAAAATCTTATAGTTACTGTAAAATTAACTTGGCTTTTATTTAGCACTTGTTATACTGTAATTAATATGACTCAAGATTTAATCAAGCCACTATAGTCGTGTAAAGTTTTCGCGAGAACAAGGATGAATTAATGACGACGGTGGTAATTTTAACAATGCCCTTCTGTGCAGTTTACTTTTACCAGTGCATCTGTTAAACTTACATGAGCATCAGGACGAATCAACATAAGACACTGAAATACTATAGATCACTTGTTGCACCTTTATCTTTTAAGACTGGAAAACTATTTATATTTGACTGCTAAATTTAAAAAATGCACGACTGGGTCGTACGAACTTGCTCTTATGTGCGATCACACTGTGTTTTTAAAGTCTGAATAGATTAGATTTTTTTTTTAAATAAATTAGTTATGGGAGCCTTTATTTTAGTTTAGTTTAAGGCAGTATTTAAATAAATAAATAGTTTAAATAGTATTTACATAAATATATAAACAATAGAGCACCGTGTTGTAAATATGCAAGGAACTTACAGTTTGGACTACAAAATTGTTTAAAAATCAATATAATTAGAAATAAAGTGATAAAAGAACTTCTAAAATTGTTTTGACAACTCTATGTCCACCATCTGATTTCTTTAATAAATTTTAATTTATGAGAAAAAAAATTCAAAAATCGTTCGAGCCGTTTTTATTTTAAATAGTCTTTTATACATAAAATTTTGAAAACATTTTTAAGAAAAAAATTGGTACACCATTTTTTAGTATTAAAATTATTTAAAAATATCGAATTTTCAAAAAATTATTTTGACAATTTTTGTAAAAATCCAAAATTTGTTTTTTTTTTTTGAAAATTTTGATATGGAATATTGTTAAAACTTTTTAGAAGCTTTTGTGTAAAAAATTTCATTAAAATATGTTTATACCAGTTTATGAAATACTCGAAAACAAAAAAAATAGTTCTATGAGAGGGAACGTTGCTAAAAGGTGGAGAAAGGAAGATTAATTTTTTTACAATAAAGTGCTTGATCCTGCTCCAATATTTTTTACCAAAATCGTAGAAGTCGTTTTTGAGAAAAATGAGATTTTCCTTACCGGTTTTTAAAGACTTGTATGGGAGGTACCGTTAGTTTTGGTTATAAGAATAATTTTTCCTTGGAATCTGCTAGTTAATATTAAAAAACTGCTGGGTGCTAAGTTTAATAAAAATCAATCAAATTGCAGCTCTCGAATTATTAAGTTCTCAAACAAAAATTGGAAACTTTTTTTAAGCATCCAAAAAAATTTTTTCAAAATTTTGGTATACAATAATTGAAAACTTTTTGAAACATTCTCCACAAAAAATTGATCAAAATCAGTTAAACCATTTTTAATAAAACAAAAATCAAAAAAAAAGATTCTATGGGAGGTACCAATTATAAAATTTTTTTGGAATTTTTTTTATTAAATGGTAGGTAGCCTTTTTTTCAACGAAAATTACTGAATTTTTTGTTTTAAATTGTGGGCACGTTTTTGAGAACCAACTTTTTGTCGACTTCGCTATCAACGTAATGTCAAGTTTGATCAATTTCTCGAGTTTGATTTTTTTTACGAATCCACAACTTGCCATATAGTATCTACCTACATATGTATCGCAAGTAAAAAAAGGCACGACTATGTCGTACAAACTTGCACTGTCGTAAAAAACTATGATATAAATGTGAAAGGTATATGCATATATACTGCAGTTACAGTCTTTATACTTTATTATATTTGAAAGCATTTGGAAGCATCCAAATCGGTTAAGCCATAAAAAATCCAGATGTTAATATCTCAGAAATTATGAAATTTTCTCAAAAAAAAAAAGGCTTCAAAACCATATTTCTGCCAAGTTTTTGGCAAAAACCTGAAATGCCATTTTGTTACATTCGCTTTGGTCATAATATAAGGAACGAAGTTTAATTGAAATTGTTAGAAGGTTTTGCATTTCTTTTCTACGAAATCACATAGAAACGCTCTGTACCAAATTTGAATCAAATCGGTCGACCCGTATTGACACAGTAGACTTACAGACACACAGACGCCCAGTCCGAAAACTCAATTCTTCGGACTTCTTCATCATCGAAGAAAAAATTTTTATTAGAACCTCGAAATTTGTTTTTACAAGAAAGCAATTAAAAAATCAGTATTTTTTATTTACATAACTTTTTTTTCACGTAATATTTTCTATAAATGCAATTGTTTTGAACGAAAATACTCATATACTCATGGAAAGAGACTCTACATGTACAGATCACTAAAATACTGACAACCCTTAATGTAAATCAATCAGTTTCCAGATTTTCTTTTTACGAAATTTTCCTCTGCGTTTTTGTTTTCCTTTGATTTTTTGTAAGAAATCTCATTCTATGGGAAATATTTTTATTGCACACACAAAAAATCTTAAACGAAAGTGGTTTATATTTTTTTTTTTAAATTTTTTCTGAAGTCTTCAATTACACATCAGATTAGGAAGCCATTTGAAGTCCCCTCCTTGTTTTCATTTAGTGCATCGTTTATCTGTCAGCAATGATTCTATTTCTATGTGGCGTTATTTGGTAAAATATAATAAACAGCGTCCTTATCCTTAAGATACATTTTTCTTTCCCAGAACATTATTGGTGTGTTTGGTTTCACTGCCATCGCAGGTCCTTGAAGAAATATACGTGTGAGATGTACGCTGCACGTAGGCTTGCCTTGACCGTCAACACTTGTTGCCATTATGTAAATTTATTCGAGTGCGCCAATTTGTCTCTCACATTACTCCGTTCGCGCAGGCTTACTCGTATATGTATTTAGATCCAAGCCCGTTCTGGTTCTGATGTCTTCTGTGTGTATAGTGTAAACAAATTTCAAGGGCTTAGTCGGAACGCCTCGGTGGTGTATAGGCTCACAGATTTATGAGATTACGAGGTCGGATATTTTTACAAAATATCCAAACCACTCCTATTACGTTATTTATGAGCGAGTTAATGCTTTGGGTATTTTGCTATAGCGCAGGACTATATGGAATGGAATATGTGTATGACCACTTCTTGTTTGAGTGTCCAATTTCAGTGTGTCACCCTCAATCGTGTTTCGTAGGCGTCTTCCGAAAATGCAATTTAAGAAAATATCTTTTTTTTTCTATAGGTACCTATCTGCGTATGGAGATACTTGAACTATCACACTTGCTTAAGTGGCGCTGAGGGACTCTAGGTCTACGCGTTCCTGGATCGGGTGCGTATTTTTTGTGTGTTATTTTTTTTTTTTGGTTATGTTTGGCCATATGTTGATTTGTGTCCTAAATAATATTCATTATAGTGGGATGCAAGTGTTTAAGGTATTAAATCATTGAATTTATGGGTGTGCGCCGTCATGTCTGTTGGGCAGTTTTTCACACTTTATACATGCATTCCCATCATAAGTTAACCGGACACCATTCTGTAAATGGATTGTTTACTTCGAATTCGTGAATTGGGCTACAGTTCGCAGGAATTTTTTTAAACTAATTTCCTACCATCTTCTTGCAAAGGCGAAATATGTAGTAGAAAATATAGATATGTATACTTAAAAATGTTCTTATTCAGTTTTCGGAATATATGTAGACTTGGTCTGTTTTTAAATATCATATTTTAAATTCAGTATTTAATATAATACACTCAAACTAGGAATTGAGATCACAAATATGTGTAACAGGGTGGATTTTAAATTTTAATGTTTCTTAATCTCTAAATCAAAGTATTAACGAAAATTGCTGATATGCTGGTTAGAAAAAGTAGTAAATCCAAGAAAGAGTAAGAAAACTATTGAATTGTAATTTTATTGAAATATAACTCTGGTTCTCGGGAGGTTTAATTGTTTCTGGTTTTAAGTGTTTCTCTATAAATTGTACTTATTGCACCAATATCGCTTCCATTTTTGTCCACCTTAATCTTGCAGAAAAAGAGGCCTTTCTCCTTGAATGCACTCCCTTTTAAAGCATCCTAAAGCAACTCGGTGGAAGCTCCGAAACGCTATATCAATTTCTTCTTATTTCTTCTTATTCTACACCACGTGGGTTATGTCGAAGCTTCCGACAAACTCATTTCCCATTAATTGGAAAATATAAAAAACATAAGTAATCATATTGCAATATTTTTTAAAAAAATCATATTGCAATGTTTTTTCCCAGAGGAGCTGCAATGTCTGGAAATATAATACTTTTATTTCAAGGCATTGCAATTCTGATGAAATCCAAAATAAAGTATTGTCAAGCGAATAATTGCAACGTAAACATAAAAAAAAATTTTATTTTAAAAATAACAAAAATTGTATTAGTTAGTAGTGATCGAGTGTTCAATAAAGCAAGATTAAAATAAAGTATTTAAATGTTTTTTTTTACTTCTTTTAAAAGATAGAAAAACACAAGTCGTGCTTATTTGTCAATTTCAATTTATATTTGGCCATTCGCTGAGTTTTCAAAATATTGCGTTGTCATTTTGTCACAAAATTTGTCATTTTGTAAAAGTATTAAGTATTAGTGCCATTTACTATCACGCGGGAGGTCTGGTATTCGAATCGAAAAAGCAAAATTGGGTTCTACCTCCTGAGAGGAAGTGACGTATTTACTGCAGTGTATACCTCTTTTCGTCCTGTCTATTCCTGCCGTCTACAATATGCTTAGGTTAGGAGTGTAATTCAATAGGCCCTGTTTCTCCAAGGCCTCCTAAAAATACTGAAAACTTTAAACTTTCCTGCCTCCTTGATTTCTTTCCTGGGAATATGGCTTTCGAGTCAAGCACAGTTGTGAATCAGTAGTCTTTAAAGTCATGACAGACTTCCGTATGCAACTTAACTTAGACAAAGTTGGTCTTTTGTTGTTGTTACATTTTTCAAAGCCATTCGATTGCATTGATCACTCAGTTTTAATTTCAAAATTGAAAAATAACTTTAATTTTGTAAGTAGGTACTATTATAATATTTTTGTTACATACCTATTTCAAAGACAGATTTTTATGGCAGTTAAAACAGATTGCGGTGTTTCAAGGCCACTTACTGTAAATCTAGGAGTTTGTTTTCACTTTTTATCAATGATTTTCCTTATAACATAGAGTCAAGTAATATTCAAAAGTATGCGGATGGTGTTCTTATTTATACGAGTCGTCCAAATGGGCTGATGGAAGGTCTAGTTGCCAGAATTAATGAAGATATCTCAAAAAGACAACTTTGGCCCAGTTAAAATAAAATTATAGTCTTAACCCTTCTAAAACTTTACCGATACAAAAGGAATGAAGTTAGATCTGAAGAATTCCCAAGCATTATTCTTAATGGAGAAATTATTCGATACGTTGAAAAGGTGAAATATTTTGGAATTGTGTATCCCACTTTGGAATGCGAATGTAATCATAGATTAAATATAGCATTTAATGACTTTTCATTCTTCATTTACAATTAACCCAGATACCCTACTGGCTCATATTTGAAATCATCTATTTTAGGGATTTGTCTGAATGACTTTTTTGAGTTGCGCATTTAGCTGAAACTTCCATCATACATAACAACTGTCTTTTTAATCTGAACGAAATGCACTGATTTTCATAATCTGTTAGAGGTTTGGGGCTTATACTATTGCTGAGCGATCTTTTTTTTTCTAAAAACAATTCGACTCTAGAATAGACTTCCAGTTGAATTGCAGAGATCAAGCAAACCCGCTTACAGACTTATATATACAGAGCGGATTGTTTTCTATTTTTTTCGCACAACAATTGAAGCTATTTTTAATATCTACCCATTTCTTAATATCTCTATTTTATTTTTGAACCAAATACACAGACCCATGAATTATTATTAAATATAAAAACTTAACAATTTATTCATTTTAAATTGCTTGAAGTATAATTTATTTTGTAATTTTATTTTAAATTAGAAACACTGTAAATAAGAATTATGTTCATTTATTTTTGATACTTAATCATGACATATTTTTAAATCAATTATCTTGAAGTTTTCTGTCAAATCAGTTCGTTCTTATAATAAATTCTTATTGTGTCTTCCATATTGTCCTAAATCTATTTAGATCTCTTCTAAGGAGTAAGTCACTGAATTGAACCTGAAAGACTATAAATAGTATCATTAAAAAAAAAATATTCCTTAATTTTTTGCACAAATCATCTGAAAAAATATTCCCCAACCCTTAAAACTCAAGAATTCAAATGGAGTTACAATGTTACATACATATGTATGTACATTTATGTACATCGAAATTATTCCTATTTGCGTGACCTTATATATGTTTAAAAATTTAAGACATTTCTTATGGGCCTATACCTACCTTCGCTTCTTTTTTCTACTTAAAGCTAAAAGTGAAATAGACAAACTGAGTTATTTTTGTTTCAGCGTTAAGGTCCTTGACAATTCCATCAATAGGTAATGTGCCTTTACCAATAAAAGGGAGATCTATATATGTATGTTATAATATCCTTCCAAAAGCAACCGCCAAAGAAATCTTTTATAGATTTTAGTTTTATGATAACTGCTGCTGTTGCGTACGACAGTTTTTATTTTTTATTATCACCGCGCCAAATAACTCATAGGACGCGGATAATGTTAGCATCAATACTTGGAAGATTTCCATTATTCAAAATAGAGTGATTCCTTGCATATAGTATTCTGTTTTCATGGACTTATATTTGACTCACTATTCAAAAGGTTTACGATCTCCTTTGTTAAGCTACCATCTTCTACTTCTTTATATTCAAAAAATTAAATAGTAGAAGATTTGTGCACGCGACCTTTAGCGTCCTTTAAGAAACAGTGCTTAAAGACAAAATGCATAAAACTCTAAAGTAAGTTTTATGACAAGAAATTCCATTGAAGTCGAATCCATCATACCTCATCATGGAATTGCTTTATGAGCTAATTGTGAGAAGTGTCAAAAAGAATGTCGCGCACGTTCTATATTTATGTACATATACCAGCTCAGCTGCTTATAAGCTTGGTTATAGTCTGTAATCTGTATTCGTTAAAATTTATTTTCAAGGACATTATTGTTTGTTAATTTTCTTTTCTTCAACTTTTTCTTCTGTTTTTTTTGATAAGAAGAATTATTATTAATATATTGGTTCCCAAATTAATTGTCTATGAAGTGGTGCTCTCAACACAAATTACTTACTCAATTAAATTTTCTATCAGAATATTATACTAGATCTTAAGTGTTTACCCTACCCTTTATATTCAGGGGTGTATTTTGGTTGTTCCGAGCCTAATAATAACAATTATGTCGTGCAATGTCTTTTTTTTTTAATTTAGAATTAAAAAAAACATAGAAATAGTTTTTTTTTATTTAGAACAAAAAATATAAAACATTGCACGACGAAATTGTTATCATCACAACTAATTTTGGAATGAAAATTTGAATAAAACAAGATCTAACCTCTTTTCGAGAGTGTTTTTTACTATCTTGTTGATGTTAAAAAAACATAGAACACTTTGCTCAACGAAATTTAAATACCGGCAAAGTATTAAACATTAAACCATTCACTATAACAAATTTGTACCGCTTTTTGACGAGGTACTTCTCTAACTTGATATCAGTTAAGCAACAAAAAACATAGACAACATTAAACGACAAATCCGAAATTATATCATAACTAATTAACGATTAAATAACCTCAAATTATAACGATCGAAGAATGTTGCTACGTTAACTACAGTTTACTCAAGAACTTCTTCAAATATTCTTATAAGTATATGAGTCGCTTAACCAGATGGTGCACATATCTTCTTCATTTTCATTTTGGAAACATTTTAATCGTTTTAATCGAAATTAAGATCAGATATTTAAAAAAAAATGGATTGGGTAGATTTTGGAGCTAGAGCTTCAAAAAATACTTATAAGTTTCGAATGTAGAAGAATTTCAAAGCAGAATTTTATTGTGCAGACTCTAAACAATCCGTGTCTCATGAATTATATAAAATCCGGCCCTGTGAAATACAAATAGCCTTATTTGTAAAGTGAGTAAGTTGCCTATCAGTGTTAATTAAAAGGGGCAGTCATCACGCAGATAGATTGTGTGTATTTTGATTTTGTGGTGGGCGTTTGTTTAAAATTTCTCATGAGAATTGTCTTCTCTTGAGAGTCATTCTCTATAATAATTATGAGAATCCATATACAGCTCCCAAAGAGCCCTTCACATTTGCACCCGATAAGAAGCAATTCAAACAAAGTACATTTCCCCATTCCATATCCACTTCTTTTGTTCTTTTTTTTTTAATATACAAATAAATGAGTTTTTAATTTTTAATAATAATTTCTTATTCAACTTGGAATACAATGCTTGGGCTTTTGGGAAGATTCGGTTCACACACAAAACACAACACACAGCATCGAGCTATATCTCAGAAACAGAATCATATCATCACACCGAATAATTGATGGCGGCTTTTGTCAGTCCATCACCTATCTACGTCGTCGTCGTGCGTCGTCTCTGGGGTTTGGAGCTCGGGCTCGCAGTGATAAATGACAGGCTTTATGTCATTAACTGGTGAATTATAAATGTGTAGATACAGCAGATAGCTACACACGGTTAAAATCGATACGCTCATTGTGCGTGATCACTATTTTTGTTGAGATATGTTGTATCTTATAGGTCTGAATTGTATCTATAGTGTAGTGTATAGTGTAGGTCGCTTTTGTTCTCTGCGACCCTACATGTTGACAAGGTGGTGGTGTTCAGCTTAGCTCAGCTTATAGCTCTGATGAACAACATCGGTACGTGTCTGAAATAATGTAGGAGATCTATTGAAATCGAAACATCAAACATCGAAGTATGTAACTGATTGATGAATTGTTGTTCAAATTTAGTTTTTTATTTTTTCATGAGGAGCAAAAGATATAGACCGGCTTCGACAGGTCTATTAATTTTCGTTTAAACTCTTCAAGCGAAACATGCCAGCAATAATTTTTTTTTACTATTGTTTGCGCTTAGTAGCAACCTCAGGACATGCATTCCTACTGTAATTGGAAAAAAAAGTCTCTAGAAATATAAAATGATTGAGCGGAATCTGAAAAAAGGATATGTGTGTTTCTGTAGGTATGTATAAGGTACCTTAACAAGTTGGTAGTTTCCTTTTTTGAGCAAACATTTAAGTTCATCTAGAGAAGACAGTATACTTCATTAATCTTGTTTTGATGAACAAGAATAATATTACAACTTGTAATACAAATTAGTTTCTGTTGAAATATCATTATCAAGTGCGGTTAAATAAAAAATCACGGCTCACACTGAAAGAAATTATTTTCCTATAAATCATGTTCCGCTTAAGAAACAATAAACAATAAACTATGTGGGTTGAAAATAAACCATCGATATAAGAAACTAGAAATTATAGGAAAATGTTTAAGCATTAATTGAAAAATATACAATCGTTATAGAAAGATTAATCAATGCTATGTTTTAAAAACGTTTTATTTTCTATGCATAAAATTTGTTAACTTATTAGGGCGTATTTAAAACCGTTTTCTAGATTCATGTTTTACTAAACTATAAACTGAGTGTTTTCGTATACTACAAATTCTATATTAGCAATAAATCAGACAAATAAAAGAAATAGCTTTTAACATATCAAGAAAAATAGAAATAGCTTTTAACATCAATATTATAATAAAACATTTTTTTTCTTGATATCAAAAATAAAGTTGTAAAACTAAGAAAATAATAGTTCTAATTCTAAAAAATATATTTGTAAAACAATACAAACAATAGTTACAAGGAGCATGCATATGATTTGTTAAACTAAATAATTAGTCAAAAGAATATTTTTTTTTCAATTCAAAACTTTAAGACGAATCTGCATTGACAGGAAAATACAAATTTTACTCTCAGTCGAATTTAAAGAGTCAAGTGTTGAAGTTGTTTCAATTTATCTAAAGATCCATAACACATCTATAATGAATAGGAATTAGGAATTCTAGTCTTGTTGGATATAAATCACACCAAAAATCGTCCGAAAATTCTGTGTGAGGTGAACTTAACTAAATAAAAATTATGTTGAATTTTGTTCTTACTTTAATTTAACCAAATGTTAAAATATGCATCTAAGTTTGTTATTTTTAGTAACTAATGTTTTTTAATAAAAAATAAACATGTGTATTGTTTGATTTGTACATCCATCAAGAAAAGAGAATTGGCATCATAAAAGTTTGAAAAAAAACTTTATTGTTGCTGAAATTATTAATGGACTCCCAAAACACTTAATTAAAAAAAGTTCTTGCTCAATTGTTGCACCAGAACACCAATATTTTTTTATAAAAAGAAGAATATAAATGTAAAAAAACCATTATTTATGAATTTCTATTCAAAAATCTTTCTCATGCAAACGTTTTGGCTTAGCATAATTTTCGCATGTTTTGCGTTTAGGAATTCTGCCCTAGATCATACCGTTTGCATCTTTTGATTAGTATTTCGCCACATCAAAAGAACACGGCTTTTATAAAGGTTAAAACGTAGTTGTTTTGTTTTTTTTTGTTAAACAAATTTCCATTTTTTTTTCTATCAAGAGCTAAAAATAAGACGATTTAGTACGATGTTAAAGCATTTTTAGTATGATGATAGGCTAATCATTATTTCAACATCCAAATAGAAACGAGTAATCATCATAAACTATTTTATAAACATTTTATGTATTTAAGTGCATTTTTTCTTTATTTTTTTGGTATCATACTAACTCCAAGTGTCACTTTGAAAATTACAAATGAGAAAATGGCATGTTTTCTTAAATTACATATTATATGCATAAATTGTCACCTTGAAATCAAGCGTCAATGAATGCAAATATTTAAAATAAGAACAAGAAATTATTATTGTCTGCAGTTCAAATCAAAAGTCCGTCAAAGTTTACGTACAAAATAAAATGTGTAGAAATTCACACAAATTAGCAGAGTTTCAAAATAAAGGAAGACACCTATTTTTAAATTAATTTAAGATTTTATGAATAAAAACTTAATAAAATAATAAGGATTTTAAAGTCAAATTCAATAAAAAAAATTAATTGCCAATTTTCTTGACAAAGTTCTATTAAACACAGGTTTATTGAAAAATTAGAACTTTTGATTGAGTTCAGACTCAACAAGTTCTAAAGCGTTATAGTACTCCGATTTAGATTTCAGTTTAAATAGAACTTCGATAAATTTATAGATCCTCAAATTGGAGGTTTTAAGGATTTGGAACTTTGTGTAACCTTTCTATTTCTTCAAAAAAAATTAATTTTGAATTGGTGGATGAAATCTTAATTTTTCTTTCGGCTTTTTTGGTCACTTTTAGTTGCAATGAAACAAATTTACAATCATTTTCCCAACGTTTCGACAGGGATTTTTGTCCTCATCAGAGGACAACAAACAACTAAAGTGACTTATAGAAAATGAACACCTATGATGTCAAGAAGAACTGCAGGTTCATATTTTACTTTTATATTTTTGTACTCAATTCTGCTTGTGAACTTCATATCAGTGAACTAAGCGTCACTTTTGTAATAAAAATTCATTTTTACTATAATTGCGTACTAGAGTTAAGGTGTTGTGGAAAAGTGTGACACTTGTCAATCAATTTGTCTTGCTCAAAATACAAATTCTGAAATTAAAAAAAAAAATATTTCGGATTGTACGATTGTCTATTTTAATACTTTTACTCTTTCCAAGGAGGTAAAAACAACCCCACACAAGACCAATGCAAACAAACCTGCAACCTGACAATTTATTTTAAATTAATACATAGATAAGTTAGGTTAGAAGGGGTGATGATACGGCGACCGTATCATCTCACTCGGATCTTGATGGATCCATTGCGCTACCCGGGATAAATTAATAGATATGAAAACAGAAATATCCTGATGGAAACTGCAAAATAAATTATGAAGTCGAAATATTTCAGACAAAAATTGCTAAAAAATTTTATCGATAAATTCTAAAATTTCCACAGTTCGGAGTTTTACAGTAACGTATAAAGGATTTTACAATAGGAACTACAATAGGGTAGATTTTGACAATGCCGCAATGCCGCCATGGCCATGTTGTTTTATCTGCTGTTAATTTTCCAGTTTTCTTTTATTTTACAGACACTAAAGACAAACCACCACCACCGTGGCGAAATGAAAAAGGAAAGATTCGGGAGCAGTGAGAAGCCAACCCCTATTTTGGGCAAAATCATCTTCAGTGACGAAGCCGATTTTTGTATGAACGGGGGAATTTAAGTCCATATTTATTACTTGAATATTTAATTTCTCAATTTGTTGTTTGAAAGGTTGTGTGAAAGTGACTTTAGCTATCCAATTTATAACAGTTTTATTTATAAAAGTACTTTTTATGTGGCCCGCACGCCCAGGAACCTCCAGCTGCGGGCATTCTTTGGGCACCTTCTTTGCAAGTCGCGCGAAGCTCGTTAATGCACTAACACTTTTAATGGCAAAAAACTGTTATAACATTTATAAATTGGCCTTTTTCTATAGACTCATAAATAATTTATATAATAAGAAAGGTACGTAAACTTGCCAACAATCAGTTTTATTTTATGAAAATTCTTTAAAAAGAAGGGCCAACTTTTTATATAAATGATAAAGACAACTTTCTTATATCTAACCTTAAAAACAATCAAAAATAGTCATTTCATCATGTTTACTTCCTTTCACTTTGTTTCTATATATGCATATATAAGTGATTTCTGTATTTATTTTTAACAAGAAGATTTAATAAACAAAATACAAACAAAACATGCTGTTCCATAAATTTCCTGAACAGATTAAAGTAAAATATCAAAGAACGATTTGCATCAGAAATCCTTTAAGTTTATCTCAAAAGTCAAATCAAAATGTTTAAACACAGCCCGTGGTGTTGAAAGAACGAACCCTTTGAAAACGGGTAACCTTGTTATATTCCTGCTGAGGGTACTGGCTTCGTATATACAGTGTGCACAGGCACATGACTATACAGTGGTATTCAACAGTAAGGCCAGTGGTAGGTATATCCTTATCCCTTCGCTCCATCAGAAGAGTATATGCTATAAATGAAAAGTTGATGGGATTTTTTGCTCATCTTCCCCATCAACTTTTGTTTTTTTTTTTTTTTTTTTGCTGAGCTGGGTGGAAATGAACCATATAACTAGCGATATCCTCCTACGGATGTTCCTGTTTCCCATTTGCATACTAATTTCAAATTGACTCTTGTTTCCTCCTCCTTGTGTTTGAGTTTTGTTTTTTCCTCATTGCGTTCGTTGTTATGTTTTCTTTGAAGTCTTGCAAATTGAATTTTCCAGATATTTTACTTGCAGCTATGGAACGCATAGATTCTCGTTTTGTAGATTAACAGATTGAAATATAATGTTGTTAGAGCGATTCTACCGATTTGTCACAACGATTTCATGGGCCATCACCCCGATGATGTGATGACAATTTTGTTCACCATGTATAATTGGCGACAAATCGTTTCCACATCGTTATGGCCATTCTGGTGTACCTATATGCAGGACAGGACAACATTAACCTCGAAAATCATCGAGCCTATAGCCCATCATCATTTCCCTTGACGAATTCGCGTATATTTGTATTGAAGTTATAGTTTTGGCGAGAACCCCCAGGAAGTGCAATAATTTGTGACCTTTATTCCTCGGTGCAGCTCCTGCTGAGTTCTTTAATGGCTTCTTTGGGTAAACAATGTGCTACCTGCAGAGCATTCCCAAAACTCATAATTCCCATACTCGCAGGAAGTTCGTCGCGCTTCGATGTTTATATATACATGTCGACAAGAATGACATCGAATATTGGATGGAGGTCCTTGACTGTCCTGTTATATACGATAGGTAGAGCAAGGTATACCGCTTTCCGTGCCATTAATGACGGAAATTTAAAAATACAGAAGGTACAATAATTGAAGGACCATAATGCTATAAAGTCATTCCTTTTGATGTTTTGTTTCAGCTAAATGGCCGAATATAGGATTTTTCATTTTTCCAGTAACTATCTATATTTTTCGAATGTCCTTTTTTACGAAACGCAAACGAAGAGACTGCTGTTTTTATTGCTTAACGTTTGCTTCTATAATAAACCTAAACTTATATTCGAATTTCTGTTTCTCTTGGTATTTAATAAATTTTATGATAATTAGGGGCAATAATATCTAGAGGGACAACAAAACAATATCTTTAATTTCATGCAGAAACATATAGTCATATAGCGAAGTCTGTCACAGTCTCTGCAGGTTTTTGAGAAAAAAAAAGTCGTTTTATGATTATCTACGGTCGCGTGGAAGAAGCAGTTTCAGAAGAAGGGCGTGTGCACCCAGTAATAGTAAGTATATACAAGTTTGTCGTACTATACTACCGGAATATATATGTTTACTTTACGAATGAGACCAAACGCGCGTTAATTCTTAGAAATTGTTGCAACAATCGCAATTTGTTTATTTTTATTTTTATTTTTATTTTTTGTTTGTTCCTATATATATGTTACTTTGTTTTAACTTCTCAAGGTTAAAACAAATTCCAATCATTCCTTTTCCAAGAGTACTTTATAATGTATCTACCTATGTACTTTTGAAATAAATTTTTGAAATGTTTCCATCATATAGCATGACAAATTGCGCAGCTTGTTCAAAATCAATCAATCGATGTTATAGTTAGTCTACATAGTTGGATACTGGCATTGCTAATCAGTGTCATGTTTCGAGTGGGCTTTGTAGGTTGTCGGATAGAAGTGGCCACTTTGCTACTTCATGTCTAAATGTCTTATCTGCTCATGACTTCTGTAGTTTACAAATCACTCGACACTCGAGATTTGCAACGAAAACATGACCATCTCAAGGGTCTGTTTAATTAAATTGTCAAGTGCTCGAGAAGTTCTAATTAGCTTAAGTTTGATTAAGGAATGTGCTTCCCTAATATTATAACAGAATTTTCTTTGTCATAAAACGTAGACATATTATCGTCAATATATCTATGATGTAACTCATATAATCCATCAAACAGATGGAAGCATGCAGAGAGAGAGGAGTCACAAAACGTGTACCGATTTATTTTGTTTATGTACCTTTGTTTGCTATATTGACTGTGCTGTGAATCAGTTTCATGTGCCTTTCTGCCGTCCGGTCGGCCCCAGGAAGTCGCCACTGCACTGGTGTATCTACTCCAATCTGTTCGAAAATCGATTGTCCTTTTCGACAGAACAAACAAACAGAGTTCTCCGTCGTCGTCGTTGTCAACAAACAGCTGTATAGGATAAAAATTAACGCAGATTAAATGCAAACATCGTAACATCGTTTATTATGCAATAATCCGGAATGTTGCTGTGATCATACGAAATTCGCATTCGGTATCCATTGTGTGTGCGCCCTAAAAACATAAAATTGAACGATGAACAAACATTAGGTATAGCACTTCAAAACCAATACCAATTCCTGGTTTATATTCGAGCATGGCCTTCTAATCAAAGGCACGAGGCGGCGATGTGAGAT
The DNA here is from genome assembly GCA_929447395.1 of Epistrophe grossulariae. Lineage (NCBI taxonomy): Eukaryota > Metazoa > Arthropoda > Insecta > Diptera > Syrphidae > Epistrophe > Epistrophe grossulariae. The sequence continues at coordinate 2,732,630 of OV839566.1, forward strand.
ATTGTGAGGAATTTAAGAGGGGTGGATGGTCAGCGTTGATTTGTCAAACTTCTTAATTAAGGAGGCTAATATTGTTGTGCATCAGAAGAATAGACTTACTTACCTACATATACACATGATGTTTATACGTAGCTATATATGCACTAAAAATAGTTTCTTGAATATTTTGAAGGAAAACAATTTTATTAGTTTGTATAGAACATATGTAGCGGGTATTAACACTTTATAATTTCGTTTATGAATCTTTAGAAAATAAAGACAAATATGATGCATCGGAAAAGGGGCTTTTTGTTAAAACCGTTTTTATTAGTTTAACACTTAGGTATGACTTATTGAGAATTGGGTAAACTTTTAAAAGTAAGTAAATAACGCTGTGTTCGTCAAAATGTATTTCTAGATAAATACAAGTGTAAATGTTCGTTTGTTTTAGATCTTAAATCTACGAAAGTTCTTTACCGACATCCTTGAAATTTAGTCATAACGTTTTATTAATAATACTCATTTGTTTTTTATATATACCTACCTTCCTAATTTTTGAAAAACAGAACAATCTGTTAGACGTAAAAACAATAAACGCTATATAATGAGATCTCAGCTATCTCAGGGAAGAATTCCTCAGTTTTGTTGTCAAAATGTTTAGGCAGATAATTTTTTAATCGGCTTGCTCAAAAATTTAACTATTTATGTTGTAAAGTGGGTAAATACAAAAAACTGTATTCGATTTAACAAATTATTTTTGTGTTTGAAAGGTTTTACTTTTTGGCGAAACCAAGAAATTTTGATATCTGATTTTGTAGCTAATAAAACGCATAGTTTCTTGCATACCAACAAAAAATTTTAAGCTTTCATAGTTTCATAGTTATAACTACTTTTTATTACTTAAAACTGCAACCGAGAAGATTGTCTAACCTAAATAAATAAATTTGCTAATACTACCGACTAAATTATTTACCATAAGCGATTTAACATGTTACTTCTACTAATATAATGGGATATTCTAACCCCTTTAACTCAGGTTAAAGTAACACAGTAAGTAGTTTAGTAAAATTTAGTACACTTTAACCGTATCAGGGTGTTAAATTAAACTATTTCTTTTAATCTAGTTCACTCGGGTAATATTAACAGAGTTAGTTTGCAGGTTGTATATTAACAACATTACTTATTTAATTTATACGAGAATTAGGCAGTTTTTAACCTAGTATTTTTTTGCGTGTATTAAAATTTCCGCTAAAATAAGTGAATTTTGCGGACGAAAATCCGAAAATAATGATTTTCTTGGTGTAGCTTTTTAAATGCTAATTTGTTGCGCAAAAATTTATTTTGTAAATAGTTTTGCTAAAATAAGACGTTTTTCTTATATTCTAAATCTACAAAATCTAAAAACAATGAGGTTTTCAAAAAAAAGTTTGCTAGAAATTGTACATAGCTATTTTTTTGCAATGAGTTGAAAGGGAATTGCCTATTTTTGGCCAAAAGTATACAGAAGCGAGTTTAGTAACAAATGAAAAATGACTTTGAGCTGGTTGAATGGGTGCAATATTTTTTTAAAATCGGTGATGGGAAAGTCGAGATATTTAAGCCTACAATTTATTTAGGTAAGCTTACAAAATTAAGATTTCATTGTTTTTTTCCAAATAATTGTTCATAACTTGCGAAATAAACGACATAGAAAAATAATGATATCAAATGTACACCCTGGACCAAGTCTCCATAGTAAAATGGACATTCCCTTTGAAGGTCTAACGGTTTTGTTTAATATGGATTCAAGTTAGCTCAAAACGGAGCTGCTAATCTAAAAATATTTTGAAATCATTTTTTATATTTTGCTCGGCAACTTCTGTTTTATTTTAGCAGGCCGGAAAAGCCTTTTTAAACTTAAAATGCAAATAAAAAATTATCCGAAAATCTCCAAAATTAATTCTCCCGCAACAAATTATCATTTCAAAAGAAACTAAACGACCTAAAATTTTTTAGTTTGCGGAACAAATAAGCTTTGGCTACATATTCAGATTTCTGCCAAAAAATTATCCGCCATTAGCCATTAATAAGGTCTAATAGGTTAAAAAAACACCTTAAAATTTCAAATAAGGCGCCAGTTATAGCGATCAGAAAAAACCATCCGAAAAAAAATCGATTGAAGTTTTTATTACTTTTCAATTCGATTTGATAGCCTGAATGATATATCAATCGACGAGTACTTCAGCGTAGAATTTTTTTCGCGAAAAAAAATTGCCAAAACATTATATTTTTATCTTTTAAATGGATTTACTTGTTTTCGTATCAGCTAATTGCTTTTTGACAGAAAAGGGAACAAATCGTTCCACTGATTTGTGTTCCAATTTTGTTCTGTTCCACTGAAAGAATGCCATCCAAAAATTTTTTTCTGACATTTCAATCAGACAAAATATTGGCGGCTGTTTGTTTGTTTTCGGTTTGCTTCACTTTTTCTGACACATTTTTTCTGATTGCTATAAACAACCATCAGAAAAAAGAATCAATTTCATACTGTTTCAAGTTTTTCGGATGGGTTTTTCTGATCGCTATAACTGGCGCCTAATCTGTTTTGTTATGAGGGTTATATATTTAGAGGATGGACTTCAAAGATATTTTTAAAATTTAACCTCTGGTGAAATAAGAAAAACAAAAAAATTGCATCTGATTTAAAATGTTTTTTCTCATCAATTTCAGTTATACATACATAAGAGAATTTCTTAGCAAAATTTATTAGTTTTATAGTCAAAACACTGAGGATTTAAAAAGCTGTTTATATATGGTGAACATGGGGTTAAACATGAAAAAATAGTACCTGACCTTAAAACTCTTTTTGGGTTCGAAAGGTATTATTAGAGGATGTACTTCGAAGATTAATTAAGCATAAGAAAATTTTCAAAAATTTGGTACATATGTGTATGTAGGTGGGTAAATTGGGGAAAACACAAAAAATGGCGTCCGATTTTAAAAAGTTGTTTTCGAAATATGTATTATATTTAGAGCATGGTGTGCAAGGGATTTTTTTTTCAAAATTAATCTATTTGAAGTAAGAATTGGGGTGAAAACAACATTATAAATGTTTATAAAAACTTCATTTTAAGAATGGCTTAGTGGCAAACAATTTTTCATTTAGTTTGGAATTTTAAACTTTGAGAGTTTTATAGGATTTAATATTTCTCGTATGTTATAGCTTGGCCTCCATAATGATCATTCGTGGCAAAAACTAACAAATAATTATACCTAATTCACAAAAATAAATTGGTATCGTTTAGTGAAGCTGAAATAAAATTCCATTTCTTTCTGTTTTATGCATGTAGCAAATAATTATGTTTGTGGTTTAAAGTTTCTGAACACATTGTATGAAGAAAATTGCCCCGTTTACCGAATCTGGCGGCAAGTGTCTCACTTTTGTCATATTCACGGTTACCGAATCTGGGAGTCTGTGGCCTATTCGTGATTCATACAAACATTCCGTTTACTTTAGAAAAGTCGAATATATGGTTAAAAGTACAACTCTATCGATTTTCTCAGCAGTCGGAAGGTTTCTTCACTTAACACGTTAAAATAGGGAGCTTTATCTATTCAGGAAAGTAAAAGTGAACGAAAACTGGATAAAAAGTAATAACCACAATTATTTGCGCAACATGTGCATAATGAACAACGAGCACGTAGTATTAGATCTGTGTTGAACTTTTGAAACTGTAACATTTATGGAGCAGAGCAGTACGAGGTTGATGCTATAAGTGAGAACTTTTTTGTAATTTCGGGTACGAATAAAAAAAATTAATCTTGAGCACAAAAGTTTCAAAATGTTCTTTTTATTAAAAAACTAAAATGATCTTAAATTTCATGGGCGCAAGAAGTGTTAGAACTGTCAAAACGCCAATCTGTCAGTTTATTTATGTTAGAGCTGACTTAATTCAATAAGGTTCAAAAGCGTTATCTTGACTTTTTAGGAATTTTTGTTTGACAATGAAAATTAAGCTCTATAAGCATTTTTGGCTTAAAAGTACAAAGACGCATTAGTAGGTGTATTTGTTATATTTTTTACTAGTTTGAAAGTGTCTATAAATAGTTCGAAATACATATACATATATTATAGTTACAAAATATAAATAGTTAGAAATATACTTTATGTGATTAAATAAAATGTTACATTAGTCCGTTTAGTTAGACAAAGTTTATAAATACGTCCATATAGGGCGAAGGTGTACACTTAAACTGATAAATTAATGAAAACGAAAAAAAATTCTAAAGTTCTTATAAATTTTACCAATTCGCTTGATATCATTTCATTTATATATAACATATATATATAAATTCATTTATAATAGTGTTTATATTAAACAAAACAAATTGATGTTTTCCCATTCATATTCATGTATATTCAAAATTTTTTTTTTCATCTTAATTTAAATCAAGCCAAAGACTGAGGGTACTTAAAATAAAAAATAAATAAATCTGATACAATGGCCATTTAAATAAGGGACAAATCAAGTTGATAAAGATTTATAAAGAGATGCATATAGGTATAGAAGAGGTTAAGAGGCTAAAATGTTTTTTGAATATATTTTCCGATCTATAATGGACCAACAAATCAGTTACGAAACATGTGTCCGTTGATGGTATGATGTAGGTAGATATAGTAGGTATAGGACATGAATCTTAATAAATCTAGGTTATTTAAATCAATTAGAGTTAAATTTCTGAGTATAATAAATTAGTTTAACGCTATCATTTTTATGTGCTCAGAATTTATTTGAAGCTTTATTTGGTTCAAAGTGTGGAAATTCTCGACCTGATTGTATAGATACCATCTACGATGTATACAATTATTTTCTTTTTATATCCGTACCAAAAGTTTTGTGGATCGAAAACAAATCATAAATTTAATATGGAAAAAACATATGAAAATTCCCCAACTCATCTTGACTAAATTGTTGTGCCTTCTATAATCAGTTTTGAACAATTCTGCAAACGTGACTTTTCTCTGTATAACCTACACATCGAATTTTGTGATTCCCTTAAGGAAGATAACTTGTACCTACACAGATAGGCAAATTTATTCACACATATTTTTAGCGTAAATAGAAAGTGTACCTATACATGGACAATTCTTCACATTTGCGAAATTGGGACCCATATGCATAATTTTTTTTCATCACATTTTAAGGTAATAGACTAACGTGCGTCGTTTTTATAAAGTTTGTCTATCTTTGGATAGCTGCCCAAGTTATAGGTGAATATTTTTAGTTATCTAACTTAGACAAAGGAATCGTTTGTTTAAACCTTGGTTGGCTAATGTAACATTTTATTTAATCTAATAAATCATATTTCCAACTATTTCGACTATCTAGACACTGTCTAACTAGTAAAAAATCTAATAAAAGATTAAACAATTGCCAAATGTGCTTAATTTGGGCGTAACATATATGCTGTTGTTACGAAACAATATTTTCTGTGGTCTCTAAAACTACATTTTGGTCATCCAGTTAGACTTCGAAGAATAATAAAGTCCAAAAAGCCACAATTTTTCTACTAATCCACTTCTATGAAATTCACTGATTTTCCCACCTTATTTTGGTCAAACCCTCTTGATGTCCCTGATAAGTTCTTATCTTTTTCTGATACATTCTTAAGGCCATTAACGTAGATTTCCTGGGCCATTATAGGACATCTTAAAATCTTCGACGAAATGAAAATGTCATGCTGCATAATCGTTATGCTCAAACCTCAGTTCACCAACAAAACATTGGGTGCCTTAAAATTGGCCCTTCGCACCAAAAATTGATTTGTTTACAAAATCTTTTCATTCATTTATCTCAAAAAAAAAAAAAAACTGAAAGAAAAGACTTCATATACAACATATATTATATCCTTGGCATATCCTTTCTCATATATTTACTGATAATACCAGAGTTACAAGGCAATCAGCCATCAACAAGGATCGAAGTGTACCTATTTTTTCATTATCAATTCTCAGTGGTGTTGTGTAGGTATTCTCTACGCCTCATTAAATCCAAGAATTCTTATTGTAAACGAATATATATATAGAATACCATACGAGATGCAAGATGGGACCACACGCATGCGTACAATTACCTTTTTAGTCTCATTTCGAAGATCGTTCTCCATTACATGGCCATTGGATGGTGTTTTGTCCTAATTGTCCTGAAATTGCCCAAAACATTGAGGACACGATTTTTTTTATGTGTTTTGGGATTGGGATCTTTGTTTAGGTATATGAAGACCACAACAAGGCAGGGTTTGAATTTTCTTGGGAGATTAGATTCATGTTGAGTTGAGTGCAGCGCACAGTGCACATATATATCCTTGTACCATGTATACATTTATAAAGTCCTTACCAAGTAATTTTCGAAATATCTAAGAAATGAAGACAAAAAATTGAAACTTTTCAAGGAATTATTCAGAGATCGAATGTCGCCCATTGAGGTTTCATTTTCGACAATCACAGGATGACATCTACACAGTAGGTCGCATTTTGAAAGGTGCGAAACGACAGTTGACTTTGCTTTGGCATTGTGTGGCAGGATTTCTTATGAATTATTCTGTATACGCAATTGGAGAACATTTTTTCTTGTCTCCTATATTAGTGTTTACTTATGTTTTGAAAAAAAAAAAGAAAAAGTATAAACAGAAAAAAATGTCGTGTGCTGGCAAATGAATGTGGTTATTATCCTAAATTGAAGTGATTCTTTTGATACTTATGTCCTATTTAAAAAATAAAATCTTACAATAACAATGGAATCAGGACCTGATAGTTGTTTATTATTGTTGAGGATCTTTAATCCAGTCAAGTTAAGAACATGGAAAATGTGTTCAAGGGAATTTTTATAGTTGATCCAGTAGTTGGTGCAATATGCGGCACTTGGGCGGCAGTTATTCAAGTGGCTATCAGAAGAAATTTTTGCAATAAATTAGATAAAAGTGTAAAAAAATGCAGCAGCTGTTAAAAAATTATTGCTATATAGGGAGGGATATGTACAGCTAATATGTGTCAGAGCTCTTCAGCACTGAACATCTTGAATTAAACGTTTTTTCTTTTGTTCCAAAGGTATAGGTATATGACAAGAGATCAATGTCAGGATTTGATGGCTTTATGTGCCCGTATATTTTATGAAGATAGAAGTTACGCCCAAAAAAAAATATCCCAATTTGCAGAGATTGAGAGTTTGAACTTTCCGTTTTGATAGAAATTTGCGCTTGATGTTAATTCGTTAAAACAAAAATAAACTTTTTGTAATGAGCTTTAAAGTTATAAAATTATAATTAAATAGTATATTATATTACATAATGCTAATACCTTAACAACAGGCTGTATAAATTTTTGCGCAAATATTACTATCCATAAGTGCATGGATAATTTGGAATTGAGTTCTTTTTAGATAAAGATAGCTATAAGAGTAATGGAAGATTATTTTTTTTTTATTAAAAATTATAAAGAATAGGCAAAAATTTTGTTTACTAATTGTATAACAAACTGCAAAGTGCAAAGAGTAATGGAAATTTTTTTCTATTGTATTTTGATGAGTACCGGAATTTCAAATTGATCTACATCAGTTAAAGCTAAATTTAAAAAATTTATGAGGTATCTCCAAATTTTTATGCAATTGATGCGTTTAGACAAATGAGATAAAACAAGGATTTTTCTCACTCAAAAAGTGAGCAAGCGAATCCAAAAATTTTACCTCCTCAGAATTTCGTCAGCAGAGCTGAGAAAATTTGCTAAGGAATCCTCATTTTCCTGAACATGCCAATGACAATTTATGTCCTGATGTGTGGGCATTTCATTAACAGATCTATAGTACTGTTGTCAAATGTCAGTACAGAAATTCCAAGTAATGTTATATTTTTTTTTGTTCTTTTTAATAAATAATTTTATTTCACTATAGATTTCTCATATTTCCAACTTTAATTCACAACGAAGAACGAAGCGAGTCATTCAAAATCGCGGAGAAACCGCGCCGTATAAGGCTGTAAATGCAAAGGTGATAGCCCAGTTCTTAACAAAATCTATAATTAATTTTGTTTTCTATATTTTTAATATTTAAATAATCAATCTTATATATCAAGGAGAAAGTAAAGCAGAAAGTATGTTTAAAAAAAAATAAAACAAATACTTTTGCACTCACCGCTTCAGTTAATATTTTGTTATTTAGACGGTTCCATTAACATTCTTTACCAACTGCAACGGTCACACAAATAACATCGCACTTAAATTTGAATTTTTCGAATTGTCTCTCTACTGCATTGCAGCGCAAAATCGGACCGCAGCGTTATTTTTACTAACTAAAATTTTCTCAGACATTCACCTACGGTTTTTGTACTGACTTTTTAAAATACTCATTATTTCCAGCAGATGGCAGAATTAATTTAGTCTAGACTTAAACCATAATGCCACTTAAAGGTGAGAGAATTAGATAATGTATTTATTTTTTTTCTAGCTGTAAACATATTTTTTTTAACTAGTAACAATCTTTGACACCAGAGTTTTGATTTCGAACTTGAGACTGTGTTCATAGAAAATGACGAGTTTAGAAATTCAAAATGCTTAGTTGAAGTGCGTGTATTTCAATGGGCCTTGCAAAGTTTTTTCTATGGCTGCTTTTAAACGATGCAATTACCTCTGTGATTTTTAAGCCCGAAGGCTTGGGACGTGCCGTATGAAGTTGCCAGCGTAAGCAAAGTTGCTGAGGTTGAAATAATTCAGGTTTGTGCTTTTTCTGATTGTTTGAGATAAAAGCGGATCAAATATTGTGAAGAGATGTTTCCTTTTCATTTAACAACAAATGTTACTATTAAAATTGACAGTGTTTGAAAGCATCTCTATTCTTTGCAACCGAAAGGAGATCAAAATAGAAACGAAGCTTAAAAATCGCAGTCGCCTAAAAGCAGTCTAATATTTTCCAGTAGATGATAATGGAACGCTTCCATTTAAGCTCTGTTTGGTAACGTGAAATTTCTTGCAAAATTGCAAAAATTTTCACAAATTGTTTTAAATTCCTGTTTGTTAACTCAAAAAAGTTACAACGAGAGTGCAAATAATTACCCCCCCCCCCCCCCCCCCATTGGATAACTTGCAATTTTTTGATACACAAATGTTTGTGTACAATAAGGAGTATACGCAGTCAGTTGGTGGCTGTTTGGTAACGTGAAATTTCTTGCACAAATTTTTACAAAATTTCACAATTTTTTGAAAAAAAAAAAAGTAACCAAACAGGCATAGTATCTGTGTCAGTCACCTGACGTTGACTACAAAATATTCATTATTGGCTTCACATTCACTTGATGAAGATTCAAATAAGTCCATCAAAACCTGTATTGCATTTTCGTTCTACATCTTCCAATGTAATAAAATAATTTTACAGTTTAAAAATAACAAGATTCAAACTGATTTGTCACCATTTGACGTTTTGAACACAAAATTGACATTTTTATACAAAAAATGGTGCAGTATAGTCCAGTCAATAAAGCCATATAAACAGCCCAATTAGGGATTAATCGCCGGAAAGCTGGATTTTGAATTTGGTAAATAGCTTCCTCATGGTGCTTTTAAGAAACTGTCAAAAGTCCCCATCGATATGAGCGCCTTCTACAAGGGGTTTAAGGCCCAGAAAATTGTGTTTTCAGGAATAACTCCCAAATGGTAAGTTGTACGAAAAAATATCAAGAACTGATTTTTAGCTTAGAAAATTTCCTCCAAAAACATGAGTATACTTTTTTTCATAAAAATAACCATCTTCGAAATAAAACAATCGGAATAGTTAAGGGTTTTACTTTGCATTTGTGATAAAAGCATCAATTTTTTTATTGTTGGTAAATTATATGAACATGATTTTAAGATATTGGTCCACTCTTTTTATCCAACCCTTTAGGTGGGAGTGCCAAATTAAAAAAAAATATTGAAAATTTAAAATGAATATAAAAACACAACGGCAACCCTTACTGCAATATAATGTTATAGCTTTTTCTTAAAGCCAGTAATTCATTCTTTAATTATGTTTATGAAATTATTTTAGTGCTTAGTTTTTGAATAAATTATTTTAAACTAAAAATTTTTAAAATAACATCCAAAAAGAGAGTAAGTAAGCCCAATCACATTGACAGTCTACGGAACGGTATTAAGCTCGCAAGAGTTAGTCGTAGAGATTTCCAATGGAAAATTGAGATGTTGTATTGCGTAAGATGTTTTAGATTTTTCGTCAAGTACATTCTTTCACTTTTACTTTCATATATATTAAGTTCGGATCACATCTATAATTTGTTTTGGACTTAGTTTCGAGCATAGTAATTGATAATTGTTTAGATAACATAAACACGGTTTCTTAGAAACATTTCTCAGAATTGCTGTCAAAAAGATTTCTGAATTATTTATCAAAATGCAAAAACTTAATGAATTGAAAAAGAGATAGACCAAGATAACATAAGATACCTATGTATTTGAAGTGAAGTTTCTCAACGTAAGTTCTGTATAGGGCAAAAAAATCTACCAAGACATGAAGTAGATACCATAAATCGTGACCGAAGTGAAGTCACACCATATAAGAAATGAGGAAATCAAAAAAATAATGAAAATCGTAAGAAATTCTAGCTTGATGTTCGTTTACCAGCAAAGAGAAGAGAGCGACATGGTTCTCGAAAACTTTCTGTAATTTGGTCTTCATATGGTCGGTGTTTAAATCGAGAAAAATTATAGGTTATAATTTGGTATCCAAATTCGGTGCACATAGTGATGAGCCAATGCAGACAATTTTTGTGTTGGCTCTCTTCGACAAAGATCTGATAGTTAATTTAAAAAAAAAGGATCTATAAACGATAATTCTTACCTTTAACTCAACAAAACAATAAATTTAAAAGCCTGTATACAAACATCAAAATAATTTCCGTGTTAAGTAATATCAAGAACAGTACGTTACTGTAAAACAAAAAAAAATTATCAAACTTAAAAAAGTTACCTTGTAATATTCAGCACAACCCAGTTATATTTATTGATTCTTCTTAATGCGGCAATTAATAATATATGACCTCTAATAATAAATCAGAATCTGTAAAAATCTGATCTTTTCATGACTCTGACTCACATGTAAGGCACTGCAACTTGAGGAACAATAATTGTTGGTACTCGCATACTAATTGTTTATGCACACATATCATGATTTGTGCTAATAAAATTTAATGGCATTTAATCACGACATTTAACTCGTATTTTATTTAAGACTTTTCTTGGTACAAGACGACACTAAAAATGAAGAAAAATATCCAAGTAGCTATCTTAAGCCATCACCAATCTACGCAAAATATGCCAGCACACCTAAACGGTCTTTTATCATTTCTATATGGATGTAAGTAAATCATTATAAATATGATTTTATTTGTTCTTTTCTGTTCTAATCCAACCTTAAGATTAACATTCACGAGCTTCTTTATTAGCTGTTCACTAGGCTGGAACAAAATCATGCCTATTACATTACTCCAGCTCAGCTCAACCCTCAACACATAGTAGGTAATTAACTTTAAATTCATAAATTCACACAGGAGTAAGATTGGACGTGTTGTTTATAAAACCAAATCACGTAAAATGAGTGGCTCGCTGTGTGATTCCATCATCTTAGTTTTATTTCCTCGAACTGGGCATGGCGGGTTTCGGTTTGGGTTTGGGTTTTTGCGGTTAACTCTTATATACCATCCTCAAAATGGGTTAAACATCACAAGGAGGCAGCACACACGTTTTCAGATACTTGCATGTTGTACGTACCTACGTGAAACACCAGAGAGCTAAATTTCACTCTAAGTAAGAAAAATACTTTCCGCTTTTGATTTTGTCATCCATCGGTAAGTTACAAATATCATTAAAAAACAGTCATGCAATAATATAAAATGAGTAAGAGCTATGGATGTTTGTTGTTGTATTGAATTATGGGTGGAAAATTAATTTAATTAACAAAATGAAAATAAACAGCATTTCATTGTTTTGTTGCTACCTTGAACATGCATGTTTTGAGAACGAATAAATATTATGTATCCAGTCAGCAAAGGCAACTTTATTGTATTTTTTATGATTAAGTACGTTAGAGAATTTAAAAAGTGAATTAAGCCATTTGACCAAGAGCTTAGAGTTGAACTGACTCCTACTTATAAAGTAATAATATTCAAACGGTTGAAATACTAAACTTTATTTAAATTTTGAAATAAGTAAAAGATTTTGAACTTTTCAGGTGTATAACACGCTAATTGACATATTTTCGAAGAAGAACTGCAGAATGATGATGCCTTAAAAAAACTTTAATTATAATTAATTAAAAGCTATAAATTTAATATTAAAAAAAACTTCTTATCTATAGCAGGATGCATAAGAACAAATGTGAATTTAAGTATTCTAGCAAATTTATTGTTCTACAATTTGTTTCCAAAAGCATTTGAACCATAGGAAAATTAAATGAAAGAGTTGATGCCAAAACGTGATGGAGTTCTTAGATTTTGAAAAGTGTATACATATAATATGTTAATTGATTTATATTAAAACCACTAATGAGATCTGATCTCTGACTTGTAGTTGATATCGATGATGACATCAAAGTTTTGATATTTTGAAAGAAAAATTTCCACAGATTTCAAATACATTTGGCCCATTTTTTCAATGCAAGATCATCACAGCTTCGGAGTTAAACCCGAGATTACTCCTGAAAAATGTTAGATCCTGAGTTAACTCATATAAATTGGTGAGATAACTATGAATTTACTGAATAAATATGTCTGACAGATTTGTTGTTAAAACACTATAGAAGTTTCTGATTTAACTGGGATTCAATTTATTTGCAGGATTTACTTACTCTGGTTTAACTAATAGTTAACTCCGAAAAACTGATAATTTTTTGCAAATTTAATATTTATTTTTTTTGAGTATATCGCATTCTATATATAAAAACAATATTCTAAGAAGGCCGTTTTTAATAATCAGTTCAAAATGTTGGTAAGTTAAGTGTTTGGAAAAAGAAGACAGAAAATCAAAGTTCTGAAAACAAAATGGTAATTATTGATATTGATTTTGCATACAATAAGCTTTAGAAATCCCTTGCAAGAAGGTTTTGGGTTTTCCTTCTTCAAGCACTTCCAGTAAGTAGACAAAAACCACCATAGAAACAGTCGATATCAGACAGGGAATATGAATTGTCTCAATGTCAACAAAGTAAAAAATTGCGTTTAAAAGTCTTAATTTTTTTCCGAAGATTTTTGTAAATATTCAAAATTGAACCATTTTTTTAAGTCGCAATATCTTGTAACTGATGCTTCGTATGGAAATGTCATAATAGTTCTTAAAGTAAATATGTTGTAATCTAAAAAAAAGTATAAATTATTTTTCCAAAAAATGTTCATTTGAAAAAAAATGTCATAACACTTATTGTAGACAATATTTGATTGGATTAAATGAACTTTCAAAAGCGTTGAAATTTCAGTATTGATAAAAACTCAAAAAAAAATTCCCAAACCAAGTACACACATTTCCTTTCTTCTCTCGCTTTCTGTTGAAAAAATACGCAAAACGGAATGAAATCCCACTCAATAAATATAATAAACTCTCTTTTCACCGTCTCTTTTCTTATAACTGAACTTTTATATTGAAAAGAAAATTAAGTAATCAAGTGTTTTGTTTCACATTCAAAACGTTCCAAGAAGATTTCTTGGAGATTTCGCAGTAATCTACTAGATTACGAAATCTGAAAAAGTATGGGAAATCTTGTTGATTTTGATGAGATTTTTTGCTTTTTGCTCTAAATCTAGATTTTGATTCGGTGTGTATAGCCTATATAAGAATATATGAAAATTTTTGATACATCTCTCAGTTCTCTCAGTTCAATTACGCATGGAGCGGTTGGTGAACGCTTTTCACTTCCGAAAGCAAAAGTTAACGAAAACTTAACGAAAAGAAGCACGTGCCACGTGGTATATGAATATACATATATGAATTCTTTAAATTCGTTTCGTTGAGTACGACAAATTACGTCACGTCGCCTTCTGACTAATATAGTTCTACCTGTGAACCTGTGACCTGATGCGAGAGTCTTTGAAAAAAATACAGAAAAGAGCTTTAAAATGATAGGTGATAGAACTATAATACAAACTTTCGCGTCTCTCGAACAACTTGTCGTTCTTATTTTATCGCTACTTCTATAAACAGTGTTCTAATGAAATAGCTAGTTGCATTCCTCCCCTGAAACAATTTTACCGTAATACTCGCGCTTCCAGAAATGCACATCAATGTACAGAAATTCTTCCTTTAACCGCACTACCCGAATGTCAAATGCTTTACCTTACTCTATTTTTCCCTCTCTGTATCGAACGGCAAGAGCTTTTATTTTTTTGTAAGTATTGACATTCGATGTATTGAATTTTATATACAAATCTTTGTATCCCACATATTTGAATCCCAATATAAAAATGTTATACGAATGTTAGTTCTCAGAAAGACTCTGCAACCGAGAAGACTGTCGGAAAGATAAACAAATAGTGTTTTTTTTTTTAACTTTTTTCCACTTAAATTATACGTGTTTTATTTTTCCTTAATATCAAGACCTACCGATACACTCTCATTGTGATGTTCAGAAATTCAAAACCAATGTACATCGTGCATCTTATTTTCGTAACGTTCGCACTGTGTTTTAATATGTAAACGGTTAAAAAAAAACTTTTCGAAAACATCGTCATTTTTGAATAAAAATCGAAAAAGCAGATTTTATTTTACTTTTGACCAATATTTAAATAAAAATATATCTCTTAAATGATCGAGGTTAGGAAAAAGTTTTCTTACATAGAAGGTCACAAATTGTAAAAACTTTGCATGAACATGTCTTTAATAACACTCAGTATTTAGGAGTTACGATTATATCTTTGCGAAAACTGAAATTTTCATAATTTTACATTTTTTGAAATGGCCATTATCTTCTAACGATTAGGCAGAGCAAGAAAAGTGTTAAAACCTTTTTCCTTCAAAATTGAATAATCAACAAGCTGTGTACAAAGTACTTTTCGGGAGTGATTTCCGTTCACAAGATTTACACAAAAAACAGATGTTTTCGACATGAATAACATTTTAGTCAGTATTTCGTATGCCTCGTATACTCGTGGCCCCGGCGCAGTGGAAGTAGTGCTTGACTGCTAACCTGGATGTGTAGGTTCGATCCCCAGTCTAGGCAGCATTCTTTTCTATACTCCCTCAACTGAAAGCCACCCCTGGGATTTAGTGAGATAATCAAAAACCTAATTTCTGAATCCACTGTGCCAACAAAAATCTATCCTATCCTTCTATTCCTTCTAACATTTGCCTAATTTATAAGACCCTACGTTTAACTGGCATATATATGTTTGTGTTGTTTTTTTTTTTACCTGAAAACGATTCTCTCGTGAAATTGGAAAAGATCTAAAAAATTGCAGAAATTTATGCGCCCCAGATAAAACATATTTTTATAAAAAAAAATCAAGGCTTTTTGGTATTCCAAAAAGGATCAATTATTGAGAATAATCCTTAAACAGTTTTGTGCAAGTAAACGAACATATTACAATATTAATAATATTAAAAAACCAAACTCTCCAAAAGTATAACCTTAAAATCATTATTTTTTTTAAATATAAATGTAGACTTTATTGTATAATTTGATTGTGGGGGAGAGAAATGAAACTTTAAAAGTTTACAGAGGCAAAATAAAATACTTTCGAGAGGCTCTTTATATCCAAAAGCCTTTATCTAAAGATTACAAAATAATAATAATAAAAAAATAAAACATTGCTTATATAATAATACTTATAAATAAAAACCTAGTCATACATTGCGCGTTTACAACATTTTCATCAAAATAAAGGTTATATTCAACTTAACAAAATAGCTTAACTTTGACAAAGGGTTACGATTGTTCACCCTTTGTTAGGAAGATAATACAAAATATAATGTAAAGTATATAAACACTTAGTGTTTGGCAAGCCTTATTTATAAAAAAATTCTCTTAAACTCAAAATTCTTAAAACTATTAAGGGGTTTTTTTTATAAAATTTAATTCTAGATGCAAAGTACAAGTAACGAGCTTGGCTTAGAGGGTAAATAAATCGTTTAAATGTAAATAGATGAATTTTGAATCACATATCTAATAGGTTTGAATCTTAATTTAAAAAGTTTGGCTAGCCGCCAGTATTGGTTGCTAGTTGTATAAAGCAGATGGCGGCGCAGCTTTTCAGCGTCGCATGATGTCTTCTATACTGAAGCCTGTTCGTCTTGGTGGTGGTGGTGGCGGCTGATTGGGGTTCCTTGGGGCTTGTTGCGGAGGAGGTCCAGGTGCTGGTGGTGGTGGTGGTAATGGAAGTGGAGATCCAGAATGCTGCTGGCCACTTGGGGCAGGACTGAGATGCATTGACAATTCAGGTGGAGGGCCGGGTTCAATAAGAATCTGTGAAGTTACCGTTGCAGGGTGAAGAATGGGTGGCTGATGAGGCTTCGTTGTTAAAGGTGGTGGGACCATATCGTGCAAGGATATATTATCTTCCTTAGGCTTCAAGAGTGAATGATGTTGGCGAGTCATATTGATGGCCATATGATTGTGGCTGGTGAATTGTGGAGGTCTTAAATGTGGCTCTCCATCTGGCCCAATCGGTCTTTTGCGAATGGGAATAGATCCAAGGAAACTCGGCATAGAGTCCAGAGACGAGTGACTGCTCAAGGTATCAGTGCTCACTGGTGTGGTTGATGAATTCTTATGGTGGTGCAAATCTCTACGGACGTGTAACATTGGAATATACGGTTCCGGTGGCTTATGCGATGAAGGAGAATGAATGGACTGAGCTAGACCCGATATCAAGGGAGGTCTCGCGGGAAGATGTGTATGAGGATTCATTGATGGTCCATACAGATGTGGAAACTGGGTGCTACAAAGAAAATCGTTGTACTCTCTGTCCTTATCTGAAAAGTTCGGACGCATAGTATAAGTTTCACCACCCTCATGGTGGCAGTGCGTGACTGCTTCTTCACGTTCCCGACGTTTCTCTGCATTAAGCTGTTGCAGAAAGCGTTCTTCCTCTTCGTCAATTTCTGCATCGTTCTCTTCGGGCTCATCGTCTTCCTGGTCATCGATCTCGCCATCGATATTGTTTCCATTTTCATTACTCTGCACCAGGCCAGAACTTTTATCTTCCACATTCAAGTTAGTTTCTTCCACTTCTGGAGCACTGTTTTCTGGAGATGGAGATCTATGCCTCTGGACGGGAGACTGTCTGGGAGAGTCCACTTCCAGCAGTGAATCTTCTTCGTCGTCTGTTCCATTCTGCCCATCTTCTTCTCCAACATCCAAAACCTCTGTGGGCACATCTCCCACCGCATGCGTCAACGCATGTCTCCGCAGATCGCAGTTCCGCCGAAACACCTTCCCACATGATGAACATTCGTAGGGCTTGTGATCGGTGTGGGTTAAAAGATGTGTCTTTAGATTGGAACGTTGATTGAAACTTCTGCTACAAACTGGACACTTGTGTGGTGATTCTTCCATATGCAAAATCTTGTGAACAGCCAGTGTTCGTGATTGACAGAACCCTTTGCCGCATTCTGTGCATTTAAATGGTTTTTCTTTCGAGTGAATGTATCTGAAATAAAAAACAAACAAAAAATTTATAAATACATTTTATTCATCATTGAAATAATGCTGCTGCTACCAACTTAACACAAAGCTTAAGTCTATGCATGATTTAAGCAGCAAATAGCAAAAAAAAGTAGACAAACATCAAAGCTATATAAAGTACACAAAACCCATAATTGAATTTTTTTTTTTTGAATTGTTTACTCATCATTCGTATTTTTTCAACCGAAATGCTAATGACATTCGGTGACAAGTCGGCTTAAGCTTTGATATGTTTCAAGCACATCATCTATCATTCGGCGGATTCATTAGAAAGTTTAAGTGGGTATACGTTAAGACGACAAGTGAATGCCAAATTTTTGGGTAGACTTGTGGTTAAAAACCCCCAAAATAAATTATCTATACTTTGTACTTGAAATTTTTTTCTCATCATTGCTTTATTTACAGGTAAATGAATTACTATTATTTGTATGCGAGAATCATATAATTATTTTCATTAAAAAAGATTTTTTTTTTATAAACTGACTCAAAAAGCTTGCTCAATAAATCTTATTCAAGAATGCAGTTTTGTCAACATGATATTCTTTTTAAAAAAAATAAATTAAATATAGAGATTTTTTTATGATCGCAGGTACATATTTACTTTTGTGTGAAAAAATGTCAAATCATATACATATGTACCTGTATAAAACAAAAATAGGCCAATAGGCTACGATTGAAAAATTAAATAATTCATTTTACCCAGTAGGTAGGTACTGCAATTGATTAAGAAGACTATTAGCATGAAATAAGTCTCCAAATTTGGGGATCTGTTTATAAAGTTGAATTTTGAGACTAATTTCATTATGAAATAACACCCAATTTAAAATAACATAAGTCATTTTTATATATGTATATGAAAAAAAATTCCCACCTCCATTAAATTCGGGGGGTTATTTCACTGCAAAGTAATTTAAATGAGCATATATACTTATACGTAGAAACGTCAAAATTTTACCTATGGATCTAATTTAACCAACACTTCAACGACGCGTTAAAACAAGCCCAAAAAAAAATCATACAAAAATTCTACCTCACTTTAGAGGACCCTTCCCAACATTTAGAGATGAGAGAAAGAATCTTAGGGTGCCATAACGAAATTGGTTACAGAGCAGTGATGCCAGACTTTGGGAGCAGAATTTCCCATTCTAATACCCAAAAATTCCTTTTTTTCTCATGTTTTATGGTATAAATGTCCCAAAATTCTCCCACGAAAAAAAAAGTTAAAAAAAATTATATTTCATTGTAATTAAGAAACAGCAAAATATAAAGCTTAAACATTTACATTGGATGCATGAGTAAAACTATTTACAAAAAAAGACAAAATAATGGCAAGTATTCAACTATGATCAAATAAAAAATTGTCATGCATAGAAAGAACATATTCTAAATATTTTAATGAGCGCATTTCCATTTTTGCATTTGCCCATTTATCCTAGTATATGCACTGCTGATGCGAAACGAAAAATCCCATACAAAAATAACACAACTAAACCATAAACGGAAACTGTTGTTCCGATTTTCGTTCTGCAGTACTTTGCTGTTTGATAAGCGAAATTAATAATTGTAGCAGAATATTTGGATTCACTATTTTTTCGCACATAATTAATTAAATAACATTTCGCTCATTAGAAAGAACACAGTCATAACTCGAAAAATGCTGTTTTGAGATAAATGAGAATACAATTTTTTTCTTAATGAAATAGCAATTTAGGAACAAATTTGTGCATCATCTCTTCTTTTTTTTACTAGATTCTAAAAATCCCTTTTAGCTTATTTTAGATGTGAAATTCCCATAAAAAGGAATAAATCCCACGATCTGGCACCGTTGAGCTGGACAACAAATAAAATTACGAATCTATACCAATATCCTGGGGATACTTTTGTGCGTTATGTGCGTCAGTTCGTTCACATTTACGGCCATATTATTCACTCTGAGTTTAAAGTGAAATTAAAAATTTCTCAAAAATACAAAATAAATATGTTAAACCATAAAAACAGCTAACCAACAGTTTTTTTTTAATATTCCACTTTATTTAATTATTATTATTTAATAAATTAATTTTTTTCTTATTCTTTAATTCCGGGAGTGTAAAAAATTCATAAAAACTACAAAAAAGAGAGCCGTTTAAATCAAATTGGTTTTATCTACATTGGATTAAAAAAAATTGTTTAAAGAGTGGATTAACAAGTAAATAATATGGTAGTTAGAGTTGTTTTTAATTTAAACTGCAGCTATTTAACATTTAGGAAAACCGATCGTTAATGTTTTGTTGAAGAAAAATAATAGCTACACCCTATACGCTCAAATTCCATTTACCTGCAAATATTTAAGTCAGTGATGTAGAGTCTTTAAATTAGGTTTTTCTGATTTGAAACGAAAAATCCTCGTTTTTTTGTAGCAGATTATTTGGAGAAGTCTCCGCTACTTTTTCTCACTGAATTAATTATACAGACTATTTAGCGTGTGCGTTTTTTTTTTAATTATTATTTTCCTACAGCATGGTTTTCTTTAATTTTTCGCGTTTTATGTTTTGTTTTGTTTTGTTTTGTTTTGTTTTGTTTTGTTTTGTTTTGTTTTGTTTTGTTTTGTTTTGTTTTGTTTTGTTTTGTTTTGTTTTGTTTTGTTTTGTTTTGTTTTGTTTTGTTTTGTTTTGTTTTGTTTTGTTTTGTTTTGTTTTGTTTTGTTTTGTTTTGTTTTGTTTTGTTTTGTTTTGTTTTGTTTTGTTTTGTTTTGTTTTGTTTTGTTTTGTTTTGTTTTGTTTTGTTTTGTTTTGTTTTGTTTTGTTTTGTTTTGTTTTGTTTTGTTTTGTTTTGTTTTTGGAGTTGGTGAAACTCTCGAAGTATAATTTCCGTTGTGTTTTCGCAAGTGTTTCATTGTTTGGTTTGGAGATCACAGAAAAATTTCGTTTCGCATCAGCAGCGTATTACCTGTGTTTCATGATTAATAGGTAATTAAGTTGTTGTGATGCTATACTTCAGAATTAGAAAAGTCTTCAGTGGATTACGAAGTCTGAGATTATCTTCAAGGTTATTGCTTTCTCGAAAATAAACTTATATCTGTTTAAGACGTTACTGACGCCTTTCTTTTCTTAAAATTGTACAGTTTAATTCTGTTTAGATTTTGACTGTTAGTGCAAAATCAATATCGCGTTTAATAATTGCATGTGGTACATTTATTTATAATATAGCATACCAAGGCACATAAATGTTTCAAGGTATACAGTGTCATTTTTAGGAATGAGCCTGAACAATTATTATGAGAATCTATCGATTCTTAAACTTCATGATATAGTTCAAAAAATATTTATATTTTGAGTATTTATATATTAAAATCCGTTTTTTACAAACCCCTTAAAGCTTGGAATAAATGTCGCATTAAACCTAAAATTCTATATCATAAATTAAAACTTGGCATATTCACTTGACCAATATCATAAACAACTCAGCCGAAAATCAGAACTACCGAATCTGACACAAGATCTCCCTCCTGTGAGACGACAAAGTTACTGAACTATAATACATAACATACAAATATCTAGTAAATTAAATATAATCTTCATTTATTTTTCCACGATGTATGTTATTTAAATTATGATACTTAATACCATTTAGTATCTTCAATTCTTGAAATCATATTTAAATGAAATAAATTAGAAAATTATAATTCGGCGTGCTACATGTCCTACTCGAGAGAATATGTTAAATGTATTGGAAGAAAAGATCTGCAGTATTATTTATAAACCCATTCCAAAGTATGTATGTATAACTTTAGACTCCACTAAACTTTACACTAACTGTAACTCCAACTTTATGAACATTTTCTATCGATTATCTAACTTAGGCTACTGTAATTCGTTGTCCAAACATATATTCTAAAGTGCGTATACGTTCAATTAACAAATTAAGATGAGTTTTTAGTTACGAAATGAAAAATTATATTGAAATGTTCTTGAAACTTATCTTAAAGTTCACGAAATTGACAAATTACAGCGATGTTAGTGAATAAATTTTGAGGCAACAATATTTAGAATACTGTTGGAATGCATTTATAAATAAAAAGATTTCATACTATTTAGATAATATCTCCCAGGACAACTATCCGAGTATTCTTGGATAATAAATACTACTGGTTATGTCTAAATTGACAAATAAAAAGGCAACCACGATTTATTTGACATTTATTTTAATAATTAAACAGTTGAATGATTGTCTTTTTTTTAATGTTTCCATTGGAACCTAATTAATCTCGCAACAATTTCGATAAAATTTAAATTTTATAAAGTGGCTTAGGAAATAACAAAATGTTCATGAATTTCTGATCATTTTTTTTTGAACAACATAAAATTCCTTAATGTCTACATTATTATACTGCTAAAGCTAAATAACATCGCGTTATGTGTTTTATTTTCCCATAGAATTTAAATAAATTGCAAATTACTTGTAAAATAGCTAAACTGTCTCACATAAAATATTCCAAGATAAAACTCTAGTTAACTCAGTGAGTTATTACTTCAAATAAAATCAGCCCAATAAATAGTTTTAAGGCTTATTTAAGAACGCACACACCTCAAAACAACCTGGAATAAATAATTAACCACTTAGCTTGTGCGTTATTAGTTCTTTTTTTTTATTTATTTGACCCGGATGGTAAAAGATCAGGTAACTATAGTTCACATCATGAACACAACACAGAGCCGAGCACTACTTTTTTTGTAAACATTCAATCACCATTAGTTACCATAATCTTGACTGAAGTTTAAAATGAATTGAAACAGGTTTGTTGAATTTTGATATTTTTTTTTTTGCTTGTTAAAAACGCGCTTTTCGTTCTCATAGATTTCATGCGTATCTATTAAGAGTGTTTAGAAATAGATCTCGCATTTTATTTAGCCATAAACTTTTGTGTCTTCTACCCACACACGAGTTGTCGAGGAATAATTTGAAGGCGCATGGGAGATCATCAATCTTAAGTTGGTAGCTGAGTCATAAATAAAGTTGGAGTGGAAAAGAAAATAATATATATGTATGTGGATTTTGCTTACCTATGATCCCTCAAATGATCCTGGCGACGGAATGCTTTTCCGCAAATATCACAGGAGTACGGTCGCTCGTCGGTGTGCGTGCGCTCGTGGATGAGCAGATTGTATGACTTTGTGAATTGACGATTACAGAATTTGCATATGAACTGCTTCTTGGGTCGCGATGCACGTCCAGGTGCTCGCAGAAGTCTACGATCCAGACCGGCATGCATGCTGGGTGGGACTCCTGGCGGGAAGAGCCCACTGGCACCGGCTGATGGTGGGAAGGGGAAGGAGCCCGCCGATGTAGGCGATGGCCCAGGTCCGCCAAGATACGCCGGTGAGTACATGACTGTAGGGGGCCCACCGGGGCCCTGACCTGGGCGGGGTAGAAGCATTGCAGCGGCTGCAGCTTCTCTAAGCGCCAGTTCCTTGCGCTTGTCAGCCATCATTGCGATTATTTCATAGCTGGATCCGCGCTTGGCCTGGCCTATCACATCCTTGTCTGGTCCATCCATGATGCCCGAGTAGAGAGCACCCGGACCACGGAGGTTCCTTGACGGAAGGACTGGCACAAAGGCGGATATCTCCCTGTGATGGCTCGACTGGGGGCCCGACGAATTGATGATTCCCGCCGCTGCCGCCAAATGGTGTTGGTAGGCGAGTTGTGATTCATAGGACGAACCAGTTGCTAGAGACGCCGATGATCCGCGGCCCCCTGACGACGTGCGTTGCACATCCGAACTGGAATTCGAACCAGTTGGTGATTGCAGGAACTGTTCCATTCGTGAGGAACGCACCAACGGCACACTGCCATGTTCAATTATTGACTTCTCTGTTGGCATGATCGCGCTTTACATTTCACGTGTGGGACGATCGGGGGATGTGGTGCTGTCTTCTACACTCTTTTTTCCACTGTAACCAGAAGCCTCTACCTGCAAAACACAAAAAGACGAACATTTAACCAATTAGATAAATAGTTGTTTTTTTTTTTATTTTATCTTATCATTTTTAAGATACTTTCGAAATTCTCTACAACCGTAAACTGAATTATTACTTTGACGTGTTGTTAGAGTTTTTTGTTGTTGTTTTGTTTAAGGTCTGTCTAGGTGTTGGCCTCTTTCTATTGTAGCTGGCATTGTTGGTGGCCGATAAGACGATTATTATTTGACTATGATGGAAGCGAAGACTATGGAGTTTTCTCTCTATATTTCAGGATAAGAGTAGGTGTAGTGTAGGTAAGTAAGCAAACCTACTTCTTTGTATATACAATATACCTTCCTGATATCTTTATTGGGTTATGATAATCGAATGACTAGATAAGAACAACACACCAGCAACCAACAGTGGCTTCTATATCCAAACACACTTTAAAACTAGTCTAACTTTGATGGGGATTTCCACCGCAATTCCATGGAATCGAGATAGCAAAGCTGGTGGGATGTTTGTCAATAGATGTGGAAGCTACATAAGTGTCACACTGTTTGGTGATGGAAATGGAATAGAAGGTTGCCTTTTCAGCTGCGGCAAAAGTATATAATATTAATTAATTGATTTTCTTTTTTGAATCAGATTGTTGGATGATTTTTTCATTTTTTTTTTTTTTGTTAGAGCAGCATTTTTGTGTTGTTCAATGATTTCGATGAGACAAAAGGCTACAGAAGGAATTTATTGGGTTGTAACAGGAAATATTAGAGATAAATCTTGGAATAAAAAGTCAAAATTGAATAAAAATATTTTCCTAAAAAAGTTTTTTCTGTTAGAATTTATAGTTATAAGAAATTTAATAAAAGAATGAGTCATACATTTAAAGAAAAGTTATATTTTTTTTCATTTTATTTTGTTTTTCTGTCTATTTTAAAGAAATATTCTGGGATGTTTAATAAAGTTTTATAGCATTTTTGTATCTTTTTTTGTTAAATTGTACCATTGCGTCTTTTCATAAGAAACGTGCCATTATAAGGCCCAGTTCATTTAATTGAATTTAAATTCAATAAAATAAAAATTAGATTAAAGGCGCAACAGCTCGTGGCAGAGTTGCCGTTCTAGCGATTTTGTTGCTATATAATATATCTAGCGGAAGCGACTTTTATACTAGCGATATTGGGGGACAAGCATTTGCGAAATAAAAAAATAGTTAATAATGCATATACAAATAGTTTATATTACTAATCTGGCTAAAATTTAGGTTTTCATGATTTAGATTTGTAGATTTTGTACTTATATGAAAACCTTTATCATAGATTTTATGGGAAGTTTCTTTTTTGTTTATGTTAGCACGAAAATAAAAGTTTGTTCAAAGACAATTTTTATTTAACGTTTTTATAAATAATTCCTGCAATGTGCGTTTTTTTTAATCATCAGGCTAATGGAGGAGATTTTTCACTTCATCGCAGGAAGCAGTAGGTACCCAAAAAAAAAAGCATTTAAAGTGGAATAGAGTAGATTCGAAGCACAGACGTCATTTCTTTTTTTTACAAAATAAATGTAAATTTCATAGTTGATTTTTTCTTCTGTTTTGTAAAAATTTCTTGATGTATTTGATTTCAAATACATCTTGTTGTATTTCATTTAAAATACATCTAGATGTATTTCATTTAAAATAGTTGTTGTTGAGGAATGTTTAACGCAAAATTGCAGTGGTACATCAGGGTTGAGAGTCCTACACGTAATTTGTATCAATAAATCGTTTTACAAACTTTTATAGAATATTGCACAGCGAATAACCATTTTGATAGGAATAAAACTTCTGTGGTTACTTTTATTCATACAAAATCATAAAAGGAACTATTCAACAACGAGTATTTGCACATATTTTTCTATCTTTGTTGTCAACCTTAAAATTACATAATTTAAAGGAAGTATCTGTTAAAAGTGAATCTGAGAAAGAAGGAAAAAGAACTCAAAATATAATCTCATTTCGCTTAGTTTTTTTTTATCTTTTCAATATGGACACCTTCCTTAATTTCAGCATGGGAAAATGGTCACCATACAACCCTTTTTGTTTTATAACTCAATGCACAAAATAAAATAATCTAAAACGTTGATGGACCTTTTATTAAAGGAAGTGACTAAATCCATATCAATTTATAACAGTTCTGTTTATACAGGTATTCATGGTAATAAACTGTTACAATTATTAAAAAATTAACATATATCTGCTTTATTTAAAAAAAAAAGACTTATTTGGGGGATATCCTCCTATAGAAAATTGTAATTATATTCGAAACGTCGCGTCGCTTTGAGCTAGACATTTTATAGGCTATAAAGAATTTACACTATTTTTTATTTTTATTTAAAGATCTTATAAAGCTGTCTTATTATAATTATTATAATTTATTGTAATTTAAAGAGCTTAAAAAGTTTAAATCCCAGTTTTGGGATAAATATTTTCGATCGTAGTCATCGATAAATTTTTTTAAGAATTATTTTATTTCATTTGTAAATATAGTTCTTCTCTTATTTAAAATGTTTTGTTTTTTCAAACTATTATTGGGATAAAAATTGATTTATTTTATGGTAAATCGGATTTACATAAATTCAGAAATAAATTCAATTGGTGATGGTTTAAAAATTTAAGTAGATAAAAGTTCATCTTCTTCTTTTTTTTCTGTAATTCACTTCTTCTTTAATTTCTCTATATACCTACGAATAGAATTCCAGAGATTATAACGCTACCACTTTATGGCTTCACAATAAAATTCTTATCCTATGGGATTTGCCTAAAAATTATGTATATAGGTTTATTCTGTTTTGTAGCTCTTATACTTGATAAGCTTAAGCTTTATCACATACATAAATACAAAGAACAGATTATCTGCGCCATTAAAATTTAAATTAAGTTCAATTTAATATATTTTTATTATCTAAATAGGTATCAGATTTATTATTTTGTTTATACTACGAATTTTTTTAACGAAGGGATCAAAAAAACATATCATAATTAATTCGATAATTGGGTTAAGGCATTTATATTCAAAAATATTGACGTTATTGTAGTTAAAATTAAAAATTGATACAATTTAATAAGTCTGCATTTATGCATTTATATTATAGTTGATTTCTTTGTGATAAATTTAATAAATTATTTTTTTAGTCATATTTTTCCTGTTCATTGGTTTAACATTTAAATCGTTCTTATTAAAAGTTAATTACTAATTAGGCACTAGGTCCAAAAATAGAGAGGGCATGGAAGTTGCCAAAATCACTTTTTCGATGGTTTGACTCATAAATCAATTGAAAACTGAGAAGTTTGTTGCTTTCTATCTGCCGAACACAAGGAAGAGTTATCATGAAATGGATGTTCTGTGGTCTATTTCACCACTTTACAATTTACAATTACAAACTAGTACTGATCTTGCATTCAAATATAAGTAATTGCATACATTATAATTTAGTTATTTTACAAATTTGTTGAATTTTGTAAAAAAAATTTACAGAAGGAAGTTGATCTGTAAAATTTTCTACAATTTTGTATGCTTTTAAATTTGTCTGAAGCGTTTTGAGCGTCAAAATAAAAAATAAAAATGAAATTACTATTATTTAATACAGGATTATTACAAATTTGTAGTTGTAAATTGTAAAGTGGTGAAATAGACCACAGGAAGCTTTATTGACCATATAAAATGGATGTTTTCTTCTTGTTTAAATGGACTATTTTACATATACAAATCTAAAAAGAAAATACTGTTTCATTTAAATTCAAGGGTGCCATTAATTGTACATTTGTGGGGTGTCATCGAAAATTATGGTTTTTCGGTAAGCTTTTTTTAATTTCCCATTTTTAATAATAAAATACAAATTTAAAAATATTTCTAAATTTGAATTTGGTTTATATACCTATAGCTATTTAACATATATTTAACTCTATATAAATCTGAAATTTACGCGCATTTGAATTCGAAATTTCCTTAAGGGGGCCTACAATTTTATCCGTTACGCTATTTTAAAACTTTGTCGGTCTCACTTGGAAAATTGATTAAAGGTTGTTTGAGTAAGTAAGTATTATTTTAGTGTAGCAGCTATATTAATATTTTGTTTGCAAATAATTACATTCGAAACATGTAAGGGTAATCTTTCAACATTATATGACAATAAAATAAATTGAAATACACAAATTGGTTGCCTAAAATATAAAAAAAAAACCAAATTTGTTCACAATTATTGTTTTATATATAAGTTACTTTAACTGAAACTTAAAAGCCTAGAGATCATACTACTACAATTAACTATAACTGATGCTGATTCTTGTCGACATTCCTACAGTACAAAATATTATTAGCTGATAGTTAAATCCAAGAACCAACTATTTAAAAAGCTTTCAATGCTACTTGCGTTATTAATCTGATTTTAGATGGATGCAATGGCCTCGAACTACTTTAAGATGGCATTGAACATAAAATGATAAATTATCATTTTTAAACTTGGTGGAAAAAGATTGATGACTTTTAAAGAAAAACTGGATTGATTTTATTCTACATTATTTTTCTATTCTCATTGTCAATTGAACTTTTGAAGTTTTCATTCAGCTACACAATATTTAGTTTATTTTATTGTTGTAAGCAATTTCAAAATTTTCTGTTTCAAAATTTTCTGTTTTAACTTAACTTGATTTGTTTGTACCCAAAAAGATAGAGGGCGGCAATATTCCCAAAACTCTGTTTTTTTTTTTTTTTTTTTTTTATTCAAAAATTACGGTTTTTATATGTACTAAGGATGGTGGAGGGTCATGGCATGGTTATGTGGGAAGGAGGGCTATAAACATTTGTTTTGTTTGAGATCTAAAACTTTCGATTAAAGGTTCATTGCTTTCTTACAGTCGTATTTATTAGATTTTTGTCTACTCTAACTATTTGCAAATTGGTGGAAATATTCTTTATTTAATAAAAATAAATAACATATTATTCACGGTTAAGACAATCTACTCTTGTGTCTAAGTTAGGCAGCAATAAACAAGGTTTTTGGACACATTTTCCAAAGTTGGGCAGTTGTCTAAAGTTAGAAAACGTTTATAAATAAGACCATTAACGTTTTAGATCAAAATAAAAAAAGTTTTTGGGGAGCATTGCAATTAGGCTGACCAGACTTCCTCTTTTTGACCTAACAAACTTGTTACCGGTATCGTATTTAAAAATAAGCGATTTGTCTTCTTTTTTGGGTTTTTCAATTTCTAAGTTTTTTCTGTGAAACAAAACAAGAATACAAAATACAAAATTGAACTTATTGAATTTACTCATATGTATATAATTAAATATGTCTTGTATTGAGTTTGCAACTCTATTTTAAAGAGACACGTCCTTTTGACAAAAAAAAGGTTCCAAAATTCACGCAAGAAGTAATTTTGATGATTTGTTTTATTTATTCATAACATATACAATACATACAATATAATATGTATGTAGTTATGTATGGAACAGAATACCGGGTAAGTGGCATAAATGCGGACCAAATAGTGGCAAGTTGTATATGCATTTATTCCTAAACAACCACTCGTGTAGTTTCTGAAGCCAAAATGCGATAATTTTAAAGCTTAATGGATGAAGCTATCACGGCGAAAATGTGCCTAAACGCTGAAAATGATTCTATTCGAAAATACCAACCAACCTTCATTATTATTTCAAACTGCTGCTTAACAATGAAAAAGAACGCTCCATTTATGAAAACCCTTAACTATCAGCTGTGAAGCTGTTTTTTTTAATCTAGCTTGAATTTTTGGACAACCTTTAAATTCAAAGCTAAAATGGTTGAATAGAATTGAATAAAAAAACAATTTTTTTGAAAAACATATTATTAAAAGTTATTTTAATGTAAAATAAGTAATAGATGTTTTAAAGTTTTTATTTTGTTTTGTTTATTGTTATTGTTTTCTTTACTTAAATAACACTGTACATTATGAATTTTTTTTTTTTAATTTTTTTTTTTAATTTTTTTTTGAGATTTTTTTAGTTTTTGTTTGAGATTTTGTTGGATAGATCTGGTCCCCCTAATTGCAATTCATATAGTGTCTCCCTCTCTATTTCGATAATGGCACCGTCAGAAATATTTATTCAGTAAATCCAGAGTTAATTCGGCGAGTTAACTCGAGAATTAAATTGAATAAAAAACATGTTTCAGTAGTTAACTTGGGTTAAACTCCAAAACTAGGCCCAGATAAACATAATACGCCCATATAGTTATTAGTGATTTTTTGAAAATTTAATATTTCTACAGAGTCACTTTATATGTATAAATATCCTGTTGATCTGCATCTCGTGAAGGTACTTTTTATACAAACAATTTTCCCTCACTTTATAGGTACTTTTCACTTCTGGACCCTATCCGTAGGTATATATGACATCAAATATTACCCGCATTAGAAATGGTAACTCTTCAAATACTCCATAAAGGGAAAAAAAGTTATTCCAAACGAAGTGCCCTCAGAACTACAGAAAAAACGGGAGACATCACTATCATTGTTAGGTACATATGTAAATAATATAATGAAGGGGATCAAACGCCTTATCACTTACAAAAGTGAAAAGAGAAACGCAAAATAAAGCATATATAAAGGATTTACTAGATCTTTGAAGGAATGAAAAAATAAACTACCTTGTCACTCATATTCGTGGTTGTTTTTTTTATCAAAATTTTCTAATTCAGTTCGTCATATGTGCACTCGTTGGTCATCCTCATTGAGGGACAGTTTGGTAGCAGCCGGCGTGAAATTTAATAAGGTAATTGATATAGTATGCGTGTAGCTCGAGTTGCCGCGACTAACTCAGCCACAAATGCAATGGAATACAATGTATAAGGATCATTATATGGATAGATATGTATACGGTTCGGTAATTCTTTCAAGAAATTCCAGACATGTTTAAGAGTCTAAAACAGGTATAAGGTATCATAGCGCTGTGACGATCGAAGAATTTTTTTATCAAAGTCGGTGTTCCTACCTTTCTACAACATATGGAAAGCCTTTTGATTTATTTAATATTGATTAATGTTTTTGAAGGTAATTGGTAAATTTTAAATTCAGTAAACAATATCAAAAGGTGTTTGTTGTTTTGTTTATGTTTAGTGAATTGATTGAATTAAAGTAAACTGAATCTTATAAAGATGCTATGCATTATTTTCTGTTTTCTAATATGGACTAAAATATCTGTAACACATAAGGTCTTTACATGCATCCTGCATTTAATATGTCGTAAGAACAATTAATAGAGTCTAAGGAAAGAAATTTTGTTGGCAAAGGGGACTGAGCATAATGATGTTTTTATGATGATTTTATCTCAAGAAAACAAATGAGTATCACCAATTTATTAGTAAATACTAAGAATTGAAAATTGCCTCGAGTAGGACTTGAACTACTAAAGAGGAGAAACCTTGCTGTTCCATCATAGTCAACAAAAACACTACCGAACCCTTTGATATCCAGCAAGATCTAAGGCAAGGCAATGCGTTATTTTACGTATGCAACCTCTTTAACAACTGCAATATTTCAAAGCGTATCCGGAGAATGATAAGAACAATTCACTGGCGCTAGCGCATTTCCAAATTAAGAAGAGGAGGTGGCGAGAACGGATTTGGCTGGAAAAATGAGGTGTATGCTGTCATCGAGAAAGGAATGTTAACATCGTTGTCTAGGGCAAAACGTCATGAAGGACAGGAGATCAAAGGAAGTATCACTGTTTCTTTCTATTTAAGTAGATAATATTAGATAACTTTGATTCATTAGCTTCCGTAACCAATTGTATTCTGATTCAATTAAGTTTGGATGAAGTAAAGTTCATTCCTTAGTTAACTTAACACCTTCACTTCATACATTGGGTTTTTAAAATAATGTTTTGTAATACTGTGCTTCGTCACTTTGTGTGCCCCTTTACATTTTTTGAATAAGTGTATGTCAAGTTGAATATTTATTGAAGAGTGGAAAGTTTCTTGAACTAACCCTGTTTTTTAAGAATGGAAAGAAAGATAATAGTTCGAATTATAGACCCTTTTCCAAGCTTTCAGCTTTAGGTACATAAGATTGTGGATGAATTAGTAAAAAATTTACTTACAAAAAAAAAAAAACAAGTATTAAAATTATTGACTGCTAATATGTTTTCTGGAGGATGTTGATGTGCTACTCAAGAAATTTAATTCTTTCTGTTTTTCTGGTTGTATTCTTAAGTGGTTACATTCATATTTATGCGGTTGGAAACAACTTGTGCCTATCGGTGACATCTTTTCAAAATTGTTAGAATTTAGTGCGGGTGTTCCCGAAGGAAGCCATTTGGGTCCTATACTTTTTATACTCTTTCTAAACGATTTGCCAAATATACTTAGTTTGTGTCGCAGCTTAATGTATGCGGATGATATTAAGATTTATGCAGTGGTATATAATATACATGACTGTTCCCTTTTTCAAAATAATCTGGATAGTTTTACAAAGTGGTGTGCTTCGAAAGATCTTCAGCTCAACATAGATAAATGTGCATGTATGCTCTTCAATAGAACTCTTTTTCATATATTGTTCCTTCATACACTTTTTCAAAACAATAATTGTTGTTAATGATTTCAATGACTTAAGAGTAATTTTTCATAGCAAACTTACTCTAATCGATGGCCCCGTGCAAAACTATACTAAGTGCACATAGTATAGTTTTGAGTTATCGATATACTATTTGAATATAGAATCGATATATTATTTGAATAGTTTTCCTGCGAGTCTAACAAGAATGCCTTTGAAACAGAGGTCAAATAGGGCTCAGTATAATACCTTATTTCTACAATTATCCCAAACAAATTCAAACTTTAAAAGTCTCTTACCTTACCTTATTTCTACAATTAGCCCAAACAAATTCAAACTTTAAAAGTCTCTTACCTTACCTTATTTCTACAATAAGCCCAAACAAATTCAAACTTAAAAGTCTCTCCTGAAAAATAAATAAATACACTTATAGTATTGTTTTGAACGGGGCCATTGTTGATCTTCATATAAATTGGATTGTATCGAAAGCTAACTCAGTACTTGGGTTTATGATAAGAAATTCCTTGGAGTATCAGGATCCATATAGTTATTTAAATCGAACAATTCTAGAATACTGTTGTGTCTTTTGGAACGCTGTTACTGCTAAAACCATCGATAGAATTGAAAAAGTTAAAAAAAAAAATTTCTTGCGCTTTGTTCTTCGTCGCTTTGTAGGAAACGATGAAAATGAACGTCATTCATTATGTCTCGAAAATCGAAAAGTTTATTGATAGGTTTATGCACCTTAGAGGTAACTAATATCATGGGAACCTTCTCACTGTACCTTCTATGGTTCACGTGATCCAGTCTCTGTACCTCTAAAATATTTAACTTAGTTTATGAAGAAAATTTTTACATTATTGTGTCTCGCGAATTTTTTAAATCTAATTTGAAGGAAGTCTTAAGTTTATTTTAATTTCTATGTTCAAAATTAGTTTAATACAAGTATTAATATCTGTGGAGTGTGGATGTATGGTCGTAGATGAATATTCGAATAAAGTCTTCTGTCAAAGAACCAAGGAGACCTTACAAAAGACATTGATATATCCAGTCCTTCGAAATGGGGAAGACGCATTGAACTCATAATAGAGCGGGTGAAAATTAGCTTGGTTGCTTTGAAGTGTAGGAGGAGAAGTTTCAACGACAAACACAATAGGCCATACAGTGATAACGAGCTGGTCAAGAAGCTCTAAAAAAACAGTAGCATGAGATAGTTGAGAAACGTGCAGCATATAGACTACACCAGCCCGACGAGTATTCGAATCTATTTCTAGTCGTCTGCACAATTGGTGGAGTACATAAGTGGAGAATGACATCAACTTGTTGTGCGTAACTGGAGGCTACCTAGGGACCTAACTGTTTGGAGAGACTTGTTATTTGGGGTCATGGTCTATCCTAGACTGTACTCAAAGGTGCCATTTGAAATAAGATTGATATCGAACTAGTTTGAATTGGTTGAATTCCTGAAGTAATTTATTCAAAAATTAAATCATCATCAGTGTTTCTATATACGAAAAGAACCAATGGTTATTAAATCTACGAACGGTGCATCTAAGCTATCGCTTATTTTGTTGAAGTTCTTAACATCTTAGTCCTTCCTAAAGTAGTTTAAACCAATGCATAGAAAATTTTCTTTTTTACCAAAAATAGTTCAGAAATAGTGTTAAGGGTGTTTTTGGGTTAATTTAATACATAAATTGAAAAAGGGTGAATTGAAAGGATGCTCAGAAATTATACTAAGTTAATTTTTGTTTATGATCAGTCTTTAGGAATAGAGTCCTGGAAAGTTGTTTACATCAAGAGGACTATAGAATTTCCGTTTTTGGCAAATTAAGTATGTAGGAACAGATTTGTGAAAACTCAGCTATTGTTTTTATTTAATTAAACAAACTTGGAAAATTAATTCTGACTCCATTATAAAGAGTGTTTTCTTCGAAAAATTGATATAAAAAAATATATAGCAATTTTTCGAAGAAAACACTGTTTATAATTCAACAATTTTTTATCGAGTTTTTATGTATTTTATAAGATTTGTGTTTGCTGAGCTGGCTGTTTATACTTTTGAAGAAAAAACGTCAAATTGGGAATAATTTGTGGACATAAAAAATAGGTTCCAAATATAAGGAATACTTTTTAACAACACCAATCTATGCAAACACAGAAACGCTTATTTTGCCCTTATAGTAGGAAGTATGTATAAAGCAAAATAATATTCATTATAATACGTTACACAAAATTTAATTTTTATTGCAAACTTAGCATTTTTCCAAAATCCCAGACGAATGTAAACAAAACAAAAAAATTTGTTCGCATCTTCATCGTCGTCAAAATCAATGAACAAAAAAAAAATGGATCAATAAACTATCGACAACGACGTCGACGACGACGATGTGACGATGAGAGAAACCACAGAATTTGATCCAAGTGGAGAAAATAAAATATAACAATAATAATAATAACCTTATGAAGATAGAGCAACCGAACCGCATAGCTTAGTTATTCGTATCTGTATAAGCTACAGTTTTAAAACCGCACCGCATCATAATAATATACTGCTGTAGCAGCAGCATCATCCTCTGATCTCTGACGGTGGTGAATCTAAATGTGCTGATGCTGGAAGAGCTGGACCCAGTTTCAATAAAACAAATTAAAAAAAAAAATGAAATGAGAAGAAAATGAAGTGGCAAAGAAGAAGGAATAAACGTAAACACAGATCGATGTTCGGGAAAGGTTCGTCGTCGTTATACTGTCGACCGTTCCTATGTTGTCGTCTACATTGGAAAAAGGCTTAAATGGTTTTCCATAACTGAAAGATGGCTGCCGCCTGTTGTGTTAGATGCTTTTCTGGTAGGTGAATATAATCGTAATCAGGAACCCATTAGGGAGCAGGGAGAGCCAAGAACTAGTCTTCCTGTGGGTAACCTGTAACCACTGTCGCCGCAATGCTATAGTACCTATAGGTGTAGGTACCAACTTTCCAGCCTTCTTAAATGACGTGGCCATGTATGTAGGTATATACCAACGATCTTAATATAGCTGGAAATTGGTATACAAGTGCATCAAGAAGTACCTACATATTTTTAATTTAAGCCATGTTTAGCTTTTAGCTCTTCTTCTAACTATCTCGATACTGGACAAAGCCTTTTCGAGTTTTTCTCAACAGACTACTCTTCTTCGTATCTGTAAATAACCGCATCACTTGAGTCTCTGGTCAAACAATTCGATGCATTAATGTATGCCTGAGTCAAGTATATTTAGGTTCTTTTCTTTATTTGTTCAACTAAGTGCTATAACTTTGTCGTAGCTATATAGCTGCTTAACAGATCAAATATACCAAAATCTTGACAGATAAACATTTCATTTAAAAGTATAACTTACCTCCTTAAATAGTGATAGGTATAGAATTTTGTTAATTTAAAATCCAAAATCGATTCGGGGATATTCCAACATAATAATTCATCAAAAAAAAAAACGTTCACTTAATATTCCAAAAATGAAAAACTCAGCACCGTGGTCTACTAAAGTAGCATTTTGGGATCAAAAGCCCAACATGGCATCACACTGTGCTCGGTGGCAATGGCAGTGGCAACACACACACACACAAACACACATATACGTTTCAACATAAAAAATTTTAGAAAAGTTTTCTTCAATTCAACTTAGGGCCTTAGTGTAGACCCAGCACATTTTAAAACTTTTATAATTTTGTCTAAGATATTAATCAAAAAAAAAACAAACAAATTAAGTTGTTAAAACAAAATTAATTTAAAAAAAAAAACAAACACAACGTTTAGGTCTATATACAGACATTTTATGCACGTGTTGCACTCAAAAACGCAACTAAATATTTAACAAAAAACTTTTATTTTGTTTGGTATGTCTACACCAAACTTTAAGGTTTGTATTTAAATTTAAAATCATTAAAATTTTATTGTAATAATCTCATAAAAATAAAATATCGCACACCTTATTCGAAATTCAAATTACAAAAAAAAAAAATATTTATTAATCTGTTCCACGCATACAGAAGTATTTTTTTAATCCAGATGTTATGTATTAGTGTGGATCAGGTTTTGGAATTTCATTCGGTAGGTAGATAGGTAGGTTGAGGTACCTATATCTGAGATTTGTGTGCCTCGCGTATGAATTCAATGGGAGCTGACGCTAGCGCTACCAATTTGCTCCTCAAGTAGTCCCAATCTCTTCCCACACGCCACTCTGCCATTGGGGTGTGAGCGGGAGGCAAATTTTTTAAGTCGACGAAGTGAGACAGAGGCTTAAACTAGATACACTACGGCGCACAAATACAACAAGGGATATTTGCTAATACCTGCACAATAATATATCGGATGCGTTTTCTTAAGACGACACACATACACGAACGGGACAAGACGGGACAGGACGGGACGAAAGCGACGACAAAAACGACGACGACATACG
Source organism: Epistrophe grossulariae (assembly GCA_929447395.1). Taxonomy (NCBI): domain Eukaryota; kingdom Metazoa; phylum Arthropoda; class Insecta; order Diptera; family Syrphidae; genus Epistrophe; species Epistrophe grossulariae. The sequence continues at coordinate 2,769,244 of OV839566.1, forward strand.
CTCGAACAGTTAAATTACAGGTGCGCAAGGTACGATCAACTCTTTAAGACTGATCGAAGAGCAAACTGGAAACTCCGTTGGGGGCATACATTGTGGCGAGAGATTAGGACGGACGGAATAGCTACTTGAGGTTGACGTTTGAGTTGAGTTGAGTTTTCGATACGGCAGAGTGAACTGGATGGATGGATAGTGTGAAAGTCCAGTTGGAAGAGTGGGACAGTTTGAGCTACCTATACCTAACATTCATCTTGGAGAATAAGAATATTTGAAAAGTGAACGTGTGGTGCCGCTCCTGCTGCTGTTGTTGCTGCTGTTGCTGTTGCTGTTGCTGCTGATGGTCGGCGGGTATACGCTATAAATACGGGTTCATTGCTGCTGAGAGATTCGGACTCAGACTCGAATTCGGGCTCAAAGTTTGGTTTTTTGTTTAGATTTGTGCCTTTGTCATTTTGTGTTTATCTTTTTGTTGTTGTTGGTATTTGGTTTTGTTTTTTTTTTTATTTTTCTTATATCTATTCTCCGATTCATTTGGAAGATACGCTATACGAAAGAAGGTATATACAGGTAGAGATAGTTATAGGTAACTAGAAGTTGTGTTTTATAACCTGTCTGTGGTAGCCCGTAGCTATTCCGAAGCTGAGCTCTCTTTTTCTTTGGTATATTTCGTTGTTCGTTGCGTACACGAACAAGAACAGAAATTCTTCAGCTTGAATTTTTTTGATGCTACAACGACTGGATCAACTTTATTATCAGAGCCAAATAATCAAAATTTGTATATATATGTATGTTTTTACATTTATTTTCTAACCTTTATTGTGAAACAAAATCTTTGGTTGTGAGCTTGGTGCGTTTCAACTCAAGTTTCTCTGAAAAAAAATAGAATACAAATTTTATCAAAATTCTAAAAATTGTAGGTATGTATCTGTTTTTGAAGTGTATAATAAGTTGTTTGTCAGATTAAACTTCATACTTACGTTGTATTATTCAGAGGTGGAATAGGCTAAGGTCATTAAATGTATCATATCACATCATCGACATCTTGTGACTGTAGCTAAGTTTTCAGTTTGCGTAAACGGCTTTTAATTGAACACTTTTTCAGTGACACTTTTCAAAATCTGTCGAAATTATAGAACAAAAATGACACCTTTGCTATATTTTTTTTATATTTTCTTCATCTTCTGGAACGTAGAAAAATTTGTTAGTCACAGAAACGTTTGTTTTTGTTTAAAAAAAAAGAACTCATAAAAAGTTATAACATATTTGTAATTTGGTGATATCTCTAGACATATTGCAGCTTAGACGCCAAATTCATTGGGAAATGCAAAAATATTTTGGTTGTGATCCCTCTTTATCATAGGAAATGTGATTTCACTCTATACAGAATGAATTGGTTAATTTTGTTACTCTCGCTTATTCCAAATTTTCTCAAACGATTCCACCCCAGTATTCTGTATTCTATAGTTGTAATCAAAAACACTTGATATAAAGATATGAGAAGCCTAGGCTATCATTCCGGTTTGCCTATACAAGCTCAAAAACCAGCTGGAATAATATTTTTTGTCTAATCATGCGTGAAAAGCACAGATTACATTGTTGTTAAATTTAATTTATTTTATAAACTTATTATATTCAACGTCCCACAGTGAATTATCAAATGTTCACATTTCCTATGTATAAGAGAAAAGTTGATCAAATAGAGAAATTACCGCTTTTAAATGCTTTTCAAATTAATAAACCAACAGTTAAAACTGTGTGCTGTTCGATTCGTACGCACATGACGAATGAATTTGCTATATAGTTATAAATTAAAAATTTTACTTTTTTTTCTAGTTAGTTAGTTGCTTAGTGAGATTTTTTGAATACATATATTTTAAAGCTGTGGTTTATAACTGAAAGTTAAAGCAGTCTAAATGTGTGCATTAGTTCATTTTATAAAAATTGTTTTCTCTAAAAAGTCACAATGTCCATCAGTATACCAATTTTTAAAATTATGTACACTATACATATGTATACAGTGAAGGAAAGTTGTAATTAAATATTTTATTATTTATTATTTCTCTCTACCTGCGCTTCGATAGCAGATTTATTGGTCAAGCTAAGGCAAAACAAGTCAAGTCAGTTCAGTTCATACAAATATATTGTGTGTGTTTCAGCTCAGCAAAAGATAACACTCTATTTTTTTTAGTTTTAAGCTTATTTCGATTTTTTAGTGATGTCTATATATATATAAAATCTTTTGTTGTACATCGACTCCTTAGTTTATAACAAAATTAATGTTATTTTTTAGCTTAATCAAATGGTATATTTTTATTTTTGATGTGTAAACATCTATGTCAGCGGTAGGTTGTTTAAATTAAGGACAATGGGATTTAACAAAAATTTTGTAACGTAGCTCCGATCGTATTTATTTCGAAAGATCTGACTAGGTACTTTTCAACGCTTGCAAATCAAATAAGTTTAAGGTTAACTCTAGAATACCGCAGGGTAGTCATTTATATCCCGTTCTTTTTATTTTATTTATCAATGACTTACTGTTGGTTTTGAAGTATTCAAAATACCTCATATATGTGCACATTGATACAATCTTCAAAACTATGTACACACCCGCGATTGTGAAGAGTTGCAGGGTGATCTTAATTTGTTTTTTGACGGGTGTGTTCATAACTATTTGATTCTTAACATTAATAAATCTGAAACTAATAATAAGTTATCTATTAATTCTGTCAATTATTTGTTTAATGGTGTACTATTGTCGCGAGTAAACGATATGAATGCTCTTGGTGCCCTATATGTCATCGAAAACTTGAGTTTATACAACACATCAACTCTATAAGTCATATAACTAATTTAATTCTTGATTAGATAAAAAGAGAAAGAAAATTTTCTGATCATTTTGTTAACAAACAGCTTTTTTTTAACATTTGTTCGAGCCAATCTGGATTATGGTTGGCAGGTTTGGTCACCCCATTATGACTGGGACAAAGTTAGACTAGAACAGGTCCAAACAAAAATGTCTGAGGTTTGTCCTTAAACCAAGTCTTGGGAACAGACGCTCGTGTTAATCCTTTGTCTTCATTTTGAATCTAATAAATGAACTCTTTAATATTCCCCAAAGAAGCTTGAGAAATCTGAGCGATTGCATATTTATTTCAAATTATCGGACTAATTATGAACCATTTCATCCTCTTCATAAAATGTTTAAATTTTTTAATTTCTTCAACAATAATTATAATAATTGTTTTAACACAACTGTTAATACTTCAATTAAATTGAAGTTTACTTTTCTTTTTAATTTTATAACATGTACATATAAATTTTTAAAGCTATAGAAATAATTAGCTGCGTTATATAAATAACACAAGTCAACATGAATTTTGTATTTGAAAAAAGGATATTCAATTTATAAAGCTGTACCTATAGCCACCCGAAAAAACAAATATATTTGATAGAAAAGTTTGCTTTTGTAGCCAGGATAACGTTTCAACAGGTTATTTTTAAAACTATGATTTAAATTTTTATTTTTTTTAAATTAAAACTACATTAGATTTTTAATTATTTTTGTATCTTTAATTATTGAAATAAAATTATTATTATACAAAAATACTACTAAATAAAGCAAAATTTTGAAAAAAAAAATTAATTTCCAAATTTTTCATTTTTTTTCAAAATTTTGAAAATTTTCTAAAATAATTTTATTTAAAAACATAAATAAAGAATGGATTTCTGGATTTTAAAAAAGATATAAAATGACACTGTAAGTATTGACGTTGTTTTTAAATATTTTTTTTTCTATTTCAAGTCAATTTTTTAAGAAAATTCCAAGGTGGCGTCTTAAGCTCCAGTCCGATTTTCTCGAAAAACTACCCATGTGCTCCTTATAACCCCCTCTAACGAATTGTGAAAGAAAAGTGAACATGTAAAATTATTTCCAGCTCAAATGTTTATTCCTACTGGGCTGACACACTAATTTAAAGGCAAAAATCATGAAAATGTTTTTTGTAATAACTAATAACTATTACAAAAGCAAACTTTTAAATGAATATTGATATTATTTATTCATTCTGGTGCATAGCGAATATAAAAATCTTAAAATGAATGTTAGGACAAGAATTGTTTTTTCTTTTGTTGAGTTGTGTAATTAATATTTAGTTGGATAGTTTTAATAACAAAACTATGACACGAACTTCAATCCTTTTTTTAAGTTGCACTAAAAATCCTCAGGCGAATTTACTGACTAGTTAGACAGTGCCTTCATAGTCCTAAATAGTTGAAATATTTTTCAATTTTCAATTTTCTCAAAAACTAAAAGACATTAATGAATCTGGTTTTTGGTGTTTGAATAAAAACTGATAAGAGCAAAGAATATTAAAAAACAAAAATATAACTTAATGACGTAAAATTCTGAAAAAAAACATTTTGAACATATTTTTTTTTTTGAAAACTATTAAAATTGAAACAACTTTATTTAAACTGAAAATTAAAGAATGGATTTCTTGCTTTAAAAAAGCTATAGTAACTATAAGTGTTGCCGTTGATGTTGTATATCTGTAATAATTTTTGAAATTTTAAGTCAGGTTTTTTTTTAGAAAAAAGCCCCACCCATACAATTTTTGTGTATATTGCCATTTAAGAGGTATGGGTTCAAGCCCCTCTCTAGGTAGCATACATTTATTTATACCCTCAGTTTCAAATGAACGCCACCCGTGGGATTTAATGAGATAAATTAACACCTATTTTCTCAGTCCACTATGCCAACAAAAATTTTTTCCTATTCTTCTATTCCTCCTAACATAGTGCCGTGCAATTCAGGCTGCAATTAAAAAAACCTTAGGTCTTACAGGCAAATAGTTAAAATTATTATTATTATTCGCTTCTCCTACCCAGAACAAAACACCCTTCCACCATTTGTTTTTTTATGGACTCCTTTGATTCTTGATTATCATAATAAATTAAACATGTTTTTCAAGCAATTAATTTCAGTTTACAATTTTATTTAATTTTCTAGGATCGCTAAAATGGCTTTATATGTACTGAAAAAATCCACACTACATTGCTTACCTGATTATTTGCCAGCAATATTTTGATGCTATGATTTCTTGTATCATTCAAGATCTAACTATTTCATACTAGGCAGACATCGCATCATACATAGGGACCTACGTACGATGAAATTGAGAAGTAAATCTATGGAAAAATTATAAATTTAATTCCTTCAGGCAGAGGTAAGGTATTATCATCATCAACATCGTCATCTTCAACGTTCTGTAATTTCTTTTTGTTTCTTTATTTATCTCTTTTATTTAGTTTATAATAGTATAATAGTGTTATAGTGTTGGTAGTGTTTATGTGTGCATATTTGAATTCTTCAAGTTGCTTACTTAAATCTTGGAAAACCAGAAACTCCACTAAAAAAAAAATAAAGGTAGAAAGAGAAAAGGTAAAGGTAGATAGATGGATGATTGTTGCCTTTCTTCCAGATATGTACACCACACCACAGGTAAGTCTGAGAGGTACTCCTCTGGAAAAAGTCCAAGATTCTGGAGCCGGTTTGGACCGCCAAAGATTTTTTTTTTATTCTTTTTGTTTTCTTCGGTTTTACCTTTATTTTTTGTTTTTGTTTTACGGATTAGTTATTTTTGTATCTTTTTGTTGTTACCTTCCTTCGTGCACTGGCACATCATCACAGAAGATAGCTGCCGCGGCTTTACCACCAGCAGTCTGCCTCTGCCGAGCAGGAGCAAAATGTTATAGTTTTGACTTCTGTACCAGTAACTGAATAAAAGGTAGTGGCAGTGAATAAAAATTTATGCACGGTGTCAATGAGCTCAGCCTATTAAGAGTTTGATAATGCACTTGTCTGCCTGATGCCAATATGATTATATGTACGAAACGCTTATACGCTTCTTCTACTTCTTCTTATATATTTTATTTTGCTTCAGCGATGCATGTCAACCGTGGTGAGTTTGTAGTTTTGGAGATTAAGGTTGCTTCTGCTGCTGCTGCTGCTGCTGCTGCTGCTGCTGCTGCTGCTGCTGGTTTTCTTGGGAATTTAGATTAAGAAAATCTACCGAGCCAGTGGTATTTTTTTCTTTTCATTTTATCTTTTGACTTAAACAAAAAAAAAAACAGAACTCGATTTGTTTGATTAATTTATTGCAGTTTTGTATCTGGCTTTGGCATTTTATTGCTTTTACTATTTCACAAGAAGTTAATGAAATATTTTGTCAAAGCATATTTTTAATCTCTCATTTGAAATTCATCGTTGATAAAAATAAATTTTTTAGTTTCGATTATTATTTCGATACCAAACTAAAGCTTTTTGACTTTTGAGTTTAGTACAAGTAAAATTATAATTTACGATGAGTTTCAGTGAGATCTATTCCTGATGGCCTTTTAATGCACAAGTTAAAAGGATTTTATTGCTTAACGTTTATTTAATTCTTTAACTCCCAACTAAGTTTGATACTACATATTAGAATCATTCAAATAATAATTTACGAGAGACTTTGGTTTCAGCCTTAAAAGATTAACATTGCTATTAATAAACTGAAATGAAACATGAATTAATTTAGTCAGTGAGTTTAGTGCGCAGTTTTAACAGCAAGAGGAAAGTGAATTTAATTTAGCTAAGTAGCATGAGATTTATTAACGAGTAATTAAGTTAAAATACCAAAGATATTTTTGCCAATCAACTGGAGATAGAAAGCAAACAAACGCTAGTTACACATAGGTATGTTATTTAAAAGCTCAAATGAGAAAGTGCTTGCTTGAAAATTCACACTTTGTGAAAAAGTGTATGTGTGTCCACTAATTAATACTAAATAATACGGCGACAGCAAATTTCTTGTTGAACATGTAGTTAAGATTCGCATACTAAACGTCAATTAGTAGTTAATTTTTTATTAAGAAATATTTAAATTAGTGAATAAGTTTTTGACAAACGTTGGTTGATTTTTGAATTAGAAGATATTTATTAATTATTTTATTTTATTAATAGAGCTGCAAATTAAAGATCTGAGTACCGACTTTCAATTAAACTTCGTTGGGTGTATTCAAAATATACGTTTTAAAGCTAAGTTTAGAGTAAGTTCAATTGAATTTTATGATATCAATTGTTTATATGGTTAGTCATTACATTATCTGTAGTAAAACGACGGCATGAAATTGTATTTCAAGAAAACACCTAAATCAGTTTAGTTTAGAAATGGAACTCTGTTCAATGGTTCCTTAAATGGTAGTTTAGTAAAATAATAGTTTATAAATATGAATACTTTTTTAACTGTTTTTCATATTAAATGTATAAACTCGATCCATAATTAAATGTTTTATGAACTTTTTTATTGAAAAAAAATTGGTAAAAAAAAAACTGGAATTTGTTGAACAGTTTTATTTCGTATCTTTTTTCTTTATAACTTAGTTAAACATTTATACTATAATAATAACACATCGAGGCATTAAAAAATACATTGTACAATTTCTAACTAACTAAATGTATACATAAACTTTTGCATAAGACATTTTGTTTACCAGGACGAAGGACGGACCCTCCTGGATTATTTTTATTGACCATTTGGTCTTTGTTTAGAACTTTTATTTTTTTGTTTTTATTTAAATTTTTATTTTTTCTAATATATTCGATTTAACGTTTTTTTTTTAGTAAAAATATTTTTTTTTTAACTTTAGGCATTTTATTCATATGTGATTTTGTTTCTTTAAGAAAATTATTTGTTTTTAACGCTTTGTACAATGCTTGTCTATTTTTTGTCCACAATATTAAAATACACACATCTATATATATATAAAAAATAAAAATAAAACTAAAATAAAATGAGAACAATATAAGATGGATAGCTTCATTTCGTAGCACGTGTTACATGGAACATCGTGTATAAGACATTCTTCATGCATCATTAATTTGTGCCTCTTGTATCTTGTGGCTGTTTGTCTTATTACTATCAGTAAATTGACTTACTGATGCTGTGACGTTTCTTTTTGTGGGGCTTGGACTTGACCGCTAGTTACCCGGTTTTGATCCACCGATCTATCGAATATTCCAAAGCCGAAATCCAGCTATATAAAAATGAGAAAAAATTACATATTTCAAAAAAATATTTTTTTAAAGGAAACGCTGATTTTCGTATACCGTTTCTTATCCATTTCTGATTCAGTGCTGAAGTAATAGTGTCGAAGTTTTGACTCTGGTGGGATAATTTCAAATGAATTCTTGCGACCAGCTGAATTAGTTGACATTGATGCAACCTTAAAACCTTGAAGACATGCCATCCCTGTAATTAATAAATAATAAGTTGATGTATCTGTTCGATATTCTATACAAAAAAATAATGCGTTACCAAAAGCAACTTTACTATTTGCATCTTGGTAGAAATATAAGCAAGCATCTTTGAGAACACAATATCTCTTAGACCAACCACACCATCGTGAACCAAGTTTCATAAGGTAACCAAAACAATCGGGACGATCAATTCCACCAGGCGGTAGTTTCAAATTCCGTGAGCTATAAATAAATAAAAAAGGTTAGGTATTCTTTTGGTCTTAAAGAATTTTTTTTTAAGTTGCTTTACCTCATATCTAACCAGGGATCTGCTTGTGTGGCTGAATGTCTCATAGTTGTTATCCATCGCGTCAAAACGTCTTCCGTATCAGCTGCAAGATACATTGGAATTCCTTCGTTTGCTTCTATCTTAAAAGCAAAAGGCTTTCCAACACTTGTGTCGCAACTTTCAATAGTGTGCTTTGCCAGGATGATGGCTCCCACAGGTTGAGTATCCTTGAACGATATAAAATTTATACTTGTATTAAAAATCGTTTTTACATTAAAACCCGCTTATAATCACATCGCTTGAAGAAAAAATCAATTAATATTTAAAGAATCTTAGTTCTAAATTTCGTATAGGTCCATTTTTTCAGAGGCCACTTTCATTTCATAATGACCTATATGAGTTCCAAAGGAACACAGCTCTGGAAGTTCTTATACAAAATTTAATCGAAAAATATTGTTTTTACTCACATCTTCAGTCTTATAATAATATAAACAATGATCCGGTCTCAGGCAAAACCATCTTCTCACCCACTTCTTCGGATTTGGTATTCCCTTGGCGTGTCCACTTTGTCGCCATAAATATCCTTTTTGTATAATAGGACGAGGTGAATCTTGTTTCTCGTTCATCAGAACACCAATCGTACGAGCCACCTCCAATTCCAGAGTCTCACAGCCTGCATGGGCAATTTTAACGACTTCAGTATGATGTTTATCTAGCACCGATACTCCATTCACTGAAATAATAATATCACCAACTTCTAGGCCTGAACTTTCTGCAGGTGTATCAGGTTCTATAGCTGCTACCACAACAGGCTTCGATCCATGTATTCGAAAACCAAATTCTCCAGAATCACTCTTTACAACAATTGTTTTATCAATTTCTGAAAAAAATTTAAGAAAATTCAAAGATTTTATCAACAACAAAAATTGATAAATTGGTTGGTACTTGTGGTTTTTTTTGAAAAAAAAAAAAAAAATTATCAAACCATTTGTCTTGCAGCCTAGTCTAGACAATACTTGCCCTTCCCGCGCCCATACTACCAACATCAATTTAAAAATTTCTTCCAGTTTTCTGCGGAATGGTTCCGGAGGAGAATTTTTTGATATAAGGTCTATAAAAGTTTAAATTTAACAATTTAAGATTAAAATTGAAAATAAAAATGCGGACAGATTTTAGCGAACCTAACATTCTGCACCAGCTGTTAACTCAAAAGTGCATCACTTAGAAAATAAATTTTCAGATATGAGGTGAAAAGTGCACACGCGGTATTATTAGACAATGTACGTCACGCCAAAGATATACAACGAACAACGTTTTGATTATTTTTAGAAAGTGAAATTTAAAAAACACACACGCGTGTTCTCTTGTTTATTTATCTTAAATTGCGATCTTCACCCAACGAACTTTTCAAATAAACTGCAAACGTAAATACAGAATTTTTTGGGAAAACATAAGATTTTCTTGAAGAAAATTGTATTCTCCGAAGAGGAAGATTTGCGTGAGAGGAAATTTTGTTCAAAAATATTTTGAAATAGGGCTATTCTGGTGAATATTCACTGTATCTATTATCACGCACAATCCTACATTGTGTGAGCTCTTGAGAAGAGAAAAAAGTATCTAAGTTATTTAAAGTATCATTTAGGGCTAGTGACTTGTTGGCCTAGCATCGTGTGACGATCCCGGGTTACTATTTCCTGAGCAAAAAAATGTTTGATTTGTAATATAGGTCTCGTTTGTTTTTATTTAAAATTAATTTTGGCAAACTAGATATGAGTGCTACAAATGGGCCTGGTCAAGGCGAGAGAGTGCATCTAGTGCGGACAATTATATCAAATGGATAACAGCCCTAACTTATTATGAGTAACGGCTATGACCGACATTTAAGACAACGAAAAGCATTTCACAGATGGGCACTATACAATTTTCTATTCTTGAGTTCACTCGATTGACTGAAAAACTTGTTTCAGAAGTCTTAGTTTTCAGTTGGCCGACTATCCGAGTTTCGAAATCTCAACAAAAAATGTATTTTTCGGTCAATTAAAATCTGAAGTAATTTTATGCTGCAAGATCCTGGAAAAGGCGTCATGATTTGCGTTAAATATACCTCAATCGAAAAGCCTTGAAATTTGAATCCCTGAATATAAAATTATAGATAATAGACTTCTTAAACCACATACCTTACCCTCTGGTTGACCCAAAAATTCATCAAAATAATAAAGATTTTAGAACACAGCTAGATACTGGTAATTACATTTTAAGTTACATGATTTAAAGACAGTTAGATACGATTTCTAAGAAATTTCAACAAACTTACTAAAGGAGTTAGTTTTCTGTCGATGGTACATTTCCAATGTGCATCTCCTTTGGACCAACCTATGAAGAATAACTTGATACTTTGAATGAAAGTTTTTCTCCGATTCGGTTGACCCTCGGCGATCTCGTTGACGATCTATACAAACAGATTAAAACAAAAATATTTCAATATTTTAAAACAGGTAATAAAATATGTAAATTAGAAATTTCTACCAAAAGTCTGATGATCCAATTGAATCCACACATCAATGTCGGTAAGCCGTGTGTAACGACCATTATCATAACTACCACGATAAATGCATTGATCCTTATCTACAGCGACTGTTTCGTTTGGCAAAACACAAGGGCTTGAACCAGCCGGTCTTAAAACTGGAGGACTTTGCGAACTATTGTCCTTGCCACGTTCTTCACTCTAAAACAGATGGAAAAGTGCTTAAATTAATGAAACCATTTTAAGAAGACCTACCTTAGCTCTAATATTCTCTTGTCGACTCTTATAATGTCTTCCACGATCACCATGTCTCTCTTCCGAACGGAATCGTTTGTCCATTTTCTTATACAAACGCTGTGAGGTTTTCGTTGTAACCGGTGAATCGGCAAAATCTGCGGGCGGCTTCACAATGTCCAGTTCGTCATCATCCTGCTCTATAGCTGGTATGGATTCCTGTGACCCAGATGCATTAACAATCTCAACTTCTTTACCACAGTGTAAACAATGTACTTGCTGATCGATTCCTCCTCCATCGGCTTCGCTGTAAAAAACTGAATCAGAGCCCGGCGAAACGGAACGCAGTGATTCAATAGACTTTGCTTTTAGCTGATTGCCAGAACTTTGCGATTTCAAAGGACTGGTACTGGCTGTTGCTGCTTCCTGGGGTTTATAGTCCGAGCTGCGCCCTGCAGGTACACTGATGGCCTTCTGTTTGCGGGGGGTGCATTCGTCCCTCGATGATCGGCGGAATTGTCTTCGTATTTTAGGACGGAACCTTTTCATTTTGCTGGGACTTGCACCATCGATGGTGGCGGCGTTTGTGTTCGTTGCTATCTGACCTTCTGGTGAAACCTGGGCAACAGGCTTCGGGGAAAGAATTGTCTTTTTTATGGGGCTCGTTAGAGCTCTTAGGTTCTCACGTTCGATGTCGAGCTTCATTGATGTTTTCCTCCTTCGGCGATCTTCTTCGGCTCGATGTCGACGAAATTTTGATAGTTTAGGGTCTTCATCGTGCGGGGGACTTTCATAATAGCCAGACGATGAGTATCGCTTCTCACTTCGTTCATCATCTGAGACTGATTCAGCCTTCTTTTTAGCTGAAATTTGAACACCTTGCTTGCTAGATGATGTTGAAACTCCCTTTGAAGAGGGCACCACACTTTGTCTGGGAGCAATAGTGACGGTTTTTGGAGATGAGACAGTTATTGGAATAGGTGCACTTTCTTCTTTTAACGGTGTGATTGTTGTCGATTGATTGCCCCCACCGGCAATATTATAGCTTCCCGAAGAAGTACTACATATGGAATGAGATGGGGATTGCTTTACTAACTCAGATTTCGGAGACATAGGAGATTGAACCAGCACTCCTGGTAATTGTTCATCAATAGTTGGGGCTTCTTCAGAAAGACCATCTCCACGCGTGGAATATAGTGAAGAAGCACTCTCAAATGAAGACCCGTCATGAGTTCTTTCTGTCTGGGAACTTTGAGCTGAAACTGGAAGACAATTTGATTAAGGAATGTTTTAATTGATTTGGGGAACATTTTGGAAGCACACGTGACTACACTGCAAGCAGTTCACCAAGCAACAACAAATACCTCCGTCTAAGTGACTAGACAATCACATTAATATAAGAGGCTCAACAGAGAAACACACACAAACATCAAATCTAGTAGGTATTTTGGTAAAAGTTTGCAAACCTGGTACTTGTGTGGTTGATGACGAGCTTGTTGTAGTAGGTGGTGTCTTTATACCTGGTGTGCGTCTAGATGTATCTGTGCAAGTGATGTACTCATCTGTGTTGGTGCTGCACTCTGAGAGGTCTGTATTGTTGGTCTTCACCGACGAATCACGACGGCTATAAATGTGGTATTCTGGTGGAAGTTGACTCGTCACCGTTATAGATGTATCTAGGAATCTGAAAGATCCAATATTTCAAATAAACACAAGCCATAATAATCGAAGGTTTATGTCGCTTACCTATTTGACACATAGATGGGATCCGGAGCTGGTGAAAGCGTCCTTGAAAGACGCCTGGTATTCACCGGAGATGGAAGTTTCTGCTCACTCCGAACGGCAATAGTTGGTGTGACCGCGATCGTTGGTGATGGTTGTTTTATGCATGGCACAGTCAGACTATTGCTGGTTTGATCCTTAACACCTTTTGAGGTGGCTTGCATTGATATTGACTTTGGAGGAACTAAAAACGTTGGACTATGGTCAGACATCTGATCATCAAAATCAATGAAATCAGTGTCTATGGAACTTCGTTGTTGGTGCTGGAGTAGTAAGTTTTTCCTTTTTGATGAGGGCGTCAGAAGATGTGATGTTGAACTTTTGTCACTCTCCTCACGAGGCTCTACAGTGACAACAGTCACTTGGGAGTCATTCCAAAGTCCATCGGAATGATCTCTTGTGAGATCGTTAGCAAGAGAGTCCGATGATGGATAGGTAGATGTATTAGCTAAGAGTTCCTCTTGGCAGGGAGAAGGTGGCGCTGACTTGGCCAGTCTCCCTTCGTTGATAGTATTCGGATCCTCCAAACTGATTGATCTTTTTCGGAACATATCTCTTTTACTTGCTTCCTTTGTACTTTGTGGTGGAGATAGGTTAGTAACAGTTGGAATTGATTTTCTTTCAGTGATACATTCATTTTGTATGGGAAGATTTTGATACAAATGATCACTGCTTTCCTCGTCCTCTGCTGTACTTGATGATACATGGTTAGTTGATGTCGGGGGATAATAAGTGTCTCTTTGAGTTTCTTGCTTTCGACGTCGTTCAAGCAGGATTTCTCCATCGGATGATGTTTTAGTGAGTTTCTTTTTGTTTATTTTAGGACTTGGCTTTGGCGAGGCATGCGGCTTAAAATCTATGAAGATCTCTTTTTCTTCCTCGGGTTCTTGTTTGGGTTCTTCCTTTTTACTAACTACTACCACCGGTTGTGGCCTTGGCTCGGAAGATTTCGTCCTAACAATGGATGTTGGAGCACCAGGAAATGGAATTATAAATGGTTGCAGCGGCATAGATTTGCGACGCAATGAGTCCCGCGAAAATGCACCATCGGAACGTTGACCAGTCATGGATGACCTTCGTTGCTCACTCCATGACTGGCGATGAATTTCTAGCTTTTCCAAAAGATCATCACCCCTGTATTCCCGAACTCCTTCGCTGAGAAGTTCCGGGCATTCTGTAATATGGCGGCAACTTTCATGATTTTGCATATTTTCACGTCTTGGTAAGCTATGAGTATAGGACTCAACATCTAATCTATGCTGACCACAAGCACGTCGCGGCAAACTATTTCGTTCGAAATCAAAATTTGGCCCTTCGTAGTCAGTTACACTTCCGGCATTTGAAGATCCTTCATAACCGGGACCGTAAATAGATTGTGATGCATGAATGCTCTGCGAAGACGATCTGGATCTAGTGACATGTTGGGATTGTGATTGATCTTCTGCCCGATGTCGGCTACTACTCATCGACAATGCTGATTCGTTGTCTGTAGCTCTAAATGAATAAACGCTTTCTTGAGAATGCTTTCTGGGCAAATCTCTCATGTATAGGTCATTAGCGTTGACTGTTTTCAAATGGGACGATATGTTTATTGGCGGTGGTGGTTCATAGTACTTAATATTAGTTTGGTCTTCACCAATATTATTCTGTAGTGTCATTGATGGAGATCGAGGTGGCTCTTCTGATTGCGTCCGATGTAATTGCTCGTGATCAATTGGTCTGAAATAAAAAAAAAAAAAAAAGGGGAAATGTTTTGAGGATTCTAGAAAAACTACTATATTGATGATAAATTAATGCTTACAGTTTACTTTTATCAGCTAATAGATAGTCGTTTGATGGGCCGCTTACTGTTCGGCCATTATTCAGTTCGGAAAAGCTTTTTGTTAGTTTTCTTCCATTTAAAATGCCATTAGTTTGAGCTCCTTGGGAAACGACTTTTACCTAAATAATTTAAGTGCAAAATAAAATTTATTTTTCGGTATTAGTTTTTTGTATTTTAGAATAACTGAAAGGGTATATGGAAATTGTGAGGTCATTTGGACATAGGGAGGTTTTGATTACCCTTGATAATGTTTAGCTTATAGTGTTAGGGCTAAGAACTGAAAATTGGATGAGGTTTAAAAGGAGGTTCTTGAATATAAAAAGAATGGTGCATTCGGTAAAGGAATCTACACTCGTGTAGTGTGGTAATTGAAAAAATCTCAATACCTAAGATTATGTGTTAAGGAGTGTAGGTATAGGGACTTTTATGTTTTTTAATTCAAGTGAAATGGAGGGTTATCCAGGGTTTTGGGAAACCTCAAATAAAAGAACAAAGCAAGAAACAAATTATTTAAAAATTAATATAGTACATGGCAGCATATACCCTGTGTACAGTGCGAGGACTTAAGGCCAAGTTATAGGGAACTCCTTCCTTCTTTACTGCAGCATAACTCTCGGTTTGAGTGGCCTGAGTCTTCATGGCATTCCTTTTAATTTTCTCAACCAAAATCACTTCTGCAGCCGATGGAGACTTCTGTGCAGCAATACCACCCATGTTTACAGCATTAAGTTCGGCAACAGCCCCTCGATTTACTTGCATCATTGATATAAGATCTTCGTTGGTTGGATGCTGAGCTACCAGTTCATGCTGATGCATTGGAACAAGTATGTTCGGATGGTGAATATGATAAGCTGGTTGTTGAATTATTTGGGTGTGTTGATGTTGATGCGGTATTATGTGATGGTGAGAAGTTCTAGTAACAAACGCAGTTTGGTGCTGAGCTGGCTCATAAATAGGTCCAGTATTCATGATGGGTTTTTTGCCACCGATGAGACGTTCTTGACTTCTGGCCCCCTTCATCCGGCCAGATGAACGAAGCGATGCCTCATCGAAAGATGTCAAAGTGTGTGATCTGGCAAAGCTTACGTGTTTTGTCCTATAAGAGTTATGTACATATTAACTTTGTTAACTTATAAGAATGTTTGGTGGTTTGATTAAGTTAATTTTACCTTGGAGTTGGTGGACCACTAGGGGCATTAGTTGGTGGGGGAGGAGGTGGTGGGAGGCCAACATGCGCTGGACATCGATAAACACTGTCAAATTGTATAATAATGAATTGCAATGAAAGGAAATCATTTTCTTTCTATAACACTGATTATGATGATTTTCTAAAGGGCTAATAATTCACTACTAAATATTCTTAAAAATATTTCTTAAAACTTTAAATATTTTAAAAGAGATTGATGTATGCAATGTTATAATATAGTCCGTCATAATGCGTGTTGAGGTATTACATGAAAATACCAAAGAACGGTATAATATAAAAGTAGTAGTAGTAGTTTTAGTAGTATTATAGTAGTAGGCAAAAAGCAAACGTTGTATATCTAACAGAATTTATATACAAAGTACATACCAGGTAATATGTTCTGAATTGTGGTTCAAATACTGCGGTTGTTTGTAGCCTCTCACTATAAAGGTTTCTTGCTGGAAGCTGGATTCCGGCAATGACATGGTTTTCATATATATATATAACAACAAAACACACATAAATGTCTGTTCTCTATAGAAAAGGGTTTGGTATAACTAATGTTGCGAGGAAATTTTGAACAAAAAAGCTATAAGCAAACATTGTTTTTTTTTTTTTTAACGGCCACAGCCGGCGGATTTGATATATATATCAACATAATATGTATATATAAAGCCAAGTTCTTTTACAAAAAGCAAGCTGAGACATAAGGAGCATAACATGAGGCGTTTGTTAATAACTTTTTTCCAGACTTCTAATATAGTCGGCAAAGGTATAAAATATATATTATAGCAAACTAATTATGGGAATTATAATGCATTAGAAAAGGTGAAAAACAATTTAACTCTACTACATCAATATAGGACTTTTTTTTAAATAGATTTGCACACAAACCCTAGATCTTTCGGGCGTAGGTTGGAATCATCGATAATTGTTGTTGGTTCAATCCATGAGTAGCGATCTGGTGCAGATTCTCCACCACTACATTTAGCTGTAATAAGTATGGAAGCAGGTTGTCTTCGAAAATAGGAACTGTCTTGGTCATCTTCAGGTGGTTTCTGCTCTGGTGAACAATGATGATGGTAGCTGTAACACAGAAATAAATGGTTTAATATTTTTTTATTTGATATTTTAAGTTTTAGGTTTGAGTCACTTAATATAAAATAGAAATTCTAAACTCACATTTTACAAGTTTTCGGGTCAAAATATGAAATAATTGATTTTTAAAAATTTCGTTATCCTCTACCAGCATCATTATCAAAAGAGATGTTCAGAATTTCAAAGTGAACATAATGTTAGCTTTTATACTTTCCGACAAAAGGGAATTGAAAAGTATAATATTTTTGTAAGGTTCAAAATGGCGGGAGTTGCTTTGAAGAAAAAAAGAAAAATGAAGGAAAAAATGTTTTGGTACAAAATTCCTTGCCGAGAAAATAGACCCAGAACCTCTTGTAGCAAAAGGGTGAATTAGTTCGTCTTGCCTCTAAACGCCACGAAGGCGATTATCCGATAGTCCGTATAACGCTTTTAAAATTTTGGTCAATAATTTTCTTCATTTTTTTAAATTATTTTCTTTATATTTTCATTTTACAAGTCAATCAGTGTTCTTTTATGCTTCAGTTGAACTTAACGAATCTCATTCCAATATTTCATTTAAGATAGTTTTAAGACATAAAAGATCTTGTAAATAAAAAAAAACCATAAGCTTTTTGGATTTTTAAGTAAAAGCAAAGTTTTTGGCGATTAAAAATAAACTTAAGCTAGGAGGATACAGATATTTGTGAAATATATCTGAGTGAACGTAGATTTCAGTACGGTGTAGCACCGAATTTTCAAAATATCAATACGCTACGCGTCTTAGATGAGAAAGCATAAAAAATATAGTACTTAAAAATGCTAAACAATCAGCTGATATTTTGATATAAATAAACTTGACTTGAAATTAAGGGAGATATTTCTGACTAGCTTTCCACAGCGTTGCTGACGGGGCTTAAACGTGCTTTTTCAACACAAAAAATTCTTCGTAGCACGGTGCCATGAAAAAATTCAATATAGCACGCTCTTCCTATTTTCATATTTACTTCAAATTAAGCGAATTTTTATGAAATTTTAACAAAATTGCTCCAAATGGAGTAAAAACTGGCAGTTGTATTTCACTCCACAATTAAATAAATAAAAATTTCCGTTTTTTTTTCATAGGGCACGAAAATGGGACTTGTTTAGAAAATGTGGCCAGGCAATTTTCTGACAGCTGACAAATCAGAGACTTAAAACTTTGCTTTGAACGTATATAACCCATTGATCAACAAGTTAGACTTAAGAGACAGCAATTAATAAAATTGAAATTAAGGAAATAAATTAAAGTCTGTAGGAAGGCATAGATCGCAAGGGAATAAAGGGCTCGTAATGGTGATTTTTTACAAACGTTAATTTCTACAAAACCCTATGACGAATAATTTTTAAAGTGGGCAGGTTCAATGTGTATAATTTAAAAAAAACCTCGAAAAAGCTGAATTATCAGAACCTATAATTAAATTTAAATTTGAATTTATAGTATAATTGATTATTATCAAAGCCAACAAAATTCTTAATAATAATAATAATTAATTTTGGCCTAAAGTGCCAATATGTGAACATAAGAACCATTTACTTTGTGATGTGAGGAACTGGTCCTCATTATATCATTTTCATTCGGAAACAAAAAATCTCTTAGGTTTTTTTTTTAAATTAAAACAAAATATTTAAAAAAGTCTCTAAAAATAGAATTCCTCATTTAAATTTTGCCCATCAATCAAAACCGAGTTCATCAAACCATAAAGATATTTTTACATTACGTTCTTAAATAAAAGAAATGTACAGTCACACAAATATTCAAAAGGACCTATAATCCTTTAAATCGACCTATTATACCAATACATGAAATTTATCCTTAAAAGAAAATTAACTTACCGTGGATATTTGTAAAATGGAGCATAGTCTGCAATATTCTCATCGGAGGGTGCTCTCCTTCCTACACAAACTCCCAAAAACGATTGCGGAGCTCCTCTACTTGAAAAACAACCAAAAAAACGTTCCCTTCTTGGCCGTTCAATTGTATTAAGTTGTCTGTCCGTAAGGCAATACTAAAAATAAATATGTTATCCGAATTAGATCACAAAACTTAACCCAATTGATTTATAGCTATATGTTTGTATTTTATAACAAACCTGCTCCCTAATGTCACCCTTCGAATAGACCGATGTCTTATGGTACAAATCTGATGGAGATTGTGTTCGTGTCCTTCGTCTGCCCATATTTTCATCCTCAGAATCGTAACATCTTTCAACTTGGTACGAATTCGACTGTAAAGTTTGAAAGAAAATTATACTTAAGAAAAATGAAGAAAGTAACAAAAAAAACCATCAAAGTATACCTTTGCTGATGTTTCGATATTCCCTAGTGAAATTGCATGATGCAGTCCTGAAAAATATAGATACCGAGGGAATTTTTTTTGTTGCTTTTTCAGTAATTTTTCACAAATTCAATTTAAAAACAATCGATAACATTCAAATGATTCTTAATTGAGGTTAATGGAGCAAAAGATAGGTACCCTATGCAATGGTTTACACGTTGCGAATGACGTCATTGCAATTTCTTGCACTACAGATTTACGAGCGCAAGAAATTCCAACGAAACACTTAACACAAAAAAAAAAACAACAACAAAAAAAAGCTCAATGCGAAACATGTTTGGTTTGAAAACTAATGTTTACTTTTTGGATTCATTACAAAACATCACCATCACAGAAACAACAAAGGAAAACTCATCTGGAATGAAATGAGAAAACCGCCGTCGCCGCCACTATTAGCCCACCACCCCTCACCTGCTAGGTCCAATTGTTTATAAATTCCCAAATTAAATGAGAAAAGCAATACATTTTTGTTTGACACAAAAGTGTAACAGTTAAAGGATGCAAGAGAGACGAGAGCTGAACATCTCCTGCATACAGCATACAGCAGCGGAAATCATAGTACGCGTGTGCGTTCCAAGCGGGGATGCTGTAAAGTACCCTTAAGCAGTCAAGCATCCCCTCTCATGCACAGATACAGCTGATTTATTTCTATACCCTTAGAATTATTGAATTCCAAAGAAAAAAAATGTTTTTCAGTAAAAAAAATGACAAAAAAAAAACAAAAATTAAATAAAAACTGGCTGTACAATCAGAAGTGGGATAACGTTCTTTTTTTGGGTTTTTTCTTCAAAAAATTATACCATCACTCATCATCATTCATCAACTCACCATTTGTACGTATGGTTGTGGAAGTCATCTCTCTATGGTGTAGCGAAAATTCACATCAATATTTAATGCCACAGAATTTAATAATTAAGAATTTGGAAAACTTTGTATGTTGAGATAGGTATTTAGTAAAATCCAAAAGGAAAATCTTGAAAATTAGAAGAAAGCCCTGAGCTCATTAATAAAAAAAAAACTCGTCGAAAGTTGCACTTTTTCACTCCGATCTGTTAATCCTTTACGTAATGTAAAATCTTTTTTTCGCTGATTCTGAATGTTCAATGATGTCCGAGATGAAACATGAAAAACTTCTCAAAAGCATAACCCGTATACAATTATTATGACGGAAACTTTTATGAAAATTTATAAACTTATTTCGGAGGGAGTTTGCACAAAAGGTAGAAGATGAAAAAAAGTTAGGACTAGACTCAAAAGATTAGCGGAAAAAAAGTTAAGACTTGGAATTTCTTCTTTTCTTTTTTTTTCTTTCTTTTTCGTAGCTATAGTCCGCAGCTTGGCCCTTACACCCTCAACGCAAAATCCTCGACACTGAATGAAGTGCCATTAAAGTCCTTGTTTCATCTCAAGTGCAGCGAAAAGCAGTTAAAATATTTTCTTTGATTAAAATTTTTGGGAGAGCGCAAACGCTGCTCCAAAGTTTTTTTTTTCTCCTCAATGGTGGATGCCGAAATTTTTTTGCTCTAAAGATATAACTCCCACTCTGGCCCCCCCACCGGTATTATACTCCCACAATTTTTAATATAGTAGGTCCTGTCAAATGCTGCAGGATGCAAACAGAAGGCATAGTTCGTCGAGTGGAAAATTGTTATTCGTTGTGTAACCATGACAATAAAACGCGTCTTCCGCTCGGAATAACTTTCAGGCATACATATACATTGAGCATAGGTTTTTCGTCATATATCGCTATATTATATTGAACCGATGCTGGAGAGGGTGAAGGTGTGCATAGGTGTATAAATGAGCGGCGGCGGCGGCGGCGGCAGTGGCATGTGAATATCACGTATCATCTAAATTAAGCCTTGAATTTGCCAAAAGGCTTATAAGTGTTGCCCTTGGATAAAATTCGTTGTTTTATTTTTAACGCACAGTAAGTGGAAATTCGGTTTAAAAATGTAGGACACATCGGCTAAAAATATATATTGTTCAAAACTCGACGACTATACTTAGATTTACAATATTTAGTAAAAATTTCCACAAGGGGGTGCGTGAGTAAATAATAATAGCAAACTTGTGTTTCTTGAGAGTTTAAAAAAAAAAAATAACTACAGGAACTTAAGTGGGTTACCAGACCACCAGGATTGGACGTATACCTATTTATCGGGAACCAAGTCGATCTTCTTCCTCCTTTAAGTTGAGTAGCATGTTCATTTCTAATTGAAAAACTTTTGCCTTCAACTCTTAACTTATACAATAAAACCCAAAAGAAGACCTTCATTTTCTCATAATTTCTTTATGTAAAATTGCACAATTATTATTTTTGTTTTTCAAAATAAAGTTCTCAGATGTTTTTTTTAGAGATATTTCGGTTGTTTAGACCTAATGCGTTAACGTTTTTATATTCTTAAACCTTAAAATGAGAAATTGTTGATTGAACTAGACGTAGCGAAATATCTATGCCAGATCTGAAGTGCTCGTAGAGTTTGATAACTCTATATTATGTAGACTGCACATTAGCTTCGTTGTAGGTATCATTACTGGACTCTGGCTACTAGGGAAGCACGCACTGAGGCTTGGAGTATTTTTTATCGATCTCTGCAGAAATTGTATGGACGATGAAAAGGAAGAATCGATTCCTCACCTTCTCTATCTTGCTCTTTCTCAAAGGCGTGGACTGCAACTGGAAGAATTCTACTTCAATGATCTTAGTGATCTGGCAAATCATAGCATTAGTAGTCTCGCGCGCTTCATAAGATGCTCTTAGTGGTTCAATGAGTAGGAAGAAATTTTCCTAGATTCTTATGGTATCATAAAAGACCAACCTTTGGTCTAAGTGTGTCAAGCTTCTCTGCTTGACAGCCACGTATACCTAACCTAACATATTTCCGTATAATGCAAATGTTTTGGTGAATTTTTAATTTAAAGCAGTTTTCTTTTAGTTAAATTTGTCATACCTGGTAAGAAATTTAATTGAAACCGTTTAAGCGGCTTTTCAAAAAAAATTGGAAAAAAGCCGATATCTTAAGTAGCTGTTACCTGTTTTATAGAGCTACGGAAAAATGCTCTTTTTAAAATTTGAATCAAATCACTACATCCACTTACATAGATTCTAGCTCAAATTACGCACAGACGAACACACCGAAAGATGATATGATGAAAACTAATTTTTCGGACCTTATCCACCATATTTAGTCTTGTGTTTTCATTGTTTCAGTTTCAGTAGTGCAGGCAAAAATTATTCAATCAAGATATTATGTTGAATGGTGCCTTATGTAAATTGCAACTTTTACACCGAAATTATCCATACACTAAATTCCCCAATTTTAATAAATTTTACTAGACGATTTTCATTTCTAATCAATTTAATATAATCAATCTAAAGGTTTGTTTTTTATACAATCTAGTTCTTTATAGATCTCCTTTTCACGAAATCTGAAAAAAAAATTAAATAAATAAAATAAAAAGTACGTATACGCCCGAGTGTACGTTAAAATTCAAAAATTGGTTTGTATCCACTTATCCACTTTTATTATTTGTATTTTAAACAAAAAATAAAGACGGATTCGTAACGGGTGTGTTCGTTAAGCTTTCAAACCGAATTATGTGTCAAATCGGTTGAAATTATCTCATTTAGAAATAGAAATTTGTATAACAAATGAGATGATTTGTATAGTTAAATTTGGAAATTTTCAATGAAATTACATCAAATTTAAATTTATTCGCAACTTATAAAACTAGTGCAATAATTCCACCGCGTAATATTTGACAATTTGAAAAAACATCATTTTCTATGTACATAAGGTAATGAAAACTTACTTATTTTTTATCTTGTTTTGTATTTTGTTGTTATAAATTGGCATGTCTAGAGTTACTTCCTTAAAATTAACTGTGGCTGATTGACTTTTCGGTCCTGTTTTCCAGATATATCTTCTGAATAGCTCTTAATAATGTACCATTTTCTATGAAAACAATGGTGAACATTTTTAAACAGCCTGATATTAAGGTATGAAGTTGCTCAAAAGTTGTCACCGGTTACAAATTGTGGCAAATGCCAATTTTACTTTAACATTTGTGAAGTGAACAGACATAAAATACGTGTCAATAAGACATAAATCACTATACTCCTAAAGAACGCGGAGTAGTAGTTTTTAATTTGACATTTGCCGCCATTTGTAACCGGTGATAATTTTTGCCGCCAGTGGCAACTTTTGCGCCAACAATTTTTGAACTTTAAGGCTTTTTACTGAAACTCCAGCTGAGAGTTCATGCAAACAAGTAAACAAACATACCATTTTTACATTTGTAACTGTCAAAGTAACATTTGGAGTTATTATAGCAACAAAAGAATAAAAAAGGCATTCGGTAAGAAATTAATTGTAAAATATTAAAACCATAGTTAACTCGTTAAAAAATTGGAAAATCCTGTTTCTAGGGGAGCATCATACCTATCAAAAATGCTTTAACATCATACTTAATGGTCTGAAAATTTGCACCAGAGTTTCTAAGAAGGAACCCAATTAAAAGATCTGTGCCCATGTATTTAATTAAGTTTTACTTTAAGTCATACGTATTACACACAGATCCTAATGGTATTTTTTTCTTTTAGCAAATTAATACTTTAAAAACTTTTCGACAAAAATTTGATTTATTTTATTTAAAAAAAAAGAAAAGAAATTGATTAGATAAACATTGATTTAGCTCCTATTATACATTATATTATATAAAAATCCTATATCGAGCTTTATATATATACAATACATTCTAATACTTGAACTTTTCGATATGCCTGATATTGGTGAACACAATTTGTGTATATCGTTCGTTATATCTTCCATTTTATTAATTTATTTATTATTCATTCAATAAATATACGATTGCTCTTATTTTTAGAGAAATATTTTTTTTTATCTTTGGATGGCGTTTTAGGGTGGGGTCGGGTTTTGGGTTTATTTCATTTAAAAAGTTACATAAATTCCTAACATTGATCATCCTACTTGTATTTAACTATGGGTCAGACAGAAGTCGTTATTTGCTCGACAAAGTGAACTGGCTTTGACAGAGATTGTGATCTTTGACGCTGAATGTTATAGTTTTGGCAATGCATTGCTGGGCATCGGCAAGCCTGAGAAAATGTGGATAAGCCTTCGGGAACGCTGCGACTTTTTGACGAATGACACAATGATCCAGCTCCGGCATAGTTTCGAGTAAATGAACCTGGATGTAAAGCTTGTTTTTGTCTGGAAATAAAATAAGAAATATTTTAGAGAAATCATATTTTTTTTTTGTTAATAATTTCATACCTTTTAGGAGTACATGGCAAACAGTATTGCTCAGGATATGTGCAAACACATGTTGCAGTACAAGGATTACTGACGAAGGAAAAACTCTTCTGAAGCTTTCTTCCCATATTGGCCCCTATACTGCCCGATCCGAACGTATATTTCCGGCATCGAGCTTGGTTTTCACGTAGAGCATTATATTTTTGAGGACACATCATGCCTTCATTAAAGCAATATGAATTTGTGTAGGGATTAAAATGACTAGTTCCAGCAGCATTACATCTGGGAGGAATATTAGGTACTTGGTGACAGTTATAACAGCTCCTTTGGAGGAGATTCAAACAGGTTTGACAGCCACATTGTTGTCCCATATATTTGCAACCGCCGCCGCCACCGCCACCAACACCTCCACCACCTGCAGCAGCTGCAGCAGGTAAATTTAGGTAACTTCGATTGAGTAGGTCTGGCGTAAAATTGCTATTGGCAGTGGAATATTGCGACCTCAGTGTGCCATTAGTGCAATTTTTCATAGAAATGCCTTGTCTGGTGCTCGAGTATCCAACAAAGAATATTAAAACAACACCTATGGCAGCTGCTGCTGAACAGATAAAATATCCAGCTCGTCCATATTTTAATGAATAATCGTTCAAAAACATAGTCAATGGCACACTTATAATCACAGGCAATGATTCTGCTCCTCTTATAAGGCCTAAATTAAAAAAAATACAATTTAATAGTTTCTTTAAAGTAATATTAATTTTTTAAATGCAAATTTCTTACCCCATGCTTTTGTAAAATATTTAGCCTTAACTCGCTGCAGAGCTAACATCTTCAGCGAATATCGAAAACCTCCAAATCCAATTCCGTATATCCAACAGAGCACACAAAGAGATCGAAATCCGAGGACAAAAGAAAGAAACAGTATAGAAATCGCTACTGTGAGCAATGAAGCCTATAAATTAAGAAATATTAGTTTTGAAAAAAATGTATTTCATATTTAAAAAGGATTAAAAATGTAGCAAATGGAAAGGTTATCATCAAAATGTTTTTAAGAGAGGCTTTCTTGAGCATTTAAAATTATAAAATTGTATTTTCAGAGCTGTTTGGAGATGAAAATACAAAATTTCTGAGAACAAATTAACTTTAAAGCATATTTTTTATAAATAGCGATCAATAGTCTGTCTAGAAGTCATTCCTTCACTTGAAGCCACAAAGCGACTTTTTCGAATATGTATATGAAATTTTCTAACTTTTTCATTTACCTGAGAAACGATTTGCACCGAAATTAAAGTATTATTGATTCTGCAAGATCTTTTTATAACTGAACCGGCTATAACAACTCCCAATGTTGCTGATAAGCCAAGGAATGTTTGTAGGAGCACCAAGTCTTGAATGTCGCAACCCTCTTTTGCAGCATGAAGTGACTGTTTTTGGGAAAAGAAAAATTTAATTAACATTAATTGAAATATTTAAAAAACCTTAAGTTAACATGAAGCAATTAATAAATTAAATAGCTAAAAGTTACCATTGAAAATATTGGAGCATAAATTCCTAGCGCCGATACAGCGGAAGTTATAATAAGTACTCTAACTGTAGTTGATCTAGCTGGAACGAGATCTATGAAACTTTTCTTTGGACTCTGAACTGTTGTCTTTTTCTCTTTGACCTGGAAAAAAAGAACATATAAGTTAACAATATTTTAATCATTTCGATTTAGAAGTAAAACTGTCTCTGGAAATAAAAGTACCCACGATACACCTAGCCAGTACTATGCATTTAAAATTAAGTGCCTAATACACTACACTGTTCGAAAGTTTTAAATTTATGTATTTCCAACTTTTGACATTAGTTTTTTTTTACATACTTATTTATTGAAATATTTAATGAATTATACTTTTAGACAAAACTTTATCAAAAATTCTTAAACCATTTCCTTGACAATTGTTTAATTTTATTTTTTTATTAAATTTTGGTATCCAATCCAATACTCCTGATGATACTTATAGGTTCTTAAATAATGATGAGACTTTTAACATGTAGATCAAAGAACAGGCAGATAGAATTTAAGGAGCAAATATTTGCCCTATAAGGTTTCAACAAGTCCAATTAAATTCTGCTAAGTCTTCTAAGTTCTACCTGGCTATTTAATTTCAGTAATTTAAAGAATTTTTATTATAAATAAATCTTCGTATACAAATTTTGAAGATAAAAAAAAATTGGTAAATTACAGTGTTTTAGTGAAATTATTTTGATTTTTTTGCTTTGATATACAATTATATGTTAATATATTAAAGTATACAAAATAAAACAAAAATTGTCGAATCAGGGTGAACTGTTACTGTTACTCTTTTATTTTACGGCTTATTTTTTATTAGATTTACTAAATTAATTTAGTAAAAAATAATGGACAGCTTAATTGAAAATTTTGTCTGTCGGCAAAAATAAACCGAGAAAAGTTATTTTATTTTAATCTTTTATTCTTAAAAATGTATAACAAAAAAATGGCTGGAATGGCACTAAACTCAAAATCTATAATAACAATTAATATTTACATTTCATTTTTTAATTCACATTAAAAATTTCAGTTTAAATGTTTTTATTTCATTAATTTTTATTATTTCATGTTTTGTTGAAACAGTCAATAATAGTTAAGTGTGAAAATCGGTGACCGTTAAATGGTTGGTCGTTCTTATTTTAACATTATGAAAAATTTTTCACCAAAATTGAAGAGTCGTTTTTGTTTGTTTTTTTTTATAAAAACTCATAACGAACTTAGTATTATATTGTGCAGTTTCTTAAATAACGCACTAAGATATCGAAATCTGATTATTAATGATATGATTTAAAAAATAAAAAAAAATTGAAAATTTTCGTAACAATTCGTTTTTACACTTTTTAGAAGCTTCTGCATACAAAATTTGATCAAAATCGGTTTGATTCTTTTCGAGAAGAAGGAAAGAAGGGATGGCTCTCGTCTAGTTGGCATTAATAATAATTAGTTAAGGAAACAAAATTTTCATCAAACAGTAACTTGTGTCTAATAGTATCCTTATAAAAGTCTGAAGGTAGACAAGAAGATACTTTAGATTAAAAAAAAATCTTTACAACTGAACAATTTTTTTTCAAAAATCTACGTTGACTAAGTCGCAGCTGTGTTAAATACATTTAGTCGAATTGGTAAACCCCAGGAATTTCTTTTTCTAAAATTTTCAAAATGTTAGCAATCACTAAGTTTAAATTGCTTTGCCCCATTTTAAACGAGGAAACAAGTTGCCGGAGATTTGTTTGAAGTTTTCTTTTAATTTCCATAAAAATCTCTTGTACCTTTCACACGAAGAAACAAAATCATAGAAATTTTCTGTAGTTTCTTTTTAAAGTAGCTTGGTTGAACACACACTACTGTGTGTGTGAAGAGGAATGTCAAAAAAATCTCCTCAAATCGTTGACCGGGGAGATTTCATTTTCCCTTCTTACTTCGTGTCCTTCTCACTTAAAAACTGAAATTTGCTGGAATCTCAGTTTTCTTGTGTAAAAGGGGACTTAGTTTCATATTTGAATGAGAAATTGCTTTTTTGTAAATTCGAAAAGCAAACCTATCAGCCATTAACCTAAATCGGGTTTATAAAACACATCAAATGAAGTAATTCCTAAAGAAATTCGAGTAGGTACATTTATTTATGAACAATTTAGCACCGCGTTGCAGATATGCATGGAACTTACAGTTTAGACTGAAAAATTGTTAAAAAATATGTAATTAAACAACCTCTGAAATTTTGTTGACACCAATGCGATGTACATAATCCAATTTCTTAAGGAAATCTCAATTTATGAGAAAAAAAATTGAAAATAGTTGGAGCGGTTTTTTAAAAAAATTGTTTTTCATACATAAAATTTTGAAAAAAAAATAAAGAATAAATGGTACGCAATTTTTTAGCCTCTATTAATGCGGAGTTTAAAAATTAAATTAATTAAATAAAAATATCATCTACCGATTTTCGAAATACGGAATTTTCAAAAAATAATTTTTGAAATTTTTTTTGTAATCAATAATTTATTCTTTTGAAAATGTTGGTATGCAATATTATTAGAATTTATTTGAAGCTTTTGTGCAAAAAAATTCATTAAAATTAGATCAACTGATAATGCGATAGTCGAAAATTAAAAAATTGGTTCTATGAACTTAAATATTTAAATTTTATCAGCAAAATATGCATTTTTTCTATTTTTCTCAAACAAAACTACATTTATGCTTATTTTGATTAATATAAAAGCTCATCAAGAATGATGGACGAAATAATTGTTGGGAATACTAATTGATACTTGCTATTTTCACCTCTTCAAGCTAAACTTTGAGAGTTAATTTTGACTAATAATTTCACCGATTTGGTGTGCCTCGGCTGTCAATTAGATCCACTTTCACTTCAAAGAGTGGTTGTCTAATTAGAAGAAAAACGTCAAATTAAATTGGCGATAATGCTGATTGTCTTTTAAGCGATTCTATACAACCGTTTAAACTTTCTTTAAAACTAAATAATTTTGCACGTGTATACCTCTTCAAAATGATTTTAGAAATTCAAGAAGATGATTAATACAAAAAATTTCCTCCCTACTGGTGCACTGGCAGATACAGAAAAAAATATTTCATGCATATATAACAAAAAAAAACTTACTTTCTTTCTCTGATTTTTTAAATGTTGAATAGCTCTCCGCTGTGGATGATAAAGGGAAGCAGGCCTATACAATAGACCCATGAAGAAGCTAACAGATACCATTGCCGCAATAACTTGTAAACCAAGTCTCCAACCCATTTTGCTGAAACAAAATATACAAAAAAAACAGTAATGAGCAACAGAAATCCAAAAATAAAAAACTCAATCAATACTCACCCCACACCCTCTTTAAGGATTACCGAAAACAGTGCCAAGCCAACTCCTTCTCCAGACATAGCCACCATTTCGACAAATTGCCGACGTTTTTTGAAGTAATTTCCAATCATTATGATCGACGATTCTCGAACCATTGAGACTCCAAGCCCTATTAAGACACCTGCAAATATTGAAGGCAAAATTGGATTTATAAGTCCTGACATAATCCCCCATCACCGTTAGATATACGCTTACCATAACTAAAAGACATCTGACCCAGTTGGGTTGCAAATGATGTGAAAAGAACACCCAAGGGCAGCACCAACCCTCCAATGACAGCCAAAAGCCGAGTCGATTTCTTTCTGCAAAATGCTATTACAACTGGAATGGCAATTGTGGATACCGACCAGCTTAATGCTCCTAACCAATCTGCAATTGGAATTGTTCAAGTTGAAAAATGCGGAATGATGTGGTCAACAAAAATAACATAACACAATCCTTACCTATTTCGCTTTTGTTGCCAAAATGCTGAGTGGCGTAAAAGAGCAGCAATCCATAGGAGAGCTGCAATCCTGAGGTCAGGACGTGAGCCAGGAACGATAGCCCACAAATAATCCATCCCCAACCACCGTCCGGGTAAAAATGCTGTCTTATTGTGGTTATATCGACACCAGACCTACGCAGAGCAGGTATGTTCCTATGCAGCATATGGAACTCCCGGTCCAGGAGTCCTGCTGGAAATGTTGAGTCCTCATCATCAGTCAGTCTATTCCCTCGTTCATATCCTGGTGGTGAATATGTGTTATAGAGATTATTTTGCGTGTGGAGGTTAATTTAAAAATTAATGATACAAACCTGAATAGCAGCTGGGCTGTAGTTCCCTGGGCTTCTGCTCCTCAAACCACTGATCCGATCGGACTTTTGGGGTTCCTAAATTTCCATGACATTGACACGTAAAGCTATTCCCGTAATAATTATCGAAAACATTGCATAAGGCCGTGATTGATTGAGAGTGCTGATTCGAAAGGTTGCCATTGCCAAAGCTTGGTCTTGACGTGGTCTGCCTTCGCAGATGCGACGTGGGGGGCAAGGGAACCGTGGCAGGCAGCACAGGATCATCCGCATGCAAATGATGCTGCTGGTTATAGGCGTTGTAAGAATTATAGAAATTATTCATGGTGTCGGCAGCGGCGGTGGGTTTATACAGCTGACGCAGGTCCGAATGGGATACACTTGGCTTTGTATCTAATTTCGTTGACGATGCAATGGAAGACAGCCGAGGACAGGATACCCACCAGATGATGGGTCTGTTATTAAAACTACAATGACAACAAATGTATCTATTGGTGGTGAGCGCATTAGGAGGAGCTAGGGTGGGAGCACCTTCCGAGGTGGCGGCAGTGCAATGCGACCGGTTTTTCTCGGGTTGACGAAGGTCGATACTACTGGAACACTGGTTTTGTCACACTGTGCTTGATGGCCAATGCTGAGGTGGTTGGATGCTACAATTTTTGTTAAAATGTCGAAGACTATCGCTCCCACTGGTACACATGCATTCTCGTCCAATATACTGATGATGATAATGATGTAGGTAGTGGTGCTGGTGGTGGGGCAGATAGTTTGAATTGCAATTGCAGTTGTTGTTGATGTTGTTGTTGTTGTTGTTATTTATATTGTTCGAATGAATTTGCGTTGTCAGTTGTGGACAACTATGGGATATAGGATTTTCCGGTGTCGGATTGTGTTGATGTCTTTGGACAAGAGAACAACCATTCATCCTTTGTTTGATTGAAAAGTCTATTTTCTCTCTACGGTTGCATGTGCACTTTTCAATCATTTTAATTGACTTTTATTCAAGATTTCCAACTCATTATCTCTTAGAAGAGAATTGTGTGTATCTGTTTGAAAGTGTCAGAAAAGTTTGTTTTAATAATATATATACGAGTGCCATGTTCAATTCACACAGATACATGCATAAATAAATAAAATGACATTTTAATAGATGGCTTAGGTCTGATGGGTGGGGGTGGGTTAAAGGAGGAGTGTTCGAACAGGAAAAAGTTTCATTCAAGTCAACTCATGTGTACAGACTGAAACTCAAAGGTGAGACAAAATGCTATTTTAATATAATATGACGTATCCATAGACATAAGTGTGTGAGATTTTATGGAAGTACTTTCTGAATCCATCTGGTCCTTAGGATTATTAAAAAATACTTAGAATTTTTTTAGGACTGATATTAATAAATTTTAGGGATCAACATATATTCAGGGTTCATTGGTCCCACCTCAATACAATCGTAGGTATGTCGTTCAATATTTTTGTATGTTTTTTTCTTCATTATTCTTTTGAAATGTACGTCCTTCAAAGACTGCTTTGAGGAAGTAATCCTTAAGACAGAAATAGGATCGATATGTTGTTACGAAGTGTTACATTTTTTACCTCCACTGAAAACCAGCATTCCGTCGAAGCATACAAATAAATGGTTATTTTGTATGTCCTGTACCGAACCCTAATTTAAATTACCACACTGAATCTTGGGTTGATTTTGTTTAACCCACTGCACGGCGCTGCCAAAACCATATTTTATACCACAAAATATCAACGAACCCTGCTTGTTTATTTAATTTTCCGCCTGCTGAGGAGGTGAAAATTGTCGGTACCAACATATAATTATTATTTTACTCATTGTATACTTCAAGATAACTAGCGCTAAGCAAATTGTAAATATTAATTGTTCAATAAAACATCTTGAATCGGTACCTTTTTAGTGTACTAAAGGAGGAACCGTGCCAATTAATTTATTCCAGAACTGGATAAATCAACTATCAAATCTGAGACACGATGTAGGGTGCAAAGTGTGCCGTCAGAATTATGACTTTTTGGGTTTAAGAACCGCACTTACAAAGTTTTTGAAAACTACTCATGAGTCATGACTCATGAGCCTCAGTTAGTTGTCAGTGACTCGTGAGTGTAAGCAAACGTAGAATTAAGAAATGCTCTCTTGTGCAGTGCAAATTGAATTTAAAAGAGCATAATTAGGGTTGGCCGAATTAACTGCACTACCTTTTCTACATCATTAACTACGCGTAGTAGTTAAAAAGCCTTATTTACTACAGTTTTTTACATCTGCTACATTAGGTGTGTTTTATTCATTGCTGCATAGCCAGCGCAGCAAAATTTCCCTTGGCAAACAAAAACAATTTGATTGCTGGCGAAAAAGAAGTCAGTAAAAAAAAAGATGGTTGTGCTGGCGAAAGAGCTTTCAATTATTGAAATGAACGTATAGAGTAAGTGATCGTTTTATTCGGACTTGTGCTGCGCTTGCTATGCAGCAATAAATAAAACACACCTATTATTAAATACAGAAAAATAATAGAATTTAAATAAAAAACTGAACATTTCCACTCAAACTTCAAAGTGACAGCTGACAGATCATTTGACACTTGAAACTACGTTTCCTACAATTTGTTTCCTTATTTAACTACATAAACAACGTAGCAAATGTAGTTACAGTTCCGCCAACTCTTTATGTAACCCTTTTCTCACTCATAAGCATTTGTGTAGTTTTGAGAAACTCGTGAGCAATGCTGAGAATGGATGGGTTTTTTTCAATACAGCACACGTTTATTAATTGTTTTCCTTTTTCCACAAAATGTCAAAATCTTCATTAATACCAGTAGATTGCACTTACAAGGAATACGCCAATTAGAATAAAATCAGTTTCCAGAAACAGATATTTTGGTTTTGTGATGTATACATAAATAAATATATGTATATCTTCTAACCAGCTATCCTTTAGTTTAATAAATTTTTTGATTACATTTGCGTCGCGTTGCGGTAGGTTTTCCCAACATAGAAGATACACATTTAATTTAACGATTTTGTTCTGTTTTTGTTCTTGGAATTAAATTGCTCCCGAGTGCTTAATCGACTTACTGTCATCTCACGCTCATGAGGTGAGCAGTTTCGTTACCGAGCATTACGGGAATGCTCATCTCGTGTTTTTATAAATCGATCAATGGAAAGCGTAAGCTAAAATAAAAATGGTCACAGCAATTAACTGATAAACGAGAGTTTCTTATAAATACTCATTCGATATTGAGGGAGCATTTCCGAACGCCACCGTATAAAAGTGATTAAATTTCATTATCAATAGACTAATGCATAAAACCTAAGGTGGAATCGGCTAAAGTGATAAATGATTGTCACATCAACCGTGGTCAAATGTGATTGTCATTTAGTTTTCCGTCTGGGTAAGGTTATTCAACTCAATTCAATACAATTAAATACTTTCCAATAGCATTTGTCAAAAACATGGTTGCCATAGTGAATGTTTCAAATGTTTGTAATGAGCTATCGAAAATATAGTTTTCTTCATATTCCGGAATGTAGTAAACTTTTTTGGTCACAAGAATGTTTATTTTTGTCTGTGTGAACGGTAAAAAAAGAACTCTGAAAAATTCATACAAGTTTTGTAGGCTGCTGGTAACTCTAGTCGTACTCAGGCAGAAAAGTCAAATTTTTTGGAAAATGACAATCATATTTATGATGTGATAGCTCTTTAGCTATCAAATGTGATATCATCTTACACAGACTGAATTGCTTGATTGTGACTCTCACTTATCGCAAATCACCTTACACGATTCCACCCCTGAATTTTATTACCCTAGGCAACCTGTCATTTGGTTGAAAGGAAAACAACCGTAGTAGCGTTCAGTTAAGTATTAACTACATTCAAAACATTTAGCAAAAGTTACAAAACTTACACAAATAAACACGCTCATAGCGACGTCTGCTAACAACTCCTGACAAATAAGGTTTTTTCCTGATTTATTTCCTTAAAATGTCCACTTTTTCACTTTTGTACAAAAATAAATTGAATGGAGTTAAGTCCTTACATGTTCAGATTCGGCTTTCCTCTGAATTTATATTGTCTGCCCACACCTTCCTTTCATTTGATTTGAAAAGATAATCTGATAAGATATACATATTAACAAACTGTTGACTCTCTCTAAGAGTGTGCTTTAAATAGTTTTACATATCCTCGCCAGTTTATTAACCCCTGAACCCTTACAAAAAGAAAAATAATATTTTGTGTTTACTTCCCATCAAATATACCCAATCATATAGCAAGAGATTCAGATATTATGTACGATAATGTACATACATGTACATAAGTTATTTGTCCAATTACAATAAAGACCTTTTTTGACAAATTATTTCCTAGTTTAAATGTGTGTACAGCAATCATTTCTTTGACACAAAATACAAATTATTTCTATGTATGTATGTAAATGAAACGGAAATTGAAAGCAAAGAATAAAAAATGCGAATTGTCCCTTTTAATGTAAGACATATTTACATACATAAATACATAATGTACATATGTACGTATGCAGAACCTTCTGATTTTATTTCATTGCATATGTGTGTGAGGCGCTAAAATTCAAATAATCCAGTTTAATGGAATACTCTATTTTAGGTTTTTCTTAAGGGACCCTTTATTTTTAAACTCACGATTGGCATAAAATATCTTTATTTTTTATCGTTTTTTTATACGACACATCTGGGAATGCTTTCTCAATTTAAACAAAGAAAAATCAATTCTTTCATTCTTAAGGTCCTGTGTCCCACTTTTAAGATGGCAAAGGGCTTTAACATCAACTGCCAGGTATTCTTATATATACAGTAAAGCCGTACATCCCTTGGGGCTGTAATTTTTTTTTAAATGTTCCATGATGCCGTTTTTTTTTCCTTCAACCAACTCACATTTCTGACGATTCTTTGCTAAAAGATTCGAGTACATACTCTTATATATGTATGTATTTATACCTAAGTAGTTATAGGCTTACGTTTTTTTTTTTACATTTTGTAGCACCTTCCTTTTTATCCGATTTCAATTCTTTTATTCTATGAATATTTAGTATGAAGGTAACTGTTTTTTTTTTTATTTTATAAATATTAATAAATACGGTGGTGCACCAGATCGTGGAGAACCAAAGCCTAGTAACTTAAAACTCCCAACCATCCCTGTGTGCGTGTTATAACTTATAAGCAGGAATGGAGGGGGTACCTACAATTTTCTGCCGAATCCAACACGACTAAAGTGAGGTGCACTTTATCATGACAAGCGGTAGTCTTGGAAAATTTCGGTTTTTAGGTGCCAGAAGCTGGGACTTGATGATTACTGAAATTTGGTATAGGTTCACTGTAGTCAAGTTTTCAAAAACTTGCCAACTAAACCTACCAAAGCGGGGAAATGTTTGCAAAAATGTTTTTGTTTGGAAGATGAAAATTGGATGAATATAAAAATTAAAACTTAAACTTTTCAATGCACTAAAGCCCTAATACTTTATCAAATCTCATTCCACGTATCCTGAATGAAAAATCTCAAGTTTTTATATTTATACCTTCATATCAACTACAAGTGGTACCACTCTTTCAATTTTCGTCAATCTAGAACAATTATAAGTGATAAAAATTGTTAGAAAGTGGGTGGATGCCACACCTCCTGAATGAATATTTTTAAATTTACCCCTTTACATGCATCACAAGCCCAGATACTTTAATTGGAAGTGCTCCTTATATTTAAAGTGAAAATGGGTAAATACCACGCCCTCTAAATGAAAAACCTCAAATTTTCCTTTATAAAAACTTTTATATATACCTGGGAATTTAAAATTGTTTAACTAATTTATTAAATATTCCGCGCTTTAAGATTATTGGGGTCACATGAAAACCAACCCAATCACACATTCAAATGTGATGTGAATTTTATTTCATTGAGGGTTTAGATTTCCACGTGTGTATACTTTATAAATATACAGGAATTAGAAAGTACCTATGAAATCCTGGATATTTAATGTCCATTCAGATCCATTAACCGTTAACATTTTTTTCAAATGCGCGGATTACCTAGCCATAATAAACGCTTGACCAAAAACTGTTTTATTTATTCACTGATGAAAAAAAAACACACGCAGACATGGACTATAACGCGCCATTATCCTTCCAATTAACTATAAAATATTTATAAAAATGCAAACAAAAGCGAAAATAAATATGAACCCAATTATTTCTTTAAAATTTATATTATTCAGTTCAGTTGGTTAACCTAATATAACAGCAAGTGCTTTATCAATTATACAGTTGAGAGTCGACCTTCATGTCATCATTACAATGCTGATTACGGAAAAATTATTGTAGGTGTCCCTTTACCATCCTTTCTCAATACACAACCATGTAAACATTACAGAAATAAAAAAAACTAAAACCAACCCTCCTGTTTTAAGAGGAGCTCTTGAGCTTATGCAGTTTCCGAACAGCCACTTTTCACATTTGCTCTACCCTCATTCAAAGAACACACACTGTTTATATTTTATGTTTTGCAAAGGTCGATAAAAAGGCAAGAGCGAATTTATCAAATAGGCAATTACCCAGGCCAGCTTATTTTTTTTGGTGGTGGCAAATGTTTAGAAACCCATAGTGCTGTCGAATTGCTTTTCTGAGGTTCCAACTCCAGTAGTTGGTGGATCAGATATTATATACATTCTTTTCGTTTCGAAAGGTAAATACTTTAAAATTCCTACAACATTTTTGAGGACTTTGGCAGTTTTCGTATAGACTGGTCAAAGCGGCTTAGCTGAAAAAGCCATACAAAATCGATTTATCTAATGATCCAACAAATTTCTCTAACGAGTGTCGTGCATTTCTGGGGATTCAACAAAACTTTTATATAAAACACCCCTCCGATTCATTCATATAATTCACTAAAAGGAATCTTAAAGTTATACAAACAAGGGGAGTCATTAGCTAGGTATGTCGTTTCTTTTGGGGTTTGTACGTTTGGATAGTCTTATAACTTGATTTCAAATTAAAGAAAAAAAATGATTCTCTAATTTTTCCAGTAATTTTTTTTTCTAGCAATAGGGGAGACCGCGGACAAAATTAACACATCATGAAAGTAACAAGCCCATTTACAGCTTCAATAAATGTGTTGAAGCATTTTCCTGTATGCAGTTTTGTAAACAATCAAACTCTGCTCGTGAAATGGGCACTTGCCACATTAAAAAAAAAAGAAAAGTGTATCATTTGAAATTTGTTTGGCTAGCAAGTTTTTATCTAAAAAAGGGATTAAATCTCAATATTTTAAGGCAAGTTTCTACCCAAGAATTCTGGCCAAAATAATATGATAAACTAAATCCATACCATATCAGGCAATATGATTGAATCATCGATTAAATACGGTATGAAAAATTAGTGTTAACTTCGTGTTACTTTCGTCCTGGACATATATAGGGTGAAAGTAACAAGGGAAGTGTATTGGGAAAAATGATAGGTGTGTTTTATTCCCTTGACAAACAAAAACAATTTGATTGCTGGCGAAAAAGAAGTCAGTAAAAATAAAGATGGCTGTGCTGGCGATAGAGCTTTCAATTATTGAAATGAACGTATAGAGTGAGCTTTCGTTTTATTCAGACTTGTGCTGCGCTGGCTATGCAGCAATGAATAAAACACACCTGATAACAGCTATGTGAATTGAATACGTCATTTTATTAAAACTTTACTTCATCAGTTTATAGATCCATCCATCTTTAAGGTGGCATATACTTTGTTTTCTGTTATTCCTACAAACGAAAGAGCTGGAACCTCAAAAGCAAAAAATGTTACTTTTGTTCCCCGGTCTCCCCTACGTTTCATTTACAATTTAGCTCTATCTGAAGAGGAAGTCTTATCTGAATTTTGAAAAATTGGGCACAAATACAAGATTTTTGAAAATTTTAGTAAACGGTAGGTATTTGTACTGTATTTGACGTCGTTAAGACTTGATTTCATTACCAATATTTTTTTTTTAAATATGAGGAAAACATACACATTTTGTACTGTGTTTTTTAAAAAAGCTGTCCATGGTACAGTAGAATTTTATACGAATAACAAATACAACATCCGCAGTAGGATAAATGTCTATAAAAACAGAAGTCAAATAATTCTGTTGCGGAAAGGTTTTTGACGTTTATTCGAGTATCGAATGTATTTTGGAAGTTCGTTTATTGATGTTGGTATACGATTGATACTTTTATGAGTCTCATGGCTTTGTTCGTAGACTTTAGTATGAAAATGGTCGTTCACTATCGAAACAGAGAGGCCGACACTATGCAGCTGGAAAGAAAGAGGTGATTTCCATTGTGTCGCCCTCTCTATTTTAATATGTGATTTGACACACACACTTATCAGAAATATCTACTCAGTTAATCCAGAGGTATGTCATCAAATTTTGATAAGTTAAATCGAGATCTAAATTGAATGAAAAACAGATAACTCGGGTTTAACTCCGAAAATCGGATGATCTATAGCACTGAAAAATTGACGTCCCTTACTTTTTGGCAGAATCAAAAATGTTGATATCTGAATTTTTTGCTAATTTGTTGCGCAAATCAAAAATTTGTAGCTCGCATAGTTTCTGAGTATGTATACCTATAAATTAAAGTTTTCGCTAAAATAAGTTTGATGTTATGGGTAAAAATCTAAAATAAAAAGAATATTTAAGTTTGCTTGACGCCCAAATTTGAGCTCTTTAAATTCTCTTGAGTGGCGTATATGTACCTATATTTTTTTTGGTTGTTGCAGTTTATTTTATATTAAAGTTTCCGCTAAAACAAGACTGAAGGAAGCGAGCCAATTTCCGAAAACAATAATTCTGATGGTGTCCAAAATTGTAGCTTTTTAAATGCTAATTTGCTTATTTAATAATAAAACTAAATATTTATGTATGTATGTATGTATGTATATGTACCTAAGCATTAAAATTAAAACTTTTTCATCGTTGATACAAAACTTATTAGGAGCCTTAAAATAAAGCAGAGGCGAATATATTAATCCAATCCCGGTTAATATCTAAACGATACACTCTTTCACTTTTTAATGCCAATTTATTTGTAGAAACAGGAATGATTTAACCCTCGATGTCGACATAGCATCGATAAAAAAATACAAATGTACATATACATTGACACAAAAAGGGGTATTTAAATTATTTTTAAATCCTCAAAGTAGATTTTAACTGATTGGGACAGCAATGTAAATATTTTGAATAAAATGTACATATTATGTATGTATATACTATATAGTGTTTGTTTTTTATTTGAAAATCGTTAAATATTTATGATCATATATATTTGTATTGCTGATGATTTTCATTAAGAATTTTTTTTTTTGTCAATAATAGTTAAGGAATTAATTATTCTTTGTTTAATTTATAAAATTAAGTATACAATGCATTTGTAAAATTAAACTGTACCTTCATTTTAAATAATTTCATACTTTAATTTATTATTAAAAATTTGGAAAAAATCATTATTCTGAACAATTAATCTATTCAAGTTCGCAACACGGAATTATGTTCATATGTACATAATTCTGAACTTTACGCTGTGGCTCCATTGCTAACATTTGAGTTGATTTATAAATTTCAATGGCAATGACAATTTACTGCCTGGGGTTTCATTGACATCAATTTCAGTTGTCAAATGTCAGAAAATAAATGGAAACCAAAGTCAAATTTTCTTGTGCTCTTGCAACTCATAGTTAAAACTGAGTTAAACCAGCAAATAAATTGAACCCGAGTTTATTCAGAAGCAGTTTTTCAGTGTAGATTAACTCTTACTTTCAATTGCCAAAAATCCATCGAAATCAAAGTGTGATAAAATCGAAATGAACTTTCACTATCGAAACAGAGAGGGTGACACTTTCGGTTATTTGGAATTAACTCGGGTTCTAAATTGACTGATTGTACCACTGGGGTATCACTCTGAACCTGGGATGATGTGGCACTGAAAAACTGTCGTATCTAGTCGTACTAGGAAGTTTTAAGGAATTTGTTTAGGTATGTCTAAGAAATATACCATGGGCTTATTAGGCACGTGCTTGAGAATTACATCCCACTTTTTTCTAATGAAACTTGCATTATAAACATCTAATTAATATGAACACAATTTTAGTGCCAAATTATTTATTGATTTGAAGTTAATTTTGGCTGGGAATTATTTCATTTGGTAGGTTGTTCCTACGCCCATAAAAATGAAAGCATTAAGTTGTTAAACTTTTGTAGCAGTTGGAGTGATAAATTCACTGGGCAATGCAGTCGAATGAATGTAGAGTATATATTTTCTTAAAACTAAATCGACGAGAAGAAAATAAATAAAATTTAGCTTAGAATCTTTCAAAATCCAGTAGCTAGTTAGATAGATTGACTAAGTTTCGAGATTTTAATAAGCGAATTAAGAGCCGCTGCCTATTTTTCACTGATACAGCCGAATCTAATTATTTTTTTTTAAATCCACTGTTCTGCGCTATCTATTTTATAACCAAATTTAAAAAAATTAACTGCCTAATTTTATTTATATTTAATATTTGGGAGTCTGCCCCAGCTGGGTACCAATGTTTGATGTCAACTTACCCATAAAACAACCTATGTCACTTTTTGGTTGTCAAAGTCTGTCGTGGGTCCCCAGAATATAACGAAAATTTAAGAAAGTCATTGCTCTTTTTTTCTCCCTTCCTTTTTCCCAAGCCACAACAAGTCAACTTCAAAACTTCCCTAAGACGCAGATAAAAAAAATACAATCTAAACTTGAAGAACCAATACTTAAGCAAAAGTTCTCTAAAAACAGATTGGCCAAATATTTGTACAAAGTTGTATTTACGAACATAATTTAAAACAAAGCAATATTAACATTTAACAATAACAAAACTCTCAAATGCTTGCCTTAAATTTTAACTAAATTTTTAATCCTTATAATACATGCAGAGCTTCCTCGAAAATTGTTAATCGCTTTATCCTTTTATATATAGATCCCATAGGAGATATTATAATGAAAACATTTTCAACCCTTTTCATTCTTGCTTATCATCAAACTATTAATTTATGAAAAAGAACACAAGAAGTGTTGGTTTTACATTTAAACTATGTACACATAAAGCCACATAGCCGTTAATCATAAAAACCACCCCAATAAAAATCAGAAAAACTTTCTACGCGCCTGTCTCTACATAAAATCCTAAATAGGTAGGTACCCTTTATTATTATTATTTTTTTTTTTCTGTGTTGAGGAAAAGAAAAACTTCTGATGAATAAATTTTATCATCCAACTTATACCTATACATATATATTTGTATTATTTAGGTATCTAACAACTTCACACACCTCGCATTGGGCATTCAGGTGACAAAAAGCATCATTTGGTATGTTTTTATGTATACCGCAATATTGCGTTTACAAAGGACATTTAGCATAATTTATTTTTTGCTTATGCGGTTCTGAGATTGTCGAAAAGTTCCGCTCATTAAAACCGAAAACAGGCTGAACAGGTACTTCGTCGTATACACCCAGCAATACACACTAAGCCCAACGTAACTTCCTGGAACGCAAATAATACACAAAGCAAACTTAAACTTTATCGTCCCGTTTCATCCATCCTTAATAAAATGAGAGTTTCCATGCGAATTCCTTCATTATATGCGCACCTCTCCGTTACAAACTATGGAATTCGAATTTTTATCATTCTCTGGCTTCGCAACCAAATGGCACACTAATGAACACTTGAAAAAAACTAACTTTTTTATTATATAAAATAAAATGACCTCGATGTTGCTAATTTCGTAATAAAAAAAAGAAAAAAAAAAGTAAAAAATAACTTTTCAGAAAAAAAATGAAAAATGAAACGAGAGGAGGTAAGGTAATTAAATTTTATTGAAATCAAGGACCAGAGAGTCCAGTGTTTCCAGATTGAAGGCTAAAAGGAGGATTTTTCGGGAATTTTAAAAATCCTGCAATATGGAAAAAAGACAAACAAATTTAACCTTAAAATAAAATTTCACATATAGTAAGAAATTAGTAAGCGAAACAGTATATTTATAAACGAAAAGTAATTATACACTGTTTGTAATATCCATTTATCCACTATCCAAAAAAAGTAGTTAACAAAAATATCTTGTGACAGCTATTACCTTCCTTTTGATTCGCTTCATTCTTTAGCTCCGCAATAATAGCCTTTAAAATTACTCCTTATTTAGTTTTCATAAAAACTTATATATATTTTTAAAAAAAGTGGTTCTTGTTGTGAATTTAAAAGATTTTCTTATTTTTGGCAAATGAAATTCCATAAGACTTCCAGAAATCAGTACTATCGAAGTAATAAAACATATTGCAGATATTGATCCATTATATCTATACATGGAATGTAGTTCAGTAGGAAATTTAAATTCTGAGCAAAAGAATTTCAATGAGGCTTCCATAAGTTTCGGCAATAATTACTATCGAAGTTAGAAAATAGATTATCGA
Source organism: Epistrophe grossulariae (assembly GCA_929447395.1). Taxonomy (NCBI): domain Eukaryota; kingdom Metazoa; phylum Arthropoda; class Insecta; order Diptera; family Syrphidae; genus Epistrophe; species Epistrophe grossulariae. Next base: position 2,812,290 of record OV839566.1, read on the forward strand.
GAGAGTTTCATTTCTATGAGGCTTTCATAAAACTTTCGGCAGTAATTTCTAGTAGATTGTAGATATTTATATAAATGGAATTTACTTTAGGAGGAAATTTAAATTTTGGGCAAAAGAATTTCCTTCAGACTTTCTGCAATAATTACCAACTATCAAAGCTGGAAAATAGATTGTAGAAATAGATCCTTTATGTAAAAGAAATGGGTTACCTTCTAAGAATGTACTTAGAATGTAGAATGTACTTTGGGAATTCGTTCTGAAATTCATAGCTGTTGTGAATATGAATTTGAATAGGAGAACGGTCTATTTGCAGAAATTGCAAGAAACTTATAAACCGATTTGCAGTGGTTGCTTGAAAATTGGATTTCCCCAACAACTTCTTGAATCAAATTTAAAATATCCTCGTTAGTTAAATTTTTCGTCTGCTTATTAATAAAAAGTGTTTTCCTTTACTTTGAAGAAATGTATAGAATTTCACACAAATGCACTAAGTTTCAAAGTTAAGGAATAGACCTAAAAATTTTGAATTTGATTCTGCCTACGTATCTAAATAAAAAAAATCAGTTTTCAAAAATAAATTAATCCAATTTGAACCTACAAATAGTAAAAAAGTTATGAAAAGAAAGATTGTGGGATATTTGAGGACCAACAAGGTAAATTAACTCTTCAAAAGTCTGTTAACACTGCACGCAGATATACTTAACGACTTACGGACTAATTCTATTGGAATAAGCAAGTTCAAAAATATGTCTTACGAAGATCATTGCAAAATTTCAACAAGAAAAAAATTCATAAATCAACATTATATATCTACCTACCACGGAATGGGGCAACAAAAATAACAAAAACAAAAAAAAAAGAAATACTTAACAAATGGCATTAGTCCGTAAGGCAGAAGATGAAAAAAAAAATGTTAAAGAGGCACTATAAAATGTGAAAGTACGCATTAGCATCCACTTTGATGGAACAAAAGCACACTTAGGTGGGTATAGGAACAATTATTATACAAAAAGAAGACATGAAGGTTATTTCGAGTCTATTTACATCCATTTGTATGACCTTGAAACACATTGTAAGAAAGAAATTAAATAAAAAAAAAAAACGAATAACACACAAAATTCATAATACGATGTCGCAATAAGGAGTCTCAATTAAGTGTCCTTAATACTTTAATCCTCTGGCAAGAGCTCCTTTTTGCAAGGAATCGATTTTTATATGTATTCTCTGTGCAAACCCATTACATTATTACAACTAGATAGGTAGGTATACTCTTTGACCTTCTCGTCTTCATGTCTTCATTATTTAATTTTTTTTTTTTTTTTTCTTATATGTTTATAGAAAATTGCAATGCCAGCAAGAAAAAATAATCAGAGAAAAACCATTTTAACGCACAAGACCTAGATTTAAGAAACAAGCCACCACAAACTACCGCACCAGCAAGAACCACCATTAAAAATGTGAATAATGGTGCGATCCAATTTTCTGTGACATAAAGTAGAGAATTTTATGAGTTTTGGAGGCGAACGGACGGCCAATGCCACCGTTGCCGTTGCCGCCATCGTTCGCTACAAAAATTGTAATTAGGCCAATTGCAACTGAATAATATACAGAGAGATATAGCGCTATATATACCTATACATCATATTATAATATCTACCTAACTAAAGAACAGAAAAGAAGAGAACTCATTTTAGCATAAATGTTTCGCTTTCAATAAAATGCTATCAGCTATTACAAGGACATCCAGATTTAGGAAATTTTATCTATCGAAAAGCCAACGACCGCTTTCTATAGGTATATATCTATATTATCTTGCTATTGTCCTTTCGAGAATGAGCTAATCTTTTTACGAGAAAAACGACTTCGACATCGACATCGACATCCACATTGACAACGTCCTACATAACTGATACTGAATTACGACGAATACCAACAAAATACCTACGATGACAGTTCGCCTATTGATGTCAATTACGGTTTTGAGTGTTCCTATAAAAAAAAAAATGACACACACAATCGTGTGACCTCCTTGCTTTGTTATGCTTGCTGCTCATCACTAGCGATTAAGTGCGACAGAGATGCCAGCCCACCCACCCATCACTGTTCGACAGTGGGACAAAATACATAAGTTATAGTTTAACCAAAAAATAATAAAACTTCTCGTTGAAAGTCATGAGGTTTTATGTGCATGTATCCACTTAGGGAAGATTTTAGAAGAGCAAAATTTGAACCTCGCCTGGATACGGTCAATGAACATTTCATTACAAGTTAACTTTTCAATTCTTTGTTCATTGCATGTATAGCCACTTTAGAATATGTTTGGACAACCAATTGCAGTGTCTACCACAATCGATGGAACATGTTTATGAGAAAGGTTTTTGGAGTTTTACAGCTGTCAAAAGTTAGACATACTTTAAAATGGTTATATAAATAAGACGTTGTTTAATTTAAAAAAGGCTGAATTTCCTTGGTTTTGAAATTATATGTGTTAAATCAGACCCGATACAAAATACTCACATGGCATTGCCAGTTTAATTCAATGCACTCCTTTTATAGTAGTTCTACAATTTCTCACTCCGCCATCACAAATAGGTTATCCACGTTTGGACATTTGCCATGAATATTTCACAATAGGGCAGGTTCAGAAAAATTACATCGCAGATATTTAAGAAATATGAACAGGATTGATAAGGACAAAAATTCCAGTTGTTTTTTTTTTTTTCGAAAACTGAGGAATACACTTGGTGAGATTAAATATCTGTGAACTGAGGAAATGTGGAAAAGAGCTTCGAAAGCTAATTTAAGATACAATATCTCAGCCATCATGATGAATGAAGGTTTTTATTGAGTTTAATACAGAAGTTCGTCAGTTTTTACGGACTGTCTTGAGTGAACGTTTCTATTGAGTTACACAAGTCCATCAGTTTTGACGGACTGTCATGAATCATCGAGCTATACAACAGTTCGTCAGCTGTTAAATACAAATAACAGAGGGTGCGTACGTATTTTATACCTTATCTTATTTCCCCAAAAAAATACAGCTAAATTGCAGTTGGTCCTATTAATTTTAAGAGTCTAGGTATATAAAATATTTTTTTTCCTATACAGAGAACATTCTTCCCCACTGTATGTCGTTACCTTCCACCCACCAAGACAATGATGGAATATCTATTTAAGCGGCTATTATCAGAGATGTGCGAAGCTCTCTAACGATCTTGACGAGGAATCCCCATTAATACTACATCTCTCTACCCAAGCTAAAGGCGCCTTTTGTCAGACTTGCTTTTCTTTATATAAAAGTACCTATATATTTATTTTTTTTGGTCTGAATTATTAACGCATTGTGCCCAATTTTCTGGATGCGGAGCATCATCTCTCCATCTCGAATCACATCCAGAAGAGGTATGAGGAAGGCTGGCAGGCAGTCGGTTGTCAACATTATACATAGCTAAGAATGTTTCACGAGTCCATTGGGGCTTTCTAGAGCGTAAAGACTTTTACAGTAACCGCTATTGACGGTACACAAAAAGAGACGACTGAGGTTTGGAGAAAAGGCACCCAGGCAGGATGTTTGTTCTGTGGTTTTACACGAATGATAAACAAACCGAAATTACGTGCCAACATCGCATTTTTACATATACCCATGGTCTAGAGTGAGAGATTGTGGTTTTGCTGCAGAAATTAATTAAAATTTCATACGTACTGCATCCGAATAAGTAGGTACCTAGGCAGGTAGGTGTACGTATAGTACGTCGTATGCTCCTCCAGTATCCATCCAGCCACCATAGTACAAAATTAAATTACACAAAAAATAAGTACCTACATATATACATACCTACTATATCAACAAAAAAGTCAAACATGGAATTAAATAAAAAGAAAAAAAAAACAATTCTTTAAGCAGGTGAATAAACACATACCAAGCAAATAGTAGTCTTCGAGTTAAATATGCATCCCCCGAAAGTAATTCTCCGCAGATACATCACCACTCCATCACCAGTGCCGCGCGCTCATTCACCCTATTATCTCCTCCGATGAAACAAGGACGCAAATACCATTTTTAACTCTCGGGTCAATAAATTCTGTTCGCTATATCTACACACACTCACACTTATTACATACACACACACAAACACACAATTTACATTGAATTTTCGAGCGATATTATGACGAGCAGTGTGTTGGTAAAAAAAACAACAAAAAAAAAACAAAAAGAAACACTTCTCTAGATACAATTTATTTTTATTGTTATAACGATAACAATAACACTTTCTATTATTTATTCAATTGCCTGGGATTTTCATAGGTCTTCTGGTTCGGGCTCAATATTCTACAGCTTCTCGCATCAGCAGCACACACTAGAGGAGTATATAACACACGACCGACACGACTGGAACTATGATTCCAAAACGGCTCCGATATGACGGACGACGACGACGACGACGACGACGACTACGACAAACGTGAGACGATGATGCAGATGGGTACTCTATCGAATCCAATCTGTATCGTTTCGTATATCTAGGCAAAAAGTCATCGCGTATTGATTCGATTTGTGTTTGTGATTTTCTCTCTATCAAGCGCGATGATGATGATGATAGCACAGCAGTCGTTAGCATCGACAAAGTGTCGACGGAATTCACCCCATCACTAGTGTCTTTTAATTAAGGTCATGACGAGTATACCATTAGCTGTTAAAAGTCGTGAGGTGTCTTTTTTCTTCTTTTTTTTTTTTTTTTTTTTCTCGTCCGGACTTTCTCAGACCCTGGGAAGCTGAGAAAACAGCTTGATTTTAGGTACAGAGATACTGATTCACGAGCACTTTAAAATAGAAAAATAGAAGAAGAAGAAGAATGAAAAAAAAAAAAATACCGGAAAAGTTGGAAAACCTCACGCACTTTAATACACTTCTCTTTGGTATTGTGGTACGGAGAATATTGTATGGATAAGGATGTACCTGCTCACAGGGCCCAGGTATATCTAACGACAACAGCAATACAATATACCTTTAAGGAAAACCCTCGAAAAAGACCCCGAAAAGGCAACACCGAGCAACGAGGACCGACAACGAATTGCGGAATGGCATCACACATAAAAAAATAAAACAGCAAAATCATGAAAACCACTATATGGCTCCAATGAAAAACGTATGCTTGTAAAGTCTTGAAGTTGAAGTTCCGCGCCACACACTACACCCGCCGCAGAGAGGAGCAAGACTCTCCGCCACCACACACGCCGCAAAACTTGCAGAGACAAATTTTAGCATCGAAATATTGAAAAGACGAAGATTTCTGGAGCAAAACATTGCAACGTACAAAGCTCCTCCATTCCATCCATGGTATACCTAGGTATTCATTCTACAAGTCCATTCGCTATATATACATATTATATCCTACCACATTCACGTCCCCACACAACAACAGCAGCGCCGCAACAAAGCTGTGTGTGAAAGTTCTTTCTCTTTTCGGGCATGCGAACTACGGACTGATTTTGTAATTTCTCCATTTGAATCTCTTGCCTGCTCCAATGCTCGAATGCTCCATCAACCACCATCACCTGCTGCACTGCTAGCTGGTTTGTTTAAACAGAGACAGGGTTACCAGTGGATAGAGTAATGTCAAATTAAATTAAAAACATGCTATTTTTCATCATTCATGAAAAATGGAATTCTTTTGAGGGCAACAAAATTTACTTCAATTGAAAAACAAGAGGCTACTGGGTAATAACTTCATCTTGGTGTCCTTGAAAATAAGTACTAGAGACTCGATGCTATCGCATATTCGAGATCTTCGAAGACCAAATGTGGGCCAATCGCTCTCGAGATATTCGAGTCGAAGAACATTTTTCAATAATCTTTAGTAGTTTTTTTGATTTAAAAAAATTGTTGATTAAATTTTTATAAACCTTATCAGTTTTTGACTACCTCATTGATCATTGTGTGTAAAAGTCAAAATAAGTGTTAGTTCTGGAGATATTGGAGCCGGAAAACATTTTTCAATTTTTTTTTAAATTTTTTTTTTAATTTTTGTTTATTTAAAAAAATTTTCATTACGTTTGCATTATTTTTTTCGAAATATTCGAGGCGAATAACATTTTACAACTTTTTTAATATGCTTATCTAAGAAAACTGCTAATTGAATATTTTTGACAACATTTTTTGCACTGTACGACGTTATTATCTGTAAAATAAAACTCATACTAAGTCGATATCTTTAATTGTTCTTGAGATATGGTGAACAAAAAAAACCTACGAACGTACGCACATACATAATTACATAAAACGCACACAGTATCTCTCTAAAAACGATGAATTCGCTTATCATTAAATCATGACCAAGTGCTTAGGTCATGATTTAATGATAAGCGAATTCATCGTTTTTAGAGAGAGTGCATGTAGAAAATTTATAGAAATTTCAATCAATATTCTATCTTGACTCAAACTGATTACTCTGCTTCCAGTATAGAAATGTTAATTTTTTCCTATATTAAAAAAAAACATAAAAAACATTGCACGACAAAATTGTCATATCGAAACTAGCTGACCACTTATGAACTGCAAATTATAAAGCAATAAACAATTCAATATAGTTTTAATCCTTCTTCGAGTGGGAGCTTTGCTACCTTCATGTGAATTTATCCAAAAAATAGAAAACATTGAACGATAAAACTGAAATTGTCACAACTAATTAAAGACTAACTAACGGAAAATTAATTAAGCAAAAATACATCCATTATAATTATTTGTGACTCTTTTCGAAGGGGTGCTTTGCTTTCTTTATTATAGATTAAGCAAAAACCCCAAAAACAAAAACAAAAAAACATAGAAAAAAACATTGCACGACAAAATTGAAATGGTCACATCTTATTAATAGCAAATTATCACAATCAATATGAGACATTTGTACCTTTTTTTGAGGAGGTTCTTCGTTAACTTAATATCAACTCAGAAAAGCGGCAACAAAAAACATAGAAAACATTGAAATTCGTAATTATCGCAGCTAAAACGATAACGATAAATTATCCACCTAAAATTTTTTCGATCAGCGAATGTTGCTTCGCTTACTTGACATTTATAATTTTTTAGAATTATCCCTTCATTCTGTTGATTCAACCAATTTTTTAACAGATGTTTTATTCATTTACACTTTCGTCAATTTTCATGCAATTACACTATTTTTGTTAAAAAAAAAAAAAAACAGCCATTGGCAACCCTATACCTATGTGCCTCTTTACGGGACAGCTTTCCTTTAGCCTCGTCGTCGTCTTCGTCATCGGCTGTATCACGTGGCGCTCAATAGAGCTCGCAAATAGCATATAGGTATCCTCCTGTGGTCCAAAAGCTACTTCGTTATAAAAATGCTTGAGGCGCCTGAAGTAAAGGGGGAGGTGGGATGGTGGGGAGAATGGTTTCAAACCATAAAAAGAGGGAGACGCACACAATATAAATTTCTATGATTTAGCCTCTGGGCGATGGAATTTTACTTTCTGAAGACGATGAATCGCGGTTATTTATCTTGTTTTGTTCACATATATTTATATATCATAAAATTCAACGCCATAAGTCTAATGCAATTAGGTACAAACTTCCACTTGAATACTTTTATTTTTCGTTTCATATACCATATAAAATTCAAAATTGTCCATATGTTGTGGTTGTCGAGAGAAGGATAGGAAGACAGACCTATACTCGTACTCTTGGGCACTCTAGGTTCGTTAAAAATTTTGACCGACTTTCCGTATGTCTTCAAATTACATTCACGTATTTTAATTGTTTTAAAGTTCCTCCCCCACTTTGTTGCAATATACAACTAACTCATGTATACTGATGCTGGATGATGATGATGATGATGATAGGGGTGCCTTCCTTTCTGTATCTGTGTCTATATATCTAATCCATTGTTGGAGCTCATAATATATGGAAACTCACAGTGGCCTATTTTGTTGGAACTATATTTTCCGGAACTTAAACATTTTTCAGATAGAGTCGTCGACGTCGGTCGTTGTATATACAAATACGTAATGTGTGTAGACTGTAAAGATACCTAGGCACAATCATATGCAAATAAAAAAAGAAATGCAATCAAGGACGACAACGCTTACAACACTATACTGGTTATATAGCTTTGTATACAGCGTGTTGGCTGTACGTGTCCTATTCTACAAGTAAATTAAAGTTTTCAAAAGAACAATGTCCATTTGAATATATACCCCATGTAGATTGTAGGTGGTACTTATGTATATCTACAGCTATATATAGTGGTGTAATAATGGGTTGTTCCTGAAATCACGTGAAGGCTCTTAATGGTGAGAACTAATGCACTTAGTGTTTCATCTGATGTGGTTGCGTATAATTAGAATTCCGAAAAGCGTACGAAGTGACTGTAAATCGCTTGAGGCCAACTATATGTGTGACACCATACGTGGGATGGTCCTTAAAACCAACCAAACCAACTGATATCATAAAATGTCAATTGTCATGCTGTGTGTAACGTTATGACGTGTCTCTGTGTGTTGGTTCATCTTCCTCATAACCCAGAGATATCCCGAACAAGCACTGGGGCTGTCACTGGGACCACAATGTTGTGTGTAAACGGGGCGAATGTTTGTTTTAAAAGCGTTCATCCAAAATGTGAATATAGGTATAGTGGGTATAGATACATGAAGGAAAGCATATCATAAAGATAGATAGATTTTCAAATGAAACATCTGGAGTAGTTAGGCACACAATGTGCATTAATTAAAGTTCATCCTCAAGTAGTGATAGAAGGTACCTATATTTCGGTTGGCATATGATGATAACACAAACGTTCCATACTTTATATATACAAAACAATCGATGTTGATTTTGAAAATCTGGAGAGTCCTTTTTTGGAAGGGTTAATGTTGACCGAATAGTTGGTCACTTAAAGTTCTTTGGAATATCAATGCATAACCATGAATGTTAATGTGTTGATGATAGGGATACAGATTTGGCACAGTTTGAAGCATTGTTGTTTAAGAATCCCTTCAGGTCGATTGACGACGGACGACGACGTTTTGAAAACTGGTTGGGTTAAATTGTTTATAGTCTCAGGAGATTATTTTAAATTGTATAGGTATGTGTAGAATTTAGAAGTGCTGGAGTTTTAGAATTTAAGCAACGTTTCTTTGCACATTATTATTGAATAAATAAACATCTTCACTGTACTTGATAATTTGGTTATTGTTTTTCGTTCGCCAAGGTTGTTAATTAAGAAAATACAAAAAAAAATAGTTTAGATCCTTTTAACAAAATCTTCATTGAAACGTAAATCATATTAGGCGTGTTTTTTTGCAAGCCCGGGGGGAATTGCATGAAAAAATCGACATCGGTGCTAAAAAATTTACATGTAAAATGCAACAACAACTAATCCCCTGCGAGCTTAGCTAGTCCCAGAGAATTCTCGGAGCTTAACTTAAGCACGCAGAAAAACTGTGTTACCGGCATAAATTACATACATGTTATCGATAGTTTGTAAGAAAACTCCATGTTTTTTTCTTTGATGGTGTCGCTAATCTCCGTTGTCGTTTTTTTCAACCAATTCTCCCGGGCTTGCAAAAAAACACGCCTATTATCTACTTAAATTATATTTCAGTTATAGTTCGTTGTTTAATCTAGTTACTTATAATTTCAAGTAACCTGGTTATCGGGACAGCTATAGTTATCTGTTGGTTATATTTATAATTTTTTTTATTCTTCGGAATTTTCAGGTATAAGGGTTACTCAGTCTTATATGTCTCTAATGACAATAATATACAATATCTAGCTATACAACGCTGGGTATTGCTATATGTTCTATTTGTTCCTTATGCTACAAAACTTCCCACATCAATATCAGGTTTTTGGCTGCACCAAATTATCCATTCTAATTCATCAGATAGATGTGGAAAATTATGAATTTAGACATATCTTCTATACAGGGTGTCCCGAAATCACCGCCTCAGAAGAAAACCATGAGTTCCTGAGGTCATTTCAAGTCGAAAAATTTAAGAGGTAATTTTCTCTTTTTCGCTTCGTTTTCGACTTATAACGTTTTTTATGATTTTTATTATTTTTTCCTTTGACTGGCTCTAAATATGTCAAACTACAACCGATTTTTGAAATATTGGGCTTTCATAATAAAAACTAAAAATTATACTTAATAACGTATTTTTGTGAAAAAAATCATATCGAAGTGAAAAAAAGAATATAACATTGCTTCAAAAATGCGTTTGATAATAAATTGCGGGAAAACCGTTATGCACACAGACAAAAGTTGTATTGTAGATACAAATTTCTAACTGTTCTTGTTTAAATAAAATTAAATTTCAAAAATCGTTTGGAGCTTGGCAAAGTTAGAGCCAGTCAATGGAAAAAAATAAAAATCATAAAAACCGTTATAAGTCGAAAACGAAGCGAAAACGAGAAAATTACCTCAAATTTTTCGACTTAAAATGACCTCAGGAACTCATGGTTTTCTTCTGAGGTGGCGATTTCGGGAACTCCTGTATATATATTATAAAAATAAAGTCATATTTTTGATAGTGGCATATATCATACCTCGGCTGAATATCGAACCCGTTTTGCATAGCGATTTTTTGTTGAATTTGTATTAAATCAGTTATAAGAACACAATGGAGCCGAAAATTGTAAATTTAAAGCGGGAAAGTTGAAAAATCGTGCAATTGTACATTTTAAGGGACGAATTGTGCCGATATCAAGAGTACAGATCATAAAATAGAGCCAGGTGGAACACCAATACGTTGATTCAGTGATCATAATGATTTGCTGGTCGGCGATTTCCGTCAAACTATACCGGTCATCCCGCGATAAACGCCTGCAGATGAACTTAAATTTTCACCGACCACTAATCCGAGATTTAAGTAGATTTACCCTAAATTCTCATCAAATCTTACGCCCATATTATTCATCCGATACATCCAGATTAAAACTTTAATCCAGATGTAAAGTATACAAATTCAATGTAAATACAACCGGCTTAAAGTTTTAATCTGGATGTATCGAGCGAATATAATATGGGCGTTAAGATTTACCATACAAATTTAATCCTCAAAACTATTAGATTAGAAATTAATCTTGCTAAATCTTCATAGGGCCAAAAGTTAAACAAATCGAACACACCTATTCCTCTCTTGCGCTGAGTACAATATTCGAGAATCGAGAGAACATTTTCGAGAATCTAATATTTTTTTGTCATCGTTGATATATCTATCTCGCTTCCACTGAAACTGAAAAAAAATGAAACAGCATTTGCATTTTGAAAGGAACTGTCGTAGCGTAGTTAATCTACTTTTTAATCTTTTTATGCGGAGATTAACTTTCGGTGAAAACGTTTGTATAACGGCAGATTCAAAGGCGAGGAAGTTCTCAAGTTCTGATTCCAAGAATTCCGATGATACCGACCGACTTGCTATTCGAGTTTAAGCGCATTCAGTTTCCAGTTCGACTCGCATTCGCAATGACAATCAACAAAACGCAAGGCCAATCGTTGCAAGTGTGTGGCCTTAGTCTCGAATTTCCTTGCTTTTCGCAGTGACACATCCGTCGCGTGTTCGAGAGTCGGAGTGCCATCTGCATTTTTTTGTTTAATCACCGGACACAAAAACAAACAACATTAGCCGTGTTTTTTTGGGATTTAATATAGGTATAGTAAAGCAGAAATTCGCAAAAAAACCCGTCCGCAGTAGCCTACCCATTCGCAGTAGGATTCTGCTTCCGCTTTTATTGGCAGTAATTCTACTGTGGATGTTGTATTTGTAACTTGTGTAAAATCCTACTGTACTGTGAATAGCTTTCCCAAAAAAACACGACCATATGTTTATCACAGACCTGTACGCTGTGAAATCCATTTTCAGTGTAAATAAAATCTATTGAATTTAATTCCATAAAAGTTTCATTCATTCAGTGGGTCGACTCTCGAAAAGGACATTATAGTAATTAAATCAATAAAAGGCGCAAAAAGTTCGTTGGGTCAGCTAGTTTTAGTTTATTTATGATGAATTATGTGTATAATGTATATAGATGAATTTTTAAATGAATTGATTGTTACTCTGTCAAAATAATAAGCACTGTTTTTTATATTCGCTTCACTCATAAACGGGGATGTTTATCATCGCTAATGCAAACTGATCAGATGTCATTAGGTGTATTTTTTTCCAATCCCGGAGGGAACTGGTTAAAAAAAACGATAACGGGGATTAGCGACACCATATTACAGAAAAAAATGGAGTTTCCATAAAAACTATCGATAGCAAGTATGTAATTCCCGCGGGTAATACAGTTTTTCTCCGTGCTTAAGTTAAGCCCCGAAAATTATCTGGGTTTAGCTAAGCCTATAATTAAGGAGAACTTTAATTATGCTTATTTTTATTTTTTTTTTAATTTAAAAATCCTAAAGCTAAACCTTTGATTTTTAAGTAAAGGGTAGGTTTTGCTTAAATATAAATAAGCTTAAACTATAGCTAATTAAAGATGGTCTTGTGAATAAAAAAAATCTCAAGCTAAAACTTAGATTTTGAAGTATAAAACCTTGGTTTTTGGTGAGCTTAAACTAGCTAATTAAAGATGTCTTCTAATAATAGCTATTTTAAAATATAGCCAACGCTGAATTCATTTAGTTTGAGCTTTTTTTTCCAGCCTAAGCTTCAATTTGTGTGAATAAAAGTAGCTTAAACTAGAATATTATAGTATGACTCTATTAAAATTGATATTTTCTTCTTTCAATCTGTCTAGAATGTTTTGACTAAGTCTTAGTTTAAGTATTATCTTTATTTGTGGTGTAAATATGTTCAAGTTTATACGCGTAATAGTTAATTAAGACAATTTTCTCTTCCATTATGTGATATCAAAAACTGTTGTATTGGAGCTTCCTGGTCTAGTTGAACTATAGCACAAAAAACAAAAATTCTATACTAAAGAATATCAAACAAATTCCACCCGTTTAGGCTCGAGCTGCATATAGAGGGGACGACGTACAGACGCAGAAACTGATGGATGATACGATAAATAACATTTTTGTATCAGCAACCATTACCTACTTGCATTATAGAGCAGATTCAAAATTTTAGCAAAAGCAATCGTAAAGCCTTTTGCTTTACCAGGGGGTCTATTTAAAACAGTTTTAACTAGAGCTTCCCTTAGTCGATACATGTGAATAAACAAACAAATAAACCTTTACTTTATGAACCTAAATCTATAGAATTTTCTAGCTCAAGCTGTTTAGAGTAATCTTTTTTAATTCACATAAAAAAAGCTTAAACTAGAACTGTCTAGCTGAAGCTACTAGTAAAACTTTATCTACCTCCAAAAACAGCTTTAATTTTTTTTTATTCACAAGACCCGATGTCAGCTATTTGAAAACAGCAAACGCTTGATTCAAGTAGCTTTGACTTGTTTTCCCAAAAATTGCTTCAACTTAAATTTAATGGTGAAAAATATCAAGATTCGTTTTTATAGGAAACGATCGGAAATTAGGAACTAATTTGTTGCGGCTTTCAAAATGAAATTTTTTATTCTTGATTACTTTATATTCTTGATTACTTTTTAGGAGCATAAAAGAGGTGCACTCAAGTCTGAGCAGGTGATCCCGATATTTTTGGGATATTTATGTGAACTTGGATTACGAATCCCGAAAAAAAAACTTAAAAAAATGTTACGAACGGATTCGGTGATAGTTTTGTAAGGGATTTGTTAAAATTTCCTATTTTAATGGAATTTGTGATAGGGCTGAATATATCTTTTAACATGAATTATGAAAACAAAACATTCCCGACATCTTAGAATTTCCACATTTTGGGGTCTTGCAGTCACATCAATATGTCAAACTTTTCATTCAGCAGAGATTTTTCTACATAATTCCTAATTTTTTGACTTATAGTTCCTTAAAATAAAAGAAGATACATTCAATATAAATATGAAGAAATTTTATTTCAATAAATATTCGCTTTATGTTAAAAATAATTATTGACAATTGATTAACCTATTAAAAATAATGTATTAACTTGTTTTATTATTATTTTTTGGTTTTCAATATTTAATGGGATGATAATTTATATAACTTAACTTCATTTAAATTACAGTATTTGGTTGATTTTGTATTTTTTTTTTTCTTGATAATTTTAAAAATTGCTATCTAGAAACAGAGTGTCATGTATCATTTCACAATCATTGATATTATGTTAATACTTGAGCTTTGTAATGTTAAGTGTAATCATAAGCAATAATTCTATTCATATTTTTTTGTTTATAATATATTTAAATATAAAGTAATAAAATAATATCTGCTTAAGAAACAGGAAAGACTGAGTTGCTTCATTTTTTTTTTATTAATTTATTTTAACTTTTAAATTGATACATTTTGTTTGTATATGTCTATCGAAAAACTTAAAAAAAACGTTATAACATTTTTTTGTATGTACAAATCCGTTGTGAGCTTATTATTCTTGGACCTTGTCATGCGTATTTATTTATAATTTATTATTATAAGAACAACTTGAGATGTAATAACAAAGAGGTATATTTAAAAAACAAAAACAAAACTACATCTATAGCTGAAGTTATATAAATAGAAATATTTTTAATCGAAGAATTTATTTTATTTCATTTTATTTTATTTTATTTTATTTTATTTTATTTTATTTTATTTTATTTTATTTTATTTTATTTTATTTTATTCTTACATTCATGAGTATTTACAAAAAAAGAAAACAAAATAATATCGCAATTTAACTAACTTACTTACTTAATTTTAAAATTTACAAAAAAACAAATCAATCTTCTGTAGCCTTTCAATATTTCTAGGTTAAGTTCGTCCAATAGTCCTGTATAATTTTTCAAACTTTTCCAACTCTGGGATTGGTCACCACTTAAGAACTAGGAACTAATTTAAATTTGTAATATATTTTTATTTTTATTTTTGTTTTAATTTTAATGTAAATTTAGATTCATAAATTTGTTTATACATATAATATAATGAATATGGTTAAAGATATGTAAGTAGTTTTCTTTTTTAAATATCATTTCTATGTTCGTATGAATGAGTGAGTATGTATGTAGATTTTCAGAAGATATTTTTATTTTTTTTTTTATTCGTTATACATATTTTTATCATTATAAACTCTTTTAAATTCAATATTTTTCTTAACATAAATATGGTGTTTGAAATTTCGGAGTCGCAAATAAAAAGAAATAGCTTATAATAATGTTTGTAAGTAAGTCGTAAATGTGGCCTGATATTAAAAAAAATAAAACATTCAAAATGTTGCACGGCAGCATTTTGATTGCGTTGTCGTTGCTACATATAAAATTAAAGAAAGTTCTTCTTAGTTGAGTTGTCGAGCGGATTCCGAACTCCGTCTTTATCTTTTGTAGTTATCGGTGGACCCTTGGATTCGAAAATTGGTTTGCTCATTGCTAGGGCTGGATTAAGATCTAACATGTTTCTTGGACTCATAGCGACAATACTGGCACCAATTGGACCTATTTTTTTAAAATTATTATATGAAATAGAAATAAAAACGATTGAAACAAACAATTTTTAATCTGAATTCAAGAACTAATATTTTTCTTTATACAAATGAACATGCATACAAAAAAATATAACCAATGTGCAAGTGTTGTACAAGACAATAGGTAATAAACGTGCTCAGGTAAAACATGCAATTTCCGGGCTATATAGGTAGGTATATGAAATGTAATACTGGTAAATTTGAAAAATGTTTTCCAAAAATGAAAAAATGCATTTTCAGTAACTCAGGTAGGTAATATTTGGGATACAGATATAAGGTTTACGTTTGTACATATATGTAAAATGAAAATAATTTAAAATTTGTTTTGTTTAATCTTAAATGTATATTTATACATTTTTAAAACTCCCTATAGTGTTTCCAGCGTGAAGTGTTTTTGTTTGTTTAGTCAAAACTGAACGCCATATCTGAAATAAAATTTTAAACAATATACCACTGTAAAGAAATTTTTTTTTTAATGTGTAGCGTTGTTTAGCTAACTACGTTAAATTTTTGTAATAGGTATATGAACTAGAAACAATTAATGGGGAACTGTTTTTTTTTATCACATAACAGGAATGATAATAGTGTTGCCAGTTCAAAATTTCAAATCTAGTAAAATCTGACTGCATGACTGGATTTGTCTCTTTCTAATCCAGCGAAAAAAAAAAAACAAAAAAGACAAACACAAAAATATTATGTTTCTATTAGAACAAACACTCAAATGACGAAATATCAAATATTAATGAAAAAAAAAGATTTTATTGCGATTATACAGAATTTAGGTATACAAACAGCAGTATAGTTCAAAATAAAATTGAATTTGAATTATCAGACTGTCAATTTGACTGGTTGTCGTATACCAGCTGTTATTGTCTGAGAGATTTTTAAAATCTATGTTATATCGCGATGTGTTCGTTGATTTCAGTATAACAGTTTACACATTGCTTATACACTGAAGTTGAAGTGTATTTTAAAATTATTATTTTTTTATGTTACGGTGCATATTGAATTATTGAATCCAGTCAAAAAATCTGTCGGCTGAATTTGTATTGCATTTCCAGCGATTAAATCCAGTCAACTCGAACTGGCAACAAGTCAAAATGGCATAAATATAAGAATAGTGAGTTTTAAAATATTTCTTAGATTTTAAAACCTTAAATGTAATAAAATAAAGTTAAATATAAAAAATAGATTTTTTAACGAATTTCAAAACAAAAAATGGTGAGATACTTATAGCTGTTTTTGTGGTCATAAATTGAAAAATTAATAATTTAACGTGTAAACTGTATACTCATTTTTATTCTCACTTTTGCCTTTAACTGCATTATTTTGAAACTTAATTCGTTGATTATAAACTTGTGGTGATGTTAGATGGGTACCAACTATTATTATATATGCCTGTGCTATTCTATTGAAATACAAATTTTAATGCGATCACGATTTTGTAAAGGTCATTGAACTTTTGTGCATCTAAACACAAGGGAAACTGCAGACGTAATGTTAAACAGTTTTAAAGAAGATTGTCTTTGAATATAAATATTTATTTTATTTTAACCAAGTGGAAATAGACAGCCGTATTTATTAGATTTTTGTCTCCTTAGACACTGTCTTACTATTTTCAAATTGGTGGAAATTCACGTTTAAGACAATCTACTCTTGTGTCCAAGTTAGGCAGCTATAAGACAACAATAAACAAGGTTTTTGAATAAATTTTCCAAAGTTGGACAGCTTTCTAAAGTAAGACAACGTTTATAAATAAGACCAAGAACTTCCATACAATTTTTAATTTTTTTTTTTTGAAACAAAATAAACTTATGTCATTTACGATTGGATTTTCCAACTGTTCTACTCCTTCTTGTTTTTAATCAAATTTGAAATCATCGACTTATTTACAAACAAACTACGGAATGTCACCATTTGAAGAAAGGGTTTTTTCTTCGATATTTTTTTTAGCTATGTATATATCACAAAAAGTGCTTAATTAATAATAACCAAAAAATAAAATTTTTCAATAAATTCAATTCAAAAAGTATAAAATTTCAGCTCCCCTGTTTAATATTTAAAGAATATTCGGGTTTTCCTCAAAAGACAGCTTATATTTGAATAGAGTACTGCGTAAGAGCAACAAGTCAATTTTTTTTATTAAATAAAATAAAATATTATTTATATAGTCTAGAGTCTAGACTCACTTTCCGACTCTCGTAGCACACCGATTTTGACAAATGAGGTGTCAAACGAAGCGGAATAACCTGCTGATTTGACGAATTATAATTTTATATTAATAATTTGTTCAAAAACTGCATTTGTTTGTTTCCGTGCGTCTTTTATTTTTATGTAATTGCGAAAAATCTCACACTGGTAGGCTAGTTTTTTTTTTTATTTTTCACTTCTATGTACTATGTTCATTTCCGTCATCTACCATTAGGTTTTTTTGTCTTAACTCCTCCTGCGTTGAGAAACATTATGCCTGTAGTACTACTACCTATGCCTGTTTGGTTTCAACAAATTTTCCAAAACTGAATTTTTTTCTATGGGTTTTGACAGCAAATTGTGAAAATTTGTGCAAATTCGCAAGAAGTTACGAAACAAACCTATTATTTTAATAATTTCCCCTCCTCAAAAGAATATTTGGGATTTTTCCAATAAATTTCTATTCCAGTTGGAGTAAATTATATATAGAATATAAGCTTCGCATTATGTCTGTTTGGTAACTGCAACTTCTTGCTACTGGTCATTTTTTTTATGGGATTTGACAGAAAATTGTGCTACGTCGTACGACGTCGTACAACGTTTCAAGTTACCAAACAGACATATTAACCTTGTTCTTTTACTTCCCAAACCTACCCATTCCTACCATTTTTATACAAAGTTCATATAAAAAAATAAAACTGGTAGAATATGGCAGTTTCGGGCAATTACGCGAATAGACCTAGTATAAAATTGGGTATTCGAGAACTAATTACGGCCAGTTAAATGCTTACAACTATATATTATTATTACATATATGATCAACTATGAATAACGATTTCTCGAAATGGAAGATTAGTGAAATAGTTCACATTTTTAATTGTCAAAGTGACATTTGGATTAAGTGTGATACTAAAAAGTTAAAATATGCATTTGGTGATTTTAACTTTAATAAAATGTCAAAAAGATCGATGCTAACCCGTTTAGAATTTGGAAAAATTCTGTTTTTTACCCAGCATCTTACTGAAAATTCTTTAACATCGTACTTAACTGTCTGAAATTTTGCGCCAGGAGATTATTGTGTGCCTGTTTACACAGGCGTTTTACTAAAAGGCGCATCCAGTGAGACAGCTAGATTTTATGTGCGTGGAAAAAAGAAAGATTTTGGGATGGAATCTACCCTTCTCGTTTCTACGCACTCATAAATCTACCTGTCTCACTGGTTGCGCCTCTCATTAAAAGCTCTGTGTAAACAGGCGCTAACGAGTTAATAAAAATTAATTTGTGGTGAAACACGGCTCCGTTTTCTTATTTAACATTAAATTTGTTTCCTTTTTTGAGATTCAGTAACTTCTTTTAATTTTGGTATTATGATTATAAGCATCTTCTTTACTAAGGTTAAGAATTTTACAAAATTTCAATTAGAAAGCGTTTTTTTTTTTTTTTAAAAACGTGTATTTTGTTTCTTCCCTTATCAGCTACACCATATATTTACCCGTTCAAGCCCATCGGCTTAAAATCCTTACCCTTTAACAAATTGGACATAACCTCTAGATTCTAGAGCTATTAAAATTTCTGCTAAAAACTTAAACAAAAAATAAATAAATAAGAATTCTGAGTCATTATTCCGAATTCCTTCAAAAATAAAAATATATAATTAAAAAAAAAACACCTACCGTCCTTTACCAATTTTACAAAACATTTGTTGCAATCAGCATTAAAGTCCAGTCCATTTGAGATAAATTTTTAACAAATACACAACAACATGGCCACAAATACAAAACTTAATACACATATTAACTTAACACACAACACTTAAAAGCTGATGAATTAAGATAGATATAGTTAGATACATATATATAGGCAACTTATAAGCTCCGCAATTTAACGGAATATTTACGTACGGTGTACGCTGCTGTCCCATATTTTGAGATCTCCTAACAAAAGTGGCCGTTATTCAAAATATGCTACAGATAACGGTTTTAGTGAGAGAAGATGCTAAGGGGGAAGTTTGAGGGATCGATCATCCATTTTGGTGGTTAGTATTTTTTTTTTTTTTTTTTTTGAGGATGTACTAGTTTGAGTTGCTGGGATTGGAATAGCTGCAGCAGCGGCGGTGATGGAGCTGATTGTCCTACTTTCAAAGAAGCCGGCCCATTTTGCCATCTTTTGAGTTTTTGCCAATCATAGCCAAATATTCATCTGATAAATATCCAAAGAATGAGAAAAAAATCAAACATAATCCAATTATATTTATTAACTTGATGTCTTCTGTCTAGGATTGGCATAACCCTGGTTTTGGTGGTGATGGTGTATGTGGCGTGTACTGTGGTGTCGATTATAGAATAACAATAATACTGTGATATCTTTATAGAATAAAAAAAAACTAGGATAAAAAAGAAATATTGTATCCGCAATAAAAGCGTTTAAGCATTTCTTCGAGACACTCAAAAAGCAGAGGATACTGTTGGAAATGGCTAGAGATATAAAGATTGAATATGTGTAATAGTTTCTTTTTTAAATTTATTATTCGCGTGAAAAATATGTGGTCAGGTATAAAAAAGCATTAAGCCCTTAGGCTTGTGAATGTTATTATGTTTTTTTTGTTCGTCATAGGAATGTTAATTTTTTTATTTAAATAGAAAAATTGTATTGTTGGGTAAACAATCGCATTTTATTTTTTGGCATTTTGGCTAAAAGCTTTTTGTAGATACATACATATTTACAATTGTATGTGTTATACTTTTTTTTAAATAAAATTGTGTATAATATAGCAAGCAATATATTTCATACATACCTGACTTCGGACTAACTAGATCTTTTGTTTTATTATTCATCCTTCGGGGTCCTGTGCCACCGGAGCCCATAGGTGGTCCAGAGCCTGGAGTTCCACAGCCACTCGCTGCTCCCTGTTGACCTGTTATAATTTAAACAGAAAATCTAAGGTCACAACAGATTCAGAAGTACCTAAGCCTCTGAATTTAAAGATGTCATTTTTGGATGTTCTTTCACATATGTATTTGAAGTTTTTGACCTTATCAAATTTTTAATTGAATTTGGTAAATTTTGTTCACTGCGCAGATTACAAGAATTTATGAATTTAACCAAATTCTCTTAGAATATAATTTCACAATGTTTTTGCACTGTTAGTTAGATTTTCGTCGATAATCGACCAATACGTTACGTCTTATAGAAGATTGCGACAGCTTCTAAGTAATGAGCTCATCTGAATTGCCTTAGGGGCGAAACGCTTTCTGACTTAAAGTCACAAGAATTTCAAATTGAATTTCAATCAATACTCGTTGTCCTGAAAAGTGAAATTACACTTCGGATGAAATTGGATGCAGAATTATTGGCATTTTTGGGGAAAAAAGGAAGCGTAAATCTGAGAAAAGCATAAAGAAAATGAATGCTGAATTCGTTCAGAAACTGGAATTAAACGAAATGCCAAATATCAATTTTTATTTTCGAAATTCGAATTCACAGTTTAAGTATTAATATTAGTATTTCGAACGAATTGTAGAACTCTCGAATTCATTTTGGGTATGTGAATTCACAATGAGTGAAATGCAGAACATGGGCGTAAACGAACGATTATTTATACGAAATGGAGGTGTTAAATGGCCACCTCGTTCATCAGATTATTTACTCTTATGTCGCATATCTATAAGCCGCTAATAGACTTTAAAACAATTGAGCACTTGTAAGCCAACATAAACACAAACTCAATGCAACGCAAACTCAATGTTATAAAACAAACTGCAACGCAGCTGCAATCTGATCTGCAGACGGTGCTGCAAAAAGTTCAACAACTTTTAACTTTTCACGTAGGTACATAACTTTCTACGTTTTAATTTGTATGAAGAAAAAAAGAGTTGAACAAAAATATTGTAGCTTTTAGTGGTTATTTGTATCGCGAAAGAACTGTACAGCTGCATTGTGAGCACGTAAAAAAAGAACGTATGACACTTTTTCATAGCTGTTCCAGCTCCAGCTCAGTTTGCAGTTGCAGTATTTTATTGCGTTCAGGCAATTATTGTAGAAATACAGCTTGACTTTGTGCAAAGAGTGTGTTAAAACTGGATCTTCAGATTACACCATGTAAGATTCAAATAAAGCATATTTCATAAATATTAAAATAACTTAACTAACGTAAAATGCAAAGAAACGAAATCTTTAACTGATGATGCTTAAATCAATGGAATGGAACGAACCAATTCTAGAAGAAAGAATTTTTCGGCAGTTAAATTAGAAACTAAACGCAAAACTCTGTATTATAATTTAAATAATAATAAATTTTACTATATTCCTATCAGACTTAAGGTCTTTTATAAAATGCAACCTTGATGGAAGGAGACATAGATGGGTGTATATGATCTCGAAATCCCACATGTTGACCTAGAGGGAAAACAAAAATTATCCTGTCTATAGAGCTACTTTTTATCATTTCATCATTCAGTAATTGCAAAATAAATTCTTTTTCAACTAAGATGCAGTCACATTTCACATACTTTTGCCCTATACTTGCCGTATCACCCGTGGAGGAAGGTTCGCTTGCGTAGGTACAACTACAGCTAGTGAAAAATTACCCTATGAACGTGCTTGAAACTATGTTTATCAATAAGCTTTAATCCCATTAAAAAGAAAAAGTGATTTTTACTTATAAGAATTCACATTTTTGATGATGTATGTCTGTTTGAAAATTCTTTGTTGCATCCACAATTCACTTAAAACACACTTTTTAATGTTAAACAAAAAGTCTTTAAAATACAGCAGGTATAATTTTGTCTACTGTGAAAAATGTTAATACACAAGGTTCCGTAGATAAAGTCATGTTTATATTATAATAATTTATATCACATTACCAAAATATGTGCGACGAGTTTTGAGACCTTGAGCAAAATTATATATGAAAATTAGGCGAAGCAACGCTAGCGCGGGCCTGCTAGTTAGCAAGCGTTAAGAGAAAATACTATTTACATCAAATATGTATCTTTTATATGTAAATTTTTGCAGCGAATTATATAAATACAGGATTTACATGTTGTTTTACACAAATACATAGGTATTTACATCATCGTATAGAGCAGCTACATTATACAATAACAACAATAAATTACTCACCTGGAAGTCTTGGTTGTTGTCTGGGCTGTTCAACTGGAAGTACTCTTCGTCGTTTCTTAGGCAGCTTGGCGCGAGCTTGTGTGTGCGAGTAATACATTGCAAAATTACTTACTATGACCGGAACTGGCAGTGCAATCGTTAGTACACCGGCCAACGCGCACAAAGCACCAACAAACATTCCAATATAAGTTTTAGGAGCCATATCGCCATAGCCGACAGTGGTCATTGTGACCAATGCCCACCATAGACCCAATGGTATACTATTGAAATCGTTATGTGGATTTGTCTGTATCCTCTCTGCGTAATAAACTAAACTAGCAAATATGACGATGCCTAAAACTAAAAAGAACACCAGGAGCGTCAGCTCTTTGGCCGATGCACGAAATGTCTGTATTAGAATTTTCAGCCCCGACGAATGTCGCGTTAGCTTGAACAACCGCATTATTCTAATAATAGAGAAGAATTCTAGAATGTCAGCATTTTCAAGATGTGACGCAAATCTCTGAAGCACTAAATCAATATAAAAGCTAAGCGTTGCAATGTAATCTATGATGTTAACAGATGACTTTATGAATTCACATTTATTTGGTGATGAAATGAATCTAACCTATAAATAAAAAGAGAAGAATATACAATGCAAGGGTCTCAGGAATATCTAAGTAGAATAGAATGTCAGGATTTTTTTCTCACCAGAATTTCAAACGTAAACCAAGCATTGCAAACGCATTCTATGTAGAAGAATGCAATATGCGCATTCGTTGTGGTCTTATCTAGCACCCAAGCCAAGCTTCCATTTGCAGTTCTAACGGTTATATTTTTGATAACCGGCACCCTCATATCTGGGTGGGTCTTAAGGCAAAACGATAGAATTGAAATACATATGAAGAACACTGACACAACACCAATTATCTGAAATAAACCAATAAAATAGAAAAAAAAACTCATCAAAAAAGTCCATTTCAAACCTTAGCAGCGTTAGAACTGTAGGGCTCATCAAAGAGTGACCAGATGCGAGGCTTCATTTCTTGCCACCAAGAGAGGGTTCCCTTAAAGTAGTCCTCTTCAAAGCCAAATTTGCGAGCCAGCTCTTCCTCGGAAGGTTTTTCAGTGTCCAAATCCAGTCTGTCCAATACTGCTAACGTTTCTTGCGTGTCACGATGCTAATGCATTTCAATCAAATTATTACTCAAGGTCTTTAAAAGGTCTTCTTAAATATCTCCTACCTGAGTATATGTCATCCAGCAACATGGCTCAACCTGATTAGAATCTAGGCCCCAGAACTCCAATTCCTCCTCAAAAAGAGGGCCACACACATCAGTTGGATAATGTAGCTTACCAGTCCTATTATAACGAATTATTATTATTATCAATAAACCTCTTAAACTTAAAAGAAAAATACTCATCAAACCCACCTATAGTAATTCAATACTTGGGCAAATACTCCGGGATGCCGATCAAAGAAATACTCATTCAGTATAGGATCATAGTTGGCTAAAGCTTCAGTAAGTCTAGAAAGCCGGGTGGCGGGAATCTTTTTGAGGGTAGCTTTATAGGTTTCGTGACGGATTCCACCCACGTTGAGAACAACGCGGTTTTCGGAATCCATATTAATAAGATTCATTGCTAGTCGAAAGAAAAATCCATATTAAGGCAGGTAGTTTCCTTTTTAAAAAAATATGATACACGTACTACGGGTCATACCTTTCTTCGCGTTTGCTTATCACTTCTAAGTCTCAAATAAAAAAGTTGTAAAAATAAATGACAAATTACATAAATTAATGTAATTCGCGTATTATTTAATTTTATCTTGGAAACATTTTGCAGCGGATTCAAGTGTGGATCTAAAATGAAAATATTCAAAAATATTCAACTATTTTTTATATTGATTGGTATTGTATATTTTTCATTCATTTCTTCTGGAATAGTTTTCATTCATACTTCAATTTTGATTGTAAATAACTTTGTCTTAATTTAATAGCCTTATATCACTAATTATAATGTATTAAGATAAACTTAGTCTTATTTAATATATTTTTGAATGGTTATGACAGCGTTTTAATAGTTCGAAATAGTTGGAAAAATACATAGGTACTTTATTTAATCTTAGATAAAATGTAAAATAAGGTTAAGAAAACCGATTCCGTTCTCCTAGTTCCGTTCTCTTAGTTAGATAAATCTTAGACAACAATTAAACATCTTTTAACTTTGACTGCTGTCTAAAGTTTAAACAACGTACTAAAATACGACTACGTTTTAATAAATAAAAGATATTATTTTAAATAACTTAAAAACACTTATTTTATTTATTTATTTACTGAAATGCATTTCGGAAGCTATCATTCCATCCATAAATAATAATACAAACAAAATTTTGATTGATATATTAAATACAAATAACTCATTACAAACAAAAGCAAACTACACTATGTCTTAATGTGTAAATTGTCAACTGTCGATTATGGAATCCGTAATACGTAATTTTTGGGGTCATAAAACAAGTTTTTTTGCGATCAAATTGCAGCCAATTTCTGCACTGGAATTTAGCACCATTTTTTAAATATCAGGCGACAGGCATTTATTATCATAAAACTAGTTTTTAATCAGTTGCGTTGCAAACCCCTTGGGAGCCCCGTATTAAATTTGTTTCCCCAAATTTATAAGATCGATAAACGTTCTTGTCCCATAGAAGTTTTAAGATACTTTTTAATTAGTTTAAGTTTGGAAAAGGTTAGTATAGAAGTATGCAGTTATAATTTTCGGAAAAACTAAACAAAGAAAGACTTAATAGTCTGATCCGACAGCATTATTAGCTGATTGAAAAAATAACAATTATAAGGTAAATAAATTATGTATAAATTTATATCAAGTGAATATTGGTTTAATTACATATGTATGTACATATGTATCGTATATTCATATCAAAAAAAAAAAAATCTTACACACGTTTGTTGGGTCCGTTCGTCAAAATCCTTTTGATTTTAGTGAGATAAAATCAAAAACAAGTAAAAAGGAAAATCCAAATGATAGTTGTAATTTTATGTCCGATTGCCGATTGTCACAAAATGTCCAACAAACTTGCAATCGCTCTATTTGTCGGACGATACAAATTCCTAAGTTTTAAATTTCCTAAGAGGAAAATATAAAATAAACAAGAATATTTCCCGCCATTATGTATTGACAACAGAAATGACGTTTGCATGCGAGATTATAATTTCTTATTTTTATCTTTTTATTGTTTTCATTTTCATATAAAATAGAATTACAAACTTACAAAAGCCTTAAAATGATTTTTGAAACATTTTCCTATTTTTAGAAGAAAAAAGAAAAAAGAATATTTGCCAACACTTTGGTTCTCTATCAAAACATTCTATACCTGATTTGTTTTACAAAAGTCTGTCTACATTTATATGAAGTTGTTGTCTTTTTGTCAGTCATCATTTTATAAAAGAATAATAAGTGCTGTACAATACAATAATTATGGATGCAGTCCATTATTTAAGGTATCACAACACAACCCGTTTCAAAGCACACACTTATATAGCTGAATAAGTGACACTCAAAACTGTTTTGGTTATTTAAAAATGGGCCCAAATAAGCAAAGTTTCTTTATAGAATCTCTTGTTTTGCATTTTATAATTTTAAAAAACTACATATTCATGTCGGTTATAAGATACACAATACTGGATCCACAGTAATTCACCAGTAAAGTGTTCTATTTTCTTTTTACGGCAGATGGGTAGAGACACAATCTAAACTAATAATCCGGCAAAATAAACAAAATAGTTTTTTTTTTTTTGAATATAGTTTTAACACATTTTGACAAAAATCTAGTTTCATTTCAAGCTTTACAAGTTGTAGGTATATAAAGGCTGTTAATCATTAAAACTACTTTAAATGAAAGTATTTAGGTGATGACTTCCAACTTCCATTTAACTACGCTATTACGGTTCTCAATTATCAATTGATAGTTGATAAAGTATTGAAATTTGGTACATTAAAACTTAATTTTTTAAAAACTGAACAACTATTCCGTGATAGTTATCATTTTTCTTGTAATTAACAAACGTTCTGCACCATTCTCAATAATAAAAATGTGTATCAATTGGGTTTTTACTATCGATTTTCAGAATGTATCAACTATCAATTGATAATTGACAACCGTAATAGGGGTGTAAGTATTTTTGAATGTTTTATTTCGTCTGTACCCAATCAATCAATCAAGACACTTGTCTTGCTCCGTAGTCTTTGTTATTGAAGGAACAGAGTATGGAAAATGTACTTAATGTTTAATGCACAGGATGATCACAACAATTATATCGTTTTATAATGAGTTCCAATCATTATATAGAATTTTCTATGATATGTTATATGGTCAAAATGCCTTCTGCACTTCTTATAGATCCGAAAAAAATTTTAATAGCAAGAAAAAATCTGACGGTTATCCATATACTATCAAGTACTTGGACGAGACAAGCAGCAAACTTCTTGTTATTTGCATTGCAATATGTTATCATCATTCTTTAAACTTTTGTTTTGTGATGATGATTTTGTACCTTATGAAAACAATTTTAATCATTTGAATAGATTTTCTCAAAGCTCATTGAATAGTAATGTAATCACAGTTGACTATGTAAGAGAACACCTGGAGGGACTTGACAACGACACATCCAGTGGATCCAACGGAATCCCTGCTTTTCTTTGGAAACCTGCAGCAACACTCTGGCAGAACCATTTACATTTTTATATCACAATTCTTAAAAACAATCAATATTCCTTAACATTTGGAAGAATTAATTCACTATCCCAATCCATAGGAAGGGCAATCGTAGTGATATTTCAAATTATAGGCCAATAGCCAAACATTCATGTTTACAAAAACTGTTTGAGCCTATTGTATTTAGAGTTTTTATTTCAGCTGCAAACATTTTCTTGTAACATGGATTTAAGAAAAAGAAATCTACCGTAACTAATCTTCTTGCATTTACGTCTTTTACAAATAAAACTACTGAGAAAGGCCATCAAGTTTCCTGTATCTATATACTGACTTCAGCCAGGCCTTCGACAAGTTGTCTCATAGTATTATTTTATTCAATCTTTCATCTTTTGGTTTCTCTTAAGCTTTTGTTCAATGGGTCAGATAGTATTTAATGAGGTGAGGACATACCAAGTTCTTTTTAAGGGAATCATTACCGATTTAATTAACGCAGACTCTGGTGTACCTCAAGGCAGTCACCTAGGTCCACTACTCTGTATGTTGTTCCAATAGTAAAATCTTGTAGGGTGCTTATATATTATGCTGATGATATAAAGTTATTCAAAATCATCAGAAACAATTCTGATTCTTTATCTCTTCAAAATGACCTAAATATTTTCTCTGATTGATGTAGGTACACACAACAATCTTTTTCTGAATGTGTCAAAATGCCAATAGATGTCTTTTTTTAGGAACAAAAATGCAATATTTCCTTTAATTATAGCATAAATCAATCTGTTCTTAATAGAGTAATGGCAACAAGTGATATACATAAATTATTAGTAATGTCAACACGTGATATAGGTGTATACTTTTCACAAAATCTTGACTTTTCACCCCACACTGTTCTCACTTCTCAGTTATAAGGCCAATGCAATGCTCGGTTTTAACAAACGCTGCACTGGAGTAAAAAAAATTCATGTGGCGTCGTAACATCTTCTTTATATAACTCTTTTGTTCGTCCCCACTTAGAATATGCTAGTGTGGTATGATTGCCTCA
Organism: Epistrophe grossulariae; assembly: GCA_929447395.1. NCBI lineage: Eukaryota > Metazoa > Arthropoda > Insecta > Diptera > Syrphidae > Epistrophe > Epistrophe grossulariae. The sequence goes on from OV839566.1 coordinate 2,840,879, forward strand.
TTACTCTGTACATATTGATCGCATCGAATGTAATCCATTTAATCCATCGTAAATATGTACGTTTCGGTATTGCGAAAATGGAAAATGGATTATTATCCATTTGAATTAAAATTACACAAATCAACTGCCTCCATAATTCATATACCGATCGCCTTCTTCTTTCAAACATGACTACTCTGGAAAAACGTCGGAAAGTTACCGATGTTTTGTTTTTACACCAACTACTGATTAATGCCATTGATTCACATGGTCTTCTGGACAAAATTCATTTAATAGTTTGCAGTTACAGTTCTCGGAACTTTGAGATTCTTCATGTTGATTTCCATCGTACCATAAGAAACATGGAGCGGATAAAAATCATAATATTTTCTACTTGAGTTATTCAAAGCTTATACATAAGAACAAGTTATATGGACGTTCTATAGTATTTCTAAATTTTTGTCAATACTCATCCTATATAATGTTTTCCCTTCTTATGGTAATAGTGTTGCCACTTTTTGTTTATTTAATGTAATTTAATGTGTAATAATTGGACTTGTAGTTATTTTTGTAGCTTCTTATTAATTCATGTTATAACTTCATATGATCACTTAAAATATTATCGAGAGATCGTTGAATAACATTTATAGAAAATTTCACATGAAATAAGTATAAAAGGGGAAACTGTTCTCCTGGAGTTCAATATAATTTGGACTGTGAAAGGAGTAAGCCAAAAGAAATATTGGCACAGAATCCACAGTACACATATTTAAGGTAATATTATATTGCGCAGGTAGTCAAAGTTGGAAATGTCAAAAAATTAAAAATGGCTGTACGAGTGCCCACAGGAACTCCACACGCATCATTAGAAACAACAACAAAATATTGAAATTAGACAAGGAAAGGGGCACTGAATCCACCATTTTACCACCATAATACCTCGATTTTGACAGATGCGCAGAACTGAACAAAAATGAAAACGCTAATGATATTACCTTTAATATGTGTACTGTGCGAAGAATCCGGCTCATTTATATACCTACATACATAAATTATTTGTTGTGTTTAGTAGTGTGTTATAATTTGTATACTTTACTAACAACTAAACACCACGATAAATGATGACTGTGACAAGTTGATATTTCCCAGTATCTGAAGATAATCAAATCCAAAGAGAAGAGAAATGTTATGTTACAAATCCTTCCATTAAGCATTGAAACACATCCAACGAGAATCAACTGTAAACAATCTTAAACATTCATAAAAACTTCAAACTTAAATCAATGTTCGAGTAATGTCCCAACTTTAAACTTTATAAGCATATGTATATCAAAATTCACTTTAAGACATATCGCGATATGAAGACAATAAACTTCTAACTAACATTTTTGACAAAATTTAGTTATATATTGCTATTCTTTTTCTGTGGCCACTATCCGTATCTCTCTATCTGTTATAGTTACGAAAATAATTAAAGAAATAAAGCAGAAAACAGGGTTCTATCTACACTAATTTGATTCGCTCAAAAAGTTGTAACCAGCTAAATAGAACCTTGCCTATCTTACGAAAAACAAGCAATTTCGTAATAAAACAAAATTCATATTTAAACCTTAACTAATAAATTGCTGAATAAAAGCTATTAAGTACATTTTAAATTTATTAATTGTAAAAATCTTGGAAAAAAAATATAAATAGCTAGTAACTTATCTACTCAGGCTTATCATCAGCGGGATGTAGCTCCCGGATTATCAAAATTTGTTTGTGTGTTTAACTCATCAAAGTAAATAAAGAACTAATCAAATAAACTCAAAAATAAAACAAAAAACAAAACGAACCATCATGTATTTCTTGGAAGTTTGATTTTTATCTTGGAAAACAAAAATAAAACAGAAATAAGGAATATTTAAATAAAGTATAAATTTATGCAAATAAAACCTAAAAAATCATTGGAGCGGTTTTATTATTTTTATATTATTTTTTTCATATTTTTTATTATTTCTTTAACTTTAGAAAAATAATATACACGACTGGGTCGCACGAACTTGCTCTTATGTGCGATCACACTGTGGTTTTAAAGACTGAATAGTTTGATCTATTCATCCGATTTTAAAATAAATAAATTATAGTTATGGGAGCATGTATTTTAGACCACCTGCCAAAATAGTAGTTTAGTTTGAGGACGTATTATGTGAGTACACACAAATTAATAATATAGATCCGTGTTGCACATATGCATTCATGGAAATTACAGTTTAAACTGAATAAATGTTAAAAAATCAATATAATTAAGAATAAATGATAAAATGATGTATACATCATTTGATTTCTTTAATAAATATTTATTTATAAAAAAAAAATTAAATCGTTCAAGCGGTAATGAGATAGTCAAAATCCAAAAAAAAAGTCTATGAAAGATACCGTTAATAATGGATTAATGTAATTTTTTTTTTCAATAATATGGTAGATCGTATTGATATTAGCTCACGAAAAAATATTAATCAAAATCCTAGAAGTCATTTTCAAAAAAAAATCGAAAATCAGAAAAATGTTTGTATGGCAGGTGCCAATTATAACAAATTTTCTGAAATACAAAATTACAAAAGGTAACTAAACTTAACTAAACTAAACTAAAATTTTCAATAATTTCTAAATAAAATTTTACGCAGGTACCGTTATTTTATATCTCAAAAAAATGAAAAAAAAAACGGTCACGGAATGCCAAAAAACGCTAGATACCAATTTTAAAGAAATTCGCACCATCCGCTGCAGGCGAACGGATAGACAGACGGACGGACAGAATTGCGAGGCCCAATTTTTTCGACTTGTTAATGTAAAATTCGATCAAAATCTCGAGTTCTATTTTTGGTACGAATTCATAACTTGCCTTTGTCATGCAAACTAATTAATCTTGTGTTCTTGACCTTTTTACTAAAAAAAATTTTTAAAGTTGATGGAAAGATAACCAATAGTAAATAAATAGCTTGCAAACTAGATTGTGGAGTATTAGTTTAAATTTGAAATCAAAATCAAGAGCACGCACCGAAAAGATTGGTAAAGCTGTTTTTTTTTTTTATTTTGCTTTAGTTTCAACCGAGTGCAAAAAAATGTTTACCAAAAAATCCCATGATAAAGTTATTTCAAAAGGATTTATCCTACTTATTTTTGGTCTGACAATGCTTCAGGTATCATTTGGGTCGAATTTGTGTAGTTATAAAAATTTAGATAGTGAATGCATTTCTGATATCATCGAAACATGGCAAAAGGCTTGTCCAAGCGGTCAAGTGGCGGATTTGGAAAACAATTGTGAGTATTTTATATTTTTAACGAAATTTGCGTTGCTATTTTCTTTAAATTACTATCAAATAAATTACCTCTTTTGTTTTCTTTTTTTTTATCAGTTGGACCCGTAAGGGACCATTGCTGTTATGGACAATTTTTGGATAGCAGTGTCCCACCTTGTACGAATACATTTTATTCTTATTACTGCATCCCTGGCACACAGAAGCAGATAGATGGTTATAAGAATTATAATGCTAAATGTGGTTTAACTTCCAATAAATAATCTTAGGAAACGTGGTTATTGTGTAAAAATGTATATTTTATTAAATCATTAGTGAGAATCGACGTTGTGTTTTAGGCTGTTTCACAATGCGTAAACGAGACGTCAGGGTGACGAGATCTTCTCGTTATTGTGTGCTCTTAAAAATATTTAAAGATTTTCTGGCTGTCTCGTCACGTCATAAATTCGAAAACCCAAAATGACAAAATTGACGATGAAATTGAAATAAGAGGTCGCCTCTCATATAGTAAATCTCAATTTTAGAGTCGACTTTTAATTTAAATATAATAAATTATGTTTTAAATGTTTAAAATTTTGGAACAATTTTTGTTTTACGTGTTAAAAAATAACCCAGTATACGTTTAAAAAAAAAATGCATCGACTAGGTCACATTAACTTGCTCTTATGTGTGATCGCATTGTGGTTTTAAAGTCTGAATATTTTAAAAACTATTCATCTGATAAAAGAAATAAATTAGTAATGTAACCAACGCTATGTATACCATCTGATTTCTTAAACAAATCTCAATTTATGAAATTAATTTTTTATATATCTACTTATTATTTTGTAGACATTTTTAAGAAAAAAAATTTAAGCTATTTTTTTAAATTTATTAATCCGGAGTTAAAAACTTTAATTTTGAAAAAATCATCTATCCATTTTGTTTGGAATTATCGAATTTTCAAAAAATTATTTTTAATTTTTTTTTAAATCCAAGATTTGTTTTGTTGATTGTTGAAAATTTTGGTTTGCAATATTCAGACTAATTAGAAGCTCTTATGTAAAAAAAAAATTATAAAAATCGGTTGCGATAGTCGAAAGCAAAAAAAAGCTTCTTTGAGAGATACCATTTTTAATCGATATTTTTCGAAAAATATCGTAGATGGTACTGATATAAGCTGACACAAACATTTTAATCAAAACGTAGGAGGCATTTTTAAGAAAAATGAAATTTTTCTTACCGCTTTCTAAACACCTGTATGGAAGGTAAGGTTATTTTTGGTTAAAAGAATAATTTTTATTTAAAATTTGCTAGATAATTAAAAAAAAAAACTGCTGAGTGCCAATTTTGATAAAAATCGATCACGTCAATTTTGAATTATTAGGGCCAGTTTCACAGTGAAGTAAGTGTCACTTAAGTGCCAAATATGGAAAACTAATTCCCAATTTCACAGTGTAAACTTATCGGAATAAGTGATACTTAAGTCTCCCATGTTGGCCACTTAAGTTCCACTTACTCAGGTAGTAAAACTGCGTTTAAAGTGCCAAAATGGGTAAATTAAGTTCCACTTATCTTGTTAAGTGTGCACTGTGAAACTGGCCCTTAGGTTCTCAAAAAAAAAAATTGAAGCTTTTTTTAAAAATACAAAAAAAATATTTTTGAAAATTTTGGTATACAAAAACGTCAATCGACAATCGTCATAATATAATCGTTCTATGAAAGGTACCATTTATACCCATTTTCGGAATTTTTTTTTCATAAAATGGTTGCCCTTTTTTTTTTAAATACATCCCTAAGTTGTGGGCACGTTTTTGAGACAAATTTTTTTTTGGTAAAAAATAAAATTGTACGGCAGCTACTGTTATTTTTGTTCCTTAAAATAATAATGAAAACAAAATTGTCGGAAGAATGCCCAATAAAGGCTAGGTAACAAGTTTAAAGAAAATCGGTCCACCGGTTAAGGCTGCAGTCGAACCAAACAATTTTGACCAAAATCCATCTCGAGTTCTATTTTACGAATGCATAAAAATTGCCATATAGTGCCTACATTTATATCCCAATTAAAAAAATGGAAGAATATGAGCTACTAGATTAATCAAGTCGTTTGCGTTGGATGATGCGCTGAAAGATCAATCATATGCCAATTGTTACATATGTTTCTTCACCAAATTTAAAAAATGCTACAATATAGCTCTCACAATGGAAATGTCTTCTAAAGATACAATAGTTATACTTCCAAGAGTCTCAACAAAGTTTACTCTCAAAATTCCTTATATATAGGAAGAATAGACGTCCGGGAAATCCTTGGGTCAAAAAAAAATCCATAGTATACCCTGAGTTTTCTCACCGGAACTCACCTATCCGCAATGGAAAAAAAAAAGTTGTAGCATTTTTCTGAAGTTTGAATAGCTTGAGAATGCTTATACGGACGGTTCCGGGCGACCAAAAGAAAACGCTATAAGATGCTGTTCGATGCAATAAAATCTGACAAGCACTTGCTTCAATTTAATAAATACAAAAATTTAAGAACCACTTTCAATCAAAAGTCTCAATTCCTTCGTGACGTGAGGTCTTCAAAATACAGATTCAAAGACAGATTGCGAGATAAAAATGCCAGGGTAATAAATACAATCTCACCAACCATCAATATTTGTATTATGTACATATGTAGTTATATGATAGACATATTGTAACGCAATTATTTATCTAGGTATGTTAGTTATATTAATCCGGTTATCATAATAATTTGCACTGCATTATATGCGGTTTACTGCGTGTAGTTTTCAAAGCTCATCCAGTGAAATCATCAACTTTGAAGTAAATAAAGTGTAGAAATATAGAGAGCAGACATGCGTACGCTAAGGATGTCCTGTCTTGTATATTTTTCCGCACCATATATTGTTTACATGGATACAAATACAAGAGATGAATGCACCCGCATCTTGGTTCTTATACAATCTACAATCATTATTGACATGACATTTTGAATTGCCTTTCTCTGTGATTATTATATCGTTCATATGAGCGTAATGGACATGAACACCCAAATCAACAGTTTTCTTTAAAAAAAAAAAAAAAAAAAAAAAAAAACCTCAAACCAACCGCACTACTCTGTGTATTCACTTTTTACTTTTCAAACACAAAACTGAGTGTCTATAAAAAGGCAAATAGACAAATTTTATAAACAAACTGCGCGATATGAGATTCGAATTCAAGAAATAGCACTTTGTATATTTTGAACGTACAGACATATATGTGAGTGAGTCTGAGAAGTGCAATGTTAGGAACTACACAGTACACACGTCTATGTGAAATTTATTTCAATTATAGTATAATAATCCACCCTTCTGCCAGCCCCGTCTGTGGGTCGTCACCACTAACAACACGAAGCGTCCCTATATATCGATGGTGGAGTAGTAGCGGGTGGAAGAGTGCAAAGCTCTTGGAACGATCGATATATACAAAAAAAAGGCGTATTAAGAGTATAAAATTGTGTGTTTTTTTTTGTGTAAGGATTTAAATTAAAATTTGCAAATTGTCCTTTGATTATACCATTGAAGGAATCTTGCCTTTGAAGCAATTAAATAACTGAGTACCTCCAATTCGTGTCATTTATCAAAATGCAGAGTATATATGATTTTCAAAGAGAAAATCTATGGAATGTTTAGGGAAGTTCCAGCAAAACGAGTTGTGAAAGATTTTTTATTCTTATTTATTTTTGCAGGCGTTTTACCACATCGATTTTTCAGACACACAAACTCCATCTATCACTCACACGGTTTTTAGGTTTATTAGCCACAAATTTTTCAAAGTATATTATGATCTAACGTTTTTTTATTCAGATATTTCTTTTTTCTTTTTTGTCAAGCGGATCACTTAATTTTTCCAAATTTTATTTACCGTAATAATTGTTGAGGATGATTTTACTTACACGTCGTCCTGCGGAAAATGTTACTTCAAAATGAACTATCCGAGGAACGATACTTTAGCGGAAGCATTTTAATAATTTAATACAGCGAGGTATAGGTGTTTATTATTTTCTATGATTTTTTTTTTTGTTTGATAATTTTAAGGATAATAAGCAAAAGGATCCTAATAAAAATATTCTACACACAAAGGAAAAATAATAACGACACAGACAACAGTTGAGTTCACTTCACCAGTAAAATACCACCCAAAACAAAAAAGAATTCACTCTTCTGGAATGGCAGCGCTGCCGGGACCAGCGCATTAAGGGAACGTTTAAATGGCGAAAAGCTCCTGAATCGACTGATTCTTCCATGGGGCGCACATTACTTTATGCGTGTGAAAAGTTCACAGTGTGGACCAACTACCCCACTGACACTATTTTCGGGGAGTGTAGTGATGGTACCGCTTGTGGTGGATGTACCATGTACCTACCTCTACTCAACACCAACAAAAACAACAACAACTTCACAAAAAAATAAGGCATTTTCCTCTTATTAAAAGTTTATTCGCGCCGCTCACGGAGAGGGTATGTTAGCTTAATCCAGCGCAGGGTGCTGATGTGATTATGAGTCAATTATAGGAAATAAAAACAAATAGAAGGAAAAAAATGTTTAAATTAAAAGTATGCATGAGGGATGACGGCAAAGAGATTTCGTTTAAATTATGATTACAGGTATTTCTATGAAGTTAATTTTAAAACTGAGGTTTTTTTGTGTAAACATTTTTTACTTTTTTGCTTTTTAAAGCAAAAAGATGCAAGCTTTTGAGGAATGTAACTACATACCAACTTTTTATTTGCTTTTTATGTTTTTTCTTTAGAATTATTTTAGTTATTTTGCTATAATTGCTCGGGCACCTGTAGGCACAACTGAAAGAAATAATTAGCCTAATCACAGACTGCCAGAGAAAAGAATAAACAGTTTTAATACAAAACGCGCAAGTTGCGGTAAAATTAGAAAATGTATGTACATTGTATTGTTTTTTGTTTTTTTTTGCAAACTAAATTAAGTGTTTATGTGGAGATTTGTTTTTTATTTTTTTTTATATAAATCATATAAATGAGATGTTTTTAATCTCAAGGAGTGTATAAAGTTAAGTGAATATTTTTTTATTTTCAGTAAAAATATTTCCAAGAAAAATAATTTAGGTACACTATGGCGTATACGTATTTTGTTTATATTTTTTAGCGCATTAGTTGAAGTGCTAATGTCTTCAGAAAATCATTGTTGGAAATCAAATGTATTTTATTTATTTTGTATGTTTATGTGGTTGTACCTCGTTCCTTCATTTTCGGAATCAACAATCGCCCACAGAATTTTCCTTTCAAATCAACCCAAAGTGGGTCCTTCATTCACCTTTGATAAAAATACATGCCACTGCACCATATATGAGGACTGGAAGTGCTGGGGCCAGTTTCACATTGCTCCCTTACCGGAATAAGTTGCGCTTAAGTTTCCTAAATTTGCACTTTTTCAGTATTTCACAGTCTCAGTAAGTGCTTATTAAGTGGTCAACATGGGAGACCTAAGAGCCACTCAATCCCCGTTCTCTTGATTTGTGCAAATATTGTACTTATATAAACAACATTAATTCCTTTTCCTCCGAACGCCAATACAAACAAATTTATTTTGGATGTGACACGTAATTATAACGCACAAAAGGGTACGTACCTTTAATCGCCTCCAGCAACTTTGAAGAATTTAAGTAAGATTATTAGGGTACGAATTTTTGCACATCAATTTCAAATTAAAAGTGAAAGTAACTGACAGCTTGATGTTTTGACAGTTCTAACATTTTGTCTTAGGGTGGTATTCACAGAACGCTTATAACTTAAAACCATGCGTTTGATAGAAAAATTTTATTGTGGCACGGTGGCACGAAAAAATTCAATATGGCAAGTTTTTCTTATTTCCTTTTTTTACTACAAATAAAGCGAACATTTTTAGGAAAATTGGTCCAAATGGAGCAAAAACGGACAGGGACTCTTATTTTATATCAATATACGAATAGAGAATATTATTTCTTCTAATTTTTTACCACACCCACAATTGAATTAAAATTTTTTTTAATATAAGAATTATAGTTTTTTCATATGGCACGAAAATGACACGGTTTTGAAGAAAATGTGGTACTTAAATTTTTGTTTTTGGGCGGCAACACTACTTAAGACCCTCATACACCTATTCACCAAGCAATAATAGTGAATTTTATGAGCACTCGTAAAACTTATGAGTAGTCCCGACTCCCGGCCACGCTCTCTCCGAAAACTTGTTCGAAAATTTTAAAATGAATCATTCCCTTTTTTTAAATTATAGACTTGTCAAATTTTTTTTTTTTTTATTTTGTTATAGTTATAGTTGATGATGCATTTGTGCAAAAAAAAGTTTGGTTTTACAGTTTGGGTATTAAGATAGACTCGCTCTCTTTTTCGAACTTCGAAAAATACTTAAAGCCCTTCCACACTATCCCACTAAGTATTTCATTTTTTGACCACACACAGTTTAATTTCATCTCAATAAAAATGAGATGAAATTTGTGATAGAATTAGAATCATTTCTAAAAAATCTCATGTATTAATACATGTCAAATCGTGTAGGCTGGAATATCACCTGTGTAAGATGGGCTGTCATATTTTGTTTCCCCACTATTATACATAATTTGTTTCCCACTTTTTTGACATGTGTTAATACTCAGTGGGATAGTGTGGAAGGGCTTTTATGACGTGTGATTGGTGAATAGCAAAATTATTATTTGAATTATGAGCCTCATAATTTTTAGAGCCGTTTATGAGCTTTCGGTGAATACTGCACTTAGGTTATCAAAAAAGTTCAATTAAAAGTAATTTTTTTGGAACATCCGAAACGTAAACCAAATTTTTGAAGCGGAATCATAGATTCGGCAATCGTAAAAACAACGAAAATAGGTCTTACACTCACAGCTGAATTTGGTTATTATAGTGATTTGATTACGTTCATCATTTTGCCATCTTTAAACCGAAGTATTGAAAATATTTATATCCTGCCATTTTTACTCAAATTCTCCTTATACTTTTAAATTAGAACATTTTGAAATCTAAAGTGATCCGCGAAGATCATCCCCTAAATATTATCTTTGAAACACAAAATTATTTCTTAAAATTTTACAAATTACAATTTTGTTGTGTATATACCTACCTCACTTCACCCTATAAATAGTAAATTTTGAAAAGTATCTTTAGTTTAAGTTCTTCATATTTTTAACATTAGAAAAGTTTAAGTGGAGGCATACCTACTAACAATGTGAAAAAATTAACAGAATTTCAAAAATGTGAAACGCCTGAAAAAAGTATTTAAAATGCAAAAAAAATATTTAAAAAAATGTTAACACTTACTAAAAAGTGTTTCATCTTTTCTGAAAGCCTGAAGTCTGTTCTTTCATTTTATTTTTTAATCAACTTATTTGTTAAAAGGAGAAGTGTTCCGTGTTCGTAGGTTTTCCAGATTTGCATGTGGAGCAGTGATGCCAGATTTTCCCATAGTAGGTGTGTTTTATTCATTGCTGCATGGCCAGCGCAGCACAAGTCTGAATAAAACGATCACTCACTCTATACGTTCATTTCAATAATTGAAAGCTCTATCGCCAGCACAGCCATCTTTTCATTTACTGACTTCTTTTTCGCCAGCAATCAAATTGTTTTTGTTTGCCAAGGGAAATTTTGCTGCGCTGGCTATGCAGCAATGAATAAAACACACCTAGTGATACCCGAAAATTCCCTTTTTTCCCACGCGTTTGTTAAAAATATCCCACATTTTACCCACGACTAAATAAATTTAAAAAAAATTATATTTCATTGTAATTCAGTTTCGTATTATGTATTTTATTAGGAAAAATATAATCCCATACACTTTGATTACGCAGTAAAGTTTAGAAACCAACATGTATTCCGCATTGGTAAAAAATATAAATTTTTGAAAATTTACATTGAATGCACGAGTTTAACCATTTGCAACAAAAAAAAGTCAAAAATAAAAGCACAGAAATTAACACGAACAAAAAAAGGTGTGAGTGCCGGGACTCACTGTTAAGATGTGTAAACATACGTAACGTAACGTGAATCACAATCACAGAATCACAATCACAAGATACGTTAGGTTTTTTTTCACCCTACCGCCAGTATAGATGTTTACACATCAAAAACAAACCCAATGAAACTCAAATGACATTTATTATCGAAGGATTGTGACTTTTCACTACGAAAAGTGGTTACTCCCATAGGCCAAACTAACTTTTTTTATGCAATAATTATCTTTGATAACGGGACAATAAAGTGGCAGTAAGGTTTCTCCTCTAAAATTAGTTGTTGGCAGTCAGTCGCGTCACGCAGTTGAGTGTTTTTCGCAGTTTTTTTGCGCAAGCTTGCGCAAATCTTAAAATTTTTACCCGAAGTAAAACACTGTATCTATTCCACTTTTTTTTAAATTCTAGCAATATGATCAAGCGCATTGACATTTTTAATATTTGGCATACGGCGAAGAATTGTGTCAAAAATATATGGAATTCTTCGTGGCCAAAGTCAAACAAAGGCGTTTCTGTCCATAATCTTGTACGGATGTGAGCTTTTTTTGAAAATTAAATGTTGCTTTCAACAACTTTGGAAGATGTATTTAGATGATTCCGTGACAACACATCTCAATCCGTCAGAACGATTTTAGGATGTTATTTAGAATCCGTTACTTAAATATAGAACCGTTATTGCACTAAACAAAATCATAATCAAAAACAACCCTGACTATTTATCAAACGTAATACGCTATGCGCACTCTCAAAGACCAATGCAATTAATTACACCAAGTCACAAATATCTGTGAAATCACTTGGCTGACACTAACATTGAAGAGAGCAGGAGCTGGAAGATGCTTTGAATTTATGCTATTTAAATCTTTTGTCGGAGAAAAATATCAAGCTTTTCTAAATGCTAAATGTAATCTTTTTATTTTGTTGAAATTAAAAACTAACTCGGATTTTTTTTCTGTTAGCTAATTGACCTTCCTTTCCATTTGCCGTCTACCTTACTTTCCATCTTCATCCATTTTTTATTTATTGTATAAGTTTATTACTGTCTCTTAATCAACATTATATTGTAAAAATGTTTTTGTACTCTTAATTAATAAGCAATTAGCTTACAACTGTACAACTATTTTAAATAAATAAGTATACCTAAATAATATATTTTAACACATAATTTCTTAATAGACAAAGTTAACAATTTCTGTAACAACAAACTTTTCGCTTTAATTTATTATAGACAAAGGCATTATGTACGTAAGTATATGGCTCATGTTTTTAAGATATTTTTTAATGCTGAATCAAATTAAGGCAATAGCAATAGAACAAGTCACTTGTATATGAATAGGTGCATCTATTTTCATTAGCAGGTGCCTGCAGGTAAGAAAATACAAAAAACCTAATGAAAAAGTCTCGTTAATGGGTCGACAAATTATTACAAATATCCACACAGACATTAACAGATTACAAAGAGACTGAAAATGTTTTTTTATGAAATGACCCCTCATAATTTTTGTAACCGACTATATTATTATTTCATTACTTCTCGAGTTCTATAAAAAACAAATATATTATCTACTTTTTTCTAGTGGCTAATATTTGAAGTTACATTCTACAGAATATAAAATTAGAGATATATAAAACCAGGGCACTCACCTCTCAGTCATTCTTATGTGCGTTTTGCTAGTCGGTAGGAATGATAATTTTCTGCAGAATCCAAACGGCTAGGATGAGATTCACTTTTCATGACAAGAGATACTCTTTTCGAAGATCTGTCAATTCCGCACATCCGGCGAGTCAAACGTACTAATAAAAATAAACTAAATTAACGTTTGGATTTATTCATGCAAATATACAGTCGAAGCTCTGTTAGACAATTTCCACGGAAAAGTGGAAGTACATTAAACGCAATTCATCCATGAAATACTTCAAGTTAGATCGCCTTTCTCTAAGAGAGCTTTGGATAGTATATACCTACTCGAATATATTTTAGTTTTATTTAAATAATTTTAGGTAGGTAGGTATGTAAATGTAGATAACAAATCTAAAAAATCAATTCGGCCGTAAGACTGTTTTTAAATTGTGCGTTTTCTTATTCCATGTGTCCTAGCTTTACTATTACGAAAGGCAGTAAGTTCGCAATTTTCTATTTTTATTTACGGCTAAGTTAATATGTTAAAAAAAGATAAATAGTATTTTGTATTAATTTTTTTTATATTAATAGTTTTGCAAGTATACAGATTTGTATTTCAATTTTTTTTAAATATTTCTTATCCGAGAACTTTGGAATAAGTTATTCATTTGAAGCCTTTTTGGCTACTTTTTTAATGTTAATGTTGCACAAAATGCTATGATATAAACTCTTGTTGAACTGTTACTAATTTCTGTTCATACAAAAATAAAAAAGTTCATTATGCTGTGTTTACCTTTGGAAATATGGAAGCAAGATTTACTTAGGGATCAATTGCCTAAATTTTCTAAATAACTTTAAATATTATAAGACTCTTCATAATATTTTCAACCAGTATGTGTTCCATGGAACTCATATCCCTCAGTTCACAGAGTTCGTCAATGGCACTTCCCAGCTCGCTCTTTTCGTCGTCGTGCCATGCAGTGACGATGTCAGCAAGTATGCACTTCAAATCAAATGAAATCAGTCCCATGCTGTCCATGGGATATGGCGATGGGGACACCATGCCCAAATCATGGCTATCTCCTTTTCTAAAATTGTAATAATGCTCCACCAGTTTGATGTGCGAAGGCGATTGCCTAGACGGGGGGAGGTTCAGTATGACCAAGAGCAGAAGTCGACAGATCTCGATTTCTTTAAGAAGGTCGGAGTACAAGTGCTGCTTCTTGCGTTCGGTGAGGTTGTCGTAAATGTCTGTGAGCCTCTCTAATGCCCCTAAATAGTCCCCAGTTTCGACATTCTTTTTTGCTGAGAGTTCTAGATCGAATATTCTATGACTGGGCGAGGAAAAGGTACTAGTTGAGTCGAAGTTACTATTCACTGCTGTTGTTTCGCGGATTATGGCAGCTTTCAGAACACCGTCATCCGCTACTCTCGAAAGAGCCATGTAATAGGACTTTAAAGCTCCCTGCAGAAATCTCTTTAATTTTATTGCATTTTTAAGAAGAGATTTGAACTTACTTCACGATATTCTCCTTTGTTGGAACGCATTTGTAAATCTTCGGAAACTTGGTTGGCTTTTAAGAATGCCCGCGCAGATTTCAAATAACAATTAACTTCGGACAGATTGTTTCCTTCAACGATAAAAAAATAATAAATTTATCTCGTAACACAAGTTCCTATTTAGAAAGTCTACCATTGCTTTGTTCACACTTTGCAGACCCCAAATAACACATAGCAGCATATTGATAAATGCCAGCGTCTTCAAATTTTAGGGACAATTCATTGAAATCGTTCAAGACTTCGCATACGTTTGGTGCAAATCGCCTGAAAAGATCCGAATCTTTATAATTTGATAATTATATGTATGGCTATCGAGAAGGTTTCCTACTTGAAGACGACTCTGTCAAATTTTTTAAGCTTATTGGAGGCCTTTAAATATTGATCGATCAAATTTTTTGGATGAGATTCCGTACTTTTTTTCATTTTTTCGAAGAAATTTAACAAAAACACCAAACAAAACAACAATAAAATAACAAAATATGCACAGCAGTCAGCACAAAGAAATGACAGCTTTAAGACCTGTTTGTATGTGGTTGAACAGATCCTCTTAAAATTGAGCTCCAAGAGATTTTAAGATTTTATACGAAATTAAGATAAAGGTAAGGCTAAGTACAGACGATTGTCAAATCTGTCAGTGAAAAAACTGTTCCAAATGTCTTACAATCGTCTGAATACACAATTTTTTCTGACAATATTGTCAGATGACAATCTGACAAAAATTTGTCAAGTATCTTACAATCGTCTGAAAACACAATAGGGGTATTCCCGATCTGATGCAAACTGGTACTTGCATCATTGCAAAGTTTTTTTTTACAATGGGGTTAGGGTATAACAATTTTACACTTTTGCACTTTTGCAATGATACAAGACCAGTTGCATCGAATCGAGAATACCCCTAATTTTTATCATTGTCAGTCGATTAGACCCTGTGTAGATTGGGAAGATTGATTCCGGACTGGTGAGTGCCATCGTGTTTACATTTGAAACTTTGAGGCGCCTTAAAATACATTAGGGGTATTCCCGATTCGATGCAAACTGGTCTTGTATCATTGCAAAAGTGCAAAGTTTTTTTTTTACAATGGGGTTAGGGTATAGTAATTTTACACTTTTGCATTTTTGCAATGATACAAGACCAGTTGCATCGAATCGGGAATACCCCTATTGAAACAACAACATCCATTTTACTTAAATATTTAAGGGCCAGTTGTACAAATATTTAAACCGTGGCTCAGCAATTTTTATCCACCGATTCTGGCGGATTAATTGAGTTTCAACAGTGGTTTACTGTTCAATTGTTTGATAATAACCAATTACATACTTGAACCAGCGTTGAACCTTAGCTAATCCGCCGAAATCGGTGAGTTAAAATCTTGAACCGAGGCTGAACCACTACAGCCTTATTTATTAACTCGTTTTATCGACGGAGTAAATTTACTCCGACTTTACAACGCCTCTAATCCTAAAAAAACTATTTATAAAAAAAATAAACGAGTATTAGAGGCGGAGTAAGCTAAAACTGGTACATAGTAGTAAAGCCGTCTTAGTATCTAAATGTCAATTTGACCTGACATTTAGAAACTAAAAAGGAGTGTAGAAGAATTTTTTTAATTTGTAATTATTCAAAATGAAATTATGAAACACTTTTTCCGTAATTTACGAAATTACCTACCTTATTTCTCCAATACACACGAACAGAACCCATAACTCAGAGTAAAACTAACAGAACTTTTGATTTGACAAATGACACCCGAAAAAAGAAATGCCATTTAACTGTCATCGCAGCAGGATTCGGTTCGGACATTTGTTCTTTACATAATCGAAGAAAATCACGACGATGTCCGTAATAATTAAGGTTTTAGGCAAACCTCAAATTGCAAACAATTGGTATTTATTTAAAAAAGTTAACTAATAAGACAAGCTAACCCTATATGAAAACAATTTTTAATAGGGCAAAGGCAGCAGCCCCTCTTGTGCGTTTTAAATCGGTGGGCAAACGCGAAGCACCACTTATTGATGTATCAACCGCTCTTGCTAAACCAGAAGAGATCGAGCAGAAGAACAAGCTTATGGGAACCATCACTGTTCCTGTTCAAGTTAGTAGTTCAAAACCATAGTATTTTTATTTAATTATTAACTGAATCATTTTAGGTTGATATAAGTCCAATATCAGGAGTTCCATCGGAGCATGTGAAGACAAGGCGAGTACGTATTCATATGCCACCTAAGAATGCAATGCAAAGTGGTACCAATAACATTCAGAATTGGCAAATTGAGTTCGATAACCGTGAACGCTGGGAAAACCCTTTGATGGGCTGGGCGTCTACGTAAGATTACTTGATTAGTTTTATTTTGTGATCTCAACTAGATTTCTGGGTTATTCGCAGAGGTGATCCACTATCAAACTTGCAAGTCGAGTTCAATACCAAGGAAGAAGCTATCGCTCATTGCGAAAAGAATGGATTGAGGTGGTTTGTCGAGAGCGAAGAAAAACCTAAAAAGGAGCGTGTCAAGAACTATGGCATCAATTTCGCCTGGAACAAGCGTACTCGCGTTTCAACAAAGTAAAAACTAGTCTAGAAAAAATGTGATTCTGTATAAAATGGTCGTGTTTAACACTGAATGCTAAAACAATTGGTTTTTATGCTGAATTAAATTTTACAGGAGTTTTTATTTTATAAAAGAAAAAAACACGACTTAAGCAAAGCAACCACAATTAATTTCAAACATGGACGTTTGGTCAACATTACTTGTAGCCTGGTTGTTGTATCCAAGTGAACAACAAGACATGAATCTGGGGTGACATTCTGTATCTAAAAAGCGATCAAACGTTTTCGTTTATGCGAAAGACTTGCATAAAGATTTGAAGCAAATCTTTCGCACAAACGAAAACTTTTGATCGCTTTCCCCATACAGAATGTCACCCCTGCTCTTTATCGGGTTCATGTTTCGTGATCCGAAAACAGGCTTCTGCTTCTCGCCACTGTGAGGCTGTTTTATTTTCGCAGGATGATCCAATGGTTCATAATAAAAACTGCTAATATTTTGTAATTTTTCCAATCCCAGAGAGAATTGGTTGAATAAAACGACATCGGGGTTTTCATACAAGTATCGACAAGTATTTAATTCACGCCGCTGGTAACACTGCTTTCAACAGGTTTAGGTTCCGCCCCAAATAATCCTTGGGTTTAGCTAAACCCGCTGAGGTTTAGTTGTTGGTGCATTTAACATGTAAATGTTGGGGGGTCTATCTCCCTTCGTTTAAGCGGGAAAGGCAATTTCATAAAAAAATCTTTAAAAATTGGAAAAAAAATATTAAAAAATAACGGTAATACTTCATTAAGTATTATACCTTTATTTAAAGCTAATACTCGGTTCTGTTAGTTAGTTTTTAAATCAAGTGAAATCTATAGTTTTTGAAAAAGCTGATTTTTTAACTCAAAATTTGAAACTTTGAATATATCCTATATATCCAATGTCAACAGCTGTTTTCTAAATATATATATATACAGATACGTTGCTTAAAGTTCCACATTTAAAATTTAAAAAATATGAAAATGTAATGCATTATAAAAAATAAACATTACCTAGGTAATACTGTACGACTGCAGCAAATTTATATAATTTCATGTATGTTTGTGTCTTACATACCTATATAATGCAACCTGTAACGCTAAATGTATTGCTGTACTTTACTTACAAAGATGAACCTATCATCAACATTAATCCTCAAAATGAAATCACCGTAAATACCCAAAAAACTAAAATCTCATAAGAAAGTAGTTTTAATAATTTTCAATTTTCTCAAAAACTAGAAGATATAAAACCGTTCGGTTTTCTGTGTTCGATTCAGAATTGACATAAGCATTGGCCACAAAAAGCCAATTTGACACTTCATTTCCCAATTTTGAAAAAAAATTGGTTTAAACTTTTTTTTAATTAAAATTTTGATAAATAAATTACATTTAAATGTAGGATTAAAAACAGATTTCTATTTCTGGCTTCCAAAACAAAAAAATAATACATATTTCACTGTAAGTGCTGCCATTGTTTTTTAAATATTTTTTTTTTCATTTTAAGCCATTTTTTTTTTCTCAAGTTGCCCTACCTTCTAAACGGGGCGAGATAGACCCCTCCTATAATCAAAAATGCTTGTTTTGACCCCCGTAATTACCACACTATTTATACGCCGTAATGCTGGGTGCTAGCCTGTATTTATGTAAGCAAGCAAAAAAACGAAAATCTCATAAAAAATTGTTTTAGTAATTTCCAATTTTCTCAAAAACTAGAAGACATAAAACCATTCGGTTGTTTATGTTCGATTCAGAAGTTTATTAGCATTGACCACAAAAAGCCAATTTAGAACTTCATTTCACAATTTTGAAAAAAAAGGGTCTCAACTTTTTTTTTCATTTTTTGTAGGTATCAACATTTTGATTTTGCAGCGAATTTTTCAAGAACTATTGACATAAATAATTTAATTTAGGATTAAAAAATAGATTACTATCTTTCATAAAAGGTATAGTACTTCAATGTAAGTCTGTTGGTTTTTAATATGTATTTTTTTTCATTTTAAGCAATTTTTTCTAAAATTGTCCCTACCCTTAAAATCAATTTTTGGCGCTTAAGTTATAGTACTTTCCCCTAAATTGTTAAGCACCGACGTCGTTTTTTTCATCAAATTTTCTCCTAGATTGTGAAAAAACCACACCTTGTGTCACCTTTAGTACGCACAATGTTAAAACAAAGTTTTTTTTGTCAAGTTCCCATTAGATATACATACATACTAGTCCGATCTGATTTTACTCAAATTTAATTTAATTTAATGTCAAATTAACGATTCTTCTATTAAAATTCACTATTTTGCAGGATTTATGATAGAACATGTAGGCTGGAATAATGGAAAAAATCGTATGCGAGGGAGATTTCTAGAAAATTGACATAAAATACGAAAACCTAAGGCAACACTTCTGTACAATAATGCTAAAGCTTAATTCAATTTTGCTGCTTTTATTACAAGTTCTTTCAACCAATAGTTTTTGAACATATTTTTCAAGCTCGAAGCATTAAAAAATCGATATGCAACTTTAATATCTCTCTTAAGTAAAATAAGTGAATTCACTACCTTCTTGTTGCTCATCTTTGTATCAAGATTTTACCCACCGATTTCGGCTGATCAACTGAGTTTCAAGTTTTCAGTTTATTTTAAACAATTTTTAAACTCCTATTTCCTTCCGCCGCCAACTGCTGTGAAAAAATATTGCCAGGCTTTTAAATTCGATATCACAGCGGCGCTTCCTCCAAACCCATGTTATCAGATTTTGGTCATACAACTACCACCTTATGGCTATTTTAAAAAAATAGGAATGTTTCTATATTAAATTCTTGTATTGCTGATTTTTTTATTTCATTATAATTCTATATTTTTAGTGTAATCTGGGGTGGAATCGGCTGAGGTGATAGTTGACTGTCGCTTTTTTGATTGTCGTTTTTGATTATCAACTATTCGTTGCTCTGTGTAAATCGATCGCCAAAAATTGTATGTTTTTTGGCATTACTTACAATTCTGTTAAAAATTAAACGTCATTTTTGCATTTTTGGTGCTAAGAAATGTTCTCAAGGATATCCATAAACGGATTCGTAGTTATAAAATGTTTTCTTTTTTTTCAGATTTATTCTGATCAGTCGGACTGCAAATGATGTAAACATTGCAAATGAACTAATTTGCTATTTTTTATTCTTAAAACACGCTTTTTACTTTAGATATTAATTATAATACTAAAAAAAACAACCAATTTTAAGCCGGCCGAAACAAAATTTGTATGAAAATAACAAAAATGTATAAAAACGACACCTAAAAAGCTGTCACTTAATATCAGTACCAAAAAACGATAGTCGATTTGATAATCACCTTACATAGAGCAAAATTGTCGATTTTGATTATCAACTATCGCGTTAGCCGATTCCACCCGTTTTTTAAATCTTTTGTTCCCGAGAACGAGACAACTAAGAACTTATTCTTCTGATCTAAACAAAAAAGAACCTCGACTGAGCCAAATGAACCAGAAGTAATTTCAGATATTTTAAAGAAATTATGTTTTAATTTCAATTTGTTTTGAAAAAGGAACTGAAAAACTTGTTTCGATTACAGTTTCTTTTAAACATTTTACTTCCATATCAACATCTTGAATGAATTTCAAAATAGTCGATTTAAAAAAAAATATGTACTCATATTATCATCGTGTATGTTTTATTTTATGAACTTACCCATAACGACCATCTAAAACAGTCCGCTCTTCAAAAACGACATTGATAAGACTTCCAATAAGCCAAAACTTTTAAAACTCTTCATTAAATTAAAAGAGACAAATTTTATAATACATAATATTTCATTTATTCAGCTAAGTCTTGTTTAGAGGATGCAGAGGAAATCATTTGGACACAAACAAAGATCATACAGCTTCTTTTTTCCTTAAATGTATATCAAATACTTTTCTATACATTTACACAATATTTTGTATGTTTTTTTTTAATATTTTCGTCTCTTGGCAAAAAAAGAAGAAAATTTTTCTCGTTCAATTTATGTTTAATTTTTCTTTCATGTATTTTCATTCGAAAACCTAACATTTACGAAATAAAATCTAAAATACTCGCCGCTCTAACACACACACGGCATCATTTTTACTTTTATGCTTTTTTTTTTTCTTTTTTTCTGTTTATTTGTTGTGTTTTTCTTTAATGCAGTAAGATTTAATTCAAAAACGTATTTAGTCATACAGCAATGTCTAGTGTATAATATAATTATAGTTAAATGAGTAAATTATAGCTTAAAATCTTCGGCCACCAGCTGGTGATCGGGAGCGGAATCGACCACCGCCACCACCGCTACCGCCACTTCGTCCGCCGCTGCTAAATCCGCCACCACCACCGCCGTAGGAACGGCCGCTATCGCGACCACCCCCACCGAAACCATCACGTCGACCACTGAAACCGCCGCTGTCTCGACTGCTACCACCGTAGCCCCCGCTGCCACCTCGTCGACCACCTCCTGAACTATAGCCATTATCCTGGCTGTAACCACGGCCGGGTGGTCCGCGGGAAGAACGGAACCCACCGCTGCTGCTGCGGGGACCACGGAAACCACCGCCACCTCCGCCGCCACCACCGCCTTGACGACGTCCGAAATCTCGGCCGCCACCTCGGCGACCTTGTCTGGGGTGACCCTTTGAGATTTCCACTCGGAGCTGTGATCCTAGGATTTCTGACCCATTCAGAATGTCGCATGCTTTTTCGGCCTCATCGCGGTTCTCGAATTCGACGAATGCAAAACCTGGGGGATTGAAAGCAACCCAAACAGAGTTTAATTTACCATACTTAGTGAATTCTCCTTCCAGATCCTCCTTTTTAACTTTGTCAGTTAGATTTCCGACGTAGACGCGTGTGCCTCGACTGTCACTCATGTTTATAGTTTTCTTTGTCTAGGTAGATTCGTCGGACTGGGTGTAGTCTGTAAATGTAGATGATGCGCTGACGTAGTGCTGAAGATTCTGACGACGACGATGATTCGTTGCCTACGAAGAGTTGCTACGACGACTTCGAGTTGACTGTGAAATGTTTTGATAATAGTAGGTAAAGGTATTCGTTCTTTGATATGATTTTTTGAGATTTTTTTTGAGAAGTAAATGTGATTTTCTTATTGATAATTGCATGTAGAATAGTAGGTTACTAGTAGTAGCAGTATAACATAAAATTCGGCGAATATATACGTGATAAAGTAACAGCGAAATAAATTAAGTGTGTATACAGTTTCCAAGGAAGAAATTTTTAAATTATTTTTTTAGCTACAAACATTAGATGATAAATCGGTTGCGTTGCATTTTTTTTTTATTTTCTTTTGATCGCATACTGAATTTGAAGTGATTATAGAAGCGGTTGAACGGGGAATATTTTTAAATGGAAGTGTTACCTATCAAGAAGGTTCAGGTGTTTGACCTAAAATTACTCAATTTTACGGTAAAAACCTTTTTTTTACAAAATAGCGGACTAAAATCTAATGATTTATAAGTCAAACATATTTCTTCCCGGAACTAAGAAAGGAACTTAGATCGATGCTGAGGAACATGCTATTTAGATCATAATATAATGGAACTCATTAATACATTATGTCCTCGGTGTTTTAATGAACTTTTAAGCTTCGAAATGTTATAAAAATATATTTACAAATGAATAAAAAGTAGTTCTGAGTTGCCAAATGATTTAGGATTAAGTTTACTTTACCGAGGAAGTTGCAGTTAGTATGATTCATCGAATTGTTTGAGGAACCAAGTATGTATGTATACTTGCCATACATAGGTACACATTATATATTTGGAAACGCTGTTAATCTTTTATTTAATCAACATTTTATTTAGCGTAGCAGCAAAGTAGCACAACGAACTGAAGAATTCAGCACAAACATGATGAATAATATGGTCATCTCCGCTGTTTAATAAAATGCCCTACAATCCCTACATATATGTAATTTAAATAATAAAGGCGGATAACGCCATTTTGTGTATACAAAATAATATTCAGAATACTGATAAAAGAAAAAACAAGATTGGGTCAAAACTGCCAACTGCTAGAAAATGGCGTCCATAGCGACAACACAACCACGCATGTCGTGCAAATATCGATTTCTTCAAGATTAAATTAAATTATGTAGGTATCTAGGGAAAAATTAGGCAAATAAAAAAAAATACTTAGATGCAATTTTAGAAAATAGTTTCACATCCGTTTCCAGTATGCGATCGTTCATGAGGTTTTTTTTTATGAAATTTCCGAAAAAGAAAATATATCGTGATTCGTGACGATGAAGAAATTAATGCATGCGTCATGTTCTCCAAAAAAAACGAAGGATATTTTTTTTTATTGTTGAGGAAGAGGAGGAAATAATACGATTTCGGCGAAGTAACCTTTTGTGGAGTAGCAATACGTTTTTTTTTTGCGCACAGCCAAAAGGGTTCAAATAAATGTGCTATTCTTTTTTTTCAAGTTAACGGCGTTACATCGAATAAAACAAATAAGGTGATTGTGTCTTGTTCTATCTTGATTCAGCTTCAAAAATGTTTTGTTTGCTTTTCGCAGAGGCGGATATTTAGTATGTATAGGAAAAAAAACTCGGTGATATGTAATGTCGGTGTAGTACAACACCCCATTCAAGATGGCGTCGCTCGCAAAAATATTTTTCAACCATTTTTTATAATGAGATCAGCTTTTTTTTCCATTGCGATTTCAGTGTAATCGACGCGATGGTGCCATAAATTTGATCAATCGAATATAATCATGGCGCTAATTATTTTATGAATTTAAATCGGTGTAGCAGAACTGTGAGCTAAAACAAGGCACAGGCACTTTAATTGCGCTCTAGAATTTCGGACAAACATACATATATATATAAATTTTTTATTATATACGTATATGCTATTGTATTTGGAGAAGTAGGGAGTGGTGGACGAAAAAAAACGTCGAAAATTACTAAAATAAATAAGCAATTTTTTATGTTTATCTTTACAATCTTATTGTTGTTGATTTGTTTAATAATTGTTTGAACATATTTTACCGTTGGACCTAATTTTCTTCCCGGCTATTTCTAGGTGATCAGCGATGCACCCTAGGTGATTTTAAGAAAAAATACTTTTTCACTTTTAAACTTTTCACGCACTGCTTCCTATAGACGTCCAATTCTTCCGAAAACTAAAACGAGAATGAATGAACCTGGTGAAATGGCGAACGGCGTTGGCTTGGTTTTTCGGTGCTGGAGAGTTGTTCAACCAATCAAAATACGGCATCTTCGCGTTTTGCATTCAATTTTTTGTTTGCAATGTTGGTAATCTGGAACATTGTGGTAATTTTATGCAGGAAACAGAATGACTGTTCAGGCACTGGCAGTCAAGACACTGTTCACATTAGGCCTGTTCGCGTACTTGTCCTAAATTGCCATATTCTACCAGGCTTATTTTTTTATATGAAATTTGAAAGTCTGTCGGGCTAAAAATGGTAGAAATGGGTAGGTTTGGGAAGTAAGCGAACAAGGTTATTGACTGCCACCACCGAATTTTGTTTGAATCTCTGTACTCTATCTCACTCCCAATTAATGGCGAGAAAGCCATAACCAAGAAAGATAGAATTTTTTAAAGATTTGTGGATATGATTTTCTTTTGTGACATATGTTTCCTCTGCCTGTACTTTTTCTTTGGCACTTAAATACTACAGAAACATTTGAAAGCATACTTTTTTAATAGGATATTAGGGGTATTCACGATCCGATGCAACTGGTCTTGTATCATTGCAAAAATGCAAAAGTGTAAAATTGCTATACCCTAACCCCATTGTAAAAAAAAAACTTTGCACTTTTGCAATGATACAAGACCAGTTTGCATCGGATGGGGAATACCCCTAATGGGGTTAGGGTATAGCAATTTTACACTTTTGCATTTTTGCAATGATACAAGATCGGGAATACCCCTATTGTAAAAAAAAACTTTGCACTTTTGCAATGATCGTTTGCATCGGATCGTTAATACCTCTAGTGTTAATACCTCAGTGTCTACGTTCTGTAACTCTCGCATCGGTAAAATAGATCGAGAAACGTTGAATAATGAAATAAAATTCATATGATTTATTTTTATTTTTATCGTTTCTTGACTATGTAGTTTTATTGATACAATTAAATGCAACAACAACTAATCCACAATGGGCTCAGCTAAACCCAAATCAATTTGGGGATTAACTTAAGCACGGCGAAAAACTGTATTACCGGCGGGAATTACATACTTGTTATCGATAGTTTGTATGGAAACTCTATTTTTTTTGTAATGGCGTCGCTAATCCGCGATATCGTAAAAAAAAACACACCTAATATCCACATGATATGATCTGATGATCCATTTTAACACTTAAATACAAACACAAACATGTAATACTGGGGGGCTATTCCGGTTCTGTGATAAAAGCGATGATAAAACTTTTCACCGATAAATTTGATTCTTGATTTGGTAAACATGGAAAAATCTGTCAAATATTTATCATATGAAAAGTTATTTATCATCGAATGATTTTACGGTGAAGTGTCTGCGCGAGTTTGAATTTAGAATTTAAAGCATGAGTACGGAAAAGATTAACCGTGGTAAAAGATTAAAGAGCCAGTGAGGAGCAAAAAAGCTACTTAATTGATTTTTTGGAAAATCATTTGGCCAAAAGTGGAAAAAGTTTTGGCAGGACTTAAAGTAAGTTTACTGCAATCATTTATTTTGTGGTTGTTGGTCATCTATGTATCTGAACCAAATTTTTGGAAAATTTCTTTAATTTTTCATTTTATTTTCTAAATATGACATGAATAAATTTTCCTAAAATTGGCTTAAATCTGAACCCATACTGCAACCAAACTTTTGTCGTTCGAATTTTTGAACGACGGTTATAACGCGAATTTAACAAAAAATCAATTTCAATAACTTATGAAGCTTTTTTATATAAAAAATCACAGAAAATATTCAAAAACCACATTGCACTGAAAAGAGTATTTGTTTACATTTCTCCAAGTTCGATTTCACATGTATTGTTTTTGTTGTTTTGGACTGTCAAAATTAGAAGGAGAAAAGACAAAGATAGTTTTTGAAAAGCCCAATTCTCGTTCTTTTTTGTGCATACATACAGAATTAAATGCGCTAATGTGTTTATGACACTACGTTTTTTATTTGTTTTGTAATTTGCTCTCAAAACCCATAGAAAAAAACTCAGTTTTTGGGAAATTTGTTGAAAAAAAAGTTACCAAACAGGTTTAATATGTCTGTTTGGTGACTCCAACCATAGAAGAAGAAATCTTCTTATTCTAATGTCGAATTCCTTTCAACAAAAGCATCGAATTTTTTTCTAAAAAGAATCGAATTTTTTCCGTCGTTGAAAGGAATACGAAAAGACGAAAAGAATCGATTTTTTTTGTGATTGCATGTATGGCACTTGACAGAAACGATTGAAAAACAACGACCAGATATTTATTATAAAATTCGTTGCAACCAAAAACACAATTTGTTTTCATAAAAAAAATTGTTTTCTTAAAACACCGCGACATTCAATTTGACATATTTTAGAAATTTCAAATCTTGCAAGTGTGTGTGCAAATCGGTGTAAAATCTTTCTTGAATCTTGCAAAATTAGCAAGATTTGTTTTGACAGACAAAATTCGAATTGTTCTGAAAAAAAATCGATTCTTTTAGAAAAAAATTCGATTCTTTTGTTGAAAGGAATTCGACATAAGACTCCAACTTCTTGCTACAATTTGGTACTTGTCATTTTTTTTCTATGGGATTTGACAGAAAATTGTGTGACGTCGTACGACGTCGCGGTCGAACACCGTTTCGAGTTACCAAAAATACACTCTAAGGGATAGGAGAGGCACACATCTACGCGATTGATGTGTGCGACACCTTTGATTTATATGTGCGGCATACACATTTTTATCGTGATCACCACCGCCATCGCGTCGCTTAAATTTATTCCCAAGAACACTGTTATCGACGGAAACCGAATTAATACTCTATTTAGGCTTCCCAAACCAACCCCATATTTTCGCGGCGACGGATAAGCAATAAAAACAACACGTTGTTAATTATTGTTTTCGTGGTCACCGTGACAGAATTCAGTTTTTTTCATCGATGTAAACATTTTTTGAGTGACGTTGTTTGTTTGTAAACTGCGCAAAACAAACAACATTTTTGATTTATATCGTTTTCTGATATTTTGGACTATTCCACTTCTTTTTCCTTTTTTATAAAAATTGTTTTCTTAAATTTACACCCATACACCAACCGAATGACGTCATTAAACAAAATGGACTTTTCAAACTATTGACAATTAATCTGACAAAAAACCCAACAATTATCTATGAGTCTCTTACACTGATCTCTATATACACTGGATAGTGTATTCATACAAAATTTTTGAGCCAAAAATATAGTCGTGGCCGGTACCCTCATATTACCGTATAACAGCAGCGCCAGCGGTATGGACGCTACTGGACCTGGATTTTCTTTTCATGATATAGTTTAACTTAGAGCTCCGTTTAGGGCCAGTAAGTTAGTTGTAAGTTATTGATAAGTAGGCTAGTTTTATGAATTTTTGTCTAGCTTTAAGGCTTAACTACATAAGCCAAAAAGTACTGAAGTACAAAAGTAAAAATATTTTTTTTACCGCTAGCGCCGTTGTTTTGTGAAAAAGAATACACAAATTTGTTTTTAAACCAAAATTTAAGCTTTCTGCATCATTTTTATAAGTTTTCCAGTCAGAAACACTATCCTAAAATGAGTTTGAAAATTTTCACTTTTTTACTTTTTCACTTTTTTGGCGTATGTAGTTAAGCCTTTAAAATGAATTAAAAAAAAAAAAAAAAAAAACCTGGATTTTATTTTATTTTTTTTTTTTCAATATGATAGGTACTGCTGCAATTCTTGTTGACATCAAAAAAATGCTCGATTTCGGCAAATATCTTCAATCTCTTTTTTCGTTTGTATAGAGCGAGATATGAGGTCGTGGCCGGTACCCTTTCAAAAATTGCCTTTCAAAAACTATTATACATTATAGGCTATTCACTATTCAGTGTATTATAGAGATCAGTCACAGTGATTGGAAATACAATTTTCAAAAATGATAATGGCAGTATCTACAACTTCTTAGAAAAAAATGTTAGCGCTCGTTTGTTTAACACGAATGTTTGCGTTCAACATACAAAATGAATTTCTATTGAGCGTTTTAAATTTAACTTATATTTTAGTGATTCGCTTCAGCAGATGGGTTTTTTGGCAGTGTGGATTTATAACTCACTTTTAAATTAAAAAAAAAAATAAATCTCGAAATCGCGAAATCTCATGAAGATCCAGGGCCTACTTACTTACAACTCTCAACCATTCCTGTGTAAATACATATGTCTGTACTCTATAGGAATAGAGGGTACCTACAGTTTGTAGCAGAGGCCAAATCTCTAAGATGAGAAGCACTTTTTTATGACAAGAGATAATCTTGTAGAATTTGTCAATTCCTCGCAAATGGCCAGTTCCCAGTTCTGTTTTTAGATAGTAGAGGTTGGAATTCGGCATGACAGGTAATACGCGTTAACCATTTACCCACGGGAAATTATCTATAACTCATTTATAGGTCGGTCAAAATACCTTAAGTAAGCCCCTAGCATTCAAGTAAGAAAAAACCCATGGCAATTTAACTTAAATTTGTATACTAGTGCCGTGCGTAACGATTTTTTAAGGGAGTTATTTCCTCCACAAATCCTCGGGCAGCTGTGTCTATGTCAACCATTTTCTTGGACAACATTACTTTGGGACCACAGTACACATTTTATTTGTACTGTGCTTTGGGACTACGTTTTTTTTTAATGTTGAATTTCGAGCGAAAAATCAAAAAAAATAACCCAAAAATTATAGGATTGTGAAATTTAAAAATTCGCGGGAATTATGAAATTGTCGAATCCAAATAAATCCTCCTTGGCCTAAACATATAACAACATCGATCAGTTCCTCTTTATGCAGCACAATGCACGACCACATGCTGCGCGTTGCGTATATGAATACTTTAAAGGCACTGGTATTTAAAATATGCAGTGGCTCGCGCGCAGTCCGGATTTAAATCTCGAAGAGCATATATCTAGGACATGCTAAAAAGAAAGATGAAGTGATCATTCCAGCCCCAACAAACACTGGACGAGCTTAGGAATGCTGCGCGCTGGCCGTTTGGGAGAGCTTATCGCAAGTGGATATTAAAAACATCATACAGAGTATGCCGGATCGAATACATGCTGTAGTATGGCCAAGAGGAGTGAACACAAGATACTGAAACCGAAACGTCTCAAAACCCCCAAATATACGTAATTTTTCATTTTATACTGTTTTTATTAATTTAAGTGTTTTTTTTTTTTTTTTTGAGAAAATGTAAAATTTTAAATTATCGTTATTAAAAACAGAGTAAACCTTTGAATTTTCTTAAAAGGGTTTAAAACAATTAAAATATGCACATTTAACATAATTACAACCAAATCATTAGCAAAAAATATTTGAGGGGGAGTTATAACAAAAATCAAGATTCTGTGCCGCTAAGTGTAGTTTCACCTTCAGGAAATGTTACTAGTATTTTAAATTCCGTTAATAAATTTGGTAACAATTCAAGTAAAAAGGGTGAAGCTAAATAGTTTAAAATTGCGAAAAGTTTGAAATTAACAACAGCAAAAGTTTGGTTAAATATATATTAATTTCATTCAAAAGCTATAATATCCTTATGAACTTCGTTGTCAATTGTTGCTGTTAATATTGCTCTACGTTACGTTCGCAGTCTTTTAACTCCACCATCTTTGAAATATTGCAAGGATATCCGAAATTTTGGCTGAGAAATTGATACTGCGCAAAGCGATCATCGAAAGAAGATGGCATAACATTGATAACGTAAAAAAGAAATCATCTTTAAATTCCAATTTGGATCTTATGCTTCAAACAGGATAAAAAGTCATTTGATTTTGATTGAAGCATTTTCGAAAGGATATTTTTTGCATGGAAACTGGTTCCAAATTACTGTTGATAATATAAACTTGAATTTGTGTACGCGTTTACCAAGTTGAGTTGCTTTAAAACTTGAGTTCCAAACTTTCTGCAATTTCAATGAAAAAATCACAAATTTCTGATAAATTTTCTGTGAGACACGAAGTAAATTTTGCTCTGCTTGAACAACGGATATCGGATACATTTTTCAAAGCAATTCGCTAAGAATATTCGGCCTGTTTTTGAAGAATGGCTCAGCACTTTAAGCAAAAACGAATAACGAAAAAAGTACAGGGAAGTAGACAAGTAGTTATTGAAGTTGATGGATATGTTGCCCTTATTCGTTTTGAAATAACTGTACTGATATAGCCGCCTTTTTCAAATGCCGCCATAGGCAATTGCCTACAGGCAGGTTCGGCACCACGTATACCTAAATATGAAATTATTGTTTTACTTTTTACTTTTTCTTTGAAGTATTTTGTTATTTTTTTAGAACATAATATTACCTATACCTTCCTATTGAAAATACATATATGTAAAAACAATGGTTAAATGTTAACGTGAAATTAATTGCAAATTTGTACAAATTTTCACATTTTTCTGTCAAAACCCATAAGAAACAAAACTCAGTTTTGGTAATTTTTCTTTTTTCTATACTTGAAATAAAAACCCACAATAATTAAAAGTAATTGAAACTCACAGCTTTTGTTTCCATTTCAAAAAGAGTATATACCAGGGTGTTTAGGAAATATGACCCACGGACTTTATTTCTTACTGCCAGATATTTTGCTTACATGTATGTATGTATATATATATATATATATATAGATAGATATGTACATCCAATCCGGCATGTGTACCTAAATACAAAAAACGTTCAAAACTTCAACTTTCAAACACATGTCTACATACCTTAACGTTCATTACATAAATAACATCATAACACAGAAGATATACAAAAAAAAACAGAAAACATCACAGGTATTCATATGTATGCACCCACCTATCTACCAACAAAAAGTTCGACCAATATGCATAATACCCACAATGCACATTCAACACAAAACAGATGAAACTATTTATCAAAGTTGGGATGTTGACTCATGTCTTGAATCTAGGTCAAACTATTTTGTGGGAGAATCTCGATCTTGAATTTAAAAAAAAACTTGTAACTACATATGTAGGTAAAAAAAAAAAAAAAAAACAGAAACGGTTGGTCAAACTATTAAAGTTTCTGCTGTGTTAGGCAAATGACACTTATTATTTGTTGATATCTCCAAAAGCTTTTGAGCCTGGTTTAAGCTTTTTTCCCAACAGGTGAATAAAAATTTTAAGTCGAAAGAGAACTCCGCACAACCCACAAGAGAAACTGAATTCCCATCAAGACCAACTTAAATCAAGCCAAAGCCACATTTTGAAAGTTTTCCCCAAGTAAGAGTCGCCCCATTGTCGTCTTCACCTTTGAAGTGTTCGCTTGTGCTTTGTTTCTGTGCTTCGTCAAAAGCATCTGTGTCTAGTGACCGCACCTAAAAATTAATTTCTATCTAAAAAAACATCAAGAAACGTTCGAAAATGATAAATAAATGATCAATTATTAATCAAATAAATACTTTTCTTCATTTGTGATACAAAAAGTAGCTATTTTAAACTTAAAAAGGAAAAAATATTGTGAATTGGAAAAAATCTTACAAGATATACACACCTTTATATCTACCTATGCAAATGCTTGTGCTATCTTTGTTCTCTTAAATTAGTTTCTCTACTTTTGTTTAATATTTGATGACAAAAAAAATTCAGTTCTGTTTCTTGATTTATAATAAGTGCATTAATTAACTACCACTTTTAAGTTCATACTAACTGCAAGTTGATGCTCGAGTGATTTGTTTGTTTGTAAAGATAGAGATACGATCGTCAAAGACACGTACGAGTGCATAAAATGAACTTCACGCGTGCGAGGCAGTACCATTTAACTTGAGTTCCACAAACTTCAACAAGATACCTTAAAAGAAAACAACAACAAAAAAACTCGCAGTTGTGTAGCAACATTCTACACACGTGTACTGCGCACCCATACCACAACATACCCACCTGCATTCAAAAGTAGTATCTAACTTAACTATATCCATCTATTGGCATTCAAAGACCAAATCGAGGGAGTTCAATGCACACTCTATCAGTAGCTTTTCATTCACGTAACAGTGCTTCGTTTACTCATAGTTTTTCGTGACTACGCGCCGCCACACACTCTTTGGCGGGCTCACACAGATACTTGTGCTTGAGTGTTTGTAATTTGGTTTTCCGAGGTTTTACAGTTATACTTTGTTTAGTTCTTCGTAACGGTTGTTTGAGTGTAGATGCATTCTTCATCTAGCTAAACTTGTTTTTATTTTTTTTTTTGGTTGTTTGTTTTATCGTCTTGGCTTATAAACTTGACGGTTCCAGGTGAGAAGCCACCCGCGCCCAAAAAACGGTTCTTGTTTAAGGTTTCTCTTCGTCCCTAAGTCGTAATAGTGAGCCCAAATGTTTAATACTCGCACGAAAATTGCCAAACAAGTGTTAAGTGAATATGTCATAAACGGAAATCAATGATTTCGCATCGATAAAACAAATGACTATGACAAGTTTTAGA
The DNA here is from genome assembly GCA_929447395.1 of Epistrophe grossulariae. Lineage (NCBI taxonomy): Eukaryota > Metazoa > Arthropoda > Insecta > Diptera > Syrphidae > Epistrophe > Epistrophe grossulariae. The sequence goes on from OV839566.1 coordinate 2,873,543, forward strand.
AGAATGAGTAATCGGAGGAGCGTTGGGTGCTCTGGTTTAATTGTGATATTTTGTGTAATTTATTTGATGTGCTTAAATGCGGCGACAGTGGCACAAAAAGGTGGAAGTGAAAGTGCGTTAAGTGAAAATGAAATAGATATTGATGGGGATAAGTCCCAAGGCACCCTTATTCGACCCGTTACTCAGATTCGCGGGGGTGAAATTATTGGCGAGCGAATACTACGGGCTGTAGAGAGTCCATACGTAGTGACAGAGGACATCGATGTGCCAAAAGGATCCAAACTAACTATTGAGCCAGGAGTTACAATAGAATTTTCCCCATCGACTGGAATAACTGTGCAAGGTGTCATGCATGCCATTGTAAGTAACGCAACCAAACAAAGTTACATTTCGCATAATATTTAGTTTGCGCTCATACACCTGTAGTCACCTGTAGAAAATCGCTATCTTCGCTATCTTATCACCTGTGAAAGTTAGATAAAGCTTCACTGATAGATTGTTAACTCATAAACAAACATAACCGTCAGCGGTATCTATACGTTTGTATAAACAGATTGCGTCACCGTGCCTTATACCCTTGTGTGAGCTGAAAAATGTTACTCATTGTTTTTATACAAAAATCTAAAATAAAGCTAAGGAATTTCTTTGCATTGTTGACGAGTTTTTATATGTCAAGGGAGGATATCTGATGGAATTAGGCCAAGTGACATCATAATAAAAAGACCAATCGATATATATATACAGCGAAACAAATTCTAAGAAAACATCCCCAAGAATGAATGAATGATAGTTACGCAAATTAGGTTGAGATGAAGAAACCGGTCAATGAGTGTAGAATAGGGTTGTTAACCCTTATAATAATTTAGTGGTTATTTCTGTGAAATTGATTTTGGATCAAATTTGTATGATAAATAGGAGGAGGGAAAGTAATTGATTTTTTAGTAGAATTGAAAACTAAATACACGAAAACGCTGCACATACCTGATGTCATAGTTGAATTGTATTGGATTTTTATATATTGCAATCGAAAATGTGCTACGAATCACGAAAAATGTATTGAAAATCGGTTCGTAGTGAAATCGTAGTGGAAAATCTATTAAGAATTTTGAAATGCGGGGAATTTGTTACCATAAATGGCGATTGAAACGGAAATATGACGTCCCATTCTACGAAAACTGAGTCTTTTCGTGGCTAAGTGGAAAACGATTGTGTTTCAGTAGAAAATAAATTTTTTTTATAAATTCTAAAATTTACAATGGTTGCAAACGCAAATTAATCAATTTTTATATTGTTTTAAATACTTAAACTCTTAAAATAATTGAATGCCATGCCAGTAAGAAACAATTTACAAAGGAAGTCAAAACAAAACTATGCGATTTAAAAAAAAATCGAGGAAGTAAAAGAACACACATGGCCGTACTAAATTTAGTTCCTCAGTACATTTTAAACCACTTAATTTTTATATTTTTAATTTATTTTTTATGTTGAATCTATTGTCTTGGGAAAACATGCTAAAAGATTGAATAAGTAAACAAATAATATCAGCAACATAGTTTTTTTTTTAGAACAGCTGATTTCGAAATTCTTTTACTGAGGCATTTTTCGATTGGATTTTGTGAATCCTTTTGTCCGTGGTTCGTAGTGGAATAATCCATTTGGGGATTTCCACGATGGATTCTGCGATAATTGACTTTTAATATTCAATGATTTAAGAAGAATACCATTGATCATTAAAACAGAAAAAAGGTATTTTGTGTGGGAGGTTGGACCAAAAAGGATTTTTTTTTTTTGACAAGAATTAATACCTAGTTAAGTTATCAGTTTGCACAGATTTTACTTTTTAAGTGCCAATTGTACAAATATTTAAATTGTGGTTCAGCAATTTTTATCCACCGATTCCGGCGGACTAATTGAGTTTCAACAGTGTTTTTCTCTTCAAGTGTGTGATAATAACCAATAACATACTTGAACCAGCGTTGAACCTTATGTTAATCCGCCGAAATCTGTGAGTTAAAATCTTGAACCGAGGCTGAACCACTATTGTACAACTGGCCCTAAGGGCCCTAAGGGATTATGTTAATCCGCCGCAATCTGTATAAGTTGTACAATAGTGGTTCAGCCTCGGTTCAAGATCTTAATTCACCGATTTCCGCGGATTAACTAAGGTTCAACGCTGGTTCAAGTATGTAATTGGTTATTATCACACACTTGAACAGTAAACCACTGTTGAAACACAATTAATCCGCCGGAATCAGTGGATAAAAATAGCTGAACCACGGTTTAAATATTTGTACAACTGGCCCTAAGTGTCTCAAAACTTAAAATTTCAATTTTGGTGATGATTTTCAATGAAAGCTTTAACTTAACCTTAGTATCACAGAGATCACAATTGGGGCCAGTTGTACAAATATTTAAACCGTGGTTCAGCAATTTTTATCCACCGATTTCGGCGGATTAATTGAGTTTCAACAGTCGTTTACTGTTCAAGTGTGTTATAATAACCAATTACATACATGAACCAGCGTTGAACAATGGTTATTCCGCCGAAATCGGCGAATTAAAATCTTGAACCGAGGCTGAACAACTATTTTACAACTGGCCCTTAAGCTAAGACCGCACTCGACGTAACTGCACGTCAGCAGAACTGAACTTCACGACTTACTTGTAGGAAATTGTATGGGCTATATCGCACTAAGTGACAACTGCACTTCACGGCGCGATACTATGCGACAAAGTTGATAATCTGACCAACTGTGTTGCGACGTGAAGTTTCGTTCAGTTTCGTGCAAAAGTGCGCACGGTGTCACTGAAGTGAAGTTCCGCCTAGTGCGGTTCTACCTTTAGAGCCCTCGCATATTACAGACTTTTTATCGGCCGATAGTTTGGTCGGATTGGGCTGCTAGTGCGCACACTGGGCCGATCATATACTCGGGTTGGTAGTGAGACTACAGTCGGCCAACTTCTCTTGAAGGATTTGCTAGTTGATAAACAGATTTGGCAGAGAACATGTATCGATACGTATCTTGTTTTGATTTATCATCGCCAATAAGCTGATTCTAATAAGGAACAACTGGTTCACAAACATCCGCCCATTTTTTTTCTTTTGGTTTACATACATCAGAATACCTACTCTTTCTTATTTTTTCTTCTATTTTTTTTGTGTAAAAAGTACGGGACTTTTTTCAACTTCTTTTAGCGATGGACAAATAGGAAGTTCCATAATGTTAAATAATGTACTTAAAAATATCCAGAATTAAGATAAAACTGAACTAAAGTTCAGAGTAAACTGAGGTATCGAAAAAGTCGGCCAACTAAATAATCTATAGTGTGTACACGTAGAAGATACTTTAGTTTGAAGGCAAACGTGTGGCACATAAAACTTATTTATCGGCCGATAATGAATCGTTGTAGTGTGCGCATTTTCATATATGTACATATTTTTATACTGATTAGGAGTCCGACCAAACATTCGGCCGATAGAAAGTCTGTAGTGTGCGGGGACTCACTTGACATATCGGCAAAACCCAACATATCAATTTGTTAAAGGAAACATTTGCTGAACCACAAATATAAATTTATTTAATACAAAATAATATTTTAATAAAAGTCCTAAGTCACAATCATCTTAACAAATATTTCTGGAGGCATGTCAGGCAAAGGTGGGGATCAAACAAATGTATTTATTTCAATCCATTCTTATAAAAAAAATACAAGTCTTTCTAAAGTAAAGTAATGCAAGAAAGATTTTTATAAATCAATCAAAAATAACGAAAGAGTTAACAACAAATATAAATAATAAACAGAAAAGCAATAAGTAAATGATAGAGTAAACTCAGTAAGTAAATATTTTAAGAAGAAGAAGAAGACTTCGTTTGTTTCAATTTGTATGTATTATTCATAACTCATAAAAGTATGTGCCAAATCGTATAGACTATGTGACTCTATTTCAGCAGTAAATTCACATACCTTTACACCCAATGATATCGATCCATTTCTTTTTTCAAAGAATATACTACAAACAGTATCCTTGGCGCCAAGGATAAGGTATACATATATACATTATAGCTACTCAGGGCCGGCCCCAGCGAAAGTTTGTGCCCTGTGGAAGATTTGAGGAAAGCGCCTCTTTTTTTCATACATATCGCACCCTTAAAATGAAAGTGACCTAACTCAAAATTTCTGTAACTTCAGATTTTTCAATAAATTGACCTTTAAAATCGAAATGAACTCTAAAACCGGGTTGTAAAAAAGATGCCGAATTTTTGAGATAGGTCACTTTCATACTAAGGGTGCGATATGTAGGTGCACACATACAAATGGCAGTACATAATTGTTTGCGCAAGATCAGATTAAATTTTCTTGCTCAGATCAGAATTTTTCGCCCAGTGCATTTGCACATCATGCACATGTGGTTAGTCCGGCCCTGTAGCTACTAACTCAACAGAAATACATATACATTCGACTTTTTTTCTGTTATTAACATGAAATTAACAAAATTAAGTATTTTATAAATACATCTATTATTTATTTTGTTGCAACCAAATTTTTTGTATCCTTTCGGCTTTTGGGAAAATGCATAGTGTAGAGTGCTACAATATACAAGGTGTTTGTGACTTAAATGACAATAATTTGGAAAATAATTCCTATAAAAAAATAACATGGGGGAGGGGTCTAATTCTTCTCCATCAGGTTCAATTTGCTATATCATTAATTTATACACAAACACCCCTATTAATAAACTCGAATCAAATATGAAGTATTTTATATTCAGCCCTATATCACGAATTCCATCGTAATCGGAAACTTGTTACGAATCCCGAATAAAACTATCACAGATTTTATCGTAGTGGAAAATCTCATACAAATAGTCATTACGAACGGATTCGGAGATAGTTTTTTTCGGGATTCGGAAAAGTTTCCGATTACGATGGAATTCATAAGTGATTAGTGAAGTAACTGCGAAACTTGTAGGGTACATTAAGGGCGACAGCAGGAATGTAGTAGATTTTCGTTGCTACTTAACGTTAAGTTGCAGTTAATTGTATGTTAATAATTATTTTACTTCGTCAATCAATTTTTGTTCAACGTTTTAGTTGATTTCTGAATAAGAATATAAATAATTATTTGTTATTAATGTAGGGGAGAAAAAAAAATAAAAATTTATAGGCAACTCTCTCAAAATTATGATATAGGTACGTTATTTTAAACATTTTGATTCTTTGACCTTAAATTATAATAAGTTTTGTGAATTTTATCGGCTGAGAAACTACTTAGTAGCCCGTCAGGGTACTATATTTACCATATATGTATGTATATATAGGGCGACAGAATTGTGGTCTCTTATGAATAAATTTATAACTTTTGATTGTTGCTTTTCTCTCTTTAACTAAAATCCACATACATTAAGCAAGTAGAAGAGATATATTTATTTAAAACACACATACAAAAGAATAATATTTTGGGGAAAAATAGTTCACTCTAAAATCTGAATATTTGTAGTTCAATTTTTGCAATTTGGTATTTTAGAGCTTAAAGTGTTGAAAAGCTATGATTTCTAGTTGAATGACATTTAATTTACTGACATTTAATTCCACCAAAAAGTTGTTTAACAAAAGAAAACTTTCTGATTTGAAGACAATTTAATTTTTTATTTTTATGTAAAATCGTGCTTTATATATAACGGGTGATTTTTTAAGAGGTTTAGAACTTTTAAAAAAAAAAAAACACAAAAAATTCGAAAAAATGAATGAAATATTTATTTGAATCGATAGTTTGAACCTTGCAATTTAATGTTTAAAGATAATTTCATGCAAATGTTGACCGCGGCTGCGTCTCAGGTAGCCCATCCGCTGAGTCCAATTTTGGCATACTCTTTCACACATATCGGCCGGTATCTCACGAATGAATGCATGGATGTTGGCTTCCAGTGCGTCAATCGTAGCGGGCTTTTCCCTATAGACATTAGCCTTGACATACCCCCACAAAAAATAGTCTAATGGTGTCAAATCGCACGATCTAGGCGGCCAATTGACCGGCCCGAAACGTGAAATTAACTGTTCACCAAACTCGCCTCGCGCCATTGTTTCGCGTGCTGTGTGGCATGTGGCACCGTCTTGTTGAAACCACATATCATGCAAGTCAAGAACTTCCATTTCGGGCAAAAAAAAGTTTGTTATAATCGCTCGGTAGCGTTCACCATTGACAGTAACGCTGCGATTCGCATCATCTTTGAAGAAATATGGCCCAATAATGCCGCCGGCCCATAAACCGCACCAAACAGTGGCTTTTTCGGGATGCATTGGTAGCTGTTGCAATGCTTCTGGCTGATCTTCACTCCAAATGCGGCAATTGTGCTTATTTACGTACCCATTCAACCAAAAATGAGCCTCATCGCTGAACACAATTTTTCGATAAAAAAGCGGATCCTCGGCCAGCTTTCCAAGAGCCCATTCACCAAAAATTCGGCGTTGTGGTAGGTCGGCTGGCTTTAGTTCTTGCACCAGCTGTATCTTAAAAGGCTTTACGCCCAAATCCTTCCGCAAAATTTTCCACGTAGTGCTGTAACAAAGGCCTAACTGCTAAGAATGGCGCCGAATCGACATTTCGCGGTCTTCTGTCACACTAGCTGATACGGCCGCAATATTTTCTTCACTACGCACAGTACGTAAACGTGTTGGTGGTTTAATGTCCAACAAAGTAAATTTGGTGCGAAATTTGGTCACAATCTTCCGAATAGACTGCTCAGAAGGTCGAGAATGCCGACCATAAAATGGAAGCAGCGCGCGATGAACATTTCGAACCGAGCACGAATTTTGATAGTAAAATTCAATAATTTGCAAGCGTTGTTCATTTGTAAGACGATCCATGGTTAAATTGCAAACCAAACTGAAGCTGTTTGACAGTGACACAAGGTACTAAACACACGTCAGCTGTCAAAACCAGTGTTGCCAAAACCAAACCAGCTAAAAAATCACCCGTTATTTAAATTTTACTATATAAACTATTACATTTTTAGTTTTTCTATATAATATTCTTGAACTTACATGAAAAAGTATGATGCTACATTTAATTTTATAATTCGCCGGCTGAATGCTTAAATGCCCCACAGACCACTTTTTCGGGAAACTGAGTTAAAGATGCAGTTATACTAATTCGTATGTTCTCTTTCGTTTGGTGCTATTCCCGTTGCTCTATCTCTATTATTAATAAAGTTACAGAAACCAGTTTTGCTCCATAGACCACATATTTTCGGTTCTGTTCGTGCTTATTTGCCGCATATCCAAAATTTGTACGAGGTGGGGCAGTTTTTCTATTAAAGTTTTAAAAACAGACGCTTAATGCTTAAATTCCTCATTGCAATGGGCAATGGATATAGATCAAACATCACTCAAATATATTTTCAATGCTTAATTGCCCCATATCCACATGAGATGGCATATAGAGCATGTAACTTCTCACAATCTATTGAAACCAAGTGACATTTTTCCTGCTTATGTGCCCTATATCCATGGACAAAAGTGCAATCAGCTGGAAAAGTATAAATAGAAGTAAATGCTGTCTATAATTAATTAAATATTTATTGATTATTTTTCGACGCTTCAATTCTGGTTTTGATAGTTTTCAGGGCTGATTAAGTAATATCTGCTGTGTTTATAAGGATAATTTCTCAAAAAAGGCCATAATATTTTTTTTTTTTAATATTTTTAAAAAAATAAAAACGAGGTAAAAATAAGGGGAAAACAATATTTTTAATAAGACTATTTCTATATCTTCAGGTTCACAAACTATATAAATGCATTTAGAGTATTCTTAATAAGGTTTTTATCGATAATATTCAAGCATTTTTTTTTTGTTTTTACTAAAATGGATAAAAACAAAAAAGGTAAAAACCAAAAATAATTAATTTGAAAAACTGTGAAAAAATACTAAAACTTAATCCTATGAATGCTGAAGTATTTTTTAAACCAATTCCGAATAAAATTGAATGTATTTTTCGAGGAAATTTTAAGAACCAAAGTTCAAGTTGGGTATTTTTAATTGTAAAGTGTGAAAATACTTTGTCATTTTTCATACTTTTTTTATCGACTTAAAATTAAGCCAATGTAATATAGGGAAGGGCTAAGCCATTATATTAATATTCCTTTTTGTTTTATATTTTTATCACTACAAATAGATTTAAAAAAATTAGAAGTGCTAGAAATTTTATATTTTATTATTATTTTTGCTATCGTTGAATTCCCAATGTTAAAAGCATAAAGGTTCTATATCCATAAGAAATTTGCAGTTTGGTTTTCATAGATTTAACATTCGTATGGAAAGGGTTCTATATCCATTTTTGACTTTTTCTAAACTTTTTTTTTTTTTTAAATAACCATAAATGTTTTTAACCCTAGGACTTCAAATTTAAAAAAAGAAATATTCCATTCATGTATATAAAAATTCAAAGGTCGAAATTTTCAAATGCAAAATTACGAAATTATGTTTCAAACCTTAAAATTCGTTTTCTGAGGAATAATTTTTTTGTATATGGGGCATTTAAGCATTCAGTCGGCGAATTATAAACTTTAAAATTTTTTTTTTATGCATACATAAACTTTTCAAATTTAACTATGTATTAAAAATTAATAAATAATTATTAGAAACAAGCACTTTGAAAAGCAATTTAATGCTTTGACATTTAAGTAATTCGCAAATCTTATTAAAAGAAGCAAATAGAGATTAAAACGAACATTTTAAAATGTTTCTTATTTAATTTAGTTTATTTCATTCTTTACAATTTAGCCTGTCTTAACTTGTAAAGATCTGATCTGAGTTATTAATCATTCATAGTTGTGAATCATTGTTCATTTTATTCAATACAAATACATAGATGTTCAAGATAGATAGTGATAGATAGATAAATTATTCTGCTAAAATAATTTACAAAATAATTAAACCTAAGGATAAGGTCATGGCTATTCTGCAGTCTTCCTGGAGATTTCTATGATTGAATGAGATTTATTTCGTCGACGAAAACACATCACAGGAAGTGTTTTAAAAGCCACTAAAGGCCAACATATCACAATAAAATTCTTAACAATTATCTAACATTCAAGTATTGTCTCCTCAAAAATTATAATTACAAAAACAAATGACCTACACCATAAATTGTCTTTATAATATTTTCTAGAAATTCAAGACGATAAGCAAGTGATTGAGTTTTCTCAGTCCCCAGTCAGAATTAGTGTGGTGCAATGGACAAAAGATCTAATTGAAATTGAATGAGCAAACTGACCTAATGGTCTTTGGGTCGCGGCTTCATAATTGTCATTTTTCCCTTTGATTCCATACGCTTGCTGCGTGCAGATTAAATTAACTCATTCAAGTTACATTAGGATGATTTTTTATTAATTATTTTTAAGATGTCTAGGGAGTGGCGCTAAATATTACTTAATATGCCAATTAAATTTACGATGTTTATTTGTTCTGTTTTTTGTTTTTTTAGGGTACTCCAACCAGAAGGATTACTTTTACATCCCGTGACAGCACTAATAGGGTTTTTCCTGACCCAGAAGAGCTAGGAGCACGATTAGTGGATGGACCGACCCCATTAGAGGGACGATTGCAAATTTTTCACAAGGGTCAATGGCGTTCGGTTTGCACAAACTCTCGAAAGTAAAATTTTTATATTTTTTCAAATTCGAAGATTAAATCTACCTTTATTTTATTAGTTGGACACAAATGGATTATGAGACAATGTGCCGGCAAATGGGTTTCAGAGGCGGAAGGTTTTGGAATTGGATGGAACGTTCAACGAAGAAGGCACCTCGCTTACTGTATGAGGAACCAAATTGTTTAGGAACAGAATCATCTCTCTTTGATTGCTCTTGGCTCACAAGACAGCTTGGTTCGGGAGTTTGTGATTACCATAGCGACATAGGTGTGCAATGTGTTCCAATACATAAAAATGTCATTGGACACTGGAGAGGATTGCGTTTCGAAAACGCTCCAGCAGCCAAATCGTTAGGACTTGATAATACAGTATATTCAGCATTATCACAATCAAGTTTGAAATATGTGGACATTTTAAAAGCTGGATATGGACGAGAAGGAGATGCAAAGTCAGCCCTTGAGGTACTTGGACTGCCTCCAGACATGGAGCACATAGTTATTAATCATTCAGCCTACACAGGTATAAATACTACTCTTCCTGAGGGCGGCTTTGCAATGAAGAACATAACTGTCAGAAATAGTAATGGCATCGGTGTTTTTGTAAACTCCAGTTTTGGTTCAGTCAGCGTGGAAGGATGTGTGATAGTTGACAATGCAGCAGATGGCATAAAATACGTTGGCCATGATCTCCGTCCTGATTTGCGAACTGATCGAGCATCGATACACGATTTTTGTACTTTACCAACAACATCAGGTCAAACGTTTCCAATAAGTCTATCGATGCATCAAAAATTCTATGCTGGAGCAGCTAAAGAATGTGGAAAATACTTCTTTACACATCCAGGATATGTTTTGACAGTTCATTTCGATTACTTTACTCTCGGACGTAATGAATCGGCGACTATTACAATATTTGATGGTTCTTCACCTGGAGATCGGGTGTTGTCTTCATGGAACTTACGAAACTATACTCGCCACCAAGCCGTAACTACCACAAAAAATAAGTTATACATTCAGTTTCGAGCAGAAATGCGAACGGAAGTGTTAGGATTTATTCGACTTACAACCGGATTTACACGAACATTTGACTTAAAGGTAGCTGATTCTGTGGTGGAAGATAACTCTGGGCGTGGTATTGCCATTGATAATATCCGTTCTCAATTGCAAATACAGAGAACCACTATTTCGAATAACGGTCATGTTTCTGGTGTTCATGTGACCAGTGGAGCTGGAGATGTTAACATTACTCACAGCAATATAAGCTTCAACAAAGGCGATGGAGTTAATATTACATATTATGGCGGCAACAGAAATATTTCAAAAAGTTCTATAAGTTCAAACCAAGGTTACGGATTTGCAGTTTGGCTCAACGAAACAAAGGAATTAGATCGACAGGAGTTCATTTCTTTGAATCAAACAACCACAGTTGAGTATACAGATGTGTTCAATAATTTAGAGACTGGTATCCATCACGGCAACTTTTGTGCCCCACTTTGGATCAATATAACGGGCAATCATTTCAATTCGAGCAATCTAGACGATGTATATATAGACAGTTGTTGGTTTCCCTTAAAAAATCCCAATGAGGAAGTCCTAAAACTGCAAATAGGCCACAATATGTTTGAGAATAGCAAAAGAAATTCCATTCTTTTGAGTCCTGCTTTGAATTTAATTGGAAGAATCGAATACAACCAGTTCAGATATGGATCCTATGGATCATTGTACATACGAAACCCACCATGGGATGAGTTCAATGATTTCCCAGTGAAATTAATAATTTTGAATAATTATTTTATGCGAAACAAAGGCGTTTACGTGGTTTCGTTGGGATTATCACCATATAGTAACAAAAATGTGCAGTGGCTTCTTTTTACACGAAATTTTGTGCGAGAAAACAAGATTCGAGAGCCATTTGGTCCGGCTTCTCTTGACACTGGAGAAAAAAAACTGAACCCACGTTCGCGAGTTTCGGCACCGATTGTGGTCTCATCAAGTAATGTTGACATTTTTCGTAACATAATTTCCAACCATAATTCTCAGTATGAGATCGGATCACACCTCTGTGATCAAAGTCAGATTATTAATGCAACTTATAATTGGCTTGGCTATACTGATGAATTTAAAATTTACGAAAGGCTTTTTCATCGCAACGATCGCTATAACCTTGCAAAGATCCAATATCTTCCGTATTTGTTGCACAACTCAAATCCGGGAAGTTCTACTATAATATCGATACCGACATTTGTGCATAAGTTCTTCAATGAAGGTTCTGATTTGCTTGGTGGGGAAGTTGATGGCCAAGAAATGATACCCTCTGGAACTTACCGAGTCAATAGAGACATAAATATTCGTCCAGGAGGAAAGCTTATTTTACAACCCGATGTGACATTAAAATTCGATCCAAGTGTCGGGATGATGGTTGCAGGAAAGCTTGAAGCAAGAGGTAGAAGACCAGATGATATTCTATTAACGTTAAAGAGAGAGACCCTAATGCCCCACACGACTAATGATACAGTTGATGTTAATGGAGAAGACGTGGAAGCAATAGACATGGAAACTGAGTCTATAATGAGAAAAGAAGACCTAACAGATATTCCCGTTCGATTAGTCGGTGGATCTGGGGAGTATGAGGGGCGCTTACAGATCTACCTCGACGATAGATGGGGAACTGTATGTGACTACGGTTGGAATATAATAAACGCTGCATTGGTTTGCCATCATCTTGGATACACCCTTAACCCACTAGATTGGAGACTGCATCCGTCGCAAATGCCCGGAGTTGGGACAACAGAAGATGTCATTGTATCGAACATAAGATGTACAGAACATGACGTAGACATAACCAAATGTCGTTCAGAGAGAATATCTCGCGGAGAATTCGAGAACTCATGTTCACACGATAATGACGTTGGAGTCCGTTGTCATGAAGGAGGTTGGGCAGGATTAAGATTTAGTATGTTAGCAGAACGTGCAGATCTCCAGTATTTAACTGTTGAGAGAGCTGGATTGTTCGATTACAAAACAAATTCATTTAAGCCAGCTGTTCAAATGGATTTTGCTAGACATAATTTGGAGAATGTTCGCATTGTTAACAATTTGGATGACGGCCTTGGAGTGATTTATTCTGATGTATTTGGTGGAAAATCCATAAACAATGTCAAAAACAGTGAATTCACCAATAATAAGGGTGATGGCATAAGTCTAAAGCAGCTTGGTTTGCGAGTTCATGGTTCTTTGATAAAAGATAATCTTGGCAGTGGAATTTCACATAATCCTGTTGTCTCGGCGGTCGATCAGAGAGAACTTGGTGGATGGTTCAAAATGGCACCAGACTTTAATACATTGGACATAGATTACGAACCTGTGTTTTTACCAAAACATGACTTCAATTTCGACCTGGCCACATTTCAGACTAAATACATTATAACCGAAAAACAGTCTGGGGACAGTGTAACCAGAAAAATGGCAATTCGATGTCAGCCAGGTTATGTTATGGGGATACAGCTTTTGAATCCAATCGAAAACAGATCAACTGAACGAATATCGATTCTAGACTCTCAGACAGAAAACACTCGATCAAAATTGTGGGAAGTAAAGCGTGATTTGAGTGTGTTTCCTGTTGCCAGCAGCAGCTATGGAATAATTTTGTACTACGAAAGTGGTAAGAATGCTTTAGGAGGTGCTGTGATTATGCTTTCAACATTATCGGCCCCTGTTCAGGATATACGTAACCGAGTGACTGGAGGCCCAATCCCTTCGCTGACTATTAGATCGACAAAAATCCAGAAAAATTCACGAGCCATATCGGCTTTCTACTACAATCGATACTTCGGCCAAAACGGTGAGCACTACCTACGTAAGGCCAATGAATCGATAAAAATTTCAAACTCCGAATTAAGCTCTAACGATGGTGAAGCATTCCTAGTAAAGGCACCATTCTGGGATGTTCACTCTAGCAACATTTCCGAGGTGACAATTCACATAAACAACACATTGATCTTCCAAAACGGGCTAGGCATTCGTCATGCCTCTAAGGACTTGCGTTCTTCTAATAATCTCTTTCACTATGCTTTGCAAGACAACACAATTGAGTCGAACCTTCATGGAGGTTTGGATATATCACTTCCGTACGTTTGGCAGTATAATGAAAACTTCACGCACAGCATCTTTCTAGGAAATAACACCTGGAGAAGGAATAGGGATTTCATGATTAATATCAAAGGACACTACGCCTCTGTTAACTTCACCTCAAATTTATTTCTAGACAATGATTGTCGAAAGGGATTAATTGCATTAGATGGTATGGAAAAGAAATTAAAGTTCGATTATAATCGAATGGAAAACAACAACGCTAAATTCGTCTTTGAAGTTCGAGCTGACAGCTTAAGTGAGATCATCGGAGAAGTACCGGCCATTTTTGAGTTTAACACCATAAAGGATAACCGATATGATCCGGCAGCTAGCTATCGAACTTCTATTATGCGCGCTCAAATAAGGACTTTAAAACAGGAACAGAGATCTTTACCAAAAACAGCTGTTATTCGTTTTGATGGAGTGCAGAAGGTTAAAATACACAGAAATTTAATCGTACAGAATTCCATGGATTTCGACCTGATAGCAGGTGTCAACTCAGCCAGGCTCAATAACTTTCTGTATGCAATGGAAAATTGGTGGGGGTCTGCAGATCCAGCATATATAAGATCAAGAATTTTCGATTTCGATAACTGGAACAATCACGCAGAAGTTGTATTCCAGCCATATCTCATTGAAAACTCATTTGATGCGAGCGTGTCAGTAGACTCCAGCACAAATCATGGGAAGGAATTAAATACTAACACAGATAAGATAGGGGGAAGGATATCAAGGGATTTGACATTAAAGAAACAAGCGGAACCTTACAATGTGATATCAGATATCACTGTTATGCCGGATGTTACCCTGACGATACAATTTGGAACGATTTTGGAATTTGAGCCAAATGTAGGTATCCTTGTTTTGGGCACTCTCAATGCCATTGGTTATAAGGATTCTCAAATCATTATGAGACCACGGCCATCTAAATCCCATGAGTCATATACTATGCTTAATAAAAGATCATTAGAAAACCTTGTTTCGCATGATTCGATACGTTTGTGTGCAGCAAGAAATTGCTCATCTAGGGCTCATGAAGATGAAATGTACTCTGTGCATCAGGGATTTTTGGAGTATTTCAATCATACAACTCTTCAATGGGTGCCAATTTGTGACAAAAGGTTTACTGAAAGAAATGCACAGGTGGTGTGTCGCGAGCTGGGGTATGATCCGCTGAATGTTTACTACGGGCATGACCGTCGTATTGAATTCCATACAAATTCCTTAACCCGTATTTGGTCTTGGGTTCAACCATTGGAATGCAAAGGAGATGAAAATCGACTCGAAGACTGTACTGAGAGATTGAACGGACAATTGTATGGTAGACTTCATGAATGTCACTGGAATGATGAATTTGTGTTTGTGAGCTGTTATGGAAATATAGAAACAGATGATTCTACATATTGGGGTGGAATACGATTCGCAAATTCAGACTTTGAACAAAATCTATACGAAAATCGAGTTCATGACATCAGGACTCATGGATTGATGTCGGCAAAGGAAAGTCAATTAGAGTACGTGCGTATAGAACATGCTGGAATTTTGCATAATGAGAAATCATCTGCCATACAGGCAATCTTCAAGAATCCATCGATTAATTCAGTAACTATTCTTAATTCGGCTCATCATGGCATAAATCTAATATCACCTAGTGGATCTGTAAACTTAAATTTTATTCACATTAACAATACATTCGGTAACGGGTTGAATATAATTTCATTGACTGGCGAGGGACGAGAAAGTGATCTTTCCAGTTTTTTTCCTCTAAAATCGTTAGATCTTTCCTACCATCTTTATTCCCTTGTCGACATCTGCGATCCTAATAAGGTGATAACTGTAGAGGAACGGATTCTGTTGTACTACAAGTATGACAATAATCCTGTCAACTGTGTTAAAATCTTTAACGCTGTTTATAGAGCAAAACCTGTAGGATTTCGTTTATTACAGTCGAACTTGTTTAATCATTCCAAGGAGTATGGCAGACCCGACACGATTCAGTTGTACGATGGCGACATTTATAATATTTCATCGATATTCCTTGGGCAGATTAAAGCAGATTCATCAAATCAAAATTCGTTTTTCAAGACTACTGGGCCAACGTTAAGTATTCGTCTCATTGCAAGTGGTGCCCCAGAAACGCATGGATTCATAGCTGAGGTGGTCACTGTGCCGATTTCAGCTATTGGACTAAGTAAGTCTTAATTTAGTGATGTTTTAAGTGATTTTTTATGTTATTTTTTTAGATCGAGATGCACAACATAATTTAACATATTCTCAAATAAGTGGTACAACGAAGTCTGCAGTTACATATGCATCTGCTGGAGAGGTGTCACCTACGTTTACACTTGCGTCAAATAAATTCAAAAATAACTGCCGACAATTATATGGAAACTTTTCCACTTGTGAGACTGCCCTCAGAGTTGACGTACAAAATATGCAGTCATTTTTCTTTACGGTAAGACACATCCTCTATTAAATATGGGCACTTTTTCTATTTTTATTGTGTTTTCATGATTTTTCAGAACAATTTGGTTGAAGGAAATCAAGGAGGTTTATACATTCGAGCAGACTCTCGCGGAACAGCAACTTCTCTTAAGGGTTTTATTCAACATAATCTCTTTGTTCGAAATCATAATCGACCTACACTTCATATTGAAGCCAGACAGTCTTCACCATACCAAGAAGTTATACTTTATAGGAATTACATTGCCCAAAATGATGCCTGTTATCATGACGTTATTCGTTTGAAACAAGTCATCTCAAACTTTACATACAACTACGTGCATAGCAATACTGGCAGTAGAATTATGGAAGTATCAGGATTTAACAAAGTTCGTCTGCCCATCTATCAAACAACAGCTCACAATGGATTTTATGAGTATGAAAATTCGTCAATGAAAAGTGTTTAGATTTTAAAACTACATATATGTATTTTGTTTTCTTTTTTTAGAAACGTTGCTACCAGCTATCAGGGACGAGCTACTATTGTAGCTGGTACTGCTGGCCAGCAGTATGTCGACAATATATTCCAAAACTTTGAGAATGACTACGAAATGATAACAGTTAATAATTCAAAGTATGTTTATGTTTTCAACCTTTACTTCTTGTTAATTCAACTTATTGTCTTTGTAAAACTGATAGTTTTTATTCTTTACTATTTTCTATCTTTCCATTGCATGTCTTCTTTAACCGTTATTATTAAATCGTTTAAAAAAATAATACAACAGCTATGATATGCAGTATTGGAACAGGTACAGTATTAAACTACATACCTATACTAAGATAATATAAATGTAGGTAGACTCAGGTAAACAGAAACAATATAACTTTCTTTGACTTTACGAAAACTTTAACGCACGGTTCACAATTAGTTTGAAGACTTGTAACCCACCTGTGCGTCAAAAGCACATTGTGGACTTACCACCATGTACCAAAATATGTAATGCATTCTCTCCTTTTCCAATATGTGTCATGAGTACATCATCTTTTTTAGGGCATGTCACTGGGCACATATTACTTTGATACATTTGGCTTTCGTGCATTTTTTTTGAGCGCTTCTTTTACGGTTTTCTATACAGTATATGAATCTTCAGACTTTCTTAAATTTGATCGGATCGATAAAATTTAATCGCCAATTAAGGATCATCATGAGCTCTAAGACACCTTTATGTTTTCAGGAAATGTTATACAGAATTCTTCATATTTACTGACACTTCGTTAATTTCTTTTTTGATCTCAAAAATTTAACTGTAGAAGTTGAATCAACAAACCCTAACTAAATATGTATTTCTTTAAATTTTTGTTGTTTAGCACTATTGAGCTGTGGAAATCAAAAGTAGATGCAAGACACAATTACTGGAGCTTTAATGAATCGATCTCGGTGGAATCTCGTATTCGTGATAAATCAGGTTTATTTAGCACACAATTATTTTTCAATCAAAATGTTTGCAATTTCAATTCTTTGAAATAGACGATCCATATTTGCTCGAAGTAGATGCAATTCCATTCCAAATGAACAATCAGACAATACTCGATGGAAAATGTCCACCAGGATGGACTCAAGTGGTGGATACATGCTTTATATACATTGGTGCACCGATGCCATTCCGGGAGGCGAGGGATTTTTGTCGTTCAGATAATGCATCAATGCCATTTATTCGCACTGATAGTGCTACTTTGTGGTCTTATCTGCAGAGCCAAATGCAGCATTTAAAGTATATTTTTCGTTTTAATAATAATACGAGTCATTTAAAAAATAATATTTCTTTCATATAGATATCCTGAAAAAGTTTGGATCCAAGACTACAATCACATTGACAAGTGTACAAGTTTTATATTCCGAGACATAGAAGTAGAAGAATGTAATCTAGAATTAGGATTCATTTGTGAAATAGACCCAAAGGTATTTCTTAAGAATTTGTGACATGTTATATCAACTTTCGAATTAATCATTTTCAGGTTGTTATTGATCCATTATCTTGGAGAGCTGATGTATTCGCAATAAGCATTATCTCAGCATTTATTTTAGCTATTATACTACTGATCCTAATGGCAATTTGTTGGTATGCCAAATCAAAACATAGACATGTTCAACGATTGCAGAGAAGAAACAGTATTCGACAGAGCTTAAGGAGCTTAAACGGTATTGACCCTCAAGGGTCTTTACGGCGACGCAATTTTGTATGAGTTTTTTGTTTTTATTTTTTCTAAATTAATTTTTTTTTTTGTTATTTTAATTAATTTTATTTTAAAATGCAAAATTAGAATGTTTCATCATCAACGGCAACACTAACAAGGAACTTAGCTCAAGATTATAAGAAAATGGAATCAAATGGATCAATTGATTCAATGGACAAAAGCGTATTAAGTTCCACAGCTAGTTTTGACACATACGAAGGACCAAGCGTTAGTGGAAAAGAATTTTTTAACCAATCTAGTGAAACTCGTAAAATGCAACCTCATGCTAAGTATGGAGAGTATGCAAATCAAAGCTCTTTAAAAGCTGTGCATGCTCCCGGCCATGGGAATGAGCCAAGGGTGGCTACAATTGGTGCGTCAAGAGGTACGAACAAGGCGATTTATGCTCCAAACCCGGAACGTTTTGAGCTATCATATCGTAATGAAGGCTACAGAGATAATTCTACATTTGCAAGCACAAGAAACAACTCCATAAATGCTAGTTTAACTGAAGACTCACCCATTATTCATCTAACAGACACACCTGATATTGATGATGTAGGATCAGATTACTATGGAAATGCTAGTACTTTGCCTTTGAGAACACACAATGAGAACTTGGCTTTCTTGAATGAACTCAAACATACCCTTCCCGAGTATAAACCAGGAGAAAAAGAACAAAGTCATAGTAGCTTCATGCCGTACTCTTCGAATCAGTCACAATCGAGTACATTACCTTATGAGGAGAAAATAGATAACTTCAATTTTACCCCAGTCGAAAATAATTCTAGAAAAGACTTCCAAGACCTAGTCAGAGAAAATGCTCACGAAAACCCAGGCGATATCAGACGACCAGACTCATATTATACTGCAGTTCGGAGTAGCAAGGCACCGCCACAATTCACTCAGCCGACCCTTCATTCACATAGAGAGGCGAATAAGCGCCCAAAGACTGTTTACCAAACTGCCGACCAGGAGCCACGCTCTAGTTCCTATATGCGATCCAAATCGGAGGCATTGCTCGAAACAAACTTTGATGAGGACGGATCGAGCAGTCCTATAAACCCCCTTCAGCCAGAAAGCCGCAGCTACAGTCAGCCACTGGAAACTGCTATGTAGTTTTTAAGTACGAAATAGTTTTTATATTAGTTTTTTTTTTTTTTATTTTTTGTAAATAGACAATCGAACGAAATTTTTGCGAAGCGAAAATAATTAAGTATTACGAATGTTTAGATGTAATGCCAAGTTTTTGACACAATTTTTAAATCATTTTTTTTTATAACATAAATTTAAATAATGTTTACAAAATGCTTAAATTTAATAAATGCAATTCGAAATTGTTAATCTTATGTCTTGATGTTTCATACAAAGAAAGATGTTAAACGAAAAGCTATGTCTTTATAGATAAATAACAGATTTTTGAGAATTATTGAGAATTATTGCGAAAGATTTCAAAGTTTGTGTAAGTAATTATATCAAATTATTAAACAAAATAAAATGTTTTTAGCTCAGAAAAACAAACAATAACACAATTTTGAAATAATCGTGTCAATATGAATATGTCTGTCGGTGAGTTAAAAATATGAACCCAGGCAGAACCACGTTAGCTGAGTTATAATAATTCTTCACTGAAAACTGCTTTTGAGTTAACTCTGGTTTAATTTATTCAAGGGATTAACTAATCCTAAAATTTCTTATTGTCTGGATTTAAATAGAGATAATCCTATGCGTAAATTTGATTCAAGTTAAGTCAGAAGCAGTTTTCAGTGTAAGATTGGATTTTACTTACAGTTGTCGAAAATCTATCGAAAGATCTAAATCGAATAAAGTACATGTTTTAAGAGTTGACCCGGGTTCTAATCCATGATGATCTCGCAATGAAAAACTGGGTCAAAGTAAGCTAATGGTCCAGGCAACTTTGTTAACAGAAGCAAACTGGCTATTAAACCAGCAATCAGTTTGAATTTCCAATGCATCGTGCGATTTTTGGAACACTCAATTAAACAAATCAGTCAAATTTTAGAAAAGGCATTTTGTTCCTGATCTTATAACTACTGTTCCGGTAAACCGAAATCAAAATATACTTAAATTATTTTCAGGAAAATCTATTCCCACAATTTAAATGTTTTCATATTTCTTAACATTAATAGAATTTTAGAATATACGTATATATGTATAATCAGCACTTAAAAGATGCATATGATTTCCTCCATTCAATATGGGCCCAAATTCAATTTTTAGAAATTAGTTAGAAAATGACAGAAAACAACGAATTCATTAAAAATAATTACAAAAATAAAAATATTTTTACATCGATTGAACGAAAAGTAAAAAGATAACCACAAGTTTGAAACTGTTAAAATTTTGGGCGATATTTCTAAATTTAATGGAGTTTGTCACATTGTCTATGCGACCAAAAAGACGCCAATGTCAACAGTATTTTTTAAAATTCAAAATCGTTTCGGACTTTTTTTTATTCTTAAAACTGTTAATAAGTCCAAAAATTAGTTTTGGACTTAATTGCATTGGAGTAATATCGATGGCCCCATGCAAAACTATACTAAGTGCAAATATGCTATTTTTCAGGAGAGAGGTTCAAGTTTTAAATAACTCAAAACTGTACTAAATGGACTTAGTATATGTATTGCATGGGACCATCTAATGTTTAATAAATTCATATTTTACTAAACTAAAGTTTAGGTTTAAATAAATCAATGATCAATATTTTCAAAAATTGGTCAAACTAAATGTGTTCATCAATCTCAGAAAATGTATTAAAACTCACTTTTAGCTAACCAACAGTTTAAAAATGGTTATGAATACGGCCCATTTACGGACTTTATTTCAGGCACCTTTCAAACTGTGTTGTTTCAGTAAAACTATTCACAAGATTTTTGTTTGGGCAACACTTTTCCTATTTTGACGTTATTTATAAGATAACAATTTGTTCAGAGTTTTTGGACGATATTTCCCAACCGATATTGAGTACATAATATACATTATACATACGTCATGTGCACCGTAAAATGGAATCAATCATATTAGAATCAAACTATCAAAGGCCAATCTTTTTGCATTCTTCTTGCAACAGAGATGGCGCACTATGTGGCAGTATGGAAAGGGCTTTCATCATAGTGGCACTCTCTCTATTTCGATAGTGTTTTAACGCATGTCTATTTAGTTAACTCAGAGCACTCTCACGAATTTCTATGGGGATCTAAATTGACTAGAAACGATCTTTATTTCGACTTGAACGAAATAAAGACACCAGTCATTTGTTAATAAAGTTTCAGTACATTACAGTACATTTATAAATCAAGAAACATTACTGCCAAACAAAATAATTTTGACAGCTGAAGTGCAATTAAAAAAAAATATATCAATTGCAATTATATGTATATATATGCTTTATTGTTTTTAAAATGAAACTATTACAGCTTTGTTAAATTAATAACTTACTTCAATTCAACTTGATCAGCATTTTTTACGAGAAACTTGTTTCAAACTTGTTTCGCGTATGTAAGGGATAAAATTTATAGTTTTAAAACAGTTGTTTCTTTTCTAAGGAATATTACGAAGCTGAAGCGAAACGAAAATTTCCATACAAAAATTAAAACAACGAAATCATAAAGGCAAAAATTCGTTCTCATTTTTGTTCTGTAGTATGCTGTTCAACGAGTGAAATTAATTGTTGCAGCAGATTATTTGGAGAAGTCTCCACTTTTTTTCGCATTGGTCATTAATCGTATGCGGAAAAGTAGCATTCGAGTTTTACCTATTTGTATTTTAAGGTGCGTTCCTTTACTTTGAGAAACTCTGTGAATTTCTGTCCAAAACTGCATATTTTATATTTTTTCATCTGAACTTTGACAGACTTTTTTGTAGAAATTCACATAAATGTACAGAGTTTCAACTTAAAGGAACACACCTTTTATTAATTGTTGTTTCTTTAACAGCATAGGTTTATGTGATTTTTATTTTTTTTTCAATTGGGCTTTTCCAAAAACTATCTTTGTCTTTTCTTTTTCTAATTTTGACAGTTCAAAACAACAAAAACAAAACATGTGATATCGAACTTGGAGAAATGTAAACAAATGCTCTTTTCAGTGCAATGTGGATTTTTAATATTTTCTGTGATTTTTTATATAAATAAGCTTCATAAGTTATTGAAATTGATTTTTTGTTAAATTGGCGTTATAACCATCGTTTTATACGTTTTTATTGGAAAACGAACAAGCATTATATTGTAAAAATATTTGGCGTTTGTTTACCTTTCTCCAAGTTCAGAACAGCTGTTTCCTATTTTTTTTTTTGCTTGTTTGAAAATGACGGCTGGTGGAAAAGCCCAATTGCTGACATAATTTCTTTACGTAGTCATTTTGTATCTTTTCGCTATCGATTTGGAGACCACAAAAATATTTCCTTTCGCTTCAGCTGCGTACTAGGTTTAAGATTTGTCTCACAGTAAAAAAAAGGGTTGATTATAATATTTTTGCATCTTTTTTTATTTGTTATAAGTTTTTTTGTTAAATGCTCGTTTATTAAAACAAATAATTAAAAAAAAAATTTACTTTCAATAGAAAGTTTCTTACACCCTGTTTATATCAAAATAAGCTTTATTGAAGCTCTTCAAACTATTTAAAAGCACACTTGCTGCAAACACCTACCTACTCAATTTATTACTGCGCATGGCACATCGTGTGTACGCTAGTAAAAATACATGTGTATAGGTGCAGCACTCTCACCCACTACCAGCTATAAACATCTACATCTTAATTCCAAACCCCACGACCCCGCGGTTTAATGTGATAGATACATGTGAGCTTTTTGACAGCGCCGTACGAGTGAACAAGTTACCACCACCAAATTACTCGCTGCTACACACATATTAAGTCACGTTTACAACAACCAACGTCAAGAGTTGTATTTCTGTTGTACGCGTAGTAAAATGTCAACTTTTCGAGCCGATTCACAGTGTATCCATGAGTTGCATGCCAAATCGTGAAACCAAGCCAAAGCCACTGCCATCAGTCAACTTTTTGTGGTGGTGAATGAAAGTCTTTTATCTGCAAGAACGGTCCAGTGATCGAATCGTTGTTAATCGTCGTCGAGAGGGTTACGGGCTTACGGCTACTACCACCCACCACCACCACTAACACGGAAATATTCGACCAACTACCCCTTCTCCCGCACTATTCTCTCGCAAAAATCAATGCGTGTGAATTGATGTTCCAGGTGACCACTAGCTAGCTAGTTCTTGATTCCTGGGACGACAAAAAGATTCTCCAAAGGCCCACAACTATTAGAATAATAATTCTGCTCCCATACTGGGACTTTATTGATTTTGTTCCATCGTGCAATGGCTTCCAACAAACCGACATAGATACACTGTTTAGTGCAACTGCCATGTGTGCATGTGTACCTATAGATTCATATGTTTTGAAGTAGAGAGTGGAATGGTTGCTTTTGGTTTTGTCTAGATCTAGAAGAAGTTTCTTTCATTTTGTTTGTTCTTTTTTTTCGGGAGGAAGTGGATTAGTGCTGTTCCTCTAAAATCAGTATCTCGATCGAAATAGACTCGCAAGTCCTCTAACCTGTTATATTTGTTCTTTTGTGTGTTGACACGTCAAAGTGTTACATCGACTTTATTTGGTTCGTTTTCGTCGTTAACGTTCGTACCGTTGTTGTCTTGGTTGCTTTTTTTTGCAAGCAGCGTATAGTGGTCACGATTTTCGATTTGTGCTGCACATATGCGCAGGCCTGAATTCAAATTTATTTCGATTTATATATGCTTTTTTGAGATGTGTAGTGAGACAACAGACACTTAAGTTCGACATCTCTAGCTAAAGTATCTGAAGGCAGGAGATGCACACACCACCGTTATTGCAATAAATCCATCGCATCGCAGAGGTAAGCGCATCCAAGAGTATCTTTAGAGATAAAGTTTATTTTTCTTTATTTAGTGTGATAATCTTCTACCAAATTATACATAGATAGTCGTGTCTTTGTTTGTAAATTATGTAATATATGCATTATTATGAGAGTGTGTGGTGTAGGTGTTGAAATTTCTGAATTTGTCGCGTACTCGTTGAAAAATTTAAGCGTAAACGAAGAAAGTTTTCCTGATAGAGTGCAAAAAGGCAACAATAAATACTATACACATTATACACATACTCAACGAGTTGCAGTGAGTAAGTATAGTATGGTGTGTGGGTTTTGCAATTTTATTTCCATCATAAGAGAATAACAAAGAGAGAGAAAGCATTATTTTTCTTGGAGTGTTTGAGGTCTTTTAAGAAAATAAATTCCATTAACAAACTCAAAAATTTCCTTGTTTTTTTTTTAGAAACATTTTAATTTTCTTCATTAAATATGATTGAAGACTAAATAATTACTATATTTTTTGAAATGCTATCACAATGTCAGAATCTGTAGTAAAACCAGAGAATATTCCTTCAAAACATTTTATTGTATCGAACAATGATGGAATGATGAGTTAAAGATTCTTCCATGCTAATTTTTTATGAGATTGACAGCAGCTTTGAAATATTTTTATAAAATTTATGTTTATTTCCACGTGATTCACTTAAAAAAAAATTAATAAATTTTGCGATGTAAACTTAGGGCCAGTTTGTTCTCAAAGGGCTAAATTTACAACATGACTTTAACAAGTTCTAATTAAGTGGCTTTTATCCATCTTAGGGCCAGTTTGCTCACAGTGGGTTAAATCTGAACAATAACTTTCACAAGCTTCTAACTAAATGGCGCTAATCAACCAAAATCGGCTGATTAGCGATTTCCATGATTAACAACTTAAATTATGGATTCCTTGAAACAAAAATTGATTACCATGCGCATTCGATGATTTACCAGTTGCAATAATCGTTTATTAAAGATGATAAGCTGTGAACAATTTGACCCTTAGAAGGCTTCTGTAAAGTCAGGAAAAAGAAACAATTTAAAAAAAAAACTAAGCTGCAAAAAAATTGGTTAGTCTACTACTTTTTAACCGAAAGTTGGAATTTTGGCATTGATAGTAAAATATGAAGAGGATGTTCACCGAGAAGATGAAGGTACAACTGTATTGAAAATAGTTTAAAATAAATGCTTGAAATAGATAAATCCTTGGTTAGGAGTTGTTTGCTAAGAAAATCTTAAATTAAAAATTTTAATACCCCAATTTTTTTGCCGAGCGTAGGTTCGATTGCAAATTGGCAATGCCAATACTTCACGGCTGCTCAACATTCACGTTTTAATAATTGTTATGTGACCAAACAAAGTAAGACAAATGGCAAAATTAAATTTGGCGGCATTTTAACTCAATTAGGGATTATTAGAAAGCACTTAATTTAATTGTTTTTAATCATAAAATAAATTTTAAAATATTCAAAGATTGTAGATAGAGTTCAACATTTTAATCGAGCAAAATATCTTTTATTATTTATTTATTTAACTTAGCTATCGCTGTATAATAAGATTTCTCTCGTTCATAATAGGTACAGGTTTTAAAATAGTCTGTTAAGAGCATTCAAAGTTAATTCATGAGAGAACAATAAAATCATAGGCTTAACAAAAAAATACTTTGAAATCTTGAAAAGGTAAACATTTTTACGTACTTTTAAAATTAAATTTCACCACAACATGGACATCTAACTGCACTGGTTAATATAAGTACATACTAAACAATACACACACGTACATGTCTGATGATAACTTTGTGGTATCTCGTTGTTTAATTATACCAACAAAAAAAA
This sequence comes from Epistrophe grossulariae, assembly GCA_929447395.1. Taxonomy (NCBI): domain Eukaryota; kingdom Metazoa; phylum Arthropoda; class Insecta; order Diptera; family Syrphidae; genus Epistrophe; species Epistrophe grossulariae. Next base: position 2,899,756 of record OV839566.1, read on the forward strand.
AAACCTACGTGAGTTACGGCATTCAGCAGCTGGGTATTAGCTTTTCAGCTTTTCCAAACACGTAAACGGTGACACTATGAGCTTTATAGCAGCGGCAAAGGGACATTCATTGTATTTGTGAGAATTAAGAGAGAGGCAAAATGAAGGAAGAGAACAGCTTAATGCAAGTTAGATTTAAATTATACTATACAATGGGACACAACCAAAATTTAGATATTGTATCTTTTCGGTTTTTCGTCGATAAACCAGTATGGACTGGCACGGACAAGAAAATATTTAACTTAAATCATTGATTTAATTAGTTTTGTTTGGTTGTTTTTTTTGTTATTCTGATTAAAGATTGTGATAGAAAGATTACCAAAATAATGATATACACATTCCTTTTTCTAATATTATCGGCGCACAAAAACATAGAGGCTCGCCCTCACTTTTTCTATGGATAATGTTCAAAATTTGCGCATTTCAATATTTCGTTTTCGTGCTATGATTTATGAGTATTTAAAATGCATGTAGAGACAAGACCAACTACCACCAAGACAAGTGCAATTCGTATGGCAAGAGATAGACGTCCATCTACAATCAGTTTTTGTAACGCCGTCGAGCCGGTAGAGGTAGACAAATCAACTAAATTTATTTATCCAGTCTGGGTTTATTACACAATTTGTTAAATGCCAATTATTTGAGAATTAGTTAGCCAGCTTAATGATGGATATCCAAAAAATGTTGAGAAAACTCAAAGGGTTCGTTAGAAACGTTTGAATAAAGAATTAAAAATTTGCGGTGCGTGGGAGACATGCTTACTCTACCTATAGTCAACGAGAAAACCTCCAAAAGTGATTAATTGTTAAAATCGATATTGTGAACCTATGTGTTGTACAACGTACACCCGGAAGGTGCTGCTATACGAAAGAGGTTGGAACAACGACGAGGGGTATAGACCCCGCAACTCTGCCGCGGATAGAGTTTTTTTTCTCGTAGACGAAGAATATTTTATTTTCGTCTGCCGAAGTTGTGCCGGCGAATATGATAAAATATATCACGCACAAGTTGCGAACACAGTCGATTAACGATAACCTTAGCAATTCTTGTAATTTTACCAAAAAGGTGAGCAATTGAATTTTCATGCTATAATTAAAAAAAAAAATAGGTAGGTACGCCGCCCACAAAATAGTTGAAGGTCATGAAATATGGCTTCCATAAAACGATGGTGGTTTTTCATCATAGTGCCTCTCTAATGGAAGGTAGAAAAAGTAGCATTTTCAGGATGCAGGCGCAGATTTTACACGACTCGTATTCACATGCACATAGACAGCAGGAGCACTTTACTCTGAATTAAAATTGTCTATGTGCATGAAACATACATGTGCGGCAGCGGTAGTTTATTGCCTCCTCGATTGCTGCACACAAGCGCTGCTTTTGCAACCAAAATCACATACAAAATACGACGACAAACAGTACATTTTCATTTTATACCTATACCTTTGTCTATAGCTTTTGATAACTGCTTTCAGAGTGACGTACACGATTCCGGAACCGAATCCGATGGTGATATAGATGCTGAGAGAGTCCACTCAGAGCCCGAAATGGAAACAAGTTAGTTACAAAATTTAACGAAACTTCAATTTTAAAAATATTTTTACGATTTAACATATTTTTGTACGATTTGTTAAAGGCATGAGCTCCCGCCTAGACGCTACTTCCCCAACTGATACCGCTTGCTCCTTAGACTCCCCTGCCATGATGTGTCAGTCCCACCTGTTATATGATCAACACAGCTCAGAAGAAGAGCTTGAGGTAATAAATGGACCGTCTTCTTTAGCAGCTGCAGAAGCGGCAGCCAGTATTCTAGTAGTACGTGGAACTGCTTCTTCACTCATATCGGAAAGAGGTTCATCGTCTTTAGAGCCAGATGAACTTTTTGGTGAGGCTGCTTCGACATCGAAACGTTCCAGCTCGACAATGATAGAAAATAGAAAACGATCATTGGCTCACAGTTCAGATGATGAGGTACGTATTTTATTAAACAACGTTTAACGATAAACTCGTTAGGTAATTTTGTTGACAGCTAGTTAAACTTTAAAGATTTATAAGTTTCGTTTATGTAGTTTCCAAAAAAAAAAAACAATTTCACAATAGAAATGCTTAGAATTAAAAAAAAATTATTTATTTTTCATTATTTTTAATGTCTCAAAATTTTCGGTAGGTCAGTTAATAGTACATACATATCAATTATATGTTTACTAATTTGCATCTAAAGAAACAAGATAAGGAATCAAAAGTTTTACTATCCAATTTGGATCAGATCATCATAGTGAAACAAACATGATCACATTGGCAAAAGTGTTATATATTCATCATTTTTTTTCTTACGTTTCTTCTTAACACTGCTAACAAAATGCATGTAATAAGTCTGTTTCTTTACTTCTGAAATCTCCCACTTTCTACCCATTTTAGCCAAAAGTTCTGCCAAAGTCCATATAAAAAAATGGAAACTGTACTACTAGAATTCGTCAAAATTGGCAGTTTTGGGAAGTAAAGAAATAGATATTATGTTTACAACTTTTCCTTAAACCAAAATGAAACTGGATTTAATTTAATGAAAGGTTCTCAGAAGAGTTATTTTTGTCAGTTCCCCTGTTTTCACGGATATTTATATTTTCTTCTATGAGTGAAACCCAAATGTAAAATTATTAGTAGGTAGATAATAGATACCATTTTAACTTTTTTTTATTGAAGTGATTTATTTCTAGTATTTCACTTCCACAATGATCTAGTCTTATCGGCATACAAAAAACACAAAATATTGAATTTGGCTATAGCAACATTTATATACTTTTTTAAACGTATTCCTATAAAAATGAATCAAAAGCCTAGCTCCTTTACTTTGAAACTCTGTGCATTTCTGTGAATTTCTACACCAAAGTCTGTCAAAGTTCATATAAAAAAAAATAAATAAAATGACGTAGAAATTTACACAAATGTACAGAGTTTTAAAGTAAAGGAACATACCTAATATGTATAAGAGAATTATTGCAACATATCAATCGTTAATTTGTCATTTCACTTACGAAGCAAAAAACTTTTTTTTCGTTCAGCAATATTTTAACTTTTTAAAAATATATACGGTGGTATGTATTTATAAACGTTGTCTAACATGTTATAGATAAACATTTTTAGCTGATGTTAAACAGTTATCTAACTTAGACAACGGACTCGGTTGTCTAAACCTTGGGTACTGTAACATTTTATTTAATCAAATAAAGTATATTTCCAATTATTTCGGAATATGAGGACGATGTCTTACTAGTCAAAAATCTAATAAATATGTCTATTGCCTGATAGCTTATAATGAATATCTTTGAAAGCTAAGGAGTCGAGTAATTCTTTTTCTAAATTTGCAACCATTATGCTGATTTAAAAAAAAATTTTGTACACAACTTAGCTTTCAACTCAATTGAAATAAATTGAGTCTTACAACTAACATAACATTACAAACTGACAGTTATTTTGCAAAAAATTCAAAAATTTTTATTTACAGCTAAAAAATATGTTAGAACCGATCTCAACACCAGTTAACTTCCGGACCTCGCCTCCTTTGGAAGCGTTAAAACCGAATCGAAGCCATATGTTCCGTTCCGCAACTCCGCTTATCCTGACTGAGGCGAGTCGTGGAATTGAGAACATTAAAATTTCTTGTGATAGTACTAGTAGTGACCAAAACGGCAGCGGTGATGGAAGCAGCAGCAGCAACAGTGGCAATGGTGAGCAATCTTCTGCCAGTACCAGTAATCAAAGTAGCTGTATTGCTGCATTAAAATCAAGCTGCAGCAGCCATCATATCCACCAACCTCAGCCAAAATATCAATTTCATTACAACAGTAGTAGAAGCAGTCCAGCATCAACAACAGGACTAGAATTGGATGTGCGTTCAGTAAGCCCGCCGGCGAAACTTTTTCATTGTGCAATATCCCCACGTCGGCGACCAATGCGAGCCCATCACGCACCACAAAGACTACAGCGTCCTCATAGACCATGTTTAGATTTTGATAAAATGCAACAGGTAATTTTATTTCATTATTTTCTTTGTATGTATTTTACTTTCGTATTTTGAAATACTCTGTTAGAATGATTGGTACGTTTTACGTTTATGTAAAAAGAAAACTATTTAAAGAAAAAGCCATAGTTTGGTTACACATTTTTTTTTTTACTTTTATCATCAAAAAAATATTATATTACAAATTGTAAAAGAAATGCACTTGACTGAACTGCAGGTTACTTTCTTAAGCCGCAAATGGTCAAAGTATCAACAGTTTTGTTCTTACATGCAGTTTCGTTGCTGATTAGCGGCAAGGGTCGTACTATTTTATACAAAATGATGCATTTCATAACAGTGCATGAATCCTCTATTCTATTTATGAAAACTACGGAAAACAGATAAAATTCACTATAAAATCATTTGGTCAACTTACTTTGATTTTTACTTATTTTATAAAACTTCTACTTTAGAAAAAGAAATAGATGCCCAGTTAAGCTAGATTTTAGACTTTTAAGAATTGTCGGGGCTTTTAATTATTTACTGTTGACATTAAAAAATACGTAGGCATAAAATAAGATTTCTCAATGTTTTACTTGAATAGTTATATTAGAATCTTACATACTGAATAACTTTTTTGTTACTGAACAAAATTTATGAGTTCTACTAAATTTATTTTATTATTAAGTTTCTTACCTAGTTCTTAAATAACAGAGGATAAATTCATTGAACAAATTACACAAATTAATGTTTGTTCAATGAGTCTTAGATAGTTGACAATCTGTTTTCTAGAGGATTAAATTGATACTATGTAAACTTTATATATGTTTGAATTTTGACTTTAATTAATTGGTAAACAATTTTACAAAATATTTTAACTTTAAAGTATATACAGGATAATAAAATCAAATTTTAAGTGGAATAGTAACTTCACAAAACAAAAGAGAAAAAAAATGTAACTAAAATTTAATTCTCAGACTTCAAACTTTAAAATTTTTATGGGTGCCTAAAATATGTATATTGTCAAACAAATGAAAATATAAATCAGTTTCTATTGCAGTTATTGGCTTTCAATAATTAATTGATATCACTACATTTATGTTCCCTGTAATGGTAGAAGTGTCAAAGCTATTTTTTTCCCTTTTATTGATATTTTAAAATTCCAATATTTAAATTAAATTATTCTACATTACTTCCACCCGGTTTGGACGGGCCAGTAAAACTATAAGGTTTTGTATCATTGCGTTTTTTTATGAATGTACAAAGTATTTATTGACACGTTATGACAGAATTATTTTATTTTTTAAATATTTCAATAGAAAAACCAAAATTATGAAAACTATTAACACAAAACAAAAAAAATATTAATATAACAAACTAGCAGGATAACTGGCAAGCAACTCGCACGCCAATAAAATATTATGCTTTTAATGCTACTAGTCGAGCCTCAAGTGAAGAGATACTTTAACAAACATAAATCCTACTAGATTTACTCGCCTGTCTTAACTAGAGGTTAGTTTGCCTATCATAAGGGAACATTTTCTGAAACGAATCAAAATTATTTGAAGTCTGCATAAAGTTTAAAGTTCAACATAGTATCTCAAAAAAGGTTAACCTTTTTTATTGTGACCTATAAGATATTTGGTTTCGTTCGACAAAACAAGTGTCAGTGCCTTCTTGATTTTCCGAAAATTCAATAAATGTACTACCCCATTGTGTATAATGTTCTTTTTTGTCCCTTGAAAAATGTCTTACTGCAGAAGTTTAAGTAATCAATTGTTAAACAGATCCATTTCCAATTGTTGAATATTTGCTGAAAATAAAAATAAAAAGGTTATTTTAGTGATATGAATTTATATTAGTCAAGTTTTTATAATGGTTATATTTTAATACCGCCATTAATTGAAAATTAATGTAACAATATTTTCTAAAAGAATTCAAAGCATGTAAGTCACAACTATGCATGCATCTTAAATGTACATAATAATGTACATACTTTATAAAGAATTTCGCGAAAGTTAATTGCTTTTTTTTTTATACAAACTCATGTGTCTTAAATAACAGACCCTAACTGACTCAACTACAATATTTACTAGTCAAATTAAATGAGGATTATGATTGATATGTTTCCTAGAAAAAAATATTTTTGGTTGTTGAATTAGTTGTTTTTTTTTTTTCTTTTTCAATGTATAGTTTTTTAATTTAACACATTTGAATTGCATACCTTTTTTCTACGAAAAATAATGTAAATGTTTAATATTTTGTTTAGTTCATTGACTTGATTTATGATTATAGAAAAACTTAAAAAAAACAAATATATTTTAACAATATTTTAACTACTTCAAGATTTTTGAATTAAGATTTGTTTTTGTATCCATTTTATTAAATTTAAGCAAAGTGACTCAACAACCAATGAACCTCCAACGTGTAAGAGCGTATTTCCAATAGTATGACCATTTTGTAGGAATTATCGTATAGTAGCCACTACTGTGATAAAATTACTGCAAACGACATGAATTGAAAGTATTATTAAATTGTCTTTTTTCCAAAAAAGGACTAATACTAAAATTTGCTTCTTTTCTTTTTTGTATTTTCAGCTCCAGGACCGATCGGTGTCCTCGTGGCGGCACAATAGCGAACATACAGGTGAATTGTCTGTTTTCTGTTGGTGATGAGATCAAAAACACTTATTGCTCCTCCACTTCCCAATTAAAAAAAATTATGGGCTTGAAAACAAAACATTTGGCCATCTAAACCGACATTAAAGCCACTCCCGATTACGAACCCATCAGACCAGTGTTTGCGGTCCTCGTCGAAGTTATATTGGACTTTTGCAAATTTAATTTGTGGCTCGCGTTTCCATGGATGCGGAGATTAAGTCGAATTTGTCAGTTCTGTCTTTAAATAAATATATATAACGAAGTTGATTTGTTTCCCACGGAAATGGCAACGATGATGTATTACAATTATTAAGAATAACTTACTTTTATGTATATGCATTGACATTATTGTTAAAAAAAGTATATTTTATATTTTTGTTTCGTTTTCTTATTTTTACTTTGTCCTCTTCCACTTTTCATAATCCAAATTAAAATTTATAAAACAAAATACAAAATAACCGCCAATTTATCTTCGACGACAGTATACAGTTTCAGCAAAACAACGTTTCAATAATATCGAAAACTATATTTATAAACAAAACAAACAGGAAATCAACACAACACAACAAAACAAAAAAAAAAACATAAAAATAAAAATAAAAACAAAAAACAATTCTCAATGAATAAAAAAGAAAAAAAAAATTTAATAAGCAAAATCATATTCAATTATATATATATTTTAACAACCAATTTAGTGTATAAAAATCTCAACAACAATATTTAAGTTGCAATATGTATGAATGTAGGAATTATGTTTCTAACAAGATGACACAATCACCCAAGTCCTCATCCTTATCCCTGGATGTGGACTGGATGAGTTCGTTAACACATACAAACTTAAGTAATTATAAGTTATTCAAAAAAATAGAACTATATTCTATAAAGCAAAAAACAAAAACAATACAAATTAAACAAAATATTAAATTAAAAAAAATTAATGAAAAAAAAAATGCATTAACCAAAACCAAAAGTACTAAACAATATAATATCACTACAATGAATTAAAACAAACAAAAATAATAACAAAAAATATTTTTTTCTAACTTTTTACTCAATATACATACAATACTAATTATAAAAACGGATAATAGAAATATACAACAACAAAATGGAAATATTCATATTTTAGTTATGGAATAATCACATGAAGAAAAACAAATAAGGAAACCTATCATTTTTATACGAGAAAGAGAAATGCATATAAGGAAAATAAAATACAAAAAAATTATAATAATTAAAATTTAATTACAAGGATCATCGTAAACATCATCATCAAATTCAGACAATTAAAACAAAGTAAAGTTAAGAAGAGGAAACAAAAGATGTTTGTAGCAGACAGAGGCACAACCGTTGTGTGTACAATATTATAAAAAAAAAACAAAAATTATACCTAATAATAAAAATAAATCGACAACTAGGCATTTAAGTAGGTATCGAGCAAACAAGAAAAAACATGACTGAAATTATTGTGTAGATTTTAAGATACAAAAGAAAAACAACAAAAAATTCATTTGGTTGCAAAAAAACAAAAAATACTTTTAGATTTATCCAAAATGATGATCTGCATTATATACATAGAAACGGGCATATTTATGCAAAGCATCCAAATACCGTTGATTTTTGGTGGTTTAAAAAACAACAAGCAAAATATTAAAAAAAAAATTTACATTGTAATAAAAGTTTTGTCGATGATATTAAAATTAATGGTAATGCGATCATTTTTGGATGTATAATAATTGTATTTACTCTTTAGTTTTTAAGTAATTTCCTCTAACCTTTTCTGTGAACAATAAATTATGGTTTTGAATAGATTCTCAAAATGTCTATCATTGTCCGTTGATCGACTATCATTGTTTATAACTAACGAACACACAACAGAATGGAAAATTAATTAAAATTAATAAAAACAACATTAAATGTATTAATATGAGTTGTATTTCCTTTTTGTACATTTTGAAGAACTAATATTTGAAATTGGTTTAGAGCTTCCTAAATTCTCCGTTTGGTTTTTTTTTTTTTAAGATAAAAATGACGTCAACACATCATGAATAGATTTGCCTTTTATAGGTTTATATTTGTGACCAATTCTTTGTATTTTAATTTTTTATAATGTTATGTTCGGCCTTTTTTTTTTTGCCTTTTGAAAACTTTTTCGGGTACATTTTTAAAAGAGATTAATTTTCAGATTAAAGTTTTGGTACAAATTTTGAAACAGTATAAGGACCATTTTTTTTAAATCAGTTAGGCATTCTGTTAGTAATTAATCTTTAGAGAGAGAGCAAAAACGTATTTTTTGAATTTTCAAATATTCATAATGTGTTTCTGAAATTTGTTTCATAAATATATAATATGTATATTTAAACATGTGAATAAAGGCCTTTTTCACCTCGAGTCTTAAGATTTATTTTAAATATAAAATAAGGAAGTACAGTCAAAATTAATTAGAAAGACAAATTGAACAATCTATCTCTTATGACGAAAATTAAACAAAATTAATATTAAACTGAAAAGTTCTGGGATTATCCATTTTAATACGAATTTTCATTTTGTTTTTGATTTGAAAGTAATTGAAGATTTCATACCACTCAGGCAAAAAGTATTAAGCATATGTTTCTCTTTTATTCGAAAATAGTTTAGACAATGTTTTTGCAGATTTATTTCCCCTTGAAAATGAGTGCTTACCAAAATTCAAATCAAATTTTTCAAATTCAAAGTTAATTTTATTTGTATGATTTGTTAACAAATTTTAAAGTTTACAATAGGGGTATTCCCGATCCGATGCAAACTGGTCTTGCATCATTGCAAAAGTGAAAACATTTTTTTTTTAAATGGGGTTAGGGTATAGCAATTTTACACTTTTGCATTTTTGCAATGATACAAGACCAGTTGCATCGGATCGGGAATACCCCTAATATGAAATTAGACAATGACCAAAGGCCGTCTGCCAGATTGACATTTTTTTGTTTGTTTGTTATTAATTTAGTTTTGAGAGTTTATAAATGATATTTTGAATTAGAATACAAATATTTTAAAACGTTTCTTGCATGATTTTTTGTCGATAATTAAGAATTATTTTGCAGAACATGTGTAACTTTTTCCACTCTATTCCATTCAAGATTGCGTTCATTTGCATATCAGTTAATGTATCTGTTTCCCAAACCGAACGTCTTATTTCTTTCAGTACAGGACATATGCATAAAAAATGCCTTACATCTTCTCTCTTCCCCATATTACAAAGCGAGCATATCACCGGCAGATCTTCCTTATGTTGTAGTTCAAAGTAAGAAGTTCTCTCCTAGCTTTAAAAATATGTGATATTTCTTCAATTTTATGGTTACCATGAAAGTGATTGTTTTCCTCTAGGTCGTATTCCAGCTGGCTACAATAGTTCCTATAGATAGATGCTCTCGTAGATTCAAAAAATTGGTATCGGAATTTTTCATCTAATTTCTGTATTAGTTGATATAGTTGAAATTTTAAATTGGCTATATTTTGTAGTGACAGCTCTAAATTGTCAGCCAATTCAAGGCATCTTTTGATCCAGAAGAATCTCTTGTTGATTGTGTATTCTGCTATCTTTCTGGGGATTCTATTGCTGCTCCACGAGAGAATTTTCAAAACATAATCAAAATCCATTTTAAGTGTTGTTATAAACAGCGGCGATAGACCCGTGGAAGTTGTGGAAGTCTGAAGAGTCGTTTCAAAAAAAAACTCAGTAATTCTACACTTTCCGATTCCAAAAATCCCCAAACCTGTGCTCCATACCAAAGTATCGACTTCGCAGTAAAATCAAAAACTTTATACATACTTCGTGCTTAGCGGTACTAGTGTGTCTGCCATGCAGTTGCTCCAAGTACTGTTCAACGCATTTGTGGCACTGGCTAGTTTTTCGGTGAGATGCTTGTCAAAATTACCATTACTCGAAATTAGAATCCCCAGATATTTATATTTTCATACGACTTCTATCCTTTCTCCATAGAAGAAAAATTGCTCATTGCTGGCGTATCTTCCGTTTCCTCTTCGAAAAATTATTACTTTAGACTTATTCAGTGTACTGCAGTACTGCAGTGAATGGGAGGATTCTACCATGATGACGATGTCATCAGCATACAAAAATAATTTAAAGTGAATCACCTATGAACAAGGCGAATAAATCTAGGCTAAGTGCTTAACATTAACAAATTCCTAAACGCATTATTTGGAAAACAAAACACATATACAAAGCAAATGCAAAAAGCAAGTTGAAATGTCAAAATCATATGTTTGTATTGCGTGCATTTGCCATTTCTGAACGAATTTTTGCATAAATTGTTGATTGTTGCTGGAATTAATAATGGACTCAAAATCAAATAAATTTAATAAAATCTTGCTCAATTGTTGGACCTCAACACAAATTTTTTACAAAAAAAAAAAAATGTTTATGAATTTCTGGTCAAAAAACTTAGTTGATTTTTGCCTTTTTCCCAAATCGAATTGTTAACAACTTCACATCGTGATGGGTCCAGTTTTTCAAATTTCTAAAACTGTTGTTATTGAGTCTTTTAATAAATTTTACTTTTCTTAATTGTTTTCACCCATTTTGCTTTAAGCAATTGGGAAAAAAAATCCACTACGTTTATGGACAATCAAAACTTCTCAATCGAGTAGAAGCAACAAGCACTATTTAAAACATTTCGACCTATTCTGCCACATTTGTTGTTCTGCTATGAATGTTCTGGTTTAAATCATCAAAGATTTTTGCCATAAAAGATTTGAAAACGAAATATGTAAGCAAATAGAACTAAAATCTGTTGTCATAATCAGTTGTTCTAAATCATAAAAAACATCGCAGACAAATAAATTGAAATGGTTGCTCAGGAATTGAAGTTAAACTTTTAAATTTGTATTTATAATAAGAATTTGTAAGTTTATTTTGGCAACAATTCAAGATCCAAATCTAAGAAAGCTGTAAGAATCGCACATCAGGACCAAAGAGACTAGTTTTTACTATTAGCTCCATCAAAAGTGTACTTTGCTTTCATCTAAAAAATTTATTTTATTTTAATTTAATCATGCCGATCATGAAATCCGCAATGTTTTAATCCCGTACACTGTACAGTAGCACTTGCGTATCAAATTAAGGTGTTGATTGATTTCGATTCGCAAGACTTTTACTGCAGATATAAGGAAAATATCTGTATAGGATACACAACTGATGTCCTTTGGGTTTACACATTTGCAAATCGTGAATTAAAGTGAGCCTGACTCCCGCCACGGATTGTTGCTTTTTAAAATATTTCGTTGACAAAACAAAGGATGAATATCAGTTTTTAATTCATAACCTTGAAATCTTTTACACGCAAAAATTTATATTTTATTCTTTTATAGTTTATAACAGATTTCATAACAGATTTTGGCATATTGAATAAAAAAAAAATAATTTCCTAAAAGATTTTTTTTTTTATTTTGATTTTTGATGATTTGAAACGTCTTTTTCAAGACTTTCAAATATGTTAAGGGCCAGTTTCACAGTGCACACTTAACAAAATAAGTGGCACTTAATTTTGACATTTTGGCACTTTAGCCGCAGTTTTACTACCTGAGAAGTGGAACTTAAGTGGACAACATGGGAGACTTAAGTGTCACTTATTCCGATAAGTTTACACTGTGAAATTGGAAATTAGTTTTCCATATTTGGCACTTAAGTGTCACTTAAAGCCCTTCCACACTATCCCACTGAGTATTAATACATGTCAAAAAAGTGTGAAACAAATCTTGTATAATAGTGTGGAAACAAAATATGATATTCCCCATCCTACACGATTTGACATGTGTTAATACATCAGAATTTTTAGAAATGGTTCTAATTCTGTCACACATTTAATAACATTTTTATTTACTTCACTGTGAAACTGGCCCTAAGAAATACAAAAATAATTACAAATATGTATGTATCTATATAGATGGATAAAAATCATAGTTTATTTCAACTAATTTTTTTAGGATTATCTAAATCGACCTGAAGAAGCACGTAACCACGTGCGAAACGTCGTCTATTTAACAAAAAAAGTTAAACAAAGAAGACCTAGAGCCCACAAAATAAGGATCCAAAAATACATTATAAAAGATTTTTTGAGAGTTGGAATTGTTGAATGTTCGTAAGAGATTTCTTAGAAGATTTTGTCCTGCCGAATACCAAAATTCATAAAAGATTTTTTCGGCTGCTCAAACTTGTATTTGGAAATTTATAATAGAATAAAAGATCTAACAACATAGGCGCAATTAAAATAATTGTCATTTTTTAAAAATGATGTAGCGACAATCACCAATCACCACAGCCAGAGGGCTTATCTACCACATGAAAATATTCAAACACATAAAAATACCTAACTATAGTTTCAGTCAGTTATTTTTTACTTTTCCTCATCTCCAGCATTCACTCTTATATCCTTAAATTTTTATTGAAATGAAGAATAAATAGGTATAAAAGTTTAAAAAGAATGTCTGAAATCAAGACTTTAAATTGCGATAAATTATCGTTGATTTCCACAATGGCTTATGAAGTCTGCCTGACATCTATGATTGAAATTTCAAACTAAAATTATATTTAGTAAATTTATTGTAGCAAATGCATGAACCTTCTTTTAATTTTGTTTGTGGTAATATCATGGACACTTCTTATACCCACAAAAATGTATTAAATAAAAATAAAGAATTCAAGTGGATATTGAAAAACTGGTGGCTTTGTATATAAAAACAAAGCTGATGGGGTAGATTTTAAAAGGTAAATACATATTAATTCTTTGAGGATTTTTTGCGAAGGGAATGGAAATAATTAAATAGATTTAAAAATACATGGCATTGAGTAAGTGTTCTACTAAACAGCTGTAAACGAATATTAGAATAGTACAAAATACGAGATTTCCAAAACAAATATAGCAATAGTAAAAAACCTAATAAAAAAATTATTGAAATTTTGCAATAAAAAAATTTACTTTATGAGGAACTGAATTATTTCGAAAATGTCTAATTTCTCACTATTCTGTGTTTTGCTGTTCACCTTCAGTAATTATAAAAAAATTAAATTTATATGAAGAACCTATTTTATTTTTATTTTTCAGCGATATAATATATACCTGAATCAATTCAGAAAAGAATGTAACAAGTTAAAATAATATAAAAATGTTTGACAATAATCAATTTGTACCCAAAACATAGGTAAAGTATTATTGTTGGTAAACTTTAAATAAAAAAAAAAAAATTAAAGTCTAACTTCAACCCTTTAAGAACGTAGTGAATCCATGATGCATAACAATGAAATAATGAATACATCATTACACCTGACAATTATAATTCGTTTCAAGTAGGGTATAGACCAGTCTTAAAGATTATGAAATGTCTCTCGCACATGACGGCAAATAAAAAGTCTAACGACAGACAGCAAACTATCTATAAAATCAATGGATAGTCGAACACAATTTTTACGACCTATCATTAACACATTAGTTAAAAAGAATGAAAAAAAAAAAATTAAACAAAAAGACAACACCGCCAAGATTGGTGATCTGGTCAAGGTGGTTCGCGAGGCGTGAAATTTGTCCGAAACGCCACTCTTATGGTAGCTCGTACATAGCACCTTTTTTTGTTGTTTGATAAGGGCAGATGTTTGAAGCATTTATGACGGTATCATAAAATTCCGAAGTGTTTTAAGTCGCACGCCTTAAAGAATTTCCAATTAAAAAAATATATTTATACCCAATGTTCTGTGTCAAAATTCAATAAAAGGGATGATTATTTAAAATAATCACCAGAATTATCTCCTCAATAAAATATCAATCAAAAAACACCATTTGCGGTGTGGTAAACACGGCTTGAAAATATACAGCTTAACATCACGTAGATCTTGTTTAGCGAGAGTGCAAACAGCATCCAGACATCAAAACATTAAGTTGCTTTACAGGGTAAGTGCACTGGGGACGCTATATTCTCTTTGCGTCATCATCAGCGCGTGCCGGTGAAATAAAGCACGCTCAGAGCCATATATAGATCCGCCGATAGGATGATTATGCGGGATGTCGGTAGCGTTGAGTTGTAAGCATTTACCCGTTAGGTGATTGACGCCGATAAACGACGACGATGATGAGTGCACATTAAGAGCTCGTCGGCGGCTCTTAGCGTTTACCGCATATTAACGTATATGTTACCCCATGATTGTTACATTCTATAATAAAAAAAACCACCACCCTGCTGCCAAATGAGCGTGCTAAAGTGGACTTGCCACAAGAATATCAACTTGATAGATTCGTGATAGTGCAAATAGTTATGGTTTCTCATTCAATATATTTATATATTTTATAAAATTTGCATTTTCAAGAAACCCCACAACATAACCAAGTATTGTTTTGCCGTTGTCTGTATAAGTTATAAGCGGGGTAGAAGTTGGGATATGAATATGATGTGCGTAATTTTGTTGGGTTATAAATTTAAATAACGTCCCTTGGACGGAGAGGACTTTTAAGCGGCTTTGTGTTGAGTTTAGTCAATATAATACCACACCTTTTGTGAAACCATACAGGTTTAATGCATTTATATTATTTGTATTGATTTTGTTTTTTTTTTTATTAGTTTTATAATATTTTTTGAGAAATGACAAGCGTTATATAGTTGATGGTTATGTTATGTGTGGTTGGATGATCATTAGAATAGATGCAATTAATATGAAAAACTGAATCATATTTATTTACCCTCAGCTCCGTTTCGCTGGTTATTTTTTGCGAATTGGTATATTTTTGATGGTAATTAATCAATTTAAATTTCACTTTTTATACAGGCGTATTTATTTATTTAGCTTAATACAAGCATGCACTTAAATCTGGGTTTAACAAGCTTATAATAAGTTTATATAGTATTGTATATAAACATTTTTAAAAAATCTACGTTGAAAACTATGCTAAATTATTTTTAACTCAATATTAGCCGTTTTTTATTGGGAATTCTATAGCCAAGGCAGTAAAAGTTTACATAGTTAACAACAAAAAGGAATACATAATGTCGATAACTTATTTAGTAAAAATAGTGAATATAATATTTGAGATAACGTTTTGGAATGTCTGGAATAGTTTGACAATCAATGGGATTGCGGGTATTTTTTATTGAAGGCTGGCATTTAAGGATGCGTTCGTTGATATTTTTCAATGTTTATGCTTTGTTTTTATTAGAACCAAATTGTGTTGGTTTGGAAAATTAAGCTACGGTTAGGCGATCAGGGTAAATAATCAATGCATTGACTCCTTGGCGTCATAAAAAATCATCAGTACACATAATGCATATCGAAAACGCTATTTGTGCTTTCTGGTGACAGTAGATATGTAGGTACTGAATAAAAGGAAGATAATTATGCAGTTCGTTCTATATCTGTCAAGTAAGAGTGGTAATTACTATCGCAGGATGGCTACGATTTAAATGGAAAATCAAAAAAAAATTAATATTTTACAAACAAAATACTTTATACACGCTAAAAATTCGCCCCCTATCAGTCTATTTTACGATGGTTACGATTTTCTTCTTCTATTAAATGTCAAAATATGAAAATGATATGTAAGCTTCCCCAGAAATGATCAAAATGTCATTACCAAAAAAACACTAATGGCAGATTAAGACGACTGACAAGTTTTCATATTTTCTATCATTTTCTTAAGATTCATAAGTTCATCGTGTTAATGGTCTAAAATCTGCCATTTTGTTCTTCATAAAAACTGACAAGTGCAACTGACGTTTAAACTAGACATAACAATGGTCTCGAGTTGTATTATATTGTGTATTATTAGTTGTAGCAACGAGAAGTTCTTAAAAATATGATTTTTCACTACTAAACGGAAAAGTAAGTCTAATTAGTCAATATAATAAATACAAAATTTAATAAAAACGACAAGATAATATATTTTGTTTTGTCATTTCAATCTTTCAGCAGCTACTCCTTGCTAATCCCACTCAACCTTCATATGGACATTCCCTCTAATTTAACTTCACATAAAAGAGACAATACTTTGTCCAATACATCCCTTGTATTTCTTTTGGACAAAATTTTCCCAGTGATGATCTAAAATAGTATAAAATAGAAAGAAAATATATTCAACTAATATACTAATTATGTTAATATATAGGCGCAACAATGCTAGTCCAGATAAATGCTAATTTTTTTTCAATTTATGTTGCATTTCAGTGACACAAGATTTTGACACGCATACTTAGCGTTGATTTAAAAGTGCATATAATAGTGATTATAACGTTTTATTCGAACTTACATTGCTGTGCTAGCTAAACGTTCCCAATTAATAACGCCCAATAATAAATACTAGGAATGGACGCACCAACAAAATTTTACTGTAATATCATATCTCTTCCCTCATCCAACTCTCATGCACAAAAGGCAAAATTCAAACCTAAATGAAAATAAAAAAAAGCAAATATTAATATGAGTACCTACACGAACGGAGCTAATAAAAACTTATGGAATTTCATTTTAAAAACAACCCGTAGAATAAAACAAAATCTATCATAAGCCACAGACGACATTAGTATATAATAGAGGGGTGAATATTACGAGATGGTATAAAGAACCTCATGTTACAAGCGCGGTTTTATTAGCGAGCAATATAGCAACACGAAACAATGCAACATGAGACTCAAATATCCCAGAACGAAATACAAATATTGTGGCTTTCTAGCATAAAAATGCCACCTCGCGACCTCCCCACGTGTCAAGAGATTCAACTTCAACATTTTTGGTGTAGCCTTTCAATAAAAACTAATGAGCATCATGTTCGAATGACCAACATTTTTTGAAGGATATAACGACAACGGCACAGCAGCATCAGCGTATACAATGTATATACATATGTTTGTTTGTGCGAAGTGGTAAAGACAAACATCGTTAAGTAAGTTACAAAAGTTTTGTCAACCCCCATTTTGGCATACAATAGCAAAACACCCGCTTACAAGGGTGTTGGCACGTGTACATTTTACTTTTGTACAAAAACAGTAAAATCCACATACAGTTTCAAATTTCGAATTGTGAGCACGACACTCTCCAATTAAGCGAAGTTTTCAAAACATTGCACTCTCAAAGTGCGCACACGTGTCTTAGACAAAAAAAAAAAAAAAAAACGGATCTTAGGAAGAGTTACTCGTTTAGCTCTGATTATGACGCACTGACGGATGTAGGATAATCGGCAGAATACAATCCCGTATTTTTGTACACGGTGGTTATATGGTGTTGTCGGTGTTCAATGTGTAAACAAACACATTATACTCCCGTTCAGACATTCAATGATTTTCATTATGGAGATCTGCGTTAAAACAATAACAAAGCGATTTTGTCCTTTTAGCGGTGCGGTATAAATAAAGCTATACGCTACACATCGCGGGCGGTGGTGGATACATAATTCAAAGAAATTGTGATTGTAATTATCTGTTTGTAAACAAACAAAAGATAAAAAGCAATTGCTCACCACCGATTCGTGGGGGTTGTTCAATAAGAAATGAAAGATTAAACACATAATTACCTAGAATTGGTGCTCGTTCTTTTAGATGGCCTTTCAAACAAACCATTCGCGGTCTGCCTGCCTGTATAATGCTTATGAAATGATAAATAGACCTTGCAAGTGGGTGTTTTTAAAATTTTCAATTGAATCCCGCATGTGTGGTGTTAATACTGTTACATTTTCAATGAGTATAAGCAAGGGAGACTAGAGTATATCGGACGATTTTAATTTTTGAAGCTGCCTGCTAAAGAAATAAATACATAATATAATTTGTTTATTGAACTGAAATATGTATGAATTCTATTTTACATAATATTATATTGACATTTTATTTTGTTTTGGCACATAAAGGGCCTAATTTAATACATTAGGCGTGTTCTTTTGCAAGCCCGGGGGGAATTGGTTGAAAAAAACTACAACGGAGATTAGAGATGCCATCACAGAAAAAAAAGGAGATTTTATATAAACTGTCGATAACAAGTATGTAATTCATGCCAGTAGTACAGTTTTTCTCCGCGCTTAACATGGTGATTGTTTAGCCCCAACGTCGTTTTTTTGCCCAGTTACCCCCGCTTGCAAAAAAAACGCCTAGGCTTTTTTTGTATAAGCAAATATTTAAAACATTGTCATTCAATCTCGGGTTGTTCAAATCCGGTTGTCTTTGGGTCTGTTTAAGAAGTATTAAGTGATTTTTTTCATCATCGGATTGTCGGCCAGGTTGATAGTTGGGATGATTAATGACCAGATTTTCAGTTCCTGAATTAACTTCGAGTTAAACTAGAGATGGTTAAATTAGAAAATAAATTGAATCTGAATTAACTCAGATTAAATCTCGCAGTGCATCTGATTTTCAGTTTCAAAAGTCAATCGAAAAAAAGCCCCAACAAAATTGGAAATATGCGCTTTCACTATCAAAACAGAGAAAGCTACAAAATGCGGTTCTATTTGGATAGTGTTTTGACACAAATTTTTAGAAATATCCATTCAGTTAATCCAGAGTTAAAACATTCGATGAGTTAAATCGGGATCTAAACTGACTTAATATTTTATCATGAGTTTTGCTCCGAAACAGCGATGATGTTGCACTGAAAAACTCAGCCTAAAAATATTAATTTTAAATTTAATTTTAATTACCTATACATAAATGCTACTATTTTGAAATAAAATCAGTTTTTCTGAACTTGCTTTGGCAGAACATACGTATAGGTATACTAAAATTGGAACAATACGGAGAAGATAAGAAAGCCTCCTGTCCAAGGATGACATGCAAAATCGCATTTTTAAAGAAACTTAGTTTCCTTCTTAGCAGATTTGCACCTTCTTTTTGGAAGATTTTTAAATTAATGTGATAATAACAGTGAAGTCAATTGTTTAAAAAATTCACTTAATATTAAAAAACTACATACAAAATAAGCAAACGAACTTTTAATAGCAAAGAAGCATCTGAAATGAAATAAAAAATAAAAATAATTGTTACACTCTACTTACTCCAGTTTCCCCTATACTACTTAAACTGAAATTTCTGTCAAACAAAAATCAACTCGCGCGTTCGGCGGCGGCGCTTTTAAATCAAGCTCTTTGACAGACAAGTGTTTCGTATATGTAGTACTAGTCTACTTGGGAATACATCACAGCTGGAATATAGCAAAAATATTTGGAGGAAAACAAATTTATTTTCTCATCGAATAGCTCTTCATTATCACTATCGGATTTCAAAAAAGAAAACTCTTCTTCAGAAGTCATTTTGCGTGCCGCTTCACACCGCCAAGCCGCCGAGCCGCCGAGCAGCCGACAGTTTTAATTTGGTTCAGTTTTCCATGATTATGTATGTCCTGATCTATGCCATCAGCTATGTTCGCCAGTGTGTCTCTCTTGGCCACTTTATTGTTTTCTTTTGACTGTTTTGGTTTTGGTTCTTTTGATCAGAGATCGTGTCAGATCAGAGGGTTTTTTTATGCCTATTTAGTTTATTTTTCTATATTTCAAAAATGTTTCGAATTGACTGTTCTCTATTGTCAGTCCAGTTGGTGAGCAGCATGACAAAAAGTGTGCTAAACACTCTGAGTTAGAATTCGAACGAAATGTCAAAGAACGGTATCTATCGATCTTCGGATGGTGCCAACATGTGGTGACAGATGAGAGTACACGAAGGAACCTTAAAAAGGCGGTGCTACCTAGGGTGCTGTCGTCGGGGCAGTTTCGAAAGTTTTTTTTTCTTTCTTTTACTTTTCTTTAAAAATAAGCAGAAAGATAAAGGATGACATCTTTTCTAGTTTACTTTGTTTTCTTACAACGAGACCAGAAAATGTCAGCAAATGAGCGATCATCAGGACAGAGGGTGTTTGTGATGAACAAATTTTCGCAATAATCGGTTAACCTCAGGGGTCCCTTCTCATTCCTCTTTTGATTCATTTGGTAGTTTTGTGTAAATTCGGATGTTGGGTTGTTTAACACCTGCCTGTATATTTTCTATGGATAACTCTTTAAATGAAAAATTGCAATGTTACGGCAGCATTTGGGTTGGGTTATCCTATTAAGAGCAAATAGGTTTTTCTGGAGTGCAAAATGTATTCGATAATTAGGACTAGTAAGCCTCCTCCATTGCACGCCCGAGTAATCGTCTTAAATATATCAAATACTTCATATCAGTCAAAGAAGCATTTATTTGTGAGTGTTCCAAAAAGAATGATTGCTTTGTTCCGTATATTGAACTTTGGGAACAATGAATTATTCACTAATCTCTTATAGCAGTAGCAAAAAGTGTCCTTCGTTTTAAAAACAAATCCGTTTTTGTGTAAATCAGTTTTCTCTTTTTGTTTCTTAAATCCCAGATCAATTGACTTCTACACTAAAAAAAATTAGGAAATATTTTCATGAAGTAATCCAGATTATAAATACATAATTGTGGTTTGAAACTGTCTGCATCCATATGGCATACATAGGTATATTGTGGAATTTATTCTCATACAATGTCCCAAAATATCTTTCTTCCTTGTTCGTTTCATCAATCTTTCAAATTTATGTTGGTGGATCATCTTAGATATGTACTTCGCTACGTTTCGATGTTAGTAAATTTGGTTTTTGAATTTTATTTTTAGAAAAGTGTTCTACAATAAAATACTCGTAAAATGTTTATTTACAAATCAAATGTTGATTCCTGCGATGCGATGGAAAGAACACTTTAAATATAGACTTCAATCGTAAAATGGATAGATAGACATTAAAAAAAAAAGAACAGACGAAAAAATTAGTTATTGTGCAAAATAAATATTTAATTTTTGCTAAATGATTATATGTTTACAAATTTAAATCCTTAATGCTTTCACAACACCTTCACGTTATACATTTTTCACGAGATTTATATACAAATTTAAAAATAATGTGATGGACAATGAAAAAATTACA
Organism: Epistrophe grossulariae; assembly: GCA_929447395.1. NCBI lineage: Eukaryota > Metazoa > Arthropoda > Insecta > Diptera > Syrphidae > Epistrophe > Epistrophe grossulariae. Next base: position 2,921,376 of record OV839566.1, read on the forward strand.
CACGCACATAATGTTAGGTAACTGGTCTGTATTTAGGTGTGTCATACGGAAGCATTCGTTTATCTACATAAATAATTTGTTTCCTGTTTGAACTAAAGGCTAAAGCTATGATTAGACGGTCAATGCAAATGGTCATTGCGTTGACTGCTTGACGTCACAAAAAATATCTTCATTTTACTGTCAACGTAGACCGTGTCAATGCATAAAACGTTGACGTTCACACGAGTGACAGCAGTCGGTCAATGTTGTCCCAAAATGCATTGACGTGTTGTCTGTGTCAACACATTTTTAATACATTGCTGTCAACGCGGCATGTTAAACTATGACGATCAAACGACTTGACCATGACATTCGAAAAATTTTGAGCGTTGTTGCCGAGTTGACACGAGCAAAAATCTACCATTTTTCGCGTTGAAAATCACACGACGTTAAAATATATTTGGCGTGTTCAGAAAAAGAGATCTCACAAATTTTTCTCACTCAAAAAGTGAGCAAGCGAATGCAAGATTTTTTTTCTCAGTGTTTTGAAAGTAAAACTGAGAAATTTCGCTGACCTCTCATTTCCTGAAAATGCCTATTAAATCAATCAAGCTATAAACTGTCAAATTCAATTGAAGGATGCCTATACTACGTGATAGATTAAAAAACTACTAAAAAATCGAGATTTTTAGATTAAATTGTTTACTCCGGAAAAAAGCTTTTTTATGGCTTTTGGATGACATTTGGATCGAAATATTAAGCTTGTTCAGGAAAATGAGATCTCGGAGATCTCAGCAATATCAGTTACCTGAACAGGATTCCTCACCAAAATTTCTCAACTTTGCTGTCAAAACTCTGAATTAAAAAAAAACTTAAAAAAATTATAAAATAAATATATTACTGAAACTATCTGACCTTTTAGGACCAATTACTGACCTTTTAAATGGTATACTTTTTTTGCGAATATCCCATATATGAGGTGGATCCCGGAGTCCATAATCAGTTGAACCGTTTATGAGAAAATCGAAAATCAAGAAAATGGTAGCCTTTTTGGACAAAAAAAACTGTTTTTTTTTTTAAATTTGTGGGAATGTTTTTGAGAAAAATAATACTTTCATTATTAGCCAAAAAAAAAAAATTGTACGGCAGGTACGTACCGTTATTCTTGGTTCTAAAAAAAAATGAATAAAGCTTGTCGGGGAATTGCCCAAACAACACTAGGTAACAAGTTTGAAGAAAATCGTCCCACTCGTTAAGGCTGCAGCCGAAAGGACAGACATACCGACAGAATTGTGAGACCCGATTTTTCGACTTCGTAATATCATGTTTGATCAAAATATCGATTTTATTTATTATTTTTGTATTATTTAAAGCTTGATATTAATTTTTAAATTGATGGTCGTATAAAATAATGACATTAAATAGTATTACATTTTTAGCAAAGATTCTTTAGATTCCATGCATTTCTAAATTTCAGTTGAAGCACACTTTAAGCCTCAAGAAGACAGTGAGAATTTTTAGGATTTGTTTTATGTTTTTGGCTTCTTTTTTTTGATGATCGTTTACTTATCAAAAAAAAAAAGAAATTTATAACTTATACAACAGTGTTGTGAACTTCATTTATTTTTTAAGTTTAACATATTTATCCTAAAATGACATCATTCCACAGGTTGCAAATTTTTCTAATTCTAAAGGATAAACAACAGATCACACATTGCTGCCATATATAGGTACTACATAGATGCTGATCCTATATGAACAACTCCAAATTGTACCTTTTTTCAAACTTTCTAAATTATTTCAGTAGTAAACACGCATTATCGGTTTTTCAAAATTCAGTATACAGTTCCTTGCTTAACTAACAGCTGGAATTGTATGCTTTTCAATGACAAAACAAATTGGAAAAGAAATCGACATAACGAAACGAAGTGTCCCGCCGATGACATCTTGTAAATTATTCCTTCAATTGTCAGCAGAACACAGTTGGAATCCAAGTGCTAAATGGATTGGTTTTTTTTTTTTTGTTTTGTTGTCTTTTCTTTTTGACACACAAAATACAGGCATCACTATATATTCGAGAGTTATATAGTGTGTGTCAGTTATGCGTGTCAAATTGAACTTGAATAGGTGATTTTCGGATCGCATCCAAATAATGCGCAACGAAAATCTTGATCTTCGTCAATTTATGGTTAATCTACAGGAAGTGACATTCTTATTTGTCTCTTTCTCGGCACGGGGCATATTGTCAGTGTTGTTGACACTGCTGTAAATCGATAGCAGCAATGAAGAGGTATCAATATAGTATAAGAGGAGATGTATAGGACAAAAACACTTTGTAACTTATTCCATGCAGTGGTGACAGTATATTGAGTTTGGATGTCCTTGAAGATGTACAGAGCTCAAAACAAACCATTGACCTTGAGCTGGAGTTATATTTTGGATGACCGCGACACAAAAACCATTTACTTGGTTAACCAGAATTTTGGTTCCCAACATGACCATGGAGAATGAGATGTTGTCCCTGCAAATGTGGGTTTCAGATTATAAAGGTAATGTCCTTGGAGGGGCTTTCAGCTTGATTTCAAAACGAGCTGTGGCATTGCGATTTTCACCCGCTCCACTGCGGCGATCATTATTTTATATTTACACTTGTGTTCTGTTTTTGTATTTGGGCTCGCCATAGGACGTTTATTAATTTTCACAGCCGGACAACGGAACCGTTGAGTTGTGAAAAATAATCGCCATCGCCACATTGAACTCGCACAATGAGCTCAGTTGATTGGAACTAAAAAATCAAAACCCGCCAATTCAGACCACAATAATTATTCAACTGTATTTATTGTTTCTGTAAAGAAATGCTGCCATTTGTACGCTTGCATTGCGAACCGCTGACGCAAACCTTCTGTAAACAATACGCCTATTGGGAGGAATTGGGTGGCAGTAATGTCCTTTATAACTTTGTTTCACAGCAATAGCTGCAGACTGCTAGCAGATTCTATGGTTCTGGTCTCATCAATTGAAAGAAATATTTTCAAAATAATTCCCTGGTTTGAAAACAAAAAAGATCGAAACAAAAACAAAAAAAAAAATCCCGAGTTCGAAATCAATACAATATAATTGAGTACCCACCCCTCCGGATAAGGACAACGGGTGGAAAATATTGTGAAAAATAAACTTCAAATGAAATGAACGCCGGTACTCTTGGTGTTGTTATTATTATTCTTTAGTATTCGTGTTAAAACTCTTGTTCATCCTGTGGGGAAGTTCTTCTTCGTAGTTCGTATATATGTATATACATATATACCTACTCCTCTACTCGATATGCCTTCGGGATAAAAGAATCCTTCAAAAGTATAACTTCACGTGTATAGCGATTTTTTTATTTTTCTCGACTATATCGGTTGATATAATGAAGGGATATCGACGAGGATGACTACAGTTGCGTTGACTGCAACACTAAAGAGAAGAACGAATATGCCACAAAACGTGACTCTAAACAAAAGAAGCCATTTTCATCGAAACAGCTATCCGCCAACTGCCATGTTGACAGAGTAGAAGTACTTTTCTTTTTTTTTTTAATATTCTTCTATACTGTCTTTTATAAGAAGGAAACAACTTTTTAACTAAAAATATTGGGAGAAGATTTCATACCGGAAGGCTCCACTTTTATTGTTTTTCTTCAGTTTAACACGAACTTTTGTTTTCCATCATTGAGGAAAAGGATGTTGTTGTTTTTTTTTTTAGCATGGAAAATATAGATAAAAGTTAAAAAGATGTTTTTTTTGTTTTATATGATACGTCAATATTCTTAAGAAAACTTGGACTTCAAACAACATTTCATTCAAATCAGTCTTGTTTTGGTTGTTTACTTGCTGTTAGAAGAATCAATTTTTGAGAAAACAAATAAAATGTAAGAAATTTTAATTAAATTAGAAGATATGTTGACAATTAATACCATTGGTTATAACTTAAGTATATTGCTTAATGTTTGGATCTTCGAAGCGTTATTGTCTACTGAAATTATTCGTGAACTATCATTTTCGATCAGAAAGGCAGGTATGCATTCTTATTATTTGCTATATCGTCAAAGAAAAAACTATTCAGCCGATTATAAGTAAAGAAAAATATATCTGTCAACAAAATTGAAAAAAAATTAATCGGAATATTCGGAAAATTAATTAAAATCAACAACCAACCGAAAAAATAACATTTACCTTACAGCTTCTGCATTTTGCAAAAATATGGTTTTTATGTCCATTTTTATGTATTTTTTTTACTTTTGTGTACATATATAAATAAACATCAACACAACTTGAGAAGGTTATTTTGCAAAGAAAAAGATTAAAAATTAAAGAAAAACAGCTAAAAATAAAAATAAAATAATCATAATAACGAATACCAAACGACATCCAAACAAAAATGCTAAACAAACAAACCCTCTTGTACAAATATTTGTTCAAATAAATGCGATCGGATTTAAATTTATACACAAATCTGCACCAACTTTTATGCACATATTTGCTGAAAATATTTATGTGTGTGTATTCGTTGTCATTGGAATAACTATTTTTAACAACACAAATGTTTGCATCCTGTGGACTCTATTATACGTATTTTGAATCGATCTGTCTTTTTCTACCTGTCAAAGTCTAAGAAAATATTATAAACCTCTTCAATGATAGATTATAGGCCCATTGGAAAATCCTTTTAGTGATTTGAAAGAATATTTTCAGGTAAATATGTACATACATTTGTATCTAATCTAATTTTTGATGAACAAATTTAAATCTTTCAAAAAAGAATTTAGTACCTATAAAGAAAAAGTATTCTAAATTTAATTTAAATTCATCAATTATGAATTTTAAAGTTTAATACAAATCTATGGAAAATAATATGCACTGAAACCAAGCTTTTTTGTGCAGTTTTGAATATCCCTTTCATTTTTTTCTGTCACCTCTGTTAATATTGAAAATTTGAATAAAAAGTTGCACATAAATAATTAGTTGTTTTTTTTTTCTTATCTTTTTAATTGCTTTGGAGGATATCCATTAGAGCTCCCTATTACACAGACATTTAAAACACGGATACACGTGTTCTTATAATATCCGGATTTGAATCCGTGTATTTCATGTATCCACCCAGCATTTTCATTCAGAACTGTATCATAAATGATTGAAATAAGTGAACAAAACCTTCGAATCTGAATTCATTTCTAAATCGATTTGGGTCCAAACTCCTGGGTAACGAAACACACATATGAATCTTTTAAATGATTCATAAATGATGAATAAATACGAATAAAAGTGAATCCACCCAAATTACTTGTTTGAGGAATTACTTGTGTACGTTCACTTTTATTCACCTACAATGAATGAGAATCGAATCTCAATCATTTTTATCCTGCAAGAAATTCCGCACAAACCCCCTCTTCCCTTCATAACGTAAAAATGATAGGCTTTTGAAACATTTTCATATTTCATTCACTGAAAATGAACATTTATCGGATGATATTCTTCATTTTTGCTGAATGTTAAGTGAACATTCACCTAAATGTTTGCTGGGCATGCATCCGTGCGTCCGTGTGTCCGTGTATTCGTGTATCCGAAGATCCGTGTATTTTAAATAATCCAATCATCACTGGAGAGGGCCAAATTAATGTGGATTTTTTTGATTAAAATACGACAACGACTTGGTAGTCGAATCTGTCATTGGATTTAAATTAAGAATTATTTAATTTTTTCTTTAAAAATCGATTTTTTTTTTCGAAAGTCACCAAAAATAAAAATCTATAATATCCATTATCCCTCAAAATTTTGATCTTGTAAGCCCACCCCTTGAAAAGATAAAAATTAAAAATCATTCCGTGTATTAAGAATCCTTGTAATAGTGATCCGTGTATGCTTAATATCCGGATACACGGATATTAAGCAAATAAATACACGTGTTTTAAGAGAACGGATTTTTATTTGCGTGTAATAATTACACGGAGTCCGTGTACCCGTGTTTTTCAAATGAACGGATTGAATCGTAGGCTCTAATATCCATTTTTAAATCAGAGATATAGAGTTTTTTGATTTCAGCATGATAATTTTATTCCAGGTTTCTTTTTTTAATCCATAAAAAAATCAAATCAAGTTTTAAAAGTACAGGAAATAATCTAGACAAATTAAAAAAAAAATCTTCTATTTAAAACAGTTTATTTTTGTTGTAATTTAAAGACAATTAATAGTAAAATAGCAATAAATTAAAACTCATTGAAAATAAATTTTTTGTAATTTTGTTTATGTGTACATAGACATGGTATGAAATCTGTAGAAGCATTTAACTACAATTTTTAAACTTAGGGGCCGGTTATAGCGATCAGGAAATCGCATCAGGAAAAATTTCCTTTCGGATAATTTAATGTTTTATCATACGATTTGAAATATAAAAAAGATACGAATCGATTATAAATCACTTGAAATATATTGTTCATAAACAAAATTTTCTTTTGAGGAAGTATACTTTCCAAAACAAGCATTTACTAATTTTACTGATTGAAATTCGTTTTCCGTATGGAATTCCCTTCAGTAAAATTAATAAATGCAGTTTTTAGACAATATATTTCTTCCAATGAAGATTTTTCTAATGAAAACTATATTTTGAGTAATTTATCATCGATTCGTATCTTTTTTTATTATAGTATTATAAAGTATGAAATTATCCAAAAAAAAAATGTTTCCTGATGCATTTTCCTGATCGCCATAACCGGCCCCTTATATTGGAAAAAGTTTTTAGCCTCGAAGATACTGTTTTTTGATTTTAAAATATTCTCTCTTTTTAGACAATATTTTTAGTGAGTTCCACTGAAACGTTTTTGAGAAGCGCCTCACATGCGTTCAGAAAGTCCAGAGTCCGATTCTTCTCTGTTTGATTGTTTAGTTTATTTGTCAAACAAATTTCAAACATTACATTTCATTACAAAATTAAATTGTCTTCAGGATTTCTCACAGTTTTATAAAGTTTAGTATTAATGTTAATATAACTAATAATTAATATTACTCAAAATATTTAGAAATATATAAATACGCGTACCTCATTTAGGGTCTGTTTCACAATTTTTAACAATCAGTGATTTTCTCTTATAAACTCAATTAATTCTTTTTTAAATAAATGTACACATATTCGAAGCATTCTTTATATTATTCAATTAGGATAATTATTAAATATTGCTAAGCCCTTAAACATAGGTTTAATTTGTCCTTTTATTGTACGATGTAAGTCTAGTTGAAAATTGTTATTTCTTAAATCGTAAGGCTGGACATCTCTGACGAATTTCATATCATTTGACAAATAGTTTGGAATGAGTCCACTTTTGATTTTGAATTTTAAACTCATTGGTATTCGCGCAGAACGCGCAAACCAATTGAAGCTCTCACTGTTTCAATGTTCTCAGGTGATCTGATGGGCCGAGAGAATGCAGTTCTTCGTCTTGTCACACTCGCAACAAACATCTATAATCCCTTGACTACGAAGAGTGGAATTTTTTCGAAGAGTCCAAAAGAAGAAATTTTAATAAATATTACTTAATTATACGGTGTTATTTTCCGTGTATCTTGAAGGTTGTTTAAAAACAAATCAATGGTCAAATCTAATCTCTTCAATGACCAAAAAGAATTTTAGTGTAAACGGAGGTGATGTTTTGTTTTAATAATTAAAGACTACGTACCTATTTATAAACAGATATTTTATCCATAAACCAGCATTTCTTAGCGACTGTGTTGATTCCTTATCTTAATAAACAGATAACTCAACAATAAAAATGCTGGTGTCATTCGCTTAAGGATTGTGTTTATATTCTGATTAACATCCCTATAATTGAATATTCCCAACGCATTAAATTATATTTAATATTACGAGACTTCACCGACCTATACTCGCAGTCATCAAAATTATCCTCTTTTATTATTTTAGAACAATATTCATTTGTTGCCGCACATTTTTAATAATCATTCCCCCCTCCCTCACTCACTCTATACAGAAAATAAGAAAGGCAAGCATTTTATGAGCACAATAACTTTAAATGAGTTAATGGTTGCCCCTCGTTAACATAGGCCCGAACACAATTATCACATCGCATGTCAACACCCGGCAATGTAATCCGATTGAGAGACCGATACGTCTCTCCTAGTCCTAAGCCCGAAGCACCCCATTTATAGGTATAGGAAAAGACCCAAAAACCAGCCAACAATTAGTGTACCAACATATTATATATAGTGGCGGTAAAATAGTTGGGCACGATGAGGTCGGGATAAGTGTTTCACATGCGTTTCAAATGAAAATGAAACTATGAGTGGATCCGAAATTTATAATAATTCCCGAACACCGATATTATGTCTGAGCTCTGAAGTGTCATTGTGAATGTCTTAGAGGTTTTGTATGTGTGTGTGTGTGTGTGTGTGTGTAATTCGTGTCATATAATATAAGCTCCTTCTAATCACAATAGTTTATTGTGGTATAAAATGTAAAGAGCTGCGTCTGGATTTGGAAGAAGTGCTGTGAAGCCTGGAGCTATTTGGTAAATTGGCCCTTTCTATCCTGTATGACGTATGTTTTTGTTGAGGAGTCCAAAGTGTGATATCAACCTTTCATATGAGAGATGATGGGATTATGAGTCCTTAATAGGTTACATAAATATGTCATTGTGGGATGATCTACAATTATTAATACTTTGAGGTGATTTCTAAGAAGTTCTGCGCTCGAAGTTATTATGCTTGTACGGCAAGTTTCTTAGGAAGTTTATTATACCAATTATAAGAAACTTATTAGGAAGTTGAATCAAAAATTATAACATATATGTGGAAATACTCGTATATATGTTTGTATGAACTTATTCTTTATAGTTTTAAAAACTTTCAATAAAACTTTAGAAAAATAAAACTATCTATAGATTTAAGATAGTTTCAGGTTTAGAAGATTAAAACAACATCGTTATACCTAAATATAATTTCAGTATTAAATACCCTCTTTTAAATATCTATGAGATAAAAATTATCACAAATGAGCTATTGACGAATTAGACTCTTGTTTTACAAATATAAAGCGTAAACAAAACGAAATGGAAAAAATTGACACTCAATCGAGTTGCATAAAAATATTTGTTATGCTGGATTTACACGAATGACAAATCAGTCAGTATTTCTGTCAAAATCTAGTCATTATTATTTTGTCGTGTAAACGGTCGCAAATCTGTCAGCATTTTTGTCATTAAAAAACTGCCAAGTGAAACTGACATTAAATTTTGGCATTATACTGACATCGTGTAAATAGAATGCTGACAATTTTTTCAAATATGTAATGAACTTGCTCATTCTTTACTGCCGATTTGGCAGTATTTTTAATCAAATGCCAAATTGAAAAAAAAAAAACAAAACAAAATTGGCGGTTCGTTTTGTTTGTGTTTGGTTGAAAAGAAAATTTGTAAGTAGATCAAAAACGTCTAATTTTTATAAATTATAACAATAAATTAACTTTGAACTAAAAATTAGGAGAATGGAAAACATCAGCAACAAGAAAAATATTGGTCGGAAGCGGAAAATTGAAAAAAAGTGGTCACCAGAAGACGACCGAAATTTGGCAATCGTGTAAATGCATTCGTTTCCATCCTTGTCATTAAATTGAAAAAAATACTTTAAAAGTGTCGTTAATGAAATAATGTGTGCAGTATTTTGGCAGTAAAATGACAAAAATACTGACAATTTGTAATTCGTGTAAAACCAGGATTATTGAAGGCTGGCACTTGACAGGCTTCGAATATCTAGGGATGTGTTCGTTGATATTTTATAATTGTATGCTTTGTTTTCACTATATCCAAAATGTGTAAGTTTGGAAAATTAAGATACGGTTAGAAAATCAACGTAAATAATCAATGTGTTGACTTCTTGGCGTCTTAAAAAAAATCATAAGTACACAGAATGTTGTCCCTGTATGCGTTGACATGTAATCCTTGTAAACGTGTGAAAGCTTTTAGTTTCGATTCTAAAATTAAGTCAATTTGTTACTTAAGTTAATTTGGAACAAAATACATTATACGTGTTAAAATGTGGTCAAGGTATAAAGATCTTCGCCTATCGGACAAGTAAGACTGTCAAATTTCAACTATTAAATGTCGAAATAATTAAGTGAAAAGTTAGACAAAGTTTTAGGAAAAGCGACACTTCACAAAATGAAATGAAATATCATTTTCAATAACGAAAACACTAATGGCAGATTTTGACGATCGACAAGTTTTCATAATTTTTTTCAATTCTTAATAATTTCAACTTCATCGTATGGAAATGCTCTTAGATCTGCTAGTATAGTTCTTGATAAAAACTGACAAAACTGACGTTTTTTTTAGACAGAACACTGGCGTCGCGTCGTGTAAATAGTTTGATAAAATTATTTTGCTAATTGTGAGAAAATATAAGAAAGAATAACCTTCCTAACTCTTGAAGAAATGATTTTGTTTAATATTTTGCCAGAACTGTGTCACGATCTCCATATAATTCCGATATAATAATTTATTTCAACTCCAATTCATTTTGACATGAAAAAAAAAAATAATATTTTGCCAACACATCCCTTTACTTTTTCAAAAGTGAATTGGTTCTTAGTAGATATTTCATGTTTTGTTTTGGAAAAGAATCAACCAGGATCCCAATAATAGAAAATGGTTAAAAGATATATAAAATATGTAATATGAAATTTATATTAATAAGCGCAAAAATGCAAGTCAAACTGAAAGGTCATTTTAACTAATTTTAATTTTTTTTTTTTCCAAATAATAATTTTTTTTGGGGAAAACTGATTTTGGCAGAGATGCGAAAATTTAAATGTGGTGACTTACGTCTGAATATAACGTTGGAAGCTAAAGGTTACCAATAAAAAATAATACAAAAATGCATTTAAAAAAATCTATTATCCTATTTTATTATCCTTAGGTCTGGGTCCGGGTTATATTTTAACACGTAATACAAAAACAACATTATATCTCGGTTTCCATCGACGTTTCATTTAGGTATCCAGAAATTAGTTTTTAATTTTATGGGTAGATGGCTTTTCTGTTTTGCAAATGGTAAGGTAGTCCGAAATAGAAAGTAAAGAAAAAATACAGTATCGACATGAAACCCAATCAAAAAAGAGATGGGCATACAATACTGTTTCCATAAGAATCCATATTTATTTATTTTCACGCGGTAAACCATATTTGTTATTGGCGATAATAAAACGTAGCTAATATTTTTTAATGCAGACATAGGTTACGGAAGCTCTGCGAAGCGGATGGGTAACAGCTTTTAGAATTATAATAACATTTTTGACTCCCGGGGAATCGAGGACTTTTCACATTTATTTCAATGCACTTGCGTTTCAAATTAATGTTTTGTTTTCGAACCGCAACACTTTTGGTGCGAATATAAAAGTAAATTAAATGTATGCATATGCGAGTATGTGCTTGGATTCACAAATTCTAGAGTTCCGAATATGAAATAAGCTGGCAGATTTAATCATTGGGGTGATTGTCATTTCCTGCCTAACAAAGAACACTGTTATATTATTTATTTATATTTTATTTTTCAAATTTTGTACGATAATTGGGTTTGCAAGCCCGTGCGATAATTGGGTTTGCGAAGCGGGTCAGCTAGTATAAGATAAAATTAAACAGAAATTAAACAATTTACAAATTGTTATATTTCAACACGTTTGATCATTTAAAAAATATAACAGAATTAAATCAACACAAATTTACCAATGCAACTATTCACAATTTTTACGAGTTAATTGTAAATCGAGTTTCTCATTGGAAACATTTCATTATTGTTAAAAAGAAGAACTATTTACAATCTTCAATTAACTTGAAAAGAAAGAACTTCTCAAAAATTTTAATATTCTAAACCTAAAATTAGGAGCAAAGACAAAAAATAAATATTTTTTACATCTCGAGTTCTGCCTTATATCTGAGATTTTGCTTTAAGAAGCTTATACAAATATTTATTGATGTAACAATTATAAGTCTACCATGTTTTTCGAAGTCACTCACATAATAAAAGGTATACCTATGCCCACTGTCTACCTACGTCCTACATTTTCAAATTTTTAATCTATCCTGAAGCTATGTATGTATATTAAAATTGTTTAATTTTACATTTTTCACAAATCCATATCCCGTGTCAAATTTGCCCTACTTACAGCCTTCATCATTTCATCATTCAACAAATAACTCGTTGTTTAAATTCAAACAGAAACCGATTTTTAATAAATATGTACATATCTATAGCTTTGAAATGCGCTTACAAAAATCCTCTTATATATTATCTATCTATACCTCACCATACATACATAATAAATCTGTATGTACAATGTACATACGCATTAGAGAATTAAAATCCAAAATGGATTTGCATTTTAAACCTACACACAACACTAGCTCAGTCAAAAGTGTATCGATTTCAGGACTAAATGTTGTTTTCAAATTCAAAAAGATAAAACTATTATGCTCATTTTAAACGGATTGAAGGAAATACATAATTTTTTTTTGAAAATAAATACAGCAATACGATTATCAGAGGCGACATGCGACAACCAGTCAAAATAGCCAACGGCAGAAAATACAATTTTTTCGGCTTTCTATATAGAAGAAGATTGTTTAATTAAAAAGAATTGAAATCCTTTAATGCAAAAAGGATCAACTACTTATTTAGATTAGGCCAAGTAGGTATACAGTTGTATTGTTTCGAAAGTAAATTGGTACGCTGCTGTCTCCGTCAAACAATCTTCTTTGCGTTCGCAGACAACGAGCACCAACAAAAACACAAAAAGGACACCGAACATTCAAAATATTTAACAAAAATTCCCTGTAATCCTTTGGCCTTGTTTTTCAATAGTTTTCAACATTATACATATTTATGGAAAAAGGAAATTTTCAAACTCAATTACGAGTACAATGCGTGAAAACATTTTGTTATTTTCTTGATACTCATGATTTTTCCACGAATAACACGCATGCAAATGGTCAACCACATTTTATTGGAACGCTTAAAATTACCACGCGGAATATGTCACAACTATAAGGTTCTTTTAAGTGGTGAACATGAAAAAAAAAAAAAATAACAAATGCAAAGAAAAACATGCATCGGATTCTTTTCGAATCCTTGGATACAGCCGGGACCTTTGATGTGAAATTGGAGAAGTGACAATGTTTTCCGGGTATTTTCACTGCACCATCATCACCATTCCCATATTACCATCCTGGAGGTGTTTATGACGATGTCAACAAGCAACACGTATGTGTAGTCATATTTTAATAGTCGTTCGCTGCGCGTTTGAAGGGCGAAAACAGGGCCGCATTTACTTATTAACGAAAAATTTGATAAAGTTGGACGATCAGATAGAAATAGATTTTATTTTTTTTTAGATTCAGATTTTTATTCAACAGCAAAAACAATTTCATTGATTTAAATTTACAATTTGAATACTTACAGACTTGGCAAATAATGCCGTCAGCCTGTGGCATTCATAAAATGAGCTAATGCTTTTTAAAATACATTTTTTTATAAACAGAAATGATATTAAAATATTAAAATATTAAAATATTAAAATAGGTTGAGACGAATAAGGTGGATTCGCAAAGAGAGCCAGATAAAAAAATGTGCACGAACTTGCTCTTGTGATTTACAATTACAATGAAGTTTCATTTTGACGAAAAAATGTGAAAAAGCGAAAAGCACTAAAAAATTGATTGATTGAAAGTCAACAATTTTCTCAAGAAACGTAAAACTTGTATTTTCGTAATTAATGAGAATTTTTTGGTTAATGTATTTTTTTATTAATTTTTTTGTCATTACAGGACGAAATTTAATCCAAATCGTGGTTTTTGAGAAAATTTTAAAAATTCAAAGAATATTTTCTCAAAGAATTTTGTATGCAATATTATTTATAGTTTGAAGGAGCTCCTGTATGCAAAAGTTTATTTAAATCTGTGGAACCGTTAACGAGGAAGTCGAAAAAACAGTTCAGACAATTCTGTATTGACAATCGAATCCCTTGGGCCTAAAACACATTGCCGATATAACTCGTTCAAACAAATAAATTTTTCGAAAATTATCAAGTAAGAAATAGCAAAATATTACCAAAAAGTATTGTGGCGAAACATAACCAAATTGAATTCTAAAGGTTTTACACGGAAAAACTATTTTTATACGGAAAACTATTTGAAGAGCAGCCTGGATTTAGTGTGGTAAATGTTTATTAAAACGAGTCAAAGGTTAAATCTCCGGATTCAAAACATTAATGCGGATTTCATTTCTTAAAAATTATTCCATCTCCCATCGCGTCGTATCCACTCATAAAATCTGTCAACCATATTCAAAGCAACGTGCTGGAGGAGTGATGTAGGAATGTTGTTTATTTCTCGAACCATGCGAAGCGATTTCAAGATATTTTTACATAGTAAAAGAACTTTTTTTAGGTTATATATTTGATATTATGTTGCGCCAAGAAAAAAATACTTTCCAAAAAATTAGTTTCGGTATTGTATCTTTTTGTCAACGTCTTTTTGACCACAAAACATAAAGTACGATTTAGAAGTAATTACACATGTATTGGTAAATAAGCGTGGAACAATAAATTCACTAGTAAATATGAACACACGTATTCGTGTACACGTTCAATAGGGGGTTCTAATTCCTACACAACTTTGGAAGTAGGAATATTTGAACCGGGTTGGGGTCAGAATCCCGAAAACCGAAATCCCGAAAACCCAAAATCCCGAAAATCCAGAATCCCGAAAACCCAGAATCCCGAAAACCCGAAAACCCAGAATCCCGAAAACCCAGAATCCCGAAAACCCAGAATCCCGAAAACCCGAAAACCCACAATCCCGAAAACCCAAAATCCCGAAATTGAAATTTTTCGGGATTTCGATTTCGGAAAAATAATCTTAAGTGTAAAGTAAAGAAGTAAAAAAGTAAGCAACAAGATTACTGTTCAGTTCCCTTAAGTTCTCTTTGAACATGATCTTAAGTTGTTATTGTGCCTTCAATAGTGTTGTGATTACATTAGATAAGAGTGAACAAAAATTAATTGAACTAAAATTAAAAAAATTCACTCTGAACGCAAAGAACGTTCGCAAATAAATTTTTTAAAAGGTATATCATACCCTATAAATTTATGTTAAATATGATTATATACTTCGTTTATTTGAAGTTTTGTTATTGTTAAATTCTGTTTCTTATATGACTATTTTCTTCTTGTTCATTAAGAGTTTCACGTAGCAGACAATTTTGAATTTTTTCTATTTTATTTTCGGGATTTTGGCCTTTCTGGATTTTGGGTTTTCGGGATTTTGGGTTTTCGGGATTGTGGGTTTTCGGGATTGTGGGTTTTCGGGATTGTGGGTTTTCGGGATTTTGGGTTTTCGGGATTCTGGGTCTTCGGGAGTCTGGATTTTTGGGATTTTGGGTTTTCTGGATTCAAAATTTCGGGATTGTGTCCGTCCCCCATTTGAACCATGTCAGATCCTATATAGGAAACAATTTTTAATCGAATTTTACTATTTCAAAAATTAATATTAATTTTATGGTGGATTAACATTCATCTTCATGTGAGTTCTGCAAAAAAAAACATGTTCATATTTATATAATTACTTTTTCACACATTCGTATTTTCGGCATGAATCTGTCCCACTCTAGTTTTCTTGCAATTTCCAAATGAAAATGAATCCACCATAAAGCTTGTTATAGTAGGTATTTATATACTTTAATATTACTATGAATTAAAATTCACAATTTTTAATTATTTTCATAAAATTTATTCGAAAAACAACTTAAAAAAAAAACTTTACTGTAATTTATTTACTCGCCTAATTTTTTCAGATGAACATAAGTGCGGGACTGTAAGAGTGAACGATAATGAAGACGCATGGCAAAATGTGTTGTCCTTTTTGAATTCTCAAATTACATAAGCCAATAAACCATTATAAAGTCCCAAACGATACTGTATTGAGTGTATAGCATTTCTATATTTGTATACATATGGCAACCTATTGATTCTGCAAGGTGCAACCTTGCCGCCTTTGACTCATTGCAATATCTTGATTTATTGAAAAAGTCAATGAAGTCATCATGAGGATTGCTTGACAACAATACTGAACTCCTTATGATATCTTGTTGTGTAAGCAGATTTACACTGCTTTTGGCCATTGCCGCAACAATGACTTCAAACCGATATACCGATAAAAGATCACATCGACAACCGCACCAGGTTACCGAGGAAATATCAAAATATCTCGGGCACCATATTATAAGGACGAACAAAATAATAATAATAAGGGAAAAAAACGATCAATTAAATCAAAGGAATGGTCATAATGAGTATCAAAGAAAGGACACGTTTAATGTGTTCCGAAACGTTTTGATGTGCAGTCATTGTTAATACCTGCTGCATTTAGCCGAGAGCGCATTTGTTAGGAAGAACCAGCTTTTTTATTCTAAAGAAAAAGGACATGCCATGTATACACTGAACAGCACAGCACACACAATTAAAACCCCTACTGTGTAAAACACTATTTTTCTCTTTTTGGGTTTGAAAAAATAGCAAAATGCGCTGCCGACTTCAAACGATATAGCTAAAGACGTCTCAATTTCAGCTATCGTTGGCGGCGACCCTTATAGTATTTATTGTGTTGTTTACAATACTGGCTAGAGCAATTACATGTCCAAATGGTGACAATAATTTATTTTATTTCTTTTAGATATTTTTCTTTGTTCCGCCTTGTTGTGTTAGAGAGTGTAACATGTGGAAAGAGTGTATGTGCTCTTTTTTAAGTTGAAAGGATAAAAAAAAGACGTTTGTACTTTCCTTTCTATACTATGGTCAATGATAATAGTCAAGCGGAAAATCTTCAAAGGAGTGTAATTTTGGCTGGAAGTCAATTTGGTCGGATGTGTTGTACAATATAAGACGCCCTCATGTTGTGACCATGCAAAAATGTTTGATTCTCAAATTTCTTGTTGTACTATATCAAATTGCAAAGTGTTGATGTTTGAAAACCTTAAAATCCGAAGAATTTAGTAAAGAGATGAAAAAAAAATTCGTGGCGGACTTTAAAGTTTTTCTTTTCGTTTCCGACATAATAATATTTATTTTGCACTTATTTAGGCATTTTGGTTAGAAGGTAAAAGGTTTGAAGAGAATTTAGAGGAGAAACCAATAAATATTGGGTTGAATGCTTACTATAGTTACTTTATTATTAAGAAGAACAGTGTTTGCAAAAAGTGAAACAAAGATCATTTCGACTGTGTAATTTTAATGCAGAATCCTTTATTTTGTATTCTACATCGAAGAGATACATAGAAGTTTCAAGCAACAAATGTGAAAGTTAAACTCAAGTATTGGGCAGATAGAGTTAAACATTTTTTGCAATGTCCAAGATTTACAACATCGTTAATATTGAGTAAAAACCGGATAAGTCTTTGTTTAATTTTATCATTAGAGACATTACTAGACTTTATTTACACGAAGTAAAAAAAATTAAGAAAATTATTCTCTCAATATTTATACGACGCGAGGCCTAGTTTAATGTCTAGATTAAACGTCAGTTGCGCTTGTAAGTTTTTATGACGAATAAAATGTCAGACTTTAGACCGTTAATACGATGAAGTTATAAATCGAAAATGGAAGAAATTATGAAAACTTGTCAGTCGTCTAAATCTGCCATTAGAATGACACTATAATTTTATTTTATTTTTCACTTTCATATTTCGATATTTAATTTGACACTTTTAAGCAAACTGACGGGATGGCGGTGGCGATCACGATACAAATGTAGATGCCGCATGTATAATTCAAAGGAGAGGCACTTCAATCGCGTAAATGTGTGCCTCTCCATTGATTCATATGTGACTGATAAGGGACGAACGTTTTGGAACAGAATTAAATTTTAAATTCAAACATTCAAACATTCAAGTCTGAGACGCATCTAGGAACAACATTGTGAAGTCTTATTGACCGTCTAACCACCAAAGTTTTGTTCTAATGAAAACAAAGTCTAAACATTGAAAAATGTCAACGAACGCATCCTTAAATACTTAAATAAATAAATCCTTAAATAAAGTCTGCCAACCTTCAATAAACAAATATTCGTCTGCAATCCTATTGATTGTCAAACTATTTCAGACACTCTAAACTCTTAAGTCTCAACCATTATATTCGCTATTTTTACTGACAAACTTATTGACGCTATTCTTTTGTTGTTGATTACTGTGTAAAATTTTATTGCGCTGCCTATTGAATTCCTAAGAAAAAAGCGCTTAATAAAACAACTTAATAAAACTATTTATAAATACTTGTGAATTATCCATTTTGTTATTTGATTTTTTCACAAGTTGACTGTTGAATTCACACATATTATATTTTTTTTACAGCTGACATGACAGCTCAAATGTCATGGATAAATCAGTGCTGCCAAACCAGGTAAAATTATTTTGCTGAGCGTTTTTCTGTGCAAATTTATTTTATGTGTAAGTGCACGTACAAAAAAAAACAACTGCTATTGTAGATTAATCTGAAGGAGTAAGAAATTGAATGCAAGGTCTGAAAAAACTAAGCATTTGTAGCATTTTTGGAGTTTCTTAGTATATGTGGTTAGGATAGCACATATCAGGAACTGCAAACGTTTCGGTTTACTCGATGCAAGTGCCACTCTTTGATAGAGGCAAGGTAGTAAGTTTTGCTTTATCGAAAGCATTGGGTTTTTGAAGCATGGTATAAAATTTCTCATTGAAAAATCGTGGGCAAGATCAGAATTGAATGAACTGCTATTATATTTATTCATTTACGTTTTAGTTCCAGTTCAGAAGAGAATTTGAGAACGAATATAAGAAACTGAGACTGCTCTCATCAGCGTTACAACTAAGTGAATTAAAATTTTAGCCACAAAAGATTTATTGATAAAAATAAGGAAAAGAGCTTTACATAAGAATTTTATTAGGCTGGTAAAATACAGAATTGCGAAAATTCTTCTTCGTTCGTACAGAATTTAATAAAACTGTATTTTGAACCCTATCTTCAAAAAATCCGAATATTTTCCACAGGCTGGACTATGCAATTTATTGATCCTTAAAATTTAAGGCATACACAATATTTTGGCTTATTTCCCTTTCCAAAGTTTCAGAGACAAAAAGTGTGAAAACTAAAAATATTCAGCTAAAATCTGTTGTTTAAGCCCGACTTTCTCTTGTTATTGCTTAAAAAGGAAGAGAGCGACATAATTTCCAAGCATTAGTTTCTTTTATTAGAAATTAGAGTTTAAGCTTGTTATAAAATGTTGGGCTTATAAAAATAACTAAAGAA
This sequence comes from Epistrophe grossulariae, assembly GCA_929447395.1. Classification (NCBI taxonomy): domain Eukaryota; kingdom Metazoa; phylum Arthropoda; class Insecta; order Diptera; family Syrphidae; genus Epistrophe; species Epistrophe grossulariae. The sequence goes on from OV839566.1 coordinate 2,940,723, forward strand.
TTATGCATTGAAAACCAACAATATAAAAATGTTCTATTAGTCAAAGATTATAACACATAATTATTGCCAAAGATCTATATACGAATGTCTATCTACGTGACAACCGCTTTATTCAATATTGAGCTGTCAACATTATTTTATTCTAACAATTCGTCACAGTTTTATAGAATAGCAAACATAAGGTCCTGCAGAGTGTATATAGGTCCCTGCATGAGTTTTTATTCTTTACAGTATACGTATCAAAGCAGATTAAGACCAGTATCAATCGATTCGTTTCACTGATAGAAATCCATTAAAGCCAATCATTTGACATTAGGACACAAAATTTGGTCACCAATACAACTGTGCTTGCTACCCATATAGCGTATACACTATACAGCAGGACAGCACAACAAATAATATATAGGACCTCCACAGACATCTCTTTATATGTATAATGTATGTATTTTCTGAGGGAAAGGACGCGTATCAAATCGGGCTCAGCTTGTTATCTTCATCTGCGATCGAGCAACAACAATGCTGCCGACTGATGGTGTGTGTGTGTACAAAAAAATGCGACACAAAAAAAAATAAATAAAAATTGATCCTTAATGTAATTGAACATCGAAAACAATGCTCTGTGGAAACTCTTTGTTTGGACACATTCGAATGAGAAAAACGAAAAAAATAAAATAAAAATAGAAATATCAAATTCTTAGCGTGCCAGGGTTCCCACCATCATGAGCCTGTGTGTGTTTTCCTTATTAATTATCAATTGAATGCGGTAGCACAGTTCGGCAAGATTAAACGAAGCGGAGGTGGTAGAGCAGTAAAGGAACAATCGACCGGGATCCTGTCAAGTCAAAGGTGAAAGAAGATAACTTACCCGCCCACTTTATATTCCAAGTGAGTTGAAAAAGTAAATTTGCAAAACACCGTGACATACGAATAAAATAAGTTGTTCATCAGACAAGAGCAAATGAGTTAAAGGATCATAGCCTGGACCAAAGACACCGACAGTCGAGTCGACACCCAATGCGGTGGTCTCCGGTTTCAAAGGAGGCGAAGGCGACACTATCGACAAAACTAATTGATTTCAAACACCACGCATTGCAGAGGGTGTTTCTTGAATCTGAAATATCTATTGGTCCTTTGGGCCCATGCCTCGATGGTTTGCCCTTGCCAGTGCTAAAAAAAATAAATAATAAAACAAAATTGAAAAATGAGCATATTTCCTTCGTTAGGAATGGTGTCCTGTGTGGTTGCCGTTGCTTATGTGTACAAAATGTGAGGCTATATACCTAGATATACATTTTTACTCCATGATGCGTTTCCACAAAAGTGTCAAAAGGAAGAAATAAATTCAAATTATCCTGTGAACAACGTAATTATCGATACTAAGCAGTTAAATGTCCATGAACATTTCCAATAATGTGTTTTTTTTGTTGTTTCAAATATGCAACTAGTGACATAGTGGTGGTGACTGGTGTAAGCCACAAAGAAAGCAAACTGTTTCGTCTCACCACTGGACCACATAGAATGTAATAATTGAACATAATTTTGTACATTCTTATATAAAAACCTACAAGGTTGCATTTTTGTTCGAAGAAGAAGAATATAAGCTATTCGAAGATTTTACATTCAATACGCACAGCGCGCATAAACCAATTCGTTGCGGTCGCGAAGGTCCTTTTCCTCATAGCTATGTATATATCGAATGCAATGAACGAGGTTTCCTCATCACACACAATATACAAAACATAAATCGCTTAGTGAAGGTCTTGTAAATTCATCAACCCCTAAAGTGAAGGTCTCGTAAATTCATTATCTTGGTTGTAAATGTGGACTGTGGTGAAGCTAATAAAAGTTAGTTGTTTTGGAAATCACCAATAACGTCTTTTTGAATGCATTGACAAAGCGTGGCTGATTGCGTTTTTAGATTTTTTTTTTGTTTCAATTTTGCACTTAAGTTTTTGTCAGAGTATCTAGAGGTTTGAAAGAATAAAAAAAAGATAGTTTTGTGGAACGACTTAAATTAACTGTTTCGCATTGCAAGTTGAAAAATACGTATTTTACGTATGTACATATATAAGTAGTAGATTAGAGTTCGTCTTCCAAAAGCCCTTTTTTTGGTGACCAACTTTCGTCATAGTAAAATGGAATACTATCCTTTTTAACATATGTATACAGGTTGATCGGTATAAGGTGCACCAAAAAGCTAGAGCAAGTAGGTTGGGTTAAGACGAGAAAGAAATCGAGTGGGATGGAGGGGTCTATTTCCCCCATTTAGGCTGGAGGGGCAATTTTCTACAAAATTGTATTAAAAAAGAAAAAAAAATATTTAAAAACAACTGTAAAACTTACAATGCCATGCTATACCTTTTTGGAAATTCCAGAAATCCCCCCCCCCCCCCGTTTTCTGAAAAATAGTATTAAAAAAGAAAAAAAAATATTTAAAGTAAAACTTACAATGCCATGCTATACCTTTTTGGAAATTCCAGAAATCTCTTCTTTAATTTTCGTTTTAAATTAAATCATGTTTTAGTTTCTCAAAAACTAAGGATACATTTTAGCATCCGATTTTCTGTTTTTTATTGAAAATTAATAAGAGCATTCAATTTTGAAAACAAAAATTATGCTTAATTAGGCACATAAAATGTTTAAAAAAATTAGTTTGAAATTTTTGTTTAATTTTTTTTTTTTCAAAATTTCGAGTTTGAAAATTAATTATTCAAAAACTATTCACTAACACAACTTAATTTAAAATGAATATTAAAGAAGAGATTTATGGCTTTCCAAAAAGGTATAGCATTGTAAATTTTACCGTTGTTTTTAATTTTTTTTTTTTTTTTAAGTTAATTTTTTAGAAAAATGTTCCTCCCGCCTAAACGGGGGCAAATAGACTTCCCCTCCTATAGGTTTTTTTTCTTGTCTTAACCCAACCTACTCGCTCTAGCTTTTTGGTGCACCTTACACCGATCACCCTGTATATGAAATTAAACCTTAATATTAAAATGATCACAGTTTATGTTTTAATGAGGTTATAAATCCTTTACCAATAATGGCGCAACATTTTAAACGGTTAAGTATCGATATTAAAACACTTTTAGTATGATGCTAGAATTTTCCAAATTTTAAATCCGTTAGTATTGTGCTATCTTTTTAAAATTTTATTAAAAGTTAAATTCACCAAATGCTTATTTCAACTTTACTAAATGTCACTTTGAAAATTAAAAATGTGAAAATGGAATATGTTTGTTATACTTGTTTCCACGAACTGTCACTTCTTTATTCGTGTTCAGCTGAAGTTTATTAAGAAAAAAGGTTAAGTATGATACAAGATAAAAAATGTTTAAAACTAAGAACATTTTAGTGAAGAGCTTTTAAGTTAGTAAATTGTTAATTATTGTTAATGTTTCGCCAATGAAATTTACAGCTCAGCCAATTAATGATCATTAGATTTATAGAGTATCTATTTCAGATTATAGTTAAGGTTTGGCTGAAGATTACCTACTTTTATAATATTTTGGAATCTATTTCTGAATCTGAATTTGTTTATTTAAAATGTAAAAAATCTAAGTAAAATTATAGGAAATGAAACAATAATAAAGGGTGATTTTTTAGCTGGTTTGGTTTTGGCAACACTGGTTTTGACAGCTGACGTGTGTTTAGTACCTTGTGTCACTGTCAAACAGCTTCAGTTTGGTTTGCAATTTAACCATGGATCGTCTTACAAATGAACAACGCTTGCAAATTATTGAATTTTACTATCAAAATTCGTGCTCGGTTCGAAATGTTCATCGCGCGCTGCTTCCATTTTATGGTCGGCATTCTCGACCTTCTGAGCAGTCTATTCGGAAGATTGTGACCAAATTTCGCACCAAATTTACTTTGTTGGACATTAAACCACCAACACGTTTACGTACTGTGCGTAGTGAAGAAAATATTGCGGCCGTATCAGCTAGTGTGACAGAAGACCGAAGATGATGCGAATCGCAGCGTTACTGTCAATGGTGAACGCTACCGAGCGATGATAACAAACTTTTTTTTGCCCGAAATGGAAGTTCTTGACTTGCATGATATGTGGTTTCAACAAGACGGTGCCACATGCCACACAGCACGCGAAACAATGGCGCAATTGCGAGGCGAGTTTGGTGAACAGTTAATTTCACGTTTCGGGCCGGTCAATTGGCCGCCTAGATCGTGCGATTTGACACCATTAGACTATTTTTTGTGGGGGTATGTCAAGGCTAATGTCTATAGGGACAAGCCCGCTTCGATTGACGCACTGGAAGCCAACATCCATGCATTCATTCGTGAGATACCGGCCGATATGTGTGAAAGAGTATGCCAAAATTGGACTCAGCGGATGGGCTACCTGAGACGCAGCCCCGGTCAACATTTCCATGAAATTATCTTTAAACATTAAATTGCAAGGTTCAAACTATCGATTCAAATAAATATTTCATTCATTTTTTCGAATTTTTTGTGTTTTTTTTTTTTAAAAAAGTTCTAAACCTCTTAAAAAATCACCCGTTATTAAACAAAGCTATCTTTCTAACTTTAACTCATTCATATATTTCTTAAATTGTCAAACTTATAAAACTCCACGAAAATTGTTTGTTTTTGTCTCAATCATACTTCTAAGAATATAATTCAAAGAAATGAAAACTCAGAAAAATCATGTACACGAAAACTTAAAATTTAAATTTAAAATCTGCTATTAAAGGTTTTTGATACTTTACATAGGATCACCTGTAATGATGTATATACCAAATACAGTCAAACCGAATCAGAGCATTCATTGTAGGAAGTTGTAAAATCTTTAATTCAATTCAATCGTTTTCTATCAGTTAATTTTGCTACAACTTAGCTTCTAAATTTAAATTGAAAATTAATTATAACCTTTAAAATAAGCCGCTTTTTTATATTTTATTACTTTAATCGCAACTTGGTCCGATTTAAACTTAATTTTAATTATTCTTGAGCGATCAACCTTTGCCAAGAACCTGCCACATGGTCCTTCGACCCGGATAGACATAGACATAGACATATGGTATTAAATCAGTATGAACATTTTATTAGAACTCTTTTAAGGAATAAAAATATATTGTAAACATTGTTTAATCTCAAAAACACTGGTACATACTAAAACTGTTTTTTTTTACGTACGTTCTGTCTCTCTTTTTGATAATATAATATTTTTGGTGAGCTTCTGAATCCTTTCTTTCTGCTTTATTTCTCGTTTTTTCTTCAAAATTGTATCTTCTTGAGTATTTGAAATCTGTTTTTCAAGTTTGCAATCTTTATTTTTCATTTATTAGATGAAACCACACTAATGTCTTATCCACACCATAGTGTGGTTGGAAGATAAGACAGTACTCCGGCAAGAAAATAAGTAAGTAGCCAAAGGTAGTTAGCAACACCAAACTCTGATTATTGTGCACATACGGCGGCACAACAAACCACACCACACGGTAGATACTGACATTTAGGCTTTATTATTAATACAACCTCATATCTCAATAAAAAAAAATACAATATTCAAAAATCAACACAACAAATATCATAACAAACTTGGATAATACTATAACGGAGCTGACAAGTAATTTGGACATTCTTTTTCAAATTAAAACACTTGAACACAATTAAATTAATGAAATAAATTAATTTTTGCTAACAATAAATAAATAGTATCTTGGCGGTTCAGCGGGAAATTTTTTCAATTCAAAAATAAAATAAAATCCATCAAATCAAATATGCTTATTAGTTATAACAAATATTTTGTCTTGATATTGTCAAAATTTAATCAAGCTTTTCTGAAACAAAATATTTATTTAATTTTATGTATTAGAAAAATAAGGAACGGATATGACAAGGCAATACATTTTGAGTATACCTACTTTTTCAAGCCAAGTGAAACAGATTTTTACTTTATCTGTAAATGATTAAATTGCGAGATAATGAATCATCACAAAAATATAAACAGTAATGAATTGAAATAAATAAATAAATAATATAAATATTCCTTTACTTCAATTTAAATTATTAAATTAAATTTGAATAGTAATACTAAGCTAGGTTAGGTATTTGAGCTATACCCATATTGAAGAGCAATAATTCTAATTCGAAGATTTGGGCTAAAGCCTAACACAGTAATGATTAAATGGATTGTTCACATAAGACATTATTACCAATGAATAATTCAAAATACGCTTTGAGCTTATTTCACCATCAAGTCATCATATCCTCAAACTTCCTTTTACCAATCAACATAAAGTACATATATGTAGGTATCGACTTAATAATTAATTGAAAATGCCAAAACAATTTATCAACACAATTAAAACCCAAATTCTCCCCCGCTAATGAGCCAAAATATATTTACAAAACTAAACGCATAACTAAAATCCCAAAAACCGAAAACGTTAATCAATTTCCATTTGTTTAATCAAAATATCACATCAACCCCAAATTAAGACATTATTTTGGTATAAGAACTGAACCAAAAAAAAGACGTGTTTTCTCATATCTACAACTTCCATTCGTTCGTTACCTGAACCTTCGATAACAAAAAAAAATCAACGAAAACAGAAGCCCTAGTCAGAGATGAGACACTCACCCTACCCTACCCTACCCTACCCTATACCTTACCATAATATCTGTGCAATGCACAAAATCTTTGTTGTCCGAACAAATACAAAACAACTCATCCCCAAACTAGAACACATGAAAAAAAAAATAAATAACAAACAAAATAAGGAAACGAGAAAAGTCTACAAACAATACAAGCAATTCGTCGCACTGTTTGTCCAACAACCCTTGTTGCGAGGGATTTCTGTTTGCGAAACAATCGGACTATGTCTGCATACAAATGCTCTGCCAACAACTAATCGACCAATCGCATCAAGTCTCTGCATTCTCTACACTGCGTCAGATACAAGAAAAAAAAAAGAACCAAAAACCGGCTAAACAGGCAGCCTAGGCCGCATGGCCATGAATAGAATTCCATGAGGGAGATTAGGGCGGAGTTACTCAGGCGTTGGTATAAATAGAGGGACATGCAGCTGACAGAATCAGTTTCAAGCAGTCTCTTAAGTTGTGAACAACGGTGAAATCAAATCCCAGTTCAGTAACAGTTTTGATTATTATAAAGATAAAGCAAATTGTGTAGACTTTTAGTGAAAATGGTTCAAAAAATGTCCGGTTTGGAGTTTAAGACAAATTTCTCAATCGATGCAATTCTCTCGAATAATGTTAAAAAGGAATGTCATCAGGAAGTGAGTGTAAAGAAAGAAAACGTGCTAGCAGCCAGTTTTTGCGACGGCGAATTGACTTCATCATCAGAGGATTTCGAACATCCATCGAGAACCAGTACACCTATGAGCAGTGTGGCCGAGTCATTATCATCAGGTGAAGACAAGATCGATGGGGAAAGTTGTGACGGTGATGGTGATGCTGAAAGCGGGGATGACAAGAAAGATGGCGATGAGAAGAAGCCTCCATACAGTTATAACGCTTTAATTATGATGGCTATTCAGGATAGTCCTGAGCAGCGGTTGACTTTGAACGGGATCTACCAATATCTGATGAACCGATTCCCATACTTCAAGATGAATAAGCGCGGTTGGCAAAATTCCATACGTCATAATCTGAGTCTCAACAAGTGCTTTACCAAAATTCCCCGAAGCTACGATGATCCTGGCAAGGGCAACTACTGGATCCTGGACCCCAGCGCAGAGGAGGTATTTATCGGAGAAACCACTGGCAAGTTGCGTCGCAAGAATCCTGGAGCAAATAGATCCAGATTGGCAGCCTACCGACAAGCGGTTTTCTCACCGATTCTTGGTGGTTATGGAGGTGCTCCTCAATTCAACGCATCGCCTTATAGCAACTATGTGGGAGCAGCAGCAGCTGCCGCTCTCTATCATCGCTTGGCTCCGCCATCTTACCATGCTAGTTTCCCTGGACAGAATCCATACCAAGCAAATCCATACGGCATAACAATGCAGCAAGCAACAATGAATCCCGCAGAAATGCTCCAGCGAATGCAATTCTTCAACAAATATGGAACCAGTTAAAACATCGCGTGATTCCTCCTGGGAAGCCATTTTGAATGGCCTCTTACCGAGGCCATATTGATGTGATCAGTGATCAGCCTTGTTGTGACAAAGTCGTGTAACTAATCCACCAAGTGGGAAACCAAAACAAACGGGTCCACATTTAAATGACCGATATTATAGATGAATAGGGGGGCGGTCCAGCCCAAAATTCAGTCACTCTGCAGGCGAGCCCGATGGGAACTCGAAAAGCAGCAAAACATTTACAAAAAAAAAAAAAAAAAAAAAAAAATGTTACAAAACTTTTCTTTTGTTTATTAATAAATAAATTCGTATTCAAATGAATTTTTGTGTTTCGGCTTTTTTCTTTTGAAACAAAGTTCGTTGGCTGGTCTATATTACTATCCGCTGCGTTTTGTCTCCATTATTGAAAGTGACATATCTAATGACAGATCCAGCTGCGCACTGGATTCCTGCTGGGTCTATAATATAGCTCTAGATCACAGGTAGAACAACCAAAATTATGGGGTTGTTTCTTGCTTGGAGGATAGATTTTGTTTTTTTTTTATTTTCTTCTCTAAATGAATAGAAGACAACTATATCGGGTCCGAGTGAGGCGTCACCTTCGCCGCACTTTCTGACATCTCAATTTCTCATTTAGCGGCGGCAGTTGTTTGATCCGAGGTGCGGCGCAACTAAAGAGATGGTCAGAAGGTTGGATTTGTAATTTATTTGTTTATTTAAAATTATTCAGTTCTTTTCTTATTTAAATCTTTTGCCGGACACGCCTTTGAATTCAAGCAAGTGCATATGAATAAGCACAATACCTAGCTATATAGACATTTCTAATTCCTATATAGATTTTAAAGAGATTAAGGCTGGTAAATACATTCCCAAATTAAAACTTGCTCCAGGATTTGTATTTTTAAGTAGATCATAACATTTGAAATAATTGTAATCTTTACACATCCCTCGATATGATGTTTAAAGGGAGAATCTATCTCTCAATATTTTAAGCCAGATTAAATGGTATAGATTTACTGAATTGGATTCATTTCACAAATCCACTTATGACCTCCTAACCTAACTTCAGGAAGATCCAAATTCGCTTTTGTGGTTCAATTGTGTATATATACGACAAGCAAAGGTATGATGTATGTATCTTTTTCTTCAGCGGGAAATAAATCCACTCAACTACTTTACTGTAGGTATAAAGTAAGTTTTGGAAACAATGGTGGCACAGAGTGCTCGAAATGACATTAACAAGGTTATATTCTGCTTGGCTTACGCACTTAAGGAACTTTTGTCATAAATACACGTAAGTAAATAAGAGTTTTTGAGTAAGTAGGTACATATTATAGGTAGGAGAAGGCATGAGAGCAGAAAAAGTGGATTAATTTTTTAGAGTGCGATGAAGATGAAGACGAATTGGCAGATGTGTTTATCTTACATTAATCTCAAATGGTTAGTCATTTTTAACAAGGATCTGAAGAATGTTATCATGTTAATTAAAGAAGAGCGATTCATAATTGATATTTATTCTTGATTTTAGCTTGATCATTTGTTAAATTATCAAACATTTTATTTAATCTTCATCTCAGTATACACAGTTCGAATGAAAATTTAGCTTTCATAAATCTTGGTGACTAGGTAAAATTCTATAAATTCTCTTTTCTGTATTTTGACCATAATTAATTTTGAAGACATATGCACCACCCGAAGTCAATATTTCTGGATGTAATATTGTTTTTCGACAATGACTTGTGGATTATCATCGCTTCAAATGCGGAATTTCTTTTTATTGTTATAGCAATTCAACCAAAAGTGTATCTACTTCATTATGAGCACCATAGAATACAAGTAGGTAATACTCAATGAGTTTCTCAATTTGATCCATGTTTTAAAAAACAATTTAGATAATTTGCAAACCAAACAAACCGAGATATGTCAAATCGGATGTCACAGAAAAGAGTATTGCAAATTTAAACTTCTCCATCTCTAAAAAACACCATAGGTACATAGGTACGGGAACGACTTTAAAATAAGTCAATTTTTACAAAAAAAAATTAAAAACCCTATGTGATTTTTTTTAAAGAAATAATAGGTGTGTTCCTTTACTAAACTCTGTGCATTTGTGTGAATTTCTACACATTTTATTTTTATTTATAAACTTTGACAGAATTTATATAGAAATACACACAAATTCACGGATTATGATCGAAGTAAAGGAAAACACCTAATAATTGCTTCAAACATTTTTTGTATAGTTACGAAATTTAATCAAAATCATTAGAATTGTTTTCGAGAAACTTAAAAAAAATCTTTTTTTATTTGTACAGACGAACGGTATGAACTTCGAACTTACATAGTAGTGTCAATTTTGATTAAAACTTCAAAATTTTTATTTGCAGGAAACTGATACATGCTTTATAAAACATAAAAGATAAAGAAAAAAATTTTATACCTTAATGGCAAAAAAATATATTTTTTATTTTTATTATATTTAAAATATAAAATTTTAACTCTTACAAACAGGAATATTAAATATTAATCTTTTTTGTTATAAAAATAGTTTTTTGTAGCTAATATTTTGTTTTCCACTGTTTCAAAAAATTAATTTTGTTTAATGAAGATCAATTTTTGGAAATTTCGATTTGAAGTTAGATTTACGCACAGCAAAACAAAAATTTGTTTGTGTCACACAATGCCAATAGCAAAATTAGTCTGGTTTCTGTTCCGTCAATATTATTTCATAGCCTTTTTTCCAAAACTTTCTAATAAAGTATTTTTTTTTATAAATAAAAATCTTGTCAAAAAAAGAATTTTGGAATCAAGAGCGAAGTTTTGTAAATATGTAGTTTGAAAAGTATAATATAAAATATCAACAAACTTTTTAAATCATATCATTGTCATCAAGAAAATAGATACATTTTTAATGAAATTTTTTAATACTAGCCATTTGTTAGAAAAAAGTATTTTGAATCGGTTAAGTTTAAAATTTTTCTTCAATTACGTTTTAAAAATATTTTGCCGCAGATATGTGTTGTTTATTTAATATTTTATAACAAAAATTTATTTAAGTACAACCGGTAATTATTTCTGAAAACTCTTTGAAAATAATGGTTCGTTGACAAGAATAGGATAATAAATGCTTACTTTTTCATACAATTAATTAATTAGAATAGGATAATAAATGCTTACTTTTTCATACAATAAATTATATTAAAAAAGGACAATAGTACCAAAAAACATGTGACGAAGTTATTTCCTTACTAAAACTCGAAAAAAACCTTTTTTTTGTCATGAGGATGAAGAATCGAAAGAACATAGTGAAAGAGACTCAAAAATATAATACGCATTACGCGTTTATTGTTTTGAGTTTATTGTCATTAAAGCGATGTCTGTTAAACCCATTCACAGCTTTTAAAATCCATAAAAAGCGCGATTTTACAACTTACCCCGTATTTATTTTCGAAAACTACCAATTTATTAGAAAATACAAAATAACAACGCATAATTCAGTAAAACAATACAAAAAACATTAAAACTATAAAGAATAAATATTAATTCAATTATTACACTGAACGTCCAGTATAACGAAAGATTTAATGTTCAGCCAATTCTTTATATCGAAAGATTCGTTATGTTATCCAAACATAATATTTACTGATAATTTAAAAAATATTCTTTTTGATGTGTAAACATCTATACTGGCGGTAGGGTGAAAAAAAACGTAACGTATCTTGTGATCGTGATTGTGATTCTGTGATTGTGATTCTCGTTACGTTACGTATGTTTACACATCTTAATCGTGAGTCCCAGCACTCACACTTTTTATATATCAACTTTTTAAAATTACGCGATAAGAAAACATTCACTTTTTAATAGAATATTGATTATCATATCAAAAAACAAATTCGAACTGCATCTACGCCTATAAATTTACATTTTGAACAATTTTTGTAAATTAATTAAGACAAAATTTGAGCCAACAGTAAAAATAAAAAATAAAAATTAATAAAACAGCAATTATTTCAAAAAAGATTTATTTTTGTTTAAAAACTAGAGTTCAAATTGTTATAACTTTTGATCTAAGACTATAAGTATTAGAAAGTTTTATACCTTTTATGAAACTTCAAGACAAACATGGAAAATTTGTTAGAATAAAAATTAAACATGCGATTTTTTTCACGATGTTTTTTTAGAAATTGAAATATTAAAAAAATTAGATTTGATCAAAATGTCATAGATATTATCTATCTATTAATTTTGAGCATAATGGTGCAGGTGGTGCATTTTAAATGCAAAAAATAGTCTTACTATTATTTAATAATCGAGTGCAAAAATTAACACAAAAATCAATTATGAATAGGGTGACAAAAAGCCTGGTTCAAAGTAGGGTTTTTCGGAATTTAAAAAAAACAGCCATTAATCGAAAACCGTTATGATTCGTTATGGTTAAGTTATTAAATTCTTAGAGGTCATAACCTGGCCAATCACCAGTTTCAGTTTGATTATGGGACATCCTGTATATATGTATTATATAAAACCAATCAGCAGTGTACCGCTTCTAAGTAAAGATGAATACAAAAAGTTACAAACATTCGAAACTAAATAAGACACTCCGTTATTTTTTTGTCTTTACTTTTAGGGAATTCTTTTATTTGCAGTTCTAACGATTTAGCCCAGTTACTTCACTAAAAAATAAAATATCCGAAAATTTCTAACATATCATATTAATAAAAAAAAGAATGATTACCTATCTTCCAATTCACAAATGAACTATTAATACGTTAATAAAGAATTAATTCACGAATAAAAGTTTTTTTTATGAAAATCTACAGCATTCGACAAGAAGAGTGTTGTTAAGTCTGCAAACATACACTTTCTCACAAAGTGTGAACTTTTGCACACATACTTTTTCATTTGAGATTCACTAGTGTTTATATTTTAAAAATTATAGTTGTTGGCAAACACATGTTAGGTAAAGGTATTTTTAATTTAACTAGTACCCTACTGAACTAATTTTTTGTTTGTTTTATGATAAAATTTCGAATAAACTTTACCGATTAAAAATATGTTATTTATGTTTGATTCTAGTTTATTAATAAAGGAGCTATACTGTTTTAAGTTTTCGTGTTTTATAAAGATTCATAGACAGAAGGCGAAACAAGAAAATGGCTTCCAATTAAGTGGATTGATTCAATATAATTCAACTTTTAATTTAATTATAACGTTAAAAGTTTCACACATTTAGAAAAGTTTACAATTTCGCGAACAACTATTAGGTTTTTTTTTTTTGATTTACGAATTGTTTCTCTTTTTAGTTTATATCGTTTTATCCCACCAATATTTATGCTGGTTTGGTTGTTAATGCAATTTGAGGCCGACATCACAATATTTAAATTATAATCATCTTCCACTACTCCATACTCTAAAAAAAAAAACTATTAATTTTGTATATCTACGTTCTACACAGAATGTTTTTTTCCCTAAATTAATACCATGTTCACATCAGCAGCCGACTTTTCTACGAGAGGGGTGAGTCTATGATGGGCATCAACTTATTGTATAGGCCATTAGCACTCCAAAGTACATTTCTACCCTGATATATACACTCCTGCACACTTGGTTCATTATTTTGCCAACGCTGGGATTAGATTTAACGCCAGTCATATCTGAAGAGCATGATTTCTTTTAAATTGAACCAATTAAGTGCAAAGCTTGCAGCGTGGGCAAAACTGGTTAAACAAAAAGCACAAGAAACCCCGAAGGCCTTTTCATGCCCATGGGGACACCACGGTGTCAAGAGCTGTCAGGAAAAAAAAAAAAAAAAAAACAAAAAGGTCCACCGCTTGTTTTACCCTTTGCCATTCATTAAATTTAACAATCAATCCGACGATGGACCGATGGAAATATCCTATCTAGCCTCGGCATCTGTATAGCTGTAGCCCTTTCGTATGGCAATTAGTGCGGAAAATATAGATTTCCATATAAATCTCGATATATTCGAAATGGTGTGGTGGGTGTTGTTTGCATTTGCGTCGCTTAAACCTCGCGCTACCTGTGGAAACTTTGTCCTTTCACGTTAAATGCTTTTACGAGAACTCTTTTTGTATAGATAATCCGTTTATGAGTTTGACCGTGTGTACTTCCTCAATATCATCTTTTCGTATATGTACATATTTATAATACTAAAACGGATGCATGGAGGGAGAGGTCAATTTGGAAAATTTAGCTACTGTTTCAAACGAAGGGTTGTTTGCACAAAACAATGAAAATTCAGAAGCCATGAGCAGTGTTTTTAGTGCAACATGCTAATCCTGTGGTTAAGCGACTATTGAGCCTACCCAAATAAACGAGGATTTCTTGGAAGTAACCTACGAATATATGCAGATATCTTTTCAGTGGTCAAGGTAGAACATACGCACACAAGAAGAACGCGCCAAAAGGGTTAAACTATTGTTACTGGAATATACCAAATTTAAAGGACACTTTTGCTTTGCCTATAATAAGTGGAAATTTGTTTTTAAAACAAAGATAATCCTCAAGGAAGCAACAAAAATGTTTTGTTCTTCTGGAATAGAATCTTTACTATATGTTTGCATAGGAGTTGTCCTTTGAGAGCTATTTAAATTTCTTTATTTCTTTATAATATTTTACAAGATGTTGTAAAGTTTTATGGCGATAGTATTTAAGCGTTTACCATATTGGCAATACAATGCAAATATATATACAAATTATTTACTTTTGGGCTTTCGCTCTATTAATATACCATATGTCGTGGTATTGTAGCAAAAAAAATTCAAATTTGTTTTCAAATACCCAGAATAAAATTCTGCAAATATTATTTTCAATTTTCCACCATCATTTAGCTTAAAAAGAAAGATAATAAGTGAATGCAAATCTTGATCTTATGAGTAGGTACCAAATATTAATTTTCATTTCCGTTATGAAATAAAAAATTAATACCTACGCTCAAAATCATTTCCAAGCTATTTTTTAATATCGCTCTAAATAAAATGTGAAATGCAATCTTTGGTCATAATTTTTTACGACTCACGACTCAAATGTACCCATTTAAACTGTGTGTGAATTTTTTATTTTAAAATTTAAACTAAAAAATTCCAATTCCCACACAGATATTCATTGCATCACTTATTTTTTTCGAACTTTATTAATAATAAATTAATCGTCTACGACAGACTACGAAGTGAATGAATGAATGAATAGCCCATATTGAGTGAATAATTTAAGGTATGTAAGAAACTCCCTCAGATATCAGCAATTTTTTCACTGAGAACTCAGGATAGATAGTATCCGTTTCTTTAGTTGGTTGAACTTAATATTCGTACATTACATACATAAATATATTATATTTCAATTCAACGAATGAAAGTAAAAATAAATAAAATACAGGCAAACATTTTTTTTGTGCAATTTTTACGACTGGCGCGCGGGCTTCATTATAACAACAATAGCTCATAAAACAATCACAGTTGTTTATTCTTCAGCATTATCCGTTTTATGTTTTATGATGTGTCATATTTTTGTAAATTTTTATTACCTATAGGTGTTGTAAATTTCTTTTTACGATTTTAATGTAGGTTTTAAAAAAAAAAATACAATTTCCATATTATCATGCATTTGTGCGTGCATAGAAAGTTCCAATACTTTTAACAAAAACTTTTGATGCGGTAGCATTACAGTATTCATGCGCATTTGGAACGCATCCCGGACGCTTTGCATACATTTTTACTTTGCATCCGTTTGATAATTCGGAACGTTGATTTCTTCCTTAGAAAATAAGAATCACGGGTTTATTTCCTGAATTCTTTGCAACGCAGTTTGCCACAGAAAATTTGGTTTCATTCGTTCTTTTTTCATTTCAAATCTGCAATTCAGGATCAGCATTTGCAACTCGTGATTACAAGATTTTTCACTGAAATAAACATCAATTATAGGCGTGTTGTTTTGCAAGCCCGGGGCAATTGGATGAAACAACAACGTCGATGCTAACAATTAACATGTTAAATGTAACAACCACTAATCTTCTCCGTGCTCAGCTAAATCCAGAGAATTCTCTTGGCTTAACTTAATCACACAGAAAAACTGTATTACCGGCGTGAATTACATATCGTCGCTGAAGATCAAATACCTTGTAACCCAGAAAAGTTAATTTTTCAGGAGAAACAAAAACATGATATAAAAGTATTGAGGACCAATAACACTGACCTGCTTTTATGCGTTTAGCTTTTAAACTATCGTTCTTAGGCTAACAAGGTATTTTTCCGGAATGTTGTTTACAATAAAAGTGCATCATTACCTAAAAAGTGAACTTTTATGGGTTACGAGGTATTCGATCTACAGCGTCGAATATTATGTACTTATTTTCGATAGTTTGTTTGAAAACTCCATTTTTTCTGTGATAGCGTCGCTAATCCCATAAAACACCCCCTTTTATCGAGTAAGACAATAATATTAATAAAGAACCATAATATACGAAAAAAGCAATACAAATAGAAGCAAAAATTAGGCATGTTCAGGGAAATGAGATCTTGGATATCTCAGCAATCTTTCTTAGTAACATAAATAGAATTTCTCAGCAAAATTTTCCAGCTTTGCTGTCAACATTCTGAGGAAAAAAAATCTAGGATTCGTTTGCTCACTTTTTGAGGGAGAAAAATATCTGAAAATCTCATTTTTCTGAACGCACCAATTCAGAAATATAACAACACGTCACTAATTTTGAAAAAAAAAAAAACATTTACTGCAAATATCAAAATTAGATCATATCGGGTGAACTTTATGAAAATGTAGGTACCTATCTATGTATTGTATATACAATCTCAATTCAAAGCAAACACTTGCAAATGGAGTTGTTTTAATATTCTTGAGCTATATAAAGCTAGTGTAAAGAAGAAACAGTACCTGATTTAGTCATTTTTAGTCCGAAGTCATTCCACACCTCAAAGATTGCTATTAATCTAACAAAAGAGAGCGCGAAATTTGTCATTTGAATTAAAATATCAATATCGACAAAGAGTTGCTCAATTATTTTTTTTTTTAGTTTTGATAGTTAGATAAGCATATTTTTTATTATTTTATTAACCTTTTAACTATAATCAACTAATTCAAAACAATGTATGTCTATTAGCAAAACTATTTCTAAAGAAGAAAATTTAGAATTGACAATTTAGTATTTCTTATATTGAAGAAAAACACGTTTAAGCTTCATAACTTAATTCAAAATTAAAGATTTTTTGTTTTTATATTAATAAACTTGAAGTAAGTTAATTCTTTGTTAACATTTTATTTTCCTGGCTCGTGAATCTTGAAAATTTTGGTTAAGATTTATTACTGATCTACGGCAACTCTAGTGAAAAATATTTTTTTTTTTTTTTGAATTTTAAAAAATGGCCCGAATTAGTGCGAAAACCGTCCCCGACATTTTCTCAGTTTTCTTTCTCTTTAGGTCAAGATTTAGTGTGAGAAATGTTGGGAACAGAGCTAGTAGCTGCATTTTGTTATCCACATGATCTGATCCGGATCAAATTTTAACACGTAAATACAAAGACAACTTGTAATCCCGCTTTTTATTTGGATCTATTTTTAGTACTAGTACTTTTTTTATTATTATTACGGTAAGGTAGTGTAAACTGCAGTGCAAGAAAAAAGTGAATTTTACATGCGAAAATCTCAAGTTTGTGACTCTTTTCTTTGACAGTTAAGGATCCCCCACCAACGCGAATCTGTCGCGGCGACGACATTATTGTTTTCGTCGTCGACACGATAAATCCGCGTTGGTGTGGGGGATCCTTTATTTCGTTATTACTCTCATCTACATAATAGTAATTTATTTTATACATTTAGAAGTCAATATAGTTTTGTTTGCATTGAAAATTAATATTTTTCCTCTTGAGATAATTTTAGTTTCACTTTTGTATCAATAAAATGAATGTAAAGGTTCTCTAAAAAAGCGAAACAACGACAGCGAAACTTTTTTCTGCCGATATTTACAGGGCGATAAATAAGAGTACCCACGCCAACGCGACTATGCGATTAAGCGAATCTCATGTAAAATATACTGATAGATTTAAAGTAGACGGCGGCGACGGAAATGTCACAAATTTGATGATCACATCATTTTCATGTTTAACTCGGACTTTTTTTGTATTGAATATCATGAAAATATAATACATATAGGAACAATCGATGTAGTTGGGCAGGTATACCTACAGTAGGGTGTCCCTTATTTTTTTTTTGAAATGTATACCCCTTATTTTTTTAGTACCTCTCAGACCTGATCATATGCCAAATATAAGCTTCGTACACCTATAGGAACAAGACCTGACTTGACGTCAAAGATACGGAGGAAAATTTATATTAACCATTTTTAAGTGTTTGATGAACTTTTTTTTCTTTCAATTTGTTCCAATTTAAAGCAATA
Organism: Epistrophe grossulariae; assembly: GCA_929447395.1. NCBI lineage: Eukaryota > Metazoa > Arthropoda > Insecta > Diptera > Syrphidae > Epistrophe > Epistrophe grossulariae. Next base: position 2,959,212 of record OV839566.1, read on the forward strand.
CAAATCAATAAATGTCAATATTCAATAAAACCTTATCAAACATGTAATAATTAAAGTAGATATGTATTTCCCTTTAATGTTTCCTTTTTTCAGTCCGAATACGATTTCTCATGCTTCTACACACATTGTAAAAGTAACTGCTTTTGTTCTTCTTTTGCCGTGATGAGTCTATGAAAATCTTAAACCAGCTTAACTGCAATTTCTGCTGTATCATTCACAACTCTCAGTTGCAGAATTATTGGTTTCATCTGCGAGTATGAAAGCCACATTTTAAGGAATGATTAATTTATTTTTAAGCGAGAAAACAAATTTTTACTATTGACGGTGACGAATTTATCTAGAATATTCAAATTTTTTAAAAAATAAATAATAAATAAATAAAGAGTTTTCGAGCTTAGACACAAAATGAAGTTGTTTCTTTACTACCAAACGTTAAAACTACAGGAAGGCGTTCTTCTTTGGAAGGTAGTAATTTTCCATCGCAGTGAACATTAACGACTTCTGAAACATCATTTTGAAAACCTGTTTTTATAGATGCAGGTCTTTTTTATCATAGCGTCCGAACACGTTGAATTTTCAAGCTTTAAAACTATTATAAAATAAAACTTCGAAAACTTGCCCTTTTGAAGGAAGTTAAGCCCCTGTTATTTGGTGGTTTATATTTCCCACTAGAAAAATAGATTTAGAACTTCTTCTAACTTGTAATGACGTCTTCAAAAAATAAAAATAAATGATATCGATGCTAAAAATGACAAAATACTAACAATTATTTGGGGCATGTGGAATTTGTCCTATATAAATACTTTGAATAAAAGTCGGGTCTAGTAAATGAAGTTCAAATGACGCCAAATTTTTTTGGCAACGGTTTTAAATTATATTAAAAAAAAATGAAGCCGTATTCGTAAAAACAAATTTTGAAAAATAAGGGACACCCTGACCTACAGATTTTATTTTTTGTTTAGATTAAGATTTTTTTTTGCTCAGATAAATTCTATATACAATTGACTTAAAACTATAGGCTTATAATTAACTAAGTTGTAAAATATTGACTCAAAAAGGGCCCAATTTATTGCTTTATTTATATAAAATACATACATATTTCTATCTTCTTAATCATATACATGAGTGAAAAATAAATAAAATTTCTTTTAAAATGGTAAAAGGGCATCGCATCCCCTTTTGTGTCCACTTTCGGCTTGCTCGTAGAAAGGTCTTCCCTCGTTGTGTAATACATCCCTAAATCTGTCATCTAGGTAGCTACAGATAATACTAAATGGGTGATTCTCTGCCAACTGTAATTATTTTTGTTTTTCAGACTCGGGACTCTTATAAAAACCTTATATATAAATACAGAAAGAATATTTTAAACAAATAAAATATGAAAATAAGAAGGTTTTTTTTTAATACAGTAAAACCCGCTTAAGAGAAAAACTCGCTTATCTGAAACACTTTTTTCATCCCCGAGTATTTGTCGACCAATTACCTTTATAACACTCCGCTTAAGTGAAAAACCCGGATACCTGAAACATATTCAGTTAAATTTAATATTTTTCATTGAAAAAAACTCTCTTAAGTGAAAAAAATTTAATAGAACAAAAAAAAAAATTGCTGAACGCTTTTACTTCTTTTTTATTTTTCACCTCCACAAAATTTTCATAACGAAAATGATATTGAATTTCTGATAGTCAGAACCTTTTTTGGAATTTTTAAATCCGCTTAAGTGCAATCTTTTTTCACGGGGTTCGTTTAAGTGAAAAACCCGAAGTGAAAGAAAGACTGTGACATTTTGCAGTTTCTCTTAAGCGGGTTTTACCGTACCAGTATTTCGGACAAAACATATATAAAAACAAATCCGTGCAATAAATATTGAGTTTATAACCTAGCATAAAAATAAAGATTCCAACCTCAAAAAACTGATTTTTCAAAAACTAAAAAACATACAATTTTGAATAAAACATTGCCTTTCAAAGCATGTAAACGTCAAAACTTAAAAGGAAATTCAGAAACTCACCAAAAATGTTGTCAAAAGAGCTAGAACGTCAGCACCATGTCTTCGAAATTTAGTACTTTTTACAATATTTTTGGTTCCTTAAAAATTGTAGTAAAATGCTCTTACAGATTTAATACCATGTCTATTTAAAGACAAATAAAATAAAAAAAATTTCAATAACAGTTGGCAGAGAATCACCCAAATGTTGGTTTTATTTTGATCCTCTCTTAGAGCCTATAATTTTCGTAAAAGATAAATCGTGAAATTTCACAACGGTTCATATGTGTTTGCCATAAAAGTATTCTTTTAAAAAAGACCATTACTCTAACTTGTAAGGTCTATTGTTATAGAATCAATATTTGTAATCAATTTATTTCGTTATTTTATTAAAGCCCTTATGAGTAAAGTTAGAAAATTGTCATATACAAAACGTAGACTTAGTATTTCTTTTTTACGAAAACATCATTTTTCTATTATGTTTGCACATCAATTAATAAAACTAAAGTAGAATGTGTAACCATCATGATGGTCAGCATAGTCATCATATAGCCAAAATCTGCGGGTTCTTGAATGAAACTATTATAGAAAACTCTGATTTATTTCAGGACACATCAACAATAGTGGACAACATCAAAACCATCACATCAGATCAATTCTATATAAATGAAACCAACAAACCATCCAACCAAACGACGACCGCAAGTTCACTTAATTCGTCTTAATTGAAAAACGGGTCAACAAAGGCCACTGCTCAATGCATGTAACTAATTAGAGAGTTTCCTCCGTCTCAACGAAATGTTTCGGACAACAATGAATATTCATTGCGGGAATGTAAGTAGATTGTACAATATGACTACATAGTCATATATTCACAGAATTAGACGGGTCTTTCTAATCGAATTGACTTGAGGAGCAATTATTATTTTTCTTTCGTTTCAAATGTCGTTACAGTCATAAAAGTGCTTCCCGTATAATGTGCTCTATGTGTGTGGACACGCCACCGCTTAGAGGTTAAATATTGTCATTCTTAACACTTGGGCCGTAATTAGATTTGATTAGGTTAATTGGTGGGTCTATATATACATACTATATGAGCTCCAGTGAGGCTGAACTCTGCGAACGTGACTTATGTTCGTTTATAATTCATAATTTAATTTTTATCTGGGGTATATATTATGACCCCCTCTTTTCGTTATGAGAGGTCAAAACTGCCAAATAAGCAAATTCTAAGAGGAACAGTCATCGAAAACAATAACAAACGAACAAGATGAGAAAAGGAAAAAAAAAATAGTATAAAAATATGAAATCAATTTGAAGTGCAAGTGCAATAACAAAACCACACGAGGAGGCAACTACAGCCATTTTGTAAACAAAAAACTCCGCACACACTAAGCCATCCCGATATCGTCCAAAAAAGGGCAGCCTATCGAAGGTAAACATAAAAAGTCTCCACATTCCATCCATTGGATACAGCTCTTCTGAACTCCCACCACAGCGTGTACACAAGCGTCAAATGGTTGCGCGCACCACGAAACAAAACTAAACAAACATCACATCCACATTCAATTCCACCCAAATCCATCCACCACTCGACACTCTACCTTGCCATTTGCATAGACAATCCGTCGCGACGGCCGGCGAGCGGCGATTTCCGGTGCAACACAGAACCCCACCAATTCAACAGCAAACGCTTCACATTGAATTTCCACCAAGGACGTAGTCGATGAGAGGAGCTGTTGGGTACTGGTCCGCTCTTTAACCAATTTTATTCTAAAATATAAAAAACTACGACTCATGATTTAAATTAAGAAGATTGTTGGTATAAATATAAGATAAGAGAGATAGAGAGAGAGAGAGCGAGAGATAGAGAGAGAGCGAGAGAGAGCGAGAGAGAGAGAGATAACGGAAATAAACTAAAACACAATTAAGTAAAATATAATCGATGTATGCGGCAGTGCTGATGGATTATCGGAAAAATTCGATTCTTGGATAATTTTAAACTCAAAAGGGACAAAGAGAAAAATTACTTCATTGTTTTTTGGCGATTTTTTGTATTTCTTAGATTTCTTTATGCAGCAAGCCATTGCCAAAATAGTTAGGCATCTCCTTATTTAAGAAAGCATTCAAACAGTTGTTTAAATCAGACCTATCGCGAAAGAAATTTCGTCGGAGTTTTTACCTATTTCGGAAAATTTGCTATCAGGAAGCATCTTTGAAATATTATAAGAGAAAATATTCTTTTCAGCAAAATACCTATCGTGAATAATTTTGGCAGGGAAATTTTTTTTAATTCAATGCAATGGAGTAAGATATCGGGGAAAAATCATTTCGTGGGAGATTCGCGATGGGAAAGATTTTTTTCACCTGGGATGTGTCTGAATATGTCCTCATATATTCACTGATATTCCTGTAATCTGTCAATTTCGTGAAATTTTGGATTTGTACTTTCAATAAAAATTTCTTTAATTTCAAGATAACTTTCAATTAGTTACAAGAAACTGCCTTACTTGTTCATTTAACGAACTCACAATAGAATAGGTTATGGACAACGAGTGTGTGAACTATACAATCGATAGAAAATGTTTAGAAATAAGGTTTTAGATTTGAACAAATCTATAAAGTTGGAAATGCTTTGGAATGCAGGGTTTATAAATAAAATTGTTTTTAAATTCAAGTAGACCCTTCAATACAGAAAGAGTACAAAGCAAAAGTGAAATATAAATAGAAAGGGAATTTTTGGACTGTCTGAAGGGATATTTCTTACAAATTACCACAGCCGGAACTGGTATTTTTCAAAATTGTGTGTTAAGTGTGTTAAACTAATGTTCCCTGAAAGTTATTGATAGATTTCGACTTGTCTTTTGCAAACTGACGATAAAAACTCCTTATGGACAGTACTTGTGCCACTTTTATCTATTACTGAATCAGCCACCATGTCTTTCGTTCTTTGGTAAGAATCAAATGTAAACCTCGCATTATAAATTCAAAACTTTGGGTTTAAATATGGGGAAAAAATAACAAATACTTTTATATATCAAATCTCATTTGTTTGGCCCCACTTTTATATAAAAATAAAAATTCTTACTACGCCCATGTCAATAGCCACCCACTGCCGCAGTGCAGGGATACCCGATAAGTTGGCTCAACAACAACCAACAACTACCAGAAACAAGTATCCACTTCCACATACAGTAGCTGTGTTTTCTGCTTGTATTCGATTGCTCAACGCAAGCAGCACCCTACTCTATAAACTGAAAAACTACCACCACCATCACCGCCATCGCAGTGCTATAGCTAAAATACTGTCGTCGGAGCAGTCAGTTTGTAAACTCTAGACAATAATTTACAGTACACACGCATCACAAAAGATCAGAACATTGGAAAACATTTGTACGCCAACGTGAGCTGACAACTTGCCGAACTGTTGTAGAACTAGAAGCAGCCCCGCAAGAACAACAAACAGAAACATTGCGGTATACCTACCTTCCTATCCTTTAAATCCAGGTATACCTACTAGTCCAGAGTATAATATAAAACGGGTGACGGGAAAGAAGAAGAAAACTCGCTTTTGCGCAAAGAGCATAAGCAACGCCCATTTTCAGATACTCTCCATGAGTGGAGAGAATTTCCACAAATTTTATTGGCTGAAATCCAAGGAGTGGTTACACAAATTCTCCACTCCAACTGTCATATGCATACACCACCATAGCGAGACCGGCATCACATCAATCCAGTTTAGTCTACGAAATTATTCAGAACGAATTGGTCGCGAACGCTTTGTGGGTCTTCTCTCGATCGACCATCATCCCCCTTGAACGCGAAATGTGATATTAATCCAGTATTCATCTTAAATCATAATATATGTTAGTGTATTCAAAACAATTCTCCAATTGGATTACTGAGTGTCAAAATAAATGATTATACTGTGAAAAGAAGTGTTGAACAAAAAAAAATAGTTTTTTATTTGAAAACCACCCATGACAATGGTGAAAATTGACGGTATTCAAGCTACACCTATTCACCATCAAACGCACTCTTTCCACCATCATCAACAAACGGAACTTCCGCATAACCCAATTTTTAGTATGGCCCGGACGCCTCATCTTAAGTCTAGCTTTTCGATCAACTCGATATTGCCCGAGACTGTCGAAAGTAATCGCGGCGAAATGGATCGGCATACCCCAACTCCAGAACACTGCCCTGGGTCCCCGTTGGGCTCTGAAGAGCAGGACATATCCGACATTGAATCCGATCTTGATGTGACGAGTATGTCACCCCCACCTCCTATTGACGGAAGTGAAGGAAGTGTCAGCAGTCAACAGAACGATGGCGGTGATAACGATAAGGACGGTGATGATAAACCAAGCGATTCCACCACTGATAAGAAGGGTAACGAGAAGCCCCCTTACAGCTATAATGCTTTGATCATGATGGCGATCAGACAGAGTCAGGAGAAACGACTTACGCTAAACGGAATCTATGAGTACATTATGACTAATTTTCCATACTACCGGGATAACAAGCAGGGTTGGCAGAACTCCATCAGACACAACCTGAGTTTGAATAAGTGCTTTGTAAAGGTTCCCCGCCATTACGATGATCCCGGAAAGGGAAACTATTGGATGCTTGATCCGTCGGCAGAAGACGTTTTTATTGGTGGATCGACTGGAAAGCTGCGTAGGCGCACGACTGCAGCGTCTAGATCACGTTTAGCTGCATTCAAACGTTCGCTCATCGGACCCATGTTTCCCGGGCTTGGATATCCTCAATTCGGGCAATTCTTATATCCTGCAGCAGCGGCGGCAGCTGCATCAGCTCCTTCACTTTTAGCCAGCATGTATAGCCGATACAATCCCTTTGTACCAAAGTCTCCAGGACTTTCGCTGCCAATGTCCTTCGCCGGAGCGGGGGTGCCTCCTGGAATGGGCTCGAATCCAGGATTTCCTGCTAACATGGAACGACTCCTCTCTTCACCCTCTCATCAAAGTGGTGCGGCTGCGCCTTCACTTCCGTCCTCTGCCGAACTCTATCAACGCCTGCAATACCAGCAGCTCTTGCAACAACATGCAGCGGCAGCAGCAGTTGCAGCCCACCAACGACAGCAGCAGCAACAACAACAACAGCAACAACAACAACAAAATGCTCACCTTCAGCCCCTGCAGCTTTCCACACATATAGGCCAAACCAGCCCCTCGGCGCCTGTGTCACCGACGGTACCACAGGGGCCTATCTATAAGCCAGTAACAGTTGTTTCCCGTAATAGTTGAGACTGCAAACCTTTATCCCGTGATGACATTTGCTGCTGCGCAACCGATAGACATTTCCCAGTGGCGCTGCGCTGTGCCACCACCAGATATTCCTTGTTGTGTAAATACATAGTTCGTACTTTCTTAGTTTAGTATTTTAACTTAAATTAATTTATTTGTTGACATTTAATTATAAAAAAAAAACAACAGCTTTTGTATAAAAACAAACAGTACTAGTAAAGCTCTCTCTCTCTTTCTTTTAAGACAGTTCTATTGTAAATAGTTCTCTAACCATAAAAGCCCGTAGTTAGAATAGGAAATTAAATCAAAGTCATTGTGAACTGATAAAATTGTTGTACTAAAAGAAGTCGTTTTAGCAGAAAAAATATCTGATTTAATAAAAATATTTAAAAAAATACAATATAATAACGGTTGTTCTTTTTGTTTTATCGTTGTGCGAAACGCTCTCGTATACTTATGCGATTGTGCGCGGATTTTTTGCAGATTAATTAAGCTTGTTAAACTTACATGATGCGAATGGTGCAAGGGTGATTTAATGGCAATAAACATAGAATGTTCTTGCTTATGCACTACACTGATAAGATAACCATCACTACAGAGCGCGCCACAAACACTTACACTATGCTATATTTTTTCTGTCAATTAAGAAGCGTGTTGGTGGCGGCGCGCTCTAATTAAGTTGACACATGCGAGCAATTGAACAGGAAGTAATTGATAAAAAGAGATTTTTCAGTAAGAGTGTTGTGCGACGACACCCACACATAATTTAACAGAAAACAAGAAAGTTGTTGATGATTGCGTGCTGCACACCACACATTCTGTCTGGAAGTGGTACTGCGGCCTGCGCGAAGCAGTAACAGATTCAAATCGAATTGTGCATCCGCACTTGGGTTTAAATCTAAGGAATTAGTACTGTCGTACTGGATGCTAATGCTGTTTGCTACCAGCATCTTTATGATTCGACAATGATGGAAATGATGTGAAGATGATATATGGTGTTGTGGTTTTTGTCAATGTTTGTTTGTACATATAGTAAGTCTTGTATAAAGTGCAGGAAATTAGATTAAGAAATAATGAAAATGTTTTCGCAATTGTTGGGGTAGAATGTTCCTAAATTTCTGTTGAATAATTTGTATTACCATTCGTTTTTCGCAAAAACCATCAACATATAGCAGATAGGAAATTAAACAAAATTCGTTCGCCCCATTTTCGAGAGCAAAACTGTTTTATTATAGAAATACATACATAGGTACTCTTTCAAGCTTAGCTTAAACAAAAATATAAATTTTTTACACACCTACATGAAAAATAGCTTACACAAAATTTTGTAGATGGATGTACAGACGGTTAATCAAAAATCACTTTTTTAATTTCTACATAATTATTGTTATTTTTTTCAAATTTATGTTACAAAATATCTCATTCTAATACAAAATGGAAGATGACATCCACAATATTTTTCACACGACAAAAAAGAACAAATTATGAATGTAAAGTTAATAAAGTACTGATCGATAAATGAATATATGAATAATTTTCCTTTAATTTGTCGTTAATTATTTACGACAATTTTAGATTTGCTGTTCAATGTTTTCTATTTTGTAGGGTTTTTTTCTATCTTGATATCATAATTAGCAAAACATCCATAACATCCTCTCGAAATGTTATTAAAACTTCTTATATTAAATGGGTGATTGCTTCATAATTTTTCGTTAATTAATCGTTTATTACTTGCAACAAAATAAATTTTGTAGTTTAATGTTTTCTATGCTAATAGCCGTGTTTTGGTAAAAGTTCAAAGCAAAATTTTTACACAAAAAAAATAACAAATCAGTTTTTTTTTGTACAAACAATAACAAAATAATAATAATTTTTTCTGTCAGTGTTTAGCGTGTACAATTGTATTAATAATAATTTTTTTTTGTCATTGTTTAGCGTGTACAAACATTTTCAGAGTTGCTATACACTTTCACCAAAACAAGAATATTAAATTGTTGATATCAAGTGAACGTGTAATCAACAACTAGTTGACCAAATTATTAACCAATTAAAAATTAAATATAAGAAGCTTAAACCACTTAATACAAGTAAGCAAACAAAACGTAGAAAATATTGAACAGTTTGATAAAACAAATGAACGGCAAAGTATGATGTACCTAATCAATCATTTTGAGGGTTGATCTACAGTTAACAAAGCAGCCAAAAAAAACTAAGAAAAAATTGAACGAAAAAATTGAAATTGGCTTATGCTATTAACGATATTTTTTCCAAAAAGAAAAAAGATAGGTAATGGAACCCATTGCTAACTTGGCATTCATAAACAAATGCAATGTTATATCTGAAAAGTCAATCATAGAAATATGGAAACTTCACTTTCGTAAGACTGGCAAGTTATGTATTCTTCACTCAAACTATAAAATTTGTCTAGTGATCACGAGGAAGAATTCTTTTTCAAAGAATTTTCGTTTAAATTAATGAATTTGATATTCACGTCTTATTAATTAAAATCAAAATGCTAATTTATGTTCCGTGCCTAATCTTAACGAAAATCTACTACAATTAACAAGAATTCTGCAGAAACCAAAGAGTAGGTATTAATTAGTCTGCACATAAATACACTCTCACAAAATGTGAAATTTTCCAAACAAACTTTTTAACTTAATCAAAATTTTCTGTAATTTGAGTTTATTAATAAGTTCACTTTTGTTTTAATTAATCTCTAGTATTTGGCAATAGTATTTTTAACTTAATTACTCATCTTCGATGAATTAGTTAATTTACAACAATAAACTTCAATATTTTGTTTAACTGATATAAGGTTGAGCAAGATTAAAGATAATTCATGATTGATTTGTGTTTATTAATAGGGCTCTTAATATATAAAACAGTTGGAAATAATTGTACAAACTGTACGTGCAAAATTATAATTACGTTCCGTAACGTTTTTTTTTTAAACAAAATTTACTATTTGTAGGTAATCATAAGAGTTTTTTTTTTAACCCAATTCTAATTTCAGACATGTTTTATCTGTCAAACCAATTATCATATTACAATCTGTCAGCGTCATTTTTATTCTGCAATTTTATTGTGATGACATACATATTTAAAAAACGTTTAATTTATGTTTTAAAAAGCGACATGTTTCGGATTTAATAATCCATCATCGGGCTTATGCTTTTGGACTGGCATAAGCCCGATGATGGATTATTAAATACGAAACACGTCGCTTTTTAAAAAAATAAATGTTGTGATAATAGCCGTTTTTTATTATCAGAATTGATCCATATGGATCATCAACCAACATACATAACAAGAACAACTCATGAACCTGCTCTTTATCGGGTTCACGTTTCATGATCCGAAAACAGACTTCTGCCTCTCCTCACTGTGAGGCTGTTTTATTTTCGCAAGATGATCCATATGGATCATGGGTCATAATAAAAAACGGCTTATATTAAATATATTTAAAAATAAAATAAAACAAAGTTTTTCTTATTTAAATTTTCTTATTTTTTCATTAATTTCATTATACACAACATGGAAACTACACTACACGAAAATTATTATCTGTGGAACGAAACTTTTTTCAAAATTTGTTGAAGGTACTTTTAACTGGTTTCATGTCAAAGAAAATCAAAACTAAAATTCTACGATTATAAAAAGTCAATGATTGTTGTAATGTCTGGAGGGAATTGAAATAATGCTGAAAAAATTGCTTAATAGTGTTTTGAGGTTTTTTTTTATTTTTTGTTGTAGCCATTTAGGTGTCTACTACTAAAAGTCTAGACATTCTTAATATTTTGAAATAAGTTTTTGGCTTTAACCTTATTATTAGGTTATATCAGCAAAAAAATTCACAACTTATGATTTGGAAGAGCAATTTTATGATGCCTTTTAAATTAAATTAAATTGTTTGTGATATCAAATATTGGTTTGAATTTATACTACATATTTAGACTTTAATTTCTGAACTTTCGAAGTAAGTTGAAAAACTTCTTGACAAAAGAAAACACTCAAAAAAAAATTGAATCTAAATCATTTACCATTATTTTATAACACTGCAAAAGAAAAAAATATTATTTTTCAGCTGTGGCTTTCTATCGGTTTCGTTTTTTTATTATTACTTAACTTCTTAAGTAAACATAAGAAATTGTATAATTAATTTTATTTTTATGATAAATGATCAACTGCTTATTGATAAATTATTCCTCATATCAGCATATTTATTGTATGTATGTACAACAAACGTATAATTTGCATTTTAAAAATATTAACTCCGAAGATTGAATCATCTTTTGTCTTTATTTAATGACGATAGAAAATAAAATATTAATGCAAATATAAAAACATCATACATACATATTCAGGTGTTGCATATTTTATTGTTGATCATGATACAGTTATAGTGGATTATTATTATTAATCATATTTGCGTCAAAGTAGGTTTATCATCGTTTTATTGTCAATAATAATATGTCGTTATTTTTTTAAATAAATAAATATCTGCATAATAATATTAAAACTAAGCAAGTTTTTAAAACTCTAAAGTTTTTAAGTTGCTTTTAACTAGGTAAACATTATGATAAATGTTAAGTTAAAAGTTAATTTTCGTGCGTTCGAACCAAACACATACTATTATCTTTATTAATTTTCATTTCAAGATGGATTAATTATGCATATTGGATTTCCAATTAAAAGTATGAATAATCCAAAGTTTTGATTTTGTTGGTTTGATTTCAATTAATGTATGAGATTTTATAAGATCTGTTTAAGATTAAGTATATTTTAAGCCAGCTTATGAATATGTTTAATTAATTCCGACCCAAAATGTGCTCGTAAATTTATACATTGTCTTCTTTATTCTGTATTTAATATTTAATTTTAATATGAGCAATATAAGGTATTCGACACTATATGGGATTAGCCTTCTCCACTTTAAGCATGTTAATAGAATTGTCTTCCTTCTTTTTATAACTACATAGAATGTATTACTGTTAATGTGGTGTTTTTTCAAACCTGGTGTATCGCTTGATTAAGTGATATTAGGATTATTTCTTGCAGATTTCTCGTCTTCAAGAATCGCACATACTTCCCTTTTGGAGGTTCCATTCAATTCCTAAGCTGATTTTAAAGATTGTCTTTCCAAATCGTTGATGTTTTCAATTTTAGTTGATATAATGATCTGTTAAATAATATTAGATATTCACATAACATATTTCATTTATTATCATTTATACTCCTGTTTAATGACAAACAATAGATAAAAAATGCAGAGAAATTTATAATTTATCAGAAGTCATGTAAATCGCCGGATGGATGACTATGTACATCCATTTTGTTTTCTCATCAGTATAGATATAAATCAGTTTCCGAAGAATATGTTTGGCATGTCTGAGCATGGATTCTGCTTTATTATTGAACTTAAAATTGTTTGTTAAATCTATACTCCAAAATATTTTGTGGAATCACACAGATTTTTTAACAACTTTTCGCGAAACTCCTTCGCAAATAATTGTTGTCGGTGGTTAGTGGCACATGTTCTGAACTTGATGATGATTTCGTGTTCTTGCTATTATTTCACGTGCCTTATAATATTTTCACACCCATATTAATAAATCCGAGTTAGCGACGAATTATGTTTAAGAAGTGGATTAAACTCACCGAAAAAGGTGTTTATCTAAGCGAAGAAATAAGTAACAGAAGAGTCAAATTCCTTCTTTTTTTAATTTGACTGAGCCTTTGCATTTTCGACAGGACAAAATTATTTATTTTTTGAATTGTAAGGGACTCATTGTGAGCATACAAGCCATTTTTTATCCATATTGCCGCGCCGCCATCTTGAAGAAGGCGGTATGCAATGTTTTTTTGATGGTTATCTTGAAATTAAGTGTCACACAAATTTTGTTTGTATAAAATAGAAACTTTTTACTGAGAAATATAAAATAAAAAATAAAAAATAGATGACGAAAATACAAAATTCCTGAATAATATTTTTTTTTAATATTTGTATATTTGTAATTAGGTATAACGTTTTTATTTTCAATTTATCGGAAAAAAGTAAACCAACCAAAACTGTAGAGAATGCAATTCTGTTCAAAAAGTGCTACAACTTTTTCTTTTGGTAGGCTTATGATTCTCAAGATATCATTAAACAAGCTTTTTACATCCCAAGATAGCGGCCAAATGGTGAACTTTAAACCACGAAAATGATTTTGTATATGCTCACACTGACATAGAAATATTTTGTCCTGCCCAAAATGAGAGGTAATTTTAACATTTCAACGGGCTTGAAATGATTTTTAATTAATTTAGCAGATTTTCTTGAAGGAATTTTTGTAAACGTGTCGCTTCAGTATGTATTCCACGATTTACTCGTTCTGTTTTTCTTAATTGAAAATTTTAACTTGCGAAGGGAGATCTAAGCAGGTGAGTGAATTGTCTGCACTAAGGTTTGTCCTGGATACTGGTCGATAACATTGAATAGGAATGGTCAAAGTTTTATAGTTTTAATCCACTTCTGATACCATTATTGACTTCAGCTTGAGTCCAAAATAACATATTTGTTAGAAAATTTTTAGTGGCGTTAGCTTAACAATATAAGCCATACAATTCAGACATCATTTTAAAAGCCCTCTCAGTAAGTAAGCACAAATTTATTATTAAATTAGTATATACCTAAATTATACGACTATAATAGTTCTGCACATAACACAAAAATCATGACAATTTGCAAGTTTTTGTATCATTAACAGAGCAAAATCTTTTTGTTTAAAACAATAAATTAATCAAAAATATATATTTTTTAATTAGATGCACCACTTAATCTTTATTATTATTACTCTCAGAATCTGCTTAAATAATAAATTAATTTAATAAGTTCTGGTTTTTTATTATGTTTATATTCAATTTATTTTATTTTATTTTGTTGCGTTTTTGTTTATTTATTATAAATATTTCTTTAAAAAAAAATTCGTGAATCTGTTTTTTTTTTAAATGATAATTGCCTTCCTAATTACCCCAGGTTTTTGTTTTCTTTTTGTTTTTTATTGGCTACACGCTTTTTATATTATAAAATGTTTGTATTTTCAAATTTTAATTATTTGAATTTCTAATTGTTTTAGGGTTAAATATTTTCATGGGAACTGTCAACGAAATGATTACTCTCTGTTAAACAACAGGTCATGTCATGACAAACATTACACACGACATCTTTACAAGATGGATTAAGAAGCTTGAATTTCGGAGGGTCGATGTGATCATTATTGATTTAAATTTTTGGTAATTTTTTTAAATTTATACCGTTATTCGCACAAAGTTTCAGTTTAACAGCATGCTTACAGTTATAAATTTCATGAATGCTGGCATATATTGATTTGGTTTTTGTTATATAAATTAAATAACTCATGAATGCTGGCATATATTGATTTGGTTTTATTCCCAACAAAAATTTAATAAAATGACAAAACATCATACGCTACTCCATACATAAATATATATTGCTTTAAAAGTGGGAATTTTTGTGAAATAAAAAACAATTCAATAAAAAATTCCTGCTTGGTTGCCATTACATCGAACATCAGTCATCAGTGCGAGAATCCCGTTATTTAAAGCAAAATCTCCTAAATCAACCGATTGAATGACTTTATAGAAGTTTATAACTTGAGTTCTAATGAACGGATCTTTAAAATTAAAGGTTTAAGATTAAATGTCAAATAAATTAGAAAAATTTGATACAAGAGAGGGTCAAGATTAATTTTAGTTGTTTTGAATTTTGTTTTACAACTTCAACAACTTTTCTACAAAGTTATGAACCCAACTCTCCTCTTCAAAAGCACCGACAAAAGAGGCTTTTAATTTGAGCTACAATTGTTTAACATTATTAAGAGTCCTATTACCATTGAAGAAATTAACCAAAATGAAGCGGTCGAATTTTTGCGAACATTTGTCAGTTAACTCGACTTAAATGTCAAAATTAAGTGAATGCAAATTGTTATTACTTATTAAGTATAAACAAACATTATTTTTTAACACAAAATTAAAAAAAACCATCGACAATATAAAACACAATATAGAAAACTTGTTTTTAAATAACAAACCGATACACCAAATTAAGCAAGCTGACAGAGCGCTGTTGGATTTTTGCTTGCTGCAAATGAATTAAATGATTAACTGCAATTAAGTTGATGTGCAAAGAAAATTAAAAAAAAAAAAATATGAAAAAATTTGTAAAATAGAGAAAAACTGCAAAAATTCCGCACCTCAAATTAATTTGTTTTGTTTCACTCCTGCATTTGCAGACGAATAATTATTCAGCTGAAGTTTATTAAGAAAATAGATTTAGAATGATACTTGTTAAAAAAGAACTAAGAACATTTTAGTAAAGAGCTTTAAAGTTAGTAAGTATATTGTTAAGTAGTATCACGTTAATACCTTAACATTGTCTTTTGGAACAACATTGCCATATAAAACTGTTAGAATTTCAATATTATACAAATTATTGATTTATATTATGTAAGTGTACACATACCTACATGAAATAAAACAACAGCTATAAATACCTTTACTCGCAACTTGTTGATTTGCCAATAATTTTAGATTTTTAACAATTTATAGATGACAGTTTGGACTTCAATCTCTTTATAATGTACGATTCAAACTATAGCTTTAAGGTATGTCATTAACCTAGGTTTATCGATTCTATTAGATTGTATATAGCTTATTATGGCTTTTGTAGCGCCATACTCAACGTTGCGGTCGTCCACAAGTCTAGCTTTCCTTTACCTATGGAGACTTCTTCTCCTTTAATTTTTTTTTTGTTCGTATTCTTTTCAATGAAAACATGTCCAAATCATGTATGAGAAACCACAAAGAACCACAACTACTTATAAAGAGAGACTTGACATACAACCAGGCACACAGAAAGAAGTTCATACACAAAAGCCCCACAACAACTAATAACGATAATTGCTTTCGTCATCATAAGGCAGCTTGCCTTAAGCAACACCTGATCCCAGTTCAGCTCAGGCGATTCGAGTCAGGTATTTTCATGGTGTTTGTATATAGTCTTGAGCATTTAATAATGCCAAGTATCTTCAACCCGATCCAGAGAGCCCACCGACCGACCGACCGACCGCTAGCAACAGCATTCATATGTCCAGCCATCCAGCCAGTTCGCACAGAGACTTAGGTACATAATAATATAAATGCGCGATAGGTAAATTGAGATAACAAATAAAGTAACAATGGCTGTCATGCAAAGTGAGTTGTGAAAATTATTGTCTAATCGACGGGGCACAACAAAACACAACTGCCGATGCCGCCTTGCCGCGTAAATGAATAATTAAGAAAACCGCCTGGTAACGCTGCCAAGTTCCCCGACTGCGGCCGCGCTTTACTATCCTATGTATGAATATTGTATATAACATGCCATGCCAGAACCATGACTTATTCCGGCCCACAATCCGTCCCGAAAGAATTCCCTCTGTCAAGCGTGCATAATAATTTCCATTCAAACTAAAATAATAGATGTGTACCAACCAATGTAATGACCACGGCAATAATAGGTCATTCTATTGTGGCTTTGACTGCCGCTTCAAGACTTTCTATAGCTAAATCTAAAGCTAAAGGATTGCTATCCGCAGCAGCTAGCTGTGTAGCAGTAGATACATAATATGTACGTTTCGAGCAAGTGTCTTTGAGGTTGGTTCACAATAAAAAAAAAAAGACGCAGAAATGGATAACCCACCGAAATTCAATAATTGGAATGATGGTATCGTATTGCTTAGCTTTTATTCAGATATGAAGATGAAGATACTTTGACTGGCATCATGAGGGTATGGAAATGATGAAAATGATGCACTCGCCTGGATAAACAAATAAATTTGTCTTGATTGAATAATGGCCCAGTAATTGGCAAGCTGAATGGAATTGTGTTGCAAGCAAAAGTGACTCAAATATCTAGCAAATAACTTGGATGAAAATAATGATAAAAGAAATAGGCAGGCAGGCAAGCGGACACTGTATGGCATGGCGAGTAGTGTGGAGAGGGCATGTGTGACGAGTTTAGGCAAATTTGGTTAAGAAAAGCGAATAAGTTTAAGTTACAACCATAATAATAATACAAAACAGCAGCGCCACGGATAATGTTTAATGGCATCATGTCACTCTGCGCATACAATAGAATTACGTGTTCGTGTTTAAGTGGAGAGAATTTACGGTCAGTGTTCCCACATGTACCAGCAAGTGGTAGGTAGGTATATCTATATTACAATGTTATACAAAGATACACTGAGGAGGAAGAAATAAGGAAATGATATTAAGTATTTTTCCTACAACTTAACATAGTCGAGGGTATTATTATGATGATTA
This sequence comes from Epistrophe grossulariae, assembly GCA_929447395.1. Classification (NCBI taxonomy): domain Eukaryota; kingdom Metazoa; phylum Arthropoda; class Insecta; order Diptera; family Syrphidae; genus Epistrophe; species Epistrophe grossulariae. The sequence continues at coordinate 2,976,837 of OV839566.1, forward strand.
TGATGAAATGTGTGCTCAATACAAAAAATTCGTATCTATGTTAAGGGTGGATAATATAGCAATGATAAAATGCGTTCACGGTGAAAATAGGGAATTTTGTGGAGAAATCGTATTCATCAGTTTGTGAGAATGTCGTTTTCGATTGGATTTTCGGAATGTTCGACTCATTTTTTATTTCAATTGAATATGAAAACATCGACTTTCCAAATTTACACACCACACTTCGAAATTTTACAATTTAACGAAATGGCTTCATTCATTTATCACTTGTGACAAAAAATCCGACGAAAAACTTTGTATGTGTGCGAGTCTTCCTCGGCTATTCATTTATGAAATTAGGAGCGAAAAAAATACTTATAACATCCTTTTGGAGTATAGACGTAGTGATAATGGAGTACCTACAAAATGAGTACTTCGAACATCAAAGCAGCATTAGTAATAAAGAGAAATCTTTTTTAACGGAAGTGATACCACCTATGTGGTTAAACAACAAAAAATTGAGCCCCCTTTTGCCCGTGTACATGTACAATGTACATATATCCGTGTTTCACGTGTAATTAAATTATTTGTGTATGAACACGTGTATTTATTATTACACATGTATTTAGACAATACACGTATAATTACTTCTAAATCGGACTTATGATGTTTTGTGATCCAAAAGTTGAAAAATAGACACAATTCCGTAACTGATTGTTTTTTGGAACTATTTTATTCTTGGTGTAACATAATAATATCAAGTAGTGCCTGAAAACCGTACACTGTATAAATATCTTAAAATCACTTCACCTCGATCAGTTACAAAAAAGTGACGGTTTTATAATTACACGTCTATTTAGAACCTACACGTGTAAACGCGTTGAATTTTGTTTACTACGAGTGTACACGTTACGTTACACGATTACACGTGTAGTTAGATACACGCCTAAAATCGTGAGCTATAATTTTTAGTATAAGACTGTATTGCACGAACTTGCTCTTGTAACAATAATATTTTGATATATCGTTAGAGAGAAAGTGATGAAAAAAGTCAAAAGATCTAAAGATATATGGACGGAAAAATTTAACCCAAATTTCAATTTTCTAAAAAAAAATCAAAAGTCGAAACCTGTAATATGAAATTTGCGACAAAAGCCTGAAATGCAGTATTATTTTAATTGATTTACACATTACATGAAGTTTACAATCGTTTTCAAGAAAATGTGACAAAAACCAAATAAATGTAGATATGTACCTGTGGCAGATACTCGATCTAGATGAACCAGAATTAAAATTCGAATTTCTCTTCTAGGAAATCACACGGAAGTAATTTACAGAATTTCAAACAAATCCGTCTAATTTATATTTTTGTGGGGGCAAAACCCCCATTTATTCTGTTTAATACAAGCTAATTGTCTTAAATCTAAGAACTTAAGCTAAGATCGGAATTAGGCAAGGAGTATAACTGAGGTTAAAGTCAAAACAGTCCAAGTTCGAATAAACACTCCGTTGTATGTGAGAGATAGGTTCGTTGGAGCCATAAGCAGTATGGTGGGTTGGTAGATAGAACATAGGAGGATTTCGTATATTACGAGGGTTAGTATTTAAAAAGATAGAGTTGTAGAGTGAACTGCAGTCAACGGATCCGGAAAGTAGTTGGTGAATGAAGAGAATGATGGGATATTTCTATACGTTCTTCCAGCAAATTCAGGTTAATTAGTTTAAGGCGTTATAAATAGGGAGGATGGATCAATGGAAGAAAGAAACAACAATGTTTTATGCTCTCGATTCTGGAAATATGAATATCTTGGTAAGAGGACCATACTTGACAGGCATATTCAAGGAGGGGGCGAACAAACGTTATGTATAAGGAACGAGTCACAAAATGGTTGAAGAATTCTTTGAACCATCTTTTCACGAAGCTAAATGCTGAATTAGATTTAAGAATTATTTCGTCTTTATGAGTGACGCACTTGAGTTCTTGGTCAAATAATATGCCAAGGTCTCGAATATTTTAAAATGTGGGTATGGGTTGATCATGAAGAAAGTAGTGACGGGGAGGAAATTTAAAAGGTTTGCGGGAAAAAGTGATAGATTGGCATTTGGAAATGTTAAGCTCCAAGCTGGTTTGAGACACCAGACAAAAAAAAACTTTAAAGATCACTTTGAATAGAGGAAGAGTCATATGACGAAGAAATAGTCTTGAAAAACTTGGTTTCGCCTGCGTTCAGTGAAAGGAAGTTTTGATGACCATATTTCAATATCATTGATAGTAGGAATGAAAAGAAGTGGGCCTAGGTGGCTGCCTTGAGAGACACCGGAGGTAGCCTAGAAAGTGCTGGAAAAGGCAGATTTGAAACAAACGCTATAATAAAGGTTTTCATTTAGGTAAAAGGAAATCCATTGTATTGTAAAACAAAGATGGTTCAAAGCCGAGTTTGAATAATTTGAAGAGTATGAGTCTATACGATATATTGTCAAACGCCTTACTGCAATCAATTGAAAAAACATCGATTTCGCAGCCTTTCTCCAATGTTGACAGGGTAAACGACACAAGTTCAACAAGATTAGTGGCTGTGGATTTATATTTGAGAAAGGCCTGTTGTCTAAGGAAGATGAAAAATTTGTAATGGAAACTTAAAATTTCATGCAGAATACTTTCGAATAGTTTTGGTATATGAGAAAGCTTAGCAATTGGACGATAATTGTTAACATCGCCTTTCGGATCCTATTTGTGAATTGGGATTAGGCTTACCATCCGTCAGGATTTCGCCTGACGCGTCAGGCTTTTAATGTTCAATCAGGCTTTGGCACAAAATATAATCGTTAGAAGAAAAACGTTTACTGAATGCTTTCAAATCGAAATGTTTGTAAATCGCAGTGAACACATACATTTTTGTCATTTAGCTGCCACTTTTTAGAAAGAGACAGAGTTGTTTAATAGGGTGATTTAAAAAAAAAACATCTTTTTCGAAATTCAACCGGGACCGGGAGAAATTATGAAATCCCTGAAAATTTCATACTTTTAGCACCAAAACTCGAAAAGTTATGCAGCTTTTAACATTTGAGAAAAATTCCGATTTTCAAAGATTTTCAAGCTAAATTATTGAAAAAGCGCTACCAGCTAATTAATGCTATTCGATTTCGAATTTTTTGGTCTTAATTTTTTGTTTTCAATCTAAGCTTCATAATTTCGGCCGGTCCCGGTTGAATTTCGACAAAGGCGTTATTTTGAATCACCCTATTGTGCAAGATATGACACTTCTATTTTATGACGTATTTTTTTTTTATGCTTTTATTTGTGTCTGCTACAGATTGAAGTTGCAATCTATTTATATTCTCGTCGTCTTTGTGCATCCAAATCAAGGTAAGTTATCTATGAATGTTTTTTTAATTTTTTTTTTATAAAAACCAAGTTTCAAAAAGCCAAAAAAAAAATGTTTTTATTTGTCAGGCTTTTTTCTCAAAAATAAGGCTTTTCTTTCTTTATTGTCAGGCTTTGCTGATTTTAGAGCTGGTAACCCTAATTGGGATAGTGAAAGAAGTTTTCCATATTTGAAGAAATGAATCATGAATATTGGATAGGCTGAAGATTTTCTAAAGAGAGAAGATACAGAACATTTTTTTTTATAAATATGGCGGAGAGACTGTCTGGACCAGGATTAAATTCATTTATTTAATTTGTTTCCGATGAGACAAGGGTCGATAGTTTGAGGGAGAAATGGTCCAAGAGATAAATTTGGTACATAATCGAAATAAGCGGAGTCCGGTACAAATGAATCATCGGCAAAAGAATGTGGCAAAAATATTGGCGATAGAGTTGTTGAAGTTTTACTTTCGAAAGCGAGGAAGGTTGGGAAGTCATCGGATTTTCTTAAAAAGTTAACAAACCAAAAAATTACTTAGGAAGTTTTGTGCTGAGAAATAGGACCATAAAGCAAAATAGAATTAAATATTTCATTGTAGAAAATGGTTATTGTATTAATACTCCAATAGACTGTAAACAGTTTTTGGAACTTTTCCACTTAGCTAAAATTTGTTCTAAAAAATAAGCTAGAATACAAATTGACAAAACCTTATTAGAACGATAAATTAGTATTTTATCTGTTTGTAAATATACAGTGTTATTTATAAACCTATTCCAAAGTATTTCATAACTCATAACTAACAGCTTTTAATTAAGGGCCATGACTTTTTCTTTAATTTATTTCAATTTTGAGTCGGTTTTTTTTGCACCTTTAAGCTGAAAATAGACCCTTTTATCAAATTTAAAAGAAAATACCAAATAACCTTTTAATAATACATATGTACGTACATAATGCTAGACCTAAATGAGACTCAAAACTTTTATGGTTTGAAATAAAATCAACCTAGAACTCCCGCAAATAAACCAAATTTTATCTTAATCCTTATTCAAGCTTTGCTTGTAAAACACCTATACCTGCTGGATTTTACCCAAATCGTTTACAAAATATACCCATCAATATTAATAAGCGGCCCCAGTCAACAAATATATCTCTCACGCTTATTGCACCCATCTCTGAAAAGAAGAGACCATAACTCAAACAGATCATAAAATGTAAAAATATATAAAAACATATCCCGATTCCGATATATGTATTTATAAGTTATATCACGAAGGTAGGTAGGTAGGTATGTAGCGATGAATATATAAAAGCGGCAAAAAAAGAGGATCGAAAAACAGATACAAACGAGCTGACAAGGTGGAAACCTAATGGCTTTTGCCATCTCCTCGTGCGACGCGACGTTGGATTGGATATCAAATTGCAAAAGCGGGGCTGCGCTCTGCACTTTGCGTGGATGGGGCAATTAGTAAGATTCCTGGTAATTAACACATCCGAACCTATTTCTGCTATCTTTCGATGTGACACCCTCTGCTTTTGGTGGATTTGTATCTTGTCGGGCGTAAACATCTTGTCCGATGGCAGCAGCAGCGGCGCGGCGGCCATCTAACACATGTAGCCTGTCTCAAGCGCGCACACTACAACAACGCGTATGCTAATCAGACCAAACATCATTGTAGGATTCTATACGAGTATCTTGTTGTTGCCACTCTTCGGCTTTATAGTCTTGGCTTGTGGACCCAGTGGCACGACGTGAAGCTGAAGAGAACAATCTTTCCCTTCGCAAGTGTATCAGCAACGGTTTAATTAAATCAAGGGTCAAGTGGTAAATATTTTGACCCAACAATGATTAGTAATGTCTCGCAAATACGCGGAGGAGTATAAGTATATGAAAACGAATATATGAATGCTCCAATAAACTTCGAATGCTCCTTAATTGAATTGAATTTACAAACGGGATGTTTTCATTTATCGTATATACAGTCTTTGTTGACGCTGGATTCATATATGGAGTCATCATCACGGCTACTCGGACGGTGTGTGGGCTTCTCATTTCCTTTCAATCTCGACTATACCTATACTGATGGCAAGTACGAGTATTGGTCCCGAAAAAATTCTCATAGTTTTGCACTCGAAAACGCGACGCTGAAGCTTGAGTTCTTTTCTCGCGCTTAAGTGTCTGCAAACCCCGCTGATGGGATAAAGACGAAAATGATTTTTAAGTGTCATCGTCATCAGCCTGAGGTTGTGGGAAACAATTACCTAGAAGAAACCATTTAGAGAAATAAACCCAAGCCAGTGTCAAATGCTCGACTCGAACGCCACCATTCGGGTCCATTTTGGCAATCACTTCACTTAATTAGGTGCAGTCGATTGGAATCGATGACGACGATTTTATTTCTCCTTTGATTGAGTTGTTTTCCTCACACACGTATTCATGTCCAAATTGCTTTCACACAGTTATACCTACATATTTTTCTTTCACAAAAAGTCACATCTACCTATATAACCGTTAAGCCTTGAGGGTTGATTTTTCTCTCGTTTCCGGAGCTCTCTCAGCCTCTTGCAGTAGTCATCATAGTCATAGAAAAAATACAAATTTTTTTTATTTTTTGGACGGGCGGCGGCGCGGCGTTTTCTTTTCGCAATTAGTTACAAGTTCTTGACTCTTCAAGTTGGTGCTGGAAAAGCCCTTGACTTTGGCACTGTTTCTCGCTAAATGGGAACTTTATTTTCGCAAGGTCCTTTACTTAAGTTTTTTATTTTACATTCTTTTAGGAAAAATAAAATATGTTCGAGAAATTGAAAAATATGCTGCTTGGAATGGGTTTCATGTGGCGATTAGTGTTCCCATAATGCGTTATGGCTTATTATTGCATTTTTCCATCTTCTTCAGTTTTTTTTTTTTTTTTTGTTTATTAAATTTTTATTTTCACAAAAAGCAGATGCTCATCAGCAAACCACTGTTGCGGAAGCCAATCAATTGTGGTAATCTTCCGAATATAAAGGATAAAAGAATGGTTCATTATCTGCATCTGATATAGCCTTTCGTATAAATGTATAAGCGGTCTAGGATTTCACTTTCTTGAAAGATGCAATCGTAAGTCAGCAAATGGGTTTTTTGCAGGTGATGCGAACTACAGCAACATTGAATGATAGGTTGGCGCAATAATTTTGTAATATTAGCCTTTTTTTTCTTTTTGCTATCATAATCCGGGATTTGTGGGTTGGTTAATGGTATCTTGTTTTTAAGAACAATGGAGTTAAAAAATCTTTTAAAAATATAAAATCGTTATACATTTTGTGAGTTTCCGTAACTTTGTTAAGGTAAGTAAAAAATTCGTATCAACAATGAAATGTATCATAACCAGAGTTTTTAGAGTTTTATTATGACATCACAATTTAAAAATTGTGAATTGAACAACTATGACTTCAAACGTGACAGAAATATGGAATTATATTCAATGACCTTCTTATGAGACTCTAAAGCAAATTGTTCGCATTTCTAAACATCTCATTTTCTGCTTCCTTAGATTTTATTTAATTAATTTATAAAATTCCAATATTTTCACCCCATAATGACGTCGTCGAATCAAATGGAAAACGCTTCTGACTTAAGACGAGAGCAGAATATTAAAAATTTTAAGCAAGTAAGTAATAAACTGTTAAAAATTAGAAGAACACTTCTATACAATAAGAAACCAAGCTGCAGTCCATTTACCTAAGAAAGTCGAGAAGATGGCGGGCAAAGAGAAAACTTGTTACTAAGCTTAATCTGATACGTTAAAATCGAAAACAAAAATTATATTTGTGTTCCCAAATGTTTGGGAAATAAAATTATAAATTTTCTCTGAACCCAATTGAATGCTACAACTGGAATTGGAGCTGGAACAGCTGTGCAATAGTGTCGCACGTGGTATTTTTTCTGAGCCCTCAATACAGCTTTTAATGTATTTTGAAGAAAAAAATAATCACGGGCTTAGTATCCACTTTTTTTTATTTACGATATTTTTTTTTTGTGAAACAAATAATAAGCACTAAAAGCTACAATATTTTTTGCCGGCTCTTTTTTTCTTCAGTCAATTTGAAACGTCAAAAGTGCTGTACATGAAAAGTTAAAAGTTGGTGAACTCTGCATCTGTGTTACGTTGTGTTCGTAACATTGAATATTTTTTCAGCTGCAGTTCCAGTACTTTACTTCAAACAAAAACGCAACGCAGTACCTTAATCATAAATATCGTCAAATCAATTTTAGGAGAACATAATTTGAACATTTCTTTTAGTTAAAATTATTTTGAAAAATTATAACTATGTATAACATTTTTCGAAAGTTTAAAAATGCAATAACTAAAAATTTTTAAAATTTCGAATTTTCAAGAGTCTTAAAAAATATTTTGAAAACAGAATTAAATAAACTCTTACTGCCATATTATCACTCTTTAATCCAGATTAAAACTTAAGCATTTAAGTAATGTCATATTCATGCTGATTGTGAAATACAAGTTCACTAATCCGCAGTGATTCTGAGTACAGTGCTCTCCATTCTTTCACGACAAATGCGTAAAGAGAAAAGAGCACTGCACTGCGAATCACTGCGGATCCAGTTTTGCGGATTCCATAATCGACATTATTATTTACTTCTTTTTCTAGTTTTTTATGAGAGAATTACGCTTCCAGAGTAAAAGAAATAAAATTAATATATTAAATAACTAGCTGGCCTTCTCCGGCTTCTCACAAATTTTAGTGACAAATATTAGTTTTGCAAAAAAATAACAAAAGAAAATAAGGGTATTCACACAACGTCGTAAGTTAACAAATTGTGTTAAATGATAAGTTTACACAAAAGATTGCATGAACGCCATTTTATAAAAAAGAAACATTTCATTTGCATTTTTATGTTAAAATGTTGTAGAGTTCTATAGACACCTCAACTCAGTTGAGGCATTAATGTAGTTACGATAAGAGATATCGAAACCACAAAAACAATTGTTCGTCAAAAATGCTGGTCAAAATAACCTCACAAAATCAAATAAAGAAAAAACAAATCTTAAGACTTCTTTTTATTGAAAGCTGTTTCTTTTTTCAAAATTAAATTACCAACAGTCTACAAATACGATACATTTAATTATTATATTACCTCATCTTTTTATAATGTTCATTCTTTTTCAATTTCATACCTGATCCTTGTGAAAAAAAATAAAACATAAAACGATAAAAATGCAGCCATTACTCTATTCAATGCAAAAAGTCTATCAACCCTTGGTTAACGTTAAAATATGAAAATGTTAATAAATATTTTTCTCTATTGTTATAAAAACCAACATATATACAGTCGTGGAGAGAAAACAGCAAAATCATCCAGAGCAAGGATGACAAGGACACTCCCATATTTAACACACTAAATTTACTGTTGCCATACATATTACAATTCGGGAAACAAGCGTATAGTACCTAATCCTGCAGTGTCTACACAGTTAAGGGAAACTTACACCAACATCAGAGTAGGTAATGCGTTTCATTTCCATCGGGGTGTTTGGCTTTGTATTGATGGCGGGTTAAATGGATGCGTCTGCCCTGCAATAATGTTTCTGCACCCAAACCCAAAAATCCAAGCGCGCTCGACAGCACCCATTTCTACCCTTGACTCGCGCATATGCTCGGCACTGCTTTATTTATTTGTGTTTATAATACAAAATCAGTTACGCTTTTATATTTTGCAATCTGACAGGACAACCAACTACTGAGCGAGGTAGACGGCGGTGTTTACATTACACTGTTATTGTTTCCTTCTGCAAACGTCCTTGTTTTATAGGCCTTGTCCCCTTTCAATTACTATGGCGTAGATAAATGGAATAATTCTATTTCACCCTTCCCGTATCTTTTTTCTTGCTTATAGAGTAGGTACATATTATATGTTATATAGGTATGAGGTGCTGTGTATGTGATTTGAAACCGGTCTGTTGGGCCTATCATTTGCAATTCAACCTTCGATGAGGTCTTAATCTAACCAAAAAATTAACGCTAACATTCAATGCGATATAGGGGGTTGTAGTTTATGTCAGGGATTCGGAGATTCAACCCGAACATACATACAGGGGTGGGAAAAACAAAATAAACGCAATAAACATATTACATCGTATATTATTTTGTGTGCATTGTTTGCATTGCTTGTACATAAGTCTTGCCAACACGCATCTGATTAAGATGTCGCAACAAACTAATCGAGGAATAAAAATAAAAGCACTCGAAAAATGGGGTTGAAGCTGAAAGGCCAGCGATTGACTTTCCAGCATATCATATAGTTTTAAGCTTACTTAAAGACATTAAACATTTCTGATTGAAATCTTTGACAAAGTTGAAAAAGATGTTAAAAGACTTATTGCAACGCACTTAATTTAAAACCTATTAAGCTTATTACTTGTATGTATTTAAATTTGTTAACATGGCACATCAATTATGGTTGCAACAAAAATTCAATTTAAATCCTTCTCTTGGGCAAAATTATTTGTTTGGTTTTATGTGATTATTAACGGGATGTGCTCTTAAGCGATGTGATTGTAAGTGGGTTTTAGGTAGAAATGGCAGCCACGAGCAATTAGCTCCGTGACCCAATTAGCCCTTGATTGCGCTGATTTGATAGCTTTTACTTTTCGCTTTTTTGCAGCTTCTTTTGCACCAAGAAATCATTTTTTTTTATAAATCAATTGACGGTCTTTCCCTTTAAAATTAATTTTAAGTCTTTCCAATAATTATTTTTTCTCTTCGATAAATCGTTGTAAGTTTTGCTTGACCCTATATTTAATTCCCAAAACCCCAATATTATATGATTAATTCGTAAATTTCAAGTAAGCATTTCTCCGAGTTTTCATGTAACATACCCTGGTGTAACATAACCTTAATTATGCATAGCCAACAACTTTTTTCGGATCCTATTAATATTCTGAAGAAAGATTCGAAATCAGAATATCAAAACCCGTCGAAGAAGTAACAGAAAAATCGTTATATTTTATTGACCTTCGTTACACTATTCTTTTCATTGTATTTTCTATATATTATTTGCTTGTTATTTTTTAACCGTACGCTCTACTTAAATACCAAAAGTTCAGTGTGGACCTGCACCCTAATCAACAAGCTTCGCCAGCCAGCTTGATCCCAAGCTTGCTGTCTACAGGTTCGATCACTAGCACCCCTATTAATAAACTGGAATGAAACGTCCATTATTTTTAATCAGTAGTAGAGTACGAAATCTGATCAATAAGACAAGTTAATTTAACCAAATAGGTGCATTAACGAGTAGTTAAGGTAAAAATACTTAAGCTAATTTTACCAACAACTATGAGATAAAAAGAAAACAAACGGTAGTGACGCATATTATTATATACAAATGTAATTAACAAGCTCATATGAGAAAGTATGTACGTGTGAAAAAGATAAATTAGTGAAAAAGTGTATGTGTGCAGACTCAAAAGTCTGTTTCTTTACTTCCTACAACTGCCATTTTGATCAATTCTAGTACAATTTTATTTTTTTTAATTTGGACTTTGACAGAACTTTGGACTAAAATGGGTAAAAACAGGCAGTTTTGGGAAGTAAAGAAACAGACCTAATAATACTCTTAGGCAGAGTTCTTGTTGAATGTAGTAGACTCTCACACTACACCGATCTTGACAAATGAGGTGTCAATACACAGTTTAAATAAAGATTATTCATTATGTTGAACGGCGTGTGATCCGTGAATAATTATCAGACATAAAAACAAAAACACTTTATTGCTCACACAACGAGTCAGTTTCAATATTAATTTTAACTTAAAACAACAAAAAATTTAATTGAAAGCTTACTTGGACCCATTTCGAGACGACCGAAGCATCCTTCGCTGATCGAAAACTAGTAAGTATGATAGTTTGCCTTTTAATTATTATAATCGTTATTTAGTTGTGATAATTTGGAATTTATCGTCCAATGTTTTCTATGTTTTTTCTTGTTGCTTTACTAAGCTGATATCAAGTAAGCGAAGAAACTCCTCAAAAAATGGGAAATTTTTTTATAGTGAATGTTTTATTGCTGAATAATTTGACGTACGCTTCTCTCAAATTAGTTGTGACAATTTCAATTTTTTCGTGCAATGTTTTCAATGTTTTTTTGATGATTTTTCTCTAAAGTATGAATTCTTTTACACTCTAGTATATATTAAGCTATTATAATATAAGCTTAGCAGCCAAAGCCAAACTTGAACGGAAATCTTTTCCCTGACAAAATAAAGTATATCATCAGCAGTTCTACACGACCTCCACGGAATTAGACACAAACTCCATATGTAATGCAAAGTGATATAGAAATAAGTATGTATGCAATTCAAAAGTCGACATAGAATCAATATTTATCAAGGAATTTTTTTGTTGAAATTTTGACGTTTTGATTTTGGGAGACCTCATAATTAAGTATACGAACAGTGCGCAAACAGCATCAGGAAACATTGTATTACAATCGCAAACAGAATTCGCTGTGTCAGAAAATATCTTAAAATATTTTAATTAATTTTTAACTCTTCGAATATAAACTGTGGAGTGTATAAAGTTGTGTGAAACTGACTTCTCAATTCTGTTCTTAAATGAAAATATTGCAAACCCGTTAATATGCATTCCAGAACAATAAAGAATAAATACAGAAAAACCACTTGGTACCAATAAATCTATTTTCGTTTTTTTTTAAATTTGTTGTATTTGGTATAAACACGTAAGTAATATGTTTATTGTCCGACCCCTATTTAGTTACATAATTAAAAAATATATACATACATAAAATATTCACCATCTCCTTTCAAAACTTCATCATGTTTATCTTTATTGTTAAATTATTCAGGAAAAAAAGGAATAAGTAATAATAACATTTCGGTGCAAACCTTCAATTGTCCCACACTTTTTCACAATTTCAAATTGCAAAACCCCAGAAACGTGCAAAAGTCTCGAATATTCGTTATCATCTAAGAACTCAATTAAATTGGGTGTCAGGTTGCAAGTTATATACTGCCAAGATCATAATTTAATTTCTGCGCTTTTCATCCAAATATATGTGAAGGAATTGCCTTCATTGTTCGATCGGTTGTTTATTTATGACCCAAAGACGACGACCGAAACGTCGCGTCGCCATCGCCGTCGCCGTGGTCGGCATTGTCGGTCGTCGCACGTTGTTTGGTACTGCCAACAACGACATCAGAAGGCAGCAGCAAGGAACAAACGTGAATTGAACGCATAAGGATTCTGGTTAACATGTTGAAAGTGTTTGCTTTTGTGGGCGCTCCATTTGAGTTCGACCGCGAAGCGTCTAAATTTCATGCCCCAACAAAGTGCGGAGTGTAAATTTGCGTGTAAACATTTAAATCGCCCGCTGATATTTTCAAATTTTCTCTGCCCATGGGTGCAATCCCGAGTGTTGACTGCGACCCCAGGAGCTCGCCGCAATCCAACGCTAATAACACCACTGCACAAGCGCATTATAAGCGCGGTAGTGAGCGCTTACCGAAATATCTAAATAGTTTTCGCAATTCAAAAGGTAAATTATAACCTCCACATCTACTACTATCACTACCGAGGTGTCTTCTTGGCAAATGCCTTCATTCACTCAGCTGGCCATAATACATATATGTAGCTGCTCCCATAGCTGAGGCAAGCGACGAGACGAAACGACGAAGACTCAACGCAAGGATGATAAAAGCTTAACCAGCAACCAGCATGCGGCTCAATGTATAGTCGAGCATATACGTTATTGTTGGCTTGAAAAGTTAATTAACATTTTGTCCAGCACTGCGGTACGCACCTTGTTGCTTGTTGTAAGTATGCAACAAGCCTTTTATTTATTGAAAATATATCATCACGCCTATATAGAATGTGGCTATGACCAGACCAATGTGACCACAAAATAAGGCTCACATAACACTATGTCAGCAGACATTTAAATGGAGTTTTTGAATTGCACGATTTGGCGTTTCGGTGTTTTTTCTTCTTTTTTTTTATTTTCTTTTTCAGCCACAAAAAGATGATCCATTCTTCTCCATACAAGCTGTTTAAAAGTCCTTTTTTGGGAACGAACCCGTAACCCAAATACAAATTAGACATACGAACATAAAAGGGTAGGTAATTGTTTTGTTTTCAGTTCTTTTCTGTGTTCGATCTTTTAGATATCCGCGAAAATATTGTGCCGCCGAATGACGTGTAACATCGGTGAAATACGATACACTTTGGCAAGAGCAACCCTTATCCAGTCTCCGGTTGAATGGAGAAAACATGATCTAGGTGTGCCTTCTTACAGCATCATCTTCTTCATCTTCATCGTCGTTCTTATAACTATATGAGTATAAATACTCATCGTTCTCGATGGGCACAATAATATGTGATGCGGATGAGTGCCCTTCATTTGAAGCTCCCTGAAGCTGAACTGCTGTTTCTAAATATTTTGGCGGTCTGGTCTTTTGTAAATTTGACACTTTTTTTTTACAAGCAGTGCGCATCAATAAAGTATGTTTGTTTTATAAATATATTTATAAATCTGAAGCTGATTATCGATCTGCGTTTGCATTGATTCACAATGTTTCTGCAAGGTGTGGGAGACTGAGAAAATATTTAATTAAAAAACTGTTTTGATCTGAACTGATTTGAACTTACAAACTTATCGAACCTTTGTATCTCGATTTGTTATTTGAAGAAGCATATAAACTAATAAACAAAGACTTCTTTTTGGTCTATAAGTTTAGGTCAGTTAAAATGGATTTTCTAAACAAATAAAGTACTTATTCGTTTAATTAAGTATAATAATATTTAAAGAACTTTATTATTAATCAAGTTTGATTAAATAGGCATGTCTCAGCAATCTTAGTCCTATATGAACAGGAATCCCAGCAAAATTTCTCAACTTTTCTGTCAAAATTTTGAGGAAAAAAATTTTGGATTCGCTTGCTCGATTTTTGAGTGAGGAAAATCTTTGAGATCACATTTTCTGAACGCTGCAAATTGAAATATACTGTGTAAATTTTTTATAAAGCTATGAGTATTGGTGTCACACCCGTTACAGTAGAAATTCTCTTTTTAAACTTTGAATTAAGTCAAAATTTGACAAGAATAGATCTAGTTCCCAGATTTTGTTCAATTTTCCAAGTGCCTGTCGGCGAAATTCAAAACTAAAATACCGGCAACTAAACCAACAACATAAAACATTCGGTGGAAACATCATATAAAATGATTTACAGGTTATGTACCTACAACTATTTATTATAATTAAACAAATTCAATACAAATGCTCTTGTCTTTAACTAAAATATGTTTTTAAAACATTATAAAATCTACCTACATATTGAATTTATTTTTTATCGATATTTTGTAACTTATACCTTTTCAAAATTTTTCGGAATACAGAATAACGAACAGTTCCCTTTAAACTGCCAGACAGGATTTTTCTTGGAATCTTAAGAACTTGTTTATCGATTATTATGAATATACCTAGAACCAAGCATTCCAGAATTGTTGTCAAGAGCCATTAAGTTGTCTTTTTCACAGCAAATTACAAACCAATGCCGCGTTATAATATACATGCTTATAAATCCAATCAAAACATCAAATATTGTTTTTCGTTTCACGAAGGCGCAACGGCAACCGCACAATAAGTATATTCAATGACTCAATGAATGACTGGCAAGACTATTTATCTCTTGATAATCCTCCTCCCCTAATATTCCTTTAGCAGGTGTTAATTGAATGCTGTGACTTGAATAGAATGTTCTCCTTTCGGCTTGTTGCATCTTGCCGCATCAGAAGCCAAAATTAATACTCTCGCAGTCAACAAGAATGTGTTTTCAATATATGCGTGGACATGCATTGCATATAATACATATGTATATCTATACAATAGGTGGTACCTTTGAGAAACAAGAAACTTGTCCTCAAAGAAATTGTTTGTTGTTTTTTTTATTCAAGAAATATTCCGATATATTAATTCTGATGAGTCGATTATTCTTTTAAGTTAGCGCAGCAAACGCGCAAACCTTTGTGATATTTCCTCAACTATATTATTATTAAATTTGCTTGTCCAGTCTTGGAATTATAGGTGACGCACAGGCAACAAACAATTGAGAAAACAATGGAGGCGTATTTGGGAATACATATAATATTGCCGCAAAGGTTTCGTGTTTTTTATTTTTTTGATTTGCTTACAAAATCCCAAACCCACTGTTAAACATGACAGTTATAAAAATCAACAATATAATAGCTAAGTTTTATAAAAAAAATAAATTTTTTATTTACAAACATTTTATTGAAATGCAATTATAGTCGAGTGTAAGTAAGTGAAACTATGATCTCTATTCTCTAACGTTTGCAGTGTGCACTCGTATTTTGCCAACCTTATGCGTTTGTACAAATATTATTACTCCCATTTGATTATGAATGTCAAGTTAGCGAAGCTAAATTTACCCGATCGAAAAGTATTGTTAGGTGCAAAATTTGCTTTCTTTGCTGTTTTTTTTGCAGATTTGCTAAGTTAATATCAAGTAAGATAAGTGTATCTCTCTCAAAAAGGAATACAAACTTCTTATATTGAATTTGAATGGTGTTATGCTTGTTATTTAGTTGAGACAATTTTAATTTTGTCGTGCATTGTTTTCTATGTTTCTTTTTATATATTGTTATATTTAAATGTTTATTAATTAGTTTTTAGAATAGAGAAGAAAATAAGAGATTTCGGAGATCTCAGCAATTACAGTTACATTAACAGGATTCCTCAGCTAAATTTCTTAGCTTTGCTGTCAAAATTCTGAAGAATGAATGAGAAAAATTTCTGAAATCTCATTTTTCTGAACGCGCCAAATTTTAGTTATGAAAATTATAATTTTTTAATTCAATGTTTTTTTTTTCATAAATTCTTATGAATTTTGCGACGCACCCTTTTAAACGGAGTTGAAATTTGTTATATTGAAATGTTTTTAATGCTTAATAATTTGCTTTAGGTTAGTCTTTAATGTTTTCTGTTTTTTTTTCTAACTTTTAATAAAAAAAAATTCCATTTTTCCAAAAACTTAAATATAATATAGGGAAACCTGGGGTTACTACATGATACCTTTTTTTTGTTTACAAAAAAAAACTTTTTTATTTACTTTATGAAAAAATCATATTTCATATTTTATTTGCTTTTTAATTGACATTTAAAGAATTTCCATTGCTTGGTTTAAATTTAAACATTTATCAAAAGTCCATATTTTAGCTTTACTTGTTGTCTAGTATGTACATATAAGGGCACCTTGCTCATAGAGGGACAAGGTAAAACCAAAAATAATTCGTGATTAAAATATGGAGTCTATTGCATGTCTCTTTTTTTGAGCCAAATTTTGTTTTGTAGATACGCATACGAATTGGTTTCTCAGGTTTTTAAAAAGGTATAACATGACATTGTATAAGTGTTGACGTTGATTTCCATTTTTTTTTCTAATGTCGATTTTTTATAAAAATGTCGGTCCTACGCACGGAGAAATAGACAAGTTTTTTTCTTGTCTCGCCTTAGCCTTTTTTCGTATCTTTTGCATATTTATGTATGTATATCTTTGGTTCGTTTAATTTGTGTCTTGTTATCTACCACTTTTGATTTGTTTTTTGCTATCTTGCTTGTAATCTATCAATAAAATGTTTTTTAATGCACTCATTCATGTCAAAAAATTTAAATATGCTGCACTTAATAAACACACAAAACAAATAATATTGAATTTTTGGTTTTCTTTTTCTGTTTTCTAAACAAGTCGGTCGATTTTCTTCAAAGTTGGTACCTAGCGTTTTTTGGGCATTATCCGTTTTTTTTTTTCATTTTTTAAGACCAAAAACAACGGTACCTGCCATACAAAAAATGAAAATCTTATTTTTCTAAAAAACGAGCCCACAACTTTTCTTTTTAAATTCAGTAATGTTTTTTACAAAAAGGCAACCATTTTGTAAAAAAAATAAAATTGCGAAAAATGGTTAGAAATGGTTCCTCCCATAGAACCATTTTTTGATTTTCGATTTTCTCAAAAACGGTTGATAATCACCATTTTTTTTTGAGTGTTTGAAAAAGTTTTAAAAGTTTTGTATACCAACATTTTCAAAAAATTTTGTTTGGATTTTTAAAAAAGAGTTAAAATTTTTTTTATTGAGAACTTAATAATAAACTTGGTACCCAGCAGTTTTTAACATTGTCTAGCAGATTTTCAATTTAAATTATTCTTCTAGCCACAAATAACGGTACCTCCCATACAAATGATTAAAAACCGGTATTGAAAATCTCATATTTCTCAAAAACAGCTCCTACGATTTTGATTAAAATTTTTGTGCGATCTAATATTTATACGATCTACCATACTACGGTTTAAAAATGGTATCACTCATAGAACCATTTTTTTGATTTTCGATTATCTCATTATCAGTTGAACTGATTTTAATGATTTGTTTTTAACAAAAGCTTCAAATAAGTTCTAATAATATTGCATACAAAAATTTTCAAAAAAATAAATTTTCGATTTTTAAGAACATTTCCAAAATTATTTTTTGAAAATTCCATATTTCGAAAATGGGTAGATGATATTTATTTTTTAATTCCACAATAATAAAGACTAAACAAATAAAAAAAAACAATTTTTTGTATTAAGTTTTTCAAAATTTTATATATAAAAAATTATTTTTTTTTTAAAACCGCTCCAACGACTTTAAATTTTTTTTTCTCATAAATTGAGATTTCCTCAAGAATTGGGATAATGTACATCGCATTGGTGTCAAAACAATTTCAGAGGTTGTTTAATCAATTTATGTTTAATTAAATATTTTTTTTTTACAATTTTCAGTCTAAACTGGTTCCATGCATATTTGCTATTTGCAACACGGTGCTTGTCCATAAATAAATATACCTACTCGCATAATACTACCTTTAACTTAACTAAGTTTTAAGCAGGTGGTATGCAATATAGGCTCCCATAACTAATTTATTTCTTTTATAAGATAAATGTAGTTCTTAAAATATAAAAACTTTAAAAAACATAGTGTGATCGCACATAATGGCAAGTTCGTGCGACCCAGTCGTGCACATATTTTTTTTTTGACTGCCGATGATGAAACGGGGTTATAGCGTAACTTAAAAGGCAACGAATATTGATATTGAGGGGTATAGTCGTGGTGAGGTATCATGGATTCTCAGGTTCCCCTAAACGTAGTTGAAAAAGGAAGTTAGTAAAAGGAATCAAAAACAGTATACTTATATGAGTTTTTTTTTTCTTGAAAATTTTTATTTCTCAAAAATTATTTATTAAAATAAATTTATTTAGAGCCGATTTATTATAATCATCAATTAAACATTCAATTAACCATCAGG
The DNA here is from genome assembly GCA_929447395.1 of Epistrophe grossulariae. NCBI lineage: Eukaryota > Metazoa > Arthropoda > Insecta > Diptera > Syrphidae > Epistrophe > Epistrophe grossulariae. The sequence goes on from OV839566.1 coordinate 2,995,556, forward strand.
GGAATAAAAAGGTTCAATATTTTAATTTGTGTGAAGAATAAGTAGTTACTATATTTTCTAATTAACTGACTTTTAAAAAATTGTAAACAAAATAAAAGAATAATTAAATTGGTGGCTTTATAGGTTTATAGCAATTATATTCGTAAAGTAATATTTTAGAAAATCGGTCTTCCGCATAAACGGGTAAAGTAGACCCGTCTCATATGCGATTTTTTCTTTTCTTGACCCAACGTTTACGTTCTAGCTTTTGGTTGCATCTTACACGGACCACATTATATAGATATTTTAAATTTGTTCACCATCGAGTTTATTTAAACAACCGACCAAATAACAAGTTAAAACTTCTTCAAAAATTTCTCAAAATATTATCTTTTTTAAACGCATATAGAAATCTTCTAAGATATATTAAGTTGTCTCAATGACTACTACCAACTAAAAGGATGACATTAATTCTCAAAATATAGCTACCTACTCTTGTGTTAGAATATATAATGGTAAGTTGCTAAAGTAGCTTGTGAGTAGGTAGTTTAATTTATTTATTTGTTTTTCAATTAAGATAAAAGCACTGTATAACTTACTACTAAGAAATAAAGAAGATATCACTAGCAGTTAGTTATCTTCACGGAAATTCTCTAAAATAGCTTCCATTATGCCATCAGCTAGTTGTGTGAATTGACTAAAAACACACTCAGTATGTCGTTCGTGTTTCTGCTTAATAGCACACATCCAATAAGAAACAAAAAAAATATACACACATAGAATATATATTTCTATTTTGAATCCTCTGCTAATAGGCAGCTTGACATGTTCCAGAAAATCAATGAAATAATATTTCACGATATCTTCATAAAAGCCAACACCTCTTTAACGGCCGAGCAACCGGCCAGCTCGGACAACCACTGACACAATAACACCGCCCGATCTATGAGCAAGCAATAGAACCCATCAAACCAGGTTCAATCGGGCCGACATCACAATTTCCCCATTCCACTCGCTCCTAAGCCAGAAATGTTGACAACTTAAAGAAAAACTTAGGTGATTACACACCTGAAGATCAACGTAAGTTATGTTGTATAATTTTGTAATATCACCGGTGATAACATAATAATGCCGAGTGAAAGAAGTCGGCTGCATTAAACGAGAATCTATATGCTCCTCGTGAAACCAGTAGGCCAATATAGAGTTTGGACTGGATAGGCAACAGCGGCGGCGCGACGCGACGTGCGCATCGATCGTCATCGTCGTCGTCCGGCTAGAAGAGCAGGGGCTGCATTGAAAGATTGTTCAAAACAAATGAACAACAACGAAAATATTGGATCCGGAATGGCTCATCTGTGAGTCGGTGAGTTTCAGTGTGTCTTGTCTTGTCTACCTGCCGACAACAGGCGGGAGAACGGGCCGACAAATGATGTCGTATATTTAAAACCCAAAACAAAAATATACTAAATGCCCCAATAAATATGCTAATGATGTAATCAAATCCGGGCCTTAATGGTGCGTTTCTTGTTCGAACTGACCTGAGTAGTCCAGCAATCGTATTTCGTATTATACACTTCATCGACTGGACGGACAACATTGGACAAGTGTCAGCCAGCCAGTCAGTCAATGGATTAGACTGTGATCGTCAAAGTGTTTGAGACCCCAACTTATAGGCCGGAGGCTGCAGCAGAGGGAATTAGTTATGGTTCTATGTGAAAAATACTTCGGGCTTTAAGATGAAGTGATGATTAACTTTTATGTCTTAATATCGAAATTATTTTGCTGCCGTTGGAATTGGGATTTTTGTTCTTTTATTTATGTAGATGGAAATTATAAATCACCGTTAAATTGATGAATTTGTTTATAAACACTAAAGATGTTCAAACCTTTTAATAAGATGAAGCAAATTATTTGGGTTTTAAAATATATAGAAAGGTTACAAAGGGGCACGGAAATGCAAGGACTTATTAGTTTGATATTATATTTTATTGATTTTATTTAGAACCAGAGAAAATATATCTTTATTTTTGGTACAATTTAACCGAATTAATTGTTGACTTAAGTAGTAGTTGTTATAGTATAAGTCATTGTAATTTTATTGTTCTATAAGTGTTACTATTTTCATATTTCTTTACAATCGTTATAAGCATGGCTTTGCCGTCTGCAAAGTAAGGCAAGTTTCTAGTTACAAATTGAAAATGATCTTAAAATTAATGAAACTTTCATTGAACACATCCCAAAGTTCTCAAAATTGACAGATTACAGGGATGTCAGTGATAACTTGTTGGAATGCGTTTATAAATAAGGAGATGTCCAACAATTTAGATAAAGGGTAGCTAGACAACTGTCTAGTTTCCAAAAGAGTTCGCTTAGGAAGTCAACAGTGTCAATCGACATTCGACACTGTACAGTATTTATTGAACATTTTGATGAAAGTCGGATTCATTTGAAAAAAAAAAATTATGTTTTTCATGGGTTTTTTTCTACAGTCCAGCTATAAGTTCTGTTACATTTTAAGTGCGCAATACAAAAAATCTACCTACTACATTTTATACCATAAAATTTATTTTTTAAATTATTTCACAATGTAAACGTTTTAAGAAAAAAGAAAAGTTTTATTCAAAAAGGCTATTTTTAGATTTGATGCAGGCTTTCAAACATTGTGGCCATTGGTCTATAGCGACACCCTCTGTTTCGATGGGTATCGATGAGTCTGCTGTTATTAAAGCAGCTTTTAGGTTATCGAAATTTCGATGGGGAGTCTTACAAGGCATGTTCTCTAATTCGAACCAATGGAGCAGCTGCAATAAAATCAGGAAACTAATCTTGTGTAGTTTTGGCTTTGTGAGCCGGAGGAGAATCTTATTGGGAGACATCTTTCCCCGTTGAATATAGTACTTGTTAATCCCTTAAGAACATTCTCCTGATAAACTTTTGTACTGTTTTCACACCTGTTTCACAAAAATGCAGTGATGTGACACCTTGATGTGAAACCGCCCCCTACCAAACTTATAAAGAAGCGGGGTGGTGTCCATGCTGAACCCTTGGAACAATTTTTTTTTTGTTTCTTTCGCATGTTAAATACTACTGTCAAATTTTTTCATCTGTAAACACAATATTTTTCCGTCCATCACCGCGTGCTTCTTCAAGCCTAATTTTTTTAAGGCATGGAGTGAGAAGATGTTCCGTTGATCGACGATAAGTTTTCATGTGAAGATCATCTCGAATCAGCCTTGACATGGACCGGATATTTCCAATTCTCTGGACATGATATTCTGCTTTCGGAAAGAATTTCTGTAAATTTGTTCACGTGGTAGATTGAGCTGAGAAAAAGTACTAGATTCAGATTTTGCGTGGCAGATTGTCACATTTATTTTTGTGTTAATAACAAAATTAGGTATTTAAACAAATCTAAAATTTTATGGAATTTAAAATAAATATCAAATAATTCTGCAGTATTTAGCAAAACCGATCAACAAGATATAATTTCTAGATTTTGTCACTTTCTCGATACCCAGACTTCTCGTGGCGATGACTGTCACGCCTAAATCACACTAATCATTATGAAATTCGGGAAATCTTAAAACTGCGTAATCAATCAGTTCATTTTCAATGCAAAAACTGTCAACACTAGGTCTGTTCGTGTATAGATGCTATCGAAATTTTTAAGAATTTTAGAAATGTTTTTTTGCGCATTGTATGAACTTCTTGACTAAGCAAACCACTTTGTGGTTCCAAATTCGTAGAAATTCAGTACTTTTGATTAATCCTTTGTTAAATTTGATTAAAATAAAACCCCAATTTTAGTTAAACGCAACCAACACTTTTCATACACAAAGCAAACAAAATATTGTCATCGAAATGAATAAATAATACAGAAATTAGATTATGAGTAAACTTCATAAACTCAATTGACATCTAAGATATTAAAAGTGCGAGTAATCTCTGACATAACCTCACATAACAAATATTGTATGACTTCCGTTAAAAAAAGACCCAATTTTTCCCCAATGCCAAAGCGGATGGCAGATGTCAATGTTCCACTATGTTCATATAGACCAAAAAATCAAAACGTATACATATATAATAATAAAATACTTATACTCAGCACTTTTGTTCACATCTTGGGTTTATTCAAAAGATGTCCATCACATCGTAGTCGTATACACATTTTTTTATTTATATAGTAGGTATAGACCATATTCTCTGGAAATAAAAAAAAACTAAATTGTCTCATATATTGAGTTAATTGAAACCCACGTACTCGAGCTGATTGAGTTAAGGGTCAAGTGGTAAATATTTTGACCTCAGAATGATTGCCACTGTGGCATTTCGCTGTGTGTCGTGTACCATCATCGTAGATCACACAATTGATCCGTACATCTACATTATTTGTCTCCATATTCGAGCAGAGTTATAGTCGTCGTCGTGGAATTTATCAGAGTTGATTTTCTTCCTCTGCCCCGGTAATAATGATGCTGACGGCGAAGATTGCATTGTGGCCGCCTTCAATGTATATATGAACAATAAGATTTAAGCCACCAAAGTCGAGGGGTACATAAGGTTGGCACTGCGTTAAAAAAGAAGAATTAATTCATTCACGTCTCACACAATTAACATCACTGATTCACTATAAAGAAGAAAAGTTCGTCTTGAAAATTGTTGAATCATAATCATCTGAGAATAAAATGAGAATGTTTCGCGCAGGCAGAAGAGTCATAGATCGAATCCAACCGGAAGCTAATTTATTGATAGTTCAAGGGCATCTTAATCCGGAGGTACTTTGCAAATTTTATAGTGGTCAAGGCTTGCGGTTGCATAGGGCGTCAAATTACGACCTTTGTTTAATAGGCCACCTAATAGGCTTAAGTCGAATGGGACACCTTTGGAATAAGACAGTTTTTTCCCCACAACCTATACCATCCTACCGGCTACCACTAACGTGAATCCAGGTGACAGTGACACACAATATCGTCATTAATATCATGGAATATCTATATATGTACGTACTGTAAATATATATTGAGTTGGTAAGTTTACATGAATATAACAACCATTAACCACTGTGAGTAGGTAAAATCGAAAATAAAAGTATCAGAAAACAACACAACACTTTATCTACGTCGAGTAATCGGATATTACCCTGACCATTTCGGGGCTGCTCTTGATTTTTGTTTCAAGATTATCGCAATTCATTTGTTGTCTATACAAATATTCCAACCAATTGACATGAAAATAAAATGATTTGCAACGAAGAAGAGGGTAGAGTTCCGATTCCGAGTTCCACGTGAATAAAGGATCACATTACAATTTTTGTATGCAATATAGGAAGTTAAGCGGACTAATAAGCAACGTACACATTGGAACATCGGTTGGTTCCTGATGAATGACGTAGTCAAGCGTAATCTCCATTTGCAACATTATAGGACAATTTCAAAAAAAAAAAAATACAAATGAATAATCCGAAAGGATGTTTGTTGTCGCTGCTTGGCATTCAAAAAATAAAAAAAAAAATTCCAAAGGACTCAGAGGAAAGGACAAATTGAAAAACGTTACATTACATGATTTATGCCTTATTTCGTCATCAGTGTTCTGTGTATAACACTACTGTTTCCGACCATTATTTGCACAGCTTATCTCGATTGTAACTGGATACATTTGTTTGTGATTCGAGGACAAACGATGTTGAAAGTAGGTAGGAATTAAAGTAACGAACTGTTGCCCCGACAACTCCAACCTCTTCTCTCTATTCAAGGATAATAAAAAGCTAATAACATGTTTACCTTCACACACATGGTTATATTCTCGTATGAATCTATAATGGATCGTCCCATTCTCAGTTCCAGTCCCAGGTGCCCAAGAATTCGAACGACAAAGATTTTACCCGTAATTAACCAACTCCATGACTTAAATCCTTCTTTTCGATTGACTCTCACGACTTATACAACGCTGCTGGCTAATGACAAAAAAGGGTGTCAGATATTATGTGCGGGGTATTTGATTAATCTAAATAGAAACATTGATTGAGAACAAGAATATCGGTCTTCCAAGTGTCAATCTGGGACGCGTGAATGCGTATCAACAGACCGAATATGGGTGTGCAAAAATTGCACGCTCCACTGACCGCACCAAGACTCGGCAAGCAGCGGCGCTGTGTTGGGATTGACGAAGAGTAGTTATTAGAATAGGTTAAAAGCCGCATATACTTACACTGATGACGCTCCCCTATCATCATCGTCATCATCATCATCGGACTGAGAGGAATCTCAGCCATAAATAAGTTTATCGGATTAAGGTATTATAGAATTGGAAATGTCAGCATCTAGCATTGTCAAGCTTTAGCTGAAGTTTGGAATTTTTGCTTAAGCTCGATGTGCTGTTCAAACACTGGCGGCCAAAAAAAAGCACATTCGACAAAATTAATTTAGAATTGTTCTTAAATTTACACGAGTTATAGGAATTATAAATTTTGTTTTAATTTTCAACAATCAAGAAATTAAGGGCCAATTTCACAGTGCGTACTTAACAGCATAAGTGGCACTTAAGATTTAATTTTTGTCACTTTAAACCTAGTTTTACAGTATGAGTTAGTGACACTTAAGTGGCTAATACGGGGGACTTAAGTGTCACTTTTTAAATTAACTAAATTGGGCCTTAGTATTTCACATTGACGACTTACATAAGTGGTGTTTCCTAAAAAAAATCGACTCTAAAAAGGGCCTAATTATTTGCATTAGTTTACAAAAAGTGATAAATTTTCCAAGATTTTCTCTTGGAAAATTGAAAATTCTCTAAAATTAACAACAGGCAAATAGGAATGTTTGTGAGTTGTAAGTCACTAGAACTCGGTTCTCCACAAGCTGTCAAGCCACCAAATTTACTTATTTTGATTTGTATAACGTTTTGAATTTTCCCATTTTTTACAAGGACTCACGGAAATTTCCACGTTATCGATATCACAAAGTTTACTTGACGTTTCTGAACAAATAATCGATAAAAAAGTTATAACTCGCGTATGCGGTAATGCAGTTTTCATCAGTGTTTGAAAAAAAAACGACATCACTTCAATGTATTTCATATGAGCAGAGCCATACTTGTGTGTCGGAATTAATCATATATTTTTCTATGAGGAAGAGAATAAGTAAATATCGAAAACAAAAAATGACAGTTTACAACAGAAAACTCTTATTATTTTCCACAGTCGACTCCACAGCACACCACGCGAGATGGGTCTGCTTCCTTAAAGCCGGAAGCTCAAGCCTTAAACATCTTATTTGAATTTTCAGCACAATACAATATTGACAGAAAAAGACATCTATTATTTAAGAGAGAATCCAATTGAAATTGAAAATAAATTTCTTACAATTCTGAGCGTCACTTTATTTCAAACTACCACTGTAGAAATGCGTTTGGATTTTGTCGTAACTACTAGGTACCTATTATATTTAAAAATAAAAGGTGCCAAGGATATGTAAACAGATTGGCTGCCATCACATTCATACATACGTACATACAACAGAACCAACAACAAACTGGTTTATTATACACTTTATTAACTTCCTCCCACAGATCTTTTAAATTTAAAAAGAAAAAACCTGAAACCCGATATGCAAAATCTCAGTCTGATGTGCAATACCCTACAACATGTTGGCCAGAGAATATAATTACCACCTAATATCTCGCCATTCAAAGAACTCGTACTTCTTTCCTTAAATCACGACTTTATTTTTGCGAAGCGATTTGTCGAGGTTTCAACATCCTGTCTTAGCGTTCAGCCATCCATTGTGTGTAGGTTATTATTTCTTCAGTAATATGTATACTAAGAAAACTGATGATTATTTCCATAAATCACCAAAACCAGGTATACCTATACACGTCCACACGTATAAACATGACACTTGGCCCTTAAGCTGGTATGCTTTTTGTTTGTTTACGCTGTATCCGTGTTTGATATTCTTTTCTAATTAAACCTGGAATTAAATTTCGAAGGAGCTCATTAAAAAAAAAAATATAAACCACTAGGGTTGTCGTATTGAATTTTCATTGGTGAAACAAAATAAATAAAGGCCGACCAGTATTTCCGAAAAAATCAAACTATCGTATCATAAAGCTTGTAGTTTGTACCTTTATTTATAAATTTAATGATTTTTTTTTATAAATAATAAGAACGCCTGTGTTTAGAACATAAACCCACCGTGGACAGCTTAGTGCTGAACAGTGTTTCCTTAATTCTAAATTTAGAAATGGTGTCCAAACCTGATTTTTTGAATATTTTAAAAATTGCACCAACCAACACTACTCCTGATTTCAATTGAAATTTCATCAAGGAATATTTTTAAAGAGAGAGTACATATTAAAGATTTCTTAAAAATTTTAAAAATTAAGCTGGCTATTTTTCGAAATGTTATTTCGAAAAAGTTTTTCGAAATTTACTAATTTATCGAACATGGAAATTCATGGGAGAAGCTTTGCTCGCTAACTCAAATTGTGAATAATATTTTAAGAGGTTATATTTTAGAGGTGGCGAAGTACCTACCCACGAGAAGATTAGACGGTTATATATAATTCTACCAACTACTCGTGCTCTCATCAGCGAGTAGATGATATTTGTATAAGGAAATAAATTCTGTGTGTTGCATTGAAAACGGTTAGCAAAGTACTCATAAGTACTTCGCCACATCTAAAGAAACACGGCTGTTATAAAAATTATGATTAAATATCTGCTATATATGTACAGAAGGTGGCGCGAAGGTAATCAACCTATCTGAAGATGTTATAATTTTTACAAATGGCGGCAAATTTCAACTCTATAAGCAATTATTCCGCATTCTTAAGAAGTGGGTATAGTGATTCATGTCTTGTTGATGTGTATTTTGCATTTCTTGACTTTAAAAATATACCAAAGTAGAATTGACATTTGCCGCCATTTACAAAAATTGTACAAAATTTACACTGTAATTAAAATGTAGGTACCCAAAATAACGAAACTAGTCGTGAACGACATAAAAACTTCTCAGGGTTATTCTTCGATGGAAAAAATACTAATTTTTAAATAAAAACGTGCTATGGCAACCTCAAAACTGACTGAGCTTATAAGACAAAAAGCAAGAAATAAGTCTCAAATTTCATGGCAAAGGGTAAGGATTGGCAACGGTCGGCGGCGCGGCGGCAGTGAAGTAATAAGCTTATTGTGTTGATTTAACACTTTCATTGGAACACATTAACACAAACAAACAAAACAAAAAAAAACAGTATAGAAAAGAGAAAACTTATCGTCTCGTCTCCATGCAGGCGAGCCGGAACGAATCTCAACCGAAAACGAACTCTAACAGCAAGTCGCACCAATTAGCTTATAGTTACTGCATGTGTATTAAAGTACGCAACAGGTCAATTAGCCACCATATATCTCTCTCGAACTTGTGATTTTTTATCACACAAACCAACTTGGACCAAGGCTGCTATAACGATCCAGTCCGCGCAATATTATTGTCCTTCCATCTATGATGCGACTTATTTAGCTTCTTTCCATGCAATGTAAGGTAATTTTTCATCAAAACATAAAAAACATACCGCCTGTGGACGGAAAACTATGCGATCAGACAGAAGCGCAAAGCAACCAAAGTCCATGAATATACTGTGCGCTTATCGTCTAATGAAGTTGACAACACACGGATTAACGCACTAAAAACAGAACGAACCAGATCAGGAGGACAGCAAGAGGCCATCTCGGACGGACAATTCACCATCAGAAGGAGCAGAGGATAATAATAATAATGATGCATACAAATCGGTGGCAAGGGAAAAACCATCTGTGTGAGTTTGTGAGGGGTATACGGTAAGGTTCCAATGCTATCAGAATTACGGAATGTTAAATGATTCAGAAACGCTGCTTCGTCCAAGTCAGAGAACCATAGAAGAAGAAGCAGAAGAAGAGGAAGAGCTGCAAAAGCACCATCAGAACACCAAACCGAATCTGCTACGGGTGGTTAGGGAATTAAGATGTAAATTTCTACACCGTGTCGACGATGTTCGTCCGCACCACCGGCTTAAAATCAAGTTTTCGAATTATTATATCAAGCTGAGAGTTTTATCTTTTTATGCTTGAAAGTTGTTAAGAGAGATAAAATTTTCTTATTCGTTACTGGAACTGGGCATGGGACATGGGCTGGGCAGTAGTATGCAGTTCGTCGATTCATTGGAAGATGCCTATATAGATGGTATGGGTTCTCTCGTGCTCACTTACTCACTATTAGTGGATTGAGATGCCGTGCCGAGTTGTCGTCATTTTGGTTTTGGTCATCGGATTTGATGAGATGCAAATGGGCGAATCTTAAACTAAATGTTTAGCGCGGTTTGTCTTTTAAGATTTTGTTATTTGTCCAAGTCCAATATTGAGTATGTGTGTGAAGGATATGCTGGCCGTGCCGAGTCGTGCCGCTGCGTTGCACTGCTCTGCTTTGGAAGATATCAAATGGTCGTCCAGAGGTAGCTTCTGTGGTGACATCGAAAATTATATGATGTGATGATGAGATTAAGTTTTCAAACTTTTATTTCCGATTCTGTTCTTAATCTATTCGTTATAATAATGATGATGGCGATGACAGTGCTTGGAGCACCAGGCCAAGCCCGGCCGTGCCGCTTTTGTCAGTGAGTTAAAGAATGACCGCTGTCTGATTTTCTTTTTCTTTTTAAATAATATTAAAAGGCAAATGCTATTAAGATTAATATTGAAAAATCGTTCGCATTGTTTGGGAAATAAAATACTAATGTCTTTTTCTGTTTTTTTTTTGTTAGGTAAAGTGAATTCCACATGGGCACACGGCACTAAAAAGGTTTTTTTTTTTTTTAATTTTTGTGTTGGAGTTTAATTAAAAACAAAAAAGTGTGAAGTTGGAAAAAGATTTTTATATTAGTTTTATGAGATTATATATTATAAATTTTGAATATTTTTAGAGCATTGACTTTACAATTTGTTGGACTTTTATTTTAGTTAAAAATGGAGAAACAAAGTTTTAAGGTATAGATTACAACACAATTTAAATTAAAAGCTTAAAATTCTTATATGAAATTAAATTAAAGCTTATAGTCTGGGATGTTGCATTTCAAATACACGTATTTTTGTGATCTAAGGATCATAGTTTTCTTAAAATATATACTATATTAAGCGAATTCCTCGATAGGTATTCAGTATACGCTGTATGGATGCCGCAATGAGTTGAGAGTACTCAGTGCAACAAACACAGTTACCCGTCGATGGAAACGAGATGGCGAATGAATTTGTCAAAAACGGGTTGTCTCTTGAACCGAGCCAAACCGAATCCTCTATGCGTACATGCCACTGAAACAAGAAAATATTATAATTCACCAGAGTTTCTCAAAGCTGCAAACGAAATATGGTGTCGAGGAATCTAGTAGTAGTAGTAGTAGTAGTAAAATGTTTTTTATTTTCAACTTAATATTTTTATACATTTTTGAGTTTAACTTGAAAGAAAGTTATGTTGAATGATTTAAAAAACTTACGACAATGACATAAAGAGTCGTCTGTCGGGTAAGTGAAAAGATACAAATAATTTTACATTTAAGTACATTTATAAAAAAGATACAATTTTTGACTTAAATTTAAAGAGAAATCCTAAATTTTAAACTTTTAAAGTGATGTGTACACGTTCATAGTTCACACTATTTTCAAATCAAATAAACTCTGTTAAGATTTGTTTTCTATAGCTTATAGCCACGTAAATATAACTCGAGAGTCTGTTCCAATCAGCCCTGCAATTACCGTTAAGGACAGCAATAATTTCAGCTTCATTTAGAGTTGCCTTTTCAAAATGTCTTATCCTGAATTCTCTTAGCACGGGACACCTGCCTAGGAAGTGTTGTATATCTTCGTCTTCTCTCATGTTGCACAGGCTACATAATGTTGATGCGTTGCCTCCACGCCTATTTCCGTTGAGTGAGATAAGATCGCATCTAGCTTTGAAAATCCATGATATTTTGTAAGGCTCCAAGTCATCTGTTACGTATTGCGGTCCTATTGAATAATCCAACATCTTAAAAATTCGTGTGCTGCTTCCCCTCGCTCTCTGCTCTGCTTCTTGATTTGCATGCGATTTCAGTTGATCAAGAATTTGTGAGTTATTGACAATCCAATCTCTTTCATTTGTCATGTTCTCATCCCAGTGCAAGCCGAACCTGTTTCCGATCATATTAATCTCCTTAACCCAAAAAAGTTGTTTTGCTAAGAGGATTTTGGTAAGTTGCTTAGGTAGTCTCGTGTCACTGTACTCAAATATAGTCTTTTGTACATATCTAAGGTGTAAGTCCAGTGTGTAGTAGTGCCCGTCTTCAGCTGCGGTTTCAATCGGTAATGCATAGTTTGGAGTATATGATGGTAACTTTAAAACTCTCTTCAGAAAGTATCGTTGTAGCTTATCCACCTCATCAAAAGTTCCAAAACCCCAGACTTGTGCACTATAAGTTTGAATAGCTCTGCATACTGCCAAAAAGAGTTTCCATTTTGAACTGAGGTTGATATTCTGCTTACTCAAAAAACAATGCCATGTCGCGTTAATACTGTTCTTTGCTGCTGCATTTCTTTTCTCTACATGCTTAAAAAAGTTCATCTTTGGAGTGAGCAGAACACCAAGATATGTGTACTGAGGTACTATCCGAATTTCTTCTCCGTTGAAAATCCACTTTTCCCTATTTGATAGCCTGCCACCATTTCGGAAGACCATAATTTCCGATTTTGAGAGATTCACTTCGAGATTCCAATTGGTGCAGTACTCTTCAAAACGTTCTATCATGCGTTGCAAAACCTCCACATCATCAGCTAAGATCACCATGTCGTCAGCATACAGCAACAACCTTATGTTTAAACTGTCGATATTAAGACCTCCTTCTATAATCGCATGTAGATCATTTATATATAAGGCAAAAAGTAAAGGTGATAAAAGGCAACCTTGTTTCAACCCATATAGTGTTTCGAAGTACTCCGATAACTCCCTTCCTGTCCACACTGCTGATTGAGTATCAGAGTATATGCACTCTAGCAGGTTTACAAATTTAGTTGAGACTCCCATTTCACGTAACTTGAGCATTAATAGTTGTCTGGAGATTTTATCAAAAGCCGCCTTTAAGTCCACGAAAAAAGCATAGACTTTCTTTTTTTCAGCCAGCTTAATGTGCACAATGGACGCCAAGTTATAGATATTATCCACTGTAGAATATTTCTTTCTAAAGCCAGCCTGATATTCTGTTAATATATTATTTTGTTCCACCCAATTATACAACCTTTCATTAAGGACTCCCATCATGATTTTTGCTATACAATTCATGAACGAAATTCCCCTGTAATTGCTTGGATCATATGTGTCGCCCTTTTTGAAAATTGGGAAAATCACAGATTTAGTGAAAGTTTCTTCTACCCTGCATTCTTCTAATATTTTGCTGTATGTCGTTGCGAGTTGTTCCAAAAAATTATCTGTAGCATTTATTATGAACTCATATGGAATCCTATCTTCTCCTGGCGCCTTATTGAGCTTAACGTTTCTCAGCATATTCCTTAATTCACCAACACAAAATGGCATATCTAATGTTGAGTCCTCGACGTAGTTCGCTACATAAAGTGTGCTGCTCATTTCTTGCCTTGGATTTAAAAGGTCTCTGAAATATGCTTGAAATTCCAAAGCAGTTATGTCAGCCATCACATGTTGGTCTTGGTTTTTTATCTCCTTGGCTAGGCGCCACCAGTCTCTGCTGTCTCGAACTGTATTAATTTTTAATTCTATTTGTTGTTGGTATAATTTTTTGCTTTTTTTACAAACATTTTTATAGTCTTGTTGAGATTTCAAATAGCATAGTTTAGTCTCTTGACTTTTTGATTTGCGAAATGCATTGAGGGATTTGAAAGCTTTTCTTCGTGCGATTTCACATTCGGAATTGTACCACTTGTTTTTCGGGTTGAACGTTTTTGAATTGTTGTTTTGAAGGGGTGCAGACAACTTTATTATGTTGGTTAAGTCTGCTAAATCGATTGTTTCTTTTTCGATCTTGACTTGCTGAAGATTTAAATTTAGATTTATTTGGTAGTCTGCTTTTTTGGTCTCATTCCATTTGAGTTTCGGCAAAAGATTGTTGGGGCAGGTTCCGCTATCAGTGTTGTTTTTCTGAAAGCTCAATTTTATTGGTAAGTGATCCGACCATATAGCATTTTCTACATTAAACCGTTCGACAAACATCAGCATATCCTGTGAAACCGCACAAATATCATTCACCGATTCTCCTATATTACTAACGTAAGTTAGATTCCCTTCTTCGTCTCCTTTTGTTCTGCCATTCAGAATAATGAGCCCGTTGTCATTGCAAAACTCCAAAAACTCTTTCCCTTTTGTATTAATAGTGATATCTTTAGAACGGCGTATTTCGAGTCCAGCAGTAAATCTTGATTTATAAAAATCCTCGATATCTTGCTGTAAATTACCCATTCTTACATTCATATCACCCATAACTATGAGATTTTCAAAAGTATTTTCATTAAGAAAGGATTTAACTGCCTCGAGATCATTTTGCCAGTTTGCCGTTCTTAGGTACATTGGTAAAAGGGTTAAAACTTTGCCATCAATTTTTATATTAATTATGTCAACGCTTTCGCCGCTTATAAATTCATGACGTATATCATCTTTGATCAGGCTCTTTTTGATTCCATAAACCATTCCCCCACTTGCTCTTCCAAAACGGCTACATCGCGTTGCTGGTCTCCAATATGTGTGGAAGTCTTTGAAGTATTTATTTAACTGATTTATCTTATCGTCTTGTAAATGTGTTTCTATAAGTACAAATATCTCGTGTGATGTTACATAACTGAAAAAGTGAGTGAGTAGAATTTTGTTCTCTAAACCGTGTACGTTATATGACATGATTCTAATAGCTTGTTTTAGTTCTTTAATGTTTACAATATCATTATTTTCTAGATTTAACATAAAGTGGGACATATTAAGGTTACGACGACAGACAATTTTTAGTTTTTTTGCTGTGGGTTCTCGATTAGTGCATTGAAATTACAGTTTAAGCTATCAATTTCTCCATTATACAGCTCCTTGAGTACGCCTTCACCTTTAAGGGCTCCACATGCAAGTTCATTTTGGCTATCCCACTTGAACCATTTAACGCCAATACGCATCTTCTCATTGAGCACGCTTACTTTATGTTTTCGGCTTCTTTCTAAAATTTTTTTCCTCAAAATCAACATTGCCTTCTTATGTGTTTGTTTCTTTGAGTTAAGATCCCTTTCGAGAAATATAGCAGTACCAGCTAGGTTTTTTGAGCGCTTAAAGACTTCATTTACAAAATCGGCATTTTCAAATTCCGCGAGTACTGTCATCTTTCCATCTCTCTCGTTAATTTTTTTAGTTGAGCGTACTTTTACCTCCGAAGGCATTTTAATTATTTCTTCACACACTCTCTTAATTTCTTCGGGCACAGGGGTTTGAGCTTGAATTCCCTTAAATATTATATTTTTGTTTTTTATTTGATCCTCCAACCAAGATATTGTATGGCGATCTTTATCCATTTCTGCTGATAGGTTTTGAATCTGATATTTCAGCGTCTGATTCTCCTCTGCCAGATGGTTGATTTGGGAAGAAAGAGTACTTATTTGAATGTTGACCCCTTCCAAATCATCTTTTGTTGGCAAATTTTTGAGTTTTTCATCAAGCATGGACGAAAAAACTGTTTGCATTCTGCTCATTAAATCATCGACGGAATCTATGTCCAGATCAAGAAAAACACACACACTACTTATTCCAGCTAAGCACCCTCAACTGTCCCTCTTAGTTTGGAATCTTGACAGGTGCCATTTGGGAATGGGAATCCACATGAATAGAATGTACATCTCTAGGGGGTGTTAGGCTCCAATCACTTTTTTTGGGAGTACCCCAGGCTAACAAGAACCAGAAAAACAGCCCTCGGAGGATACTTTTTTGAAGAACTGGGCGACATCTTGTTTGTTGCCACTAAGAAACATCTTAAAATTCATTCAGAATTCAAGATGTTTCAGGGAGGCTACTAAATCCTTTATCTTCATATCCTTACATGTCGCATTACCAACATCCTGGGGAGCCCAGAAGTCCTTCTTGTTCGATGGCTGTTCGACGGCTGTTCTACGACGAATTCTTTAAAGGTCTTTAACTCTATGCCAAATCTTAAAAGACATGTCACTCCACTACATGGTGACTACAGATCCATTGAGATCCGAGTGAGGTAAAGGATTGTAATTTCTATATAATGTTGGAAATGCGCCTACTTCTCCAACAATTTATCGGTTAGTTCAGTGTTTTCAGCAATAAGGAACGGTCTTTGAACTTCAGTGTTTGCGGAAGACCTCGTGTAGTTCGAAATGAGGTAAACATTGCACTGATTTGAATGGATTCGATTTTTTTTGTTTGGTGCTACTTTATAAACTGTAAACTAGGCGGAACTGCACTTCAGCGACACCGTGCGCACTTTCGCACGAAACTGAACGAAACTTCATGTCGCGACACTATCAATTTTGTCGCATAGTGTCGCTTAGTGCGATATAGCTCATACAATTTCTTACAAACAAGTCATGAAGTTCAGTTCCGTTGAAGTGAAGTTCCGCCGAGGGCGGTCTTACCTTCAGAGTCAGCTTTTTGGTAGATCACCCAGAAAAATAATAAATCGAATTGCTTTCACAAAAAAAGCGAAAGGCTAGGTTAGATTTTGCATAGACAACATAAAGACTGGACAATCTCAAAATGGAAGAAAATACTCTGGAGTGATGAAACGATAATAAATAGAGTGGGCTCCAAAGGAATATGTTCGACGGCCAAAAAATTAAACTTTCAATCCCAAGTTTCCAAAGTTAAATTAGTTCGCCACAACTGTACATAGGAAAGTGACTTTTGGCCCACCATGTACTATGGACTATAGAATAATTTATTCGCAATTATTCGAATAATTTATTCGCAATATCGAATCTTCAAAATTGATTGAAAATATTTTTTATAAAGATTTACAGACCTGTTAATAAAACTGGTTATTTATCTTCTAATTCACAAGTCAACAACAATTAGGTAACTCATGAATTAAAATATTTAGTAATAAATAATTAGCTACAAATTCATGTCAGGTAGCAACTCTTAACGAAAATCTACTGCATTCAGCAAGCACTCTGCTGATGTCACCATAGCACATAAAATGTGAAGTTTTTCACCCATCTGATTAGCCTATGAATTCGCTAATTCTCGTAAATCATATTAAGTCCATTTTTAACATTTCCGGAGAGAAAAAAAAAACTCTTACAAGATTGTGTCTCCAGCCATTTTCGTACATAATATGTACATACATATAAAGGAAAAGGAGTTAGATAAAAGGATGCAGAACTGTGTATTCAGCCTTATTCTGAGTTTCGCCCGAAAAATATTTCACCTTAAAATTTTTTGTTCCCCTGGAATTTTAAAAGCTATTGTGAGTTTCGCCCGAACGAACTTAAAATTAGTGCACATTTAGGCTGTCAATAACATTACATTCCGCCCGAAATGGATGTTCACAATAAGGGGAATTTTTTTAAAATAAAATTTCGGGTGAAACTCACAATAGGCGAAAAGTGAAATATCAAATTTTCCGGATGGAATGTTGTTCGGGCGAAACTCACAATAAGGCTGATTGGTAAAATTATTCATAAAAAAAGCAAATCATCATGAAACTTTATTTGCAATCGAATGGTTTTCTATTAAATCTTGTTTGATCAACTTCAAAATTTTAAGTTATTGACAAACATTTAGAAACCTAAAGATTCTCGTTTGACCTCAGCGGGAAAAATTAAAAAAATTCATTGAGGAATAACCTGTTTTTTCCTTGATGAATGGAAGCTGCACCTGCCACTTTTAAGCTTATTCCTTTGATGAATTTAACATGGGCGTGTCATAAGCGGGAAGCACATGCCTCTTTCTCGATGAAAATTCCACATCTAAATCACTACTTCCAGTTGGACCAGTGATGCCAGACTTTTCCAATTGATTTACCCACGACTTGGACCGAAAATGCCCTTTTGCCCACGATTTTGTCGACAAATGCCCACGATGTTGCCCACAAAAAAAAATACAAGAAAAAATACAAAATACATATAACAAAAATAAAAATCACAACTTTTATTATAACGCTGTTAATTATTTCTTTGCCCAATCGATTTCGTTCTTACATTTTACATCTGTTATTATCGAAAAAATTCGTTCTGCTTCAGCAATAGAGTGAGGTAGAGTCAATGCTATTTTAACAAGTTTTATTAAATTAGGAACAAAATCATTGAAATTTAGAAGATGGCAAATTTCATGCCACATTGTCAATAGGAAGTTTTTTGAGTGAACATTTTTGATCATCGCTCAAAAGTATAGAAATATTTTGGTACTCTTTTCATTCAATGAACAGAAATACAAATGGATTGCTTTAAAGTATGAACTTCAATGGCTGCATTCAACTATAAAACTAATATCAGTTTGAAAAATTAAAATGACCTTTTTTTCAATTGAGAGGCAATAAAACGCCCTTTCGCCCTTTTAGCTTATTTTTTTTTATCAAATGCCCACGATCTGGCATCACTGAGTTGGACTGAAAAAAAAAAGAAGTTTTTTTAAGCGCTCTACTTGGGAGAATTTTACTACAATGATCCTAGTGATCTGGCAAGTCATGACATTAATAGTCTCGCTCGCTTCGTAAGAAGCTCTAAATGGTTCAACGAGTAGGAAGATAGTTTCCTAGATTCCTGTGGTATCACAATGGGCCAACCAATGGTCTAAGTGTGTCCAGCGTTCTGCTTGACAACCACATAAACCTAACCTAACCTAAGCGCGAGATTTGAACCGGGCTATACTTAATTATAAAATTCGTTGATCTTTGGTCGATTCTAATTCAGCACCTATTTCAATAAAATTTTGAGAATTATTTTTACCTTTTTTCTCATACTTACAAAGCATATGGATTCAGACGATGAACTCATGAACTTGTACATTACTTTTCAACAGTTTTTCGCATAATTTTCCTTATTAAAATAGCAATTTGTAATTCACCAAAGGGTTGTTTCCTAAACATAAAGCAGAATGTAGGGTCAAAGCTATGAACTGAGAACTAATTCTTTTTGTTTGAACGAGATAAACTTTTAAATCAAACGTTTGAAGCTACCGTTGAAATGAAAAGGCTATGATGTTGTCTTATAAGATTTCCTACATCAGATGGCTCATTTTAGAGGTTTTCATGGTTCGATAGCATCTACAAGGATGATTAGTTTAAAAGTAATCTAGAGGTCTGAGTTTCAAATATTAAATATGTAGATTTAAATTTCATTATTTAAGGGGTGAGCAAGTAAAGTCTTTCATAAGGTAAGTGTACCGAAACTTCTTTCTTTTTTATTCAGCAAAATCTATGTATGTATATGTAAGCTGTTTCCATATCTCTTTGAAGTTGATTGGTTCATAAAACAATGATTATAACTTGAATTCAGCAAAAAGGAAACATTTTATCAGTAAAATATATAAAAGGAATTTTAATCTGCTTATAAATACCTATGAATACCTATATCGAAGTCATCAAAAGTGTCATTTTAAATTAAGGAAATATTTCCATTTTCAATGTAAAAATAAAAAAACAAACAATGTCATTCAATTTGAGACAAAAACAAACATCTCTGATCAACAAACCGACAAACCTCTAGTGAATTGATCCATCAAACATCTGGCATTATTTGCATTCCAGCATTCCACAAGGGACATCATTGTAACATTGTAAGACGCATCCTTTTGTTGAAACAGTTGATTGCCGAACCCCAGAACAAGGTGTGAAAATCTACATTACCCGACTTCCATCAACTATATAACTCTAAACCAAAATGCGAATTATCACAAAGGCCCTAACATATTTTCACATTAGCCGAGGCACAAACGCAAACAAAAAAGAAAGAAGGAAAACATTTTATATACGTCGAGTAGAGTAGGTATATGTATTTCAAATGCATGAGCATGATGATATCGTCGTGTCCTGGCCTCGTCCTCTGAATCCGGGGCACAGAGAATGGAAGCCAATGATTTATGAGGATACACAACAAATGAGCATCTCATCCGAGCAAATCAGCTCCGCCAAGAGGGAGAGACAATTCAATGATTATGCTTTGCTTGTATGTTTTTATGAGCTACAATAAGGGAATGGTTTTTGGTGACAGGAATCCAACGTTGTTGCGGTCTCAATCGGAGCTCGAACAAATTATTAATGATCGGTTGATCGTAATAATTGTCTCCTTTTTTCATTAGTTAGAACACAATGGAAGCGCTAATACTATAATATATCTGTGTATAGTGTAGATATATACTACGTACATAGATGTATTCCTTTTATCCTGGATGCCGACAATCGTGTTTCATTCAGCTATAAGTTACGTGATTCCTTGCCTTTGAATTCAAATGTTATGTTGCCTAAACGAGAATTTGTGATAAAGGAGGTAACATTAATGCTATGAAATAAGGACGAGTTGATTCGGATTGGAAATTTGTTACAATTTGTTTAAAAAAAAAAGAAGGCTTAACTTGTCTTGATGATGAGATTATTTTTTTATTGAAATCATTTCCTTTTTTTTATTATTATTTTTTGTTGACTCTTTTTTGTCCTTAAATTTTTGTATTCAATTTTAATAAATGTAAAAAACATTTAAAAAACATTTTTTTTTTTCAAAATATTCGCATTATTTGCAAATGATCAATGTGTTCCCTAAAGCAAAGTATACACTGCTGATGGGAAACGAAATTTGTCTGTACATAATGGTCTTTAACAAGACTCCGAAATGCTTACGAAAGTACAGCGAAAAATATCTGTGGAGATTTTTAAACCGAATAAAACTCAAATGCCATTTTGCCGCACTGGGAGAAAGGTGCAAATGCACCATTAGATATGTAGCTTCCAGGTATGACTGATAAGTGGCGCTAATCTCCACAAACCGAAAAGTCAAATTATTCCTTTTATCGGTAATCTCCACAAACCGAAATTTAAAATTTTTCCTTTTATCTTCTTTCACTTTAAACTTTTCTCGCCACGAGGTGGGGTTGCCGTTCTTTCTAAAAATATATTTGTCGAACTTATTATTATTTAACTTAAACTACTAATATAAAGAAGATTAGTAAGTTTATTTCTAAAACTAAACAAACTTAACCTAAACTAAACAAACTAAACCTAAACCTACATAAAATCTTATTAATTAATTTTCCAATAAATGATTTTTGTAACATGCATTAAGTTGAACCAAATCATTTTCTTTTTTTGAACGTACGAAAAAGGTCTTTGGCTGCAATACGAACATAATTATTAGTCACAGGGAAATAAATTCAGTGCGAAAATAGAGTGGAGACAAATCCAAATAATCTGCTACAAAAAAAAAAAACAAAGTATTTTCCCCGGAGTAAACACTCGAAACGCGTCGCAAGGTTTTAAAAATAAAAATAAAAATAAAGTTGTGAAATTAAGTTTAATAAAATTAATAAAAATAAAAACAATTTTGTATTTTAATTTTTATTGTTAAATAATATTTTGTATAGGTATATTAACTTCGGTTCATCGAACAGCGGAACGACATCTTCGTTTTTATGATTTTGTTGTCATTTTTTGTTTGAGATTTTTCGTTTCGCAATACCAACGTACTAGGCTTAGCTCGTAATAGGTCTATTCGTTCACTTTCCCAAAACTGCCAGATTATGGACGAAAAATTGTAGAAACGGGCAGTTTTGGGAAGCAAATGAACAAGGTTAATATGTAACATTTACTCTCGGACTTAAAAAATAGAATAAATATGATTTTTTTTTTTATCCACGTGATTTGATTTAAATCAGATCCTGATAATAAAACAAACCGATCACAGTGACAGCGTGATATATAACCATCTTTTTTTTTGTGTTTATTTATTTCTTATGTAATTCTTGTCTTTTTTCCACTTGATATTTTTTTTTATCCACGTGATTTGATTTAAATCAGATCCTAATAATAAAACAAACCGATCACAGTGACAGCGTGATATATAACCATCTTTTTTTTGTGTTTATTTATTTCTTATGTACATGTTGTCTTTTTTCTTTACACTATACAGTTTACACTACCTTACCATATCAAAAAAAAATCTACCTGCAGATCAAGCACTCATTTTTGGATCATATAAATCCATATACAAAGCAGGATACGTATTGTTTTTGTATTTAAGTTTATTAAAAATTGATTCGGATCAGATTATGAATTTAAATAATAAAACGCAGTTATTATCTCAATGTTGACTGTGTTCCTCTAAAACTAACATTTTGTCCTGTTTGTTTTAACGGTTTCATTCAGGTAATCTCACTTGAAAACTTTATTGACATGGTTTCCATGAATTGTGGAGACCTTGTCAATAAAGTTGGCCAAGTTGACCGAGCAGTTTGTCACTGCTGTTGAAATACTGAATACAAAAATAATGTGGAGTACCGTGCAATTCCACCGCTAGCGATGTTACTTTAAACGTTAAACTGATCTTTCTGCTGAAAAATTTCTTGATCATTTCATCTAAAAATTAAATTTGAAATCGTGTAATATTGTATGGAAAAATGCTAAATTTTCCCGCATCTAGACAAATGTATACCAGGCACCCTAAGACATTTCAGTTAATTTTTAAAAAGCATCACTATAAATACTAAATCAAATCAGATGATAATAATAAATCACATAAACATTCTTTCAAACGTCTTCCTGGTCTTTTATAGACGACCCCTTCTCAAAGTTGTCAAAGTTCACAGGAGAGGGCCACTTTTCTGATCATTACTTTCACAACTATTAAACAGTTTTGACCACTAAACACCTAATACCCGGTTGCTTGCCCAATTCCCATAACTCATTCAAAAGACACAAAAACCCAATATCAACCGCAAAACTTGCCAGAAAGTGTGAAGCGAGTAAATGGTAATAAAATCGTTGTTGTGCGTACTTCGGATACATGAAGCACGTTTCTTTTTTTTATAATTTTTTTTATTTTGGGATTCCTACATCTAAAGATGATGAGATGAAGATTAGACAGTGATCTTAGGTACTATACGGACTGTGTGGTGATCTTATAGAGAAGCTCTTTCTTGCTGCCGCAGTCGATCGACGCGACGTTGGATGGCCGATTGTCGCGGTCGATACGGTGCGCTGTTTAAATTTTTTGAGAGCATATTGATTAATGGATCAAAGTCTTTTGACACGAGCTATTTGGGGGAAATCCTTTGTTGATTTTGCCGTGTTGTACTTAAACTCTTTATTCAATAAATTTTCAATTTTGACTCTTGACTGTGTGCAGTGATCGTTTTGAGTGATCGGCTTCGCTCTTTGGATCTTTAGCTGCGGTTGTTTAGTCAGCCAGTCAGTCAGTCAAGCAGACCAGCAAGTTATATTCACGCTCGCAACAGAGTGAAATTGTTTTGTTGTGGCATTGGCATTCATTGTGGCCAATGGCTATTATGAGATTGAGAAAGAGCATTCCTCAAAAGCCTGGCAGCATTTGATTTGGTTTCTTATTCAATTAAATAACAATCAAGAGGATTTCGCTGCTTTTGTTTGGTTCGTACATACCTTGCTCGAACACAACAAGCAGCTATTTTTTTATTTCGAAGAATCGAAAACAACAGTATTTCTAAAGAGCACATTATTCCATCAGAGAAGTATGAGAAGACATTATGGACCCTAAGCCAATTTGGGCCAAGTTTATGAGTGTCTTTTTGGGCTTAGAAATGTTAAGAAGATGTATCGATGATGTGTTTAGGTAACAGTTATATTCAAACAACAAGTTGCCTCTATCTATACATACATGTATGTCATAATGTCTGTTCTAGTGAAGCACGTCAGCTCAGCCGCCGTGCGGATGATTGATGGCTTTGTCCACAGCTATCTGTCAACAAGCGTATACATCCGATGTCATTCGAAAGCCATCAAGCAGCATTATGGCTGCACAAAGGAAACACAGCTCATTTATTCCCATATTCATGTTTTCCACACGGATCACAACTCTTTTAAACACAATCAATGCGAAAGGAGCTCATTGCTCACCTGAGAGTTGGGCACACAAATTTTCATCAAATCCTCCATCTTCTTGTCTCTCTGCCTAAATGGAAACAAAATCTTCCCATTGTGCGTGTTCATAATGTTGGTGAGTCGGTGAATGCCTGGCCTGGCCTGGGCTCTCCGATGAGATCAGTCTTCTTGGCGAACAAAGATCACACGATCACACAGTAATCCCTCGTATATATATAGACAGAGTCCGGAGCCGAGCCCGATTCGGATTCGGGTTTCGATTCCGTTCCGAGGAGGCATCATCATTATCGTGCTCGTCAGCAGCAACAGCAGCAGCAGCAAACCAGTTGGATCCCGAGTGCCAGTCCGTTGTCTGTTACACAGCAAAGGAATAACTGTCATCTTTGATTATGCTGGGCTTATTTAAGCATAAACACACAACAAAAATGGCAAGAGTGATACATCATCATCAGCAGGGTCTTTCTGATAGGTCAACTGTCACAGCTCGAATGATTCGAATGATTGCGCCGCAGTGATTTGTACAAATTTGGTTTTAAATGCTCGTGGGGGCACAATATGTATTTTTAATAATGTTATATACTGTATCTTGTAGATAGAAAGATATGTAGATTTGAATTTGGATGGATCGTATTGAAACCAGCGGGTGTTTGGGAGTTCATGGAATCGATACGACTGAGCGATTTTATATAGGTATGCTGGGAATTCTTATGGACTCTTTTTGTATCTTGTTGTTTTTATATCGGGGATGTGTTTAGGGAAATATTGAATACCTTTCCCATTTTATAAACAAGGTTTTGTGGGATTTAATATTTATTCCTTCCGATGACAAGAAAATAAAATTGTATGTAGGTATGGTTTGTCCAGATTTAAATGTATATCTTATTCCAGTCTAATGAATTTGGATAGTTTACATTTTATAAGGTCTTGAGCAGGTATTAATGTAAAAATAGGTTTTAATAACCCTATCTATATATTTGTCTATATTTGATAAAATATATCTTTAATATATGAGTGCAAAAAGTACAAATATTGGATATTGGATTTCTTATTTTCACTTTTTCACACACCCAGAATCGAATTTTGGACGTGTGAAGTTAAGAAAACAAATTATGACTTCACACATTAGCTTCACAGATCGGGAAAAAGTTAAGTACCCTGTTAAAATGAAAACTCAAGTTTGTAAAATTCAGTTTCAGTTTTAAACCTGGTACGGCACCACAGATTTGTATTAAACAATTTCAGATAAGTGTAATAAGGCACATACATAAAAAAAATTTCGAACGTTATTAATTAGACAGAATGAGTTTCCAAATTTAACCAACTATCCAGTAGTAAAAAAAACACTTGATTGCTTCTGGCCCTCTTCAACCACCCTTTTCCAAATGGGCAAAATGTTCGCAGTTTTTTTGAAAAATATTACTCTCTGATCAGAAAATCAGATTTGACTTACGCATATTACGGAATTAATTTACTGAATTCTACAAAAAAAGACGTTGTTTATTGTTTCCCTTGTTGGTTATTCTCTGAAAAGGAATCTCCGAAAATCTGTTGAGCACAAGATTTTTGACAGAAATTAGTTCCATGAAAAATGTTAAGGAATCGGTTATGCTTTTGATAGTTAAAAATTCTTCACTGTCTTCGAGCTATCCACCGCTCCTATAATGTCCTTGACTATTCCTGTTACCACCGCAAAAGCTGAAAGATCTTTTTCGAAGCTGAAATTGATTAAAAACTACTTGCTAAGCACAATGGAGCAAGAAAGACTCAGCAATTTATCATTGATATCACTATTGAAAATCGAAGAGCACGGCAAATAGATTTAAGTAAAGTAATTGATGAGTTCGCTTCTGTCAAGGCGAACAAAAAAAATTTTTAATATGCTTTTATTTTTGTAAGTAGAAATAATTTTATCAACTTGATAAATACAAACATACAAAGAAAAAAATTGAAATTCATTTAACCAATATTTAGGAAGCACAGTAGACGCTCGATATAGTGAAGTAATTAAAACCAGGCCTGTTCAATATATCGAGATTTTTCACTGTTTTAGAGAGAAGCTAAATAGGCATTCCAAGTGAATTTGATGTAAATTGAATATTTTTTTTATTTATTAAAGCGTAAAATTATTTTCATTGGGTTAAATACAAAATAATCATTTCATTAAATTATAAAAAAAACATACTTATTCATAATTTTATTTTTTATTAAAAAACGAAATATTTCATAACTTAGGTAAACATTAATTTTTTTTTAATAAGAATTAATTTTAATATGTCACAAAAGTTAAAATACAACATCAACTGGTATTGTGCTGGGTCATCTGGATACCTTCTTTCGTGCCTATTGTAAGAAGCATATAAATGAACGGTAAAATATCTTTGAATAAAGTCGACAGTGCTGTAAGGACTTTGCAGCTGGAATATTCTTGTTAAATATTGAAAAAAAATATGTGTTCACTTTATCGAGATACTTTGTGTTCACTATTTATAGTCTGTATAAAATTGTGCGTGATAAATAGGGCCCCATATTTGATCTTGCCCCGGGGCCCCACCAGCTCAAGCTACGGCCCTGGTAGTACATTTCTCTCGAAGATACTGAGGGAGCTTTTATCCGCCTGCACCATAAAGCAAGACCAGAATGATAAGAGTTTTGTACAGAGTCTCCTTGGTACTTCTCGATAGGGCTTTATTCCTCAATTGCTTACTAAGCCCAAAGAAACAGCGATTAGCTTTATTGCAGCGCTAATGCCATTTGCAGAGTTCACAGCAGTGCCCAGGTAGACAAATTCACTGACATCCTCGAATTTACCAATATCAATAGTCACATTCTGAATCGACTCTATTTGATAACAGCATATATTTTGTCTTCTCCTCGTCGAACACAAGGCCCATTTCGTTCGATTCTGACTCGATGCTGGAAAATGCACCCGTATACTCCCCGGTTTGGTTCTTCCCATATTATGTCGAAGTCATCCACATATCCAAGATATCACGGATTTTTGAAAGATGGTGCCAGTTGTGTTGACCTGAATGTTGGCCATCATTTTTATTATTACAGCGAATATTCTCCAACGTCATCCTGATAAGGCGTATGAGCTTGGCAGGGATAAAAAAACTCGGCGTGGCAGTGTATAGGTCATCCCAATTAACACTGTCATATAAGCTGCTTTGAAATCGATCAAAAGGTGGTGTGTTGCAGAAAACAACATTCTAAAAAGACCAAAAGAACCTACTCATTAAACAATATTTCTAATTCTAATATTTTCTCTTCCTTCACTATAATATTTTTCTGCACATCTTCATTGTTAATTTATAAGTACCTACATACATATAGAAAATTTCAAATCAATAAGTTCAAAAAGTCGATACAAAAACAATCACCTTTATGTTGTAAATAACAGAGCCGGAGTTTCTGCAAATTACAGGCATCGTTAATAATTATTTCTACTCATCGTATATGACAACACATGATCTAAGACCACAACTTGCTAATTTCTTCCCAGATGCCAATAGAGCTTCTTTTCCCTTAGAAATTAAAAAAAAAAACAAAGAACAACAAAAACAAATTAAATCGCGTGCGTGATCTTTAGATGGCAAACAAAAAGTTGATGTGTTTCCTTATATGTACATCCGTTCCAAAGTAAAACCACCCTAAATGCATACTGTTACTGTCCCTGGGTTCCAGATTATATATATGGAATGCCTTAATGACAGTGTAGTACGTGAACGAGGATGACCACTTCTTAAATAATTCATAGACCATATAGCTGCTTGAATTATTCCAATTCACATGAAAGTCTACGCGTTAGCATGTAAGCCTCAGTATTGTCCTGGTATATAATTTCAACCCCTCTAGTCAGTTGGAAGAGTCGACAAAAACGCCGACACGGAACATCTTCACGAACGACAGTTTAGGTATAACTTTCGAACAACGATTTGAGAACTTTAAAATGCACCAGCACCTGCTGAGATTCTCAGAAGTGTTTGTGGCATATTATTATTGATCTTACATAATTTGTTTTATACACAAGTTGGGAGTTTTCAGACCTCTCAATGAAATTAAATTGAGTCCCATTAAAAATTACTTACCCTTCTTCTTTTCCCGGCGTTTTGGTTGTTCAGCTATTTCGGGGAATAGTTAAAATATATTTTTAATTTTATTTTTATTTTTTTTTTCAAACCTCGAACATTACTAAGCGAAGAAGATTCATAAACTAGCTGTCAAAATATTTTACGGAAATAGTCACAATCAATATAATTTGTTGGTTGTTTTAATTCCGAATAAATTTGGCCAACTCTGGAATCCAAATCGGATCAAAGATCACTGCCGCAAGCTCCATCGGGCTGGTAAACCTACATACATATACATTATTGGGTTTTTATTTTTTTTTTTTTTGCTTCTTCCATATTTAAGCCATCATTGTCGTGGCCGGCCGGCCGTCTTTTGCCTTTTTTGTTGAAGTGATGGTCATAAATTTCACATTATTGTTATTAATATTTTTATTTTCTGTGTAGCTGCTAATATTGGTCGACGGTTTTACCATAAATACGCCATGGATGCCCCATTCCGAGGCATTAACAGCTCCAGCTTAGGAATAATAACTCATTTGAATTGTGGACGGGATCGGGGCAGCAGCGCAGCGTAGAATGCGACACAAGAAACTTGTTTGGTTTGATTATAATTAACACATTATCAAGTTCTCTCTTAATTTCGAAGGGTAGACGGTGGCGTTGGCCACTGGCTATGCCCAGGTCCATAATGTCTCCACATATATACACACCAACCGACCGACACGGCGCATGTTTATGTGTGTTTGCTGAACCAGGTTATATGGTTTTCTTAACAGGCCCGCATTTTGATTTTCATTTTGAGGCCTTAAAGGCCGCCAATCTTTTATGTACGGAATTATTATCTTTTATCAATTTTTCCTTTTTTAACGGAGAGCGGAAAAGTTCGTTTTCACATGATAACAAACAAATCGAAACGCTTAAAGTACTGAAATTTGTTTCTAGCGATGAGATTATCGAATATTCAAATGAATCAAAAACATTTATAAGTTTGTTCGATTTAAATATCAACGATTAAAAAATCTTTCTCGCAGTAGGAAGTAAATATGCACGCCCTTGTGTTTTTCAATCGCACGATTTTTAAGAATTTAAGAAACAAGAAATAAGACAGTTGGCCAGTTTATATTTCAGAGCGCTCAGTAATTTTCCTCCATCTCTTTGACAGAGCAGGAGAATGAAATATAAACACATTGCATTGTGTTCAAAGGAGTTTAAGAAATCGATATTATATTTATGAGGAAGCGGAGATCTCTGAGATCTCCGAAATATAAACTGGCCAAATGATTTTAAATTTGAGTCGCAGCGATTCAATAAATAGAACAGGTTCTATTTTGTGAGCGTTTTTTAAGTCGCAAAATCAAATAGATCAAATGTATTATTTGTCATATTATTTTCCATTTTTTGCAACTAAATAGTCGCACGATCGAAATCACAAGTGCGTTCTAGCCTTATTATTTGACAAAAAAATTGTACGACTGAGAACCAAAATAAAGGTTTTCCCAAACCAACGCGAAACAACATTGGGAACAACAAATAAACTTTTGCCAGGCAAATTATATTTACAGGAGGATAAATGAGAGTACCCCCACCAACGCGACGATGCGATTAAGCGAATCTCATGTAAAATAAATTGACAACCGAAAGTTTCGTCGTTGTTCCGAATGTTTCGCGATAGTTTATGAAAACCTTAATTCTCCACGATTTTAGTTCAAAGTAAAATTGGAAAAAAATAACTTTCGTGCTCTTCAAGATAGGGTAAGATCCAAATAAATATAATCTAACGGGTGATTTTTTAGCTGGTTTGGTTTTGGCAACACTGGTTTTGACAGCTGACGTGTGTTTAGTACCTTGTGTCACTGTCAAACAGCTTCAGTTTGGTTTCCAATTTAACCATGGATCGTCTTACAAATGAACAACGCTTGCAAATTATTGAATTTTACTATCAAAATTCGTGCTCGGTTCGAAATGTTCATCGCGCGCTGCTTCCATTTTATGGTCGGCATTCTCGACCTTCTGAGCAGTCTATTCGGAAGATTGTGACCAAATTTCGCACCAAATTTACTTTGTTGGACATTAAACCACCAACACGTTTACGTACTGTGCGTAGTGAAGAAAATATTGCGGCCGTATCAGCTAGTGTGACAGAAGACCGCGAAATGTCGATTCGGCGCCGTTCCCAGCAGTTAGGCCTTTGTTACAGCACTACGTGGAAAATTTTGCGGAAGGATTTGGGCGTAAAGCCTTTTAAGATACAGCTGGTGCAAGAACTAAAGCCAGCCGACCTACCACAACGCCGAATTTTTGGTGAATGGGCTCTTGGAAAGCTGGCCGAGGATCCGCTTTTTTATCGAAAAATTGTGTTCAGCGATGAGGCTCATTTTTGGTTGAATGGGTACGTAAATAAGCACAATTGCCGCATTTGGAGTGAAGATCAGCCAGAAGCATTGCAACAGCTACCAATGCATCCCGAAAAAGCCACTGTTTGGTGCGGTTTATGGGCCGGCGGCATTATTGGGCCATATTTCTTCAAAGATGATGCGAATCGCAGCGTTACTGTCAATGGTGAACGCTACCGAGCGATTATAACAAACTTTTTTTTGCCCGAAATGGAAGTTCTTGACTTGCATGATATGTGGTTTCAACAAGACGGTGCCACATGCCACACAGCACGCGAAACAATGGCGCAATTGCGAGGCGAGTTTGGTGAACAGTTAATTTCACGTTTCGGGCCGGTCAATTGGCCGCCTAGATCGTGCGATTTGACACCATTAGACTATTTTTTGTGGGGGTATGTCAAGGCTAATGTCTATAGGGACAAGCCCGCTTCGATTGACGCACTGGAAGCCAACATCCATGCATTCATTCGTGAGATACCGGCCGATATGTGTGAAAGAGTATGCCAAAATTGGACTCAGCGGATGGGCTACCTGAGACGCAGCCGCGGTCAACATTTGCATGAAATTATCTTTAAACATTAAATTGCAAGGTTCAAACTATCGATTCAAATAAATATTTCATTCATTTTTTCGAATTTTTTGTGTTTTTTTTTAAAAAAAAGTTCTAAACCTCTTAAAAAATCACCCGTTATATCTTTTACCTGTTTAATAGGGTAAGTAAAGGTTTAATATTATAAAAACAAAAAAATCAGTATTTATGAAATTAAATTAATATTTAGTGCATCCAACATATTACGATTTTTAAAAAGATTTTTTAAAAGAAAACAAAAATTGTAATAACAAAACACCAATAAATTTTTTTAAATACATAATCAGCTCTATCACAAATTCCATCGTAATCGAAAATTTGCTACGAATCACGAAAATTGTATTGCAGAATCCATTCGAAGTGGAAAATCTATTAAGAATTTCGAAATTCGGGAAATTTGATAGTACCCTATCACACGATGATTCTTTGCGTCTGACTCTTTTTTCGAATTTCTCTTTGAAAATCATCCTGTGAGTCGCACGCTTATATCTTTGCGCCTGACGCATTTTCGAATTTCCCTATGAAAATCATCAAAATAAAGTTATATAAAAAGAAACGTCAAAAAGAGTCTCGGAAATCTTGGCCCACGACTCACAGGGCAACTGGTCTTCCGTTTCATCTTTTTTCTCTTTCGCACTCGTTATGTTCGAAAAGAGTCAGACGCAAAGAATCATCGTGTAATAGGGGACATATCACAAATTCCGAATGAAACGAAAATATGACGTATGGAATTTTTAAAAAGTTTAAGGGATTTTTGTTTTTAAAAGCTCCAAGTATTGCTGTGACATAGGACAGCTGATATCGAAATTCAGAATTAATTCTTTTAATGAGGCATTGCTTTTTTCGATTCCATTCGTATTTGGTAAATCCTTTTTTTCGGGGTTCGTAGTGGAATAATCCATTCGGGGATTTTCCACGATGGATTCTGTGATAGGCCTGAATATCAAATTTTCTACTTACATTATAGAAAAAAGGCCTTACAAAATTCGTCCCTGTACTTTGTCATGTCCACTACCATTGTGGATTAATTTGGACGATTTGTCGTTGTGCTATGGCAATGTGATTTGTCTCTTAATTGGTTGGAAATGCATAAAATTTGGTGGGTTCGCAGCGTCGTCGTGTTCGTTGCCGACCATCATGTTTATTTGCTTATTTTTTTAGATTTGTTTATGAAAACATTTGAAAAAGCCTAAGAAGCTGAATTCCCATATGTTTTGTAAATAACAACAACATCAACATTCAACAACAACTGTGAAACCAAATCTCGGAGCACAACGTAGGCCCAATAATAGGTATACAATACAGTGCGGCACTTTGAGATCTAATATATAAGATTCGAAAAAATTCTCAAGTAGACCAAAGGGCCTGCGCCGGCATTTCCAGCGCGAAAGGATTGTTCTTCTAGCTTTATAGTCCCTACATTTAGAAAGGAGTATTATATGCATGCATAGTTATGGTTGCGGCACAGAGTAAGGGAAGGCGGCATTTCGAAAGTGAAATGGGTTAATGGGAATAATGATGAGGATTCAGATAATAATGGTATATGGTGTAAGAAATTGACAAGAAGAGGAAACTAGTTGGCTGATCAAGTAGGTTCTCGATTATTATATCCTTTCGACAGGAGGACATTATTATCGGCGCGCACAAAATCTATAAGTACACAACACACATCTGATGCTGAAATTCGATATCGCCTATTCATGTGTGATTCGCATGATATGCAGGCTTCTCGGTGTGGCGGTAGCGGCAGTAGCATCAGCAATGGTATAGTGTATAGCGGCAGCGCTGGGCGTTTCTTTTCCGTGCAACCATACAAATCCAATTGCTTCATTAAATGATAATAATCAATGGAATTATAGTTCTCTTAATTTTACTCAGTATAATATGCCAAGATGTTGGCCTAACAATTGTGATTTGTTTGGAAACTTTTAAAGGCATACTTATTACTTATACATATGTATGTAGAAAGCATACAATTTAGTATATAAGTATATAAAAATAATTATGTATGTATACCTATTTGTATTTATATATTCAGGTACAATATGGTGTTTCATTGTGTGAAATATAATATGGCATATCTATACACATGTGAAACGTGGGTGCTATCGAGTATTGGTTATATAATTCTACGGGGCTAACGTAGGGTTGATTTAAATTCTATTTTAATGCCTAATTGTTATGGTTTTAATATTCAAATTTGTAAAAAACCCATTCATTATTGTGAAAAGAAGCTTAGTAGTTTAAGAGAAATGTTGATAGTCCAAAAAAAGATATAGGAGTGTTAAGTGTACAGACTTGCTATTGTTGCTTAGTTTTTTTTATATGAATGTGTTTGAAAAAAATAAATATATTTTTTTTAATAAATAAGCTAGTTTTTCTTTTAATGTATGTAAGCACAGTAGGTACCTTATATCTTTTTTACTCGAAACTACCAGTTGTATTAGTGGCCCAAAATTTTAGACGATTTAGTACGATGTTTAAGCATTTATAGTGGGTATATGATGCTAGGTTAAAAACAGAATTTTCTAAATTTGAAACTGGTTTCTCATTGTATTTACATATATTTTTAACATTGTAATAAATTTAAAATCACCAAATCCCTGTTTTATCTTTTTAGTACCTATCATACTTACTACAATTAATGACACTTTGAACTACAAATGTCAAAATGGCCGCGTTCAGGTTGCACTTGGATAGCCTATAAGATACTCGAGTATCCAGCATGTTTCTGAACGCAAATCAGCTGTTGTTGACGTTTCTCATAGGATAGATAAGAGTATCCCAGAATTTTTAGGATAGCTTGAGATTTATTTTTTGGCAACATCTGCTTTGACGTCAGCTGTGATTTTGCAAGGGATTACAACAACACAAAGCTATCCAGATCGCTTTGGATACAAACATGAACGCGGCCAACGGTATGTTTGCTTAACCTTGGACTACATTGGAAATATTGGCAATGATCATTTATTGCTGGGTCATGGGTGGGCCTTCTATTGCCAGGTAATTTCAGTTGTCAAATGTCATTATAGAAATTACGACCACTGTCAAATGTTTTTTTTGTTCTTTAAAATCACTGTTATTGATAATAAAAAATTTTTATTCACTTAATTTCTCATATTTTCAACTTTAATTTTAAAACGAAACAAAATTCATTCAAAATCACAGAGCATTTAGAAAAAAGTGAAACATCAAAGTTTATTGCCTCAGCGATGCAAATCAATAATTTCCTTTCATGTTGTGTCTAGTAATATTGCCATTGCCATTGCCAAAGCGTCTTCATTGGCAATATAAAAGGCAATGGAAATGAGCCAAGCAATTTATTTCCTCAAATATTGCCAATGAAGCCGCTATTTATTTGACATTAAATATAAAAACTTCATTATTTATTTATTTTCTTTCTATAGAAATTTAACGAAAATGGCACTCATGACAAAATATAATTATCTGTCAATTTGATATTGTGGTAAAAACTTAAACTAATCTTTACCCCCAAATGCCAAAAAAAATAACTAGTATTTATCGTTCTAATATATTGATGGTTCCCTACCAATGTGATTCTCTTTGTCAAAATTAGACACAGTTTTTAAAGGCCAAACAGTTCCCCGCCCAAAAGCAGATGCTCTGATCCAATCTGACCATTTTGTAATGAAGATGTGCCAAATAATAGATTTATTTTTCAGTGATTGAAAAAGACGAAACAAACATCCAGCAACCAAAAACCATTAACTCTACCAAGGATGTGCTCGTATCTCTATATATAGAGATATATTTCTGAGATAGATCAAAATGTTTTTACAGAGCCGCCGAAAGCGATCGGCATTAATAAAAAGCCAAAACATTTCAGCAATTCGACACGCCCTTCATTGCCTCGCCTCACCGGCCGGTCGTATAAAGACTCAACCAAGATTTATGTACAGTTGGTGTGGGATCTTTTGGTTGCTTCTGGTGTGGTTTTCTCATTATCCTTTTATGAGCATAGGTATGCAGTATGCTGTATGCACCATGTTTTCATATTATTGTTTTTTGACGATTTCATTACGACATCACAGGGAGAGGTCGATAAAAAAAGGAGAATCCTTCAAAGAGACGGAAATGAACACGTCTCCTTATCTCCTACCTCACAATGTACATAATCATTGCATAATAATCCTTATCAGATCTTAAACTAGGTAGGTACGCGTACGGCTTTTCTAGGAGGTCTTGATGGGAACCTATATGAATATCTCTGTTTTGATATTGAGTATAGATATAGAGTGAATCTTTAAGAGTCTGGAAAGGAATGTCACTGTGATGTAAGTTAAAGATTGTTGGAGAGGTTTTGAACTTCGACGCCACTCCGTAGCGTAGTCAAGTGGCACTATGAAAATCAATGTGAGTCTGTTTTGATTGCAAGTTGTGGCATAAGTGGTTGTTGTGGGTCCTATTAGCTGATCGCTGTGTGTGTGTGGTCGACTGTGGATCTTCGGGATAATTAATGGTTTCTTAAGGGCGGAAAGTATTATAATAAAGTATGGATAATTATGTTTTGTGTTGCGATCCTTCTTTCTTTGACGGTGCGGCGACGATACGATAGTGGCGCGGCTGCGGCTCAATCTCAAGTGATTCAAATTGGGCAAATTTAACGAGCCAGATTTAATTATCCAATTGAGTCCAAAGAACTGTATTTATGATTTTTTTTTTTTATATTTTAATAGGTAAATTGATTATAAAAAACGACGTATACCTCCAACTTCCGCGATATAAATATGAAAAAATATAAGGGTTCAATCCAAGGGTCGGGAGTAGTTTAATCGTATTTCGAAATAAACACGAAAATACTGCCATAAACCCAAACTAGTTTGTAAAAGTTTCAAATACATTTATGAATTGAAAAACTGTATTCTTAATTAGAAAACAAAAATTACCGAAACTCTTTAACGGCAAATATCTTCACAACTAAACTCACTAACTATTAAAACTCGGTTTTTCGAAAAATTAAAACTTAATTGAGTAACGCGTTAGAACTCCGATTTAGATCTCACTTTGAGATATAATCTCTCAAACGAAATAATTTAGTTGAAAATTTCCCAATTGGGGAAATTCCCAATATCTCAGTTGCTATACGCTTTTAATCAATACAAAAGTAACTATCGGTGTGTTTTATTAATTGCTGCATAGCCAGAGCAGCACAAGTCTGAATAAAATGATTACTCACGCTATACCTACGGTCATTTCAATAATTCAAAGTTCTATCGCCAGCACAGCCATCTTTTTTTTTACTGACTTCTTTTTCGCCAGCAATCAAATTGTTTTTGTTTACCAAGGGAAATTTTGCTGCGCTGGGTATGCAGCAATGAATAAAACACACCTTATATGATAACAGATTTTATTCGGAATACCTAAACTTTTTTGTTTACATTTCTAGTCCAGTCAATAAAGCATTTGACTCGTCCCCATCTATATGAGCGCCGCTCACAATTTTACGGAGTGTTGAAGGCCGGGAACGTGTCGTTATTCTGTATTGCAAAATTCTGTATGCGACCAAAATTCTGGAAATGGATTGAAAATTCTGTATGATCATAATTCTGTATTTCATTATTCTCTAAATCTTTAATTCTGTATTCCAAAATTCTGTAAATCCAGAATTCTGTATATCAAAATTCTGTAAATCTAGAATTCTGTATCTCAAAATTCTGGAAAAT
Source organism: Epistrophe grossulariae (assembly GCA_929447395.1). Classification (NCBI taxonomy): domain Eukaryota; kingdom Metazoa; phylum Arthropoda; class Insecta; order Diptera; family Syrphidae; genus Epistrophe; species Epistrophe grossulariae. Next base: position 3,032,355 of record OV839566.1, read on the forward strand.
TATAAATAGTGTATATTCTGAACTCCAAAATGCTGAATTTCAAAAATTCTGTAAATTATAAAAGAAAAATTGTTTTGATAATGAAAAAAGTGCGCACAGAATTTTGGGATACAGATACAGATACAGAATAATGGTTTTACAGAATTTTAGATTTCCAGAATTTTGAAATACAGAATTTTAAATTACAGATTTTTGAAAACTGAATTTTTGCACTTACAGAATAATGACCGCAACCCCCAAAATGGTTTTTCAGGAATAGCTCCCAAATGGTAAGTTGTACAAAAAAAATGTCAAAGACTAATTTGTAGTTTCGAAAATTTCATAAAAATAACCGTTTTGGAAATAAACCAATTGGAAGAGTTAGGGGCCTTACCTTTCTATAAAGTTGAGGGGCTTAATTAAAAAATTGTGCATTTTTTGATAAATGCATACATTTTTTTTTGTTGTGAGTACATTATATGGACATGATTTTAAGTCATAAGCCCATTGTGTTTGTCGACCACTTTAGATGGGAGGGCCAAATTAAAAAAAAAAATATTGAAAATAAAAAATGTATATAAAAACACAACTGCAACACCTACAATATCATATTATAATTTTTTTTAAAGCCATTAATTTGTTCTTTGATTATGTTTTTAAATTAAGGTGCTCAGTTTTTGAATAAATGATTTTTAAACTTTTAATTTTTCGAATCTCTTCAATCATGAGCTTTATTAGAAAAGTTCAACTTTAAGGATTGTTAAATATATGTAATTAATTTTCAGATATAAGAAAATTGGGCTATGGTAGTGGGCGAATTTTCAAAAAATTAGATTTCATATTTTCAGTATAAAAATTTTTAAACTCTTTAAAAACGTTAAATTTATAAGGATAGAATTCAAATATACAACTCAGTCTTTATGAAAAATTCGACTTCATAATTGTGTGTGTGGGTGTGTAACACAGCCCTCGAAATTATAGATAAACATTTTTTTGTATGTTTAAGAGCTATCAAACTTAGACAACAGACTCGTTTGTGTAAACCAACCTTGCCTAATGTAACATTTTATAAAAATAAAGCATTTTTCTAACTATTTCCAACTATTTTGATCTATTTAGATACTAGGCCTTTTCCGACACATCTGTTATTCTGTTATGAATCATAAAAGATTTCTTATGACAACAGATTTCCATTCTGTTTGATTACATATTATGTATTTCGTTTTCGAAGTTTCATAACAGAATTTTATAAAAGTTTAACTTTAACTTATGAATACCAATTTTTACTAAAATGTTTGTATGATTCATAACAGAATAACAGATGTGGCAGAATAGACCCAATTGTGTCTAAATAGATCAAAATAGTTCGAAATAGTTAGAAAAATGAAGGTTTCAATAAACAACAAAACTTGACTGAGCTATACCTCCAAGTTTTTATAGGCTGGAGTTATAGCTATTTCATTTATTTATTAAATAAAATGTTACATTAGCCAAGGTTTACACAATATAATGTGCAATTCTTATTGCTATCATTTTTTAATTTATTCATGTCGATTATGAAATCCACAATACTGGATCCGCAGTGATTTCCAGTAGTGTTCTATTTTCTTTTCACGACAAATGGAAAAGAAGAAAAGAGAGCACTGCACTGCGAATCAGTGAAAATACATTTTTTCTGATTCCATAATCGTCATGATTAACTTATGCTTTATTATTGCGGAGCGATACCGATATCGATTTTTCGCCAACATAAACACACAAACTATCAATGCAAATACAAATTTTAACAGCCGTATCTTAACAGCCGATTTTCTTAAAACGCCTCTTAGAAGCCATTTAGTTAAGTGTGCTTCAATATTTAAATTGCCTTTAAATGACGTTACTTCAATTCTTATCTATAATAGTTTTCCCATTGATACTTAAGTCGAATTCATTTCAACAAAAGAATCGAATTTTGTTCTAAAAAAAATCGAATTTTGTCTGTGGTTGAAAGGAATACGAAAAGACGAAAAAAATCGAATTCGACAGAAGCAATTTTGAAGTAAAATGTCCAGAAAATATTCAATTTGGATATTAATAGCATACAAAACAACAACAACACATGAACCTGCTCTTTATCGGGTTCATGTTTCATGATCCGAAAACAGGCTGCTGATTCTCGCCACTGAGTTTTTTTTTCTGAACAATTCGAATTTTTTTTTCAGCCGTTTGATATAAATATATACAAAAAAACAAAACAATTTATTTTATTAAAGGAAATCACAGATCTTTTTTATACTTATTATTCATACCTACTTTAATAAAAATTAAAAACTCTACCTACATACATATTACATACATACATTACATTATGTATATACATACATATTTCTCTAATAAATACACAAAAACATTTCTTCTCGGATGTCAAAATATATTTAAAATGGCTTTAAGTAACCTTTAAGTGTGGTGGATGGCGTTTAAGTTAAGAGGCCTTTAAGTAACGTCGCTTAAATGTGAAAAATGATTATAGATACCGATTTCGCACTTAAGAGCTATTTAGAGGTATTTTAAAGTTACGATGGCTTTAAAATTTCTTTACAATAAAAATAAGCGATGATAATAGCAGTTCATATTTTTGGGATGCCTTTTCACCTTATTATTTTGAAATTAAATTTAGGTGAGTGCTTCTCTCTTCTATTTTTAAATCAAAATTCAGACAACTTTTACACTTCTTTTTGTAAAGAAAAACTTCCATTTCGAATGCCCATAGAAGTGTTCAGAATTATTGCAAACGAAATATGCATAGAACGGACACATATCAGAAACTAAACACTTGGCATCACTTTTAGTTCTATTTGACATTTCAATTTCTGAATAAAGTAGCTAGACGTTCGCAAATTCTTTTTTTTTTGTTTTTTTATTCCGATTACAATAATTTTCAAATGGAAATTGTTGAAAATTCTCTGTTTATAAATAAATTATATTTGCTGAAACATTTTTCTTAATTATAAATAAAATAAAAAAAAAAGGATTTTCATTCGACTGAACTTTGAGGTAAGCAAATTATATTAAATTTTTGCATTAAAAAAAGAGAACTGAGACTGCAAACGATTGAGGTTAGAAATCATTATTACAAAAAGCGGCTAATGCAGTCACAGATTCTTATAGAGAAAAATGTAAACAAAACCTCATCAATTAGATAATCAAACTTATTAATTGTTTTTGAATAAAAATTTGATTTTAAATAAAAACAATGGAATGCATTTCATAAAGTGAAGTAAAAAAAATCAATTATACCTAATTAAGCCAAAGTTGTAAGTATCATTGTCCCCTCCTAGACCTTCCTTGAGAAGTCAAACGTAATCTCGAAATTAATCACTGATATGTTTCTAATAACTTGGCACACATAATCAGTGTTTTTTATAAACACAGATGAAATTGTTTTACTACAAGAAACTCGCGACGATAATCTATTTTCGGGTTTGTCATTGCAACTCTTGATTCCACATATCAGAGGCAAAGAGAACACGAAAAGAATAACAATCTTTTTATTCTTAACAAATTACATTTGCTCACCTATTTTCATTTTACCTATTTATGGTCCAAAGAATGCCAAACATGCGACCCCGCCACGGTCACAATCCAATTTTCACCTTCGTTTGTTCCCAAATGTCCAACATGACTTGTCTGGCTGTTGCACAAATAAACCAAATTGCACACCGCCTCCGCTGCCCTTTGTACAGACAAACATATGCCGAATACAATCAGATTGTACTGTGCTTCCTTTCATCGCATATTATTGGATCGTTGCATATTCTCTCTCAAGTAATAAACCTTTGAATTGATGCCAAAACTTGCATTGAAGTAAAAAAGAGCAGATATATATTTTTGATGCATTTGTAGTGCTGTGTTAGTCACGAAACATGCTCATAGCAGATCGCTGATTTATCGTCATATGATTTACTTATCTAACACACGACTGCAGTGCTATAGAATCGATTAACTTTCTATGTTCCTCCGCCAGCAGTAGGCAGACAGTAAGTCGAGATAGAGTCCAAGGATTGAGGTTACGCAGCAGAACGATGGCCCCAATTAGCGAAAAAAGGTCTCCACTGCCACACGCCAAAGAAAATGCCAAGGAAAATGCCTCAAAAATCCATAACAGCAACAACAAGAAAACCCTAGAGATTCAAGACTTCCACGAGTCCTGGCTGAGAGACATCGAGAGCTATAAAAATCAGGTGAGAATACAACAGATGCTCACAACTCACAACCACGTCCACACGCCCGAAGGATGTGCCACTGATTCCGCAGTGTTGACAACAACTGGAAAGCGTCGCAGTACTTCGCAACAAAATGGAAACCTAATTGTGGACTACGAAGGGGTAAGTAGGATTGTTTGAAGTAAATAACACGTCTTCTCGTCGTGTATACAAATAAGATTTTGTAATCATACCTGCAACTAACACTGCATGTTTATTTCTGTGTGTTTTGTGTTCTTCCTGTTTTTTTATTACTGTGGGTGGCTTTTCCTTAAACACTTTCTAAAAAAAGTTAAATTTAAAGCGGCCCCGAGAAGAGACACCAGCATTAATGCTGAGTCAATCATCCAGCAACGCTATGCGTCATCATAACAATAACATGCCTCAAAATCAAAACCATCAATTAAATCCAAGCCAAGAATCGCCTAGTTCGACTGCCAAAATAATAGTTAATTCATTTCATGCCAGTAGCTTGCTTAGTTCAAATAAAAACGGTGATCTCACTGCGAGATTGCTATCCAATGGCAATCATGTGCCGCAATCTAATACCTCCTCAGCTTTGGGTGTTCGCTTAACAACTCACCAAAAACCAAAAAATAATAAATTCCCCGCTCCTCCAAAAGACGATGAAGACGGTGTCGAGAAACTTAAGTTGATACTGACCCGACCGCTTAAACGGGAAGAATCCCAACGACTAACCATTCCCGAAGAATCCAAAGGTGAATCGCCAACGCCCGATGACGAGACTTGCAGTCATCCGAATGTTGATGACGATGACAATAATTCAATTGACGATATTGGAGGTTAGTTTAATTTGTTTTGCTCTTGCTTCTTTTTATCTATTCTACATCCATCAGATATTGATAACTTGAATGTTTTCGAAGAAGAATCGGATGAAGATGCAGAGGTTTATGTTGGCTGTCCATTCTGGCTGGACAGTGATTCGGATATAAAATTGATGAGCGAAGCAGTCACGATGTTGATACCAAATCCTAAATCCGTCCTCACGCCCAGTTTGTTCCCCCAAGTAGCACCTTACATAACGTTCTCCTCGCATCTCGAAAAGGGGCCAGCTGTTCCAACGAATTTACATAAGATTCTTAAATGGAGATTGAGTCCAGTGATGCCACGAATTGTTCGTCGAGTTATATTCAATTCTGGATTTCGTCTAATCAAAAGTAAGCTTTCGAGTATTTCAAATAAAAGTATATACTAAATTATTATTTCCACACAGAGACAACTGATTGGATGGCAGTGTGGGAGAAGCATATGAGAAGTCCAGGATTCAAGACAATTAGATCACATCAAAAATTCAATCATATGCCCGGATCATTTCGAATCGGTCGAAAGGATAGTATGTGGAGGAATTTAAGGAGCTTCATGACCAAACATGGCAAAAGTGAATTTGGATTTATGCAAAAGTAAGAGAGTTTGAATGCAAACGTTAAATTTTCGAAGTGAGCATTTCTTTTTATTTTTTAGGACTTATATTTTGCCAGATGAAATAGATGCATTGAAAAAAGTTTGGCCCCGTTCGGCGGCACAATCCACAAAATGGATAGTTAAGCCACCGGCAAGTGCTCGGGGTACGGGTATTAGTGTGGTGAATAAGTGGTCGCAAATACCAAAAGATAAGCCGGTTGTTGTGCAAAAGTAAGTTTTGTATTTATTTTTAAAATTTTAAAAATAAATTAATTATTATTTTAAAATTTCTATTTTCTATTAAATAATTCAACTTTCTACAAAATTCAGTTTTGTCAGTGAGGCTTGAGATATAATTTAAAAACTTTTCTGATCGCAACTTCTCATAATTAGACCGAAAAGGCGTTTGAATTTGCTAAAATTTAAAACCTAACAAACTCATTTGAAAATATTTAGTCCCACAAACATAAATCCAAATTGGAATGGCAGAAAATCCTATTATTCTCTTTTGTTATTAAAAATTTCCTTTTTTTGCAGATACATCGAAAAACCACTGCTAATCAACGAAAACAAATTCGATCTAAGACTCTACGTGCTCGTGACCTCGATTAATCCTCTCAGAATTTACATGTACAAAAATGGTTTGGCACGATTTGCTTCAGGTGCTTCATTTAATCATCACAACAAAGCTTTCAGAAATGTAATCTTGTTTTTATTTCTTCTTTTTACGTCCAATTCCAGTGAAGTACAGCTCGGATTTGACATCACTTAATGACCGATGTATGCATCTCACGAACTACAGCATAAATAAATTTTCTGAAAACTATGCTAAGAATGAGGATATTAATGCTTGTCAGGGACACAAATGGTCGCTGCAATCTTTATGGTCTTGCCTTGAAAAACGCAAAGTAGACACTAAACGACTCTGGGCTACACTTCGCAATCTAGCTATAAAGTCTCTGATTAGCGGGGAAGGATGTCTAAATAGAATGTATCGACAGAATGTCAATAGTCGCTACAATTGCTATGAGCTTTTTGGTTTTGATGTTCTCCTGGATGAGAATTTAGTGCCGTGGTTGCTTGAAATTAACATATCACCATCATTGCACTCTGAGCTGCCGCTTGATCTTCATGTGAAGGGTCCTTTGATTCGGGGTGTCCTCAATACGGCGCTTTATCAAGTAAGCAGCGATTCTAATAAATATTGATTTTTAAATGAAGAATTTTGTTGATTCTTTAAGGTGCCGCCGAAGCTTAGCGTAAGACAACAGGCAGAAATCTTAAATGAGCTTAAGTTGACTGGTCCGCTTTGCTACGACAGACAGTTGTTTACACCCATTCTGTCGCCCGAAGAAACTAAAAAACACAATTTATATACAAGCCGTTTGGTCGAGTTTCGTGAGGAGGTGAGAAGATAAAGAATGATTGATTGATTTTCCAGTTTCACAATAATTGCTTGCATTTATTTCAGTATCTAGATTCAATTTTAGACAATCTTACACCGGATGATGTAAGATGTCTTCTTATATCTGAAGATGAACGGGCACGCTGTGATCCACTGGAACGAATTTTTCCCAATGCAGATACGTACAAGTTTCTTGCATATGTCGAGAATCCCCGATACTACAACCGACTATTGGATGCGTGGGAAACAAAATACCTCGATGATCGAGATACGGGGATAGAATTGCTCCAAAAGCTATGTCTCGAAGGTTACCATTTGAAAGTTCCTGCAGCTGCTTTGATAGAGGTATGAAAGTTTTTATTAAATTTCGTGTGAAGTTCAATAATAATAGGTGAATTGGTTTAGGAGCCTAAGATCGATTTAACTGATATCGACTTGATGTACATGAAACCAGAAGAAATTGCCAAACGTCGTGAATCCGATACATTGAATGTTAAGCCAAGTGATAATACAACGACGAAAAATAATGATGACTCACAAAATGCCACCACGTCTTTCAATGGATCAAGTATACCACCGAATTGTTCAGCAGAGGTTGCTGATAACGGTGATGTGCATAAGAATAACGCTCGACCAATAGCTGTAGGATCTAATGTAAGTTTTTTCGACTTTTTTTTAAATTCTTACTACCTATGACTTTGTTATTTTTTTTTTCTCCAGTAAATGGTCGGACTATGAGACTGACTATCCTAAGAACATCATGAAGCATATATATATTTTTAAAATAAATTTAACATCCAATTTTGGCTTAGAGATAAATATTAACGAAAATAAATAAATTATATTGAAGTAATAAATTGTTTTTCTTCGATTTTTGTTGAATAAAGAGCGAATATTGAACATAAGAGGCAAATAGTTAAAAGGAGCAAATCATGGTTATTTTTTTTATAGAAAATATTTAAAAAACAGAGGCAGAACTTTTGTTCAATGACAATGTTGTTAGAATGATGGAAAACAAAAAATGGCGATTAAAGTTCTCTAGTTTAGCCTGAAAAATCAAGCATTTTGATATAGAAACGCTATTTTCTGCAAAACACTCGGATGGCAACAGCTAAATACCTATTAAGCACTTTTGTCATTTTGATATTTTAAGATTAACAGAATTTAGTTGCCTCTTATGAAAAGTGAGGTTTGCTTTAAGTTACATCGAATCGACGAAATAACCAACCTTACTAATTTTTCAAAAATCTAAAGCTTCGTAACTAAAAATCTTACGACATATTTATTTTTTTTTCTTTTTGCTAAAAGATATAACATCTAATCAAAATTAAAAATACATAATATATTAGACATATTTATAAGGATTTAAACAGAACTTTGTTTGTACATTTTCGTATCCATTAATTTCTTGCCGCACATCGCACATATTCCCTTTTTATAGGCACACGATTGACAGTAGTGGGATCCGGTTTGGTAGACTTTTTGTCGACATATTCTGCAAAGGATTTATTAATTAAAAACAAATACTTAAAGAACTCACATTCATTTACCTGCAAGGAGCAAGTGAGTTCGCCATTGGACTGGCTTTTTCTCGAGCACTCGTCAGTGCTTTGTTTTCATTTACTTTTCTTCCTCCGGGTTTGGTTGTATTGCGAGCGCCGGCTTTCCAGGGATCGGGTGTGATTATTTTAGATAATTTGGCTTCACATTTCTCGCAAACCATTTTATTTAAAATTCAATTGGTTGATAATAATTTAATATAATGAAACTATTGCGTTTATTTATACAAACAACAACAAATGCAGAATTGAATTGAAAACAAACTACTTTGAAGTTGACAGCGACATCAAACGTAACATATGAAGAATCAAAGCGTTACGTCGCGTTATGTATTTAAAAGACAAAACTACCTTACCATAAAAACTTAGGTCAGTTCACAAACCCGCTTTAAGCAAAGCGATCATTAACTTCGTACTTGGTTGTAATTTTTATTAATGTCTTTGTGCAATTGACAAAAAGTCTGCCTACAATCTTCACCTTGATTTTAGACTGGCCTACAATCTTCACCTTGATTTTAGACTGAGAAGATTTAAATCTAATTATTTAATTTTTTGTGGCTAGTACAATTCGATTGACTGATTTCGTCATTCCAATCGAGGAATTTCGTCACTTCCTAAAATCCATCCACTTTGAAAATAACCCAGCGGCTCCATTGGTAATATTTGAGAAAAAAAAATTGCTTGGCTCATTGCCATTGACTTAAATATTGCCAATGGAAACGCTTTGGCAATGAGAATGGCAATATTTTATTTCTATCGCTGAGGAAATAAATTTTGACGTTTCACTATTTTCAAAATGGTGATTTTGAATGACATCAGAAATTAAGTAAACTAAGCATTTTTATTACCAATAATAGTAATATTAAAGAGCAAAAAAAACATTTAAAAGTAATCGTAATTTCTATACTGACATTTGACAACTAAAACTGCCTGGCAATTTACCCATGCACTAAATTGCTATTACCATTGAAATTGACATTTCTTCAAACATTGCCAATGGCGCCACAGCGTAAAAGCTTCCCCAAACCAACGGGAAACATTCTGAACATTTTTCGGTTGTCAAAATATATTTGCAGGGTGATTAATGGGAGTACCCACACCAACGCGACGATGCGATTAAGCGAATCTCATGTAAAAGTTCCGAATGATTCGCGTTGGTTTGAGGGAGCACCAACGCGAATCTGTCGCGGCTACGACGAAAACAATAATAACAACACGTAGTTGTCAATGAAAACAACACGTTGTTATTATTAGGCGTTTTTCTTTTTAAGTTCGTTCAGAGCTGAGCACTTAGCAGAGTCTGAGCAAACAGAGTAAGTTCTGAGAAGAGTATGTTCAGAGCTCTCTGATTTAAGGATCCCCCACACCAACGCCAATTTCTCGTGGCGACGACGAAAATAATAATAAAGGTTCCCCCACACCAACGTGAATTTTCGGTGGCGACGACGAACATAATAATAAAAACAACGTGTTGTTTTCATTGACAACCACATGTTGTTATTGTTGTTTTCGTCGTCGCCACCGAAAATTAGCGTTGGTGTAGGGGAAGCTATACAACGTGTTGTTTTCATTGACAACCACATGTTGTTATTATTGTTTTCGTCGTCGCCACGAAAGATTCGCGTTGGTGTGGGGGAACCTTTAATTAAGAAACAACTTGAGCACTGAACTGTCATGATTAGAAATTATTTAATTATTATGCCTGTTTGGTAACTTTTTTTTCAACAAATTTCCCGAAAAATGAGTTTTTTTTCTATGGATTTTGACAGCGTACTGTGAAATTTTGTGGAAATTTGTAAAAATTCGCAAGAAATTTCACGTTACCAAACAGACCAATTATTATTATTTTACCTTCTCCACTACAGCAACCAACCTCTTCCGCCATTTTTATTGTTTTGACGATGATTTTTTTTTCAATTTCCCGCCTTTCAAATGTCATCTCGTTTGTGTTCAGCATTTTACTCCGTTTACTCCTATTTTATTCTGAGCTCACAGAGCGTCATAGCACGCTGCTCAGAACTAAAAAGAGAAACACAAATTTGAAAGCTCTGAACGATCAGAGCTAAAAAAGAAACACAAATATTTTTTTGACAGTTCAGACTCTGCTCAGAACTCAAAAAGAAAAACGCATATTGTTTTTAGTGTTGTTATTGTTGTTTTCGTCGTCACCACCAAAAATTCGCGTTGGTGTGGGGGAACCATCTCTCGAAGAATTCATTTCTGCTAACTTGATTTGAATGAAAAAAAATCAAATTTTTGCCAACGGAAAACAAAAACGTTCAGAGCACAGATAAAAATAAAAAATAAATCACTTTAACTGTTCGAATTCGGCAATAAACTCTCCATTACTCTCCATTAACGGTTAAGAATTGTTGTAAGTTTTATGCTCCGCCGTTAGTTTTCCATGAGCTGTCAATGTATTTTGAGGGACCTCACAGTTTCTAATACAGTAAAACCCGCTTAAGAGAGTCCGGATAAGTGAAAAAAATTGCACTTAAGCGGATTTAAAACTTCCAAAAAGAGTTCTGTGCCTACGTTCTGTAACTCTCGCATCGATAAAATTGGTCGAGAAACGGTGGAAAATGGAACAAAACATATATGATTTGTTTCAATTTTCATCGTTTCTCGACTGATTTTATCGATGTGAGAGTTACAGAACGTAGGCACTGGCATATCAGAAATTCAAATGTCATTTTTGTGATGAAAATTTGGTGGAGGTAAAAAATAAAAAAGAAGTAAAAGCGTTCAGCAAATTTTGTGTTCTGTTCTATTAATTTTTTTTTCTCTTAAGAGAATTTTTTTTAATGAAAAATATTAAATTTAACTGAAAATATGTTTCAAGTATCCGGGTTTTTCACTTAAGCGAGTTTCGCTTAATCGGAGTGTTATTAAGGTAATTGGTCGACAAATACTCCGGGATGAAAAAAATGTTTCAGATAAGTGGGTTTTTCTCTTAAGCAGGTTTTACTGTATAAACATGACGAGACTTTCCAGTCCGGGGTCAATCTACCCAATCCTAAAGACCCTGTTTAGATTGGGAAGACATGTGAGTCTCATCATGTTTCCATTTGAAACTTTGAGGTGCTTCAAAATGCATTGGAACAACAAATTTTTATATTTCACACATTGAAACAACAACAAATGAGACTCATGAGTCCGGTTTCACTTCTCTTGTCTACGAAATGCCACGATACCGGACTGAATCTTCCCAATCGAAATAGCGTCAAACAGCGTCTTTGATCTTATAAATCCAATTTCTTTAAAAAAAAAATAAATTATTCACGTCGAATATGGAATCCGCAAAGATTCGCAGCGCAGTACTCTTTTCTCTTTACCAATTCGTCGTGAAAAGGAAAGAAAACACTGCGCTGACAATCATTGCCGATCTAGTATTGCGTTTTCCATAATCGACATCATTCATTTAATTATTTCACACTACCTTACCATTCAAAAAAAATTAGAACCACCCTATCAAACAGTGTATGCGCCGTAATGACATGTCAAAAACTGCGATGTCTCACTTCATCATAGAAATCGAAAAAAAAATCTATCGCCTTGCAGTGAACTGCGTTGAAATTAGAATTAAAAAAAACAAAAGCAAATCAAAATATAAACAAATTCAAGATAAAAAATTATGTCCGATCTAACCGACATTTACACTGATTTTGTTGAAGTTAAAAAAGAACGAAAGCCCAAGCGTGAACCAAATAAACTTGTCGTAATCAACGAGGAGGACCTCATCCGTCAAGTTGAAATTCGACCGATTTTGTATGACAAGTCGTTGAAAGGATATCGAAAGTCAGCTTTGCGCCATCAGTACTGGAAGGAGATTGCAAATTCTATTGGATCGAGTGGTTGGTAATTGTTTTGCTTTTTAATTTTTGTAAATAATTGTTTTTATTATTTAATAAATTCAGTGAGAAATAATAAAAGTGAGTTAAATTGATTTCAAATTGTCCTTAAATTTATCAAAGGAAATACATGAATTAGGAGATTTCATGGTTTTATTTATTACCATATGTTTTGTGTGTACTTGTTTGATTCTATTCAAATAATGTTTGCACTGAAATCGCAATCGCTTTTGAGGACGAATTCAATATACACAATTTTAATTGGCTTATTTATTTTGTGTACAGACAACGCCCGAAGAAAGATAATTTTAATTATCTACCGATTATAGAACCATATACAGCAAATAGTGAACATTCAAGGATCTGCAGTTTCCTCCGTCTGTATTAGCTTCAAGTTCAGTTGAATTATTTTTTTTTCACCAGTATATCTAATAAAAGAAAACATATGTACAACAAGTTTCTTGTTTTAAAAGTATTTCTCTTCAAAAATAATACAGGATTAGAACAAAGAAGTATAAAACCCTTTTAAGTCTTTTATTATAAACAAATAAACTAGATCGCGGCAGGGTTGTTTTGTCATTTCTGGACCCCGTGACATTTATTTGACCTTTAATTGCAACTAGAATGCTTTTGAGGGCTTCAAATGATGCTGAAACTATCAATGCTGATAATTTAAATCTAAAGCTTATTCATATGATAATAAAATATCTATCTATTTATCTAACAGTGGAAGAGTGTAGAAAACGTTGGCGTTCACTTCGGGATGCGTTTTCAAAACACTACAAGTTGATGGGAAGAATGGAACCAGTAACATACAAGCGCAAGAAATGGATATTTTTTGATCAAATGAGTTTTATTGCTCAGTATTTGGATAACTCCAAGTAAGTTAAAAAAAAAACATCTTTGCAGGTCTTAATACAATTTGAATGTCTTACATTTGCAGCTTGGAGATTGAAGAAACCGTATTGGAAGATTTTCAAGATAATTCACATGATGACATTTTGATACACGATTCTGATTCCGGAGCCAATATAAATGTGAACGACGTAAACGACATCACACATGGTTCCTTTAAGACTGACAATAGTTCAATGAATACTAGCCTCATCGAAGATGAACCCAATTCTACCAATCATCATCATCACCAACAACAGCTTCATCATCAGCGACATAATCAACATCAAAGCGATGCAACAACAATCGATCTTGTTGATGGTAATCAATTTATAACCCGCATATTTCCGAGTCCGACAACAACCACTCAATATTTGACACTGGACGAACAAGACAACGAAGTTGTACAGCATCAAGGAGATAAGAAAGAAATACAGCAACAAACAACCAAAAATAACACCCTTACAGCCGAAGAATACGCTACTCTTATGAACATCGATGGTGATGACAAATTTTTGTTAAGCTGTTCGCCAATTTTAAAACGCCTCTCCAGGCATAAAAATGCGCTGGCACGTTTAAAAATTCAACAGATTCTTTATAATATTGAATTTGGTGGTGAAGTTATGCAGCCCTAGTACAACTATTTTGTCTATCATTTATTATTAGTGTAATATATGTAAATTTTTATTTAATTGCAAAAAAAAATTATAGGTATGTAAGCTTTATGTTTTCTTAGAAAATCATTATGAACGGTTTCAAAATAATAAGAAATTTTTGTCAAAATTTGCATTGATATTCCAGCGTAGACGCTAATATCGAGCTAGAGTGTAAACAAAAACAAAAATCGTAAAGGGGTCGTTTTTACGAAAATTGAACCTCCCCTAAACAGGGAGAAGTATCCAATACATACTGTAGATTTTTGTTGCAACTTATGCAAATAAGTTATTTTTAGCGTACTCCATTGAAACAGACATTGTTTCTCTGATAAAGAACAACTAGACCTTAATTCTCGCATTTTTATGAATTCTATTAAATTAAACTTGAGCATATCTTCGGCTTGTCAAATGTTTGTTAAATTTTAAAGCGTTTCCTTTCTCTTACAAATCTAGAGCGAAATTTCGTTAAAAGTAAAATTTTCTATCAGAATATCTGGTTTGAATATTTATTTATTTTTCAACTACGGACAACTTCTACATAAAAAGAAGGAAATTTACGTCTCATAGTAAATCAGAAAACCTTAAAATTTAGAAATCAAATTTTACAACTACAATATCTTTATTGAGTTTAGTATGAAACGACACTTGACATTTTGTAATCATTGATAATCCTCTATCTATGCGATTCGATTCTTATCGCTTAGATATAGCAGTATTTTAATCATTAATAAAATGAATTCAGTTACAAAATTTGCAAAGCCAAAGAAAGAATGAAACAGATCTCGATCCTAATAGTTTTATTAATTGCCAAATTCTTAGCTGTGGGTAAGGTTAGCTTTTTCACGTAAAACCGCTTAGGCTATTTATAAATGCAAAACTATTAAATATCTTCAGCCACTTGTTTGGAGTGCTATACATGCAATTCAAATTCAGATATTGATTGCGCAAGAAAGCCAGGGAAGCAATTGGACGTGCAGGAATGTAACGAAGACGATGAGTGTGTAACTGCAATAAGTAAGTTAATATGATTAATTTTCTTTTTGTTCAAAATGTATTAATATAATTTCTCAAAAACAGTTGTTAATGGTACCACTCAAAGGGGTTGTTTATCAGATGTGTTTCCAAACAAATATTGTTCCAATCTTTGCGAAAAGTGCAAGACATCTCTGTGCAATGTTCGCATTTACCCCGCAGATCGCCTCCGTTGCTATGAATGCCTAGGTTCTTCTTGTATAGACATTCAAAACAGTACGTTTTATAAACCAGAAGTTTGTGGCGTTTATAAAAAAGACGATCGATGTTATACTAATGTCATAAGCCAAGAAACCGTCCGACGCGGATGTGAAGCAGCTGATATTGAAAAGCTAGGCAGTTGTTCAAACATCTGTCTAAAGTGCAACTACGATGGCTGCAACAATGAGATAGGAGTTACACGTCACAATTGTCTAGCATGCTCCTTTATCCAATCAATGACGTCACCAGACTATGCTTGTCTCAGAAATCAGAAGGAGTGGGTTGACCAGTGTGAAGTATCAGATACACAAACGTGTTACAATAAAGTGCTACTCGGTCATAAGGGTAAGTGTTTCACCCTCAGAAACGAACAAACAAACGTTTTAACAAGAGGATGTTCATCGGCGATGGGATCCACAATAAATGGGAATTTAACAGAATGCTATGGCGAGTATTGTAACGTAGATTGTGTAAATATTAATTGCAATGTATGCGATACAACAACCAATCCGGCATGTCGCAATCAAACCAATTCGCTTAAATCTGAAAAATGCGAATCAAATTCATGTTTTTCATGCGAAGCGGGTATGCATCTATGGCGAGGTTGTGGATCGGATTCGCCACAACCAAAGACAAGTCAAATATGCTATCAATGTCGTGACGCAAACGGCTGTAATCGACAAAGTATTCGTTCATGCTACAAGTGTTCGTCCCTCAATGAGCCGAATTGTGCTAATTGGTCGTCGGATATTTCGAATATAACTGTCAGTAATTGTACACACCGAGATGAAAAATGTGTGAAGACTCTAGTCTCCAGACTAAATTTGGTCTACACTTTACGCGGATGTGCCTCCCAAATTAGTGAGTGCACAGAAAGTGATCCATTTTGTGACCGTTGTGAAGGTAGTCTGTGTAATGATGGACCGAAAAATTGGAATCCTGAAACGAAAATGGTTAAATACCGAAAGTGGTTGCATTCCTACATGGGGCAACGAAATGCCAGTGGATATATTAAATTGAGCTTTATCTTTTGGTATATTTTAATGATGAAATTTATCCTTTAATACATTTTCTAATAAAAAGATTTTGAACTAATTTTTATGTTAAGGGGATCTTCCACGTTCAAGAGAAAAATATTAGGGGAACATCTAAAAAAAATCCTTCTGCTTCTAAACCGCTTTCTATGACTAGAGAAGTAGATGGTTTGCAGATTTCTAGCAATGCCTAGATTTTCCAATAATGAAATTAAATTTTCGAGGTGTTCAGTGAGCTCAATTCATAAGCGTAGATCTTTATCGTCGCTCACTAACTGTATTGTACATGGAATATACATTTTAAGCGAATACACTTATCACTTGAAAATGTATTGGGTGCCAATAAATGTCTGAACTAACCCAACGTGGATCATAGAAGTAATATTGTTTCAGGCCGAACCAAGTGAACGGAACATTGACTTTTGTTTTTATTTAAATATTTACCTTATTAAAAAAAACAAACTTCCTTCTGTTTAATTTGTATGGACTACCTACAAAATACAGATCAACAGCAAGAAAATATAAAACTTATTTGCGAATTTTAAAAAATTTAACGTATGGAAGTAGTTTATAAGCAAATTAATTTTAAATCTAAATCTAAAGGAAAAGTGAACCTGCTCTACTCTTAGCTTTCATCAGCTCTTTTGCACGTATAACTGGGTCACGTAAGTTTAATTAATTTAAGTATTTACTTCTTATTTTAAAAATTGAATTTCACAGCCAACTGTCTAGAAAACACCACTAGTGAAAATGGAGAGCCCAAATTTGACTGCTTAATCGTTCAACAATCTTGGGCATACAATTCAACCACGGACACCTGTGTTAGTGCCTGCAAATAGGGTTGTAGGCCAAAATCGAATAGATTCAGTACTTTTGAAGGATGTGAAGCTGAATGCAGCGTCTCACTCCTAAAATTAAGTGTCTTTCCAGTTCATCTCGATTTTATAGTCTATTGTTTTTACTTGCGATATATACATACATACATACATATGAATGTAGGTACGTAGGTTTTTTGGGCCAAAAATAACGGTACATGCCGTACAATTTTTTTAGCAAAAAATGAAAATCTTATTTTTCTAAAAAACGTGCCCACAACTTTTTTTTAGAAAAAATTCAGTAATTTTTTTTGCTAAAATTTTTGTTGGTTTAAAATGGTACCTCTCGTAGGACCATTTTTTTGATTTTCGATTTTCTCAAAAATACTTCAACTGATATTGATCAATTTTTGTATGGAGAACTTAATAATTCGAAAACGACTTAGTCAATTTTTATTAAACTTGGCACCCAGTAGTTTTTTAACATTATCTAGCCGATTTTAAATGAAAATTATTCTTATAACCAATAATAACGGAACCTCCCATACAAATGTTTAAAAACCGGTATTGAAAATCTTATTTTTCTCAAAAACGGCTCCTACGATTTTGATTAAAATTTTAGTGTGAACTAATATCTGTACGATCTACCATATTATTGGGAAAAAAATTATCTATCGTTTAAAAATGGTATCTCTCATAGAACCATTTTTTTTTTTTTATTTTCGACTATCTCATTATCGGTTGAACTTATTTTAATAAATTCTTTTGCACGAAAGCTTCAAATAAGTTCTAATAATATTGCATACCAACATTTTCAAAAGAATAAATTATTGATTTTTAAAAAAATTCAAAACACAAGGTTAAAATTTAAAACAATTTTTATTGAAGAGTTAAAAAAAAACACTGCTGTATAACTCTTAAATGTTAAAGTTAAGTTAAGTCTCAAATATTTTCGATAAAAGAGTAAGGAGGTGGTTGTTGCAACCGAACCTTAGCGTCTCAACTGGTAAAATAAAAAAATGAATCACAAATCTTTCCTATTCGTGGTTGTCTTCATAGGAAATCAAGTACTCCATAACAAAAATCCTTAAAATTCTATTAATATTCTCGGTGGTTGTGTAATCAATAATTGACATGTCGTCTTCTTTTGTATGCCACACATTTGGAAATGGTATTGGAATCAAATGAACTATTGGTACACCTAACTTAAGAAATGGAACATGATCATCTTCTATGTGTGTCTTCAGAGAATGCGGCTGAAAGTATTGATTATGAGATTCTCCTCTACTTGTCATTCCACTTGTTGAGTATCGTTCCATAAGTCCAGCCTCGGAGAGACGATCCTCAATCACTGCCAATTTGGCATACCAGCTCTCTGTGTTTTGAAAGCAACTATAAAATTTTGGATCTGGGGCTCCCAGTAAATCTAAGAGCATTAACATATCGATTCGATCGAGTAATTGTTCGGTTTTCCACTTTTTTGCCAGATGCCGAGCACCGTAAATTGAGTCATTGGGTCCCCATGTTTCAAACGCTTCTTCCCCGTCGAAGAAAATAAACATAAGGCTAAGTTTTTCATCTCTTAAGGTACTCAGGATATCGTTCATGACGGTGGCCATATTCAACAACATGGCACAAGGTACCGCGGAGTCAGTAGCCCCCAGAAATTCGTAGTCCGGCATGTATTTGCTGTCGTAGTGGCATGCCAGTACTAGGTAACGTTCAGCCTTCGGGTTTAACGTGGCTATGATGTTGTGAAATGTAAGCTTACCCATAATGGGTGCGTTGTCATCAAAAGTGTCGGTTGTTACCGACCAGTTAAGCTCCTCCAGAGACTTCACAATATAATTGCGAACATTTTTGTGACCCTCGGTGCCAACTACGCGCGGTATAAGTATTTTGTTGACAGCCTCTCGGAGATGGGCAGTGTTCGAAAGCTGACTCAACTTGCCAAATTCTTTGTCCGACATATCCATCGTATTGTACTTTATCTGAAAAAGTCTATTTTAATACCGGCTTCTAGGTAGGATTGATCTTATAATTAGGTCTTTTGTTGGGTGTTTACTGTTTATTCACCTGTTTGCGTCCTACATACGTGGAAAAATCATCATCAGAAGCAGTTATTGACACTAATGACGTGAGGATTATATGTAGAAACAGTATAAAAATTGCCATCATGACTTGACTAACTACTGAAACTAATTAACTACCGCGTCGAGAATTTATTTTTTCTTTACTAAATATATTTTATCTAATAAGTAATAACATATGGCTTATCTCGGGTCCAAAAGAAACGCAATCAGTTTTGTTTTTGTTTACGTTTCCCTCAATTTTGACAGTGAGTGAGTAAAAAAAATTCTTCGGCGTGTTCAATTGTTTGTGGTACTTGAGGATTCATTCCTTGCGTTCGGTGAACAATCAAATCCACCTATTCCAAAAATTTTCAAATACGTTGGGTTGTTGTTGCGTCAGCTGTTTTGTCACAAGGGATTACAACAACATAAAGCCACCATTTGTTTTGAATTCTTTAGGTCTGTTTGGGAAGTCTCCTTTCACACCAGAAAACAAACTACTGTAAATTATTAACTTCTTTTAAAATTCCTTGTACTTTTCACACGATTATACATGAGATTTCATGTAGTTTCCTTTGAACAAACTTTTTTAAGTGTAAAAAGACTGCTTTTAGACGACTACGATTTTTAAGCGGGGTCTCTCTTTTGGTCTTCTTTCGGTTGCAAGGATGCTTTTAAACGCTGCGAATTTTAATAGCTGCAATTTTCGTTAATTGAAAAGGAAAAATATCTTCAAACTCTTTACTATGCTTATGTCTCAAAAAACACGAAAAGGCACAAAGAAGAAAGGGCATAACTCTGCAATTTTTTCAACCTTAGCAATTTTGTTTACCCGTCCACCACATACTTCCGCGGCCTAGTTTCTTAAAAATCGCAAAGGGTGATTGCATTGTTTAAAAGCAGTAAAAGGAATGTTGAGAAAAATCACACCATTGACCAGGGGCCTATTTCACAGAATTACGTCACATAATTGTATGTGATGTATGTACCTTAAAGAAGTCGCCTTAGATTACACGGCTATATTACTCACTCGATTCATCCAGATTAAAGGTAGAACTATAAAGATTCCCCCACACCAACGCGAATTTTCGGTGGTGACGACGAAAACAACAATAAAAACGTGTTGTTTTCGTTGACAACCATGTGTTGTTATTGTTGTTTTCGTCGTCGCCACCGAAAATTCGCGTTGGTGTGGGGGAACCTTTAATTAGGATGTATCGGGGGAATAATATGTCGGTTAGTCCCCTTTCACATGAGGAAACAAGTTGCTGGAGATTTTTTGACGTTTTCTTTTAATTTTCAATTCCCACCAATCATAGACCGTTCAATCCTCTTAGGGAGGTTTGCTGATACTACACATAACGATTTAAGTTGAATTTAATATCTTAAGTATCACTTTATGACATGGAAAAAGTACCCCTTAAGAATTTAAGTTCAACTTAAATCGTTATGTGTAGTATCAGCAAACGGGCCTTACTTGCTGCCCTTCTCACCCAAAAACTGAAAGTTTCTGGAAACTCAGTTTCTTTGTGTGAAAGGGGACTTAGTGTATTATGTGTCAACTTAGAAAAGGCTTAGGGCCAGTTTCACAGTGAAGTAAGTGTCACTTAAGTGCCGAATATGTAAAACTAATTCCCAATTTCACAGTGTAAACTTATCGGAATAAGTGACACTTAAGTCTCCCATTTTGGCCACTTAAGTTCCACTTACTCATGTAGTAAAACTGCGGCTTAAGTGCCAAAATGGGAATATTAAGTGCCACTTATTTTTTTAAGTGTGCACTGTGAAACTGGCCCTTAATTTCGAAATTAAATATAAAAACGGGAGGGAATCTGTTAAGTTTTACTTCCGCATTGACAAACTGTTTCTACATAACATAAAAAAAATATTACCCTGTAGATTTTCTTTTTAAAATATTTTAATACTTTTTTTTTCAACGTGGCATAGTTGGAAACTGACTCAGCGGTAGATTTTGGGTAGAAACTACCTTAATTTTTTTTACGCACAACAAAATATCACTAGAAGAGCCTTTCAACGAACATGTAAACGGACACATAGTGTAAACTAAATTAGTGGTAGATTTATTTTACACAATTTTTCGAACACATCCACTCAAATGTCATGAAAAGAAACCAGAAAGAACTAGAAAAGAAATTAGGAAAACATGGCGTTCTGATTGTGAAATAAACAAAAGTCTTTTTTAGGAGGAAAAATTATTTGTTTTTATCACAGAAAAAGGAAGAAAGTATTTTATAAAACAAACCATCTCTACGCCATAAAACAATACGAAACCACCAAGAAAATATGTCCTTTCGCAAGAAAGTGAGTAATTTTATAAATACAAACTTTTTAAAAGCAAACGAAAAAAAACCAACTTACATCTTCAGCCAATTTGTGATTGCGTACTATTTCTGGATAAATTGGAAACCCTTGTGGTTGAGATTTTGTTTTAAATAATTGTAAATACTTTTTGGCATCTCTCAAAAGTGATAACCCGAATGTGGAAAATTTCAACATCGTTTCTGTAGTGTCGTCTAACAGCGAGTTACAAATTTACAATGTAACAAGAAAATAAACTAATTTACATACAGAGTTGTTCAGAGACTTCATTATGCATAAACTAGACAGGCGCGTTTATTCCGAATAGTAATTACGCAAGCACAATTTTGTGCAGAATAGCGCTCTGCAGTTTACAGACAATAGAAAACTATTTTGGGTCTTTTACAGAGTACAACATCTACAGAGGAATCTAGTTCGAGTTCGTCGTCAGGTTCTTCGAGTTCCAGCGGAAGTAGCAGTGGCTCGGAGAGTGGTAGTTCTTCCTCAGAAACAGATTCATCTAGTTCAACAGAAGGGAAGCCAACTAATGCGTCAGCAAATCCAAAAGCTCCTGAACCAGTCCCAGTCAAGTCACAGAATGTACGGAGAAAGAGTTCGACAGAAGTAAAAGGTCAGATCAAAAGTGATGAAAAACCAACTTCCTCTGCAGTTGGGACAAAAGCTCGTGTGTCCACTGGTGGTCCAAACCCCAGACTTTCCAGGAGCAGTGTGTATTCCAGCGATGACGACGTGCCCCCTAGCAAGCGACTTAATAGATCAAATTCCAGCACCCAGCCTCCAAACACTCGCAAAAGACCCGGGGCTGAGAAAAAATCTGTAGTTACTGCCCCCGCGCCGAGTCATCCGCCAGCGAATGGTGGTGGTAAGGCTCCCCCTGCAGTAGTGAAACAGCATCAGCAGCAAAACTTTGCCTCGAAAGTCGTTAGTAGTAAAACAAAAGCTTTTCACACTGCCGCCAAATCCCAAGCATTGTCCAACAGTTCCAAAAATAAAAGTATTTTTTCTCCAGATAACTCTTCCGATTCGGGGCAAGAAGAGGGCAAGAAGAATGAAAAAAAATCACAAAAAGGAAGTACAAATGCACAACAAAAGAGTAAGACCAACGTAGCGGGAGCAAAATCAAAAGCCACCATTCCGAAGACTAAATCACCACAGAAATCCCGCCCTCTGGCGATTGGCAAGGCAACAGCAAATCGGAGAAGTTCAGATGAGTTCGATTCTGAGAGCGGTTCCTCGTCCGGAGAAGGTTCGTCATCATCGACAGACTCAGATCAATCTGAATCCAGTGACACCTCATCATCGCCACCTTCCAAACGTGCGGTTCAAAAGAAGGCACTTTCAACAAAGACGCCATCGGTAAAACCTGACAAGGCCGTGGTTTTGTCCGATTCAGATGCAGCAGCCACAGCAAACAAACAAACTACACCAAGAAAGCTAACTCGATCATTAAGTACGCGAAGGTCGAAGCATATTCTTGGAAGAGCCTCAGAAACCGAATCTGAAGGTGAGCTTGACAAGCGATCGCTTTCCAAAAGTCCCGCAAAGAAAGCCTCAGTTGTAACTAAGAGCAAGGCCAAAGTTAAAACAAAGCGGGATATGAAATCTGAAAAGACTTGTGCTGAACGTGCCATCTCGCCACAGCCTCAGGAACAAAAGTGTCCAATTGAAGGATGCGATTCGTCTGGCCATCTCAGTGGCAACTTAGAGAAACACTTTCTACCAGAAGCTTGTCCCATATTCCACAATATGTCTGCCTCCGAGTGCAAAGAGCGGGCAAACGAAAGAAAACTGAAAGACGACGAATATGATCGAGTGGCGAGTCAGTTTGATCCACAGAAAAAAGTTTCAACCCCCGAACAGAAGGAATATCTACAGAAAATACGAGAAGCACGCGCAAAATTCAAACCTCAGCAGGCCCACTCATCAATGGGAGATAAAATAAAGTGTGAAAAAGATTGCACAGATCACGATAGAGAGCCCAATCTGATCGGGTTGGTTCCAGAGTATGATCTGCAGCTGTTTAGAGAAGCTCAAGCAATAGCAAGCGAAAAAATCGAAAACGAACTGAAAGGTCTTCAAGTTGGCAAGGGTATTAAGTAAGTAAAACAATTCCATGAAATCCTGATTTACTTCTATAGTTAATTTTTCTACTCATCTTCCAGGTACATCACAATGGGTAAATACCAAATGAAGGTGTGGTATCAATCACCCTATCCCGAGGATGTTGCACGTCTTCCGAAAATGTACATATGTGAATTTTGTCTGAGATACCAAAAATCAGAGACAGGTATCAAAAGACACGCTCAGAAGTGCATGTGGCGACATCCTCCAGGCGATGAAATCTATAGAAAGGGAAAATTGCAAGTGTGGCAGGTGGATGGTAAGCGACACAAACAATATTGCCAACATTTGTGTTTATTGGCGAAGTTCTTTTTGGATCACAAAACTTTGTACTGTGATGTGGAACCGTTTTTGTTTTATGTAATGACATTGGCGGACATTGATGGATGCCATACTGTGGGATATTTTAGCAAGGTAAGTTAATAAATGTTGAACGCATATTGATTATTCGTCCTTCAGTTTTTATTTATTAAGAAGTTTAGAAGTTTAGAACTGAAAACAATTTTCAAGGATTATTCTTAAGTGGTGCATTAGTTTATGATTTTATGTATTTTTTCCAACGTATACCTACAACTACGAATATTTTGGCCTTTCTTGTTAAGCTTGTTTAACTAATATTAAAACAAATTTTCATTTAATTTTGCCTCGTGATTATAGTATCCTTTATGCTATATTATATGAACATTATGTATGAATGACTACTAAAAAAATGATTTAATTTAAAATTTTAGATTATTTAGCTTCATTATCGTTACTATAATTGCACGATAGAGTTGCCCTGTTTTTAATTGCTTTCGAAAAAAACATTCTTTTTTTTAAAGAAATTACTTGCGAACTTCAATAAAAATTCTAAAAACTGCATGCGGTATAGAAATGTATGTCCAACAGCTTTAATATAATAAGGCTACCTGCTTTCTTAACTATCTTGCATCGGAACTGTAAAATTAACTTTAACTTAAAAATTTTCCGTTTCTTTTGATTTGCGAAAAACATTAACTTGAATGTGTTAGGATTGTTTGTATCTCTTGCCATGAAGACATTGAAAAAATGTTCAAAAATATTATTTAGTGGGAAAAATCGTTCATAGTCCGACAGTTTAGAAAAACTATGCAATCAGATAAACTTCTTTGCAAGGAGTATATATTTCTTTTATAAGTAATAAAGACAAAGTATTAATACGATCGTAGGTCTTTTTTTATTGTTATAGGAGGAATTTATAAGAATAGACAATGGAAGTAGGGATTTGTTTCAGTTGGCTGCTTTAGAAATTTGGGAACAGGAAAATCCATTGCCAAAACAGTAATCATAAGATAGAAAATGACATTAACTAAGAATATTTAAAAACTCGTGTTATTATAAAATGCGGATTCAAATCTATTTAATTCGTGTATTTGTTTTAAGGTTTCCATGTACACATGTATTCGTGTATTTTAAATATCCGGGGTCTATGTTTTGATAATCCAGTTAGCACTATTAAAGTGAAATTGATTGGAAATGTGCTATTAGACACAGGCAAGTTTGACATTCGTTTTTCGTTAAGGGTTAATTCATAAACGTCAAATATGATTCGCGACTACAACGCATCAAAAAAATTCTTGATTTGGGTTGGCTTGAAGTTTCCGAATAATTTTATCTAAGTTAACAATAATAAACACGTTTAATAAAAAAATGGTGGTTTGATGCATTTGTGAATGTTTGACGATAGTGTAGGTTGTTCTGGTACTGTGTGTAGATACATCCCTTGTGGCTGACCTACGCCATTTTTACCCTAAATTTTTATATATACATATAAACCTAATCCCTTTTTCATTATATAACTTGAATTTGAATATAAAGCGCGTGTTGCTCAAATTAATGAGGTATAGAAAGTAGAACAAAATTTTGTAACTAGTCTAAGTAGTAGTAGTAAGTCTTAAAAAAAAAAAAAATATTTATGTATATTTTAACAACAATTACACTCATTAAATGAAGGATTTTGTAACGGACAAGCCAACGATAGTTGTTTCAAGCTTGTTCTATTGCTACCAAATAGTGGCAACAATGATTTTAAATTATTTTTATAACGATGTGTTTATGAATTGACATTAATTTTTCAATAAAAACATCCTTGATTCTGGAACCAGTGTTTTACATCTCGTGTAAATCCAGGGCCTAGTGATTTACAAGTCTGTACTGTGTGCGTTTTATTGGTACTTACTAAACATTCCTTTTTTTTTAATATTGAGTTTATTACATAAAAACAAAATATTAAAAATATTAACTATTCATTTAAATTACTTGATTTAGTTTAAATAAAATTTAACAATGGTTAAATGTTCTGCCGGAAAACTTTTTATGAATAAAATAAAAATTTAGAGAAATTGTTTTAGAGATGCGTTCGCCATAATATGATGAGGGCGAACTACTACTTACTATTTAACTTGCGAATGAATCAAGGGAAAAACAAATAAATCACCGCACCACTCAAAATTTACCTACAAGTATTCACTGATGACTTAAAAGTCTAATTAACTGCATTTCCAGTGCTTACAAAATACTAACGGAGATGCTGATTGATAAATTTTTAGATGAGATTTATTTTTTTTTTCTCTCCGATAAATTTAACTGGTTGCATGTTTTTACTTTTATTAAACCTTCATATCTCGATTTTCATATTTTTGAAAAAAAATTTAACATAATGTTATGTATATTTATCTATAATCGAATTTCTTTCCAACCTTCCAAAAAAAAACAATAAAACTGAACTTTCATTTAGAAACTAGTTTTTGACTAAAACGTACGTTTTGCTCTTAGGATAGTGGGTATGGAATAACTTAAATAAGAGTAATCGCGTTTCATTGTAGGTTTGTTTATTTGCTGAGCAATCCGTTTGAACAATAAACAATAATACGCTCGTTAATTTTTGTAATTTGTTATTTTGTTATTTGTAAATATTTTTTAATTAATAAAAATTTTAAAGTTCACGGCGTAAAAAGTTGAAAACGGTGTGTTGAGGTTTATGAAATCATAATTAAGTTAATTAACAATAAATAAAAATATACAGCTCATAAAGAATTTAATATGCGGCTTAACATAAATCTTTATTCACATTAAAGTCAATTTAATTAAAATTTTGACTAAAATAAAAACAAGAATTAGTTAATGGATTATTTTAGCCATTATTGTCGAAATGTTAAGGAACGTCAAAGAATTCGTTAACTCTAAGTCTAAGAGTGCGTTGAGGTGCATTAATACCAAAAATAGAAAGCAGAGTAGAACAGTCAATATGACCAGATATGACGTCATGAGCAAACATAAGAAAATAGTACGATCTCCTTTTATCAAGGGGCTTTAACTCAATAAGTATACATCTTGTATCATACGAAGGCATTTGCGGATATGAGTTTCTTTTGATTTTTTTCAATACGAAGCATGATCGAATTAAAGTAGGGGCACCAAATAACAAAGCAGTATTCTAAAACAAACAAGTGCAACATATACGGCCTTATCACAGGCTTCAAAGATTCGTACTACGAAACTAAAAAAAAAGTATCATAGCATCGTCGTCGTAAAAAATATATAAACACGAATTTGTGGGCTTTAGATATCATTCTTCACGAAATCGAAATTCGTTAAGATCTGTTAGATTAATTTTTTTTCGATTCGTAGTACGAATCTATTACGACGAGGCTTGTGATAAGGTCGATAAAGACCAGTGTATACTGATCTGTGAAATCCTTAGAATCTCTAATTGGGTTATTTATTCGATTAAAAGTCATAATTGAACATTTATGAATATTTAATTAAACGCAAAAAAAGCCTGTTACATAGGTAAGTCGTTTATAAAAATTAAATTGCGGAGTGGACCACCAAGGTGGATTACTTGAGTCAGGCACACCAGATTAATTAATAATAGTTTTAGACTAAATACTTCCTACTCTTACGAATTGAGTGCGATTGGTTAGATAGCTTTCTATCCAATTTAAGATTTTGGAATGGAAACCCATGCCTCGCAACTTGGATATAAGAATTTTATGTTGAACACGGTCAAACGCCTTTGCAAAATCAACAATGAAAATAACATCTAGGTACTTGATTTTTATTTTCCAAAGATTGAAGGCAATAATTAGTGAAAATTGCCAAATTTGTTGCGGTTGACCTTCCACCAACGAAACCATGCTTTATGTATAACCTGAAGTTTAGCAATTGGCCTATAATTTTCGACTGCCTGTTTAAATCCTGATTTATGAATTTGGGGATATATTGGAGTGTTTCTTGAACCAAAAGCATGACATGTGTAATTTTTGTTGAAAGTCCGTCACAAATTTTTTTTTTCTTTCTTTTTACTGTTAAAATTTTGGCAAAAAGAAATGAAATTCCACGATTTGAAAACATTTAATTTATGTACCTACCTAAAAACTTTCTTCTTTAATATACAAACAAATGTGTAATAAAGTCCCTAAAGTATTTGAAGCAATAGTGAAAAACAAACTTTACATAGTATATTTCGAATTCATATTTCTCAGTATCAACATGGTTTTGTCAGTGGAAGATTGACATGAAATAATTTGTCTATATTCACAAATTACTGTCTTCGTAGTCTGGAAAACCGTTTTCAAGTTAACGTTATATATACCGACTTCGCAAAAGCTTTCGATCGTGTACAGCGTGTTCTCGTAAGAAAACGTGAGCTGCTTGGTTTCCACTCCGCACTGCTCAATTGGATTGAAAGTTATCTTGTTGGTCGAAAAGAATTTGTGAAAATTGGAAATGTGCTGTCAAATGAAATAACAAATTTTTCCAGTGTACCTCAAGGAAGCCACCTTGGACCACTTCTTTTTATTAATGATTTACCATATCACATTTCTAATTCAAGGTCTTTTATATGCTGATGATCTCAAAATTTTTAGCATTTTAATATCTTCATTAGCAAATAATATCCAAGTTGAAAATGATTCTCTACAAATATTAACAATACAAAAAGATCTTGGAGTTATCTTTGACTCTAGAATAACTTTTTTCATTTCAAATATACCATGTTATTTCAAGAGCAAACTCAACGTTGGGTTTCATAATTCGTAATTCTAAGTCGTGTGGAGATCCATATACCTACTTTAAAAACTCTATATTTATCCCATGTTAGACCTTTGCTAGAGTACTGTTGCGTTATATGGAATCCTTATACTCAACCAAGAATCCATCGGAGTGAAAAAATCGAGAAAAAGTTTACTAAGTTTGCCTTGCGAAAGAATTTTTAAAAATTCAACTTTTCCGTCTTAATTGATAAAGAGAAGAAAATTATATTCTGTACTCTTTGCTCTTTCGATGTCCTTAGTTCTAAATTTGATTTTCCGGTGTTATAATCGTTGTTTTATTTATGCACCTTCTCGTAGTTTGCGACCAATACATGAAATTTGTAATATGTTCCGTATCATAGTACAAGTTATGGAAAACATAATCCAATTACTGATTCTTGTATTACTTACAATGAATTGGATTTTGTAATTGATTTTAATAAAAGTAGGATAGATATTAAGGAACAAGTAAATTAAAGTAATGCTACTTGGTTGACGAAATAAATAAGTAAAGTAAATAAATAGAGTTATGATTTAACGAATATGAATATTTTTACTTCAATAATCTAAATAAATACCTAGTTAGGCTGCGGCTCCAATTAGATTTTCACTTACTGATTTTGATGACATTTTGAAATATTTCATCGAAATTTAAGGTTTGTGGTGTGCAAGCTTACTATTAAATATAATTTTAATTGTTTTATTGAGAAATATATTTATATTTAAATCATTCATTATAAATTTTCTAAAAGAATTAACACTATTGCATTGTTAAGTATTTAGTCGAAAGGCATAGAGGGGATAGATGGTGGTCGTGAAATAAGAGTGACATTGAACGACGAACCCATTCATTGTTTTTTTGTTCTTAATTTTTTTTTCAAAGAAATTCAATAAGCAAAACAGCTATAGGTATATGACACTCGTCTATTATAATCGTTTGAATTCATACAGAAAAGGGTATGAAAAAAGCTCCCAGTCAAAGAAACAACAAATCTTGACCATACCCAAACGCAGACACTTCCCACCCCTATATGTCTTCAATGGCAACGGGTTCATTATCCCTTCGTTACACCAGCAATGAAGTGTAGTACGAGTACCTACTGCAGAGAGCTTGGTGCGACATGAAGACTGGGTTTGTGTTACAAATTGCGCATGTCGTGGGTACATTTCAAAAATTAATTTTTTGAATGCTCACACAGGCAGACGCCTATTGTTTCCATCCTGTTGTATATTATATAAGGCGCACACCGAGTCTATAGAGTATCTATAGCTTTGGCTTGAGCTTCAAAGTGCTTACAAGCCTAACGAACGCGACGAACTCTAGTGTCGAGGACAAGGGTACACTCGCTCGTTATTCAGAAGTACACGGCCTGGCTTCTTGCTTATGTGTTGGTGCCAGACGTTTTCCCCAGTTCCAATATATACACAAATATTTGTACAAGTATTTATGTATGTACATAAACCATGTGCCAAAAGAATGTATGTATGTTATGTAGGTATATATGTGCAGCAGCAGCAGCCACACCAAGTTAGTACAATGACGTGACATCATGTCCACACTACACACAACAAGTTCAAAAAAGGATACAAAGCTTTCTTAATATACTTCTATCTCGCTCTTTGACTTGCTGCCTCTTCACCTCCCCTGCTCTAAACCATCACGCTCAGAACAGAATGAAGGGAGCTGCTGCTCAACGCCTTCTATATAGGATGAATGTACATAAGCATATAATAAGGTCGTGGACCTCTGCCGACAACGAGCGAGCATGTCGACGACAAAGGGAGAAGCAAGCAATCTGCCTCTTCGATTTTATTACTTCAGTAAAATGAAATAAATTCTTTGACGCCACCATAGGGAGAAGAAAAATAACACAAAAATAATAATAGTGAGACTTAAATTGATGAGTGGCAGTGGTGCTGCTCTACGACAACGAGTCGTCGTTTGTGTAGCCTCTACTTGGCTATGTTGCATCTGTGTACTGTGCAGAGTGAGTGTTGAGCTTTTGCAGTCTTTCATTCATACACGATATCATCATCAGTGTTACCATAGTTAAAAAGTTTGGGATAGGTTAAGTTTAAAATGGTTTCAGTAATAATTTCAAAGACATGGGTTCAATAACCCTCCCCCATTAGAAAAGATTTCGAACAAATCTAATGCGAAATGGTTTGTTACGACCATGTTCTGCATTCCACGTGTATCGTTAATTCACATGACGAAAATTAATTTTGATGTTCGTTCGAAATGCTGATTGTGAATTGGAATTTCGAAAAAGAAAATTGATGTTCTGCCGCCCATGTTTTGCGTTTCGAACGAAATCGAATTGAAGTCCATTTTTAATTTCACTCCAAATAATATTATATGTTTTATAATTCGTTCTTTTCCGAAATATTCCGAACTGTCAAAATTGGAAGTGCATCCATAACTGTTTTGAAAAGTGAAATTACACTGCTTATGAAAATGGATGCAGAATTATTGGAATTTTTAACGAAAAAAAAGAAGCGAATCTTAAAGACGCGCAATTTCGTGAAAGCAATTTAATAATAATTATAATTTCAATTCTAAAAACAATTAAAAATGGATTCACCTTCAATTTTGACAGTTCGAAGTAATTGCGAAATTTTCGAAAATGAAAGAACTGTAGAACAAAATTACATTCATAGTGTAATCGAAAATCAATTTTGATTCTAATTTCGCTTTGGCCACGCGGCCGCCATTTCTGCAGATATCGGCGTTCTCCAACTCTGCCAATATACTAGTTAATATTATTTTTGTGTTCTAAATCATATACTACTAGTTCGAAACACTATTCTGCCCGTCTTTATATGAGGATATCATGTCATTTTTGAAGCGTACCTATAACCCACTACCATTTAAGTCTCAGTAACAGGTTCTTTGTGACAGTGAAACGGTATCGTATTTTCCTCTGAAAAAACACATTTTAACCTGTGTGAATGTGTTAGCAAACAGAATAAGCATTATTTACAGTTTTGTGTGCAGCATCAAGATCATTGTCAAATTTCATTTTCGTGGTGAAAATTTGGTGGAGTTGAACAATAAAAAAAATAGTGAAGCATTCAGAAAATTGTTTGTTCTTTTCGATTGAATTTTTTTCACTTAAGTGTTTTTTTTTTTTTCAATGAAAAAAAAAAAATTAAACTGAACAAATGTTTCAGGTATCCGGGTTTTTCACTTAAGTTTCTAAGTTTTACTTAAGAGGAGTGTTTTAAAGGTAATTGGTCGACAAATACTCGGGGATGAAAAAAGTGTTTTAGATAAGAGGGTTTTTCTCTTAAGCGGGTTTTACTGAAGTTTCTTTTATTTCGTTAATCTAGTAGATTCCAAATTAATTTTGTTAAATCTTTATAGGACCAATAGTTTAACAAATCGATGTCTTTATCGCATTAAATGCATTCATTTGAAAATCGATTTCTTTTTCATTGTTTCACACAAATGAATCTATCTTTATAACTTTCACTTCATAATCAAAAATGAAACACATTTTGAATGGTGCTTACACCGCTAATCTACTTGTTAATCTTTTATACTACGTTTTCACCAACCGCTAATCCGAGATTTAAGTAGATTTACTCTAAATCTCATAGATTTACCATACAAATTTAATCCTCAAATCTAGTAGATTACAAATTAATCTTGTTAAATCTTCATAGGGCCAATAGTTGTACAAATCGAACACACCTATTCCCCTATTACGCTGAGTACAATATTCGAGAATCGAGAGAACATTTTCGAGAATCTAATTTTTTATGCGGTGAAAACACTATATAGGATTTATTAACTTTTGGCGAAAATGTAGTATAAGATTAAGTTCCGGAGGAAACACAGTATAAACTTTTTAGAGGTAGTACCATTTATTTATTTTAGTGATACCATTTTATTTCAACAACTAAAGTTGGTCACACTGAAATGGTTGACGGCGGCCAATGCTACTATGCTATAGAAAATGAGGAGAGCGAGGAAGAGTGATAGTATTGCCGCTGGTGGTGTGGTGCTTAAGATGAGGATGATGGTGATATGTACTCTCCACTGTCTAGCCTGCCTGCCGAAAGCTTCTCGCGTAGAGAATGGTTTTTGCGTGTGGAATAGACATTTTGAAGTCGCCGCGCCTTTTGCCTAGATGTGTATTTATATAGTCAGTGCATTTCGGTTTGGGGGTGATAGGGGATGCTGCTTATGTTCTGAATTCACCCCCACTTCGGCAGACAATTCTTGAGCCAGACGACAGTTAACATGTACAATATAGCGAAATGTTTGTACAAATTTAATCTATGGTCATTGAACTTCTTGTAATCCCCGAGTATATCGAATCTGATTTTTTTTTTCTTGTTTGGTAGTTCTTCTATAACTCCCCCACACTTCGCCGTTCTATACATCAGGTGTATACATATATGTATACTGTATGTATATCAAATTTTTTGTGGTTTTTGGAAATAGTGTTTTGGAGAAATATTTTCCTAGGTAAATTTTTTTAAGGAATTTTTAAACAAGTTTTCGCATTTGACGATTTGGTATTGTATTGGGGTGTTTCCCTATAACTAACAGCAACAACAAAAAAAACTAGTAGTTGTCTGCATCCTCGTATACCCCAACTTTGGAGCTTAATTTGTACACACGATGTCTATGGTGTGGCTCCATAGTTTGGGCATTTTTATGTGTTGTTCCTTTTGCGTGGGGGCTTTGAAGTTTGGCAAAATTTTGAGAAGAGACGGAGGACCTATGAGACCGGAGCCTGGCGATGATATCGATGGTGGTGATGTTAGTTACCTAACAATGGTAGATATGTGTCTATGCTTTTTGTAATTTGGTATGGGTGCACGCCGACAAAGCTGTATGTCGTATAATACAATTTGGGGAATTCTTATAAATATCCCAAAAAGTAAATAGCTTCTGTCGTCTCCAGTTGTACATATCACAGCCGAAGAACCGAGGTTGTTGAACTTGTGATCCCTACCTCAAAATGAAATATTTTATTTTATCTTCTGGAAATGCCATACCATCACAAAATAAAAATAAACTAATAAGATAAGTTATATACAAAAGAGAAAAAATAGAAATAACTTAATTTTTTTTTAGTTTCCATATTTTTAATCTAATTGAATATTTTGGTTTGCGAAATTTTAAAGATTTTTATATTTTTATCTTCATATATTTTCAGGAAAAAAATTCTTTTTATAACGTTTCTTGCATCTTGACGTTGCCTCCTTACCAGCGGAAGGGATATGGAAGACTGTTAATTGACTTTAGTAAGTAAATTTATTTGTTCAACTTTTTAAGTCTATTTCAATGTGTTTATGTATAGTTGTTGTTTAGGTTAGAATAATATTCGTCGAAAAAATAACTATTTCGGATTGTAAAACAATCATAATAGTGAATACAAAAATTTGTTCGAAAAAATTTAAGTGGAATTTAATTAAAAACAAATCACATAAATGCCATTTGTGTTTGTTTAACAAGATTGTTATTTAACTACATACCTACGTATGAGTATTTTTAATTTAGTAAAATTCATATGAACGAAATTCGATTTTATATCGTTTCCATAGTTTTGTGTTATATATGTACAGCCCTATTCTGCTATCCAATCCGATTGAATTTTTCGATTCACGTGAATTGTTCATTTAATTTTTCACAAATTCTTTAAACTCTTGAATCTTTCGGCTAATATATAACTATAACTAATTTTGAAGTTCTTCAGATAATCTTTTTGTTAAAATTTTATTTTTATCGCAATTTATATGATTTTTGGAACATTCGTTTTCCTACGACGCACGGATAGCAAAATACGAAAAAAAACAATACCTATAGGGCTGATAATTTTATGTTACTAAACATTTATAATTTCCAGCTCTGAGTAATAAATATTGTTGTTTTCTAAAGATCTAAAGAAATTGAAAACTGATTTATTGGGCCCCACTTCTAAGCCCCACTTTGCTAAAATGAATCATAAAAATAAGTCCAACTTAAAATGCTAAGTGAAGTTTAGTACGTACTTTATGTTGAACAAATATTTATTTTTCTGCGTAAATATGATCAAAGGCGATGGAGATTTTTTAATTATCTGTCGTTGTTAATTTTAAATAACAAATAATATGTATGTTTTCTTACCCCAAATACATCAAATTCTTATATTAAAATTCGGAAGTTGAAGATCCTGTTAATAAATAAAAAAAAAAATATTATTTTCACTGTTCCATATATTTTTATTTTTATCTTCATCTACGTTATTATTTATTTGATTTCTATAGTAAAATAAATTGATACAAGGTTTCTGCACACGAATAAACAAAACACTAATTATAAGGATAACATTTGGCTACGGGTTCTTAAATATTTTTAACTAATTTTTACTTGTCTGACTGAATATCGACAATTAAAGGATCCTGCCTTTTTTTACCGTCCTGATAAAAAATTCAATCGGTTAAGTCGATAGTGAAAAAGTACAAAATACAAAATGTTCTGTTTATGCTCTGTATTTCGACCGAAATCGAATTAAAATCGATTTTCAATTTCAAATAAAATGAAATTCGTTCGTTTTCGAAAATTTCGAAATTACTTCGAACTGTCAAAACTAAAAGTTCATCAATTTTTAATTCTTTTGAGAAGTGAAATTAGACTGCGGATGAAATTGGATGCAGGATTATTGGCATTTTTAAGGGAAAATAGAAGCGAAAATCTGAGAAAAAATAAAACGAAAAATGTTGTCTAATAAAATAATTATCTAATATGGACATATGGTGCGAGTAATTTATTATGAAATGTTTATTTTTATATTCGTATGTTCTTATGTTTTCATCTAAAATGAAAATAAGAAGAAACTAGAATTCTCGCAATTACATAAAAATAAAAGACTAACGAAAACAAACAAATGCAGTTTTTGAACAAATTATTAACATTTTTAAAATAAAATTATAATTCGTCAAATTTCGCTTCGTTTGACACCTCATTTGTCAAAATCCGTGTGGTATGAGAGTCGGAAAGTGAGTCTAGACTATAGTCGAAATAATATATGTATATGATGATAAAAAGAACTAAAATATAATGTTTGCTTACATTTTGCGCCAAGAAATAAAAAACTAACCGCAGCCGCACCAATTTCACAAAGTGTATGGAATTCGTTCAGAAAATGGAATGAAATGCAGAACATCAATTTTCATTTCGCAATTCCAATTCACAATTATCATTTCGAATGAATTGTAGAACACCCGAATTCGATTTCGTCATGTGAATTCACAGTAAGTGGAATGCAGAACATGGGCGTAAAATTAAAATCGTACACTATCAAAGAATATCATAGCAATAATTGCAAAAGCGATGTATTTGTGAGTGCATTATGCACATCGACAGTTGCAGTGTTCAGTGAAATAAACAAACAACCGACAGCATTTTTTGTTTAATTATATTTTTTTTGACGTTGGTTATTTTAACGTTGTGCTTTTCGTTTTATAGAATTTAAATAATGTAAACTTTTACAAAATGCCAAGAATAGTCTACTAAAGTGAATTCTCAAAAATATAATCAAATTAAAAGTTGGAAAGGAATTCGTTTTTTTTAATTAATTAATAATAATTAATTTTAGTTCGTACACATTTTTTATTAAAATCCCAAACGATATTTAAACAGCTCTGTATGGTTGATATATACCGTTATTTTTTGTTTTAAGGACATTTTTTTTTTCGGAAAATTTCCGAGATATTGACAGTCGCAAATATTTATTAGAACACTCTTGGACAGTTATTCAGCTAGTCACTGTTTAAATTTTTATAAACGCATTCCAACAGTTACTCACTAACATCCCTGTAATCCGTCAATTTCGTGAGCGTACGTTCAATGAACATTTCATTCATTTCAACATAACTTTTCAATTCTTTGTTCATTGAATGTAGCCACTTTAGAATAGGTTTGGACAACCAATTGCAGTGTCTTAGTTAGACAATCCATGGAACATGTTTATAAATAAGGTTTTGTAGTTGGACAGCTGTCCAAAGTTAGACATACTTTGGAATGGGTTTATAAATAAGACTGAACAAAATTTTAATTGATCAATTAACACAAACAAAATTTTTTCCGTGAAAGAAGGCTTTTATGTACGATTTCCCGACCACTAACTTTGTATTATTTTAAATAATTGAAGGGTACATTAGGTAGATTATAAACTTTCTACGTTGTATATTATTCAAATAAACTTGTAATTGTTTTTATAAATTTTCACAAACGAGGAACGTCGAAAAAACCTTATATGAGGGTATGTGTTTTTTTTTCCGAGGTTTTCTGTTGCTCTTTGCAAATAATTAATTATAATTTTAACAATCACGAGCCTCGGATAGTAAAAACACAAAAAGTATTACCTAAAGAATTTAAAAATTATTTAATTTTAACAAAATGTTAGACACCACACTATTTTTGTTTTACAAAACAATTATTGAGACAAATTTCATAAATGCTAATCGTTAGTTGAAAATTTTCAATGAAAATTTATAAGACTTTAGTGTGACATAATACCAAAATAAGGCTGGATTTAAGGTTTTTTATGGTAGACCAAAGTAATCATCAGACTACTTTTAATGCTGCTTTGTAAAATCGTTTTCAGTCACAGATTGATTTGTAACTAGACTAATTCCCCTCAGATATCGATGGACTAAGATCGCTGTAACGAATACTTGTTATAAGCAGGGTTTTAATCATATAAGACTGGCGATATCGTTTCCAGAGAGGGATATGAATACAGATATGCTCCATGTTACCATAAAAGTAAAATAAATTTTAAACGAATTTATCCTAATATCTGTAACATTTTATTATCTTTTTAGTACCATAATAACTCCAAATCTCACTTATAATTACACTGACACTGTTTTAGGATTATTCACCTGGAGTTTCAAAAATTAAAAAAAAAGACAAGACTTTTGAAAAAATTAAACAAACAAAGTTACTTCATTTTTATGAAAAAAGCAAAAAATTAGTTTAAGACAAAGGAACTCAAAAATTTTTAGGGTTTTCTCGTTCGTTGTTCATTTACTTCTTGCTGTTAAATTGTCTGGCTAATTCAAATTTTGACAGGGATTGGTTCTCACCTTCCTGGGCCTTTTTCGGTGTTGTCGTTGTTGCTTTGTGAAACTAAGTTTTGAAATTGATACTTTTTGCAACTTCAGTGTTGGCGATGGTACTTTTCGTAAAATTTTAAAAAGCCAAATAGTAAGGTATAACCATGATACAACTTAAAAATTTCTTCTTAATTTTAAACAATTTTTTCGTGTTTAAAAACACCTTTTGTGACATTTATAAATGTCAAAGTTTCGTATTATCATGTTAGTACTAATATATGTATTTGATCATTTTAAGCGTCCTCTAGACGATATAATCTTCGCGTTCGTCGTTCAGATATTGTAACAACCGTAACCGTACAACTGCGACGGTTGTGCCGATATAGCTTTGTCGAACGTGTTTCACCGCTGCATACGATTGCATACTATGATTGTAAGGAGGTTTTTGTGTGGTGTGTGATACGAATTACAACGACTAACCACTAATTTCATTTATTTTTGGCTAACGACATCTTATTAAACTTGTATTCCAATTTGTAATAAGAAACACTCTTTTGAACTCCTCTTTCATTTCTACTACTCCAAAGCCTTCAAATGGCTGTTCCGGGTAATGTTTTCTTTTTCCAATATTTTCAATTGGTCATTTTCAGAATCTTCACTAATTTTGCTCCGTCAAAAATTGAGTGAATTTTTTTACCTCAGTATTTAAAACAAAAACCGAGAAATTTTGCTGAAAAATCCTCTTTATATTTGTAAGATCTCCGAGATCTCAAATATGATAAATGCTTGAAGAATCCAGAATGCCTACATTTTCGGTATGTATTTTAATATTCGATCTGAGCAATAATTAGTAGAAAAGCCAGAAAATTCAAACGACAGAAGTGAAAGTTGACAAATGTTGAACTGCTGTATCAGACACGGGTTATGTTTTGTAGATACGGACTACGAATATCTGAAGTGCATATCACCTTTCTTCAAAGCCAATATTGTTTTTTTTTTGTTTTTATTGATAAATTTAATTAAAACAATTTTTTTCAGCAGCTTGCTAGAAATGAATTAATCGTCGGCTTTATGTCAAATACTCATAAGTCTACAATGATATATTAAGCCTTATTCTGCCAAACGTTCTCGTGAATTTTTGTATTCTTTATCGGTCGCAGTCGGAGAAAAAAGATTATTCCAAATTTCGAAAAGATTTAAATTAAACAATTAGATCTTCTTGAGAACTTCAAAAATAACTATCGGTTAATTTTTGCACTCGAAAGACAGAAGATTTTTAAAAATTTAATGAAACATTCAGGAAAAGTGCGATTCTTTAAAAAATTATAAATTGAAATTCTTAGAATCTATAAGTTTTAAAAGTGGTTGATAGAGCTTAAAGGAATCAGAATACAATCACGCTTATTGCGAAGATCAACTATCAACCGATTGACGGTTGATAGAAATTATAAATTGAATTAAAAATCGGTATTGTGAAAATGAATTGATAAAATATTGTGCTTTTTTGAATGCCTTCAAAATATTTCTATTGTTGATGTGTAAACATATATACTGGCGGTAGGGTGAAAAAAAACGTAACGTATCTTGTGATGTGATTCTGAGCTTCACGTTACGTTTTGTGAATTGGAATGTGCGTCTGACAAATGTTTGTTTGTTTTTTTTTGAGCAACTTTGTACGTTCATTTATCAGAAAATAGGAAATAAAATAAAAACAAAATGACATCAAATGAACTTTTTTTAAATGGATGTTTGTTTAAGAGTTTCGCAAGAGTGCGAAGAAGTTGAGTGGCTGTGACTTCTATTTTGTTTTCTGTTTTCTTCTTTTTTTATTTTGCATTTTAGATCGATCCATACTCTGCCACTTTTTTGAAGTTCGTTCTGGAGGCCCTAGGCTATTTAGCTCTACAGCAATTATTTCCCAATTTGTATTTGCTGCAGCTTTGGAATAAAATCCAAAAAATTAAAAATCACTTATTTAATTCGAAACACATTTTTTTTATTATTTTTCTAACCAGCTCATCAACTACCTTACCATAATAATAATACAAAAGTACTAGTTTTTGGATCTTGAAATAGATCCAAATAAAAGCAGAATTACAAGTTGTTTTTGTATTTAGCTGTTAAAATTTGATCCGGATCAGATCAATTGTGGATAATCAGCCCTATCACAAATTCCATCGTAATCGAAAATTTGCTACGAATCACGAAAAATGTATTGCAGAATCCATTCGTAGTGGGAAATTTATTAAGAATTTCGAAATTCGGGAAATTTGGTATCACAAATTCCGAATGAAACGGAAATATGACGTCCTTTTGTACGACAACTGATTCTTGTCGTAGCCAAGTGGTAAACGATTGTGTTTCATTAAAAAATAGTTTTTTTTTTACAAATTGTAAAATTTGCAATGGTTGCGCAAACGCAAATTAATCAATTTTTATTTTGTTAAAAATTCTTAAACTCTTAAAATAATTGAATACCACGCCGAAACAATTTACAAAGAAGTCAAAACAAAACTATGTTCCTTAAAAAAAAAAAACGAGGAATTAAAAGAACACATCACTTATAAAACAAGCCGGGCTGAAATTAGTTCCTCAGTACATTTGAAACCACATTATTTTTATAACTTCAATTTATTTTTATGTTGAATCTATTTTCTTGAGAAAAAATGCTAAAACATTGAATAAAAAGACAAATATCAACAACACAACTTTTTTCACGATCTCAATCATTTGACAGCTGTAATAGTGCTCAGGGATTTTGGGATTTGTTTTTGCGATATTTATTAAAACAAAGAGTCTAGCCATACTTAACACAAATATTCAGCTTTTTTTGTGTAAAATAAAAAGGGAAAAAGATGGTACTTTTTAAAAAGTTTAAGAGACTTTTTATTTTTAAAGCTCCAAGTATTGCTTTGACATAGGACAGCTGATTTCGAAATTCAGAATTAATTCTTTTAATGAGGCAATGCTTTCTTCGATTCCATTCGGATTTTGTGAATCCTTTTTTCGGGGTTCGTAGTGGAATAAGACATTCGGGGATTTTCCACGATGGATTCTGTGATAGGCCTGAATAAAATGCAGCTTATATGTATTTTGAATGTGCTGACAAGTAATAATCCCTTACCCTAAAACGTTTTACTTTTTTTTTCTAATCTTAAGAGTAAAGTGGAAAAGACTTTATCGAAAGTGGATAAAATATAACACTGGACTTCGAACTTTCAATTACCCAAGAGAGTATGGGAAGTGTGGGAATGCGCGAGGATGACCCACGACTAAGGGAGCGAACCTTTTAGAAGAAACCTCAACCAACTTGACGTTTGTACAGCTGAGGCCCAGATCCACACCGGGCTATAAATAAATAAGTACATATGAGACGAATTGAGGTACAAATTCTAGGTTTTAATGTCTTTGAAATACATTATTATGACAAGTAATGATATCTGATACTTAAATCTATAAAAATAAAAGAAACATTGCATAAGAATTAATGATTTTGACTTCTGACCATCCCCTTAAGTTGGTTTTGATAGTAAGATATAATGACCAATTTATATAATTGCCACCTTTAATGATAAATCTTCTTAAACTGAGTTGATATTCGATTGGAATGAATTAGATTAATCCAATCACCTATGTTTCTATTTGCGATCGCACAGATGGTATTTACTTTATAGAAGCCGCCATCTTAGAATGCATAATTCAAGCAAGGTAGGTACCCTACTCATGGTACAGAAAATACTCAATGGACAGACAAAAGCTGTTATATCATTTCTTGGTGCCTATAAGCTCAATTGTCGTAGAAACATTTCCGATTAGAATAGAAGCAGTGTGCGTGAAGAATTATGATTAGGTGACAAAGATTGTGTAAAGCCACTTTTGGCCTTGTTATCGTATTTCAAATCTATTCACACAGACATGAAGTGAAATTGAAAACAACAATGTAAACAATGTGTATTATATTGATATTCTTTGATCTTGAGCCGCAGATATAGAAGTCTCGTATCATTGTTCGTGCGTATGGATGAATATCAATCAGTCGTTCTAGATTTACTAGCAAAAATGTTGAAAACTTAATAAATTAATATTGAAATCAATATTCTTGGTATGTTTATATGCTATGGCATACCTTTAAATCAGCATTATTATGTTATATATCTGACTCTCTATATGGCTGGCATCCTTTTGTAGTGCTATTGAAACAATCTCCTCGATGCATTCTATTTTACATATACATATATGTACCTACAATCTACATAGAAGAAACAGTATTTAATTGACTTAATATAAATTCTTATTTAAAGAAATTACCTTTCAGAAGAAGAAAATCTCTTCTTTTTGTGGTATGATTTTTATGAATGAAAAGTTATCGGGTAATTAAAAATCATTAAGGTAAACAGCTGAGCCTATGCGACCACCAGGACCACCCTGATACCTATACCGACTTCTCTCACTCTACTTGCTCACGCTTAATACCTATATAGAGAAAATGAGTTCTCCTCATCAAATCATTGCGACATTGACCTTATGCTTTGGACATGCCATCGCTTTAAATTATAACCAGACACAAAATAAATACACCGACAAGAAGTTAAAAATATACATGCATGCAATATGGTTGGTTGGTGAATGCGTCTCCTTTCTCCTTCCACCCTTTTCCATGATTTGATTTGATTTCCATTTTGTGAAAAAAGCTTTTAAACATATAAGAGTATTAAATTTATTTTTAAAATTCAACGCCCATCAGTGCAGCACTGATCAATTACTTATTAACAAAATATAAAACAATAATATAAAACAAGCCCCTCATTGTAGCACCTTCAATGGCACATATTACCGCCCTTAAAAAATATTATAAGAATAAAATCGTTGTTTTTTTTGTTGCTGTTTTTTTTATTCAATCAAAGACACAAGGCGACGTCGTCGTCGTTGCTTCGATGCAATACGCGCAAAGTCGGAAAAGGTCAGGGCAGGTCAAACGTACAGGGCGTCGTCCCCAGGACCATGAACAAGGTAGCTATAACAGACTATAGTAGATGGATCGATAAAATCGTCTCGACGTTTCTCAAAACGCAAAAAAGGATACACACAAAAGATACCCGGGGAGAGGAAGTGATTATATATGGGAGAAAGAGAGTGATAGGAAAATGCAAAACCCGGAGAGTGGCAAACGGCAAACTCCAAACCTGCCACAGCTTTTTTCACATTATGTAGGGGTTTTTAAACTCCAGACGCCAACGAACGAAATATTTACGTTTTTCTCTATATATCATGTAGGTATTAATATTATCGCAAAAGGGCTGGCTATATTCGTAAGGTAGTTAGCTAGCTAGGTATAGGAAGGTATATTCACACCACGAAAGTGTATCAGCCGAATTCACAATTTGTTTTTTTGTTTCTTGAAAGTAAGTTTGATGACTCAAAAGAACGGTTTGTGGTTTTATATTCCAAAAAACCATTACACATTTTTGTATCATTCTCAAACCCAACATAGGTAGGTTTTACTCCTGGAATGTCCTTGTGCTTCCCTTTTTTCTATATTCAATGTGTTGGCTGGTGGCTTAAAAAAAAAAAAAAAATAATCGATAACGAGTCTGGCTGCCGTCTGAATTTTATCCTCTTCCATGTAAAATCATTGGGTTGGGAAACCCCCGAAAATTAATGTTTGCCTGAGTGCAACACCCTAACCTATGCCAATAATGCGCAACTTCAGTCTAACGATATTATGCGCAACACACACATATACATACAAACATACAAACACACATTTACATACGCCAACATCGAAAGAAACAATACACAAAGCTTGTTGAAAACAAAAAAGTTGTCTGGAAAGTTCAATTTGGAGTTTTGTCCTTTGGTTGTTTTTTTTTTTTTTTTTTTTGTATTTGTGTTTATATTTTGTTTGTAACTCAATTAGCTAGCCAATGATAAAAGATATTTTTTAAGATTTTTTTTAAGCAACATTAATTATTGGTGGTCTCTATTCAATTAACAGGTTACCTTTTGACGAGAGTGGAAGGAAAAATCGGATCCCCAGAGAAGCCGCTGTCCGACTTG
Source organism: Epistrophe grossulariae (assembly GCA_929447395.1). Classification (NCBI taxonomy): domain Eukaryota; kingdom Metazoa; phylum Arthropoda; class Insecta; order Diptera; family Syrphidae; genus Epistrophe; species Epistrophe grossulariae. The sequence continues at coordinate 3,076,151 of OV839566.1, forward strand.
GGCTTAATATCCTATAGATCGTATTGGAAAGATGTCCTGTTGGATTACCTTTGCAATCGTACAGGAACCACTCTCAGTATTAAAGATGTTTCACAGGTATATTAATTAAAAATTTATAAATTAAATATTACCATGGATTAGACACGATATTGATTCATCAGGAAAATGGTGAAGATAACACGAATAATCGGTGATTATAATTTTCATTATAAAAATCAGGGAGGCGACCGTAAGATTAGCTATCTCATCGCAGTTATTGAAAAAGCGGACACAAGAAGTTGTGTTCAGGTCTTTATAGAAGTTGCCAATTCCAATTGAATCTTGGCTAAGAACGCCTATCCTATATGGGTTTTCTATATCAAATGTACAGCTACGACTCTGAAATGAGGCAATTTGGCCAGTTACAGCCAGTACAGCTGATCACTTGTTTTTGTTATTTTGATCCAAGTGGACTCTATTCAATGTGGAATCCACTGAAAATGTCAAATTTCGATGTGCGTACAAAAAACAGAAACAGAAAAGGGTGCCATGTAATAAAGTCCAATGCAAGAATCTTTTTGGACTCTAGTGCACACTGCAATTCCAAAACTAAAATGCAATTAAATCTAAAGTATACACAAAATATAGGGAATAGAAGAAATGGAAAAAACAAATATATTTTGGGGCACTTGTTTTTGGACTCTATTTCATAGCATCATTTCTGTTTCTGTGGTTTATACGGGATCACTACGTTTTCCCGCGATCGTTTTCCCGTGTAACGTTTGCCCGCCGATTTGAAAGGTAGTTTTTTTGCTACAATCACACAGCACGATATCCCGCGGAACGATTGCCTATAAAATTTTCCACGGGATTGGCGGCGGGATAGGCAATACTAATTAGTACTTTTTGACAATACTATTTTGCTTTTATGCAATAAATATTTAATGTTTGTTAAAATATTTAATATTTCTGTTTTTCATTCTAAGCGGTTTTTTATTTCATACGCTTAAAATGGCAATTTGGCAATTTTCATAAAAAAAACTACCAAATGATAAAAAGAAACTTTTTATACACCCAATCTCGCAACTAGCCCAAATCCTATAGTGTGCCAAGCAGGGGGGTTGCAGGGGGCAGTATACATATCTCACCTTGAAATAAGAAAAGACTTTTGTACAAGAAAACTGCTATTGAAATGAATTTTGTTCATGCGCTGTCGATTAGTATTGAAAAAGTAGGAATCGGCGGGCAAACGTTACACGGGAAACTGTGATTCGGAATATAGTTCTGCGGGAAAACGTTTTGCGGGAAAACGTACGCGGGAAAACGTGACGCGGGAAAACGTAGCCAACCCGTTTATACACATCGAATTTTGACATTTGCAATCGATTTCACTTGGATGTGTTGGTAAGCTTTGCACCTACAGAATTTCTTCCAAATTTGTTTGAATTTAACTTCGTTGTTGGGTCTAGACTCCTTCCCAAAATAAACTATCTACTGCTAAAAATTTAATAGCTAAATTCTATGGCTATTATTTTATGAGATAATTTTCATCATAGGGTGAGGTATGCTCGTTGGGTCCAAGTTTTTAACAAAGAAGCAACAAGCTCTAGTGGTGTTTTTTTCACCAATCACTTGTTCTTATAAAGGGTGATTTTTTAAGAGGTTTAGAACTTTTTTTTTAAAAAAAACACAAAAAATTCGAAAAAATGAATGAAATATTTATTTGAATCGATAGTTTGAACCTTGCAATTTAATGTTTAAAGATAATTTCATGCAAATGTTGACCGCGGCTGCGTCTCAGGTAGCCCATCCGCTGAGTCCAATTTTGGCATACTCTTTCACACATATCGGCCGGTATCTCACGAATGAATGCATGGATGTTGGCTTCCACTGCGTCAATCGAAGCGGGCTTGTCCCTATAGACATTAGCCTTGACATACCCCCACAAAAAATAGTCTAATGGTGTCAAATCGCACGATCTAGGCGGCCAATTGACCGGCCCGAAACGTGAAATTAACTGTTCACCAAACTCGCCTCGCAATTGCGCCATTGTTTCGCGTGCTGTGTGGCATGTGGCACCGTCTTGTTGAAACCACATACCATGCAAGTCAAGAACTTCCATTTCGGGCAAAAAAAAAGTTTATCATCGCTGTAACAAAGGCCTAACTGCTGGGAACGGCGCCGAATCGACATTTCGCGGTCTTCTGTCACACTAGCTGATACGGCCGCAATATTTTCTTCACTACGCACAGTACGTAAACGTGTTGGTGGTTTAATGTCCAACAAAGTAAATTTGGTGCGAAATTTGGTCACAATCTTCCGAATAGACTGCTCAGAAGGTCGAGAATGCCGACCATAAAATGGAAGCAGCGCGCGATGAACATTTCGAACCGAGCACGAATTTTGATAGTAAAATTCAATAATTTGCAAGCGTTGTTCATTTGTAAGACGATCCATGGTTAAATTGCAAACCAAACTGAAGCTGTTTGACAGTGACACAAGGTACTAAACACACGTCAGCTGTCAAAACCAGTGTTGCCAAAACCAAACCAGCTAAAAAATCACCCGTTAATTCTAATACAATGGTTATATTATTTGCTATATAATTTTATATAAACCAAAATTCAGACACATATTCTTATAAATTAACTTATATAATGTAAAAGAAGCAGACGTCACTAAATTACAGCCTGAGATAGCGGGCCCCACCAACTAACTACTTTAACCACGGCTTCCACTGTCACTTCTGGAACCTAAAAAGAGAATCACCAAGTACTCTTGATTGGTACTATATTTCAACTATGGCGAGCTCCCTTTTCTCCTGTTTAACTTTTTTTATTGAACAGAAATATATACAATTGGTTGCAGCCGGCAGCGATGGGACTTTTTTGAAAATATGTCCCAAGTAGATTTGAAAAAAAAAAACGCAGTAGATTCTTATATTTTCAAAATATAAATAAGAAATAACATAAATAATTTAAAATAATAAAAGAAATATTCATTTCTCTTTAAAAAACATAACAAAACAAAAATTCATACATTTATATTCATAACATTTTTTCAAAAGCTAGATTTTCATTGTCAACAACATCTGCATAAGTTAGCTGTTACTTGTCACTTTTACATGCCTTCAAAACATAGCCCATAGCCGAAAACCGTATTAAATTAGTGGCGTTCAGGTTTGTGTTGGATAAGATGGATTGACTGCAATCAATGAAATATTTTGTGGATTACATTTATATATTGAATGATTTTTCTTTTGTAAAACCAAAAGTGCAGTAGATTCTATTTAAAGGCAGTTGATTTATGTTTCGAAAAAAAGTGCAGTAGATCTACTGCACAGTAAAATCACAACCCTGATAATTGGGGACTAACTTTATACATTGTATTTTTTTTTTTATTAAAATTATTTTGAAAATTCTCATTGGTTGGGTTATAATATATACATAAAAGATGATTATTCCTCTCGGGTTGTTCAAATCCGGTTGTCTTTGTGGTGTTGGGTAGGGGATGCTTCTAGCCACGATGGTAGGTTGATGCCGCGTTCTCGTCGGATTGCCTCGTCGTCGATGATTGAAATAATTCCTTCGTCCAGTATCGCTGTCACATCTAAGTATCTCGGCTCGGAATGTCTCTTCGCTTATAATAGTCCTCGCAACTGGGTTTGGATGGCTGCACAGGTTACTTGTCAGTTTTTTTGCAGCAATTGTCGTTGAGCCTTTGGTTGCTTAAGTGCTTCTGTCGTTGTCGGTCAAAAATGAGTCCTGTCTAGATCTACAGAATTTTCCCCTCAAACGCTCCAAGCTTTAAACCATACTCCGAAACAGTATGTCTTTTGACTGAGTCTATTCCTTTTCCACATTAGGGGGTAGATGAGATGGAAAGCGTAATTCCTCTTTTTGAGGGCGGCAATTGCATGTGTTGCTTGAAGTTTGCGCATTATTTGATGCAAGTTTGCAATAGTAAACACTTTACACTAAAACTGCTACTGACGTTAGTGATGATGCATATCTCTGCAACGATGTGTTTCGACGTCCTACGGGTCTTCTGAAACAAAGCGTATTCAGAATTGGCTCAGTTTGTTTTTGATACCCCATCTTTCATAGTATTCCCAAAGACGTCTCACGTGCGTCGTCTTCTACTCTTTGGGCTGCAATGATCGAGAATAATGTTAATGATTCATCAGCATAGGGCAAATACATTGCGGTGTTGGGTTGAGGTTGTTTGGAAGTGTATATGTTGTAGAGATATGGTCCAACTTTGATCCTTGAGCAACTCTCACTCTAATAATTTTGGTTGTTGAATGGTTGTTTTCAATCTGGATGAAAAAGAACCAGGAATTGAGAAAACTGAGAATAAATTTAATAATTGAAGCTGAAAAATTAACAAGTTACTTTGTATATTAGTCCCCTTATCCAAATGCTGATAAATGCTTCCTCTATTCGGAAGAAGCATCCAACAGCAACCTGGTGGTTGTTGAGAATGCTGGCTCTCGCTTTTCTCCTGTTAACGATCAGCTATTTTAATATATACAATTTGGTAACTTAAAATCTATAAAGATACAAAATGAAAGCTTTTTATAATTTTGTTGAGATTTTGTGGGGCCTAACCTTATAACTACATTGACTTATGATTAAAAAATACATTACATTATTATCTATTACAAAATAATATCCTCGGGGAGTTCCGTCCCTGTTGTCAGTGATTTTAGTTAAGACCAAGTATGAATATAAAGAAATATAACAGAAAAAATAATATTCGTATTTTTGTGTACTTCACTAGAGATGATTGAAGTAGTATGGTCAGGTGTGTCAGCAATGATCATTACAGTTTATCAATTTCAATAGAAGAATTATTTCGTACAAAATTATTACAAAAATCTGACCAACCATTTGGCTTTTACAGTTTAGATTTATGTTTTCATGTCGAACTAAGAGTTCTCAAGAAAATTTCTGAGTGTGAATAAAAAAAATGAGGACAAAAAACTACACATTTAGATGAGCTTAGAATATATGTATATGTATCACTCTGCATCAAAGTTCAGATTGGTGAGAATTTTTTCGAAGTTTGGCGTTTTTTTTTTTTTTTTTTGTATAATTCTCGAGGGTTATCATAAGATTTTTTTTTTTTAATGGTGGTGTGTAAAAATTTATTTTGATAAATTTTTTTGATACATGCATGAAATGTGAATCACAGAATACGATAATGAGTGAAGGAATTTGCCAAATTTACAGAAAATTACATAATTTTCACAATTACTCAATTTTTTACATACAAAATATTTTGCAACATAAAAAAAACATTTCTTTATAGGAAATGGCAATCTATTCCTATGACATTGTAAGCACGTTGCAAGCCCTTGGAATGATGAAATATTGGAAGGGAAAACACATAGTATTGAAAAAACAGGTACATACATAAATCAAATCAAACTTTCTTATAATAAAAATATACTCAAACTAATGGTTTTTTTTTTTTTTTTTTTTTATTTTAAAGGATGTTTTGGATGAGTTTGAAGAGCGATTAAAACGCAGAGGGAACTTTCCAAAAATTGATGACAATTGTTTAAGATGGAGTCCATTTGTCCCGCCACAATCAAATAATTCACCGTAATTTATTGTATACTTTAATTTAACGTTTTAGTGTAAATGTGTTTTTACTTGGTATTTGGAATAAAACAAAAAATCGTACCTTCATATGTATATATAAAATAAGATGTGACTTGGAAAATTGAACAAAAATTCTTGTCTTTCTTGACGAGACAAGTAGCAAAATGGAACTTAGTCCAAACTCAAGAGTTACAATTTTTTAAGTTTTTTGTTGTCAAAGAGTAAACCTCTTTGGGATTACTTGTTAATTTTGACAAAAGTGCATGAGATATTTACATGTAAAAGGATCGTAAATTTCACTACTGATGACAGGAAAATTTCGAGTATAAAGTAACACCCGACCTAGTATAGCGAAACCTCCCCTTCATTTATACAATTATTTAGAACTTTTGAGTAAAAATGTCTTCATATTGTGTAATTCTAACTTAACTTTGTTATAGCAAAAAATTTCATTTTATAAATAAAAATTTAAATTTTCGTTCGCTTAATATCTTAAATCCCCGAAAGTTTTCCACTGATTTCTTTGAACCGCAACCTTGCATTCGAATACGCAAGCGCCATCTGTTGGACGTTAAAGCAACACGCGCCTGGACAATCTCAGTTACATGAACAGGATACCTTAGAAACATTCTAATTTTTTCTGTTAAAAGACGTAAAAATGTATACCTAACGTAAAAAATAAAAATTAGCATTCGATTTTAAAAATTCTTTTTATATTTGAAAGGATTTTAAGGGATAAAATATAAACAGTTAACATTGCTCAAAATTCTGTTGTCGGACTACCAAATTTATTTATTTTTTTTACACCATCAAAGAACAAAAAAAGTCGTTTTAAAAAAGGGATAAAAGATAATTGTGATTGCCTGGTGTACGTGCCGCATTAGAAATTAATTTTAGCTATTTACCTGGGGCCGAATTACGGCATCCGTGACTGGACGACACGTGAGGGAAATTTTATACAAAATATCGATGATATTCGATATTTCGTATGAAATTTCCCTCACGTGTCGTTCAGTCACTGATGCCGTAATTTGGCCCCTGGTCTTCCATAAAAAAAATGTAATCAAAATCGGTCGTACAAAAGACTGATATACCGTACAAAACTTTGTTTTGACCAAAACTTCTGCTACTTACCAAAACTAAAGCACGAAATAACCTCACATTGAAAAAAAAAATAAAAAAAAATGATTCGTAATAAAAATTATATTTATAACCAATTAAAAGAAAAAAAAATTGATTTTAAAAGAGTGAATGAGTAACATTTATTGGTAATAAATTTGGTATAAGCCATATGGTATTTTCCCCTATAATATTTCGGTTTCGTGCTCGTCCTAAAGTCCAAAAGATGCATGGTGATAGAAGATCCCGAAAAACCACCAGTCGCTATTAAAAAGTACCGATTCATAACATCGAACAATGTTCAAAAGGAAAAAGACCTTCATATCTCAAGCAGGGCGATCATAAAGACGTGCAGTGGATAGAGGATTGAATCTTATCGAGCTATTAAAGAAGCTATTTATCTCCCCAAAAATCGACTTGTAGAGTGGAATTTGCCAAAGCACACAATAATTCTGGACTGTGTCAAAATGGAAAACGGTTCTCGTTTCTGATGAAACAAAATTCAAATCAAAGGGATCTAAGGTACGGAGTTCGAACGTCCAAATTCTCGATTCACCAAGAGCACAGTTAAGCAAGGTTGATGCAATATTATTGTTTGAGGATGTTTTTCTAGTCAAGTAGTCGGGACAATTCATATGATTGTAAGTATTTAGACTCCATATTACACCAAGAATAAATTTCCTGGACCAACTTTTTCATGCAGTATAATTAACAACCTCATTGCTTCTATGCCTTGTCGTTGTTTTAAAAATAATTGTAGATTAAAGAAAGATTAATAAATGTGAATTTAAGACTCCAATGCTTTGATAAGAAAAAAATTAAAATTTTAAAATTTTTCAATGTTTATTAGTTTTTCCACTGTGAAGTCAATTCGGCCTCATAAGCAGACCTTGTAACTCACAAATTCAAATTTTTTCAGGAGACAAAAATGTCTGCCAGACAACAGAGTAGTAGTGGAGTTGCGTGCTATGCAAAATTTAAGTTTATTAAGAGTTTTAGGAAGGTTACGCTAACGAATTTTCTATAAAATAGCATTCAAAACTCATTTTCGCTAAAAGGTGGAGTTCCGAGGTCTGCTTATGAGGCCGACCTATAACCCCATATAGGTATACTGTTTTTAGAACCGTGAGTGCAGTTCGGAAGGGAGAAACGTGAGTTTTCCCCGAGGGTTATATAGTAAAGAAATGAGTAATTTACCTATCTTCTTTTTGATATTTTTAGATAATAAAGTTTAAGTTTAAATTCCTATACATAATATTTAAAAACAGGCAGACTAAACTGCGTCTTGGGTGTGTATCGTGGTTATATCATAAAATATCGATTTTGATTTTGCACCGAATTCTATAGAATCTACATACCTACATATTATTTTAAAAACGTTTTGTACTCAATAACATGTTCAAAATGAGCTGTAAAATTTGTCAGAATTGTATTGTATATTCATATATCAAATTCATGCATATGAGAATATGATAATTTCTATGAAAATATTGGCACACATACTTAGTACAATAATTTTGGGCATGACTAATAGATATTACTTAACCAGCATTATCAACGATTTATATTTTGAAATTAAACAAAAACATGAGTAAACCAAAAATGAATGGTCATTCAAGGTTGTGTATAGGTACAATATAAACAGCGAATAGTTTATTCCAGAAACAAATTGGACTAAGTATGAATTATGAAAGTTATAAATTGCTTTAGAAATGAAAAGGAATTAACAGGTGTTAGTAGTATTGGAAATGCCTATTTCAATTTCAACAAAATTGAAATAAAGCTTTTAGAACGCAATACGCATATGTAGGGAGTGTAAGTGCTTTAGAATTTTTACAGTGTCCACATCAAAACAGCCATGCAAATTAAATTGTTGTCTCCTCGCCGAAAATCCATTATCAGCGTGAATATGGCGAAATAGTGTGTGCGTCTGAACTTCAATAGTTAACATTAATTTGTGTGTCACTTTCAACATAAATATTAATACCGAATAAGGCGTTCAATGCAAATTTTATCTGATAATGAACCAGCTCAAAAACCAGTCAAATTTGTGACCACATAACATGTATGTATAATGTATATGCCGTACCTAGAAAGATTAATGAATCACCAAGTTCAGATGTTTTTGATTTTGAAAAATTTTAAGTTGAAAATCTTGTATTTTTATTTTGTTATTGGGTGTGAGAAATTCAGGGCTTTTGATTACCATGTAATGATTCAACGCGAATGACACATAAATAAGAATGAATTCAAGAAGAAATTTTATAGAATCACAATGTATTTGTTAGTCAGCGAAAAAGTGCAATTTACCATTTCTATGATGAATTGACGTTTAGAAATTTAGCGATAAAATAACGAATGAAATGAAAATAAAAGCTCCTGCTTGGGTTAAGGTTCTATCACTTACCGCAATATTATTCACTTTATTATTCCAATTTTTGGTCGATTTTACTTAAATATTTAAGTCGTCTCTAAATTTTGTTATTGGTAGGGCCCAATGTAAATACATTCGGATTTAAATTTTAAAGTAATTAATAATTTGGTGGTCAGGGATGTATGTACATTATCAGGCTAATTAATAAATGTGGAATAGTGACGTGTACTAAGTTAAACCACCACAGATGGTTTAGCGAAGGAATAAGAACCAGATGTGTCAAATTTATTCTGATTTAAAAAAGAAATAAGTGAAGATTGCTTACTTAATATTGAGGGGAGAGAACGATAACTTTGGCGCCTAAAATTGATAATGGATTTTTATAGATTTATAGAGGTGTCAAAAACAAGCATTTTTACTATGGAAGGGGGGTTTATCTCGCCCCGTTTAGAAGATGGCACACTTAGAAAAAATGAAAATTTTTAAAAAACAACGGCAACACTTACAATGAAGTACTATACCGGTTTTGAACGCCAGAAATCTACTCTTTAATTCTACATTTAAATTAAATTATTTATGTCAATAGTTTTTGAAAAATTCGCATGCAAACTAAAAATGTTGATAAACAAAAATGAGAAAAAAAGTTTAGACCCATCAAAATTGTGCAATGCGAAGTGCTAAGTTGGCTTTTTGTGGTCAATATCAATATCAATTCTGAATCAAATACAAAAAACAGAATGGTTTTACGTCTTCTAGTTCTTGAGAAAATTGAAAACTACTTTTTTATGAGATTCGAAATCTGCCCCTTCCTCCTAAATGGGGCGAGATGGCCCCCCTTTCCATAATAAAAAATGCTTGTTTTTGACCCCTCCACAAAAAACCGTTATCAATTTTTGGCGCCAAAGTTATCGTACTCGTGCCAATTTTTAATAAAAATAATAATAGCTGCTTTTTATTATCCACATGATCTGATCTGGATGCGGGGCTAAGCCCGCAAGGGATTTATTATTTTTGCACATGTAAATTTTTTAAGACCGACGTCGTTTTTTTCATCTAATTCCTCCCGGGCTTGCAAAAAAAAACACGCCTAGTAAAAAAGTACTAGATTTTGGATCATGAAATAGATCCAGAAAAAAGCAGGATTGCACGTTGTTTTTGTATTTACGTGTAAAAATTTAATCCTGATAAGATCATGTGAATAGTAAAATGCAGCTAATGTCTGCTAGATTTATCGAGTTTTTAAACCTTTTCCAATTATTGGACAATCAACCATCAGCCACCAGGAAAAGAAAGATATACAACAATAGATATGATCTAATAGAAGTGCAAAGTGAGGATCATTTCAGGATGAAATATAGTTTTTCCAAGGAAAATATGAGGAAACTCATTGCGGTTCTTGACCTAAATGGGGACCCAAGAGGTGGACATATTCCTGTCGGTTTGCATGTTATGGATTCCATCAGATACATTCCATTTAAATAAATAAAACCAAAACAGAAACAAACAATTGAAAAATGATAATAATTTTGACAGAAATATATTAACAAGAGAATTCTAAGGTGTGTTTGGTAACGTGAGCTTTATTTTTTTAACAAATTATCACAATTTGCTGTCAAGGCCCATACGAAAAAAACCCAAGTTTCGAAACTTGGTGAAAATTTCAAGTTAGTAGTTAGTTAGTAGTAGATTTGCTTAAGGGATTTTTGGTAAACGTCACTTTACTATTCCACGTTCTTTTTAGTTCTATTCATGAAAATTTTTAACCCATGGCTTAACTCTTATTCCCTGGTTTTCAGGTTTTTATTTATTTTCAATTAAATGAGTGAAATAATGGCAGATAATTTGACAATAATTATGTTGTGCAAGTTCCGACTAAGGGCCAGTTTGTTCACAGTGGGTGAAATCTGAACGAAGACTTTCAAAGGTTCTAACTAAATGGCACTCATCAACCAAAAACGGCTGATTAGCAATTTCCATGAATAACAACTCAAATTATGAATTCCTTGATAAGAATGTTGGTTTCCATGCACATTCGATGATTTACCAGTTCAAATAATTCTTGATTAAAGATGATCAGCTGTGAACAAATTGGTGCTATCAATTCAAAATTATAATGTTAATTAGCTGTCTCACGAATTTAGTTTAAAAGAAAACAAACTCAACAGCAGAGATCTTGTTCAATGTAGTAGATTTGGTATGATCATTCCATATTTAAGTCATTTTTAAAGCTCGTTCTAAGAAATTAAAACTTATCGTTTTTTTGGAAATGACATTCATGGATAACGATAAATGTGGTATATTTTGCCATAATAACACCAGAGTGCATTTAAAGTCTTGGAATTCATGCGGTTAATTGTAAGCTAAATTGGATTATGTTCTGGAAGTAAAAAAATATAACAGGAAGTGTTGGTACCAAAACCGATAAGCTGATGAGATATCTAAGATATTAATTAAAATAAGAACTGGCCATAACAAAACACAATTGGAACATCAGAATTTGTAGTCTTTTTGAAATCTTTTAATACCAATTGTATGGAATGATCAAAAAGATAATATCTAATGCAGGAAAGCAGAGTTTCATCAAAACAAATAAACGTATTATAAGAGGTTTTTGTGCGATAACACCTTTGCAGTTAGGCTGCCAAGCTTTCACATCATCATATTAATATTGAAGGTTTTGAATGAAACAACAACACTTGGTTGAGCTACCACCAAATTTTTATAAGCTGAAGTTATAGCTATTTCACGACTGACACGCCAATCATCAGACTCCTTTTTTGTGGCGCTTGGTGTCTATTTGTTTTATTTTATTTAAATTTTCATACCTACTGGCTACTGACTACTTCTACTTTTCCCAAAAATTCAACAGTTAAAAATTTATCAGCTGAGCTTAAAGCCGTTGAAGGTTTTACTGCTTTTGAATTCCTTATCTGCCTATATGAATGCATGTAGGTATATATCTTTAAAAAAAAAAATTTAACAAAGTTCCTACTTACATAAATATCTACTTTAAAATCCCATTCACATCCAATATATTAAGAGATCAGACAAAATCCATCAAAACCATAACGGACACTAAATCTAATGTTTAATGTTTCTATTTATTATTTAAGCTGCATCCGATAATGAACTTTACAGAAACCAAAAAAAACCAACAACAACAAAAAATAAATAATTTGTGGTAAACCTTTCCAATTAGAACTGCACACCAACCAACCTGAAGAATTCTCTCTCTGTCTGAAATCATTTTACCGCATCAGACTGTGAAAATCGCGTGATAAATGAAAATTGTTTCGGACAACGACGACGTGCAACCAAAAACAAAAAGATGCAGCCTTAAAAGCAGTATTAATCATTTACAATTAAAGCAATAGAATATAAGTTTTTGTGTTTATCGTCTTAAAGAACAGGTATTATTACGTGTATACCTAGATATTGCTGAATTTTTGAATTCTATAACAAGGAGGATTATAACAAAAATGATATAAATCAGTAGGTATATAAATTAGTGTTTTAAAAAGATAGCATATAGGTACCTATGTAACGTTCCAAAAGTTTGAGTGAAATAAGTACTATATGATTTCTTCTTAGACTGATATCAAACTGAATCTGAACGCATGCAAAAGTAATCAATGATACCTAATAAGTCCGATTTAGATTGAAAATTATTCATTCTTCTTCAATATCTTAACGCTTACGTAAGCACAATAGGTACCTATACCTACCTATAGTTTACAGAAGAGAGAAACGAAGTTTGCAGTTATATTATAAAAAAAAAGTATAAATCTCTGTGTGAATCATTTTGTGGTTTTGCAGAAAACACGTCCTTCTCAAAAACTAATGAACCCGAATACAAAGGAAGTGGGTATGATTCATTTGTATATACGAGTATAAATATGGTGTGATGTCTTCTTTGTTACTTCAAGAAACTTGAAAGAACGTGTGGTATTGACCTTTTTTTGTAAATTCGTTGCATTGTTCACTAACCAATCAGTTTTACGAGCTCCAACATACCATTTAGATATTTGACTTTATATCTAGTAGGTATCTAGTCGGTTTCGGTGATGTGGTGTGCCTAACCTCCCTAATCCGTTTGGTTTACAAGACGTCTATAATTATTATTTGATCTTTTGAAAGGTGAATGCCACCGCCCCACCTTGTATTACAGCAGCTTTACTCCAATAATGCAGCACTTGGCCCAGGTCCATCTTCTCCAACAAAAGTGAACAATGGTCTATCGAATATACCACAACTAGGAAGGGTGTGGGACCGACGAAGTTCATGCATAGGTATAGGTAGTACCAGTACTTATAGTAGTTTGCCATCTTCCAACAACGTCAAGTGAAAACGTCTGCCTAAAAAGCTCAATCCTCCATTGTAAGGAAAAATTTTCTCTCGCTCTCTTTCTCTCTGTTGTCTTATTATCTTATCCATCAGCTCCATTCAAACATACGATATACCTAGGTACTATGGTTATGATGGTGGCGGCTTCAATTTTGCACACAACCAGCCAAAGCCAGATCCACATCCATCTATCTATCCATCTTACCGCCATCCGTTTATCCTCGGCAAAAATTAGACGACAACGGTGGCTGCCGCAGTCAAAGAACAATTGTAGGTACTACACACGTGTCCCTGTACAGTGTACACCGATACAAACGCATATATGTAGATGCATCATCTATGTATGTATGCGTATGTAGAGAAGGTTATATGAGGACGATATGAATACGATGGATGATGATGATGAAACAGGCAGGCATATTGAGAATATTGTAAAGAAGAATCTGACTAAAAAAAAGCTCACGGTCCTGGTTTGAGTTGTATGCAATTTGCGTCTGGTGAAGGTTGTCTGGCTACCTTAAAACGAAATGACAAAAAATATAAAAACAAAACAGCCATGTAAAAGATACATAAAGCCCACATCACAGCACTCGCCTCGCACGAAATTCGGCAGGAGAATGAACACATAAACCATCTCTAGACTGATGATGTTTACCATCATCATGATGAAAATCGATGGGTGTAATGTGGTGTTGTATATTCATATACACAAGAAGAACATACACTAGGTAGGTACATATAAGAAAACCAAAAACCAACACAATCTTCTGCTCTCCCCTTCCAATGTGTAAAATGTTTTTTTTTGGGAAACAGAAACAGACAAAACATACATCCCCATTGGTATTAAACACACAGAACAAAAATGACTAAGAGGTTTTTATTCGGATATCGTTAGCTATTCGAGGTCTTCAAGTAGCGCTCTGCCGATTCTTAACTCCATTCGCAATCGGATTTTGGAAGCGTGTGTTCTCTTGTGCCATACTATATGGCATCCAAAAACCACCAAGATAAGTCACCACTATCATAAGACCCCTAGTTGGGTTTTTTTTTTTAATAAGAAGAAGTGAATAAAATTTTAAATCATCATTCGGGATCGAGAAACGGTATTTAAATATTTTCGGAATTCGAATTTTTCTACTCGAATAGTGTAATGTAACCACCGGTACGGTATCACTGGTTTCAAGCTGAAAAATAGTGAAAAGCTTTCGACATGGGTGAACCCTGTCACTGCTGATTGCCGGCTCATTATTATTTTGTTTGTATCTTTATCAACACACACTAAGGTATACGCTTATGTACTTCTATGACACTCTCATGCGGGGAACGCAATTTTTTCGAATGTGTTATCCCAAAGTTTTGCTGCGAATACCATATAATATACTCACAACTCAACTCAAGGCAAGGCAGAGGCATGCAAACACTGTCGTCGTCGTTGTCGTTGTCTTTCGTCTGCATTGAGGATAGAATGGCTATATTCGCCGAATGGCTAGGACCGATATTCATTTTGGGAAAGTTTCTATTGTCTTGGTTAACGCTGGCCAGCTAGAGACAGTACTGATCAGCACACCAACAACTGGGTGGTTATACTAGAAGAAAATAGAAACATCGTATTTGTATAGTTTTTTTCTATTAGTCTTCTTTAAAAATAAACATTTTTTTGCATTGTTGCCGTGGTTTTAGTTTATAGACATACCCGCCGCAGCCGCGCTGTTGTCGTCGAAGTCCAATTCCAAGTCGAAATCGTTGTCGTAGTCGTTGTTCACGTCGCTGGTCGCCGCTTTTGATTCTCAAAATTCTCACTACTGTCGTCATCTTGGTAGACGTGTACGTTCCATCGTCGCTTCCAACTCTCACCCATTCCAAATCCTCTAACCAGCAGCGCCAGAGCTGCCACCGCCGCCCCTGTGCATGTATGTATGTATGTAAAGGCGACAGTACATATATCATGTTGCCGACAGACGGACGGAGGAAAGCTTTTTTTTATGCACACACAAAAGAAAGACACTCGAAGTGAACTCCTTGACGGTGTGCATACTCATTTGAACGGCGACAGCCGGTCGAATTGGTTTGGATAGAAGTTCTGTGCTGTGCCTATACTAAACTTTAACTGATATAATCCCCAGTGTTTTTTTTTCTGACTTGTGTGTAATAAATAATTCATTTATATTTACTCAAAGTAAATATCTAAATAATTTCAACAAATTTAAAAATAATAAACCGAGTTAATTTAAATAAAAAAAAAAAACAGAAAACTTAAAAAGTGATGAAAGACACTCGTGCGTATGTGTAACATGTGAAAAGTAATTTTTTGTGAAATTTGCAACAAAAAAAAAAAAGTAAAGAAACTTTTTAGACTTAAAAAATTGAACTCGTTGGTTATAGTATTTATTTTTAGCCTTTTTTATTTTATACATCTACTATATAAATTTTTTTTTCTATTTTTTTCATTCTTCGTGGTATATATGACGTAAATGTTGAGGTATGTGAAAGTTATTTCCGGTACACAGATATAATATAGCTTCTTCGCAGCACAATTATTATTGTTGGGATATAATTTTTCATTCGAAAATTCGAACATTCGAGATGAGCTCTGAACAGCTGTGGCCTGTTGTGTGCTATAGAAATATTTTCCAAATAATATTCCCTAAGGTCATTTTAAAATGAGTAAATTAAAAAAAATCGTGCGTATGAAAATTTTCTTCAACTAGTAGAAAAATAAATAAAAAGCTTTTAGTTTGTCATCTATCTTCATCATAGTTTTGCCTGCTCTATAGTAGACGTCGGCAAAACGTATACAGCTGTTTTGTAAATGAACTCTCATCATCTATGGGATGGAAGAAGTAGACGACCCCGGTCACATGGAATAAGGCACACAAAATTCGCATTACAAGAAAGTAAATGCTGGTGCTTTAGTCATACGGTGATTTGCAGCTTTTTATTTTTAGAGCTTTTTTCATAGATAGGCGAATTCGAATACCTACTACATTGCAAAATTACAAGTTTGTTTCGTGGCCGCAAATTTGGCTCTCTTCTGTCTGTCTGTATTTCTTTACTCTACTCCACCTTGGCTCTTTTAAACATTGAAGAAAGCCGGTAACCGGTAAGTTAGATTAGATTGTTCGTTGGTTGTGTTCAGTGGTGCTCACGGCTCATCGCAATTTAATTGCCCACTTGCCTAGTCTGCAGGCTATAATATAATTGAATTACCAGACCGTATCATATTGAATTCTTTTTCATCACGAATTTATTCGGAGGAGCTTCTTTAGATTCCAAAAAAAAAGTTCTTTTATTCGTTTTTCTCTTGCCATATAGGAATCACACTCAAAACGTTTATTCTATCGTGCAAGTGAATGTATGTGTGTGTGTGTGTGTGTGGTAGTTTATGGTGTGGATCTGCCCCACCCAAAGGTATTTTCGCGAAAATTATTCATTTGTCATTGTTCATTTGCTGCTGCTGCTCTGCTACACAAACACCATTTAAAAATCTGGAGACGACGACCCGACGGCCGGTGGTGGCGGCAACTGCTGGCGGCTGTCGGAATGGCGAAAAGCTTATAAGTGAAGCTTTTTTGCATGAGTAATTAGCAAGTTGTGTGCGCTGTGTCAATGTAGTTGGGCACGTGTTTTATGAATGTATTTCATACCGATCGCTAGTTTATGTGTGCGGCGCAGCGATCATTTTATGTCTTTTATTTTACTGCTGCCAAAGCCCCACTTGGCAACAACGTGGTTCTGTGCACGACCGACACAACCATGGTTTTGGAATTCTCTTTTCCATCCTCTACGTACATAGTGCTTTTTTTTCTTTATTCAAAAGAACAAGAAAAAAAACCAACAAATCTCAATGTTTGCTCATCCAATTCTTAAATATTTTAGCAGGGTAGCAAAATTAGACATGTGTGGACCTGAAAAGTTCTACTTATGTTTTTTTTATATAAATTCCTTCGACGATAATTTTTTTTTTAATTTATTTTTTGTCATCGTCATCATCAGCTGACATAATGCTAGAGTCTAGAGAGTAGGTATGTTGGTATGAGAAAGTAAACAGTGCGGTTTTTCCTGCTGGCTGGTCTCTTGATCAAGAAGATCTATTTTTAAAGAAGTTCTTTTTCTATACCTAAACCTATCTACGTGATGTTCTGCGAATACGAGTTCCCAGGTCGTTTTCGTGTTGAATCCTGTACATTTTTTTTATCTGCAACAGGTTTTTTTTTGCATTTTTTTTTATTAATCGAGTAGATGATAGCGGTGGACAATTGGATGGATGGTTCGGGAAAGAAATTGGATGAAAAGTTCTTTTCTGAAATGACATCATCGATAATTTATGACAAATGCTACAATAATCCATTGATTCTGTAGAATTGTAATAAAAAAAAAACTGCTCTCCTCTTCTGATGGATGGATGATGTAGTGAGTGTTTGTGTTATCTTGTGACGGTTGTTTTGTTTGTGTTGGCAGAATATCATATACTTGGCTGTCCCAATACTTCTTCCAACACCCGCTTCTTCGCTTCTTTATCACCATTCCATGGTTTTTATTTTTGCCAAATTCAACGCACTCTATGCACATATACGGTCATGCGACGACAAGTATTGCTGCGAAATCGGCATACGTGTGGGTACAAAGTCAATATAACGAACGTCGAGGTTTCTTTTTTTAAATCTTTTTTGCATTTTTTGTTTTTTTTTTTTTTTATTAATTTCTATTTGTATTTCATTTTATTTCAACACAGACACACAACGCGAATATGATTTGGTTTTACTTATTTTTTTTTTATTTTTGACGCATGTAATAATGGGTTTTGGTTTTGTTCCATGGAAAAAAAAAGCTCTTTGAAAGGTAGTTACCATGGCATGAGTTAGAGTTAAGGTGTAGTTGTGTAAAGTTGTCGTGATCGTTAAGATCGTTCACCTTAAATATTCATGTAGGGCTACCACAAGGTCGTTTCCTTTTTCACGAACAAGAATAAACGATAAAGAGGAAAAACGAGTGTTAAGTCTTTTCCCTTTCTCCTTGGTAATCTGGTTTTTTTGGTATTTTTTAGATACATAATTCTTAACAACTGTTAATTTTTTTTTGTATAAATTAAATATTTTTAGGATGCGGCAAAATAATTGTATTATAAAAATCCTAATACTTTGCGCGCTAATCAGAGACCGGGGCTGAGATAGCATTTAATATTTAAAAGCAGTCAGGTACCTGAAGTAGCGCGCGGAGTGCTAGATTAAAATCATCACATAATTTTTATGAATAATTATTAAAACAAATAATTCTTCCTTCTCCCAGAGACGTTCCTAAATCATCCTTTTCTTTGAAAAAAAAAAAAAAACTATCCCATGTCTATTGTACTTCATCAGGTGCTCTGGTGAATACGAAACCCGGCACATGTTGAAGTACATTCAATATGCGGATTATTTTCTTCAATTTTTTATTTAATTGCTTAATTTTTGTGTTATTTTATTCATTTAAATTAAATTTTTTTTTTTTTTTTAATATTTAAAAAAAATAATTTTTCTTATGTGAATTAGGTGGATATGCAGCATTAAGCCAAAGCTTACGAATGTTGGATGGAAAAGAGAGCAGCTGTTTTTTTACTTAATTTGTAAGAAAATTTTTATAAGAAAAATAAAATGTTAAGTGATTAAGAAATGTATTTATAATAATTCATATAGTTCCATAGTTGTGTTGTTGTTTAAATCTACTTTCACCTATATAGACCATTTGTCGTTACAAATACTTGGTTATTATGATTGCTTTATAAACACCCGATAATGTACCTATTTATTTTATTAAATAATATTAAATAAACATCTGATTTTGTTTTATTGATCATGATTTTGGTTTACCTTATTTTTATTTGCCAAAATTAATACAAAATAAAAAGGTTTATATCTTCAGAAAAAGAGCTGGCAAAAAGAGTCGATTCTTCGTTTTTATTCCCAGATTTTAGTGGAATTCCGAGAGTTTAATAAAAATAATTCGTTTTTTTGCATTGCATCCCTATTATGATTTTAAAATAAGAATCAATATCAATAAATCGGTCTTTAAATTCCTATAAGATTTTGGCGTTTCATCGCGATAAATCTTACTTGGGATTATCGGTTGACTACTTCTTATTTTATTCAATTCATCAACAAAAAACAGTGTGTTACACTATACACATTTCTTAATATTATTGTTTTAAAAAACGATTTTCAACACTATCAATAAAGGAAGTTTCCTAATGAAATGACAATGTGTACAGCTGTACGGCCTCGTGTAGTATCACACTAGCTGATTTTAAATTTCATTTTGATAACCATAATTTCAAGTTTACTGATAGAACTATTCACAAAAGATCTTAAATCCGCATAAAATATAAATTAATCATAATTATTGTACGATCGAAAATTTGATCGAATTTTATGATAAACGTATTGATAATTGACAACCGTGATAGATGCAACTCTTTGTGTTAGATAAGGTGGATTTATATCTCATCCCAAGAGCAGTGTGCAGTAGTTATAGCAATGGTAATATGATAGATAGATATATATATACATAGATAGATAATTCTCGATACGTAAAACGCAAGTTAAAAAAAAAAACTTGAATTTGGGCTTACCACCAATAAAAATTTTACCAACCACTGGTTTAGCAAAAGGACAGTCTTATAGTTTTTGTTTTGTTACCCCATTTTTAAAAGAAGCGTCAAAAATGCAACCGGGCGTGGCCAATTTCTGACTACAACAACCTGAAAAATCTTGAAAATGATTAACAATAAGCTATCAGTAAGTCTTCACTTTTGCAAAAGCCGCGATGAGATCCAGAGAATCATCCAGTTTAAAAAAAAAATAAAAATATATACAGGGTGTCCCATAAACAATCGTCCAAACTGAAACTGGTGATAGGCCAAGTCATGACCACTCAGAACTTGTCCGAACCACATCATTACGGTTTTCGAGTAACGGCTGTTTTCTGGAAATTTCTAAAAACCCCGACCCAGTTTTTTGGTCACCCTGTCCATAATTGATTTTTGTTATTTTAATTTTTACACTCAAATATTAAAATATTTTAAATTTTCTGTACCATTTTGCTAAAAATTAATAAATATCATGAAGCTTCGGTCAAATCTATTTTTTTACTTCGATTTTCAAAAGAGCATCCTCAAAAAAAAATCGTGACTCAAAACTGGTTCTTACTTTTAAAAATTGGCCACATTCTTGAAATTTCTTAAAAGGTATAAAACTTGCCAATATTAGACTTAAATCAAAAGTTATAACCATTTGAACTCAATAAAACAGGGTCCTAAAATAAATAAAAATAAATCTTTTTTTTAAATAATAGCTTTTTTATTTATATCTCTTTTTTATTTTTACGGTTAGCTTAAATTTTTTCTTACTTAATTTACAAATGGTCCTCTCTTGCACTTGTACAAGCCCGACAACGTCTTAAAAACTGTCGTGTCTTGAGCATTCCAGAATTTCGATCCATTGTTTCGAAAGGACAACATGCATTTCTAAACAAAATTTTATGGACTGATGAATTTTGGGATAGAATGATGGATGCGTAAATATTCATAAATCATAACTTCACAGTTGACAATTAGAAATCCCGCATATTTTGAAACGTGACGGAAAATCGCAATACCAATTCAAAATCAACTTATGGACTGTTATTCTGAATGCTAAGTTTTAAGACTCTATGAACCATCAGCAACATCAACCATTATCAAAAACTTACTTGAATTTACTGGAAAAAAGACGTTTTTTTCTGTCGGACATTCCCCTCGTCGTTGACTAGTCAAGGATGCTTCCACACAATGGCTGCCCAGCACATAGTAGTAGTATTGTAAAATGCTTCTTAAACAATGTTTACCTTGAAAGTTGGATCGGACCTGGTGGACCAATTTTGGGGCCATCTTAGTCACCGGACTTAAATCCGTTAAAATTGGTTTTTGCTAGGGCTGCCTCGAGGGGAAAGTGTATGCAAAACCAATAAGTAGCATAATTGAACTCCAGCAAAGGAAACAAACGGTTGCTCAAGAGATACAAAATTCAAAACTCTTGAAAAGACAGTTTCTAAAAAGTTTTCGGTCTTGTAGTTACAAGTGCACGAGGGGGCCATTTTGGACAATTTTTATAAATTAAGTAAGAAAAAATTTAAGCTAACCGTAAAAATAAAACATACAAATTAATAAAACAGCTATAATTTAAAAAATGATTTATTTTTATTTATTTAAGAACCCTGTTTTATTGAGTTCAACAAATGGTTATAACTTTTGATTTAAGTCTAATATTGGCAAGTTTTATACCTTTTAAGAAACTTCAAAAATGTGGCCAATTTTTAAAAGTAAAAACCAGTTTTAAGTCACACGATTTTTTTTCAGGGTGCTCTTTTAAAAATCGAAGTAAAAAAGTAGATTTGATCAAAGCATCATGATATTTATTAAATTTTAGCAAAATGGTACAGAAAATTTAAAATATTTTAATGCACGAAATTGATTTCACTATAAAGCAATATTTAAGTGTAAAAATTAAAAAAAAAACAAACATCAATGTGACATGGTGACAAAAAAACTGGGTCGAAGTAGGGGTTCAAAAAAACAGCCGTTTCTCGAAAACCGTAATGATGCAGTACGGACAAGTTACTAGATTCTGAGTGGTCATGACCTGGCCTATCACCATTTTCAGTTTGGACCATTATATATGGGAAACCCTTCTTTTTTTTTTTTTTATATTCAAATATGTATATGTATGTATGTATATGCTCCCAAGCCTAGACTTCCCGAAAAAATATTTTTAAAAAATAAAAAATCGAAATCTACTTTAGACAGGGTGAACCGTAAACTGGTTTTCAAAGTACAAGGTTTTAAAAATTAAAAAAATTACAGAATAAAATCAAAAAAACCTTTAAGACCAAGCGGGGATATGGAAATTTGATGAACCTGGTAATACTAATACTTATTCTCAATTAACACGGTAAGTAAGTTATACCTACTAACTCCTGTTTAACTCGAAGATTAAGTTGAAGTTTATCTTTTTAAATTTGCGATAAGTTGTATTTGCTTACAATTTTTGTTTTTTTAATTAATACTAATGCGATTTTACAAATCTTAAACTATCGAATAACTGAAATTCATTATATACAGGGTGTAGTCCAGTCAATTAAGCACTTGACTCGGAAAAAATCGCCGGAAAGCTGGATTTCGATACATAGCCTCCTCATGGCGCGGCGTTCTTGAAAAAATTCTAAAGTCCTCATTGATATGAGCGCCGCTAACAATTTTACGGGGGGTTGAAGACCCCTCAAATGGTTTTTCAGGAATGTCTACCAAATGGTAAGTTGTACAGAAAAAATGTCAATGACTAATTTGTAGCTTAGAAAATTTCCTACAAAAAATATTAAGGGTATTCACGCAATGATGTCAGACACTGGATAAGTTTACCATTTGGTTAATGAACTGTCAAATTTTGTATGAGAAATGATTTATACAATTTGATTAAAATTCTCCAAGGATTTCGCCGGATAAAATTTACCGAATTTTGTTGGTAAACTTAACCAAACGTCATTGTGACTTTTAGAATTAGGCGTGTTCAGAAACATGATATATTAGGTATCTCAGAGAACTAAAAATAACTCTGCCCGTGTTCTGTAACTATCACATTGAGATTAGTTGGCGATACAAGTTATAAATAAAAACGTATTGGGCCAACATCTTAAAATCATGTTCATATAATGTACGAACAACAAAAAATATTGATGCTTTTATCACAAAATGCACAGTTTTATAACTAAGCCGCCCCAGTAGATAGAAAAGTAAAACCCTCACAGCCAAATTAATAAACGTGGAACAGCGAAGGGTTAGGTCTTATTCCGTGGACTAAGTGCAAAATGTTATGAATAAAATAAAATATCTAAAAATTGACGTGTACTAAGTTAAACCACCGGAAAAGGTGGTTTAGCGAAGGAATAAGAACCAGATATGTCAAACTTATTCTGAAATAAAAAAAAATACCTAAGTGAAGATTGCTAATTTAACTTTGAATAAAATTAATAATGTCGAGTTTTTAAACCATTCATTCTAATTATTGGACAATCAGCCATCAACCACCATAAAAAGAAAACTATACAAAAATACAGTTATATTATGATCTATAATGGGCTCAGAAACATTCCATTTAAATAAATAAAACCAAAACAGAAAACAGACAAAACACAACAATATTGACAGAAATATATTAACAAGAGAATTCTTAGGTGTTTTTGGTAACTTGAGCTTTTTTTTTACAAATTATCATAATTTTCTGTCAGAACACATACGAAAAATATCCAAGTTTGCGAAACTTGGGGAGAATTTCAAGTTACTGCAAGCATCTTATTTATTGTAGTAGATTATCAATAGTAGATGTCAATTTACTATTCCACGAACATTTCGGTTTTATTCATGGACATTTTTAACCCATAGCTTAACTCTTATTCCCTGCTTTAGTTAACTCGTGGAATAAAGGTGGAATAAGCGTTTTTTATTAATTTGGCTGTTAATTCTTCCAATTTGTTTATTTCTAAAACGGTTATTTTGATGAAAAAAAGTATGTTAATATTTTTTGTAGGAATTTTTTTAAGTTATAAATTAGTCATTGTCATTTTTTTTGTACAACTTACCATTTGGGAGTTATTCCTGAAAACTCATATTGGGGGGCCTTCAACCACCTAAAATTGTTAGATTTTTGACACTTTCTTGAGAAGACCATGGCTAGGTTATATCCCAAAATCCAGCTTTCCGGCGATTATTTCCTAATTGGACTATTTTTATGGCTTTATTGACTGGAC
Organism: Epistrophe grossulariae; assembly: GCA_929447395.1. NCBI lineage: Eukaryota > Metazoa > Arthropoda > Insecta > Diptera > Syrphidae > Epistrophe > Epistrophe grossulariae. Next base: position 3,100,388 of record OV839566.1, read on the forward strand.
TATTGGCACACGATTCACGAATCATGCTACATTAAGAAATTCAAATAGTTCTTTTTTTAATCAATGTACGTCGACTCTCCCTAAGTCGAATTTTTACGGGATACCAAGATTTGTTTGAGTTAGAGAGAGTTTTGGAATAATTCCAGTTAGAGAAAGAAATAGTTTTTGTTTTAGAAAGTTTATTTAATAAAAAAAAGGTTAATATATGTTTTTAATGCAACCAACAACACAACGAAAAGGACAACAATATTTTTTTCTGTTTTAGCGTTGCAACTTTTTAAAAACTGTATCTTTTTATGGAGGTATCAGGGATATTATGAATAGGAAGAAACACGAAGAGCTGACGATGATGGCACACACGATACAAATTCGTTCGTTCGAAGTCCGAAGGGGTAATGTTTTTTTATTTTGTTTTGTGCTAAACAAAATTCGACTTAAAGCCTAGTACGCTGCTGATGCGAAATGAAATTTTGCTGTGATCTCCAAACAGACAACGAAACGCTTCCGAAAACACAACGGAAAATATCCTTGGAGAGTTTCACTAATTCCAAAAACCAAATCAAACATAAACGCAAAAAATCAGAGAAACCCATGATGTAAGAAAATGATAAACAAAAAAAAACACAAATAAAACTCAAATGTCATTTTAACGCACACAATAAATAGTCTGTATAATAAATTCAGTGCGAAAAAGGAGCGGAGACTTCTCCAAATAATCTGCTACAATTATAAATTTCGCTCTTCGAACAGCGTACTGCAAAACTAAAAGCAGAACGAAATTTTCCGTTTATGATTTCTTCGTGTCATTTTTGTATGGAATTTTTCGTTTCGCATCAGCAGCGTACTAGGCTTAAGGGGTGAAAAAAGATGCCAATAATCGAGAGAATGTGTTCGAGTTAGAGAGAATTCGATATAGAAAGAGTTCGACTTAGAAAATGGTTTTTGTATGGAAAATTAAAGGGAATGATAAAATATGGCGATAAAATTCGAGTTAGAGAGACATTGGACTTAGACAGAGTACGACTTAGGAAGAGTCGATTGTATTTCAGGTATTTTTGTTTTATTATATAGAAAATTAATTTCTATTTTATATATCTAATTGTTTTTAAAGATGATAGACCGTAGATGACCTCCACTCCATTCACATATACGCCTGACCAGACAATTATTCATTGCGGCCTGAAGGGTTGAAATCGGGATCGCCTCAATTATCGTTTTAATCGACTGATTCAGTCAAATTCCTTGGTTTAGTTTTGTACACCTCTTGTTTGACATAACCCCGTAAACAAAAATCACGGTCCCCAGTGGTGACAGTTACTATTACACCACAGTACACATATTAAAGGTAATATCATTAGCGTTTTCATTTTTGTTCAGTTCTGCGCATCTGTCAAAATCGAGGTATTATGGTGGTAAAATGGTGGATTCAGTGCCCCTTTCCTTGTCTAATTTCAATATTTTGTTGTTGTTTCTAATGATGCGCGTTTAGTTCCTGTGGGCACTTGAACAGCCATTCTTAATATTTTGACATTTCCAACTTTGACAACCTGCGCAATATATTACCTTTAATATGTGTACTGTGCTATTACACCGGTTTCTTAAAAAAAAAACTCCCGCCTAAACTCCCGCTGCACTATCCAAATCCTCGTTTCGCTATCCCAAGCTCATTTTAATAAATCTAAATAGTAACCTACAAAAAAAATAAGCCGATTTGTCGTATAAGTGAATTTTTTTGAGATCGTTTCTGTTTCTTAGTGCATATGGTTGTAAATCTCAAATAAATTTGATATTATCAAATAGATAATTAGGCATTAAGTTGTTTAATATTTTAAATACAATCACTGAAACATTCATAACAAATTATTTGTTCTTCTTATTCAATGAGCTCAACATATAATGAATTGACGTATATCTACCGCACTTTAAAAAATACTTCGAACTGATTTATTTTTTAATTTTTGCAGTGTTATGATCTTACTCTCATTACATAAACACAAAACAGTTGAACAAAACTCAAAAATGAGTTTTTACATTTACATTTTATGTATTGCACTGTACTCATAGTAGAAGCTTGATTTCTTATTCGTTTCAAAATTTCAATTATTTAGCTATTTTTTTTACAAATGTAGTCAACTTAATTCCCGAACAAAAATTTTTTTTTTTAACTGCACCTTAGTTTTTTATTTCGCTTATCTTTACAATTGAAATACCAATCTTAATATAGCTTTCATCACTTCTCGCAATCAGTACCATAAGTTTTGTTTTTCCAATGTTCAATTTTAGTTTATTTTGCATAAGCCAATGATTTATATATTTTAACTCTTGTTATTAATTTTTACTTTCAACATCATTTTCGGTAGACATGTATACAACTGCATCATCCGCAAATAAAGCCAATTTGCTATATTTTACAACGTTTTTAATGTAATTTACATACATATTAACAAAAGAGTCCATAAAACTTACCCCTCGGGGAAACCATAGTTGATTTCCATCGCATTTCTCCGTTGACCTTAAGTCTTTGTTTTCAATTTTTTTAATACGATTCAAACATTTTCATTATTAAAATATTTCTACTCACAGTCGCAATTGCATTTTTTAAGTCCAAAAAAACAAAATAAATGCTTATTTTTTGTTAATATAGTTCCTCTTTCCACGATGTTACAACTAAATTGATTGCGGTCTCACATGAGTAACCCTTTCGAAAACCTTATTGAAGGTCCATTATTAAACTGTTACATTTAAAGTACACAATGGCATAGTATTCACTTATCTGAATTCTTCACATTTCACTGTATTTACTAAACAAATATCATTCACTTACTTACCAGAAAAGCAATTTGCAGCTGTTGAGTATTATTATTAGCAGGAAGCTCTAAGAAAGCAGATTAAAACTTTCCGCTAGGGGTTTCTGCGTTCACAGGCAAGCATTTCATGCTGTTTTCGATTGACACATAATAGAGCATTTACGAGTCCTTATAAAAGCTTTATAAAAGCCTGTTCAAATCATTACTACACTAGTCAAAAAAAATTATGGGTACACAATTGGTTTTTACTGTGAAAAATAATTGTATGTATATGAAACAAAAAAGATTCAGAAGCTTCCAGGTTTTTTGTTTTACTTCAGCAAATAATTTTTTTAAGATACCTTTATTGCGCAATCATACGAAATAGAATAAAAAAAAAATGCTGTCATTTTTTTCAAAGGGTGCAATTTTCCCGGAATCCATTTTTGAGATGAAAGATAATGATCATATAACTTATTTATTCAAATTATTCGATTTTCATTTGTCTTTTTAATAATTTCGTTTGCCCCACATATAGGAATTAAAACGAAAAAATATACTTTTGTATTTGATCACCAATATCATAGAAAATAAAGATTAGTTTTGAGAACTTAAATACATTTTTTTAAACAGATTCTTTCAAGGCTTAATGATAATTTTTATTTTTTTTAACTCAGACTAGATATTCAATTTTTTTATGTCGCTCAAGTTTCTACTTGCACTTGCTAAGTATATTTGCGCGATAACGGTATCTTAAAAAAATTATTTGCTGAAAATTGATTAAACAAGACACCTAAAGCTTTAGAAAACTCTTTGTTTTATCTCAATTTACGGTTTCTTGAAAAAACACTAACAAAGTGTGTGTTTCCGTAATATTTTTGAGTAGTGTACTTTGATTTGTTTTCTTCGTTTTCTTCACTAAGCAAAAATGTTCCTCTGAAATAAAATGAAATTCTATAAATCGTTTATTCAAACAAAATTTACTTACTTGATACTTTTTCCTGGAATTTGAACTCAGGATTTGCTGCATGATTCTTTTTTTTCGTATTTTATTTATATTTTTCATTTTACTTTTTAATAACTTGCTTTGGTTTTGTATTGTTTTTATTTTATTATTATTTTTTTTTTATTAAAGTTGACTTAAAACTTAAACACCTAGAGCTACCAAGACAAGAATGGTAAGCTTTTAATATCAGAAGAATCTTAAAACACCAGAATCTTTTCGGTACCGACTGTACACAGTCCTATTGAACCGAAGTTATTCTGCTGCGGCTTATGGGAGGACATCTCGAGAGGACAAATTCAAAGTTCTTCGGTTGACTTGGTTGTGTAGCGTAACCCGACTGTCTAAATAGAGGAATGCATCGGACGGGATGTACATAGAATTAATTTCATATTATTATTCGTTGTTAAGATAATAAGTCCGAAATAATTAGGCTATTGCTCAACAATTTTAACACAATCTGCAATATTATGAGGAGTCATTATCATATTTCTAAGAACTTTATTGAGTTTCCCTGATTAAAAATATAGGATCCGTATCGTTTTATTTTAATTTTAATTTTTTTCGTCAATAGTAAAACGCGTCTATTAACTGTGTATAAGAACCGAGCATTTGATCGAAAACTTGAAATAATTGTAAGACAAAATGGCATTAATTTTTTGTGGTCACAAATATTAAAATAATAAAAAATTCATTTTGGACCATGATTCCGCATAAAATAACTTTTATTTTTTCAATGATTGAACTACCTTACCATTGATCATTGAAAAGTTTAAAGTTATTGTATGTGAAAGGTTGGGTCGAAATGGAAATTTTGTTTGGATAGAAATAATAACTGAGCCATAACCTTTATATTGGCATTAAAATATTAACTTATTTTTCTTTCTAGAAGCCTTAAAATTAACAATTAAAATTTTCAATGATCGTTTTCAATGAAAGCTATAACTGACACCGTAGGGGCCAATTATAGCTTTCATTGAAACTCGTCATTGAAAAATTTAATTTCTTATTTTGAGTCACTTTGAAAGCGTCAGTGAATATTTTGATGCCAATAAAAGCTGATGACTCAATTATTATTTCTAGTAACAAAAATATTTCACTTTGGGTGAACCTTTCACAAAAAATGACGTATAAGATTTCAATGACCATTAGTAAGGTAGTTCAATAATTAAAATAAATAAATTCATTTCGCGTGTTAACTTGGGACATCAAAATAATCACAATACCTACTTTACTACCAAATGATAAAAAGAAACTTTTCATACACACAACCTCACACCTACCCAAAATCCTATAGTGTGCCCAAGCAGGGGGGGTTGCAGGGGAGCAGCATACATACCTCACTGTTTATTAAAATTGTTTATTACACACGATTTATTTGATTTTACACTAAAAAAAAAATTATCAAAAAAAGTGAGGTTAAAAACGAAAACTTCAAACATTTTTAATTCAATTTTCCGGAGTTTCCTCACTTTAATATTTGAAATATTTTCTATTGATATCACCCCCAACCTGAAAACAAAATCAAGCTTCAACGCGGGTTACCGTTTTGGAAAGTCGCTTCAAAATAATCACTGATTCTGCTTTTAAACAGTTTCATAATTGAAAAATTTAATTCCTAGGGGCCAGTTATAGCTCTCATTGAAACTCATCATTGAAAATTTGAATTTTCAGTTTTGAGGCCCTAAAAAAGCGATATCAGTGATTATTTTGATGCCAATAAAAAGCTGATTGTCCCAGCCTATCGCAGGAAATGGATTTCTTTATTTCAATGAACAACACAAACATATACATACCAGTAAGACCTAGGGTCTTATAAATTAGGCAATGTTGATCATTGAAATTTTAGAAATCGTTTTATGTGAAAGGTAGGGCCAAAATTAAATATTTTTTTGACTAGAAATAATAATCGAGTTATCAGCTTTTTATTGGCATCAAAATAATCACTGATATCGCTTTTTTAGGGCCTCAAAACTGAAAATTAAAATTTTTAATGATGAGTTTCAATGAAAGCTATAACTGGCCCCTAGGAATTAAATTTTTCAATTATGATTTTCATTGAAAGCTTTAACTGGCACCTTAATAAAAGTTTAAATCTGGAGTGGGGACCCAGGAATTTGTACCATCCCTCATCTTTCTTTTTTTTCATTTTTAAGGGATTAGCTGATTTTTCGCATTCGCGAATAAATTAAATAAATAAAAAAAAAGTTAAGGATGGGAAATTTATTTCTTTGCTGGACTAATAAAGCATTTTTAATTTAATGGTGATCATAGTTACGTTATCTGATGATACAAAATAGGTAGGTATTTTACAACTGATCGATTTCGGAATGAAGGTTAACAAAATTAGAAGGATTAAAATACTAACTTAGGGTCTATAAAAGTACGAAATGTTTTATGTGACTATCATAGAAGGTTTGAGGGTGCTGTTGGATATAAAGATATGTATTACTACATTAATTGGAGGTTCCTCAAAGATTTTAAGGAAACGTTTACGAGAATAAAATAACCTTGAAAGTCGTAGTGGATTTGAAAAATTGCAATACATACCGGTAGTTTGTTTATACATAATATGTAGATATAATATGTAATATCATTTTGTAAACAACCGACAATAAATTTATTGAAGATTTTAATTGTTTTTGTACCCATTAACACGTAAGCTATATCTTTTCTTTAATTTTTCGGAACTTGGAAGCAGTTAAAAACAATTCATAAATAATAGTGCAATTACAATAGTGACAAAATTTGTAGAAAATCGAACGAAATTTATTTTAAAATTCTAAAATTCAGACACAAACAATTTACATACTTTTGAAATCGACAAGACAGACAAAAAATGAAATCGAGATTTGTTTTGAATTTTCCCGTTACATGAACAGTTGCGTTCAGGGTAGTAGAAATTTGAGTGGTTCAAATTAGGTACGTCCAATCTTAAAGTTCCGTATTGAATTTAGGTCTGTTTGTCCCCTTTCACACGAGAAACTGAGTTTCCAGCAACTTTCAGTTTTTGGGAGAGAAGGACACCAAGTAAGAGGATTGAACGGTCTACGATTGGTGGGAATTGAAAATTAAAAGAAAACGTCAAAAAATCTCCAGCAACTTGTTTCCTCGTGTGAAAGGGGGCTTTCATATGCTTAGAACCACATTTGTGAAACGTGTTGTGTTGTGTTGTGGAGTGGTGAGTTGTGGAGGAATCGCTTCTGTTTCGCCATACAATGTGGAGTATATTATATGAAATGAGACAAATACTCAAATGTGAAAACGAATATTTTACCGGATCTCTACAGTAAGAAAAAGAACACTTAGGCCGGTATTCACCGAGCACTCATAACTTATGAGCCTCATAAACCTATTCAACCAGCAATAACAAGTGGATATTTATGAGCGCTCATAAAGGTTCACCCACACCAACGCGAATTTTCGGTGGCGACGACGAAAACAACAATAAAGGATTCCCCACACCAATGCGAATCTATCGCGGCGATGACGAAAACAATAGCTGTGTTTTATTTTCCCCCAGATCCAATCCAGATCAGATCATGAAAATAAAACAACCCAGGATCTCAGTGACAACTTGTTATATACCCAACCCTTTTTTCCTTTTGTTTTTTTTATTTGTATACACCCGTTGTCTTTTTTCTTTACACTACTGACGACATTTACAAATTAAGGGTGTGTGTTCAAAACGGATTTGGAAATCCAAACCCAAAACAAAGTTGGATCTTGTGTTGTTTTTGTAATACACGTATTTTCGTAAGCAAATCCAATCTGGTTCGGATCTCGAGGAAAATAAAACACAGCTAATAATAACAACGTATTAGGGTTATTCCCGATCCGATGCAAACTCGTCTTGCATCATTGCAACAGGGCAAAGTTTTTTTTTACAATGGGGTAAGGGTATAGCAATTTTACACTTTTGCATTTTTGCAATGATACAAGACCAGTTGCATCGGATCGGGAATACCCCTATTGTTTTCATTGACAACCACGTGTTGTTATTATTGTTTTTGTCGTCGCCACGACAAATTCGCGTTGGTGTAGGGGATCCTTAAAGGTTCCCCCACACCAACGCGAATTTTCGGTGGCGACGATGAAAACAATAGGTGTGTTCCTTTACTTTAAAACTCTGTGCATTTGTGTGAATTTCTACGTCATTTTATTTTTTTATATGAACTTTGATAGACTTTGGTGTAGAAATTCACAGAGTTTCAAAGTAAAGGAACTAGGCTAATAATAACAACGTGTTGTTTTCATTGGGCCTTACTAATAACCAAACACTAATGTCGACTATTAGTAAAGTACAAGGTTAAAATAAAGTGCGGAGCTTAAACGGAATCCTACGAATAACATATTTAACCTTCTCGTTAACAAATCCTCACACTTTCCTTGAATCTACTACAATTTCCATCCAGATGTTGTCAAATAAATGTCAAACTTTCTTGGATTTTCAATTTCATTAATTTCGCGTCAACAAAAACAAATATTTAGAAAAATGAATTGTAGATATAAATTTATTCAAGGAAATTAAAAAATTTAAAGAAGCAAAATTAAGAAGCGATTCCATCAATAAATGCACGCGGGACTGGGTACATAGAACGCAATTTATAGGAGCACTTCTCATAAATTATATATTTTTCATTTATTTGTATGTCATAAATATGTATTAAGTAAAAACAAAGGATATGCTAAAAAAAACTACTTAAAATAATCAGACATTTCATTTTAAAGTTATTACTTCCAAAAAAAATAAGAAAAAAAAACAAAAACTAAAAACAAAGAATGCATTAATTAGGAATTCCTTGAATTCATGAGTTTAGTGTACAGCTTAAATTAATTGAGTTTCAACAGTGATTTATTGTTCAAGTGTGTGATAATAACCAATTACATACTTGAACCACCATTGAACTTTAGTTAATCCGCCAAAATCGGTGAGTTAAAATCTCGAACCGAGGCTGAACCACTATTGTACAACTGGCCATAAAGATATTAATGTAATATTTTCTATTTAATTATAGAACACCGACCAGCGACCAACAAAAGTAGTTATCGATTTGACGTTTGACAAACAGCTGATCAATTATATTACCGAAAAAAGGTTGATTTTAAAGTTTGGGAGTGCCTCAGTGCCTACGTTCTGTAACTCTCGCATCGACAAAATCAGTAGAGAAACGATCAATATTGAAACAAATCGTATGAACCTTGTTCCATTTTTCAACGTTTCTCGACCAATTTCAACGATGCGAGAGTTACAGAACGTAGGCACTGGCTTTGTATATAAATTCCATAGTAGTCCCATGGAGAGGAACGAACGACGCGACGTCTACAGAGCCGATTCTGAAGCAAGAAAAAAATTGAGAGTGGAGAGATTGGAGAGTTGAGAAAGAGCAGATAATCAAAGATAGAGGAATAAATAATAAGGTTAAAGAAAGAAAAGAAGAACGAGAAGAATGTATAGGATATGTAGGAAGGTTGAAGTGGAACAACAATTTATCGATTTTGCACATTATTTTGTATGGCATTTCTATAAAAGGGGAAGGTTTCAAAAGGAATGAAAATAAATGAGGTATTATTTCATTCATCGCAGAAAAGTATAAAATCCCCACTATGCCATTAGAGGAAAATAGGGTGCTTTTAGTTTGTCGGTAAATTTGAAGTAGGTATGGCAAATATATTCCAAATAAATAGGTACATATGCACGTAGGAGGTATAAACAAATATATTGACAAGGTGTTTTATTGAAATAGATAGGTACCTACCTACCCGTAAAGAAAATATTTTTTTTTTCCAAAAAGTAAAACAAATGGGAATTTGTTCCATTCAAATAGGTACCCGTAAAAACAATTTTTCAAGAAAATTATTTTTATTCGGAAAAAATATTTTTTTGTGTAAGTAGGTATAGTCAATTTCCATAAAAATTAAAAAAATCAAAATTTACTTTGCAAATTTTGAAAACCGACCGAAATAAACGTGAAGAAAGTCTTTCGAAAAAATTTAATTTTTTTCTTCGGAAAAAATTGTTTTTTATTAAGTTACAAAATTTTGTAAAAACTTAAAAAAAAATCAAAATATAGTTTGAAAATTTTGAAAACAGACTGAAATACACGGGAAAAAAGTCTTTCGAAAATATTTAATTATTTTTTTCGGAAAAAATTGTTTTATGTATGAAAACGATTTTTCGAGCACTAAAGAAGAACATTTTATATACCAATTTCAAAGACTAATTGATATACACATTAAAAAAAATTTCAAAAAAGAACAATTTGTTTTTTTTTCATGTATCCAAAAAAAATGAATTTTACATGCAATATTTTAAGTGAGGTATCTCCAAGTGGAGATATCCTCGTTCTATTTCTACTTCAAACTACTAAATGAATTTTACATGCATTATTTTCTATACTAATTTTTTTTTTTTTTTTTTTTTTTTTTTTTTTTTTTTAATATACTTATATAATAATATAATAATACACTAATATAATAATATAAAAATATAATAATATAAATAATATAGTAGTATAATTATATAATAATATAATATAATAATATGAAAATGAACCTAAACCTCAACCTGTACATAAAACTTATAAGTTTTAAAGACTAATTGATATACATACACATAAAAATAATTTTCAAAAAAACAAAAAATTTGTTGTTTTTCATGTACCTCCAATAAAATCTATACAATACCTACCTATAAATATAAAAAAAAAAAACCAACAACAATCCGTACCTACCTGTATCTTCCTATAGGAAAAAGCATAATAAATGCAAAATATAGCAACGTTGTATTTAACCCACATATTGTGAAATTTAACAACGTTGCTTTGCTAGGTATATCGAATTTGAATCTAATTCAAAATTTTTAAATATTTTGCTTCTATTAAGCCTATACACATACCTATACTTGTACCTATATGCATACATATAGCCATACTCTATAACAAGAAACCGTCTCTCATCGCCCATTGGACAAAAAAATTTACTTCCCCATATTTTGCTTTTTGCCTCGTCAAAAACATCTGATTCAACCATCTCCCTTAGTCTCATTATTGTTGTCAGAATAATTTTAATATAATCCTCACGTTCTTACTACTAGTCTTTATTTCTATTTTACTTATCTTCTTCCCGCCTTTTTATCTCTCCAAAGTCAGATTGTGGCGATTGCAGCGCCTTCCATGAGCCGATTCCGAACTACTTTTTTTTGTTCCATGAGATTACTAATGTGTTAATATACAAAGGCACTGGTTGACAGAGAGTGGCTCTCTTTTTCAAAATTCGAAACTTATTTATGAGTGGTTGGTGAATACGCAAAAGTATATTCAAGGGCAAATCCAATCGGTTCGGATCTCGGGGACAAAAATCAAAACAACAGTCATGTCAGGAAGTAATAATAATTGTACCTTTCTTTTTCAACATCATTACAACCAAGATGTGCACATTCAGTGACACACCGCTCCACACCACAACACAACATACGAGATAGCTGTGGCGCCAGCTTTATTTGTAGGAAATTGTATGAGCTATATCGCACTATATAAGCGACAACTGCACTCCAAAAAAATCGTTCTGATTGCAAATTTGTTAATTTTTTTTGACAACTAATTTCATTTTGAATTTGATTTGCTTGTTTTCTCTTTCTGTTTCTGTTTTTTTTTTGACATTTTCTATGGTTTCCACTCTGAATGCATTCCACTTGGGTATGTTCATAAAGTTTTGACGTAATTTCCAAACAAATTTCGTGCAAATTTCGTTAAAATTACGTCACGCGGAACCTCAGGTCTCCTCTAAAACATTGCGAAACATCCGGAAAGACGAATCTACTATCGGCTCACTAGGAAATTTATCTCCATGTATGGATGCTTAGGACAACTTAAATAACTTAATCCAACAGAGCTACTCTTCCATTTTCAACAATTTGACGTTTAAAAAAAGCTCTTCTACTCACTCAAAAAACAAATTAGAAAAGCTTCTATCGAATATGAACTGTCATCAGGCCGTATGACCTCTCAAAGAATTTCTAAGGTCGGTTGCGAAAATTTTGATCGCGGGTTTCCAAAAAATTAATCGGCGTTAAAAATTCAACCCAAATCGCCTTCGCTTTTGTTTTGTATTAAATAAAATAAATCTAAAAAAATAGTTTCTTTTATCCCTACACACAGACTTCACGAAATAGTTAATCGACGAAAATGCTACGAACCATTGCCATTCGCAACGAATCGATTCTACGGGGATCTCTGTCCAATGCTGTACGAAGCAGAACCAGAGTAGCCCTTCGTCTCCTCAGTACCCAGGCTTCAAGCAAACAACAAATCTTCAGGTAAATATTTCAATTTTAAAATAAAATCTCGGTGAAATCATTTAGGTATTTAGTTTTCCATCTTTTTTTTTTGATGGTTAGAAATGTTGTGTAATCTTTCGAGAGGGAGAAAAGCATTTTGCCAAAGCTGCTTACTGCTGGCTGCTCTACAAACGTCAGATGCATAAATGAATGAAATGCCAATTCCATTTGCCATTTCCATGCTGGCACAATCAGTTAGCTAGATCGACTCATTTCGAGGTCGTCGTAGTTATGAGAATTATAGGCACCTTCTGTTCAATCGTTCGATACTTTCTTATCACATTATCAACAATGAGAGAGAGTTGATGCTCCCTTATCATTTTATCAACAATTAGAGAGAATTGACCTTCTAGATTGTGTCCACTTTGGTTAGATAAATTGTGTTAATCTGATTCTGAGTATGAGTCTATAGTACTTCGTGGGAATAATTAAATGTTCATCTTTCATTAGCTCTCTCCTTTCGAACTCATAAATGATGACACAGTTGAATATACCACATGAAAGTGATTTTGGTAATTTGTTTCTACTTTCGATTGCGAATGTGATGTAAGAGGACAATAGTTCATATGAATTTAGATTCTTTACCTATTTGCTGATTATAGTAAACAAATTGTAAAACTAAATGAACCTAAAAGTCATTGTTTATTTTCAAATCTATAAAAAGTGATTTTCAATATGTATATATGTACGTTTTATAAGTACATATATATTATTCAACTAATTAAATAAAAACAAATTGCTGTTTAACGTTGTATAGAAGGATAGAAAAACTGTTATCTAAAAATATATCTGCAATTCAGCAGACATTATCAAATCAAAACTTATCTTCTCAATTAATTTAATAAGTGTATCTAAAACAAATCATATATGTAATTAATTAAGATGTGGTTTTTACCTAACTATATTAGTATGATTGTAGTTGTATAGTTTATTCGATTTGAATTGAAAGGATACAATGAAGGGAACTGCATTTTCATTTTTTAAGAAGTACTGGTCTGAATTGAACTGAGTATATGTTAGTAATCTCTTTGATTGCGCTCATATTTCGTAATTTTATCGTGCAAGCATAGTTTTAGGCTAATATCATTCATACAATAGTAATTTTTCTATAAATAAATAAATCAGTTTCAGATGTTACAACAGAATCAAAACATTTTTTTTTTAACAAACATACGCAAGTAAAATGGACGTTTCTGACGTCACTTAACTTTTATGCCAACGTTCATAGTCCAAGCAATCTTTAACATCTCGCTGGCTCTCTTTTACCGTTCCAAGATTTTTATCACAAATTTTTAAAAATATATTTTATGGGAAATAAAAATGTACAAGTTGATCAAACAAAACAATACTGCGAAGCGTGTAGGGGTTCAGCTAGTAACTCATAATACTTGTATTTTTTTTTCAACATGAATATGAATAGAACTACTCTACTTCATAAATGTAAAGTAATTGTTTTTTAAAAATTGGTATTGGTATTAGCTTTTTTGTGCTATTTCATTTATTTATTTATAGAATCTTTTACAATGGGTTATGAAGCCTACAATTAATAGCAAAAGTTAAATATTGAATAATTAGTTATTTTGTTAGTTTGTCAGAAACAAAAGGCATTTCAACACTGCATTAAAAGTAAAATAAACTTAAGAAGAATTAATCAGCCAAATGGAACGTAACTTAATAAATTTTTAGAATTTCTATATTTTATATAAGAAATTTTAACTCGCAAATTAACTTTTATTTGATGATTTAAGCGTTTTTTATTCATAGGATGATAATGAATAAATTTTGTTTTGCATAAAGAAGAAAATGACAAAAAAAAAACGATTTTACATAAAAATAAAAAATAACAGATTTTAACATTATTATATTTGTCGAGTTTTTGTGAAAAATTCAATAGCCAGCCATACTTGTGTGGCACAAGAAAAAATGCTAGTCGGCTCAGTGCGATTGATAAAACCTGGTTTACAAGAAAATTTCACATGTCATGTTTTCAAGAGATTTTAATTAAAAAAAATTCAATTTACTACGAATGAAAAGTTGGAAGACCTAAGAAAAGGAGAAAACTAAAATATGATAAAATTTGGCGTAGCATTGGTACTTGGCAAATTGTACTCAATCTGAGGAAAAGAAATTTTGGATTCGAATGCTCAATTTTTGAAAAATTTTGATGCAATATGTCTTCTGTTTTTTCTTTGTACGACGAAAATTGATCGAACACTTGCGAAAAAAATGAAAATACAATGCAATATAATTTAGCTGTAAAATAACTGCCCAGTTATTATAAAAGTAAAAAACCTAAAATAGAAACAAAGATAAATTTAAATAAGAGATCACTGATGGACAGTTGCATTAACTGAGGCACAATTTTTTGGAAAAGTTGCAATTTACGTATTGCGTTTATCCAGGGTTGCTTTTACCGAGCTCCTACTGTATTCTGGTACACCACATACCATACAATTTTCATGTTTATGGTCGTGCTTTTATCGCGAATCTCCAGATGGATTATTACGATAAGCGTTAAACAATCTCTGGGGTAGATGTCCACAAATCAAATTAAGAAGTTATAACCTCCCCAGATGGCTAAAAAGTATACAATTAACTGGTATATAAATCCCTATTTTAAGGAAGAAAATAGGTTTAAGACCACAATTATTGTTCTTAAGAATTTCGGACTGTATTAAAATAAAGAAAAAAGCTACAAGAGTATTTAAGAATTTGTTTGGTTGAAAATTTTGAATGTATTCTGATCGAATATGTATAGTATATTTATATACAACAAAAAATGTAATGAAAAAGAATCAGTTCTTTAAATTAAAAAAAAAAACTCATAAATGGATATTTGTATACCAAAATAGGGCTTATGACTTTTTTAGATAATTATTACATAATATTTCAATTTTTCGACAATAAATCTTTTATTTTATTTAACACTTAAACTTTTTCAGATTATCAGATTATAAACTGAAGAAGCCACAACAAACTTCAGTATGGAGTACGAATTTTGTTCGCGCCTACAGTGACCTGCCCGATCACATTAAAGTTACCTTGCCTGCACTTTCACCAACAATGGAACAAGGTACCATAGTTAGCTGGGAAAAGAAGGAAGGTGACAAGTTGAATGAAGGTAAATTATTCAAAAATTGAATGTTAGTGAAAGAAAATCAATATCGAATCTTTTTGGTTAAACATTAAAAAAAAACAGGTGACTTATTGGCCGAAATTGAAACAGACAAGGCTACAATGGGATTCGAAACACCCGAAGAAGGTTATTTGGCTAAAATTCTTGTGCAAGCTGGAGAAAAGGACGTCACCATTGGAAAACTTGTGTGCATCATTGTTGAAAATGAAGCCGATATTGCTGCGTTTAAAGATTTCAAAGATGATGGTGCCGCTGCACCAGCTCCCAAAAAAGCAGCCGAAGCACCAGCTGCAGCACCAGCAGCAGCTCCCGTTGTGGTGCCCGTAGCAGCACCCGCTCCAGCAGCAGCAGCCGCACCAATGACAGCTGTTGAACAAAGTGGTAAGCGAGTGTATGCTAGTCCGATGGCCAAGAACTTAGCTGAGAAGCAAAGGTTAAGATTGGAAGGTATGGTGTGATTAATGTTTGAGTTTTTCCTAACAATGTGAATGACCCTTGCCGTGTATGCTTAATACTTGCGTGTAGGAAAGGGTAGTGGCATATTTGGTTCAATAACATCCGCCGATCTTGCAGGCATGAGTGCTGCAGGTGCTCCAGCTGGAGTGGGAGCAGCAGCTCCAAGTGGACCGGGTGCATACATTGACATCCCAGTATCAAACATTCGAGGGGTTATTGCCAAGCGATTGAAGGAGTCCAAGCAACAGATTCCGCATTACTATCTCACTGCCGAATGTAATGTGGACAAGGTTAGTTCAATACAAATAACAATTTCGAATAGAATTAAATGGATTTTTAACTTTCCAAAAGCTCCTGAAATTGCGTGAAAAAGTCAACAAAAAGCTCGCCAAGGACAATCTGAAAGTTTCCGTAAATGATTTTATCATTAAGGCCACCGCCGTTGCATGCCGCAAGGTTCCAGAAACTAACTCTTATTGGATGGACACCGTTATTAGACAGTAAGTTAAAAAATTTCATTATATATAAAAAAATAACTCAATTTGTCATTTTTATAGGTTTGACAACGTTGACGTTTCTGTAGCTGTTTCAACAGAACGTGGCCTTATAACTCCAATTGTCTTCGGTGCTGACAGAAAGGGTGTAGTTGATATTTCCAAAGACATCAAGGCTCTAGCTGCCAAAGCACGCGATAACAAATTACAACCCCACGAATTCCAAGGAGGCACTGTCAGCGTTTCCAATTTGGGAATGTTTGGTATAAACTCAAGACTTTTGAATGGAGCGGCCAAGATGTGAACAATTCGTTCATTCATTGGTAGTTCTCATGAAATTCAATTACTTAAATATAAATTCCTTTTAGGCGTTAACAATTTCTGTGCCGTTATCAATCCACCACAATCATGCATCCTTGCTGTAGGAACGACAACGAAGAAGCTCGTTGTAGACCCTAATGAGCTTAAAGGGTAATTGAAATATTATTAATTTTTTTTTTATCATAAATCAATTTGTTTTCAGATTCAAAGAAATTAACGTTCTTAGCGTAACATTAAGTGCAGACCATAGGACCGTTGACGGTGCTGTTGGTGCTAAATGGCTACAACACTTCCGTGAATTCATGGAGGATCCAGCATCAATGATATTGTAAATTAAACTAAACATGCTAAATTTCCCCTAAGGAATTCAAAACCAACAAATTGTTAAGTTATTCTATTGAATAGTCTATAAATCTCCTGTTATTAGGAAAACACTGGCGAATTTTCGATTATATAGATTTTATTTTGTTTCATTGTAATTATTTTGTTTCATTTAAAACTGTTTACTCAGTTTCAATAAGTTGCATTTTTAAATGAATCGCTAGAGGAGATTTATACAAAAAAAGAAGAATGAAAAACAAACAAATTAAAAATGAAATATAAATAATATTTTCCTTAGAGTAATTTACATAAACGTCCCATTAACAGGAAACATAATGAAGTAAATAAATTCATATTTATTACAAAAACAACAACTAAATAATTTGTGTTTCTAATCATACATGAATTGGACGAAAGCTGAAATTTTATATAATTGAATAATATCGATTTGAAATTTCATTCCCTTCTTGTTATAAAAGTCGCTAGTACAACAAAAAAAATGCAATTGCAATTGGAGTACTTTTGTTGTTTTGCCATAAAAAAGATACAAAGAAATGTTTCTCAATATTAAAGACGTAGCTCACTGGTTGAACTATGCCAAAAATTGCAATGCCAATTTTCTTTCAATGTTTACGGCTATTTCCAGATAATATTATAATGGCGCACAAAATTCTCTACTTTCCCAACAATAACAAGTACGATAATAAATTAACTTACCTGTGGATCTATTAAAACTTTTTTAAGTAACAGATACAAAAAAAACAAAATTATGAAATTTGACGGGCGTTATAAAAAGTGAATTTTTTTATACTGCTGCTGCTATTTTCGATAAAGCTCGAGCTAGAAAGAATATCCTATTTATAGACGAAATACATATTTGACGTCAAGGTATTATTTCGAATTTAATTATTCATATCTCTTTAGTTCCCATAAGTTAGATTGAAAAATAATGAAGTGTTAAATATGATTTATGTTTTGGCAGTTTTTTTTTTTTTTTGCGAAATCAAGTTTGATGTCTAGTTCCAGTTAATTTCAATTTTTTAAACAAGAGCTTTTAACAAATTCAAATAATTTTTCTTATCAAAATTAAAAAAAAAATCAAATTCTTAATTTAAAAATTATTTTAAAATTCGATATTTCAAAAATTGGTTGATGATTTTTTTCGAAATTGATATTTAACTTCGCTCTCTGTCGTATCTTATGCTAATTATACCCTGTTCCTATATATGACATATGTATGCATGTAACAATGACGTGTTTTTTTCTGGAAAAGTGAAGAGCAAGCTAAGAAATTTTCTTACATACAAACAATAACAAAAAAAGTGACTGTTGAGGAATAGGGAGTTATTTATTGATTATTATTTCTTGGTTATAATAATTACTTTTCAAATTGAATGTTTTATATTGGCTTTACCGTTTTTCTTATGTTATTTTTTTTTTGTGTATTCGTTGTCATAATCTCTGTACATAGAAGATGGGACCGTTGCAAATAAGGGCACTACCACAATTGTGAATGCAGGTTATTGGTAACTTGTGCAAAATACTTATTTTGACAAGACTGTGGCCTAATAGAAATCTCATTTTCGTAGCAACCACCTTTTTTTCCTGTAAATATTTGTTTGTCTTGGTTAAAATTAAAGATTAGTTATAACGTTTTGCAGTGTTTTTAATTTTGTCTTTTCCTTAATTGTTATTGTTTATGCACAAAACAAAAATTGATTTGTATTCACTTTTTCAAAAAAAAACAAGACTATAACACAACTCAACAAAAGAAAAAAAATTGTTGTCCTAACATTCATTTTACGATTTTTATATTCACTATGCACCAAAATGAATAAATAATATCAATATTCATTTAAAAGTTTGGTTTTGTACCTAATGGTTAAAACGATTTCATGATTTTTGCCTTTAAATTAGTGTATTAACCCAGTAGGAATAAACATTTGACCTGGAAAAAATTGTATTGTTCACTTTTCTTTCACAATTCGTTAGAGGGGGTAATTAGGAGCACATGGGTAGTTTTTGGGGAAAATCGGACTGGAGCTTAAGCCGCCATCTTGGAATTTTCTTACAAAATTGACTTGAAATAGAAAAAAAATATTTAAAAACAACGGCAACATTTACAGTGTCATGTTATATCTTTTCTAAAAGTCAGAAATCCATTCCTTACTTCTGCTTTTAAATAAAATTATTTTAGTGAATACTTTTTAAAAATTAATCTTGACAAAATAATTTTAAAAAAAATTGGAAATAAATTTTTGTTATTTCAAAATTTTGTATTATTAAGTAGTATTTTTGTTTAATAATAATTTTATTTCAATATTTGAAGATCAAAAATCTATTTGTTTTGATTAAAAAAAAACTAAAATTTAAATCATAGTTTTAAAAATAACAGCTGTTAACCCGTTATCCTGGCTACAAAAGCAAACTTTTCTATCAAATATATTTGTTTTTCGGGTGACTATAGGTACAGCTTTAAAAATTTAATACCCTTTTTTCAAAGTCAAAATTCATGTTGACTTGTGTAATAATTATGTACCTAATATAATTTAATGAGAATAAAAATTTTCGTATGTGCTATCACATTGTGGTTTTAAAGCCTGAATAGTTTATATCTATTCATCTGATTTAAAAATTAAAAGTTAGTTATGGAAGCCTATATTTTATGCCACCTGCTAAAAACGTAGTTAAGTTTAAGGTAGTGTTATAAATATAAATAGAAGTACAAAAATATGATTAATATAGTACCGTGTTACAAATATGCAAGCATGGAAATTACATTTTAGACTGAAAAATTATTATGAAATCAATATTATTAGAAATAAATTGATTGGACAACCTCTCAAATTGTTTTTACACCAACATGATGTACACCATCTGATTCTCTCAATCTCAATTTATGGGAACAAAGTTTTGAAAATTGTTAGAGCGGTCTTTTAAAAATATAGGCGCAAAATTTTAAACGATTTATTACGATGTAAAAGCATTTTTTGTATCGTTTAAAATTTTGCAACATATTTTTTTATTTTTAGCATTAAAAAAAAATTTGGTACTCAATTTTTTAGCATTTATTAATGCAGAGTTAAAAATTTATTTTGAAAAAAATTACCCTTTTCGAAAACTATTTTAATTTTTTTTATCCAAAATTAGTTTTTTTTGAAAATTTTGATGAGCGATATTATTCAAATTTATTAGAAGCTCTTGTGTAATTCAGATAATGAGGTCAAAAACCAAAAAAATAGAAATAGAAACGATTTTTTTTTTCAAAAATATGGTACATCGTACTGATTAGCTTACATACAAAATTTTAATCAAAATCGTAGGAGTCATTTTTGAGAAAAATGAGATATGTATTCCTTAACCATTTTTTAAATACTTGTATGGGAGGTACCGTTATTTTCGGTTATAAGTATAATTTTTTATTAAAAATCGACCAAGTCGTTTTCAAATTAAAAAAATTTGAAACTTTGTTTTTTAAATCTAAAAAAATCTATACAACACTTTTAAAATTTTTTAAACATTCTCTATAAAAAAATTCATCAAAATCAGCTGAATCGGAGATATCATTTCGTATTATTTTTTTTGTATTATTTAATTTTTAAGATGCAACCTGAAAATACAGACATTATTGAGAGACCCACTTTTTTCGACTTCGCTATCATCGTAATGTCAGGTTTAATCAAAATCTCGAGTTGCATTTCATTTTCAAGTCCATAACTTAAGCCATTCCATAGTATAGTATTATTTACCTACATATACATATGTACATATATTGCAAGTTTCTTAATTTGCTTAGTTCAAAAATCAATAATTATCACCAATACATTTTTTAAACGCTTTTTATTAATTTAATTTGGTAACTGTGGCGTATACGTAACAATTTTCTGATGTTCGTTTTTTCTTGATTTATTGATTGCAATTAAAGTGCGCACATTTTATACAGACATATGTACATACATTTATACAGACATACATTTCCAACTTATTTATTTGTTGCAAAAATTATAACTTTCACTTATACCTAAGGGGCATTTCACGTGAAGCGGACAACGAAAAAAGTGGTGGGTCTTGAAATTCTTTCATCTTTCAGAACGAAATCGGATTAAATTCAATTGTATTCGAAATATTTTTATAATTCGTTCGTTTTCGAAAATTTAGAATTCTTTAATTCTTTAGAAAAGTGAAATTAAATTTGGGATTACAATTAATGTTAATTGCAATATTGGCATTTTTAAGGAAAAAAATGAAGCAAAACTCTTGAAAAAAAAAATAGACAAACAATTTTGCGATGAAAATCAAATATACTAAATTTGCCTGACATAACATGGGTATCTAAACATAAATTGTAATCTTTGTTCTATTTTCCTACTAAAAAATTAATAAATAAAAGCTAAAAAGAACAAAAATATAAAGTTTGCTTACATTTTGCACCAACAAAAGCATTTAGTTTTGTTGGTGGAAAAACTGCACCGATTCAAAAATCATACAAAAAGTGTATGAAATACGTTCGGAAAATGGATTGAACAAAAATGCAGAACATCTATTCTCATTTAAACGCCAATATTTGTTTTAGTGCACAAAATCTGTTTCTTTTCTATAAACTCATAAAAAAGGTAAAAAAGTTAACTCAAAGATGCCAAAATGAAGGAAAAAAAAGAAATTTATTCAATTATATGAAAAAATTGCTTTTAACGATTTAGTAATTTTAGAAATTAATGATGGTTTGTACATGGTTAATTTTATCAATAAAATTTGGTTAATTTTCCGCAGCAAAATCCTTAAGGAATTTTAATTAAATTATGTAAATCATTTCTCTTTCAAGATTTGACAGTTCTTTAACCAAATCGTAAACTTAACCAAATGGTGAACTTATCTAGTGTTTTACATCATAACAAGAACACCCTTAATATATCTATGAACATGGGTTGGGTAAACTTCCTAAAAATCCCACTATCGAATTTCGAAAAAAAAGTAAAATCACCATTTCGTACATGTACAATCTTGAATGGTTATACCCACTATAGAAACCCAAATAATTTGCCGGACCTGGGTATGTTTATTATACTATATATTTTTTTATTTAATCTCATTTCATATAACAACTATTCAGCAATTGTGAATATATTACAAATTATATTTTTGTAACTATAAGTTCTAGGTCATTTTTCAATTCAGTCTCAGTTTTTTTTTT
The DNA here is from genome assembly GCA_929447395.1 of Epistrophe grossulariae. Classification (NCBI taxonomy): domain Eukaryota; kingdom Metazoa; phylum Arthropoda; class Insecta; order Diptera; family Syrphidae; genus Epistrophe; species Epistrophe grossulariae. Next base: position 3,122,434 of record OV839566.1, read on the forward strand.
TACTTTTTCCCCAACAGTCGTATTAGACTTCCATTCTCAAAAGTCGCATTAATGTTTTTTTTTTGTAAATGATAAGGAACCGTTCTAAGTTGAGATTTCAACCAAAACTAAGAAAACAAAATAAAACCTATATGTATGTCAATGGTTGAATAGCGAAAACCATATTAATGCACGCAAGCTTATAATAATCGAATTGAGATAACTTTTTTTTATTTTACTGTAATGAATTTTGTGATTAGATAAATTCAAAATTATTTAAAAGTGTCTGATTGTACTTTTGAACTTCACGTCGTGTGTGAATAATATTATAATAGTCTTGACATGGAGAATAACACGATGGAATTTGGTATTCGGTTGGGATATATAAGTGATGATGCTTTGAAAATAGCCGAGACTGAGTTGCGTGAAACACCTGAAATTAAAGAAGCAGCTATTAAAGAACTTCGAGAGTTACTGCACGCTAGCCCTGATATTAACTACAAAGATGAGGATGACTTCCTGTTGATTTTCCTAAGAGCATGTCACTTTTACCCACAGAGTGCTCTGAAAAAGGTATGATAATTATTGATAAATGATCGATGTTTGACAAAATTTTATTGATATTTACTTTAGAGCACATACATACATAATATGTGCATTACATAGGCACCTTAAGCTGTGTACACATATCAATACAAACTAAAAACATGTTCGACGTTAACATTTTTTTTCGTGCGACTAGACAATGAAAAGTAAATGAAGGCGCGTTCAGAAAAAATGAGATTTCACCCAGCGACTCCATAGTCCAATGGCTATATTTGAGGAAATAAATTGCTTAGCTTATTGCCATTGCCTAGAATATTTCCAATGGAGAACATTTTGGCAGTAGCAATATTGCTCGGCAGATAAGAGTCAATAATTATTGATTTCTATCGCTGAAACAATATGTTTTGACGTTTCACCTTTTCAAAATGGCTTCTCCGCGATTTTGAATGATTTTTGCTTCGTTTTGAAATTAAAATTGAAAATTATAGAAATTAAGTGAATTAACGTTTTTTTATTATCAATAATATTGATTTTAAAGAGCAAAAAAAACTTTTGACAGCTGTCGTAATTTCTATACTGACATTTGAAACAACAACAAAATATTGAAATTAGATAAGGGGTCACTGAATTTACCATTTTCCCTCCTTATTATTCGATTCAGAGATTTCGTTCTGTCAAAAAGTGAGCAAGCGAATCCAGAATTTTTTTTTGTAAGTACTTTGACAGCAGGGCTTTTAAATTTTACTGAAGAATTATGTCCATGTAATGTCGTTTTCCAATGGACGTTTGGAAGCGTCCAGAATCAAAAAGAACTCTTCTGAAACCATTCCATTGGCAAAAAAAACGGTCAACCGACGCTACTCAGAAGAAAATTTCGGTTCTCGATTTGAAATCAGAATCCACTCAAGAAGCACTAATACATTACAGTCGTATTTATAAACCCATTCCAAAGTATTTCTAACTTTGGACAGCTGTCCAAATTCAAAACCTTATTTATAATCATGTTCCATCGAGTGTCTAGCTTAGACACTGAAATTGGATGTCCAAACCTATTCTAAAGTGGGTAGGTTCAATGCACAAAAAGTTGAAAATTAAATGAAATGTTCATTGAACGTATCCAAATGTTCACGAAATTGACAGATTACAGGGATGTTAGTGAGTGTATGAGAACATATTTAGACAACTGTTGGAATACGTTTATAAATAAGGAGAAGTCCAAATTTTTAGCCAGTGGCTAGCTGGACAACTGTCCAAGTGAGTTCTAAGGAAATCTAATAAATACGACTGTTAAGCTATAACTTCAAAACAAACTCACTCAAATGTCAAAAGTAAACATCGGACTCTGTTTGATTGTATCTATGCCTGTTCGATAACATGAAATGTTCACGATGATTCACCAATATAATGACAAAATTTATAAGTTGAGTAGAAGTAGTTAAGCCGGAACCACACCTATCTCGTGTAGTGTGTTGTGGTGTGGAGCGGTGTGTCGTTGAATGTGCACACTTGTGTTGAGTGATGTTGAAAAAGAAAAGTACAGATATATATGTCATGACATGACTGTTGTTTTGATTTTTGTTTATAATAAAAGTGTTCTCCTTCTTACAAATAGTAAACTCCACATCGTGGTATGGCGCAATCGATACAGAAGCGATTCCTCCACAACACACCACTCCACAACACAACGCGCTTCACAAATGTGGTTCTAAGCATATGAAACACATTGGAGCGATAGCGACACACCACTCCACAACACACCACACGAGATAGGTGTGGTTCCGGCTTTAGTGTTGTTCCATTGGATTTTAGAATGAGTGAATCCCTGAGTGAAACCAATGGAAAACGACATAACTTTGCCAAACTACCACCGATTTTTGAACAAGAACAGTTAGAAATTTGTATCTATCATACAACTATTTTCTGTGTGGATAACGGTTTTCTCGCATTTCTACATTTGATTGTGATTGTGATTCACGTTACGTTACGTATGTTTACACATCTTAACCGTGAGTCCCGGCACTCACACTTTTTTCTGTCATTAAAACTTATCCAATACACAAACCTGATTTGAATCTCAGCTAATAGGAAAGAAGTTTGAACTTAATTTCAATTAATTATAATTCACTGAATATTTTTTCTGAACCCGGCGAAACATTTCAAATTTGAAACGTATTCCCTTTGGGGGCCGGTTACATAATATGTAAAATGATTGACCACATTCCATTATTATTGTGGGTTTAGATTAATTGTGAAATTCAAAATTTTAAGTTCCATAAATGTCGGGAGTGTGTTTGTGAATGTTTATGATTTGCTTAATAAGTGAAAATACATAGGTTAGGCATTGAGAGAATAAGCGTGATCCCCTATTCTCCTTGACATTGTTTTGAATCGTTAGATGTGTTCAAAAATTGCTTTTTTTTATGAAAATTGTAATGACAATGCTTTATTGTTTTGTTTTTCTATTTGAAATGGTCATTTTGAAAAGCGAGAATTGCAACTTTAGGAGAGAGCAAACTCCAGCTTTTTCTGGCAGAATCATGGTATTTTCCAGGCGTGTGAATCTGGTTCAATATAAAAGGACAGACAGAAAACCATGTATTGTTTAAAAAATTTTCGCTGACTTCTGGGGTCTTAGAACCGATGCACAGTTTAAAAACAAATGTTATTCATTGTTCATTCTTCTTGACTGGCTTTTGCTAAAAGTGATCACATTTTATGCATTTTGATTTTTTTTTAATTTTCTCTCTGTTATTCCAAATAGTTCTTCAATACTTAATTGGACGCAAAGAATTTTCACAAACATTATATGGTATACATTCTATGTACATACATACATACATAATATTTATACAAACATTTTAAGAGGGAGGAAAATCTTCAGAAAATTTTTGTGATAACAAATTTGAAAATATAATTCAGTGCTGTATTAAAAATTTTCAATATCGTCTTCGAGTGAGTTAATATACATGACACAGAAACATGCCAAAGAAATGACAAGACATGACAAAGAAACATGTGGTTTTTATACCGATTTTTGTGTAAATTGATAAACTGAACATGATTATTATAATTATTTATCATTAATTTTATTTATATCCACGCAGATGAAATCAGTTGCGAATTTTCGAAAGAACTATGCTCATCTAGTTCGTGGACTTCTACTTGAAAATCTTAAAGATAAATTCATCCAAGGCAATATTATAAATGTGCTTAAAAACTGTGATCAATTAGGAAGGCGTATAATAATTTTAAATAGTGGAGGTCTATGGGATCCGGCATTTGTTTCGGCAGATGAATCATTTCAATTGCTTTATGCCGCTCATCTTATTGCACTACTTGAGCCAGAGGCACAGATTCGAGGTGTTGTGTGCATTTTGGATTTCGATGGACTTTCATTTAAACAAATCAAATCACTAACACCAGCTTGTTTGATACGTATATTGACGTTTATTCAAGATGCATTTCCGTTGCGTTTGAAGGAAGTTCATGTTATTAAACAACCTTTTATTTTCAAAGCAGTTTGGACACTGGCAAAACCTTTGATTCAGGAAAAACTTCGCAAAAGGGTTTGTGTTTATTTTTATTGTTGTATTACCTATATATGAATCTGTAGATTTTTGTATTATTGTTTTTTTTTTTAGATCAATTTCCATGGAAATGATATGAAATCTCTGCACAAGTTTTTAGAACCAGATTATTTACCTAGAGACTATGAGGGTTATCTTCCAACAATTGACTATGGGGGCTCAGCATGGTATCCAGCTGCTGCGGCTCATGAAGATTATATCCGTGATTGGTCGGAACTTGGCCCTGCTAAGTGGTGATCATCAATTTTAAAAATTTAGTTCTAAGCAAAAAAATGTTTTACCTATAAATTTTTGGATGAAAATTTTATTAACAATTTTTTTAATTTAAAGTAACTACATACTTCTACTTGTCAGAAATTTCGTTGGGATTTGACAGCAAATTGTGCGACGTCATATGACGTTTCAAGTTATCAAACTGTATTTTTTTGCTTTCGGTATTTTCTTATTTTCTTTCCTCCCGCGTACTATTTGCTCTTTCCTACAGAAAAATATGTCTCTGAGGCAACGCGATATGGGCACAATCGAAACAAAAATGATTTCGACAGAACACACATCATCCACAACACATCGCAGACGACACAAATGGCTCAACGCATATGATATACATTGAAGCGATAGCGACAAACCACTCTACAATACAACACGAGATAAGTGTGCAGGTTCGCTTCCGGCTTTATCCTGGCATAAGCTTGAACTAGTTCAGCTGTTTAATTTTAGAAATTTTATCAAGAAAATCTTCTTGCAATAAAGCGTCTTAGATCTTCCAAATCCATTTTGTACAGAAAGAGCAAAAAATTAATGAAGTAATTACTCCAATCAGTAGAATATAGAAAATCAGGCTTATTTTTCAAACCCATTCCAAAGTATGTATAACTTTAAACAGCTGTCCAACTACAAAACCTTATCTATGTATATATCATAACCAATGTTCCATGGATTGTCTAACTTAGACACTGCAATTAGCTGTTCAATCCATAGAAGAAGAAATAGAGGAACGGGCATATCGAGGAAAAAGTGAGGCATTTTTCAAAATAGTAAGAGTAACACAAACACCGATGCATTCACACAGGGAAGGCATGCAGTTAGACAGCTAAATCATGGGGCGCCCAAAGGAATTTTTAGCTGTTGTTTTGAGGAATTTATTTTGAGATTTTAAATCGTTAAAATAGAAAAAAAAAGTTTAGTAAATTAAATAAACAAGTGAAATAAAAGTAAATAAAGTGAATTTATGCTATTCTTCATTGAAATAAAAATATAAAACTACATGCGGTGCTCCGTTAAATCCTGTAAAACATCTATAATAATCATTGCAACTTTTGTTCATATCACAGGTAAGCTGTGTCTCATATTCCACATAAAGTAAGTAAAACTACTCTGCACTGCGGGCGCTCAATGTATTTGAGCGCCTTGCCATCACCAACAAAAGCTAATTCGAACCTGGGCGAGAATTTCAATTTTGACAGATAGGCACCTGACATACCACGTTTCAAAGTATATTTGCATTTTCAACAAATTAGGCTTTTTTATAGCAAAATGCTATGAAATATCAATTTAAAAGTATTCTACGATAATGTATCTACATAAAAAACATCACTTCAAATTAATTTATGTGGAATTTGAGACACAATCAGCCAGTGAAATAGAAAGATTTTTAACTCCATATTATAGGTGTTTTTACACAATTTAACACAGAACCGCATGTTGTTTTATATTTTTTATAAAGTACTGAAAGATTTCACTATTCTCACTTTTATTTCATTTTTTTTATTTAGTTTAATTATCTTTTTTCACTATTTTAACGATTAAAAATCTCGAAACACTTTCGGCAAAATGACACCTTAGGCACCTTTAGGCACCAATAGGCACCTTTTTGTTTTTTTTTTTTTTAAATTTGGTGCTTCACTCACATACACTGTATATGTGATATATTTCTCTTCCTTATCTTCTTATTCTAAGGTTCAAACAAAGCACTAAAAAGTTATTTTAAAATTAATTAAATGTTCATTGAGCGTCTCCAAATGTTCACGAAATTGACAGATTACAGGGATATAAGTAAGTATATGAAAACATTTTCAGACAACTGTTGGAATGCGATTATAAAAATGAAGATGTCCAACTAATTAACTCGCAGCGGTTGACTTCATTGTGAAGAATACCGGCATGTCGACTCGGAGTGTTATGCGTACCGACTGATGTTATTTCTATTCGATGATATCCCACAATTCAAGCACCTAATACTGGTAGCGAAGACGGATTTCTTTCAGTCTGTCGAAGGTTTCTCTGGCTGAGCTTGAATAGGGTGTGGCTATATCATCATTTTCAGATAACATTTTCACCTCCAGAATCTGAAGGAAGTTCTGGATTTCTTCGTTTTTTTGTAAAAATATAATGAGATAAAATTAATGAAAATTGATAATAAAACAAAATTACCATCTCAACACACATTTTGTTCATAAGAGTTAATATAATAAATGGAAAAAAATTTTTTGTTCATGCCATATGAAAGAAAACAAATTCTTATATTTAAAAAAAAAATATATAATTCAACAACAAATTAGAAGAATAATTTGCCCTATCCGTGTATTGTAAAAAAATAAGAGTTTCTGCTAGGTTTTACTCTATTTGGAGGAATTTTCCAATTTTTTTTTGTTTGGTATACCATCAAGACCTGGTATACAGCTATCTTCAAGGTTAGATATAAACTTTACAATGGTCAGTATTAATGTTAAATTTCATATCAGTCAAGTTAGTAAAAGATTTCAAATGGTCAAAACTTTGAGCCATTTTGTCAGATTTATCTCAGATTAAGGAATTAGACGAATCGACACCATCATTAAAAAGAAATTATATAAGGCTCCACGTTTTATTATAGCTAGTGCAGTAAAATTTCCCTCGGTAAACAAAAACAAAAACCAAGAAGTGCCGATAAATAAGCCAGAAAAATAGTGAATATAAATGGTGGACAAATAAAGTTGAAACTTTGAAGATGAAGCTGTTGAAAAGTATTCATGACTTGAACTTTCAGCTTGTTTTTCACTCACAAAACGGATGTATTCTATGATATTTGTAGTTTTAGTAGAGACATGGAAACAAAAATACTTTGCGAACACAGCCACAGAAATAAATAGTGTACATAAGCCGTGTTTTTTTGCAAGCCCGGGGAGAATTGGATGATAAAAACGACGTCGGTGCTAAACAATTAACATGTTAAATGCAACAACAACTAATCCCGGAGAATTCTCGGGGCTTGAATACATGTTATCGATAGTTTGTATGAAAACTCCATGTTTTTTACTGTAATGGCATTGCTAATCCCCGCTGTCGTTTTTTTCAACCAATTCCCCCCGGGCTTGCAAAAAAACACGCCTATAAAAGTGACTAAAGCGTTTTATTTGCACCTGATTCCTGCATTAGCAATAAATTACCAATGAAACGCAGCTAACTAATTATTCTAAATATGAAGAAGCGTTTCCCAAAGACGACTCGGAATTGAGCCCAATGAATAATACTTATGAGGGAGTATTAACGATTTGTATCACTTTGAACCTCTTAAGGCTCAGTTTATATTTATTTCATTTTTAGACCTTCCTTAGTTTGGAAAATAATGAGGTATTTTTTTTATCAAGAGGTTGCTCGGTTCGAGACCATTTAAGTTTATGATTTTAGGCCACAGCAATAAGAAGGACTTTTAAATAGTTTTTGTTTTGAGAAGAACAACAGATAAATAGTTTAATACAGCTTTTCTCCTAGATTTATCATTTATAATCTCAGCCAGGTTTCAATGGGTTGAAAAAAATGCAGGCATATTTAAAAAAAAGAAATTTATTCTTAATCTTAAAACTTTATAAAAATAAGTCATTATTTTGTGTACATATTACAAATGATAATATTATACATATCAACGCTTAAAATGTATGTATCTAGTATAGAAATAATTGATCTTGTCAGGCAGTCATGATTTGAATAATATAACAAAAAAAACAACCAACTTTAAACACATCTTTGTTTTTTCTAATAATTATTACTTTCCTATATGTAAAAAAAATAATTATAATTGTAATTTTATACAAATCAAGTTGTAATTTAGACTAAATTAGATACTAAAAACAAATAAATTTGAAAATTGGACTTTTTCGAGAGGAGAAATAAAGTGGACTGATTGAATTCTACTAAAATTAGCAAAACAAAATTATTTAATTCACCACTTCGCTGGTCCCATTTCAGACCATTCACGAATAAAGTCTTGATGCTTCTCTACAGCTGGATACCATTCCTTGCCACCATAATCAATCTTTGGCAATTTTCCACCATAGTTTTCTGGTAGAACTTCAGGAGATAAGAATTTATGAAGAGATTTCATATCACTACCATGGAAGTGCATCTGCAAACAAAAAAATAACAATAAAATTAAATATACGAAGAAGGTTAGGTATTTTAGATGAATTCTTACCCTTTTGTTAAGCTTCTCACGAACGAAAGGCTTGAAGAGAGACCAAACCATCTTAAAGATAAATGGCTGTTTAACCATGTGCACTTCCCTCATGCGCAGAGGCATGGCATCTTGAATGAACATCAATAACCGTTTTGAGAAACTTGGAGTCAGAGATTTAATTTGTTTCATTGACAAGCCATCGAAGTCCATCATACAGACAACACCGCGAATTTGTGATTCGGGTTCAAGTTGAGCTGCAAAATGAACTGCATAGAGCATTTGGAACATCTCTTCTGATGAAACGTAGCTAGGATCCCATATAGAACCGCAGTTAACGATCATTACACGACGTCCAAGCTGATCGCAGTTTTTCAGCACATTTACAATGTTTCCCTGAATGAATTTATCTTTGAGTTGTTGAATGAGAAGACCATGGACGAGGGCAGCATTTTCCTTACGGAAACTGGCAACTGTTTTCATCTAAAAAAGAAAACAAAAATTTCTTAAAATTCTGATTCATTGAAATAAAAAAAAACTCCAAAAATATATCAACAAGATCATAAAACTATTTATGAAATTAAAACGTCTTCTGCAGTATATCTATGGTCAACCACTTTGGGCTTATCAAAACATTAAATAATGGATTTAACAGTGGCCAAAGATCAATTGCCATACTGATACGCAATCTTAGTCAACGGTAAGTTGTTTGTGTTTATTCAATAGTTTGAACTTTTTGACCATTTTTATATCAGAGAAAAAAATAAGATTGCCAATAAGTTGGCCTGTTTAGGTGACTTCAATCTGCAACTGAGATAAGCAGCCTTGGCAACGATTCTCCATTCCAATCACATATTTTAAAGATTATATTTCTCACCTTTTCAAAAGCACTTTGAGGGTAAAAGTGACAAGCTCTCAGGAAGATTATTAGGAATTCATCATCGTCCCTATATTTAAGATCGTCGCAGGCTTGCAACAAGTCTCTTAGCTCCTTAATAGCTGCCTCTCTAACCTCGGGTGTTTCGCGGAGCTCGTTTTTTGCAATTTCCCAAGTCTCAGGAGCTGTGTATCCACATCGGATGTTGAATGCTGCATCATTATTTTCCATTGTGCTACAAGAAGAAAAATCAAACACAAATTACTTTAAACATTTCTAAACCTCTGTGTGTTAAGCGCCTAACTGAATCTTCAAACATCAGTGACTGATCATTTTTATTTATAATTCAGATTGCGTGCATATTTTTTTAATGCGTTTCTTAACATTAAACTCACATTATTTTGTTTTTAAATAACAATTCAAATTGAACTTAATTTTAGTTTAAAATTACTTAAGACGTTAAAATAAATTTTTTAATCGGAACAAAAATACGACTTTGCACAGAGGAACCCACTTAACGACTGCGGAATCAACGTGGTTTTAAATTGGAGTGATTTTTATTAAGCTTTGGTGACGAGAATTATAGCTATCTGCTTTTACAGTTATCACAAATGAAAAAAATATATACTTGAAGCTAAAATAATACACAACCAAAAGAAAGTTTGAGATATTGAAAAAAGACCCATCTACAATATTTACCAGTAGGTATATACGGAAAACAATGACTACATATATGTATAAATATTTTTAGGATTTGAACTTTGTCGAAATTGTATTGGAATCGAGAGTATTTCTGATATCTCTGGACATTGCACACACTCATGCACTGAGTTATCTATAAGAAATTTTAGATTGACCAATGCCTTGACAATGCATGTTGGAGCTAAACGATAATGTCAAGATTAACAATGTAAATGAAAATTACATAGAAGGTCTCTTGCATGAAATATTATAAGTTCCAATTTTAGTTTATATAAGGTTAAAAGATTTTAGTTCTTCAAGGCAGCTTCTCCATGAGACATTTCAATTTTGTTTAAATTTTTGAATTTGAGGAAGACTCATGCCTGATTCACAATGCGACGAGAAAGCGAGACGTGCGTCGACGTGAGGAGATCTCTTTGCAGTTTGTTGGATCTAAATGACCAATTTAAAACAAAGAAATAATACTAATAAAGCATTTCTCGTCGTCACGTCTGATTTTGAGACTATAGAAACGAATTTATCTCTATTTACTTTTACACCCTTATTAATAAACATGAATTATTTTTAATCAGTGAAGCAAAATCCTATCGATAAAACAAAACTAAAGTTGATTTATGTTTATTAGATTATTCACCTAATTAGGTGGAAAAATGATTAATTAGGTTAAAAATCAAACATATTTTTGCTAAACAACTATAGATTAAAATAAAGCAAATGCTTTTGGCCTATATGTACAGATTGAATCATACTCTTTATCGACTGCAGAGTTCTCGTCAAATGTTGTCGATTTTCTTTAATATTTGGTCCTTAACGTGAATTAGCAGTTAATTGTTTATTAATAAATTTTTAATTCATGAATTAATGATTTGTTTATTTTTGAATTCTAGAATATAATTAAGCCTGAATATGCGTTTAAGGGTTGCCAACAATTGGGTAGTTTACCTTATTAAATGAATTTGATTTTGTTTACTATATTCTTTAATTTGTACTTAGGTTAGGTTAGGTTAGGAGGGCCGTGCCCAGCCCTGAGGCTGTGCGTACACGGGGGGAGATAGCACCTAAACTAATGGTTGACATAGACTGGTTCATTTACGAACCAGCCCGTGCTTTCAATATATTTCCTCATGTTTGCCATTGAGACCTGCGCTAGATCATCCAGTTCTCCTACAAACGTGTTTCCAAGGTAACGGAAGCGATTTGTTTGGAGGTTGGGGCAGTCGCAGAGCAGGTGGTTTCTATTTCCTCGACATCCTGACAGCTCCTACAGAAATTGGGTGCGTATACACCCAATCTAGTGGCCATTGTGCCAATGGCACAGTGTCCCGTTAGTACACCTATCAGGGTTCTAATATTCTTTTTACTCCGCGATAAAATATACTGAGTTTCTCTTTCGTTGGTTCTAGGCCATAAACTTCTAGAGATGACAGGAACGATTGTATATCCAGGAGTTGTTGATTTTCTCTTTCGCTATTAGGTCTCTCTTCCTTTTGATCACGCAAATCGGAATGTCCGGTCTCGTGTCTGATTGGCTACGACTGTCTCTATTTGACATTGACCCTTCCCTTGCCAGTGCATCTGCTATGTCATTCCCTTCTATATTGCTATGTCCAGGAACCCAGCAGAGTTTGACTTGGTTAGAGTAACAAATATTGTTCAGTTTATTTCGACATTTTGCTACTTAATTTGTACTTACTATTTATCGTAATTTTTAATTTGATTGATTATTTGATCGATGTACATAATAGAAATCTTAAACTTGACTAGTTTTTTCCTTCCAATCATACATACAGAAATATGTAATTAAAAGATCACCACTGATTCTAGGCTCAACCAAGAAGTAAAGTTCCTTTCCGATCAAAAAATATTATTAAAAAAAAAACTTTTATTTAGTGCACGTACTATGATCGCGCTCAGAGTTCATACACGAGTGTAAAATATCCTTATCTCGAACTCATACATCGATTATCTATAATGCAATGCACCAACAAGTGTAATGACAACAGCGATCTGTATACGAAATATTATTTCAAAACCAAGTCACCAAGTGCGTTTGCTTATTATTGATAAAATGTTGAAATTGATAAAAAATATTGTTCATGATGTTTTTTTGTTCGCACAAATAAATACATACATATACGTATGTACATATAAATACAAATATTCAACTTTTATGTTTGTATATTTATGTATTTTAGAAACGATAGCGACGTGCCTATTTTGGCCAAAGTCCAAGCTTAATCATATCTTTGACAAGAAAAAATTCAGATAAGATCGATTGATCTTGTTTTTGAAGCAATATTCGGTTAAACAAAATTTCTTAGCTAATCCAAGGTCATAATAAATATACATTCACGTTGAAATAGAATTAAAATGTTCTTTGAACTTGGAAGGTATATTTTATTAAATACTTTTCTACTTAAAACATACATAAAGCTATCAACATTCAAAAAGAGAGTTTGTCAAACTTTATTTACAAACAACCAACGAATATTTCAGTTAAAAGTAAAAGTACTCCAGTACTGCATTACACAATGCCGCTGCCCGCTGTAGAACAAAGGTCGAACAGCAGAACTCTATATAAAATGAAAATCCGATCAAAGTTCAAGACATATTATTACTTCAAGTGAGTCAGAGAAACACAAGTATGTATCTATATGTAGTATTAAGATATACAATATACACTTGACTTTGCTTGTATCATGAAAGCTGAGTAAAGTTTAGGTACGTGTCCAAGACAAAAGAATTGAATTATTGACGTTTAAACAAGCATTTCATGTGCTATCAGCTGTTGTTTGTTTATTATTAACACTTTTAGATGATTGGAATTGTTTTTATATTTTAATCATTGTTATTGTTCATTTGAATGTGTATGTGTAATGGAATTAAATTTACTCAAATTACTTACAGCTGAAGTTAATTCAAATAAGCCTAGATGTATGCACCACCATTATATTGTTTTGATATAAAATCGAAGGTAGTTTTCAGGCTTATATGTTATCGATCGTAAAAAATGTTCAGCTAACATGTACATTTTGAATTTGGTAAACCAAAAACAAACAAAAAAAGTTTTGTTTTGTAAATAGTTGAAAATACATTAGGAGCTAGTTTTTTCGCAGTGGGTTAAATCCGTATAACATGACGTTCATTGGTCTAATTAAATTGTACAAATCAACAAAAAATGGCTGATTATCGATTTTCATAAGATTAACAAATTAAAATATGGATTTCTTGATAAAAGTTTTGGTAAACATGCACAATCGATAATTTACCAGTTGCAATAATACTTTATTAAAGATGGCTGTAAACAAACTGGCCTTAATCAAACATCAAACATTTTCGTCAATATAAGAATTAAATAGTTAATATAATTAATTAACTAATAATTAAAATTCTTTGTCCAAATAAAGGAGTTTTGTTAAAAGTTTGAATGACTTTAAACACTGGAGTTTCCAACACTATATATATTAGGTAATAGGTATACACCTTAGCTAAAGGCATAAGGACCTCGCGGCAGAAAACAAAAAGGGTCCCCCTAAGCAGTATACATACAAATGTAAACAAAAATAGATATACGTTTTTGATTTACAAAACAAGTATTTTTGAAGCTCAGTTTAATATTCTTTAAAAATGGAAAAAATAAAATGCAAATGAGTTGCTTGACATTGCTCTTATGGCGACCACACTGTGGTTTTAAAGTCTGGAATAATTAGATCTATTAATCTGATTTTAAAAGAAATAAATTAGTTATGGGAGCCACCTACCAAAAATGTAGTTTAGTTTAAGATAATATTAAGGTTCCCCCACACCAATGCGAATTTTCGGTGGCGACGACGAAAACAACAATAACAACACGTGGTTGTCAATGAAAACAACACGTTGTTATTATTGTTTTCGTCGTCGCCACCGAAAATTCGCGTTGGTGTGGGGAAACCTTTATGTGAGTACATATTTATATATGAACAATATAGCACCGTGTTGCAAATATGCATAGAACTTACAGGTGAGACTGAAAAATTGTTAAAAATTTGATTTTACACCTGATTTCTTGAGTACAAAATTTTAAAAATCGTTAGAGCGGTTTTTTTTGAATTGATATTTTTATAGACATATGCAGAAAATTTTATAAACATTTTTAAGAAAAAAAAATTGGTATGAAATTTGTTGGCCTTTATTAATGCAGAGTTAAAAATCCAAAATTTGGAATTTTTTTTTGAAAATTTTGATGTACTATATTATATTCAAAATTATTAGAAGCGCTTGTGTACAAAATTTCATTAAAATCGGTTCAACATATAAAGAGTTAGTCGAAAACAAAAAAATGGTTCTATGAGAAATACCAATTCCAATAATATGGTAGATCGTACTGATATTAGCTCATATAAAAACTTTAATCAATATCGTAGGAGCCGTTTTTGAGAAAAATGATATTTTCCTTACCGGTTTTTAGGCACTTATTTGAAGGTACCGTTATTTTTCATTTAAAATCAGCTTGATAAAGTTTCAAAATCGATTAAGTCGTTTTTGAATTATTAATTTCTCAAAAACAACAATTTTAAACTTTTTAGAAATCAAAAAAAAAAAGATTTAGAAAATTTTGGTGTACAATTTTTTTGAAACTTCACTCACTTTGTTCACTATCGTCGTTATGTCAATTTTAATCAAAATCTCGAGTTCGACTTTGTACGAATCCATAACTTGCCATATTATAGGTACCTACAATGTATTTTGTATAAATCCCAATTAAAAATGTAGTGTCATACGGGCTTAAGCAATTTATTTCCTCAAATATTGCCAATGGAGCCGCTGCTGGGAAACCCATAACCCATTTCAGTTCAATAATATTAAAAGTGATTCAAATTTTCATTCGAACTGTACAAAATGTCTTCAAAAAACGTAAACTTAGCTATTGATTGCTCGGCATATTTTAAAATTAATTTGACAGAAGTTGCATGTGTAATTTGTATTCAATCAATTATACACTCTTGTGATAGAATGTTAAACATAGAAAATGTAGAGACAAAGAATATTATTTTATTAATATATAGTTGAAACGATTTTGTTGGTCAAGTTTTGGAGTGTTTTTTTTTTACAAATTCTAATATCAATAGCATAAATTGTCTGGGTTTTCGTTTTTACATAATATGTATTTATATTTTTTTTTCAAATTTATTTAACCAATGGTTTTGTGTGATTTTGTGAAAGCTGTTGATATTTTTATTGATCGTTTAATAAGTACGAACGATGAATAGAAGTTCTTTTAGAAAATAAATTCTTGAAGAAAGGTGCGTATTCATTGTAATTGTAAGTAGATGAAGCAGCTCACTAATACAGAATATTTTTTTTTGCCACGTATTTAAATGTCAAAATGATTGTTTGTTGATTTTATAGAGAATGTAAAATTTGAAAATGGCTATTTGGTGTAGTAGAAATTGTTAACAACTATTAATTACAATTTGTTTAAAATAAGGATTCATCAAAGGTCTGTTAATTTAAAAGTCAGAACTGAAAACCGCAACTTTCGATGTTCGATTGAGGAAATATCGGTTCTCGGAAACATAAACATAAATTTAGAAAAAATTATAAAATTTTGGTGGTGTCATGATTTATTTCGAATATAAATAGAAATTCTTTGGTTCTTTCTAAAATCTTAATAATTTCAATAAAATCCCAAAAGGCTTAGGCGTGTTCAGGGGCGGACTGGGCCACCGGGCAACCGGGATTTTGCCCGGTGGGCCCCTGGGCGAGTAAAATATGCACAAAAGCTCCTGCTGTACTTTCTGTACTTTTAAAAGAAATTTTGTTCATAAAATTGGATTTCGAAGGAGCCTTACAGTAAATTATACAGCTTTTGGGGCCCCAAAGGAATCTCATGAGGCCCACACAGCCCTGTTATGGGCCTCCACAATGACTATAAAGCTATTGGTTCCTCACAACTGTATTGATGACCCGTGATATTAATATTGATTCCCCACCACCATACTCTTAGAAACTTCAAAAGAAACTATAGCTAGGGTGGTTGGTACTAAGTATTGAGCTATTGTGGCCCCATTGGTAACCTAAGGAGGCCACCAACTTGCTCTATAAGTTAACTGTATTCTATAGGTTTTTGAAATACTTTAAGTTAATTTAAAGGAAAGCTTTCTCACAAAATTGAATAAGAGGAGCTTCCAATAGACGAATAAAGAATAAAAATGAATTGGATGTTGCAGCGAAAAACTAGAAATCTTTCGTGGAAATGTTCAATATCAACGAAAAATCCTCCAAGAGTATGATAAAGTGCTTCTCGTCTTAGCTTCTCGTAAGTCACAAGGCCCCGGTAGAAAAATATGAACCGGCCAGAACCAGTAGTTCCGATTTTTTACTAAATGGTGTATGATGCTCATCTAAGTTTACAACCTCGAACACCGAACGCAATATTGCCAAAAGTCGAAAAACCCACCAATTTTTCGAAATTTAATTTTTTTTAAATTTAAAATATTCATTTTTTTATTTGATAGTAAGTTAAAATTCTTATCATTGGATTGCATTTTAGTAAGTGTAAGTACATATTAATATTATTGAATATAACAAACAAAAAAATTCATTAAACCATTTTTCGCATTATAAAAATAAAGGTGAAAGCAAGGTGAGCACACCCAGTAGGAAATTTCATCCTCACTGAAAAATTTAGCTGAATTCAACATTGAATTCAAATGCCACTTCTTCGAAGAAACAGCAAGCACTGATTTAGTTACTGTAAAGTAATGCATAGTTTCACCAGTTCATGGTTTTATGCACATTGTCTGCTTTGTAAATGGGCAAAATGTCGAAACACTCCCTTCTTTTACCTGGCACACAAAAATCAAGTGAGTTTAATGCGGAATTAAAAGATTCTATTTTAATAGGTAAAATTATGCGATGATTCAATCGTTAACAAGTAATGCTTAAGTTCAGCAGTTCGTTGTCTAGATCCACTCGTCTGCTTTGTAAAGTATACTTTGAGAGAGAAGAAAAAATAATTCTCCCACAACGCTCTCTTTTTTTTCTTGTTATTCCCCTGAGCAAGAAAAGAATGAAAACTACCCTTTCCTTTACCTGACGCGATCAATATAAGGATTTCTGTGAAGAAAAGTATGTATCCTTTCATCAGACATTTATCATGAACTGAGCAGTGTATATCTAATTTAAAAAATTCACTTAGAAAAATAAAATTCACAGAATGTTCATGCTTTGGTTTTTATAAGGGTCGGTAAAAATTGACCATAATTTGCGTCTTAGAGATTTGGAGTTTAGGTCACTTACCTTTAAATTGAATTATATTCAATGGTTCCAACTTAGGAGAAGTATTTTTCTAATTTATGAATTAAATATTCAGCGATTAAGCAACTCCCAATTCCCTATTGATTTCACTACTAATTTTTCATCGAAAATAATATATATTAAGCTGATCTATAACTAAGTAACACGCAATTAGTGACTTTTTTGTTGAATATTCATTATATTTTTCATTGGCAAATATTGAGGTAGTGAAAAAACAAGTCCAAATTATTTAGCGATTTCATAAAAGAATTTTCATCATATTTTTCATCAAAAATTAATGATCCGATGAATAAGCAAGTTACTTTTGTTTAAGTATTTCTTCGCTGAATATTCATCATATTTTTCACCGGAGTCCTCAGTCCAACTGGTGAATAAGCAACTTCCAAGGAAGTAGTGATTTAGTTGTGGAATTTTCACCGAGATGGTTGCATGTGCACCCCGCCAATGACATGCCCATGTTAAAATCCTCGATGTATTCCGCACAAAGGAAGCGGGTGCTGCTCCCTTTCCTCAAGGAAGAAGCAAGATATTCACCATTGAATTTTTAGAAATTTCCCACTGGGCAGGTCTGCTAGTTTTACACACATACATACATATATTTTCTATGTTATTTCATTAATGTCGCTACCATATTTTCCAAAGCTAGGAGTGTAAATACACTCGACTCCAATTGACAGTAACGAATTGTATGGATTATGATTTATGTTTTTTTTAAAGAATTTCAATTGTTTTTAATAATTATGTATGTACTTGTATATTACTACTTCTGTATACATAGATACAAAATTTTGATCGTGCGTTTTTCTAGATAATCTTTTTTCATTACTTCTACTCATTTTATTATTTTCTGGCCCTTTTTCTTAAAGTCCCGTGAGGCCCTTTGCCTCCCAGTCCGCCCCTGGGCGTGTTTCTGTTCTAGCTCAGAGCTTGGCACTCAGCTATACAAAAAATTTGTGTTTTTTATAGTCCAGGCAAATCAGAGGATTCGGTTTCTAGCTTTTTGATAGATCAACATTTTGTGAGATCTCATTTTTTTTTGAACTGGCAGTTTGTTTCTCTATTCACGTTTATAAAGTTATCCACTCATCGTTGTCTGGATAAAATACTGTTTAATCTTTGAGTATAGCTCTCTTGCGAAATTTCCTTCGAACAAGGAAGCCAAAGTGGTAAAATTTATTTTGTTTTCAAAGTTTTGATAACTCTGATGAAATTTTCATATTCACTAGCGTATATTGTTTTTTTTTAATGTAACACACATTAATAATTAACTATATTATAATATATAATAAAAAGCCTTCAATTAAATTTTTCTAAACATTAATAGTTGTCCTCAATTCTATTTTTCTTCGCGGAGCATTCCATTGTTTCGCGGGGTACATTTGTACGAGTTATTAATCACAAACTGTTATCTAAACTTAAAACTATACACAAATGCTCTTTAATATGTATATGTACATATTATGTACTTACATGATACATACATCAAATAGTTGTTAAATTGTAGAACAATATGATGTTTTTAAATATTTGCAAGTATCTTGTCGCAATCTCAATTTTGCTGAGCGTTAAGTGTGAGACATCAAAGTTTCCTACTACTTTGAGAATAAATCAAATTTTTTTATTATTTTCTTAAATAACTTATCAAATTTTTGGCTTCAATTTATTTTTCTTATTACTATTTAATTATTAAAACTCAGCTTAAATGTCAATCGCCTCTCTTTTGATAATTTTTAATAAACAGTAATAATAATTCCTTTTTCGTGACCTTTTGAATTTAAATATAATTAATCCTACTTTCGTGGGCTTCAGGTCTTTTTATTATAACAAAAAGACCTAAAGCCCACGAAAGTAGGATCAATTAATAAACAGTAATATTATTGACAACAAATTAAATGAAAACAAGACTAAAATAAATATATAAAATAACAAAAGTAGACAATGACGCAGTTAAATTCTTGATATCCAAAACAATCGTGACTTATTCCTTCGGGAGTCCTTATTATTTATTTTGTTGGCGATGATGGCAAAATTATATTAATTCTGCTGGTGGCAATAGATACCATTTATTCAAATTTTTAAATCGGAAACAAGTTGGACTTCTTAAAAAGGTTAACAAAAGAAGGAATTCGAAATTACTAAATAAAAAAAATAATTTAAATTGATTTATTAAGTATAGGTACACGTTCTGGCACACATAAGAAATTAGTAATTAGAATCTGACTTCATTAAAGCCGAAATTCCATTTATTGCTTTTTAAAAAGAACTGTCAAAGTAATTTTACTTATATTAATCTTTTTGCATGCTGTGGAAACAACTTCCCAAGATTTATTAATTCTAAACGAGATTAACTTTCGGTGAAAACGTATCTTGATTCATATCATTAGAACAACATTGTTACGCTGAAATTGCCAAATGGTGGCTCTGTTCATAATTTTTTGAGTTACGACTTACGAGGTCAATTTGATATTTATATATATCATGTATATTACTTCATAATCACCCCTGTTCTGATTTCCGGTGGGTATTAAAATCCTTTCGTTTTCAAACTCTAGCAGCCAAATTAATAAAAAACGCTTATTCCACCTTTATTCCTCGAGTAAACTAAAGCAGCGAGTAAGAGTTAAGCTATATGGGTTAAAAATTTCCATGAATAAAACCAAAATGTTCGTGGAATCGTAAGTTGACGTTTACCAGAAATCCCTCATATTCCCTCAAATCTACTTATCGTCGGCTAAATACGTAAAGCTGCTAAGTCCACTTTTGACGAAATTGAGATTTTGATGCCATTTCCTTAAAAAACACATTTTGCACAAAATGCCTTAATCAATTCTGTCCAATGTATCTTAGTTGTTGCAGAATCCTAAAGAGAAAATCAATTTTTATATGGAGCCTTATGTAATTTTTTTTTGATTTTTTCGCTCTCCTATAAAACTTGCAAAAGTGGACTTAGCAGTTTTACGTATTTAGCCGACGATATATTTCTTCCTGAAATCCTCCTGTATAGTTCTCTTTTTATGGTGGTTGATGGCTGATTGTCTAATAATAATTAGAAATGGTTCAAAAACTGGATAAATCTAGCAGACATTATAAATTTTATTCAAAATTAAATTAGCAATCTTCACTTAGGTATTTTTTTTTATTTCAGAATAAATTTGACAAATCTCGTTCTTTTTCCTTCGCTAAACCACCTTCTTCGGTGGTTTAACTTAGTACAAGTCACTTTAGTAGAAATTTTCTTTTATTAATAACATTTTGCACTTGTCCACGGAATAAAACCTAACCCTTCGCTCTTCCACGTTTATTAACTTGGCTGTAGGAGTTCTGAAATACTTTTCGCTTTCGATACTTGCGGAATGAGTGTGCTTTGATTTTTGATCAGATTGAAAATAATTGACTTTCGGAAATTCATTTCAATTTTCGTGTCCGATCCGAATTGAATTGCGGTATTATACGTATGTATATTATAAGATTTGTTTGTGATTTATTTCATTTTTTTCAACAAATTCGAAAATTTAGAATTTTGTTTTAAAAATAAAGAAAGGTTTGAATACCTACTAGCTAACGTGAAAGTGAAAATCAGAACACTTTTTTGAATCCGTGCGGAAGTCAATTGCGTATACGGATTTGATTCGGAACGGAAATTAGAACAGGGGTGAATATGTCCACTTTGACATTTACAAATATCAAAAAATGTACTATGTTTGATTACTTTTTTGGTCGTGGTAACGGCCAACGCTAGTCCAGCCTAGTGTGCTGTAGTACATTACTAAGGACATCGTGGAAATCGATTTACAATAGTTGGTTTTTACTATAGTTAAGTTAGTTTTTAGACCATATTCAGCAATACAAAAAACTGTTCACGGTATAGTAAGCTCAAAAGTCAAACCAATCAAAAATCAACTAGCGTGATCTATGACCAAGTTATTGATTAATTATCAATACATTTGATTTACTAGCGTATACTTGCACTAGCGCACTCACTTACTAGTGCTACCCGCAGCCTTACTACCTTGATCAATAACATGGTCATAAATTACGCTATTTGCTTTCACGATAGTAATGTTTTATAGGCTTCCTCCGCTGGAATTATTGAGAAAATATGATGATTAAAATGTGTTTAAGAGTTGATTAGAGTTGGAAAATTGTTAAGTAATATCATCAAAATTCTTTTACACCAGAACTTCTATAAATTTTAATTAAAAAAACAATCGTTATTGGGTTATAATTAATAAATAATAATCTGCAACTTCAAAAATTGTTAATGGATCTTTAATATTAAGGTCTTCATTAAAATAGACATGAATTTAAAAAGTAAAATTATCTACAACTAAATGACAACTTTTGAAAAAACCTAAACAAAAATGAATTAATATTTCAATTTATAAAAAATAAAACACATTCTTTTCCCGACGTTGCGTTGGGTTTTTTTCAATTTCTTCAGTTTTTTTTTTGATTATGCACAATTCTACCGTCGAGGTATAAATTTTTAATCAAAGCTGATGTGTCATCAATACTTTCCAGCTTTTAGGTTAGTTTATCATGAATTTCAAGTGTCTCAATTGTAAAAAGATGCCTTTTGCTTCTACATAATATGCTCTTTTATAAAAATTCAAAGGTTTTTATTAGATGTTCTAAAACTCCAAAAATTCTCTGTTGAATCAGACATAAAAATTAATGTTACTGTCCCTATCATCATTCATGAGTCTCTGAAAAATATAAAAAAATCATGTTTCAAAATAGTTTTATATGATAGTATTTGAACTACGTACTTCTTCATACCAACCAATTAAAATCATAACATGAACTGGGTATCACGAGTGTCAAAGATATAACAATAACATAATCTCACCTTTGACACCTTTATATATCTATCTATTCATTATGCTCATCACACAATTTATCGTTTGCGCCATAGCAGATCATCATTTTTATACACACAATTAAATCTGTAAAAAAATACCTTCACTAAAACTAAGAATTTTCATTTAACCTTATTATGCCAAGTCAACACATGGTGTTCTACAAAAACATCCAATCAAACCAGAACAACTGGAACCCGAATAACCTCCTAAAACACCATACAACCATTACCAAAAACTTGATTTAAAAACTTAACTTAATTTGTACAAAAATTATACCTGAACATTTCCAGCTGAGTTAGCATTTTTTCTGCCAACATCAAGTAGTGAACTTGGTAATAAAAATCCGCATCGTCGTCGCTTGCCTATTGAACTTGCCTGCTAACTAACTGCTAAGCCGCGTCTTGAACAAAAAAAAAAAAAAAAAGCTTCATCACCAAAATATGCACTCTCGAAATCTAAAATATTACAGCCAAGCTTTACGCCGAAGTTTGCGAATTTCCGACTTATTTTCATATTCCAAGTTCCAACTGCAGAATTGTAGAAATCAAGCCTCTCGCCAAAACAAAGGCTCAGTGTCTACAGAACTCTTCAAGCAAACAGTCGGTCTTGTGTTCTGTTCGTTGTGTTCGTACTACATTATCGAAGTCTCGAGGTTGGGAGTGTGTATCTACCTACATTTCGTGGATATAATTCTGAAATTACAAACAACCATTGTTTTTTATTTTGTTTTTTTTTGTGACTTTTTACAATTTTGTTTTGCAACACTGAACCGCGAGGAGTGCTAGAGAGTAAGTAAACAAATGTTGCACAATTATAGCTATTTAGTGTGTTGCAACTTGCAAGAGTGCGGTCGGTATTATTAGCTATCAGCAGTTATGCGTGAGTGAACGGAGTCAATTGCATTTTTATTTCCATACGCTTCATTCTGCAATTAGCCATATATGTAGATGGGCACCACTAGTTGGGGTTAATTTTTTTAAAATAATTAATTAATTCTTGTGGAAGTTTTTAATATTTTTTTATGAAAGTGAAGAAAAGATAGAAAAAAACTTAAGCAAAGCTTAATATAAGTAAAAACTTGTCCATCACTATAAAAACTTGTCTCTATAAGAATTCAAGGTTAATTTATCCAAAAAGACATTCGAAAGAAGTCTCCGACGCACGAGTGGATATATCGTTAAATATTCCGATCAACCACCACGCCACCATGCTAACTATAACTACTGCTTAATTAAATATTCTTGAAAGTATAGCTTTATAACTTTAATGGTGGTGTTCAAACGAAGAATTCATTGACCATTCGAAGCATTAATTTTTCGAAGCCAAACCCCGCAATATATTTATAAACAAACGTGGCATAAATCAATAGACTCAAAATGTAATGCAGGTCATTGACAACAAAATTATTCCTCCAAGGTCCTCTCTATAATACTCGCGTACAATACACAAAATTATCTTCCAATCTTATTAGCATTTTAAAATCGATCCAAACAATTTGGTCAGTGTGTTGAGTTTGGTTATACTTTTCTTTTATACTTATTCAAAAGGCCAAGGGCATAATAAAATATTGTTTGTATTATATTATTATATGATAAAATTTATCATGGAATAGGGTTGCAGGCCGATCACGAAACAGAAGGTCAGTTAAGATTCGGTGACTTCCGATGTAGATTCTACAAGCAACGTTATATTTACATTTTAAGAACTTATCATTGGAAAAACATTGATCGTTTAGTGAAAACTTATGCTTCTGCACTTTTTCTAGTTATATCTATCAGTGCTATTCTAGTTAATGGAAGGGGCGTAATTTGAATTTATTTATCGCTTATGTTAAGAACAAGCATGTATATTAAAAAAAAATCGTACAACTGGTTGTCAATTTGATAGAAACAGTAATCAGTTGGAAAGGTAGGTAGGTAGGTCAGAAAAATTCTTGGTCATAATTACACATGCTCTTCCTGTAATTGTTATTTTATTGAAATTAATAATTTTTTCTAAGTGTTTAAAGATAAAAGCATTTCTTGATAAAACTTCTTGTTCTTGTTGTTTAATCAACAAATAAAATTTTTTATCAAACATAGCGGCTTTTGTTGGTTCATCATTTTTGGAGTAAAAAATAGAATTAAATGATGCGTTGTTTCCTTATCTTCTGGCACTTTGAGTAATATAACAGAGTTGTCTCTTACGCCGATGTTCTGCATTTCTACAACGAAATCGATTTTTAATTTCACTCGACATGAAATTCCATGTTTTACAATTCATTCGTTTTCGAAAATTACGCAAAATTTCGCAATTACTTCGAACTAGTAAAATTGAAGGTGCATCCATTTTTAATTATTTTAAAAAGTGAAATTATACTGCAGATGTTATTAGATACAAAATTATTGGCATTTTTAAGGGAAAAATGGAATTGAAAATCTGAGAAAAGAATTAGACGAACAATAATTTTGCAAGAAAAATCTAATAATTGCCTGATATAGCTTGAGTAATTGTGAATTGTTTATTCTTATGGTTTTTTTCTTAAATAATATTTTAGAAAATACTCAGAAGCACAAAAATATAAAGTTTTCTTATATTTTCTACCAAGAAATACAAAAATAACCACAACTGAACCAGTTTCACAAAGCATAATCAAAGTGGATGGAATTCGTTCAGAAAATGGACTGAAAATCAGTTCTCGTTTTCGAAATTCCAATTCACAATTAGCTCTCGCACGAATTGTAGAACATTTCAATTCATTTTCATCATGTGAATTCACTATAAGTGGAATGCGGGACATGGGCGTTAAGAAACATTTATTTTACTTATACATACTTATAATTAAGATGGCGCTACAATCCAGATGAAGCTGGGCTTCGCAACCATTTATGTATGTTAATGAAGGGATAAATGATTCGAGCAGCGATGCGGGAAACGATAAAATCGGAGCTAAAGTTGCAGCTCTTATGTGGTTTTATTTTTAAGCTTCCATATGCACTGTTTCTTTAATATAAGTCCTTGTTTTTTATAACTTAGTATAGCTTTACTCATTTATTCATTTTATCTGCAAAGCAAAATAGAAAATTATCAGCTACTGGAGCAATAGAAAAAACACGGTATATATACATACATAAATAACCTTTGTTCTTATATATATAAAGTTGTTTAATTGAATCACATTAAATGTTCAATGTTTATTCTCTCGATAAGAGCTACAAAAATACAAGAGATGATTCCCTTTGTTAGAAATTCGCTTCTCGAATTGTTTATCACAAATGCAACAAACTCAAGCCCTTAGTAAGATAAACTTATGTATGTATTTTTTTTCTATTTCAATCACTTGATTTGCTTGATATGATTCAACAGCAGAGGACTTTGAATCTATTATTATATACATCCCCATAGGCTTGGGATATACGAATGGGAATGCATGGTAAACTGTTCAACGATAAACCACGTCTCAAAGTGAATCAATCAAATTTTCACATGAAATGAAAAATAAAAACGTTTCAAAATACACTTTCTAATTCAATGTGTTCTTGCTCACATAAAGAATATTTTAAATTTACTAGTTTTAAATTAGAAATCGTACTTCTTGATTTCTTTCTAGTATTTTGCTTTAAAGTCTTGATTAAAAACTAAAACTAATAATAATAATAAGCACAGTATACGCATATTAAAGCCTAAATGTAATGTCATAAGCATTTTCATTTTTGTTCAGTTCTGTGCATCTGTCAAAATCGAGGAAAAAGGTGGATCTTTCTTTTCAATTTCAATGTTTTGTTGTTGTTTCTAATGATGCGGCAGTAGCTCCTGTAGGCAAATTTTAATTTTTTGATAATTTCAACTTTGACTACCTGCGCAATATATTACCTTAGATTTGTGTACTGTGGATAATAAAAACCTATTTCACAATGCCTGAGCAAGGTTCTTATTAGTTACTCGATAAGTGAATCAATTTTTAAAAGTACACAGTGAACCAAAGACATTTTTACGTTTGTTATTTAATATAAAATTTCTTTTGTTCAGATTCTTAGAAGTAAAAGAAAGTCTTTTTTATGTTTTATTGTTGCTTATATCTTTATATGCTGAAAATATTCAGCAATTAAAGAAAATAAAAATCTTTTTTTTTGTAATTTAGTTTAATTTAGTTTTTAATCTGTTTATTACAAATTCTTCATTCTCGTTTATTTTTGATATTTTTTTATTCATGAATACAGTAAATAAAAGCTATTGGTTTACTGTTTACTAATTCGTTTATTCACCATTTCCACCTCTTGGTACACAGTGAACCACTTGACAAGTTTAAAAAAAAATTAAAAGAGTACCTTCGAAAACCTAGAAAAATGTGATTGTTTTTTATTACTATCAAGAATTTCCTGTCGGTCATATTATAAAGGTAATTTGATAATAATTCATCTACAATTATTATTAAAAAAATAATTTATATTAAAAGGTTAAATATGGTCATCAGCATCACTATTATAAAGGTCATGAAAAATTTTCAAATTTTAATAATAATGAAAATACCTGTATTAAAACGTCAGTCATACCTATCTACATAAAAATATACTCGCATTATATATAAGAGTAGTAATTATTTTCCGAGATCATTCTTACAAATACGTATAGTAGGTAAGGTATACATATATATATACATACATAAGTTCCAAAGTGTTGCGCATGTTAAATCCAACCAAACAATGAAAAACACGCATTTTAATTTCCTACAAAACTATTATGTATATGTACTTACATTGTCTTGTCTTGCATTAGCAGATCATGTAAGTCTTCATGAGAGAGATCTACTACCAAAATCATCAGTATTCAGTTTTCAGTAACAAAAAAAATAATAATAAAAAAAAAAATAATGCTTACGCGTTGCATTTGCATGACCAGTAATGTAGCAATTATTGTATAACGATTTATTGAAATTTTAAATCAGTGTACCTGATGTGCATACCCAGGGTTGTCATGTGTATAAATTTAATTTAAAAACAAATAAAATAAATGCAAAGTGAAATAAGAATCCGTGGAAAATGTCATCTCGTTTGGCATTCTGTTTTTCCCAAAAGTAATACTTTTTGACATTGAATTTAAAATAACTTTTTGAATGAACAATTAAGCCGGTGACAAAAATTTTGTCAATGTATACAAGATGAGGTTTTCACTAGCCGCACTCCATTCTACTCATTTTGACGTCTCAATATTTTGTTTCACTTCCAGTTCACTTTAAAAAAATTAAAAATGACTGCCTTACATGGCAGCCTCTTTCTTACCACAAAGTGGGAGGGAGATAAAATAGGGATAATTCACGATGAGTCATTCCATAAATCCTTGTCATTTATATCTTAAACTCTTATGTATGTCGTTTTCCATTGAAAGAACTGTCATTTTGAGCGTTTCAGAAGGCTTCTGGACGACCAATGGAAAACGACATTAATCATTTCTGTGTGCGTATTTTTAGTAGGATTGAAGGCGATCTACAATATCAGCTAAATTCAAACGGCTAATACAAGAGATACTTTTGGAGGATTTCTTGCTTTCTCGCAAGAAAAAAAATCAATATAAATAACTAAAGAAGAATTTTCGAGTAAATTTGTGAAAGATGCCAATGAGAAGTTAGAAATCTCAAGCTGACGATTTGGTTTAAAAATTTCATTCTTACGCCACTTGAACTCGAAAATAAATTTCACTCACATATTGCAAAATAATTATTGAAGTTTTCGCACTAAAATATTAAATAATTTAAAGTTTGTTTAAAATTAAAAAAAAAAAAAACACGGCAACCCTAATTCTACCTCATGTGTGATGTGTTCATATTTGTTAGTTAACACCTGGCTGCGCTTGACTAGCAAACAGTTACAAAATTTAATTGAAACTGCATTTAGGAGCAGTTATCTTTCTTTCGATATAACAATGTCACAGAATAATTTATTTTATTTGTCTGCAAAATCATCATTTTTCAGTTCTAACGTGTTTTTGGTTGTTTTTTTTTTTTTGTTTTAAGAACTCGATTTGATCGGCCATGACTTTGCTGCTCGGTTATGGATTCAAGTTTATTTTTTTAAATGTCGTTTTTTTTAAGGTATAGGGTGCGATATAATAAAAAAGATATCGATGCTGACTCAAGGTAAACTGAATCAGTTTATTGGGAGTTTGACCTATGCGAATGGTAATTTAAAATTTGTGTTTATATGGTGTTCGATATAGCTAGGCTTTTCCACCGGAAATTGTATTCACGTTCACGTCCACCAGCAGATAATAATAACAATAATAATAGCGCATGTTTGCAGATAAAATTGCTTATATTACTACGTTCTCTTTTTTTTGTTGTTGTTTTCTCATTTCAAGTTATAGTTGGTATCTTTAAGTATATTGGTCTTTGTGACATCGAATTGTTTTTTTTTTATTTTGTACTTTTAATGTAAATTTTCTGCTAAATTTGCGGGTTTTTCTTCATACGCACTCACAATTTTTATTATTTATTTTTAATGTTGAGAAGGCACATTTAGGTTTATCTAAACAACTGCCACATTGCCTTGACCTTGTCTGATTTTGTAATTTATTAACACTCTTGGAATTACTATTATAATACTCGTATTATATGGTCACGAATAAAATTAAGTGAATCAGGCTATAGTTTGACTCATCATCAGTATTATATAGGTAGGTTAAGGTATCTACAATTTATCAAGCGGAACTTTTTTAAATAAAAAAATAAATAAATGTATACAATTATTACAATGACCGGCTGCGATGTTTGTTTTAATTATTATTAGTTTTGTATGAACTTCTCTTTTAATTGTTTTTTTAATAATATATTTTTAATATAATTTGACTATAGCTAATATATAATTTAACTAGCTTTGATGAATGAATATTTATCAATTTTTGTTTTCGGTTAATTAACCTACCATGATCTGGCTGTCTACAAACTTTGACTTAAGATTTTCTAATAGCCCCTTTTTGTAGAAATAAAAAATCAGCATTCCTGTAATTCGATCCACGAAAAAGTTCATCTTTCTTGTACAACAAGGGCAAAAATTATATAAAAAACATTCAGGAAATTTTAAAACGCTGTATTTTAATGTTGCACAGTTTTTATAAAAAAAAAAGAATTTTTGTCTTTCAGATAAATCTGCATTTTAAAATAATTTATTGTAATTTTTCTTTTCCTTTAATTAATTTCAACACTTGTATCAATGCTTTATAGTACATACATACATATATGCCAAATATATGAAATATTGTAATTGAATAACTTACAAAAATATTTGTCCATCAAATACAGAATTGAAATTTTTTTTTTTGGTCTTCAATGATAAAATCAAATGTTCCCATCACGTTGAATTATAAAAAACTAATTAGCGCACTTACGAAGTGTCGTACAATCGAATTTACTGTAAATTAAGAAGCAAGAATAGGTACTATAGAAATTAACTTCAAAATTGTGTAAATTATATTAGCAAAGTTTTGATTTTGTTCAAAATTTTTAAATTTGATTCCCATATTACATAATATATTATTTCTTATACAAATATATATTTTTAAATTAGATATAACTTCAAACAAATATTCAAATCGGAAAATAATTTTGTGTACATAAAATTTTGTGTAATCCATAACTTGACATTATATCGCAAGTAAAAATAACGAAAAAAAGAAAGAAAAGAATCAATCAAAGCAATTTCGAAAATGTAAACAGTTGTTAAAAAAAATTAGAAAACCTTAAATGAAATCACTTTTTCTGAAAAATTTAAAAAAAATAGATTCAAAATAGCTTTTAACGGCCTTTAAGTCCTACAAAAATTTGCGTTTCGTACCGGTGATCTCACTTGGACTCATCAGTTGACTATAGTGAGGGCTAAGTGAGGGCTAGTACTGAGTCTTCTACTTGGCTGATATACTTCAGTAGTATAGTATATAGAATTTGTATTATATAAAAAAAAAAAAAACTTAGTAATTTTCGAGTATTGAGTGTTTAAAACAATTCCAGATTTTTGAATACTAATGAAACTTGTCTTATTAAAATATTTATTTAAATCAGTTAAGCAATAGGATTGGTACTTAAATATCATCGAATATTCTTTCAAATTATTGATCTGTTAACAAAGCTTTGCATAAATGTTTCTAATATCATGACAACTCAGATTCAACAAAGCACTCCATCAAAATTATTTTTTGTTCTAAGGATTGAACCTGCTTTAAAAATTACCTTAAAATCATGCGTCATATGCTTAATTTGTACCAATATAAATTTTCCTGTTTGTTAAACCTTTAGCTCTCTCCCCTCTTGGCCCTTCCACCGAAACGTGAATATTTTTATGAATTCTTTTGATTATTCATTTTTATTGTAAAAAAAAAAGTTCTCACTGAGTTTAAGGAGATGTAAAATCTTTTTATTATACCTTAAATTATATCCTATTTTATCTGTACTACTATGCGAAAATTTAAAAATTTTAATTATGAAGAAAAATGCTGACTTGAGATTAAAAATAATCTGTATCTCACGCCACGTGTATAATTAAGTATAAAAAAAAGTTGTTTACATAATATCTACTTATACTAACTTTTCATGCGTCATTAGGAATATTTTTGATAAGTAGGTATATTTTTTTCATTTGATAAACCTGTTCAAAGAAGTTTCACCCTTTCGACTCCAATGAAGCTTTTATATTAAAATTTATTGATTGTTTAGTTATAAATATAATTAATTATCCAGTTCACGTTTAATATCTCACAATTTTTCTCTCGTCACTTAAGACAGATAGAAGTAGAAACCCGTATATATGGTTTCTCAGCAAGAACTCAAAAGAACTGTAATTTTTTTTACAAACATTGATGTTTGATTTTTTCATATGGATTCCAATGTGAATGAATTCAACTTGGGTGTGTTCGTAAGGTTTGAAATTAATATTTTTTCGTAATAAGAATTTGTAAGAGAAATGAGATGATTTGGAATCGCATTTGTAAATTTTACAAAGAAATTACCTCATTTGTTCTATTACAAAAGTAGTACATGCCTTTAACCTTTATCGGCCGAATAAAATTCAAAATTAAATAAACTGTCAAGCAAAATTATATAATTTTAAATAGAAACAATTTTTGCGAAACTACATCATTTCGGTTCTAATGAAAACATAGTATTAAAGTCTTTTGGTAACTTTTAACTGAGTTTGACTTCCTTCTTTAATTTGATAACCTAGTTTTTTTCCAAGCGCCAATATCGGTCATGGGTCCTTGTAATTAAGCTTTTCTATTAGCCCTCTTTTAGATATGAAAAAATCACCCATATTTCACACAAAACTATTTTTTTTATACTGAATTTCTTGAATTATTATTGAAAAAAAAATTTGTTGGGGTCAAGAAAATTTCAGAGTTAGTTTGATCAACTTTAGGAAATAATTTAATTTTTTTTTATTAATTTCATTACAATGATAATTACATTATATTTGAGTGTGTATATTTTACTGCAGATACATTTTAAATATTTCTTAATAATACTTATAGCGACTTGAATTACAAGAACAAGTATAAATGTAAACCAGTTGTGCATTTTATTTTATTTGCACTATTTTGGCACCAGATAATCTATATTCATATGTGAAATAGTGAAATAGTCTTTAAACAATTTTTTTTATTAATATGCATTTTATTGTAAAATGCCCGCCAATACCAGTTTCTTCTGTACAATTTTAACCTTGTTACATTTGTCACTTTTAGTTTGAAAGAGTTTACATTAATTTGCAAATAATATTTTTGTACTCACATTTCAATGTAGCTGGAGCAGTATGCAGAAAAGTCTTTTCATATTGCAAGTCACAGTTCAAGCAGAGACAATGCTTCCGGATTTCATTTAAAAGTCTACAGCCATCGTATAAGAATTTTTTTATTGAAGAAATATAATTATCATTTTTGTCTGTTGTTCTAAGAACCTAGTACAATTGATTTTTTTTTTAGTTTTTTGCATTCGCAAACTACGAAGGCTGAAATATTTTTGTCTCTAAAAAAAACAAACTGAAATAAATAATTTAAATAAAAACGATATTAATATTGACATTCTATCTGCATCCTCCATTTTGTTAAATTTATTGATTAATACAAATATTCAAATTTAAACTTAATAAGGATACAAATTGAGATCACTTTTTTTCTGACACATACAAAATCAGTTAAGTTTTTTGATAAAAATTTAATTTGAATAAAAAAACCTTCAACAAAGAAACCTTCCAACATTTGGTGCAGTTTTGGTTATTTCTTTTTTTTTTACGGATATTGCTTTCAAGACTCAAATCATCGACCTTTTTTATAATGATTGAAATTTAAATTATCCGTTTGTTATAATAATTAAAAAGAAAAAAAAACAAACTGTTAAGCTTTTGCTTGGCCTCCATCTTGAAAAGTACCATCACAAAATAAAAAACCCATTCAGGAAACTTGTTTTAAGTTAATTTTTTTATTTCTTTCTTTTGTTGTTAATTCAATTATAGCTGCATTTTATCAAACAACTCATTAATTTATTTATTTATTGTTGTTTAACATATGTGTCTTTTAAATTGAGTGTAGGGAAAAAAAAAACTAAATTCCAAAAATATAACGTTAACAAATTTTCATTTGATTCTTATACAATCTTTATGATCTTATAACAATCATTATACATACATTAATACATGTGTATGAAAATATATCAATGAACTTATGCATCATAATTTTATATTATAAAAAAAAAAAAAAACCAACAAAATTTTAGGGTTTATCTATACGTTTTATCAAAAATTCATTTTGCCAATCGATCTTTCATGAGGTTCACGTTCACTTGGCAGTATTTCGATAGTCTCTTTTACAGGAAAGTACATAAAGTAAATATAGCATTCAAAATTATTTAAACGCAAGAAACCATATTGGTCATAATTTATGGAGACTAGGGGTGGAATCGTGTAAGGTGATTTTGCGATAAGTGAGAGTCACATTCATTCAATTCAGTCTGTGTAAGATGATATCACATTTGATTGAAGAGCTATCACATTAAAAATATGATTGTCATTTTCCAACAAATTTGACGTATCTATCGCAGTACGACTAGAGTTACCATTGGTCAAAAAAATTTTGCAACTTTTTCTGAGTTCTTTTTTAACCATTTCATACCAACAAAAATAAACATTCTTGTGACAAAAAAAAGTTAACTGCATTCCGGAAGATGAAGAGAATATAGGAATTATATCGCAAAGACGTCATTTTCGTTCTATATTTTTGAAAGCTCATTACAAACGTTTGAAACATTCATCATGGCAACCATATTTTTGACAAATGTCATTGGAAAATATTCAATTGAATTGAATTGAGTTGAATCACCTTACCCAGACGGAAAGCTCAATGACAATCACATGTGACTTTGGTTGATGTGACAATCACACATCACTTAAGCCGATTCCACCCCAGATAAATAATAGAATGATATTTGCAAACAATTTCCCTATATTTCCAAACACAATTAGGTACTTCACAAGAATTGTTTTATTTTTTATAAATTTAATACTATGTTACTTTTTTTTTTCTTCAGGTGAATAAAAAAAGAAACGTTAAAAATGAGCCCTCCGGAAGCAATGAGTTTAAAGTTTGATGACAATCAGTTACCCTACATTGATTTGGGTAATGCAGTAATTCGTTTGGAAAAAGAAGATCCACCAGAATGGGCATTGGAAAAAGCACGCAACGAACTTCGTGAGACACCAGAAGTTGTAGAGAAAGCAATTCAAGAATTACGTCAATTGATTCAAGGTAAGTAAAGTAAAAAAAAAAAATTCTCTAAGCAAAGTATGATAAGCATGTCCGGTATTATCTAGTGCTGGTAGCTATATCTACATATCTATTTAATTAACATAACTTAAGATTTTCTAAGCACGTTCCAATCACCATCTTAATTAAATACCCTAAGAGCAATCGAGCATTTGCAAATAAATTGGTTCTGCATAGAATGTAAACATAGTATTTATACAGCGTTGCATATTATGTAACATCATCGATGTGAGATATTAATCTTATAAAGTGTATAAGCATATTGATTTATTTTTTACTCTGCAGAACTCAAGCTATTTAATTCACATTGTTTTGTTGATAATAATATTATAACCGCGATTTATCTATACAATATGCTGCAACGATAAATAAAAATGATAGCTCTAATTGAAAAACAACAAACTATGATATTTATAATAAGTAGATACTAGATACACAATGTTTTAAATAAAAAAAAATTAATTTTCATAAAAAATGTTGGAATAAAAACACTTGAATATCGTTCAACTAAAACAGCTGTTGAAGTTATTTTCGACCAAAGTAGGTACAAAGCAAATAAATGCCTTATTTGAACGACTGATAAAAGGAGAAAAATGTAAACCACTTTTTGACAAGAACTTACTGCCAAAACCTTGAGGGTTGCCACTGTTTTGGATTAAAAATAATTATCTTGTTTTTCGAGAATTGTTGTGCTTCACAACTCACAATGGTTCCAAGAAGCTTTATCCCCATTATTAGGAGTAGGTACTTCCTGTTTCATCTTAATTTGAACAATGCTTTGTAAACTATTTTATTTTCAATGTTTCTTACTTTGTTGCAACTACATAGAGTTTCTTATAACATTAAAGCAAAGTTAAAAGAGAACGTTGGAAATAAGAGAATTTATTTAGCAGTGTTTAGGATTGAAATGAATGACAAAAATTCAGAAAAATTGAGATACATGCAGTTGGGGCTGACGAATTTTAAAGATATAATATTTTTATATTTCGAATATTGAACGCAAATCATAACCAATTATTAAAAAAACCGATTGGTATTGTTCTTTTAAACTTTTTATTGAAAGCTTTTATAAAAAAAAAGTTGTAAAATCACATTTATCTCGAAAACAAATTAGGTGTGTTCAGAAAAATGAGATCTCAGAGATTTCGCTCCACCAAAAGGTAAGCAAGCGAATCTAAAATTTTTTTTTCCTCAACATTTTTACAGCTGTCAAAATGAGGAACCATGTACCTACGTTCTGTAACGCATCGACAAAACTAAAAATAAAACAAATCATATGCGTTTTGTTCTATTTTTCAACATTAATTATCGACTTATTTTTGATTCTGATACACTTTTACACCGACATCAAAAAATGATGATGATGGTAGGTCTGTATTCCAACAGACTGAAATTAAGTTCCTCCTTTCATCTTCCTAATCACTTTAGCGTGTTCCAGGCGGAACTCTTAGCGATAAGAGAAGTTTTATCTTGATTTAAAGAAAACGAAATATCCGGCTCTTCTCAGACAGCCAGCAGCAGTTAAGCATTCACATTTGCTATAACTCCCGAGTCATAGGGAAATTCCAGGTATTTGTAAAGCAAATATTAACTCTCCAAAAGTAGAACAATACTACCGGGAAATAAATCGGACAAATATTGGTATACCCATCGCTAGATGTAAACCTATGCTGAAGCAAGATGCAATAAAGAAAACAAACTTTAAGGGGAATAATATCGCCACATGTTAGATCATATAACAGATCTGACCTATACGAGGATATGAAACGCTCTATAAGAGTCTCTAAGCAGAGGGCACATTAGCTCCGTTATAGGTGTCATAACCGAACGTCTATTAGGCAAGCACGCAAAGATGAGGTTTGGAGTATTTTCTAACGATTTCTGCAGAAATTGTATGGACGAAGAAGAATCGATGCATCATCTTCTCTGTGAATGTCCTGCTCTCTCTCAAAGGCGTATAGGCTCCACCTGCGAGAATTCAACTATAATGATCCTACCTATCTGGCGATCGCGTAAGAAGCTCCGTTTGGTTCAACTAATATAGTAGAAAAAAATTTTCCTAGATTATTGTGATATCACAATGGGCCAGTCTATGGTCTAAGTGTGTCAAGCGTCTCATGCTGACATGCCATGCGTAAACCTAACATAACCTACTCAAACTCTTTTCTTCACTTGATTGCATATTTGACACCAGAATTCGAAGATCTTGAATTGACAGTTTTTGTACTAAAATATAGTTCATTAATTCGTCACCATTTGAAAGAGCAACGTTAGTATCGATAGGAGGAGAAATTATACACTACGAGAAAAACCCAAGTTTCAATATCGCATGATCAAATACCATTTTGCCCACGTGGTATAAACAAATGATAAAATAACACAGACAAAAGTTTCATCTACTAATAACAATAACGTAGTATCCATACGATACAACGAGTGGGTCACGAATAAATAACAAAGTAAAAAAAAAACTGTCTTCAACAGTCAAATATTTGAATGAATATCACTGTCATTCAAACTATAAGTAAATAATGACAAGATTAAATATGTATTCTTTCTATCATCTGTCAATATTTCAAGAACTCAATTTTAATTTTTAACACAATTGACAGTTAAATGAGGGTTACTTTTCTCATCACTGCTTGTGGGATTCACACTACTTGTATGAACTTAGAACTCAAGTGCAAAATTTAAATAATCTTCTTTTGAATTGTATATGGATCACTGAACGTACAATATATAAATACATACAAGCATTAAATCTAACACATAACAATCTTTTTTTTTTGATACATTTTATTTTATTACAGTTGCAAATGTAAACATATTTCTATTTATGTATGTATACATACATAGGTACACACATCATGTTTATGAAGTTTAATAAATATAGAAATAAATTTATGGCGATCTTAAAATAGAGACAAAATAATTCTACCTAATTTAGTAAGAATCAATAAAATGTTTTTATTTTGTGTGATAAATTTGAAAATGATTTTATCCGGAAGAATGAATAATAATTACCCGTTTTGTAGTATACCCATAATACAAATTTAGCTATATATAATATATAGTAAGTTTAAACTAAACTTTTGTTACTCAAAAATCATAAAACAAGTTTAAATTAAATTAAGAAGAACAGTAATAGCTATAATTGAAACTCCTTATTGATAATTGTAATTTATAAATTTCAGGAATTTAAGATGTAAAATTAGTCATTATTTTAATGGCTTATGACGTGAATAATTATTTTTATCAAAAAAGTCTCATTTTGGACAAACCGTCACCATAAAATGACTGTAAATATTTCAATTATCATTGACCTTAAAGCAACCCATACACGGTCAAATTTTTTACTGCTGTCAACTAAGTTGATAAATTACGTAAACTCATTTGAAAGACTATTCAATTGTCAAAAACATATTTGCTTGTGCGACTCGAGTTTGTTAATTTACTTTAATTTATTTAAAAGATGAGTAAAAAAGGCAAAATTATTAGCATTAAGGCTCTCACACACTAACGCGTAACATGCGGAGCGACAACAAAATTGTCCGCTGTAAATTTTGCTTTACCATTCCGAGTATTCCTTTGGCTTCTTTTTCTGCACTCCTTCTACTCCAAAAGCCTTTTATTTGCGGTTCGAAGTAACTAATGTTTTCAGAATGCTTTTCCGTTCCCAAATTCATAAAAAAGTACACGAGAAACACGTGTCGGATCACCAGTCAATAATAATAAATTCCTATAAAGAAGCGGCATTTTGTCGAGTGGTGACATTCGGTAATGTGTTACACACACTCGATCGATCATTTCATATTCGATAAATGATGTGTAAAATCACATTAAAATATTCCTCAAGCTTTGTAAACACATTTCAAATGAAAATAGGGTAACGTAGGCGTATACTTACTTTTTTCAAATGCAAAATTTACTAATCAGAGGTATATCCACGTATATGAACAAAATAAATATAAGGTGTGTTTCTTTACTTTGAAACTCTGTGCATTTGTGTGGAATTTCTACACATTTTATTTTTTGATGTGTAATCATCTATATTGGCGGTAGGGAGAGAAAAAACGTAACGTATCTTGTGATCGTGATTGTGATTCACGTTACGTTAGTATGTTTAAACATCTTAACCGTGACTCCCGGCATTCACACTTTTTTTTTAAATATGAACTTTGACAGACTTTTGTGTAGAAATTCACACAAATGCACAGAGTTTCAAAGTAAAGGCTATAAATAAACTCAAAAAGAACCTCTGTCAAATCAATTCAATAATGATCCGTTCAGACAAAAATTACATCAAATATTAAGATGTGAGTAAATGTAAGGCATACACTTCATCAAAATAACTCAACTGGGTGATAATATATTATTTTCTATGAATTTGTGTGAGGAATTATAACCTACAACTACATACCGTCTTATATTAACGTCGATTTTTTTTGTTTAAATTATTTTACTTATTAACATAAAATTCCTTTACAGAAACTGAATTCTTACACTTACCTTTGGATGATGAATACATGAAAATGTTCTTGAGGCCCACGAAATACTATCCAGAAAGCGCCTTAAAAAGACTCGTGAACTTTTACCACATGAAACTGAAATACGGAGAAGTCTGTGACAATATCTTACCATCTACAATAAGAAATGTCTTCGAAGAAGGTATTCTTTCTCTCTTACCAAACAGAGATCAACATGGCAGAAGAATTCTTGTCATTGAAGCCGGAAGTAAGTTATACTACTTTATTAAAACAAAAATTAAATTTAATTTAAATATATTTTTTGTTTTTTAAAGAAAAATGGAAGCCTTCAAAAGTGCCATTAGGTGATATGTTCAAGGGTATTCAACTGGCAGTAGTTGGTTCTATGGCTGAGCCAAAGTCACAAATTTGTGGAGCTGTTGTCATTATTGATATGGAAGGTTTACCAGTTAGTCATGTGATGCAATTCACACCATCTTTTGCTATCATGCTACTCGATTATGTTCAAGACTGCATTTGCATGAGACTCAAGGCTGTACACATTGTGAATAACTCGTACATTTTCAACATGTTGTTTGCCATCTTTAAGCCTTTTATCAGGGAGAAACTGCGAAAGAGGGTAAGGCTTAAATGTTATTTATTCATCATGGATGCCTATAATAAGTCTTATTTTTTATTTTAGATTTTCTTTCATGGCAAAGATTGGAAGGCATTAGCTGGTCACATAGATAAAGAATTTTTACCTTCGAAATATGGAGGTACTACAACGTGGGAAATTCCAGCTGGTAATTTGTTGGCTGATTTCTTTGAATGCTACAAAAAGGATTTTGAAAGTAAGTTTAATAATTCAATTTATGTCTTATTCATTGAAATTTAACATTTTTATTAATTTGTTTAGTGGCTAATGCTTATGGATTTACTGACGGATACAAAATGAAGAAGTAAAACACATGGACAGAAAAAAAACTTAAGAACGCGTCAAGATCTTGCCGCGACAACTCCTAATATTAGTATTTTCTCTCTTTTTTTTTGTGATACTATAAGTAGAGTCTGACGTCCTTAAAATGTCAAGAAAACAAAAAAAGAAT
The DNA here is from genome assembly GCA_929447395.1 of Epistrophe grossulariae. Taxonomy (NCBI): domain Eukaryota; kingdom Metazoa; phylum Arthropoda; class Insecta; order Diptera; family Syrphidae; genus Epistrophe; species Epistrophe grossulariae. The sequence goes on from OV839566.1 coordinate 3,162,068, forward strand.
TTTATGTGCAGTCTTAAAAATACTGAACATATGTATAATATACTAAGGCTGGCTATAGGAGTGTATAATATTATACATTTTGAATTTCTCTTGCGCTTGATATATCTCCGTAAATATGTTTAAATTTTCATTTATATTGTTTTAATGATTTGTTATTGATTAAGTTAATCTTATGAGAATTGTTATTTATATAAATATTTAAGTTTGGGATAAAAATAAAAAGAAAATTGAAAAATGAAGAATTGTTATTGAAGCAAATCGGTCGAACTTAACATTTCTGTTAAGTGTTTTATTATATATCTATTTATAATCAATTAAAAAGAAGATCGGAACTTTTAAAATCAGACAAAGTCAAAATGTCAGAAGTAAAACAACAAAGTCTGTCAAAAGAACCAGAGGTACAGTTTTTAATTGTCTTCGCAACTAGAGGGACGAGAGTATTAAAATTCCGTTGGCTCTTTATGAGATCGAAATAATTAATATTGTGTTATCGAGAAAGAATTTTCAATATCTGCGACTTGAATAAAACCTCACGAAAATAGATATAACTTTTTCAATGTAGATAAAGATTTTTTCTACCTGAGATTTGGTTTTCATATAAATGGTAGCTACTGGGTATAGACGTGTGTTTTTCGCCTGGCAATTCTGTGTTTATTTCTTCGTAGCCATAAACTTATTCAATCTTATTTTAAAGAATATAAAACTCGAAAAAAAAGTAAAACCCTTAACTTTTGTGATTGGTTTATTTCGAAACGGTTATTTTTATGAAAAAAGAATGTTTTTTGTAGGAATATTTTTAAGGTATAAATCATTTCTTGCCATTTTTTCTGTACAACTTACCATTTGGGAGTTATTCTTGAAAATCCTTCAACCCCCACTAAAATTGTTATCGACGGGGACTTTTAAGAACGCCATGAGGAGGCTATTTACCAAAATCCAGCTTCACGGCGATTAATTCCTATAACTGGGCTGTTTTTATGGCTATATTGACTGGACTATAAATAATGTAAGAATCTTTGTGCTACTCGCTCTCTGTATCAATTTCATTTTTTTGCACTTTGATGGAAGATGTCTTCCTAACTATCTGCTCCCGCTCGAGAGAAAAAAATACAGACTCACCTTGCCCCATTCCCCCATTGCCAAAAAAATTCTCAGAGAACAATCAAAAATAAAACTGCAAGCTCTGAATCGGATAAGAGATTTAAACCGACTAATCCCCCAAAACCTATAATTCAGCAACATTACCAACCCACTCTGGTTCGAAGAGAACATCATTACTTTAAGTAAAATGGACGACATTTAAAATGTTACGTAAACAAAGTGAGTCTGTTATAAGATTTCAAGATTTGTCTCATTCTTCTTCTTCGATCAATTTTTACTTTAAAAAATCTATCGATATCAAAGTGGCAATCACTAAAGTGCCGCATATTGTCGTCCTTTTTGTTTTGATGTGAAAGCGCATTCCCATAGTATCACCCTCTCGTTTTTGATAGTGTTTTGACACAAATGTGTCACAATTATACATATATTCTGTTAATCCAGGGTTAAATCACCAAATTAGTTGAATTAACTCGGGATATAAATTGTTATTAAAAACATTTGTCAAGAATTCGATCGGGTTTAAGTGCAAAACTGAGATCTCGCATTGAAAAATTTGGTCTAAAGAGTCAAATTCTCCCTCAAAGAAATAATAGGTGCGTTCCCTTGCTTTAAAACTCTGTGATTTTCTGTCCAAAACTGCACATTTTATTTGTTTTTCTTATGAACTTTGATAGACTTTTGTGTAGAAATTCACATAAATGTACAGAGTTTAAAAGAAAAGGAACACACTTTATAAGACGATACACGAACTTATTTTACCCTGTTGTATGGGGCAGTAAGACACAATAGATCTTAAGGTCACAGTACAATAAAAATCCATAATTATTTTGGGGTTGTTTTCAGAGAAAAGCTCTTGACGTGCGTTCCTTTGTTTTTAATCAACAATTTTTTACTTTGACTTTTTAAACACGTTGACTGTAACTTACACAAAAAGCTGAAATCACAGTGGCTTAGATGGCTACAACACTTGATACGTATGAGTAAAAGTATCTAAAGGAGAATATTGTACAGAAAATGACATTCAGTCTATGATATTCCGAAATAATTAGAGAATTTAAGAAAATGATCTCTTCGCTTTCATAAATAAGCTTTTCAAAAAAAAATTATGCAAAATAAGAAATATGTACAATAATTTAAAGATTATTTATTTTAAACTTAAATTTAAAATATTTGTGTGGGAATTTTCTCATTCATTTGTATATCACAATTGATAAACTACCATACTTCTCTACAAATTCCCCTTAGATCTCGTCTAAATCCAGGTGGACACTTTGGATCTTCTATAGTCGTAGTTTGTATTCTGACATCATTGTTCCTATTACTATCAAGATCTTCTGAATTTAATTTCAAGAATTTTTCCTTAATAGTTTTTAGTGAAATTACCTAGGTAAATCAATATAAAACATAACACAATTAATCCGGTTTATTATCTATTTAATTATTTTAAATATAAGTACGTACCTCCTGACCATGATTTGACCATAGATCTGAAAGACGAAATCCTATTGAGAGTCCAATTAAATACTGTAAAACCAGCAAAATGTAAAGCAATATCTGAGTTGGAATCTTCATCGTAGCTTTTTGAAGTACACTTTGTTAAATGACTTATATACCGTCCCTTTTATACCTTAAATTTTGCGCCAACATGAAAGAAAGTCACTTTCATAATAAAAAAATGTGTGGGACGTATCTAAAGTAAATATACATACACAGGTAAATTTTCAAACTTTAACTACTGTAACTCAATTCCTCTTCATAAATAATCGTACCAAATTATCAATAGATCGTCAGTTTTCTTGGTAAAATTGCAGTCATCTACGTCATAGGAACTTTTGAGTCATAACCTGGAATCGGTATTTTGCATATGATTCATTTAAAAAATCAACAGGGATTCATTCCCATTACAAAACAATTTCTTGATCCTTATCGCTTTATCTACATCTAACCACTTGAGTAACAAATTTGATCGATCAGTATCATATCAGTATCAACATCACCGAAGGTGTTTTAAAAATAAAAAAAACCCTATTCAAAATACGTAGAGAATTTATTATAATTAATTGATTAATTATTAATGACCCATAAGTACTTTGCCACGAATGAAACGATTTAAAATCATGTTTTTAGTAAGATGAATAAAATGACATTGGGGTTAACATAATACTACTTAACAACTTTCTATTTACCAAGTTATTTACTAACTCTTTCTTAATTATAAACAATTTTTAACTGGTATCGTGGTAAACCTTTTTTTTTTAATTTAAAAAAATTAAAAATGAAATTGGACACGCTTAAAATATTGACAGGTTGTGGAAAAAATTTAGGAAACACACTTTTTTGATATTTTATTAATGTCAAAGTGTTGCATGGCGTTTGTATGATACTAAAAAGATGATTCAATGAAATGTCAGAAATAATAATCAAGTGCCTACAAAATGCTCAGTTGAGTTTATCAAAACTTGCGAAAATGCTCAGTTGAGCTTATCAGAAATAATATGATGTTTAACTCTATTACAAAATGTAGAATCATCGTGTGAGCTTAGTATCACATTTGAACTATTGAAGCATCTTACTTACCGTCATCGATACATCCAGATTAAAACATAAATCCGGATGTGAATATTATGGGGGTTGAACCATAAAATGAAAACTAAAATAACTTCTACCAAGAAACTTTAACGGCAAATTAAAAGAGAAAGAAATTCTGTGTATGGCAACGCCGATTATAATAGAAGTAATCAAAAATGTAATAGATTTCTGTCAGTATGAAAACACAAGAGGTGAAATCTTTGTATATAAAAACACAGGTTCAGGTACTCACTAATTTAATTTCTTTTTATTGTAGTTTATACACAAACCATAAACGGAAGAAGGAAAACGATTCGGTTGATGTTCGCACTTAAATATAAAACCGTTAAAAAGTATAAATATAAATGTTGGATTTGAATTTTTATATTAAATATGGGCTTTTCATGCTATAAACAAAATAAATATATTTAATGAGCAGAATCAAAAATTTTGCAAATAATTTAATGAGCAGAATCAAAAATCTTGCACATGCGATCACAATCCTTTTTATTTTTGTTAAATTTCTTTAATTTAATTTTGACAAATTAAATCAAAACATTAAAAGTGGTTACAAGGACGCCCAGACTTCAGAGTGGGGGAATTGATAAACAATATGCGATGTTTTCATAAGCGTTGTGCACATGCGTGCTTTAAAAATACACCAACATTATATAGAATATTTGTATAGATGATAAACTGAAACCATTCAATCACAGAAAAAGACGAAGGCAAACATTTATGCTTGTACATACTTCTATCACGTAATACGGAAAATATTTCTTCCTTGAAGAGGAGCACGGCCTTGCATATTAAATTGACACTATTTCTTAACTTTTATCAGGTTTGTATATACTTACGTACGAACTTCTATGGGTTCTTAACCGATATGAGACGCCTCGGATCTTTGCTGGCCACAACAAAGGGCCAACAAGAAGTATGTTTCTAACGATTTGTCTTATGGTTCTAAGGAGCAATGTACGTGTTTAGCGTTTGTTTATACATACTAAATAGGTAAGCCCATACTATTGAGCTTTGAATTTGTAGCTGGTATTAGGAATGTTGTCAGAAAGAAGTCCGGTTCGAAAATAATATTATGGGGAAGCAAAAGTTTTTTTTTTAAACAACATATTACGACAAGCGTTGAGTTTGGCATTTTAATTTAAATGATTTTGTCATAGAATATACATACAACATTTGCATATTTTGTTCAATGTTCACCATGTTTTACGAAAAGAAAAAAAAATTAAATAAGAATAACTGTGAATGGTTCTCGAATTTTAATTAAGCGTATATTGACTTTAAATAATTATCTTTATTTGTACATAAATACTTGTTGGATTGAATTTATTAGTTCATTATGTTATGTTATATACACCTGCCATTATTTTTAAAATATACGGGGGTGTCCGATTTGTGGTCATATTTGGTACAGAAATCTGTCGACACGACAATTGTATTGATAAAAATTTCTTTGAATGCCCGCTTTAAGCAATAAACATTTTCGTTCGTTTTTATATAAACGTTGTCCAACTCTGGACAACCGTCCCGGCCTACGCCCGCCTATTTATTTATTTTTATTTTTTGTTTATGTATTTTATTTGTGGAAAAAAAAACTTTTTTAAATTTTTGCAGGTATGCTGCCACTTTCGAGGAAGTGACAAATCCTTTAAGATCGAGTTTTTTAGTGAGAGATTGAAGTTAAATCTATACCTATAAAAGGTGTGTTTTTTAAAATCCCTGGGACAATTGGTTACAAAAAAACGAAAACGGGGTGTACCACGCCATCACAGAAAAAAAATGGAGTTTTAATACAAACTACCGATAGCAAGAATTCAATTCACATCGGTAATACAGTTTTTCTGCACGCTTAAGTAATGCTCCGAGAATTTTATGGGTTAAGCTATAAGCACACAGGGGGTAAGTTGTTTTGCATGTAAATTGTTTGTCACCGAGGTCGTTTTTTTCATCCAATTCCCTTGTGTTTGCAAAAAAACACGCCTTAACTCGAATTAACTCCACTGAATCTGATGATCTCTTAGCAGTAGATAAACCAATCTCTATAAGAAGTTTACACAGTTTTTTTATATCCATTTAGCAAATCAGCAAGAACAATTATTGACATTGAACAACAAATTCCAAATTTTCACAATTAATTAAGTTATTCATCAAACCACTTTTCGATCGGTGAATGTTGCTTCACTAATTTCAAATTATAAGTGTGTTTTTTTGCAATCCGAGAATTGGTTGATTAAAACGACAAGTGGGATTAGCGACACATTCACATACAAAAATGGAGTTTATATATCAACTATCCATAACAAGTATGTAATTGACGTCGGTAATACTGTTTTTCTCCGGGCTTTAGTTAAGCCCCGAGAAATCTCTGGGTTAAGCTATGCCCGTAGGGGATTTTTGTTGCATTTAACATGGGGATTGTACAACCCCGACGTCGTTTTTTTCGTTCAATTCTCCTCGGGAATTGTTATAAAAAATGGTGATAGCATTTTAGCACAAAGCAGAGCTCCATATAAAATTTCAGGGTTATTTCTATTGGATTAAATTTTTGAATTTTTGACACATACGCGTACCTAACTTCCGCACTAACCACTTTAATTCTTAGCTAAATTGTGACAGTTTGTGCCGCGTTTCATTTATATATACATAGTCAAATTTTTAGATTTATTAGTTTTTATTGGGCTTTTTCTTCAATTTCTTATTTCTACATTATTTTTTTATAAAACTTTTCAAGCAAGGTTAAGACAAATGGGTTAGCTGTCAAATTATATGTCACACTCATTTAAGATTTTTGACATCTATGGTACAAAAATAAAAATCGAAATACGGGAAATGACAGTTCGTATAGTTTCATTTTTGTAGTCTTCTTTTTCGAACTATGACAACAATGGCAAAATTGAGAGTTCATTTTTTTATATAAAATAATTAAACAGCTCTATCTCTACCTGAACATAAAAGAATGGAAGCATATACATTCATACATTTAGATATCCAATTTTCACTTGAATACCTAGATATTGTAAAAAGATTATTAGATACAATTATTAACAATTACTTGGTTTATGATGGCAATCAAATAAATCCTTTTATTCTCTTAGGTGTCATTTATAAAGAAATGAAAATATCATATGTATGTTTGTATTGTCTTCATATTATTTAAAGGTGTCATACATTTTTAATGAATTTTGCAATATGTATACCTACATTATTTGACCATATTGTTTGGTATATGGACGCATCCTGGAATCCTTTTTTCGTATAGCCTAGTACCTATTTCCCGCCTCTTTTTTTCTAAAATGTTTATGCAAGTGTTCCACTCTATAGTCGTTGTCCTTTTAACTGCTAAAGTGCATAAAAGGACATGAAGCGATCTGGTATACAATTTTTTTTTTCTAGTTGAAAAAGGATCCCTGAGGTTTTGTTCAAGTGGTCACTCTCTGGATGTGTAGTGTATATAATATCTGAAAGAGTGAAAATTCCTTGGAAACCCATTCAAAACTGGAATACACACAATCAGGATGTAAGTGCGTATCACTTGTGAATCAATAGAACTGTACCTGCGATCTCGCATCCTCTCTGGTTTTTATCTAATTTTTTTTTGTTCGTTTTTTTTCTTTTCTTGTCAATAATATTTTCTTCACTTTTGAAGTCTTAGGACAATCGGCAGGAGTGCAGGTAGAAATTGGATAATTTCCTCAAATAAATCCATGTATGTATGTATCCTTAATTTATTGATGGATATAATATGTGAAGATGCTTCCCTATTTCTCAGGAATACTGCACAAAAGGATATCTGTTTTTTAAGTTTTTTTGTTCCTTTTAAATGGACTTGTCTTCTTGATTTTTGGTTTTATTTTACATTATGTATATACAATGTACATAAATATATACTAAATACACTGCGATAAGAACAGACAAAGGCAATTCAGAACCCCTCTTCAGGGTTCAGTTATGATGAAACAGCAGAATTGAAAATTTTATAATTAAATAACTCTGATAATTAAATTATAACAAATCACGTTTTATATTTTACTGATCAGTTAAATTGTTCAATGATCATCAAAATAATAAAAGTTATTTAAATTTCTCGCACCGCCAATTTTTACTACATATGTACTAGAAGTTTTATTGTTCGAGTAAATATTTTCGAGCTATAGGAATTGAATTTTTAATAATAATTTTTAAGAACATTCATGAAGGCGAGTAATATGGAATTGAATTCCATTATAAGGATTTGTCAAGAACGGGTACAAAATATGGGTACATTTAATATAGAATCGGGATAACGTTCAGGTACGTAAGTTTCTTAGGGACGAGAAAAATGCGAATAATTAAAAAAAAGACATAACTGTCGTCATTAGAAGTTTCAATTATCTAAATACATAAAACAAAAAAAAAGAGAATTAGAGTAGAGCTTGAGACCTGACGGAGCGTTGAAGCACACCCCCAATATATTTTCCAAATTTCAAACTTGAATCCAGATCGTGATCGGTATATGTAGACAATTCCTATATATAATCATACAAAGAAGGCATTCATAAATACTAGGTCTGTTTGGTAACGTGAAATTTCTTGCAAATTTGCACAAATTTTCACAACTCTCTGTCAAAACCCATAGGAAAAAAAATCAGTTTTGGGAAAAAAAGTTGCCAAGCAGGCATATTAATGCCCTTTTTTGTTTGATTTAAGGATGGTGTTCACATTGGACTGCCTCCACCGATTTTTTTGACGTCTCTGTACTTTTTTTCACTCCCTTTCTTTCTTGATCACCTGTTTCTTGCCATGAAGTGTTAGTGAGATAAGTAAACAGAGACGTCAAAAAAAAGTCCAGAAGAAAGTCCAATGTGAACACTGCCAAGGAGTATTCCATTCGTATCAAATATGAAAAATTTTGGAGCAGTAATAGGAATGAAACACTGCCAAACACGCATTTTAGATAAGAAAGACTGACGTTAAAAACAACAGCTTTTTACAGCAGTAACTTAGAAAAATAATGGGTGGAGAAGTAACCAGGCCAGCAGAATTTTGTATCGATAGCTTTCAGTAGGTACCTAATAGATAGATAGATACCTTACGGGCTGGAGCTTCGATTTACATGCCCTCAAATAACCATTTGTTCCAGTTTGATCAGTTCCCTTGAATTTTTCAATGGTTTTCCTCACAGACGAAGTTAAATCAATATTTCGACCAAATTTTTGAACTAAGGCTGCTTTACTTTCAAATATTGTTTAACAATGAAAACACGTTGTTCTCCCTGTTCCATTTTTACCAAACCGAAAATAGTATGCTGCCATTTTTTTAAGAGTTACCAACACATAACTACGCAAATTAAAATCGTGCGTTAATTTTGAAACACCCTTTTTTAATTGAATTAACAGTGAAATACTTTTATTTTATCTTAAAAACAATTTAAAAGATTTTATTAAACCTTTTAATACTCGTCCTTATAAACCTGATGTCTAATAGGAATGAGGGCAGATATCCGTGAACTGAACCCTTCCTCAGGAAGAATATCATCGAACTGCCATCTTCTACCCATTTTAGCCCAATGTTCTGTCAAAGTCCATATATAAAAAAAATTAAATTCCTCTTATAATATGTGCGAGTAGAAATGAATTTTGTAAATCAATTTTGTGCGATCCATTGTAAATGGCTATCGAATTCTCATGAATACTCATGAGTAGGTACCTCCAAAGTAACACGACTAACAGCCCTATTCTGGCAAACTTCACTGATACCTCACAAGCCAGAACAGTCAACAACCTCACAAGGTGAGTAAAATTAATTTTGTGTGGTTTTTGTATTCTTGTAGTTCCGTCACAACTCACAAGAACTATCGAAATTGTGATATCCTTTTCAGAAGCTCACAACTTACAAGTTTGACATTTCATAATCACGAAAAAATTCATTGAATGGGTCTGTTCAACAAAAATTCAGAACTCAACAATCAAATAAAAAATTCACCTTGCAGTGGGGAGTTTTTTGTGAAATTTCTTGTGAGGATTATCTGAGAATACCGAAAATGTTATTGAATCACAACAACCCCACAAGAAATCAACCTCACATGAGCTTTTGACTTGTGAGCCCTAACAATGCCAGAATAGCCCTCTAAAATATAAGGTGTGTTCAATGAGGCTGTTCGGAACAGTTTAGAACAGAAAAGTACAAGATTTTGCTGTTCAATGAGAAATTTTCTGTTCTAAACTGTTCTGGATTGCTGTTCAATGAGCTAGTTTGGAACAGTTTGGAACACTTTAGAACAGGATTTTCTGCACTTGCTTTTGAGGTAGAACAAGTTAGAACAGATTTGTGAAAACTGTCAAAATCAGATGTTTTGATTTTTTTAATGAAAGTAGTTTGTTTTTTTGATAGATTTTATTTGAATCTCTGCTTAACTCTTTCAAAAGTGTATTTAAATCAATTCTGATTCTATTTTCATGAAGTAATTTTAGTTTTAAGACGTATTTTTGTGAATTTGTGACAAGCATATATGCTCTGAAAATTTTTTGTTGCTTTTTTAGTGACATCGTAGGTAGCCATTTTCTGTTCTACCTTGTTCTGACGTTTTTCACGAATCTGTGCTGTTCTGTTCTGTCCTGTTCTGTTCTAACTTTTTCCTCACTGAACAAACCTATAGTTCGTTCCATCTCAGTCAAGCCACAAATTTTCAAATTCTACTGCATAGTCTTTCCATTTTCCAACGAATCAATTCTTTCCTATCGACTATAGAACAAAGTTTAAAGAAAAATATATATCGCCAACGCTTAAGCTGCGGCGCGGCGAGTAAACAATTGGTAAATGTTGAAATTAAATTGATTTGATATTGGAGATTTTCAACGTGTTTTTTCATAAAATAAATAAAAGATATTATTTTGGGATCATAGCTTCCGAAATTAATTAAAGTAAATAAATAAAATAAGTGCTTTTAAGTTATTTAAAATAATGTCTTTTATTTATTTGCTGAAATTAAATGAAATTTTTACACAATTATGATAAAAATGACAGGAAATGAAGTGGCTTATTGTTTTCTGGCAGATTGTCAGTGTATTGACAGAGAAAACTGCGTTATCGGCGCGAATTATCTCCTTGTTATCGATAGTTTGTATGGATATGTAAATTTTTTTGTGTGATAGCGTTAATGTTGTTTTTTTCAACCAATTCTCTCCGGGATTGGAAAAAACATACCTTGCAGAAAAATTTTCTATTAAAATCAAATGGACTTCATTATATATCTACAAAAAGTTACTTGATTTCTAATCAGTGCTTATGTTCTGTAATTCTCTCGCATCGATAAAATTAGTCGAGAAACGATGAAAATTGAAAAAAATCGTGTGAGTTGTGTTCCATTTTTCAACGATTCTCAACCATTTTTATCGATGCGAGAGTTACAGAACATATAATGGGATATAGAGAAACTATTTTTGTATAAGTTTCTATATATCAAAATTATTTGCTATAGATAAACTATTTGACACCTTATTATGTGTGAACTATGGTGACCACAAAAATACACGGATAAAGCAACAGCTTGACAAACAACCAAAACTCATCGACAAATTTTGATGCAACAAAATTTATTCAGAGGTATCCGCCACACTATGTATATGTTATAGGTATAAAAGAATGCTAAAGCACAATAATTCTTCCGCTGATTGATTCCGCAACAGAGTAACAATTGCTTTAAGACTTTCATAACACAATCAGGCAGATCAAATGTGTCACCTGAAACCACGATACCTTGGAAGCCACCCAAATATTTGTGTTCCTATAAAGGTAGGTACTTATATACACATCATAAAAATCGGGTCCAACAAGACAGGTAAGTTATAATATGTATTATGTATAGGGAAACAACGCATTAGGATGTACATACGTTTGCACATTCGCTTTCGGATTTCCTTACGACATACATGATTGCAGACAAGTCCTGTTCCCCAGGTTTTGCGGTTTGACCAACCTGCACTCCATACTCGGCATCAGAGCGAAGGTTAAAAATTTTGCAACTTGATTATTTCACGTCAAGCTATGCAAAAATGGCTTTATCGATGACGGCTGGGACATTTAGTCCGTTCTTTTATATACGAGTATTATGCCTGTGGCAATGGAACACAAAGATGCAGCGACTGTTATAACGCTTCAATGATTATTCCAAACGGGATCAATTACAGTTTTGGGGTGTCTACACTTTCCAACAGGCTTCCCTGTTTTTTTTTGTTTTCATTCCCCATCGCATATAGTATATAGTGATACAACCCCTAGTTTTTGATCGGAGACTCCATCGGGGAGAGGGACTCGCAAGAGATTGATTGCATCGTTGTCATTTTGGCAGGACAGGTCTTTGACTCGATCGTCAACAAAGCAACTGCCTCCGCAAAGACGGGGTGGCAGGGGTGGAGGGTTAACTGACATTTGATAACCTTACACCATGTGAAAGTTTTTGAACTTAACCCTTGCAACGGTTAACTATGTTTTTTTTTTCTTTAAATTTTGATTCAACCTGCACAGATTTATTAGCAGCGCGAAAATTTCTCAGGCATCGATCAGTATGGGAGTCTGGCGGGACAGGAAAGTTTAAAGTTTTTATAGAGGAGATCGTTGATATATTAAGAACCGAATTGACATTCTTGCGCCATAATGGCTTCACTTGAATTTATGTATGACATATCCGCTTATCATAATTCGGTTCCCGAACAATGCTCCGCAAAGTTTTTGGAGCAGAATACCAATGCGCCTTAAGCACACAGTATTTTATGGTAATTAGTAAAAACAATCGCCATCGCCCGGACCTGGTAGTTTAAGAAACATTCTACTGTCGGTCGTTTCGTTGTGTGTTGATTGTTATTCAATTGTTGGCCTTTTTTTTGTTTTGTTTCCTAACGACACGGTTCTCGAGGAACGTGTGGTGTGGGTGTGATGGTCATAAATAAAGTTCCATCAATTCCACGAACAGTAGGACTTGGTATATGTACATTATATATCTGTCCGTTTATCGGGAGGAATGTTCGCTAAATTGAATTATCAATTTGTGTTGACAATGATTGGCCCAAAGGCATCATTTTAAGCTGCGTGAGTCCCCCGTATTCAAGTCGGTATTATAGGTATCCGACAAAAAATAAAAATAACAAAATATTAATTTATTTTCTCATCAACGACGTAATGTAGAATGAATTTGTGATAACAATTCTAAACAGGAAATAACGCCTTCTGAATACCAAACATGGTCATAACCGATAAAAAGCTATCCGAGATCGTCATCAGATCACTTACTGATGGTTTGCCAGAAGAGAGCCCACTTGGCAGTATATATATTGTATTTACATATATTAAAAAAAAGCTTATAACCATTGTTATATTGTTCTGATGTGTTCTGGCTCATCGGTTTGTTAGTTAGTTATAATGCTTAATGGCAGAAAACAGTTTATTTCATTCCGTGTTAAGTGTTGTATTTAAATTATTTTATTGGCCAAAAAAGGTGACTTTTCAGCAACCATAAGTGAATGATAAATTTTGAATTGTTTCGAAATTTCGATCACGATTTTTGAAGTAATAAGTTTTTATTTGTGGGATGGTTTTGTAGAAATTAATTTTCATTGGGGATGGATTGGCTAATTTTTTTATTTTTTGCAATATCAGATCATTTTAATTGGAATGTTTTTTTGGGTAATTTTTTAAAAATTTCTATAGTTTTTTTTTAATTTTTAACTTCCAACGATCGTTTTGAACTATATAGATACAGTAAAAGCTCCTATTATGAAAAGCTTCTTCAGAAAGACAGATCCCTTATAGAAGGACACATTTTCGTAACCAAGGTTTTATGTTACAGATTTCACACATTTTACGTTTCCCTTTGGATGGATAGACTCTTGCCTGGATGCAGACCAAAAATATATTCTGTTGTGTTTAGCACAATCATTCTGTAAATATGAATATGGTGGGTTTTCTAAAGCTATGTTATTTAACATTGGTCATATGGTCCATGGACATTGTGTCGAGAAATAACGTCTAATCTTAAAGGGTCACTTCATATATGGACATCTGTTCACATTTTTCCTTTATAATTATTAGTTTATTCAGCTTTAGGAAGTTTTTAGAACTTTTTTCTGTGTCCTAGTTGTTGTTAAGGGTCTTGGGACCTCTAAGTGTGTCGCTGGAGAAAAGTTTTATGCGGAGACATTGCAGTGATTGGAAAAAAGTTCTCCTTAAACTTGTTCGTTTCATCAAATATTTCAAAACTAGTTATTATGACTGGCCTCTGCGATTGCCTGAATTGACCCCTCCAGACTTCTTTCTGTAGAGTTATTTGAAGTCCAAAGTTTATGTCAACAAGCCATGGACCTGGAAGCCTTGAAAGACAATATTCGACATGAAATGGCCACCCGAAACACTACGAAAAGTGATGGAAAATGCAGAAAAATTAGCACACTGCACCATTCGCTCTGGCGGCGATCATTAACGCAATATCATTTTCCACAAGTGATCAAAACTAATTATATCTTCTCATAAAAGTTTAATTCAAAGTTAAATTTGCTCTTGATTTGAATAAGACACATAAAAATGAAGTATAAATTTGCTTAAGATGGCGCGTACTGTCCATACTGTAGACAATGGCAACAAATCTTCTCCCACTAGATATAGTTGCCTGCAGTTACGCACACCAAATTATTTGAGGTTGATATCCACTTCTGTGCGCCGTTTTAAGTTGGGTTCTATCATTGGCCGTAATAATATGCAATCATCTTGCTAGTATAAAATATGTTTGTTCAATATCAGTCAATTTTCTTGATACGCATTGTGGCTTTTCAATATTAGTCGTGTTTTTTGGGAAAGCTATACACAGTACATTAGTATTCTACACGAGTTACAAATACAAAATCCTGCCAATAAAAGCAGAAGTAGAATCCTACTGCGGATGGGTAGGCTACTGCGAATGGGTTTTTTTTGGAATTTCTTACTATATTTATAAAATCCCAAAAAAACACGGCTATTTTTGCCGTCAACTCGATTTTTTTTACTGCAGAGTTGCACCGCAAATGATGTTATCGAGCTTCTGGACTTTAACAAACGGCGTTATCGAAAATAATGCTTTCGTATTGGCCGCGTTCAGGTTTGTATCCAAAGCGCTCTGGATAGCTTTATATTAATCACAGCTGAAGTTCAAAGCAGTTGTTGCTTAAAAATAAATCTCAAGCTGTCCTAAAAATTCTAGGATTCTCATTTATTCTATGACAAATGTCAATAACAGCTGATTTTCGTTCAGAAACATACATGGATAGATAGGCTATCCTAGTTTTCGTACTTTTAACGTAAATGACCTTTTCGAAAACGGTCTTTGTTTCGTTTTTGGTCATGGGTAGATTGAAATATTCTTCACGTTGATGCATTTACAAACTGACTCCACAGGAGATTTTTCACTCCAACTATAAAATGTCTGATATACCAATCAAGATATTTTCTTTTATCTTCGCTGAGCAAATTATGTGAAGATATTTCATTTCATACCGTGACTGCACGACATGTTGAAAGGGGATTTTTGTTTTGCGAAAAAATGCCACCCTGTACGAATGCTGAAACCAACACTGACATGAAAAGACACACAAAAATGAAAAAACAAAAGAATAACCTGTTGAATTCCATATAAGCTATAAAATAAAATCACAGAAAGAGATCGCTAATATCCAATCATAAGATGAAACAACGCGACACCATTATACATTTTATATGTCAAGATGAGCATTCTGAGAGGAATTATCTCCTATAGAGTAAAGGTGTTATTGTCTATATGCTCATCTGCGGAGGACTCCGGACCTGCAGGCTCGACCAAAATGGTTTTAAAATTCGACCAAAACTTTTAAATGAAGAAACTACAATATTTTTAACAGTATTGGTTGCACTCTATTTAATTGATCCTTAAGGAAATAAACTGCATGATCCAATCGCTCGTACTTGTTCTTGTGGTTCAGACTTCAGAGTCATAACGTGGCTATAAGAATTGAAGTAGAAAAAAGAATTAAAACAATACTTAATTAATTTGTTTGTGAAATTTTGGAACGAAAAATCGCATTTTAACTTTGTCTGAGCCACTAACAGAATGATATAGGGAATAATCTTAAAATAAGAAAATTTTAAAAATCATCAAAACCGTAGTTTATCCTTTATATATGTTCCTATGTGAATTTTTCAACAAAAACTTGTAAAAACGGTAAATAGGTAAAACGTACGATACTCCGTCTAATTTTGAACTTTTTTAAATTATATAGCCGAGAAACACCTGCAAGGACACTATAAGGATTCAATTATTATTAATTTGAAAAGTTTACGAGAAACGAATAATTATTTCTTTAATAATAATTAATTTTGCTACTCAAATTTCGCACCTTAATTCCTCATCATATACTCATAACAAAAAAACCCTCTTCGTGGGAAAAGTGTTTATATTTATTATTGTTTTTTTTTATATCTACAAAGAGTTCATGTGATTGAGCAGTATAAAGTGAACAAATATATGACTCAGCCTCGTTATAATCATCTAACTTTATAGTCCCTATGTGTGTCCCAAGAGAATTCTGGTCGAGGTCCGCCGGAGATCCGGGATCATTACATGAACGAAGCGTATACTGCACCATCGCACTCAAATACTCCACCCATAAAACAGCCCCTCGAACAGTTGCACTTGCATACAAAATGGTAATTTCAATGGACTCATCCGCATTCCGCATTGGTTGGTTGGTTGGTTGGTTGGTCGAACAAACATGAAGAACTCACTCCACGTGATTACACCAGCAGCACCGCCACCACCGCCACCGATCTATTGCCTTTGCTTTAGCCTAACACGTACGACCATTAGACGCAAGGGGCATCCCAAGCAAAACATCAAATTATTTCCAGAATTGAAGCCTCCACCACCACACCATCGCCACCTCTTCTTCTTCTACATACATATATACTCTTTCGGACTTCTTAACCCATCATCAAGAACAACAACAACCAAGGAGACCCACAAAGGAGTGCAATGACACTGATCACCGCAGCGCTGATCATCATCATCATTATTGGTAGCTCGAATGCGGACGACTACCAGTGTATTGCTTGTACAGCTCCGTACACACGCATTACGAATGACTGAATTAACGTTCCTTCACGTGCCACAGAACTGTCTTGCACCCGTGAACTGCATACAAGAGATATGGCCACAACTGGCTTAAGAACAGCACAGAACAGAACAGAGAACACCACCAACTCTATACAACTTTGACTCTGGCTGTGAGCTGTGACTCCATCGGAGTCCAGAAGAAGACAATGACCAAAAGAGAACTGATATGGCAGTGGCAACAAGAAATGCATCCAGGATTTTACCGGCGCATGTGTGTGACTCCGCTTTGTTGATTATATAAACGCTAGTAAGCTGAGAGACGTGACAAGATTTCGCTATCACCAATATGTGCTGTACTTGTATGCTGGCATAAACCCGAAGAGATCAAACTGACGACGAATACGACGACGACGTTTAGGATGTAACCATTCTTGAGTTGCCCTGATTCTTCGGAAGTCACACGATACAGTTGTCCCACCTAATTGCTCGTCGACAAAGACGACAACGACGAAGACGATGTTGCTCTCTCTAAAGTTGGGGACTTATGTCGTTCAGGTTGTTAGTTCTGGTCGTCTTTAAGAATGATTGCATGTGGTGGAACAAAATCACTTCTTTGCTGGCCACGACCAAGAGCGACCCTATATTATATGAGTATAGAGTTAGCTCCACTCTCATCATGATCAGAGGAAACGCATCATGCTTCGCTTCACATACTTCCTTTTCCTGATCAGTGCTGCGTGGAGAAGATGACGATGTCTAGCAGGGAAAATTACCGCGTTTAAGTCACTCTGTCAGCTCAGGTGAAACGAGTACCTAATACCTATATAAGAAACTTTGCCGCTCCCTAACACTCGATTTGGAGACAGTCACTCCTCTAATGTTATGTTAAGGTATTTGGACATTCACAGGTAAAGTTTTCTTTCGTTTTTCAACCGAGGAATTGATGAGCCACAGCTCTTCATGGTAATAGCAATAGGGTCAGTAAATTATTTCTATAGTTTGATAAATACCTGAGAATATTTTTTTTCATAAATCGAACAATAAAAATTATTACGAACAAATTTTCGACTCTTTAATTTAAAGACTGAAAAAATCAGTTGGAAATATTCAACCCTATATGTTTTAGAACCTGAATTTAGGGACATTTTGTATGATTTTGCATGTGAATAATGAATGGGAATCCACTATGAGCTGAATCTTTAAAAAAAAAAAAACATGAATTAAAAATTATAAAGTCACTCAACCAATTTAACGCTATATTTTTACTTTGAACTCCTGACACTATACAAGAAAAAAAAGTATCAGTCCCGCGGGAATAACGATAAAGATGTGTAAACATCAATGTTCGCCCAAGTGCCGTGGTATTGTTACTGAACGTACCCAATTACAACGTGTGACACGTAATGCGTGACTCGTAACGTATTATAAGTAAGGCCCAGGTTTTTAGTTTACCCTACCGCCACGACACGCCACGGCGCGGCATAGAAGTTTACACACCAAAAATCAATTAAAGCGGAAAACACAAAGCTTCTTTTGTGTTAGCGTTGAGTAACGTCTAAAGTTGAACCATAGGAATCGCTAACAACCTATCACAATATAGCTTTTTCGCTCAACCTTCAACTTGACATACGCAAAGAGAACGGAACATATACGTAACGTGGCAAAAGCAGTTGTAAAAGTTAAAATATTTTCTACTTTTTGTTGATATGGATATGTTTAAGCGACATGTTTTCTACTTTTTGTTGCTAGGGATGATTTAGTTGGTTTTTTGTTTGCGAGAATTTTCAGAAATTAAGTCATTATTTTGTGAAAAAAAATTGTTTTAATGATAAATAAATATTTGTGCGGCTAAAAATGTAAAAATGGGTAAAAATGTGAATTTTCCTATTTGATTAAATTTTTTTTTTCTATTGGGAAAATTATTGATTTCAAATAATTTTAAATGAAAACAAACAAATTTTCTAACAGCTAATTACCAAAATGACAGACGTCAGTCAAAGTACAATCGAAAGTATACATAGTAGCGTAACGGAGTCAGCGCGAACAGAAAAGTAACTTCGTGTTTTCGGCTTAATTCACTCAAAAAATTTCATTTTCACTTTTACGTTGTATTAGACTTAACATTTCACAACTTGTATTTTAAAACGAAATTATTTCATTGAAAACCCATTTTGAAGATAAGGGAAGACTGCGGAAAATATTACTGTTTCTTTTTACGAAATATCAGTACCAGAGATTATGAATTATAAAGATTGGAATCCTCGGCTGTCATTCGGGTTTGCCTACAAGCTAAACAAAATGGCGGATGGTGGTGAAATCATATTTTTACACTAGTGTCCATGTTTTAACGCACACTAGTACAAAACTATGAATTCACCACTGCATTATTTGTTGCTGCAATTCACATCTATTCATCGACACGAGATGAAATCACAAAAACAATAATTTAAACAAATGGGTTTTGTGGGATGGAACGTAGGTACGAATGATTCCAATCTTAATAATTCAGAATCTCTGATCAGTACTATATTCTACAGTTTTATGTTCACCCAATGTGAAACGTAAAACTTACTTGTCCTCCTTTTTTACATGCAACATTTTCTTAAAATTTGACCTCAGGGCTAAAGTGAAAGGTATAGAATCTGATCCATATTTCTTTTTGTAATCAGTTCGATTGAAAATGAAATCGTAGGCTTATTCCACTGGGATGAAATGATTTTTCACGTGAATTTTGAAAAATTTCTATTTTTCATTTCACCATAGGTGATCAATAGGCTTGAAGCCTATGAACAGTATGAAGAATACAATTCGGGTGAAAGAAAAATAATCATACAGAATCGTCAGCATGAAATGTATTTTTTTTTATTTTCCGATTTTGCCCCATGGGCACCTGAGAGAACAAAAGGTGCCTGAATCCCCTGCAACACCTACTTTGTTCCTTTAAAGAAAAAATTCTCATAAAAATGGATTTCAAAGGTAAGTATACAGCTCTTATGGCCCCAAATAAATCTTATGAAGCTCTCTTAGGCGCACCCACAATGAGGATTAAGCTGTTGTGTGATGTGTCCCTACAATATTATTTTAATGAAAGCTGATATAGTTTTGCTGATTGGGGCCCCACACTAATTAGAGCTGTTATAGGTCCAAGAGGGGGGCCTCTCAGAAACTTAAGACGAAACTGTAGTTAGAATCACACACTAAATATTGAGCTATTGTGGCCCTATTGGTAACCTAAGAGTCCCCGAATTAACTCTCAGTATAAACTTTACATTCTATAGATTTTTGAAATACTTTCAGTTCATTTAAAGGAAAATTTTCACACAAAATTTCAAAGTCGCAAAAACAGAAAAGAAAAGAACAAGAACGTTATTTCGATTGCTGTGAGTATTTTCGAAGTTTTGGTAGAAGTATAGGAATTATCAAGTTTTCGTTATTGTTGTAATGTTTTCAAAAATCAATTTAAATTTTTGTTTAACTCAAATACATGATAAGTTCGGACCAGACGGGTATGGCTTTAATTACACAACAATACAAAATTTTGTATTGTCGTTTTCGGAGCAATTTTTTTTTTTACTCCTAATCATTTTACTATTTTATGACTGTAATGATTAAAACACACGCTTTATACTTCAATGTATGCTTATTTATTCTAATTAGTTCAATTACATGTGATTGGCTTGGCGGAGGACAAACAACTAACTGGGATGAGAAACTTCTTGAAGAGAGATCATCTTACCATATACTCAAGGTGTATATATGTATACATACATACTGATATTAATATTACTGTAAATCACTACAATGACCCTTTTTTAAAGTCCCGGGAGGCCCTTTGCCTATCAGTCCGTCCCTGAACATACCCAATGAATAAAGAATATTATTGCATTTGAAGACTGCGATGAAATGCGTTCCTTCAAACATTTGATATTTCTATGATAGCTGGGAACACCACAACTGAAATTCAAAATTCTATAATGATGCAGGAATTAGGTGCCAATTTAAGTGCTAATTTGGTACCGCAATCCCTTTCCCTTCAAACTTGTGGCGTTCTCAACTTGACGTCAAGCTATGGAATACCATACCTCCAAGCACAAAACTTGCGTTAGTTTTTCATTTTACGAGACTTGGCTTAAACTCTTATTTTGATTCAAAATAAAAGCTGTGAAATTTCATTTTGTTGAACATTTCAATACATATTTTAAATTTAAAAACCTGCAGCCATTGTGATCAAAACTGCAGCTGTCTATACGCTATCGAGCCATTTAGCTAGTGAATTTTCGGCTTGGTGGCTCGGAGAAGCACAATCACACGGTGCAATTTGGCTCTTTTACGGTTTTGCAATTAGAACGAAGAGATTTTTACATTTCATAGCGGTCATGTTGTTTTATTTTTTTTTTTTTATTTATCAGTTTTGTTTAATTTTCAGACACACTAAAGGCAAATCACAATGGCAAGTTATACAGCGTCAAGGAACAAAAACACTTGGTCGCTGGCTGGGTTCTGGAGTAGTTTGAAGCGGATCCCGATTTCAGCAAAAAAAAATATCTTCAGCGATAAGGACACTTTTTGGATGAACGGGTACGTCAACAAGGAAAATAGCTGAACTTGGGACGATCAAAAATCCACAAGAGGTCCCGCAAATGGCAATTTGTATACGCAGAGAATGGTTAGTGTGGATTGAGCCGGGCGGCGACATCATTGGTCCTTACTTCTTTCAAAATGACGATGGCATTGCCATAACCATTAACGAAAAGCGCTACTTATTGCAGATGGAAAAAATTTTCTTTTGGTTCAAATATGATGGATGTGAACGACAACAAGTGGTTCCAACAGGATGGCGCTATAACGTCCCACACAGCTAATTTCACAATGAACATTCTGTACGACCTATTTGAGGGCAGGGTTATCTCACTTAAATTTCTCAAATTTCTTTCATTTCTAAACAGAAGATGTCGAACGTTTAACACTGACAAATTTGTATGGAATTTTTGAACTAAACTGCAGTCTATTACAGGCTAAATATTGTGCAAATTCAAATTCAAGAAGAAAATCACACAAAGTTTAATATCAAATACGTTACTTCCCCCACCCCCCAATTTTCAACAACTAATTAAGTCTTGTTAGAAACTTGATGGTGTTTTTACAATACCCAACTTTATGTGACATACAATTTTCAGAAATGTTTACTATACTTTTAATATTTA
The DNA here is from genome assembly GCA_929447395.1 of Epistrophe grossulariae. Taxonomy (NCBI): domain Eukaryota; kingdom Metazoa; phylum Arthropoda; class Insecta; order Diptera; family Syrphidae; genus Epistrophe; species Epistrophe grossulariae. The sequence goes on from OV839566.1 coordinate 3,184,046, forward strand.
GATATTACAAGTTATACCCTTAAATTGATAATAAAGGCTTTTGTGTTAAAAGCTTCCTGCAACGCACAACAACATTGAAGACAATTTTCCTTTCAATCATGCCAGTGAATGCATCCAGGACACTTCTATGGATGGGTATAGTTTCTTCCCCCATCCATTGCTCTTTGCAATATTGTTTTTTTTTTTTTTATTGTGTATGTTGCTTCTGCAAGGAAAAGGAAGCAGTGCGACCTCATAGCCTACCTACCACACTAGTTTCCGTTCATCCGCTCATACGCTTCCGCAAAGCCAGCACATATCCCGGCGCACATAAATGTATGCACTGCACAAGGACAAACAATCCTTCGCTCCGGAAAACTACGCCATGCCGCACCAGAACCATCAGCCAACCCACAATATAACGTCTGATAATCAGGATTCCTCCTCTATCCATCGTTGTCGTTGGATGAGGATGAGGATGTTATATTTTTTTTGTTTTCTTTTTTTTTGTTGATAAATCCCACAGTCTCGACTCAAGACGGAGCAAGTGGTAAGAAAGTTGAACATTTTAAAATGTGTTGCAAACTCGTGCTTTTTGCAATCAAGGACCACTCAGTGGGGTTAAACTATAATACTCGAGCAATGCTTTTCAATAAAAAAAGAGTGCGAGTCGTCCTTGGATGAGCATCCAAGAGTGCGATTAAAGCTAAAGCGTGCGATGGCATCACTTCTTCGCAGGGGACCCACATCAGCACATTACTCTCTCGTTCTGATTCTGTGCACAAAATGTCCTTCCGTAATAACCGACAGCACCCCTTGCTTCGTCTCCGATTTAGATTCACAAGCCGGTAAGACTGCTGGAGGGTTGGTTGCCTTGCCTTGCCGTACATTTCCCTATGCAAAACCCATATAACGAGATACTTCGTCGTTGTCTGTGTACCTACAAGGGAAACGGGAAACGGGAAAATGGGAAATGGGAGTAAGGGTGGGCTTGGCAGTACAAAATCCCCGGTTGTTCTGTGGGATGTCCTATTGGCAGTGGGTGGCGGCGGTGATACGCCGGGATATCACATACAGGAAGTTGGGGATGGCATCGTATTTTATTTCCTGAAAATGTCCTCGAAATATGAACATTTTATCCCGGAAGCAGGAAGATGAACATTTTCAAGGAAGAGAAATTTCAAAAGCCTTCAGAAGATGATTTGTAGACATTTTCATTCTGAACTTTGTTGTTGTTGGTTTTATATATGCGATGAGGATGAGAACGACGACGACGATGGAGGACAACGACGAGAACAACGACGATATGAGATGGACCAACTGTGGAATAATGAGGAAGTCACAAGGATGATGATTCTGCATTTAGAAAATTTTGTGTGTGGAAGTGTATGTGTATGTGATCCCTTGTGTTGTAATACAAAAGCGAAATGTGGGTAAAAGTTGAAGACATCAGTGGAACTCTCGGTGGTAACCACAAGTCCACAATACTATCTGCAAACCGGGGGAGATGAGTTTAATATCCTAAGCTAGAAACTACCCAGCTTCCGCCCGGATGCGACTTGGTAATGAAATGTTGCTTCCTTTTGTTAATAGACTCTGATTCGAGAGAACATTGAGTATATATTGGGTCGGGTCGACGGTCGGGAAATGAGAGAACTACGATTCAGCATTGAAGTAAATTGTGATGTGATTTTCGAGAATTTTTGTGTACAGAAAAGACTCTTTCGAAATGAAATGAACACAAAATTGGTTGCGTATCAATCAAATTCTTGAAAAGCTTTTGTGTATTACCTTGGCTTTTGTTGTCTCATACTATATTTGAACCAAATTTACATAAAACATCAATATGAGATGACTTCAAAACCCATCAAGTCAAAAGGATTAAGAAAAGGGTTCTAAGTGGTGCAGCAAAATAACAACCTTGCACTGCTTTTGTATACAGATCGAGGAAAAGTTTAATAAACGAAAGAATATGTTTTTTTTTAATGTCACATTAATATAACTATCTTATAAAATAACTATCTTATATAATATAATGAATGATGTTAGAAGAATCTTATAGTGCTTAACCAAGTCACTATATTTCCAATCAGGAAAAATGCCTGAATTTGAAATCTCCTTAATGTCACAATATGTTCAAAGTGCCTGGTATGAAGATATCTACTTCTGGAGATACGTTGAATATTGTTCCCTAATTACTGAAATCTGAAATAAACAGAAAACCATTATTATTAGGTTATACAGGTAAAATATGACAAAATAATTTTTACAAAATCATACACTTATAAAACTTGTTGAGAACGTTTGATTTATCGTAAGAATACAAAGCATCAAAAGAGCTCATAAAAACATCTATGTTCCGATTGTGTTTTTTGAATGATATAAAAGGGGGAAGTTAAGGTTTATCAAAATACTAGCTGCATTTTTTTATCCACATGATCTGATCTGCATCAGATCTTCATAATAAAACAAACAGGATCACAGTGGCAGCCAGTGGTATATAACTATCTCTTTTTTCATTGTGGTTGAATATTTTTCATGTGTTTGTTGGGTTTTTTCTTTGCATTACAGTTTACACTACCTTACCATAATTATAATAAAAAAAGTACTAGTTTTTGGATCTTGAAATATGTAGATCCACATAAAAACCAGGTTTACATGTTGTTTTTGTGTTTACGTGTTAAAATTTAATCCGGATAAGATTATGTGGACAATAAAATGCACCTATTACTTGATGCAAATTTCTATGAAAATCAGAAAAATCTTTTTTTGTTTCACTTGTCGGCTTTTGATATGTTAAGTCTTAAGAAAAGTGGTCTTGGAGTCAAACAATTTGCTCTTGGTAAAAATCAATTGCAAATAATAAGGTAAACAGACAGGTTTTGGTCAATAATTAAGCAACAAGCAGCAGAGCGTTTTAAATGTATATTTTTATCTAATTTTGATCCTGAAACAAGTTGTGATGATATATCCAAATACATAAGTTCACGCTACAGTAAAGCCAAGCTAAGGCTGGAACAGTTGCCTACCAAAAGTACGGATTATGCATCGTTCAAATTATACTGTAATCAGGAAATTTTCAATCAACTCACTGATCACAAATGTTGGCCTAATGACATAATCGTTCACGAGTTTGAAAATAAAAGGAATATGTCCCGCAATCCTTTTCAGAAAACACTGACAAGATAAACAAATCTTCGCCAATAATTGATATATTTTATCAAAACGTTAGAGGACTACGGACTAAGACCGATAAAGTCTACTATTCATCATCCATCTGTTCCTTTGACATTATTGCCCTCACCGAAACTTGGTTATATGCTGGTATCACTGACTCTGAAATTTTTGACAGCACTTTTAATGTTTTTAGGCGTGACAGATACGCTGATCCCAATATTGATACTGTGGGAGGTGGAGTTTTAATAGCCATAAAGTCTTGTTTCATAACCACGCAAATTCATGTTCCTGTAGCACTTGACAAAGAATTTATCTGCATTAAAGTCAGTCTAAAAAATAAAAACTTATATGTTTATATGTTGTAACGCTATATATCGTACCTGGAAGTCCTCGTGATGTCTATATAAAAGCCTTCGAGTACCTGAGCTTCATCAACGATTTATTGGAGTATCAGGATGAAATTATTTGTTTGGGCGATTTTAATCTTACCCACGTTGCTTGGATACGCTGTCCAGATACAAATGTTATGTTTTGAAAAACTTGAAAAAAAAGCGTATTGTATCTAAAAGTGACCGAAATATAGGAAGGCTGATTTTGTTCATATCATGCAAGAGTGTTATTAGAAACGCTTATAACTCAAAGTTTTCGGGATGTCACTCATAACCCTGATGAAATCCACAATTTTGGAAAACATTTTGAATCACTTTACTTTGAAACTCGGTGTATTTGTGTGAATTTCTACAAATTTTTTTTTTTATATGAACTTTGACAGATTTTTTTGTCGAAGTTCACAAAAATGCACAGAGCATCAAAGTAAAGGAACGCACCTTATATCTCCAAAACTATTTGCGCAAAATTTTAAACAGCCTGATGTTAAGGTATTAGCATGATATTTTATACTTAACAATTTTCGTACTTTGGTTTTTACTTAATTATTCCTGGTTTTAAATATCATACTAAAACCTGTGTATATAGTGCAAAAAAGTAAGCAAACATACCTTTCTCACATTTGTAATTATCAAAGTGACATTCACATATGTATTTACAAAATATATAAAACTCTGAAAACTAAACATGCACTGCACATACTTAAACTTAAGCAACGATTTTTTATAAAAAAAAGTATATGTTCCAAAATCATACATATTTCCATTTTCCAGCGGTAGAACAAGAATCGTTGCCAATTTTTTTATTCAAAATCCCTTCTATTGATCTCTATATGTTAAATGAAAACTATTTATAATATTGGTGTAGGCAATCTCCGAAAATACCCTTTGCAAATCAATTTTAAAATTACACTTCTATTATACAAAATATACAACTTCCTTAACATCATATGCACTTGCTACATCACTTTCGCCTTTTCATACCACATGACACCCATCACGGAAGCGGTTTTAATGCCATTAGGGGACTGACTGGCTGACTATATATAATATAATATAAGATCGAAAGACAGACAACCCCAAATAGAATGCTACCGTGTGTTTCTGAATTGGATATAAAGAAAGTGCACCCCTGTGGCCTTGAGTCGTTTGTTTCATTAATGAGAGGATTCCCGTCGTCGAACAGCAATAAACAAATAAAAAAAGAAAACGAATCAGAACAAAATCCAAAACCAAAACGAGAGCCTTGTGTCTATATAGGAATATAGGCGGGCGGAGGAGGTTGGTATAACTTGCATCCCATTTTCTGCATATGTCACCCGATTATAGAATTCTGATTGTAGCATCTGTGTAAATACGGAACTCGGAAGTGAATGGCATATAATAGAAGGTGGTTGTTGGTTGCAAACGTGACTCGTCCGCAGGGTGTCTTCACGGATCTAACAAAGAAAAGTTCAACAGCCAAGGGTATATATTATTATGTATGTGTGTAGTATAGGGTTGGTTTGCATCGGCAAAGTTTTTGTTTTGGAGTTCTGCGTTGTTGTTGTTGTTTTTGATGTAGAGAGGGTCATTGTACTGGTGATGGTTTGATATAACAAGAAAAATTACGTTTGCTTAATTATTTTTATTACTATATCTTGTCATAACTGTTTGTATAAGAAAGTGCATTTTTTCAAACAAAAGAAATGCATATGTATATGTACCTACCTATTATTTCTATTTTTTGGAAAAGTTGCGAAACCGTGTTGAGAGAAAAATGTACCAAGTTAAAAATGTGAAGAATATCATTTATTTTAATTTTAACAATGCACTAAAAGTGTAGGTACTTAGTATATTTTAAAGAAAATCCTTTATTCTTAAAGACAAAACAAACCCTTCTTACTTCTTAGTACACACTGCTGACTCAAAACGAAAAATCCCATACAAAAATGATACAACACAAACTCATAATGCATTTTTTCTTTTTTAGTTCAGAGCGCCAAATCCCATTTCAGACGAGGAAACAAATTGCTGGAGTTTTTTTGACGTTTTCTTTTAATTTCCAATATCCACCAAACATAGATCGTTCACTCCTCTAACTTGGTGCTCTTATCGCCTAAAAACTGAAAGTTGCTAGAAACTCACAGTCGTATTTATACGAATTTTGTCTACTTAGACACTGTCTAACTATTTTCAAATTGGTGGAAATATGCTTTATTTAATATAAATAAATATCACATTATTCACGGTTAAGACAATCTATACTCTTGTGTCTAAGTTAGGCGGCTATAAGACAACAATATACAAGGTTTTTGAACACATTTTCCAAAGTTGGACAGTAATGGTCTAAAGTTAGACAACGTTTATAAATAAGACCATCAATTTCCTCGAGTGAAAAAGGACTAAGAGCTTCGAATTTGTGTTTATTTTTGGTTCAGAAAAAATCAAACTGAAAGTCATAGAAGTATAATGTATACAATAATACAAAACGATATTAAGGGTATATTCATGCAACGTCGGAAAAGCATCGTAAACGTGTTAAGCGTCTTAAAGTTTACGACGTGGTAAACGAACTGTCAAAATTTGTATGGGAAATCTTTTCAAACAAATATTAAACTTTAAGACACAAATTTGTGTGCTAAACGAAGATGGTAAACATAGTAAACATCGTAAACATGGTAAACTCTTGTAACCTTAGAAGAAGAAATAGAGGAACGAGCATTTCGAGGAAAAATGAGGTTTTTTTCAAAAAAGTGTGAGTTACACAAACACAAATGTGTTGATCACATCAATAAACATACTTACCATCATTTTTGCCGAATAACTCAAGAATTAATAGATCATTGAAAGTAATTTGTTCATACAATTTTATAAATTTTAATTTTTTGGCTTATTTTGGGCATTTTTAAAAAGTAATTTGTTCATACAATTTTATAAATTTTAATTTTTTGGCTTATTTTGGGCATTTTTAGACAAATTTTACGAATGTTAAAATTAAATTAAATATTTAAAGCTATGTGACGTTTAATGAACAGCTGATTTGTTTACCATATCGTTTACCACATTTACGCAAAATGTTTTTTTGGTGCGTGAAAAGTGAAAGTTCTACGATTGATGGAGATTGGAAATTAAAAGAAAACGTCAAAAAAAATCTCCAGCAACTAGTTTCGTCGTGTGTAAAAAGAGTTATGAGTCATATATAGTAAACCTTATTTATAAACATGTTTCATCGAGTATCTAACCCTTGTATATATATATGTTTATGTAGAAGTATTAGGTACTTAAAATCATTATACGACTCACTTCCGCCTTCCAGACCGCTTCTTTGAGGTCATTCCGACAAATGGTGGTCATAATCATGACTAACTGCTCTGTTAAATAATTATTTGTTATAATCATCAACAAAAATTAATAAAAAAAAACAAAAAATACATATTTTCCTTATTAATTGTCTTTGCCTTTATTCAATTGTGAATCAATTTTATTGCTCGAATTTCCGACTCTGTTTACAAAATTTATTAGAGTACCGTTACTTTGTACAGTAAAGTGATTTCTGTTGGTATTCTCTTGAGAAATTCTGAAACTATTTTTCCTCTCACTTATTACAGTCACGTAACGAATTATAGGGATATCATTCTCTTTTAAGATCAATTAAAGTGTTGCCTTTATTCAAATGAACCGTAGTGTATTAAGACAACAGTTGCAATGCGTTTATAAGTAAGGAGATGTCCAACTATTTAGACAGTGGCTTATAGCTGGACAACTTTCCAAGAGTGTTCTATAAGGAAATCTAATTCTAATAAATACGACTGATTGGTTTCAAAGCCTCAGTAAGTAAGTAAGTAAGTCGCTAATATGAAGGTTAAGTTACTAACATTAAGATGTCCACTGGAGAATTTGTCAAACGCCTTGTGTTTCTGTCGAATAAGCGATTTTTAAATTTGTTCATCAAGCTAGGTAATGAATTAAATATTCACTGCCGGCTTTAAAATGTTTACGGAAAATAATATATAATTGAAATAAGAACAGAAAGACCAGACAACAAAGTGAATCTCAGCTGACCAGACCTTGATAGAGTTTTTTTTTTAAGCAGATGCAATTCTATAAAAAATAATATTTGAACAATTTTGTATGCTCGCATTCCTGCCACTCATTCAATATTTTGTGTACGAAAATCAGCGAACATAAAAAAATATATCCGCAAGAGATCAGATAATCGCAGGTGTTCCCGATGGATGGTTTTAAATATCAAACAAATTACGCAAGTATTTTAGATCATCACTTTGTCCTCAAAAAGCAAATGAAAAAACCAAACTACACCGTACCGCACTGTGTATATTAAGGAGTGAAGCATACAAGCACGTTGGTCGATGATCAAAAAATCTACATAATCCGAATTCCAGAGCCCGCATAACTGGCTGCACAGCATATTACCTCCTTGAGATTGATAAAGACCACAAGAATAACACAAAAAATAAAACCAACCTTTTCAATGGCAATGATGGCTATGCTACGAGTATATCTATAGGGACTTTGTGTTGGGCATCAAGTTCGTTTTAAGAAGAGATAAAAAGTAGAGATTCAAAAATAGGGTCCTTAATGGAACCCTTAAGGATGGTTCATATCTCTGTTTTTTTTTTTTTCTTTGTTTCAAATGGAACGGAAAAGAAAAATGATCATTGTCAGAGATTTTTGTCTTGATGATTATCCTGTGATGGAGGCAAAAGGGCGGGCAGGTACTTTGTAGATATGTAATTTGAGAATTGTTTTTTTTTTTTTGTTAAGGAACCATCGTGATGCGTATAGACATCCGTATAATGATATGAAATCCTTTCCTAGAACTGTTAAATGAGGTCAGTTATTTTTTTTATAAAAATACATGCATTTATATTAAAACTGATTTTTTTCATACAAAAAATAAAATCGCATTATAAAAAATTTTAAAGAAAGAAAACAAAAATTTCTCATATTTCAAAAACTTCTCATAAAATCAAAGCAAAACTTTATTTCACATATCCCAATATTTTATGAACTCCCATTTACCAAATAATAGTCTAGTTCCTTTACCTTAAAACTCTGTGCATTTGTGTGAAGTCGACACAACTGTCCAAGTTCAAAAAAAATGAAATTTGTAAATGTTCACACAAATTCACAAGGTTTCAAAGTAAAGGAACACATCTAATATACGTTCATAGAAGGTGATTTTCAAAACTAAAATTTCTATGTACAATGTACATAGATAATTACACAAACGAAGTTTTAATAGCACACAAACAGAAATTTACTAAAACTAGTATCCACAAATTACTATTTATAAAATTTAGCTCAGCTTATGTTCGAACTTTAAATATTACTCATATCTTAGAAAATGGTAAAAAAAACATGCGTTTTTTATACGAGTTCGTATAGTGGTGCATTTTTGAACAACAATGAATTTCCTAATACATTTGGATTGAACATACTTGGTTGATATTAACCAACGTACTTGGTTGATTTTATCATATTGAAAATCTTTTTAAGTCACCGGTCGTTGCCTTTGCACGTTCTTTTTAACTTTTCAATGTCGAATGTCGTACATAAAAAAGTTCAAAAGATGAAATTAAAAATAACAAACCTTTTAGAAGATTATCGGTCATTCCTAAAATTTTTGAGGCTACTATTTTTGAATCGCTGTGTTTTTATTTTAAATCATTTATTTCCCCAAACCAACATGGTTTCACTAAAAGTTATTCTACCTTTTATAATGGGATTGGTTGTATTGTATTGACTCATTTAAAAATAGAAAATAAGTATATTGTTTCTTCACGGACTTTTGAAAGGCGTTTGACAAACTTTTACATCGATTTTTGCTGTTTAAATGAAGGAAAATGGGATTTCATGAACATTTTGTAACGCGTTTCCAATCGTATTTATTTGACAGATCTTACTCGGTACTCTTCAACGGTTGCGAATCAGGAAAACCACAGGGTAGCCATTTAGGACCTGTACGTTTCATTTTATTTACTAAGGACTTATCGTCTGTTCTGAAGTATTCAAACTGCTTCATTTATGCGGTCGATGTTACAACCTTCAAAATCATTATATCTAAATACTCGCCATTGTGAAGAGATGTAGCGTGATCTTTATTGTTTTTTTGACTGGTGTGTTGATAATTGTTTGATTTTTAACATTGATAAATGTTTTACGAGAAAGTTTCTATAAATTATGTTAATGTGTACTATTGTCGCGAGCGGTTTACTTGGCAACGTTTTGAAAACTTGACCAGAGAACCGCTAAAATTTAGTCAATAAATAATAAATTTGTCTCATCATTTGGAGTTGTTTCAATATTATTCTACTTAAAATATTTGATATTAAACCTTCATAAATTAAGAACTTGGCGTACTTTTAGATCTCACTACTTTTAACGGCTGATTTGTTTACATACCTACAGGTTTTTATATAGAAGAACTTGGGTCACTTTTTAACATTTAGGTTTTTGTTCTGGTTTATTTCAAATTATCGGACTAAATAAAGTGTTTTAATTATTTCATTTCTTCAACAATAATAATATTAATTAGTTAACCAAACTGCTACCTAATACACTTTAATTAAATTTAAATTAACTTTTTTCACTGGGCACGTGACCGACACTGTTAAATAAGCAAGTTCGTAACGTAGTATAGCATAATTCTTCAACTGCAAATCAAATTACCAAAAATATTCCTAAGAACGTTTATGGCTACTGCCTCTAAAGTAAATAATTTGCACAATTTTGAATTGTTCCCATGAATTTTAAATGAAAATTTTATTTTGATATCGGATACTGCACTATTAGGCACCACAGATTTTCTTCTTTTTTTAAAAACTTAGAAAAATTAGAATTTTTAATTGGTAGAGGTTAAAACGAGTTATTTTAAAAAGTGACTGAAGCAGAGTACCATTTGGTTTTGAATACTAAGCAGACGACACTAATTTCAATCACTAAATGTCATCGGAAATCGGTATAGTTTTGCAAGGAAAAAACCCTCGGCCAGCATTTTCAATTTTGGAAAAACACCGAATTGTAACAAATAAATAAAAGATATTATTTTAAATATGTTACTTAAAAACACTTATTTTATTTATTTATTTACTTAAATGCATTTCGGAAGCTATGCTTCCATCAGTAAGTTTTATATAAATAAATAAGTTTTATATAAATAATATAAATTATATAAATAATAATATTATATATAAATAATAATATTATATAAATAATAATATTAAATACAAATAACTCATTACAAACAAAAACAAACTACACAAACATATTTATACTGAATTTAAGATCTATTATAAAATTTTTTGAAAATTGGATATTTTATTGGTCCATCGTCACTATTCATTAAATTATTTCTATTTTTGAAAATGTTAAGAGATTCAAAAGCATCTAATTCACGAATTGTAACCTAAATTAGTTTCCTCGAGGTTAATTTTAAACTTGATTTTTAAAAAAACATGTAGTTATGTTCATAAACAATTCTATTGATTTGTATTTTTTGTTTTATAATTATTTAAATTAAATCCCATAGATTCATCTATATTCAGTTTCTTAACGAAACTTTTACTTCCATAAGAAGTGAGAACGAAGAAAATTTGTTTGAACGCGCCGATCTTTATGACAGCGCCGCACCGTTATGTTTACCTCGTACCACTCACCAGTCACCACTATAAAAGCTTATCTTTATTCAGTTTGTGAGATGATGAGCTGAGAGCTGTCAACAGAAAACATGTGTTTGTTTCCACCGCTCTTCTCCAGTCTCGCATCATCGTTTATATAGCCCTAGGCTATTTTAATAAAAACCTATAAGATTTGCTTCGAATAATTAAATCTTTTATACATAGAATCTAATACACACTTCATCTGGAAGTCGATCTTAATTATGTAGGTAGGTATTTTTGATTCAAAATAATCACTTCACACACCATCATTTTTTGGGCTTGGCTTTCAAGTTATAAGTTTATATATAAGCAACCCATCAAGTCATATATACTTAACAATTAACAAAAGTCACCTGCTATAACAGCATTTGATTTGAAAACAACAACAAAATTACCTATAATTGTCATTTCCTGTGAAAATGTTTCTCTCTCTAATTATATAGAGTCTAGAGAACTATTAGCACCTGAACGCCTACGCCTCGACTCCATCACACATCAGACACCACCATCAGTTTCCCGAAAACATCACCTAACAGATTAGATTATAAAATGTCAATACCTTCTAAATGCAAATGTCCATGAAACATGTAACCGCTTAATTGTGTTGGAAGCAACAAGTTTTGTCTTGACATGATTCCACGCTAGACCGCTAGACTTTATGCTATGATGCTAACGACAGATAATTCAGTTAAAAGATACGACAAACTCTTCGTCAGAAATCGCCGTCTTTGCCTCGTCTCCTCTTCCATCCTATAACCTAAGCTCTATAATCGCTCTGGTGCGGCTGAGGCTGGCTGGCTGGCGTATTAGTTAAGCTGCTGCTGCTGCACTTCACTACACGGTGCAACAGCCATCAACCAACCGAATGCAATTGCAACGCAAAGCGATTGCTGCAATACACGGAACGATTACGTGAAAGGTGAAAGTTTTGTTTGAATCGAACCGGTAGAAGCACCGAATACCGAAACCCACCATTCATTACACATTATTGCGAACAGCTCCACTTTTGTGGGGCATATGGTCCAGGTCTATAGGTACTCCACCATGCTGCCGCCGCGCCGCCGCCACCACCACCGACTATTATACCTACCTGTGACTAGGTATAGGTATATTTCTGTGGATCTGAGACTGCATCACAGACCTGTTTGTTATAGGTCTTCGGCTGCGGCGTTGAATTTGAAGTCGAAGTCGACGTTGTCGTTGTCGTTTTGTGGTATGTAGTTGCTTTGTTGACATGCTAGCCTAGTGCTCTACCTAGCTGTCTGATGCCCTGCACTAGCACTAGCACCAGCAACATTGTGATGCCTCTGTCGTCTGGCTCTGGCAGGCTCTGAATTTTGCCGTTGGCCACAATGCGATTGAACCAATTTCGTTCCATATTTGTTGCGTTTCTTTGCTATTTGCAGATGACATAACGTTCGCGGTGTTTCCAGTTTCTCGCATGCGGTCGTTTTTTTTGACGTAATAAAATAAATCACGATGCACCTATCAGTGCTGCCGTGGCCGCTGCCCGCTGCCCGCTGCTGCTGCGGCGCGGTTCGGTTCGGTTCGGCTGCCAATTATTGGAAATGCTTTCCGAATCGGAATCAGTTAAATGCATTGAAGGCGCACCGCGCAACCTGCTTTCGTATTTTATTTTTTTTTTTTTTTTTCAATTTTATTTTTAATGAGGAAGAGGGAAACGGCCAGTGAGATGGCGATGAATATGCCACTTTAATTATGTAGTCTTGTTATTGTTGAACCTACTTCTTTTTTTTTTTGAAAAATTGAATTTTAATTTTATGACCGAAGACAGTTCATGCGATGGAGGTGTTTGGTAATTAATTGAAGTCTTGATCGTTAAATTATTATTTTATTTATGGACTTTGGCTAAACTAACCAAACTTGTTTTGATTTGTCATGTAACCGCGATGTTGATGAGAAAATAAGCGTTTGTTAGTAGTATTGTTCCAACTGCATTTTATTAACGCCTAGAATTGAGCCGCATAATGAATTTGCATTCAATACTATTTGTTTTGTTCTGTTTTTCTAACAGTTATAGAGTTCGTAAGGTAACTCTTGCATCGGGAAATATCTCAAAATTACCCAAGTGAATCAGATAAAAATTTGCTTCTAACTAATTATTGGAAAGTCAAGATATTGGGGATATTCCCTTGAGTGTTTCTCATACTCGAACAACTGGTTCCAAATGTTTTGAATTTTCGTCTTGTTGGCATAGTCAATTCGTAGAACTCCTAAAAATAATTTTTTTTCGAGAATCGTTCGCTTTAATAGAGAGTCATAAGACCCTAGACAAAATTCCACAATGAACAAGAATTTTAGATTATTATAAAGAGATATAGAAAGTGACTAAACACATACCAGTTTAGTTTATAGCAATTTTATACAGGTACTGGTGCAAAATTTTTGACGATTAAGTTAAAGTACTTTAAGTATAGTAATATAGCTAGGTTAAAATAGGATTTTCCAAATTTTAAACATTTAAAGTTAAATTCACCTAATGACTGTTTTAACTTTTTAGTATCATGCTAACTCCAAATTTCTCTTTGATAATTAAAAATTTGAAAATAGTATGTTTGCTTACTTATTCGCACGAACTGTCACGTTTCGTATTCCATTGATGTTTATTAAGAAAATAGTTTTGGTATGATACAGTTAAATTTGATTAAGAGAAACGGAAAAATGTCACAGTATTTCTTTCACTTAAGCGGGTTTTTTACTTAAACGAACTCTGACATATCAGAAATTCAAGTTTCATTTTCGTGGGAAAAATTTAATGGAGCTGAAAAATTTAAAAAAGTGTTCAGCAAATTTTTTTTTCTGTTCGATTCAATTTTTTTTTCACTAAGCGCCAGTTTGTTCACAGTGGGTTAAATCTGAAAGATGACTTTCACAGCTTCTAACTAAATGGCGCTAATCAACCAAAATCGGCTGATTAGCGATTTTCATGATTAACAACTTTAATTATGGATTCCTTGAAAAAAAAATTGATTAGCATGCTCATTCCATGATTTACCAGTTGAAATAATCCTAGATTAAAGATGATCAGCTGTGAACAAACTGGCCCTTAGAGTTTTTTTAATGAAAAATATAAAATTTGACTGAAAATATGTTTCATGTATCCAGGTTTTTCATTTAAGCAAGTTTCGCTAAAGCGGAGTGTTTTCAGGTCGACAAATAATTGGGGATGAAAAAAGTGTTTCAGATAAGCGGTTTTTTCTCCTAAGCGCGTTTCTCTTAAGCGGATTTTACTGTACTAGTTACAAAATGTTTAAAACTAAAAGCCTTTCCACATCTATCCCACTGAGTATTAATACATGTCAAAAAAGTGTGAAACAAATCATGTATAATAGTGTGGAAACAAAATATTATATTCCCAGCCTACACGATTTGACATGTGTTAATACATGAAAAATTTTAGAAATGGTTCTAATTCTGTCACACATTTCATCACATTTTTATTGAGGTTAAATTAAACTGTTGTGTGAGGCCAAAAAATGAAAAGAAATTTCTCTCTCACAAATTTGGCAGTACCATATGGAATTCTTTTCCACTTTGTATTAATACTCAGTGGGATAGTGTGGAAGGGCTTTAAGAACATTTTAGTAAAGAGCTTTTAAAGTTATAGCAAACTGTTATCAGGAATCAGGATCAGGATATATAAAATTTTGCGCCCTTTGTTTTATTTTTTGAGAGTTTTGTTTTTCAACCCAATCGTATACTTCTGACTTTAAACCTAAGAACCTTATAAAAGATTCTATCGTCCTAAAATTAAAATGAATTCAATCCCAAGAAGAACTCATTTCTCTTATGATACAGAGTGGAGTAATAATCGAAAAGTAATTCCAACTCTACCAACATGGTTGGCTTTAGAAGCCATAATTTCGATTTTAATAATCGGATCTTTGAGGTTAAGGTCTTAAATAAAGTAAACATCAGGCTTTATTTTCTTATAAGAGTTTTTAGGAAGGGGTACAAAATTTCATACCGAAGGGGTTATTGAGTCCGCTATGAATGTGCTTTTCTGATTTTCTAAAATACGAAATTTGATGAAAAAATTTACACACTATAAACATCATTCAGTCAGTAAACATCATTCTGTCAAGATCAGCTTTATAAACATTTTAAGTTGATGTTTGAGTTATCTAACTTAGACAACGTACTCATATTTCCAACTATTTCGGACTATTATGATACTGTCTAACAAGTCAAATATATAATAAATACTTCTGTAAATATTTTGGATACTTTCTTGCTTAAATGAACGTTTAAATCGTTTTTTTTTTTTTTTTTTTTTTCAAAATATCGAAAGTTTTTGACAAAGTTTTGAAAAAGGTGTCAGAATTGTTTGTTAGAGTATTTAGTTATACGTTATAACACCTTTTTTAATGGTGAACAACTCAGATATTTTTGGATTCAGACCCTCCAAAACAATAAAATATACGGCACTTTATTTTTTGTAGATATACAAAAGCTAAATGAAATACAAATTTAGCTGATTGTTTTTTTTAAGGAATTTAATAATTCAAAATGCACTTTAACGTTACAAAAAAGATAATTTTATAAGATACTGGTAGTGAGAGTTGCCAAGCGACAAGCAGCCAAAGTGACAGTCTGATATTTCACACTTATGATATTTTTGTTTGGTAATCCGGAAGGAAAAAGCCAATCTTACGCTTCAAACAGATTTTATCGGTTCTGAAGTGTTAGTGCTTCTGGTTTTGATTCTGAATTCAAGAATTCCAGAAGCATTTTCTCTGATATCTAGCAGAAGAACTGTCATTTTGTGCAGTTCAGAAGCCTTTTGGCCAACCAATCGAAAATGCCATAAGTTTAAAATATCAGACTGTCAACTCTCACCGAATAGTGGAATCAATCTTTACATCGTTTTGGAGAAAGATTATTGCGCTAGATATTTCCAAAGCATTTGATAGAGTTTGGCACCAAGCTGTCTTATCGAAAATGCGTGGTTTTGGTATCGATGAATCATTTCTTCGTTGGATTATTAGTAATCTTTCTGACCGTTCAATTCGTGTAGTTTTGGGTGGGTTTAAGCTTGCTGAAGTTTATAAAATAAATGCTGGTGTGCCACAAGGCTCCGTTTTGGCCTCCTACTCTGTTTCTCATTTTAATATAAATGATCTTTGATCAATTATCAAAAAAATCTCTTGAGGGAAGCCCGCTATACGAATGTTTGCACTAAATTACGCACACTTCAACAAAAACTAAATAAAAAAAAACAACACTTAATAAAAATTCCAAAAAATATTAAAAGTTCAATTAATACCTATTGGCTATTGATTCTAAAAAATTTCAAAAACTCAAATTCACAACCGAATAGCTCGTAACCTATTTTTGAAATGCATTTTTCTTTTTCCTTCCTCTTCATTTCTCCACACAAAGGTGATCATTTCCTTATTCAATAACTTAAAACATCGTACCTATATTTAAACGAGGAGGAAAATCTGTTTTCAATATATATGTAGACACAGACCCAAACTAAAATAACATTTTTCCACATTTTTTTTTTTCGAATTCTTATAGGTATGTAACATCCAACACATTAGAAAAACAATATTCTTTCGAGACGCGAATACACAAACAAAAAGAAAAAAAAATCTCGACATGGGGATCGGACTATTATTAAGTTCTACAGGTGCATTAGGCCAGAGAGCTGTAGAAATTCATTCCAAAGACCACGCGGGGAAAATAAAATAATTTATACCTACTTAGTGTTTACACGCGTTTGTTTCATTAATCGCTCACAGCTTACAGCGTCGTCGTTGTCTTCGTCGTCGTCGTTGCCACCGACCACCAACACCCGTTCTCACACCCCCCCCCCCACCCCCTCCGATTTGAATGTTATCTCTTGGAGTCTAATTATAGGCGAAGAAGGAAACTCTTACTTCTGGTGGAAGTTGGGGCTTGTCTAGCTCTATAGGTGCTGGGTTGCTGGAATGGATCCCAGCCGCTGATGATGCCGGTGACGAGTTTTTCTATTTTTGGAGCGACTTGCTAATGGTAGGAGAATGTTTAAACGCTTGAACTCAACCTTTCGCGCTTCTATTATACGAGTATGCTTGGAAATTTCGAAAATTAATTTCAATAATAATTGCCAGCCGCTGTGGGAGGCACGCAAATTCCTAAATCGATAGATACTTTATCTAATAATTGTTTTTTTGCCATTGGATTTGGAATTGGATTATTTGGAAACTTATATGTATTGTAAGATCTGTGAGATTTGCGGGATTGGTAAACAGGAAACCTGATGGTTGAACTGTGTTTCCAAAATGAAAGATTAATGTTGTTTATTTATTTATTTTGAGAAGGCACTCATGCTTGGCGGGAGATTATTTTTATTGGAAATAACCTGAAAGTTCGAGATCTGTAAAAAACGATTGAAAATCTTTTGTGATTCGATTCGATGTTTTTCATTTTTTTTAAAGTAAACTTGAGTAAAAAAAAATTTAATATGATTAACAAATTTTCAACAAATTTCATTACGAGTACACGGCAAATTAATATCTCCAATTAAAAATACATAAATTACCAATAGACGTGGTGTGGTGTCCTCTTCAATATTTTTGAAAAATCTGCACCCACCTGGCACTCGTAAAATAATCTTCCGATTTCGATATTGCCTATGAGGAGGAAATTGGAACTTTGGTTTAGTGAAGCTGTGAGTATTTGGGTTTGTGGGCATGAAGTTATTTCACGATCGAGTATTCATCTGGGTAATAAATTAGTTTTCCGTTGATTTGATGCCAACGGGGCATGTGATTCCGCTGTCCCCAATGAATATAAATCACATTCGAGCATCATCAAAGTGCACAAGCAGCAACTTAGAGAAATGTCTCAAGGGATTTTACAGTGTCTACATACATTTAAATAGAAAGAGGAATTATGTTGAAACTCTAATAAACCATCAGATTTATCAGTATATATGTAGGTACTTTCTATAGGTAATTAAGTGCGCGCTTCGCTGATAGGGAATTCTATTTGTGTATTCAAGTCGTGTGGATGGAGTGTGAGTTTCTGGAATATTCAACCTGTAATTTACGGCCAAACTGATTGATTTCCTCAACCTGACTTGGGATCTTGGGACCCTTGTCCAGTTTAAATTCCTTTTTTCGAAAATGACCATTGGTTAAAAATAATGGTGTTTATAAGGTAGATATAGGAAGAAAGAAAGAACGAAAGAAGGTGGGCGGGTGAAAACATCGAGATAGATCTAGAATAGAAAAATAGAAAATTATATGTTTCGTGATATTCTTTCGATTGAACTTGGATTCTTGGAAGAAACAAGAAGCAAAATGTGATGTGATGTGATATCATCCTTTATATGCCTATATGCGCGTGAGCCATCAGCATTGTTTCATGCATCATGATGATTGCATATGGCTTGCCCTTGGATGCATCAATTTCTTTGGAATTTTAGAAATGACGTCCGATATATAATTGCGTTAAAGAAATAAAAATTTTCTTGTCATACAAAGAAGGTTATAAATTAATTAAGGTCATATGATCAAATTTATAGACAATCCGATGTATAAGAGATTATTTTGTAACCTTGTTTTACAAAATAAACATAGATGAGTATGTTGTAAGGAAATTTGTTTCTTCGCAGCTTTGCTCGCATAATATTCTATCAGTTAAACGTGCGTGTGTCCTTTAAGCCGGAACCACATCTATCTCGTGTGGTGTGTTGTGGTGTGGAGCGGTGTGTCGTTGAATGTGCACACTTGTGTTGAGTGATGTTGAAAAAGAAAAGTACAGATATATATGTCATGACATGACTGTTGTTTTGATTTTTGTTTATAATAAAAGTGTTCTCTTTCTTACAAATAGTAAACTCCACATCGTGGTATGGCGCAATCGATACAGAAGCGATTCCTCCACAACACACCACTCCACAACACAACGCGCTTCACAAATGTGGTTCTAAGCATATGAAACACATTGGAGCGATAGCGACACACCACTCCACAACACACCACACGAGATAGGTGTGGTTCCGGCTTTACGTCGCGGTCGCTGAGTTCTATAAAATAGTATAATAAAGAAGTTCTATTGTGTCAAGGGGTTTGGTGTCAGAAACCTGAAAACAAATTTCGCAAGATCTTTCTATAGAAAATTACTGTCTTGGTCATGTTTGCTTAGGTTTCATGAGATGAACAGGCATTTTCAAGTTAATATTCTTGTAACTTCTTGCTTGGGTATATCAAGACACAATAAATATATTATATGTCGCAAAGTTGGTATTAAGGCAAAAATCAGTTATCAACGAAAAGAATAATTATTTGGAAACAAAATAAAATGGCATTTTATTCGAACTTGCACCTATTTTAATATTATGTATTTTTAAATATTTTTTTTACGATTTTCCGCTGATTTTCCACTTTTAGATCCTCACTGGTTGATTCTTTTCCAAAACAAAACAAGAAACACTTACTATAAGCCCCCTTTTTTCAGCAACTTTCAGTTTTTAGGTGAGAAGGGCACGAAGTAAGAGGGAAAATGAAATCTCCTGGGTCAAGATTTGAGGAGATTTTCTTGACATTCCTCTTCACATACACAGTTGTATGTGTTCCTTCAAACAAGCTACTTTAAAAAGAAACTACAGAAAATTTCCTCCATTTTGTTTATTCGTGTGAAAGGTTTTTAAGGTTTTTAAGGAAATTAAAAGAAAACGTCAAAGAATCTCCAGCAACTTGTTTCCATAGGGGACATAGATGAATATCCCAGAATTTTTAGGATAGCTTGAGATTTATTTTTTGGCAACAGCTGCTTTGATATCAGCTGTGATTTCACAAGATATTACAACAACACAAAGCAATCCAGGTCGCTTTGGATAAAAACTTGAACGCAGCCAATGAATTCACTTTTGAAAAAGTTAAGGGATGTGTTGGCAAAGTATTGTTTTTTGTACGTCATGTTCATCAAATTCTATTATTGGTTTGATAACCTTTATCATTTATGTTTTACTTTGAGTAATTGGGGTATATATTTTTTTTTTAATTTGCAGAATAGTCGCAATATTTACACGACCCGACGACGTCAGTGTCTAGCGATCAAACGACAGTTGCACTTTTCAATTTTTGTGATGAAATAACTGGCAGATCTAAGACTGTTTTTCTTATTTTTATATGAAATGAAAGAAATTCTGAGAACTTGTAAGTCGTTAAAATCTAACATTATCTTTTCGTTGGTATGACATTTCCGTTATTTCTTTGGAAAACGTCGTTTTTTCAATCTCTGCTCTTTTCAGTTTCTTATTTCGACTGTTAGTAGTTCGATGTTAGATTTGACAATCTTGCTTGACTCATAGGCGACGAACTTTATACCTTGACTATATTTTAACGTATGTACAGAGTATTTTGTTCCAACTGCTGTCACAAAGCACTCAGACTCAATTGCTTTTTTCCGAGACGAAAATTAAAATATCAATTTTGTGTGGATTTTCCTTACCAAACTTGCGATAGAATTTCCCACTCCTACATGCGTCAGAAAGTGAAAGAACTGCATAATTGGCATAGTTATCATATTTGCAGTATTTGGTGCAAACTTTCACCAGAAATTACCAATGGCGGTTTTGATTATATTATAGAACAACACCACTTCTGAAAAGAATAGAAAAGGCATATATGGACTTCAGTCAGAAGCGTTCTCACGTTGACAAAGATTTTAATTTCAACGCATATAAGGACAACAGTATGTGAAATTAATTTTTTGGTGACGTCAAGGAGTCAACACATTTATAATTTGTAATGACCGTCTAACTGTAGCTTAATTTTGCAAAAAATCACATTTTGGTTCTAGTGAAAACAAAGCATAAATACAAAAATATTAACGAGCACATCCTTAACTATTCGAAGCCTGCCAAACTCCAAAAACTTTAATTGTCAAAATATTCCATGACATTCTAAAACCTTATCTCAACCATAAATCACACTTTTGTTCTTATGTATAGATATGGTTCATTATAGTGGTCTAACCCCATTTTTACTTTAAGCCATTATTTCGAGCTTAAACAGCTGAAATACTTATTTTTTCCTAGAGAAAAAATCAGGAAAAGAACAAAGAAAATGTTATGTTACAATTTTATTTCTTAGAATTATTTCTTTTTGTCAGCAAAAATCGATCATTCCGTTATATATCGTTATATAACTCTGTCAACAGTTGTAACCAGATGTTCGAGTTTCGGATTTTGGAAATAACACTTTTCTTAATCTAAATATTTATAGTTATGTTTGGTTCCTTTCCTGTAATTTAATTCTGGGACACTTAAGGTATTACCATTTCACGTTGACATGAAAGTGATCTACTAAAATTGATTTTCTAAACGTAAACAAATACAAATCTACATTCTACACATTTTGTTCGTTTCTCCTTCTAAAATACGTTTTTTTTATCTAAAATTCATATCTCATAATTTATTGACCTAATCAAGTCAAAACCAATTGCACCAGATGAGGATGCAGCTCAAAACTTCTACTTATATTCTCTTACACCACACGTTAATTTCAAGACCTGTTTTTTTTTTTTTTTTTTTTTGATTTGACTGTATGAAAACCAAATCTACATAACGCGCCATTAAGAAGATTATGAGTGCACAGGACGACAAAAATATATGAACTCTCAAAAACGACATTTTCCTTTTCTCCTACGCACCATATATACAAGAAAATCCATTAAAAGATTTATTTAGACTACACTAACGGGGCACAACTTATAGATATGAAATTCGAAACCTTCCTCGAATAGTCGAAAATATACAAGTGTGCAGTGTTCGAGTTTATAGATTATTTTTTTTCTTTCCTTTTTATTTTTTTTTTGTATACAAAACAAAGGGAAATGACAGTTGGAAAGGCCCCTAGGACGGTAAAAGCCATTATCCCTAATCAACACACATATAGGAGAGGAAAATCGAAAATGGAATGCTGATGCATTCCTGAACATCGCGCTCGGAAGATGTTTTCCCACGGTCTGACGAGAGCACCTAAGGATAACCTACATTCGGGATATTTAAAGTCTTCCAAAATGTGCACCACAAAAAAAAAAAAAAGAAAAAAAAAGGATCTTGATTTTCTAACAATACGCAGGTGACTAGGATATGAGGATCAGTTTTCAAAATTTGTACATCCTCCTTCGTGTATTTGTTTGTACCAGAGAGCGATTAATATGTATAATATAGAAAAGGATGACGGAGTGAGAGAGGTCATACATATATACACACAAAATGTAATAACTTTTGCGTCATTTTCCTGTTTTCTTTGTTGCACTTGATTTTTTTTTTTTGTAAAAGATTGGATTTAGTTCATTTGTTTTGTAAAGAATGTGTGTTTACTAATTTATTGGAAATCTCACCCCTAATAAAAAAAATGTGGGGATTTGGCATTGTTCGTAGCTTTGGGCTTTATAAAGTGTGAGAAAATCTACAGATTTTTATAGAGCCATTTATTCGTTGTATAGTTGAAATAACCCTTTTTTAGTAACTCTGGATCTGGAAGATACCTATTCCTATAGGTAGGTACTGAAGTATTTTCTCACTTAAGGAAATTGTAAAATTTAGGAAAATTTTCTGAACTCTCTTTTGATATTGCAAAAACATCCACGCAATGGTGAAATTCAAAATTTATCAGGAAGACTTTTGTTGAAGCGTAAAGAAATGTTCCTCCTACAAAAAACAAAACAAATTGATATAGCAACCCTTGCACTTAGTTATTAAAAACAAAAAACGGAAACTTTGAATGACGTGCGTATGAAGACGATGACACAAAAAGCCCTACCACTGAAACATTACATATCTTTCCAATTTACTTATTTTAGCTTTGTTCCTCGGACTTTAATATAGGAAACAGCATATTTGAAAAGAGAAAGTTTTTTAAGATTTGGTTTTTTTTTTAATTTTCCTAATGCACATACCTCATTGAGCACAATGTAAGGTGTCATCCTTTGTTCTTACATTTATCATAACGAACAATATTCAACTCTGTTTTCAATTAAAGCAAAAATTCAAAGCAAATAATAGCCTCTTTCTGCATATTTTCTATCATGTTGCACTTTGACCTTTTGAAAAGCTCACACAAACACAGAAAGAGCGCCTTCTTCGTCATATACGAAACAACCTCAATTAAGAAGAAACGTACATTGTTTGAATTAATTAATTGTACTGCTTCCGACGCCACCACCAACATTTATATGATTACTTTTAATTTCTTTTTTGAATCTTATACGAGGCGACAACTGCCAAGAAGCGCGGGCATTTCGTCAAAAACTGAAACAGGAGATATTGGGTCAGTGCTGTCGCACAAAATAAAATGATTATTCATTTACTTCTCAAAATTGTCAATTTCTACCAATTTGGTCTATTTTTATCTTCTTATATGAACTAGAACTTCGACGGAACTTGGACTAGAATTTGTAGAAATCAGAAGTTTTTAGAAGTAAATCAACAGAGGTAATACCTATCCGCAGAGTAGTTTTGGGTAGACGAGAGCGGTAACGAAAGAATAAAATATATATTACTGTCAGATTTGAATTCCGTAAAAAATTTCAGTTTGAATTCAAGTAAAGCTGTTGGCTAAGGGTTGCCCAAGTGTTACTTTTATTTTAATTTAGATGTTGGTATAATATGTGCAATTTTGTATTCTTTTATCAATCATTTAATTAATCAAATAATTTCCACGATATTTATCTTTCGTTAAGCAAACCTTTTTTTGTAGGAGAGAATATACAATAAAATATAAACAAAAATGTGTTAGTGCTTTTGACACCAGAATAAATTTTTAGTGTTATAATTAAATATAAAATTGAAATAGAATTGCGTTTTTGTTAGAATAGTATTTATCGCATATAGTACGCTGCTGATGCGAAACGAAATTTTTCTGTGATCTCCAAACAGACAACGAAACGCTTACGAAAACTCAACGGAAAATATCCTTGGAGAGTTTCACTAATTCCAGAAACAAAATCAAACATGAACGCGAAAAATCAGAGAAACCCATGATGTAAGAAAATGATAAACAAAAAAAACACAAATAAAACTCAAATGTCATTTTTTCGCACACAATAAATAGTCTGTATAATTAATTCAGTGCGAAAAAGGAGCGGAGACTTCTCCAAATAATCTGCTACAATTATAAATTTCGCTCTTCGAACAGCGTACTGCAAAACGAAAAGCAAAACGAAATTTTCCGTTTCTGATTTCGTTGTGTCACTTTTGTATGGGATTTTTCGTTTCGCATGCAGCGTACTAGGCTTATGATATGATTTTTTGAAAATGTTGATAATGATTTTTCATAGAACCGTTGCAATTCTTTTCGTTTCTAATTTTTAACGGTAGATTTTTTGACACTTTACAACTTTAGGAGAGAATAGCCATGTTCAGGAAAATGATATCTCCGAGATCTGAGTAAACTCATTTACAAGAATTGGTTTCCTCTGCAGATTTCCTCTGCAAAATTTATCACTTTTGGTGTCAAAACTGTGAGGAAACAAAATTTTGGATTCGCTTGCTCACTTTTCGACGGAACCAAATCTCTGAGAACTCATTTTTCTGAATGCGCGTAATAATATCATCAACACTCCTCAAAATGTGACATTTTTTTTGTGAAATGCTTTAAGCACCATACCTCCCTGTATGCCGGACTCACCAAAGGGGTTTAAACTTTGGCATACTGGCTTAAATTCGAAAAGTGTCTCTATGATCTCCCCCTCGAGACCACACGCGCATTACTTTGAGGGGGGGTCCCTGTCTAGACGGGTTCGGTTTCTTGAACTGCGCCTCCTCTCGTTTTTTGGTTCTCAAGATCTGTGTCAGCTGCGAGCTTATTCGCATCCATTGTTCTTCGTCTAATAGTGACTTCAAATCAGCTGTAGGTAATATATATTAATATAATATAAATTTAATCTTTTTTTTTTAAAGAAAAACTCGAAAAGAAACAATCGCAGGCAAAAAACTTGTATGACCAAATTTGTAGAGCATTACATTTTGGATAACTTTTTTTGTGAGCATTTTCTATCAAAAGTTGAAAATAAGCCAATTATTTAACGAAAACCAATGTATCTTAAATTCAAAATGGCGCCCAACGCTATAATGTCAAGCGATTGAAAAGTGCACCCAAGAACACCTCCGTTTAAATATTTCTCAGTTTAAATAATAATAGTATCAAATTCGACAGCTCTGTATCTAGTCGTGTGCAGTGCATATCTAAAGATCTAAATCACCCTTCCGAAATATACAAACATCGTAGAATTATTATTATACCGCACATAAACAGATTACTATCTGAGAAAATTCCGTTCCACTTCTAATAATTTTCGAGAAGTGACATTATGACAAACAATGAGGAAATCACCCGGTTTAGGTGACCCACCACCAGTATATGAATAGAATTTTTTTTATGATAATGGGTGGTGGCGTTGCAAGGCGGCGGCGGCGCGGCGGTGAGAAGGCGGGCGCGCGTTGACATTCAATATATTATTATAACCACGAAAGAACGAAGCGACGACGACGCCTTCAGCTGCGGGTTATTAGCGTGCGCCGCCGCTACCGCCACTGTCGTAACTCGTAAGTCGTTGCTGCCGGCATCAGATCGCACTGTGTCAGCAATTCAATGCATAAATGTCTTCGCGCCAATCAAAGGGGTGTATGTAAGTACAGTCTTTCTTCTCCATCAGGCTTAAATCAATTGCCGGATCAAATGTGGAATGTGTAGATACGAGTTGTTAAGTATTTACCAGGCAATAGGCATCAGCAATTAAGACAAATTTAACTTTTGATTGTTGTCAATTGATCGAAATGTTGGTCGAGCAATTGATATTCCGATTTTGAGATATCGGATCGACAAATCAGAGAGAAAATCTCAACTCGATCGTAATTTAATTAGACATTATGATGAGAGAGGCAAGCTAAATTACAAATCAATATTGTTTGTTCAATTTATTGTCTTTAATGAAGGACTTCCGATTTGTGATGTGTCCGTATATTTGTCAAAGGGGTATATTCACATACATATATAGCGAAGAAATTGCCACCGCCACCGCGCCGCCGCGAAAACAGAAATTGGCAATTGATGCTAATTTAACGTCAATTTATGGGGACATATGCACATTCTGTCTGCGATCTGCGACAGAGAACATGATTTTAGCCGTTTTCACTGCCATCACAGAAGTTGCATTTGCCATAATCGAATCGGATGCGTTACGAAATCATGATCTATTTTGAGAAATGCACGAAATTCTTAATCTTATAATTTTGGTTTAGCTAGATATATATATATGGATATAGAATAATAAAAAAAAGAACGAGAGCATCGTCTGGACGCGTTAAATATAGTATGACGGATGATGATTGTCCCAGGAAGAGAGAAGTAAGACGCAGCCAGCTGAAACCGACGCGGAGTGCAAATTCATCTTAATAATCGCCAAATCTCCTGTAATCTTAATGCTCTCTTCATCTCTATACAGACTAAGTGTCTGCTGGTTGAAATGCTGTCGATGCACCTAACCAGAGATAGCAATAGCTCATCGTACGCCACCATCACCAGCTCGACTATGCTGTGGTGGCGGCTGGTTGCAACTCTTGGCATGTGAAAGGATGCCAGTCCTTCACACACCTTGCACTTTGCACACCCGGCATATTTTCGTTTCATATCAACAACAACGACAGACAGAGGCCCTATGATGTTATATGTCTTCGGAGGAGCATTCCTTTGGATATAATATGGAAGCGTCCTAATGGACGTAAGGAATTAAATGTGGCGACATAGACATGGCAGCATTCGGCTTCCGCCATTTGGCCGAGTACGAGTATATGTGTGACAAATAAAAAGCTCGCATAGACTTCATGGAGTTTAAATTTGTTGTGCGTTTCTGACAGATTCAATTAATGTTACAACAACAATATGACAAAATGCTACAAGGAAGTCGCATCGCGCAAAACTCTCATTTCATCTCTTTTTCCTTAAAAAAGGGGAGACTCATATAGGCAAGTGTTCGTATATTATAATATGTATACATAATATATTGTGTGCACTTTCGATTTGCTACACGATATTTAATTGATCCAATATAAATCGTGACTAATTAACATCTATTGAGTTATTTTTGATGTTGTTCTTGTTCTTTTATGTATAGAAATTGTATGGTATATGAGATATGACACAAGATCTTTTGAATAAGAATACGAATTTTGAAATATTGTTAAGAGTTTTTTTTTCGTTTTTATTAATTGCTAACAGTTGGCGATGATGTTGGTTCTGAGAAAAGGAAGTGATTTATAAATGACTTTGTTTATCTCAATATATAGAAAAAAAAGGTAGGTATAGATATTTATGATAGTTGCTATTAGACATATATTTGTTGTTGATGACCATATACCTACAGCTTTAGATATACTACAATAATGAAGTTATTTCTCAAAGTGTACAAACCTATAATATTTTTTTTATCACATTTTTTTTTTTTAGTTTCACGTTGGGCGCCACTTTTGTTATGTTAATTAAATTAGGTATTTATACGCAAAAGCTCCACCATATTTGATATCGAGGAAATTTTTATAAGTCCTTCTTGGACTGCCATTTTCAATTTGTTTGTAGGTATATATTCGTCAAAATGTTACAGCCTCATCTTTTGATTTTATTTTTTTCTACACTTTGCACCATCTTTGCAGATACTTACTTTACTTTTAATGGCGCTACAAAACGTCGTGCTCCCGGGCCTTAGTTAATATGCCTCTCCAGCCGACTCGATCTCGAGCCCACCGTCTCCAATTTCGTACACTAAGTGGATGGAGATCATCTTCTACTTGGTCACACCACCGAATATGAGGACTGCCTTGGTTTCTTGAACCCTCTGGTATGGCGTTGAAGAATTTACGTGCTGGAGCTTCGGTGTTCATTCGATCTACATGCATGACTCAGCCAACTTAATCGTTTTAAACGTACTTGTTTCACTAGGCTCATGTCACTATACAGCGCGTATAACTCGTGCTTTTATCGTGCGTAGAACTTTTCTATGGAAAAAAGCAAGAAAGCTTTCATCCGACTGAGTAAGGGTCCATGCTTCTGAACCATACAGCAGGACCGAGATTATGAGTGTTTTCTAGAGCGTCACCTTGATTCTTCTCGACAGGTCCTGATCACTCAATTACTTTCTCAACCCAAAGAAACAGCAATTAGCAAAGTTTAAATCCCTTAAGATTTGTGGATTGGACAGATTTTAATTTTTATTGAGGTTCCAATCGTCATCTCCAGAGCATTTGAAAAACTCCGCTTGCAGCCTATCAGCGCTCGCTGCCTTGTTTATTTTAGGTCTTGAAATGGCTAATTTTATTTCATTCTAATCGGGCTTTTGATACTCTTGGTTATCATCCAAATTGATGCTCGTTGGCGAGATTTTGATTGTCATCAGCATAAAGGATCTGGTTTTGTTCCAATCTTTGCAAATGGGAGCAAAAATGTTCCTAGCTTCCATTTGTGACATTGGGGGTTAACTGTGACAATCATCTTGACTTTAGAGTCTATATTCTTTCTCTGTCTCTACTCAATTCTATTAAACTAAATTGTAGGTCGTGTGTTGGGCGCCATTCTATTACAACTTAAAAAGAAAAGCGTTAATAAATCATAATGCATTAGGTACATAAGCTCCAATAGTCTGAAAATAAAGTATATTAATGTTTATTTCGTGGGAAGCAATACTACAGTAACTAGTAAATACTCGGAAATATAAAACCTGAAAATATGATTATATTCTGTAAAATATTAAACATTTTTCAAAAATGAAACATATTTGGGAAAAAATAGGATTTACTTCAAACGATTTGTAAACTAACAAACTTCAAGTTTTTGTTAAAATAAACATGATCTTAAGACGAAAACAAGACTTTATTATTTGAAGTATAGGTAGATCACTTACAAATATTCCCAGCTGTCAACAATCAACTCATAAAAATAAAATTAAAAAAAAAAAAACGATGAAGAATTCGTTGTTTTCATCAACCACTCCAGAATTTAATAAAACAAACAAAAAAAATTCCATCCAAATCTTTATCATAAAGAAAGTATTGAAACAAATGCACGCAAGATATATATTTTTCTAGGATATTTTTAGAAATCATCGCACAAGAAAAATGGCAAACTACAAATTCCGTCATATAAAGATGGTTTCCCTCTTGCATGCATCTGCCATATAATATATGTTTAGTTTATGTCTATTTGTTCATATTACTTATTGGATGAGTAAAATCTTTGGATCTATTTAGTATATATTATATCTATATGTAGTGTATAGTATAGTAGTACCATCAGGCTATGCCGGCCGTGTTCTTGAGGAAGGGATTTGCGATGTGAAGTCCCTTTCAAAACAAAGCTATTGCCATGCAAATAGATTTTACAATTAATGCAATAGTATATGCATATGCATTCTGCGCATATATGCATGCAGGGACCTGTGCAGTGCAGTGCAGTACAGTGTGCGGCCCATGGATGCGTAATATGTCGTTATTGGCAAGCTACCAACAATTATTCTGGAAACTCTTCCGTATAGAAGAGGTTATAATTTATCACAAAAATTTTTATGTCTACAAAACTATAGACAGATTGTTGATCTCGCACAACAAGTTGTGGAAAGTCTAATAATTGTTTGTAGGAACAGATTTTTGTTCCGAGAATTTGCTTCTTTTTTTAATCAAAGTAAAAATAAACTTTGTTTTAATTTTTGTTTTGTATTCTTCTAATTTTAATTTAACTTATTTTTATGGTTTTGAGTTAAGCCTTTATACATCTAAGTGATTCGATAACTGTAAACTTTTTGTCACCATTACCACCAGATTAAGTAATTTAACCATTGCAGACTCTTTACGTGGCGCCCAACGTGGAACCCAATAATATGTAAATAGTGAATACAAAATAAATTATTAAAGCCCGCCGGCTACGTTTATACTTCATAAGGTTTAAGAATTTTGAAGGCCAGTCGTATTCATGTATTTCAAAGTGGCGCCCAACGTGGCTTCGATGTAAATATTTAGAGTTAATACGAAATATAGTATCCTGCCAGCTAAATTTACATCATCGTCACACACAGGACCAACAAAATTATTGGAACATACATGAATATCTACTTCTCTCAAAGAAATCAAGCATCTGCATCAAATTTGAGTTCGATTACATTGTTTAATTTTTATCCATTTTTCTGATAGGTATAGGAATGTTAAGCTACAGTCGTGACACAGTCCAACTTATATTTTGTTCACCTTTCGCCCGTCAGATCAGATCTAAAGTCAATTCAACGAATTGCTCATCAATAACAACAAGAACAACAAGCATTGAAATACCATCGATAGCGACAAAAAAAAAGCAAAACAAAATAAAAACTCACCGTATGTAGGTGATGCTATATCGGGGAAACAAGTTGGTTTATTGTGCTTTGGCTGACTATATACTGACCCGTGCTTCATCGTTGTCGTCGTCGTCGTCGTGGATGAAATGTGCTGGCACTGGGATTGGGAGTGATAAAAATGGTATGATACCGGATCTGAAGATTCCCACAACGACCGCGCTACCGTATGTTGGTACATTTTCGCCAAATACGGTCAGACGAGTGCAGAATTATTTCCAAGACGACACTCATCATCAGGTATACTTGCTTCCATAAGGATATAATGTATAAGTGGCCTAAGTAAAGTGTTGATGATGGCGAGCGACAGACGCGATAGGCATCGCATCATCATGATTGTGAAGTCCAACTTAATATCCGCCTCTCTGACACACAGACTTTACAATGTTTTTTTTTTTCAGTTGAACAACCGTAAAACAACTTTTTTTTTCTGCTTCATTTTATACGCATGCCTTTGTAGTAAAATATGGTTTGAGAAGAATTGCAGTTATGAGCCTTAGTTTGTGGGACATTTTTATATATATTGGATTGGTTACGTTTGTTTCCCGTGGAACCGAATCTAGGTGAGTGTGGTTAAACGATTTGTAATGGTTATTCTATAAATTATGCTGGTTGTCGTCACGTTCCGGATGTGTGACAAATGTACATCAAAATAACTTTATAGTTTAAAATTTATCTTGATCTAAACTAAGGAATAATAACATATGTACAAAGTGTAATTTTTAAAAGGATCACAATTAAAATATCTTAATTGTTTAAAGTTTTTGTTTAAATTTATAAAACTTTATTATATGAAGCTTTATTATTGAATGTAGGAAAATTTTTGTATTTTAAAATTTTCGGGCTAATGTGTTATATTAACAATTTATAAGGCAGTTAATGTCAACTTTATCTTTACATTCATTTTCTAATTAGTCTTTAATTTCCGTACACTTGAAAAAAAATTCCTTTTGAATTTTGACTTTAGCAGTGAAAAAATCTTAACACTAACGAAGATAAGGGTAATAAATCTTAACTTTTAGTTTAGTTAGCGCTTTTATTTTGCTAAGATAGACTACAAAAGAGTAAACTGTCAAATTATCTGCCATTCCTCGTTCATTTTACTGTTTTTAAATAGGTCTGTTCGCGTACTTGTCCAATACTACCCAAAACCTCTCCTTTTCTACCAGATACTCTCGCGTACGCGCATTTTGATTAGTTTACGACAGAACAGCAGGCTCACGAGAGAATAACTAATTTTCCCTTC
Organism: Epistrophe grossulariae; assembly: GCA_929447395.1. Classification (NCBI taxonomy): domain Eukaryota; kingdom Metazoa; phylum Arthropoda; class Insecta; order Diptera; family Syrphidae; genus Epistrophe; species Epistrophe grossulariae. Next base: position 3,215,896 of record OV839566.1, read on the forward strand.
CTAACAATTTCTGTAAGAGAAAGTTCTTGGGGCAAGATTTTGTTAGTTCTATGTTCTGTCAAAAGCCACGTTTGACGTCAAAAAAAAACACACAAAATGGCTTTTGTTTACCTTTAGTTTTATTTTTATATTGGAAGAAAGAAATTTATTTTCTTTTTTATTCATCTAGCCAATGAAATCAATTTCATAAAAAAATATGCACAAAATTGTAAACATTTAAAACCTACTCTAAATAATTTTTTAATTCGAAGTCGACTCTAAAAATGAGTTTAAGAATGAAAGTCGACTCTTTGATAATTTTGAACGATATAAAGTACACTTTAACGCTAAAGTTCTCGTGTAACTTTAAAAGCAGCAAAATTGTTATGTCTTTTTTAAAGTATGAATATGTTTTCTGAAGACCACGATTTTGATATTTTCGAGGATTTTGAGCTATTTAGAAAGCCAAAATTGTTTAAACCTCGAGCTTGAGCTTGACGACCTTGAAATTTACTTGAAATTTTAACAAGACCACGGTTCAGTTTTTTAATTGAAAATTTTAATATCAGGGAGCCAATAACAAATCGCGGTCTTCCCATTTCACCAGAACTGCAAGTCTTGGTGACTTTAAACTTTTTCGAAAGAAATTTCCACCAATTTGATGTTGGTGAGTGTATTTCAGATATAAACAGGAAAAAGTTTATTTTTCAAAATTTTAGGGGCAATACATGTAATGGTTCAATTATACAGTGTGGAAGATTATACAATATACCTCTTAATGATTGCGAGTCTTTTGCCATATTTCATAAAATTCCCATCTACATCTATAGTGTGTATGTTTAATTTTCTATTCTGTTTGATTACTTCATCAGTCAATATTATGTGTTCAACTAAGATTTATTAAAGTCAAGTTAAAAACCTTGATTTATAGTTAGAAGAGTTGTGTAAAGTGTTAAAAATTCAGAAAAAGTTAGACAAGGGCTCGCAACTAAACGACTGCGTTAACAAGAGTCGGTCTTAGGTATTCCTTAAACGAGGAATGTTTAAAATTTTACGCCATAGTTTTTAAAGAAAAAAAGAATTGATTTTTATTTTCATTACATTCAGTTGTTATATTTTTAAAATTTAATTAAAAAAAAAAAAATTTGCTAGATAAAATAATATTTTGAAATAAAATTTTTATTTTTTTTTTTGTTCATAAAGTATACGAAAGAACCTTATTTCTGGCAATTAAATGCTCTAATTAATTTTTGAAACAGACTTGAGCAGTGTTGCTATTATCTCAAATTTCATTATGCTAGATTTCAAGTTCCATAATGCTAAATCGTATGGGAGCTCAAAAAAACAGAATGCTAGATTTTAAAATCCATTCATAGAAAATTTTCCCTTTTACAAACTTATATTTCAATGATTAACCTTGTTATAATACAATTAAAATTTATTATTTCACAAATGGAATAACAAAAAAATTATTCATAGAAATCTTAGTGGGTATTTTAATGATTGATATTTAAATAATATATAATAAAAATAATTATTTAAAAAAATAAATCTGTGTTTTGACATTTAGGTACATATGTATGCAAGTACTTTAATTCAGTCAGACTTCATTTCTATCACATTTTAAATTCATAGTTTTTGGAAATTAAAAAGGTATTTGATTTGAGTTTTTTAATAAAACGCGTCAACCCAAAGGTCGTCAAAGAATTCTTCTTCACCTCTTTTCTCATATTTGGCCGAGCCTCCGACTTTTTCGATTATATTTCTGGATATTTCATATACGTAGCAGGATTTTCCATCAAGTAAGTCCTCTTATTTGAACGATGCTATTTTTTAAGCGTTTTGGTTTTGATTATATTCGTTTGACTACAATTACGTTCGACCTCCACGTTTGAAATTGACATGAAAATATTTTTGCGTTTTTAAAATGAAGTATCTCGATCCAAAATAAATGTGTGTTTTGTGACTTGAGCACTTCGCTGTCATCGTCATTTGCCATTTATATCCTTTTATTATTACATATAAAGTTCTTTCTTTCCCACCAAACAGAGCGTTCTGAGTTGTTTCAGTTATTTTAATTTGTTTTTAGAAGATTCTCCTTATTTCCTCTTCTTGCATTGTAACTTTTTCCGAGTTTAGCTTTTGTTGAGATTGTTCCTCAATTTTTTTTCTGAGCTCTTAGAACGCACATGTTCTGATCATGCTCTGAAAGAAAAAAGAAACACAAGCTTAGTGTCTTTACTTTGAAACTCTGTGCATTTGTGTGAATTTCTACACGACAGTCTGTCAAAGTTCATATAAAAAAAATAAGATGTGTAGAAATTCACACAAATGCAAAGTAATGGAACACACCTACAAATTCTAAGCTCTGAGCTGGTCGTCGTGTAAGTAAACCTTACATATAAAGGCGCAAAATGTTAAACAGCTCCATGTCAAGGTATTTATTAACAATTTTTTACTTAACGGCACAAATTTTTTTACGATTTAGTAAAATGTTAAAACCATTTTAGTAAATTACTATGTTAAAAAGAAGATTTTGTTAATTTTAAACGATTTTAGCAACTTAATATCTCTTAACATTTTATTAAAGTTAAAATCACAAAATGGCTACTTTAACTTTTAGTAACTTACTTAATCCATATCACAGTACACATATATATATATGCGTGTTCAGGAAAATGAGATTTCGGAGATCTCAACAATCTCAGTTACCTGAACAGGATTCCTTAGCAAAATTTCTCAGTTCTGCCGCCAAACTCTGAGGGAGAGAAAAATCTCTGAGATATCATTTTTCTGAACGCGCCAATTTTCCTCGAAAAAAATTCTAGGCAATTTAATTTGAAAGAGTTAAATTGTATTTTTTTTATGTTTCATGTACTATTTGTTTTGCAAAGTAAATAAAATAATATAAAATGTTTTCAGAAGACAAAGATTTCGATATGTTCGAACACTCAGCTTTGTGCAGAAAAGTGCGATATTTTAAGTCCCGAGAACATCCTTTTGCTCTGGACGATGGAGAATTTTACTCCAGATATAGGTTCAACATGGCAACAGTTCGGTTCTTGGTTGAAAACCTAAACATCCAAGACCGAACAACAAACCGTGGGCTTCCAATTTCACCAGAATTACAAGTATTAATTACAATACACTTTTTGGGAGAAATGTCCATCAGGCTGATGTTGGTAAGTAAACTTCTTAATGGAACACAAAGGATATAACTTGCAACAATTTATCTTATAGTAGCATTACATGGAATGGTCCAGTCCACAGTGGGGAAATAATAAAAAAACATTTCGAAACAAATTGCTTCGTTGCTCCCACACTTTATTTAACATTTCAAATTATTAGGTCCGTTCCCTGGATTTAGGTTTGATTGCTTTGTTTTTCTTTCACCAGCTGTCATTTTTTGGACGTGTTCAGATACACCGTTTTTAACAAAAGGGAATTAGGGCCAGTTTCACAGTGCACACTTAACAAAATAAGTGGCACTTAATTTTCCCATTTTGGCACTTAAGCCGCAGCTTTACTACCTTAGTAAGTAAAACGAAAAAAAAGGATTAAAATGTTCGAAGAGCTAGTAAATTACTAACCGCCATATTATTCACTCGATACATCCAGATTAAAACTTTAATCCAGATGTAAATCATACAAATTCAATGTAAATACATTCAGTTTAAATTTATCTAGATGTATCTAGTGAATAATATGGGCGTAAATGTTTAGAAAATTGCTAACTAGTAATATGCTAAGCCCTTAACAATGGGTTGTTTAAATTTTTGTGCCAAAAAGTTTAAAACATTTAAGTTTTTAGTTTTAAAATTTTTTTAACATATTTTCTTAATAATAAACCCCAACTGAACACGCTTAAAACAGTGGCAGAGGAAACTGAGTTTTTAGCAACTTTAAGTTTGTTGATGAAAAGGGCAGGAAGTAAGAGGAGTGATCGAAATACATATTTTTTCCCACACCCAATTTTTGGACCACTGCATCGACGCACGTAACACTTTGCAATATTTTGACTTTAAGCCTCTATTAAGGATGTTTTACTTGAGTTTAAGCTAAAATATACTTTATGTACCCAGATTCTCTGGATAAAATACTGACAAAAACATGAATCATCTAATCGAAATCAGCATTTTCGAAAAAATTATAAATTTTTTCTTCAATTCTAAGAAAAAAAAATTCACAAAATGAACGGGTGTCATTTTTCATTCTTTCATATATCTCAATCAAAAGTAAAAAAAAATGAATCACAAATCAAATTTCTCTTAAAATTATATTAGAATGTCCTATAAAAGAAAATTGAACTGAAAAATTTCATTCCATCCCCAATGCCCCTTCTGTCCAGTTTAGTCAGTAGGTACACTATAAACTTTATTATTGTATGTCATCGACGAATACTTTCTGTGACGATTATTCTCGATTAAGCAAAACAAGAAAAAAAAATTAGAAAAAAAAACCGTGGTCAGAGTTCAAATACCGTCAATTGAGCCAATCAAGATGGAATCAACAGAAATGTTTCTTGATGTGTGCTCCCCTTTATTCTATACTTCGGTCGTCGCATAAATGCACTCGCTGGGCGACGACGACATGAATTCATGTCGATCCGGCTCGTCGCACACGACAGAGTTTTTTATCACAACATCTTGGATACACCATCATCATCATCATCATGTGTGAGTGAGTGTATATAAATTGGCGAGTACCCCCAAAGCTGCTCCGCCCCAATGAATAGGGTGGCAAATAGTGGTGGAGAGCTCCAGCATTTGGAATTGTGATGACTTTGGATCAAGAAGCAATTGCTCCTAAAAGATTCCAATTGTGGTGTGCCAACGCGGCGGCAGCGGCGGCGGGCACGACACAAGTGCCTGCTTTACTTCAAATTCAAAATTATCATATTAGATACACAACATCAAGCCTCAACATCAGGAATATAGGTACTATCAACTATGCTGGGTTAGATCTGACTTCTACTGCCATTAAGAAGCTCCACATCTGAGATGTGTGATCTGCTTAGAACTGACATGACGACGACAGCAACGACGACGACGACGTCGACGGGCAGTAACGAGCAACCGCGACGCACGGCGTTGGCTGACAAAACGGAAATAGCAAAGAGAAATGTCTTCAAGAAAATTACGTCCATTGTGCGATGAATTTAAGTGATTTTGATTGATATATTCAGAACAGTCGCTTATTGTTATGAGGAAGGAAGAGATTTTCGAAATGAATTTACCGCAATCACAGACCTAGTGTGTCGTGTTGATTTAATACCCGCAATGCGCCTCCCATTCAAAAACACCCCCACGACGACGACGATGCGTATATAGAGACTTTGACTGCGGACATACATATGACAACCTGTTGAGTGCACGTTTAAGCATAGCTATACGCTTTTGAAAGCTTAGCACGCTATCAATTTCCGAGTAGGTACTTTCCTTCCTTGCTATATACTATACTGCCATACTGGTGGTTGGCCATAAACCAATTTTCCCACATGGCCATCGTACCGACCGACCGCCCGACGAACAGTGGAATGGGGGTCAGTAATGCCGTCAAGTGGAAGTTTTATGCCGCTTTTCCTCATTGGATTTACGGCTTCATCTAGTGCAGGCCGCTTTGCAGAGGTCTACCTGATACCTATATAACTTTATACCTCTTTTCGAGGGGACACCCATATGTGCCATACCATGAGTATCGATCAGATTTTTTTGTTATTTCTATTTTCTCGATTTTCCGTTTCTGCATAAGTTTTTCATAAGTCACTACTTACGGCACATATTACACTTTGACTGGTGGAGTTAGGAGTGCAACTGGGGTCTCTGTCTCTGGTAGCGGCAAATGAGATTCGCATCTTTTACAGCTGCCGTGCGCGCAAATCCCATGTGAGAGTTTGAGTTGGCGCTATAGGCGCGAGGGATAATCACTTGCTGTGGTTATGTATTATAGATATCATGACTCTGGTCTTCTCTGGGTTGCAGTGCATATTGAATCAAAATATCTGTTCTTAACAATTGGCAGTAAGTTATATACAGTTAGATAATTTCAGTTCGCATTCAATCTTGAATATTGTTAGTATGGTTGTTGTATGTACTATCTTGTAAAATGGAAACGTAACGGAGATGCGTGCTTTATACGTGCTTTCGTTGTAGGATCAACTATTAATGTTATTGATATGCTATAACTATATGGAGTTATAAGAGAGATATACGTACAAATATATGTAGATACATTTGTAGATGAGGGAAAATATTGAGTTTGAGTTTGAATTGAAGAAAAATGGGTAAATTTTCTGATAAAAAAATTGATTAATCTTAAACTTCTTAAAGGACTTGAAGAATTTCTTAATTTTATATATACTTTCTTGCTTACATATGGTTAATAATTGCTTGGGAATTGGGACAAAATGTTTCAGATCAAAGCACATATAGTGCCCAGTCAAGTTCTCGGTACTAATCCTTTTTACAGGAACAGGCTCAAGCGATTTTCAATCCCCCCTCTAACTTCAGTAAAATAGATAAATAAATGGCCCGAGAACCAGGGCCTACGACTTATACAACTCTCAAACATTCCTGTTTGCGTGTGCAGAAATGGAGGCGACCTACAATTTTCTTCCGAATCGGAAGGGCAATTTTTTTTATAAAAATGGATACTCTTAGAGGATTTGTCCATTTCTCGCAAAAGACAGTATCCCGTGAAAAAAGTACCTACCAATAAAGTCAGAAACTTCAAATTCACAACATTTGCTAAGCTGAGCCAGCAAAGGCTCCTCAGATAATTTTAACTTCTTAACATTAATGGTTTAATGATTTCTGAGATATAGTATCTAATTCAAATTTCACGAAAACCGTAACTCTCTGACTCACTGATGATTTTCAAAATTATGGAGTACTTCCCGACACCGTAGAATTTTGTAATTTCACACAACGGAATAGGTCTTAAAGCTAATGTTGAAAATTTGAGATATTCCACTCAGGAGGCGTGGTATCCACCCACTTTCATAGAATTGTTGTCAAAATCAACGGAGCTCTTCCGATTGTTCTAAAGTTTTTTTTTCTTCTACAGGTGGAAATCTTCAAAATACACTTGGTAATATTCGATACCAAGTAGTGTTGGGCTTGTACCGCACTAAAACCACAGGGAAATCAGGACGAATCTATGAAAGATCGATAAAACATTTTTATTTCTTAATACAAAATCACATTCAGTTTTAATTCATTTAAAACCAAGCCTTATCAGCTCATGAGGCTTGGTTCTTCTTAGTCTCCGAACATTGTGTCGTACACTCCACCTCGTAGTTAGAATGACTAGGTAGTCGCTGATCATGTGATACAGCGTGTTTTCTAACCGGTCCGGACCCCCCCCCCCCCCCCCCACGTGAAATTTTGAAGACTTAGTCAATCTATCACATACCTCTCCAAAGCAATATATTAAAACACTATTCAATATTATAAGGACAAAAAGAAGTTAGCACCGCCACTTTTGATTTTCGTAAAAAAAACTGCGATGTGCCCAACTTATGCTGCCATGTGCCGTAAAAAAATCGTACTAAGCATATGGTTTTTAGAGACTAGCCATATTTTTAGCGTAAAGTTAGCGACGCCATAATATTCGATTTAGAAAAAAATGTTCTGTGTTGTGCTCAACTTGTCATAGATATTTTTGAATATTTGGAAATTTAAGGGATCACTTTTTTTTTGCAAAATTACGATTTTCAAAAACATTGACGTTGTATTTTATTAAAAAAAATTATCCGCTTATTTAAAGCTTTTAAGGCCAGAAATTAATTTTGGGAAGCGTGAAGTTAGCACCGCCATTTTGGATTAAAAAATTGCGCTGTATTGTGCTCAACTGTGCTGTCATTGTGCCGTAAATATTTTTTTAAATTTGCAATTTTTTTTTCAAAATGACGATCTTAAAGTTATACCTACTTGCGCTGTTTTAAACTCATTCTGTTTTTTTTTTGTATCGAAAATGGCGATGCTTACTTCACGCAAATAAATAATATAACACAAAGCCTACGAAAGTTTTATTTATCTTTAAGTTTTCTATTTGTAGTTGGAAACCCTCTCATGACCAAATTCTAGATCCGCCTCTGGTACAACTTTACAGTGGATAAAAATTAGAACATTAATAATTAATCTTTTTGTTTTTAAAGTTTACTTGAGTTGATTTAGTTTCATTTCGTTTGATGCGTCATTGTTGCGTCCAATCTCTTACTTTATCGGCAATTTTTCTGTAGTCTTCAAAATGCATTTATCAGGTACTAAAATAGCAGTATCATATCTGCAACTGTGGTAATGACAGCATTGTTGACCACTGGAATATCCCCAGTATATAACAAATACAGTGTTCAGCCTTTTGTTTCGGATTTGCAATCCAATCCAATCCAAACAATTCCATTAGTTTTTTATCTTTTCGAATGTGACTTTTGGCATACCTTGTATTTAAGGTAAAAAACTGCCATTTACCAGAATTTCCAAATCTGAATCCGACAAATCCATTTCTAATAAAGATTCCAAAAAATATATTAACAAAAATCAGAAGGGAAGCATATAATCGTTTTAATTAAAAAACAAATTGAGCTTACAACATGTCTTCATAAAATCTTAATTTTCTTACAAATATTAATCTAAATCTGAGATTTAACATAAATAAGAAGTAGCTAATGAATTTAATATGATAACATTTATGGTCAAAAAAGGAATCAATAAAAATGTGTATGTATAAAATACAACACTTTGACCTACTTCGTATACATTTTTATAAACATTCAGATTCCCCATCATACTGAAAGAAAACTCTTTATGAAGTCAACAATTCCTTGTCATTCATCTGTCCCTTATATGAAATGACTTCTAGATATAGAAATTTATAAAATTGAACAAACGAAGAATAATAATTGCAAAACTCATGCGCAACTTCTATAATGCAATCACACACAGCACAACATTATTATCATAAGTTCGCATGCACCAAAGGAAAAGAAGGACCGAATAAATATAAGTACTATACTTGCGCATTTTCTAATTAATTTTTTTAATTCAAATTAGTTGAACCTGCGGACCTTTGACAATTTTGCATGGGAGTTCAGAAGCCTCGATCATTGTTAGATTCGGCTTCCTAGGCAATCATTAACTAGCCTTCCATCATACGATGATGTTACTTTACTACATTACTGCACATTTCACCCGATGACCCTAAATACATGGTATTCCTTTATATACATACCACGATCGTCCCATCTCGTCTCAGAAAACTCTTTCATGAACAGTTTTTGAATTATAAGCATTCGCATTCGGTGAATGCAGAAGAATCAGAAAAGAATATTTACACACAAAAAAAAAAAAAACAATTTCAGTTCCTTCATTTTTATAGAAGACATGAATCCATAAAGAACAAATGAATAAAATAGTCTGCCATATGCTTGCTATATAAGGAAATTACGCAAGCCCATATGGCGAAATATCTTGGGGTAGTTTTGCAGATAAATCGGTGATGGTTTATAAGGTTGGTGTTCTATTTTAAATGGGGTTACGGGCTATCTAAAGGAAATTCGATATACATATTTTTTTTTTCTATTCTAATCCAGCGATACCGGGATTTTTTATATGGGCAAGGACATTAATACACCCTCATTCTTGTTGGTGATGAATTGATAAATATAATTTGTAACACCATTATAGAAGTGGCGAATTTTGAACAGTGAAATGTCCATCACAGTGTTACTACTCGTGAAATAAAAAAAATAAAAATAAATTATTTATGAACCTTAATTCGAATGAAAAAGGAAAAATTAAAGAAAAATATTTTTATGAGAAAAAATAATAAGGAAATAAGATTTGACATACGTTTGTTATGATGTGAGTTGATGATTAATGTTTACCATAACGAATAAAGAAAACCAATGCTAAATGAAAAAAAATATTTAGGTAGGTATTGTATACAAGAATATACCTACCCACATCTGTTAATTTGTCCGTGAAGCCAAACAGACTCCGACTAGTTGGCCTTTCCTTATACCTATTCATATATACTACATAATATACTCTGTGACATTTTGGATCACTTTAAACTTTCACTTAAACCTTTCAAAAAATAGAAGGCATTTTTTGGCAATTGATGGAAAGACATACGATTTATTATTGAAGGAACAAAGTGTGAAACTTTCGGGGTACAAGGTAAAAAATTGCAATTTTTGTGTCAGACTTGACGTTCCGATCTCAAATAATTCAAAATCTGAAAAATCTCATTATAAAATATGTGTGTATAATATGGTCCTAGACATTTTACTCTCAACTTTCCCTTTGCTAAACGCTTTCCATCATTGGGAACAAGAATTATTTTGCCCTCACAATTAATCTCATAATCGATTATTTACATTATTTGAGTGCGTCTGGTAGACAAGTGGATCCCTGAAAAATGTCTTGGGTCCACATTTTGGTGATGAGGGGGGATCTCTCCATCATTGGGTTTACAAGAATAATCTTGCTTTCACAATTATCTGTAAATACGATTTTTCGCATTCTTTGAGTGCATCTTGTAGCCAGACGGCCCCATGCAAAATGTCTTGGGCCCACATTTTGGTGTTGAGGGGGGACCTCTCCATCATTGGAAACAAAAATTGTTTTGCTATCACAATTAATCTCAAAACCTATTTTTTGTATTATTTGAGTGCGTCTGGCAGACAAGTGGGCCCACCGAAAACGTCTTGGACCCCCATATTCATGTCTAGGGCCAAGCCAGACGGCCCCATGCAAAACGTGTTGGACCCACATTTTGGTTTTGAGGGGGGACCTCTCCATCATTGGGAACAAGAATTATCTTGCTATCACAAATATCTGTAAAATCGATTCATCGTCATTCTGAAAATGACAATGACTTGCAGTCAAAGTGAAAAGGTATTTCATATTCAAATTTGTTTTGAACTTTGCTGCTAATTGTACTTAAATTCTCTGTATTTACAATAAAATCTATTTTTTGTTTTCATTAACATTTATTTTTTTTTTTGATATTTGACACATTTTTAAAAATTTTTTTTTGTTTACTGTCATGTCATGTTTGACTAGATTTGGAACTTTGAGCTGGCAACACTTGTTACCAGGTGTCAATGATCACGTTTCCGAATGTCAGTTAAAACATTTCTGAAATTTTCGTTAAAAAAATTTTAATTATTTTCAATTAAGAATGCTGTTGAATTTGCTACATAAAAATTTCGTTTCTTGATTTACTGTTAAAACATGTACATAAGTACATATTACATATGTATATATCTTTGTATGAAGGCTTTAGGTACGCTCATTAGTTATTTTTCTTGTTCAATGTGAGAAAAATTAATATTTAAATGTAGATTAAAAATAATTTTCAAACAAGTTATGAGGTTGGAATATTGTTGTAAGTTATTCAACCAAGTTAGTCATGTATGGATTAAGTTGTTAATAATCAAATAAAGGAAAATAAATATGTATTACGTAGCGAGGCGGCGGGGGCGGTTTAATTGTTTTAAATGCAAGACTAACTTAAAGACATAGGTACAAACTATAAATTGTACAACATTTCAATCCAATCCAGATACGCACTTAACTTTTGTTCATTCATATATTTTAATAACAGTACAACTATAGTTGATAGTAATACTGCTTTTAGACAAGTTTAAAAAAAGTGATTTCTTTTCTTAAGAATAAGGACTTGGCAATCCTGCCAAGTGCTTGAAAAGCCCCTGGCGAACCATGATAATGCAGAAAAGTTTTATTAAGATTTATTTTTTGTATTGATATTTTTTGCGTGAAATTTTATTAGGTACATAATAATAAAGAAACTTTTTATTTTAAAGGCCAAAGAAAGCAAATTTCAGCCGTACTAACCCCTATCAATAAACTCGAATTAGACCAGAATTATTTTTAATCATTTAGATATACGTAAATGCGTAATCTTATCAATAAAACAAAATTAATTAGGTAATTCACCCAAGTAGGCGGTTTAACCACTAATAAATAGTTTTGTTAACAAAAGTACTGTTCATGCGGCCCCTCAGGGCCAGGGCCAAGGCCCTTCGCCAGTGGACATATTTTCAGGCATACAGAAGCGCGTTAATCTATGCACACTTTTAATGGTAAAAACTATTACAACTGTTATAAATTGGAATTTAACTAGTCTCGTCAAAAAAAAAAACACATTATCTATAATGTCTAAGCCATTATCTAATGTCTAAGTTCAAACTTTATGAGAAGGTGAATGTGGTACACTACTCTTTGGCAATAGTAGAGTTCTTGTTGAATGTAGTAGATTTTCGTTAAGATTTATTACTTAAGCCTAGTACGCTGCTGATGCGAAACGAAATTTTTCTGTGATCTCCAAACAGACAACGAAACGCTTGCGAAAACACAACGGAAAATATCCTTAGAGAGTTTCACTAATTCCAAAAACAAATTCAAACATAAACGCAAAAAATCAGAGAAACCCATGATGTAAGAAAATGATAAACAAAAAAAAAACACAAATAAACCTCAAATGTCATTTTTTCGCACACAATAAATAGTCTGTATAATTAATTCAGTGCGAAAAAGGAGCGGAGACTTCTCCAAATAATCTACTACAATTATACATTTCGCTCTTCGAACAGCGTACTGCAAAACGAAAAGAAGAACGAAATTTTCCGTTTCTGATTTCGTTGTGTCATTTTTGTACTAGGCTTTAAAGTGAACTGGCAGTTAATTGTTTAAGCCTAGTACGCTGCTGATGTGAAACGAAAAATCCCATACAAAAATGACACAACGAAATCATAAACGGAAAATTTCGTTCTGCTTTTCGTTTTGCAGTACGCTGTTCGAAGAGCGAAATTTAAAATTGTAACAGATTATTTGGAGAAGTCTCCGCTCCTTTTTCGCATTGAATTAATTGTGCAGACTATTTATTGTGTGCGGAAAAATGACATTTGAGTTTTATTTGTGTTTTTATTTTGTTTATCATTTTCTTAAATCATGGGTTTCTCTGATTTTTTGCGTTTATGTTTGTTTTTGTTTTTGGAATTAGTGAAACTCTCCAAGGATATTTTCCGTTGTGTTTTCGAAAGCGTTTCGTTGTCTGTTTGGAGATCACAGAAAAAGTTCGTTTCGCATCAGCAGCGTACTAGGCTTTATTAAAAAAATATTTTAATTAGTGAGTTCATTTTAGATCAATGTTGTATTTGATTTTTGAATTAGAAGATAATTAATTTTTTTTTTTAATTAAAAGGGGAGACACTGTTTAAAATTTTCCAAAATTTGGATTTACGAAATAAAAGAGTTCAGAATTATGTTCATATACAGAATTTTCAGATAGAAGTCAAGATGAAAAATGTAATTTCGTCTAAAAACTATTTTTTTTTAGAAATGGTTGTAGATAAAAAAAAGTATAGAAAAGTGTAAACAATTAAAAGCCTTAAAAGTTAAAGGCAACAAAATTGTGCTCAGCCATCGCAAATAAAATCATTTATGTGAATTTGAAAGCTTAAATTTGAAGAAATTAAAACTTTTAGGATCAATTTGTGGTTACAGCTCTGCACCAACTCTTATACATGAACTTACCACACCACAGACCCACCGGGCATATTATATATTTAAACAATATACATATGCATAGGTATACGTAAGTAAAATGAGCACTTAAAGGGCTAACACAAGCATTCTTCACCTGAGCTCTAAATTATCGTCAGCAATTAAATTCGAGTGTCCATTTGCTCGCTTATAGCAGAAGTCAATTGGGAACATGTAATACTCATTAGGTTTTTGTTAAAGTACATATATATCGTTCCTCATGGGATCATGGGACTGGGTCTCTGCTTTACTTACTTGGATTTAATGCATGGAAGAAGAAAAAAAAAGAAAAAGACGAAGTCTTAAGAAAACCGGTATCTATCTTCTTTGACTTGATTTATTTTCATTTACTGGCTTTTTTTGTATTTTATTTCTCTTTCGGACTTCTTCAAAAAAAAGGGACGATTCAAATCTCGATGGATATATAGAAGAATTCTTTATGCCGGAATGTCTGTTCTGGTCTTCTTTTTAACTGTTTGAAGTATATACATACCTATCCACGCATGTGCGACCGGCTATCTTTTATTCTGTTTGTCTATCGGTTGGTTCCTAGAAAGAAATAATGCCCGATGGATAGGTGGGTATATTATTATTATTGAGTACACATAGAGCCACCATTAAAAACAAAATAAACTCGCATCTTCAGCGTGTCCGTCCGCTTTGAGAACTATACACTATAGCCTAGCCTAGCATCATCCGTCTTTAACACCTCGGAAGAGAAGTCGATTTTTTTTGTTTTCTTTTTTTTTTGAAAAAAAAAAAAAAAATTTGAAGCTCGTGCGCTTCTGGCATCTTCATATTTTCTCTACATCTATAAAGTAAAATAAATGAAAGACGTGAAGGATGATCATTTGAACGTCTAAAAACTGTCAACACGAACAATCATTGTCCGATATTGGTTTAAGCATCAATTAACATAACTTTGGTTTTAACAGCCCAAAAGGTTTGTTGTGTTCGTTACCCGTCATGGGCCGTGTTCTTTTGGACACATCTTCTGCCACGCTAAATGTTTACCAATGGAGAGCTCTATCTGTTCTGTTCTCCTAAATGTGTGTCTTTTGTTTTGTAATTATACTACAACGATAGAGCTGTGTGCGGCGGCGGCACAATTCCAAGAATAGAGCCATGAATATGAAAATCGTTTTACACGAGAGTGCGATGGCAATTATGCCATCCGAATCCGAATAGTTACCACATGGAAAGAATCACTCGATAGAAATAGAAAACATATCGCATATCCATGAGGTTCATTCTTAGTCGAATTGCACTTGTTGCAACGACATACAATGATGATGTTGATGACGAAGACGACGGACCGACGTTGCTGCTGATAGCACAGCCTACAGTTTTTATTATACTTGCTGCCCAAAGGCAAAGAGTTATGCACCATCTTTATATTGCTATGGTGCTAGTGGTGGTGCTGAATGTTCTTTGCTTATAAGAATCCTACATGTGGCTAAATTTAGAGTTCAAGAAATTGTGTACACAATATTGTTTTTGAACATTTGTTTCGTCAAAGATAATTTGCCGTTTGTTTATAAATTAAAGAAATAATAAAAAGAAAAAATTATAAATGATGAAAAAAAGAAGACATCTCTCGAAACTCGAAAACCGTTTTTTTTTTGTTTACTTAACCCGACCGTACTCGAGGATCTGACTGGATAAGTTTCCATTTTTGGGGATTGAGAGTTTCCGGCTTTATGTCCCTTGGGTATATTTATGTATGTATGTTATAAGATAGCACATATGTTTTGAGTTATATATTTAAAGTTCACCTTGGTGGCAAGAAACATATATTCATATCTTCTTGAGAAATAAGGTACCTGCCAACCAATATTTCATGGTTTTTTTTTGTTTGGTTTAAAATATTTGGACCCAAGATAAACAATTTGTTTCCCTTTGCAGTTGGTCTACTTGAAGTCTAAATTGAAATCGAATGCATCTGTAAACGATATCATGTTTTGTTTCTCCTTTGCTATCCTGTCCTGACTGACAGACAGAAGCATATTTCAACATGTTTTTGTATATATAGAAAAAAACTATCAATAACTAATAATTCACACAAATACAAAAACGAACACCCATATCCTATCATATAAGACGGCAATTTACGGATATTAGAAACACTCATATAAGAAAAACTCTTATACAAAACACAATTAAAAACACCTTCACCACAATACCAGTAAAAAAAATGCTTGATTATCTTCTAATTCACAAATCAAAAATTAATTCACGAATTAAAATATCTTATTAATAAAAAACAATGATTTGCTCATTCACATAAAATACCAAACTACGTGATAAATTTAGAGACTGGCCTGTCAGAGCTATTCATGACCACCCTCAAGCTACAAATTTATTATCTGATACGAGTGGTAAAAATGGAAGATAATCGAATCCAAAAAAGAATTGCTGTTATCAGGAACAATGCAAATTGGTTTGCAGAATGGCACGATTTAGCCAGGCAGTGGGAGATGGAGCTATCTCTGCACCTTGGAAATAAAAACTCTTGGAAGCCACAACTTTACCAACTGACGCAGAAACTAGATGATAAGCAAAGGCAAGATTACATAGAAATGGCGGAGAACTCCTCAGCAAGAATCATTTATGGAACGTTAAACCACAACCTTTGCGAGAAAAACTATTTTAGCAGCGCACTCAAAGTACATGAAATATCTACAATTTTCAAAGTAAGGGCCAAGGGGGGAACTGCTAAGTCTTAACTATCGTCCAAATAGAGCTGATTTAGAATAACTATGCAGTTTGTGCAACATAAGAGAGCGTGAAGATGTCAGCCACTTTCTAAGAAGATGTCCTATACTTCAAGAAATCAGAAGATTTTACTGGAATAAATCAACTTTGGAAGAAGGAGAAATAAGTCTGATACTCAATGGGCAGTGCTGGATAAAGCTTCTAGGGCTTTGCAATGAAGCAATTTTATACAGAGCAAATGTAATAAGTGAATCGTTTAAGGTACAATTATATATTAATTTTGTGTTACCTACACATTCTTCTTTTTTCTCTATCTATTTTTTTTTCTTCTTTTTGTTTTGCTTTCGTTCCCAGTCCACAAGAAATTAATTACAATTTCATACATCTTTAATGTTGTTATAATCATTCAATGTAAATATTTGTAAATTATGTTGACTGCTAGTTAGTTTCCCCCAGAAACAAAGACACTGAGATTAAGGAGTGTATTAAACTATTTAAGAGATTTTCACCAACTTTACATTTTTTAGCAACGATAGATAATGGAGATGAACATCTGGAGGTGCATGAAACCGATGAAAGCGAGTAAGATTCTGATGAGGAAAAACCATTGTTTAGTGTCCACTTTAAGATCTTTTCACGGGAGAACTATTTGGCATTGGGCGGGTTCAATAAAAATAGCTTAGCATCTGAATTTTCAGATTTCTGAATTTATGTCGTTGAACGCAAAAAAAATCTGAAATTTCAGTCGAAAGTCATTGTGTAAAATTCCTGCATTTACCTAAAGGATTTACATTGAAGCGAAATAAAATAGAACTTTAATTACATTTGTAAATTAAACATTGAGAGTGAGTAGTTGTGAGGATGAAAATATATGTAACTTAATCAGCAACAGGTTTCATTACCTTCATTAAAAGTCTCTTTATTGATATGTATGACTTACAAAAACATAGAAAAACTTTCCAAACATCAATTAAAAAAATTGTTGATTTAAAAATTCACTAAACAATAAACAAATGTTCGTTCATTTAAATAAGTATTAAATTTTCATGACAAAAACTAAAAAAAATCAACCACCAACAAGACGAAAATTATAAAGTTCAGCTTTTATGTGTGCTTTTGGCACTTCCCCCACCACAAACAACTTTCATCTGAATTTTCAGATGAGAATTTCTTGTCTGAAAATTCAGATGAAACGTAACTAAACGTAACTAAAAGTCACTAAGCCAATCAGAAGCTCCAAAAATTCAGAAATCTGAAAATTCAGATGTAAAACGTAATCGATTGAACGCACCCATTGATTGACAAGACATTGCAAGATAACATAAATATGACAGTAAACATTACTCCTAGAGAATACTTATCGTCGCGTCGGCTAAATACGTAAAGCTGCTAAGTCCACGGGCAAGTTCAGGACGACCCCAGGTCTCAAAAAACACAGAATTTGATTATCAAGGTGAGTTCAGGTTTTTCAAAAAACGCTTTAGGGCGACCCTAGGGTGACTTCAGGGCTCAACGAACAAACCTACTGTCTTTTTTCTTTACACTGCATTTTGTACTCCCTACCGACTGAACAGCCGTCAAAAAAGATCCAGATATAGGATTCAAAGTTTTTCTTGTACTACGTGTTAAAAGATGATCCCGATCCAGATCCGTATAGATAATAAAACGCGGCTAATGTTACCTGAATCGAGACTCGTTCAAGTAATATTGTCAGGTAAAGCTAAGTACAGACGATTGTCAGATCCTACAATGTCAGAACTGTCAATGGTCTGACAATAGCTAACAATCCTTGCGTTCGGTAAACTATCAGATAGGCTATCCACGCATCCAAAAATTTTAAGATACGTTGAGTTGTTTTTGCATCAGCTGTTTTGTCACAAGGGATTACAACAACACAAACCTATCCGGATAGCTTTGGATTGATCCCCGAACGTGACCATTATAGCTGACAATTAACATATTTCTTACAATGAAAAATTGTCCGTTCACACGGTTGGTAGATTTCTTCCCAAAGTCTGACAATTTGATTGAATCCCTTTAGGATTGGATTCGAATAAAAAAGTTGACAATATTATCCTTCTTAACTTAAAGGATAATGTTGACGCTTTCCTCAAGTGAGCTGTTGAAGATCCAATCCTTGTCTGTTTAGTTCATCAGCCGATTAATTTCCCTCAACGCCAGCATGACCTGTAACCCATATAACAATAACCTTGAGGTTAATATTCAAATTTTGCGAGCTGATCTCGGAATTGCTGACTAAATAATTTAAAAGACGAGGAAGCAGAATCAATAACTTTAACAGCTGCTTCTCTATCTGTGAAGATATAACGATATTGTATTCGTTATGGTCTTCTTGAGTACCTTTTTGACATGCTTCCCTGATTGACAGATATTCTGCAAATATGGGTTAGATATACATACTAGCAAAGTTTGGGTAGTCGAAAAGCTTATACAATTTTTGTATTCTTATTAAATGAATATGCATTTCGACTACAACAAATATATAATATACTCAAAAATAAATAAGTCTTTTTTTAAGGACATATTTTAATTAAAAATCATAAGTTAATAAATTAATTTTATTTCCGACTATTTCCCGCGAATATTTCTAATGATAATTTGTTCAAAATTTATAATGTTCTCGCAGTAAAATTTAAATTTTCCATTTTCCCACCTATAAATAACCACCCTCTTTGAACACTTCGATTGTATTTCAATAAAGTTTGCCAATTCAATTGCCCAAGCTAACAAAATGCAGAGCACCTCATCAACGCTTCTATACCTACACTGGCTAATCAAATGGTCGATTATTTTTAACAAAATCTTTCAATTCGTCGGTTATTTTTAGCGCCATCAATTGACGAACGGTCCAATCGAAAGTCGAATGCTGCACCTTAATGATGATGACGATGATGATGATGACTTTGTTCTTCAGCTTCTTGCACAAATCCTAATGCGATTATGTGTGGGAACTGGCAACAGCCATAAGCACTGGGCAGGGAAATCAAAATGCATACAGTTCATCTGTGCACTGTGGCTTCCTAACATAATAAATACCTGGTCACCAATCTTTCAGTGTTGCACTTACCTCACTGAACTCAAATGCGGAAATGCACCGTGGCCGACTATGCACTCACTACGTCGCGTCGCTGATCGCTGCTTACGTGAACTCTTGTTGAAATATTTTCTTTTTTTTTTAACAAAAAATTTCCAGTCGTAACAAATAAAACAGTGCTGTGCTGCATGGCACACAAAATGCAAAAGAAGGAAGGCAACCAAGCCAAAGCCAGTCGTCACATAAGACCTCTGCGGGTACACTCTCTTCTCTACTTCGATCCGAGACTAAATGCATATCCATGTTCCAACGAACATATCCACGGATATCTTTTTGGGGGGAATGTGTGCTGCCCTCGAGGATAATGACAAACAGGCACTGATTGGGGAACGCACCCGCGAAATATTTGAAATTTAGCTCTGGTGTTTTTTTTTTTTTTTTCGGTTTTTGTTTGATTATTTGTTTCGTGCTGTCGATGATGCTGGCTGGTTGGCAAGCGCACTCCAGGCGTACTTTAGTCCAGCAAGATACCTTCTTTAACTTACTCCACTGTCAAATATTCGGCTCACAATGTGTTTATAAATCGCGGAGGAGATTGTATGTACGAGACACGGGTTGGTATAGTGAGAGGTTATATCATTTGTAGACTCTCACAGTCACAATGGCGCGCATCTCATCTACCTTTCTGGCTGGACTTATGGATTGGCAGCTGAATGTTGAATTTACTTTATGCTATTCCTCACTTCTTCCAAGGAATTACCTCTCTTGAAAGATCTTCAAAAAAGAAGAATGGAAGAGCATCTTTTTTGGTTCACTTGGAATTCAAAGCCTTTAAGAATGTGTAATTTTTTTTTGTTTGTTGTTTTTTTTTACCAAACAAAATGGGCTCTTTCCGGTTGGCTTGTATTGATGTAAAGATGTGATTCAATAAATAAATATCTTACGTAAGTAGGTAAGAGCTTGGCTTTAACTTTAAGCCAATATGTGCATTAATAGTTTGCATCAGACGATCTTCCATAAATATAAAGGGGGTTAACTTATTATGTGAAATTATATAATATATATGTACTATGTTTTATGCTTAAAATGAAAGCGAGATTGTATAAAAATGTTCGAAAGAAAAATTGACACGATTTCTGTAAGAGCTTAAAGTCTTTTTATTTAACCAGTTCAGGTTTCTGCGATCTCAGCAATTTCAGATGTCTGAACGCAATTACTTAAGCAAAATTCTTCACTTATGCTGTCAAAAAGCTCAGACTGAAATGTTTTTCGATTCACTTTCTCAATAAGCTTGATCAGAACAGCACTTATGGCATTTTTGATTAGTAATCCGGAAGAGAAATGCCAATCGGTTCTGAAGTGTAAGTGCTTCTGGTTTCGATTCTGAATTCAAATCCAGAAATATTTTCTCTTCTATTGAGAAAAAGAACTGTAATTTCGTGGTGCTCAGAAGGATTCTATGGGCGACCCATCTAAAACGCTATTAGTGTTTGAAAACTATCAGAATTTCAAATCAAATCGATTTTATATCAATTCACACTTTTTAATATTCTTTTATTCCAATAATTTAATAAATGTACTTCTTTAGATCATTTTAGCTTTTTATTTTGCAAAACACAACAATCAAACATTACTAAATCACTTGATACACCTTAAAAGTAGGTGTAGACTTCATGGAACACAAAGTGACAGAGTTTAGAACAGTTTAGGGTAAGAATTTTTGCTCATGAAACACATAATCCTGAACATTTCTAATCTTTTCTGTTTTTTTTTGTGCAGAACAGGTTTATTAAAAACACCTTATAATAATCTGTCGCAGTTGATGATTTTATTAAAAAAAAGAGATGGAGAGCACTTTTGAATGTTTGCAGAGAAATCTGGTTCAGGTTTTCTTCCTCAGAAAAATTAACTGGCTTATTTTAAAATAGCCCAGTCAATAGAGCCATAAAAACAGTCCAATTAGGAAATAATCTTCGGAAAGCTGGATTTTGGTATATATCCTCCTCATAGTGTTCTTAAGAAACTGTCAAAAGTCCCTATCGGTATGAGCGTATTTTACGGGTGGTTGGCCCCCCAAAATGGTTTTTCAGTAATAAGTTGTTTTAGTGCTTTGTTGTTAAATCAATGATTTTTAAATTCAAAATTTTGAAAATAAAATTCGGAAAATTTTGAGTTTAAAAATCAGTTTTTCAAAAACTAAGTAGGTACTAAAATATCTTAATTTAAAAACATAATTAAAAAATGTATTACTGGCAGTAAAAAAAGCTATAACATTATATTGTAAGTGTTGCAGTTGTATTTTTATATTCATTTTCTATTTTCAATATTTAATTTTTTAATTTTCCACCTTATTAAGGGATGGACAAAAAGAGTGGGCCAATATCTTTAAATCATGTTCATATAATGTACCAACAATAAAAAAAATTGATGCTTTTATCACAAAATGCACAATTTTTCAACTAAGCCGCCCCACTATATAGAAAAGTATAAAACCCTTAACTCTTCGGATTGATTTATTTTTAAAACGGTTATTTTTTATGAAAAAAAAAGAATAACGTTTTTTGTAGAAAATTTTCCAAGCTACCAATTAGTTCATGACATTTTTTCTATACAACTTATCATTTGGGAGTTATTCTTGAAAAACCATTTTTAGGGCCTTCAACCCCCATTAAAATTGTAAGCGGCGCTCATATCGATGGGGACTTTTTACATTTTTTTTAAAACGCCATGAGGAGGCTATACACCAAAATCCAGCTTCCCGTCGTTTTTTCCGAGTCAAATGCTTTATTGGCTGGACTATTGATAGATTTTGATAAACAAAAATCCCAATATATCGATACAGGCATTTAACACTTTCTTGATATGTGAGCAACAATATAATATTTGTAAATATCTCTATTTAAAATTTTGTTTGGAATTTAATTTTTTTTTACAAAATAAAGGTTTCCCCACACCAACGCGAATTTTCGGTGGCGACGCCGAAAACAATAATAACAACGAGTTGTTTTCATTGAGAACCAAGTGTTGTTATTGTTGTTTTCGTCGTCGCCACTGAAATTTCGCGTTGGTGTGGGGGAACCTTAATAGTAAATTTGGAAATTTTTAAAAACACCAAATACCTACCTAAAAAGAAAACCAAAAACCAACATAAATTGACCTAAAAAATAAAATAATCAATTTATATTAAATATTATACCTAACCCTCTTTCCGTTTTTGCCAAAGTTCATATCCGATTTTATAAATTAAGATTATACCTAGGTAATCTTTTGTTTTGTTTAATTTCTCTTAAAAAGTAGGTATTATTTAAGTCGCTAAAATTATCAGTACTCAACACGTTAGACATCTTTTCGTTTGAATTTTAATTGGTAAATTCATTTTTCATTTTTTTCCAATTTGATAAGATGATTTTGAAAAAATTTTAAACAAAAAGTTTCGTTTTCCTTTTTCAACATTTTTAATGAATAAATTACGTTATCTCAGTTTCTAAACTTATTTCATTTTTTTTTTATTTTTTTTAAGACTAGTCAACAATAATTATTATTCATGCTGAACATAACTACTTTTACGATTATTGTGTACTTCAAACATTACAACTTTAGCTAGAGAAAGGAGCAACACTGAAAGTCTTAAGTCAGACATCAAAACAACACACACAAACCGTACAAATATATAATGTAATGAGAGAAAAATTAACAATTTCTGAAAGAAATTCACAGAATTAATGAAAAAAAATGTTACCATACCAAAAAATAGTAAATGCGGAACTCGTTTGGAAATTTGACATCAACACGTTGTGGACTGTGGTGTTAAGGCAATGCCTTTTAAATAAAACCGTTACAAACAATAAATCCGCAGTACGTATAAGCAGTGGATTCACAGTTTCGGCTATCGTGAAATGGGCAGAAAGAAGTTGATTCACTGCACCAGTTTCGATAATCGGACTTATTTTTTTTTATATTTTCTGCTGCCAAAAAAATGATTAATAAAAAGAAAAACATCGGAAACAAAAAAAGTGAATAATAAGCCCGTGGTTGGTTTTTTGCCTTTAAAATATACAAAAAGCTTTACCGCTGCATTGTGGGCACACAAAAAATAAAACGTTTGACACTTTTTCACTGTTCCATCTCAGCTCCTTTTTCAATGACAGCAATCAATTGTGTTCAGGCTTTGGAGAAAACATCAGGTACTCTAACTATAATAATTTTAACAAAATTTTTTTTTTAATAGAAATTCCATTTTTAAAATAAAAATATTATACTTATGAATGTACATATGTATGTATTTAAATTTAAATTTTTATGAGTTGCTTACGCCACATGATCATGAGACTGTCATAAGACATGAGAGTTATGCTGGATTAACACGGCTGACAAAATGCCATTACGTCTTTCTTTTCATCATATACATACCTACATACATGGTAGAAATTACGCGAAAATACAACAAATATTAAACTTGGTAATTCTTTTCAGACAAATCGCCAGTATCTTCAGAGTGTCATTATATAACTTTGTCAAAATCAAATAATTAATGACAGAAATTAAAGAAAGGCAAATAATGCCGGTATGGTGCACTTTCAGTAAACTGGAAATCTGTCTTAAAAATATAAATATTTAAATTACTAATGTCAGTTTATTGTCAAATTTAAAAATCCTATCCTACATTACATTCTATAATCAAATCAAAATTAATTTCTAAGCTCTTAAACAAAATTTATGATAACTTCAAAACACGAAATAAAAAAATAACAAAATAACACAAATTAAATTATTTATCACTATCTAACAAAGTGGCAACTTACCTGGCAATGTTGTACATTCTCTCTATTTCATAATTTCACTATGTCGTTCTCAAAATTCTCACCACACACACAATCATAACAAAACAGATGGTTTACCGCTATTGTATTAGTGAGTTTGTGTGTTTGCGGAATTTCCTTTTCCTCGCGCACACTGCACAGAAAAATAATGAAATGTATATTGCTGTTCTCTTCTTACGTTCTTCGTCTACACACCGACACACTATTCTACACAGTGATTTTCGTTGGCGGCTTGATGGCGGACGTAGCGGCAGGTTCCGTTTGTTGTGTTTCCAATTTTTATTACCAGTCGATGCTTCGCCGTCGATGACGTCGGTTTGTTTTTCGAAAGGCTGTATCGAGTTCTTCTTATTGGAATTATTATTAATATTATTATTTATTTATAATTAAAAAAAATTATTTCTTGTTATTTGAATGCGGATCTTGTGGACTAAAAAACCAAATACAAAATAATGCATCCGAAAGCAATAACAAACAAAACTTCATAAATAATAAAACAACAGTGCTTTCAATAAAAGTGATACGATTAATGAAAAAATAAATGTGTTAAGTGACGAAAAATTCAAATTATTACTTCAAATAAATAAAGCAACATCTTGGAAATCGCTTTTAAGTGTTGAATTAAAACAAATAGAAAATTTTGTGGTGAATATTTTATGCCATCGTATAGTGATTTACTGTTCGGCAACATTGTTTACACACAAAAGAATAAGACCAATCAAAAATAAATAGACTGTTTGCAATAAAAAGAAAAAGGACTAAAACCTGTGAATTATTTTTTTTTTTTTGAAAAAAAAAACTTGTGGGCTTCGTATTGGATTTAGTGATATAATAGCTTGGATTACCAGTTGTCGTTAAATTTGAATTTTGGAGTTGAGTTAAACAAGCCATGGAGTACAACCGGAAAGCGTATTAAATTGAATCATAGAACGCAGAATACCTGCCTCTACCTGCCTACCTATAGCACCAACTTCGACAAAAAAAAATAAATAAATACAAAAACAGGTAAGATCTAAAATCTCATCTTGGGTGTGAATCATTTGCATGACACAATAGATGAAATATTTATAAATGTTAATAGCTCTAAGTTGGTTGGCTGGTCTCGGGTTGAACGGCCCTACCCGGACTTCCTTGACGTTTGGCGTCTGGCCCGTACATGTGTCCACACATGGTCTCATCAACACCATAATCTCGAAGTCGAACTCGAGAGCTCAAATTGAGAACTTTAACGAAGACGAGCATAATTTAGCATCGATCGGCCACTTGATCACATAAACCTGTTTCCGTTCATATAACAGCTTTTGGCGATTAGATTAGCATTTTCACTAATCGTCAGAGCAAACTTTGCATATTCCTCCTTCATTCATATCATAGCCCACGAGGCGGCAGTGATGTTGATGGTGACAGTGACCGTCTCGGTTGCTGTTTTTTTGTGCGGAAAGTAGCTCAAGTTCCGCATACGACAAATCATTACTGTATTTTCGTGTGTTATGACAAAATTCGTACTTTCACACACTACACACAGCTGACTTTTGAGCTGAGAATTGCTAGGTGTTAATGGTGCTCACCATTGAAGTCTCCACCACAACACAAGGTCAAACAAAAATTCGCGGAAGGAAATTGCTAACAACCAACGTGTGCATTTCTATTCTTATCGCTGCAAAAGTTCGCCTGCTGCAACGTTAGATTCCTTGTAAATAGAATAGGTAGGTGCCTAGTTCAAGATGTGCTTTCACGCAACGTTCTATCGTTTCGCTCCCCCGCATTTTGCGAAGGGGCTTAACCGTTCGTTGCAGCACTGATTCGTCTTCCATTAAAATATAAAATAACAACAAAAAAAAAAGAAGAAAAAAACGCAAAATAAATTAAATTCACTTCCGCATTGCTCCACAAACACACAAACACATTTGCAATTCGAACGAAGCAATAGTCGACTCGACAGTCGATTCGATTCGAAGTCTCGAAGCAAGCAAAAATGGCAAACCGAAGAAAATCAAAAGAAAAACAAAGCGAAATAAATAAAAAAAAAAAAAAGAAACGCTCCACGCTTTTGCTTTTGCTTGGCTCAGAGCCTCTTCTAGAGAGTCAGAAACAAAAGTCTTCTTATTTTTCTACCTCTTCGTAAAGTCTTGTCTAAGTTGTCTGTTGTCGTCGTACTGTTCTCAGTACTCCACCAGCAGAAATGGTTACATTTAAAGCACAATTACTCTGTCATCGCGTGGCGAGTGTCGATGAAACGATGTTGCGGTAGCGGCGGCGGCAGCGTTGATGGTGAGCTCTGTTGTGAGCGGTGGTGTGTTTATGGTTCTGTAACGGCCACACTGCTGGATGATGAGATTCAACATTCAGTGTATCAACATATCATCATCCCACAAACATTGTTTTTTCTTCTTCAAACAAAAAAAACCCTCACAAACACACTCATTTAACTTACACCACATGTGTGATGATGATGGTTTTTTGCTGCATTTTTTTCACTACCATCTGTGACAGATCGTCCTTTGAATCCAAGAAATACTTCCACTTCCACATTCCATCCATTTAACCCTCCGCCCCGCAATCCACCCTTGGATTTCAGTTTTCCAGGAAAATTTGCAAGAAATCCCCCAAGGAGTTCGAGTGTGTCTATGTCGACCCTTTCAAGTGTTCATCATCAACTAAAGGATGAAGCATGGGCTTTTTTTAATATGGTTGCCATGTTTGTTTTTCTTAAATGAGAACTTTTAGTACCTAATTGTCTCTTACAAAGCCTTTTTTTGTTATTCCCGTAAACCTATCTCCTTAATCTCTCTACCTTTTTGGTTTAAATTTTGCAAATTAGTATTTGTAAGAAGTTATTAACTTCCGAAATATAACGACCTTTTAAAAAGATATACCTACGAGAATGAGAAAGTTGACAATTTCTCATTGGAATAGATCCGGGAAGGGTTATGAATAAAAGTGTGACTAGGTATGTATTTGTTTGGGGAGCATCGGACTTGATTTCCGAAAAGGCGCAACAAATTACAAATAAGCGGTCGTATTTGTAAACGTTGTCTAACTTTAGACAGCTGTCCAAGTTATAGATAAAAATTTATATTTGATATTTAAGATCTAGGTATCTAACTTAGACAACGAATACGGTTGTCTAAACCTCGGCAAAAAAACATTTTATTTAATTAAATAAAGCATACCTATTTGCAAAAATTATGAACTATCTAGACACTGCCTAACTAGTAAAATATTTAATCCTGAAGGTGTTTTCTTAATAAAATTATAACCCGATTTGCAAATTAAAAATATTCTTACATTTATTTATAATTTAATTAAGATATAAAAATTTTTAGTTTTAAAAATAAAAAAAATTTTCATTATTTTACAAAATTAGAAAGACAAAAAAAAAGAAATATGGCAATCATATTTATTACAGTACAATCGTATACCTACTTACTGGTACTGCCACCAAAAAACATCCCACCACCGAGCGACCCTCATTCCACAATTATTGCAATTTAAGGAAGGGGAAATGTGGGTAAAAATGTTAAGCCAAAGAGGAAGAAAATTGAGACCAACCAAGAATGAGGTAAAAAGACAAGCAAATCGTCGTTTCTTTTGTGGTTTACTGTGTAACTCACATAACTGGTACCTATATACGAATTACGAATAACTAACTATAACATATACCTATCTAGCTGCAGAGGCAGACCGACATCGAATCTCAGCTCAGGCATCAGCAGCGTAAGGTAGTAAGTGGTACTGTTGCTATAAACAAGTTACGTAGCCTCAACTATAATACTACTGCCTTCGTCGTCGTCGTCGTTGTCGTTCCGTCGTTGCTTCTCCATGTATCTCCAAAGTGGCGGCGTGGGCATCAAAAAAGTGAATTAGTGGTGCACGTCGCTGCTGCAGCATTACCCCCCTCAACACACCGAACTCAAAAGCACGCTATACTACACACATCTAACCTGTTGTTGGGAGGGATTTGGTTACGTTTCGAAATAGGAAGTTGCCAGACACTGAGCTCATAAAGTCGGTTGCTAGTTTGTTACCTAACAACTGACTTCGTTGTCGTCGTAATCTTCCCTTCCCGCGTTTTTTTTAAGTTTTTTTAGTTTTATTTCCTTTATTTTGTGTAGCATATGCGCTTTTAGCCCATTCCCGCGATTAAGATTGTTGTTAAAAACGAGGAAGTGGTAAAGAAATGCGATATAGGGGCAGGCATGCCAGTTGAGTTCTTTCTTTTAACAGTGATTGAATAGGAGGAAGAAAGGTGTCAAAGGTAACGATTGTCATCGAATTATATGCAGATTCCTCATTCCACAGGTGTTACCACCTATAATGGTCTATAAATGTGTTAATTCTGCAGGTGTGGTATGAAGTAAATTGTTGTAGGTAGTAGTTTGCAAGGCACTCGAGTGCGTACTTGAATTCTGAAGCCTGTTATCCATTGAAGCAATAAAATATTGTCATTGTTATTTTTGAGTGTAACTTATTGTTGTCTTGTTTGAAATACATAAATGATTTACGACTAAAACAATCTCTACCTGTTCTTTAAAACACTAGACCCCTTGCAGTGGAACCAAACTCATTTCCTTAAGTATCAAATGTGTTCCTGAAAAAAAAGAAATTAAGTACCCTATTTCTACCTTCCGCTAAGATAAATCTTCCTTATCCAAAAAAAAAAAATCATTCCAAGATGCTATTCTGTAATTTTTGGGACCTCCCAAGGCGTCATCGTCGTACACAGTTACAATGCTTCAATATTATTATATGTGTATTATATAAATGTGTACTTTCACAGGATCCTCTTTTTTGTTTCCTTTGAGTAGCTACATTCATATAGGTAGGTACCTTTTTTCAAGTGGTGTATGAAGTTTTTGTTGATTTCTTTTCTTGTTTTTCTTTCACAATAAATGCAACAAATTTCAATGTTTCTTATTTTCAAAATGTTAAAACAAAAAAAATCGTTAAGCCGGTCTACCTAGGTTAGGTAGGTATAGATACTAATCCTTGAATGACCCTGACCCTTGCCCACAAAATCACCAAAAATATTATATTTCAATCAATGAAATCAATACAAATAGGTACTCAATTTTCGACCACTCAGTCTTTTAAGTATGTAGGTACCTATGTGGTTTTATCTTAGACGAGATTTTTAGTATACGTTTCGAAGAATATATAGGTTTATAGTTTTCATATTATCATCATAGAAATAATTGGTTTTTCTTATTTGACAGATATACAATATAGGTACATGCATCTATAGTTTTATTGGAGATTTAAAAAAAATAAAATACAATAATTTCAGAATTACAATTTAAGACGATGCGATGGTAGGCAAGCTTTTTAAGATTTTTTATTAACGTGTTCTAGTTTCAACAAAAAGATGAAAACACTACTTACTCTTGAAGAAAAATGCTTAAATTGTTTCACAATTTTGGCGACGACGCTAAAGGGCCAGGACGAAAAGAAGCTAAAATAAGGAAATCATAATGATGCGCCTATAATGGTGAATTACTTCATATTTTGTCCAGTTTTAGTTAAATTTTCTAATAGCGCTCTCGACAACATCTCGCTTAATTGAAATTGAAAACTGGTTAAGATTGATTTTTAATCGGAATTTAAAAAAAAGAGAGATTATGCTTAAGTGAACTATCGATG
This sequence comes from Epistrophe grossulariae, assembly GCA_929447395.1. Taxonomy (NCBI): domain Eukaryota; kingdom Metazoa; phylum Arthropoda; class Insecta; order Diptera; family Syrphidae; genus Epistrophe; species Epistrophe grossulariae. The sequence goes on from OV839566.1 coordinate 3,245,679, forward strand.
ACTTGTCATTTGCAAAAAAAAACAGAAAGCTTTCTTTCATTCATTTATGACATTAGCTTCAGTTAGCTCCGAAAATTATGCATATTCAGGAAAATGAGATCTCGAAGAACTTAGCAATCTCACTTACGTTTTGCTGTCCAAACTCTGAGGAAAAACATAATTGGATTGGCTTGCTCACTTTTTGACGAAGTGAAATCTCTGAGATCTCATTTTTCTGAGCGCGCCTATTCAAATTCTTTTGCAATCCCGGAGACAATTGGTCGAAAAAACAGAGCGAGAATTACCAATGCCATTACAGAAACAAAATGGACTTTTCATACAAACTATCGATAAAATGTATGTAATTCACGCCGGTAATACAGTTTTTCGGCGCGCTTAAGTTAAGCCCCCAGAATTCTCTGGGTTAAGCTAAGGTCTCTTAGATATAAACTTATTCCTCAGCTAGTTCCTAGTTTTGCTGTCCTATAATAACAAACGAATTCGTTTCGTTCTTTCAATTTTAGAAATCTCATTTTTCTGAACTGGTATCAATTGTAAAATAATTTTCAGATGACTTTACATATAGTTTTTTTCATTTTAATTTCATTTTTTAATTGGTCGCCCACAAGCCTTCTGAACCCCAGAAAATGACAGTTTTTCTTCTATTTTTTGAATCCAGTATCAAAACCAGAATCACTAACACTTCAGAATCGATAAGATCTGTTTGCAGCGTTTGATTGGCATTTCTCTTCCGGATTACCAATCAAAAACGCCATAAGTTAATTACGGCATATTTATTGACAGATATGTAGGACGAAATACTTCTTATTCAGTGTTTGCACTTACATACCTCGGTTTTTTTAATTTAATATAGTTAGTTAAAGACATTTTCTTGTTTAAAAAATGAAAACAACAAAAGTTTTAGTTTTATTTCTAAATAATCAAACGGAAGTCGTATCTCCTTTGTCAATAAATGATATTTCAGTTGAAATCTAACTGTTAAAACGAACTTCAATTTACTCAAAACTTAATTTCATGCTCATTTCTTCGGCTAAACTCACAAAGATTTAAACCTTACTACATGCACATTGTCTGCGAAGCAAAAACTTTCCCACTAACCCCGCCACAGCACATGCATTGTATATCTCCCGGAACACTTCTTGTCAAATTCTAATACTACTCGTATTCTCATGTTGATATTGAATTCCGACATGTTTCGTTTTAAGTTACCGCTACAAATGTCAATCACAGCATAAAACCGCCTGTACAATGACATTAATTACTAAGCTAGCATAAACTTGCTTATACCTTTTATATAAAATAAAAAAAAACTGAAAGGAAAAAAATCGATTACAATTTCGTCGTCCGAAATCAGATGGTGTAATCGACAAAATAGTGCATTCGTTTGACATTCAACAAAAGTGACGTATCCCCATGAAGTCAGTCAGTTGGTTCAATGAACCACTTGTTGTTACCCGAATCCATAATGTTTTTCTTTCAAGTGTGATAGAAAATACAATAAAATACCTTCATACATACATATTTATGTATACAGTATATTCATAAAACGTGCATATATGCATTTAATAAAAAATCACATAACTTAACAAATAAATCGAAGAATATTTATTTTTTTTTCTCTTTATCGATAATAATAATCACTGGATAATCATCGTTTTCTCAAGAAAATTCCTTCATCCATCAGCGTAGAATGCTTCTTGAGATTAAAAAAAAATAAAAAGAAAATTCAAGTCACGTAGGGGAATGCACCTAAAGTAAATGTGCACCCCTCTCCCTATAATATGTCGTATCTATGTACATATGTATTTTTTCTTTTTGTTAATAATATTTGGGACAGGTAGATGGGCTCGGTCTTTAATAACACACACAAAAAAAAAAGTGTGAGAGAGCGTTACCTATTTATCCGACTTAACCGGAAAAGGTGATATTACCTTTCATTGATCTTTATCGCATCTTTGTAATGCATATTGAACAGGAATTGATGATGCAGCAACAGCAGCAGCAGAAACCCTAAAATTGTATGTGTAAGTGTTGTATTTCGAGTACCTATGTATATACCTAAGCTATTCGTATTTCATAAGAATTTCAAACTGCCTTTTTTCCACTAAATTTCTATAATAAAGAAAATATCTTGGAAAGAAAAAAATAAAATAAAAATGGGTTTACCCGAGTAGAGCTTGAAATACCTGTCCGCGTAGGAACAACCGAGCTATAAGAGACTCTCAAACACACAAAGACGATAGTCGTGCAGCACTTGACAAATACAGCAAACATGATAATAAAAGCCGATTCTATAATATATATCGTAAATCAATTCGATCAATTTATGGTCCCATCAATAATATATCGAGCCACAGCTACATATTTGTACATAATGTATTTACTACGGGTAGTATACACATTTGCACAATTGTATCTTATTACGGAAGTGACGCAAAAGCTGATTATTATTATTATTAATATTTGCAAATAATAAAATTAACTCTAAGTACCTATATATATTATAAAACATGTGTGTTTATTGGTATTTCAAATTATGTATATACCTATATCTAGGTACCTACCTTTTCTTATTGATTAAATCAACGTTCCGTTTTTTATCAGCTAATTTACAGTTTAGTACTTGAATATAGTGAAACAATTGAAATATGTATATATATGTATGTAGGTAAATATATGTACATATGTATATGAAATAAATTATAGGAAGTTCCGTAAAACTGAAACCGAAACATTCTACGAACGTGCTTAACTGTTTCTGAATTTTAATCTTTCGATTTTTAATTTTGTTTTGGTAATCTTATCACAAATAAATTCAGATTTTTGATTCCAATGAAATAGAAATTGAACATTTGAATAAATATTAAGTTTTTGATAAAAATTTATATGTATGTACATATGTATATGTACCGAGTTTGAGAAAATAAAAAGAGTTAGACTGACAATTAATTTTATTTTTTTTATTAGTAACAGTAAAACATACAAATGACAGTTTTGTGAATATCTTTTTTAACATTTTACTTAAATTTAGAAAATCAACTATCTTAGTAGCGTGTTAAAACTCCATATCATGCCACTTTGACCATTTACAAATAATGTCAAAAAGGGTATGTTTGTTTAGATTTTGTGCACGAAATAATCCCGCGTTTTTACATAACCTCACAAATACCGGAAAAAACATTTGTTTTTATCATTTTCTGACGAGAATATCTCGAAAACCCGAGATGATGATGGAAAACGGATGACGTATTTGAGTTCATGCAGCTTCCAAAAGTATGCAAGAAAACAATCGTGTTGAAAGTTTATTATTTTTATATTAATTGTAAACCTGGGTTGGAGTCGGCTAAAGTAATTTGTGATGAGTAAGATTTACAATTAACAATTTCAGTTTGTGTAAATTGATAACACACTTGAGAGCAAAACAGTTACCGCAGCAAAAATGTGATCGTCACTTCCCAACGAATTTGACTTTTATGCCTAGAGTTACCACACAAGCATAAAAAACTACTACTTTTTCTGGGTTCTTGTTTTGTAAACATTCAAGCAAACAACAAAAAATATTTCTGTGACCAAAGAAGTTTAGAAGATGAAGAAAATATAATGTCGAATTCCTTTCAACAAAAGAATCGAATGTTTTCTAAAAAGAATCGAATTTTTTCTGTCGTTGAAAGGAAGACGAAAAGAATCGATTTTTTTGTGATTGTGTGTATGTGGCACTTGACAGCAGAAATTTTGAAGTAAAATTTCCAGAAAATATTCAATTTGGATATTATTATTATTATTAATTGAAAAACAACGCACAAATATTTGCTATAAAATTAATTTAATTAGAAATTACAAATATTGCAAGTGTGTGTGCAAATCGGTGTAAATCTTTCTTGAATCTTGCAAAATTAGCAAGATTTGTTTTGACAGAAATAATTCGAATTGTTCAGAAAAAAATCGATTCTTTTATAAAAAAATTCGATTCTTTTGTTGAAAGGAATTCGACATAAGAATTATGTGCTTAGCAAAGAAGTCATTTCGATAACTCATTGAAAACATTTTTTAAATTTCACTATGGCAACCATGTTATGACAAATGTCATTGAAAAAATAAACCTATTTGGTATCTTTTTTAAGAAACTAAAAACTAAAACTTAAACTTGTCAAACTTTGAAAGAAGGAGAAAATATTCTCAGAAAAGGGAAGACTGGTAAAAAAGTTAACAAACGCACTGATTCACTTTTTGTATAAAATGTCAATTTTGTGTTCAAGACGTCAAACAGTGGCAAATCTTTTTGAATCTTGTAATTTTTAAATTGTAAAATGATTTTTTATACTGAAAAATGTCGAACGAAACTGTAACGCTGGTTTTGATGGACTTATCTGAATCTTCATCACGGGAATGTGAAGACAATCTAAATGAATATTTTGTAAATTCCCAGCCGACGTCAAGTGACAGACACTGACAGTTGTTACACTCCTTGCACAAAGAAATTTGTGTAGCAAAAATTTACACGATATCCAATGGAAGGGAAATTATTTGCTCTCTCGTTGCAACTTTTTTGAGTTAACAAATAAGAATTTGAGAGAATTTATGAAAATATGTTCAATTTTGCAAGAAATTTCAAGTTACCAAACAGAACTAATTGAATTGAATCGAGTTGAATCATCTTACGCGATGGAAAAATCAGTCAAAATAATATGTAACTGTCGTATTTTCACGAACTTATCAATCCTGATGTTTATACATGATACATCTACGCAGTGCACAAAGTTTACGGATAGGGATAAAAAACATTCCATGAACACATCTAATGTAAAACAAACTTTTGCTACAATATTTCTATAGGCAAGTCACTTTCTCAACAAAAGTTGCGAACATTGACTTTTTACATCAGCAAATAGCAGACATTTTTACAACAAAAAAAACAAGGATAATTAAAATCTGTGACATATCTGCAATGCCCGTTGGTTGTTGGATGTTGTACTTCCTTGATATACCTACAAAGCAAAACATTGTGGCCAATTATATATATGTACATAGCTCCCAAAGAGTGGTAATACGTGCACCGACAACAACAGCAACAATATAACAACTACTACCGTGTCATACACAAAAAGAAAAGAAACCATAATGTAGAGCTATAAACAAATTAGCTAGAGGGTGCGAGCGCTCTCAAAAAAATCTCATTAGCGACAACAAAAGATAACTGCATAATCCTTCAATGAATATGACGATGATGATATGATTTCCTGCAAGAAAATGAGATTTCTTACAATTGCACATTGAGTTTTGTTGGACAAAAAAAAAATTTAAAAAAAAGAAAAACACATATCCTTGCTTTGCGGATTGTTGTATCCATGAGATAATGAAGAAAAATTATAAAATTGGCACGAAGATGACACCTAAGGATGTTCCTTGGTGGTTTTTTCTTCTGTGAATAGTAAGAACCAAGCAAATGGAAAAATAATATAAATTAGCAAAGCAAAAAAGAAGGAAAACAAAAAAACGCACACACAAATAGGAGTTGTATTGCCTGCGGCCACTTCCACTTCTAGTTGGCAATAATCCTTCATAAAAATTGTGATAATGCAGCATCATTGACGTCAAAAATCGTTCCTTTAAGTCCAACAATATACAAAACATCAACAACGCCGAACTAAAAAAACAAAAAAATAAAAACAACATAACAAACCACGCCAATAGTGACAAGACTCCTTGAGTATGTGGACAATTGTTGTCTGCATCCTTGTGTCAATCGCCCGCGTCATCATAGGTATATCATTGTGGGAAAATGATCTCTCATAATCTTCCTACTTTACTTTCAAGTACTGGTTGGATCGTGTTTGGAAAAGCTAGATGAGATGAGATGACGACTTGCAGCACCCTGTGTATAGCAGCTCTCAAAAAGTCGTTTGAGTCGTGTTTGCATTTCAAAATTTTTAAGTCGACTTTTCCTTGTAAACATCCTCATCATTCTTCAACACTTCTACTGCACACTTATGAAAAGAAGTATATAAAATTATTGTTTAATTGTTTTAATAAGACGCATTTTATATAATGAGGGCTCTATAAATCTTATGACGAGCACACACCATGATACAAAAAAAATGGTAAAAAAGCCTCTAAAAGTTGTCATAATCATTAAGAAATAAGTATAGTGGTTCAGAAAACTCATCTCAACTTTCAATGGGTCTACGTGATGTTCGACAAATGTTCGAAAGATTCGAATTCGTTAGGTTTCGAAAGGAAGTTCAACTTTGTATAAGATTGTTATCAATTTATGACTTTTAAAATTTCTTTAAATCAATTTGATTTAATTTAAAAAATCTTTAAATTCAATTATCTGATTAAAATCCAATATAATCAATCTGATAAAGTGTTTATCGTGATAAACACTAAAAAAAAATTACTAAAAAGCTTTTGGTAAAATTATAGACTTGAAGACTTGAAAAAATAAGTGTTATAGATTGACAGATGACGATGAATGATTTAAAAATAAAAAAATTAACACCGTCACTCTGACGGAAATACCCTTCCCTCTTTTTGATGGAAAAAATTCGCTGATGACGAACAGATTTTTGTATTAGGTATGCTTATGCTAACGTGCATCGTTACTTGTTATCACTTAAAAACCATTTATTTTTAAATGCTTAAAGGTAGAACAACATATAATAGTCGCAAGGTGACGTTTGTAGTCGTAGGAAACAAAATGAATACAAAGAATTCATATGACGTGGCCATAATTGAAGTTTGCTTATTTTCGTCCAGTTTTTGTTAACTTTTGCTTTCGGAAGTGCAGAGAGCTCATCGATGTAAAAGTGAACTGACAGCAGCTTTCTTCCAAATTGATGTATGTCCCCTTACACACGAGGAAACTGAGTTTTGAAGTGAGAAGGGCACCAAGTAAGAAGAGTGAACGGTTTACGATTGGTGTAGATTGAAAATTAAAAGAAAACGTCAAAAGATCTTCAATTTGTTTCCTCATGTGAAAGGGGACTAGCTATGTATCAAACAAAACAACAATCTTAAGTAAGGTGGCGATGAAATATTGGTTTGTGTGCGTTTTTTTTTACACACCCCTTCTTATTTCTTATGAGAAAATAGGTTACTAAAACTTACAGAGAAGGTTTGGCGTTTTTATATCGAGTATCTTGATCATGGGTGACTTGTGCATTTGACGTTTTGGAAGTTAGCTTTTCGTTCGGTTTTGTCATTAGCTTCCGTCAGCTTTTAATTATTAAAGTTCTTAAAAAAGAGCCCAAATCCATCTAAAGTACCTAGTGACTTAACAACATATTATTCACTCGATTAATCGGGATTGAAACTTATATCCAGATGTAATTACATATTGAATTTGTATTAACTTACTCCCAGATTTAAGTTTCAATCTCGATTAATCAAGTAAAATAATATGGCGATTAAGGATTATTTTGAATTTCCCTTTTTCAATTAGAATTCTGGTTCTGTTTGTTTCTTTAATATGAATAGTCCCCATTTAATTTTAAGAATAGGCAATATATTAAGAATATTAAATAGGTAATTACTTTAAGTACGAGTATTAATAGAAGACATCTTTTGAAAATTAAGAAAAAATATGTCTCGCACGTTCGCTTTATATAGTCCAAAAATAGTATGTAAATGTTTGGAAAATTCGGACAAATGGCAGCGCTTGTAGGTACCTACTATAGCAGCTTCTTGGTCGAAGATTGACATTGGGCCAAATTTTTAAGTTTATTAATAAAACGCCCCAATTTACTTTATCTATCTATATATTCAATAGGTATATCGATAAAAACAATCTTTACAATTTAAAATCATACCTAAAAACCCATCCCAGTGTAATAAGAAAATTGAAGTTTGTTGTTTTGCGTCAATTGGAACTAGTACCTATTATATTAACGCCTCTATTATCTTATCTTCTTAAAAAGCAAGTCTAACAACTGTGCGCCGCTGTCTTCTTCGTTTATATTTGTGTGTGCCTCTTTATATAAATGCTATAAATCACAGGGTATATTTTTTTTCTTACTAACTACCTCGGAAATTAAGCGGAATCTTGCATAATTACATAACAAATGGATATTTTTATTCTAATATCATTTTATATCAGTTGGAAAGAATGACTCGTCTGAATATATACAACACAAATACCGCTTGGAATTGGGATGAAAATGACGATGACAACGACTAAGTATAAGACTACGATGAAGACACAGCAATGACTTACAGAAAAGATTCACTTCGCTTCGACATGTTCTTTCTTATCCGCTTCTCGTTGCTACCGCTCTGTCGTTGTCGTCGCCGTTGGTGTGTTAATATGCGGAAAATGGCTTCGCGACACTCTCCTATGTGAGTGCAGTAAAGCGTATAGCCTCTCTAAGATTCTACCTCAGCTATAGTATTTATATATCTGTTTGGTCGTTGTTGTTGTTCATCGTATAGTATAGGTACGTGTTGTTTTCAGCAGTAGCTAGTTAAGTGGAACAAAATCACAGAGGCTATATATGCTATTACATGCAGGGTAAACATTTCCAGAACACGAACACTTCTCGTCTCTCTCAAAGCTGAGTATTATTTGCTCTGCTTTATTGTCGAATGGAATTGTTTATTTCCTACTAAGATAAGAATATCGACATTATCTCCGTCCGACGTCGTCGTCTTCGTAGTCGTCGTCGTCTCTGTTGCCGCTACTGCCACCGTCGTCGTCTTCGCCGTCGAGTCACTGTTTTCTTCAGGAAGAGAAAACTTTGATATTTTCCCTTCAAACCACTACTACCATCCCTACTTGTGCCCCAGTGGTCTTTAAACCTTAACAAAATCACAATAAATATAATAATTACAAATGCTCGAGTGGATTGTTGCCAACCAAGTTGTAAATATACATGTGTAAATTAAATTAGTAATAAATAAAACATTGATACTGACTCACAATGATACTTTTTCAAAATATTTCTATATATAGCCTAATTTTGATATTTAATCTCGGAATCAACAGAAAATTGAAGGTCCCCCCATTTCAGCCGACTATACACAGGAATTGTTGGAGATTATAAGGCACAAAGCTCCAGTTCTTCACGAGCTCTCAAGCTGTTTATTTATTTACGCCCATGTTATGCATTCCACTTATTGTGAATTCACATGATGAAATTAAATTTGGGTGTTCCACAATTCGTTCGAAATGCTTATTGTGAATTGGAATTTCGAAAATGAAAATTGATGTTCTGCATTTCGGTTCATGCTGTTTTCTGAACGTATTCAATCCACTTTTGTATGCAATTGCGAAATTTTCGAAAACGATCAAATTGTAAAACATGTAATTTCAATTCAAGTGAAATTGAACTTCGATTTCTTTCGAAATGCAGAACATGGGTGTTATTTTCAATTTTGTTACGTTTAAAAATTGATAATTTTAGGTTCAATTTAAATCGTTTTTAATTGGAGGCAGCAATTTACTAATTATGCGTTCATCGAATATTTATTTCAATAAGTTTGATTGTTTCATTTATTGTATGACATGTAGCGCCATCATGCAACTAGATCTGTTCTACATTCATATAAGTACCATTCAATCGGTATAAAGAGTATACCATTGATCGTGACACGCTAATAAGCCTCATTAAAAAAAAAAATGGTCCGAAGGCTCCACCAGCCCAAAGATTTTTGGAGCTGTAACATGATTTTAATAGTCTCATCTGCAGTATCTTCGCTCTGAATACGACAATTTTGCTTATTGACATATACATCACCCGCATTGAGCCAAAAATGAACCTCTTCGCTGGATAGAAAATTGGAACCATTTTCTAAAATTTGCTTATGTTGTTGAAGCGTGTATGTCATCCCGATAAAAAAAGTGACACTGACATTTTACGACTTGACAATTAGTTTGACGGATATAACTGTGTGAAGTTTGTAGGCATGTTCAGGAAAATGAGATCTCGGAGATCTCAGGAATCTCAGTTACCTGAACAGGATACCTCAGCAAAATTTCTCAGCTTTGCTGTTAAAACTCTGAGGAAAAAAAATCTTGGATTTGCTTCCTCACTTTTGTGTGAGAAAAATCTCTGAGATCTAATTTTTCTGAACACGCTATAACTATACCCTTATACGCTTTAACAAATTACCCTTTGTATGACAGAAAATCAGTTATCAAGTTATCAATTCAATAATTTTCTACACATAAAATGTCTTACTTAAAAATAAAAAGAGAGCTTATCAAACTATATCAATGATCTATTGACTATTAGTGGCAATAATGTAAACAACATTGAAAAAAAAAGAATAAACAGCAAAGAAAAAGTCAACTTTGAGAATGAGGAAGTAAAATGTCAGAACAATAACACATTTCTCTTCGTTTTTCAATTTTTATATATTAGTTCTGATTTAATTGAACTTCGATCAAAGTGTAAATAATTACAGCAAGTAATATGTCAACAAATATTATAGGTTATATACCTACTCACTTAATGTAAATACACATATGTACATATGTATGTACTGTACATATATAAAATTTATGAAGACAATACATATCAGCCTTGCAAAAGTACAAGAATTTATAGCCACTGCTGGCCGCTGACGCCACCGCGCCGTCGAACACACCGCCACTTATTATCGCTTCCTTAAACACTCAGTTCAAGTTATATTTATACAAATCGACTTGACTTCTCAAAGAGATAGCAGATAGTCTGTCTGTCCAGTTGTCATAAGATGGCGCTTAGCCCAGCCACTACTGGAGAAACCAACCTAACACACAAGTCACTACCAACCAACCAACGGACGACCTGAACTTTGGGCGGCAGAACAGGGTAAAGCAATAACTAATAGCACAACAACGACGACGACGACGAGTTATACATTATTACGAGTAGAACTAGAAATAATTTGAATTAAATGCGGAAACATTGCGATTCTTTCCCGATATACTATATTCTATAATCATTTAAATGTGAAATCACGCAATCAAGTGGAAATTATTATAATAATTTCTAGCTAAAGGTGGTGTGGTGGTGGGCTGAGAATATAATATCTTGAGATAGGTGGTAAACCTTCAGGGGAGTAAGGAGAGAACGGGGGATATTTTAGTGTTAGTTGTTATATATGTAGGACGTAGGTATAGGGAAAAAATAAACGTGACTACTATAGATATGAATTCAATTGACAGGCAGGAAATTTATTGTTCTACACACCTAAACGATTAAGACAAATTCAACCGCGCGCTGCCACCATAAGGAAATAGGCAACATTGTGTTTGTGGTGATAAATTTTCGATTCCACACAATCACACATGAATCAAGTATTCTGAATCGCGATGGGGGTTGGTTAAATTGCTTTCCGAACTTAAGACTCAGAACAGAATGCTGCGACAATAATATAATAATAAAAAAAAATAAAACAGGAACGACACAATACAACAAGTTGATTACCTTGATTATCTGTTTACTTCCTACTCGTAAAGCTCTAAAGATTATAATATCCCAGAGTGTAGACATGTCGTTAAGATGGTATGAAGTAGCAATGGCGGCGCCGCGCGTTGCGGGGTAAGTTTCGATTCTATGCATACAGTACAAGTTTTTCTCTGAGAACTGAGAACGTAGAATTATTGTTTAATGAATTTTTGTTTCCTTAGAAATTATAAGATAGGAATTTATGCATACATAAATAGATGGATGTATATATGCTAATTGATAAAATAATATTATTTATTAATAGGTTTTCATTATACATACATACATATGTAGGCACATACTTACATTATAAGAAATTTATAGTATTTCTTATATTGAGTCATCGTATAAATCGTTGTATAGAACAACAAATAAGACACATTTCGCTGCTTGGGCAACAACAAAATCCATATACGACGTAAAAGAAAAAAAATAAAGTCAAATTTGAATACTTACGGACAACACTGAACTGATTAAATATATTTTAAAAACATTTTTATACTTCCGTATTTAACAAGCGAGGAAATGGAGCAGACAGATATTTTTAAAACAATCTGAAATTTTTTTTATACATTTCCTCTCTCTCTCAATAATCTGACATATGACACATGTTGGTTTTTTTTATTATTTTTTATGCGATGTGGTTCAGTAAGCTATTGAAATGTTTAAGAAAACAGAAAAAAAAAACAAAAAAATATTAGCACTTACTTTCTTCGAATATAAATTTGATTAATTATACACTAGACAACAATATGTATTGAAATAGATAGTACCTTTTTATTTTTTAGAGAGAAGTTACTTTTCTTATAGATTTTCATGCGCTGAACATGAAAATGATTTCGAAAAAATTATATTAGTTCCTGTTTTTGATAAAGTTTTTTTTTCTTGCGGAAATCATACGTATGTTGTATGTACCTATAAGTTGTTGTTTTCGCCATTAATATTTTGATTGCGGATTCATTACCCTGAAAGAATATTTTCCATTTCCACTATCGCGTAGCTCTGATGGAAATGTGTCTTGGCGGCCGTGGCGTAAACTGAAATATCAGCTAGAGCCTATAAAATGGGTGGACCTTGCTACAATTGGATAAAGAGCATTTTTATGTGATTCTAAAAAATGGGTAAAACGGGTAGCTAAAGCTACCATACAACGATTGCGTTTTTTTCAAATTTTCTTGAAAACCACTCTGACGATTTTGAATAAACTTCGTTCCAGTTATGAACAAAGTAGATAATTGTAAACAAAAAATGCGTTTCAGGTTCTTGCGAAAAAAAAATCAAATACGGTTTTTTCGAGGAAATTAAATTACCCTATTTTTGAGATATTCACAGGAAAAGGGTTTTGAGGTTTTTTCGAGAAAATTATCCTGTTTTTGAGATATACACTTATAGCTTTTTAATGGCTTGACTAATTTTATTATAATTTTGCCATCTGTTAAATATTCTGTTCTAAATATTTCGAACAATATTTCATTTAAAACTTTTGAAAATAATTTTTGTTTACCAAAAAAAATCAAGAAACAAATAATTTTTTTACCTACCCTACCTAGCTTTGAGTGTTTTAACATTTTTTCGTTAAAGATATCATTCAGCCTTATTGTGTATAAAACCCAAACAACATTCCACCCGGAAAATTTGACATTTGACGTTTCACCCGAAATTTCATGTTCGAAAAATTCTCCTTATTGTGAGCATTCATTTCGGAATGTTATGCTTAAATTTGCACTTATTTTTGGTAGGTGAACGAAAGTTCGAGTTCGGGTGAAATTCACAATAGCGAAAAAATTCCAGACGAATACAAAATTTTTCGGATAAAACTCACAATAAAGCTGATTATTCAAATCATTAACATGCAATGAACCTTTAATATTAGCTACATTATAGTTATCAACCATAAGAGCAAATTCGTGCATGTTTTTTTTTGAGAAGTCTCTCTGAATAAAGAATATAGTCTCTATATTCAATATTGTCAAACAAGTAAAAAAAAAAAACAATTTAAAGTACCATTTAATTTTTACCCAATAATTATTACTAACGCAAACAATAAATTTGTGTACTTTAGCATGTTTATGTCTGTTAAAAGCTCTGCGTAAAGGTATTTCATATGTGCTGATTCATTTACGACATTGCATCATTTTTTTTTCAAACTTTTACGAAAACATAAAAACCCTGATCCTTATAATTGATTTTATTGGAAATGAATAGTAACTGTTTTTTGTTTTACTTCCTATAGCAATTTCAGATGTTGAGTAAATAATAATCGAGTGTTAAAACTGATAAACAAACAAAATATTATACACTCATGTTTTTTTGCTGATTAAAAATATCTAATCGTTAGCATTGTTAAAAAAAAAAATAATGAAACTAAGTGGAAATGGTCTTTTTTATATTTATTTAGAAGGGCAAAACGAATGAAAAGGTATATTATTTCCGATAAGTTTTTTGACACATCATTGCATTATGAGTGTTTAATATTAGATATGAATTGTTATGTACCTATTTCCTGAATTTCAAGCAGAATTATATGATTGTTCATATTTTGTCAAGTCAAAATAATTATTAATTTTCCCGAAAAAAAAGCCGTTGCTTTGTTCGGTACAAAAACTTTAAAGGTATTAGGAGAGGAAACATTCTCATTTACAAGATATTGATAAACTTCTTAATTTGCTGGCGTGATTTATTGGTAATTAATTGTAAAAGCGTGTCTATACGTTAGTATACTTTGATAGCGGTCTTGATGCCTTCTGTTGATTTTATCTATAAATAAATGGTTGGTAACTTTTGCTATCACACATCATAGAGTCTTGTGAATAAAAAGAAAGCTAAAGCTAAAACTTGGATTTTTAAGTAAAAGCTACATATGTTTTGGGTGAATAAAAGGAAGCATTAGCTAGCTAGAAAAGGTTGTATTCTAGTAATAGCTATTTTAAAATAGCCAATACTAGATTCATAGAGAAGTTTTTGCTTATTTTTCCAGCTTAAGCTCCAATTGATGTGATTAAAAATAGCTTAAACTAAAATATTATAGCAGAAGCTACAAAAATATCAATATTCTTTCATCTCTGTCTAAAAAGCTTTGACTAGTTCTTATTTTTAGAAATTCTCTTTAGTTTTCCTTCTTGGTCTATAAAACAACAGTTTTAACTTAAGCTATATTTAAACCGAAATATGTATGTGAATAAACAAAGGGTCTTGTGAATAAAAAAAAAGTTAAACCTTTTTTTGGAGGAAGTTAAAGCCAACTAGTCATAGCTTTTACTAGCAGCTAAAGCTAGACAGTTCTAGCTTAAACTTTGTTTTATGTGAATAAAAAAATGATAACGCTAAATAGCTTGTGCTAGAAAATTCTAGTTTAAGCTTCGCAATTTACGCAGTTTGTTTTTTATTCACATGTTTCAACTAGGAAGCTTTAGCTAGAACTGTTCATATATAGACCGAAAGGAAGGTTGTTTTGGATTTTGTTTTGCAACTGTCTGTTCTGTAGGGCAAGTTTTGATTTTGGGTAAAAAATGTTGTTATCATATCGTCTGTCAGTCTCTGCGTCTGTAGGTTCACTGTGGACCAATTGGTTTCAAATTTGTACATAGGTCGGGTAGCTCCAATAAAACAGTTTTGATATTTTAAAAGTATGAAGAAAATTTTCTTATATTTTTGAGTAACTCTCTAATATTAATTTAACTAACAGCTCACACAATTTTTAAGTACCTGCTTCATAATTCTCCATTTACTTTGTAATTATACCTTTATATATTTAATTCATGCTGCAACTGTCAACGAAAAGTACGTGCTTAACAGTCTTACATACAGAAGAGCATTCAACTCCAAGATCTTGGCCTACACCATACTGAAATCAAGGTTCACTTAGATATCTTACAAATATCTGCATTCTCTGCTCAGAGGTCAGTGCACCGTTGAGTCTTCTAAAAATTAATCAGAAAGAAAATAAACTATGAAAATCATCATCACTTACTTCCAACCGTTTCTCCTAAAATTTTAGTTTTCTTACGCGTATAAACTCGCCCATAATCGCACTATAACTAAAGAGAATACTGAAAATAAGACCTAGTCAAAGCTTTCTAGACAGGGAGAAAAAATCTTGAAATTTTTGTAGCTTTAAGTTTAATGTTCTAGTTAAAGCTATTTTTATTCACACAAATTGAAGCTTAGGCTGGGAAAACAAGCTAAAACTAAATGAATTTAGCGTTGGCTATTTTAAAATAGCTATGACTAGAAAACATGTTTAACTAGCTAGCTTAAACTTATTTTTATTCTCCAAAAATCTAGCTTTTACTTAAAAATCCAAGTTTTAGCTTTAGCTTTTTTTTTATTCATAAGGCCCAAACAAAAACTGTATATGTAGCTTAAGCTATAATTTTTTGGCTAAAACTGTTAAGTGTCATCTTTTTTTTTATTCACAATAAACAAAGCTTAATCTAGAACTGTCTAGCTTCAAATTCTAATAAAAGCTATGACTATCTACCTTAAGCTTCTTACACACACAGATTTTACTTTTTTTCACAAGACCCATACATATTTTTTATTTTTTAAGTACTACTTAAAACTGCTTTTTTCAGTTCTAGCATTTACCAAATTATGTATAAAAGGCGATGAGAAAAGAGTAATGTCATAAATTGAAGTTTCAAAATATACAGATGTCTGAAGACATTTGACGCCATTTGCAAAAAAATTATGGCACATTCACACTACGACCTTTTCCCCATCTTTTACATATAGGAATTTCAATTACATGAAATTATGTATATAATTTCTAAAAATATTTCAAAATTCAATTCTCATGAAAAAAAATGTTCAATTCTTACAAAAATATAAAAATGTTCTTATCACCGCTGTGAACACGAGCGACGTATCATATTATTTTTGTCCCTTAAGTAAATTTCGGAACTGAATCATTCCATCAAATTATGATCATGCATATAGAATTTTTCTGAAAAAAAATTGTATTACTCAAAGAATTCATGCGGAAATTTAAATGACAAAAAAATGTACACATCTACACCACGATTACAGAATCCTGTAAGGTGATTTGCGATATATGAGAGTCAGAAATCAACAAATTCAGTCTTAAGAAGATGATATCACATTTGATTGCTAAAGAGCTATCATCAGCAAAAATGTGAGTTTCATTTCCCATCAAATTTGAAGTTTCTGCAACAGTACGACTAGGGTTACCACCAGCCCACAATTATTTTACAATTTCTTCAGAGTTATTTCTTTTTTAACAATAATAAAAAACTAAATAAAATTAATTGAATTTTTTTCTTTTCAGAAAAAAAAACGTACCTAAGTTAGTCATCTCAAAATAAGCACACATGACTGGTCTAAGGAAGCTGTACACGTGAGGTTAGTCGTGAGTATTCATTTTTTTTTTATTTTATATACATGGAAACAAAACATAACAAACTACCTACTTATCCTACTTATTGTTAAAGAATTTAAAACAATAAAAAAAAAATCTCTCAGTTTGTGTTGTTTTTCAGGAAATAATCTTCAATATTTTATTAGATATATCAAAACTTATATTACAAAAAATGAATACCTTTATATAAATGTACATAATAGATATTTGGTTGATAGATTAAGTTTGCCTATAGTACCTAGCTACCTACTCAATTTATAGCATTATCTTATCATTCGCTATGTACGTGATATCTGAAGTTTGTAGTCAAACTTAAACTGAATTATCGCGTGAACTTCGAGTGAACATTTTGATAGCTATAATAAATTGTTATTTGAGGAAATAAAAAAAAAAAAAACATACAAATTTGACTGAGATTTATAAAAAAAATAAAATTCCAAATTTTTGAGAGTACGAAAAAAGTTCGAGTATTTATTTTTTGTGCCTATAATGATGCATTAAAAAACACACTACTGTTACCTGTTTACCTTTTTCTTATATAGGTAGGTACGAGTAGGTATATTAAATTAAATTCTCAAATGGCTTAAGGGCAGGGCCACAAATAGATACATAGATTCCCTGCGGCTGATTTTGGGGTCTATCGTTCGGGTAATGACTTTTTTCTTAAACGAACAAAAAAAAATAACAAAACCAAAACTAATGCCCGCCTCGCCCTACAAAAGAACATTGTCTATTCCTCTATACAGTATATACTCTACCTATATTTCTAAAGATCTGGTTGACTGCTGTTCTTCTTGCCAATGGTGATCTTTTGATGATGATGATCGTGATCACTATATGTAGCTATAGCAAACCAAAGGCAGCATCGCATAGTCAAGTAGCGACCAACATAAATGCGTAAACGCAAAAGGTTATCGAACGATTAATAACACCTCTTAAGTTTACCTATTATTTTTGTGTTCCTATATTATGTGTTCTGTTTCTTTTCCGAATAACGAAAGTCCGACTGAGAATTACTTACAATAAAAAAAAAAAACAAGAAACAGGTATTCGGACACGGCACCACCTACTTCCAGCATAATTAAGTCAGAAACAACAACAAAATCTGCGACGAAGAAATGAGTTGGAACAGTGAAAACAAAATTCGACAGAAAACTCAATCGAGGGAAAAAACCACTCGACAAAATTGAATAAATTAAGTTTCTGGTTTTTTGTTTATCGATTGATATAGTGTTTTTTATTTTATTTTTCAAGATGATAGCAATTTTTTTTAGCATTTTAATAAGATTCTGCAATAGGCGTTTTTTTTTTTTTTTTTTTTTTTTATAGACAAACTCTTTCGGGTCAATGACTGATCTGAGATAATAGTCGTATATAGAAAGATCAGGGTAAGCTTACCGTTAACTGTCCTAAAAATTTGTATTATTTGTTTCTGATATTTTTAACGTCTTTTTTCTTTCTTTTTTTTTTTTTGATAAAAAACACCACCGTCCTTTATGTCCGGATTTGTTTTTTTTTTATTTTGAAAATTCCTTTGTTTATATCTTTGCTTTTTATTCACAAATTGGCAAACAAGTATAAGGTTCTTCGTCGTCGCCGCCCGCAAAATGTGTGTGATGTCATCATCAGATTTCAAGATATTCACGTCATTTACTAAGTTTGCTGGAAATTCCAATATCAAATATCCAAGTGTTGCTTATATGAGGGATGATCTAAGGCTTAAAGTGTTTATTTGACAGGGTGTCTTTTTTTCAATTTTTTTTTCTAATTTATAAAACAATAGTCTGCTAAGTTGCGCCAGAGCCAATCACCAACTTATCTCGATGTGATAGTAATAGAAGACGGACATAGTTCTTTATTTTTATTTCTCGGAGATATTTTATATATGTATTTAATACATATTTCTGAACACGCCCAATTCAAAAGGTCACAATGACGTTTGGTTAAGTTTAACAAATTACTCTTCGCAGGAAGGCTACCTTAGCTGTCAGTAAAAAACAAAAAAATTTCCAAGCATCAATGAGCGAAACCTCTTTACACGTGTTAACAGTTCAGCAATCGAGACGTGGCATTAAAAAAAGATGGCCATACTTGACAGTTCTCAATATGTTTAGCGTAAGGAAAAGACAAATGAATAAATTACAAAAGGAAAAGAAAATGAAAAGTCTCAGTATAATGAATTTAATTATAATAAAACCAGAATTGATTACAATGTACTTTTATAAGAGTATGGCAGAGATACAGAAGAAAATCCATACAAAAACAAATCTATTCTAAGTTGTTCTATCTACAAAGAAGTACAGAAGTCGTTTACTTCCCAAAACTACCCATTTCTACAATTTTTGGCCCAAAAAAAGACTGTTAACTTAATATAAAAAAATAAAGTTGGTAGAATCTGTCAGTTTCGGGCAAGTAAAAGCCCTTCCACACTATCTCACTGAGTATTAATACATGTCAAATTGAAAGTGGAAAAGAAATCCATACTACTGGCAAATTAGTGACTTTTAATTTTTTGGCACACACAACAGTTTAATTTTACCTCAATAAAAATGTGATGAAATATGTGATAGAATTAGAACCATTTCTAAAAATTCTAATGCATTAACACATGTCAAATCGTGTAGGTTGGAATATCATGCTGTGTAAGATGGGCTGTCATATTTTTTTTCCACAATATTATACATGATTTGTTTCCCATTTTTTTAACATGTGTTAATACTCAGTGGGGTAGGGTAGAAGGTCTTAAAGCGAACAGACCTATTAAAGGTATTATCTTTAGCGTTTTAATTTTTGTTCAGTTCTGGGAATCTGTCAAAATAGAAGAAAATGGTGGACCCAGATCCCCTTCACTTGTCTAATTTCAACATATTTTGTTGTTGTTGCTAATGATGCGGTGAGTAGTTCGGTGGACACTCGAACAGCCATTTTTAGTTTTTTAACACTTTCATATAGCTTATATTTTGAAAAATAAACATGACGATTATACCGAATACGAATTTTACAGCAGCGGCCGGCGCGCGGTTGTCAGACTCACAGAATTCGATATTTTCAAAAATAACAGCAAATGTCAGAAAAATAATTTATTGTTCAACCTACCTATTTCAATTTGTTGTCACCCTGTCATTATGGGTGATCAAGTATGGTTTCAGATTTTGGTCAATTTAATTATTAACGTATTCCCATCATATTCATTTGAAAAGAAAAAATATATACATACATACATATTTCCTTTTTTTCAACACAAAGTTAAAGACGCGCCCTAACTCTCCCGCTACGCACCCTCACTCCTTGTTTCGACATATGCATTTTTTTTTTTGTTTTTTCTTCTTTTTTTTGCCCGATCGCATCATCTTTCATTTCTATGTACCTACATTGTACAGCTCAGATTGGAGTGGTTTTTTAAACGGCAGCCACACTGTCAAAAAAAGAAGAAAAATAACAGAAGGAAAAAACTCATAAAAAGAATGTTTTTTTTTACACATGTTGTTCTGAAAGATACCCACTGCATGGTTTTATTTTTTTTTTCGTTTTGTGTCTGCATCATAAATAGCCATACCTATTATTCACTTGGCTGCTAGGCATACTCGTATAAGCAACTCCAGCAGGAGAGTGCTGAAGAGGAGAAGGTAAACAAACAAACAAACCAACAACAACAAAAACAAAAAGTCGACTTCACTATGGAATTTGGCCATCGCTGCCGCTGCCGCCGTCGGTCGTCGTTGTCGAAGTCGTCTCCTGTTCCCGTATGCTTGTGCTGGTGCTGCTCCATCAGTGTGCTTCTGCCACTGCCGCAGTTAAAATGTTGTGTAGTTTCCGCTTAAACTGGTTTCTTTGCTCGCACGTTTTGAAATACAGATGCGCAGCAGGGGTGGTAAAGTACAGAAATTTAAGTGTATTGCTTCCTCCTAGATTAAGGTTTCATCCTATATACTCCTGCGCGATGCACAAAGAAGGAAGAAGAAGTCTTCTTTCGCTGAAGGTATAGATACCTAAACTACATACATAGGTACATTGGGAACAACATCACATTGAAATCCAGCTTTTTATGCTGACTGGGCTCGATCAGGAACAAATACGAGGTCATTGCAAGCACCAAAGGGGCAGCATCCGCAATATGATCAAAGAAGGAGGCGATCAAAATCGGCAACATCATGATTATGATGCTGACGATCGTTGTTGTAGTCATCGTCTTAGTCGTAAGAGAGAGCACATAAAGATTCCATTTGCGCATCCATCGATTGCTCTGGCTGGTTGTTGTTGTTGGTGACGGTGACGGTGATGGTGGATGGTGGTGACTGGAAAACGAGATTTTCGTCTGGGATCCAGGAAGTGAATTTCAAGTATAACCATCTTAACGGGCACCGATCGGGGAACGGAACGGAACAGGCCTGCGCGCAGTGTCGGTTGGGCTTGATGTGTCGGTGTTAAAGGAAGAACCATCAGAGAAAGAGAGGATGCATCCAGGAACTGCTTTGGCTATGTAATTATTTTCGGGGGAACTTTAAGACTATACTCTCAGGTCTCAACCTGTTGCCCGGGGAGTGACGATCACCTAGTGCACAGTGCGGTTAAGCCAAGATCGTGAATTAGAGAAAAGTACAATTTCATCTCATCTTAGCTGTTGCCTCATGTTATAGATAATGACACAGCTTCCAAAGAAGCCTTATACGGTATGCGGAAACGAGTTTTTACGACTTAAGCTATAGACTAAAGAAGCCTGTATATAGCTGCAAAGATGGATTACAATATTAAGAACCGTTCATACATAATATACCTTAAGCCTAGAAGCCTTTTCTAGTCAATCTTATTGAATTTTTTGTGTTTAAAACTATAAGTACCTATACCTATGTAGTTCTTGAATTAAATGATGATTTAAATATTTTTTTTATTCTTGAGATTTAATTATATAAAAGGGACATTTTCTTTTTAGCACAGCAATGTCAACATCTTGAGAAAAACGAGTAGGTTTCGAGTGAAAATCAGCTAAATCCATTTTTGCATCTATTCACAAAAATAAAATCAAAAATAGTATTCGTAATATTTTTGTATAAATCCAAAAATTAAAGTTATTCTTATATACTTCATCAGACGACATATTTATAAAATTTTCTAACCGCCATATTATTCACTCGATAAATCCAGATTAAAACATAATTTTTACAATGAATTTGTATAATTTACATCCGGATTTTAAGTTTTAATCTAGATGAACAGGGTGAAAAATATGGCGGTAAGACAAGTTATCTTAGTTTGACAGGACAGGTGTCTAAATATTTCGAAATAGTAGTTGGAAATATGCCTGATTTTATTAAATAAATATGAATGTCACACTAGCTGCATTTTATTATCCACATGATCAGATCCCCATAATAAAAAAAACAGGATCACAGTGACAGTCAGGGTATATATCCATCTCTTTTTGCATTGTGTTTGTATATTTTTCATGTTTTTGTTGGCTTTTTTCTTTGCACTACAGTTTACACTACCTTACCATAATAATTAATTATAATAATAATAAAAAAGTACTAGATTTTGGATCATGAAATAGATCTAGAAAAAAAGCAGGATTGTATGTTGTTTTTGTATTTACGTTTAAAAGTTTGATCTTGATCAGATCATTTGGATAATAAAATGCAGCTATTAGTAAAGGTTTAGACAACCGATTCCGTTACCTAAATTCAATAAATCTTACCGTCATATTAGCCGTGTTTTTTTGGAAGCCCGGGGGGAATTGGATGAAAAAAACGACGTCGGTGCTAAACAATTAACATGTTAAATGCAACAACAACTATTCCCAGAGAATTCTCGGGGTTTAACTTAAGCGCACAGAAAAACTGTGTTACCGGTATGAATTACATATATGTTATCGATAGTTTGTATAAAAACTCCATGTTTTTTACTGTCATGGCGTCGCTAATCCCCGCTGTCGTTTTTTTTTCAACTAATTCCCCCCGGGCTTGCAAAAAAATACGCCTATTATTCACTTGATTAATCCAGATTAAAACTTAAATCTCGATGTAAAGTCATTGCATTTAAATTGTAAGTTTTAATCTGGATTGATCAAGTGAATAATATGGCTGTTAGACAACATAAATCTATCGAAATCAAAGTGGAAATGCGCTTTCATATTCGAAACAGATAGGGCGACACTGTGCGACATTATTTCGATAGTGTTTTGGGACATATCTGTCAGAAATACATATCTATTTATGTTAATCCAGAGTTAACTCATTAAATTCCATGAGTTAAGTCGGGATATAAATTGACTGAGAAACATTTTTCAGTTGTTAAGTCGGTTTTAATTTTAAAATTGACAAGATCTCGCACTGAAAAACTGGGCCTTAATACATAATTCAGTTTCTAACCGTCATATTTTTCACTTGAATAATCCAGTTTAAAGCGTAAATCAGGATATATTTAAATTGATTTTATATTAAATTACAACCGGATTTAGTTTTTAAACTGCTTCAAGCTTCTGATTGGTCAGCTGTCAGATGACTCTAAAAGTCATCGTAACTTTTTTTGGCAGCTGCCCAATCAAATTTGGTGATTGGTCAGCTATCAGGTTACTATATAAGACATCTAACTTTTTATAACAGCTGCCAAATCAGAAGCCAGACAAATTCTAAACTTAATCGTTATTATCAAACAGAACTTTATTCTACTGATCAATTCTTCTATCAGAAATCAGGATTTTATCATTGTTTAACGAAAACACTTGAGAAAGTTTTTTTTTTCGAAATAAATTCGAAAATATTTAATTAATGATTCAATGATATACGGATAATATAGACGGAATATTTTATGATCTACCTTCCTATATTAGGTATGTATACCTTACGTAATTTCCTCAAAAAAAAAAAAAACCACGGGGAACCTGTGAAACAAACTTTGGAAAACAAACAAAATATAGCTAAAACTTTTGGTGGTCCATTTGGTGGTAAAGCTTGCGGCCGCGCCGTCGAAACGCCAATAACCAACAAATAATATGTAGATCTACAATCAACAACCTAAATGTTAAGTAGGTAGATAGGTATATCAACGAGAAGAGCGTCTGATTTGTGATTGTTTTGCTTTTGTGTGGTGAAGATCATATAGTTTCCCACTTTACACTATACAGGCTAGCCAAGCTGAATGCTTTGCTGTACTGCTGATTTCTGCTCATCGCTTTTCTTAGACACAAAGTTGTTGGTAGTTTTTTTTTGTAATATTATTATTTCGACTTGACATAGGGAAGTGGCGTAGTCGCGCAAACTTCTATACAACTGAACTATACTAGCTGTTGATCTGGCTGGGGGTATATGTATAATTGTATGTATATAGAAGGACTAGGAAACAGCAGCGGCGTGATACTCTCGGCCAAACAATAACACTACAGTTTTATAACTGGCAGTGTCAGTCGGTCGGATCAGAGAGCGGTGAGCTGTGAGCGGTGAATATAAGCGATAGCGCGCGCGGCAGGAGATGAACACAGAAGCGGGAGTCGTTGGACTTCCGCATCGTCTGTTGTATATATGTACTCAGTTTGCTGTCAGGCGTTGTTTTTCTTCGCTGTTATCTAAATATAGATTTAGAATTTTTTACGATTTCCGTATTTATCTAGCTACTTTTTTTTTGTTCGTTTATCTCTTTTGTCTGAAACTATACTAACATCATCAGATACAGAAAAAGAACCAAAAAAAAATAATACAAAATTATAGAATTAACCAATTCGTCATGTTTGCTCTTAAAGTTTTGATCATTTTTAAGATGTTTAAGTATCTACGCAAAGAATACACGAAAGAATTTTGAAAAAATCAACAAAAAAAAATAAACTTTATAATAAACAAGAATAGGTAGGTGAAGGGAGATGGAAAGAGCAAAAAAAACAAAAAACGCAAAAGAAATACCTACCAGAGAAGAAGAAATAAAGATAAAAACACACACGCACACGAGATGATGACGGCGGCAAAAGAATCTGAATTTCCGCTTAAACTGGATTTGCCGGATATTCTTTGCATTTAATAAAGCAACAAAAATGTTATTATCTCTGGTGACCGGCATTCCTAAGCTTCGTGACAAGTATGCCAGAGCGGTAGTTTGATGGAGTCGATATGTGCTGAAGTTGACTATTATATTAGTATACCTACTGGCAGTGGAGCTGCTGGCTTTGCTTTATTCCTGCAGTCATCAGCTTTAAGCCATGAATAGACGGCTAATTGATCTTGCCAATGTTGTCGTGTTGTAAAACTTAAATACTACCAACAGAGGCATTTAAGGCGTTTGAATTTTTAGACCTAAACACTTATTTTTTTTTCCTCTCTGTGAAATGTTCAATTATAATAAATAAAAAATGTTATCCCGAAGTCGGTTATACAGCTTGTTTTTTCTACTTAAGTTTGAAAAAATTTATCTAACGAGTTTCTATATGAATATTTTATTTTCACTCAAATTGCGAAAGCTAAAGAAAGATTCTTTAAAATATGAAAAATAAGTGATTCGCACAATATTTTCTATTCTATTCCATTTTCTCCGTTTCTGGGAACAAAAAACAATAACAACACTAAAATTACGATTAGACGGTCAACGCAATGGTCAACGCGTTGACTCCCTTACGTCAAAATGACGTCAAATTTTGTTGCAATTTTTTTCATGGTGTGGCAATGCGTTGACACTGCATTTTATGGTCCCAGCGTTTATTATTTTGTGTGACCGTATTTTCACCCTGTCAACGTAGTTATAACTTATGTCGAATTCCTTTCAAAAAAAAATCGAATTTTTTTTCAAAAGAATCGAATTTTTTCTGTCAAAACGAATTTTTCTAGTGTAGCAAGATTCGTTTTGACAGAAAAAATTCGATTCTTTTGGAAAAAAATTCGATTCTTTTTTTGAAAGGAATTCGACATTATAATATAGGACACATTAGGTCTGTTCGCGTACTTGTCCAAAACTGCCAGATTTTACCGGATTTATTTTTTTATATGAACTTTGACAGTCTTTCGGGCTAAAAATGGTAGAAATGGGTAGGTTTGGTAATTAAACGAACAAGTTTATTGAATGCTCGTCAGCGCGTTGACTGTGTCTCACAACGATGACATACATAGCAGAATATTTTACCGGGTCAATGTAGCGTTTGTTGACTTTCATCTCAATTTCAAAAATTTCTGATTTTGTAGATCAATATCGTACCTATCTTTCAATGAAATTTGACAGTTTACAGCTTGACATACATAGCAGAATATTTTACCGGGTCAATGTAGCGTGTGTTGACTTTCATCTCAATTTCAAAAATTTCTGATTTTGTAGATCAATATCGTACCTATATCTTTCAATGAAATTTGACAGTTTACAGCTTGACAGATAGATAAGAAGCTATATTTTGGACCTAAAATTGAATTTTTTAGGGGTACATATAAAATATCATACATTTATGATTTTTTTTTATAGGTTTTTAAATCCATCGACATCGTACCCATCCTTAAATGGAATTTGACAGTTTATAGCTTCACAGATAAGCAACAAACTATAGTTTGACGTTTATCGAATATTTCGATCCAAATGTCATTCAAAAGCCCTAAAAACGAAGCAAAAAAATTTAATCCTAAAATTTCGAATTTTTAGAGGTTAAAAATCTGTCAACATCGTAGGCATTCTTCAACCGAATTTGACAGCTTATAGTTAAACTGATTTAACATGTGAATGCTTTCACTCGTGAAATTGTCAATAGGTGTGATCCTTAACTTTTCACATTTTTTTGAATTTCTACACATTTTTATTTTATTTAAGCTTTTGACAGAATTTCAAAGTAAAGGAACAGACCTTATGTTTCATGCGATGACACAGTCTCCGTTGACAGTATATTGATGTTATTGATGTATTGATTGTTTTGTATAACAATAATATGCGACAGATTTTTTCAAATCCAAAGATATATTTTTTTTCACGGTTTATAAAAAATCATTTCCAAACTCGAAATAAAAAAAAATGCTTAATGTTGTTGAAATCTTAGGTAGGTACCTAGGTATAATGATCTTCTTCAAAGCAAACATTAGCCGCGAGAGCCTAGATAATTTTGATAGTAACCCTAGCCCTTTGTTAGTATCTATAACGTTAAACTTCCTATAGGGCCCCATTAAAAACTAAACGGTGTGTAGGAGTGATCTCTGACTGGTATTGATGCAAAATTAAACTCTACCCTCCAATTAGTATCAAAAGTAAACAACTTGGGCAAACATTAAACTAACCCCCATTTTATACATATTTTTGTGTATTTATCCGATTATTGGTATAATCTGGTCTAACCGCCTAATGTATATAATAATGTACATATATTTACCTTTAATCTTAAAAGTGTTTATTATTATTTAACATTGTTGTTAAGTTTTTTTCTTTAAAATATACCTCTTTTTTTAATCTCTCGGAAATAGAAAGCTTTTTCATGTGACATGTGCGTTATTCATAACTGTATGTACGTGTAGTTTCAAAGATAGTAGCGTTACTAGAATTATTTCAAAGATAAGACTAAAAAAAATTATTTTTTTTAATCTCTTTAGCTTCTAGTATTGTTACAAATGAAATTGAGTTTAATAAAATTAACCAAATTGACATAACCTCTGTATATGTATTTCGTTTGCCATGATTAAAAATAATTCTCACACTTGAAAATATTAGGAGAAATTATATATGTATGTATTCTTCGTATTTGGAAAACAAAAGAGTTTTTTACCAATGCCTTCATCAGTGATACTACATTAACTGAACTGATGATTCTAATAAACTTTGATAAAGATAAATTAATTAAAGGAGTGACTTACAAAATTTTCTAACTATAAGATTATTTTATTTATCTTTCTTAAATAAAACTTAGTTTCACATCTACAACTTTTTGTTTTTATGTAATCAAGTCCTTGTTGTTTTACTTTATTATTAGATGGCGCCCAACGTAGTGATTTTCTTGAGTATCTTATTATATTTCTACAGGAAAAATTAAAATATGCCGCTAGAATGTTGTTGTTATCCTTTTTCAATATTTATTTATTGTGTAGTCTTAAATTTATATTTTCTTTAAATAAAAAAAACGTTTTTTCATTAAAAAAATAACAATAGGTACTAAATATTTTTTTTTTTTTTCATATTTCAGATTTATTTTCTTTGAAGCAATAAACAACACAGAGAAAATAAAAATACAAGGTTTCGAAACCAAATTGAAATAATCTAAATACAGTCCAATCCAAAATGAAAATGTTACCAGTGCAACTATCGTTGAATCCACCGCTAGGACTCTGGAGCGATGTTATGTGGCGATGTCCACCAGCACCTCCGAGTCAGTTAGCCGAATTGAAAACTCAGTTGCCAGCATCTTTGCCCTCAGATCCTCGTCTCTGGGGTAGAGAGGATGTTGCAGTGTTTTTGCGATTTTGTGAACGTGAATTCGATCTGCCTAAAGTCGATCATGAGGTATTTAAAATGAACGGAAAAGCACTTTGCCTTCTGACAAGAGCTGATTTTGGCCATCGTTGTCCCGGTGCCGGAGATGTGTTGCACAATGTACTGCAAATGCTGATAATAGAATCACACATGATGCACTGGCACCTGCCCAATAGTCCAGTTACACCCACCAGCCGTTACCCTTTGTCGCCTCATAGTCATCCGCCAACGCCTACGTGGCCACCTATTGTACCACAAGAGAGCCCCTTCCACAACGCACATATGCATCACTTTATGCCACCAAACTCGGTTACCCTGAGTCCACCGCCATCTGTTGATTCTCAAGCCAGCAGTCCGCCACAAGGTCAAGAACAAAATGCTAGTAGTAATGGCAGCTCCAGCAGTACCGGCAATATGAACAACGGAAGTGTATTCATTCAGAACAATACAACCAGTTCGAGTAGCAATCAATCGGATTCAGATGATGAAACATTTTCAGAATCAAAAGCTGCATCCCGGGCAGCAGCAGCAGTTGCCGCAGCTGCAGCTGTGGCGCAGTATAATAACAATAGTCCACCCCCAACACCCGTTCTAAAGGACATGTCACCAAGTCTTACACATCAGATTACAAATAGTTTTGTGAATACTTGGTCTCAAAACCAAGCCAACCAGAAAATGCATAGTGCCTCGGGCAGCACCAGTAGTGGTGGCTCATCATCGGCGCCAACTACACCCAGTTATATGCCAGTGAAGAGGGAATTTTTCCCAGAGAATTCAGAGCCCAATACAAGTAAGTTTATATCAAATTCATCTTAAAGTAGGAACAATTTTTCTCAACATTTGTTTGTATTCTCTTAACTTAGATGGTCGCCTTTTATGGGATTTTTTGCAACAACTATTAAACGATAGAAATCAAAAATACAGCGATTTGATCGCATGGAAATGCAGAGACACAGGAGTATTTAAGATCGTGGATCCAGCTGGTCTAGCCAAGTTGTGGGGAATTCAAAAGAATCACCTTTCAATGAACTACGATAAAATGTCACGAGCACTCCGATACTATTATCGAGTCAACATTCTGCGAAAAGTTCAAGGCGAACGTCATTGCTACCAGTAAGTTAAAATTTATATTTTATTAATTTCTTCTTTTTTTTCAATTTTAAATATCTATGTATTTGATCATTTTCTTTAATAAATTCTTTTTATTATAGATTTCTTCGAAATCCTACTGAACTAAAGAACATCAAAAATATTTCACTCCTTCGGCAATCAGTAGCGAATTCATCAGGCACAGGAAATAGTAGTACAGCAGGCAATGTACAAACACCCGCAAACAATGGCAATTCAAACAACTGGCCAATGTCTTCCCAAAACGGCCAAGGCCAATCAGGACAGGCACAGCAGCATCAACAACAACAACAGCAGGCAGTTTCACAGCCCTCGCAATCCCCCCAGAGGCCGTCTTCAAGAAGCAACAACAACAATCAGCTGGGTATACCTAGTAACCTGCCTTCAGCTTCAACGATCTCATCATCTGCAGCGGCTGCTGTAGCAGCTGCAGCAGCAGCTTATGGCCCACCGCCCACATCCCCATTATTTATGCACGCCATCAATGGTGCCTTCCATTACCTCACATCAAATACCCAACAACAACCGCCCAATTCACCTGCACTGCCTACAACACCCAGCGAAAAGCTTCAATTTAACTCGATTAAATTGGAAGGAAATAGCCAAGATGGAGATGAAATGAAACCAACTGATCTAAGTGTGTCATCTGGTCATTCGTCTTCAGAAAAGAGAAGCTATTCACAGTCTTCGAGTTCCGATTGCTATCCGTAAGTAAACTATCTATTTTTTTTAATTAATTCAAACTACGCTTTAAAAAAACGCCAAATTTGGGAGCGTTGATTTCATAATTTAAAATCTAATGAGAATTAACTTGCCAGTCCTTTTTGTTTGGTTAAATTTTCACAACTCATTGAATGTCCAAATGTTTAACGATTTTGCTGGATTTTTCAAAAGTTTTCTTCTCTGTCGTTACATTTTCCGCACTATCTGACACAAACACTGAGAAATTTTGCTGTTAATATTTGTGAGATTGCTGAGACCTCCAAGTTCTGTCCAATTAATATTTAATGCAAATGGTTCAAGAAGAATTGCCTTTTAAATATAAATGGCGCCCAACGCAATAAACATAGAAACATTTTGCTTACGTATTTATTTATATTCTTTTTATTTTTGCAGATTGATTCGCAATGCAGATGGTCTGACCACAATAAAACTGATTCGCTACAACGAAAACAGTTCGCCAGAGTCTCCCAGTCATATGCAGCAGTGTCATGATCCTTCCGAAGACATGCAAACATCAACAATGCAAACTGAAAATGGCAGTGAAACTGGCAACTACGACGGTAACATGCCTACAGATCTGCGTAAATAAATACAAATTGCTGGACAGTATTTCAAAATATAAAAAAAATTATAAAAAATGAACATAAAACAAAAACAAACAGAAAATAGACAATCACAAAATGTTGATTTGTGCGTAATGTTAAATCAAAAAAAAGAAATGATATTTTTTTAATAACAATATTTGCAATCCAGTTTTCTGGGCAAGAGGAGTGTATAAATTATTCATACATACATACATACATATATATTTTATACAAAACAAAAATATATTATACATAACGTAACACACTGAGAGTAAGAAAAAAAGAAGAAATATTTAATTTTATTGAATTAGCAAGTAAATTATATAAATGAAATTAATTTTAAGGTGATTCTCAAATCAAAAACAATGTAAAATGTGCCAATTTAAATGATAATCCGTAAATTTCTGTAAAATTATTTAATTTTTAATAAGAGATATTAGTTCATTAAATAGGCAATATCGTTATTATACATAAATATTAATATTATTATTATTATTATATTATTATAAACAAGACGAAGGTATCGCTTCTATATTATTTTTATTTTTTTAGTTTCTAAGAAAAAAAACCTCTCCAAGCTTTACTCTTATAACTTAGGAAATGAAATGATTAAGTTTGAAGCACATGAATTGGTAAAAAAGCTTTTGTTTAGTAAAGAATTAATTAATTAATAATAAAACAGAAACGAATTAAAACTTTTTGTCAAAGATGTAAATACATACTTTCAATTTTCTTGTTTTTATTTCATTTATTTCCCAAACGGAATTATTGTGCTTCCTTTTATTTTGTATTTGTTTCCACAAAATATTAAGAAATTTGTGATTCGGTCGTCAGTAGTTGTAGAACGATTTTTATTTTCGATTAGATCGTTTCATTGATTTTGTTTATTGTTGATTTTTGTTTTACGATTTATGTGATAACAGTTTTATTTTTTTATTTTATGTTTAATTTTTTTTTATATTTCAATTAAAAAAAATCGAAATGTGTATAAAACACTTCTTTAGCTAAAACAGCTGTATATTACAACAACAAAATATAACGACCTTGTGCAAAGCACCAAAGTTTCAAGTTTAACCATAAAGTTTCAGTGCAAACTAGGGTCTTATTTTCTTCCAAACACAAAAATATATAAAAAAAAACAAAAAGTGTTTTAAATAAAATCGGCTTCCATTTTAGTACTCTTTTGTTTAACTAGATAATAGTTTTAGCTTGTACAATAATTTTATCGGTTAAATATTCATATAAGAAAAGAATTAACTATATGAAAACAAAACAAAAAAATAAATTATATCATAGACTATGTTAACTTTAAATAAATAAAACAGAAAATTAATATCAATTAACTATATAAGTCGGCCAGATGATTTTCAAAACATTTTGGTAACTTGCTTTGTTTATTATTTACAATTAATGCATATTAAACAACAAATAAAATCTGCTCTTGTAGAGAGCATTCAAATTAAATGTTAAAAAAGCAAATAAGGCTTCCATTTTATTTAATTAAAATGGAAGGGCTCTTTCATTTTTCTTTATGAAGGGCTATAAAAGTGTTCAGCTGCACGCAGAAAGTAAACAATATAATTTCTTTCTACTTGTAAATATTAGGTAATTATTATTATTATGAAAAAAACAACAAAAAAAGTAATTATACATGCATATATATATATATATTTACATTACAATAATTTTTCTATTTTACATTCTATAAATTTTTATACAAAATAAGATTATTTTGAAAAGATAACAAAAAAAAAACAAACAAATAAGAAAATTGAGAAAAAATAAATCAATAAAAATGTATTTGTTAATGGATCAAAATGTTGTTTTGATTTCCTTTATTTAAGCGGGAAATACAGGATACAATCAATGCAACGACCTGAGCTGTAAGTTGTACCCAAGTTGGCGCAACCTTTTTAAACATAATCGGCCTTATCACAGACTCGTCGTAATAGATTCGTACTACGAATCTCGATAAAACACACCTATTGCTATAATAGGTGTGTTTTATTCATTGCTGCATAGCCAGCGCAGCAAAATTTCCCTTTGCAAACAAAAACAATTTGATTGCTGGCGAAAAAGAAGTCAGTAAACAAAAAGATGGCTATGCTGGCGATAGAGCTTTCAATTATTGAAATAAACGTATAGAGTGAGTGATCGTTTTATTCAGACTTGTGCAGCGCTGGCTTTGCAGCAAGGAATAAAACGCACCTAATGAATAAAACGCACCTAATGTTATTGGATTTTCAAGGGAAAGAGGGGGCGAAACTCTAGAAAAAAAATTAGAATAGCAATTTTGCGAAAAAAAATCTAATCAGCTTTATCGTCAACTAAATAGAAAATTATATTCCCCCGAAAAACAAAACATACCGGGGAAAAAATATGTCCAATCGCGAATCTAACACGAAAAAAATTTCCCTTACTTGGGCAAATTTTTACATTGGCATAGGGAAAAAGATCCCTGGAAAAATTTTTCACGATAGCTTCTTTGCTGAAAGGAATATTTTCCCCCAGATGATTCGTGATAGAAAATTTCCTAAAATGGGAAAAAGCTCGGGAAATTTCTTTCGCGATAGGGCCTGATATAAAATTTACCTGACATAGTGTGAGTACCTAAATAAGAATTGTTCTTAGGTTTACTACTAAAATAATAACATACATTGCATTCTCGATTATCGCTACTAATTGCAATGACCGAGGTTGTTGCAACAACCGAGTAAATATTTGTTTAGGCTCAATTCGAGATGCAAAGCGAAAATCAGAAAACCAGCACTTATATAATAAATTTAATGCAACAAATTTTTATTCAATAACACATAAATAATAAGAAACAAAACAAAAATAAGATCATTCATTAAGATAAGTACATAAATACATACGTTTAGTTGTCTATATAGCTATAATTATTTTCTTTGGAAAAAATTGGACATTTTTGTTTGGATTTTTTGGATTTTTAGATTTTTTGAAATCGCCATTTCTCGCAGTAAGAGTTGCGATTACTGCGGCAACAATGATATAAATTCAGCTGATCCGAAAATCGAGGAGTTGCATGAATCGAGAGTTGCGTTAATCGAGAACGTACTGTATATGTATACTAAAAAGAAAAAAACTGCATTAATTTTACAAAGCATGAACCAAAATGGAGTACGTTCAGAAAATGAAGTGAACCGAAATGCAATCACTTTCGTTTTCAAAATTCCAATTCAAACGAATGGACACCCACTCACGTTATAATCATGATTCACTCACAATAAGTGGAGTACAGAATTAATTACTAATTAACTTATTTGATTTTTTTTTTAAATAAACAGTGAATTAACAACACACTTTAACTAAATTGGGACGAAATATTTTGTCTCCGAAAAAACTACTTACGTACGGCATCTTAAATTACTTATCTTTCCACTTAAAATTAATTTACAATTTTTCCCATGATTTCTTTAATTTTTTCTTCTTTGGAAAATCATGGTTAGTCGTTCTTGTTAGACTCGTCATAAATTAGTTTGGGATACAAAAATTAACTAGTTGTGTAACATAACCTCAAATAGCAAATTGATCAATTCAGAGATCAAATTTGAATTCAGGAAATCAACACCTTCGAAAAAGAAAATCTTCATGAGGGTGTTAATGTTAAGTTTTTATTGTTTTGTTTAAGTTTTTTCTTAAAATACATTTAATACCCATGATATGTATTAAAATACTTCACATCAAGAGACAAAACTTTAAATGTATAAAATTTATTTGAACTTTATTGCAATCTAACATAAAATAATTACAAAATTTTAACAGAATAATTAATTTAAAATGTTACATACAAGAGAATAATGGTGGGCGGATATTTTTTTGAATATCAAACTGAATGTTTAGTAAATTTTTTTGATTGCCTTGGTCTTCGATAAAAGATCCTAACAAGAAAGATTTTATAAATTAGTAGCATGTAGAAGAAATAAACTATTTTTAAGCAACTGGCTACTATCATTTTTATAATAAATTTAAAAGGGGCCATATATCAGTTTGAACATAAATACATACATACTTAAATAACTAATTTACAAACGAGAGGTCTGAGTTTTCTAAATCTTCATTTACAAAATCTTCTTCAGTCTTAAACAGATGATTAATTTTGCTTGCCATCTTATCCAGAAATAACAAGTCATCTTTACTCTCCTTTCGGTACTCTATTTTTAGTAGTACATCATTTTTTATATCGCCAACTATTTCTTCGAGCTTATTAATCTGTAGAAGAAAACAAAATTTAAACATTTTAATATTGGGGCTAACCAAATAATTACATTTGTATGTTTTGATTGCACATGCACAGGCCCTTCGCTATTTGTGTTCTTTGATTCATTAGGTGCTTTTCGCTCATGAGTCTTGCTATGTCTGCGTAAGTCCCCACCCACACGGAACTTCTTGCCACATGTCGTGCATGTGTATGGTTTCTCACCTTTAAAAGAAATAAAGTAAAGACATTTTTCAATTAATTCTGTCTCAAAATATGTTACCTGTGTGAATCTTGCGATGATTTTGCAAATATGAACTCGCCCGAAACGACTTTGGACAGAACTCGCACTTGTAATTCCGTTCACTTGTATGAATCCGTCGGTGTATGACCAGAGAATATTTTCGAGAAAACGATTTTCCACAGAATTCACATGTGTAATTCTTCACATCCGAATGTATGGAAACGATGTGATATTTCAAATCACTCCATTGCCGGAATTTACGATGACACTCTTCACATTCGTACGGTTTGTCACCAGTGTGCAATCGTATGTGTGATTTTAGGGCACTTTGGGCATAGAATGATTTTCCACACACTTCACATTGATGAGGTCGTTCACCAGTGTGTGACAGATTATGGTACTTTAGCGCATTGCATGAGTTGAATTCTCGATTGCATTTCGTGCATATGTATCGCCGTTTATTGTTTTCTATGAATTCTTGTGAGCTTTCATCGTCATCGTCTGTATGTGGAATTTTTGGAATCTTCTTAGTAGCGGCACTTCTAGGGCGACCTCTGCGCTTCACATTTGAATTCTCCTGAATATTCCTCGAATCATTTAGCTCTGAGCTACCAGCACCATGGGTATTATCATTAAAGTCTTCATTGTTAAATTCACTGGAATTTATTGGCGTCTTACGATCCTCATCTGTTTCATGGGAAGATATTGGCCTCAGTTCAGTACGTCTTTCGAAATCTTCATTGGGGATCATTTCTTCTTTAAAAGTTATACCATTAAATGCATTGTTTGTAAACCACGATTCTTTAGAAATATCCCTGGGATGCATGTCAAGATCATTGGAAGTATCATCAATCGAAACCTTATCCACCACTCCTCGGATGCCCTCCAACATGTCCTCAGTATCGCTGAATTCTACCTCTTCGTTTACGTTACATACAACTTGAGTAGGTTCTTGTGCTTGCACAACATACTCCATACACTCTTGAATGGAATTTGAATCTATAATTTTCATATCAGTTGAATTGGGGACATTTTCATGGTGATGATCATGGTGATGCTCCTGTGCAGTTAGCTCCACTACTTCGTTGAAGTTATCGAAGTTCAATTCAACCTCATTGAAAGCCGGATGATCTTCGACAACAGCAGCCGGAGGTGATTCCTATGAAAAAAACCTAATGTTCTTTAAAAGGACTCAATAAGTAACATTGAGAAAATAACTTACAGATTGTTTCAGTATTGGTTCTTCAACCACAGTAATAATAGAAGTGGCTGGAATTCTCCTAGTTTGAGACTCTGTTTCTTCTACAATACTAGGTTCGTAGTGACGCTTCAGGTGGGAGAAGAATTGTACTTGAGTTTCGGAAATAGACCCACATAATTCACACTCGTAATGTGATCCATTAGATACCTAGAATTTATTTTTTCAAATATATTTCTCAATGAATAATTTTCTTCAGTAGTTTAATGATAATTATCTGTATGTAATGCAATATAGAGGACCTACAAATTTCTGCCGAATCTGAACGGCTAAGATGTGAGGCACTACATAACCAGTACGCTCAGAGTGCGCAATTGGAAATTATGTTCAAAAGTTTTTTTACAACCACAAAACGAGATCTTATCTCGGTAGGATAACGAATAAGATTTTTGTGATCAGAGATGATGTGATAAATTCAAAACCTCCAAATCTCTGTGGGTTTCCAAAACTTCTGAATATTTTAAAATGATTTTTGTTTACTTTAATTTTACTAACTACTAAAAATTCGCTAAGAATTGGTAAGACTAAAGCAGAAAATAATATAAAAACCGTACTATGGGAGTGACGGTTATTATTATTAGCGTATTCGTGACAAAAATAAAATTTCCCTTCCCCCTTTTTTAGAAAAATAACTGCTTTCTTTACAAACAACAAGTTCAAATTATAAATTGTAGGAATGCTAAAAAGAATAAAAGCACTCACCACAAACCGATTTACCCGCGGAGGGCTTTCTGGACTTATGATTTGATCATAATTATTAGAACCCTCATCTTTATCGAGATTTTTCAACTTTTTTGAAATTCGTTTCTTATGTGGAAGAACTTTTTTTGCAGTCGCCCCCAAAGGTTCCAGTAGTTCAGATGTCTCTTCCAGATCTTTTTTCAGCCAAGTAGTTGTTGTTATTGGCAATGCTGATGTTGTTGGCAGACTTTGAAGTGGAGTCACATTCAAGTCGGTACTGAGTCCTTCCTGAATTGGTATGATTTGTTGGCTACAAAATAATTTGAAATTTTGATCGTTCAATAAGTTGCCATGCAATGCCAGAAATTCGGATTCTATTATCTCTTTGTCGCTGTGATGGATGAGATGATCATTTGAGCTCTCCTGAAGTCGTATAAAAATTAAGAGGAAAAATATTCCTTTCGTAAATTTTAAATTGCACTTACAACTATGTTTATGTTCGGTTGATTCCTGATGTGTCCTTGTCTATTGACAAATTGGAGAATTGTATGTAATTGTGCTTCGGAAGGAAACGATTCGTTGGAACCTAATGCAGCTATTGGACAGTCAGCAGATGCCTGGCCAGAAGGATCATGTTGTTCTTCATCCATCAGATCAATCATGAAGCTGTTTGATATGGTATTGCCAATGTATTCCGGTCCAAGAAGAGTCTAATGAACAAACAACAAAAGTAAATTATTTGTTTCTAATGATTCGTAACTTCAATGCGCTAAGTACATGGTCAATGAATTCTTGATCTCTGCTGTGGATGTTCATGAATTGTAGATTCGCACTTTCAACCACACCTCTCAGAACTCCTTGTTGATTTGTTCTTTTGATATCCATCTATAATGATTTTTAATATTAAAATTCCGAACTAGAAAAAATATAAAATGCATACACTTTCGCAATTGTTATCAAAATTGTCAAGAATCGTGGGGTTAATGTGTTCCTCCATATTAATGGACATTCAGTCTGATGTTAAACAAAAGTAGCAGATAATTATTAACATATTTTTGTCTATTTGTATTTGATTTCCTATACCAATTGTAACTTTTGGTATTATTTATTTCTATTTTAAAACAATGCAAAACGCAAAAAATTAAAAAACAATTATGAACAAATTTATTTTGTGATGACAGATAATGGCAGCTGTCAAGTTTTGACATTTGCTCAAAACTGTGGCTGCCAAACTGTTAAAACCGCCTTAGGATATGCACTAAAAATTGGACATATTCGAGGAAAATAGACAATAGTGCTGGATTGAGTTGGGTCGATTTGTACGACATGTAGTCGTCTTTTTGGTAGCAAATTTTTTTTTATTCAAGCCAAGAATACACACGAAAATCATTTCTTTGGCGTTTTATTAAGCGCGTTCACAAAAATAAGATCTCTGAGATTTTTCTCAATCAAAAAGTGAGCAAACGAAACTAAAATTTTTGTTCCTCAAAGTTTTGACAGCAAGAGCGGAGAAATTTTGCTGAAGAATCCTGTTCATGCAACTGAGATTGCTGAGATCACCAAGATCTAATGACGGTGTTCACATTGGACTGAAAAACTGGATTTTTTTTTTACGTTTCAGTATTCACATCTCTCTCCCACTCCTTCATTGAAGTGAGATGTGAATACTGACATGTCAAAAAAAATCCACTTTTTTAGTCCAATGTGAACACCGTCAATGAACGAGCCTATTAAGGTTCCCCCACACCAACGCGAATCTGTCATAATGACATGTTATTATTATTTTCGTCGTTGCCACGAAAGATTCGCGTTGGTGTGAGGGAACCTTTAAGCTAGGACCGCACTCGGAGGAACTGCACTTCAGCCTCGGTTCAACATTTTAACTCACCGATTTCGGCGGATTAACTAAGGTTCAACGCTGGTTCAAGTATGTAATTGGTTATTATCACACACTTGAAGAGTAAAACACTGTTGAAACTCAATTAATCCGGAAGAATCGGTGGATAAAAATTGCTGAACCACGGTTTAATTATTTGTACAACTGGCCCTGTGTCGCGACGTGAAGTTTCGTTCAGTTTCGTGCGAAAGTGCGTACGGTGTCGCTGAAGTGCAGTTCCGCCTAGTGCGGTTCTACCTTTATCCACTCAGATCCATATGGATCATGAATGAAAGAATACAAGATTACGCCATTTCATTTTGTGACGTCAATTGGGCTTTTCCCAATCTCTTTCTAATTTGACAGTTCTATTTGGGGGAAAACAATACAATAGCTGCGTTTTATTTTCCCCCAGATCCAATCCAGATCAGATCATGAAAATAAAACAACCCAGGATCTCAGTGACAACTTGTTATATACCCAACTCTTTTTTCCTTTTGTTTTTTTTATTTGTATACACTCGTTGTCTTTTTTCTTTACACTACTGACGACATTTACAAATTAAGGGGATTTCCAAATCCATTTTGAACACACACCCTTAATTTGTAAATGTCGTCAGTAGTGTAAAGAAAAAAGGCAAACGGTGTATACGAATAAAAAAAACAAAGGAAAAAAAGAGTTGGGTATATAACGTATGTCACGGAGATCCTGGGTTGTTTTATTTTCCTGATCTGATCTGGATTGGATCTGGGGGAAAATAAAACGCAGCTAATACAAACAAATAAACTTACATATACAATAGGGGTATTCCCGATCCGATGCAACTGGTCTTGTATCATTGCAAAAATGCGAAAGTGTAAAATTGCTATACCCTAACCCCATTGTAAAAAAAAAACTTTGCACTTTTGCAATGATGCAAGACCAGTTTGCATCGGATCGGAAATACCCCTAATGACAAATCACAAATGTTCACACTATAGTCGACTCTATGAAAAAGTGTTTGTTTACCCCCAATAGGAATTTTTGTTGCTTGTGTCACATTGACGTATGGGAGAACTTCCGAATTGAGAAGAATAAAGGTTCCCCCACACCAACGCGAATTTTCGTTGGCGACGACGAAAACAACTATTGGCGTTTTTCTTTTTTACCTCAGAGCAGATCACCGAGCTGTCAAAAATAAATTCTATGTTTCTTTTTTACCTCAGACAAATCAGAGCACATAAGTCGTGTTTCTTTTTTCCATCTGAGCTAGCTCGGAGCATGATCTGTATGCTCAGAATAAGGGCCAGTTTCACAGTAAAGAAAGTGTCACTTAAGTGCCAGATAGAGAAAACTATTGCCCAATTTCACAGTGTAAACTTATCGGAATAAGTGACACTTAAGTCTCCCATATTGGCCACTTAAGTTCTACTTACTCAGACAGTAAAACTACATCCAAAGTGCATAAATGGGAAAATTAAGTGCCACTTATTTTGTTAAGTGTGCACTGTGAAACTGGCCCTAAAATGACCGAGCAAATCGAGCAAAACGCTGAGCGAAGCCAACTTCATACAATTTTTATGTAATTTGACAGATTACTAGGCATATGACATATTCAGTGCTCAAGACCCTGTTTAGATTGTGACTGCCCACTACGTAGTGACGGCAGTTTGTCGGTGATATCGGTGAGGTGGAAAGGGAGACGACAGTCAGGAAGAAAACATAAAGGTTGTAGTGAGCAGTCATGTTTCATATCCGACATGTTCCATTTAATGCCATTTTTTCATTTTTGGTATGTTCGTTGAAGGGTAAGGTAGATGTGAATAAAAATTAAAAATGTGTAATTGGTCAAGCTTAGACGCAAAAAATGCTTATTGAATTGATGGATTGATAACAGCAAAGATGCTGAAGCAGATGTAATTACTAAAATTGCAATTTCTTCTATATTTTGCGACTACTTATTTATTTAATATTAAACTCAGGTTTCATGGTGCTCAGAATCAAATGTTTCAATTCAGAGATATTCCATCAGAGTTCGGCGATACTCATGACTGAGAAATTTTGAGTGTAGACACGACATGACTATTCACTACGTAGTGAGCATGTCACAATCTAAACAGGGTCCAAGTGTGTTTCATAATTAAATCTGAGGGCTCTGATCATAATCTGCTCAGAGCTTTGCTCTGATCGGTCTACCTCTGCTCAGAGCATTGCTCAGAGCCAAAAAGAAAAACGCCAAATATCAACACGTGGTTGTCAATGAAAACAACACGTTGTAATTATTGTTTTCGTCGTCGCCACCGAAAATTCGCGTTGGTGTGGATGAACCTTTAAATTTTACAACCGAGGATCTTTCGTGAGCGAATAATTAATAATTTGTTAAGGTTCCCCCACACCATCGCGAATCTGTCATAACGACATGTTATTATTAGCTATGTTTTATTTGCCCCCAGATCCAATCGAGATCAGATCATGAAAATAAAACAACCCAGGATATCAGTGACAACTTGTTATATACCCAACTGTTTTTTCCTTTTGTTTTTTTGATTTGTATACACCCATTGTCTTTTTTCTTTACACTACTGACGACATTTACAAATTAAGGGTGTGTGTTCAAAACGGATTTGGAAATCCAAATCCAAAAAAAAGTTGGATTTTGTGTTGTTTTACATGTATTTTCATAGCAAATCCAATCTGGTTCGGATCTCGGGGAAAATAAAATGCAGGTACTGTTTTCGTCGCCGCCACGACAGACTGGCGTTGGTGTCGGGGAACCTTAAACAAATTCTCGTTTTATTTTAAAATAACGTAAAATGTAATTTTTTTACCAAATTAATTATTCGCGCACGAAAGATCCTCGGCTGTAAAATGTATTCTTCTCTATAATGACGTCAGAAAAAGAAGACAAAAAATGAATTGGCATAATTTTGTATCCTTTCATTCATGCATGCCCTCGAAAATAAAACGATACGGATCCTAAACACAGTGGTGTATGCTCATCTCTTTTTTCCTTGTTTGTTTATTTTACATGTACCTATGCTCATCTCTTTTTTCCTTGTTTGTTTTCATGTAGACACTGTCCTTTTCTTTACACTACTGTTTGGAGTATCTTCTATTTGCAAAACTGAAAAGCAAGCTATCACCAGTGAGAATTTAATTTTGGATCTAGAAAATAGATTCAGATAGAGGGCAGGATCCCAAGTTGTTGTTTTATTACGTGTTAAAAATTGATCCGGATCCGTAGATAATAAAACGCGGCTAATGTACGGTTTCGGAACACCTCCTTTAAGACTGAAACACACTAGGCAACTCAGTTGCTTACATCCCGGAGCATCTTGCTTGCCCTCGTACACTATGCAACTTCCGAGCATCTTTTGGGAATTCGACGTTCGTATCTCGATAAGGTAGGGTAAAGGCACTAGTATCCGGACACTTAACACATTTCTTCACTTTGGTCTCAATTTATATTCATAATATGAAGATTTAAGAAACAAATTATGGTTTTTCTAAAAGTTTGGATGTTTGTTGATAATGTTACATTTAAATAACTTACTAATTTTATAATTGAATAATTTATACAATTTTTTTAAAAAAAAGTTCGATTTGCGCTAGTTTCCGGACAACAAAATTTAGTGCCCGGACACATTTATTTTAGTATCCGGACGCACTAGTTTTGTATGAAGTTTAAGTAAAATATAAAATGTAAAAATTGAAAAAATATCCTTTTTGTTAACTTAACATTATGTACTTACTATGTAAATACAGTGTATTTAGATGATTTCTGAACCCCAAACCGGCTCAGGGTAGTCAAATACCTACCAAGTATAGGTATACCAATTGATAAACTATGAAACTTATCAATTGATAGAAATATAGAACTGATAAATGTAATTTTTATTCTGAATATTAAACAATCCTTACGATTGTGAGTAAATGCTTATTTGATTTAAAATTTCTTATATTTCAGTTGAGTCTCTATAAAGTTTTTCGAGTTTTTTTGATAATGATTACTTCTATCTTCATAGAATCACAGAAGGTCTCCAGAATTGTTTTATAGAATTCCCCCATTTTTCATAAAAAAAACCTTCAAAGTAAGCGTATTTAAGGAAAAACATTTTTAGAATTTAAATCCCAATTTTTTGGCTTTTGTATAATTAATATTTTCTCAAGGACTTAAATTACGCAAGCCTCTTATCCTTAAATTATTTAAAGATTAAAGACACAAAAAC
The DNA here is from genome assembly GCA_929447395.1 of Epistrophe grossulariae. Lineage (NCBI taxonomy): Eukaryota > Metazoa > Arthropoda > Insecta > Diptera > Syrphidae > Epistrophe > Epistrophe grossulariae. Next base: position 3,288,812 of record OV839566.1, read on the forward strand.
CACAAATTGTATAAAAAATAGACTTGTCCGGATACTGAACTTCATGGATTTTTAGTATCCGGACAGAGTTTTCTGAGTGATAAAACCCTTGTTCTCACTGATAAAACCCTGTCCGAATACTGAAACTATATGAGAAAAATATATTTCTCTTCTTAATCATGTAGAATATGCGTAACTATCATTTAAGGGCATTAAAATAAGAATTTAAGATTTTTCTCTTATTTTCAGTATCCGGACGCTATGTCCGGAAACTGAAAATGATATAAATTTTAGTATTCAGTATCCGGACACCAAATAATTTAGGTCAAAAACTAAGTTTACTTAACTTTTATGGTTTAATTATTAAAATTTATAATATTTTATAGAATGAAAGTCACTTTCTTTACCAATAAACTAATAAATACTCGGTAAAATAATTCAATCTTCAAAATGTTCACACTAATTTTTTTTTACTCAAATCGTCATTTTAATCGTTCTCTTAGATCTGAGAAACTGAAAGGTCGCATAACTTTTATATTATATCCTTAATTTACTTGAAACTTTGCATATATGTTTGTGATACATAAAGGATTGTATTTTGATTGTTTTTTGAGACTATTTATGAATGATATGCTTATTTTTTCCAAATAAACGACGAAGTGTCCGGAGACTAGCACTGTCCGGATACTAGTGCCTTTACCCTAGTCAAAATTCAGATTTTCATAGCCATTTATTAAATTTTAAATATTTTATATTTGTATTTATATTAAACGCAATGCATTACTTTTGTATTTATTTTAATGTAAAGGAGAGTAGATAGTAGGTATCTGATATAATTTCTTTGGTAACTGTTTGTGATAGAATTTACTATTGGTAGGTAACACGACCATAAGCAGAATCATGGAAGAGAGGTCAAGTGTGTCACTATTTTAGTTTGTATACTTCTCTTTCGTGTTTTCAACTTTTCAAGTCATTTAAATGATGAAAGCTTCATTTTACATTAAAGAAAAATTAATTTCCATTTTCCAGTCGGTTTTTTACATAGATTTCTTTCTTTAAAAATAAACTCGAATAAAATTATTTTGGTGGTTTTGTTTTTCTTTTATTAACTTTTGTAGCATTCTATGAAAAAAACACTTCAAAGTTCAAACTAACACTAAATTGCTGCATTTAAATGAAATTAAATTATAAAATCAATACATTCTTATAAAGTTGTCTATAGTATAGTAAATACTAAGTGGAGACCCGTTGTCGTAATTTAGTATAAAACATAGTTTGACCTTTATGCTCGCTAACCCACATAAACACAATGTATCAATTTTTTCAATATAAATATCTATCAATAGTTTGTTTTTTTTTTGAAATTCATATTTTTTAAATAGAGCCTTATTTCGAAAAAAAACAAAATGGAAATTAAGTTTGCTAATCTTTGCGTGGTCTACGCTTTCGAGTACCTTCAGCGGCTGGTGGCGTTGTTCGTTCCTGTAATAAAGTTGATATTTTTTTGTGAGTACAATTTGATTTGTAAAAAAAAAAAATTTTTTACTTCAGTCTCTTCGGGAGCTCCCTCTTCTCTCTCCACAACGAGCTCCTCTTGTTCTTCTTCACTACTAACCGCACTATTAGGCGGTGTTGGTTCTGGTGTGTTCTTAACTTCTAAATCAGCCTTCTTCACTTTGGGACTAGATGGTTTTTTGCTTTCTTCAGCATGGGTTTGGTTATCTTTAATTTCCTCATCATCGTCTGGAGTCGCTTCATCGGTTTTTTTCTTATCTCCAGACTCCTTTATGTACGCAAAATTATTTAAATTACAAATAAATTTAAACTAACCAAATCCATGAGCAATCACAGAAGCAAATTTAATTACCTTCTTCGAGCCACTAATGAGTCGATACAAGGAAAATACTAGCGGTGTTCCTAGCAGAACAATACTTATTTGCCAAAGCCAAGGATTATCATACAAATACTGCATCATTTTGTTCAAAAATGTCTCCTAGAAAATGTGCGCGGAAAGGAAATACAAGTTCATACAAAAAATTAGGGTTTCTACACATACAAAATAAATAAAAATAAAAAGAAATACAAATTTTAAGCACGTGAAAAGCTCAACTGTAGGTGGCATGAATACTTTTGTCTGTAGATTTATATACCTCTTCTTTTACTCGCTTTGAAAGATAGTAAAAATAGCAAACGAATGGTATTGCTAGATAACAGAAATACAAAGCCCACCATCCGGGTTTGTAATTTATTCTTCGCATAATTCGGTGAAGTAAAGTTTTCTTGGCGCAAAAAATGTTTTTCATTCTTTTTTTTTTCTCTTTGAATAATATGTACTTTGGCAGTTTACTTACCGATTCTTTATCAATGTACTTTCGTTTAATGTCGAAGGTTTTAAATGCAAAATCTTTTGCCACTTCAATATCATCTGTTATGATCAAGTTGTCAAACAAAATATCGCTTGACATTGACCAGAGTTCAATTCCTACCGCTGACTGTAGTAAAGAATTAACATTAGTGATTTAGAGTATAAAAATAAAATTACTTACGATTGCAGTCATTGCAAAGGGATTGAGATCTTCGAAGAAATCGGGGTTAGGAATCCGACGTGGACTCCATTTGCCTTGGTAATTTGGATTGTCTATCAAAGGTGCACGCCATTTACCTTTGAATTCTTTGTTTTGAACAAGAGGTGCTTTCCATGGCCCACAACCGACGGCTTTCTCACACACAGGATTATCCACTAGCGGCGCCTCCCAATCACCATCAATTTCTGTATCCCAGTCCTCAGGCTTGAGGGCATTAGCGTCGGGAATCATTTCTGGCTCGTCGTCCAACCAACCATCGGGTTTAGCTGCTGATGGATCGGGTATTTGTGGTGGTGCATCTTCATCCCAATCAATTGGCTTTTCTGCATCTGGATCAGGGATCTTTGAACAAAAAAAAAACATACTATTAAGATTAAACAGATTTAACCATGATTTTTTTGATCTAACCTTTTCACGTTCATCCCATCCCTCTGGTTTTTGGTCAGCTGGATCATCGATTTCTCTGGGCGGATTAACAGCTGGATTGAAATCATTAAGAAGTGAGCCTTCGTTAATTACTTTGTGGTCAACGCTTATTTGGAATGTATTGTCTGGCTTCACGATTAATTGGTACAAATGTGGTAGTTTATCTTTGAAAGGCTCTTCTAAGCGTTCTCTGTAAGTGAAACAGTATTTAAAAAAAATTCAATTAAGTATGTACAATTCAACAAAACACATCTAAAACAACTATGCCATCGATAAGAATATAGAAATCAATAATATTTTTTTTTATTACTTGGGTTTGCGGCAGTGTTTCTCTTCTATTGAACCATTAATTGGATTAACGTGACGGAAAATGAAATGCAATTTGATGTCATTTCCACACTTGTCTGGGCCGAACATGATAGTGTATGGGGTCTTGTCATTGAACTGTATAATGATTAGGAAATGAAATTTTGTAGCAATAGGTAGTTATGTATGTTGCAGATGCATACATGGATTTATTTCTTTACCTTTTTAAGATCTTCGGAATTCTTTCCTGAAGATAATAGCTTTATGTATGAGCCACCGCATTCTTGACCCTCCTGTTAATGTTTTAAAATAAAACTTGTTAGTTTTCGAGTTTATTAAAAAAATATGAAAAGATTATCATACCTGCATTGTGACTTCATATTGAACCACTAGTGGTTTTTCTTCAAACTTGAAGGGTTTATTTAAAGGTGATGAGATTGCAGCATGCTTGGCTTTTGATTTTAGAACAAGGCCAATATCGTTTTTCCAAACAATCCTTTGGGGTGATTCGAACTTCCATATACCATCGTATTTTGCTATTTCTTCAGCAATATCATCTTTCTTCGCTTGAGAACGTGTCCATGATTTTTCTGAATTCTGGATATCATCAAAATGATCAACGAAATAGAATTTACTCGCATCATATTTTGGACTTTCATAAACGATTTCCTCATCTACGGTCTCGACTGTGGCGATATCGTCATCCTAAAAGAAACATAATCATATATTTCATACAATTCTAATTTAATAGATTTAAAAGAAGAAGGACGAATTTCTTTATATTTTAACAAATTTTTATTAGAAACTACAGTACCCCATAATCCAAAGTTGTTGCAGTTTTATATTCTATCGAGAGGACTATAAGTTTTTAGCAACTCGAGTTTATTTTTTTAACTCAGCTAAGTACTAGCTTTACAAAACGTTATGTACAGATTATGTATAATTGGCAAAAAAGTTGACTTAAATTTACTTAATAAATTTATTCTATGCTCAAACAAATTGATATATTTACCATTGAACTAATTAAAAAATTTAAACATTCTATTTAAAGGAGAAAATTGTTCATAATTGGTCCAATAGTTTAAGGTATGCTTTCAGTCAAATTCCTCAGGTTTCTTTGGTCAACATCAAAGTTTATACGAGACTGAAGGTGCAAAGAGTCTATATTTCCATTTATTAATTTAAAAATGAAGACAAAACATAATTAAAAACGTCTGCTCTCAAGACTCGGCATATAGATAAGCTTAAGTCTCTGGTGGTAAGGAGGAAGATTAAGATCGTAGGGATTATCACATCCTAACACCCTAAGCGCAAATCTCAGGAACTTTTAAAATTCATTACTAAAATTTCTCAATTTTGCTATCGAATGCTTAAAAAGAAAAATTTTTCTTCGGTTGTTCACGTACATAAACGTGTACTATCCATGAACTTCATCCATTGTTATTTTGTTTTGGTCTATTATGTTTCACAGGGTCACTTTACCTACATTTTAAAAATCATTATACATGATATGTATAGGTATATGTATTTGATAAATTAAGTCAAATATTTTGAGTTTGATATACTTACTGTACATAAATATAAGCTTATGGATATGATATGATTTTCCAGCCTACGGCAAAATGGTAAGGTAATTGAAATGTAAAAAACAAAAAAAGTGCGATTAAAAATGTATTTAGATTTCATAACGTTTCATTCCCTTCACGTGTTTTTCTTTATTGCACCATTAAACTATTTGATAACTGATATTTTAAGCTCAATTCCCTTTCCTAATAAATGTGTGTAAGAGTAGACGGAAGTGTAGTCTAGTTCCCCATGATCTCTGGCGAATTTAATTCACAGTTCCTTATATACTTGGCTTAGAACTGGTTTGTTTTTCTATGCTGGATATATATAATAACTGTTTTTATTACTTATTATAATCTTAAAACTTGTTAGAACCCCACTTTTCGACGTAATTTAAAAAGCTGCAAAAGTGGAGCTTGAGGAAAAGTCCAATTTCAAGCGGTAACTTGTTCGGTCAGTTGTGCTTATTTTTCATTTTTTTCCATAGATATTCGTAAGATATTTACTTACAACTGAGTAACTTCTTTACAGTTTGCTTGATAATTCTCCGCCTAAGCCAAAATTTCCGGGAAATTATACCCACTTTTGTAGTTCCCAAATTCGGGAAATTTTTATGGATTTTTCTAGTTACTCAATTTTATGTCTTTTTGTTTTAAGAATAATGTAATTACTCACAAGTAGTAAGCTATTTCAGAAAAATAAATCCAACATAAATAAATCCCGAAAAAAAGGTTGGGAAAAAATTGTGGCTTCAAACAAGTTGCGCGAAGTGTAAGAACTTTACGAAAAAAATCGTAGTGCTAATAACTTATTTATTTATTCAATACGCTAAATATTAACGCTACATAATTATTATGTTTATAATAGTTTAATTTATATTTAATATAAATACTAAATAAATAAATACAATACAACACAATACATTACAATACAATACAATACAATCTTAAATTTATTACAAGTCTATGAGTGTAAGTTGACAAAACAAACCTATCGGACCAGGGAAGAAAACCGTAAACAAAATCTCATAAATCTTCTTTGAACACACTCAATTCTGTTGATATGAACCGCGTAGTTCTGGAGCCCATACAAAGCTTTCGTATTCTAGAATTGATCTTACAAATGAGACATAAATTATTTTAAGGACAAAAGGATAACGAAAATCACGAGCAAACCTTTTAATGAAACCAAGCGTCTTATTAGCTTTGTTTTTAATATAATTGTAGTGGCCAGTGAATGAAAGTTTTGAATCCAATACTACTCCGAGGTCAGGAAAACTTGACAGACTACACAAATGTGACGTATTCAACAAATAATTATATGTAAGCACGTTGTGTTTGCGTGTAAAGGTTCCCCCACACCAACGCGAATTTTCGATAGCGACGACGAAAACAACAATAACAACACGTTGTTATTATTTTTTTCGTCGTCGCTATCGAAAATTCGCGTTGGTGTGGGGGAACCTTGTAACGCATGGTTTTACACTTGTCAATATTAAAAGACAGACACCATTCCCAAAATGTATGTAGATATTTTTGTAAAAGTACACAATCAACTATTGAGTCAATTTTTCCAAATATTTTCACATCGTCGGCAAAAATTAAAGATAGAATTATTTAAAACAGAAGGAAGATCATTAATAAATGAGACAAACAATAAAGGACCAAGATGACTTCTTGCGGTACACCTGAATTAACATTACACCATTTAGAACCATTTTTAAAAACAACACTACAGAATCTATCTTTGAGATACGTAGAAATCCATAAAATAAAGCGATCGTTTAGTCCAATAGTGCTTAATTTGTTAAGTAATATTTCATGATTCAATTTGTCAAAACATATTTCTTTGGTTTAGTTGTTCTGTTCATGCCTTTGGACTTTGCACACAATTTAGAACGCAAAATACAAATTCGATTTTAAATTGCTTTAATAACACAAATTCTACTCATGTCAAAATAATTTTAACATGGCCCTAAATAATCTTTAAACACGATGGCGTTTAAGTTAACCCTTTAATGACACCCATCTTCAAAATAAGGTATAAATCACACGGCTTCAATATTCTAGAAATAAAAAAAGTGTGAGTGCCGGGACTCACGGTTAAGATGTGTAAACATACGTAACGTGACGTAAATCACAATCACAGTATCACAAGATACGTTACGTTTTTTTCACCCTACCGCCAGTATATATGTTTACACATCAAAAATAGGTTTTGTTTCTAATGCCTGCTTTTGGCTTTTCACGAGTCGATTTGTAAAATCGACAGGTCGCAGCTTCCCATAATGGCATATTCAGACATTATCATTATCATTTATCATTTTTTCCTAATATAATAATCTTTTTTGCCACGCTACAATAATTTGTATACACAAATGCAGCATTCTGAGAGCGTTACAGGATCTGTTGGCCATCCCATTTACGTGAGGGACAAAATTATCCAATTGTGAATTCCGTAGTGTTTGTCATTCCTTAGAATCAATATTTTCTTCTTCCAAAATGAAATTTTGAGATATCGCCGCTATCCACCCTTGAAGTATGGAATTTTCGAATTTTCACAATTATGCTGTCTAATTTCATAGATATTGGCTTTCGAGTGAAACGAGTTCAAATACATTAAATCTTTTTGATGTAATAATTGATCAACGGAAAAACCCAAACGAAATGTAAAACAATTACATAATTTCTTTGGAAATTCGGAATAATACGAACACATTTCGTGAAGGATTATGCTTAAAATAATGTTCAAAGATAATTGTTATGGCAATTATTTTTCTCACTTGAGTTGAAAAATCAATATTACATGCAAATAGAAAAAAATATTTTTCATTTCGGGTGTAACAATGCATCATTTAATTTTAAAAACTTTCAAATTTCTTTTGGAACTTAAACTCACAAACCAAACGATAAAGAAAAATATAAATACAAAATAATATTACGATTTTGAGTTAATTATAAAATCTTTTAACAAAAATTGACAAGAACAAGAAGGTATGCTTTAGCTACTGCATACATTAATCCACATAAATTGAACTATATTGTGATTATTTTTGATTATCTTTTTAATTTATTGGTCTCTGTAAATAATTCTATTTGTTTATAAATTTATTGTTTCTGTGTTAATCTATTAAATAGTACCAGTTTTTTCTCTTTTTCAAGAATTAAGACATCATTTAAAATATAAAAGTAATGTTAACTCAGCAAAATTTAAGAAGTTTTTGATTAAACAATTTAAATTACAATATGTAAGTAAATTGTATTTTTTTTCGTGAAATTTTAAAGATCTTATACCCCTAAAGAAGTCGTCGATAATAAGATTATTATAATATAATAATCGTTGTTAATAAGATGTAATAGTTTTTTATTTGGATTTAAAATAAAATCGAAATGTTTTCTTCTCAATTTCTTTAAAAATTGGACAAAAAAGGTTTCAGTGTTTTTTTTAAGGATTACTTTATTCCTAAACAAATTACTTTAAAAACGGCTATCTACAGAAAAAAATATTGTTTTAATCTACAACAATTCATCGTTCCGTCCACACTAGCGGCAACGGACCTGCACTGCACCTGACGCGATCAAGTTGGTCAGAGTAGCATCTTTGCCGCTTAGTGTCGCGTCGTGAAGTTCCGTTGCAGTGTAGTTCTGATGAAATGCATTTAGGTTAGGTTAGGAGGAGCGTGCCAGGCTCTGAGGCTGTTGCCTATTGGTCCATTCTGATCACCTATAACAGAGATAACACCTAAACTAGTGATTGACATGGACTGGTTCATTTACGAACCAGCCCGTGCTTTCTATATATCTCCTCATGTTTGCCATTGTAACCTGAGCTAGATCTTCCAGTTCTCCAACAAACCTGTTTCCAAAGTAAACGAAGCGATTTGTTTGGAGGTTTCGGCAGTCGCAGAGCAAATACTTAATGGTTTCTTTTTCCTCACCATCCTGACAGCTTCTACAGAAATCGGGTGCATATACACAATCTAGTGGCAATTACGCCAATAGCACAATATCCCGTTTGTGAACCTATCAGGGTTCTAATATTCTTTTTACTCAGCGATAAAATATACTAAGTTTCTTTTTCATTAATTCTAGGCCATAAACTTCTAAAGATTACGCAATCGTTCCTGGATATCCATGAGTTGTTGATTTGCTCTTTCGTTGAGTTAGGTCGAGTGTTTAAACTTCGAGTGTTCTTAAACTTACGGAATAAGAACATAATTTTTTGAATCGACCCCGAGGGGATCCCCTTATTTCAAAAAAACTACACGTCATATTTCTATCTGTTCAAAGTTCTTGTAACTGAAAATGACAACGCAATTACCACCTACCCTTATTTCCTGCCATTAATACGCTGATGCAATTTTAATGTAATTAACGAATAGAACTTTTCTTCACACCAACATTATCTACATTTCTTTAATGCGGGTGGGTTCAGTTTGCTTATCATAAAAAATGACTTCATCCATAAAACTTAAAAAACCAAGTAGTCCCAAATTTTGATTTAATTACTCATACATTCTAGATGCATACAAATAACCACGTTTTTTTTAAATAAGGTTATTATAATACCTATATAAAAAAGCAACACTCTAGGTATCTCTGCAAAGACCAATCAGGGTTGTGCCGAAATGTTTAGTATCTCGAGTTGAGTATGTTTTATCACTCACAAACTTATCTTTGAAAGATTACCATATATGTAATTGAATAAACTGGATAAAATTACCTTTAAACAAACAACAAAAATAAAACTCGCTTCTTCTTAAAACTTACTTGATTTTCCTCCGAATCAACTGAGACTCCATCGTCAAACTCTTGTTCTGTGCAAATAGCAAAATTTAATAGTAATAGAATAGAAATTAAACCCAAATATTTCCGTCTCATCGTGTAGCTGCACACAATCTGCAAATTTAAATATAAATAATTAATTATTATAAAAAAATAATAAAACTAAAACTAATAATGAATAGCTGGACAACAAAATCTATTGGAAAAAAACACGTACCCCCCCTGCGTTCTTGTGATTAGTTTATTAATTATATTAGGGTCGATCACACGGTCTTTCTCCCAATTGATGAAAAAATTCTCGTCGTCCGACTCCCTGGAAGAAGTTCAGTTAAATAATGAACAAAATCTAGTTTCATATAACTTGAATATAGTAAGTATATTTTATAAATGTTTTATTTAGTACTTATAAGGTTTTAAAAAGTGTAAAATTTACTTTGAACAATTTCTTTAATTTAATTTGCGAGGCACACACGACACGAATCAGAAAATTCAGAATACTTCAGAGTCAGTCAATTATCATAATTTGCCGATTAAACGTGTTTAAAATGTTGGCCAAACTGATTTCGAGACTCTATGGTTTGTTTGATTAGTGTTCCACAACGTTATAGCTGTTTATAGGTTTGTTCAGTGAGGAAAAAGTTAGAACAGGACAAAACAGAACAGTACAGATTCGTGAAAAACGTCAGAACAAGTTAGAACAGAAAATCAAAAAAAGGCACTAAAGGCTTAACTACATAAGCCAAAAAGTACTGAAGTACAAAAGTAAAAATATTTTTTTTACCGCTAGCGCCGTTGTTTTGTGAAAAAGAATACACAAATTTGTTTTTAAACCAAAATTTAAGCTTTCTGCATCATTTTTATAAGTTTTCTAGTCAGAAAAACTATCACAAAATCAATTTAAAAATTTTCACTTTTGCCCTTTTTCACTTTTTTGGCTTATGTAGTTGAGGCTTAAAAAAGCAAAAAAAAATTTTCGGAGCATATATGCTTGTCACAAATTCACAAATATACGTCTTAAAACTAAAATTACTTCATGAAAATAGAATCAAGCCTCAACTACATAAGCCAAAAAAGTGAAAAAGTGCAAAAGTGAAAATTTTTAAATTGATTTTGTGATAGTTTTTCTGACTAGAAAACTTATAAAAATGATGCAGAAAGCTTAAATTTTGGTTTAAAAACAAATTTGTGTATTCTTTTTCACAAAACAACGGCGCTAGCGGTAAAAAAAATATTTTTACTTTTGTACTTCAGTACTTTTTGGCTTATGTAGTTAAGCCTTCAGAATTGATTAAAATACACTTTTGAAAGAGTTAAGGCTTAACTACATAAGCCAAAAAGTACTGAAGTACAAAAGTAAAAATATTTTTTTTACCGCTAGCGCCGTTGTTTTGTGAAAAAGAATACACAAATTTGTTTTTAAACCAAAATTTAAGCTTTCTGCATCATTTTTATAAGTTTTCCAGTCAGAAAAACTATCACAAAATCAATTTAAAAATTTTCACTTTTGCACTTTTTCACTTTTTTGGCTCATGTAGTTGAGGCTTTAAGGGCCCTACACACCGTCAATGTTACTCGTCAGGTAATATTGACGTTTTTTCCGTCAGGTAAAATTGATGACAAAAAAGCCTCCACATGATCAATGAACATTGACAATTTTTTTAGGAAATTTGTTAGTGTAGTTCAATAAATCAAACATTTTGTCAATGAGCATTGAAGAAAATCAAAATAAGGGGTATTCCCGATCCGATGCAAACTGGTCGTGCATCATTGCAAAAGTGCAAAGTTTTTTTTTTACAATGGGATTAGGGTATAGCAATTTTACACTTTTGCACTTTTGCAATGATACAAGACCAGTTGCATCGGATCGGGAATACCCCTATAATTTTGTGTTTCATCAATGTATCAATTTTACTTGTGAAGCCTCAACTACATAAGCCAAAAAAGTGAAAAAGTGCAAAAGTGAAAATTTTTAAATTGATTTTGTGATAGTTTTTCAGTACTTTTTGGCTTATGTAGTTAAGCCTTGACGCACATTGAAGTGCCTACTAACGATCAATTTTACCTGAATCGAGACTCGTTCAAGTAATATTGTCAGGAAACATTGATCGTGTGTAGGGCCCTTTAAGCAGAGATTCAAATAAAATCTATCAAAAAAACGAACTACATACTTTCATTAAAAAAATCACAACATCTGATTTTGACAATTTTCACAAATCTGTTCTAACTTGTTCTACCCCAAAAACAAATGCAGAAAATCCTGTTCTAAAGTGTTCCAAACTGACTCATTGAACAGCAATCCAGAACAGTTTAGAACAGAAAATTTCTCATTGAACAGCAAAATCTTGTACTTTTCTGTTCTAAAGTGTTCTAAACTGTTCCGAACAGCCTCATTGAACACACCTTATACTTATTTTCCATTAGGTGTGTTCCATTGGGCCTTGCAAAGTACTTTTTAGTACATCCCAGTAGAAGATGAATGGAATACTACGTTTTCATTGGAGTTGAATTGAGGTTATTTCGTAAATTACAGAAAAAGTGTTTTCATTGCAAATTGAATTGAATTTTATTGAGACTTTAAATTCGGTTACAGTGTGTCTTAAGTTAAGACCGAACTAGTTGGAACGACACCGCACGCACTTTCGCAAACTGAACGAATTTCAACCAAATTTGCTCGAAATTTGGTTGGTTTTACTATATCGGGGTGAACCATATGGGTTATTGGTGATAATAAAACGCGGCTAATATCTTTAGTTGATCTTAAAACTTATTATTTATGCGTGTTGGTGTTTTAGTCCCCTTTCACACGAGGGACAGTCGTATTTATTGGATTTTTGTGTACTTAGACACTGTTTAACTATTTTCAAATTGGTGAAAATATGCTTTATTAAATAAAAATAAATATCACATTATTCACGGTTAAAACAATCTACTCTTGTGTCTAAGGGCCAGTTGTACAATAGTGGTTCAGCCTCGGTTCAAGATTTTAACTCACCGATTTCGGCGGATTAACTAAGGTTCAACGCTGGTTTAAGTATGTTATTGGTTATTATTACACACTTGAACAGTAAACCATTGTTGAAACTCAATTAATCCGCCGGAATCTGTGGATACAAATTGCTGAACCACGGTTTAAATATTTGTACAACTGGCCCTAAGTTAGGCAGCTATAAGACAACAATAAACAAGGTTTTTGAACACATTTTCCAAAGTTGGACAGTTGTCAAAGTTAGACAAAGTTTATAAATAAGATCAGAGTTTTCAGCAACTTTCAGTTTATAGGTGAGAAGGGCAAGAAGTAAGAGGGGAAAATGAAATTTCCCCGGTCAACGATTTGAGGAGATTTTTTTTACATTCCTCTTCACATACACATTAGTGTGTGTTCAAACAAGCTACTTTAAAAAGAAACAACCGAAAATTTCCACGATTTTGTTTTTTCGTGTGAAAGGTACAACAGATTTTTAAGGAAATTAAAAGAAAACGTCAAAAAAATCTCCGGCAACTTTCAGTTTTTGGGTGAGAAGGGCACCAAGTAAGAGGATTGAACGGTCTACGATTGGTGGGAATTGAAAATTAAAAGAAAATGTAAAAAAATCTCCAGCAACTTGTTTCCTCGTGTGAAAGGGGACTTACTTTTGTGCAAAAGTAACCGCCATATTATTCACTCGCCACATCCACATAAAAACTTAAATCCAGATTTGAATCATACAAATTCAATGTAAATACATCCAGATTTAAATTTTAATCTGGGGTGGAATCGGCTAAGGTGATAAATGACTGTCACATCAACCATAGTCATATGTGATTGTCATTTAGTTTTCCGTCTGGGTAAGGTGATTCAACTCAATTCAGTTCAATTGAATACTTTCCAATGTAATTTTTCAAAAACATGGTCTCATAGTGAATATTTCAAATGTTTGTAATGAGCAATCAAGTATGTTTATTTATGTTTGTATGAATGGGAAAAAAAGGAACTCTGAAAAAGTTTTTCAATTTTTGTAGGCTGGTGGTAACTCTAGTTACCACGTACGTTACGGCGGCAGATACGTAAAATTTGTTGGAAGATGACAATCACATTTGTGATGTGATAGCTCTTTAAGCCTAGTACGCAGATCGAGACAAATTAAATTTTATCTCTACATTCTTTTTCTCAAGACACATTTTGAAGGTGTAGAGATAAAAATAAAATTCAAATGAGGACAGTAACGTAGGTAAAAATATTTGTTTGTATTTTGTAATCTACCCTGCAAAATTAATATAACAAAAAAATCAGTACAAAAAAGGGTTTGCAGCCTTTACAGCGAGTTTATGTTGTCATTCAACTCAGTTCTATGGAAATTTAGTATATTTTCTTGGATTAAAAAAGTTGCCGCACTAGTAATTTGGCCCTCTTGAACCCTTTCCTATTAGCTACGCCACTGACTGTGTGAAAACAGCTGTTTTATATAATTTATTCCCGTAACTTTCTTTCATGTTTTATTTTATGTTTTTTTGGTCATCTTTCACATAATACCTTTCAAAATTGGAAAATGTTAAAACGAAAATATGTTTTTCGTTGATAAAAAGCGTGATATTCATGAAACGTCAACATTTGTCTAGCAAAATAATGCTTGGAACATTATTTGTCTGGGAAAAATTATGTGGAGACTTTGGTATGTACAGTTTGAAAAAAAAGTTTGGATTTTGGACTTGAACTGCGTACTGCTTAAGAAAAATCCGAGACAAAATTTGTCTAGGAAAAAAAATTGTATGAGAAATAAAATTTTTCCCGAACTGCGTACTAGGCTTTAGCTATCAAATGTGATATCATCTTACGCAGACTGAATTCTTTGAATGTGACCCTCACTTATCGCAAATCACCTTACACGATTCCACCCCTGGATGTATCGAGTGAATAATATGGGTGTAAAAGTTAAGCCGGAACCACACTTATGTCGTGTGGTGTGTTGTGGAGTGATGTGTCGCTAACGCTCCAATGTGTTTCGTATGTGGAGTTTACTATTTGTAAGAAAGAGAACACTTAAGCCTAGTACGCAGATCGAGACAAACTAAATTTTATCTCTACATTCTTTAGGCTTAACTACATAAAGGCTTAACTACATAAGCTAAAAAGTACTGAAGTACAAAAGTAAAAATATTTTTTTTACCGCTAGCGCCGTTGTTTTGTGAAAAAGAATACACACATTTTTTTTTAAACCAAAATTTAAGCTTTCTGCATCATTTTTATAAGTTTTCTAGTCAGAAAAACTATCACAAAATCAATTTAAAAATTTTCACTTTTGCACTTTTTCACTTTTTTGGCTTATGTAGTTGAGGCTTAAGCCAAAAAGTACTGAAGTGCAAAAGTAAAAATATTTTTTTTACCGCTAGCGCCGTTGTTTTGTGAAAAAGAATACACAAATTTGTTTTTAAACCAAAATTTAAGCTTTCTGCATCATTTTTATAAGTTTTCTAGTCAGAAAAACTATCACAAAATCAATTTAAAAATTTTCACTTTTGCACTTTTTCACTTTTTTGGCTTATGTAGTTGAGGCTTTTTTCTCAAGACAAATTTTGAAGGTGTAGAGATAAAAATAAAATTCAAATGAGGACAGTAACGTAGATAAAAATATTTGTTTGGATTTTGTAAATCTACCCTGCAATATTAATAGCTGCGTTTTATTTTCCCCCAGATCCAATCCAGATCAGATCATGAAAATAAAACAATCCAGGATCTCAGTGACAACTTGTTATATACCCAACTCTTTTTTTCCTTTGTTTTTTTTTATTCGTATACACCCTTTGTCTTTTTTCTTTACACTACTGACGACATTTACAAATTAAGGGTGTGTGTTCGAAATGGATTTGGAAATCCAAATTCAAAACAAAGTTGGATCTTGTGTTGTTTTTGTAATACATGTATTTTTGTAAGCAAATCCAATCTGGTTCGGATCTTGGGGAAAATAAAACACAGCTAATATAACAAACAAAATCAGTACCAAAAAGGGTTTGCAGCCTTTAGAGCGAGTTTATGTTGTCATTCAAGTCATTTATATAAAAATTTAGTATATTTTCTTGGATTAAAAAAGTCGCCGCACTAGTATTTGGCACTCTTGATTCCTTTCCTATTAGCTACGCCACTGACTGTCTGAAAACAGCTGTTTTATATAATTTATTCACGTAACTTTCTTTCATGTTTTATTTTATGTTTTTTGGTCATCTTTCACATAATACTTTTCAAAATTGGAAATGTTAAAACGAAAATATGTTTTTGGTTGATAAAAACCGTGATATTCATGAAACGTCAATATTTGTCTAGCAAAATAATGCTTGGAACATTATTTGTCTGGGAAAAATTATGTGGAGACATTGGTATGTACAGTTTAAAAAAAAAGTTTGGGTTTTGCGTTGAGGCTTTAAAGGCTTAACTTCATAAGCCAAAAAGTACTGAAGTACAAAAGTAAAAATATTTTTTTTACCGCTAGCGCCGTTGTTTTGTGAAAAAGAATACACAAATTTGTTTTTAAACCAAAATTTAAGCTTTCTGCATCATTTTTATAAGAACTACATAAGCCAAAAAAGTGAAAAAGTGCAAAAGTGAAAATTTTTAAATTGATTTTGTGATAGTTTTTCTGACTAGAAAACTTATAAAAATGATGCAGAAAGCTTAAATTTTGGTTTAAAAACAAATTTGTGTATTCAAAACAACGGCGCTAGCGGTAAAAAAAATATTTTTACTTTTGTACTTCAGTACTTTTTGGCTTATGTAGTTAAGCCTTTACACTGTGAAATTGGGAATAAGCACTTAAGTGTCACTTACTTCACTGTGAAACTGGCCCTTATATTATAAACAAAAATTAAAACAACATGTCATGTCATGACATATATATCTGTACTTTTCTTTTTCAACATCACTACACACAAGTGTGCTCATTCAACGACATTCAAAACTATTTGCAAAAAGTACAAAAGTGAAAAATATAAGCTCATTGTAGCCGTGTTTTTTTGCAAGCCCGGGGGGAATTGGATGAAAAAAACGACGTCGTTGCTAAACAATTAAAATGTTAAATGCAACAACAACTAATCCCAGAGAATTCTCGGGGCTTAACTTAAAGCGTACAGAAAAACTGTGTTACCGGCATGAATTACATACATGTTATCGATAGTTTGTATCAAAACTCCATGTTTTTTCTGTGATGACGTCTCTAATCCCCGTTCTCGTTTTTTTCAAGCAATTGCCCACGGGATTGCAAAAAAACGCACCTATTGTAAATAAATTTATAGGGGTATTCCCGATCCGATGCAAACTGGTCTTGCATCATTGCAAAAGTGCGGTTTTTTTTTTTACAATGGGGTTAGGGTATAGCAATTTTACACTTTTGCATTTTTGCAATGATACAAGACCAGTTGCATCGGATCGGGAATACCCCTTATATATCTCTACAGTAAAATTGTGTTCACTTTTGTATAAAAGTAGTTGAATGTAGTTAAGCTTACACAGTGGCGAGAAGCAGCAGCCTGTTTTCGGATCATGAAACGTAAACCCGATAAAGAGCAGGTTCATGTGTTGTTGTGGTTATATATGTTATTTGATGATCAATTCTGAATGAAAAACGGCTTGTGGCTGTTTAAACATCAACTAAAAATTTTCCTCGTGTGAGAGGGGACATAAGTATATTGTGATTGAACGTACCCCATAAAAACAAACAAGCCCTGGTCGAGTATCGAAATAAATGACATTGAGAAATTTCAAGTTTTATCTTTTTTATTTTGTGGCTAAACAAATAAATGATGGAACTAAATATTTTAACACTCAACGTATGGTAGGTAATAATTAATTATTGACATAAACAACTAATTAAAGCAAGACAATTTCAGGGGAATACCATACGTATCAGACGATCGTGAGGCACGAATAAATTCCATCAGCACTGAGTTGTGTAGTGGTAAATACGACATCGTTAGTCTGCAAGAAGTTTGGTCACAACATGATTACAATTCTATCAAACGGAATCTCGAGGCTGTTCTTCCATTCTCTCATTATTTTTACAGGTCTGTTGTTTTTTGTAGCACATAATATGGTAATTGTTGCAAGTATATACTTTTTAATAAAGTGGGGTCATGGGAGCTGGACTTTGTGTTCTTTCCAAATATCCCATAATAGGAGCTCTGTTTCATGCTTGGTCAGTTAATGGGTACTTTCACCGAATTCAACATGCTGATTGGTTTGGTGGTAAAGGCGTTGGGTTTTGCAAGATTCTGGTGAATGGACATCTCATACATTTTTACAATGCACATGTAAAATAGGTTTATTTTACTTTGAGATGAAATATTCAGTGTATTTGGCATTCTTTTTAGTTGCATGCAGAATATGATGTCGAAAATGACGAATACAAGACTCATCGAGTGATTCAGGCCTTTGATACAGCTCAATTCATTGAAGAAACTCGTGGTAATTCTATTTTACAAATATTAGCCGGAGACTTAAACACACAACCTCAAGATATTTCCTATAAGTAAGTTAAGCAATGCCAGTTGAATGCCTATTTTTAACAATCTCAAATATTTTAGAGTTTTACTGTTTACCTCAAAAATGATCGACTCTTGCACGGCAGAGAATATCGGCACAAACGAGTGCCAGCACAATTCGTACACATCAAAGAAGCTGGGTGAAAAAAATCCAATAGGAATTCGCATTGATCACATTTTCATACGAAGTTCCGAATTATATGACGCATACATAGTCGAATACTCTCTGCCATTGCCTGAGCGAATTCCAGGCATGAAAATAAGTTATTCCGATCATGAGGCAGTGATGACAAAATTAAAACTGACTTCCAAACAATGCTCAAGCGATAAATTGGATGATATAAACGACTACTGCCAAAGACAGAGTCCTTTAGAGGTATCCGAAATGAAGACAATTGAAGTTCTTCAAGAATGTGTGCATTTATGTGAGACGAGCTTGCATAAACTCAAAACCGATCGTATTCTGTACTTTAGCATAGCTATTTTTGTATCATTTTTACTTCTGGCACTGGTTGATTATTCTGTCCCAGTTGGATTCAAAACATTGTATCTTTTTTTGAAGTTTATTCTTTTCGGAATAATCTTATTTGCATTGTTTATGGGGTCGTTATGGAACTATATAGAACAGAATGGCATTCTTTCGGGGAAAACTTCTATGGAAATTAAGATGCGGAGGTTAGAACAGTTGGAACTAGAACTTAATTGATATTTTAAACAAAATATTCCATTAAATGAATAAGTAAATAAAGTATTTTATCAGTGCTCTACAAACGAAAATATGTTTTTTAATACCGGCAGTTCAATAGATAGAAGTCAACAACTAGATATTTTAAAGGACACCTTTTTACAAAAACCCACAAAGAAACGATTCAAAAAATAAAAGTTCTAGATCATGAAAGTTTTTAATTGGTGAAATAAATTAAGTTATTATTTTTAAAAAGTTTTCTTGAAAAAGAATCACCAAGTGTATATCAGTAGTCTTGATCAAAAACCATCAGTAGCCATCTCATCGGCACAACTAGAGTTAGGTCAACAATTCCCCTTCACCTTTCGCCCATTGCATACCAATGTCATTCAAATGCAAACCCCAAGGCTTAATGTGTCCTGTTTATGAAATCCAGTAGCGAATACCATTAAATGCACTACAAAAGGTTTCCTAGACGAATGTTTTACGCTCGTTCAAGTAAGGTGATCTGACTACCAAAGTCTGCCGAGCATTTTTTATAAGTGCATAAGCTCGGAGATCGCGTACAGTTCGTGATTGTAAAGTGTCCGGTTCTCCTCCATGGATAGCTTTCTCCAACGACAATAGGAATTCCTTGTGGAAGTCCATTAAAGATGTTGATGAAACTGAATAGCAATCCGCCTAAACATGCTTGTTATGCAAACTGAAATTATTTGATTATGGTGATACGTACATGCATATGCTATGCATACATATACTAACCAAAGATTTAATTTATATTAATAGATATAAGTCATAAGTCCACAAACCAAAAAATAATATTTTTGGATTTATAACCTATTCAAGTCGTCAAAAAACAATTGTTAGTTTTTCTCCTGTAGACTTATGAAACTGTGTCAATATTTATGTGTCGAGTAACTAATCAGAACTTTACTCAGACATTGTGAAACAGACCCTTAAGTTAATAAATATATTATGTATATTGTATATGTATTGAATAAGTAATGGTCCAGTATATTTAAACAAGATTTCTACGGGGATTCCGTATTTCATTGGGGGAGAACTTAAATCCCAGTTTTAGACCATCAAACTCATCTTGGTTTAAAAACTCGGGTTTCTCTATAATGTAAATGAAGAAGCTAGAGAAAAGTTTTGAAATTGAGATAAAATTTTGAAAATATATACAAATTAAAAAAAAAAATATGAGATACATACATATATTATGTCTGTATGAATGTAACAAATTAAAAAACGGGAATGTAAACGTTTAAAAATTAATAATTTATAATAATTCAGTATCATTTTAAGGGTAGTGAATTTAATATTTTTGTAAAGGTGATAGAAAAATATTTTACCCATGTTTGAGAAATTTTGTATTAGTTTTTGTTTGCTTTTTATTTCCATCATTTTAGGGAGTAGATTTATTTAATCTGAAACTATGCCGAAAATTACTTTATGAAAAATTCGGATTCAACACGTTACTATAAGCCCAGTAAATCCATGCAGGTATTTACCAGACAATTATTTTGATGTATCATGTATGTATGTATGTTATTTTATTGGCTGTACGACCATCAAAAACTTAACTGTAATATATAGTCTAGTGAAATAAGTTTAGGACTAGGTATTAGTGCAATTTATTAGGTATGCACATTTTTTGGTGACATTTGTTTGAGTTATCTATATATTAATACGTTAAGCATTTTCTTGTAGTTCCTTTTTACTATACTTGAACCGAACTCCAATAAAAATATACCATTTGAAAGCTTATTATACTTAGAAGTGCCATCAGAAGAGAGTATGTGAATCGGTCGACTACATGCGTGTAAAAATAGATGGTCGAATTTCGACAACAAGCGATACTAGTACATAATAAATACAGAAAGCTTAAATAATCCCTTTTCGACCATTAATCCCTATCAGGGTTTATGCTGCTTTTATATAAAATAGACAAACATGGATATTATTCACGAAAACAAGTTTCCTTTAATTCAAGATACCTGCAAGGGTTTAATGATCAAAAATTCGGATTTTAGCTTCCTATAAAATTTATCTTAAAGAACTGAAAAAAAATGTCTTCCCAAATAAAATATTAGAAATAAGGCTAAATATTCTGGACTTAATGGAAAACGAGTAATTTGTAAAAACAAAACGGCTTATTCCAATAGAATTAACCTACTCACAAATTTTTAAATTTATATACAATAGCATTTTATTTTCCTAAAAATATTCAGATCTTTAAACAATGCTAATACATTTGATACACATAAAATACATTTATATAATTTGTTCAGCTAAGTATAAAAAATCAACTTAGATTCAAAATAAATTCTCATGAGTCTTAAATGTTTTTTTTTAACTTAATTCGTTATGTATGTCCTGAAAGAAAAATTAAATTTATTTTTGTTTAAACGTGTATATGTCTGGAGAAACAAGAGGGTACGTTTTTTTAACCAGACACCAATAAAGTTACGAGTACAGCCACCACGAGATAGAACAATTTTTTATATGAAACAAAACAAATTTAGGGCGCTCCAGCAGCGCAGTCAATTCCAAGCCTAGAGAAACTATATAACAAAAGTTGATTAGTGTGACATGGACACAAATATTAGTAGCGCTAGATGAAGTGAATAAAAACACATCAGTACGTTAAATCATCGTGTGACAATGTACTTAAATGAAAGGAATGCAATACATATTCTACAACCTGATGATTTCGATCAAATCGGGGAATGATAAACAACAACGACAATGTAAACATTTCGGTTAGTCTTTGGCAATATTATCTATAAGATGAGAGAAGGTGTTAAACAAAATATAAAGCCCACACAGTTAATGTACAAAACAAAAGTATAAACAAAATTATACTGAGCATAAATTAGGTCTACGATGACGATCACGGTTGCCACACGTACCCTCAATATAGCGAAGAATATTCAGGCTTTTGGATTACCCATATTATACATAATCCGATCTTTTTCGACACCCCGCACATCGATGCCGAGCATCTCGTCGGTAGGAGTGCTCAACCAGTCCGAGTTATTGCTATCTGATTTTTTAATAGTACCAACACCGCTGTTTGCATTTGAAATGGAGTCGCTTTTTGACGAGCTGTCGTTTCGGGTGGTTGTGTTCGAGTCAGTGTTTGAACCACCTCCGTGCTTGCGGGCTTGCAGGAAATTACCCGATGTGGGTGCGCCGTAGTGGGGTGAGTATTCTTTTATTTCGTCTCTCTTATTGATATTAATGGCAAAATTCGATGAGTGCTTCGAAGAAGAGGCTTCAGGAGCTGCTGATGTTGAAGGCGCTTGAAGAAGATTATCTGTAGCTCCATAGCGATTTTTGGTTACCATCGGATTAGTAAATGACTTTCTATTACCTGTATCGCTGTCTGTCTTAACTATTCCAGCTGCCATTAAGTAGTCCGATTCACTGCTGGATCGCCGGCCTCGCGACAGCGGTTGGTAGGTAGTTCGTCCATGAAAAGTCCTGCTAATTGAGCCTGTCACATATCCAATATGCTCAGTTACATCCTCTTGCATGTCCGAAATGTCAATCATGGACAAGCACGCAGTAAACCAATTAGTGCTGGGATTGTTCCAATATTGTGGTGAATTTGTATGGAACGGATGATGGGGAAAACTATAAATATGTGCAACAGCTGCAATAAACATTTCTATACAAATGAGAAAGTTCTGAAAAAACAAACCCATGAAAATGGAAAAAAATTTCGTATATTTGCAAGACAAATTATACCTGCAACATCAGTGCCAAATTTTTCGTATCTCCAAGATCTGTTGAATTTCCAAAAATTTTTTGAAAGAATCCATAGTAGACCATGATATTTAATAAGACCCCTTGACTATAAATAAAAAATGAAATAAAAAAAAACCAATATAAAAAATAAATTTAAGCAAATTAAACTTACAAAAACGAAAAGAATACAACCGCTTTTATACATAAAAACTTAGGAATTGGTTTCATTGGCTTCAAGTCCTCCTTCAAAAATAGAACAAAAAATATCAGTTTCCGATTAGAAGTTTATTTTTTTAAATCATATACGCACCTTATTGGCTTTATAAAAAAGAACCAAACAGTACATAGCAACAAACTGCGAAATGTTGTTTATGAAGACAATGTAAGGGAATGCAACGTCACCAGCAAAGGTGCCTTCTCCATAAACACCACATAGTTCACATATGCTGAGAAAAATTACAGAATTTTTAATTCGGAAATATTTGGTTTATTATTTATAAATACAGAGGAATTATTGAAAAATGTACTCCAATAATATTTAAAAACAAGATTATTAGACTTCCAATCAGTTTTGCCATTTTAGCATTATTAATGCTAAATCTAGCACTGTAGACGAGAAAAAAGCATTATGAAATTTGAAAATTATGCAAAATGCCGAAATTGATTTTCAATCATTAATTCATATACCTGAAAAAAATATTTTCAAAATAACATAGATACAAAATAACTGCAGGTAGATGAAACCTTTTCACTTGCACAAAGTTAATTTTCTTAAAATATTGCAGTTTTGTAAAAAGGGTCTTTGCAAATGACGTTTTTAGTTTTTTTTTCTTTCAAAAAATGTGCAGAACTATAATTCATCACCCAGCATTACGGCGTATAAACAGTGAGGCAAATTTGGCTTTATTTTCATTTTCATAATGAAATAAGGCCAAATTTGAGATTTGGTCTTATTTCGTTGGGCCATATTTCACGTCACCCATTTATGATACTTATTTATGAAATAATAACATTCACATACTTTAACAGCCTTATTTATTAGATTTCACTAATACTCGTTTCAACCTC
Source organism: Epistrophe grossulariae (assembly GCA_929447395.1). Taxonomy (NCBI): domain Eukaryota; kingdom Metazoa; phylum Arthropoda; class Insecta; order Diptera; family Syrphidae; genus Epistrophe; species Epistrophe grossulariae. The sequence continues at coordinate 3,312,472 of OV839566.1, forward strand.
GGAATAGTTAAACCGAGTCGAAGCACTTACTCCGTCTTAACACCACGTCAAACGGTTTTAGCTACACCCTCCTTATGTCAAATATATTATCAAAAAAACAATCTCTCTGGTTATTATAATATAGGATTAAACGAGTTTTGTACTGCAACTAAATCGTTTAAAGAATTTAAACCATTTATAAATGCAAAATAACTATCCATTTTGCCTTACAACGGATAAAAAAAAATTTTCTACACTCCTTTTTAGTTACTAAATGTCATGTCATTTAGATACTAAAATGGCTTTACTACGGCTTTAATCCTATTATGTACCAGTTTTAGCTTACTCCGCCTCTAATCATCGTTTATTTTTTTATAAATAAGTTTTTCAGGATTAGAGGCGAAGTAAAGTCGGAGTAAATTTACTCCGTCGCTAAAACGACTTAATAAATAAGAATTTGTTTGACGTGGCGTAAAGACGGAGTAAGTGCTTCGACTCGGTTTGACTATTCCGAGGTTGAAACGAGTATTAGTGAAATCTAAAAAAATAAGGCTGTAAAAGTCTTATCGCTAAACATGCTTTGTTTCTGTAGAAAATGTATTGGCAATTAAATCGAATCTACCTACACAAATTCAATCTTTATAGAACAAAAAAAAAACAACAATAAATTTGTAATTGAATTTCTTTATAAGAATTTTTATAGAAATAGTAAGAACTGAAGTAAAAGAAATGAATACTCACACGGAAATAAATGTTGTTATGGGCCTAACCACCGTATACTGCAATATTCCGTGCTTGCAGTTATGTATAAATTCCCTGCCCATTTCCCAAGGACGCATACAACACAAAGGAAAGATATGGTTCACTTGAGGCTTAATTTCCATGGTTGCTTCCAAGTCCATTACCAAATTTAAATAGTTAAGTAAGTAAACCAAGAAATTGTATATGACATAGGCTTCGTAACATTCACGTAATGAGTCGACATAGATCGAGTGTTCGGGGAATAGCAAACCCAACCACTAAAAAAGTCATAAATGTAAAAAACAATTGATTAATGTTTTGCAAACAATTAAACGAAATAAAATATTATTACAGCATTCAAAGCATAAATAGGCACCATCCATACAATACGAATGATGTGTTTTTGTAAAATGGGCTTCGTAAAATGAATGACATGTTGAATTATGTGCCAAATCGAGATAGGCACTGCAGACAAGACAAACAATCCACCAATTAATATCAACTGATCTTTGCGTGAGAAACCATCTTTCACGGAATTAACTATCAGCAGTGGAACAACGATTATGGCAAATATCACATATGTTACAATGAGCAGCGGACGAATCCAGATTCGCCATTCCTGGCAAAAATGACGAACGTTTAGTTTACACATTTTTGCTGATTAATTTTTCTTTGGGAATTTTCATGCTTTCTTCGGAAACTCCAAATATAGTGTGGGCGTTTTGCTGATATGAATAATTAAAAACAAAATCTTAATTCACGATAACTTCTTTATATTTGGGCAATTACTAAAATAAGTGTAAAAAAGTTTGTTCGTGTACTTCTCGGACTAAATCTGGCAAACTGTCAAATTTGGAGGAGTGGGGGTGAAATTCTCTCAAAGAGAGAAGTTTTTAAACGTCAACAAAAAGTAAACAAAAGTAAAAAAGTAAACAAAGCAACAATATTGAAATTTTCATTATAATTTCATATTCTTTATTAAATTTGATGATGAGCAAATTAAAATGAACGTTTTAAGTATTTACAAATGTAAAAACGACACTAAACAGGAACATCACTTAATTTTTTTTTTATTAATCCCAATTCTATGAAGAAATCAGAATTACATAAGAAAGAATTTAAAAAAAAACAGTGAATTAAAGTAGGTACACTTCTCAAACCAATTTTCTTAAATAATTTATTCATTTTTTTTATCAAAGTCACTTCTTTTATTAAAATAATTCATTTTTGTAAATGAACGAATTAAAAACTACACTTTTACTAAGATAAAACAAAAAGTAAACAACAGCCATTTTGTAATTTTGTTGTTGTTCTTTGTCTTTCAAACTGGCTTTTGACACAACACAGCACTTACCAGTTTTTGCCCGAAGAAATTTCTCGGGTAAAAACTGGCAAGAAGGGGAAATTATTTTCTCTCTCATGAGCGCTCTCTCCTGCCAGAAACTACCCAAAATTTACGTACGCGAACGCCTTCGGACTAAATCTGGTAAAAAATGGTAGTTTTGGGTAGTTTCTGGCGCGTAAGCGAACGGACCTAAAATTAGATAAACTACTTTCTTTTCTTTTTCTCTGTTTACTACATGATGTCAAAAATAAAAAGTTTCTGTTTCGATGGCAGCAGATGCTCGAGTATCGAATATATTTTGTATGGAACAGTGCTGCCAGAAAGATTCAGTAAATTAATCGCAATTACATAATAGGGGTTTTTTTGCTAGCCAGGTGGGAATTGGATGAAAAAAACCACGTCGGTGCTAAACAATTAACATGTTAAATGCAACAACAACCAATCCCAAAGAATTCTCGGGGCTTAACTTAAGCGCACAGAAAAACTGTGTTACCGGCATGAATTACATACATGTTATCGATAGTTTGTATGAAAACTCAATGTTTTTTACTGTCAAGGCGTCGCTAATCCCCGCTGTCGTTTTTTTTCAACCAATTCCCCCCGGGCTTGCAAAAAAACACGCCTGTCATCACAGAAAAAATGGAGTTTTCATAAAAACTATCGATAACAATCATGTAATTCACGCCGGTAATAAAGCTAAGCCCGCAGGGCATTAGTTGTTGTTGCATTAACATATGTAAATTGTTTAGAACCAACGTCGTTTTTTTCATCCAATTGGTGAGTTAGGGCCAGTTGTACAATAGTGGTTCAGCCTCGGTTCAAGATTTTAACTCACCGATTTCGGCGGATTAAGGGCCAGCTGTTGTACAATAGTGGTTCAGCCTCGGTTCAAGATTTGAACTCACCGATTTCGGCGGATTAACTAAGGTTCAACGCTGGTTCAAGTATGTAATTGGTTATTATCACACACTTGAACAGTAAACCACTGTTGAAACTCAATTAATCCGCCGGATTCGGTGGATAAAAATTGCTGAACCACGGTTTAAATATTTGTACAACTGGCCCTAAGGGCCCTAAGGGGGCCCTATTGTATTGTATTTACTTACATTTATCTCTTTTTAATAACATTTGGTTGACGAAATAAAATATAAGAATCCATTTTCAGTTGTTCTTTTATGATAAAAGTCACACAATTGTATCTTTTATTCTTTTATGATTTGTAAAAGATTTTATAAAAGATTTTGGCATGCTGAATACGAAAAATACGGTTTGTAAAAGATTTGTTGACATGTTTTAATTTTTGACAGTTCATAACAGATCCTGATAGCAGATTTCATAACAGATTGGGCATGCCGAATACCAAAAATATAATTCATAAAAGATTTTTTGACAGCTCACACTTTTGTATGGAAAATCATAACAGAATAGCAGAATAAAAGAATAAAAGATCTCGCCGAATAGGCCGAATAGCGCTTTGGGCGAAACTGATATTTTATTATATAGCTTAATATTTTTGGTAAGAATTGGGAGCAGAAAAAAAATTCGAAATTTTTCGTATTTTTCCGAGGTTTTCTAATCCTTTGTCATCGTAGCCATCCTTCGATGGAATTTGACAGTTCATGGCTTGACAAATAGGTGACAACCTATATTTTGAGCCATAGAGAATATTTCGTTCCAAATGTCAACAATTGCCCTAAAAAAACATTTTTCGGGAGCAGAAAAAAAAATCAATTTTCAGATGTTTTCTAATCCATCGTCATCGTAGCCATACTTCGATGGAATTTGACAGTTGATGGCTTGAAAGATAGGCGATAACCTATATTTTGAGCCATAGAGAATATTTCGTTCCAAATGTCAACAGATTTCCCTAAAAAAACATTTTTCAAGAGCAAAAAAAAATCGAAAATTTTTCGTATTTTTCAGAGGTTTTCTAATCCATCGTCATCGTAGCCGTCCTTCGATGGAATTTGACAGTGGATGGCTTGACAGATAGGTGACAACCTATATTTTGAGGAATAGAGAATATTTCGTTCCAAATGTCAACGTATTGCCCTAAAAAAGCATTTTTCCGGAGCAGAAAAAAAAAGATTGGAAACTGGAGTGATTGGTGTACGAAGGAAGATAGGCATAGGATTATTAAGAATAGGAACTATTATGTAGATGCAATATAAATTTTTTTTCATGTGTTTTCGTTTGGATTTCTGATAGTAAAATTGGATTTTGGTATGATATATGAAAGCTGTAAATTTTTTTGAAACGTTAAATCATTATTATGTTCTACAGAATTTATTCTATAAATACAATTATTATTAAGTTCACAACCTGTTTTATTTTTTATTGTTAAATTACCTGAAATGTCACCCCAATTAATCTTATCAACTTTTTGTTTTCCGCTTAATTTTTATTCCGATGTACCTGTGTCTAGATTCTTCGTGTTTTTGCGACACATCCGACGAAAGTGACCCTTTTTTCCACACTGGCACAAAAATTCTTTAGCTGTACATTGTCTTTTGTGATCAGGGCCCATGTTCTGTAACTCGGCGATAACTTTTCGAGGCGAGAAACGGCGAAAAATGGAACAAAACTCATAGGAATCCTATGGGTTTTGTTCCATTTTTCGCCGTTTCTCGCCACGAAAAGTTATCGCCGAGGTACAGAACATGGGTCCAGGTTTCCAATCACCACCACAATTAAAACAGAATCGATGACGTTAATTGATTCCAAGTGATCATTTTCCTTGATCAATGCTGTTGAAATTGCTGCTACTGTAGGTTTCTTCGATTCCAGAATTGCAGATTCAAATGTTTTGCAAATATCGATGACACGCTCCAATGTTTCTTCACGTCCATCAAGCAATCTTAGTTGAAGTTTTTTATCAAAAACACCCGTAATGATACAGTCACGCAGCATTCGGTTTTCATATGATGCCCCACATAAACAGTTGAACTCTCAACGCTCTATTTGGACACGAAGTTCAGTTAAAAATTCGCTGAATGGTTGACGTGCCTTCTGTATCAAATTGTTGAATTTATACGATTCCATAGTCACATTCTTTTGCGGCAGACAATGATTATCAAAAGCCGTTAAAACTTTATTCAATGATCTTTGTTTTTCTATTTCGTTCACTGTATGCTCTTCCACGTTTGTTGTTGCCGGTACTGTTCGTTGCACAATAACTGTACCCAGCAATGAGTTTTGTGACCATCATTCGGAAACAATGTATTGTAAATGTTGGCACCTTTAGTACCAATTAACCAAAGGAAAATTGAGATTTTTGTTAACTCCGGCTCAGCATTTTTATTGTTCGCAATCATGTAAACAACAAAGTCACGTTTCCAATTTTTCCAATCCGATGATAAATTTACGCAGTCCGATTCCCTGAGTTCTCTACGCATGTCAGCCATTTTGACTGTGATCTCACAAATGTTGCTAGAACGTTGTTTTAATCCGATAAATGTTTTTTTTGTATTATTATTTAATGAATCACCTTTATTAGTGCTTTTTAACTTCTGACACCATGTAATAATCGTTGTATTATTATAAATAAAAGTCTTTGATCAATCGTTATAAATAAGTTGTCTTTATTTTACAGTTCTACAATTGTGTTTCACTCTTCGTAGTTAATGAACTTAAATGACAGCCAGTTATAGCTGGTGGAGACTGGAGAGCGCATGTAAAGAAAAACTACATTGTTATCAAAATATTCTTATTTCATGTCGAATTCCTTTCAACAAAAGAATCGATTTTTTTCTAAAAAGAATAGAATTTTTTCTGTCGTTGAAAGGAATACAAATAGACGAAAAAAAACAATTTTTTTTGTGATTTTGGGTGTGGCACTTGACAGCAGCAATTTTGAAGTAAAATTCCAGAAAATATTCAATTTGCAAGATATTATTATTATTATTAATTGAAAAACAACCCACAAATATTTCCGAAAATTCTTTGCAACCAAAAACACAATTTGTTTTCATAAAAAAATTTGTTTGCTTAAAACACCGCCGTATTCAATTTGACATTTAAGAAATTTCAAATCTTGCAAGTGTGTGTGAAAAACGGTGTAAAATCTTTCTTGAATCTTGCAAAAATTAGTAAGATTTGTTTTGACAGAAAAAATCAAATCGTTCAGAAAAAAAATCGATTCTTAGAAAAAAATTCGATTTGTTGTTGGAAGGAATTCGACATTTATTTTAAAATGTGGAAGTGATTGGCAGCACTTAATTTTCCGATTCTCGTCGATGTACCAAACGATTTTCGATTTATGCCGTCGCAGAAAACGATAGTGTGCTGTCACAAAAAAAAAAGAGAATTGGTACTTGGTAGTCGATGGAACGATAGTTCGGTGATTGATATATACTAGTAATCGATTAAATTGATAAAAAACCGTTTTATTTGGATAATTTCAAAGTACAAGAATCCACTATCAATCCACTATCAATATCTGGTCAAAAAAATGTACTCTCGCAAAAAGAAATCCAAACGAGATGAGGAAGATATAACATACTCTAAAATCCATGTTCCCAAAATGAAGAGTGTATTTTGGAAGTATTTTGGTTATCCCGCTGATGAACGCAATGAAATAATAACAAAACACAAAGTTATATGCACTCTTTGCAAAACCGTTCTTACGAACCACTACAACACCACAAATATCCGGGCTCACATTCAATCAACGCACAAAACATTATTTTCCCAACTTGTTACCACACACGGTATAAGCATTCCGCCAAGAAAAGTAAACAACAGCCAAAAAAAGCCCACCAAATCAGAGTCGATACATTTTGTGGAAGAAATTAGTCCCCAACCTCGCAGTCGTTTGACGAAACCTTTAAAAATGGATTATGGTGATTCATATGTCGAAGAGGACTCTATCCATATACCGCTAACCTACGAAGACACAGAAGACGAACCGGCGATAACTACAATTAATGATAATGTAATATTCGATCAAACATTGGCCGATGTTAATCACACCAATTTGCCCCAGAATGGATGTGAAACTCAAAAAGTGCTTCCTCTTAATATTACTGTCGACATAAATCCCATTCAAGTTAATTATAATATTGAAGAAGCCTTGACAAAAGTAATCGTTACAGATCTTCTCAATATTTCTGCAATATATAACTGTGGAATGAAGGGATTCATTACGAGCTTTCTAAGCAATCAGATCTTGCCAACGTTAAGTAAGGTACGTTTTCTGAAAAAAAGATATTCTATATTAAATACCCTTACAGAATTTTTCGTTTGGGGAGTAATATAAACTTGAAGGTACGCACTTATCCGAGCTTCCTTTTATCCTGGATTATTTTCACTATTGATGATGAGAGTGTGCAAACAAAAAGTCGTTATCTATCGAAAAACAAACGACACTTGCAATTAGAGTCGAAAGTTCTTTTTTGTTTTCATTTATGTATTCAAGCAACAAAACTTAGCATTGTACCCCTTGATTAAGTGGCCAACAGAGGATAATCCAATGGTTAAGTAGTTTTAGACGTAAAAAAAATCTAGTGGCAAAAATTTTACTCGGCCAATTGAATTCAGATATTTTTTATGAATTTTTGGTAAAACAAAAGTAAAAATCGAATAACACTTATTAAACAAAATTGTATTAATTTATCGGTCAATAAAGAACCAGACTAGAACACTATTATTCCATAAGCTTAAGAAACTCCGAAATCAAATATTTGCAAGGAGTTTGGTGGATTAAATAAGAGACCATTAAACTAAGATTCCTCAATATCTCAATTAAGACATAATAATAGTGTTGATAAGTATAATTGGACCCAGTTCGCATTCATGGAATGCATTTAGTGCTTAATAACCTTATTAAGTGCATTTTATTTTATCTACAAAGAAAATAAAAGAGGTACGCTCTTTAAATATCAATTGCTTGAGAAACAAAGCTTATAAAGAAGCTTTTTCCACGAAAAAAAGCACTGCTTTTTATTGATCCTATAATGTTATTTTTATTTCCAGATGGAGAATTTGGTCGAAAATCTACACAGCAATAAATTTGAAAAACTAAAAGATCGATTAAAAATTCATTCACAAGTCAAGTCATATTCATTAAGTTTTGATGTGTGGATTAATATTGAAGGAAAAAAATTTGTTTCAATACACTACAATCATGTATCTGAGGAGTTTGAAGATCAATTCTGTGACAATATTTACATAACCATTGAACTTAATAGTTATACATCGTTCGAACCGATTTTTCAAGGATTCAATTTACAAAACTGTTCGGCAGCGATAATTAACACCAATCACGAAATAATCAACACATTTTTATCCAGCAGTGGTATGAATTATTCACAATATACGACATTTTGTTTGTATTTCTAATAGCCTCTTTTTTATAGACATTCCTATAGTGCATTGTTTTTCATATATAATCAATAATTGCCTCTCAAATGTTTTCGAAATAAAAGAAATAGATTCCGTTTTTATTGAGATAATAGATGTTATGGCTCGTTATGCTTCTGAAATAAGTTCCGAGGTAAATGCTTAAACTTTTTTTTTTTATTAAAAAGTAAACAAAATTAATCTGTTGCAAAATATTTGATATTTAGGAAATTGAAATACCATCAGCTTGTCAAGAATTTCCTATATCAAAACTACATGTGCTGAGGTTTTTTTGTGAAAGTGTTTCCTGGCCTGATGATATGGATTTACTTCTAACAAAATCTAAACAAATTCTAGATATACTTTCCCCACTTGAGGTTAGTAAGACAAAAATAATGTTGGATTTATTTCATCATTTTTATCTTTAGATAACGCTTGACACGTTGAGAGAAGAAGACATACCTCTCAGTAGTTTGTTTTTGCCATTTGCACAAAAAATTGTTGAAAAACATTACGTATCTAGCGACTTTGATGATCCTTTAATAAGCGAAATGAAGGAAATAGTAGTTAACGAGTTCAAAAGAAGGTAAGGTTTAATTTTAAAAATATCATTTTAAACTAAAAATAAATACTAAATAAAAAATCAGTGTATGTTCGAACAATCTTTTAACAGTAACCGCTATGCTAGATCCAAGATTTCATAAATTTATCTCATTGAAAAATACGAACAGCTGTTTGAATGCTTTGGAAAAAAAATACCAACAGATGGGAAAGCAACGAAGTAGTCTACAAAAATGTGAACCTGCTAAAGAAGAACCACAAAAAAATTCGAGAAAATCACGTATGAAATGTTTGAAAATTTAAAAAAATTATGGTTTATTCATAATATTACTTTCATTTCTTAATAGATCTGAAAATGTTTTTTGTTGATTGCTTAGAAGACACAACCGCAAAAAGTTTTAAGAATGAAAACTTTATTGAAATCGATTTGCGACGCTATCGTGATGAAGCATTTGCTAGCTTAGAAGAATCACCCATAAAATGGTGGAATCAGTGGGGTAATTCTTATGGGAGTTTGAGGCATTTATCGGAAGCTTATTGTTGTATTTTGGGTTTCGTAAATCTTAGCATTAAGGCACCTCTTAAGGATCAAATATATAACTATAGAAGAAGGTATGCTCTGACAGGAAAATTTATTGGTCAGATTATATTTTTGAATAAAAATCAGTAAAGCAAAATCGACTTTCGTTACAAATTCATCAACAATCAAACGATGTCGTCTGGTATACTCCGTTTGACTATGACAGGCAGTTTTTGTTAAACATAATATTTTTAAATTATTCATTCGCTAATCTTGGAAAAACCTTTAACATAATGAAATATAATGATAATGTTTTACAGTTGTAAAAAATAGTTTTAAATTGTTTTTATTTACCGATGGTGCAAAATCGGAATAATACCGCCGTTACTGCAGTTACTCTCCAATATAGAACTTTGTGAAGTATGTGATCTTCTGTCATATTTCGCCGAAGCACTCGCAATACAAAACTTCCGTTAAATTGAGCAAAAATTCTTTTATATGCTCTGATAATCTCTCAGTTATCCGCGAAATCGCCAAACCAAATTTCATAAATAATATTAGAGAAACTAATAAATAACAAAAATACACAAATTTATGTGGGTTCCCAGGGATTCAAGGGATCGAATTTGCTGATTGCGAAGAAAATCTATGCAGTAAATTTCCCGTCTACCATAAATTGAATCTCAATCGTACTAAAAAACTGATAAAACTCTTATGCCAGAATAACACAGATAACAGCTCCAAAACCTACTCCAAATAACTCAAACTTCACCTGTCTTCTACTGGGACACACCGTAACGGCTTACCAACACCTTAAAAGGCAAAACCCACCATCATGTAATAATATCTTGAATATATCTCAACTACTTGGCCAAACCACATACAGTACATCCACACAATTCAATTCCAGCCTACCCAACAATCGAATAGCCTATGAGATACTCAAAACATTCGATCATAACATTATCTCAAAAAATGTTTCCATATAAATCACCCTCTTTTTAATATAGGACTTTGTCATACACAACGACTTCCAGTTAAAACAACTGCCCTTATCTATTCAAATATTTCAACTATATACAAACATACATACCTGTAATTTAAATTGTAAATAAGAAATAATAAAATGAAAAATAGGACATACATAAGTGCATAAACGCAAGAATAGTATTTTGTATTTAATAACTTGAACTAACACTATAGACAAATTCAAAATGTATAAAATTTAAAATTTCATCCAATCAAATCGAAGCATTTTCAAATTACTTAATAAAATTAAAAATGTCTCCATCCCGGGAAAATAAAATTTCTCTTCAGACTGTTCTCGTTTACTTTTTAAATCTAACACTAGGCGTGTTTTGGTGAGAAACTGCAACCCAGCCAGTCAAAATTTATTTAGAGATACTGGCATTTACATTAACTTTTTTCTCCAGTCAAATCTTACTGGATAAAAGTAGTTTCTCCTACTCAAACTCAGTGGGAACTGTGGATCGTTTTCTTGATTTTTTTTGCTTCACTGAGCTATATTCTCACCAAAACACGGCTACTATCAATTTTTTCAAATGGTTTATAAGTCGAATGCGATACATTTTGCTACATAAATTTTTTTTGTGTTTTGAATTACATAGTTTAATCATTAAAAAATTTAAATTTGTATTTAAAATTTAATTATAATACATACATACAACTTTTATGTTCATACATGTAAATTTATTAACTTACTTTTTTGGCTGTTCGTCATTTTTAAATTTTTCTAATATTTCTTTGTTTAAGTGTAAAAACAACATTTGATTGACTACATTCTTTCTCAACATAAATCTACGATTTATAATTGCAACTCGATCGGCCAAAGGGGATTTGAAGAAATTAGTAGCACAACATGGTACACACATATAATATTCGGATATTTTTTGAAGTTTTGGAAATATAAATTCATTCTCTTCCCACCACTTCATTGGACATTGTTCCAAATCGGCTGCACTCTCTGCTGTGTACTTCATAATTTCATACTCTAGAGAACGTTTCATACAGTTTAGTACAGGTTTAGTTTCTATTTTAATACCTCGATTGAAGAATAATTTAAGGGCTGTAAATGTTGAAAAGTGTATTGAAAGTAAAACACGGCAATTAAATTTACAACACTGTACGAATACTTACATGATTTTCTTCGTGGAGCTTTTAATTCTAATTTAATTGGTTTCTCTTCAACAACATTATTAGCTAAGAGATGTTCAAAACGATGTGCCACCGAGTCTTTAATATCCTGGAGGCTTTCAGTCTCGGCAGTAACACTTTGAAATCGAGGATCAAAAAGTGATGATTCTGATAAAAACATGTTGGTCAAAATTCTATAAATAAGGTATAATTTATATTTATTATAATATATAACTTAATAAACACTATAACTAACCTTTGTGTCAGTTCATCAATTACAATATTTTTGACATCGGTCAGTGCATCTGTCTCGCAAAAGAACGTAGACAAATATTCATCTATTAATTTTCTACTTAAGGGTTTCATGATCGAACACAAAGGTAAGGGTTCATCGGCTATTGTTTCTAGGGTAGTCTAAAAATAAAATGAAAATAATTAATATTAAAACCAAGTAAAAAAAGAACTTACCTTAAGTGGACTTAGAAAGCTTACAAGCTGTTTTGATATTTCAATTGCTTCGCTGTTCTCCTCGTCAACCATAGATAAATGATCTTGAACAAATTGCAGGAAATTAAACTTTGACCAGGGATTCTCTTCGAAAATTTCAGGAATACTATCCAACTGAGAAATAATTAATATAATTTATTCTTTGATTTTATTACAAAAAAAATAGCTCCAATGAAAAAAAATATTAAATTTGTTTGTGAATATATCTTACGGAGGAGATTTTCAATTTCAAAATCGAAAACAACCGAAACTATTTTTCTTAAGGAGGATGCCCCACCCAACAAAATGACAGATGTTCCAATTTCAAAATATGCAGGAGAAACTACTGTGATTATGTTAAATGGCTCGAAGGTTGGTCAGCAAGGCTACAAATATATTAATTCAATATTTCGACACATAAAAGCACCTATACATTTGGAATGTTTAACCACTAGCGACGATGAAGATGTTTCGAATGAGTATCTGCTTTCGGTTATTCGTAATGGAACAGCAATTCACATTGATACGATTCACGAAACTAACAACAAACAAAAGAGCTTATTGATGAATAATCAGTTGCTTTTCTATACCGGGATATGCGTGTAAATGTTCATCCGTAGATATAGCCAGTGTTATGCAAAACAATAAGGGGGATTGTTGTAAACTGGAATATGAACCTGTTAAGGGCGTTGTCGAAACAATGAGAATTTGCTATAAGCAATCCTCAAAGAAATATATTGAATTCGCATTTAAATATACAACCAAACACGGTCGAAAAAAAAAACTTTTGCCTACAAGAAGGATGAATTGCCCCTCTCCGATGGTTTACATTTAGAAATAGCACGTCATTTGCATGAGTACAAATACCCTGCAATTGAAATCGAATATTTGCCTATAAACAAATTATTTTTGAACGATAAGTATTAGACGTTTGTTGCAACCATCTTCAGTGGAATCAGCGGTGGAGTGGGTCTATTTTCTGCAAGCGAAATCGGTGATCGGTTATCTCTCCAAACAAAGTTATCAATTACTGAGAAAGAGGTTCTTTGTCCATATGGAACTTTTTTGACAGCTATCAATTTGTTGGAACATCTAGCATACAATGAATGTGCAAGTTTAATTTGGAAAAGTTTTCTAAAACTAATGGGAACTTATAACCTAAAAACTCGGGAATTTGGTGGTGTATGTCCCGAGGAAGATGTAGTATGTAAGTTTTTGGAAATACTACAAAAATCAGCATGCAAAATGAATTGAATTGATATTTTAATTATTTTATATAAAGAAGACCAACAAAAAAACAATAGAAGCAATCAATTCTTGGTTAAAAAAATACTCAATATATTTGCAATTCAACATTACCAAATATGTAAGTGAACAAAATTAAAATAGATGTCTGCATATATCAATTTAAAAACTGTTTATAATGTATTCTCTTACCATTGAAGCACAATCATGTTTTTCGAATAGTTCCAGTGTTCTCCTGTATGCACTGTTCACTGCCGTATGAGCGAATATTGACATCATGCAATTATTGACCACTGATTCAAAGCAAGGAACAATAGGAACACCTGTCGAGAGAAAAAGTGAAACATAAAATATTTTTAAGTCCATCAAATTACAGAGCTGTCTTACCAAGTGAGAAAAAAAATTGTTCAATCAATTCATTTTCTTCACTAATAATAACTGCAGAGCAGTTGCTCAAGTTGAAATCACTTAAAACTGTTCCAAGCTCGAGGTTTGGTGTTACTTCAACTGTGGAATAAGCAGTCAATTGCAAACGAGCTTCAAGTGGAATCAGATGATTGAAATATATGCACACTAAAGTTTTGTTTTCGATGTTACGAAAAAATTCCATGCTTAATGAGTAAGGTTTTGTATTTGTAACAGCCCTAAGCTGTTGATGAATCTTTTTAAAGCTCTTATTGTACATTTTGTTTATTTTTTGTTCAATCTAAAAACATAAAATACATAGTAATATAATAATAATAAATGAGGTTACTTAATTATTTTCAAAATATTTAAAGAAACAAAAATGCAATACATTCTAATTAGAACATTAGCAAATAAATAATTATGTATGTATTTATGTTTCCATTACATTCTCATCAATTACATCTAATACTGTTTATCTACCATAGCTTTAAAAGTGTATTCTTACTGTGTTAGGATGAATTCAATAAAGTTTAAACAAAAAATTGAAATTAACAATAATTTTGAAAATCTATAGTAAAAAACCCAATTGATACAACTTTTGATCATTGCAGAACGTTGTGAATTACAAGAAAATTGATAATTATCACGGAATCGTTGATTAGATTTTTAATAAATAGTTTTTATGTACTAAATTTCAATATTTATCAACTGATAATTGACAACCTTAATAGGGGTGATACTTTCCATTCACCCTTATTACGTAAGGCGTTTTAGTAAAACGACAGGGCTCTAGAAGCGGCAATTGGAAGTTTAGTAAAATGACTATTGTTTTAATGGTTAGAAGGGTGAAGAAAAAAGAGAACTGTAAAGTTTTAGTTTTAGTTAAAAGCCAATTGGCACCCAAACTGCTTGCAAAATTAAGTCGAAATTGCTTTCTAGGTTGTTTTTTTTTTTAGTTTTGTATTGGAGCGGAAATGTGAGCAAAGCTGAGAAATCTTAATATTCTTTGTTGTTGTTCGCAGTTACTTAGTAGACGAAGGTCTTAGTCTCTTTAGTATAGGCCTAGAATCGACAGTCTTTTCTCTATTCAATAATTTTATTTAAATCTTATCAAAATTTATTAGAGAAATACAAATTTATTTTGTATCCACAATCTCAGTTCATATAATCTGTATTTGTACTAAGTTACTCAACAACCAAAAATTTGCATAATAGGTATACGAACATATTTTAGATTTATACATTTTTAGAAAGCATGGAGAAATTTGTTTCCTTACTTGTCTCCGGGGAATTCCAGTCCTGATATCAACACTTGATATAAACTTTCCAAAACCGGCTTCTTGAACAATTGATGGCGAATGAAGGTCCGCAACTAGCATCTCCACAATCTGATCTTCGAAACTAACTTCCTCAACAACAGGCAGAGTGCTTTTAGGAGGATTTAATTCTATTTCCTCAAATCCATAATCTGTATTATGGGTAATCGAAGCCGAGAAATCATCATAGTCACTATTGTCAGTAGTTTTGTCATCAGTGTGCTCGATAACTTCGTTCTCTTCAATTATGGACTCGTTGTACGATTTCAGCTCGCTGGTACTGGGCTCATGTGATTCATTTCCAGGGGGACTTATTATGTACTGAATCTTTGCACGCTTACCTACTGGTTCAGTGCTTAAAGATTTGTCTTGCAGTAGACTATTGGATGCCGTTTCATTAATTTTCTTCTTTTCATTGTACAATTCAATAAGGAGTTCAGGATGGCGCGCCACTATGTGAGTCCGTAGATTTGATGTATTTTTATTGTATGCAATTACGGCATTGCAAAGTGTGCATATTATTTTCTGTTTTGTTAAAACATTATTCGAGCTATCCGATGGAAACCCAAAAAATTTCCAGTAGGGACTCCGCATAGTTGAAGGCACAACTGTCCGAGTATACTCGATATGTTGAGTTATCTCTTCAGTATTTTCCATTTCTACTTAATAATTGAAAATTTAATTGTTAATTGATATTAATGAAATTGTTTTGATTTTTAAAGATTAATAATAATAAAAAATAAAAACCAGAAACGGAAAGCAGATGCGAACAAATTTTGACAGGACGCCAAATTCGATTTCGTTCGTCGAAAAATGGAAAAAGATGTGTTTGATTTAACCATTTAATATACCCAGTATTAATTATTTCGTTTCACACTTTTCCGCCTCCACTGGACATGAACACATAGCCGAATTGTGAACATGTCTAGAAGGCAATGTCCATGCATCGCACGGTACTAAAATCAGGTAATATACTTCGTCGGTTGTCAAAATTGAAATTGTCAGTAATTAAAAAAAAAGGCACAACGCCTTATCAATTTGGTCTATTTATTTACATTTTTGTGTGAGATCTAGTAGATTCACGTATGGTACTTGTTTTTATTCAATTGTATTTGTTTTCATACTGAAATAAATACATTACGATTTCTATCAACACTGAAATTTGTTTGAAATCTCAAACAAAATGTAGTTTATGTGTGGTGTGAACGATTCGACGAGATTTGGAAATCTTGTTGCCGAAATCCGAGATTTTGGTTCGGTGTGAAAACCGTATAAGATCGTTTTGCAACGGATATGTTTCCGAACGACCAAAACCGGATTGGATAGTTTTTTTCGGTATTTAATATTTATTTTGTATTTTATATTTTATTTTGTTCGGTAAAAATCAAAATCTACGTAAAAGAACCACAAACTAGATATCCCGCGTGATCTTTAATCCATTGCCACAGAAAGTGAAAGACTAGACGCTGAAAATCAGCTGACACGTATTTCAGATGTCAGCTGTATTGTTTTTCACAAAAATCCGAAAAATTTTAGGATACCTTTCAGATTTATTTTGGAAAACAGCTGGTTTGTTCATCAGCTGGTTTTTCCTATAGGATTACAACAACGCCAACCAATCCGGAATGCTTTTAGATTTTACTCGAACACGACCAATCTAGTTATTTTTTGCAATGATACAAGACCAGTTGCATCGGATCGGGAATACCCCTAATGTGTAATTGGTCAGGGGTAGGCGCAAAAAATGCATATTGAATTGGTGGATTGATGTTGAAGTAGAATTGTAAAATTGCAATTTCTACCATATTTTTCAACTACTTATTTATTTAATATTCAATTTAGGGTTCTTGGTGGTCAGAATCAAATGTCTCAATTCACAGATATTCCATCAGAATTCAGCGATAAACATGACTGAAAAATTTCGATGTGTAGACACGACATGACTATTCACTACGTAGTGAGCATGTCACAATCTAAACAGGTTCTAATGGTTTAAAAATAAAAAAATTTCTGGCTGACTACGCTCATTCTGCTATTCTAAAATGGTTCTAACTTCACCTTGGTCACGACTCGAAAAACTCAAAACAAAACTAAAACACGAAGTCGCCATTGCATGATTTCAATTTTCGTTGTTTAATTTTTAAAATGTTTGTATCTGCATAAATAAACAACATTCATATTCATATCCAAAAAAATGACATCAAATGATGAAAATAAAACCCAGGAAAAATCAACTGAAAGAACAACAAGGAGTTCTGCAAACAAAGAGATTAGTACAGGCGACGTCTACTTGATACGTCGTTCTGATGGCGACGTCTATCCAGCTCAAATAATCCAATCCAGATGCAATGAAAATGATTTTTCCAACAGTGAATTCTATGTGCACTACGTTGGTTTGAATAGACGACTCGATGAATGGGTACGCCGCGATCGCATAACCGACGCCACCGAAACTGAGAAAGGGGAATGTTCAACACCATCGGATATGAACAACAGTGCTAAAACCTTACAGCAGCTGAGCAAGGAACAAATAGCGTCTCTTGAAAATGCATCATCAGCTGAGAACAGTGATAGGAAGGTGACTAGGAATCAGAAGAGACGGCACGATGAAATCAATCACGTACAAAAGACCTATGCTGAAATGGATCCCACAACCGCGGCACTTGAAAAGGAACACGAAGCTATCACTAAGGTAAAGTACATAGACAAGCTGAGAATTGGTAAGTTCGAAATCGATTCCTGGTATTTCAGTCCGTATCCCGATGAATACGGAAAAGTTGGCACCTTATTTGTATGCGAGTATTGTCTCAAGTACATGAAGCTAGAAAGAACTTATCGCTACCACACCACAGAATGCAGCCAGCGCCAACCTCCTGGCAATGAGATCTATCGCAAAGGAACGGTATCTATATTCGAAATAGATGGCAAAGACCACAAACTCTATTGCCAAACATTGTGTCTGATGGCCAAACTTTTCTTGGATCACAAAACCTTGTACTACGACGTCGAACCATTCTACTTTTATGTCTTATGCGAGATTGACAAGAAAGGAGCTCACATTGTAGGTTATTTCTCAAAAGAAAAGGAATCTCCAGAGAGCAATAATGTTGCATGCATTTTGATCCTGCCTCCATATCAGAGGAAAGGTTACGGCAAACTGTTGATCGCATTTAGCTATGAGCTTTCACGTCGAGAAGGAGTTGTTGGCAGTCCAGAGAAACCTCTTAGTGACTTGGGTCGTTTGAGCTATCGGAGTTTTTGGGCTTACACCCTTTTGGAACTGATGAAAGACAATCGGACGACAACTCAGAGTATAAAAGAGCTGAGCGAGCTAAGTGGCATTACACAAGACGACATTATCTATACCCTGCAATCGATGAAAATGGTCAAGTATTGGAAGGGCCAGCATGTTATTTGTGTCACACCAAGAACAGTTATTGAACATCTGCAGTTACCGCAGTTTAAAAAGCCAAAACTCACCATTGATTCGGCTTACTTGCGTTGGATACCGCCAAAGCGGACAACTACTGTTGGAGCAAAATTCAAGAAAAACTTATTAAACTAAAAGTATTTATTGTATACCTATAATTAGTTGGACTTTAGATTGCTTGTTTCATTTTTGATAATAAAATGCATAAGAATGAATATCAGTTTTATTTTTTAACTAATAAATACCTATAGGGTGGAGCGGAGCAGACGCAATATATTTTGAATTGGAATGAAACTTTTTCTACAGCATTGTAAATTTTTGTTTACATGGCTTAAAATGCCGTCCTCCAGAGCCTTTTTTCGAACTTTTCGTGCACTTTTTTCAGCATTGTGGCCATAATTTAAAAGCCATTTGTATTGTATTTTGTTTTCCCTTATTTGTTACATCTCAGGGACTTAATGATAATATTAATGAAATATTACTTACTAGATTAATCAAGTTTTAAACTCTTAAATCCGGATGAGAATTAAGATAAATTCAATGTTAATCCATCCTAATTTAAATTTTAAACTAGATTAATCGAAAGAATAATATGGCGGTTTTGTCTACCTCCACATTATTGAATATCCCCGCAAATCATCCTGCGTTTCAAAAAATTCAAGCACTCAAATTAAAATAGTTTTCGATAATAAAATACGATAAAAATTAAATAACCGGCACAAGATTTGTTCTATATTTCTATTAAGTCATTAGACATTTGCCGCCATATTATTTCCTTGATTAATCCAGTTTAAAACTTAAATCCGGTTGTAAATTAAGATAAATTCAATGTAATTTCACCCGGATTTGATTTCTAAACTGGATTAATCGAGTAATAAATATGGCGGTTAGCCTCTAAAATGTATTTTAATCTTTCCAGTGTTTATTTTTTGTTAGCTTTAATTATTTAAACTTAATTTTGCAATTATAATAAAATCTATTAAGTTACTCTGAATTTAACTATAAAATGACAGTAGGTAGATACATAGACAACTGATCAAGCAATAATGATATTAAATCAACCAACTGCTACGCATCTTTTAATCTTTTTTCAAAATCAGTTCCTTCATAAAGTGCTTGTTGTTTCATGGCTGCTTTAAGTTGCTGATACTCAAACTTTTTCTTCGACCATTGATATCTGAAATTTCACTCGTTTTTAAAATGGTTTTGCCTACTTATTAACTTAATATAAATAGTTCACCAACCTGCAAGCACACCAATATCCAACTGTTCCAACTACAAAAGTTCCAAATCCTATATGTGTTGAGAATTGAACTTTAGAAGTTCTTAAAAATGTTAAGGCCCCTACTGTCATTCCGCCGCCAATGCCATACATGAACGAACTTCGGAAGCATGGTATTTGGCCGACATCTCGACCAAAAATCATCAGACTCTATGTAGGTAATATTGTTAAATAAAATTTAAAATAATATTATATAAGTAGAACGATTTGTTTTAAATAATAGTGGTAGTTTATTTCACAATAATATTCTCATAATATATACATATATATGTATAATATGGCCAGCGAGTGAATTTAAAGGATACTGAATTGTGAGGAATGTTAAATGAAATTGCTTCAGTTTAAGTTTTGTGAGTAATATCAATAATTACAAAAGATAAAACATAAAAAATGTTATTTAACCTTATGCGGTTCCTCTTCTTCAGCCATCCTTTTATAACTTGAAAATATAATAATTATTAACACGAACTAAAATATTAGGAGGTAAAATTGTATGGTTGTAGAAAATCCACAAACCAAAATAAAAAATCAGCTGTTAAATGACGTTTCGTTTAAAGAAAACTGCATTATCCACATTTAAACAGTCTGGTAAAAAAAACTACAACTGATGGTGTGGCTTTGACTGCTTTTAGACGACTGTAATTTTTAAAGGATACAATTCACTTTGCGATTTTTAAGCCCGTAGGCGGGGAACATATGTGGTGGTCGAGGTTGGAAAAATTGTAGAGATAGCGCTCTTTCTTCTCTGTGCCTTTTCTCGTTCGAAACTTAAGTGGAGTCAAGAGTGTGGAAAGATGTTTCCTATATCATATTTATATTAGATGTTTCCTATAGCATATTGAAATTTTTAAAAAATAATTTTTGGATTTTTAAAATAATTTTTTAAAAATTCGATATTTCGAAACGTTTATAAAATAAGACCATGTACATATATGTATACAAACATTTTAAAAAATAATCAACAATCCAACGATTTTCAAAATTTTTGTCTTATGAATTGAGATTTGTGTATGAAAGAAAGAAGTTTACATCGCGTTGGTGTCAAAACAATTTCAGAGGTCGTTTAACCAAATTTTATTTCTAATTGTATTGATTGTTTAACTTATTTTATGTACTACTCAAATATAGACTAAGAGCCCACAGCTATTTTTAGATGGGAGTGATTTTTTTCATATCCAAATATGAAAGTCTTGTATGTCGTGGTCGGTAAACTGCATTATACTACTCATACTCATATTCATCTTTGGGTTCGTCTTGAATGCAGAAGACCCCATCCAAGACGTCTTGCACCCCCATTTTCATGTCTAGGGGGCTCAGATCTTTTACTAAATATAATGATTTAGTTGCTATACTTTTTATCTTCGCTTTAAAAAAAAACGTATTTTTCAATGCACCATTAACGACAAAGGCCGCAACCAAGGAATGCAAGACTTTCATATTTGCTTATGAAAAGTTGAGATCCATATAAAAAATTCCAGTGAATTTTTGTTATCATTCACACCCAAAATTTGCTGAGGGCTCTCGGTCTAATAGTACTACTTTAAACTAAACTACGTTTTTGGCATTTGACATAAAGTATGGCCTCTCATAATTCATTTCTTTTATCAGATAAATAGCTTTTAAAATATTAAGATTTATATCCAGTCATGCATTCATCTCTTTTATACTCATACACAGGAAGTCTAACAATTGTAGTGAAACACTGTGGGATGTGGTTCACTGTTGAAACAATTATCCTAATTCCAAATACCATATTTAAACTCTGTGCTTCATTTTCATTATCATTCAAGGCGAGACTATTTTTATTTTAAAACTTTAAAAAGATAAATATTTGTTTCTAGATTTTATTATGGGATGATGTAATGCGAGATTTTTGTTCATTCGGAATTTTTGTCATTCTTGATTTTTGCATTCGACATAATTTTTTCGAGATTTTTGTCATTCTAGATACTCATGATCCCCAAAAACATACTAAGAACATTTTCTGATATCTGACTTGAAGATATTTTATTTTGAAATTATAAACTAAGTATTAAATATAACTTAAGTATGATACATTTGTAGTATCAACTCCGCAGATATCTTTGAGAAAATGTATTAAAATACAATTTTATTTATAATTAGTTACAGGCGTATTTATTAGATTTTTCACTAGTTAGACAGTGTCTAAATAATTTAAAATAGTTTGAAATATGATTTATTTGATTAAATAATATAAATAAAATGATACATTAACCAAGTTTTATACAACCGAGTCCGATGTTTACGTTAGATAGCTCTTAAACAACAAATTGTTCATCTATAATTTGGACGACTGTCCAAAGTTAGACAACGTTTATAAATACGACCATTAGTGTTTAGCCCAAAAATCATTTGCTTTCCACGCAACCCATGTTTGTTTTTTAATCAAAATAAACACATTTTTTTTGGCTTTATATTTTTTTTTATTATATAGAATCATCTCACTTTACAATTAATATTTTAATAGTTAATTTTTTTTAAATTTTTGTTTACTTTAGAAGTTTGTGTGCACATTATTTTTGTTTTATTTTTTTTTTTAATTTCGAAATGGATATAATTTCAAATTTTAGTCTTACTTACAACATAGAATACACCGCCTAAAGTGTACAAAAAAATAATACTCCTCCTTCGGAGCCGTGTTCAGTTCTTAACTAGAGATATCGTACAATTGGATTATGTTTCGTGTTTTCTTCAATATAATAATTAAATTCAAAATGTTATTATATCTGCGTAGATAAAACAATAATAAATCGAGAAAAAAAATATAGATTGCAAAATTAAAACAAAAAAGGAATACATTTATACTTTTTTTCTTGCTTTCTTCTCCATTTGTGAGATGAATGCTAAAAATACAAGCGTGTAAGTAACTATCGACGATGGAGCAAATTTGATAGTGTCCTGATTTGCGACTGCAGTTCAGAATCCATCTTCATGGCCTCCTCGTCAAATCGCATTTTGATGTCCAATAAGTTGGGTAATATATCTTGGCTTTTAATATTTAGCATACTGCCGAAAAAATCTGTCCAAACGTGTTTTTTTAGATACCGCGGGAGCTTCTGTTTGATATCCCAGGTTTCGAATTTTTTTGCAATTTGCATGTACTCTCCGAAGAGCATCACATGAACAGTACCCGCCACACAAAAGAGGTCAGTTTCGTAAGACCAAGGCCGGCCTTCTTGCATCTCGATGCAAGTAAATCCGTCTGTTTGAATAACTTTCCGGAACTGTGTGCGTTCTGGAAATAAAGTCATATCAAGTGCACAACCAAAGTCAATTAGACGCAGCGATGGATAATGGAGATCTGTATTAGGTACACGCATCAGCAGGAAGTTGTCCGGCTTGATGTCTGCATGAATAATTTTGCTTTTGTGCAAGCAGTGGATAATGTTCAGAATCTGGCTACTGAAGTGCATAACAAGACTCTCGTGCATTACCTTCTTTGTGGCCTGTCGAATCTTGTTGTTTATGTCCAATAATGAGCCGTAAGGTGAGAATTCGGTGGCAATTATGCTCGCATTGGGCGCAATAACAGCCGAAGAGATGTTCATGACACCCGGCAGAACAGTTTCTGTCCGAATCCTTTCGCGCACCTGATGGCATATGTATATCTCCCAGATGTTGGGAGGTTTCTGGTATTTAAGAGCCACAACAGTTCCCGTTTTGCAGTCGGTGGCTTTGTAAACTGATCCATACGATCCACGTCCTACTTCTTTCTCGATGCTGAAACGAGTATCGGCTAGCGTTATCATCTTGGTGTTTGCCAATTTTGGCAGAAGCGTGCTAACCACTTTGTAAACATTTTCGGCCGCATCATAGGACGGAAAGTTGAGTTTAGTCAGAAATGCCTTGCATAGCTCATTGTTGAACGGGTCAATTACCGGCTTGGCCATGTGTGTCTCAATGACACTGAGGGCTTTTTCGAGGCGCTGTTCCTGCAGTTCCTTGTCGTTTTCCGATGCAAAGAAACTGTTCTCGGCGTATGTGGAAAAATCATCGCGTTGCGAATCGCGAAAGTTTAAGCGACCCACTGCTGAACTTACCGAGCAATTCGAATTGTCCAAATAGGCGCTCTCATTAAACGAGAAACTGGCGTTGTCATTGGCCGCATAGTGTACGGAATCACCGTTCTTCTGTCGAATTTTTATCGGTGTTCTGTGCTGCAACTGCTGTGGGGTGGTGGAGGAAGAAGTATTTTCTTTGGCAAAAGTCAGCAGGAGATTTGCTTCTTCGTACTGATACTGAGATTGCTGTGGTTGATAGTCTGACGAATTGCTATCTCCATGAGCAGCTGCGGCTAAGTATTTCCCAGCTAGATGTTTATTGACGCTCTTCAGCTTTTTAGGCTTCTTTACTTTGGGTGTGGATGTTTGCATTTGATAAGGATGGAAGCCATTTCCACGATTGATGCCATCGTCCTGCGAGGCTGTCTCCACCACATAGGCATTGTCAATGGTGTAATTGTAATTGTTCTGTCCATTGGTGGAACTGCATGAGGAATCCAAAGTTGTCGGTTTCTCCTTTTTAAACTTGATTTTTATTGTTTTGCTCTTGGTAACGCCGTGTTCTTCATGAGTGCTAAAGCGGATTGTCGAAGCTTCGATTTGATCTTCAATATCACCGTCGGATGTTCCTAGAGTTCCAATTGCAGGATTTTGAATTTCAACTGGTTTTTGTAGGGGCTGTTTGGATTTCTGTTGGTTGCTCTTCCACTTTTTCGCACGAACTTCTTCCGGGCTGAATTCCACGTCTCCTCCTGGATAAACAAGTGTCTTTTGGTACTGGCAGCGCTTGAATGGGTCTTCTGGTTCTTCTAAGAAGAGGGCTGGTTTCCAGACTTCGTAGTTGTTGCGGCAATAGGTAGCAAACTGTGCAGGTAGTTTGATATTTCCAATTGGAATATCAAGCGGTTGCGAGCTAAAGGAAGTGGCTGGTTCTTGCGGATAAACAGCCGTAGCAACCTGTGGTTCATTGTATATGTAGTTCAATGAGGAAGATATGGCAGTTGCTGTGGAACTCTGCAATTCAGTGTATTGGCAGTTTGTATTAACCCCAGGCGTTTGCGATTGTGTTTGCATTTGTGGTTGAACTGCAACCTCGACATTTTGTTGCGGTTGCTGCATCTGTTGAACTTGTTCAGGCATATGCTGCTGCTGCTGTTGTTGCTGCTGTTGTTGCTGCTGACATACTTCTGCTGCACGTTTCTCTAACGGCTGGCTAATAGGTATTTGTTGTTGCTGCTGAGTTTGATGTTGGGGGTGTGAATTGAGTTGTTTTTTGTCCTCATAAACCATTCGCTGTGAGAGGGAGTAAAGGAACTTTGTATGAGCACCCTCAAGTTCCGTATACGGCTCAGCCTTTGCTTGAAACCCCAGATTGTATATGGATTCAGCTTCTTTGAATGCATTCGCATGCTCATAGTAATGGGCCCAATTGGTATAGAAGCAGGCACACTGTCGTCCAATGCCTCGCTGATATAAGATTTGATAGAAGTGCAAAGGGTTTGGTTGCAGATCTATGTACTTGATCCACAACTTCACCATACGAGGATCTTGCTTGTAGTACTCGTTGTGCTCGTACTGTGTGAGGCATCGTTCAAGAGTTTCCCGGAATTTGTTCTCCGGATCGCCGTGTATGTTGCTGTTGTACCAGCATATATAATTGTACCAGTGCTCGAGAGGATCCGGTCCATTGTACATGGCAATAGCGTTCTCCCAAGCGTGTTTGTCCTTAAGGAAACTGTGCATTTGTTCGGCAGTTATGTTTCGCCGCATGAAGGAATTCATCTTGCTCGAGAACTGAAAAATATCAAAATACAAGTCTATGCAATCGAATTGTATACAAAATTTATTTATTTTTTAGTGCCAACAGCGAGAGGGCATCAAGCTAAAAATTGACAGATCAACTTTTGAAAAAGTGTCTAGAGAATTCGCCAGGCCTGGCCATGAGTGTTCACGATTCCCTGAATTACAATTCCATAGTGCACCTTGCTGCGCTGATATTACTTCTTTGCAAGTTACAAACTAACCTTTAAATTCTTGGATCTAAATTATTTCTTTAACTTTCAGCACAAAATTCGATGTTTAAGAACAAAAATAAAAATATACAAACAACCACAAACCCAAGTTAAATCTTGGAAAATTTGTCCTCACATCGACTTGACGTGTGTGAAAATGAAAATGGAGGGTGATTAATAACGAACAGGGATGGTGTTTGTTTGTACGAAAAATTGTACTAAACTTACAAAACAAAGTATTGTTATTTTTTATGTCAAATTCCTTTCAATAAAATAAAATCGATCCCTGTGAAAGATTTCGATCCCGGGCCAATTTTCGCTTTCTTTTCAACCAAAAAAAATCGATCCCTCATGATTTGGGATCAAAACTTTGATCTCGATTTCAAGAGAGATTTACACCTACACAAAACACGCACTTGCACACACACATTGTCATTGTGAGATTTTTCAATTCGGGAATTGTCGTTTACTTTTTAGAAGTTTTGTGAAAATAAATTTATATTTTTCCGAAGATCGACGGTGACAATTGGTGTTTGTCCGCTGGTGGAGCTGCCGAATGCATTTACTGGAATCGTGTTTTGCACAATCTATGTGGACTGTTGAATAAGCAATACAACGCCGCCGTTGCTGCAGCCATTCCAATTGCATAGGGATACATTTAATCCGGAAGAAGAGTGTGCTTCGACTACATGAAATAGCATTTCTAGGCAGAGAAGGTGGTGCATTAGGTGTGTTTTTTTCTAATCCCGGAGAGAACTGGTTGAAAAAAACGATATCGGGGATTAACGACGCCATTACAGAAAAAAAGAGGGGGTTTCCGTACAAACTTTCGATAACAAGTATGTAATTTAAACCGGTAATACAGTTTTTCTCCGTGCTTAAGTTAAGCCCCGAAAATTATCTGGGTTTAGCTAAGCCCATTGGGGATTAAGGATCCCCCACACCAACGCGAATTTTCGGTGGCGACGACGAAAACAATAATAACAACGTGTTGTTTTCACAACCACGTGTTGTTATTAGGCGTTTTTCTTTTTTAGCCCCGAGCGGGGCACAGAGCGGGCTCTGAGCGAATAGAGCTCACTCCGAACAGATCGTGACCTGAGCGCACCGATCTATTTAAGAAACTCAATTGAGCAGTGAACTCTCATATGCTTAGGGCCAGTTGTACAATAGTGGTTCAGCCTCGGTTCAAGATTTTAACTCACCGATTTCGGCGGATTAACTAAGGTTCAAGGCTGGTTCAAGTATGTAATTGGTTATTATCACACAGTTGAACAGTAAACCACTGTTGAAACTCAATTAATCCGCCCGAATCGGGCCAGTTGTACAAATATTTAAACCGCGGTGGTTCAGCAATTTTTATCCATCGATTCCGGCGGATTAATTGAGTTTCAACAGTGGTTTACTGTTCAAGTGTGTGATAATAACCAATTACATACTTGAACCAGCGTTGAACCTTAGTTAATCCGCCGAAATCGGTGAATTAAAATCTTGAACCGAGGCTGAACCACTATTGTACAACTGGCCCTTAGTAATCTGTTTAATTACATGAAAATTGTATGAAGTTAGCCGCGCTCAGCTTTGTGCTGGATGTGCTCGGTCATTTTTTTCCGAGCTCATCGAGCGAGCCCCGGTCGAGCTCTGAGCTAAAAAAGAAATGCAAGTTGAGAGCTCGGAGCGCTCCGAGTTAAAAAAGTAGCATAGTTTTCTTTTTGACAGCTCAGTGCCTCGCTTGGGGCTAAAAAAGAAAAACGCCTATTCTTGTTTTCGTCGTCGCCACCGAAAATTCGCGTTGGTGTGGGGGAACCTTTAGTTGCTGTTGCATTTAAAGCCTAGTATGCTGCTGATGCGAAACGAAATTTTTCTGTAATCTCCAAACAGACAACGAAACGCTTGCGAAAACACAACGGAAAATTCCAAAAACAAAATCAAACATAAACGCAAAAAATCAGAGAAACCCATGATGTAAGAAAAAAAAACACAAATAAAACCCAAATTTCATTTTTCCGCACACAATAAATAGTCTGTACAATTAATTCAGTGCGAAAAAGGAGCTGAGACTTTTCCAAATGATCTGCTACAATTATACATTTGGCTCTTCAAACAGCGTACTGCAAAACGAAATTTTCCGTTTCTGATTTGGTTGTGTCATTTTTGTATGGGATTTTTCGTTTCGCATCAGCAGCGTACTAGGATTAAGGATCAAAAAATCCCTTAAGCCCGCATCACGACGCTTGTTTTCCTGCTAGAAATGCTTGCTGGCTTTCGTGCTGGCTATTGAGCTGGGAAATGGCGTCACTGCTGGCTCTCTTAATAGAAGCGCTGCTAGATTTCATAGTTAGAACCGGTGCTATTTTTCCTGCTTGTTTTGCTGCTGTTTTTTAGCAGACGTCAAAAGGTAGATGTATATTTTCAAATGACATTTTTTCTATTTCGTTTTTATTTATTTTCTAATAGTTTTTTTCAACTTTAAACAAAATTAAATGTGATTTCATTAATTTGTATATTTAGTTCTATCAGATGTATGCATTTTTTATGAAAATTTGTTAGCTTCAAAACAATCATCGAATGAAGCCAAAGAATTCAAACCAGCAAAATATTCAGCACCACACCATGCAACAAAACCAGCACGAGCATTTCTAGCAGGAAAACAAGCGTCGTGTGATGCGTGCTTTATGTGTATTTTACTTTTAGCCTAGTACGCTGCTGATGCGAAACGAAAATTTCCTATAATCTCCAAACAGACAACGAAACGCTTGCGAAGACACAACGGAAAATATCCTTTCATTTGTTTTTAAACCAAAATTTAAGCTTTCTGCATCATTTTTATAAGTTTTCCAGTCAGAAACACTATCCTAAAATGAGTTTGAAAATTTTCACTTTTTTACTTTTTCACTTTTTTGGCTTATGTAGTTGAGGCTTTACAGACACTAGCCGTGTTTTTTAGCAAGCCCGGGGGGAATTGGATGAAAAAAACGACGTGCATGCTAAACAATTAACATGTTAAATGCAACAACAACTAATCCCGGAGAATTCTCGGGGCTTAACTTAAGCGCACAGAAAAACTGTGTTACCGGCATTAATTACACACATGTTATCGATAGTTTGTATGAAAACTCCATGTTTTTTACTGTCATGGCGTCGCTAATCCCCGCTGTCGTTTTTTTCAAACAATTCCCCCCGGGCTTGCAAAAAAACACGCCTACTATTCAACCCTCAAACGCGTTTAGCTTATAATAGCCGTGTTTTTTTGCAAGCCCGGGGGGAATTGGATGAAAAAAACGACGTCGGTGCTAAACAATTAACATGTTAAATGCAACAACAACTAATCCCGGAGAATTCTCGGGGTTTAACTTAAGCGCACCGAAAAACTGTGTTACCGGCATGAATAGCATACATATTATCGATAGTTTGTATGAAAATGCCATGTTTTTTACTGTCATGGCGTCGCTAATCCCCGCTGTCGTTTTTTTCAACCAATTCCCCCCGGGCTTGCAAAAAAACACGCCTAATAGCCGTGTATTTTTGCAAGCCCGGGGGGAATTGGATGAAAAAAACGACGTCGGTGCTAAACAATTAACATGTTAAATGCAACAACAACTAATCCCGGAGAATTCTCGGGGCTTAACTTAAGCGCATCGAAAAACTGTGTTACCGGCATGAATTGCATAAATGTTATCGATAGTTTGTATGAAAACTCCATGTTTTTTACTGTCATGGCGTCGCTAATCCCCGCTGTCGTTTTTTTTAACCAATTCCCCCCGGGGCTTGCAAAAAAACACGCCTATTGAAAGCTATAACTGGCCCCTTAAGCACATAGAAAACTGTATTACCGGTAGGAATTACATACTTGTTATCGATAGTTTGTATGGAAACTCCATTTTTTTTCTGTAAAGGCGTCGCCATTCCCCGATATCGTTTTTTTCAACCAGTTCTTTCCGGGGTTGGCAAAAAAACACAACTCATGTAAATTATTTTGCCCCGGTCGTTTTTTCCATCCAATTTCTTACGGGCTTGGAAAAAACACGCCTATTGTAAGATCTGAAAATCGTCTGCACTTAGCTTAAACAGAAAATTATTCTCACTTGGGGAATTGGGGTTCTGGTCACCTCAAGTTATTAGTTTATCGATTCATATTTGAAATATATCGATATTTTCGGTGACATATTCCTGAAAGAGATCAATAGCTTTCTGTTTTCTGCTTTGTTTGGCTACCTATTTACTTTACAAGTTTAAAGTTAGAGCAGTTAAATCATATTTGACCAACACACTTTTATTTTCCCTTCTGCGAACTGTCAATGGCAACTACACGTACAAAAAAGAAAATTTAACTACACTAATCGGGAATTCCGTGAAATTGTGTATATAAGAAAACAGGAGAAGAGAAAACTATTTATATTTATTATATATAAATATTTGTTAAAAAATACTTAATTGTTTTATGCTTTGTTGTTTTGTGCAGTACATACTGCAATAAAGATAATTTCAAATTCAATTTTTATTTTAAATCAATTAAAAGTCGATTGATTGTGCGGGCCATTTGCGTTGGTCTTTTCGTTCGATTATTTTCTTCACATTCTTTGCCTTGATTTGCCATTGCCTTTTTCTACACACATGGAACTCCCTTTCTTTAAACTCAATAAATCGAATACATATATAATATATTCTTACTGATTGAATGAAACACTGCATGTTGGAAGCATATAAATCACTTCGTCTAGTGACCCAAAATAGTGAAAAAAATGGAAGTATCGTCTGATCCATATGAGCAAAAGTTATTCCAAATGTTCACCAGCTGCGACACAAATCATAGTGGCACACTAGATGAGAATGCCTTGAGCAAGTTGTGCGAAATGCTCGAGTTACAGGATCGTGGATCCGTTATTATAAAGAACCTCATAAAGAACCCAAGGTCACGGATTTCTTTTGGCGACTTTAAAGAAGCACTGTTGAACTTTCTGGGCACAGAAATCGATGGATCATTGCCATCGCCGCCGGGGGGTAAGTGGATTAGCCTCTTGATTTTTAGCAATAAAGTATTATTAAATGGGTTTATAAATGTATATATTTTAAAGCTATAAATGAGATATAATCTCAAGGCTTTTGTAAATAAATAAAAAAACCAAATGATTTGCACCTGGATGTTAAGTATTATGAACTATGTTTGCTTGCATAACAGTACCAATGCAATTTCAAAGATGTTTTTTTTTTATGAATGTTCAACAAATTAAAACTACCCACCTGTAAGCTAAAAACCAAAACTTCTTTTTAATGCTTAGATCGAATTCTTACTTTTTAATTATATAGACAGACACCTAGTTAATTTCGAGGCGTATCGTTGTAATGAAGAAGCTTTCAAATTGACTTTGAAACAAGATGTAAATTAATGATAACAGAAAGACAGCTTAATAATTTTTTTTTTGTAAATTCATGATTTAGAATTGTAGAATACCATTATATACCTACATACCATAGTTTATAAACAACATGAGGAATACTAATACAGTAGTACAGTGCTTGTTGATAGGTACCTAGATAATAAAACTTTTAGAAAGAATGGTTATAAAATAAAAATTTGAAAACATAATTATGTACATATTATATACTGGATAGTGTGGAGGTATCAAATGTGTTATTATTTTCTCACAAAATATTCACTTTAACTTTTCTGGTTCCGTTTCGGGCTAAGTAGTAAGTATACCTATAGTAAGTATTCCTATCCTAAACTCATACTGGAGCTGCGAGCAGAGCGGAGATACGAGAAGTGAGCAGAGCGATGAAAACAAAAATCTGTTCTTATGAGAGCTCTCATACTGAGGCCACTAGCAACGAGGTATCAGTTCTCATAAGAAAGCAAGTTGTGTTTGTTTTTAACGCTCTGCTCACCTCTCGCATCGCCGCGCTGCTCGCAGCTCCAGAAGGATTTTGAATTTTGAGGTTTTGTGCTCCAGTAATGGGTTTGTAAAGTTTCCGCAAGCTATGGGTAAGGGTTTTAAAGAAAAATCTTGATAAATTAAATGAGGTGATAGAAAAATTATTTTAGTGGAGGAATATACGGTAAATAAGATATTCTTTCCATTTATGAAATTTAAACCGGAAATCGATTTTTTTGTTTGATACAAAACCGGAAGTTAAGATTTCAAATCATATTTTACTAAACTTAGTCCCTTTTGATATTTTTCTTAAGTTTCAAAATGAATCTCATACATAGAAGATATCCATTCGTTTAGAAGATACATATATATTATTGCGTCACACTCGTGCAAAAAACAGATTTTTTGTATAGAAATCGGTTGTTAGCAATTTAAAAGATGAACGAATTTCAAGACCCATCACTCTTTTCGCTGTGGGATTCACGTGAAATGCCCCATATTGTAAAAACTAATTACTCATTTATTCATCATGATTCTTTACACTCATATAATGTCACGATCAGAAATACAAAAAAGAATTGGCGGTAGCCATTGGTCATTACATGTTATTAAACAATTATCGGACGCCATAGATGCATTTATAATCCACCGGTCCCACAATATAAATTCAGTCATAAAACATTTTACACTAATAAAATTAAAATCGTATTACTGATTAATTTATTATTATTAAAAATATTTCAATTTTTTATCAATCTTATGCAAAATAATAAATGTTAAAATATATAAATGTATGCCAAAAATATTTAAAAATCGAATCGTTTTCTTACAAATAAATTTTTATACATACCTACAATTTCTTTATTTAAAAAAATCATATACCTACACGTTTCCAAGAAATTGATTTAAAAAATTATGCAAGAAAACGCTCTATAACAGATTTGAATCAAATTCGGTCCACGTACACCTAAATATGTACATCTAGACGAAATCTCGAAATCTTTTGTGATCAATACAACAATTTTTCCGAGCATAATGCTGGTTGCAAATTAACAAATATGTATATGTGTACATATCTCAAAAATAAAATTTCTTTATTATAATGAACTGTTCTGAAGAGCTTCGTTGAAAAATGGTTAAAATCTATAAAAAATCACTTTGACTCATTTTCAAATTTAGCTGTACATGCGGATCAATATTAGGAATAAAATAATGTTCACCATTTAAACCAATTTTTGTCAATTTAAGGTAACGAAAACGACATGACATCTAAACTTATTGCAAAAAGTCTGTAGGTTATAAATTCGTAGGTAAATAAATAAATAATGAAATATTTA
Organism: Epistrophe grossulariae; assembly: GCA_929447395.1. Taxonomy (NCBI): domain Eukaryota; kingdom Metazoa; phylum Arthropoda; class Insecta; order Diptera; family Syrphidae; genus Epistrophe; species Epistrophe grossulariae. The sequence continues at coordinate 3,345,522 of OV839566.1, forward strand.
CAACACACCTTTGAAAAAAAGTACGAATTAAAATAGGGTATTGAACAAAATTATCAAAACCTACGCGGCACATCACAATTTATAATAACTGAGATGTACTGCGAAATGGGCTATAGTTTTTCCATAAACTCTTATCTAACTCTTTATGAAGATTTACATGAATATAATTGTTTTCTTAACTTAGAATTGACAATTTCCATCGCAAGGACGAAAACCAAAATATAAACGTTAAATACACAATAAAAATTTTCTTATGTCCACACGTATTATCTATCTATGTGTGTACATATTAATTATAAGACATCAACCTTTTGTTGAAGATATTTTTTGAGTTACATAAACCTGTACCTGTTTTCACACTCTCTTGTATTTTCTTTAATATTATTATAATATTATCTTCATATCTCTGTATGAAATATGAAAATTCAAAATCATAAAAATCTGAGTCATAACTAAATTGCTTGAGCTTAATCACAATAACACGCACAAACATGTTTATCCCTGAACTATCCAGGTAATTTGACTACAATAAGTTCAATATATTGTTTTTCATTAATAAGTGAATATCCTCCTCAAGCAGGTATCTATAAACTCCTGGAAACGATAGTCCATTTGTTTTTACCATTTATTACTCTCAAGCCCATTTTCCGTTTTATTGATTATTTAAATAGCAAACGTTCTGCATAGTTTAGTCAGTTTTGAATAATCATTGATCAAGTAAGGAACGAGAAAAGCCAAATTAAAATGGGAACTCAATTTTTCTACAAAACATTTAATCAATCAGCTATTGATGAATTAATAAGTTTATTCGGTAAAGTTTTGTTCTTTTCGCAAAATATAAGAATAATAAATCTACTTATTGATATTTTAAATGAACCTATTTTTTTTAATATTTTCAGATCGTACGCTCATATTCAGTAATGAGCCTGAAGATAATCTTCCAGATAGTCCAAACGAATCCTCGGACCGTGAAGTCTCACCAAAATTTGTTGTTGGAGCGAAAAAGTATGGCCGACGTTCCAGGCCACAGTTTATTGGATCCGATTCTTCGCCATCAGAATCAGATGACCAAGACAGAGAGACGCTTGACTGCAGCAACAGCATCGTAAGTAGTTTCTATGAACACAAAAAATCCAAAATTGTTTAAAATTTAAATTTTTAAAGGTTCAAAGATCATCATCACAGAGTGATATTCTATCATCACATAGAAGACGGCCATTAAGCGGAGGAGCTAAGCTTAAACGATGTGCTTCACTTCCAGCCCAGAAAAATCAACGAGTTAGAGATGCAATTCTGGAAAAAACTAAAGCCGCCAGAGCTTCAAAGGTAGCCAATAAAATAAACACCAGCAGCGTTGAATCTTTAGGTAAGTATCTGATTGGTTTAAATAGGTTTACTTGAGAGCACTTTAACATACATTCTACGACACAAGAGCTTGTATCTAAAACTGAAAGTTCAAATTTAAAGCGGCACTTTTGAAGACAGGGAAACAATTCAAATCACATTTTCTTCCCGATTTTTTAATTTAACAAACTAAAACAAATCCATCATCATGTTACATTTACTATACAAATAGGAAATTTAGATTTCGAAAATCTTACAAATAAAATCCTTGACATTTGGAAAGAATACGGAAACGAAATCGGCACATTTTACTTTACTTGTGGTCAACTGCAAATTGTATGCGAACGTGTCGGACTCATGAGCACGGTCGCCGAAAAAGTTGCCGAAGAAGTATTTGAAAAACTTAACAAAATCAAAACTGATCCAGTGATTACGTTTAGTGAATTCATAAGTCTCATTAGTTGTGGTGATAACACAATATCACCAGCAAAATACCCTAGTATCGAACTTTCATCATCACCACCAACATGTCAATTTAATAATTTATTTGAATTTGTTGGGTATAAACCACCTTTCAACACTTCAGTGGACAGTAATTCAATTAGATTTTTTCGTGCCGTTAACGATGATAAGCAATTCAATATGAAAGGTTTGTTTTGTTTTTTTTTCAGATAATTGCGTATTTTTTTCTTCGTATTTATTTCGTTTTTGTTTATTTGTATTTAGTTCCATCTATCGCACCGTTATATTTTTAAACTAATTTAAGCTCGCAATTGCACTGTGTAAATGTAGGTGTCTCTCAGAAGAGACACCCATTGGTGATGGCTTTTCGCATAGATCCGTTTTTTTCATATACACACTCATACACATATCGATGTCGTCGTTAAGATCGTGCTTGTTTCGTTGATTATTCAACAGTGGTGGTCATTTAAATAAAAAAAGTAAAAACATATTTTTTTGGTTGGCTCTTTAAGTACAGAGTCGACTCAAATAATTACTTGCAAATCGCGAAAAGAACATTAAGTTCACTTTAAAATCTGTTTGGGACAATTTTCAAGTCAACATTTGTGTTTTGTTTTAAAGCTATTGCAGGGGCAAAAGATAATATTAAAATTATTTTTCTTAATCAAAAACAAACTCCTCCAAATAACTGTTAACTTTAAATACCATGTTAAAATTTAGTAAAATTCTAGATCCATCTTATAAAAAAAGGTGTGATTTGCTTATTAAATTTTTTTTCTCTCATAAAATGTTACCACCACTGAACGTCCTACTAATAATCTGTTGATCTCCCTTAATACTTTTAGCAGATTGTGTTCTTTTTGTGTTTAGCTGCGTATATTATTTTGTATATCAACATAACCCCAAAAAAAATTTTCAAAATTTTAATAAATTTATATAGATATTCCAGCACAATTGGACACAGTCCCTACTCATAGTATAATTGAAATGTGGGAACGGGCCAACATCAGCAGTCCAAAGGGAATTTTATTAAGTCTTGGATTCGATGAAGATGAAGTAAATATATTACAACTGACAAAAGTTTTAGAAGAAGAACTTCGTGGTTTATGTGGTGAAGCACAAACAACACTATTGAAAGCATCTTTAGCTCTGCAATCTGCGGAACTTTCAACATTAAAACAATCATACACCCAATTGAGCGAAGAAAATAAGAAAATGCATGCTGACAATAAAGACGCAAATCGTAGAGTTATCTTGTTGGCACAAGAAATAGACGAGAGACATGCAAATCTAGAAGAAACAACTAAAAAAGAGGTAAATTAAAAAAACAAAGTAATAAATATTGAAAAATCTCATTGCTCTTTTATTGTATAGATACGACTATTGGAACAACGACATGCAGAAGTAGTACGTGACTTAACAGCTCGTATGGCAAATGACCGTGAGAATTGGTCTAATTTGACAGCCCGTTTAGAGGCCCGAATTAAAGTGTTTGAACAAGAAGAAACCAAGCTGAAAACAGAGACGGAATCCCTAAGAAAAGAAAACAATGCCTTAGAGAATGAGCAAACAGTTCTGCAAAAACAGGTTACTAGTCTTCTAGAGGCCAACATTCAGTTGAATAAAGAAATAGTCGAAACAGAGGAAAGAAGTCGTAATGACGAAGGATCTAAAAATGAAAAAGACACCGAAGAGATGCTCGAACTGATAGAAAAGATTACCAACTTGCAAGTGGAAAATTCAAATTTACGAGATAAGAATGACGAATTGGTTGCCGAAGTAGAAGGCCTGAACTTTGAAATATCACGAGTAAAGATAAAGAGATCTCAAAAAGCAGTGGCGGTTGCAGTAAGTACCGAAGATGATCCTGAACATGCTTCGGCAGCAGTAAAAAGGCGAGGTGATTCCCCAAGTAAGACCAGAATAACTGAGGAAAGTCCGCGTCTGGGTAAATTCCGTAGGTGTAATACTGAGGGAAACAGTGAGAGTGATACCAGCGGTGATTGGGTTGCATTAAACTCGGAGTTGAATAACACATTGAATGTCACCTCAACGCCCAGTACTTCTTCGGGATTTTCGCAGGATAGCACAAACTCTATAATTGATTTAAAAGATCAAGAAATAACCAGCTTAAAAGCTAAAATTTCTCTCCTTGAAAGTGAGCTTAAAGCTAATACTATTGGGACAGACAGCGATTCAAATTTCGATATTTCTTCCTTAAAAAAAGAAAAAGATGCATTGGAAGCTCGCTGCAAAGAGCTTGAGGCAAGTCTTGAACAAATGCAGAAGGCCTATGAAGACTGTGAAGACTATTGGCAGGAGAAACTATCCGAAGAACGTCAACTCTTCGACAAAGAACGAAAAATCTATGAAGACGAGCAAAAGGAAAGCGATGTCAAGTTCACAGAGCTGGTCGAAAAAGTACGGGAATATGAAGAGCAATTCAGTAAGGACGGTCGTTTATCACCGATTGAAGAAAAAGATGTACTTGAACAGCAATATGCAGATTTGGAAGCCGAAGCCGAACAACTTCGTGAAAACACAAGACAAATTTTCGAAGAGAAAGCGAAAGAAATTGCATCGCTTCATAGTGAAATCGAGGATCTCAAAATAAAATTGGGCGAAAGTGTGGAAATTCTTACTGGTGCAACTGAAATGCAATCTGGGGGAGAAATGTCAGATTTGGAAAGTCCAGCGAGTTCACCAATAAGCTATCTTTGGCATCAAAGTACAATCCAGTCACCAATAACGCAGTATAAGAAGAATAATTTGCAAAAGTCACCCACAATACAGAGATCTAGGTGAGTTTGATTTTTGCGCTTTTTATTATTGTATTCATTTAAGATTTATTATGTTTGACATAAATTCGAATCAAATGTGTACTTCTACTTTTTAGGTTCAAATTTTTGTCTAAAAGCGAGACATATATTTTACGATGCGGGGAGAAATAAAGAGTATCTGTAATGATGTTTCTATGTACATATTATAATATACATATACGATCGGTTGTTTTATTTTTTTGATCATGGTAGATTTTGCAAATGAAATGAAGCTATGTTTTGAAATGGATTCAATAAAATAACGTTTTTCGATCTTTGCTTTAGAAATTCAGATTTGAGTGATCTATATTTAATTTTAATAATTTCTCAGCAAGGATTCTGTTTTAAAAAAATGGAATACTTGGAAGAAGATGATCTTGGGACGAACTTCAATTTTGCTTAAAAAAAAGAATATGCTTAAGAGGAACCTAAATACAGATTTCAACTTTTCCATAAAACGATTTGTTTGAAGAATTCTCAATTTAGCTGTCAAAAAAAGTAAGGTTAAATTTGTGTACTTTCACTTGCTCAATTATGTTTAATCGCAGAAGATACGAAAATATTTTTGACATTCTTAAGAAATCCGGTCGCCCAGATTGTATGAATGTATGTACCTTAAAGTAGGCGCCAAATATATGGCTCAGTGTAAATTTTGAATTTTTAGAAAAACTATGCGTCAACTTAGAAAACGCATAATTTAAAAAAAAAAATAAATTTACGCCCACTCATATGGGGGCTATTTTACGTCACATACATTTCTGTGATGTATGTGATGTATGTTCTGTGAAATAGGCCCCAGCTTTGTTTTTTTTTTATTTGTATACACCCGTTGTCTTTTTTCTTTACACTACTGACGACATTTGCGACGACAGCTGTGTTTTATTTTATTTATTTTATTATTTATTTATTTATTTATTTATTTATAAATCCAACTTTGTTTTGGATTTGGATTTCCAAATCATTTTTGAACACACACCATTAATTTGTAAATGTCATCAGTAGTGTAAAGAAAAAAGACAACAGGTGTATACAAATAAAAAAAAACAAAAGGAAAAAAGAGTTGGGTATATAATAAGTTGTCACTGATATCCTGGGTTGATTTATTTTCATGATGTGATCTGGATTGGATCTGGAGGAAAATAAAACAGCTAATATTATCTATTTTAAACTTAAGTAAAATTGAATCACTGAATTCTTAAGATGACCTACACCATTTAAAAAAAATAGATTTTCTTTTCGAAATTTAAATATTCGCTAACATATTTTAAGTATTAAGGCTCTCCCAAACCAACGCGAAACATTCGTCGACGACAGTTTTTTGTTGTTGTTTAGCGTTGTGTGTTTGTCATATTTTTTATTATTGTGAATGATTCGCTACGATTTCGCGTTGGTTTGGGAGAGCCTTTATTCGCCGTGTTTTCGTGAGGTTATAATATAAAACAGAGCAAAAGCTAAAGGTTCCCCAACACCAACGCGAATTTTCGGTGGCGACGACGAAAACAACAATAACAATGTGTTGTTTTCATTGATAAACACGTGTTGTTATTGTTGTTTTCGTCGTCGCCACCGAAAATTCGCATTGGAGTGGGGGATCCCTTACAGTTAAACGATGTGATGATTTAATTATAAAACAATTAACACAAATAATACAAATATAGGATTTTTATTACAGTGGGTGATCAAGTTATTACGGCCACCATAAAAAAAATGTTATTTTCAGGATTTGGTTCGAAAAAATGCATTAATAACTTACTTAAATTCTTTAATTATGTAGTGACTTTTATTATTTTTACTCCGAAACTATATTTTAACCAATTAACTTTAAACCTTTTGCACCTTTTCACAAGGCCAAAAGAGTGTCTGCCTTTTTGGAGAAGAGTGTGGACGTATTAAGGAATGGACAGGTAACTCTCCAGACTTGAATCCCTTAGAAAATCTTTGGGAGCTCATGAAGAGGGAAATAGGAAGAGAAAAAATTATTAATAAGAGGGCATTAATAGAACGCCTCATTGAAGTATGGCACAGCAGTGAAAATATAAATAAAATAATTTTATATCTAGTGGCCGTAATAATTTGATAACCCACTGTACATTATAAAGGCTTAACTACATAAGCCAAAAAGTACTGAAGTACAAAAGTAAAAATATTTTTTTTACCGCTAGCGCCGTTGTTTTGTGAAAAAGAATACACAAATTTGTTTTTAAACCAAAATTTAAGCTTTCTGCATCATTTTTATAAGTTTTCTAGTCAGAAAAACTATCACAAAATCAATTTAAAAATGTTCACTTTTGCACTTTTTCACTTTTTTGGCTTATGTAGTTAAGCCTTAAGAATTCATTTATTTTGTATTTATTTGTTCCTTATTCATTTTATTAAACAAAATTAGGTAAAAGTGGTTTTTGAAATTTGTCTTAACAGCTTATATTTTGTAATAACGTACGTATGTTTTTATAGATTGAACAATCTTTCAACATCCGAAACAACCGTTTTCAGTACTACTCAGCCAGATTCATTTGTGCTAGGAGATACTGATGAACCTAAAAACATATCCCCTATTCAAAAACCAAACACTCCAAAAGTAATAACTGAAGATACTACTAAAGATTGTGAAGACTCCTCGTCGACGGCTTCGGGAAAAAGTTTTGATTCTCAGAGTGTTGCCTCGACGCACAGTATTCAAAAGTCAACAGGTAATGCTTCAAGCACCTGTTCGAGTCCAAACATCATGAAGGAAGAACTCAAACGTTTAAAATACTTTGAAATTCAACTAAAGGATCAAATAAAAGACTTGTCACTTAAACGTGATGGACTAGTAATGGAACTTCAACAACTACAGGAAGCAAAACCTGTACTCGAGAAGGCATATGCTGTAAGTATTATTATTGGCCATTGAATATTTCAGATTTGTATAAGCCCTTTTTTAGCGGGCAGCGGCACATCCATCTCTCATTCAAAGAGTTAATCATCTTGAGCTTAAAAATAGACATTTGCAAAATGTTATCAAACAACAACATCAATATACGGAATCTTTGATGCAACGTAAGACATTTAATATCTGAAAACCAAACTTAATTTATTGAATATTTTGATGTTTAGAAACATGGCAACAACAGCACGCTGAGTTGTCAGACCTACGAAACCGAATAGAAACCCAAGGCATGATAATGACTGAGCAGACACAACGTTTAGCCAATGCTGATGTTCTGGTTAAAGAACTTTACGTAGAAAATTCTCATCTAACCGCTACTATTCAGCGCTTGGAGCAGCAAATGTGTCGCGTCAATCTAATACACCAGCACCAGAGCTTAAGTGGCCTACCAGGAATGCCTTAATCTTAAAAATAAATAGTTTTACTTTATTTAAATAGCACCAAATAATCATAATTACATATTTTCTAGTGCTGGATATTATTCCATCAGGTATATTAAAAAAAGAAAAGAATGCCCACAGTCGAACTTAGATTATTCGGCAACTATTTATCATTCATTGTAAATTTATTATTTTTCGAATAATAATTTAAATAAGCAAAGAACAAGGGTGTCTAGTAGATCAGCAATTGTACGTTCTTAAAATGTACAGCAAATAATTGTTCCAAATGTAAATACAAATGAAAGCACTCGTGGCCAGCAGAACTTTTTTTTCTCAAAAAGTTTATACCCAACCAAATCCATTTTTGAATAATCACAGTTCGACTGGATTCATTCACGCAATTATTATAATTATATTATATAAATACATAAAATAAGCATATATATATTTTTCAACTAAGAGATTTTTATGGAAGTGATAGGAAAGTGTATTTGGCAACGAAAGTCCTCTAGATTGTATCAATATTGTTCACAGATAAAATTTCATTCTATTAGATAGTCTAATAATTATAATAAAAAAGGAACACAGTTATTAAAAGATTTACTTTATATTTATTATTATTTTGTTTTGTTTTGTTAAAAGAAACACTATTTTTAAGTGTGTTCAATGTATGCTTATTGCATAATTTATTGAAACAAACAGAGACGCACGATTCTATAAATTTTTATTTAGATTTTATTTTCTATTTATCATTTTTACCTGCTTATAGTGGAATGATATTGTTGTTTGTTTTTTTTATTTAATTTAAGATCTCAAAAAGAGTATTTGATAAAAGGTATTGTTAAAATCTTACTCAGCAAATGAAGTGTATAGAAACATAGTTTAAAATATTTCAAACTTCTTTTAGAAAAAAAAATCGTCAGTTGTTGTAAAGTAGTTAAACACAAGCATGTTCAAATTCAAAATAAAAAAGTATTGACATTTTAAATTATTATATAATATAACTAAGCACTGCAAAAATTAACTATAATTGTTAAAGGATTCATTCTGCTGTTAGCAATAAAAATAAAATAAAAAAAAAACTATCAACGAAATGTAAGAATTATATATTTTATGCAAATATTAATTTATACTAAACTAAATATAAATATTGGTTTAATATTTAAAAAAGAAAATCAAACTTAAAAAGTATTTTTATTTATTTTACTGATGTAAGAACTAAACATTTTAAAATTCGCACCTGTATTTATACTAAAAATATAAGAGACAAATCAAATTGATGTAACGCCAGGATAAGTTTAAATGGAAATCACACCGAAAAAGTATCACTAAAATTATTATTTAAGGTTAAGAGATAATTTGATTTGATATTCTAGATTTTCAACGTGTTTTTTCATGAAATAAATAAAAGATAGTATTTTAAATAACTTAAAAACACTTATTGTATTTATTTATTTACTTAAATGCATTTTTTCGTCAGTAAGTTTTATATTTCTATGACGATGGAAGTATAGCTTCCGAAATGCATTTAAGTAAATAAATAAATAAAATAAGTATTTTTTAATTATTTCAAATAATATCTTTTAATTATTTGTTAAGAGATCCATTACACACCAGACAAATCGCTAAAAAGCCAAATCACCCAATATAAAAATAGGATTTGTAGTCAGGTAATTGAATAGTAAGTAATTTGTCTGTCTTTTTTTAATCCTTTTCTGCATAAGAAGCCAATTGTGGCTTTTTATTAATTTTTAATTCGTTGTCCAAATTTGGCTTTGTTTATTTTTTAAACAAATTAACTTTTTTTGAATTTGTTTGACTCAGGTTACTTAAGTATGTAATACCAAAAAGAGGTATTTTTTATTTAAAGCATTTTGGAATTTTTAACAGCTTTCCAAATTCCAGAAAGAAAACTTAAAAATTATGAAATTTGGAAAAAACACCGGAATTTGTTTGGAGGTTTTCGCGATTAAATTTGAAAATGTTTTTGTTTTTCTAATTTTTCGATGAAATTTGATAACTACACTGAATTTTTATTTGGTCAAACGAAATGCTCCAAAGAACACTGTTGTCTGCATTTGGCTGAACAAAACGATAGAATCATCGATGGCAGGTCACGATCTCAAACAGGATAATTTTAACATGATATCAAACAGGCATATAATTTAAAGTTAGAATTGCATCAATTGGAGTGTGAAGTGGACAAATGATTTTTTGTTTAGCAAATCTGTGGGACCTTTTAACGATATATCGTCACCTGATTGCAAACACCAGCTAACTGGGGTTTTTGCTACAGAAAATATATGGTGTTATTATTTTACCAGTACGTTCATGCAAAAAATGGAACCCGAAAGAGGCCAAGACGTTTTTTGCGACTTTCTCAAAAATTCGAAAATTGAGTAAGCTGGTTCTTGCAATCAGGTGACGATATGATGTAATATGCCCAAATTAACATAGCCTTGCAAAAGAATGTACATATGAACTTTACTGCGAGTGGTTTTCAACGTTTGATGCGTTCCCAGTGTTTGGAGCGTGCAAAACCACCTTAAGATATCTTGAATACAAGTAGTTTATCAATAAAAAAAACCACACTCCCCTTAGTACATACATCAATTTAAATCAAGTTCTTAATTCTTTAAATCCGTGATAAATTTTTGAATTTGTGCTCGAAATGTTTTTCGGATAATTAATAGAAAAAGACATACATTCGTTTATAAGTGATACCCCATTCGTAAAATCACTTTTCTTTCTAGCTTTTTTTAAACGCAAGTAAAATATTCTGACTGGATAGACTTGAGAACATAGCTAAAGTAATTCAAAATAAAAGACCAAAACATAAAGAGGGAATGAAAAAGCAATTTCTTCAAAATTATTTTATTTTTCAAATACATATCGATTATTGCAAGAAAACTTATTTTACTGTAAAAAATCAGCAACTTCCTCCAATTCTCGCACTCTGGCCTGTTTCTGTGCCCATCTAGTTTCAGCTACTTTCACATTGAGCACCCAACGGTCATGAGCAAGTCGAATGCCGCAAGTCAGGTCTTCATTGTTAAGCATAGCTTTCAAATTTGTTGAGTAACTGCTATCGGAGCGTGGATGTCTCTTCTTAGCTGGACAATTTTTTCCACCCTTCGGAAATGGTGGCTCTTGTAAATACTTCTTGAGACAACCTTGATGAAACAAGTGGCCGCAATAGACTCGCTCACAGTGCATGTCACTGGTGTCATCAGTTATAAGATCGGTGGAATCCTTTGGAAGGACAGCCTGGTCACAAATGGGACATTTCTCTTCGTAGAAATCCCGCGTAGCATCAATGCAAAACTGCAATGTCTTGTATAGACTTGGGACCGGCTGGAAAGGCTGTGCACTTTTGTCTTTCGTAACTCTAAGAGGTGGTTCGACGCATTGTCGAGCGATCTCTTTGGACTGTCCATTAAGATACCTTAGGAGAACCGCTGGCAAATTTGTTTCTGCATCTCGCAGTACAACACATTGCTTTGGATATTCTATTGGAACGTCTGCTTTGATTTTGTAGAAATAATAACCACCTTTGACAACCAAATGCACACTCGAAGATTTCTGTTTCAACTTTAACAATTCATTCGCATTGCCTCCGAGAGATTTTTTTAGATTTAATATCTCATCATAGGCCACACAAAGTGGATTCTCTTTCAAATATTGTTCAATGAACTTAAGCACATGAATCACTTGGGGTTTGCCCAGAATTTCCTTTGCCTTCTTCTCAGCTAGATTTGCAAATGCATCGAGAAACTTTCCAGAAAGCGTTCGGCTTTTGATTTCAACGAGAATCGGGGAGTGCGGATAATTTTCGGGAAATCGCAGACATGCACTCAGTTGACGACTGTTGGTTTGTATAATATCCACTCGCACAAGCACCGACGTGCAGGTAATTATTTTTGAGTTTTCGACGACATTTTCGCACAGTTTTTTTATTTCTTCTATCTCAAAATCAATTGTGCTCATAATCCTATAGAAAGGGTCTTCTAATTCTTAAAACCCTTGTGGCTGACTGAGGGGTTTGGTAGAAATTTTGTTGCCGAAAATTTGTGTCCACAAAAAGATATACAGACGAATTGAAAAAAAAAAAAAATAGGAAGGAAAAAGATGACGAAGAAAATGTACAGACGGGCACAATGAAGAGATGATAAAGCGATGACGCGAAATGTCAAGAACACAGCAGAAAAATAGGGCTGTTCTACTTTTTACTTGTCAGAGTTTTCAAATCCTCTATAGCCTAGTTTACATTTTTTCTTGTAATGGCGTCACTAATCCCCGAAATCGTTTTTTCAACCAGTTCCCACTGGGTTGGGAAAAAAAACACACCTAAAAAGTGAGCAAGTGAATGCTAATCCTAAAGGCTTAACTACATAAGCCAAAAAGTACTGAAGTACAAAAGTAAAAATATTTTTTTTACCGCTAGCGCCGTTGTTTTGTGAAAAAGAATACACAAATTTGTTTTTAAACCAAAATTTAAGCTTTCTGCATCATTTTTATAAGTTTTCTGGTCAGAAAAACTATCACAAAATCAATTTAAAAATGTTCACTTTTGCACTTTTTCACTTTTTTGGCTTATGTAGTTGAGGCTTAAGTCGGCAATTTTCAATTAATTCATAAGAAAATATAATGTTCAAATTATAATTAAGTGACTGAAATCTGTAAAAAAAGCAAAATCTCAATAAAATTTACTACTACTACTACCTATAATCTGACACTAGAATCAGACTTTTGTGAAGTAAGCGAACAGACCTATTTTTGTTTCTGATTTTTTGTTCGTTCATCACATCACAATCACATCATTCGCATTTCGCTGACGCAGGACGTAGCCACGTTGTTGAGCTAAATTATTTTAAAATAACCGAATTCTCCGCGAATCAATAAACATGGTTTTGGATTTAGATCTCTTTCGTAGTGATAAGGGGGGTAATCCCGATAAAGTTCGTGAAAATCAAACGAAACGATTCAAGGATGTAGCTTTGGTTGAGACGGTGATAGCTCAGGACACCGAGTGGCGACAGCGGAGACATCGTGCAGACAACCTAAATAAAATAAAAAATGTCTGCAGCAAAGAAATCGGTGAGAAAATGAAGAAGAAAGAACCAGTTGGCGATGAAAAGGATCCAGTTCCCGAAAATGTAAAGAAAGATCTAACTGAAATTACTGGAGACACTCTCAAAAGTCTGACTGTGAACCAAATTAAGGTAAGCACTTTTTAGGTCAGAGATTTTTCAGATGAGATAAATCTATTTTGTTTTGATTCAACAGAAAGTTCGTGTTCTTATTGATGAAGCTATGGTTGAAAACGAAAGGCTCCTGCAAGAGGCCGAATCAGCACGAAACTTAGCTTTGCGTGAGGTGGGCAATCACTTGCACGAAAGTGTGCCCATCAGCAATGACGAAGACGAGAACAAGGTCGAGAGAACATTTGGTGATTGCACAGTACGTGGGAAATATTCCCATGTTGATCTTATAGTCATGATTGACGGAATGAATGCTGAAAAGGGCTCGGTAGTCTCAGGTGGACGTGGATATTTCCTCACAGGACCTGCCGTATTCTTGGAACAAGCACTCATCCAACATGCACTGCACAGTCTTTACAAAAAAGACTACACACCCCTGTACACGCCATTTTTCATGCGCAAAGAGGTGATGCAAGAGGTTGCACAACTTTCGCAATTCGACGAGGAGTTGTACAAAGTCGTCGGCAAGGGCAGTGAGAAGGCCGAAGAAGCTGGTGTTGATGAAAAATATTTGATTGCGACGTCTGAACAACCCATTGCTGCATATCACCGTGATGAATGGCTGCCAGAGGCTTCATTGCCAATCAAATATGCTGGACTCTCAACTTGCTTCCGACAAGAAGTAGGCTCTCATGGACGTGACACTCGTGGAATTTTCCGAGTACATCAATTCGAGAAGGTCGAACAGTTCGTATTGACTTCACCGCACGACAACAAATCCTGGGAAATGATGGACGAGATGATCGGCAACGCAGAACAGTTCTGCCAATCGCTAGGCATTCCATATCGAGTTGTCAACATTGTTTCTGGTGCTCTTAACCATGCTGCATCAAAGAAGCTCGACTTGGAAGCATGGTTCGGTGGCAGTGGTGCATTCCGTGAGCTTGTGTCATGCTCAAATTGCTTGGACTATCAGGCCAGGCGGCTGCTTGTGCGTTATGGCCAGACTAAGAAAATGAATGCCGCCGTAGATTATGTCCACATGTTAAATGCCACAATGTGCGCTGCTACTCGTGTCATCTGTGCTATTCTGGAAACACATCAAACCGAAACTGGAATAAAAGTTCCAGAGGTTTTGAAAAAGTTCATGCCCGAAAAGTATCAAGATGAGATTCCTTTTGTTAAACCGGCTCCAATTGATATTGAAGCCGCAACTGCAATTACTAAGAAGGGCAAGAAATCCAAGGAAGCAGCTGCCTAGATGAACATTTGTACATTACTACGACTTATCAACAGAATCTGCGAGGCATTTTAATATAGTATCTTTTTTTTGGCTTTTATTTACTTCGATTTTTTATTGCATTTATCTGCAAAGCGTTAAAAGTAATAAATTATTAAAAACAATCTGAAGTAATTTTTGTTTACGTAAAGAATGATGCACGGACGGCAGTCTCCTATTGTGCAATTTTTATAAATAAGAAATAGAACAAGGTATTTATATCAAAATGAATTCTTCTTTCCCTATTTTTTATGAATTAAATAATTTCCTTTTATTTTTATAATTATAATATAAATAATTTAAATATAATTAAATTAAGATATCTTGATTTGGTGTGTAATCAGGCAGTAATTCCCAGATTTTCATTCTCCACCGCTGCCGGCGTTCATTTGTTTCTTTTTCTAGTTTAAGAATCTGTGGCAGCTGTTGCCAACGATCTACCACTTTCCATTTAAGGTGCCTTTAAAAAAAAATAAAGCTGAATATTGTACATTTAATATGCTCACCAATTTTCATACCATTCATGATGGAGTTCAGCTTGCTTCATTTTAACGTCTTCTATCATTTTCTGTAACTTTGTATAGCCCAACCATTGTGTAAATATGGTTTGATTCAATTTCAATTCATACCAATCGATCGCCACTAAAAATTTACTTCTTTCTTTATTTAAATAGCTCACCCAAGCTTGAAATGCCTTTCGGATAACAATTTTTGCATACAATTCATTAGCTAGATAGGTTTTTCGCTGAAATTTAAGCAAATAGAAATTTTTCCAAGCATTAAATGTATTTTTCTTCAGCAGTTGCTTTCTGAAAGTATCCGATTTTTTCTGGTTGAGCAATTTTATTTGAAGTAGTCTTTTGAAACCCTCCATTCCTATTCGCCGAAGAAGATAATGACGACAGAACTGTTGAGCCTTCTTATTGTTCTCAATTGCCCTTTGACGTTCACGTTCTTTTAAAATTTTGGCCATTTTCTCTTTTCGACGTTTTTCCTTTAAAAGCTCCATTCGCATCCGTTTTGCTTCTTCATCTTCTTGTCGCTTTTTTATAAAAAAAAATTGTCATTCAAATATGTATTTCTATTTTTTGACCTCACCTTTGCCTCTTCAGCAGCCATTTTAGCAGCTTCTCGTTCAGCTTCTTGGTGCAGACGGCGCTGTCTGGCTTGTTCATGTTTAACACTTCTAACAAGTGCACGTTCCTGCATGTTTATCAAGAACTTTGGTTGTATCATAGCTCTTCCCTGTAATCGAGCGAATTCATCGTCGTCCTCATCTCTTAAATTGCCCATGATTTGTAAACATTTGGCTTTAGCTCGAGCTTTCGAATCTCCCGTTCGTAGTGCATTTTTCAATTCAGCTTTAATTTCTTCGCGAGCCTCTTTCGCCTCATCGGATAGTTTATTCAGCTTAAGCTCTGTAATAAGTCGCTCCTGGCGTTCAAGTTTAAGTCTTTGTAAGTCTATAATGTCTTGTTGTATTTTAATCCTTAAAACATTGCAAAAATGAAACATTTTACTAAAATAAGATTTATAAATCTTAAGAGTTACTTACTTTGACTGGTATTTTTTCGAAATGTTAATCGTTTGTATTTTAGTTTCTACGTTCGGTGGCTTTGCAACGCCCGTTGTAAATTGTATCTTTTTTTCCCGACGAATGTGGTCCAGAAAAACATTTATCTTATGAACCCTGTCATTTCGACTAGTGAAATTCTGGCGCTCAATTCTCTGAATAGTGGTATAGTGAATCCATTTTAGAAAATAATTTCTTAAAAGAACATCATTTGAATGTGCTCTCGCCTGAAACAACTGCTGGATGATAGCGTTTTGTTCATTTGAAATACTTTCGTCGGTTTCTTCTGTTGAGATAGTTGCAGCATCATTTTCAACAATCTTAAGTTCTTGTTCGGGCAGCATTTTAGTTACTATCAAAGGGTCGGTTAGATTATTTTGCAATGCGGATCCTTTTACTTGAAATGTTGTATCATCTTCTACCAATACATTTTCCATTTCAATTTCATTGAGTGCCTCTTCAGCTAGATCAGAAATAACAGAGTCTATGCCATTACTAGTATTCGAGCAAGTTGAACCTTCTCTGCTATATTTGACTATTTCAACCTTGTCTTCAAAACGAACAAAATGCAGGTCTGCATTTTCCGTTTGTTGTTGGGTTATCGAAAGTGGAAAGCTTTCATCTTGCACTTTTCTCCTGTTATTTTCTTCGTGAGCCAAAAAGTTATCAAATTGCTCCATTGCATCCTGTGGCGCCTGATAAAAATGTTCAATATGTTTTGTTGTCTTCTCAAGACTCTTTAGAATTGCAACGTTATTTAGTCTAAAATGATCACTATTCAAAGTTGTTGTCCTAATTTTACACTTCTGTCGGTTCTTTTCCAACTGAGCCCTAAACTTTGAAAGTTCATTGAGTATATAATGTTCCTCAACATCTAAGTTATGCATAATACACTTGTCGGTATTTGCTTTGTATTTTTTCACATTAAGTGACGATCTATTCGGTTTGTTCTGAAACTTTTTTGATGTCTTATTCGAATAATTTAAAAAAAAAATAAACATATTCTTACCATTTCATGTCTTAAATCCATAACTAAGAGTGGATTTAAATTGTTTTTAACATCAATTTCGCCATTCAAAAGTTTTGTGTTATTTCTTCCGACAAAATCCATTTCTACAAATTTCTTTACCAAAGAAATTTTCACATTCAAATTGTTTGTATGTTTCTTTCGAATTCTATCCCATCTTGTGTCTTTGTTTAAGCATTTACTCTCAGGTCTTGAAATTGTCCAAACCATTTTGAAATTATTTCGCTAACAAAAAATTCTTGACTTATTTATGTACAATTATTTTTAAATTCTTGAAAATATCTTTTTACAGCAATGAAAATTCAAAAGGCAAAAAAAAAAAAAAACAAACAACTGATGGAGTTCTTATGGTAACCACAAAATCCGGAAACTATGTTTGGTTACTACAAGTTAGGATAGAAACCATTCTTTTAGATCCGAAAACAAAGAAACTACCTTCCCCAGGTGTCTTACGTTCTTGTTCTTTTATTGCAATACGGTAGGTACTATAAAATATTTTAAATATATAAAATTATTAAGGCGATGATATATTTTATTGAAAATTGATTAAATTTTTGTATTATACCCACCCTTTTTCTTTTATGGTAATAATTTCTTTTGTTTTTTTGTAATGAGCATTATTATCATTACAAAAATTTTTTGTATTTCTATGGCTTTGAAAACAGGAATTGTAGTTTTCGGGGTTGTTTACCAAAACGGTCTATAATTTTATTAAAAAAATCGGTGTTCTTTAGATTTTGATTACATTTTTGTGAATGTCCATTATACACAATCAAGCCTTTCTGGATGGCCTGATAGGACCCTTGGCGAGATCTCGAAATGCAATATTTTGTGTAATAACAGTTATAAGTCGGCATTTTTCTATTAAAATTAACTTGTATTACAAGTCCATATATGCTTAAAGAATTGTTTTACAGCCCTCAGATTTACTACTTACTGCATAGATCTGCATATTATTACAAATCGATGGCTCCGTGTAAAACAATACTAAGAGTATTTTTTTTTTTGTGAGGAGAGACGTTTAAAGTTTGTTTTTGATTGGGATAAATTTCGAAATAAGGCATTATACTAAGCCCTATTTGACCTCTGTGTTCAAGGCATTCTTGTTAGATTCGCAAGAAAAGTATTAAAATAAAGGGCTTTCAATAGTATAACGGTAACTCAAAACTATACTAAGTGCACTTAGTATAGTTTTGCACGGGGCCATCGAAATTGGCACGTCTCTAAAACCAATTATAATCACAAAAAAAATGTGGATTACGCCGCTTTTGAATTCAGCTTCAATTAAGGTTTACAAAAAACTTGAACAATCAAAAAAAAAGTAGTTAATGCTTTCAAAAGTTTATTCATTGCAGAGTTAAATACATCGATTTTAATAATATTGAACTTTTGTGACTAATTTCAAATTCCCGACTCCCGAGCAAAGGCAATAATAGTTTAAAATTTAAATTCTTTATATTTCTTTGTGGTCTTAGTTGTATCAGCTTGTTGACGTTTACGCTTCGACTTCTGTCTAGCCACGTGTTCTGCCAACATGTCGGACAAGTCTTCCTTTTGTAAATGACTTTGTTGTTCACGCATTTGTTGCTCGTATCTTTGAGCCATCGCATCATTATCCAAATCCAATTCAGACGGATCCAATGCCAATTCAACAGTTCCCTCACGTTCGGGTGCCGTTCGTGTTGTTGTTGCCTTGCTAACACCGCTTATGTCATAGACATGTGTAGATGCCATCATAGATTGACCAAGACGATCGTTACGTTTTTCTGGTAAAACTTGATAAAGTACTGGTGTTTCATTGCTGAAAGACAAAAGATTAGCGTATTAATTTGATCTCTGAAGACTAAAAAAACCTACTCTTCCATTTCTTGTTCGATTTTCTTTTTACGCAGCTCAATATTCTCTGGAGTTTCCATACCAGCGGGAACACTTGTAAGACCCGACGGAGTAACCAAACCCTCTGCCGGTGTGACAAGTCCACTTTCATCTGGTTGATTGGCCATATCTTCACCTTCCTCCTCTTCCTCTTCTGAGGATTCTTCTGATTCAGATTCTAGTTCTCCCCATTGATTGCGTTCAATGTCTCCCTCATCGATTCCACTCTGCAAATAAAACAATTTTTTTTTTTAACATTTGGACCGAGATCCCATAGCAAATTTTGGGTGTGAATGATTGCAAAAATTCACTGGTCTTAACTTTTCAAAGGCAAATATGAAGTTCTTGCATTTCGTGATTGAGTCCTTTGTCGATCTGAGCGCCGTAGACAAGAAGACGTCTTGAATGGGGTCTTCTGCATGCAAGACGTACCCAGAGATGCGTGTGAAACCGGTCTTTAAATAAAATTTGATAGTATTTAGAAATATGTTATCACTGATAGTAGCTTCCCCCTGATAACATAATATGGTAATCCAAGACTTTTTCCATGGGGCCGCATATCTAACAGATGCACTAAAATAATGCACTTTACCGACAAAGGCCCCAACTACGTCATGTAAGACTTTTATATTTGGATATGAAAAGTAAAGACTTATCTAAAAATACCAGTGAATGTTTGCTATCAGTCACACCCAAAAATATCTGTGGGCTCTTAGTCTAATTCTATATATATATTAAAAAAACCAGGATGTTATCACTTACATCAATATCCATCATATTAGTTCCAAAAACGTCACCATACAGAGGTTTACCATTCTCATCGACTGGCGGCTTACCCCAGCCCCCAGCATGATAACCAAAAGATGTACCCTCTGGAATGGGAGCGTTTAGGCCAGGTATCTTCAAATTAGGATAACTCGGTGGAGGTCCATAACGCTGCTGGGCAATCAGCCATGGTGGAGGAATTTTGTGTGAATTGGGACCAACAGGCATACCTAAAGCAATTCGAAGTTCTTCGGATAAATCACCTGGCTTCTTTTCTTTTAGACGTGTCTCGAATTCCTTGCCCTCATAGTAGAGATCACCATGAATGGTCATACGTGGTTTGGTTTGCCACTTAAAGAATGCGTCGTGAAGCTTTTGATAATCAATATCGATCTTTCCCATCTTCGGACGAACCCTTTCACGCATCTTTGACTTCAATGACTTGGCATCGTCTTTCTCTTGCAGAGATTCTCTCATTTCCATAATACCGGTTTTCTTAATAAATGCTGGCAAATCGAAAGCCGGCTTCTCAATGCCACGTTTTCCTTGCAAATACTTTCGCTTGAAGCACCAGTGTCGTGGAACTTGCACTGTGTTTCTGTGGGCTTTCAATTGAACCAATAGTTTGGGATCCCGGGCTGTCACGTCATGCATTTCAACAACATCAGGGCGATTAACCAATTGCTTTAGCTCTGCAACACTTAAGCGAGTAAGTTTCTTAAGCTTTCGTTTTGAGAGCTTCTCTTTGTCGTCTTTCAGATCCTGTGAGGAGAGGAGAATTTCAATATTATTTTTAAGACAATTTTATTTGTGAATTTCTCACGTCTTCAAGGTCATCATCATCGTCATCTAATTCCAACTTATCGGCTTTCTTTTTAGCTTCGGCAGCTTCACTCTCAGCTACTTTGTCTTTGTCAGCGGGTTTGGGTTTATTTTCCAGCTTGAATATCTCAAATACTCTATAAAATTGTCGGTACATTGGTGCCAAATCCGCAATGGTTATTTTTTCTGGAATATACCTAGAGGAGGCAGGGATTGATAATAATAATTGTAAAATCTATAAAAAGGTATCTATCTTACTCTACTGTAACGTCTTCGTCGTCGACCTTCTCTTTACGACTGCTTTTTTTACGTTCAGAGTCATCATCTTTTTTAGTTTCCTTTTCTTCTGCATCTTTTTCCTCAGGAATTTCCTTGGTCTGCTGTATGACTTGTTGTCGGAGTTTACGGTTTTGCTTCTTTCTTCGTTTTTTCTTCTTGTTTTTTTCAGCTTTGCTCTGCTTCCCTCCTTTTTCGCCAATGCCGTTAAGCTGAGTCTCAGCCTCGTCATCGGAATCCCCATCGGCATCGGCATAGTCTGTGCTAATTACACCGCTGGGAATCGTTGGTCTATCATCTTCAGCACTAGTACGGGACATGAGATCATCGACGTTCACATCGAACTGAGCTGCACGCTGATCTTTCAGAGCAAGCACATCTTCCAGAACCTTGGGTAAGATTACTTCTGTTATCTTCTTGTCGTCTACCTCGTCGGGCTTATCAACAGAAACTGACATCAAAGGTGGAAGTGAATCATTACCTTGATTGTCTTCGTTATTTGACGGAGATACTTGTTGTGGGCCTTGCTGTTGTTGTTGGGGCTGCTGTTTTTGTTGCGTCTGTTGAGGTGGATTCGATGGAGGTGCCTGCTGCGGTTGTTGCTGCATTGGTGGTGTCCAGTTTTGTGTTGGAGGTTGAAAATTTCCTGTGGGTGGTCCTACTGGGGCAGGTGGACCCATTCCGATTGGCGGACCCATTCCGGGCGGAGGACCCATTCCAGGCGGAGGACCCATTCCAGGCGGAGGACCCATTCCAGGCGGAGGGCCCATCCCGGGAGGCGCACCCATTCCAGGCGGTGGAACCATTCCTGCGGGCAGACCCATTCCAGGAGGTCTCAAATTAGGAGGAGGGCCCATAGATGGAGGCATTCCTGGTGGCCCCATTCCAGGCGGATGCATCAGCATTGGAGGAGGAGGTCCACTCATCATTGGTGGCCTCGGTGGCTATAAAAAACAAATTTCTATTCTATGGAATTGTTTCAAAAAGGTTTTATAACTTACCTCTGAATATTGGTCACCCATTTTATCTTTTACTAAAGAGAGCTTTGTTATTTAAAGATTTTTACAAAAAAAGAATCAAAAGCAAGCCAAAACGTTTTGATCAGTTTTTTTTTTAGTTGTCCACTTGAAAGTTGACAGTTTGTAGGTCTGTTCGCGTACTTGCCCGAAACTGCCAGATTCTAGCAGATTAATTTTGTTTATATGAACTTTGACAGTATTTCGGGCTAAAAATGGTAGAAATGGATAGGTTTGGGGAGTAAACGAACAAGGTTTGTGTAGTTGCCGGAATCCTTTTTTCTGGCAATGCCGTGATGTGGAATAAAGTGATAAGGGAACAATGTTGTGACAGCGAGTGGTATGGTAAAGTTGGACGGTGGACGGAGCGTGGGATTTTGCCAATAGTTGTACCGTGTTTATTTAAATCTATAAATAAAAGAATTAAAAATTAACAAATAAAGGCCAATAGCTGTATAGTTATATATAGTTCATAATTTTAACTTTTTCAAAAGAACAACTTTGGGGTAACTATAAAAAATTGTTTAAAGGAAAACTTGGCCAAATGTGGTTCTAGTAAAAAATACAGGGTGACGACAAAACAAAATTCCAATATGTTCAAATTTGATTTTAAAGTTGATAACTTATCCGAAGAGGAAAATTTTTTTAAAGGTGATGTCGAAGCGATTGTAAGAAATACGTAAGTGAAAATAGGATTTGTATTTATTTCATAGATATACATATATAAAAAACAAAAAACTAGAAATTCAAATATTTGATCCGTAGTTCAGCAAATGGACGGAGCAAAGTCTCAGAACCGTACCTGACTAAGGGCCAGTTGTACAAATATTTAAACCGTAATTCAGCAATTTTTTCAACAGTGATTTACTGTTCAAAGGTGTGATAATAACCAATTACATACTTGAACCAGCGTTGAACGTTAGTTTAAAGGTTCCCCCAAACCAACGCGAATTTTCGCTGCCGACGACGAAAACAACACGTGGTTGTCATTGAAAAGAACTCGTTGTTATTATTGTTTTAGTTGTCGCCACCGAAAATTCGCGTTGGTAAGGGGGATCCTTAATCCGCCGAAAACGGTGAGATAAAATCTTGAACCGAGGCTGAACCACTATTGTACAACTGGCCTTAAATGAAAGCAATTTTGTTTCAACAACACGTAACATTTCCAAATGTAACTGCCAGTTTTTGTGGCTTCTTGTTTTTCGTGTTTTTTTCTCTTTCTTATCTAAATATGCATTCAATTTTAACAATCGGCCTTATCACAGGCCCCGTTTCAAAGGTCGTGAAAAGTTATATCGATAGCCCACAAAATTGTTACATTTTTCTTACGACGACGATGCTATGACACTTTTTTAAAGATTCGTAGTACGAATCTATTACCGCGGGGCTTGTGATAAGGCCGACTATTAGTCAGAAACTGTTGCATGGTATTGAATTTTTTAGTTTTGATTCGTTTTTCAGAATTTTAATCATAATACGCTTAAAATTGCCGTATTTTGAATGTAAATTTATATAAGCAATGAGATTGAAATCGAATTAAGAATTTTTGAATCAAATATTACCCACGATATAACTTAACGCCGACTTTTTGTCGACCCTTTTTATCGTTAGCGTATGTAAGTAAGTAAACTCAATATGCTCGCTTATTAAAGTCGCTTAGAATTATAAAAATGATACAAAAATCTTAGAAAACTGAATTGATGTCAAATAAAAACAAAATCATTCAATAATTAAAAATTACTATTATTACAAAAGAAATGAAGAAAACTCAGTGGAATGTTATGAATCTAAAGAAATAAAACCAACATCCAATATTTTTGAAAATCTGGATCTCTACAAAGCTAATTCGATGGAAGTTAGCGCTGGAAATGTAACTTTGACTTACATAAAATCTGGTGATATATTGCAATTTTTCGACAACTATACAAATAAGGATATTACAAAAGCTGAAGAATGTCATTCAGATTTAATACCTGGAGTATATGAAGGTAGACTTAATTGAATTTATGTATTTTTTTTTAATTTAAATTTTTGAACTAATTTAACAGGTGGAGCTAAAATCTGGGAGTGTACTGAAGATCTTATTGCATATCTTTCAATTAATTATCCTCCAGAAAAAATGAACGCTAAGCGAGTTCTTGATTTAGGCTGTGGCTCTGGAGTCTTAGGAATTTATGCTCACAATAGCGGATCGTTGGTTCATTTTCAAGATTATGTAAAAAATTAAATTGCAATTACATTGTTCTACAGGTACTTACTTAAAAAATATTCTACTTTGCAGAATGAAGATGTCTTGGAGAAAATAACTATACCTAATGTATTTTTAAATCTTCCCGACGATGAAGCTAATGATATGGAAAATATCAAATTTTACTCAGGAGATTGGCTTAAATTTACTGAATTGACAAATGAAGATGAAAAGTTTGACATTATTTTGACTTCTGAAACAATTTATAATCCTAACAATTATCAGAAACTATTAGACACTTTTGATAGTAAATTAAGTGAAAATGGTACAATATTGCTAGCAGCAAAGATTTATTATTTTGGAGTTGGAGGAGGTTTAAGGCAATTTGAAGATTTAATTAAAAAGGATAAACGATTTCAATCAAAAAATGTATGGAGTTCTAGTGAAGGACTTTCAAGAGAAATTTTGCAAATAAAGAGAATGGTAACATAGTGTACTCGTATTGTATTGATATATCGGGTAATGACGGGTTTGTTAGAATTTTAATTAAGTTAAAAACAAAGATGAAAGGTAAAAATATAATATAATTTGTATAACCGAGTATTTCGGCCTGTATTCACCGAGCGCTCATATGAGCCTCATAAGTTTATGAGGCTCATGACTTTGTGGTATTCACCAACCACTCATAAATATATTTCGAATTTCGAAAAAGAGAGCCACTCTCTGTCAACCAAGCACTCCCAAACTTTTTTAGGTAGATGGAGTGGTAGCGATGGAGATGTTTGTGTTTGTGGGGGTGGTGGTTGTGGAAGTAGTATCGAAAATGTCGAAATATTTTTCGAAGAGAGCGCTCATAAGTTATGAGTGGTCGGGGCCACTCATAACTTTTATGAGCGCTCATAAATATCCACTTATTATTGCTTGGTGAATAGGTTTATGAGGCTCATAAGTTATGAGTGCTCGGTGAATACCGGCCGAGAGCAACAAACAAACCACATAAGTTAATGTCGATTTGTTCTCCTGAAAACTTGCAAAAAGTGACTTATGCTGTTTTTCCTTTTTGCCACAGATATATGCTCTAAGGTTTTCAAAGACTGCTTTTAGGCCGGTATTCACCGAGCACTCATAACTTATGAGCCTCATAAACCTATTCACCAAGCAATAATAAGTGGATATTTATGAGCGCTCATAAAAGTTATGAGTGGAGTTTGGGAGTGCCTGGTTGACAGAGAGTGGCTCTCTTTTTCGAAATTCGAAACATATTCAGGTCTATCACAGAATCCATCGTGGAAAATCTCCGAATGGATTATTCCACTACGAACCCCGAAAAAAAGTATTCACCAAATCCGAATGGAATCGAACAAAGCAATGGGCGCGTTCAGGTTGCACTAGGATAGCCTATCTAAGATACTCGCGTATCCAGTATGTTTCTGAACGCAAATCAGCTGTTGTTGACATTTCCCATAGGATAGATGAGTATCCCAGAATTTTTAGGATAGCTTGAGATTTTTTTCGCCAACAGCTGCTTTGTCATCAGCTGTGGTCTTACAAGGGATTACAACAATACAAAGCTGTCCAGATCGCTTTGGATACAAACATGAACGCGGCCAATGCCTCATTAAAAGAATTAATTCTGAATTTCGAAATCAGCTGTCCTATGTCACAGCAATACTTGGAGCTTTTAAAAACAAAAATCCCTTAAACTTTTTAAAAAGTCCCATCTTTTTTCCCTTTTTATTTTACACAAAAAAAAAGCTGAACATTTGTGTTAAGTATGGCTATACTCTTTGTTTTAATAAATATCGCAAAAAATTCCCATAATCTCAGAGCACTATTACAGCTGTCAAGTTATTGATAGTTCAGTTAAGAGACAAGGTTTGATAAAACAATGATTTTTATTGAAATGCACTCGACTATTTATACTCAAATAAAGTGTAACAATAATGATTAAAACTAGACCACGACATAGTTGGTCAACTTCTAGGTTGCAATATTGTAACCCCGTTACGTTAGTAAATATGTTGCGTAGGCAAGAAAGAAGTTGACCCACTATATTCGTGTGCTATAACTTAATAAATACAATTGTGTAATTATGTTGTGCAAACATTTTGCGGGCCCTCGGATGGCGATGATAGTTTACTAAGCTCGAATCTTCTTGGTGCAACCTCGGGTAGGGCAGCCTTCAGCGGTATTTTTGGTTGGGCTTCTTGACTTCTTGGTTTGGTGATGTTGTGCATCTTTCTTGGTCGACATTTGAAGATTGCATATATACCAACTGCTGTAATGGTTAAAGTAAGTGATCCTGTGATAGCATGATGACTAACAGTTTTCCAAGTTTGCAGTTGTATGTTCTGCATATTGTTTTCTTCTTGGATAATTGTAGAAAAGTGATCTGCTGATTTAAGAATGGCTTCATGGTGTAGAAGTGATATTGTTGGTCGGTCTATAAGTTTTATCTGCGTGACATTGAAGTCAAGAGGTTGGTTGTATGAAGCCTTAACAGTAATTGCATCTCTGATTTCTGCAGTAAGAACGTTCTGTTTTGTTTTAATGATGCAGCCATTGCTAATTTGAATGATTCCGACATCTCTGAACTCTATGTCTTGGTGAATACCGTTACATATTACTGCTGCTGTAATCCTTTCTTTTGCAATAAAAAGCCATGTGTTCATTTGATATACGTGTTTGAACACTATTCCAGCTATCTTTATTTCAGTGTATTCACAGGCAATCTTTTCATGTCGCTGGTAAATCTCGTCAATAATGCAATTAGGGTTGGTATCGATTCTACTAATAACCGTTGGAGCACATATAAACTGATGAGTTTCCTGATTCGTACATTGGAGGAACTCTCTTTCCGAAAGCTCAAAATATGTTTGGCTGTTATAATCGGTAGCTATGATTGAATTCGTAATAACTGGAATAATGTACGAATTGTTGTAAATTTTATGTGGTATAGGTGTTATCTTGACTATGTTGAACGTTGCACTTGTGATCAGTGGTAAGAACCATTGGGCAATGATGTGCGTCTCGTTTCTCTTCGTAAGCATTCTATTGTGGGGCTTAGGAAGTATTTTTACGGTTGGTGGTAAGTTTTTTGATGCCGTTTGAAGGATTGACATTAGTTCTCCTGGTGTAATGCTTTTTAGCATTTCTGCCCTCTGCAAAGTTATCATTATTAAGGTGTCATACTTAGATTCGAGTTCTTCTAACAGTCCGAGAGCTATATTGTAAGCTGTGAGTATTTGTACATCAACTCGATTAATGTTGATTTCTTGAAACCATCCTTCTGCTTTATTTAATTCTGTTGTTACTTGATTAAGTTTTTCATTAATTTTTTGTAGTTTAAGATTCGTTGTAGATTCAACATCTCTTATTTGAGCTGTTGTTGTAAGCATTAAAGTTGTCTGGTGCTGGTTGGCTTGTAAAAGGCTATGTTGATTTTGTTGTAGTGCGTTCAAGTCTGCATATACCTCATTGTTCACACCAAAGATGTCTTGTAATATGTTGCCGAACAATCCCCTCTTCTTTCGTACTATTTGAGGCTCTTGAAGCGTTTCTAAATTTCGGCGTAAGATAACTTGCTTCTCATGAAGATGGCTTATTAACATTGAACAATGTATTTCTTCTTCATAACGTTTTGCCTTATTGCATGTTTCAACCATTTTTGAAACTATTCCATCGATGTTGTTTCTGTCTCTTGTTATGTTGATCGCATAGCTGACTTCAACTCTAAGAGTTCCTTGCTGAACCTTAGCTTCTCCCATATGTTCGATGTAGAGTCCGGCTGGTGGATGTGAGATGTTATATTCAGTCTTCCCCAATTTACAGCATAAAAGAAGGAGAAGCATGAAGAGTAATGTTTTCCCTTGTTCATATCTTCTTTTATGGTATTCTGATAATGTCAACCGTTTAGTTGTTATTGAATGCGTCTCACTTGTGCTGCAACTTTCTGTGAGTTTTGGTTGTTTTCTCGTTTTTACTAAGTTGCTGTAACCTGTGACTGGGTTAATTTTTCGTTTTCTAGATGGTTTTCTTTATAATGTTGTTCGCATATGTTGTCCGAACATTTAATCACCGTTTCTCTTTGTGGCTCTTCAATCTCCCAAAATTGACGCAATTGTTTGTCTAAGCGGTTTAAGTCCAACTTTGAAATCATTGAGACTATTTTAATTTGGTTCTGGGGTAACGATAACTTTCCAGAAATGATCCACCCTAACTCGGTATCTTGTGCCAGCATACCATCGGTAGTTTTCCGCAAACCTTTTCGAATTATACTTGTATATACGTCAGCGCCAATAATTAGATCTATGGGTCCTGGTTTATTGAAGGTTTGATCGGCTAATACGCAGTCTTTCCATGGAATGGATTGATTAAAATGGGTATTTGGAAGTTGTTTGGTTAGTTTTGTAAGGATGAATGCTTCAATATTCACTTTGAATGTTGATGGAAACTGAGGTTGAATTTCAAGATGCATCTTTCCTAAGGATGTTGCAGCATTTGTTGCGCCTAATCCTGATACTTTGGCATATGTTCTTGTTCTTGGGAGGGATAGTAATTGTGCAGCGTTCTCAGTTATGAATGAACCTTGAGAACCAGTATCGATTAATGCGCGCAACAGTTCTTGCTTTCCATTAACTGATGTAACCTTGACTACTGCGGTGGCTAATAATACATCTGTGCTCTGGTCTGCTACGGTGTTTTGCACTCGAATCGGCCTTGCCGATTCTAGGTGTATTAAGGTATGGTGTTGTCTTTGGCATTTACTACAGGTCCGACGGCTATGACAATTTTCGTTTAATGGGTGGTTGAGACAATTGCGACATAACTTCAGCCGTCTTATAGCATCTTGACGGTTTTGGATACTTAATGCAAGGAATGCATTGCAGTTGTAAATGGAATGCATTTTCTGACAGTATCCACACTTTGGCTCAGTTGTTGACATGTAGTTTCGAATTGAGCTTTGCAATGGTGATTTCTTCTTTTGTCTGTTATTTTCTCCAAAAGCTTCCAATGACTCAAATCTAGTTTTAAGAAATGAGTAAAAATGCTCAACTGTTGGTATTTCTTTTGAGTTTGGTACTGACTGTTCGTATAACTTTCTAGACTCATTGTCTAGTTTTTGAATAAGTTGATGTAGAATGATCGGATCCCATGATACTGTGCTTATCCCAATGCATTCTATTCCATGCAAACATTCTTTGGTTGTGTCGTGGAATCTTTTCAGGCAGGTTGATGATTCAAACTCAAGTTTTGGTTGGTTAGATAGTGTGTTGAGATAGGCAGACAATAACTTTCTTTTATTATTATATCGTTCTTTTATGAGGTCCCACGATATCTTATAGTTGTCGTTACTGACCTCTAAGTGGCTCAAGAGTTTGGCTGCTTCACTTCTAAGACTGTTTTTTAGGTATTGCATTTTTTCGACATTGGATAGGCGTTTGTTTCTATGGATGACTTGGTCGAATATGTCATGGAACTCTATCCATGTGTTGAATCTACCTTCGAACACCGGTATTTGCATTCTTGGCAGCTTTACATCATGTTCTGATGCTGAGATGGATTCATGGTGTTTCATTTCTTTTAGCGAAATAACGGTTTCAGAGTATTTCTTCTGAAGTTTATCAACATGACCTATAAACATTTCTTTTGTATTTTTGTCATCAAAGTTATCAAATAGTAAGACTTCCTCACGTATTACGTCAATTTTTTTCCATTCATCAACCAGGTTATTTGCTTGGAATTCAATTGCTGCATTACTCATTTCCTTATTGATGACTATGGTGTCAAGTTGCTTTTCGAATGACATAATTCTTATTTGTGCTCTTTTCATGTTTATCAAATTTGGGTTTAGGTTGAGGTTCATATTTTCTTTATTGAGCTTGCCATGCAATTCGTCATTCTCGCTAGGTTTATTGTGACCTCGATCACCGTCTTTTTGTAATGCATCGTCAGCTTTTGTTGGCTCGCTGTTTAATTTACCCAACGCAATCGCATACGAAATTAATTTTTCGTTGATTGCTTCTTTGGTCTGCTCCACCTGGGCATAATAATGCTTCTTGAAATACTCGTGTTCTGGTTCCCCCAGAGCTAGTATAGCATTATGGTTTGTAATGAATTGTTCCCAGAGTCGGTTGACTTCGGTTTCTCTCTTTTTTAAGTTTTCTGCAGTTCTTCTTGATGTTGGTTCTTTTTTAACTGCTTCGAACAGCTTTACAATGCTGTTGCCGATTTGTTCTTGTTGTGCAGTTAATGTATCCATGTGGAATTCTAGTCTTTATTTTTTCTGGTGTATATTTTAGTAATTTGGTGTCGTCTCGTCTGATGACGTTGTTCTGATAGTTTTGATCGTGTAATAGGTTTTAATTTTTATGTACTTCTGGTGTGGTTCCGTCTCGTCCGACGAATCTGGCTTCGTATCTGGAACTATAGTGTGGTATATGGAACTATGGTATAATTCGTCTCGTCCGACGAAGTGGCTTCGGTATATCTGTAGGGTAGGTAGTATCTGGAACTATGGTATACTTCGTCTCGTCCGACGAAGTGGCTTTGGTAGTATATCTGGAGGGTAGGTAGTATCTGGAACTATGGTATACTTCGTCTCGTCCGACGAAGTGGCTTCAGTATATCTGTAGGGTAGGTAGTTTCTGGAACTATGGTATACTTCGTCTCGTCCGACGAAGTGGCTTTGGTAGTATATCTGGAGGGTAGGTAGTATCTGGAACTATGGTATACTTCGTCTCGTCCGACGAAGTGGCTTCAGTATATCTGTAGGGTAGGTAGTTTCTGGAACTATGGTATACTTCGTCTCGTCCGACGAAGTGGCTTTGGTAGTATATCTGGAGGGTAGGTAGTATCTGGAACTATGGTATACTTCGTCTCGTCCGACGAAGTGGCTTTGGTAGTATATCTGGAGGGTAGGTAGTATCTGGAACTATGGTATACTTCGTCTCGTCCGACGAAGTGGCTTTGGTAGTATATCTGGAGGGTAGGTAGTATCTGGAACTATGGTATACTTCGTCTCGTCCGACGAAGTGGCTTCAGTATATCTGTAGGGTAGGTAGTTTCTGGAACTATGGAATACTTCGTCTCGTCCGACGAAGTGGCTTTGGTACTAAGTTTTAAGTAGGTTCTGAAGGTATAATCAGAATGTGTGATTGTTTTCAAATTTGCTGGTTAATTAAACTCGAACGGCTCGAAGGACCAATGATAGTTCAGTTAAGAGACAAGGTTTGATAAAACAATGATTTTTATTGAAATGCACTCGACTATTTATACTCAAATAAAGTGTAACAATAATGATTAAAACTAGACCACGACATAGTTGGTCAACTTCTAGGTTGCAATATTGTAACCCCGTTACGTTAGTAAATATGTTGCGTAGGCAAGAAAGAAGTTGACCCACTATATTCGTGTGCTATAACTTAATAAATACAATTATGTAATTATGTTCTGTTATGTTATGATCGTGAAAAAACTGTGTTGTTGATATTTGTTTATTTATTCAATGTTTTAGCATTTTTTCCCAACAAAATAATATATTCAGCATTAAAATAAATTGAAATAAAAAAAATAAAGTGGTTTCAAATGTACTGAGGAAAAAAATTTTAATCCGGCTTGTTTTAAAAGTGATGTGTTCTTTGACTTCCTTTGTTTTTTTTTTTAGCGCAATTGTTTTGTTTCGACTTCTTTGCAATGTTTCTCACTGACGTTGCATTCAATTATTTAAGAGTAACTTTTAAAGAAATAAAAATTGAATAGTTTGCGTTTGCAACCATTGCAAATTTTAGAATTTGTAAAAAAAAACTATTTTTTTAATGAAACACAATCGTTTACCACTTGGCTACGACAAGAATCAGTTGTCGTAGAAAAGGAAGTCATATTTCCGTTTCATTCGGAATTTGTGATAGCAAATTTCCCGAATTTCGAACTTCTTAATAGATTTTTCACTACGAATGGATTCTGCAATACAGTTTTCGTGATTCGTAGCAAATTTTCGATTACGATGGAATTTGTGATAGGGCTGATTTATGAGTGGTTGGTGAATACCACAAAGTTATGAGCCTCATAAACTTATGAGGCTCATATGAGCGCTCGGTGGATACAGGCCTTAAGCTCGTAGGCGGGTGAAGTTTGCGGTGGCCGGGGTAGAAAAAGTTGCTGAGGTTAAAATAATTGTGCTTTGTGCTTGTTCATACTGTTCGAAACATAAAAATCGCAGTCGTCTAAAACAGCGTTGCCGGAAATAATTTTTTGTAAGTGTCACCGATGCCAGCAAAAGGCGTTTTTCTTTTTTAGCCCCGAGCGGGGCACAGAGCGGGCTCTGAGCGAATAGAGCTCATTCCGAACAGAGCGTGACCTGAGCGCACCGATCTATTTAAGAAACTCAATTGAGCACTGAACTCTCATATCTGTCAAATTACATGAAAATTGTATGAAGTTAGCCGCGCTCAGCTTTGTGCTCGATGTGCTCGGTCATTTTTTCCGAGCTCATCGAGCGAGCCCCGGTCGAGCTCTGAGCTAAAAAAGAAATGCAAGTTGAGAGCTCGGAGCGCTCCGAGTTAAAAAGTAACATAGTTTTCTTTTTGATAGCTCAGTGCCACGCTCGGGGCCAAAAAAGAAAAACGCCTAAAAAGTGCCATTTTAAGCCACTGGGTGCCACCAATAGAAATAAAAAAATATCAGTCTATTAAAAAAATAAATATTAATTGCACTTCACTACATAACTTAGTTTTTATTATATTTTCTCAATTACGATGTTCTTCGCAATCAATGTGCGACTTCCGATACATTTTGTTTCTCTTTTTAACGTCGATAGCGTGTTCTCCAAAACTTTTTTCAGTTTTATTTACAAACCTGTAGATAGTTTAAACACTTTTTAAATACAAACACAATTTTTAAAGAAAAACAAATCATGGAATGACCAATTTCCCAAACAAAAACAATTAAATCAAAACAGATAAAATTTTAACAGATGAAGATTAGTAGTGTGGGTGGGTTAAGTTCTTTATAAACGTTCTAAAGCCTCAACTAGATAAGCCAAAAAAGTGAAAAAGTGCAAAAGTGAAAATTTTTAAATTGATTTTGTGATAGTTTTTCTGACTAGAAAACTTATAAAAATGATGCAGAAAGCTTAAATTTTGGTTTAAAAACAAATTTGTGTATTCTTTTTCACAAAACAACGGCGCTAGTGGTAAAAAAAATATTTTTACTTTTGTACTTCAGTACTTTTTGGCTTATGTAGTTAAGCCTTAAGCCTCAACTACATAAGCCAAAAAAGTGAAAAAGTGCAAAAGTGAAAATTTTTAAATTGATTTTGTGATAGTTTTTCTGACTAGAAAACTTATAAAAATGAAGCAGAAAGCTTAAATTTTGGTTTAAAAACAAATTTGTGTATTCTTTTTCACAAAACAACGGCGCTAGTGGTAAAAAAATATTTTTACTTTTGTACTTCAGTACTTTTTGGCTTATGTAGTTAAGCCTTTAAGAATTAGTTTTTTGTGTGTTAAATACTTTGTTTTTTATATAAAAATGAAAGTGCCATGTTAAATCATTTAGTGCCACAGTGCAATTTGAATGAAAAAGTGCCAAAAGTGCACAATCGTGCCACATCGGCAACGTTGGCCTTAAAAGCAGTCAAAATATTTTGAATTTTGCAACTTCTTTTTTCAATTATAAAGTTTCTGTGTATGAATCCTGACAACTTCCCATTATGTAGACTGTAGAGTCTGCCTTAAGTTTTTTGTCATCAAAATACCGCTGTCAGTTGCTTTTCCGTCTGCAGCAATTTTTTTCGTGTTTTTTCTTTGCTGCAGTGGTAATCGAAGAATTGCATATTTGTTTCTCTAATTTTTTCCTTTCAATTATTGAATAATGCATGATAAAAATTTTCGTTTCGGTTCCTGGTACACGTGTTGAAAAGTAATTTTCCTATTCTGTATATTCCATGCAACACCGAAATGGATAATCAGAACGCTCAAATCCACAATAGCAAAGCTGAACAAACCGATACGAGTGGCGAAGAAATCGATCCTCTTTGCTGCTGTGAGTATTTCAACAGAAACGACGAGCGCTATCACATTCTGGAATGTTGCTGCAACTGTACTGACTTTGATCAAGCATTCGATAGGTCAGTAAAAAGATAACTTATTAATTTCGGGTTTGTATTTACATGTTTGTCATTTTAAAGATTAGTTTGCTGCAAGAAGGTCGACCCTAAACACCGCATCGGAATGTTGCTGACATTTCAAGATCGCCTGCGCGTTCCATGGCAAGGAGGAGCAAAACAAATATCTTTGGATGCAATTGTCCCAATGCTGGTCATTCCAATGGTGATTGGAATTGCCGCAATAAACTCTGACACTGCACTTATAATGTGCATCGCAACAACTTTGCTACTTGGCTATTCTTACTACTACTTGAGACGCAATGTGCCGAGAACCAGGTTCTTTGTCATGTGGACTTTTTGGTCAGTTTTCTATCTGATAATTTTGTTCGAGTTCACAGTGCCAATGATGGAATTGCTGCCAGAAGAGAACTTCGTTCTGGTATTGTTGGCATCAATCTCAATGTTCTGCTTCTACCGAGTAAAGACCCGGGCAAATCTGAACCATGTTCCAGTAGACAATAACTCTGAAGACAATCTACCCGGCATAACAGAAGAGCAAACTTCTTTGCTGATTGACAATAGCGAATCGGACGAGGGCGACCATCATCATCCGAACGTTTGTCAAGTCTGTCACAAGTACGTCCAGCCACGTACATTCCACTGTACAATTTGTCAGGCATGCGTTGAACGTCATGACCATCACAGTTACTGGCTGGATTGTTGCATTGGGGACAAGAATCATCTATACTACTTCGCTGGCTTACTGTCGGCCAATTGTGCTCTTTTGTTTGGAGCTAATCTCGCGACTACCGCTGTCTGCCATCCTGTGCTGGTTTTCAAGATCATGGGCGTACCAGTTTTAGTTCCTGATGATTGTAACGATGTGTTTGATGATTATGAGTATGTTGTCATATCAGTCTAACCCAAAATATTATAACTGTTTTATTGTTTTATATTTCTTTCGCAGAACTAGCTTAGCTTTCATAATGGCAATCTATGCGCTCATTATGAATTTCTTTGTGTTGATTGCTCTGGTAATGCAAACGTATTTGGCATCAAAAGGAATAACGCTATCTGAATGGAGACGTGGGCAATCTGGAAATAGACGAAGTATTTTAAATAATCTCAAGTGCTTTTTCACTGGCGGCACTTACTAAGACATCACTTTATTCCCCCAATTTTCATCTCCAATTTGAATCTTGTGGTATTTAGACACGAACATTTATAAAACTTATTTGAAAAATAATTGAAGCAAACAAAAATGT
This sequence comes from Epistrophe grossulariae, assembly GCA_929447395.1. Lineage (NCBI taxonomy): Eukaryota > Metazoa > Arthropoda > Insecta > Diptera > Syrphidae > Epistrophe > Epistrophe grossulariae. The sequence continues at coordinate 3,380,851 of OV839566.1, forward strand.
ATGTACATATGAAATAATTCATACGCTTAGATAAAATATTGGCGTTTGTAGCTGAAATTTCGAGTTTTGAAAAATTCGCTATCGGGAAAAACGATTTTTGTTTTCGTGTCCGAATTTTGTATTTCAGAACAAGAAATGGTGACGAAATTAATTCTATCCTTTATTTCGTTAGAAATATTTCACAAAAAGGAATTGAAATAAAGTAAAAAAACACAGCTTGGGTTATTTAAAAAAAAACACATTTGGATCGTGCGTTCACTCGACACTCAGCGAATATTGAAAACTGAAATCTTTAAAATTTAAATCTTGTCATTTGAATTAATTTTAATATTCAACAATTAGCAAAAATACTAAAACTAAAACAGTATAAATGAATTACTGCTATTACAGCACAAAAAAAAAAACAAATAGGTGCTTATGTTTATATTATGTATTCTGTAGTAAATGATCTATCTATGATCTTATCTACTATCTAAGACAAAACATTCAAATTGAAATAAATTATTTATTAGTCACTATAACAAACAAAGAGTATTTTTCTTTTCGGTTTGCTGGGGGTGCTTTTTAAAAACGTGTTACACTAAACATTTTATTTAAATAATTTTAACTTTGATCTGAATTGAAACCAGATAAAAAATACAGTAGGCGGAACTTTTGGCGATTAAAGAAGCTTTTTCTTGGCTTAAAGAAAACGTGATATCAACAATGTATATCCGCATCTTCTCAGACAACCAAACAGCGATCAAATCTGTGGGCTCTGTTTCTAAAAACTCTAATTATCTTTCGTTGAGATGGCGCAGCAATTCAACATTCATCTTTGCTGGGTGCCGGGCCACGGAAAAATCCCCGGAAACTGTAAAGCTGATGAACTAGCTAAAAGTGCAACAAAAATACCTTTTTTAACAGATAAGACAAATATTGCTATATTTATCGCTACATGAAAACTTATGCCAAAGGAAGATGCTATAGAAAACACGAACCAGAGGTGGTACAACCGTAACACCTAATTGGCGACAAAACAAATCTGACCAAAGCTAGATCTGAAGCTCTCCAAGCATTTGATATCTTTAAGAAGATTACACATTAGCTCCGTTATAGGTTTCATAAGTGGAAACTGTCTAATAGGTTGACACGCCAGTCGACTAGGCGTCTACGCAAACGATTTCTGCAGAACTTGCATGGATGAGGATGGAACAATTCCTCACCCTCTTTGTACTTGTCCTGCTCTGTCACAGAGACTTTAGGATCCACTTGGGAGATTTCTTCTACGACGATCCGAGTGATCTAGCAAATACTGCTATAAGTAATCTTACACGTTTCATAAGAGGCTCAAATTGTTTAAAGAGCAGGGAAAAGTTTTCCTAGATCCATGTGGTATCACAATGGGCCACCAATTGGTCTAACTTGTCGGTTTCTCCGCCGACATCCACTTCTAGCTAATCCAATATAGTGTAATTCGTGTGTGTGGAGTTGATAGCTTTCAAACTGACGGCTGTCAATTTTACTGGTGTTAGAAAAAAGGGTGTAAATCTGGTGATAAATCTAGTTCTGCAACACTGATAAAAAATGGTTTTTGTTTGGCCGATAGAATTATACATTACGGCCAACTCCACGCCATTTTCAGATAATTTTATTTATATTACAACGCTCAAGTGTGTTTTATTTTATTAATCATACACTGCTCGGATCTTAATCGGTCTGCTCAGTGCTCTGCTCAACAAAATAACAACAACATTGGTATTTTATGACAAAAGCCAAGTACCTTTTTTATCTTGCAAAGATTTCTACTTCAGAAAATCTTAAACGAAATAAAAAACCCAATTGCATTGATTCATAAAGGCTGTTGTATTACTTAAATTGAGCAATAACTGCTTTTAAATAAAAACGCAAAATATTTTTTAGATCAACAAATTTTTAATTTATTCATTTTCCATAATATAGAACTATTTCATATATTTCATATACTCATGTATGCTCTTATTAATAATATATATCTCCATGTCATTGAATTCTTACATAGCTTTAATAACCATAATAATAATAATTTTATAATAGTTATTTTGTTTATATTTATAATTTACAAATTTTGTTTTATTGTTGAAACTACAGAGACAGAACTTAAACAAAATGCATTCTTTTGTTATCATGTTACATGTTATTTTATTATAACTGTATTATTATAATATGATTAAATATAAATCAAAAAAGGGCAGAAGTTAAATTATTAGTACATCTCAGCTTTTCAAAATAAATGTTTCATTCTGTTAGGTTTTTATATTTATGTTATTTATACTCTGAAAGGAATGTTAACTTTGGTATCATTTTTTTAAATTAATTCATTTTATTCGTTTCTGAGTCAACACATATTTTGTCATTTTTGTTTCATATTTTTAAAAGTTTATTTATTAAAAAAAAATATATATACTGTATGTGAATGCAATAAATGTAGAGTAAAACACCAAATAATTTGATGTCAAGATGTGATGTGTATTTTGTTTTGCATTGGTTTTAGCAGTAGGTTGTTTATATAAATCTAATAAATCTGTTCCAACTACTGCTTAATACGTACATATCTGCTTAGTATTATACTGTAAGTATGATTTATTCGTTTTTTTTTTAATTCTATTTTTATGTGTATGTGCCCATAAGATTTTTGATTTGCTTGTAAAAACAATAGAAAATGTAAAAAAAACTTAAACATTGGGCGTATTGCACAAAATAATGTGTGATTTTTATGTTTTCACTTAGAAAATAAATTCAATATACACAACTAAAACTGAAAAAAAAAATAATAATTCTTTTCACAATAAATATTTTCCAAAAAGTAACAAATAACTTTAATTTCAATCTATTACACTACCAACGATTTTTTTTTTTAATTTCACTTTAAAATATATTTTTTTTTTGAAATTATTCTTATTAATAAAATATCTATGTAAAAACCAATATAAATATATATATATATATATATTATTTATATACAGATAAGGAATAACATCGAAATGTTTACATACAAAAATCTCTACGATAAACATTTTTTGTGTGGTCAATTTACATTAACTCTTTAAATGATGCTTGCAAATTTAAAGATACAAAAATAAACAAACAAAGAAAAAACGTTTTAAGCGATTTTAATAATTGACAGTTTTAAAAATTATCAAAACTTCGAGATTTAAGCTCATTTTGTGATTGAGTTTGCTTATTTTTTCTTTGTTTTGTTGAGAGATGGGGGGTGGGGGTTGAAAAAGGATATTTTGGGAATTTGATGATTTTTGCTCTTATAATATATATTTGGTGTGTTTCTTGCAAAAGGTAATGAATTTTATACTTGTCTAATATTCGTGCAAGTTAATTTATATTTATATAAGTGTTTATTTACAACGCTAACATCTAGACTTTGGACTTCGACTTGTGTTTGATTGGCAAACAGCAGGAGCTTACATTGGTGAGATCGAAAGCGGTGCTGTGGCAGATTCTGGCATGTATTCTTTCAGAAGATCTCGCAATCGCAGAATTTCTTTACCAGCTGCGGAAAGATCGCCCTGAAGCGAGAGCTCTCGCTCTCGTAATCGTTTAATGTCCCTCTGGCACGTCTGAAAGAGAATTAAGTTTTTTGAAAATTTGATGAAGAACAAATAATTTAAATTAGAATAAAAAAAAATCCAAAACAAATTAGCAACGAAAGAGCAGCGGCTAGCTAGGGACTTTTGTTAATCTTTATCTTAAGCAGTTATTTTATTTTTATTTTCTCAATTAATTATTCAAACTTAAACTTACCACATTCTGTCTAAGCAAGTCAAGTTTATCGCATTTCAATCGAGTGACTTCCTGCGTTAGATTGTCAATGACCACTACGGATTCGTTGCTGGGGGAACTTCCCATAACACCTTGTGAGCCATCTAAGCAGATGGAACATGCTTTAGTCGTTGCATCTGCTGATGACATCGATTCAAGTCCAGTATCACTGTCAATATAAGCAGCGCCACCATCCATATGCCCCATTATCGGATCAAGATCAACACTATTCAAACTGGAATCATCACTAGTCTCAGACATAGTGGCCAATCCATTAGCGTTTCCGTTTTGTAGGTCTTTTGAGACATTTCCAGTGTTATTGTTGTTATTATTACTAACGGTTGTTAATCCACCACTGCTTAACGGACCACGTGATGTGATATCCGGTGATGATGAAGTCGAATCATTCGATGATTTTGACTTCGAAGAGGATTTTGAACCTGTTCGACTGCATGTCTACAAGGAAAAGAAATATATATACATTATTAAACTAATACAAAGTATAAAGCCAAAGTATAACCTACATTGAGATTAGGAGTCTCCGTCAAAGTGTTGTCCTTTTTTGTTTTTGTGTTAACAGAGAATTTCTCACCGGAGTTGGTCGTGATGTTGCTCGTATCTATACTTGGTGAGCGCACTTTCATAATTAGTGCTTTTTTAACCGTATCCATGAATCTGCTACCTGCACTCACGGTATCCGGTTTCGGGGTTGTTTCTGGGGTAGGGCTGGCGGCACATCCCGTTGACATGTCTGATCCGAGAAACTCTCTTGTTTTCTCTTTTAGTTCATCAACTAAATTCTTTAGCAACGAAGCTCTCGTACGCAGTTCAAGTTGCGCGAATTTTTCGGCCTTATAACAAGCATTTTCTGCATTAATTAATTTGGTGAGTATAAATTCTTTGAATTCTTGACCCTTTCGGAAGACCGCCGGGCTGGGTAGTGTGGGCCCGAAGAACGGAACATCATCACGGGCTGTCACACTCACCTTATATCGAGTGTTTGGAGAGTTTGGTTCGAGTGGTTGCACCACAATGAAGGCATGCAAGAAGTGACTTGCAATCATGTCAGGGGAGAAAGGTGTATTGGACTCCTGAAATACTATAGCCACAATGTCATTTCCAATATGTCGTTTTCTCTGCAACTGCTGTGGATCACCTTCTGTGAATGGCAACAGTGTTGAGACGTGGAACATAATTTCTCGCTCTTTGAAAACATCAAAGATAGCAATTTCTCCAGTGTGACCATTTTGTATATCCAATCCACCACGATAGCCCTTGTGATCTTTCAATTTTATTCTCTGGCCAAGGATGTCGAGGAATTCCTCAAAAGCAGGCGAGGAATTGGTGTTACAAAAGAGCTCCTCTTCAGTGGTTTGTCCATATCTTTGGTAGAGAACACCGAACTTAAAGCTCGATACTAAAACATGTTCGTCATAGTTAGAGATCAGGTGCGAGGCTTTCGAGCATACAACTGGCATAAAGTTATCCACATTTATTTGCGCATTAAGTAACCGTGCCATTTTAAATGGACTTGGATTTGGGCTCAGGCATGAAAGTGGGATTAGCTCATGCATTGTTCCTGTTTGGAGTCGCAAAAGAATACGAACGTGTTCTTGATTAGCAACATTTTCATTTTTGATCGACAACAAAACAGGCCCCATTTGGTCATCGTGTGCCACCAAATTAGAGTGATCGCGAGCAACATAGAAACGCCGATAACACTTGGCGGTATCATCGGTCTCAAATTTAGCCATCCAAGTGGCTTGTGGCAATACCGGATTGCCACGTGAATCAAATGCACATTCGTGATCGGTGCCATCCATCCAGTAGCCGCCGTTGGCAGGCAAAATGATCATCGGGTAAGGACTGGGCTTGCTAAGAGCATCTTCCAGAAGACGCTGTGAGGCTGGTATCGTCGATACAATCGACGATTGTGACGAAACCGATGAACGTGATTGACAGAATTGATTATTAGCGAGATTATTTTGTTGGATGCCACTTAGTTGAGGCGACGCTGGGGTTGATGTAGATTGCGTGCTCATCGAGTGGCGGAGGGTAGACCGTGAACCGGAGTGTTGTAACCCGTTCATGTGATGGTCATGAGATGAATGGGGATTGTGAATGCGTTCATCGTTGCGATTCTGAAAAGGAAAAAAAATATTTTATCTTAGGATTTAAATTTAAGTTCAATAAATAAAAAAAAATTGTTTGATATATTATAAACCGTGTGGGACCTCGCAAACAGTCCTCATAATATATAAGTATGTGTATTGTGTATTCAAAGCAAGCTATAATGCGTGGGTTATATGCTATTCATATAAAACAATCAATCAACTTAAATTTGAAAGTACAATTTTATCCTACCGCTCCTATCCTTTTCGATTTTCTACACCATGGTGAACAAATGACGAGACGCCTGTATGTAAAAAACAATTTGGTATAGGCGGTACCTATGAGCTCACAGCAACCATCCCCAGCCATCTACTATAACAAACTATACTTGACATGAAGAAATAGAACTTTTTACAAAAAAAGTTTCCGCAGCGAGCATTTTCAACGCTAAGCTTAAGACCAATGCAGCGACAATAAAAATATAGCATACACATAATGTTGTGAATGGGTTCTTTTGAGGTTATTAGTATGAAAATGAATGCTGATAAATGCATAGGTATATGGAATATCGATTATTATAATTTAAATGTATTTAGTATTTCAGAAATGGGCATTGAGTTTGAAGTATGCTCACACAACATATTGCTTTTCTTTATATTGAGAACAAAAAGGAAAATGTAAGTCAAGTAAATGGACAAAAACAAATCCTCAAAGGTCATGTTAACAATATTTACTCTAGTGTTTAAAGTAAAATTATACAACAAAAGTCGTAGTGTAAATTCATAAACGAAAAATATTAGCTTGTTGCGATACTAATTCGACGGTTTATATCGAATCACCCAAAACAATTCATATTTTAGTCCACAGAATAAGAAAATATTAAAATTACACAATATGTACTAAATAAAAACCACAATTTCTAAAATTAGACTAAATTAAGTTCATGTAAACTAGTCTTGCAAATTTATTTTAGCTTGACTGTACCATCTCCGTTACATACATACATATATCTGAAGTAGATGTTTTTAGTTAAAAAAGGTTAGGTCAAGTGCTAGGTATAAACACTCCTACAAGGATAGCATTGTTGGTAATATCAAGCACCTATTGACATCCAATCTCAATCACTTGAAACTTGTCCGCATTCATATATGTATGCACATAAGAAGACAAAGAAAAATATGTGTCGCACTTCATTGAATTGGTCAATAGCCTTTTAAACAGCTTTAAAATATGTAGTAATATATATACCTGCAGGTAAAATCACGAGCTCGAAAAAACCAGTTATAAAAAATGATTTAAAAATACGAAATGCAAATTTGCTTCTCCAGCGATCTTGAGATTAATTTATTAAAATTTAAAGCCTCAAAATTGCAGCATATAGTCTAATCGACCTCTAAACTATTTTAAGATTAAAATATTTGTACATAAGCCCGACACTAGCCCATTTGAATTGCATGAAGGCCAAAACTAATCGAACCGATAATTATGTATGTATATTGTATGTTTATACGAACGGTACATCGTGCAATGTTAATTGAAAGATTATAGTAGTAATAAAGAAAAGGGCTGGAATGTTTTGTTTTTTCTAACGATGTGTTATAAGGGTTTCTAATTTTATAATTAGTTAGACATAAAAGCTTTAATTGGTCAAATAATATAAGAATTGGATTTCTTGAATGCTTTACGGTGCATTAGCTTATAAAAGATATTATTATAGGTATTGGGGAGCTGCCATAAATTCAAAACAAATTATGTAGTTGTCGTTACTTAAAGCTTAAGCCTTGAGGTCAGTCTTGAATAGCCCGCCACAGTGCCACCATTATTCTTTTGAGGAATAACGTGCAAATCGGGCTGCCTGTCTATCCTGACGTAAGCTAAAAGGATAAACTTTCTTTGGAATTTTAACTGCCTCGCATGTATTTTCTTTTTGTTATGAATGAGAAGGATATCGAAGAAACATGCGAATTCTAAAAAAATTGTTGCCTTTCACATCGGTAGAACTATATTTATGTACCTACATATAATAATACGGACAAATGTTGGCATGCAAACGGATATAGGGGTTAAATTGATTAATGGTTCGTAAAAAAACCTATAGGATAGATAAACTAAATATTTACATGGTTGGTTGTTTTGTGTGGGGTTGATTTCCATCCAAGAACACAATTGGAGTAAAATAGATAAAAAATGTTTTTGTTACAAATTTAACAGAAAGAAATCCCTTAAATTGATAAATAAAATTTAAACCAGCTTTCAAAAGCCAACATTATACTCGAGTTGTTTGTATGTACACATTTAACAAAAAAATCCTCAGTCTGGTTTTGGTGGCAGTGTATAGTAACTCCGGAAATTTTGAACACGAGTACCTACTCCCATATATAACCATGTAAACTTGTTTTGCAAAGGGGTCTGAATTTTTCGCGTTGGTTTGGGAGACCTTTAAAATACATATGTAGGTACCTATATATATGGAGGGCTCACAGCTGTACCGAACCAAGTCATGCAAAAAAAAAATCCAAAAATTCAAAATCTATTCAGTTCTGTAATGAACTAATGTCGCTTTCCATTGGTTTCACTCAGGAATTAACTCATTCTGAAATCCAATGGAACAAAGTTAGCATTCTTCTACTCAACTTAGAATTTTTTTCATTGTATTGGTGAATCATCGTGAACATTTCATGCATCGAACAGGCATACAATCAAACAGAGTCCGATGCCCAGTAGGAAATTTCATCCTCACTGAAAAATTTAGCTGAATTCAACATTGAATTCAAATGCCACTTCTTCGAAGAAACAGCAAGCACTGATTTAGTTACTGTAAAGTAATGCATAGTTTCACCGGTTCATGGTTTTATGCACATTGTCTGCTTTGTAAATGGGCAAAATGTCGAAACACTCCCTTCTTTTACCTGGCACACAAAAATCAAGTGAGTTTAATGCTGAATCAAAAGATTCTATTTTAATAGGTAAAATTATGCGATGATTCAATCGTTAACAAGTAATGCATAAGTTCAGCAGTTCGTTGTCTAGATCCACTCGTCTGCTTTGTAAAGTATACTTTGAGAGAGAAGAAAAATTAATTCTCCCACGACGCTCTCTTTTTTTCTTGTTATTCCCCTGAGCAAGAAAAGAATGAAAACTACCCTTTCCTTTACCTGTCGCGATCAATATGAGGATTTCTGTGAAGAAAAGTAATGTATCCTTTCATCAGACATTTATCATGAACTGAGCATTGTGTATATCTAATTTAAAAAAATTCACTTAGAAAAATAAAATTCACAGTATGTTCTTGCTTTGGTTTTTATAAGGGTCGGTAAAAATTGACCATAATTTGCGTCTTAGAGACGCATTTTGGAGTTTAGGTCACTTACATTTTAATTGAATTATATTCAATCGTTCCAACTTAGGAGAAGTATTTTTCTAATTTATGAATTAAATATTTAGCGATTAAGCAACTTCCAATTCCCGATTGATTTCACTACTAAATTTTCATCATAATTTTCATCGAAAATAATAAATATTAAGCTGATCAATAACTAAGTAACACGCATTTAGTGACTTTTTTGTTGAATATTCATTATATTTTTCATTGGCAAATATTGAGGTAGTGAAAAAACAAGTCCAAATTATTTAGCGATTTCATAAAAGAATTTTCATCATATTTTTCATCAAAAATTAATGATCCGATGAATAAGCAAGTTACTTTTGTTTAAGCATTTCTTCGCTGAATATTCATCATATTTTTCACCGGAGTCCTCAGTCCAACTGGTGAATAAGCAACTTCCAAGGAAGTAGTGATTTAGTTGTGGAATTTTCACCGAGATGGTTGCATGTGCACCCCGCCAATGACATGCACATGTTAAAATCCTCGATGTATTCCGCACAAAGGAAGCGGGTGCTGCTCCCTTTCCTCAAGGAAGAAGCAAGATATTCACCATTGAATTTTTAGAAATTTCCCACTGGGTGTTTACTTTTGGCATTTGAGTGAGTTTGTTTTGAAGTTATAGCTTAAATGTATTAGTGCTTCTTGAGTGGATTCTGATTTGAAATCGAGAAGCGAAATTTTCTTCTGAGAAGCGTCGGTTGACCGTTTTTTTTGCCAATGGAATGGTTTCCGAAGAGTTCTTTTTGATTCTGGACGCTTCCAAACGTCCAATGGAAAACGACATAAGTCAGAAAGTGTTTGGTTTCTAAGTTAACGGTACAAAAAATCAAGTTAATGGCACGCACATTAATGGCAGTTCACATACTTATGTCGTTTTCCATTGGTTTCACTCAGGGATTCACTCATTCTAACATCCAATGGAACAATACTAACTACTTCTACTCAACTTAGAAATTTTGTTATTATATTGGTGAATCATCGTGAACATTTTAAGTTATCGAACAGGCATACAATCAAACAGAGTCCGATGTTTACTTTTGACATTTGAGTGAGTTTGTTTTGAAGTTGTAGCTTAAATGTATTAGTGCTTCTTGAGTGGATTCTGATTTCAAATCGAGAAGCGAAATTTTCTTCTGAGACCGACGCGGTTGACCGTTTTTTTTTCCAATGGAATGGTTTCAGAAGAGTTCTTTTTTATTGTGGACGCTTCCAAACGTCCAATGGAAAACGACAATAAACTCTTTATATCTTTGAATTCTTTTATATGACTTGGTTCGGTACCACAGTACACATATTAAAGGTAATATATTGCGCAGGTTGTCAAAGTTGGAAATGTCAAAAAATTAAAAATGGCTGTTCGAGTGCCCACAGGAACTCAACGCGCATCATTAGAAACAACAACAAAATATTGAAATTAGACAAGGAAAGGGGCACTGAATCCACCATTTTACCACCATAACACCTCGATTTTGACAGATGCGCAGAACTGAACAAAAATGAAAACGCTAATGATATTACCTTTAATATGTGTACTGTGGTTCGGTACAGCTTGAGCCCTCCATATGTATGTTTGGTTACGCCAAATATCATGAAATTGTGAATTGATATAAAAAACAATTGGAAACAAATTATAATTAAAGAAATGTTTGAATTTAAAATTTTAAAGTTGACCGTTTCTTATAAACGGTCAACCCCATTAAAATAACACAAACTGTACTTTGCTGTACTGACAGTTTCCATAAACTAGATGTGCTGCTGTTCTGTTATGTTTTGATCTAGGTTTTCTAATGTCGAATTCCAATCAACAAAAGAATGGAATTTTTTCTAACAGAATCGATTTTTTTCTGAACAATTCGAATTTTTTCTATCAAAACAAATCTTGCTAATTTTGCAAGATTCAAGAAAGATTTTACACCGATTTGCACACACACTAGCAAGATTTTAAAGTTCTTAAATGTCAAATTAAATGTCGCGGTGTTTTAAGAAAACACATTTTATTAGGGGTATTCCCGATCCGATGCAAACTGGTCTTGCATCATTGCAAAAGTGTAAAGTTTTTTTTTTACAATGGGGTTAGGGTATAGCAAATTTACACTTTTGCATTTTTGCAATGATACAAGACCAGTTGCATCGGATCGGGAATACCCCTATTGTGTTTTTGGTTGCAACGAATTTTCGGTGAATTTTATAGTAATAGTTTAGTAGCGTTGTATTTCAATTAATAATAACAATAATTTCCAAATTGAATATTTTCTGGATATTTTACTTCAAAATTGCTGCTGTCAAGTGCCAAACACAAAATCACAAAAAAACTGATTCTTTTCGTCTTTTCGTATTCCTTTCAACGACAGAAAAAATTCGATTCTTTTTAGAAAAAAAAATCGATTCTTTTGTTGATTTAAGACTCCTCCGCCGATTTTTTTTTGACGTCTCTTTCTGGCGAAAGAGAGGTGGCCAAGAAATGCATCTTTTTCTCGCCATGAAGTGGGAGTGACAAAAAGTACAGAAAAAGTAAAAAACATTTTAGGATAGCTTAAGATTTATTTTTTGGCAACAGCTACTTTGACATCAGATGTGATTTTACAAGGGATTACAACAACACAAAGCTATCTAGATCGCTTTGGATACAAACCTGATCGCAGCCAATGAAACGAATTCGATTGTCACTTTGACATTCCACAAAGATTCAATAGTTCTGTTTGTTATCCTTATGTCGTTTTCGGTTAGATTTTCCTATTGGAAATTTTGGAAAATTTGGAGAAGAAGAAGTCAAAAAAATTATATAAAGGGTGTTTTTTTTTTGACGTGTGGACGCATATAATTTAATGTTATGGCCAAGAATTTAGCTTTATTATAAAGATAAGCGTTTGCCATTATGTTTTAAATGATTATGTAAAAATGATTTCGGGCAAGTGGCCGCCGCGGCTGGCTCTAATAAATTCCAGCCGAGAGGCCCAAGAGGCTCCTGCTCCAATTGTTGCGCGCGATGGCGGTTGGACTCATTCGGGTCTTCTTCGATAGTCTGCTCCACAGCAGCAATAGCGTCTTCGGTGCGCACTGTACGGCGTCTCTGAGGATGCGCATTATCCACTAGAGCAATCGTGGTGCGACACCGATCCATGGTTGCTCGAATTACTCTGCTGGGCGATTATTTCGACCGAATATTGGACTCAGCGCGCGATGCGTCGTGCGAACCGAACCAATAATTTTTTAATAAATTTGCACGATTTGCAAACGTTGTTCAGGAGTAAGTCTTTTCATTATGAAATGTCAAACCAAACTGAGCATAAATCAAGTAACAGGTGTCAAAAAGAACAACTCCGAAAAAAGTATTGCCATATTGAAAACCACACGTCTAAAAAAAACACTCTTTACCTACTCGATAGGAATAGAAAAATCCCAAAATCCAACTGAAAACGACATAAAATTGAATAAAGATTAAGGGATTTTTCTTGAAAGTTTGTTATTTATTATGAACTAGGCTGATGCATTAGTTAATTTTGGGGTGGAAATAATTACAAAACAACCGCATCATTACTCTAGTTGAATATTAATGAAGACTATCTATAATTCGATTTCGAATTACTAATCCAATCTCTAAGTATTGTACAGACTTGTAAGTGCATACAAAGTGTCCAATAAAAGGGTGATTCACCTCGAAGAAGAAAGTGGCTTAAAGTGTGTGCCAATTATCTTGCTCAAATCTCCCACTAGTGACGGTTTAATCAAGGCAACCTTATAATGGCACCAAGCGACAATTCCATTAGAGATCAAAATCATCTATATTCATCCCCCTTCTGTGTGGTTTAGGAGACGAGTTTCAATTTGTACCACCTATATCGGATAGAGAAGGTGGTGGCGGGGCCGGTGCGGTGATTCAGTTCAAGTGAGGAAGAGTATGACTCATCGACGGCATTCCATGTTCGTTTTGAGCATGTTCTCGAATATCTATCCAACCATCCTTCCATCCATCGGTACGCAATTGTTTTGATTCAACCCTTAGATTTTTAATGGGGTGGTTTAGATGGAACATTGCCACATATAAATAAATAAACCTCGCAATGTTCGTTGTCGACTTGGCTGGCGTAGCAATGAGGGTGGCAATGATAGGTAACGGTGATGCCTCAAAGAAACCATTGAAATGTTACCAATCTAGGTCTGATGAAAGAACACAACACAACACAAATAGAAATATTCTCGCTTGAGCTCGAGGATGAAGGTAAAAAGTTGTGCCATGATGACAGGGTGTATACCTATACTAAGACTGGCAATACAGAGATGAAGTAATCTAAATTCCAGAACTATGTATATACTAAAGCAGCTGTTTTTTGAGGATGTTTCCCAACTTGTCAATCCGGCATGTTTTGCACTTATACACTGCTATAGAAAGGTGGGTGGGGTGAGAACTCACGAAGCAAATGGTACGGGGAATCCTTTGCCAAAAGCAAACTGTTGTCACTCAAAATGCACCGTAATATTCATCAGTATTATAAAGAATTAAGAAAAAGAATCCTTCTTTAGTGTTTTCAAATACAAAAAAGCCTTCGTTGTTATGGCAAAATCTTTTCTCTGTTTCTCCTTTCGTTTAGATTGTTCTTGCAAAATTTGCAAAACTATCTGGCATTGTTCTATTCTTTGTTTTTTTTACTTTATGTTATTGTTGCTATGCTTTATCGTGTTCTTACCCGTTCATTATATACGTTCAACAGAAAAATAATGGTCTCAATTAAGATCTAAAAGATTTACTCTGATGATGATGATGGTGAGGCATGGTAGGTATATCAAATAATCTTGATATGCGCTTTTTGTAAAGTTCGACTGCACAAAAACTAAATGTGTATGGATGACTTGAACCATCATCAACATCTTTTCGTTCGTTTTCTCTATCTCTACAAACTCATAATACTATAAGTATGTGAAAAACAATATCTGTTCTTGAGGGTTTTTATTTTGTTTCCAAAATAAATTCATAGAAAGCCAAGAGCATTCCTGACAATCCGAAATCAAGAAATTTTGTTGGAGTCTTGCCAAAAGTCTGAAAATCTAAATTTAACAACTTCAGATAGGAGAAAGACAGGCCATCTAGTTTTATTGCATCTCTCTTGCAGTTATATGCATGTGTGTAAGGGTTAGAAAGAAGGTACTAGATATAATACCTATTCTTGAAAAGAAAAATTATTTTAAGAATAATTCATGAAGCTAGTTATTTACATATCAATATAGACACTTGAATGTCTTTTGTGCTGTTTTATTTTTTTAAGTAGGTACATACCTATAATCAATTTTTAACTCAAATACTATAATGCCTGTTTGGTAACTTTTTTTCAACAAATTTCACGAAAACTGAATTTTTTTTCTATGGGTTTTGACAGAAAATTGAGAAAATTTGTGCAAATTCGCAAGAAATTTCACATTACCAAACAGACCAACTATGTATTTTGAGATTTCTTAAGCCTAGTACGCTGCTGATGCGAAACGAAAAATCCCATACAAAAATGACACAACGAAATCAGAAACGGAAAATTTCGGTTTGCTTTTCGTTTTGCAGTACGCTGTTCGAAGAGCGAAATTTATAATTGTAGTAGATTATTTGGAGAAGTCTCCGCTCCTTTTTCGCACTGAATTATTTATACAGACTATTTATTGTATACGGAAAAATGACATTTGTGTTTTATTTGTGTTTTTTTTTATATTTATCATTTTCTTACATCATGGGTTTCTCTGATTTTTCGCGTTTATGTTTGATTTTGTTTTTGGAATTAGTGAAACTCTCCAAGGTGTTTTCGCAAGCGTTTCGTTGTCTGTTTGGAGATCACAGAAAAATTCCAACAAATGCACACACCTTAGGTCTGTTCGCTTATTTGCCCGTAACTTCCAGATTCTACTAGATTTATTTTTTGTATATGAACTTTGACAGTTCATTTGGGCTAAAAATGGTAGAAATGGGTAGGTTTGGGAAGTAAACGCATACAAGGTTAATATGTGTTTCGCAGATCTGTCATTCAATCAGAATGGTCACTTTCTCATGAACTGTTTTTTTTTTTTTTTGAAGACCTCGCATTTTAAAATTTCAATTTTATTTTTCATGCTATAATCAAATAAGGTATTATTAAATTTTGTAAGACTGAATTACTTGATACCAATAAAAAATTACGCCTTTTGTCATTTTATAGGTACATTTTTTAATTTTGTTTTCTTCATAAATTTGTTTGAAATAAATCCCAAGAGGTTTGTTTAAGTAGGCATAATTTGGTGAGCGCATATCAAATTTTTGTTTGTATAGATTAAAATGAACATCAAAACTTTAATGATCTAAACAAAAAGTGAAAATTTCACTTTCTACACATATAGTATGTTCTTTGACAAGAGACTAAAATTGAATTCATATGCAAATTTCGTTCCATTTTAACGACTCACAAGATTTGTCTTGTGTTTTGGAATATAAAGTAAAAGTTGTTTACTGCATTAGACAACAAAAAAAGTTTCCTTTCATTTCATCGAATAAGTCAAATAGATTTCATAGATTTTATAGGTAACTATGGTACATATTATATACATTCGTTCAATGACCTACTCAAAATTATTGATTGGAATCTAAATCAGCTTGATATCAATTCCGGGCCAGAGGTCGTTGGGATTTCAATGGTCTAAACTTTCATTTTTTTTTTTTGCTAAAGAATTACAAATGATTTTGCAGAAATAGGTAAAAACGACAGAAATATAAATTTTTAAGGTCGTTCCTATTCAACAAAAAGTACATCTAAGTACTCATTAAGTTCGGAATGTTCTTTTGAGAACTTACTGCGAGTAGTAATTTGCATTTTAAGAGCTTTGTCAAATTATTTTAGGGGGAGATTTTCAATATAGATTTAATCTTCCTACGTTTTTGTCAATGCCGCTGGAATACATGTTGAGGGTGACTCTTTGACGTTGAAGTAGATAAAATCGTATGAATACTCTACAATATAAAGATGACATGATTTGACAGGTGAAATTTAAATGACAGAATGATAACACAGGTCAACTAAATTAATTCCCAAACCTTCCAATTTCTACCAATATTAGTTCAAAGTTCTGTCAATGTTCATATAAAATGAATAAAATTGGACTGTATAAAATTGGTAGTTTTGGAAAGTAAACGAACAAACCTAATGTTTGGTGCAAACACAAACAGTCGTATTAACAAACGTTGTCTATCTTTCGACATCCATCTAATTTATGTATAAACACTTTAAGTTGATGTTTAAGAGTTATCTAACTTAGACTACGGATTCGGTTTTCTAAACCTTGGCTAATGTAACATTTCATTTAAACGAAAAAGCATACTTTCAACTATTTGGGACTATGAAGATACTGTCTTATAGCCTTTTCACACCAAGCCCCAAACACGCGGTTGTCGTGAAATTATCGGTTTTGGCGGAAAACCTAATCGGAAAACTCAAGTTTTACTATACATTTTTGGTAAACCACAAGCTTTCGTAAACCACAAGTTTTATGTAAATACTCTCGAAAACTAGTTGAAATTCAAAGTTGAACTAAACAAACAAACCTTTCGAAATATCCAGCGCTCAATCAAATGTAAAAAAAAAACTGCTGAATTCTGCTGACAAAAGAAATTGTGAGTGTGTTATGTAAATGAGATGTTTTGTTAATTTTTTGTTTGCAGGAGATGAGTTGGTGTTTCTGAAATCTCAAACGAAAACTTGTAAATGTTCAGTGTGAACACTTTTCGAGTTTTTCACCCATGTTCTGCATTTCGAATTGAAATCGCATTTCAATTTCACATGAATTGAAATTCCATATTCTACAATTCGTTCGTTTTCGAAAATTTCGCAATTAGTTCGAAATGTCTAAATGCAAGGTGCCTCCATTTATAATTGTGTTTTAAAGTGAAATTACACTGAAGATGAAAATTAATTCTGTATTATTGGCATTTATAAGGGAAAAAAGAAAGCGGAACTCGAAAGAAAAAATTAGCCGAACAATTTTGCAAGAAAAAACCTGCCCGACGCGACGGCGTGAATATACGAAAATAATAATAAATAAATAAACAAAAATATGAAGTTTGCTTACATTTTGTACCAAGAAATACAAAACTATCTGCGAATGCACCGATTTCACAACGCATAAAAATGTGGATTGAAAACGTTTAAAAACGGAATGAACCGAAATGCAGAAAATCAATTTTCATGTTCGAAATTAGAATTCACTATTAGCATTTCGAACGAATTGTGGAACACCTAAATTTAATTTCGCCATGTAAATTCACAATAAGTGGAATGCAGAACATGGGCGTTTGAAAACTTTTTGCCGGTTTTGGGTTTGCTGTGAAAAGCCTTTTACTTGTCAACAATCTAATAAATAAGCCTGAGAATGTTTTTGTTGCAATTATAGTTCGAATGCGGCCTTAAAATTTCATTTCTAATCTATAGCAAATGTTCTGCGTTTTGAAACTAAATTGAATAGAAACCGAATTTCACTCTAAGATAAATTCTTTGTTCTACAATTCGTTCGTTTTCGAAAATTTCGGATTTACCTAATACTTCGAACTGTCAAAATTGAAGTTGCATCCATTTTTAATTGATTTGAAAAGTGAAACTATACTGCAGATGTAATGGATAGAAAGTTATTGGAAATAACCTAAAAAACTGTTTTAGATTGCAACATTTCCAAAGCTCTACGAAACAGCAATTTAGAGGTAGAATTCCAATTCAGAGGATACAAAGACCATTGAAAAAGTGAAATAGATGGGTTCTGTACCAGAAAACAATATAAATTGTGCACGCCAGTTTCATTATTTATCAGTTATTTTGAAGACTATTATGTTGATACTCTTGAGATTTAAGAATAAGACCATGCGACACACTATTGATTAAATAATTTTAGAGGCAAATTAAGGAATACAAACTAAATCGATATCTAACGAGCAAACAAGTTTAGTTCATGCTGTTTGAAAATCATGAAAAATATTACGTACATATATGTTCACAAATTCCATTTTGAACGAGCACTGATATATAATTTACCAACTATTGAATAGATAATAAAAATTCCCCAAAATTATGCCAGGGGTTAATTCCCCCAAAGCTTTTATAATATTGCATAGTTTTCCCTTATATAATTTCAACCTTATTGCCGGTACCTATGTCATATTAAATATTTATCGATAAGCAATTAATCAAAGTTGATAGCATGAGACCTTTTGTGTTTAGACATTAGCCTTATTGCATTCAATAAATTGAGACGACAGACAAATTGCTCGCGTCAAAAAGTAATATTATGAAACTTAAAACCTCTGGTTTTGAGCAAGAAAAAGTAAAATAACGACACAGAAAATGAAACAGTGTCTTCTCAAGTTTCCTGTACGTAGGTTTACATAGGTATGTACATTGTACATGCAGATATTATATAGTTTGTCGGCCATTTATTCTAAAAGGGAGTCACATCTGAGTGAGTTTGAAAAACTTCTAGAAGAAACTAAGGAAGTTTGTGAAGGTACCATCATCTTCATCATCATAGTTGTAGATATATGATCGTGAAGAAGACAAACATTCTAATTAACTGACATGTCAGTTGATTGTCGTTTGATAAAACCGAGAGCAGCGCCATGTGACAGTTCAGTTCAGATAACAAGTAGTTTTAATACCACCAAACCAACTACATATATACAGTTCGTCTCGAATTGCAACACACAAGATGGAATGGAGCCCTTTTGCCTTGAGTGTTGCGTCTAGCGTGTATATGTTTATGCTCGACTTAATATATCCAAGGTGCTATCCGGGCAAACATATAGCTATAATATAAAGAATGATGAGCGGTGTTCAAGACGACTAGGTATAGTAGAAGATAGGTATAGCAGATAGTTATTTTTTTTTAATTTTATTTTAGTTGTGGGAGGAAGAAGAGTTCATGCAGAAAAAATTATTCATGACATGACAGTGTTCACGACAGAGTATACCTATTACCTATACGTATATAATATGTATGCACGTTACGGCTTCGAATTTAATGATGTTTTTTTTTAAGCATAAAGTAGAAGTTGTGAAGGGCAAATGACGATTATAATACAGCCTGCATCGCATCTGATGGTTCACTAAACTATAAGTAACAGTTGAGAAAGGAGTTATTCTTTTTTCGTTTGACAGAAGAATATTCGGTGAGAATTACCCACCAGACCATAACTTTGAATGAAGAAAATATAAAATTAATTCTATTCTCTCCAATAGGTAAGTATAATAAAGGTAAATAAGGTTTTAACAATTTACCACACGAAACAAACAATCAGTCAGTTTCAAAAAAGGGAACACAACAAATATATTGAAGTCTTATCAAAGTGATTCTTTAAAATTCACGCAGGAATTCACTATGTGGGAACTCAATGTTAATTCTTTTAAAAATGTGGGAACATACATTACGAGCGTCTTATTTTGCGCACTACTGCACACATACCACACTCATCACATCATCTGATGGCACCATGCAAACATGCTTTGCAAGAATAAACCAAAAGAAGCATTTTAACCTTCCGGTCTCTGAAAAAAAAGTGAGAAAGCTTGCTGGAGGATCATTAATCATTCGCCAAATAGGTAAGGTAAGTAATACAATTCAATGGGAATAATATAGCAGCAAGGAAATCCTCTTTCCAGGTTTGGCAATACTTTATAGGCTTAGTCGAAGAATAATGGTAGTTTTGTGAAGTTTCGCCATTGGGTTTCGTGAAGACATAGGCTTTTTTGTTGTTTTGGCTGAACGAGTCTTGGGTCAGTAGGGTTAATGGTTGAAAAAAAGCATTAAAATTATAATTTTAGTTCGAAAACTAGGTATCAGCATTTTAATTTAATCTAAATTTGAATTTTATAGGCTTACAGTTTGCACGTGTGTTGTGTATTCTTAACTTTTGTATGTAGATTAAACTATAAAAGAAGAATTGCTCCGTGCAATCACCACACGTATGTATCATATTGTACATAAGTGTAAATGTGAGATATTATACAGTTCACTCATATACTGGCATACGGCATGACTCAGCCTCGTTAAGTTTTATGTCATTTGTGGTTCACTTAAACAACCGCAATCTTTATATTTTCGCAAGGAAATTTGTCAGAAGTAAATAACATGACAGCCACTTGTGTGAATAAAAGGGAATTTATATATTTCATCCATTTTCGGTAAGAATTACGTCATTTGTGTTTGAGTTCATATAAATTATGTTTAATCAATCGCATTCGAATAATTATTTTAATTGGAAAATTTTAAAATTCGACACCTGTTGTCAGTTCAAAATTCCAAATGTAGTCGAATTTGACTATGGATTTGTCTCTTCCAAATTGAGCTTAAAACACAATTGGGGCGTTTAGAAAAATTATATTTCAGAGATTTTTCTCACTCAGAAAGTGAAAGTGTATATGAACACACCCAATTGGAATGTATCCATTGTGGAAACCATTGAAATGTCAAAATTTGATGTAGGCTTTGTATATAAAACCTATAGTACTATCTTTGTATATAAAACCTATAGTACTATCATGAGGTTGAAAATTTTATCTTTATGTGTGGACGCTACGTGGCGCTTGAATAGCAAAACTTGACAATGGAGAGTTAAAGTGGAAGAAAATACTAAAAGGAAAAGCAAAAAATAGAAGGAGAGGGTTGTATTATTGTGATTCTGACAACAATAGGGGGAATAAGGGAGATAGCTAAATCAGAAGTTATCGTCATGACAACGACAACAAAAAACTCATGTCCATGCTGTGAAAACGGTATATACATATAAAAATATAGCTATGACAATTTTATATGGATTATACGGTATACCTATGCATAAATTAAAGAATACAAGATTACGCCATTTGATTTTCTGTCTTCTTTTTCTGACGTATTTTGAGAAGACAAAATTTTCCAGCCGAGGATCTTTCGTGTGAGAATAATAATAATTTGTTCAAAAAACTTACATTTTATGTTTTTCAAAAATAAAATGAGAATTTGTTTAACAAATTATTATTATTCTCGCATGAAAGATCCTCGGCTGGAAAATTTTTTCTTCTCAAATGACGTCACAAAAAGAAGACGGAAAATCAAATGGCGTAGGTAATCTTGTATTGGATTATATGGGTCGAATTTGTTTTCGTTGGTAGGTAGGTAGGTATTATGTTCTTTTTTTTCGTTGTTGCCTTTTTTCACTATCTAGGTAGGTATAATCTATATTATGTCGTATGGGAATGGCAATGTTGCGAAATTTGGTTGTTTTGTTCTATTGGTAGGTATTGTAATAACATAATTTAGTTTTTCAAAAACGTCACATTTTATTGCAACTTTTGGCAAAAATATTATAAAAAAAATCAAAAATGTATATTTTTTAATACCAATTTAAAATTAAATTCTTTCATTTTTTATCATTTTTTTTGGAATAAAAATAAAAATATACCTTATAGGTACCTACCTAACTTATAGTCTAATAAGTCGTTAGGTACATAGGTACCTATAAGGAAAATTTTATTATTCGCAAAATAGATCTTCATGTTGCAGGTGCTAGGTACCTATATGACTTACCTTTTTGTATTTTTTTCCACATCACCCAGTGGTGTAAAATACTAGATGCGTTTTTTTTTTTGAGGTTCCCCGATAGGCCTATTCCTCTCTATTACTACGTTATAAATTATGTATAGATATATAATTATATATATATAAATAATATATAAATATAAATGTTATGTTTAAATAATAATAAAATATCAAGATAGATGTAGGTATTAAAAAAAGTTTTTTTTACAGGTGGAAATCATGTTAATAAGGGATTAATTTAAAATTCGTTTTTTTGTATATCATTTTTTTTGATTCAAAGTTTAATTTTATCATGCTGATAATTTTGTAAATATCAAATTTTGTAAACATTTTTAAGAAAAAAAACTGGTACGCATTTTTTTATCAACAAAAACTAATTAAAATTTTTTTTAATTCAAAATTTAATTTTTTTTAAATTTATATGCAGATAATTTTTATACCTAGGTATATCAAATTTTGAAAAAAAATTTTACGCAATTTTTAAGCAACAAAAACTAATTTAAAAATTTTTTTTTAAATTCAAAATTTAATTTTTTTAAATATTGATAGGTATGCAATATAATTAAAACTTATTAGAAGCTCTTATGTAAAGTATTAAAATCGGTTCAATAAATAATAATACAATAAATTAAATATCGATGGATACAACTTTTTCTAAAAATATGGTAGATGGGACAAATGTAATCAAAATCAAGGGAGTGGTTTTTGAGAAAAATGACGCTTGTCTGGGAGGTATGGTTATTTTTGATCCTACGAAAATTTTTTATTCGCTATTTTATTTTTAAATATCTTAAAAAAAAAAAATTAAAAAAAGTTTGTTCATTTATTTTTGTTCTCAAAATTTTATATTATTAATAATCAATTTTTTGAGAAAATTGATATAAAAATAAGTTTCTATACTTTTTTCAGTATAATTAGTCATTTTGGCAGAAAACTTAATTTCAAGAATTAGCAACCATAGTTTCAATTTATATTTTTTCATAAACATATATATTAGGGTGGAGCGTCGATGTATGGAGAAAAATAAAAGTTGTTGTATCAATTTCGGTTCGATGAGTAGAATAACTTGACATTAAAAAAAAAGTTTGGATTAAGTCTTTAGCCCTCTACGTTAGCTCAGTGATGGAAATCGACTTTTTTCGATTGTACTGAACGCTGAAACAAAATAGTACTGAAAAAGAACAAATAGTACTGGGTTCTTTTAAATGAATAAAAACTAGCAAACACACAAATTCAAAAACAAAATTGATTTATTACGAAAAAAAAAAATTATTCGTTATAAATATTAAGGTAACATAGTAAAGGAACTTCATTATTATAGCTTAATAAATAACGGACAGATCCCGTATCACAGTAAGGAGCCAGTTGCAGGTTTCATTGAATCTCATCATTGAATATTTAAATTTTTCGTTTTGAGGTTTTTAAAATCCTAAATCATTATTAAACTGTCAGGTTTATTTTGCCATTAAAATAATCACTTTTGCTTCCTTAACATCTTAAAATTAAAAATAAAATTTTCAATGATTATTACGTACATATAACTGGTGCCTTAGATAAGAAAATAATAGTAAGTTAGGTAATTAACATTTTCTTTTACTCTAAAAGTTCTTCTTTTTGAAGAGGATTGTTTGTCACATAAGATCTTTATTAATTACAAAATTGTGACAACATTCCTTTTTTAAAAGATTTTTGGTTTCTATCAGCATTCATTTTTCAAAAACCAAATTTTTTCCCGAAATTCCGATACAGATACATTTTCAGTTTCTTAATATATTCGCAGTCAGCTAGAGCTCTATATTCGTTGCCTATAGCTTCAATATTTTTGTGTTCATTAGGAAAACAAATTTAAAACAATTTGAACCACAATTTTAACTTGACCATCCAATACTGCGCTTTGTGAGAAATTTTGAAGTGCGTTTGAGAAAACGTGATGAGCCCAAGTGTCGTACCTGGGCGAAACGCAACTTTTGGAGTTGAGGTCACTTGAACTTAAAAATTGGAAGCTAAATATGTACTCTTACATTTTCAGTTCAGTATTTAAAAGCAAATGACCGCCTTCAGCCCAAGTGGGGATGGTTTTGATATTGGGTAATTGGGCTTTGAGTATGTTCGCTTCGCACATAGATTTTTTTAATGAAGATAAGAGAAAATTATCAATTTTGTACAAACAATTCAAAATTGTACTGAAAGTGGCAAAGGTGTACTTACGTACTGAGAAAATCAAATTGTACTGAATTCAGTACAATAGTAAGGCTTTTTCCATCAGTGCGTTAGCTCAAAGTTTCTACTTTTTGGAAAAAAAATTTTTTTTCGGAAACGGTAAAATTATTTCACAAGTTTGAAATAAATTATATGATATCATTCATGAAAAAGGAAAAATACAAATTATAATATATTAACTTTATTTAGACAAATAAATTAAGACAAACTGGAAAATAAAATCTTAAAAATTCATAAATACGCCATTCAGAAACTAACCCAATTACGCAACTTTTTAGTGCTATTCGAAAAGCTAAATCAGAAAAAATATTTGACGCTCCACCCTAATATATAGTCATCACCCATAGCTTACAAAAAAAAATAATATTCGACCAACCCCCTAACAACCCTGCAACCAACATTCTTCCTTTTCTACCAACCTCTTCTTCGGCAAAATTAAATCTATTAAAAACAAAAACAATTCACGAAATTGTAGCATCCTTTTTTCCTTCCAACTCTTATAAATTTTATATACTGTGCTCTCATTCTATTATTATCGCATTTTCTTCTTTGGATGGCAATTCTTTAGTCTCCGACCCAACTCTCCGCATTGTGGAATGTGGATAGTAAGTATTTACATGTGTGGACGCATGGTGGCGCGTCGGGCGTTTGTCACGATGATAGTACTATAGGTTTTATATACAAAGATGTAGGTATAGAAAACAGAATGAGAACACAACAAAAAGAAGCTGTTAACTACCAAATCAAATTCAAAATGAAATTAGCTGTCAAACGAAATTAGCAAATTTGCAATGAAAACACCTTTTCTGTAATTTACGAAATTACCTCATTTCGGCTCCAATGAAAACGTAGTATAAAAGAAATTCTAAAATCACAGTAGATTTCACTTCCTAACTGCATAAAACTAAACCAAAACAAGAAAATCTGGAAGAAATATTTTAATCAAAACCATATTACTTAGCTTGTCGCTTAATTTCTTTAAGAACCAATACATATGAAAGAAAATTTGCATTCTTTTAATTGCTTCAAGTCATGTACTTAACTTTTAAATACTGATGCTCAAACACATATTTTAACACATTCCAAGACTAAACAAATCCAAAAAACCAAGCTAATCCATTTATAGTAACTTGTTCTAACTATCTATTAACCAAATTACTTTTGGGATACAACCAGTTTCCATATTCAGAGACTGCATAAAAGATTATGTGATTCATATAAAGTGAATGGTAGCAAGCAGTTCAATTAATCTATCATAAAAGGTGTCCACCTTCTATAAACAGAAACACATCATTCCCACTCAATTCAAGACGCCAACAAAACGCAACCTTATAGTGATGATCTATTACACAGAGCCCAGATTCTATCTAAGTGGTCATTAAGTGGCTTAACAAGATTCTGACACTTTGCTGTTATTAATATCTGTTTATTTTTTGATTGCAGTGACAACACAACAACAAAAAAAAGACAAACCAGGGAGGACGAATAAACAATCAAATTAACTCCAACGCAACGCACCGCAGAGAGTCGGCAATGGTTGCGTATAAAATGTCATACATAATAGTGCAGCACGCGTTTAGCAATTAAAATTGTTTAAAGAGTTAACCAGCACTTTATATAATGACAACTCGACTGTCTTCCTTGAGTTTAATTGAAAAAAATCATCATCGTTTCACATATCACATCAGGCATCGATAAAAACTCAAAATACCACATTCAGATTGTATAGGTTTACACTTGGAAATGTTCATCGTCGTGCGTATTTTTTTCTGAGAGGCAACACATAAAAAAATATGTCGCCGCTAGTTTGTGGCTTATTTTTTGTGTTGTAAATTTTTCTAAAAATAACGAAGGAAATTCTTTGGAAAATCACACTGCACTACTGGCTGAGAAGAAACCGGCAATTGGCTAATTTTAGCGCTGCATGCGTTGCGCTCTGCTGTAAGACTTTCTTTCTATAAACTACACAGTTGATTGCACCACAGAAGTCGACTTGTGTACAGACTTGCTAGCTAGCTATAGCAACACACATGAACGAGAAGTTATTGCCCAAATGGAATGCCAATGGAAGTTCACTGTAATATGCTGCAATGAGTGTAATCTCATCATCCCTAATGTTGTTTTCTGGTTGTCATTTTTGTATCTAACTGAACGAAGATGTAATAAATTGACGGTCGGGTATAGCTAAGCCCATAAGCTTAAAAAAAAAAATACTATTATTCATTAATCATATTTTCAAAAAGAGGAGATATTGGTATATGTAGATAGAAAAGGAGGAGATTTGTAGGTCAATTCGTATAGGCAACCGAAATCATTGTACTCCCCCATACTCTCCCCGAGAAATCGGAATTATAATGCCAGATAATTCGAAATAGTTTCAGTTGTGGTATAGTATGTTATTTTTAATTCTTCTTTTACATTTTTTTTTTAAAGCTCATTTTTACTTGAGGAGGATTTATGTAAGTGCATTTTTTAATAGAAAATAGACTCCCTCTACAAGGTTGTTATAAATTGGTGATGAAAAGATATATGAGTCAAATGATTATGATTTATGTTGATGTGGCAATTATTAATAAATTGAGAGCATTAATCCGCCATATGATGATAGAAATATTATAAAAGTTTTCAACAACTAATTTAAACAGAACATCGATAAAAAAAATATAAAAGTCACAAAAATCGATGCTTTAAATTTGATTTAATTTTTATATGAAACACGCGAATATTTAATACCACTGAAAACCTGCAGATGTAAGCCTTATGGGAGTACTCTTTTTGTACTCATTTTTATCTCCTACAACTCCTTAAGCTTTCTATTTTTTGTTCCGGGTAATGTTTTCGGAGTGTTTTTCTATTCCCAATTTCATAAAGAAGTATATAGACAAGGAACAGGCCCATGAAGTTTTTCGTTCGATTAGATACTTGTCAAAAGTTATAAATGCTTTAAGAAGCCATTTTGTTCAATGGCGACATTTGGCATAAGGGTGTATGTAAATTTGGTATGTGGATGTTTTTATATTCTATTGAAAACAAAAAGGAATAGCACCGTTTGAAAATCCAATCGGATACGTATAATAGTTTGCACTTGGTTGAAGTGAATTTTAAAATATTTTCTTACTTTTCTGACTGTCTTAACTAAGTTATTAAAAGCATATTAAAAGCCGAGTTTGCTTTCATGAACGCTGCCATCATGGTTTTGCTGCAAGAATTACGATATTTGACATCAAAATCCCGCAAATATTTTAAAATTGTTAAATTAATGAAAACTCCAATTTCCTTCCGAAGAAAAGTTATTTTTTTTGTTCAGTGCTGCAAGATCTTACCAATTAGTCATCGATCGGAATTATATCTTTCCAGTGATACCTAATCAATAACATTAACTTCTTCCGCCTGGATCACCTGTTCAAACAACATTAAAAAAAATATGAAAAAAAAACATTCGAAATTTAACTTTCTTTGGTATCTGTGGTCATATCCGGTAGTTTATTTTTGTTTTTTTTTTAATTAAGTCGCATCTGTATTTTTATTATATCTATTCAATAGCCATATGGATGATATGAAATACAAATAAATACAGGTGTGATCCCAGACCTATATACACCACACCATGCTTCCTTTAATACTAAACCAAGAGAAACATATAACTTCAACCCCGCAGGTGAATGAATTTTAAGTGACTGGCACGAGGGTAATAATTATTTTTAGCAGCAGCGGTATCTTCAATTGGAATCGATACACGATATTTGTATATATGTATAAGAGATATAACCAATAAATGATAATGAGAATATGACTAACCAACGGAAGAAAAAAATATATCTCAAAATGTCAGCTGTTGTTGCTTTTAAGAGATGACACATGACAGACAGATGTGAGAGATGATATACTTTAATTGAGTAAAATAATAACCTTGACTTGACTACATAATGTCGGTATGCCATTCTTTTTTCTTCTTTTGACAGACAGGTTAACTTGTAGGTTTATTTATTGTTGAAAAGGTGTTAACCATTTTCGTTTTTGTATAAATTACCTACATTAAATCATTAAATATTGATATCGGAATAAATTTTGAGAATTGTTATGAATGTGTGCAGGTGGAAAATTGACTGTGTTTAAATCTATATTTGGACAAAAGCACTTTAATAAGACAATTTTTAGACATTAATGGTGTCAGATTGTTAGATAAACGAATATAAGTGTTGATTGGATAAGTATATACATACATACATAGGTATGTATATATGCTCATAATAAATATTATATTTTTTGCAACCGAAATGTGTTTGAATGATTCCATATGTCTTTCTTATAAGACCTGTCAATTTCGTAAACTATATTTTCATCACTGAGCGTATCAATCTAGTCCAATTGAAGCGACAGCCAAGATCCATCTATATATGTATAAATATCACACATGCTCATTGATAAAAATCGAAATTACATGAAATAGCTGCATTTCATTATCCGCATGATCTGATCTTGATCAGATTTTCATAATAAAACAAACAGGATCACAGTGACAGCCTGTTTGTATATTTTTCTTTTTTTGTTTGCTGTTTTCTTTGCACTACAGTTTACACTGTCTTAACATAATACAAAATTACTAGTTTTTGGATCATTGAAATAGATCCAAATAGAAGGCAGGATTAGGTACATGTTGTTTTTGTATTTATACGTGTTAAAATTTGATCCGGATCCGATCATGTGGATACAAAAATTCAGCTAATATTATTGGCCGCGTTCATGTTTGTATCCAAAGCGATCTGGATAGCTTTGTGTTGTTGTAATCCCTTGTAAAATCACAGCTGATGATAAAGCAGCTGTTGGCGAAAAATAATCTCAAGCTATCCTAAAAATTCTGGGATACTCATCTATCCTATGGGAAATGTCAACAACAGCTGGTTTGCGTTCAGAAACATACTGGATACTCGAGTATCTTAGATAGGCTATCCTAGTGCAACCTGAACGCGGCCATTTATGCATGTATAGGTATGTATTACCATAAGATACTGATACCGTAATATAATTATTAAGTTTCAAAAAAGATAATGTGAGAAGTAATCATGTTTTGAATTTTGTCCCTTCTTCAAACTTCCAACTCGATTATATTTAATACAAGGTTTAATGGTCTATTCGTTTACTTCCCTGCCAATTTCTACCCACTTAAGTCAAAAGTTCTGCCAAAATTAATATACAAAAAATTAAATTAGATTTAAATTGGCAGTTTTTGAAAGTAAACGAACAAACCCAATATAAGCGCTTCAAAATTAAATACAAAATTATTTTTAACTACGTTTTTTTTCATAAGGTAATTCCGTTGGAAATTTTCAAGTTCGATTCCAAATCATCTCATATCTAATATGTACAAATTCACATTCACAAATTTGCACGAAATTCGGAAATTACGTGAAAAATTTATGAACATACCCAAGTGGAATGCATTAAAACATTCTTATTCTAATGTCGAATTCCTTTCAAAAAAAGAATCGATTTTTTTTTTTCAAAAGAATCGAATTTTTTCTGTCAAAACGAATTTTGCTACACTAGAAAAATTCGTTTTGACAGAAAAAATTCGATTCTTTTGGAAAAAAATTCGATTCTTTTTCTGAAAGGAATTCGACATAAGATTCAAAGTGGAAACCATAGAAAATGTCAAAATTTTATATATACAAAAAAGGAATGGATAGAGAAACACACAAAAACGACCGATTTTAAGGCTGTTTTCACACTTATCCGCTTCCATTTAGTTTTAAGGAATTATTTTTGTAAATGTAGACAACGAAGAAATACAATTGCGATGTTTTCTTACAATATAATTTTTTAAACCACCATTACTTTTTATTGTTCTAAAGTCTATTAATTTATTATTATTATGCCCTGCCCTATATATTTTACAGATTCAACACCAAAAAAACAATTTCAAAATTTATCTCTCACACAAGGTGTTTAAGCCAAACACTTTGTCTATACGTGTAGATATATGTATACTACATACATATAAGATGAAAAGACCATTAACATTCCCCGTTAATTACCCTAAAATCCTCAAGGACTTAAGCTGAAAAACGAAAGAGAAATATAGTGGGGGGCCTTCAGTCATTAGAAATGTTAACAGCAATCGAATAACTTGTGTCAATCAAATATATTATGTATATACCTAGGTACATGATTTCATTTCGACAATGGAAACACTTACCAAATAAGGAGGCTAATGTATTCCATTATTTAGCGAGTTTTGTTAAAGGCAAAATGTGTGTTCTGGTTCGTTTATACATTTATATACCTACGGGCAATGTTTTTTTTCTTCATATATTTAATCGATTGCCGATAGGGGCGTTTTGGTTTACTATAGTATAACAATTAATGCAAATGAATTATTTTTCATACCACACTCATATAAAAGAGGGTTTGTTCGGATTTTCATTAACAAATAAAAACACATACAAAATTGATGATTATTTTAATAACTTAATGTTTGCCCTTGAAAGAGCATGTAATCAAAATATGAGATATATCTATATAGATATATGTCTCTAGTTTTTTTAAGGTGTCACCAGAGTTATTAAAACAAAAAAAAGACTTGGGATTGGCCCTAAACATAGTTTTTTGGATACCTAAACCAAAACAGGAAACTGTGGTCAGTGCCGACATGAATTTTTATCTACAATAAAGTAGATACATAGATATATTGCGTTGATGCCACCAAAGAACCTGCGTGACCATAGACTACACTTTGCCCTACCTTTAATAGGCTACAACACGCTAATTGGGGAACACTTTGGGTGATGGTACGCCCAACACACCACACATTTTATGTTGCCTTATGCTTAAAGGGAAAGGTTACTTGGTTGTTATTGGTTTTTGAATCCTTTCCAAGTCCTTTTTATATAAAACTTTACATATGTTTTCAATATATACAATATATATAATATATGTATCTATTGAATGTTGTTTGACAGCATTTTCCCAAAAAAAAAAACTTTACCAAAACTGGGCGTTGATAAATATTTATTTTTAAGACTTTGTCATGAAAAAACATTTAGCCTTGAAATTACGAACCATTTTCTTTTTTTACTCATTAGAAATTGGTTCAATAAAACCCATACCAATCATTTAAATTGTATTAAAGAAGGCAGATATTTTCATTATTTAATTCTGCTCCGGCATGAAATGACAAATGTAAATTTCCTCCATGGTGTTTTATTGTTAAACACACATGAAGTGCTATTCGTGGTATGAACGCGTTCATTGGAAGTTTTTGACGTTCTAAGTCCCTTTTCACACGAGGAAACAAATTGCTGGAATTTTTTTTTGACGCATTTTCTTTTAATTTCTAAATCTCTTGTATTTTTCACACCAAGAAACTAGGTATAAATCTTAGAAATTTTTTGTAATTTCCTTTAAAGGTGGAGAAATATGTCAAAAAATCTGATCAAATCGTTGACCGGGAAGATTTCGTTCACACCTCTTTATACTTAGTGCCCTTCTCAACTAAAAATTGTAAGTTGCTGGAAACTCAGTTTCCTTGTGTGGAAGGGGACTAAGAATAATTTCTGATTGCAATATTTTGTTTTGGGTTCATTTTGTCTGGAATTTATTTTATTTAAAATGTTTTATAATTTTAGTTTTTTTTTAATCAATACTAACTTCAGACAGATCTGTATTCAGTAGTCTTATTAGTCAAGGTTAATACTGGCTTAAAAACACCCTGCATATCGCTTTAAATATTCATAAAGTATAATTCGTCAATTTACAAGTATCTGAGATGTCAATCGTTGTTAAGATAGCTTGTGAGTGTGAGAGCAAGGTGCATTTACTCCAGAATTTATTATTATTATTTTCTATTATTTCCCTGAGTGCAAAAAACAAAGTGTATAACAGAAATATAAAATACAAATTTCAATTAAATGTTGGGATCTTTTTTATATCATTACATAGCATTACCACTGCCCTGTCCATTCAACTACCAAAAAAAAATTCTTTGATTAATGAGTGGTGGGAGTGTATGTTCGTCACTCATAACAACCGCAGTGCAAACATAAAACGTTAACACAACATAAACCAACCTAGCTTCGGTCGTGTCAAGTTCCATACAAATTAAAATGACATCATTCATCGGGGGAAGTATATAGAGGTAATCTAGAGCACACCACTCTATAGCACGCAGCCTTAAGGGCTATTATAATATATGATTGTTGGTATACTTGTTGGAAAATTACACTATTTATTCACACTAAAAGCAAAAAAAACAAGACATTCAAGTAACTCGATAGCAATTATTCATCAAGCTCCCAAATCAAGACCAACTAGTTTAAGATATAACTATACCACCACCACCGTGTGTCTCTATATCATTTTTACGTACAAAGATGTCATCCATGGCTTGTGTTTCTCGAAACAAAATCTTTGGTTCAAACAAATGAAACTTGAAATTCTATACAATCGACATTGGCCCATATTATATTATTATGATAACACATAACTTCATTAGATGTTATTTAGACCGTAAACGATCTAAATTTTTATTCTTAAGGCCTTGCAAAGAAACGAAACAGAAACACAATCTGAATGCAAATGACTTAAAACAACAGACTTTATCCATCGATTTAATCGTAATTTTGAGTTGACATTTTAGCCATTTCGTGATCAGCTATATACATAAAGAAGTCGTGCAAATTTATGTATACCTATACGATCATTGGCTAAAACGAATCGAAACGATCGATGCTAATAAACATTTCAAACTGCAGTGCTTTAAAACTCATGGTAGTTTTTTGTGTGTAGTTTATTAGCTTTGCCACTCTTATAAATCTCTGTCTTTTCAAGACGTGTCTAATGTTGTTAACATGAGATTTTTCTTGCCACAATTCGCCAGTCGGATATATAGTCACAGCTCACCGCCGCCGCTGAGCTGCGCCATCGAAAAATAAACCTGTTTTATTAATTTTAAATGTTAGTAAACCTTTTTGGAACTCGCGTCGTATGGACAAAAAACATACATACTAAGGTGGGAGAGACACCCATTCTAGTTATTTTGGCGTTGAATCATGGAGGTTAGTCAGAATTAGCTTAAGTAAATGCCAACGTTAAATGTTATAGTCTGCGATGTAATGTTTTATATTACTTGAATAATTTTAGCTGTCATAATTTCATAAATATTTTTTCTTTTGACTTCATCGTGTAAATAGTGTAAGATCTGTCAGTATATTTGTCAGAAAAACAACTGCCAAGTAAATCAACTACTGTGTAAATAATTTTTGTGGTGACGTCACTTTGAAATTATGACAAACTGCAAAAAAAAAATTAACATATTCTTGACTGTCTGACAAAACTGACAAATCGCCATTATATGCTACACAATCCTTGTCAGACCAGTAGTAGTGTAAGCCCAGCATTACTTAGAAATGGTTGATAACCGTCAAAGTGAATTTTTTTTATTTCTTTTTCATTTACGTTACTGATGAATTCATCATCATTTTCTGTAAAGCTTCACACCGGACTATGAGGCAAATGTCAGAGGAGACAACATTTTTATTCAGTTTACATTTTTGTTTTGTATTTTTTGTATGTGCTTTATTTGATTGTGAATAGCTCATGATGTAACAGTAAAAAAACTCATGATGTGAGACTATAATATGATGTATCAAATTTTTCAAACCAACAAAAATCACTTTAATTAAACCGTGATTTAATGGTATATGTATAACAATTCATGAATGACAGCGTGTATCTTTCTTTGTTGACCTTCCTCTTGGGTATACCTACACTTTATAGCTCTAGCTCACATGGGAATGAACAAACCTTGAACTTTAACTTTACTTAAGTGCTTGTTGAGGTCCAATATAGACAACAGTTAAAAAAATTATACTTACAATGATGAGATACGTGAAAATAATGACAGATTTTAATTAAAGTAATCAACCATATTGGTACAAACCTGAAAATAAAATAAAAATAAATGTTAATCCTGATAATTTTATATATATGATTTTAAATCAATATTAAAAAAAGTTTTATGTGAAAATGTAATTACCAATTAAATTGACATTTAAAAATTGGTTGGAAATTAAGTGAATATACAAAAATCAAACACACCTTAGGTCTATTCGTTTAGTCCCCTTTCACACGAAGAAACTGAGTTTCAAGCAACTTTCAGTTTTTAGGTGAGCAGAGTAGGGCACCAAATAAGAGGAGTTAACGGTCTACGATTGGTGCAGATTGGAAATCAAAAGAAAACGTCAACAAATCTCCAGCAACTAGTTTCCTCGTGTAAAAGGGGGCTTATACATACAAATAATAAGTCTGTTCGGTCCAAAACTACCAATTTTAGTCCAAAGTTTTGTCAAAGTTTATATAAAAAGAATTGGTGCAAACTGACAGTTCTTAGAAGTAAACGAACTTTGTAAGAAATTTTGACTAAAATTTGTAGTTTTGGGAAGAAAACGAAAAGACTTGCTATTTTACAATTAATAGGCCGGTTCGTTTACTTTCCAAAAATCCCAATGGCCCTGTGTACGTTTACTTAACAAAACTTATAATTTTAGTCCAAAGTTCTGTCAAAGTTTACCTATATAAAACAAAAATTGGACTAAAATTGGTGGAAATTGACAGTTCTGGGATATAAATGAACATATCTAATTTCTACCATTTTCATTACAATTTAATTATTAAATTAATTATTATGAGTTTATATAAGAAGGTTTTTTTTTTAATAATACAAATTCTATATACTATCTACTGAAATACATCAGCCAAGTAGAAGACTTAGCACTATTTTATTTGGACTTGTTGAATTATTGATTCAAAATAGCTTTTAACGGCCTTTAGTCCTACAAAAATTTGGCGTTTCGTCCCGGCGATCTCACTTGGACTCATCAGTTGACTAGTGAGGGACTTTGTCAATACGCAATTTTATTATGAGTTTTGTCAGAACTTTTGACTAAAACTGGTAATTTTGGGTAGTAAATGAACCGACCTATTGTTTAATTGCGACAACGTTGCTATTGACAGTCAAACCGAATTTTGTAAGAACTCCATTTTCTGCCTAAAGAAACTCCTAAGACTGAAATTCACAGATACGGATTTTCTTTTTTACGCTCGAGTCTCGACGGAAATTCATAAAAAATCATTCAAATTAACAGTTCACATACATATGTAGTACGTGATACATGTAGAACTGCCATCAAGAAATTTGACGTTTGGTGGTTGAAACATTGTTGACACGTTGGTGCTGGTATGTTAATACATATAGTTCTTTTTAATGGTTTAATCTTAAGTTTGGTATTTGCTGGAAAAAAAACGTAATTGTTATTCTTTTGTTTGTTTTTTCTCTACGAATGTGCAGTCGTGTTAGAATTTTCAAATCTGCGCCATTCATTTTTAAATGCATCATACCGATTTAAAATAAAATATCTTTTGTTTAAAGTTCTACACGCAATGTGACTACGCACTTTAATGAACAAATAAAAATACCTATCATTCCGTTGAACTCCAAAGTACATGTATATGTTTAGCGTAGGTAGGTATAATAATTACGTGTGCATGTGAAAACGAATGAAAAGAAAAAAACAAAATTTAAATTCAACTTCTGGCACCCCATAAATACATTTATGAAGATCCAAAACTATGTTTAAATGATTCTAACAAAAGCTCGCCTTGCTTTTGTTTCTATTATAATTGTTTGAATTAATTTGAATAATGCTATAAGGAGTTCCCATAATAATAATAATAGATTCTACAATCTCCCTCCCTGTTCAGTGCTGCCACCTTTAAAACACTCTGCTACAAACTTCAAATTATATATTTTATCTCCATGTAGCAATCAAAAAAAAAAAATACACGTAAAATCAAGAAACGTGGGCTGTTTTTCTTTATCACTTGATGCATTTCAAACAAAGCTTAGTTTGATTTTTATTTTTCGGTTTGAGAAAAATAACAATTTGTCTTTCGGATTTTTTTATATTTTCTTACATTAAGATCCACTTCATGTACATACCTTGCCTACCTATTAATAGAGTACGGTACGATGAACGCACCTATACCATGGTCATAACCGTTACAAGCAGCAGCAATATATACTCTTGTTGAAGAGAAAATTAATCACATACAAATCAATGGTGTATATAAACAATGATGGAAAAACAAAAGGTAATTTCTGAGTCTGACCCACTGACAGACATTATAACGATATCTTGGTGGCCACTTCTATACTGATGTACTGCAGTATACCTACTTGCCTTGGCTTACTCACAATATTGAAGGTTTTTCAAAGCACACACTTCATTATAATATGTGTGGCTTGAGGAAACCAAAACACCATAAACAAATG
Organism: Epistrophe grossulariae; assembly: GCA_929447395.1. NCBI lineage: Eukaryota > Metazoa > Arthropoda > Insecta > Diptera > Syrphidae > Epistrophe > Epistrophe grossulariae. Next base: position 3,417,252 of record OV839566.1, read on the forward strand.
CCAATTACTCATCGATTAGATGTGATGTCGGCAAAAAAAACAAAAAGAATAAAATAAAGTATTATGGATAAACCTCAAGCCCCGGTGCACTTTCCTTTTATATACATATTGTACGACCATAGTATTTGTGTTTTTTTGCAATTAAATTTGTTGTAACAGATACCAACATGCAAACGGCCACACTTCTTTACTTGTTTTTGTTTCATTTTGTTGGAAAAAAATCTCTTTTAAGTGTGAAAGAGCTCGAAAAAGAAAGTTGAGCTTGAACGACCATATTAAATTTACCTATATACCTACTTTATGTCCGTTAAACAAGAGTATATAATATCATCACGGCTACTTTTTATGTTTAGATAGACTGTTTTTCACTTTTCAAGAAAATGACGTTCAAATATAAAATGATACGATATTTTATGCATTTAATACACCAAGCATCTGTCAATTTGATGTTACATCTTCAACTTAGAAACAATATTGTGATTGAAAGAGAACAGTGATGGAATAGCTATAAGGTTGAAATGTGCTTGTCACATTGTTGATATAGTCACATGTAATTCCATTGTATTTTCAATTCAAGAAGTGTGATTAAATTCAGTTGAATTATTTTCACTAAAACATTTGTCAAAACACATGAAAATAAACGTCAGCATTTATATAGAAGAGACAATCGCATTTTTTTTATCTGCATATAGTGGTAATTTATATGTCACATCTGATATCACCATACGCTGATAATTAAACCGATTCTCTGGAACAGGATTAATGGTTGGCAAACAGATATGGAAATTTATTCATAGGAAATGAATTGACAGACTAAATGTCGCTTTATAAAAACCAATGATAGATACCTACCTACATATTATATATTTTTAAACTTTGTTTAACTTTTTATTCGGCCTAATTTAATCATCATGTCATGGTTACATTTTTAATTAAAAAAGCTTATCATTACAACAAAATTAAAAAAAAAAAAGCAAACATAAAAGTCTACACGCGACTTTGAAAATGTGTGAACACTTTGTATCCCGACAACAAGACTTAAATATATCGTATTCGTAATGAAGAAGACAACTAATTTATCTATTTGTACTATCAACACTTATTTGCTAATAGCCCATATACATAGTAGATAATATAGAAACAGTTGTTGTGTATGGCAAAACAACAAATATTTGAACAATTTGAATTTTCTTGCCGCGTTTGTCATTATTTCTGTGTGTGTAATGTGTATAGTAAGGCCTTAAGGGTTAATCTTTGTACAGACAAACGGTAACGGAGATATGAATTTAATTAAAAAATAAAAATTCGTCTTCTATAATATTTCTGTCTTAAAAAAAAAAAATTAAGCTGGAATATTATTAAGAATTTTAGAGGAAACTATAATCATGTGTACAAACAATGCGTGGGCATATACAAAATGTAATGGCGTAACTACTTTTGATATTAATTTAAAAGTGAACGCCATTTTATGAATCATATAGATAGGTAGGCATAAACTTTTGTAGAAGTGGGATTGGGACATCGAAATCGAGATTAATGGTTTGTACAAAATCATTTGGGTTGGTACATGGGACCGCACTACCGACCGTGGGACTTGTAAATCAAATCAAATGGGCAGCAAGAAGTTAAGGTAGGTATATGTATTATATATCCCACAGTTTTTTTTGTATGATTGAATCTATTTTACCCCTACTGGCCATTTCGTGACTTGAAATAAGTAATCAAAGATAGTCTTAAAAAAGGTAGGTCTTTATGATTCGTATTTTGTACATTGATTAATTGGACACAAGATTTGATCTGAAATTATAAAAAAAAATGGACAACACTGGGATATTTAAATAATATCTAATCGTATTTCGACAAAAGAGCCTAATTATAGTTGGACCCATCGGATTCCACTATGAAATATCTAAAAGTACAGTCACGATGTGGCTCCATTGGCAATATTTAAGGCAATGCCAATTTAATTAGTTAGATATTTTAACTTGTCAAATGACAGTATAGAATTAACGACTCTCTTAAAATCAATATTATTGATGATACAAAATTTTAATTCACTTAATTTCTCATATTTTCAACTTTAATTTCAAAATGAAGAAAAATCCTGGAGAAAACATTTTGAAAAAGGTAATACGTTAAAATTTGAAAGTAAACGAACAGACCTAATTACTCGTTGATTGAATCATAACAGTTTATACTTGCTTTACACTGAGGTTGATATGTATCATCATCATATAGGTATATTATTTCTGTTGTCAAACTCCTTTTTTCTCATTTGTAAAATATTCAAATCCACAAAATCAGGTATCACTGGATAGAAATTTACACATAACGATGACATTGCAACAAAAACTCGGTTTCTCGAATTTACACATACATACTACCGAATGCCGCCATTAAACAAAATGACTTCTTTAAGCATCTGTCACTTTTGACAAATAATCCGATGATTATCAAAGTTTATATATTTTATGTGTGTTTCTCGTCTAGTCCTTTATGAATTTCGGAACAGGAAAACACTCCGAAAACTACATTAGTTATTTTTGACAGCTCCAGTTTCAATAATTTCAATTTTTGAGTTTCAAATCAGCGATCTTAAATATAATTTTGAATAATCCCTGATTTACCACTTTTTGTTTATTTCTATGCAAACAAATACTTTTATCCTCTTTAATCTACATGTAAGACGACCTCATTTTAAAACCAAAACAATTAATTATAATATAAATAATATAATATAATTATAATATAAACAAACATTTTGCAACATTTATGGCAGCAAAAAATAACGATCAATGACTACTTAATTTATGACAGCTTTCAGTAGCTTAAAAAATCTATTATATACCTTCAATACATACATAAGAAAAAGTGTGACTGATGTTTATTTCTGACAACACAAAGCGAAAAAAGTACATTTGTATATTATATGTAGGTATAACAGCAAATTATAAGCACTATAAAAACGTGTTTACAGAGTTATTGGCTTCTTTGCATTAATCTACCGTCATCGATGCAATGACGCAATCCACAGACAGTAATCAATACACCGTTGAATATAATAAGAATGAAAAAAAAAATACATAATAGGAAATTGGTAAGAAAATAATAAAAGGCAGAATAAAACCACCACCAACAACGCGGATGGGAGTGTTACTTTAACAAAGGCAAATTCAAATAGCGAGACCTTGACAAAAACTTTTTCCATCCCATTCACTTTTTATATGCCATTTTGTTGAGGGTATAATTTTCAATTCGGGTGAATTTTCATCAATATTTTTTGGGGAAACTTAAGAATATTCTAGGAAAATAAGATACAAAATGACCAATATTATAAAATGCAGAACTTCAGTAAAGAGCGTTTTGGCGTATCTACTGGGTACGTTTGTGCAGGTTTTTCTTATGGCGTTTTTGATTGGTAATCCAGAAGGGAAACGCCAATCGAACGCTTCAAACAGATCTTATCGATAACGAAGCGTTAGTGCTTCTGGTTTCGATTGTGAATTCAAATCCAGAAGCATTTTCACTTCTATCGAAAAGAAGAACTGTCATTTTGTGTGGTTCAGAAGGCTACTGGGCGACCAATCGAAAACGCCATTAGATGAAAAAACATTTATTTTGTTTTTCGAAATGTCATATACATAATTCAATGAATGCGTTGAGCTCAGTTCAGTTAAAATCAAAACTTTTGAGAAAATATAAATTAAGGGTAGGAACGCACTTGCATTAACCGTCGCAATAAATAGGAAACATTAGTTTTAATGTCAATGAACTCATACTTAAAATCAAACAACTATTTTTAATTGTAGCGACAAAAAATTGCAAATGCGTTCCTGGCCTAATATATGATATGGTTTTAGCTACACATCACTGACAAATCGTTAACTGTCAAAAAATTTGATTATGCATAACAAGAAATAAATATGGCGGAACTAATAGTATTTGGCAGTGTTTAAATTATGTAGTCGAAAAAAAAGTCGTCCGTCAAATAATGTACCTACTATAGCAAACAAAAAGAATACAATTTAAATGAATGCCATGCTAAAATTGTACTGCTATAGAGATTTAAATGGTAGAGGTAACGTTTGAGCAGCTAAATGTCAAATGTATAATCCGTTACTCGTTAAATCTCTTCTTTAAATTAAAAAAAAAATGTGAATGATTTTTGTATTAACTGACAATTCACAATATAATATAAAAAAATAGCTTTCAGCGAAAGATACAGTTAAGGGATTCTCCTTATTTTTTTTTTGTGTGTATCAAACCTCAATCCCACAAAGAGATACTATACCCAATGGAGAAGCTAATAATTTACATTCGTTATGTGGTCCCTATATTATATACGAGTATAGATATGTATGTATATAGGTACCTACCATATACTATACCTATATATATACAAACTGTATGTGTCAACCTTCATTAAGTTTTATGAAAGAACCTTTTTTTTGTTAAATTTATCTTTTATTTAGATTGGTGTGTCGCAAAATAGATTAATGCTCCGCAATCAACGCCGCTATTGTTAAAAGTTTGTCAGCTCCGCGCGCCACCGCGCCACTCCGCCACACCGCCAGAACACGCAAAATGAAAATCGACATTGCATTCGATTAGCACCTAAACAATCAAAAAATAATATTTATCAACATCGCGACTGGCAGTGGCTGCTTTTAATACTCGTATACCTATATATATTTGAAAAGTTTGTTGACATAAGTCCGGCAGGCATTTTGTATATGAAGTCTAAGCAAAATAAAATTTATCGTTGACAGTTATTTGTATTATAGTATAACCAGTTGTGAGATAGGATTTTTTGTATTATTAATTTTGTTTTCTATTTCCATATTTATACCAAGTCAAGTAGTGTCAAAAATGATATGAAACCATCAAAAACAAAATGAAATATACATTGGTATGGGTATCTTATAAATGGCAATGGAAAATTTTTCGTTTGTATCAGATGATAATATATATAGTGAGGTTTTCGGAGGGATAACTTACATATTTGAACAGGTCAAAGATTTTTAAAATTATACCTAAGAACTGTCAAAATGTTGTATAGGGAGGTTTATTATTTATATGATTTTCACGAAGCCAAATATAGAACTCTGATAATGCGAAAAGAAAGACTAAATTCATCCTTTATTGTTGTTTGTCATAATTTGGCAAATTGTGTCAACACAAAATTTATACGATGTCTTTATAAACGCAACAATAAACGTCAGTTGGATTTGTCATTTTTGTTTGTATGACAAGAATGCTGATAGATTTCTGACCACTAAGCCCAGTTTTTCAGTGCGAGATCATCTTAGTTTCGGATTTAAACCAGAGTTAACTTCTGAAACAAGTTTTTTTAGTTATTTTAGATCCCGCGTGTTAACTCCGACAAAACTCAACGAATTTGGTGAGTTAACACAGGGGTTAATTAAATATAGACATTTCTGACAGCTGTTCGTCAAAATCGGCACTAATTGAAGTCGACCTTTCCATACTGCCGCATAATGTCGCCTCCTCTATTTCGATACAGTGAAAGCGCATTTTCACAGCTTCGCGCTTTAATTTCGATAGATTTTTTACAACAGTAAATGATTTAATCCTACACTGAAAACTGTTTTTTTCTGATTATGATTCATCATTTTACTTATAAATTCCTCATAAATAACCCAAAATGTGGTTGGTTCTTTGAAAAGTATTAATACCCCTTCGAGGTGATTTTTTCTTTTTAAACTTGGAACTTATGAAACAAAATTTCAAAACACCACAACGTCTAAAAGAGTTTATAAACATTAAATTCGCTGTAGAATAATTCTTTCCTGGAAACTTTTTACGTCCTTTTTATATTTAAATTAGAACATTCATGAAAGAAGTAAAATTTTATTTCCTGTTTTCTTATTTCTAATGTAACATAAGTTTAATGCGAAAAAAAATAAATATATACCTAAATAAATAAAAACATATAAATAAATATGAATAAATATGAATACCAACATATTGCATATGTATGATCACATTCACCACAAAATTCTCTGAGTACTTGAGCTACAAATAGATAATTTTATTTGCATGTGGAATAATAATACAATGAAAAGTGTTGCAAGTACTGCACTGCACATAAGATATAGAATGGTAAATTGTTCGGAAAATGTGCGCTCATTAAATTATAATTTGCACCTTTTTTTCTCCACCACCGCGCCGCCACCAGCATGTTGTTGTTATTGTTGTTGCAAAATCTCTTCCACATCAACATTTATTATGTTTATAATTAAAGAAAATTGCAAACAACTAGAATTAGACACCACACAATCTGCAATTAACAACTTTTTTTTTCCTTCATTCTTTATGACCTAATGGGGAAAATAACATGCATTTATGCGGAGGTACAATGTGAACATAATATACATAGAAATATGTATACTCTTTGGAGAATTTAACAATATGAGAACTAGAAGTTCATTTAAGTGCACACGATGTTTCTACAGATTTCTTTGACCTAACGAGACACAGTGTTGCGCTGATATACAAGTAGGGTATATATACTTTTGACAGAAGTGGGGATGACGCAAACAAGAAAAAAAAAAACTAGAGTAAGACTTTTTGTACGGTTAATGACATGAGAGAGTTCATGGGGCATGTAACAGTACACTCTGGCAAAGCCTTCGTCGAGCTGTCATCGTCAAAGTTGATCCTTTTTTTTTAACTCGGCTTTTTGTAGCTATTTTTAGATGGTAAGCAGACGTTTTGTTCATATATGTGTGTGTATGAACATATAATTACCCAGCAAAAGTCTTCTGCATTTCCCTATATGCATATCACCTCCCATTTTTTGCGAGCCACATTTTGAAAGAACACCCCAGTGACGTATAATTTTGAATGCAGTCTTTCATTTGCATTTTCAAGTTGTTTGTTGAGTTAGTTACAGTTATACAAACATATGTTGCACTCAATAACAAACATACGTATCTACTTCTGGTGGAGACATTGCTGGATTTTTATTTATGTCAAATATAGTGACAGTTTTGAGTGCTATATTTGAAGCAATAATTTATTAAGTGTCAAAAATGAATGCCATTTTATGTAAATGAAGTGCTGATTTAAAGTCGTAAAAATATTTGATTTGCATGCTGGCAGTTTTATGTATGTATGTATGTATGTTTTTATAAATAAGTACACACATAATATAGTAAATGTTCCGAAAGAGGGATAAGAAATTTGGCAACAAAAATGTCATTGGGTGCAATATATTAAAGTTTAGGAACATCTGACATCTGGATCGAACTTTAAGTGACATTAATATTATGGGTTTGATAAAATTGTAGATTATGCATTCATTTTGCAAACAATTATTATAAAAGATCATTTGAAAATATTAATTAATTTTTGTTTTAAATTTACTTTATTTATATGTATGTATGTATATATACATATGTATACATACAGAAGCTACATATTACATATTTTTGTTCGATTCTACTTTAAGAGTGAAACTATAATACCTACTTACATTATTGTACTCGATTTGCATAACTTGCATGCAATAATAATATTAATTCATTCGTTCAATTCGAATACGGCGTCAAATGGACGTTAAAGTGTATATTTTTTTGTTCCATTTTTCAGTACGTGAGTAACGATCCCTATTAAACAATAATGAACTCTTACAACTATATACACATCACGGAGACAGAGACGTTTACTGATTGCGGTAAATTTTTAATTTAATGCACAATATACTTTATAATAATATTGTACTTGGTTATGGACGCAGATATATGATATGAATTCGATATTGTGCAATTAGAGAGGATTACAAATGTGAGAGGTAAAACAACTCCTATAGTGTCAAGGACTTATTTTAAAAATTTTTTTAATTCATATTTTGTAAGCCATTTGGTTGCACAATGTAATCTATGTGGATTGGAAATGGAGATAATTTTAAAATGTGCTAAATATTGAGTCATATTATCCACTTTTGCCACTTGAAAAAAACAAATTTGCTACAAAAATTGGCAAAAAAGAGACCAGACGCAGTATAAAAGTTACCAAAACACTCTTATATTATATATAATTTGCAAATATGTTTGTGTTTGATTTTAAATTTTAATCAAACAAAAAGTGTGACTTTGCGTTAGATAAACACAAACAGTAGTATTTATTAGATTTCTTTAGAATACTCTTTTCCCTGTATAAATAATAAGGCATTTCAACAATTCTCTAAATATACTCACTGACATCCCTGTAATCTGTCAATTAATTGGCATTTGGATACGTTCAATGAACATTTCATTCATTTCAAGATAACTTTTCAATTCTTTGTTCATTGAACGTAGCCAATTTAGAAAAGGTTTGGACAACCAATTGCAGTGTCTATAAGTTAGACGTTTATAAATATAAGGTTTTGGAGTTGGACATCTGTCCAAAAATAGACATACTTCGGAATGGGTTTATAAATATAAGAATGAAAATATTTTAAATTTTCGCGTCATCTGTCAAATGAAGAAAATGAGTACATTCAGTATGTTTTGTACCAAAGCATCGTGAACACATTTATATGCATCGTTTACATGAGGTAATCAAATTAGTTTTTAATCATTTATAAATATAAATTCAAATTAAAGGTTGAACTCGATGCATTCAATTCTATAGAAATAGCTATTGTATTTCGATTCAATTGTTTTTCTTTTCATTTCATTAAAAAAAATTAACCAGAAAGAGAAAATTATTCCCAAGAAACAAAGTGAAAAAAAATCCAAATTTGGACAAAAATGACTAAAGTGGCAACTGTGGTCAAATCACAAAAAAATAATGATCAGAATAACGTAATAGTTGATTATTTTTAATTATTTTCCATTGGACAAAAGAAGCACTCCAAATAGAAAAAAAAAACTCTTCACAAAACATGTTCCATCAATTCTTAGAAGAGATGTTTGTATGTATGTATTTTATACTGAGAGAGTATTTTTGAGCTCGATTGTCAAGCCTGATTAACTACAAATCAATTTCTTTTTGATTATGTCCGCTATTTTTCCACCTGTCAATGTGATGTTAACGTTTTCTGTGATTAGTTTTTTTAATTAGGCCGCTCTAAGTTAATTTATTCTGAACTCATATTGCGATATGCGATATGATCTTTCCCAGAACAAAAGAAAAAGGAAAAATGGCTCATCTTAACACGCGCCGCCGCGCCGGCATTACTTTGATACTAAAAATCTAAGATTCTATTGTATAGCTGTACCAGATCTGAATTCAAACCCGATATAGCAAAGTTATTCATACATAAATCAATTAAAATTACTTAATATTATTTGTATGTCTTCTCCAGATTTTCCTGTTACATAATATTTTATTCTTTTATTATTCTATGAATTTTCCTATAAAGACGACAGTATTTATATTCGAAAACCTTACGTTTGCATATATTTAACTAAAAACATAATTCGGATTAAATATCATCCAAAGAACACTTTCAATATGCTGCTGCTTGATGGCAGATAAAGGGAAAGAAAGTTTTCTCATTTGTTCAACTTTTAACTTTTTATATTTCTTTCTCGTCGATTAAATTTCCAGCAGAAAACGGCAACAACAACATCCAACAAGCCCTATAAATATTCTAATCGTCTTAACCAAATCGCTATCATTCTATTTAATCGGATTAGGGACGCTAAGTCGCAATGTGCTACTACGCCAAAATCATTACTTTCACTTTAATCCACATTAAAGCTGTTTCACATCATATAGCCGCCAAACCATGAAGAAACATGAACATCGTAATCCAATCAAAGTCTCAATCAATTTGCGCCTAATTGAGCAGCCGTCAGATGATTTGAATGACTAACTGTATAAGTCTATATAGGTATGTATGTAGGTATGTTAATATACTTCAGACACGTCTGGTGTTGCTTGAGTATGTATTTATATATTGAATAGCGATGGAGAAGGACATTGCCAAACAACAATTGACTTTTGAGATCGAAGATATTTACAAATATACAACTCAATCACAAGATAATTACACCCCATTGGACAGAAGGAAATGATGGATTTGGATGGCTTTTGCCAATTGACATAAAATTCAATTGCATAACGGCATCGTCATAAGAAAAATTATAAACATTTGCAAAATAAATTACACAATGTGCATAGTTTCCTCAGATGTAATTTCAAAATGTATACGAGTAGGTCTAAAGGTACCTACTTTACCTTGGGGTACGCTCTTAATACATTTATTATGTGGGATGCTGTGTGCTGAATAGCTGAATACAAATCTGTTTCGAGTGTGATTGTGGTTTTAACGACAATGACAAGAAGCATTTGTAAAAGCCTTGCAAAAGGGATTTTTTTTTTTGTAGTTGTTTGTTTGCTTTTGTCAACTAAGTAGCAAAGTAATCCATTGAATGTTGAAAACGACAAGGATGAATTGGTAAAAAGCTCACATACATACATAGGTACACTGAATTTCAATTTGGCCACATTCACATTATTGAAGAGGACACCCCTCCACATGGCCCACATGCCACACCGCCACTACCACTACCACCATTTTTGCAGACTATATGCCTGATATACTTTGAAGGCACAGAAAAAGAGAGGCTAATGTCTTTATCCGGTAGTAAGTGCTACTATACTTGTGCTGATTTCTTAAAGAAAACAAAAAAAAGAAGTAATATCAATTCCGGAACTTGCCTTCGAGGCAAGAATACACAGAATATACCTAACTATACATATATTATTATATGGTAAAGGAACAGAGGAAAAAAATGATGATGGTACACAAGGAATCAATTCCGCAAGCAAAATTGAAGGAGGACTGTGGCAATGATGGTGTGTATTTGTTATAAAAAATAATTTCCCATGTGCATTCAGCAAAAAGAAATCCGATATCCATTTTTATGAAGGGTAATGGTATGTTTGTAGGTATAGGGAACTCAAAAAGAATCGAACCCACAGGGGTACAAAGAAGGATACAAGTACCTTTAAAGAATTTCCACGGGAAATGTCTCTTTCTAAATAGGAAGCCCCAATAACAAACAAAAGGAATTGCGTTTTGCAAAGGAAACCAAAAAGTTGTAAGGTTGTTTGTAATTAGAGCTCTTTCTCTCACAATGTAGAGCATCATACAACAAAATGTATGGAGAATTGAATATTTTAGCACTTTGATTTAATACTACAAAAAGACTTGATTTCAAATGATTTTTTCTTATGTTTTTACAAAATCAATCAATTTTTGAGTGAAAATGAAATATTTATTTAAATTGGCAAATGTGAGAAACTTTTTGCTGCTTTTTCAGTTTTTTGATAAATAATAAGAATTTTGTTGCATTGGTAACCCCTAGCTATAGTACAGGAATGCAAGTCCGAATAAATAGATTTAGGTAATAGCAATCTTAGTTTTATGAACAGTACTTCTCAGCAAATTTTATCAGCTTTGCTGTCAAAATGCTGAGGAAACAAAATTTTGGATTCGCTTGCTCACTTTTAAACGGAGCGAAATCACTATTATGTCTGTTTAGTAACTGGAACTTCTTGCTTCAGTTTGCTGCATTTCATTTTTTATATGAAATTTGCTATTTCGTACTTTGTCAAAATCAGCTATCAGCGAAAACAATGGTCGCGTTCGGGGATCAATCCAAAGCTATCCGGATAGGTTTGTGTTGTTGTAATCCCTTGTGACAAAACAGCTGATGCAACAACTACCCAACGTATCTGAACATTTTTGGGTTAGGTGGATAGCCTATCTGATAGTTCACCGAACGCAAGGAATAATATTATTTCGAAACAAAATAAAAATAAAAATGGGCCTTTTAATCCGCCTTTTAATATATTTTCATATATGTACCATATCCATACCATATCCATTTTCAAATATTTTAGTTGTCGCTATGGTTGATTCTTTTTCAAAACAAAACATGAAATTAGTACCTACTTAGAACCAATTCTCTTTTGAAGAAGTTAAGGGATGTGTTGGAAAAGTATTGTTTTTTTGTATGAAAAGTTCAATTAGAGTTGAAATGAATCAGGTCAAGTCAGATTAGTATTGAATACCTGTTGAAAGATTGAAATGAGAAAAAACAAAGCATTTCGGTGTTTCTTTTTCAATGGGGCCAATCTTTATACGCATCTTGCGGCCGTCTTAACATGAATGACCCATTTGATTTTTCGATATAAATTCTCATTTGCTCCGAGTAGTGAAAGATAATATTTCTATAGAAAATACAACTAAAAATTGTTTTTTTACATAAACTGCAGTGTTTGAAAAAAATTAAAATTTTAAAATCGTAACTCACTCTAAACGTTAACAGGTGGTTTATCGTTTATGGTGGATTTTCACGGCTGTCCACAAAACTGGAAAAATAACGAAAATCATTTCTTGACGACATTTATTTACACGAAGTCAAAAAAAAAATGAGGAAGACTTATCTGCTTAGTCCCCTTTCACACGAGGAAACTGAGTTTCCAGCAACTTTCAGTTTATAGGTGAGAAGGGCAAGAAGTAAGAGGGGAAAATGAAATCTCCCTGGTCAACGATTTGAGGAGATTTTTTTGACATTCCTCTTCACATACACAGTAGTGTGTGTTCAACCAAGCTACTTTAAAAAAAAACAACAAAATTTACACGATTTTGTTTCTTCGTGGTACAAGAGATTTTTAAGGAAATTAAAAGAAAACGTCAAAAAAATCTCCGGCAACTTGTTTCCTCGTGTGAAAGGGGACTTATATTTAAAAGTAGTTTACAAAATAAGAAGTGTCATCACAATATTTACACGATGCGACTGCAGTGTTATCTCTAGAATAAACGTCAGTTGCATTTGTCAGATCTTAGACCAATAGATGAGATTTTGATACCAAAATGAAGTTTATATATATATTTTTTTAAATTTCAATTATTTTACCTCTTTCTTTAACATAAATTTTATTATTTAAATGTTCGAAATCGTTTTTCTGTCTGCTCTCATCTGTCAATGATCTCTAACCACAAAAATGGTTTTTGTATGCATAAGTGGTTTTTTAAATAAAAGTAACTTCCTATGATTGCAATTGCATATAAACATTCCTTGACAAACCCTGTTCAACGAATTACGGATGTTGCACTTAAAGTAATTTTGACCATATATTTATATGTTGATCAAGGCTTTGACAAGGTTTATCACTTAGGACTCGAGTACAAACAGCTTAGGGGATCTTCCTAAAAAATACTGAAATCATACATTATGCAAGCCTACTCAAGAGCAAGATTATTTGGAACTTAAGAAAATAAAAGCGGGTGATGTACCACAGGGAAGTGTTTTAGGACCAAAACTGTTTATTTATTTGTTATATAGTACTAGGAATATTTCAGTGAACAACAATGCTGTCATGGCTGACTTTGGAGATGATAATGTAATATTAGTGACTGATACTGAATACGTTGTGAAGAGACAAATTGGAGAAAGCAGTCGATAAAGACAAATATTGGACACAATAATGGCGTATAAACTCAGTGGAACAATACCAACTCATATAAAAAGTACAAATCATCTTTCGATATTTCATGGATTGATTCCATTTTGACCGGTGGTTCTTGTGTAGTAAAATTCCCACATTGCAATAGTTATTGAATATTACCAAGAAAATTTTCACAGCCAGGGCCAAATAATGCTTGAACTTTGTTCCAAGCAAAACAGCTATTCACTTAAAATTAAATTAAAAACGATGTACATATGATGTTAAATCCTTATCTGTTAAAATATTACTGAAAGGCATAAGAATGGAAGTGAAGAGATATTATTAAATATAAGTGTGAAAAAAATGGCGCCCAGTTAAGGAATCCAACTTGTTTAAATCAGAAAATCTATAGGTAATAACTTTTTAAATGTGAATTTTGTTATTGTTTTCTTCACAGCTTATTAAAAATAAAATTACCCCATAAAAAAGGTCAGATAAAAGCTGCATTTTCAAAAACATGTATTTTTCCATCGAACTTAACTTCGAAAATTATATGCAGCATATGCAACCTACAACTCTTAAAATGTTCAACCAGCTTCTACATACGACTGTTTCCGTTTCACATTTTATTTTATTTTTTGTTGAAGCAACAACTCTTTTCCATCCATGTGAATAAAAATACAAGAATCTCATATAGCTATAAGTTGATATATATATATGTGTCATATGTCATTCGCCTTTAGAAAATTCTAAAGGATTTACTTTTAGTATTATTATTATTTTTATTTGCTAGCCCTCATCTTTTTCTTTTTTCATATCATACTCATACAATAAGTTACCTTTTCCTCAAGTTTTTGTATTTCTGTATTAGAGTGGAGTGATAGTAATGTACATACCTGTAATGAAAATATAAAGAGAAAAATGGGTTACTATCATGTAAACATTAAGTAAATGTCATGTTTGACATAATCTATATAAATCAAAATAAAAACAAGTTGAAAACAGAGAAATTGAGCAAATTTTATTTTATGGCAGCAGGATGCGGCAGAGTTTATTATTTTTTCAAGGATGGATGACAAAAAAAAATGGTTATGCTGCCAAAACCCAACCACTAAGTGATATGCAAAGGACATGAAGCAATAAATCTTGTTCATGTTACAATTCTGTATACTTTCCTACAAACATTTACGAGTATGTACTTTTATTTTGTTATTATTATTCAGTTTTAGTGAAAGAAGAATGAGTGTAGTTGAAGAGTAAAGGTGAGGAGGCTCTCATACAAATACAAGGTGCCACGCTATGTCAGGACGAAATTGATTTTTCGTAAAAACGAATTTCTCATGATACCAGCAGGTGTATAAATACTCGCTGCAAACAGCACAGGCTCAAGCATATAGACAGAAACAGAGACACACAGACACAGACTAAGGAGTTTCTGTACCTGCAGCAATATGTATCATGTGCATTGGATTTATGAATGCTGTTTCTGCAGGGGGATTACCATTGCATATATAGAGGTACATATATGTATGTGGGCTCTTATTTTATTCATCCCTTCAAGGAGCCACTTGAGCACTTGAAAGCGCGGAATGAGAAAAAGGAGCACATTGAATACAAAGGACTCTCTGCGAACAGTTGGCTTAAAAATGAGAAAGGAGATATTGCTTCAAGTAGGCAGGTGGTATATGTACAAAAACACTGGATGTTCTCCATCACACATTCTCTGATCTGAATGTTCGTTTTCCTTGGATTAGGATCAAAACATATGCATATATAATATATATAAAGGAATAGGATATGTGCTTGAGACACTCTAATTGTAGCAATCATTTTCTTGATTGCCGTCCTCGAGATGTCCTTTATGTTCCATGCCTTTTATTGCGTGATGTGTCAAACGTCTATATAAATGTACGTGCAGAGATGCAGACTCTAGTATAAGGATTCCATATCTTTGTTTAATTCTTAGTTATTTACTACATACATATATGGGTACAGATAGACATCCCAACCGGAAGTTTACGACTCAAACACTGCGTAATGAGAGCAACAGTTCAGTTCCACTCCCACTTTTCCTGCTAACTAGAATGGAAACTATTAAAAAAAAGAAATCAGGATAACCTCGTTCGTCGTTCATCGTACCTACTCATATATTACAACTATACGAACTCTAAAGTGTCGTTCTCGAGCTTCAGCTTTATCCAACGAATTGCATTTTTATCTTTAATTAAGCTTAAGTTAGAGAAAAAGTTTCTGTTTCCCTTTTTTCTTTTTTTCGTGTTTGTGGAAATATTTCTGGGTTTACACGTACGATGTTTAAGGAGGACAATGAATCATTCGTTTCTTTAATTATTTTCCTCACTTCCTCTTCTCTAATCAGGAAATAAAAATGAAAAAAGAAAAAGGTGGGAAATGATGTCCAATTAGAGAGATGGCCAGTAGCATAGTACCAATCCTACCTACTCATTTAGTTGGATATATTATATAGATATAGAATTGTGTGGATGAATCTCTCAGCCGTGTGACACAGGAAACTCAATTATACAGTGCTTGTTAAATGACGTCGCCGCACCCGGAGGGAAGTTATCTGTCTGTCTGTGTGTTCTCGTTTATTAGTCCTGTTTGCCTCTTTTTTTCGATCAACTTTATTTTTATTTGTCTGACCATTTATTCAAGAAGGATGACTCATCATCATCGGGTAGTTCTATACATCTGATTTCATATATGCGAACAAAGACAACCACCAATTGAACCAAATTAAAATGAAATATATATGTATTATACCCTTAAGACACAACGCAACATGGATATAAAAAAACATGTAAATTCATATACATTAAAATTCAGGACTTGGTTTTTTTTTTAATTAAATTGAATTCTATATATGTAATTTTAATTTTAATGTGCAAAATGCAAGCTATAAATTGCGCTAAAATTTGTTGAGAGCGTGATAGTTCATTTTGTATGGGTTCATTATAGTTCATATACAAAACTGTATATTCAACTGGTTTATATTGAAAAATTATTAAAATATATATAAAATGCAAATAAGCTTTGAATTACGATGTGTGTGAGACGGCGGCAAAATTATAGTCTCTTAAGCTTATATAGGATTTTGAAAACCAAATATATTCAAGTTATGGGTTTTAATAAAATCGGCTTATGTTAATTCATATATATACATAGCTCTCACTATTTAAACACAAATTTATGTTTTGACCAAAAGATGAAGATATTTTTATGCAAAGGTCATAGCGATTAAGTTTGATGATCATTTTAAAGACAATTGATTTTTAATTAAAATTATATAGACTGATTGCTTCAGATGTGAGGTAAATACAGACACGCCTAGTCATATTAATAAAAATTGCTTAATTTTTTCTTATTCAAACATCAACTATAAAACGTTGATTAGAAATAAATTAATGAATTCACATATTTATTAATAAACAATTAACTGATTATTGGACGTTAAGCTAATCTTAACGAAAATCTACTAAATTCAACAAGAACACTGCTGTCGCCAAAGAGTACTTATTATTCAGGCAGCACACATTCACTCTCTCATAAAGATGGAACTTTTTCACACGTACTTTCTCATTTATCTATAGTAAATAACATTTATGTGTCACAAGCGTTTGTTTTCTTTTTATATTTAGTCCTTCGTCAAAATTTCTTGGGTATTTTTAATTACTGGTTAATGCACTTACTTGGATGAATTAGCTAATTAACATGAATGAATTATTGTCTTATTGACAATTACTCAAATGACTAATTAAAGATAATTCAGGTCTCATTTCAGTTCGTTAATAGGGGTGATAAACTTAAAGCAGACCGATTGAATACTTTGTCAACCAAATGTTTAAGTTGCTTGTTTTTTTTTAAACCTATATAAACAATTTTACTCGCAAGACTTTAGATAATGTTTTGAATTTTTTAACAATTGAACAATTGTTTGAAAAAAAAAAGGACAACGGAGTTTAGCGACGCCATCACAGAAACAAAATGGAGTTTTCATACAAAGTATCGATAACAAGGTTGTTAATCTTACCGTAACAGTTTTTCTGTTCGCTTAAGTTCAGCCCCGAGAATTTTCTGGGTTAAGCTAGCTCGCATCAGGGGATTAGTTCTTGCATTTAATATATGCGGTGATTTGTTTAACTCCAACGTCGTTTATTGGTCCAATTCCACGCGAGCTTGCAAAAAAAAAGCCTGGTATTGCATTTTGATTTTTCCTTCACACGGTCTAAAGTAGTATGAATTTTTTTGACACTTCCCAATAATTTTTTTGTTAAAATGTAGCCTCATATTATGACGTATGGATTTAAACACGTTTACTCTGAAAATCAAATCAGCAGAACTCAAGTTGAAGGGTACCTACCTATCGTTAAACCTGTTGGCCACTAGACAACTTAGTTGCCGGCAACTTTTTGTTGCCTCAAGTTGCTGGCAACACGGAAAAACTAAAGTTGCCTCCTCCCCGCGCCCAGCCCACAATGCAATTTCCGAGCTACTTTTGAGAATTTTTAATTTTTATTTTTCTTGAAAACGTTGTTCTATTTTTCGTTATAACTTTTTTATTTGCAATTTATCGGAATGCAGTATCTCAACCAAAATTGTAGAGGATTCAATTCATTGTGATAAAATCTTGTCTCATGAGACAATATATCGTTAAAAAAACCTTGTACACACCATTTTCCAAGATGGTGGCCAAAGGGGGAGGATTTTGAAGTTTCAATCCCACATCAAAAAAAAACTTGTCTTGTTTAAAATGCAAGGTCAGTATAATATTTCAATCCACTTAAAACACAAATGTTAAAATTTGCTCGGCAGTTGCTTAGTGGGCGAGGGGAAATCAATTTGAAAAGTGCTTCTTGTTGTCGGCAACTAAATTCCTTCACCAACCCGGAGCAAGTATAAAAATTGTCTAGTTGGTGTTTTCCCATAAAACCCAATGCACATATTTAAATCGGGAGAAAATAAAAGTAGCTTCAGCGAGCAAATTTAAGTTGCTTGGAAGCGTCGATATAACTACAAATCGACGGTTAAAATGTAGTCGTAGGTCAAAAATATTATTAACGCAAAACAATAAGCAGAATCAGAGCCACCTTTTGGCAATTTCAGCGTAACAATGTTGTTATGAACATTTTACAGAAAAAATAGAATTTTTATGATTTCTGGACATGCAGAAACAATTCTTAAGAGGTTCTGCACTTTTACCATCGATATAAGAAATTGACGAATTGTCTTCAAGTCAGTTTCGTGTTCGAACAAAATTAAAACTCGAAACCATTGCAAACTGATTTAAAATAATTGGATTCGGTATCAAACCTTTTTGTAACTTTTAATGCGAAAAAATCAACATATCCTTGGCTCGATCATTAAACCCAACATCAGAGCAAATATATAGGCCTTCATGTTTTTTTTGCAAAAGTCATTCAACTGGTTTATTGTGAATTTCCAAAAATATGTTTTAATGACAAATACATAACCTTCAGCGTTTTATTCCGGTTCCAGAATTTAATGGTATCATTTAGCCAAAATGAATAAAAATTATTTTAAATTTTGAATCAAATTTATTTTTGTAACCTTATTTATACCTTCTGTTGAAATAAAACGAATTTTACTCTGAACAAAAAAAAAAACAAATAAATATCGAAGACAAGGAAATATTAACAAACAAAAATGTATAAAAATATGATGGCTCAAATTTACGAAATTTTGAATAAACATGCTTTAACAAAAGACTTGATTTATAATTTCTTATTATTGCAACAAATTATAAACTTGTTAGTTGACAACAATATGCCTTCATATTTTAATTAATACCAAACAACAATATACGTCTTATTATATATTTCTACTTATTTTTAACAAATTCAAAAGCTGAATATAAAATAAGACTTGTCTTAAATTTTGTCCTTGATGTAAGTGTTTGTATATAACTATAATAATTTATTCAAAAAGCAATTTGTTGGGTAAACAATAATATATATTTTTATTTTATAATTTATTCCAAACACGTTATATGAATCAGTTCTTCGTTTTTGCATTCTGGGTGAATTTTGATCTTTTTTTTTTTAAATATAAACAAGCCTTGGAAAATCTGCTCCTTTTTTTTTATTTAAAACAAAAGCAAAGAAATTAGAGACGACAAAATAGACAAATTAATCGCGTAAGACGGCGCCACACTAAGCCAAACGCATTTCTCTTAGACCCTTTATCCTTGAATATAGCGTAGGAGTTCGAAGATTGAGTTATAATGTCCTTTCGGTTATACTTGAATTTGCCTGTTAATATAAAGTGTCTTAGAAAATGCGACAAAATATGTGGGTTTTTCTTTGGCTCTCTTCAAGAAAACCAAAAAAAAACCGAAGACTTAGTCCTTCTTCGAATCGATTTTATGGTAGGATAAGGATTAAGATATACTATAGGACAAACACACAGATGGTTGGGTTTTGTTTTTGCTGCAGCAATAATGAGAAGATTAATTTAACTTCGGTTTTTTATCATTTCGAAAAATCCTGAAGGTACCTATGAGCGAACGAAGAGGATAGTTCATATTATTTATTTCGTTTCAAGGACAGTTGCTGTATATTTTTTTCCGCAATGCATGTGTGACTTGAAAATTAAATGAAGATAAAATTAAGTTTTTAGTTCTTCTTGTTCTTCCTGGTACATTTTTATTTTGCTGCTTTTCCCAAAATCCATTTTCTTTAGAGAAAGAAACATGTTCCTACAGCACATACCTATACATATAATCAGATTACGAATAAAGAATCCACAAGATAGCTACATACACACTTATTTGTGCAAGAAGATATAATAAGAGTAAAAGTACCTACCCCATCATAAGTGCTCCAAACGAAACACAGAAAATAAGATCTCAAATTTCACAACTTTTCACATTTTATCGTACCTAGTTTTGTTAGTTTTGAGATTCTTTTTGCTGAGGGTTGTTTTTTTTGTTTGCTTTTCTTTGCTTCTCAAAATAATGTGTACTCTTAAGTTCATTCGTCCATTTCTGTACTTTTCTGAATGGTTTATGTTTTTTTTTTTTTTTATGTTTTGTACGAGCTTTTCTATAACATCATCTATTCCATTGTCGAATGGGACCTAAATATAAAATTATTTCCTGAAAACGTTTGCATTCATTGTTTGTTTCTTTTTCTTAAATAAAACAAAATTGAAAGACTTAAATTTTGAACGCTGAATGCTTTAAATATTTCGCAGTACATATCTTACCTACATTTGTAGACTTTTTTTTTATAAACAAAATTCCAACTCAATCAGTGACATTTAATTGAAATAAATTGAAGAGGACACGACATACAATGTCACTTAAAGATGACCTTAACTCTGAGCACCTGCAATGTACGTGCTATATTATTTGTGCTGTCATTTTTCAATTTATTAAAAAAAAAAAAAACATTCTTGGTGAAAGACTTGCAATATAAAAAAATGATGACATTATAGAAAGATGACATCATGAGTATACTAAATTAAATACCTCTCTCTATTCACACGACGACGATAGACGAACGATCAAACATGGACCATCATGGATGATATCAAATCAATTGGAGAGCAAACAAAAACCAAACAGCAAATCATTCATTGATATTGAAAAAAAAAAAAAGATACAAAGTTTTAATAATAAAGTTTTCTAACCCCTAGAATGGGGCGCAAATAAAATAAATTATTGAGCATGAGACGAATGAGAACAAATTGCCATCGCCAATGATAAATTTCTTCTTTTTTTTACTGAAAGTTGTCAGAGGGTATTTAAGTTGAGTGTGGAAAAGGTGTTATATTACGGTATATGGTCGTCGTGTGTTCAATGTTCATGGCGATGATAAATTGAGTATGTTTTTTTTTTTCTTAGTTAAATTTAATAAACGTTATTTTATTTTCTTTCAAATGTGAAAGCAAATTTGTCTAACTTAATAAAGTTTTTATTTTATGATTTAGATGATTTTGTTGATTTTTTTTTCATTTTTATAACGGGATGATGATCATTAAATATTTAAAATTCGTTCAAAGCTGTTGAAGAAAATTGACGTTTTGAGAAATATAGTGGCAGAGCTCAACTATTATAATCAATTAATATATTTTTGGAAGGTATATAGTCCTTATTGTGACTCTATTGATTCTTTTATTAGAATATTTATATAAACATATATACATAATATATATTTATATTAATTTGAAATGTTTTTTTTAGTAAATGTTGGTAACATTGTTGTGTTTGCAATTTCATTGTTTGTCTATTTGAGCTAGTTATTCGCTTTTTTTCATTACCTATATCTTAAATCAGAGCACATTTTAGGGTAATTTAGCTATTAACTACTTAGTTGTTTGATATACAAACTGAGTTTATGCGTATAGTTAATTCACAAAGTGTCACACAATAGGCGTTTCTTATTGGGATTTCTATAGGCAGCGCAATAAAACTTTAAACTGCAGTAATCAATAATGAGGAATAGTGTCGATAACTTGACATAAAGTTTTGGAGTGTCTGAAATAGTTTGACAATCAATGGGAACTTATAATTTTTTTTTGAATATTGACATTTAAGGATGTGTTCGTTGATATTTTTCAATGTTAATGCTTTGTTTCCATTTAAACGAAAATGTATGGGTTTGAAAAATAAGGTACAGTTAGACGGTCGACGTAAATAATCAATGCGTTGACTCCTTAACGTCATCAAAAACATCAGTGAAACACAAGTAAAAACACTTACGTATGTTTTGATGAGAATATAGCACAGTGGAAGTAAAAACAAATCAAGAAAACGATCCACAGTTCCCACTGATTTTGAGCAGGAGAAACTACTTTTATCCAGTAAGATTTAACTGGAGAAAAAAGTTAATGTAAATGACAGTAGATTTTTGTTGTTGTATGCATTGTTAAATTTTGACTGACTAGGTTGCAGTTTCTCATCAAAACACGCCTATTCTCTAATACCTAATCTAAGAGCTATAAATTTCCGTTAAGTGACAATATTGTGTTTCTATATTATGTTGTTCCAACAACCACTTAAAAGCAATTATAACATATCACATCCCCTGAAGATTATTATTTTATAAAAAACATTGACCTCTAGGATCATCAATCATCAATCAAAAATTATAAATCATGAATAATGATAATATCTCTTTTATTATTTTCATAAAATAGAAAAAAGAATGTACAACTTTTGCTTTTTTTGTATTTTGCTCAAATTGTGAATAAAATATATGTATGTATATGTATAAAAAAAATTCTCCTAATGAGTCATTCAGAAGCCAAAGTTTATATCACGGGGGCCCGATGCGACGCGCAAAGAAGAAAAAAAACAACCAATGACATCATTTTTGTGAATTCATATAGGTACTCAGGTAAAAACTTAACAAAAAAAAAAACCTAAAGAAATAAATAAACTAACAGCAACAAGCAAAAAAAAAAAAAACAAACTGGCTGTACCATTCCAAGACCATAATAATATATTGGTTGGCCTGGCCTCGACCAGTCAAACGGCTTTCACTTGCTCCATAGTAGATAGCATATACACTACTTGATATTGTTTTTGATTTTTTTTTCTCCAATGATTGCAATTTTCTACTTTATATTTTTTGTTCAACTCCTTCAAATGTTAACAGAAGTATATTAATTCAAATTTTTGTCATTTACAATAATAAATTATGTAAAATAATCAATGCCATTGTGAAATGATCTTTTCAATCTTTAGCGTTTTTTTTTTTTTGTTTAATAGGTCACAATAATTCAAAACAGATGTAGACAGATAAAATTTTATTAATGTACGAGCGTGTTCAAAAAAACTTACACGAGATAGGATGATCATTTGGAATGATTATGTTCCATCAGCAGGCCAAAGACATCAAATAGCGTTTAGTAAATATTTAACAAAACATTTCTTAACTAGAGCATCATCATGATTCTCACATTATTATCTTGCCATGTTGTTCAGTCAAAGTTTCCCAATATAAAAACATTTGTTTTAGATGTTATTTGTGTTTAGTATACATAAATATAAATGACAAATTTATATTGTTGCTGATATAGGTATGTAGTAAAATATTGTGATTTAGACAGAGGGAAACAAAATATGTTTGAAAGCGATAAAAATACGCGATAAGAAAAAAAGTTTGACTTTTCCCATTTGAAAGGTAGCTTAAAGTATGGACGGTAAAATATTGACATCTATAACTATTTATACCTATACTGTCTGATACAACAATAGCCATTCGATTGTCAGTGAGGGATAATTTTTGTGCGTGACTAGAATACGCACTTTCAAATCGTATCATAAATTTTAAATCCATTCGATGGTGGGACATTGAAATAAAACGCATCATGTTGTTACCTGCTCGCTAAAAGTGCATGGAAAAGGCGCTTATTCTCTATCAGCATTTTCGTATCTTTGGCATTATTTGAATCAACTATGGTTAACAGGACAATCCAAAAGGTAAGGCAATTGCGCCGCATATACACCGATGACGTCGATGCAGGCGACAGTACTATAGACCACGTACAACAAAAAAAAAAAGAGAAGACAAGACAGACACTGGTACGTATACACAAAGACAAAGGAAAAAGGGAAACCTACTGTCAAAGGAGATTAAAATCGAAAAAAGAAACAAAAAAATAACTGAAGGAAATAGGTATAGGTAGGAACGAGGAAAAAAATTATAAACGGAAACGGACACATGCAATAATGCACTATACTGGAGACAACAAAGCCTGCAGGAATAGGTAGGTATAGCGTGACATTCGGGCATATTACAAACTTCACTTAATAAATTTTACGAGGCTTGATTTAATGAAGTAATGATTACCTATGATGTGAATGCCGAGTGGCGACCGTTTTCTTTTCGAATCCCGAGGTAAATTTTAGGAATTTGGGTATGAAGAGGTGGAATTTATTTTGTGACTCGTTTGTTTTATCTCTATAACCTTAAAATTTAAGAATCACGATAACTTTGGTCGTAGAGTATTTAAAACCTTAAATTTGGTTTCGAGTGCAAACATTTTTAACAAAGTAAACGGGCTATAAGACGAGGGCTGTATGTAATCTGGTATCCTACCGTACTGTGTAAAAGGGCAATATTTAAATCTCATATAAATTCCAAAAAAAAAATAAAAACACCATAACCTAAATTTGCCAAATTCAATTCAATTAGCTAAATATGTTAACCCTCTTGAAAATCCTTTTAAACTGGTCTTTCAGGAGAAAAAAAAACTTAATCCTTTTGACTCCTCTTAAAAATATGTAATTTCATATCCTCAACAAAAAAATAAAAGGATACCTACCTACCTACCTACCGCACCCTGATGTTCATATAAAACTCATTTCATCCATATTAAAGCAAGTTCTTAAATGTTCTTTGAACTTTATATAAAACTCCATGCACAACACAGCAAAAAGCAACATTCACCAGAGCGAAGGCAATCCGCATACCAAAAAAAAAAAGAAATGTTAATATTGCATAACTCCTCCATCATGCGCTATATTTATGTAAGTTGAGAAGAAGGCTGGCAGCAAGGGCATCCATGAGCAATAGTTTTAGAGAAAAATCATATACACAAAAGATTCTATAAGAGAACGGGCTGCTCTGTGCAGTGTCTGCTGTATGGTGTTGCAATGCAAATATCAGTGCATTTTTACTAAAAGACAAACTAGCAAAACTCTGAATATAACTGAAATCTGTGATGCTATATAACGGAAGGGGAGTTGATCATTTTGTCATTTTTTTTTTGTCATAATTTTTCATTAATGTCATGAAAAAAAAAATGTGAGTGAAAGACGACGAAAGAGGAAGCTGGACGGACGTAGAGTAATAAAACAAAAAAAACTCAACATCAAGGCAGGTATATTAATGGTTACATGAGAAATGAAAAAATATTATTCATTTGTTTTGACAGCTCATTCAATTCAACAGTGATGTTAAAAAAAAATCTATAAATTTTCAAGTATGTATTTGACTTCACTGCAGTACAAAAATTGTGTACCATGTACAACACTACTGATTAAAAATTTAATTCTTCAACAATTCACGTCATACAAATATAACTCAAACGTCACTTTTTTCTTTTTTTTGACAGTTGATTGACATTCCCCAGGTCGCCCTGGGAGAAGAACATCGAACACCTATTAAGTCACAGAAAAAAAAAGCTTGTAAACACATCCGAAAAGTAAAAACAGGGTACCCAATTTTTTTTAAACATTCCCGCCCTAGATATACAAAATGCTAATAATTATCTTCTTGTTCTCACCTCAAAAGTTGTAAATTGACAACAAAGTTATATTTGTAATACAAAAATAAACGGCTACTCACATTTAGTACTAAATCTTTACGAAAATCTACTACAATCCACAAGAACTCAAATGTCACTAGAGAATATTTGTTATTCTACCCACAAACTTTCTCACCAAATATGAACTTTTGCACATACACTTTTCTTTATCAAGTAGATAACCGTCATTTGAGTTTGTATATAAAAAGCATGAGCGTCACTATAGTTTTTGTTTTCCTTTATTTCTAGTTTTTGGTAAATACATATAACAATAATTATCCACAGCCTTATTTATAAACCCACTCCAAACTATGTATGTCTAACTTTGGAAAGTTGACAAACTCCAACCATGTTCCATCGATTGTCAAATTTAGACACTGCATTTGGTTGTCCAAACTTATTCTAAAGTGGGTATGTTCAATGAACAAAGAATTGACAAATTAAATGAAATATTCATTGAACGTATCCAAATGTTTACGTAATGTTTACGTAATTGACAGATTACAAGGATTTCAGTGATTATATGACAAAATATTTAGACAACTGTTGGAATGCGTTTATAAATAAGGAGATATCCAACTATTTAGACAGTGGCTAGCTGGACAACTATCCAAGAGTGTTCTAAGGAAATCGAATAAATACGACTGCTATTATTTACTTATTTCCTCGTTAATCAATGAATTAAGTAGTTAGGTACTTAAGATAAATTATTTTTAATTTTATTTTTGCTTGCTTTGCTTTGTTTGTTGCTGAATCACTGAATGAAGTTAATTCCAGTTTGATTTGCGTTTATAAATAGAGTGCCTTTGTAAATTCAAATCAATAAAAAAAAAAATAGATAGATTATAGATAAAGATCAGGATCAAATTTTTACACGTAAATACAAAAACAACATGTAATCCTGCTTTTTTCTGGACCTATTTCATGATTCAAAATCTAGTACATTTTTATTATTATAATGGTAAAGTAGTGTAAACTGTATAAGTGCAAAGAAAAAAACCAACAAAAATATGAAAAATATACAAACACAATACTAAAAGAGACGGATATATACCCTGGCTGTCACTGTGATCATGTTTGTTTTATTATGGGAATCTGATCCAGATCATGTAGATAATAAAATGCAGCTATTATTGTTTGATCTGAGAGATAATTTTTTCTTGTTTACAGCTTTCAGAATCGATGTGAATAAAATAAGTTTAGGTGGAAAGTTTGTTGGATTGATTCCTAATCGATAGCGGCTGATGGGAAACTTTTTCATTTTTAGTATTAAAAAATGGCTGTTTTTTTGTTTACTTAACAACCCTGATGCTTTGTTCATGCTAACCTATACGTACGTCTTTTTAATGTTAGTCGTTTTCCGCGGATTCATCCAATGACAAAGATAAAATCGCAGACTTCAAGTATAGTATTTCATCGATTTATTTCTCTTTTTTTTTAACAGAATAACTTGCAGGTTGATGCAATAGGTGGGTACCGCTTCAGAGCACCAAGTGGAACAGGAATACAAGCGTATATACCACAAACTAAAGCTCTCAACCCTACCTTGATGTCGTCTTTGTCGATGTCATCGGTTTGGCTGAAGTCGTCAACGTTGTCGTGTTCTCTATGATGCTAGACATGTAGATGGATGAATCAATGTTTCGTTTCGTTTGATGTACCGATTGTGTGCGGTATGTCGACCTAATCTCGCACACATCACGCTCCATTTTTTTTTTTTTTTGATTATTTTTTTATTTCATTGCTTCTTATTTTATGGTTTTCTTTTTTTTTAAACGACGAGCATTACATATCTACATTGAACCAAGATGAAGCTTCTGCTAATAAAAAAGAGCTTATTGCATCCACCATCGCAACTATATGTATTGTTGGAGCTATAACAGATTTCTAACAAACAATTGAAATTTATGCTGATTACTATGGAGCCTCGATTCTGTATTGCAATTTTGTTTTCTCTTTCAACTGCTAGACATAAATTGCATTTAAAAATTAATATTTAAGACACAAATAGAAAAGATGGGTTATATCAATTTATATGACACCCTTGGATGAATTGAAGTTGAGTTGTCCACGCGCCTCAATAAATTTTCCTTCTTTTCAATCGGCCAACCATATAGAGAGTGCTGTTTCTATGGATAAAAAAATATAAAACTGCAAGAAAATTGTTTTCCAAGATGGTGGCAAAGCAAGAGGCGAGGAATCACATCACATCATCAGAGTCAATGAGGAAAGGAAAGAAAAAAAATATCAACTGTAAATACGATTACGACGTTGAGATACGAAGAAAATATAAGAAATGCAAGAAAGCTGAAGAGAAAGAGATCTGCAGCAGCAGTTCAGTTAAAGAAAACCTCTTTTTGGGTCATCACACAATGCATAACCTAGCTTTATGTTGTGTTGTGTTGTGTTGATATTGCTTTGGCTTGAAAGATTAACATCGCGATGCGGTGTGTGGTGCTGGTGACGTGTTGTTGATCATAATGATGATGATTATATCAGAAAAAAGCGCCTCCACTCTCTAAAGAGGAAATGCAGTTTTTTTTTTTTCTTATGCAGATTTATGCAGGAAGAGATTTATTCGGGCGAATAGACTTACATATGTGTGAGCGAGCGATGATGAATTCGAAAAGTAACCTATTTTCCATGCTGATGCTTGATGATGATGTGATTCAGCGGGAAATAAGTGACTTTTGACTACCGCACATTAACAACTTGGTTGAATTTTTTTTTTTTAAGTCATGAAAGGATGTAATTTTATATTTGAAGAAAAATGTGTTAATAGTCTGAAATTATATTCTTATTAAGCAAGTTACTTTTACGTTAGTTTCTCTCTTAAAGCACAGTTCAGTTCAATTGAAATTGAAATATAAGAAATATTTCAGCGTAAAATTTAAATTTAAAAGCTTATGCAATTGATTTATTGTTGAAGTGTAAAGTTTTTCACGCTTATTTACTTTTTTTTCTTGCATTTGTGAAGCATGTGAAATTCAAGGTATGAAAAAGAGAAAGATTATTGTGAAGACGATGAGTGTAGATTATACCTACTAATACCTATAAGGTATAATGACTTATATTTCTGTGTGGATTATTTAGTGCCAGCTTTTCAGTGCCTGAGTTAAGAGTTTACTCTGAGTAAAACTAGAGTTTATTAATTCTGCAAATAAATTAAACCCGAGTTAACTCAGAAGCAAAGTTTTTCAGTGTGGAATTGACTTTAATTTCAGTTGTCAAAAATCTATCGAAGTGAACGTGAACGTAACACTAAGGAAGCGGTGATTTTTAAAAGTTTCGCTCTCTCATTTCGATAGTGTTTTGACACACATTTGCCAGAAATATCAATTCAGTTAATCCAGATATTTGGCGCGTTCAGAAAAGAGATTTTTCTCACTCAAAAAGTGAGCAAGCGAGATTCTTTTTTCTTGGAGTTTTGAAAGCAAGATTTTGCTGAGGAATCTTTTTCAGGTAACTGAGTTTGCTCAGATCTTCGAGATATCATTTTCCTAAACATGCCTATTAACTGAATTGATATATCGTATACTGAAACAGATTTCTCTTGGCAAACACTCATCTTTAGCGAATAATCAGTCCCTAAACACCAAAATTATTCTTAGCTTTTTTCACACTCTTTTCAAATCGAAGGAGTTGCCTAATTATATCTGAGTTGGTACAACCAGAATTCATCAAGAAACTCCAATGGCTTAATTGTATAAGTTCTTCCCCTTTACAAATACCTACTTATATGTTATATATTCGACAATCATTTCCACGTTATGTTTTTTATTTGGTTAATCGAAAAATGCTTGATAAGCGTGAGAAAGCTTCCAACATTTTGTATGTATATAATTTATTTTCAAAATGCTAGCTTATGTTAATTTTGATTCACACCTGTACCT
Organism: Epistrophe grossulariae; assembly: GCA_929447395.1. Classification (NCBI taxonomy): domain Eukaryota; kingdom Metazoa; phylum Arthropoda; class Insecta; order Diptera; family Syrphidae; genus Epistrophe; species Epistrophe grossulariae. The sequence continues at coordinate 3,446,855 of OV839566.1, forward strand.
ATAGTGCCTACGTAATAATATAAGCTATAAGAAAAAGGTATATGTAGAGATCAGAAATAGTTTGACATTTTTAAATTATTTATTAAGATTTCAAGTTGAAGATGTGGACTGCATCTTATGTTGTGGGTGTGAAGAATTTATTACTTTTATATTGAAATTTCACACGTATATTATAAGCTTTAACATAACGCAAAACTTGAATTCATTTCAAATGCTTAAAATGTATGTACAACCGTTCCCCCACCAATAAATGCGTTTCAAAAACTCACATTTATCATTCCATTAAATATTTTGTTTAAAAAAAAAGTAGATTTTTTTAAATATTTTATTTGTACTCGAACTGTGTATTACGTATAGGATTAAAAAAAACAACCGAGTTCCATAAAAAGTAAGGGAACAGAGAAGTCTCAAGAAAATAAATTCCTTTCTTCGTTGAATTAGTATTAAATGAATTATTAAAAAATATAATCAGAACATAAGCTGAAACAACCACAACATGCACTCTAATTTAAGCTTAAACAAGTCATAGACCTCAGCTCTGACCGATATTAATTTACCTAAACATTTAAGCAGATTGTACATTATTATTTTCCTTATAAAATAAAACAAAGCGGTTTTCTTCTTTTTTTATGTAAAAATCATAAAACTGACCTCTTTATTTGTTGTTTTTTTTTAATCATAATGAGTTCTTTTTACCCAAGAATTAAGTTTTGCTTCCACATAACTTTATCATAACATTTTTCCGTGTTTTGTTATTCAAACCATACGAAATGAAAATCCACCCATATGTGGCTATATAAGTTTTGAGTGTTTATATTGCGTCGTTACATTCTTTTTATGTATGTACATGTATATTACTTAACTAATATATTAATGTAGGTATACCTTAACTATATGCTACCCATTGTGATTGCTGCTTGTTCTTAATTCAGAAAAGTTGCTTGAACTTGTCGTAGGTAGGTATAAATGTATATAGCTGTAAGCTTTTCCATTCCATAACACTTTTAGAACACACACACATTATATTCTCTGCATCGCCTTTAGGCAATAAAAACCATCACAACATAACCAAACCATACCACCTATACTATACCTCACTTCACCAACTTACTTGAATAATAAACAATAATTTATGCAGTGGACATCACCGCGCACCGCTGATAAATTATTTCCTTATTAATAAAAAAGACATAGACATGGTGGCACCAACATGAATCTTCCAACATAAAAATGTCACCAGACCATGCTACACATAAACAAGAATGGAATAAAAATTTAATTTGTCTGAAAGCACTCCGGTTGTAATAAAACTCATACCTATATCTACCTGCATAAAGTCGAGAAATATAGGTATAGGTATAGAGGCAGGTACCTATAACCTACACTAAAACAACATGAACAAAATATAATAATGAAAATGTTGGAATAATAAATGTAAACTCACTATGGAGTCATATACATGTTGCTATAATAGCTACTTCACTTGCAGTTCAATTATTACAAAACCAAAGTTCTTTTACGGCCGATATTATAATCGTATGTAATAAAGTTATACATCTCGCATTGATATTGGAGCATTGTTAGAGGGATACAATGAATAAACATCAAATGGTGTCTTTGGGGAAATTCCGTTAGTTAATATACAATTATGTTTCATATGAATCACGATGAAATTATTTTGACATTGCATTATTATTGTATATAAGGACACTTCAACTTGGACGTATTTCGAATTAAAGTGAAAAAAACACAAAAAAAGTTATCTCCTGAAATTGAAATTTATCTATAGCTAACCTAACAACATAATATTCACTCATGTTCTGCATTCCATTTATTGTGAATTCACATGACGAAAATGAATTTGGGTATTCTATATATTTCGTTCGAAATGCTAATTGTGAATTGTAGTTTCGAAAATATCTGCATTTCTGTTAATTCCATTTTCTGAGCGCAAACCATCTAATTTTTTGTTGTGTTTTGTAAATTATTTGTGGAATTGGTGCAGTTGCAGTTAATTTTATATTTCTTGGTGCCTAATGTATAAGCATTTACTTTATATTATTTTTTATTCTTTTTTTGTTTCACTGGAATTTTCGATTATCGCGTCATGAGGTCGATCCCGAGCATGTCATTTGATTGAGACTCTACTGTAATATATTTTTGTTTTTAATTAAAAAAATTTAACAAGTTCAAACAAAAGCCTTGTATCAGGCTCAAACAAAAGCCTTGTATCAGTTTTATTATTTATGTACTTGACGAATCTTTATCAATCAAATTGCTATCAAGTCCGTTAAGTTATATCAGGGTTCAATATTGATTCAATGGCTGTGTGAAATTAAAATTTGGTACATACACTTACACCATGTACAATCTTTTTTATTTGACATTCAAGGTCGAATGTTAACAAAATTGCCAAATTCCATAATTTGTTCCTTATGAAGTTTTCGCTGAATATTTGGGGAAATAACCGTTTTGACAGATGCTGTCAAGATGTTGTGTAGTGAAATTTCCGCATAATATTATTACAACTAATAAAGAAGTTAATTGTATAAATATGCAGTTATTTGTCATTTTTGATATTTAGCAAGTTGCTTTTTTTTTATTAGAACTGAAATTAGGTAATTTGGGAAATTACAGAAATAGTGTTTTCATCTCAAATTTCATAATTTCATTTGAAGCTACACTTCATTTTGAATCATTTGTTTTTGTTCTATTCTTTTTCTGCTTTTTTATGCATCGCATTTTGACATTTTCAATCGATTCCACTTTGAATGAAATCTTACTTGGGCGTGTTCGTAATTTAAAATCAAATTTCGTGCAAATTTGGAAACTTTTTAAGAAATTATCTCATTTTGCACAATGGAATAGTGTTGCGTTCTTTTACTTTGAAACTTTGTGATTTTTTGTACAAAATTGGGAATTTCTACACACTTAATTTTTCTGATTACAATTCGCAGATTTGGATAGTACGGGAATAGACAAAGCATGATTAAATTTTTCAAACATTTTTTATTTTTTCTAACGAAAGGCTGTCAAAAAAAATCATACTTTTTGACATATTGACATATTCTCATTAGTATAACATTTACGTACAAAAAGGTAATTACTTAATTTTTTTGTATAGTATTTATCATCAAAGGTGCAAAATTTTAAACAGTTTGATGTTAAGGTATGAGTATGATACTACTTAACAATTTATTAACGTTAAAGTGCTTTACTAAATGTTCTTAGTTTTAAATATTTTTTAACTAGAATCATACTAAACCTATTTTCTTAATAAAATTCAGTTGAACACGCCTATAAAAGTGACAGTTCGAGCAAACCAGTGAACAAACATACCATTTTCACATTATTTGAAAGTGACGTTTGGAGTTAGTATGATACTAAAAAGATAAAAAAGGCATTTGGTGAATTTAACTTAAGTAAAATGTTGAAAAGATAATACGTTTCTAGTTCGTTTAAAATTTGGAAAATCCTATTTTTAACCTAGCATCATACTAAAAAAGCCAAGAACTTCAAGAGTTTTACGTTGAAAGTTAATCTAATGACATTTATAGTGCATTTAATGTTCGCATCAATCTGGAAAATTTCCCATGCGAAATTTTACCAAAACCCCAAAGAAAAACTTATATTTCTAAAGTCAATTTCTATTTTAATTTATTTTATAATTATCTATTTTCTTAAGTTACCTATCAAAATTTTCACACTTCGAAAGCAAAAAGTATAGTAAGGCCTTGAGCCAAATGAGCAAGCATATTTTTTTTATCGTTGCAGTCAACAGTTTTGCATAAATTAAAAAAAAAATAATAACAATTAACAATCAATCAAAACATTAAACATTAAAAATAAACGATAATTATACTTCTCATTTGTCAGTGATGGTATGCGAGAATTTTAAAAATAGAAATTTGGCATAAAACATTTATTAAATTCATTAAACAATACGCATTTACCCATAGAAGAGAAAATTAATGGTTGTATTATTTTTTGTTTGGGTTTTGGTTTTTGTTTGTATTTTTGTTCAGCGAGGGAGCAAAAACCTCTTGAAAACTGTATCTTAACATGCGATTCAAGCACGCGTATAATATCTGTTACTGCTTCGTTAATTAGCAAAACGAGGGAAATCTCCCCAAAAAGTAGGTTTGTATACGACGACTGACGAGCATAAATAAACCTTACCTATATATGTTTCTATCATAGCACAACGCGAAAAAGAAAAAAAAAACTCTCTCACCGCAGCAGGTGTGATGACAACCATGATGATGATGACGAAGAAGACAGTGCGATTATCATGTTTAAAAATATTTTCTCCCCTCGAAATTATTCTGTCGTCTTATATTGCTTTTTTGTTTTTTTTTTTTTAATCTGGGTCAATGGCGAAAGACACTCATTTTGAGTTTTTGACATTTTGTCATTAAAATTCGGCAAAAAGAAGAATATAATTACAAAGTTTTGAAATTATCTATTTTTTTGAATCAAAATTTTTGACATCCGCATATCTTTCACGCATTGGTGCACTTTTTCTTTCTTTCTTCTATATTTTTCACTATTAGTAATAATAATTGACTCAAAGTTCATTGGCAGACACTTTTAGATGTTGCCATTGCTGCAACTTTGTTTAAAAGGTATTTGATATAATTTAGTGCGCTTAACGAACAATGAAACTTTTACTTTTGTGTCAATTACCGTTAATTATTGTTGATATATATATATATATTTTTTTTTAGAATGTATGATTGGTGCGTACCTACCTATTGTTGTTCACATATTTTATAAAATCGAGAGTGATGAAAAAAAAAAAAATGTAGCTCACCAAATGAATTTAACAGAGAAATTCTTTCTTAGACATGAGGTTTTATGAGTTTTCACTTTCTTTTGTGGAATTTCTTTTTAATTGTGTTGTTTGACTTGATCATGATCATTATCAACATCATATTGGATATAGGATTGTATTTCAAGTATTTTTATAATTTTATTGATCACTTATAGTCACTTAACTATGACTTTTTGTAAATGTTACAATCGTTATAAGGTGTTAATGAACTTGTCACAATTTCTTTTTTTTTTTAAAGATTATAATGGAAGAAATTATCTTCTATTTTATATATGTATTTATATATAACTGTTAGAAAGTATAAAATAATAAATTAGTGGTGCGAAAGCTCGTTGAGAATCAGAGTCTAGTGACAGTTACAACTCTCACCAGGAATTGGGTCCTACGCACTATAACCATTACGCCATGGGATTCTTCTTCAGAGAGGTGTGGAAAAAGATATATTAAATTTATTTAGGATATCATTGTTTTTGATTATAAAATATGCTTATATTAATAAATAGTTGGTAACTCTATCGATATTTTTGAGATATTTGCGGCAATTTTAAATGCTCACTACTGCAACCCTGTTAGCATCGTGTAACGTGTTATGATTTTAACATTTTATTAAATTTAAAATCATACCAAATGCCTATTTTAACTTTTAAGTGTCATACTAACTCCCAATGTCACTTTGACAATTAAAAATGTGAAAATGTTATGTTTCCTTACTTTTTTGCACCAACTGTCAATTTTGTAGGCGTGTTCAGCTGAATTTTATTAAGAATATAGGTTAAGTATGATACTCGTTAAAAAATGTTAAAAACTAAGAACATTTTAGTTAAGTTAAGTAAATTTTTTTTTAAATTTAAACATCAGACTGTTTTAAATCTTGCGTCATTAATTTATAGTAACGTATTGGCGTTTATTTACATTTTGACATTTGCTTTCCGTTATAAAACTTTTCAGTTGGGTTCAATTGAGGTGTGTTCGATTTGTTTTCACCCATATAACTTCGTGCAATGGTGATGGTGGAAATTAAATTCGATTCAAAAGATTTTGTAGGCATGGGAAATTTATAGATATATAGGTACCTATTGGGAATTTTTATTACAAAACAATATCACTCACACAAATGAAAACGAAAGTAATATCTACCCAATTATAATAATATTAAAAATATCCACTACTTAGCTCATCATGCTGACAAATTACCTACCTACCTACATTTCAAATGCATATCTACCTAATTAAAAAAAACACTAAACTTTTTATCAATTTATTAATTTCTTTGTGTGAAGCATTAATTTGCCTCTTCTACTAACATGTATGTAGGTATATTAGTAGTTAAAACAAATCATCAACCATCATCACATGGAAATATGGCGACATTCAGCGATTTCCTACTTTTTTTTCTTCTAGTTGCTTCTTCTTTTGTTTAATTCTCCATATGCAATGCGTCATCTCTGACAATTTTGCGCAAATTATCCATGCATAAGCTCCCCGCACATTCGAATGGATGAAGATGGCTCGTAGTATTTCTTTTCTTTTATTTAAATTTTTTTTTTCGTTAACTATATTTTTTACAGTATTCATACGTATACATCTCATCATATCCCAACTACTGAAAGTTTTTTTTTTCTTTTTTTTTTTATGTAATGCGCTTTTTATTTGTCTTATATTTTTTTCTGCGATTTACTTAAGCCAATCCGAAGGTATATATTATGACGATGAAACAATACAAAATTATTCAGTGCTACATGGGGTATATGTTTCTTTTAATTGGGTTTTTCTTTTTTTCATAATTTTATATTTTTTTTTTGTTCTCCATTCTCTGATGAATAATTCATTGTACACCTCTTTGCCCTGCAAAAGTGACAGGGACAGCCAAGACATTTCATTTGGATATAATATGTATGTATATGTCTGCAGTGTAGGTATACTACTTGTAGCCTGTAGGTAGGTATAATATGTGAATAACGAATGAAGAGCCTCGTAGGGAACCTTGATGGTTGCGATGTCGCCGGCGCGATGTAAATCCTTTTCTTTTTTTTCATGCAATATTTTATTAATTTCAAAAGGAAACTAACATCCGTTTGTTTTTGTTGTTGATGTTCATATTTTATTTAGGTTTCTTTAAGGTAGATATTAATGAAGAGTAAAAAAAAACATAATTTGTCACTTCAAGATCACTTAAAAGACATCTGTTTATTTGTGGATGGATCAATTGCGAAATTATGTCGGCTTTCGTTAGGGCGCGGCGTGTGTCAGTTGTTATTAATTTGCTTTAAATTCTTTTCTAACAAAATATAAATTTAATATTTTACGCCCTACTCAAGGTTTTTTATACAACAAAAAATTAAGAACATTATATAGGTATAGATAGTATATGTAATATATTAAGCAATCATCCCACGAAATGGACTTGATCGTGAGGAAACATTTTTCATTAAATAAAAAGAAAGACGAATGAATGATATGGTAACTTGAGTTTCGATACAAACAAAAATTGAAATAGGTAGGTATAAAAGAAAAAAAAGTTTATTTCCGTGAGGCAGTGGGTGAAGCTCGAAGCTATAAGCTATAGGTTATTAAAGAAACTGCACGATTTTATTTTTATACTTTTACGCTTAAGTGGCTCGTTAATTTTTAGTGGAAAAGAAAAAAAAAATCAGAAGGAAAGTAGGTATGTTGAACAATGCACAAGAAGAACGGACATAAAGTGTTCGAATTGACGCCTCTTGAGATGTATTCGTGTCATTGAGAGTCCTACAATTACATATTTACATTGTAGTATCGGGCTTGAATTTTTGATTTTTCAGAGAATTCTTTGCTGAAAATGTAGTAAGTAGGGAAATTAAATTTAATTGAAGAAGAAAAACGCGAGTTTTATTTGCTTTGAATTGTACGTTCGCATTTATGGCGTTTTCCATTGGTGATCCAGGAGACTTCCAAACCTTGGGGTTTGGTTCTGAAAGGGGAATGCTTCTGGACTCGAAACCAAAAAAAGGTCTTTCTGAACGAGCAATAGAAAGTGTTATTAGTTAGGTACATATTTTTGTATTTATTTATTTTCTTATTTTTTTGTTGCTTTCCTTGTAAATTGTTTTTAGATCTTCACTTAACAATTTTTTCATAAATGTCAAGTTAGCAAAGTATTAGATTTTCGCCCATCGAAAAGTGGCAAGGTCGATGATTTGCATTAAATTAGTTGTGATAATTTTAAATTTGTCGTTCTATGTTCTATGTTCTTTGTTATTTTTTTTTACTGCTAAGTTGATATGAAGTTAGAAAAGCACCGATTCAAAAAGTGGTAAAAACATATTAGGTACCTATAGTGAATGATTTATTGCTTAATACCTTGCTGTTAATTAGTTGTTACAATATTAATTTTGTCATGCAATGTTTTCTATGTTTTTTTGTTTGCTGATTTTCTAAATTGATACATATCAAGTTACTGAAGCAACCCCTCAAAAAGGGGTGTATTGAATGGTTAAACACTAAATAATTTGCCGTTAACCAGCTGTTGAAATTTCAGTATTGTCGTGCAATGTTTTTTATTTTTGCTGCTAATTTGATATGAAGGTAGCAAAGCAACCGTTCTATAAGCGGTAAAAAAATGATATATATAGATGCCTTTATTGAATGATGATTAATAATGATTTATTTAATTTTAATTAGTTACTACAATTTCAATTTTGTCATGCAATGTTTTCTATGTTTTTTGTTGCTGATTTTCTAAATAATCAAAAAGATTTGGGTCGAAAAAAAGTTCAATTGTACGAGAAAAATCGAAATTAAGTTAGTAGAACATGGTTTTGTATGGGAAATTAGAAAACTATTTTATTTTTTTTTTAAACCATTTTTTTTTATTCCTAGCCTATAGCTTCTAAATACTGGACTAAAACTTTTTTTCTTGTGTTTTAGGTATTTTCCGGTAATTCGTCTGCTAACTTGAAATCAAGTTACAAGCAGAACATTAATTTACAACAAAATTACTGGAGCACTTAATTTTGTTGTTGGGTACTTAATAAGCGCCTAATGATGGTCACAAAAAATTTGTTCTGCTGACTTTGACCTGCTAAATTCAGGGACATTTCAAAAAGGGGTGTATATTGAACGGTTACATACTTAATAATTTGACGTTAACCAGTCGTGGTAATTTCTATTTTTTCGTGCAATGTTTTTTATGTTTTTTTTTGTGTGTACCGACTCGAAAAGGGGTAAAAACATTATTTTGAATGTTTTATTGCTTTATAGTTTGATGTTAATCAATCAAGTTCACACATAAATTTTTTTGTGCAATGTTTTCTATGTTTTATTTTAATTCAGGAAAAACAAAAGAAAAATCATAGCAACTTAAACAACGGATCGAACGTTATGTTATTTTCAATTTTCTCAAAAACTTGGAGACATTTCAGTGCTTGACTGAAAATTGATAAGAGCAAAAGAAATTTATAATTTTTTTTTTTCAAAATTCTGACAACTAACAGTTTTTTAGAATTTTTTAGAAAATTTATCGCTTAAACGGGAGGAAATATATAAATCAGATGAATAGGTTTAAGCCCACATTGTGACCGTACATTAGAACAAGTAGGTACCTACGTGCGACCCATTCTTACAATTTTATTTCTGTTGCGTATTTATTTTATCAAAAAAGGGTTTTTGATGTAAAATCAAATGTTTGATCCACAATTGCGCAACGAAAACACCAGCTCTGCCTCCAAATTTCATAATTACAAACATACATATACACAAATTACAAAGCAATAATTAATCAAATAAATTAAACAAATAAAAAAAACCCTTTGAAATTGTGACAGGTAGAATATTGACAAATTTGCTATAGGTACCAGAAATTATACCAATAACTAAACAAATTATTATGCAATTACATTTATTTGATGGGAATATTTGTTGCAAAAGCTAAAATGCAATTTAACATAATTGCAAATGCACATTTGTTCAAACAAACAAATTAACGAAAAAAAAAAAAAAAAAAAAACATCTAGTAAATACGGGTAATTGAAACTTAAATTACAAAACTCTGCACAACCATAGCGGCAAAACGCTTTCAGTCCCAAACACAAGTGTTGTTTGTGTGTGTACATACTCAAATGAAGTGTCAAAGTGAAAAATAATAATTAAATGATGAGAAATTGCTGCAAATAAAAAAATAAAATAAAAAATACTGAAAACATTCACACATCGAATTCTAAAATTGCACAATTAGCACAATGACCGCGCCAAATGTGTCTGCTGCTTGCTGCTTGCTGCTGTTGCTGCAGCCCGACCCACCGTATTTTATACAGTAAAACTACAATATCTATAAACATTGCGCCTGGGAAAATTTCTAAATGGAAAATTTATTGGAGATACTCTGTAACTATACCAACTTCTGGGTGCTGCACCATAGGCAATGGATATGCATGGATACATAGAAAGAACTAAAATACAAAAAACAACTGCGTTACCCCGCAGTATATAGGTACATATAGATGGCGTGGCGGGCTATTTGTGTTACAGATACAAAATTGATTTATGCAATTAAATTCAACATCTAACCGACCTGAAACATGTTTGTGAGCTCTCTGTGCTGTGCTGTGTGTCTCATGTTATTAGAAACCAAACAAAAATAAAATCAAAAATTATTTGCTTGTTTATAAGATTCTACGGGAACCAGGGATGTAGACAAGATTTCGTTTCGAAGGGGACTGATGGAGCGATCGCATTAAAAACGACTCGCAACGACGCGACGGAGCAACATGTTGCCGAGGAGTCCCAACTGTCAGTTTGTTGCGCCAGGCTTTATTGCACAGTAAAAACGTTGCACAATCTATTCTCAACACAATTTTGTAGCTGGGAAAAGTTTGACTTTATTAAATAATTCATTTTGTTTAAAAAAATAAGTTTTTAATTTAAACTGCTAAACTTGAAATGAAATTTTTTCTCGGGATAGATATTCTCACTGTACTTTGAGGGTACTTCTTAGTATTATAGGGCTTCTTGAGCCCTTCGCTTACTATACGAGACTGACAAGTGCGTATACATACTAAATTAAATGTGAGTGAAAAAGTATATTTCTCTATTCACAGTGATTTTATAGATACGCACATTCATACATATTTATATTCATATATAAAAATAGGTACGTAATTAGTTGCTGTCATAACTCGGCCACTCAAAGTGCAGTTTCATAGACTTTATAAGACTCAAGAAAAACATGTCCATATTACCTGATCCAAGAGTTTGAAAAAAAAGCTTGTTTGATGGAAAATCCTGTTTTTATAAAATCATCTTCGAATTATTTTTCTGTTTTATTTTTCTTCTATTTTGACACTGACAACTCTTTCAACATATAAGAACCATTTTTTATAGGTTAGAGTAGGTATAGAGGAGTTAGAAACACCTTTTTGGAGATGTTCATTTAAAATTCCCGCAGCCGACATAAATATAAATATAGATCGTTAAAGTGGTGGTTTCTAGTAGCTTTCAAAAGATTTTTTTTTAATTTTAAACTGATAACACTGAACATTGAAGAAGACATAAATATATATGCATATATGTATAATTGTATATAAAAGATCTTAATTCCATATACAGAGGTGGATATATAGCTTCATCGTATATTCAACGCCTTCACATCTTAAAGATGTGCGTGGGGTTGAGATGAAAATAGCTGAGAGTGTACTTCACTTTGAAACTCATAAACAATTGTCTGGTTCGTTGATCGGCTGCTGCAGAAAATCCTCTCATCATCGGATGATGCTGGGAAGGCACTCATTTTCATCGATGAGGGCTCATAAAAATTTTCTTTTTTTTTTCTTTCCATAAATGGAATTCGAATTATACACACACAGACACATATTTATAATGTGGCGCATATGAATTTAAATATCGTATCTTATACAGTTTGAATGATCGGTTCTTTTGCTATCTACAATCTTGTATTGTAATATAGGTACCTATATCTATTCCTATAGAAATAGAAGGCTTTAAACAGACAAAAAAATAGATACCTATATAAAAGAATATCAATAAAATAAACATTTAGATTGTGTTTAAAGCGTGAAATAGAGCAATCGAAGGGATCACTGACGGTCGAGATCAATCACCATACTGAAAGATGGACGAGATGTGTTGTTGTTGTTATTTGAAAATTTATAAGAAAATTTTTATGACACTTTGATGAAGTTCTTAATCTTTTAAGGTGTTCAGAAGTTCAAAAGTATAACATGTCGTAAAAATATATATTTTACGATCCCTTAAAGTTCATTGCCAGAAATGTTGATGTTTATTTTGAAATAAAAAAAAATATATATCTTTTTATGATTTTCCTATAATACAACCAGTAAGTTGTTCTTAGTTCATAACAACTGTGAAAATAAAGTTTGTTGATTTGATTTCTATAAAATATAAAGATAAACAAAATTTTATTTCAATATCATACTGAGAAAAATCATTGGACCATAATATAGCAATTGAAAAAGATTTATGCTTACCATTTTACTGAAAACATAACCTAAGATATTATAAATTTAAATAAAGATAAGGCGTGTGTGAATTATTTTAACCGAATATTAACGCCCATGTTCTGCATTTCAAACGAAATCAAATTGAAATCGATTTAAACGCCCATGTTCACTTATTGTGAACTAAATTGGCGAAAATGATTTCGGATGTTCTTAATTGTGTTGTTAATTTTGAAATGGAATTTCGAAAATGAAAATTGATATTCTGCATTTCAGTTCATTCCGTTTTCCACTTTTTCATGCGTTGTGAAATTGGTGCATTTGCAGATAGTTTTATATTTCTTGGTACAAAATTTAAGCAAAACTTTATATTTTTGTTACTTTAAGTATTTATTAATGGTTATTTAAGGAGAAAACATAAGAAAATTATACGAATATAAGAATAAACAATTGATACATTACTCACGCTATATCAGGCTATAATTTAATTTTTCTTGAAAAATTGTCTGTCAAACTTTTTGCCAGATTTTCGCTTCCTTTTTTCCCTTAAAAATGTCAATAATCCTGCATCCAAATTTATCTTTAACTTTTCAAAGCAATTAAAAATGGATGTACCTTCAATTTTGACAGTCCGAAGTAATTCGAAGTAATTTCGAAATGAAGGAATTTTAAAATTAGAATTTCGTTTCGAGTGAAATTGAAAATCGATTTCAATTCGATTTCGATCGAAATGCATTACATGGGCGAATATAAAATTGTTCGGTTATTTTTTTCTTTAGAGTTTCGCTTTCTTTTTTCCCTTATAAATGTCAATAATATAATTAATCCGTTTTCATCTGCAGTGTAATTGCAGTGTAAATATTGACAGTTCCAAGTAATTGCGAAATTTTAAAAAACGAAGGAATTGTAGAATATGGAATTTCTTTTAATGTGAAATTGAAATTTGATTTCAAATCGATTTAATTTGAAATGCAGAACATTTATGGGCGTAAATTTCACTCGAAATGAAATTCGATGTTCGTTCATTTTCGAAAATTTCCCAATTACTTTGAACTGTCAAAATTGAAGGTGCATTCATTTTTATAATTGTTTTGGAAAGTGGAATTACACTGCGAATGAAATTGGATGGAAAAATATTTACATTTTTAAGAAAAAAAAAAAAAAAAGAAGCGAAACTAAGAAAAATTTATACGAATTATTTTGCGAGATTTGTAGAACATGGACGTATACATATGTGATAGATTTTAACTGGATGGGTTGAGACATCTCATGAAAACACGAAATTTTCTTATTGAAACACAATTTATTATTAGTTCTAAAATTTTGCATAGCAGCTCACTTTTAATGGAACGAAAAAAAATTAAGTAGGCTGTGGTCAATAATTTTATATAAATGAGTCACGATTTGTCACCAAAACACACATTTACATAAATGGTCTTATCTTTAAGTTTAAGAATGGTATAATCTACAATAAATCCAAGAATTCTGTTGATTGATGATTAAAAATTTTGTTTTCTTAAGAATGCGGACGTGTTTGAAGTCATTTTTATATTAAATTAAAAATACCATAACCATTAACCACCATCAAATACCAGTTTTCTTTATCAAAGCAACAATGATCTTTACCATCTGTACAAACTTAACATTAATACACGCTAGAACGAGTGTATATTTGATATTGTCGTTGTTCTCATTTATTCAAATAGACTGAGACACATTAATTAAAAACAACAACAGTTGCTCTTAAACTTTACATACTGATTGCATTTCTATTTTATGGTATGTGACTGTGTGTCAACTATTTAATGGATATAAAAAAAACATAATGAATGTAAAACGTGACTCTTAAGCGAATGATTGAAAAAAGTCTGTTTTGAAATTGGTAATATAGGTAGGTAGGTATATTTAAGATAAGCCTTGAGCTTTAGAGGTTTTGAGGTAATTTAATGATATACACGTGTATAACGCACTTTTATGGTAGGAAATCTTACAATGTTTGATTTTATTTGGATCATGAGATATTCTATATCAGATAATGATTTAAATTGGGTATACACTATATATACAAAGTCAGTTTCAGTTGGTGAAGTGGTCAAATCTAATGCATATTAGATAGAATTTAATTTACTCTTAATGCGTTTGCAGAAAAAAGCCTTATAATACGAATACACATATATGTATGTACCTACTTTTGAGTTGCTGAATCTGGACAGTCTGAAGACGATCGATCACCTTTGCAAAACTCAAGGTAAAGTCTCTGAAAGAATTTAGGAGGCTTGATTAAATCATGCCAACAAGGTTGAATTTAATTTTTGCAAATATGACGAACGGAATCAGAAACTTCTTCGAACTTTGATGTTTCTATAAAACGAAAAAAAATAATAGTTTGAAAATTGAAACCAAATAAATCATCAATGCCCCAATATTTTATCGCAGCTCCAACATAAACAAACACTAAAACTCTACCGCTAAACTTAGATTTAAGTTCGCTTACCCCATATCATCTTCAAACCAAATTTATTTCGTAAATGTAGTAGATTTAAAATAATAATAATAATATTGTTAAATATGCATAGGGCCAATCGTTGTACAAATCGAACACACGTATTTTCATATTCTACTGAGTACAATATTCAAGAATCGAATTTTTTGCACCCTTTGAAACAAATCGAACTAGATATATCGATCTTCTTCTTCACAAGAATCAAATAAAACAGAATTTGCATTTTGAAAAGAACTTTCAAAGTTAATCTACTTTTAAATCTTTTTATGGGGTGAAAACCAAGGATTTATTAAATCTTAACGATTTGCATTTGCATTAACATCGTATTAAATCGTTTAAAATTTTGCGCCTATGGTTTTGAAATTAGCAACACTGCTCCAGTGACAGTGATTTTGACAGCTGACAGATGATTTGTGTTCCGTATATTTTGCCATTTTACAGAATAACGATTGAAAATTGTAATTTAATTGCCGTTATACGGCGTCAGCTATCCGATAAAGTGGTCTTGGTCGATAATTAGACTTCTAGATAGCGCACATCTCGTCGGCTACCTTTTGGCCAAAATCACCAGAAAATAATCTTTTCAATAGGGCAAAAAAACGTGTTTCTTAATTTTAAAGTTGTATTACCTCTTTAAAAAAAACATAATATGTCCCTTAACTTGGATTTTAAGAACGAAGAACAGTGTAAGTAGGTACCTATTTGTTTTTTTTCTTTCATGGAATTTCATTAACACTAGAGTACTGGCATGAATTAAATGGTATACTAGTAATAGCATGATACCTACTAGCATTTGAATGCTCAAGGCTGTGGTGAGTTCCAATTGCGTCGCGTGTTATGATTCATATTTTTTAACAGTAATTGGTTTTAAAGATTTGATGATTCAGACATCTAGACATAACCTTAATACGGTTCAAATTTGTATTGTATTTCGATAAGCATGCATACATACGAGCTGGTAAGAATATTGGGCTTAAGGGAGCAAAAACATCTTTAATGATTTTAAATAATGAGAGAGATTTTAATATTGAGTAAGTTTAACCACAATGCATAAGAAACAGGAAATTCAACCACAAATTTACCAAGCAAAACTTTTTTTTTTTGTTAAATTTTTGGCATAACATTTTGCAATCATTTTGGCTTTATCCGTTAGCTGATAAATTTTGTTTTTCTTTTTTAATTTGATATTTTAAACCATATCATTTTTTAGCAGACTTTTACATATAATCACTTTTAATTCACTGAAATTAAAAAAAACATATTGCTTTATCATCGCCTTATTTAAAATATTCATAAAAATGTATCAGCTTTTGGCAAATCTCAAGCAATTTTATCAAAAATTTATTCAATTTTTATTCCCCAAAAAAACTTTAAAACATCGCTTAAACAATTTTTACATTTTTCCATCTCAACACTTTTTGTTCTTTAGTTTTCTGGCAAAATTACAGCACTCGATTATATTTTACAGCTATCACCCTTCTTTATTTCACCAGATTTCCAAGCTTGTTGTTGATTTTTTTTTTTTTTTGGGAATTCACATATTTTTTATCTCAATCTTCCAAATGGGGCTTGACAATGTAGTCACGTTGCGAACATTTCACTTTCGTTGTGTTTTTGTGTTTTGTGTTTTATGTGTTATTTATCTTTGATGAAATTTGTCACAAAAAAAAAAATTATTCCAAAACAAATGAAGTTTCTTATCAAAATAACAGAATCGGCAGAAAACTCAGAACAACAAAGCAACAGAAACAACAAACAACTATGGAGAGTCTGGACCTTTGAACATTAGTCAAGTTCCTTTAAACAGACAATCATATATCCTCAATCATAAATTGTACGTTTTATTGAAGGTTTCTTCCTCAATTGTCTCATTAATTGAATATTTTTTCTGTTATATATATTCTACTCATATACCTACTAGTTATCTCCTACAGCTCTATTACCTCTTATCAGAGAAGTTTTTCTATGACGTCATGTTGTTGTAATTCTTATATCAAACCATAAATACAGAGCGGTGGCGGCGACACGGTCAGAGTTCTTCTTATACACTATAACATATACCTACATACCGTCTCTAAAGATAACCGTTTATAAGTAAAATGTTTCATAGAATGGTTGTGCGGGTTTTTTCGTTGTTGTATTTTATTTTGTTCCCTCAAAGGATAGACTGAGTGACGTGCCTTTGTTACAAATATTCTTTTTTTTTTTTTTTTTTTTTTGATGATGAAAAAAGGGGGAAAAGAAGTATATGTACATCTCACCAGCAGCGTAATATCTAGGAACAAACAAAGGGTGTGTTATGACATAGATAAGATATCCTAGAGAGATGCCTCACGTTTTCTGGTGTTTGGGCCGGTTGTCGATTCTCACTGTCTTATCAGTCAGGTACGATCACACTTTGTTTGTAGGTATTTTTGTTTTCTATTTTTTTTTTTTTTTTTTTTTTGAGGTAAGAAATATTGCAGCCATAATGGTTTTGATTAATTAGCACTGTTGAAGGCTCCCCCTATATAAGTTGACATATTAAAATAAATACTATACCTAACTAGTCATAAAATACAATGGCTCTTAGAAAGTTATAGAAACAAATTTTCTTTGATGAGAAGAAGTTAGGGTTAGTTAAGATGTCGATTTAAGATTAAACAAAAAAATATGTTGGCAATAAATTTTGTGACTTGAGAGATATAATAATACATACCTACATAAAATTCAAAACAAAAGAGACCGACAAAATAAGCTTTTGATCTAAATATAAATAATCTGAGAGGGGATTCGAAAAGTAAGAAGTCAGACTAAACTAAACTGAAGGCATTTCGGGTGCTGCGATGAAATCCGATAGTTGGAGAGATCACTGCCTTTGATAAAGTCCCCTAGCCTTATATTATAGTACTAAGTCTTATTCCCCCTTTTTTTACAGAAAAACATGGGCCTCCGAAGAAAAAAATTACTGGAAATAGTATATTATTTTGTTGTCAAATTTCGACATAAACAAATGGCTCTCGGAAATTACACTGTAAGAAATTATCCATGCAATTATTTTGGAAAAACTGAATTACATTTTTCTGACATAAATTAAGGAGAAAATGACGGAATTTGAAAAGGAATTTAAACCGGAATATCAAAAACAAAGGTTACAAATAGGTATTATTATGTCTGATCCCGCACTGTCCAAAACTGCGCATTTCTACGAATTTTAATCAAAAGTCGGTCAAAGTTCATATGAAAAAAAAGTGTAGTTTTGGATAGAAAATAACTAAGTTTCAAAGTAAAGGAACCCATACATAATATTTGGATTTGTATTCAAAATAGTTTTCCTTTTTTATTATATATTTTTGATTGTACCATTATTATTTGAATGTTTAATGATTTATGGGTTTTACAAGATTTTTTGATCACAATTCTCTTTTATGCAAATAAAAAACTTTATTTCCTTTTTCGTTTTGATAATTTTAATAAAAAACCCAGGAATTTTTTCTGGCTTTTTTCTTTCTAGAGTTTTTCCTTCTACCTATAAAAATTCCAACAAAATAGGTCTACCTGAAAAAAAAAACGCAAAAACTAATTAAATTTCCCCATAAATGTTCGACTTTTTTTTCCTTGAAAATACAGAAATGTGTACCTATATGTATGTATGTTTATTCTTCAGGTCTTTTTCCAAAAAACAAAAACCGGAATAATTTTCGGAGTACAAAATTGTAAGTTATGCTAGGACGCTAGGTAGGTACAGGAACTCCGTTTATTTTTTTTTTACGAAATTTAACTCAATTTTTTAAAAACTCAATTCTAATTCGATCGCCCAACTCGTGTGCAACCCTGGGTCGAAAATCCAACCCTAATTCAACTCGATCTTTTTATATAAACAGAATAGGTGCCTAAGATAGGCGTAATGTACTCCTGTTTATTCAATTTTAATTGTTTTCGTCTTGAAAATAATTTTTCTCAATACGCACTCAACTCTAACGCCCATATTATTCACTCTATACACCCAGATTAAAACTTTAATCCAGATGTAAAGTATACAAATTCAATGTACCTAAATACACCCGGATTTAAGTTTTAATCTGGATGTATCGAGTGAATAATATGGGCCAAAATGGTAAACAGTTGAATGAAAGTGACGAAAGCTCGACCTTAACCTAACTAGAGGTCTCGATCCTGCATAGGTATACCTAAGTCCCCTTTCACACGAGGAAACAAGTTGCTGGAGATTTTTTGACGTTTTATTTTAATTTCCAATCTCCACCAATCGTAGACCGGTCACTCCTCTTTCTTGGTGGCTGGTGCCCTTCTCACCTAAAAATAGTTTTGTTCAGTGAGAAAAAGTTAGAACAGCACAGATTCGTGAAAAACGTCAGAACAAGTTAGAACAGAAAATGGCTAAAAATAAAATCCATAAAAACAACAAACTATGTACTTTCACTGAAAAAATCACAACAGCTGATTTTGACAATTTTCACAAATCTGTTCTAACTTGTTCTACCTCAAAAGCAACTGCAGAAAATCCTATTCTAAAGTGTCCCAAACTGTTCCGAACATCATCATTGAACATACCTAATGGAAAGTTAATGGATACTCAGTTTGCTCGTGTGATTGGGGACTAAACGGTTTCTGAATTGGACAATAAACACAAATAGAGGATAGGTTCCAATTTTAAAATTTAAAAGTTTAAGTAAAAATGAAAAGCTCCATAAGTTATCTGCTCCTCTGTTTCGAGAAGCCTCAACAATCTTTGAGTGCACACGCAAAGAATACCGCACATTAGATGACCGGCGCGGCATAATTTGGATATGGACCTAAATCAACTTGCCGTGCAAAATTAGGGACAGATGGGACAGATAACTAATGAAGTTTGCCCAAGTTGAGGTCCAAGTCTAAAGAGGCAGCTGTAGCGCCAACTTAAATACATAGGTAGGTTAGGTACCTACTTAAGTAAAAACAGAAAATCGTGCCACTGATATTGACAACTAGGTAGGTACCTACTCGATTAGCATTAAATCATTGCAACTGATAAACCTCTTCTTGACTAACAATAAACTCGACTTATTTATTTATACACTTACCTCATTTCTATTGTTGTTGTTGTTATTATTATTATTCCCAATCGAAGATCGCGATCCGGGTAGATCGCGCCACCTTAGTACCCCCATTACGGCCTGACGAACCCACCGCCGTTCAGCGCCTTCGCTAATAAATGCCACCGTTGGCTGATTTTAGTCGTTTAAGACGTTAACTTTTTTTTAATGAATCCAGAATGGTGACTTTTTTAATTCAATGTTTTTTTTTGCGTTGATGTTCGTTCTATTATAGGTACACTTCGTTTAAGTTTAATGGGCAAGGGGACAAAAGGGTAGGTACTTAATGTTTTCTTATTTTTCCAAGAGAATCACCTTTTTTGCACTCACACAAAAAAAAAACACATTCGATTATGTGTGTCAGTGTGGGCGGTTAAATCACGACTCACGACACAACAAAAGATAAAATTCGTTTGCAAAATCTGAATTTCCACTATACAACTTGCGATACCTACTTGGCTATGTTGGCACAGGTAGAGTTCAGTTCTTAGCTATAAGTGCAGCACACGTACTATTTTTCTGGATCCTCAATCCTCATCGATGTGAGTGAGCGATCCACTAACTCTTCGTGGCTGGCCTGGCTCGTCGAAACGGGTTCGCCGTTTTGTTCGACAACAAACAAAAAAAAAACCAAAAATGAAATTCGTCGTGTCGTTTTTTGTTGTCGTTGTCGTCGTCGACTATCGACTTCGATGTCTCGTATTCGTTTCGTATTCGTATCCACGAAAAAAAGAAAAGTTGCAACAAAAATCCATTCAAAACTTAAATAACAAGTTTTGCCAGTTCTGTTGCTGCCAATTCGTTTTATTGCACTGTCAAAGCAAGGCAAGTGTTTCGTGGGTCGTTTTTAACTTTTTTTTTGTATCTTTAACTTAATTTTTTTTTCAATTCTGTTGTTTTTCACAAGAATTTTTGTTTTACCAACATTTATGCACTTTGAGAAATTTTTAATGCACTTTTTTCCCAAGTTGAAAAATCTCAAATTAATTAAACAAAAAAAAATTAACTTCAACTCGCGAACCGGT
Organism: Epistrophe grossulariae; assembly: GCA_929447395.1. NCBI lineage: Eukaryota > Metazoa > Arthropoda > Insecta > Diptera > Syrphidae > Epistrophe > Epistrophe grossulariae. Next base: position 3,467,740 of record OV839566.1, read on the forward strand.
GGCGAAAAAAGACACAAATGGTAGAAATCTATAAATGTAAAGAGAAAACCCCAAAGCTGGAGTGGCAGTGTGTTTTTTTATTTATTTTTGTTTTTATTGGGGCCGAACGTTAGATGCGAAAACTGCTATCGTCGTGCTTACGAGGCAACTTCTTTCTAGCGAATGCGAATCCAAGACCGAAAAACAGAAGGAAAACCAACGAAGACCGAACAAAAAACGAACAACTTTGAAATGGAGAGGAGTTCTGCAAGCAACACAAATACAATGACAACAAAATGCAGCAATTTTTATTGTGTTGTGTTGGTGTGGTGTATGAATGTATAAATAAATTGAGAGAAATGAACAAAAACAAACCATTTCGAGAGAGTAAATGAGAAAAATGTAAGAAATGTCAAATACGTCTGCAAATGACTTTGCAGTAGGATTTAACGTAACGTAAATGGTACGTAGATAAATGAACAGGGTTGCTGCCTTAGAAACAAGGTAGTGTGGGAATGTATAACACTGACTACATTAATTTAAAAGATGAAAATCATTGTAATACGCGAAGAAGAGAAACTGAATTAAATAAATATACTGAGCTTACTGAGGGAAACCATTGGAAAATTGGATATTTGCAATGATCTCAAATCGTGTTTGAAGAAAGTGTAGAAAATAAAATGAGGGCTTTATTGTTAATGCTTTTTATATCTTTCCCATTTACTGTTATTTAAAGGTTCCCCCACATAAACGCGAATCTCTCGTGGCAACGACGAAAACAATAATAAAAACGTGTTGTTTTCATTGACAACCACGTGTTGTTATTGTTGTTTTCGTCGTCGCCACGAAATATTCGTATTGGTGAGGGGGAACCTTAACATTGCATTAAATATTTTCAATAAATAAATAAAACAGAAAATTGATGCACCAGAAAAAAAATTTCCGGCTTCTTATTCTTATTTTAAAATTTTGGTGGAGAGCATAATTTGTTTGTGTCGCTTTTTGGCATTTCCTAAATTTGGATGGGCTTTTGATTTTGTGGGATAACATTTAGTTTTTTTTTTGTACTACATAGCTCGACAACAATTTCGTTTTTGGAATTAATGTCAACATAAAAATTGAAGCTTAACAAATATTGCACAAAAATATTAAAATTAATATGTTCATAAAGAGCTTTTGGTAAAATTGTGTGAAAACGTGCCCATTGTACTTAACTTTAAAAGGAAATTACCAAACATTTCTACGGTTTTGTTTCTTCGTGTCGTGTTTGAAGAAATTAAAGGAAAACACGATTAATAAAAAATAAAAATAAATAAAAAGCGGCCCTAGTTTCCTAACTTTAAAATGGAAAACAGGAACAGCTGCACCGAATTTCATTCACACTGAGGTTTAAATCAAAACCCCCAAAACAACTTTGAAAATATATTTGTACCCTTTTACACTAACTGCAATTGAATACCAATACGAGTAATAAATTGTTTATTTTGTGTAGGTTTTTTTTGTTCAAAATAAAAAAAATAGGTATATATATACATACACATTGGTTGGTTTATTTTGTTCATTAAAATAAATCTATTCCTATCTTTATTTCTTCTGCTTGTTAACTTTAGTTTAAAAAAAAAAAATTTGTCCCCCATCATCATCATAAATAGAATTTCTAGCATACATACACGACTAACGAACTTTTGGATATAATTAACTTTGAAAGCTATAACGACTTATGACAGCTAGCAACATTTTCACGGAACCTATACATATAAAAACCTATGTAGGCATATCCGAAGTATTATAATTTGTTTTCCACTTTCCAAAGCACAAACAAAAAAAAAGAGAATTATAAATGGAAAGTTCCCAAACTGACACAAAATAAAAATAAAATATTTCCTTGCCTTCTTATAACAGATACAAATACATAGAACATAAATACATAAATAATATATCATTTTTCATAATGTCAAGGTTGATATTTTATTAAATAGTAAATAGTTTAGTTGTTGGAATTTTGACATTTTTTTTTACAAATTATGACATTCAGGGTGAATAGTTTGATTTTATTTTTATAACTATTTTATTGATTTGAAATGGAATTGTCAGTTTTGACTTATGTGGTGGACTAAATATTCAAGTTCAATTTAGTGAGATCTCGGAGACATTCAGCAATCTCAATTAAGGGGGTCATTCACGTTGAGATAGTCCTAAGGACAACCACAAGGTTTTATTGTGTAGAGATTTTCAATGAAAAATTGATAGGTTCTTTTGTGAATGTGCATAATTGTCCGACCAGAGATCCGTTGGAAATCTCTAAGAGCTGTCAGATTTAAGACGATTTATGATTAAAGTCTAAAAGACTTTTTCTTCTTAATAAAGTTCTGTTTGTTTTACAATTTGCTGTCAAAAACCAATAGGACAAAAAAAATATTAATTTTTGAAAATTTTTTAAAAATTTTCATGCTACCAAACAAACAGCAAAATTTTATGGTACAAATTCAAGATGGGTGTGTCTATGGATACCAATGTGTTTGATTTCATTTTTCAGGTAATTCTAAATTCAAATAGATTGTTCGTTTTTAACTTGTGAGGTTAAATAAATTCTCCGCGAAGTGCGTTATTCCTGTAGCCTTCATCCTACAGTGGGAATAATAAAGTGTAGCCTTAATATCTCATTGTGAACTGTTATTTTTAAGCTCAAGGTATCAACTGTGCAAAGATATGAATTAACAATTTATTGCAGCCATTCATTATACCTATTTATTGCGAAATCATGAATTTTAAAGAAGCAAGTTATTCGGAAACCTCAAGTTTACAATAAAAAGGGAAATCTTCTTGTACCTATATCTTTCTAGCTATAATTAAATACTATATGAATTCACACTGAGACCACGCACAGAAGTGGTTATAATATTCAAATCTACGTTATATAGACCTGGACAAAAAAAATATATGTGAAGAGAATAAAAGCCCATATGATGAAGAAAAAAATAATAGCAAAACAATGAAATTCAATGAAACCAAAACCACCGTACCGCATATAAGTGAGATTTTTAATATGTGCTGTGCTAGTGTTATAGTGCTTTGGAATGCTGCACCTCATGAATATTCATTTGCTATATAGTGTCCTGGATTCGTTGGAAAAGGAAAGCAAGTTGAAGTACCTACAACTAGGTACACCATCTCCGGATATGTTGTGAAAATTGCCTTTAACGAGATATATCCTCCTGTTAACTTTATTTCAATGCTAGACAAGGAGGCTATAAGCCACAAGGGATTTATGAGTCATACTCATTTTATATATCTATATGTATATATAGAAAAGCTCACGAGCACCTAGTAACAAGCAATCTAAAGCACCATGATATCTAACAAGCAGCAACAGCAACAGCAACAAGGTACAAGCTGGATACAAGGATATCATAATTCAAGTTGTTTCGTGTGAACTAAACGACTCGTCGTCATTTTCGTACAGCACGGCATTCAGGGCAGTGAACCAAGCGATATAACTTTTGTAGCTTTACTATACACAATCACATCACAGCTGATGATGGTGCGGAAAGGAAATATAAAAACCTTCGAAAGGATAGTTGTAAAAGGATACCCACAACAATATCAACAACAACAATGAAAAAAATCAACTTTTCCTTCGTAGATTATTTCCTATTTCTATGCATGTTCATTACAAGAAAAAATAAACAAGAAACCTCGACACACAAAGTCAGCCAGCTCAACAGCAAGCAACATTATACTACATAGATAGAGAAAGGTGCAGGAGCAGGAAACAAATTATATTCCCAAGCAAAGGAGCTACTGTGGCCTAGGTAATGGCACATAAATTTATAACTTTGCTCCTCTTCAACGACACGAAATGAATACTTTTCCAGCAGCAGCAGCAGCAGCAGCAGCAGAAGCAGCAGAGGAGCAAAAACAAGTCATAATAGTGCAACATAAAAAAAAAACTCTGTTACAATAGGAGGCCATATTTCAAGACAGTCGGGTCGGATCGGGTGGGTGGTTGACTGGTTGCTGCTCTACAATTCTCAAGGATTCTTCTGTCTTCAAAAACAATTATAAAACTTTTTTTTACTACGATTTTTGTTAATAAATTTTTAAATATTGACTTTGGGTTATTTTTTTATTCTTTAGTGTTTATAACCAAATGAAAGTCTCTCTTTGGAGAGTTAAGAAAACAATATACGTTCAGCAATTAGTTGGGACTGCATTTTGAAAGCTTTTGTTTAATTAGCAGCAATAACACGTTTCTATAAGGTCTAACCATAAGGATATAAAAGATTGTAAGTTCATGGGTAAAAATATTAAAACAAAAAAAAATATGGTCGTTATCATACAATGGTACAGTAAAAGTCCCGCAAATGTATGCTGCGCTCGAATGAAAGGGGAATTCTAATTAGCAAGAGAAGGAATTTCCTATATAACCCCACTTTTGCAGGTAGACAGGAAGCAATTTAAAAAAGTGTCTGAATCTAAATGCTAATGCATGTAGCATGCACCAAACCAATCCGAACCGAACCGCACCGCACTCCACCACAATTCCACACATTGGGAGAATTAGTTCCATTGTTTTCGCAAAAGCCGCACATTAGTTACTGAACATTTAAACAATCGTATCTCGTCTGAGCCATCATTCTAAGTGGAAGACTTGCGATGCGGCAATATAGCTGAAAAGCATTTGTTTGTTCGCGAAGAAATAAAACTCAACCATTTTCCGGTTGCTTTAATCATCTCCACCTCTGTGTCATTATCATCACTCCCAAATGACGAAGGTGTACACAAAAAGGCATTCAACACCACACCACCATCGCATCAGCCATTCTAAAAAAGCTGCTTCAAAATCTCACATTTCTAAGTGGAATGGCCGTGAAAGAATTATTTTAACTACTCCCCTCAAATGAGAGAAACAAAAAAAAAAACAAAAGAAAAAGAATGCTGGAGTATTTTTTTCTTTTTAATCTTTTTTTCAAGTAAAAAAGCGTCTGAAATGTTTCCATCAAATTAGTTAGAATATACTCACAGTGCCGATATAAATTAACAAAATGGTTTTCTATAACATTTTATGTCAAAAATGAAAATGAAATGAAAAATTAAAATTGGTAAAAATTGAAAAAGAAAAATTAATCGTAAAATTTTAAAAGTGCTCCACCGGGTCGCCCGTAGTTACTCTTATATCATACGACATACATATTATATTATGGGTTTAAAACGTGAGAAAAATTAAATTAAAAAAAAAAAACAATTATTATTTATATTATTTATATTTGGTGTGTTTCCATACTTTAAAACTCTGTGCATTTGTGTGAATTTCTACTTCTTTTTATTTTTTTTATATGAAATTTGACAGACTGGTGTAGAAATTCACAGAAATGCACAGTTTCAAAGTAAAGGAACTTAGGCTAATTATAATGAAAAAAATACCAAAATATTTGTTTAATGAGAAAAGACATTAGACGTCACATTTCACACACGTCAAACGTCACATGAAATCAAATTTTGTTTCTTAAGCCTCAACTACATAAGCCAAAAAAGTGAAAAAGTGTAAAAGTGAAAATTTTTAAATTGATTTTTTGATAGTTTTTCTGACTAGAAAACTTATAAAAATGATGCAGAAAGCTTAAATTTTGGTTTAAAAACAAATTTGTGTATTATTTTTCACAAAACAACGGCGCTAGCGGTAAAAAAAATATTTTTACTTTTGTACTTCAGTACTTTTTGGCTTATGTAGTTAAGCCTTTACTGTACATAACTTATTTGTCTAAAATAAGCGCACGAAATTATTGTTCGGTACATTCGGTCAGAAAAAGCAAGAAAATATCTCAGAGATTTTGCTCACTCAAAACGTGAGCATTGAGCTAGCGAATCCTAGATTTTTTTTCCTCAGTATTTTGACGGCAATGCCGAGAAATCTTGCTAAGAAATCTTGTTCAAGATTGTTCTGAGATTGTTCCTGCTGAGATCTTCGAGATCTCATTGTCCTGAACATGACAGATTCTGTAATTCTTGATTTTTGTGTGAATCATTGCATTAAAATCGAAACAAAGGAATATTTTGGAATAAAGCTTCCCCCACACCAACGCGAATTTTCGGTGGTGACGACGATAACAACAATAACAACATGTGGTTGTCAATGAAAACAACAAGTTGTTTTTATTGTTTTCGTCGTCGCCACTGAAAATTCGCGTTGGTGTAGGGGAACCTTAAACGATTTATCTCAGCGAAAGATAGGAACAACTTCGGTGTAACTTTATCAACCACAATTTTTCAAATTTAAAACAAAAAAAAAAGGAAATTGTTATGAGAACCATGATGTTTACATATTCCCTATGACTCAAAAATGGGAAACTCATTGCGAAGGCAGAATGACAAGTAAAATAATATGGCCGCTTATTACGATTACGTTTGAAATAATATAATTTTACAAAAATTTTAAACCAGAAAAAACCAAATTATGTAGGTACTAGGTACCTATGGTCTTTTATGTATTTTTTTTTTTAAACAATTACCTACCTAAAAAGATTTGGAGCCAATTTTTCAATCACTAAACAAACATTCAATTAACTGAGAGGAATAAATAGTATAAGTACCTACTATCGTATAATGTAATGTATTAAAAAATTGGACGCGTGTCAGATACAAAATGTATTGATTATTCCTGCTCTTATATCAATGCACTTGCATATGTATTATGAAAATTTAATTATTAAAAGTAATTTTCTCTTCCTTTCCTCAACCATATAGTAGGTATATCAATACAAAAATGATAATTAAGAGGATATGCATACTGTCATGTATACAAATGACATGCCATACCACACGTTGCACTGGGACCTGATTGTTCACTGCTCCAGATAATATAATCAAATACAACGACATGACAATTCAAAACTCCAAACATCGCACTTCCCATGCTGACCGACCAGCACATTATAAGTTTAAACGCCTTTAGGGTAGTCATTTTGTGTGTGGATGAACTATCAATTTCATCTTGTGCAAGGGTCCATCACACTCAAAGCCAATTACTTAGATAATAGACACTTGCCACACTCGTTGCAGCCAATGTACATACCCTTTGAACGCATCCTACATCAGCGTTGAATGTTCCCTCTTCTCAAGTTCAAATTGTCTTTAGATTGTCCCGGTGTAATACATCTGGAGGTGTGTCTGTCTCTTCATTCTGTGTGATATGCTATGTCTGTCGATGAATTAGATCTTTCCGTTTGTTCCAGAAATATTATTGTCGGCAACGTTTGTGGGCTGCATTCATTATCTTGGTTGGGTTCAGTTTGCTTCTATCGTCGTCGTTGTCGTTGGAACTGTCATATGGTATCGAGAGGCAAATTTACGATGTCAAAGATCTAAATATAATATGTACCTACTCATGTACATATATGTATTTGTGAGTGATGTATGTAGACCCTCCAGGGAAGGAACGCAATTCCAAAATAGCTTTATCATATAATTTATTTATTTATCTTTTTGGTGATGTCTATCCTGTTTCTATAGTGCAACCAAGGTCAATTAGTGGCACGTGGCGGTTGCGGTAATTGCACTGTCAACGCTATAAATATGAAGCGCGATGGTGGCCTTAATCAATATGCTTGTGTTTACTTATAACTTTGAATAAACACCGATTTTACTTTTATTCTGGATAAATAAAATAAAATTGCTTACGGCCGGTGACTGCTTCTCACCATAATAAGTATATGTAGTAAAATTGTGTTTTAAACAGTATATCGAATGCATTGGACATAAACAACAAATAACTATAGGTATACCTATAATAATTATGTACTTTGACAGATAAGAGAAATAGCGATTTTGCTGTTAGTAAATTTGTGATAAATAAAGTGGGCTTCCTTGATGCTATTGACATTGTCAAATTCTATGCAATAAATCATATAGAGCGGGTGTGGTTTGTGTATACATACATATATATATGATATATGAATATCTGTCTTTACACTATCTGACTGATGATAAGGCCAGCGAAAAAATTTTATCAAATTATATCAATGGTTTTTTAGTTGCTTTACAGGGTGATTTCAAATATATACACTACCGGTCAACACTTTAGGTCCATAAAAGTGATTTTGTGAATAACATCACATTCATTTGTTATTCTCGGCATGAATACTTGTTTCTTGGGTAGAATTGATACCACCCTATTTAAATTGAAAGAAATATAATTGAAGATGTTGAAATTGCGTTTTTTCACCCACTTAATAGATGTCCTATATTCGATCCCGCTCCCACTTAAAGCCCTACCACACTATCCCACTGAGTATTAATACATGTCAAATTGAAAGTGGGAAAGAATTCCTTGTTACTATCAAATTTGTGGGAGAGAAATGACTTTTCATTTTTTGACCACACACAACAGTTTATTTAACCTCAGTAAAAATGTGACGAAATGTGTGATAGAATTAGAACCTTTTTTAAAAATTCTCATGTATTAATACATGTCAAATCATGTAGGCTGGAATATCATGCTGTGAAAGATGGACTAGTCATATTTTGTTTCCACACTATTATGATTTGTTTCCAACTTTTTTGACATGTGTTAATAGGCGTGTTTTTTGCAAGCCCGGGGGAAATTGGTTGAAAAAAACGACAGTGGGGATTAGCGACGCCATGACAGTAAAAAATATGGAGTTTTCATACAAACTAGCGATAACATGTATGTAATTCATGCCGGTAACACAGTTTTTCTGTGCGCTTAAGTTAAACCCCGAGAATTCTCTGGGATTAGTTGTTGTTGCATTTAACATGTTAATTGTTTAGCACCGACGTGGTTTTTTTCATCCAATTCCCCCCGGGCTTGAAAAAAAAAACACGGCTAATACTCAGTGGGATAGTGTGGAAGGTTTTTTAAGGTTTACCTACTTCAGACAATAACGAACGAGTTGAAGTATGATTTTTCAGATTTTAATACAAAAATATCTATCGTTGCTTTTGCTTCGAATGTTACACGACAGTTTGGGCGAGCCTTAAAGTTTCCCCCAAACCAACGCGAATCAGTCGTGGCGACGAAGAAAACAATAATAACAACGTGTTGTTGAAATTGATAACCATGTGTTGTTATTATTGTTTTCATCGTCGCCGCGACAGTTTTGCGTTGGTTTAGGCGGGCCTTAAAATTAAAGAAAACAAAGCAGAAACAAACTGCATATTCATTATTAAAAAAATGTTTGTTCCTTTACTTTGAAACTTTGAAACTTTGTGCATTTGTGTGAATTTCAACACAATAGTCTGTCAAAGTTCACATAAAAAAAAATGTTTAGAAATTCACACAAAACCACAAAGTAAAGGAACACATCAAGTAAAAAGAAAAAAAAAATATAATAAGCAATTGAATTAATATTTTTGAATGTAAACGACAAAATGGTAATGACATCTAGCGGACTTTCTTAATAATAAACACACATAGTATTTCCCAGTTTCTCAACCACAACACGCCATCTGCATTTTCAACTAATGACATATATTGGTTATTTTTAACGTTACGTATCTCAGACAACAACCAAAAATAATGCCCAATTATTTTGAACGCTAAAACAACCACCAATAATAACTACACACCATTTTGTTTAGTATCTGCACAAACCAAAAAAATCATCTTATTACCAACAGATGCTTGGTTGAGATGTTTATTCAAATTGCTGTAAAACGGTCACAATAATCAGTAGAAATAATTTGAATTTTAACGGTTCAACTATAGAGCGGTGGTTTTTTGTTGTGTTTATCAAATGAATTTAATTGCAATTCAAACGAATAATTGTTAACGTTTTTTGTCGAACAAAGATAAAATAACTAATGGTATTAATCTAACTATAGATTACTCGTCTATTATTAATGTGTTTAAAAGTTTGTAATTTCCTGCAAGTTCTTATAGAAACACATACATACATAAGTTCGGGTATTCTAATAGACGAATGTGAAAAACGCTTTTCAATTCGTTTCAATTTGTTTGTAGTTCTTTTAACCTGTGATAATTTCATCTCGATTTAACTTTTAATAGTCAAATGGATATTTGGCATTTCTAAAAAAATAATTGAACAACATAATTTATTTGTATATTTTAAAAAAAAAAGTCAACGGTCAACATTGCGTTTCTGTGATATAAAATTACGGAAACTTGATTTTTTCATGTCTGATAGCTTAATTCCAGATTTTTTGGATGTCTAAAACTGGTAAAATCCACCATTTTGAAAAATAAAAATTGATCTATGTTTATTTCCGAAAGTATTGGCTTCATTAATTAAAAAAATATGTTTCATTTTTAAATGTTAAATTGAATTGTTTCTCAATTTTTTGAGAGAGTATTTAACCTATTACAGATCTAAGCGTATATTTTAGGACTACAATTCAGTTCCAATTAGTTGAACCGCAACAAATAAATAAGAACAAATTTGTTTTTCAAAAAGTTTAACAAAAATTTTACATTGTATTCCGCATATTTTATAGCTAGTTAATGAAAATTTAAAATCCTCTTCTATAAACTATTTATGTATTTGTAAATAAAATGATTTTTTCTAACGAAATAATCACAAGAGTGTACCTGTGTACTTAAAGCTTCAAATAATAAAACATGAACAAATATTTTTAACAAATCGTCGACAATAATGAGAAGTTGTGGTCATAATATTTATTAATTTCTGACTTTAGACAAAGATAAAATACTCTGCAATTAGATAGATATGTACATAAATATGTATATCGATAATGAAAGATATATGATAATTAAAATTATGACGAAGAAAATGTGCGTATGTCCTGATTTAGTCAAATTAAATTGACCGTGAAATGTATATAACCATTCACTTATAATTGAAATAGCATCCCACAAATCAGGATAATCCTCCAGTGAGTAACTAATTCCTGGTGTGGCACGCGTTTGTTTGAGATTTTATGGATACATATAAATAACCACCAAATGCCAAAAGGTCCTGTCCTGACTTTTGATATATACATATAGGTATGTAGGTATATGTTGCTATATTGCTATCTGCCTGTGGATGTTCTTATGGATGGAGGGATGGTATACCAGAGGTAGAAATAGACATAATAAAACGTCACCCTCGTACATCACCGAGACTCGACATCAAACATCTGTACGTGATTCAATCGTTCTATGACATGAAATTCCTTTCAAGGTTCAATGGAACACAAAAATCTCATAAATATCTTTCTTTGACAAACTGAGTTTGGTTACCTAAAGTATTCAAAATTTAGAAATCAAACATACCTGAGAAAAATACGCTGGTAGGACGCATCTTTGATCATCTAGCCGCGAACACTGAACTCTTTCAAGTAACTCGAACAGGTCTTGACTTGCTCCACGCAACCGTTCTGGACTGTGTGTCACACTGCCACCTCCTTTCTGTGTTGACCAGGCATGCTGTCGTCTGAAAAAAAAAGAAACCATATAATTTTACACTCGATTACAGAACTCAATGGGAAATAATGTTTCATTGAAAAAGGAAGCTACTACTATTCTTTAAAACTAACCAGAGGCTATCAAGAACCCTCTATATCAATCAAAGGCTCAATTATAAAACACAAGGAAACCACACAGTTAAAGATTTTCGCAAGGTAAAGACGGTAGGTATTAATTTTAAAAAAATACCTTTAGTCCAATTGAAGTGCAGCACGCTATTATACCAACTGACAGTAACTTGGTGTTCCATCATTCACGGTACTCGAACAGAGGAAGTATGCCCTTTGATTTCCTCTCATTGAAATTTTCTGCAAGACTTTACCTGAATAGAAATACACATAATAATGGCTTTACTGGCAAACGAAAAGGTAAGAAAAAGAAATCAAGGGTCTTTCTTTAGAGTTTAGCGAGGGCATAGTATAAGCAATTCCAATTCCGATTGAGTTTGATTTACTTTTTCGCTTGCTCGGTCTGCACTGCATCCGCGGCACAAACAAAACAATTTGTACCGGGATCGGGATTTGTCGTCGTTTCTCGTTGTTGCTTTCTCTTAATCGACGTCAAGTTTGAATTTATGTTTCCGCTGTTGTTTTGAGGTACCTATACCTAGTTAGTTTGGTTTGAGAGAAAAAAAAGGACCATCAACAGAGAAGAGGAATATAAAGAAAATTAATAGTCTGTCTTGTCATTGTGAGTAAGTATACTCCTGGGAAGAATCATTTCATTCTCAGTTTCCCATCTTGTTTTTTTTAATTTTATTTTTGTTTGTCGAAATGAACCTACTATGGTACCGCGACTTGCTTATAGGTATACTACGTCGTCTTTGTCGCGATGACATATTGCACACAACACTGAATAAATATCCTTCGCCAGGATACGAGGATTGTGTCATCATCTGCCAACAACTGCTTCTGCCACTGGCTATATCAAACACTCACTCTGAATCAATATAAACATCAACACCTAAACACAAAAGCAATATAAGGACTATATAGGTGGTACCCTACAATACAAACACTTTAAGAGTATTGGACAAAAATAAAATATCTATAAAGCAATTGAGTAGTTTAACAAAATGCGTGGGCGTGAAAATAGAAAAGGCGTTTTTCTTATTCCAAGAAAGGACTCGATATGTTTGTAATGTCTTTCAACAATATTACTTTTAGTGGAGACAGAAAGAAAAAAAAAACAAAACTGAAATCGATACGAGTTGAGAGAATTGAATCATGAAAAAAACAATAATAATAATGGTGCAAAATTTTGAACAGCTTGATGTTAAAGTGTATCCATGATACTACTTAACAATTTTCATTATAAAAATGTTATTAGTTTTCAACACTTTTTAACTAATAACTATAGAAACTAAAACCTATTTTTTTAATCAATTTAATTTAAACAGGCCTAAATTCTGTCAATAATCGTGCGAAAAAAACTAAGCAAACGTACCTTTTTTGACATCAATTGTAAATGTCAAAGTCTCATATAGATTTAATGTCATATAATAGTAACTTGGAAACGTGAAATTTCTTACAAAATTACAAAAATTTTCACAATTTCTGTAAATTTCTTGCTTGTTAACTCAAAAAAGCTGCAACGAGAGAGCAAATAATTTCACCTCCATCGGATAACTTGCAAATTTTTGCTACACAAATTTCTGGCAAGGAGTGTGAAAACTGTCAAATACACATCTGTCAGTAACTGTCACTTGAAGTCCGCTGGGAATTTACAAAATATTAATTGAGATTGTCTTCACATTCACTTGATGAAGATTCAGATAAGTATCAAAACCGGTGTTATATTTTTGTTCGATATTTTTCAGTATAAAAAATCATTTTACGATTTAAAAATTACAAAATTCAAAATTATTTGCAACCGTTTGACGTCTTGAACACAAAATTGATTTCGATTGGCATTTCTCTTTCGTACCAATCAAAAACGCCATAAAAAGAAATTTTCATGACTTTAACTTCAGAAAAAATCATGAAATACAATTTTTTTCAAATTTTACCCTCGAAAAAAAGGAAAAATTTAAATAATCTTATTAAAATGTCAATACACAATTAGCAATAACCCTTAGGCTGTGAAATTTCCAACGAAGCGAAAAGCCCTAAAATTTAGGGGGAAAACTAGTTTTTTTTTTTTTTTTAGATAAAAATCATTTTCTCGTCACCAATCCATGATATATTATTAATATATAACCCATAGCGTGCAGAATATGAACAAAATGCATGTCCTGCTGATAACGAACTGATAAAAAAGAGAACAAAAGCCTAGGTAAATTAAAACGTCATTGGCTTCGCAGCCATGGTCTAATTAAAAGGTACACATCGTTTGATTTATATCACACTGATAAAAGACATTTCTCCGTAATGTCAGTTTGAAAGTATAAAAAAAGGGAATTGTAAGAACATTAAAGAATTCGCGTCTTCTCAGCGCAGCAGGGAAGAAAAATGAAAAATAAATTCTATGCGTTTTACAAAACATATACCTATAGAGAACATTGTGTAATTAGTTTCATTTTGAATATTCACGCGCACGAACAATACGCAAAGACTATAGGTACAAACCTCACCTACCCCATAATAGAAGTTACAAAAAAAAACACACACACAATTTGTTAAGGACACTTCATATAAAAATAAAAAAAGTAAATCCGTTTTGCATTGTGCACACACAACATCCTATTATTCATTCGCGTATAGTAGGAACAAATAATAGCGCCGCCCATCATCATCATCTTAAGTCTCAAGCAAGACCCAAGAAGTCAGCGAAATAACAATTCGTGAGAAAATTTTCTTTCATCAACCCTTTCTTTTTTATATAAAGGACGTATTCTTGTAATTTTAAGTCCCTCCATGATGGAAGCAGTTTGCGAATGCGTGTTTTCATTACACCATAAAATCAAATAACGCGGTAACTTACTCGCGGTAATAATTTCTTCCAACCGACCGACCAACCATTGTTCCTTGAAGAGATGCATCTTAAACAATTTGATTAATGGAGTTTGAAGTTTTTACCACTAATGACGGCTACGGCTACCCTTGTTTGTGCGTCGTCGATCGATGCGAGATGGACCGATTTTGTAGTATTTTTCCTTTCAAAAATGAAATGGTTCGTGAAAGTGGAAATTTAATTTGTTCGGGTTTTCCATTTATTCAAAAAGAAAAGTCACAGACGAGAAAACTAGTTTTCATTTTCTATTGAACGTCTTGAAAGGGATTAAATGTCATCGCTTAGGTATATATAGAGATCCTTGATTCATGTTCTGAAGAAGAAGAAGAAGGTATAGAAGGTACCTAAATAACTTGTTTTGTATATAGATATGGTCAAGGCGGTCGTAATTTAACCAAAATTAATGAAAAAGGAACATTTTTATCACCGAAACGAAAGATACCAACAATATATTTATTTATATTGTATCTTTTGAATAAATCAACTATAAACGTGATGTGGATTATATTGGGTGTATTTAAATATTTTATTTGCATATAAATTTAACGTTTGTATATTATACAAGAATCCTGGGAACAATTTGGGTGATTTTATTGCTTTTTCGTAGGTAAATTGTTGGATATTTTTTTTGCACACGTGTGTTGGGAAGAAAAGTTGTTGAGCAAGGATATAAATTAACAGAAACTTGTAATTTCTACATTCGGTAGGATAAGTAATTTTATATAATTTTCGTGTTTCACTCGATTTAAAGATTTTCGATCATATAGTCCATTGAACAAAGATAATTGATAATTCTTCCCATGAGCTTTAGCCTTTTGTCACATCTTATGCGAAAGACCCTGTTAGACCTAAATGTCAGTTGTCGCTTTTTGCAACAGCTATTATGTCTGCTTGGTAATTGAATGCTACAATTTGTTATTTTTCATTTTGTTTCTATGGGATTTGACATGAAATTGTGTTAGTGTCGTACGATGTCGTACAATGTTTCATATTTTGATGATTTTAAGACAATAAGCATGTTCAGGAAAATGAGATCTCGGAGATCTCAGCAATCTCAGTTACCTGAACAGGATTCCTCAGCAAAATTTCTCATCTTTGCTGTTAAAATTCTGAGAATAAAGTTTTGAATTCGCTTACTCACTTTTTGAGTGAGAAAAATCTCTGAGATCTCATTTTTCTGAATGCACCAAATATTGTAAAAACCGAAAACGCAATTTTTTTATTTTCAAATACTCAAATCGGAAGTTCTGTTGGTTTTTAAAATAAGAATCTAAATTGATAAACAAAAACATGTTTTCAATTTTCAAACAAACAAACAAAACTTCAAAGCACTATTTTATTTCTTATTTGTTTTTCTCTTCGCTGAAAAAGTCAGTTCTTACAAAAAAAAAAAAAAACAAAATCTTATAGATGAAATTTTCCGTCATCTTCCTGTTTACAAAGTAATTTATTTTCCTCTTTTTTTATTTGTCACGCCCATTGCAAACGCCCAAGTCGACTGTCACACATAGCAATAGATAAACTAAGCTAATTCTATTTCCGATCTAATCATGCAATGCGGCGAACAATGAGGAAATACACATCATGACCTACAAATTACTTACATTGATTTATTTCTTCTTTTTATTTCTTTTCCTATATACAATTATCCAATAACAGATCAATGACCGATCGCATCAAAGAGAATCAATCAATTCACTTCTAATCGCAATTTGCAATCAATTTTGTTTTAATTTCACTTGTTTTGAAATAGAAAATATGTATGTAAAGGGTAAAAATTGTTTGTTCCGGGAACACGTAATATATCCGTTGATCTTGACTTTATATTCTTGAGACTTTGTTGTGTGTTCACATTCCTTGAATGCAAAAATTAAAAAAAAAACTTAACAGAACCCAATTTAAAAATTTTGACAAAAACTGTAGCTACGAATACCTAATGACATTTTTAACCAAGAAATGTATCAATGTCTTTGGTGATAAGAGTAGGTATAATTTTGTAAATAGATAGGTATTTCAGGTAGAAAAATTACGCATTTACATATGTACATACATATTTCATTTTTCATTGAATAAACTAATTGAACTTTTTGCATTATTTGTATTTTATTTAAGAAAATCAATTCTATATCTTTATGCTCGCTTAAGTTTAGGAGATTTGAAATGCATTCAATCAGGTACCTATATAGGCTGATTAACGACAGACAGACAAATAAGAATCAGTGTTGCCCCCAACTGGTTTAAAATGTAGCGTCACAGATTTAAAATAAAAAAAAACATAATTTAAACTTTTAACTCCTGAGTTTCAACAACAAAAATAGATAACTAAATCTATAAGAATTTTAATTCAAAAAAAAAAAAAAAACCAAAACAGAAAACCGAAACAAAAAAAAAAAAACCAAAACAGAAAACCGATCAACAAAATTTACTAAAAGTTTTCCGAGCAAATTAAAAATGTTCAAGTTTTTAAAGATCTTTTGCTTTTTCATTTAAGAACGTTTACACAAAAAGTGGTACTGGCGAATATAAGTGCCAAACACACTGTTCGATATCATTTTTTAAACTGCAGTGTTTTACAAAAATTTTGCGATTGTACGTAGTGACTTTTTTTTTTGGAAGAAAAATATGGCAAAAACGCTACAATTGTATTAGAGGTGCAACGCTAATAAGAATTGTCATTAAATGTGTGAGGTCACAATAATTCTCTGATTCTATTCGGAAAAAAAAAAATATAATTAAAGATTATTGTGACGTCTTAGAAATGTGAAGATATGGTGGCTTGAGTTTTCACTGAAAGTTAATCTCGTTAAGATTTAACAAATCCTAGTTAGTGTTTTCACCGCATAAAAAGATTACAAAGTAGATTAACTTTGACAGTTCTTGTCAAAATGCAAATGCTGTTTCATATTTTCTTCTGAAGTGGAAGTGAGAGAGATAGTTCGATTTGTTTCAAACAATTTGCTGTCAAATCCCATAGAAAAAAAATGACAAGTAGCAAGAAGTTGGAGTAACCTAACAGATATATTGTACTCTCGATTATTTTACTCAGCAAAATAACAGAATAGGTGTGTTCGATTCGTAAAGCAATTGGCCCTATGAAGATTTAATAAGATTAACTTGAAATCTACTAGATTTACGAAATAAATTTGTATGGTCGAAATAAATGGTCGGTTAAGCAATCGGTAAAAACGTAGTATGATGGAACAACTTGTATTTCTGTTTATATCATCCAGAGACTCTCCTGTCAAATTGAAAACAACTTTTGTTTTGCAATGAACTGTTCAAAAACTTTGGTGTTTCACAGAGTTCTGTTTGTTGTTAAATGCATCTGTTGTTATTTTCTGCACTCGACTTCATTCAAAATGGGTTAGACCACACTGCCAACAAGCTTTATTACTATTAATCAAATGATTTTGTTTTTGTGATTTATTTATGCATTAAATTGTTTCCAATAAGATGAATTTCGTTTTGTAACTTCATCTGACATTAATCATGTTACCGTTCTGTTCTGATTTGACTCCTACTCACTGAACAAACCTATATGAACTAAAGAACTATTCTCGATTTAGAGGGTAGATATTTCGCATTGCAATGAAAAATTTAAACAAACCTTATGATCAAGTGATCTGAAAGACCCTGTTTAGATTGGGAAGATTGAGTCCGGACTAGTGAGTGCCATCGTGTTTACATTTGAATGAAACTTTGAGTTGCCTCAAAATACATTGAAACAACAAAAATTTCAACATTTCACACATTGAAACAACAACAAAGCAGACTCATGAGTCCGTTTTTTATGTTTTCTTCGTGCCTCACGAGATTCCTCACCCCACACTTCTCTTGCCTACGAACTGCCGTGATACCGGCCTCAATCTTCCCAATCTAAACAGCGTCAAAGTTCAACTTACTTCAGATTAAATAGAATTGTTGATGTTTTGACTATTTTGTTAATTGACAGAAAATTAACACACTGAAAATTTGAACAGGTTTCATTATTCTCAGATGATCAGTTCTGATTGCTATTATGACGTAGGAACAATTTTGTGTTCCATTTTTGCTGTCCATTCTTGCACTTCAAATGCAATGCAAGTAACTTTCGTGCGCTTGTCACATTGATTATGTAATATTAGCTTGCGAATTAGAGTGAATTATTCAACAACAACAATAATAAATATCAGCACCAGGGCAATATAACAACAGACACGGGATACATATGAGGAAAGCCCAGTTCCGAGTAACTATATACTTGGTATGTGGTCCAGTCTTAGATATCGGGACAGGAACATGTACCCAAAGTGGCATTCATTTGCCTGAGAAAATTTAGAGGAGAAACACTGATGAAAAAAAAAAACAAACAACAACAAATGTGGGAAGCAGGAATTCTGTTGAACAAGGGGCTTGAAATATATAATATGCAAACCTTAGGACATTAAATCACTTGAGCTAGACGACCGACTTTATGTCGTCGTCCATGGTGGTATAGCTTATTAGTGGGCAGGTATTTCGGTCAACAACTAGGTATATAGCATGTTGTGTGATGTGAGACAATAGACCACCTTATACTTTTGTTTTTAATGGAATCTTGATGAAGTGTATATATGTATAGAATTTGCGCCTTTTCTAAGTAATTCTATGAGTGTCTAGCAGAGATCGTCTAGTCATAACTCTTAATGTTGTTTGAATTTATACCAAAAGGAATATCAGACGAAATTTAGTAACATAAGTATAGTTATACTGAGGGGTAAATATCTCTGCAGGTTGTGCATAGTCGAAACTCTTGTTAAGTGCCTTTTCCCTTATAATGCACATATTTTATTTATCTTCAAAATTAAGTTCAAATCGTTAATAATAAATGAATTTAGATATATGTAAGGATTCCCATTTCATTTTTTTAAAACAAATTTCATCGATGTGCCTTTTTACTTCGTTTATTTCATCGAAATAAAAAAAAAAAAAATAAAATAAACAGGGCCAGATCGATCGTACTTGATGAGCAGTTTAAAAATATAAACCACCAGAAAAAATAACAAGTTTATAATTGGAAGCACTTAAAATCAGGGATATTTATTAAACAATTAAACCTACCTAAGTTATGTAAAAACAAATTAAACCAAATAAAAAATATGCGGAAACTTTAAAATTTTGAGAAACTCTTTAAGTTAAAAATAACTAAAACTAATATACTGAGCTTTGACAAAAAATACATACATACATACATATATGAGAATTTTGTTTAGTTAGTATTTTACATTTTCGTGCTGATTTAACATGATTTATTTCCATGATAGTATTAAGCTTACAAGGTGTCATGTAGATTTAACAATTAACTTCTTTTGATTCAACAATCTGGTTATAAGTTTTAAAATCGTGTTGAAAAGTAACAGCCTGATTATTGGTTAGTTTCTGGTTAATTTAATCTGATATTTTCTCTGACTATAAAAGGCCCAATATATATTTAATAAATAAAATTACAATTTTAATCCTAAATTAATTTCATTCATTCATACATTTTTCAAATTATATTATATTATGTTGGTTTATTTAGTAACTAATATTATAGCATATATTCTACACTCCTTATATAAATTTCATTCCTATTATTAATTTTGTTTTTCAAAATCATTATTTCTTCCGGGCAAGAAGATGTGAAGGTAAGTATTTAAATTCATTTACATATATATGTATGTACGTCAATACTTCAAAATGAAGAATTCATATGTAGTCGATGGCCTGCATTGTCAATATCTTCCTAAAACAACCCTGTATTTGTGTTATGCCACCCGCATACTAATTTATATGTTAAAAAAAAAGAACCTAAAATGTTAAAGATCAAATAAATTTAATAAAAGAATTTCAAAGACATGCCAAACTCAGCATGCCCTAAATCACATCAAATGAGATGTTAATATACAACATCAGGGACTGTGAATGAATTGGAAATTCATTGTAGGATGTGTTTAGGTATAATCTACATATATTCGAATATAACGCATGACTGTTCTTCCAAGCAATGGTTGTCTATTATTTTTAAAATGAATCTCCTTATTTTTTGAAATAAATTAATTGCTTAGCAAAACTTCTCTCGCCTATTCTTCTATATCAATAGGGGGAAAATTCTAAGCCAATACCGTATAACTGACATATATCTATACCGCCTAATTGGCTTTATTCAAGAAATTAGATATTCATCGTAGGTGTAGGATAAAATTCAATCAAAATCCTTTTAAGGCGAATCCTTTCTGGGTCATCAATCTGTCTATTCTAAAGGTACCTATAACAACTAGTGAATGATAAATACATCTCAGATTTATCTCCCTTTTTTGTTATCCAAAACAAATCCTTTCAAAAAACTCATTGTCATTCAAGACACTTCGATAAATGTATTCTCTCATTGTTTTTATGTGTCAAAAAATCAATCATTGTTTTGTCCCATGAATTATATAGCCTCATATACTTATTTGCTTAACTTTCATGCGTGTGCGTCGTTGTCGTATACCTATACATACATATTTTTTCATGTCCAAATTTAGAAGTCATCGCCTTTCTTCTCTTCCTCTTGGAATGAAACATTTACTGAATTCTTAAACGGAATTACTTCCCTCTCACCGTCATCTGTTCGATGGATTTTCATAGACTTTGACATTTAAATATTCATTAACGCCATGTGAATCGGCTGTCAATTTTTATTATTTTCGGCAAAAAGTATATAAATTAACACGTTTCTGCACTTCTGTATACGACGTGTGGATATAAAATTTTTATAATTTATACTATAAATTCATAAAAATCATTTTTTTAAAAAAAGATATAGATATGTATATTAGGGTGGAGCGTCAAATTTTTTTTCCAATTTAGCTATTCGAATAGCACTAAAAAGTTGCGTAGTTACGTAAGCTACCCGTAAAAAATAAAATAAAAAATAAAAATTGTTTTTCTTAGCCCTCTACCACAGGTCAAAGTTTTGAAAAATTGGAAAAAAAGTCGTAAATTTTTTTGCTTTATTCTGTATTTCCGAAAGTATAAATCCTACAAAATAATATTTGAAGTAAAAAGAAAGATAATTAAATTTCATATAAAAAATGTACAACAACTTATATTGTATGATTAGCCGTTCTCGAGATATATGTTAAAAGGCGCTAAATAAATTCAAATTTTTCATATATTTGCGCTATAGAAATTTTTTTTAGCTAGAGCGAGTCACAAGTTATATCAACCCCTTTGTTGGATAGAACTAGCGATCAGGATTTGGAAGAATTTCAAAAAAAAATCTCTTATTGGCATGTCATTTCCGGACTTCCTTTGTCACACTCAAGCTGTTGAGCGCTGTGTGAAGATGGTGACCGAAGCTTCAATAACAGTAGCTGGTGAAAAGGCCAGAGACGGGCTAATAAAAAATAAGATATAAAATATATTGCCATTTTTCCACACAAAAAAAAATTACAGCTTGAAAAATAAAAAGTTTAATTGGGTTAGTTTCTGAATGGCGTATTTTGAAATTTTAAGTTTTTATTTTTAAGTTTGTGTTCATTTATTTGTCTAAATAAAGTTAACATATTATAATTTTTGTTTTCTTTTTTCATGAATTATTATATAATTTATTTCGAAATTGTGAAATAATTTTAACGTTTCCGAAAAAAAAATTTTTTTGTTCCAAAAAGTCGAAACTTTGAGCTAAGGTAGAGGGCTAAAGACTTAATCCAAACTTTTTTTTTTTAATGTCAAATTATTCTACTCATCGAAACGCAAAAAAATGGAGGTATTCGAAATTGATAAAACAACTTTTATTTTTCTCCATACATCGACGCTCCACCCTAATGTATATACACGTGAGTGTACATACATATGTGACTCAGATTCTCAACGGAATGCATTAACAAATCAAAAACAATTGGAAATGAATAAATTATACTAAATCTCTTTATCTTACCCTTATTTTAAATGTAAATAATATGCATGCATAATAATATAAAATTATAGAGAACAAAATATTCAAACAAAACCCAGAAAACCAAAATGCGTCCCTTTTTTGTTTTTTTTTTTTTACTGGATCCGATGGTGATGTCGTTCAACCTTATCCAGCACCATCTTTATTTTTTTTTGTACGAGAAAATTGTAAAAGGAGATTGTAGATAGCCTCCGCCACCGCCACCACACTCACATAATATCAAAATTAGTATAAAAGGAATTTAAGTTCATATATATACGCTTAAATGTATACACTTATATGTGTATATGATATCCGCGGTTTCCGCCTTCGTTTACGCCTGTTTCTTTTAATTGTGAATTGTGATATTCTAATGAGACGGGTAGGTATGACCGTTTGTGGAGGCTGTGTAATTTCCTTTTTTTATTTTGTGCATTTTAATAGAATTTATGCTAAAAAGGTTTTTTCTCTTATTTTTATATAAAAAAATAACCAAGTGATTTAATGGTGTTTAAATAAGATTTCATTAAAATACAATTCCGGGTTTGTAAGAATGGAATTTAAAATGAAAATTCGTAAGTTTATACATTATATACCTATCTACAAGAGAAATTTTTTAAACTATTCTTTCTATGCAAAGAAAGACGTAGGTTTTTCTTAACATTTTTTTCTGAACAACTAAGCATTTGGGAGATATTCTTGAAAAACCACTTAGGGGCCTTTAATCCCCCGTAAAATTTTAAGCGGCGCTCACATCCATGGGGACTTTTAACAGTTTTTTAAGAAAACCATCGGGAGGCTATATATCAACACTCAGCTTCCCGGCGCTCCGAGTCAAATGTTTTAATGACTGGACTAAAAGTTTCGTTCCATTTTATTGAAATGTTTCTCGACACATTTTATCGATGCGAGAGTTACAGAGCGTAAGCACAAAGGATAGAAATTTTGTATTGATATTGCACCAATTATAAAAAAAATGTTTGCAGTGCTCTTTTCATTAATGATCAAAACCACTTTATCAATAAATTCAATATAAAATTAATAAAAATAATTAAAGCAGGTAGGTAGCCATCGCGATCGTCTTACAATAACCTTTCATCATAAGTAAACATAAAATTTGCATCTAATCATCTCTTATGATCGCGGGTTCGACAGCCATCACTTCGTTATGTAAACTAACAATAACAAATAACCACAAATATATCCAATCCAATATTCTTTTATACTCTTCATTAAGGCAAATGAATAAAAAAAAACAATAACAATTTCAACTTTCTCCCAATATTCCATAACTTGATGATTTTTTTTTTAATTAATTTGGATCAATTGTGAACTATATACACTATTTTCCCACGACAGATGTAACTGATTTCTGTTTTGCATATTATAAATTTGCAAATTCCAGTTATTCACAATCACCACTTCCGTACGAATTTCGTTCGTCTCATAAAAATAAAATAAAAATAAATAAAGTGAATTTCGAATAAAAATAAATAAAGTGAATTTCGAATATTTAAATGAAATAAAAGTGCATAAATGTAGGTAAGTACATTTCTGTGAACCACAGAACTTTAAGGCTTACTTTTACTATGTACATGAAAACCCCATCATACACCATCGTCGGGTTCGGGTACGGTATAAATTTTATTTTGAGTCTTAAATCATGTAAACACTTTTCAGTTTAATATCCATACATAAATATATACGAATGTGGCTATTTTCGAACCACAAATATTTATTTAAAACACAGATGCTTTCACAAAATAAAAACAACAAAAAAGAAGAAAGTAAAATATATATGTATACTGCAGGAGTGTGCTAATAGCTTTGGGCTCTCTTTTGCCACATTTGGGGTGTAAACACCTGGGAATCGATTTGCCTAAAAAAGCGATAAAGTTAAATAAAAATCGAATAAAGTAAGTTGTAAAGGCTCGTAAAATTTTATGACATCATTTATAGGACAAGGACTGAGTGATTTTATATAGGGTAGGAATATATGTATGTATCTCTATACGAGTTTAATTTTTGCATAGAAATAATTATCTTTCGAAAAATTTGCAAAATTGTTTTTTCATTGTTGCAGAGGGGCATAAATTATCGAAACATTTTTTCCACTTATGCGTATGGGATGATTGTATTTTTACAACCCCAGTACTTTTGTTTAATTTAAAATTATGCTGCACCACTTGGCTCTTTGGCAGAGGAAAGATACCTATAGGATTTACATTCTTGGGGTGAACCAAGGGTGATCTACTTGATTCTTTTTTATAAATATTATTTTTCTACCTAAACCTATATGAATTGCAATTGGGTTTTTTATTTTGTTTTTAAGGCGCGTGACAAATTTAAACTGCAAAATAATTTTTTTTCTCATTCATTGTCCGGTTCTTAAAACTAGATCAATACTGGACAGGCATATAAAGAACCTTTCCCTTTTTTGTGTGGTGCATAACTTCTTCTGTAATATAAGGTCGGGCCATCTTTATGATAAATAGTTTCGCGTCTCACCACATTGAATAGGTAAAGGTATAGGGAGGAACTCATCCCAGGTCTAAATTGAAGGAAAACTATACTATCTTCCGGATTTGGGATTTATTTACTTTCAGCACCTGGGATTTTTGGGTGCACCTTTGTGGGAACACTTCCGTCTCGGATCATTGTATTTGTGTGATGATTTACGATACTTAACATTTTTTTTTTCCAAAAAAAAAGAAGAAAATTGCTATTTCAACCCTTTTACATGGGCAAATATTTTTTTCTTGTCATTTTCAGTCGTGTGTAATTTTATTGCGAAGGTGTAGGAAAGAACATCAAAAAAATAATTCACCCTTTTTTTATATATATTTTTTTTAAATTCAGTGGTGATATGATTCTTGGGATTATGACATTTTATTCAGAGCATTCATTTGGTCTCTGGCAAATACCAACAGTTTTAAAAATGTATGAAAATTGCAGCCTTGCGTTGTATTGAATGCGATGCGGTTAGGGTTGAATGTTAGTTTATAATTTTTTGCAACCCCTTTTTAAACAAACCAAACTGCTTACTCTCACTCTATCAACAAAAAAGCCTGTTTGTATTGTTTGAATGCAATCGTAGTTTTAATTTTAATTACCTCAGATGCTTAACATTACATTGGTTTTTAAGGTATAGGAAGGTACTGTAGGTATAATGTCAAATCTTTTCAAGTTTATACGCTCTTGAAAGAGATCGAGGTACAACATCGATTTCAAAAATAATACTTCAGTCGCGAAATAAACATAAACGATCGGATATAAATTCGCAATCTATTGTTTGTGGTTTGTTTTCTTTGCACAGTGGTCGTGTGCGCATGGTCGAGTTAAGTACCTAGATTGTGCAATGTCATTAAATGAAATGTTATTTGGCAAACGTCAGTAGTGTGGAAATACCAATTCTTCGTACCTACTACATTTAGGTTAGGGAACGGTATTATTTATGATAATTTTTAACCCTGATTCTGAAAACTTATGTATCTATCTACCTATGTAACATTAGGAAGCTTTGTGAATTATGGAAGCCTGTTTTAGTTTATCCAACACAATTGAAAGCTCAGTGTCAGTCAAAGCCTTGCTTTTTCCAGGAAACATAACAGTACTTGTACACGAAGTTGTCCAACCTTGTCCGCCAATTCAACTGTTTTTGAATTAGTTTCTCTCGAATTCAATTTACACATAAAAGTTTTAACCTTAACTATGAAGTTAAAATGTCTGTAGGTATAGGTATGTGAATAGAAACTCACAAATAAAACGCAAAATTGTGTGGGTGGATAAAAATGCATTATCCTTAACGATATGAGCTACCTATAAAAGCTTTTTTACTCAAAAAATAATTGATAATATACCTAACAAATAGGTAAACCACACGAAATGCAGCAATTTAAAAAAAATGTCTGCAACAACTTAATAAAAACACTAAATATACATAGCTATACAGTTAAACATACTTCAAAAGTGTGTAGGTGGGCGAGTAGTACAACGAGGTATGTATACCTAACTCTTTTTGCGAAAATAAAGTTGGTCAATTTCAAGGTACCTACTCTACTTCTATACCTAATCGTGGTACCATGATCTTTACGCTTCTGTCACATTTTCAAATTGCACATGCACCTTAAATGGATTTGTATTGACAAATGAAGCAACTGATTAATTGCCACACAAGAAAACAAAAATAGTAAAAAAGGGCGACAAGAATAAGGTAGGTATATACAATAACATGTCGCCAATTTGCAAGGTGGACTCCTACGCTGTAAGTTAGCCATTATGATTAAAAATTCTGTTCTTGGTAAAGACCTCGCCATCAGATCCAGCATTGACGATGTCGACGTCTGTGTGGTGGACTTCTTTTGAAACAGTCCGTTCGTTGGGGGCGGATGAGATGCCGATTTTATAGCCAACAAACCAGCTTGACTATTATATCACCGCCAATGGAATATCTAATCAGATTCAGAGCGTGCTCCGTCGTCGAAGCGTTTGAATTGCAAATACACTGCACAAGGTGGTTTTTGCAAATAAGTATTCTTGATTTATTTTTTCTCCGCTGATTTGGTTGCGCTTTGTGGTTTAACGCGGTCTGCATAAACCCAAGGTAGCATAAAGCAGCAGCAGCAACAACAAACAAAAAAGAAGAAAAAAGTAACACATGTGAGCGATACCTTAAGAAGGAAACATGTTTACATTTGATCCACTGTTCGCTCAATTGACTTTGCGGCCGGTGTATTACGGTGCGGTGGTGGTGGTAGATAGGAATGGTATGATAATATGGTGAATACGGTGAGGTGATGATGATTTGGAATTGGAAGGTGCTACTTGGAATGGATGAGGTAATTAAATTAAACGCATAACAATTATGGGAATGCTATGAAGAAATAGTGGGTGGTGTGCGGCTGATGATATGATGGTGGAGTTGGTTTAAATTTACATAATTATAATTCTAAGTAGAATTGCTAGAAAGAGAGGGAGAAAGATAGAAAACAAGGAATGATAATTAAAACAACTAACGATGGAAGCACACAGATAATGAAGTTTTGTTTTAACCTTTGTTACGATTTCTTGTTTTGTTTTTTTTGAGAACTTCCGACAAGTAGACAAGTACCTTTGGGAGGAAGTTCAGTTAGGTAGGTAGGTAGGTTGGTAGGTATACCTAATGTGAAACTGTGAGTAAAATCTTGGGTGGCATTTGGTTTGAATCGATTTATGTGATAAAATAAAAGAAAGAAAGATGAAAAGAAAAGGTTGATTTACATAGGAATTTGAAAAGAAAAAATTCTGAATATGGTGTGCATCGTAGCTAGTTGTTCTTGTTTGATATTAAAAAAATGTCTTTCCAACCTTATATAAAATACCTATAGGTTAAGTCACTTGAGATTGCTGCAGTCAAGTGAGCAAGTCTGGTAATGTTTAAATGTTGTTTTATAATAATACATTCGGATTTCGGGCCCAAATTCTGTGTACACTTTCAATTGATGCAGTTAACTTATAAATTTTCCCGTTCGTAAAACGAGAAAGCATGAAAAGTATCAGATTAACTTTAAGAAAAGAGAATATCTCAGAATAACTGTCAAATACACTTAATGTTGGTTTCTAACCACAATATAAAAATATGTCAGTATTAACAATAGGTCGTTTAATTTCAAACTAATTTATGTAAGTTAAAACTTCTGGCAAAGTTCATATTATAAAAATAAAATTGGTAGAATATGTAGTTTTGAAAAGTAAACGAACATTCATATTATCGTTAAACTGGACGTCATACAAATCTTTTTTTTGCCATTTTGACAGTTTTGCCTTTTCTGTCACATCTATTATTCTGCTATGAATTTTCTGTGATAAATCATAAAAGATTTTCACCATAAAAGATTTTTAATAATTGGTACTCAGAATTTCAATCTTTTATTAAATTTTGTTATAAATGAAACTTCCAAAATTAAATTTGCAATCAAACAGAATTGAAATCTGTCGTCATAATAACAGCTGTTCTAAATAAAAATTTCATTACTGACAAATAAATTAAAAGGGTTGCATGCAAATTGCAGTTAAATTTTAAAATTACACCAGGAAGTTCAAAGGGACTACTTCTAACTCTTGGTTCCATCAAAATTGTTCAGTGCTTTCATATACAAAAAATTAATTTATTTTTATTGAAATCTATTACCTTTAACATTCACAAAAATTTGTCTTTTATTCTTTTATGATTCATAACAAATTTTGTCATGTCAAATACCAAAATTATAATTCATAAAAGATTTTTTGACAGTTCAAACTTTTTTATGGAAATTCATAACAGAATTAAAAAATAACAGATTAAAAGATCTTGCCGAATAAGCCTAATTATCTTATTAATATCGTTTGAAAAAATAAAATAAAATATCAAATCACTTTAAATTGGGTTATTTATTTTTTAAATTATTAAACAATTGGTCAAACTTGTGGCTATGTATATAGGCTTATGGTAAGGGGAAAGGCATGTACAAAATAACAAAATTTCTACAGATCAAACAACAAAAACAAAGAAGTGTCCAAAAGATCATAATTATTTTAATAGGTATATAAAGGGTACATACAGTAGTTTTTTGATATACCTCTTTCGAGCGACCAGGGTGTAAGATTCCCGGTGCCCACTGTTAAGGTACTTCATTATATCAATTTTGTTGTTTTTATTTTCTTTATGTGGCTGCGCCGAAAATGTCAATAGGTAGGTATAATATCCAAATTATCGGAGTATCCTTTTATAATATGCACAAGAAAAATATCCTTGAAATTGCGGCAGGTAGCAGATTTGATTTTTTTATTTTGAGACACTTAACCACTTTTGTTTCCACAAATAAGAACAAAATTATTCTTAGATATGTACTTTCTGTTTACTCTGCACACACTTCAACAAGTAATTTTATAAAAATTTCTCCGAAAATATTTTTCCACTATTTTAAGAAATGATCGAACATTTAATTTTGAATTCAAACAGACATAATTATTCTATGCACATCCCTTCGCGACGGAATAAGTGGACACACTAATTGAATTTGAGTGAGTGCCTTTGCATTCAACTCGATCTCGATATGATCTACTTAAAGGGAAGTTCGATGTTGGATCGTTCTATTTTCTTTCTATGTTCTTACTTCTTTTGGTTCTTTTTGTATGAAACAAACATGATAGACGATACTCGAACAGTGTTGCCATAATCTCAAAATTCAATATGGTATATTTTGAATTTCATAATGATTTATGGTATATAACAGCTCAACAAACAGAATGCTAGATTTCAAAATACATTTAGAAAAGGACGAGAATATCCAATTTGTAACTGTTAAAATAGTTTATCCCCATTAAAACAGTAATATTATATCACTGTGTTAACTTTTATAAACAAATCTGCATTTCCTTTTATTTTGTTCTTCAAACATTAAATATGAAAATAAATCCCCGATTATTCAACGATCAATTAAATCATCAGTTAGCTATGTAACTGTCAGATAAATAAATAGAATAAAATTTTAGCTTAAATAAATGATTGAAAATTAAATTTCGACCTTCAAAAAAGCAAGATAAAGCAAGATATGGTAAGGTTGTGTCAACTGTAGTGCCAACAAGCGCATGAAAAAGATGGTTATATACCACTGGCTGTCAATGTTATCCTTATTGTTTTATTATGACGATCTGATCATGTGGATAATAAAATGCAGCTAATACCAAAAAAAGCATTTGGCATTACATATTTTTAAATTTCACAATACTTTTGTTCTCCTCTATTATGTTAGATCTAGCATTGATGTTCTCAATATGGCAATGCTGTATTCGTAGTTGCGTATACCTATTACCTACTCAGTAGTCAGTACAGTACTCGTATAATTCGTACATCGTACTGGTCTCACTCAATCAATCGTTGTTGGTAAGTTAGATTTTATACAACATGTTGTGTTTTGTTTGAAGGGTAGTTTGTGTTGAGTGTTATTTTTTGTTGAGGCGATTATGGTTGGGATAGGGCATAGGGAACAGTTAGAATTTTAATTTATTTTTATGATGGTTAGATAATCTGAATCTGAAATACGATTAAAAAAATTAGGTTATGGGCATACTCATATAAAAATCAAACAAAAATATTTCGTCTCAGCAATCTCCAAACAAAAAATGAGCGTTCAAGTGATATTTTTTGCCCTGCGCTTAAAAAATTTCGAACGCTCAGAAATTAATTTTCTTTAGTGGGACACATCTAATCTGTCTTACGTCTTGAAGTATTTGTAGCTATAGCAGAAATTTGAATTTTAACTTCTTTACTATCTACCTATACAACTACATTCGATTTTGATCAGCCAGTTAAAAGAATTTTATGAAGTAGGTATGTATCTATATAATATGAACCAATATAGAAGTTTTTTGAGTTGCTTGGCGCCACCCACCATGCCAATCACTTCACTAGACGTTACCTGTCAAATAACTTACCTGTTCATTGATCAACTCACCTGCCTCTATAACCATGGTGATGGTCATCTTATACAGAAGCGCTATCTCCGACGAAACACCTGTTTTATAGACTGTAGGTAGTGATGTTACAAAGTGAAAGAACCTTTTTTTTATAAATTGTGGTTTCGCTTTTGCTCTTTGGTCCTTTTTATCTTTAAGCGAACAAGATCTAGGTTTTATATTTTTGTTGCAAATGTAAGAAATTGAAGTTCCAATATTCTTTCCGGATTTTTTGATATGAAATAAAATGTGATTACATGAAAGTAGTTATATCTACCTACAGATAGTTTTTTTTTGTAGTATCCCGTGGCCCGTGCCTCTCCTTACTCGTTCCGATTCGGAAAAAAAATTGCAGGTTCCCTTCATTCCTGTCAATAACACGCACACAGGAATGGTTGAAAGTTCTAAGTGATTCTTCATGAGATGTCGCGGCACCAAATTTATTTTCATTTTACCTAATGATAGTTATTAGTGAGTCTGTACTCTGTCTGAGTAGATTAAAACTGAATATTTTCTGATTTAAATTTTTTGCTATTTGTTGAAATGAAATTAGTATGAAATTCTTTAATGATTTTTTAAGAGGTTTAGAACTTTTAAAAAAAAAAAAACACAAAAAATTCGAAAAAATGAATGAAATATTTATTTGAATCGATAGTTTGAACCTTGCAATTTAATGTTTAAAGATAATTTCATGCAAATGTTGACCGCGATTGCGTCTCAGGTAGCCCATCCGCTGAGTCCAATTTTGGCATACTCTTTCACACATATCGGCCGGTATCTGACGAATGAATGCATGGATGTTGGCTTCCAGTGCGTCAATCGAAGCGGGCTTGTCCCTATAGACATTAGCCTTGACATACCCCCACAAAAAATAGTCTAATGGTGTCAAATCGCACGATCTAGGCGGCCAATGAACCGCACCAAACAGTGGCTTTTTCGGGATGCATTGGTAGCTGTTGCAATGCTTCTGGCTGATCTTCACTCCAAATGCGGCAATTGTGCTTATTTACGTACCCATTCAACCAAAAATGAGCCTCATCGCTGAACACAATTTTTCGATAAAAAAGCATTTCGAACCGAGCACGAATTTTGATAGTAAAATTCAATAATTTGCAAGCGATGTTCATTTGTAAGACGATCCATGGTTAAATTGCAAACCAAACTGAAGCTGTTTGACAGTGACACAAGGTACTAAACACACGTCAGCTGTCAAAACCAGTGTTGCCAAAACCAAACCAGCTAAAAAATCACCCTTTACGTGTTAGGCAGATTTTTGTATGACAGCTGAAGTTTGACATTTTCTGTTCTTACTTTTTCTGACATTGTTAAATAATAAGCGTGTTCCTTTACTTTGCCTTTGTGTGCATTTCTATACATACACATTACACATATTATTTTTTTTTTATGAACTTTGACAAATATTTGATTAAAACTTGTATAGAAATTCACTTTTTTGGACAGTACGGGAAAAGTCATAATATTCGGTATGTCTGAAAATAAAGTAGCTAATTTTTAAAAACCAGAACTAGGTTTAAAGAAGCGTTTGTTTGGACCACACAGATTGTCTATAAATATCTAATCTACCTAATCAAGCACTAATATACAGGCCTTAAGTTTAAAAGGCTCATAACTTTAAAATAATTAACCTAAAAAAGGTCACTAAGCCCGCACAATGGTAACGCTGCTTGGAAAAAATAGCGGAAAAAATACTTCAACCAATTCAATAAGAGCATTTTATCATAAATGGATGTGCGAACAAAAAAAAATCTGTTTCTAAATTAGATTCACAGCACATATATCCATAATTATGTATTGTATGTTTATTTTTTATAATTTTTATATATTTTTTTTCCGTCAAAAAATATTATGTTAACCATAACCGTTGGTAGAACCGTAGGCAGGTATAAAATGCCTAAATATTCCGCTAAAAGGTCAAAATAAACAATAAATAAAAAAAAAAAAATATTTCCAACTAAATGATTTCTGAAATTATGTATGAACTAAAAAAAAAAGAACAAAACGTGAAAGATACAAAAAAAAATATTTACATATTTCCTGCAATTAGTTGATTAACTCCTTTTGACTGCCTTTATTATATTTTTTTACATTTGTTCAAATTGTCACCCTTATTTAACACCAGTTCTGGGGTGCTATGGCGACTGTATAAGAATAATCCCGTTTAAAGGATGGTTATATTTATCTATATACGAGTACATTTTTTACACACTTTACTTACTATGCAAGATTTTTTTTTTGTAAAATGTATAAAAAAAGGCACTCAAAAATTATTATTAGAGTACTTCAATGATACTCAAGATACAGGATTAAAAAAAATATTTTTTTTAAGTAGGTAGGTTAGGTACCTAAATAATTTGTGGCCCTTTAGTGTTGGATGTACATATAACCACCATAGAAAAAGTAAGGGTGCTCGAATGAGAATAGAAAAACACTAGATTACAACGCCATCACTGAAGAGGTTTCATTTTTGAACTTTCTTTGCAGATAGGTACAGGGTACTTCATCAGAAGAGATCCATCATCATCGGAGTTCTATCTTCTTCTGTGTCTTTGTTTTGTTGTCAAATGGCAACTGATTTTTAAAAGCAACATACAACTCAACACTTAATTTAATGATCTTTGACATTTTTTAAAACTATCACTTCACTTGGTGAACTTTTAAAAGTGCTATAAATGGGAAATATGTAAACAATTTTATTAGCTGTTATTAATTAATTTTACCATAGAACTTTTCAATCCTTAAATCAAAACCAGGAAAGTCAAAGGTTTTTTGGAAAAACTTAGAATGTATAGTACCTAAATACCAATTTTCCAATTCCAAAGAAAATATAAAACCATTTGATTTTAACCGTTCCAATAAAAATTAATAAGAGAATTGATTACTAAAACGCCAACCTATTTTTTGTCGACTTTGTTTTCGTGTAGAAAAATTAAATATGTTGAGGTTATTATCAAAATTAACACTATACTATGACAGAGAAGATAAAGGGTGTTTTTTTTAGACGTGTGGTTTTCAATCTGGCAATACTTTTTTCGGAGTTGGTCTTTTTGACAGCTGTCACTTGATTTATGCTCAGTTTGGTTTGCCATTTCATAAGGAATAGATTTACTTCTGAACAACGTTTGCAAATCGTGCAAATTTATTACCAAAATAATGGTTCGGTTCGCGCAACGCATCGCGTGCTGCGTCCAATATTCAGTCGACATAACCGCCCAGCAGAGTAATTCGAACAACCATATGGATCGGTTTCGCACCACGTTTACTCTAGTGGATAATGCGCATCCTCCGAGACGCCGCCGTACAGTGCGCACCGAAGACGCTATTGCTGCTGTAGAGCAGAGTATCGAAGAAGACCCGAATGAGTCGATCCGCCATCGCGCGCAAAAATTGGATCTGGGACCTCTTAGGGCTCTCGGCTGGAATTTATTCGAGCCAGCCGCGGCGCCACTTGCCCGAAATCATTTTTGAAACATTCTTGACCATAACATTAAATTATCTGCGTTTTATTTCTTCTTGAAAACCACACGTCTAAAAAAAACACCCTTTATAAAAAGTAAAATTTCCAAAGTATCAATTCATTGCTCAATTCTTAGAATTGTCTTATCAGTCTGATGTGACCTCGAAAGTTTGAGAAATATTTAAATGATCGTAAGCACAGTTCTGGTTCAGATTAATTGTGCAATATAGCCTATAGGTATGGTTTAAAAAATGAGGGTTCTTGGGCTTTATTTGTATTTTGATTATAAATTTGGTGGAAGGTTTGAGCAAGTATCAATTTTACGTTCATTTTAGCAAATCCATATAATTCACTTGAGTGAGCATACCACCAAGTTTTTATAGGCTGGAGTTATAACAATTTCGCAACTGCCAGACCGATCATCAGATTTCTTTTTAGTGATATTTAATCTATTATGTTACGAATGAGTATATGGAATCTAGACCAAGAGCCATAATGCAATACGAATATTTCGGAAATGAAAAGTAAATCAGTATTAGCATGTGCAACGACCTTAAAAAAGAAGAAATTCAATTGTTATTTTGATTCATTCATCTATAGCGGTCCCTAGAGTCTAGACGCTCAATATTATTGTGCAAAATATTACCCAATATTATTGACTAAGCGCCCCAGACGGTTCAATATTTCATTCAACATGTTAAGAGGTCCTGAAGTTTGTCGTTGTAAAATAAACAAATATTGTGCAATTGTACCCACAGACGATACAATACTTTTATATTGTGCAATAAATATCAAAAGGGTTTTGATTTTCTTCAATATATTGCACAACCTTGCAATATTATCCATAGATGAACAATAATATTGTGCAATATCAAATATTGCACAATAATATTGAGCGTCTAGGGGCCGCTGAGCAATTTTATGGCAGTATTGAACTGAAGAACTGACGTAGTGGGCTTAAGATAAGATTTAAGAGGCATCAACTTTTTTAGAAATTACAATGCTGTTGAACAACATTATTTTTTGAAACAAAATTTAAAATACTATTACAATTGAGATTGCAGAATCAATACCGACATTGAGTATGAACTTACAAAAAATTGTTGATAATTTAAAAATAAAATATATATTGATATGTTTTTTTAAAGAATTAGCTTTTCGGCACACTGCAGGAATTTCATATCCAATGCTATGTGCGAATGAGTGTTTAGTTTAACGACGATAGCCTTGACACATAAGAATCAGAACTTTTCATTGAAATGAACTGCAATTATATAGTTGTTAGGAGTTTTGTAGCTTCTTGTAAAGATCAAACAATTATTTTAAAAATAAGTTCAAACGAAAAATATAATATGTAACTCATTTATTAAAGAATATGATACACTTTTTATAAAAATGTACATTGGTAAAAATCTTTCCCGATTATAGTTCCGATGATCCGGTACTGGTTTTAAATATTTTTAAAAGTTCACCTGGCAGCCCTACACGTCACATATCGATGGTTAAAGCAGAACTTTGTAAGTCGTTTATGTACCTATGTTTTCAGAGATACAAAAAAAAACTCAAATTTTGTACGGCGATCTTTAGTAAAATGAAAGGTTTTGAATTCTGCTTTTTACTGTAAATTGTTAAGAACAACATTGTTACACTGAAATTGCAAAAAGTTGGCTCTGATTCTACTGATTTGTATGCATTAATATTATTTTTGGTATTTTTTTAATTACGAGGTCCTACACTCCACATTTCATGAGAAAGTTTAAGTGTAGTGCAATCTTATAACTAATTACTATAATCTTTGTTAACAAAAAGTTCTTGTTAATTATAGTAGATTTTCATAAAGATTTGATACTAAACGTGAATAAGCTAATGTATGCAGTTTGTTTTTTTTATTAATAAGAAGTTACTTTTTGATCAATCTTTTGAGTAATTTGTGATATAGAAGATAACTAAACATTTTTTTTTATTAGTAGGGGTGAGTGTTGAACTTTTTTAAATTACCATCAATTTTCACACAATATAGGTATGTATTTAGAAAACTTTCAAACTCAAATGCAAAATGAAATACATATTTTACGAAATCAAGTACATACAATTTATCAATAAAATTGATAAAAATATGTAAATCTGTTTTTTTTCAAAATGTCATTGCATGCTGGAAACTTTATTTGTAAAATACTGCAAGTGATAACACTTCTTCAACTACATACATACATACCTAGCAACTCTATAAAAGCTTCTAGCATATTATTGTACCTACTTGTTATATTCCTCCCCGCTGCGATTACTTTTCATAAAATAAAAACAAATATAATTCATATATAGAAAACAACTGCCAATGTACTAAAATTACATCTGAATGCCTAGTGTCTGGCTTGTGTTTGGGTGATGTAATGTATGTAGATACATAACCCTTTACTCCTTTATCTTTAACGTGTATATCTGCATAATGTGTATATATGTATGTATATGTGTATATCTGCATGAATGTACTGAATATTATATGGCATATCTATACTAAAAAAAACCTATTGAGAATTTTCCACTCCACAAAAGGTCTCCCTAATGCAATATAAATTGCGGCTCACAGCATTAAGCAGATACTCTTTTTCGTGCTCCCCTTCCCCACACCATCGTATTTATTTTCTTTATATGATGATGACCATATTGTTAAAGGACGAAAAAAAGTATGTAATTTATTTTTTGAGACTTCAAAGTTCAAACTTTTTGTAATGTTGAAAAAAATTTGAGATTTAAATTTTGGTTGAAAGAAGATGCTTTTTTTTACCAGTATAGTAGGTACCTACATTTTTTTATTGACATCGCATTTTATCGCAGATATTATTTGATAATTATTTTTTTTTCTTGATATAGGTAGTATGTTTCACGATCACGATCATAAAGGTAGCTTCATAAAGCAGAAACACTACCAATATACAGCCATTTTATCTCGTAAACATTTCAATGGGCTCCTCTGGGAGCAGTTTAGAGAAAATTGGAAAACGTTTCTTCCTTTTAGAGATGGAGTCGCGGATTGGCAATTAGTCAACTTTCTCCCTGGGACCAAATTGCCCTAATGTTAGGGTATCTTTTTTATTTTAGTTTTAATTATTTTGGGGTCACAAGCTCGGAGTGGAGTGCCACATCAAATAGATTTGGTTTTTTTTAGATGATACAAAACTGTCTATACGATTAAAGGCTTTTCCTTTAGAAACATCATTTTATAAACTTCACGATGTGTTTATGTTTAATTAAAACCTTGACCACTTCTTTTTTTTGTTTAAAAAAACCAGTACCTACTTGCTATAAACAGGAAATAAAAAAGAAGCCTGGTCACCGTATTACAATACTCGTATATATATATCATGTAGGGTATAATGAAACTTTTCATATAAATACGAGTATACATATATCCTTGCAACGATGCCGTTGCGTCTGGATGTGTGCCTTCTCATAAGTATTAAGAATCAGTCATAGAAGCACATTATAAAGCTTGCAGAAGGGCGACGGAAACAATTTAAAATTCCCTTTTTAATTATCCTTAACTTTCAGTATGATATGAACACTGAGCTGGGCATATACGGTATAAAGGGCGCAGTATAGACTTTTTCCTACTCCATGGCTCTTGGTATATGCATTAAAATGAAATGTTCATCATGATTTCCTTAAATACTTGTGTATACTTATACTGTACCAGCATTTCAGGCCACCATGGAAGTCATAAGTGCAAAAGGAGCTCTGTGGCTGGTGGAGCTCCTATGAGAGAGAACATCACAAGCAAAAAAGAGGGTAGGTATACCTAGTCTTTGTTTGTGTAGGAGTTTAACGCACTTTGTTGGATACTTGAGCTGCCGTTCTGTCTGGCTCCATATGTATATTCTTTGCATTTAATATGGAAGAGAGTACATTTCTTTCAACCCCATGCCATACACATAACTCACAAGTCCATACGTATAAATCACAAAAATAGGGATGTTTCATGACTGAATAATAATATTGTCCACCAAGAAATAAACATGATTTAAGACTTTTCTTATAATCAATCAATCAGAATAAACCATTTCACACCTATATAGTAGATGTAGTCAACAGCAGAACATCAACCATCGTTGAATCAGTTGGCTGACTTAAGATTAATGTCATCCCCTTTGTATCCGATTGCTTTGTATAGCCAAAGGGAACATAACCGATAATAGAAGCAATTTATCTGCGTCTTTAATAAATATCATTTTTTTTTTGCGCTAAGCCACCGCCTGTGAAATTTGTGTACGCAATTTTTTGTAAACGAAAAAAAAATCGCATCCCTTTTTGCTAAAAATGAACATGAACATTGAACAACCGTAAAA
This sequence comes from Epistrophe grossulariae, assembly GCA_929447395.1. Classification (NCBI taxonomy): domain Eukaryota; kingdom Metazoa; phylum Arthropoda; class Insecta; order Diptera; family Syrphidae; genus Epistrophe; species Epistrophe grossulariae. The sequence goes on from OV839566.1 coordinate 3,506,325, forward strand.
CCATGCAATCGGATAAATGTTTGTACACAAAGTCGGTGATTAAACGATTTCTTATTTAAATTTTTTTTGTTTCATTCACAAAAGGGGGCTTTATATTTACACGTAGAAACATCATGACGTCAATGTACCTATGTATCTATTATCTATACATTCAAAAGACATATTCAAATGGCGACTTAAATTGGTTAATTTTCATGTAGGTATATTGTATACGAAGGCTGTTTCAATATACATACATAGATTACCATAAATTTTAATGGAAGTGAGAATATGTGTGGCGGAAGGTGTTATAAAGCAGTTGTTTATTTTTTTTTTTATTTTGTTAACCCTTCAATCATTTTGAGGGATTTACGATTTAAAATTACCATTGTGTACTGGATGACCATTTGGGAGGATTATTTTGTAAAATGCCATCAAGATAGATGACCAACAAAATAAATGTGCGTCTGCATTTAAATATGTATCTTTCTATGAAAATATAGCACACGTCAAGGGATGGACGATGCCGATTGCCGAAGGACAACACAACACACGGATGACGTGAGCAATTCATCATTTCGAAATTTGATTTATTATTGTATCACTGTACGATTATTATTTGGATATACCTATACCTATAGGTGGTACCATGAGTTATAAAATACAAAGCAGGTGAGACATGACGGCCAGCTTAACTCGTTATATAAAGGTAGGTAACTAATTAGTAATATTTAAAAAATAAATCAACGAAGTCAGAAACACGCGTTCACCAAACCAAAATTTTATCATCTGTTACAAAATTACTCTAAAAAAAGTTCATCCAGTTGACCTCCTATAAATTTATTAAATAAATTTGGTAGCGCGATAGTTCGTGGGGAATCAAAACCTATAGTGACTTAAAACTCTCATCCACACCTGGTGTGCATGTTATCGGCAGGAATTGAGAAGACCTACAATTTTTGATGAATCCGAACAGATAAGGTGAGATGCATTTTGTCAACTTTTTCATGACAAGAAAAAGGTACTCTTGGAGTATTTGCCAATTCCTCGCATGAGGTCAACACCCGTGAAAGAAATATTTGAGAGTTTAAAAGGTGACATATGGGCTTGGATTCAATCCCCAGACTTTCGTTCTAATTTTGGTGTTTATTATGTTTAATCCATGCTACAAAAATATTTTAATCTTACTTAAATTCTAAAAATTAAGAAACATATAGCAAAGAAAAATTTAGAAGACATAGTTTAAGACTGGAAGTACTTAAATTGAAGTCAAAAGAGCAATAATTTAAACTTATTGGACCCATAAATGGTACAGTGCGTGGTGGGTAGACACTATTATTTTTTTGCGATAATCGAAGTGTAACTCTATTGGGGAACAAGTGAAGATCCGAATCTAATTTGATTGCATTTTTTCTAATAAAGAATACAAAAAAAAGAGGTCCTAAATAGCTTCCTTGAGGAACACCGTAATCACAATAATTAGGTATCTTTTTCCATGATTTCCAGGACAATTTTTCTTAACGAAAAATAATGAAATTTGGTACACATACAAAATGGTTTGGAAACACCTAAATCCAGAGTCACTGACTTTTTTTTGCCTGTTCAATATGGATGCCCGAAATTAAGGTCAGAATATAGGTAGGTAGTATGAAATTTTTAAATTCAAAAACAAGCATTTTGTATATTTTGAAATTCAGTCAAATGTCATAAAATATGTGCTTGAATGTATAGGAACTTTCATATCAAATTGCATTCCAATTTTATGTGTACCTTTACATATTTACCAAATTTAGAACAGCAAGGCTTAAATCTTGCGAAATGTTCTGAAAGGGTAAGAACACTGTGCTATTGCTTTGATATTTCTATCGAATCGGATACAAATTTTAGAATTTTGACAGTTCAAAATTATTAACCAATTTTTAGAACAATGACTTGAAACTTAAACAATTTTAGTTTAGATTTTCAGCATTTTTCAACTGTTTTATAAATACCTAATGGTTTTTTAATAGTTGACAACTGTCAGATTTCTAAATCTGATGTTAGATTCAAATGCAGAAACCATTAGAAATAACAAAATTTCTTAATATAGATATTATTTTAGATTATTTCAAGTTTTTGAGTCGTTGGCCTTTATAGAGTAAGTTGCGAATTTTGAACCGTCAAAATTGTCAAATGTTAGATTTGATAGAAATATCAAAGCAAAACATAATATAGAAATCAGTTCTAATCCATTGGGAAAATTCAGCAAACAATTTTGGCCTATGTGTTTTAAGAAATTCCATTCATGAATTTAACTTAATTCATAACTTATAACATTTTTACTTTACTTTTTTAAATTTTGAAAATTTTGCCAAAATTTTGCACTCATTTTGAACAATCAACAAAAGAAAAAGAAGCCTCCCCATAGATCATTAAGTGTAAAAAATTTCATTAATATGAATTTTTCTCCAAAACTCAACAAAGGGACCACTGTGCGGCTGAGCAATTCTAAGGAGAGTGTCATATTTAAAACAAACTTAATTTTTTTAAATCGCATGTGATTAATATTATGTTACCTTAGATATACAATATACATATATCAACAAACAAAGAAATATTGACTACATTGTTTAAATTCTCAAGTTAAAACAAGTTTTTTGTTTACTTATGTACATTACGTACCTATAAACACATTATACCTACTCCTAGTGTCCGACCGAAGGTCGATTTTCAGCCGAAGCCGAAGCCGAAGCCGAATTATTAGGCTGAAAGAAAATCTTCGGCCGAAGCCGAAGCCGAAGCCTAAGGTTGAAAAAAGTCAAGGATTCTCCTTTCCAATTGGATAAAAATATTATTTTTATTAAAATTTATTGCTTAAATAACATAAGACAAATAAAATAAAAATAACTTATAACTAATTAGTAATTATAAACAAAAAAGAAATAAATAATTTATTTTTAGTAATAATTTTTAGTAATATTAATTCAATACATTATTAATTAAAATCAAAGAGTCTAATGTTGTATGCTAAGAACAAAAGTTTGTTTGCTCGATATAATAAACAGATTCTTCGGCTTCGGCCAAAACTTCGGCCTAAAATGGCCGAAGCCGAAGGTTTGGCCGAATGTTATTTTTTTGGCCGAATTCGACCGAAGCCGAAGGCCGAAGCCGAAGCTTCGGTCGGACACTACCTACTCGTATAAAGTAATTTTGCTAATCGTTACACTGCAGTGGTTTACCTACATACATATACATATATATTTTATTAATATAAAAACTTCGTTTATAAAGGTAATTCCTATATATATTCACCATGAACCTTTATGATCTTTAACACGCCTAATTTAATTAAGTATTTAATTTATGACACATACAAATTTGAACTTTATTAAAACGATTAGGCTAAAGAAATTTTTAAGCGCATCCATTAATATTTTACACTTCGTATATGATCATTATACACATTGTACAAGTGATACTTACTTACCAACCTCAGCAAAGCAAAATGTATTCTGACACCTTAGCTATTATCATAAACTGGCAAAATTAACGCGAATAAAGTTTATAGAAATTTGATAGCACTCATGGTCGGTATGTAGACAGACATATAGTAGTAGTTATCTGTTATAAACCTATCTTATCCTACATATCCTAAATTATATGAAACCAATTTCACAAGGAGTTAAAACGTTTTTTTTAATGGCTTTTCAAAAGGGAAGCCTTAAATGTCCTTAACGTGGTACCCATAGACTTTTAACAAATATGCGATACATAAAATTATACTTTGCTCATGTGATTTGGTGTTATGATTGCACGTTTGCAGTATATAGTATTTTGAAAGTAGTTTTAAGATTAATATAAGAATTTAAGTGTTTTTTAAAGGTGGTACTTTATAAATCTTGATGAACCATAAACGCATGTAATTTGAAAAGGTATTAGGTATATTTATTAAAAGGAATAGGAACTGTCTTGAGGGTTTACCGGCATGTGATGTGGAATTGATTTTTGCTTAATTCAAAAAAGAAATTTTAATGTGGTGAAATAAAAATGCTTCGAATATAAAGATAATCCTAAGTTAATACTAAAGCTAGCGAGTACTTAATAGGTTATGACTTTCATCAAAAGGATTGTAACACACTGAGAGCGAATGGGAAAAAAGAGAAGGATTTAACAGAAGACGAACATTGATTTATAATTTTTTTAACATTACAAAATGAAAGGGAAAAATAAAGCCAGGCAAAGCATAGCACATTCGTGCAGTGCGGCTGACGAAATAACCTCTGTATCTAACAGTTCCTCAGAAATTGGACTAAAACTGATGGAAATTCTCAGAAAAACCAGTACTGATTCATCGGGCAAGCAATTGTGTTAAAACCCGCTTGTTTCCAAATTCAAATCGATATCTGATCTGAAATAACTTGAAAGTGCTCTCTTATCTCGGCAACTTCTCAGTTCTTGTGGCTGCCGAAATGACGGCTTTGTTTAGATCCCCTTTGCCGTCCGGACTCCGGACCACATTTTTTAAAAACCCGTGCAATTTCTGTGTCATATGAAAAACACGAAGTTCTTGTAAAAAAATATAATACAATTGTGGGGAGAAATACAACAAACAATTGGAAAAAGGGAGTTTCTGGTAAAACGATAAAATGTTCGTGTCAAAAAAGCAAGATCGTGTCACTTCGGAAACGCTGTTTGGAAACGCAATAAAGAATCGTTTTGAACAATTGAGCCTGGGTTACTTACTGCTATTTTATTAGGAACATTTTTGAATTTGTTCTTTTTTCAGTGAAAACCAAAAGAGAGATCTTCAAGTTAACTATGACAAACTTTCAATTTGCTAAACATTATGTTCAGTACTTTTTTCGCTCATTGCTATTGTTTAGAAATTACAATGCATTTTGTTAAAAAAGTATAAGTTGATTTTTTGATATTCTAAATCGTAAATCTATAAAAAACTGTTGTAAAACAAAAGTTGTAGAGCTGTAACTTTTAATAGCAATGAACGAAAAAATGTACTCAATGTATTTTGTAGGAAATTAAATTTTCTGCAAGTTCGTTAAATTTTTTTTTTTGAGTAGAATCAAAAATATGCGAGTTACGAACAAAAATTTAAATACTCGTTAAAAATAAGATGGCGGCCAAATGGCACTAGGTTATTCAGTATTGTGCAAAATGTGGTTTTCTGCTCGTTTAGTGTGTACTGATACTATTTCGAATATTGAAAGCAAAATTCGGCTCGAATTGATCTAAATGATCTCCTGAACTATATGGCCTTTCCCCTTTGCAAAATGTTTGAAAATAAGAGATTTTTTTACTTCTTTATTAAAATGATTCGACTTTTGACCTTTAAAAGAATAATTTTTTATTTTTCAAAATTTCATTTAATTATGATAACAGTATATCCTGATGAAATGAACTCATTAATTAATTTTTACCAGAAGAAGAATGTGTCACTCTTACACTCTTAAAAATTAATTCCCAAATAGCCTCAGCACCATTTGCGAAAACTGAACCTAAGAAATTAGCATAATTAAAAACAAACGAAAATCTCTCCGTATAGTCCCAATACCATGCAATGTCCAAGTTTATATCTGAATGTTAATTGCTGTACACTTCCGAGCATAATGTTTGTCAACTTAATTGCATGAGCATCTATATACATACTTATGTATATGTACAACAGAACGTGTGTAGGTTGACTTGATAAATTCTTGTGGTCTTAAATCAATTTGAATTAACAGATGGTTCATGTCCATTTACGACCTTTTGCATTCAAAATGTCCTTAGTAAATGAAATCATTGCAAATACTCGTATCCAAATATGTACATAGTATATACTTATTTGTGTGTACCCATCAGCTCTAGTCCTCTTGACAAGGATTTGCTTTTCAACTGTGATGTTTAATTAATCAATCTTCCTCAAAATCTAGTTTAAAATGATTGTTAGCAAAAAAAAATAAAATACAAAAGTTTCTATTTATTTCTAAAAGGACATATCTACAAATATACCTATTTCCACATTTATATATAAAATCCTTTTTGTACATTGGAAAACTATTCAAGTTCAATGACTTGTCGTATGCCTTTTGCATTTTGCATTTCAAATCCTATTTTACTCTCAGACAGACAACAAACGGCTTCAATTTCCCAACAAAACAGCCCAGACATTTGAAAAAAAAGAAAAGAAAAAAGAAAACAAAAATGAAAACAAATTAAAAAGCACCCCCAGAGTCAGGATATATACATAGCTTAGCTATACACACAAATAGAGCAGCAGCCTTATATCACCAACAGGCGGACTAGTATCTATGCCTGTTAATCGATTTCTTGCCATTGCCACCGGCTGCTGCTGGCGTTATAAATGGAAAATTTTTCATTTAAGCCTTTCCCATCCACACAATTAGTGGAGTTTGTTGCTTATTCGCACCTCTAGCTTGTGACTCCACAATATAACCGAACAGAACATGTAGTAGTCGGTCGGGATACCTATCATCAATCTTTTTTTTTTTTTTTTCATTTCTAGGGACATTTCGTCACGAGAGTTTTGTGAAATGTTGAAAGGATTCAAATCGCATGTATTAACACCAACATCATTGTCACTTCACTATTTGGTATGAGTTTCAATTAATTTCGGATCACAGTTCGTATACTATGGCTACGGTAACAGAAAATTTTAGAGGGTTCTTTTTCTCGGTGGCAGCGGCATCTCAATGCCAGATGTGTGTATGTAATAGGCACTACATGTGATTCTGATTTAGATTCATTCATCATTTTATAAAGCGTGTGTAATATGTTTAAGAATCATTTTGAGGAGTTTTTGACTGAGTGAGGAAGACTGAATAAGACTTTCGAAAAATGTCTTAAATTTTTGAAGCCCCATAAATTGGTTCCTGAATCCTGAGTGATAATTGAATTTAGGACTGGGACTGGTATAGGTAAACGCTCTAAGACGGTTGAAAAGTTTATTCAAGAAACTTTGGGGTTTTCTAATTAAATAAGAGCATCCCGCAGAAAGAAAAGTCTTCCTTGCAAGATGAAAGCTTCTATGCCTTTAGCCTTTTTTTTGTTGAAGGAACGTAGTATACCTATACACGCATGTAAGTATACATAAATGATTGTTTCGTTCAATTTGTAAAGTTTGTTTTGCAAGTTGTGGATGCTCTAATGGAATACAAATGGCGGTATCTGAAATGTGTACCTACATGTTCAAAAGATATACCTACAACACTTTACATGAAGCTCTAGAAAATATTTTAATTCTAAGCAGATATCTATAAAGACTTCAAAGGAGTAGGAAGTAACTTCGTTAGGTGATGGATATACCAAAACTTCCTACGACATATTTAGTAGTTGCTGCAGTTGACCCCATTCACAAGTAAAGGAAGATATCTGAACTGCAAGAAATACGATGGTGGGAGTCTCCTAAATTATTATCTCATATAAACTCCAAAGGCATTTTACCAACAAACTGAGGTTGGTTTATCGAACCCTGAAAAGTGAAACCGTTAATGAAGTTTTCAAACTCAGGGATGCATCGAAAACCTCCCTCAAACATGAGAAGATCCTAAATTCAAGAGCATTATTATTCCATTCCTGAAGAGAGCCGAAATAGAGAGAACTGCGCTTTGGAAGAAAGATTTTTCGGGTAGTATTATGTCAAGTATCGGTGGAGAGTTTAAAAAGAAGATGTAGCGACATCAACTTAGTCAAAAAGCTGCAATATAGGCTCTGAGATCTTAGCACCTCATATAAAGGGGATATTGAAAAAAATGTGCCATCTTAAAGGTCAGTAATTGGTGAAAAATGTTCAATTCAACTACTTTCAGAAATTATCAGACATTGAAATTTGAAAACTTTAACCATTGATTAAAAACTTGTCATGGTTGACCAAATTTTAAAGGTATCATTGACATTTTTTGAACAATAATTACTGATCTTTTAGAAGGCATACTTTTTCTGCGAATATCCCAAATATGAGGTGCTAAGTTCCTAGAGCCGAAAAGCGGCTGAGATGGCTGGAAATGTGTCGTTATAAGTAAAAGTTGCTGTAAGAAATAATAAGGACATACTAATAACATTAGTTGATCAGTTGCAATACCCCATGAATTTGAAAACTTCACTCGTAAAACCATTTGCTCGGCAAAAATCCTCGTATCAAACTTCCTAGTGGATAGGTGCGTCTCTTTTAAGGTGCAGTTCAGGTAAGATAGAAAGGTCCATGAGAGGGACGCCACCGATAAATTAAAGTACCAAAAGATTGTTGAGGAATACAACAATCTTCTGGCTACAGAAGAAAAGGCCGTTGAGCCAAACAGATCTCGAGGCGAAACTGATCCACCTCTCAAGAAGAGTAAGTTTGACGGTGATAAAAAGATCGATAAAAAGACATCACCTCCCAGGGCAGCGCAACCGCCTATCGTAAGTGAAGTTGAAGAGGACCTCCAGGTATCGGTTGTGGATACGTTCTCCACAAAAAACAGAGGTCTGTTGACTGCTGTGTGGAACTCTATCGAGGTCAAGCTCTCTTGGATGGAGTTTCTATACACTATCGGCAGAGTGGTCCCTACCCCATGTCCGATTCTGGCGAGATATTCAAGGGATATAGAATAAGCAAGTGTGTGGGCCAGTTTTCTATAGGATTTTCTTTAGTTCTTGCATTTCTAAGATTAGCAATGACTGGGAGGGCTTGAGGCTCAAGCTTATCTCAGCTAAGGACATCCCTAGACAACCGAAAAGCTTACATTTGGTTGCCCCGTCAAACCAAGTGGACAAGAGCTGATCCGCGGTCTTTACGAGTCTAAATCCGTTGCGTAACAATAAACTTGACGATCACGAGAAAGGCTTTAATATGTATTATTTCATTGTTTTAAATTCGTTATTAAGAGAGAACCATAACTGAAAAGAGATTCTCGTCTTCTTGTCTCCACGCATTGTGAATCAGGCATCAGTCTAAATTTTTAGGAGAGAGTACAATATGTACAGAGAAAGTACGGGATAATTTTTTCCGACAGATTTGTGTCAAAACATTTTTGAAATAGAGAGGGCAACACTTTAGAAATAGCTCTTTCCATAGTGTCGCCCTCTCTGTTTCAACTCTTGAACACCCATTTCCATAGTGTCGGACTAGATAAATAGGAGCTGGAGAGATTTTTGACAACATAAATTTTAAGTAAATTCATCTCTGAAACACTGCTTTTGAGATAACTAGGGTTCAATTTATTTGGATTAATTAACCTGGTTTAAATAAGAGTAAAATTTTCTAAAATATAATCAGAGCAAAGAGTACAGTACCTACATGACAGAGGGCCTTAACTTAATGAACGCTACATTCTCAATAAGACACGTATAATTCACCATCATTGCAAAGACAAGTTTTATTAAAATCCCGATTTATATTTCTTCTGAATACCTTAGAAGTTTAAAGTCCACTTTATGTCTTGGATTGTATTAAAACCTACAAAAATTTGTTGTATAATTTCAAAATTATCAAAGTTAGTTTCTATCTCACTTTTGTGCAATGCTATAGAAAGAGATATATGCATTATTATTGTAGGTACCTACCTACTTTTAATATTCGTGGGAAAAACTCCATCTTTTGAAAATATTCTATATTGACAGGGTCATAATATTCACAGAAGAGAACACATCTCAGGCATTATCTGCAAACTATCGTCATATACATACATATATTTTTTTTTATTATTATTTTTGTATATTTTGAATGAATTGCACATTGCACTTGAATCGTATCTGCTGGAATCTTTCATATGACGACTATACGACGACGATGATTCTTCTCCCATATTGTAACTTAAGCTGTGTTTGCTTATTTTCTATGCAAACAAATAACAATCATGCTGCAAACTGCTGGGTGGCAAATATTTACTATAATATATGAGACCCAATGTATTATATTCGCATTTTATGTGATGCTGATGGTATAGATTTGTGCAATAACAACATCATAACAAACTTGGTGCGGTGTGTTAATTGTGGTTTTTAAAACGTATAATTCCATGACAAATGTGACATTTTATTGTTTTCAGCATGAATGACCTGGATGAAGTCAATTCCTTTCGCATATAAAAAGGATTTTGACAGGAGTGTTCTTTCTCATCCTTTGCAAATATAACAACAAAACGGAAGTAGAACAATGAGTTTCGTTTGGGGATGAAGTGGAACAAAGTAGGAATTAGTAAGAATGAACGGAAATGGGGTTTCACTTTATAGTCTGGTTGTTCGGATTCAAATTAGACAGCAGAAGACTTGCCTTTAACGATTCTCGGCCTCGTTCAAAAATAGTGAAAGATTGACATAGTTTCTTGGGCGGAATTGATAACAATATTGTCTTCTTCAAACACACCTCATATTATTTTGGGATGGCATGGCAGTTTGATATCATACTTTATAACACCAGAAGGTGCATTCTCTTTGATGCACACAGTATATAAAGGCAGGCAAGGTAGGTATACCTTTTGTTTAATGTACCGGCGTCTTTCATTGGCTCTATTGTTTCTTGCCAAGAAGATAAATTGCCTTGTGCGTTCATTGAAGCAAAACAAGGAATACTTGTACCAACAATTTGTTTTTTTTTTTGGTGAAATTCTTCCTTTTCTTATATATAGATACTCGTATAGTAGATATGTATATTTACCTGCGTATATAGGTATATAGATATTAATTGTTCAAGGAGCCATGTCTTTATCGATATCTCTTGGCACAAGGAAGAAAGATTGCGGCACCATCTGTTGTTAGAATTTGGTAAAAGGAATTGAGTTGTTGTTTTTCTTATGTTGGACTAATGATCCGTAACTTATGAGTTTGCGTCTTCGATGTTAGGTTTGTATATTATATTTGAGTGTGAAGAAGAGTAATGAAACCACGAAGCACGCGTGTGTAAGAAATGGATCACTTCGGTAGGTATGTATATATTCGTATATTTACAAGAAACTAAAGTATCCAGATCATTGAAGCGAGGCATGAAAGTAATTTTTTGCTTGTGGTATAATTTGCTTGGAATATTTCAGAATTGATCGATGTGGTATTCAGTTCCAGTTGGTTGTCTTTTTATTTCTTATTTTATTTTTTTCATTTTTTTTTTTGAAAGGCTTCGTTCGGATGTCGCCAGAGAAATGTCATCAGGTGATAAGATATATATGAACAGTTGCTCTATATGAGAAAAGTAATTATGTTTTGTGAAACTAAATCGATTAAGATAGTGAGAAAAGCATAATATGACATGTGTGGAGGTTTTTGTTTTTTTACTGAGTGTTCTAAATTATGTAGGGCACCTTTTTTATAGAAGATAAAATTCCCTGAATTAAAGATCTCTTATACTTTATGAGCTATTAACATGTGCATATCTTGCACTTTGTTGTTTTTTGTCTGTATTTCAAACAAATTTGTTTGAAGATTTTACTATGAGATAATGTGATTGTTTTTTTTGAAGATTTTACTATGAGATAATGTGATTGTTTTTTTTCGAAGCGGAGGTAAGCTTGTCGGAGTCCAGGTAAATCCCAAAGAAACCAAGTAAAACTAACCATTTACCAGATTTATTTACAGATCTATAGGTAGGTGGAAATGAAACCCACTATCAAACTAGCTTAAAGTGACAATTAGTGCTATGAGTACGCTGTTTTGATACCATAACTCGATTGATCTGTGTATTAATAAAGAAAATAGGGCTATGTAGATGTTCCTCTTGTGGATAAACATTGCACGCGCCGAGTTCTATAGTAAGATGCTCAGATAGGCAATTTGTTGGCTGGTTCAAAAACGTACAATGATTTGCTCTCTTATGAGGATCGTCCAGTTACAGATTTGAATGTGACCAATGACCATTCATGGGAGATTTGGATGTGACCAATGACCATTCATGGGACCATTCTGCTCCATCCGCATGACATAAGTTCTCCAAAGAATGTCCTTATCTGCCCATGAAACCAGACCTTATCCTTGGAGTTAGTCTACCGAATTTGGGTTTTGATGAGGGTTTTGATTGCGGTACCTACCATAGAAACCGGGAATCCCCCTAGGGCCATTTCATCACGTTGAGGAAATAGGTCAAATATTATTGGTCTTATAGCTCAGAATTGATAGACCTCAATGAGTCTATCAAAAAACCTTTTCTTTCTAGCCAGAGCGGGGTATTAACAGAAAAAATGAAAGACTGTTTCCACAGCTACGACAGTAAGTATTGGGGGGAATACCACGCTTGGTCGCATGCCCAGAACAGGTTGCGAATATCTTAGCTATGTCTTGTATGAAGTCATTTGTACGGGATTTACTATAGGTGGGCCAAATCTTTCTACAAGTTATGCAGTTTTACAGACTGTCCCTTCTGCGGTCGGTAAGAAATATTGAGAATATATTTTACAGGTCTATATTTCAACAAAATGAGAGTTTTAAAATTTTCCAATTTCATAAAAAACAACACGTTACATCATATAATACAAAGCTATTTTAGTATGAGCTACAGAAGTACAGCCCAAAAGTTTTACTTAAGAGAAGCCAACCGGGGGAAAACGTTAGGAATCTGATCCCATCCTACGATTGATCCGAAGGAAAAGCAAGTGAGATCATTGCTTACTTAAAAATAAAGAGGGGAGAATGGGTAGTTATCTAATTCTAGCCCAATGCTAGTCCGAACGAACTCCGAAGAAAAACAACTGAGTTTGCTAATTATTAAAAAGTAAAGCGAGGGGAGAGTAACAATATCGGCGCCTAGGTTTCTTTAGCGACCAATAAAGTACAAAAATGCACCAAAAAAAGGTAACGTAAAGCTTTCACAATAAACTGAAATCAGCTGGAAACTTATTTTTTACCCTTCTGATTCAAAAACAAGAAAATCATTAGTCCATAAGCTTGAATTATGGAGATTTCTTACGGCCGTGCGTCGTCTTGTTAAATCTTCAGTTACAGCATAATGTGAACTATAAAGGCAACGAATTAAATATAATTATTTTGAGTGATGAAGTCTACTTCGTCGATAGTCGAAGGGGATTCTTTGAATTCTGGACAAGAACAACACCTTTAAAAGAAATTCTCTGAATAATTAAAAAGACAAATATTTTGAAATTATCTTTACTAGCAGTCTAGATTTAAAAGTCGGCCTCGTGTACTTGGTTCTCTTTATAGTTCAGGACTTATACCGATATAATTTTTGCCTCCGTAAAGTTCCGAAATATTGTTGTTACTTATAAAAAGTAACTAAAATTCAATTTGTTTTGCTGAAAAACTTTCGTGTGAAATTGGGATTCTTACCCAGGACATAGCTTCTCATTAGTCGCAATGCCCTTGTTCTGGCCTCCTTATATAACAGCTCTCTCGCCCATGTTCTGCATTCCACTTATTGTGAATTCACATGGCGAAATTGAATTTACGTGTTCCACAATTCGTTCGAAATGCTTATAGTGAATTCTAATTTCGAACATGAAAATTGATGTTCTACATTTCGGTTCATTCCGTTTTCTAAACGTTTTCAATCCACATTTTTATGCGTTGTGAAATTGGTGAATTTGCAGATAGTTTTGTATTTCTTGGTACAAAAGTAAGCAAACTTTATGTTTTTGTTTATTTATTTATTATTATTTTCGTAGGTAACAATATAAGAACATACGAATAAAAAAATACCAAAATCATCAGAATCATTCATATTTAGGTATACACACGCCGCGCCGTCGTCGCCTCGGGCAGGTCTAATTGCAAAATTGTTCGGCTAATTTTTTCTTTCGAGTTCCGCTTTCTTTTTTCCCTTATAAATGCCAATAATAAAGAATTAATTTTCATCTTCAGTGTAATTTCACACAATTAAAAATGGAGGCACCTTGCATTTTGACAGTTCGAACTAATTGCGAAATTTTTGAAAACGAACGAATAGTAGAACATGGAATTTCAATTCACGTGAAATTGAAATGCGATTTCAATTCTATTTCATTCGAAATGCAGAACATGGACGTCTATATCAAATCTTATCAAAATACCAATTTTTGGTTTTTTTGTTAAACGAATGTATCTATAACTTATACTTATATAGATACAAGAAAATAAAATAGATTCATAAAACAAATAACCTTGAGGAACGTTTTTATAACTTTATCTAAAGGCCAGCAATAGATACCTACATATATTTATTTCAAAACACTACAATTGTATTCTCCCTGAGCCAATTAAGTTGTCAATTAGGAATTGAAAATATAAATCAACTTTCTTACAAAAAAAAAAAAATCACACCATCGGAACGGAATACCTAAATATGCCACGCGCATTTATATTCATTCCTTGAATAATAAACTATATACCTATCTAACCAAGCCACAAGGATATACCTATAAACATGTTAGGTTACTGTTATAACAGTAAAGTTATTCTCTCCTAGGTTTCAGCTTGAAATTGGTTGTATTTTTCTTTTAACTATGTACTCTAAGGGAATTGTGCTACCGTTTGCTAAAAAGATTTCCCAACTAAAAAAAAAATACAGAAAAACAACTTTTTTCTTCATCGGAAGGAAACAAATTAATTGCAAAAGTTTACCTCCTTTAACTTCCATCGACATAGACACCGAAACTCACTGTAGCTACCCACAAGTCCCACAAGTATCGTAAGTTACCAAAAAAACACTCCAGGTGCTCCGAAACAGAAATGTATCTGTTCTTATGAATGTATCTGTATTATATCCATCACTTGCAATTAAAACTGTTGGCACGCTTTGAATACCTATCATTGAAAATAGAATCTATAGGTATAGGTATCTATCTATACCTAAAACGAATTGCTTTGAATAGAAACTATCTCATGTGAGTAACTATAACTCACCTTATTTTGAAGAAGAACATAAATATCTATTATAAACGAAATACGAGTCGAGTAGGTATATGAAGGGGTTGAAGTTGTACACACAAAAAATTACAAAACTTTGACATGTGCCACTACCGCCAATTTGACATAAAATACCAACAATGGTTCCTAGACAAGATACATAAAGTCTACCACCCAAACTGGAAAACTTATATATGAAAAGGACCGAGTGAGTGGCATGCAACATTGCGATTGCCCTATAAAAAGGAGGTGACCGGGGCCGAGGTATGCCTATGCATCTTGCAGTTATATTTCATTTTTGATGGATTACTGCAGAGCGTTTTTGAAATTAGTCTTGATATATATACACAATAGAGGGATGCACTGACAGGCCTATATTATATGACATGTCGCACGAGGACGACACATTCACATTTACCGCTCTTGAAATGGGTATAAGCGTTGAATTCGTCACGCTTGTACCGAAATCATTCTTCAAAACGTTCAATCAATTGTCTGCAATTCACAACGGTCCACAAAAACAATACTAGCATATACCTACGAGTGTTGCAGGGCACATCCTTTTGTACCTATAGGAAGGTATCTAGAATCGGATGTGGGCTTGGGCCTTGGGGTCGCGTGAAAATGCAACATAATCAAGGCTTCAGTTGTTGTCTTCGTCCTGGGATCAGACGACAAATAACATGCATAGAAATTCGATACTATATGTATGCAAATGAGGCTCTATATAGGAATATAGAACCTGAGATTTAATTTTTTTTCGTTTCTCGTTTTTCCAAAGCTATATTCAGGAATATCTACCTACCTACCTACCTATATACCAATTCCTATAAGCAGCAACATGCCACACCACACCACAATACCAGACTGGGCGGCTACACTTCAATTTGTCAATCCTCACGTGAGATGTGCATAAATAAATAAATTTATTTTTTTTTCTATTTTATTCCAACTTGTATCTTTGAGTATATACCCATGTATGTATGTAGATATAGAATAATATATAGGAAAGTGAAGTGTTTGACGATATTTGATTCCCTTGAATAATTAATCAGTGAATCCTTTTGAAGAAGAGTTTTTTCTCATTTTTGTTGTTGTTTGTTGATGTATTGCAATGTTGTCACTTGAGAATGAATATTGGGCTATAAGGGATATAACTACGAGCTTCGAACGGCGGAAAGATAAAAAATTATAAATTCAACAGCGGTGCGGACGTTTCAATATTTCAATCAATCTATGAATTTCAATTAACAATTATTACTTTTAGTAATAAGAATTATCGATGACAGCTGGTTTTTTGTTCGATGGGGGATTTAATTGTATATATAAATATGAGTTGGTAAATATTAAAACAAAAAATGAACATTGATTTATGGTTAAAGAAGTTTTTAAAACCCACAGGAAGGCCAATACGATTGTAATACAAGGCGGAATATTTCTTGATGAATCATTATGTTAATTTAAGGAAAATAGTAATTGTGTTGTTTTTTGTTTGTTTGTTCATGTCTATACCTGTTGATATAGAGACAACTAATGCATATGTATAATTTTTAAAATTACATAGATAAATAAAATCAATTCATAATTAAATATCATTGATAAAATATCATTATTTCTCCTTATCAATGTTTTCATGTTCGTGTTAAGTACTCACGACATACATTCATACGACAAACTTAATGTATTTTAGCTCGGAAGTTAAAATATAAAAACTGAAGAATTTTTTTCAAACAGATGTGTTTTACTTTAAATTTTGATTGAACGAACTTCTTTCTTTAAAAAGTTAAGAGTTTTTGACATTACTTATAGATAAGTTACTATGGTTTATTGTTATTGGTTGGGTACAGTCTAATTTAAGCGAGAGTTCAGTGTCTTTCTTCAAAATCTTTAAAAATATATGTTCTAAGCAAATTAATATGATTTGTAATCTGGTGTTCCACAGGGTAGCCATATTGATCCCATTTTGTTGTAATTTTATGTTTTTTTTTTTAAGAAAATGCGAAGTATTTAACAGCAAATCATTACAACAATGCGGCACAAAAAAAGCTTGAGAAGTTCTTCTTCGTTTACAATGCTCAGCTACAACGAGAAAATTATTGAAAGTCTACTTTCCTCCTTTGAGCTCAGCGTTAGAAATCAAGTCGAAGAAGAAAACATTCTGAGAATGTTTAATTTTTGTATGTGTTAAGTATTTTCTAAAAAAATATCCTTTATTTTGAATAAGACTTTTGATTTTATAGAGCAAAAGGTGCAAAACTTAGTTCGTTTTTGTCAAAATCTATTCAGTTTTTTCAGAATTTTTTCCAAGTCAAAGTCTCATTTTAAGAACGAGTTGGAGTAACCGAATTCTGTTTTTTTTTCTCCGCTTTTCAATGTGGATTAAAGATTAGATTAGAAGCAAATAATTTTGTACCCCATTGTGGAAAATTTTAAAAATTTTATAACAAAAAAAATGATATTGTAAAGTTATTCAATCAAAATTATTTGCTCCTACGAAAAAAAATTTGTAGAATTGCATGTGCTACAATTTTAATTTTGAAAAATATGTAGATAATTGTGTAGATAAATATTTAAAAAAACTGTTTTTAAAAACTTTGTCCAAACATTTTTGAAATTGTTTGAGACATACATTCAAAAAAGCTAATTTAAAATTATGTATTTCATTTTGTTTGTTAAATTTTTGTTATAGGTATAATAAAATCTTTTCTATTCCATTCTACAAATAAAGTTCTCCACCAATATTAGGCTTTATCGACTTTTTCTAAGGACGTCTCGAAGCACTTCGTAGGCCAATTTAACTTTGAGAATTTTTTTTAGCCCATAACCGCTGCTTCAAGGCTTAATCTTTTCCCAAAAACTTGTGATATGTACATATTTTTTTCGGCCTTATTTACAGTAAATAGTTCAAACAATTTGGCCGTGCTTAACTGATTACTCCGATTGCTCGGTCGTTTTATTTGCTCCGACCCATAGATTTGATTAAAAAAAGAAACATTTAAGTTGAGCACTCTTAGACGCTGTTCACATTGGACTGACTCCTCTGATTTTCTTTTGACGTCTCTGTATACTTATCTCACTCCCACTGCAAGGCGAGAAAGAGGTAGCCAAGAAAAGCATCTCTTTCTCGCCACGAAGTGGCCTGGGAGTAAACAAAACTACAATGTGAACACCGTTTTATGTATCTGAGATAAAAAAGAAACATACATATAGATTTGTTGACAGCTACTTTGCGTTGAGCTAAAAAAAATTAACGCTCATACCTGACAGCCATCCTCCTCATGTAGGAATGTACTCGTTTAAATTGAACAAGTTCTGAAAAATCTCGTTGCATCTACATACCTACATTAATCCATATGCAAATAAACAAAATCAATGGTTTACTTTTTCATATTTTCTGCTTTCCTAAAGATCTTTTGGGAAACAGAACTTTTACAGAAAATTCCTAAAATTTAATTTGATGGTTGAAGTACTGATTGGAATAACCTACTTTACTTTGGAATAATTCACTTTAAGCAACCAACATTATTCACATATTTCACACTGAATTCGAATGTAAATATTTAAAATAAAAAATAAAAAATAAATTCAATTTCAGTAGTAAAATGTTTTTGCAAGCAAGTTTTATCTTATTTTTATGATCTCGTTTAATTGCTGCTTTACTTCAGTTAAGATAAGAATCCATTTTAAACCCAAAATGAAAGTAAATGGTAGGATAACTAAGTATAGCAAAGCGTTGCACACGTGCAAACATCAATAAAAAAAAAAAAACAAACATACCGTCACACAAAAAAGAAAATAAAAGAAAACAAAACAAACATGATCTCGCTTACCGTTATCGATACAAAAACACAGATAAGCCACACAACAAAAACACAGCAGCTACCTATTTATTTTTGCCGCAAGCGAAAATGGCCATTATCCGATTTTCATGAACATATTTTTATGAAATTTTTACGCTCAATGAAATCCAAATTCCAAAGCTCCACTTCAACCAAAAAAAAAGTTGAAAAAAAAACTCTGCACATTATGTTTTATTTTATTTTTCTTGTTTCATTGTGATCTGCACCAAGCTAGCGCAGCGCAGTGGCAACGAAGCGTGTAGCATTCCACCAACTTTTTGATTAATTTAATTACACGAAGAGAAATAAAAATACAAATTATATAAAAACAAAATGTGTAGGTACGAGAGCTGTTAATTAAGTTATGGAAAGATGAATGTTTGGTTGCGTCCTCCTGGATGTGGCATAAATGGTCGTTTTGAAATATATCGCAGAAAAAGTACATAAGGTTAGTATGACCAGGGTTGCCAGTTACCATTTTTGTAAGATTCTTGTAAATTAGGTAAAATTCTTCAGCTTTAAGAATAAAATATTAAATATTTTTTAAAACATAATTTTCATAAAAAAAAATTGAATAGTTAAAAAAACAACAATTTTTATAATTTGTGGACAAATATTTAATTTTTGAATTTAATTACAAACAGTAAAAGTCAAATTCTATAAAAATTGAAGTTTTAAACAAAGTTATGGTTCATTCACCTGATTCTATATATAAATATATGTTCTGATGAACATGGAATTGAAGGAAAATTTAACCTTGAAGAAATACATTTATGTAGCGAATAACAATTGATTTGAAATAAACTTCACTGAA
Organism: Epistrophe grossulariae; assembly: GCA_929447395.1. NCBI lineage: Eukaryota > Metazoa > Arthropoda > Insecta > Diptera > Syrphidae > Epistrophe > Epistrophe grossulariae. Next base: position 3,525,756 of record OV839566.1, read on the forward strand.
CATACCTATTAGCCTCATTAAATAGATGATATATCACCATAAAATTGTGGTAGAAATATTTTATTCACAAATGGCATCCATGGCTATATAATATACTGTAAAAGTGCAGAAGCAAATAAATAATATTTCCAAACTAAGAAGAGCGACGATAAACGAAGGCCAATTAAATTATTGAAATTGCCCGTCAGAGTTTGTGGCGTTTAATATCGCTCACAGCTTAAAAGTATACAACTCTTGTGCAACACCACCGCTCTGGGGTAATTCAAATTGGCAGAGCCTAGTCGCTAATTTGTGCTCTTAAAACGCTCTTATGGGTATCAATAATAAGGCCTTTTATACTGTTTGTAGGTATATTATACGAAATCCCAAAGTGGCCACTAGTTAAAAATAAAACGTAAATGGTGCTTGATTCACGGTTTGTTTTTTAGTTTTTTTTTGCTTTGGTTTGATTTTCAAATTAAAACTCACCCAATTGACTCAAAAGGTGTGAGAGATATTTTTTTAATGTGAAAATAACGACCTTAAAATAATGCAAGGGGAGGTCATTGCCATCATGATTAATCTTTAACTAGATTTATTCAAGAAAAATAAAATGATGAGAACAAATTAGATAAGTGGGTACTTATAGTATGTATATATATGTCGCAAGTTTAAGACGTTTGAATTTAAACTTTAAATGAATAAAATTAATAAACTTTAAATTAATAATGATGCTACTCCGTGTGATTCTATAAAAAAAAAAATATTTATCACGATTCTTTGCAAATATTTTGAACACTTTCATTTTCAGCGTCCCAAAACACCTACGTCTTAGATAAATTTTTCATTCCACACCTTTTTACCTATATATGTAAGTTCTGGAAAGTTTTCGCAAAAATATTATTTTTCTTATTTTTAAAAGGGGTGATGTTAGTTAATGATCCAAAGAATTATCGAGGCATATCCTTTATGAACTCCATAATGAAAATTTTCACTGGCGTCATGCAAGACAGACTCACAAACTGGGTACAACAGAAATGAATTACTGAGCGAGTTCCAAAAAGGTTTAAGGAAGGATTACTCGACCAACGACTGCGACTCACGTTAGATAACATATTTTCACTCATTTTGCTCTGATATATCTTGAAAAAGTAAATATATGGATTTTTCGTAGATTTCAAAGCTGCTTTTGATTCAATCGATAGGAATGCCCAGTTTTACAAATTAAGCTGCTTGAGAATGTCTACGAAAATGTTTGCGATATTACAATGCAAGGCCTTTTCGAAAATAATGCAACGGCAGTATGGCTTGGTTTCAAACGACAACTGGAAATAAATAAGGCTGTTTATTTAGTTCGCTTCTTTTCCCATCTCTTTTTGGACGACATATCAAAAGAGCTTTTCCTGGAGGAATTAGTTTCGGTATTAAAGCACTAATGTTTGTATGCAGACGATTTCGCCATACTAACCGAGTCCCCAAAAATGATGCAAATGATGGTAAACAAAATGCAATTGTACTGTCGCCTGTTAACACAAAAATTCCAAAATAATGGTTTTCAGAAATGGCAGATAATGCAAGAAAAGAAAAGTGTACCTGGGAAAATGAATCACTTGAGATTGTTAACGAGTATAATTTATAAATACCTAAGAATAATGATAAGCACCTACAAGAAAAACACATAGATTCGAAAAAGGCTGTAAATTAAATTATTATAAATTGTTATATATAGGAAGTTCTTGCTTTCGCTTTTTAAAGCGATGATGCGGGACAGGTTTGAGGATTTCGTCAATATGAAGAGGTAGAAAACTAAAACTGTTAGGTAGGTACTTTATCAAAAAATACTTTCGACTTCCGAAAAATACTCCTATATACATAGCTAAAATACAAGTCATGTAAACTGGGCGGTCCGTCGCTTTATACTTTCTCACCTCAGGATGCATTTTAACTTTATGCGAAAAGTGTTAGCCCTTCCAGATAATCGGCTGCCAAAAGTAATTGCAAGGCATCGACTGCAGCTAAAGTCACAGTTCTTCACAGATTGCTCACGTCTGGCACTGCATAATAACGTTCAACTGGTGGAGCCAAGAATTGGAAAAGCGTCTTCCAGGTATTACTGGCAAAAATTGAAGTTGCATGCTTTGAACAATTTACGGAAATGGCACAACGAAGTTAGACTAGAAGCATATGTACAAAATTCTGCAACATAACCTTTGGTCAGGTGTCAACTATTATTTACACCACCAATATTCTATTGAGCTCTTTTGACTAAATTACCAGCCACACGGAGCATTGGAGAAAAACACGGAATGTTCTCTATACAACCTCATGATCGCCTGAAAACATTTTCCATTTCATAGGAATTTGCTCGTGAAAATTATAAAATTTTAAATATGTATCAACTCTTTTTTTTTTCTTTGTTTTTTCTATTTGGTTCTTTTCAATACTCTGTTATACTTTTCTATAGTGCTCGATATTTTGTAAAACAAATTGTAATATGTATATGTAGATTGAAAATAGCTTTTAACGGCCTTTTAGTCCTACAAAAATTTGGCGTTTCGTCCCGGCGATCTCACTTGGACTCATCAGTTGACTAGTGAGGGCCTTTGTCAATAGGTACGCAATTTTTTGTTGAGTTCAGTTTATCATATACATAGATTTCGTGACGAATATCTAGTGTGAACTATATCCAACAAGACAATAATTTTTTTTCTGGCTGAAGGCAAACGCCAATGCTATAATCTATGAAATTGTAAACAAGATCAAAATTTGTTTGTTACATAAAATCATATTTCTACTATAGGTACTACTACTATAAATAAATATAAATTTATTATTTTTACATATTTAATAATAAAATGCTGTCAAATTTATTATATTTATTATTTTTTATTTATTTTGAATATACCTACCTAAGAGGGAATGCAAAATAAAAAATCACTTGTGGCCTCAAAAAAAAAAAAAACCTTGGCATACAAAGTAGATACTAGGTACCTATGTATGTATGTATGTATATCTTTCACATGAAGGTTTTAACATCAATCGATTTGTTTATTACATTTCATTTCATCTCATCATCTCATCATTCTTCTTTATTTTGAATTTTAATTCCTTAACATTGATACAGACAAGGCGACGCGACGACGATATACTCAATCATCTCCATCACAATCAATTATTTATCCCTAGGGCTACAAATAAAACATTTCATTCACAAAGCAATTTCCTCTTAGAAAAAAAAATGAAATAAAATAAAAAGATCGACCATCTTACTTGTATAAGAGTTTACATCGTTTCGTTGCGAATTTTCCTTTAAAATCCAATTCAATGAAAAAATATTGTATTATAGGCATAAGTACGAGGCAGGTATAGGTACAATATATTTCGATACAAAAATTCATTTCGTGTCGCATTTCAAATATGAATTACGAAATAAACCTACCCGTGGGTATACCTATCTTTGTAAATTGCTAGTATTAAGTTTCTTATTCATTACAAAATGTTGCAACACTTTATTTCTTTTTGTTTTTTTTTTCAAGATAATACTCGTATACCTATAAGAGCTTATACATAGCTTGATGTAACTACCAGTTTCTAGGGAATATACAACTTTGCAGGATGTTATTGCGCAATTTGCATTGATGACAGCAGCATACGAAAACGCCTACTTCCGTTTATTATCCTTAAGAGATGCAAATTTATTACCTAAGACGTTTTGTTCTCGAAATTCTCTTGATACTAAAACTATATGTTACGAGTTATTTCTCAAACCAGTCGGTGAGAGTTAGATCTTATCCACAAAGAAAGAAAAAAAAAAAAAAAAAGAATTGAATTCGAATTTCCCGAACCACTTAAGTTGAATGCGCACAAACATGTGTTTATCACACCCTGGGGTACTATTCAAAACTCGTCAACTTCATCGCCATTAAGCAGGCTATTATATGAATATGATGGGAAGGGGTTAAAGGATATATCAATTCAATACGACACTCAGCACTTTTGCTTTAATGCTTGTGTCTTTCTGTCCAGGTAAACAAAACCGGAAATTATCTTCATTGTATACCTAAGCCTATATGGTCATTGTGAGGACAGCGCGGCAAGCCCTTAACATTTCAAAGAGGATAGGTTAAGGTAGGTATAATACGTTCAAGGTCTAATTGAATTTTAACGGTCATCAGGATAGAGAGATAGAGTGACAAGTGCCCATAACGGTTGATTAGGTTTTGTATAAATGTTTTTGAGTATAGTAGAATTGACGCACATGCTGAGGCTGGATTGTGGTAAATTCAAGGTATAGGTACTTACCTAATGGAATTATAGAAAGAGAAGGCTTCATTTGGATTACAGACAGGATTCCATTAAGTTTACCTACTTTTTTTTCCTATACAGACAGGAAAAAGGTCAATATATGAGCAAGTACGTTTACCACATATGTACGTCATTAGCATGGGAATTTTAAAATTTAACCTTTTTTCCAAATGTATGAGCAATTTACATTTAAAAGTTTTGTGGTTTGTTGTAATTTGCGATGCAAAATCATCACAAACCTTATGACAGAAACACAATAACATGGAATTGTTATAAAATTACCTACAATACTCGTATACAACCAGTAAAAGCAATGTTCATTGGCATTGATGGTTACGCAATCAAATATGATTTGTGCGGTTTTGTTATGTGGTCTTCTATAACCAAAGCTATGAAAATAGCAGGTAATCATTTTAATGCAAAATATTATTTAATGACTGAGCTAGCTATATGAGCGAATGAAAAACAAATTAATATTTAACAACAACACCACCAGGTGCTGTGTAACTGTCAGGTACATGTTGTACACCTGTTGTTTGTATGGGTGTGTATAAGTTATTGTGCTAAATTTTTGATGTAAAAGCATTAATTACAGTTATTTCATTTGAACATTTCAATTTTACTATATAATATCGTATTTTTGTCACAACTGGAAGTAAAAACTGTTTAATGGAAACACCAATAATTATACAGAATGTGAAAAAAAATTGAACATACATAAATTCTTGATTTGATATAATTCCAAAATTATGCAGTATGACAAAAAGAAAGTGAAGCAAAGTGTTCATTTTTATATCTATACCAGAGTCCTTCAAACAATGAGCTAGAAATTTAAAATAGATACTGTAGTTATATAGTTTCATCATTTCTATAAAGATTTTAATTTCATGTTTTAGAATTCACTATTCAACAGCTCCGTCTATCGCAGATTATGCCATTAATTTATTGAACGAACGTGGTTATGTAAAATTCGTGAATATTACGTCGCTGACTTAATGTTTTTAAGTCTTTCCTATTTTGTTTCTGTTTTTACCTCCGAAATGGTCTATATTTATATAAATTTACCGGATTCCAGTCAGGTAAGTAAATTTAATTCAGAACACTTCCTTATTCATGTTACCAATCTGAACCATTTAGACATACGAAGAACGTCCATTTGTAGTTACAGTACGTCCAAACACTCAAATCCCAAAGAAGCAGAAGCTTTTTTACGAAAAAAACATGTTTTCAGGTAAACTGGTTAATGTAGAAATGTTCATTGAACCCCAGGCATGTCCTCAATCGTCACAAAGTGACGCGAGTTAAGATTACTCAGCACAACAAATTCAATCACCATTTTAGGACCTCAATTTCGGAGAAAAACCAATTATAAGAGAGCTTAGTTAAAAAATTTCAGCTTTCGATAGGGACGTATTTATGTATATATAAAAGCTGTTTTCCTAACATTTCTCGCACTAAATCTTGGTTAAATGTCAAATTTGAAGAATGGGGATGAAATGCTCTCAAAGAAAAAGAAAACTGATAAATTGTCGGGAACGGTTTTCGCACTAATTTGGACCACTTTTTTTAAAAACTCAAATTATATATATTCAACTAGATCAGTGGTAAATCTTAATCAAAATTTTTAAGAATCACAACACAGCCCAAGAAAATAAAATGTTAACAGAGAATAAACGCCCCCTTTTGCAAGAATTAGTACTATTTTTGAAGTGTGAAACGATTTCGGTTTTCAGACTAAAATTGACTAAATCTGGCAAAACTAGGTCTGGAACAGAGCAAAAAAAGTAGGAGTAAAAGTAGGTGTGGAAGCGGGCAGGAAAAACTACTAGACTCTTCCTGAGGCTAAAGAGAGCTTAACAATTCAGCTTTATATATAGGAGCTTTGAATAAGGATAAAACTCAAATACAATAAAAATAGACGGATTGATGGGTGGATTTAAATATAAACACTTTCAAATCTTTTAACGGCAAAAAACTATTAAAACTTCATATGCGAAATTTTTCTATTCATACAGAATATCTAAAGGGTGTTTTTTTTAGACATGTGGTTTTCAATCTCGCAATACTCACAATACTTCTCGCATCACGCGCTGCGTTCAATATTCGGTCGACATAATCGCCCAACAGAGTAATTCGAGCAATTCCATGTTCCCGAAGGCCATAATACTCATTTTTTGTTGATATAACTCCTAAAATTTACAATTCTTTGCTCCATCCAACATCCAACTCAATCGAAGAATTTATTTGTTTAATTCAAACATTCGACAAAAATAATGTCCATTACTTTCCTGGTTTATTTTTAACCTGAATTCTTGTAAATTACTCTCAAAATGAGCAACACATTTCATGTATCTATATCTATATGTTATTTCCCTCTTAAAAGAGACTAGGTTATTATTGGTCTCAGAATAAATTGATTTGATTGATTTCCGGCAAAACCAATTGTCGTGGAAAAAGCAATCAATCAATTTTGATTACGATACATACAAATATGTATGTATTTTTTTTTGTTCAGTCTGACTATAGAATATAATATAAAATATGGTATCTTATTTACAATATCTTGATTTGAAAAAGCTTGTCTTTTGTGTGTTTATAAGAAGACAAAATTACAACGTCATTGATATAGGTATATGATCGATTCGATACACAATTATTTTAGCAGAGAGTATATACGAAAGTGTTTGGAGTTTGTATGTTATTTAAGTTAAATATAGTTTTAAATTAACGCAGACAAAAGTAAACTTGTTTTTAAATTAAATTTAAATAAATCAAAACTTTATAAAAATATACAAATACAACTAAATTCACTCTTAGTTAAGTAGCTATGACTGCGGCATAAGAATTGTTAAATATTTAATGGGTCAAATACTCTGCAGACTTCACTGTGCTACAAAAATCACTTTCAATTTAACTTTCTTAAGTTATATAACAAAACTCACTCCTTGAAGCATCAATTTGATCATTGCGAAAAGAAAGTAAATCAATACCAACAAGACATACCTGAAAAGAAAAAAAAATAAACAAAAATTAGCACATCATTATACAATAATATTTAAATTGTAAACAAAATTTAACTAAACGACTATTTGTCAAAATATTTCCAAATACAAATACAACTTAACAATTGATCTCTTTATCCACAATAACATATAAAAAAAAACAAAACAAACTGACACTTTGTCTATTTTAGACACTTGAAGCGCTTGTAAGATAAATTTGCCTTCTAACCAAACAAAAAAATAACACTTGTCGCAATTAATGGACAGACAACAAAAAGAAACAAAATATTTGAACATTGAATTGTGTTTAATGAGACACTAGAGAAATAGAGACGACCGACGGAAACATTTATATAGATACATTTAACATTTTATTTCTAGGTCAATCCACTTCAGATAAAATCAACAACGGTCTATAAAAATAGTCCGAACATTACAAGTCGAAGTAAGTACTTAAGTGCTTGCAATTACTATAACAAACTTAAAAAAAAAAACAAAGTTCAGCCCATTTGGATTTTGTTAATGTTCTTCAAATATTCGTAGAGCAATGCGTTTAAAAGATATTTCCTACATGGCGAACGCATAGAATGTGTATATAAGCTGTAGGATGAATAAAATGTTTAGAAAAAAAAAAGAATTTGAATTTCATTTTGAAAGACGAAGAGATAAATTTTGTTACATGAATTGAATCAGAGCAGCAGCATCGATTAAATGAGATATTTTAAGATTTCGTTCTAATGCGTTTTTTTTTTTAATTAATATACTTTCTGGAATGCATGGGTTAGACTAGATGATATGAATGAAGCTATTGATGTCATTGAATAAATTCACTATTAAGCTTTCTACAAAATATTTAAAATATTCAATAAATTCACATTTGATAGTTTAAGAAATCTGTAAAAAGTCCAGTGGGGCCACACCGTATAAAGTGCGATTCTAAAAAATTGAATAAAAACTAATAGCGTTGAGTCTCAAACGTTTAAATGATGTCAAATTCTGTACAGCTATGTTGTTAAGGCGTGTGATCGTCAACACAGAATACTGTCAATGCGATGACATGAATTTTAGGGTTTACGCGTTGATTATTTTGTGTCACCAAGTAATTACCGTGTCAACGCAGTAACGACACTTTGACACACAGTACACGTATTAAAGGTAATATCATTAGCGTTTTCATTTTTGTTCAGTTCTGCGCATCTGTCAAAATTGAGGTATTATGGTGGTAAAATGATGGATCCAGTGTCCCTTTACTTGTCTAATTTCAATATTTTGTTGTTGTTTCTAATGATGCGTGCTGAGTTCCTGTGGGCACTAGAACAGCCATTTTTAATTTTTTGATACTTCCAACTTTGACAACCTGCGCAATATAATACCTTTGATTTGTGTACTGTGACTTTGACATACTACTTGTCAACGTGTTGACTGCGAATCTCAAATTTGACACAGCAGAATTTTTTACCAAGAAAACGTAACCTGCGTTGAAAATTCATCTCAATTTCTAAAATTTCTGATTTTTGAGAGGATTTTTAATCCACTGAAATGCGTAGATATCCTTCAATGGAATTTGACAGTTTATAGCTTGACAGCAACAAACTGAGCTCATTTTTTCTTGACTAATGGTGTGTTTCCACCAAAGGTTTAGATTAAATAAATCATTGTGTTTTCACAGCACAAAAATAATACGTAGATAAAATTTAACAGTTGCATTCAAAGTGAAAGTGATACAGAAAGTTTTGTCTATGATTGTATTACATTAGGCGTTTTTCTTTTTTAGCATCGAGCGGGGCACAGAGCGGGCTCTGAGCGAATAGAGCTTACTCCGAACAGAGCGTGACCTGAACGCACTGATCTATTTAAGAAACGCAATTGAGAACTGAACTCTCATATGCTTAGTAATCTGTCAAATTACATGAAAATTGTATGAAGTTAGCCGCGCTCAGCTTTGTGCTCGATGTGCTCGGTAATTTTTTTCCGAGCTCATCGAGCGAGCCCCGGTCGAGCTCTGAGCTAAAAAAGAAATGCAAGTTGAGAGTTCGGAGCGCTCCGAGTTAAAAAGTAACATAGTTTTTGACAGCTCAGTGCCACGCTCGGGGCTAAAAAAGAAAAACGCCTATTACTAGATTAAAAAGCTTTTTCATTCACACCAAACCTAGTACGAGGTTTTTCGGCAAAAAAATTAAAAAAACTCCCAAACACCGAACATTTGCCTGTTTTTGTTTGACATTTCAATTGTTGTAAGAAATCTGATTGATTAAACTAAAGACGGTGTTCACATTGGGCTGCCTCCGACTTTTTTGACGTCTCTGAACTTTTTATCACTTCGACTTCATCGCAAAAAGGAGATGCCTTTCTTGACGACTAGGAGTGAGAAAAGTATATGTGGAAATAACCAAAAAACAGTTCTGGATTCTGTGATAATATCAGAAATGCTCAAAATAAATTCCTCAAAGGCGTATGTTACGTCAAAGTTTACCACAAGACTCCATTTACACTCGCAGTCATATATGTGAGAAAACATACAACAAGGAATAAAAGTGCTGTTCATTGGCGACTGATTTGGTCCCACTGTGCAACAACGATTATATTCTTATCTTGTATAGATATTAAATAAGTTAGGTATATATATGTATATGCATAAAACTTTTTAAATTCAATTATAGGTTCATAACAAACTGATACATATGTACAATGTACATATATAACATACGTAGTTGAAATTTAATTATTCTTGTCATTGTACTAAAAAAGAGAAGGTTTCTTAAAATATTTTTTGAACCAGGTGTCGCAAGTGCCTTATAACAAAGTACATAGTATAGGTAAGCTGTAAACTTTATCTTTTATATAAATTTTGCAATTGTCTTTGCTTTACATTTATCATTTGCAAGCGACAAACTTTTTCACAAATTTGATAATATTTTTTGTATAGTGAAGCGAATGTGTGTGTGTTGTAGATTATATCATACCCAAGACTATATAAGCTAAACCATTTATTGAAATTATTTTTTTTTGTGATCAAGTCTTTTTTTTAACAATTTTAATTATACAAATTCCATTTATACAGCACACACAATAATATGAAGTTATTTTGTATTTCCTAAGCTTTACCCATTATAGCTTCATTGAGTGACTGGGTAGAACGTGTGTTGTCAATTAATCCGTCATCGTCAAATAATTTTAACTAATTTATTTTGGATGATAAATATTGGTCATTGCAAAAACCTTGACTGATGGCTAAACATGTGAACAGAATGGATTTCAGCTGTAGCTTGTATATAGTAAAAGTTGATGTTGACTTGCAACAGATACAGTTATATAGGTATACCTAATTACTAGGTCTGTTTGTTAACGTGAAATTTCTTCCGATTTTGTACAAATTTTCACAATTTGCTGTCGAAACCCAAGCATGGAACACTATTTTCGTACCTTTCAACTTTGACAGTGCTAACAACTAAAGCAAGCAGCGACGTAATTTAATTACACTTAGAAAAATGCTATAGTAGTTATAATTGGAAGTACTATTTATGTTGTTTTAAATAAAATGTTCCTTATAAAATGTACTCAAACCAAAATAAATGTTATGAGTTCAGAAAAAAAAAAAAAATTCAAATGTGTGATCTTTTGAATTGTCAAAAAAAAAATATTTTTGAACAGATATGAAATGGAAAAAATTTTTATCAGACCACCGCGCACCTTTCAATAGTGCCGTAAAATGTCGCCCTCTCTGGTTCAATAATGAAGAAAATTTTCATAATATCCCATCTTTGATTTCTATAGGTAGATTTTTGACAACTGAAAGTTAAAATAATCCTACACTGTTAGCTCGGGTTCAATTTAATTGCAGGATGAACTAACTCTGGTTTTAATCAGAATTGACTTAAACACTAACAAACTGACCCTTAATATTCCCATCGAAGCACTTTGAGCATTAAAAGATATTTCTGACCGATCTGTGTGAAAACACTATCGAAATGCCCTCTCTGATATGATAGTGGCACTGATCTCTATATACACTGGATAGTGTATTCATAAAAAAAATTTGAGGCAAAAATATAGTCGTGGCCGGTACCCTCATATAACAGTATAACAGTGGCACCAGCGGAATGGACGCTACTGGACCTGCATTTTCTTATATTTTTTTCAATATTTACAGCCGCAATGCTTGTTGACATCAACTGATATCAAATAAATGCTCAATTTCGGCAAATATCTTCAATCTCTTTCTTCGTTTGTAGAGAGCGAGTCGTGGCCGGTACCCTTTAAAAAACTTGCCTCATAAAAACTGTTATACACTATAGGCTATTCACTATCCAGTGTATTATAGATATCAGTGGATAGTGCTATTCCACTACGTTTGATTTCAATACATTTTCGACAGCTGAAGTAAAAGTTTATCCTACATTGAAAAACTTTTGTTTGAGTTAAATCGGAAGATTAACTAAGTCTGGATTAACTCAGTATTAAGTGCACTTTTAAAAATGTTCGATTTTTATAGATATATTATATCTGTCGTGTTTATAAAAATTGTCCAACATTAGACGGCAGCGGTTCAAGTTATAAATAAACACTTTTAAATGTTGTCTAATCGCCATATTATTCACTCGATTAATCCAGTTTAAATTTTAAATCCAGAGGTAAATTTATATAAATTCTATACAAATTCATCCGGATTAAAGTTTTAATATGGATTAATCGAGTGATTAATATGGCGGTAAGGGTTATCTTACTAAGTCAACGGAATCAGTCGTATAAACCTTGACTATAATAATTTGACATTTTATTTAGTTAAATAAATCATATTTCCAAATATTTAGACACTGTCTAATTTTAAAATTTTACCTAAAAAATCAATGTGAATATTTTGTTCTGTGTATAGTGATGACCATTTCATGCATTTCAATCCAAAACGTCAAAAGAGAATTCATAAGTCTTGGACGCTTGTCTGTGTAAACTTTTTTATAGCAATTCGGACGTGTATCTTTTCCTAATTAGATTGCTTTTGTGCGTCTATAATTGTATATGTGAGTATGAGTGTGTTATGGTGGATTTGTATCTATTTGAAACCCAGATTTGGCAAAGCCATACCATCACCGTCAACTATCCTGTCACTTCGAATGTGGTATTCAAATTCAAGTGCCCAAATTTAGAATTCAATGAAACTCCAATTGCAGTCCGTTTGACAGACCGAAATGAAAATGGAAGTTTGCTTCGTGGTGCATGAATGACTAACCCAACTCGGAGGATAGAGATAATGTACAGTTATAGTAAATCTGATGGTGGTAAAAGTTAATGCAAAGAGACATCGTCGACGCTTTTCAACCAAAAAATTCCTAAATAGGAACTTGCACTGTATATATTCTACTTGCAGTACGCGCTAATATGTGATTTAAATTAATAAAAATCTTTAAGGTCTTTGTTGAATGTATGCTGTAGACGACAAGTGTTGCATATTAAGTAGGAAAATCACAGTGTAAAAGTTTGTTTGCTTTGAATTGAAAAGCAAAAGCATCCCCAACTGGAGGCAGATCTGATTGTAAATATCTTTATACATATATTTTTTTTGTGGGTCATCATTTTGCCTGGGAAATGGTTTCGCTGTTTTTTTTTGTTTTGCTTAAAAAGTTGAAGTAAACATCCTCGGGAAGTTCGGTTCTTTTTTTGTTTTTTAGTTTTATTTGGTGACCTAGTTTAAGTTTTGACAGAGGAAATCCGCGTGTTGAAAAGAAACATTTACAAAAGTTTTATACTATGCTTTTGGGTGATGAAGGTTTTTTTGGGTTTTAGATATGTATCTTTACAAAAACATTATACCTATACACAGCTCAATTAGAAACTTCAACATGAAGTTTAGGGAACTTTTTTTGGTTTTTATTGTTTTGTGTGTAATAAAGTAAAATTTGGTTTTTTAGTGTTGAAAAAGATTTAAAGCAAGTCGAAAAGTTTAAGGCAGAAGGGTTTTGTTTTCTAAATGTTGTATACCTATACCTAAGACTGAAAGTTACATATTTAACAAATAGTTCCTTTCATAATTCATAATTTTTTATGGTGATAAACTTTACACAAGGATAACATAGAGTCTAATCAGCCTTTGGGAGTTATAACATTATCTATATATTATAAATAAGGGGTTAAGCTTTCTAACGCTACGCAAATATATTATACGTTTATAGGAATATTTTGTTATTCGTTTCTGTTGGAGTTGTTTCTCTTTATTAAACTATGTAAATATGTATACTTAAATAGGCGAAAGACTTCAAATTTTGAATACGAAATTTAAAAAAGGGATTACTCAAAAATCATGTAGATTTGATATGGGTAAGTTTTAAATTCTAGCAAAAGGGCCATAAATACTTAGACCGATGGTCGCATTAGCAATGAATTACTTTATAAGAAGTCTAAGGGCCAGTTTCACAGTGCACACTTAACAAAATAAGTGGCACTTAATTTTCCCATTTTGGCACTTAAGCCGCAGTTTTACTACCTGAGTAAGTGGAACTTAAGTGACCAACATGGGAGACTTAAGTGTCACTTATTCCAATAAGTTTACACTTTGAAATTGGGAATTAGTTTTCCATATTTGGCACTTAAGTGACACTTACTTCACTGCGAAACTGGCCCTAAATTTTCATTAATTTCATTGAAAATTTCGAGATTCGTTTCCCAATCATCTTATTTCCTATAATATTTACAAATTCACAACTCGAAATAGGTAATTTCAACTAAATTCGCAAGATATTATGTAGCAAATTATTTAAAAAACTTTACAAACACACCCACGAGGAATTCATTCAAATTGGAGAGTGTTGAAAGTGTCAAAATTTTAATTTTGACGTTTAAAAAAGAGAAACAGAAAGAGAAAATAACAAAAACAAGCGATTAACAGCTAAATAAAATTTAAAATGAAATGTGCTGTCAAACTCAATTAATAAGTTCAAGTGACTTCAAATTAAATTATTAAATTATACCTAGCTATAATTTGAGATGAAAACACTTTTTCTGTAATTTCCGAAATTATTTCATTTTGGCTCTATAATGAAAACATACACCTCAATTACGGTTGTCAATTATTAATACCTACGATATTTGACGTTTATTAACAAAATTTAAATTTTTGGGGAACTGTGAATCCTCTTAAGATTTGAGATCAATTGTGAATGGTTTAATTGACAATCTAGCTATTATCATTGTCAAAATTATTATTTATTATAAATTTTTTAGCTATAATTACACAAATTCGACGTTGGTCAATTATTTTGCTCGGATCGTGTAAGCTCGAAATTCAATAATTCAACGTTACATATTCGATTGAACTTTTCTCTCGTGAATATGATGTTGAAGAAGAAAATAATTTGGAGCAAGCGAACATAAGAAGAAAATAACGCAATTATTTATTAGTTTTGGAAAGAATTATTGAATCCACCATGGAACTATAAAATTTGCCTTGTGCTTCATTTTTCAGTTCAGTTTTCTTTTATTGTTTGCCCCTTTTGAACTTTTTGTTGTACCACGAATTGTTTTGGCATCTCCGTTTCCAATCGTATTTGGCTGTTCTAAGCCGAATTTAGTTCCTCGTAGATCGAAACAGGCAGGGTTGCCAATTCTAAGAAATTGGAATTTGTATTCGATGGTTTTTGTTTGGACCGGAGAAATTTCGGCTAATCCCGGAGCACGAAGGGTAGATCTAATTACCCGAATCTCCTAGCCAAAATACCACTGTTGTTAACCCTACCACCAGTTGCAAAAGGTTCTCTTCTTATATGTTTTGCATTTGATGTTGGCCAATACCTACGTTTTGAAGTTTTCCAAAAAATAAAACAGATAAAATCTCGTTTTCTGTCTCTAATTCAACAGTATTTTCTTTCCAATTTTTATTAAATAATGAAGCAAATTGAAATTTTAAAAGGAAGTGTGTCAAAAATGTATCAGTTGTTTGTTCATAACACCGAATATTCAATTGATTGACAGAAACTATCAATCGTCAAATAATTGATCTTTGACAATCGTAATTGGGATGATAACAATATAAGGTTTCGGTCACGCATTGAATTGAGCGACCTTCCCTGGCAAATTCTGCGTTCCAAAATCGTTATTATGGTTCAAAGAAGGAATAGTTTTCATAAAAAGGTCCACCAGTGATGAAATTCGAGTAATTATAAGTCTTTCATTGTTAATATACAATCCGGTAATTAAAATCTTTAAATTTTGTTTTGTAATTTCCGTTTATTGCTAAAGTTCATTTCCTTATAGTCAATCTCTATTTGTTTGAACTAAGTAAAACACTACATTTTTGTCATTTAATAATTCCTTGCGCTCTTTCCTTTCTACAATACTTCAGTAAGCATATATGCCACTGCTTTTTACTTAAAGCCCTGCACTTCCTTATGAAATCTTATATTCATTCCTGCGAAGAAAGTAAAGAGGACAAAAAATATTCATTTCCTGTGTTCTATAAGATGAACACAGATATTACCCTTTCTATGAAGGGGGAATGTAGTATAGGTATGTAAATGCCTTAATGCTAAAGTTATACAAAAGAAAGGTAAACACATGAACACATCATAACGTGGATGCAAAAAAAAAGATAGATAATTTTTCCTCGTCGACCCTTCTTGCCACTACAATATAATATAGGTACATAAATCCAACCAAATGAATTCTTTATAGTATGAGAGAGACTAAGAACATTTTAAGGACGACGAAGACTGATGCTTTTTTTAAAACGATGATGATACGTGATTTTCACGAACATTTTCGAGATATCCGTGGTTTTATTCCCTTAACCCTTTCTTGTCGTTAGGCAACGTGTCGTATTTTTTTGCTTTTTAACATAAAGTTCCGTTTTACTTTCTACTCTTCTGAACTAGGTATATGACTACCCTTTCAATGTCGGGAGGTAGGTAATGTACATTCAGTTCGAGTATATTTCTTTTATTTTTTTTTTGTAATATCCTTGTATTCTGGATTCGTTCATTTTGTCGTAGGGTATACCTACTTTCTCGATGACATACAACAATAAAATGCAACGACGACGACGACGACGACGAGTGACGACGAGTTTAAGTTTACGTTTTCCTCCGAAAGCACGTTCCATTTGGGGAAAATTTGTAGTCGTTTCGTGTGGACAAAGTTATATAATGTACTTCTCCAGCAAGCTACTTATCCTGTTCAATGTGCTGCTGCTGCTGCCGTTCGAAGGATAAAATTTTGTTGAATTCAATTAAATTCCATTTTGCATCGTATAACAAGTGGGTATCCTAAACAACAACGTTTCCTTTTGAAAAAGTTTCAAGTAGGTATATCATAGATATAGATGCATACATCATCAGAAGGAAGCAAAATTTTCAAAAACTCTACAGACTTTATTGAGTTTTAGAGAATTGAAAAAAAAAATTGTAAATATCTTTTAGTTGCGAAAAATATAATGTTTGTCTCTTTTGAAGCTCAAGAAGTAGGTATATATAAAGGAAGTCTTGAAAGGATATTTTGTTTCGTTATAAAACTTAAATAAAACTATAAGCGTGTTTTGTTTAAGAATACTTCTTTGCCTCTTATTTAATAAGAAAAAAACTAACTATTTTGAGATGCGTTTTTATAACGTTAATTTAAAGCTAATTGAAAATTCCAGATAAACCTTCAACCCTCTTGAAATGAAAAATGAATGCGTTTAAAAATATTTGTCAGTGTTATTTAAAGATGCATTTTTAACTTAAAAATTTGATGGCATTGAAGTGAAAAAACCATTTACAAATTCACTTCCGTAAAATTAAATATAAAACACGCTTGTTTTTTTCCCAAAAACCTTAAACTTAATTTTATTATGTATCTACAATCTTTTTTGATATTGCAAGTATCATGTTAAATACAAATCGATAGAGGCGTTTCGGAGAAAATAAAATTGTTGTATGGGTCCTACCCGCTCTAGATGAGCTTATCCAATAAATTCAAAATTTTACCTCTAGGCTATTATAAAACAAATACTCTATACCAAATTTGAAGAAAATCGGCCCACCCGTTTACTGGCTGAACACAATGGATACGGAGCTGCAACTGGAAGCTGCAACTGAATAACTGTCAAAATATTAAATTCACACAAATTCAATGTTACGAGCACAACGCAATGCAACTACAGTCGGTGCAGCAGACGGTGCTGCAAAGGTTCGCCAACTTTTAACTTTTTGACGTGCAACTTTTTATAAGAAGAAAAAAAGAGCCGGAAAAAAATATTGAAGTTTTTAGTGCTCATTTGTGCCGCGAAAAAAAATATTAATTAAAAGAAAAATATTGGAAATAAAAAAAGTGAATAATAAACTCGTGGTTGTTTTTTTTCCTTTAAAATATATAAAAAGCTGTACAGATCATTGTGGGCAGATAAAAAAAACGACGTAGGTACGACATTTTTTGAAAGCAGTTGCAGCTGCAGTAGGGCATTGTGTTCAGCAAGTTAAGCTCTAACTCAAATTACAATCGGCGCATGACCGCACAGTCCATCATCGAAGTATAAATTTTGATTTCAAATTCTTTTTGGGATTTTCTCTTTTGTTTTTACTAGGTTTTTAGTTTGGTTTGCGATTATGGCTTATTGGAATACACTTTTAACACGTAAAACTCACTGCATATGGCCTTAATATTCTCAAGCACCATTCTTAAAACGTTTACTCATTATTGAGATAAGTTTGTTAAAAAAAAACTGGGCTTTAAGTAAAATGTATACTCAAATGCTTAGAGGACTTCAGGTGTTCCTAAATTTTCTCCAAAAAAATATTTTCACCTACTCTATACCTACCACACACACACACGTCACACACATATGTACATAAGAATTGGTCGAAGAACTCTTAATTTCAATAAGAATGTAATTAAGTTTATTTCTCTTGGTTTGCCTGCCCACACGCATGATGTGGATGGAAGCAAGCAAAACAATCAGACCAATTGTCGCTTTATCGGAACTCATTATAAATATAAAATTTTCAACAACTGATAAACCACAGTCACACAGGAAAAATTGAATTAAAAATAAATCAAATGAAAAAAAGTCCATAAAATCGAATTGAAGCATTACGAGAAGTCAACTTAGTGCCCTTGTTTATGAGTTTTTTCCTCTTTCCATTTGTAGGTATAGTTTTAAATCACATTCGATGTGCGATAAGAAATATTATATTTATATGTATTGTTTCTAAGCTGTATATAAATTGTGATACTGCATCAGGAAAACCTCAGCACAGCATTTTAAAATGTGCACCGCGGTCACCCGCAACCTCAGAGATAGCTTCACATCGTTCACACACGGTGTTAAACTAGCTACATAGCTCCTAAGACCTGACCCGTCCGTTTGTTGGTTGGTTGTACAACAATAATTCACAACCTCAACCTTTCAACTTGGCCACAAAAAAACAACAAACGGAAATGTTTTCATTCAATTAACGAGCAATGGCGGCTGACAGGTCAACTATAGCTTCCGTCGTGCATATATATAGTAGCTTCTCGCTTTCCTTCCCATCGACGACCGCCGCGCCAGTTGGTCTGCCAAACGCAGTATTGCACCTAACACGACCATGTGTCTATACTCGTAACGTAACTTCCAAACAATTGGTTGCGGTTCTGCTCTGCAATCTGCAGTGTATTATTATTGCGGCTCGTAATTATTGTTAACCGGAATATTATTTTGCACTGTGCTGAGCTGTGCGACCGTTTGTTGAAAGACAAACGTTGCAATGCAATGCAACCCAATTGCAGTTTGGCGAATGAAAATTTTGTTTGTGTAAAAAGTGCAATCGACCTAGTGGCACAGAATTGCCAGCCCCAAAAGAAAACTATACCTACATATCTTGCTGAATGCTGGCCCTCGTCGTATATTTTGTATTGTTTGTTTGCGCAGTTTTCGTTCATAAACCACGTTCCACATTCTAAAGTGTCTTGGTTCGCATGCCAATGTGCACTTTTCCAGTGTTAAATAATAATGATACACACCGACACTTATTTCGAATGAATGTAAGTAGGTATGATGCCGTTGTTGTGGCTGGCAGGCTATATACAGTACATGTACACTATAAATACAATGCTGTGTAGAAAATATACTGCTGCTAAGTGAATCCTCAGCTTTAGTGGATGTTAAAAACAGGGCTGGACTAGAGCTCTCGATTTTATCTAATTACACGTCTATTCGTGTAGGTACACGTGTAGTAAATGAATTCAACCTACATGTTATAAATGTACGTGCTAACAAAAATAGAAGTGTAAAAGCACCACTTTTTTGAAACTGATCAAGATGAAGCGACTTAAGATATTTTTAAAGTGTCAAAGAACAGTTTTTAGGTAGGTACGACTTATATTATGTTACACCAAAAAAATATGTTGCAAAAAATTAGTGACGGCATTGTATGTATTTTTTAGCGTCTTTTGAACAATAAAACATCATCAAATACGATTTAGAAGTAATAACACTTGTATGTATGGCCTAAATACACGTGTATAACAATAAATACATGTGTAAATATAAATACACATGCGTTCATACACAAATAATTTAATTACACGAGTAACTGCACGGATATACATGTACAATGTACATGTGCAATATGGGACTCTATAGTCTGGCCTTTGCTTTCCACATTCGTGTATTGCGTTGCGACTAAAGAAATAATCTCTTATTCAATGTAGATTATTTGATAAGAAAATAGCAAAACTGGCACGAAAAAAACAGTCGATTGCTGAAAGTTAATTGAGGCAGCTTAAGGAATAAAATCTCTATCTTATGTGGAACTCAAAGTTACGGCTTTTCGAATCATATAAACCCATTGCGGTGAATCGGAGGAAATGGAAGGGTATTGTTGCTGCCTTCTGCTCCATATGAAATTGAAGTGCTGCTTAAGTGTCCAGAAAGCATAATTAATGTTAATCGAAATTTAAATTTAAATATTTTCCAGTCACTACAGATTTTTGAGACAAATTTTATTTAAATTGACTTAAACAGAATTTTAGGAGTATTCAATTTAAAACTTTTGATAAGTGCAACCATGAAGTAAAAGTTTAATAGATAAGCATTGAAAAAGTTCTAATTTGTCGACATAAATTTATTTTGTTGGTATGAAATGGAATTTTTAGAGTTATTATTATTATCATATCAAAACTTTTGTATAAAATTGTAGGTAATTGTTGGAATTTGATTTTGATTTATCGAAGAAGATATAATAGGTGTAGGTGCGAATTTATCGTTTTACAAATCCTGAAAATACTTTTTGAGCATTACATTTCTTGTTTTGTTTTGCCATCTTGGATCTAAAGTAATGTTATACATAGTTTTAAAATTTTTTAGAAAATTAATTTTCCGAACCTTAAATTGTGAAAACCCTGTTAAAATTGATTTTGCACATCACTGTACCTAAGCTGCTTTCGATATGTGCGCCGGTTGTTGTTTCTGTTTATATTTTTCGGTTCAACAACGGACGGACGTTATGCGAGTGGGAGATTCTGTGAAGCGATGAAATTCCGCCTTCACCCCAAACCCATTCTGTGTACAGCTGTGCAATTCAAACAATCTGCCCTCCTTCGACAGGAATTACTGTATATATTCGTATAGCTTTTTCGCCTTCGCCATAAAATAGTTTCAGTATTGTGCAGTGGCTATGCGGCACAGCCAGCTTTTTCGTTCAAGTCTAAATAAATATTGTATCAAATATTGAAACACCTAACTCCCCCGCACACATCACAAAAGCAAAAAAGGGGTTTTAAATAGAAGTCAGATTTCATATTACCATCATCATCAACCAACTAAACCTCTATGCAATGCAGGCATCCAAAATAATATTTGCGGAAAGGAATTTCAGGGCAAACTTTTGAATCAGGTCGTTCGTGTTAATATTTTTAAGTATAAGGCATACTCAGCATTCTCATTAATTTCATGCATTAAGGTGAAAGGTCATTAAGGAAGGATAATAAAGGGAATCCTTAGGGTGCTCGGGCTCAGGCTCACATTGATGTTGAAGATGTGAAACAAAAATAAAATAAGAACGTATTAATTTGAATAAAATTCATTTAAACCCTTGGGTATACTGGGTTGGACTAGATCCATTCTAATCGGTGACAGTTCAGGAATACATATGTATGTATATTGTAACTTAGGGGGAATATAATATGTTTCAAGTTCCATAAATGAGACTAAGGGACTTGGGATACCTTTATGATTGTCGTATATATATGGTACTGAGTTTAAAACAAAAGATTAAAATGTATTCCCTTGGGATTTTGTAGGAGAAAACTGGAAACAAAGCTTTTAGTTTGAGTAAAGTGTTTGGATGCTGATTTTGTAGGTTAAAAGTTAAAATGGTTTTAGCTATAGAGTAAGTTTTTGGACTCGTAATGAAAAAATTAAACGTTTTTTGATGAAACTGAAACTGATTTAGCTATACTTTTGTGTTATTGCCAAATAATTTTCTAATAGCGGGAATGATTTTGTTACGAAATTTTGAAATATATTATAAGTTAGTTCAAGACTTACAGACCAAAAATATTAATTATTAAGAATTTTCACTAGTGTTTGTCAAATGCTGTTCCACACTTTACATTTCCTCTTCCTGGAAATTTTTGTGAAAGAAATTGCTTTTGGCGGATACGAATCCTGTCAAAAATGTCATTTTAAATTCAAAGAACAATACAAATTTAAAACAAAGCTTTTGTTATTTTATAGTTTTTATTTTGTTAAATGTCCTATTTTTTATTATAAGGTATATCAGACAATATAATCAATAATATTTACATTTAGCCAAACCTTTTTTTTGGAAAAGAATATATATTTTACAATTCATGAAATAAATTTTTATAATTTAATATTTAATTAAAGAAAATTGCTTTTTTTTATTTTATAATAAAATGCATGCGCCCAAATTTGCAATTTTGTTGTTTCTGTTTTTATGTTTGGAAAATTTATATATAGAGAATTATCACAGATCCATGGCAACTCTAGTCAATTTTTGATGTTTTAAAAGTGGCATACATTTTTCCCATATACCTATGCAAGATTTTTTTGGAAAGTTTATTTTTGTCTGAGAGAAATTTCAAAATTTGACAGAGTGACAATTTCTTTCAAAAAAAAGTCTAAAACAAACAAAATTAAAAATTAGTTAACAGAAAAAATTAAAGAATAAATCCATTTTTTTATTTTATTTACCACTTTCTATCGTTATACCGATATATCATTGTGTTATTGAACATAAGTTTAGAATATCTGACCAAATTAAATTTTAAACCATAAGAGCAAGTTGTTACAATAAAGCAGGTGTCTTTCCAGGCAAATATTTAAAACAAGAGGAAAGTGTATGCAAAAATATATAGGAAAGGGACAAATTTGGGAGTGCCAAGTTGTTTTAGAACTCATCCAGAGAGAACATCATTAGGGAACTATTGAACCTACTCAGTTTTACTTATTTGCTCAGGTTTGTTGACGATAGTTAATTTTTTTTTAAATATTGTTTAGAGTTAAATTTTTCTAGTCGAAATTTTCGTACACCTAGTTTTTTTTTTTTTTATGTCCTTGACAATATACTAACCTTCCTTCCATTTATAACTAACCAAATGCAAAAACTTGATCCATTAATATTATGAACTGTTCAAAATCGCGTTCCGCATCAAAATAAACTTGATTCCACCAGCTGACCTTTTAAATTCGAAATTAAAATTTATTTCCGTTAAGCTTTTATTAATTTAAAAATTAATTTATTATTATCATCACCTATCTCTACAACAACACGAACGAGGTGTCTACTTTTTAGATTAGATTTTGATTCGAAATAAAATAAATGCAAACAAACAATGACACAAGACTCAGTTATAGCATTTTAACCATTGTACCAATTGCTATTTTAATCTAATCTTATTTTAAATGATATATTTTTTTTTACATTGCATTAAAAAAAATATAATAATTCGAGTTATGACTTTTATTGCTTAACTTGAATAACGTGATGTGATTAAATTTATTGTGGGAAAAATGTTCACCTCATTCATTT
This sequence comes from Epistrophe grossulariae, assembly GCA_929447395.1. NCBI lineage: Eukaryota > Metazoa > Arthropoda > Insecta > Diptera > Syrphidae > Epistrophe > Epistrophe grossulariae. The sequence goes on from OV839566.1 coordinate 3,549,040, forward strand.
AAACTTCGTGCATTGAATTTTCAAATGCTTAATTAATTTAAGTTAAGAAGTGTAACACGCCACTGGTTTAGATTAGAAGATAAGAATTATGAGTACTTATGTAGGTATATACGCATTATGTGTGCTTGAGTCTCTTGGCTTGAATAAAGTTTGAACCTGAAACTAAAGATAAGCGTTCAAAGTACCTACACAATCTTGGCTTAAATTGCAATTATGTATATTATAAAAAAACTTACTATTTCTTTTTTTTGTTGGGAAAAAAACTGGTTTCTCAACTAGTTTTTAAACGTTGGTCTATACCTACTATATATATAGCCCAGCTCAGAGCCTCATAGTCCAAACTATATACATTCTTACTAATTGGGCTTGCCTGGTATAATATTTAATTTTTAAAGCTGAAGTTTCTAATACCATTTCCGGCTTTTGATATCAAATAACTGTCATAGAATGTCAAAACTTATGGCACCTTTTCGATAAATTGTTTAACTGCTGCACAAGTCAATTACATGACGCAAGTATAGAATCCATTAAAAACACATAAAAATGTGCAGAGCTTAGCTTATGGTATACAGCAGTACAACTTCATTAAGATACTATATAGAAAATGTATGCTGTAATGAAATGCCATAAGCTTAGTTTATAAATAAATTGTGGTTTATTTTGATGACAATTATGGTGAGCTGAGAAGTCATACATATACATACGTACTTAAATGCTTTTCAAAAAATATGTGACAAAAGTTATTGACAAAACAAATAACAAAATTAAGATGTCAGTGTTGGGACAAAACTATTTGACGTTTATAGTTAAAATTATATAAAATTTTCTTACGTCACTTTGAAAGAACAGCAAATGATAAGTGATAAGTGATCGGTTCATCAACGATAGTGATAGTCACTGCGTTTTCCGTCTGGCAAATTTTATTGAACTCAATTCAATACAGTTGAACATTTTCCAATGATATTTATCAAAACCGTGGTTGCCATAGTTAAATTTTCAAATGTTTTCAATCAAAATATCAGGTCCAAATTGACGTCTTTTTTTCTTCTGGAATGATTTTTTTTTTTGTAACAGGAATAATTATTGTTCTTTGTTTGAATAATTAAAAAGTTTGTTCTATTATTGTGGTAACTCTATTCGTATTGCGGAATAAAAGTCAAATTCATTTTGAAGTGACAATTACATTATTGTTGTCACCCTACACATACTGAATTGGTTTATTCTGCTTTTAAATTATAAGTTAAAACAAATCACCTTAGCCGATTGTACCTACCTATACACCATGATGATGTTTGAAACTCGTTATTATGAAAAAAAAACTTTTTACAATTTTTTGCCAAATCTACCACGGAGTAGGAAACAATTTTGTTAAGAGACGTTATTACCAGTTTCTGTCATAGCTTTGTCACTTCAAACCCCAAATGGTAAATTGTAACAGAAAAAATGTCACGGACTAATTTGTAGCTTAGAAAATTTCCTACAAATAAGATTAACATACTTTTTTTCATAAAAATAACCGTTTTCGAATTAAACCAATAGGAAGAGTTAAGGGTTTTACCTTTCTATATACTGGGGCTGCTTAGTTCAAAATTTTTGTGCATTTTGTGATAAAAGCATCAATTTTTTTGTTGTTGGTAAATTATATGAACATGATTTTAAGATGTTGGCCCATTATTATTTGTGTGTATAAGTGGGAGGGGCAAATTAAAAAAAAAAATGTTGAGAATAGAAAATGAATATAAAACACAACGGCAACACTTACAATATCATGTTATAGCTTTTTTAAAGCAAGTAATTCATTCTTTAATTATAATTTGCAATTAATATATTTTAGTGCACTCAGCGAAACTGCACTTTAGCGAGACCGCGCACTTTCGCACGAAACTGAACGGTACTTCATGCCGCAACAAAGTTGGTCAGATTATTAATTTTGTCGCGCCGTGAAATGCAGTTGTCGCTTAGTGCGATATTGCTCATACAATTTCCTACAAATAAGTCGTGAAGTTCAGTTCCTCCGAATGCATTCTTACCTTAAGTTGTTCTTTAAACAATCTAAACACATCATTAACACACATTAGAAGAAACATAAACAATACTTTTTCTTTATTTTCAACTAAAACAACCGGTATATGATTTTATCAAACCACATTGAACAGCTTAGCAAAATACAAAAAGAAAAAAAAGAAAAATAATAGCGACAATAAAATCTAAATTATAAATGTAAGTAACTATTACTCAAATGTCCATTCTTTTCGCAATAATATATTTTTTTGTTATGTTCACACTCCTATAGACAGAAATTGAATCGGGACACACCTGAATAAAAAATAAAATGTAAGGCACCCTGAGAGTATTGTTTACGAAATCTAAAGCATTTATATGTGTAAAACACTTGAACTGCTTTCAGGTGCTAAGATTTAGTTCCTCAACATTTTTTTTTTGTGTATAAGTACGTCTTTCATGTGACCGTCTCTACCGACGTTGTCATTATTTGCGCTCCATGAAGCAGAAAATTTATTTAAAAAAAAAACAAAAAAAAAATACAAAAACGAAATAAAAAAAACTTACTGTCAAAGAAAAATTATTAAAAAGAAAAACTAAAAGTAAATTATTACCTAACACCATCACTTAATCTCACCACGAGCCTAAGAAGTACATACATAATATAAGAACCCAGCATGACAAGTTTCTGACTTTGCATTTATTTCCTCCATTGAAGCGAGCTCTTAAAGGTGCTGCTGGGCTGGCTCACTGGTTGTTCCATCTTTTCCTGTAGCTTTATGGATGTGGTGTGGTGACACTGGAAACGTGAGCAATGAATGACAGGGAATCGAATTAACTTGTGAGCTGATGGTTGGATAGAGACGAACGAACGTTTCGACTGTTGATGCCAATCTTTGTATATATGTATGTAGGTACCAACTCTTTCTCAAAAGTCGTCAACGATGGAGGCACAGATTGATGGAATAAACATCTCTTATAGCAGCCTCAACCAAGACTCAAGCTGCTTTGATTTTATGACTATATATACAACATCACTTCAGAGTGGGTGTTAAATGAGTTAAGTTTAAGGTTTATAAAGTCTTATACTCGCCGACTATGTGTAGGTACATGGTAGATTTAATTAAATCAATGTCTTCGTTTTTGTTCACCTCTCACCTTTAAGGTGTTAGTGTTATATTAATAACCATCTAAAGACGAAATACCATTAAAAAGTCCATTTAAATTTGTATAAACTAGGTTATAAATGTTGGGTACGTACTCTCGACTTTTAACTACTTGTATTTTGCTAAAAGCTATTTAAATAGTTATTTTAGTAATTTAAAAGAAAGAAGACAAACAAAAATGAAGGTGGGTGTGATGAAGAAGAAACTTATAAGATGAAGAAGTCCATTTTAAGAAAACCTTAAGAGTGGATTTAATACAGATTCTTATTTATATTAGTTAATTGACATATATTTTTCATTTATAGATGGCTGCGTAGTTGGCTTATGGAATTAATGATTATTGTTTATTTATATTGGTTTAAGGTTTTTTTTTTGTTTTATAGTGAAAAAGACAAAGTTAAACTTGATAGGTATCGATGATGAAATTAAAATCCCAAATATCTTTGCAGTCTTTTAAGATCTCGAGTATCTATAAAAATCCTTTCAAATCTCCAGAGTGGGATTTCTTGCCCAATTTATTTTTTATTTCAAAAATGGCACATACATATCAAAATAATTCCCTTAAATTATTCATATAGGTCTGCAACATACTATGGCTACTAAGAGATAATTCGAGAAAATATATTAACTAAAACTATCACAAGTCACAATAATATTGACTATAAAAATGCTAAAAGTCGTGGAAAGATAGAAAATCTGTTTTTTTTTGCTTTGAAATTTCATTTTAAATTTTCTATAGAAAAGTATAATTTACCTTATTTTATACAAAAGAAGAACAATAAAATTTCGGAAATATGAACGGTTCTATAAGATGAACAATTTGGAAAGATGAACGAAATATTTTCAACTTTTAGTGCTCAAAAAGATGACCGGGTTGAAATTTTGTACTCGAAAAGATGAACACTTTATTCCCAACTCAATTTTTTTACTTTTTTTTTGCCTTTATTTCCTCGTATTATAACGTATTGTTATTCAGTTTTGTAAACGGTAATTTCGGCTTTGTTTTTAACTTGTTATGTAAATTATATTTAATTTATTTTTATGTAGGTAAATGTTGATGCTCGAAAAGATGAACAATTTGGAAAGATGAACGGGCCCTGTTTTATATCTGTTCATCTTTTCGAGTTTCTACTGTACTTCTTTTCTGGCGAAAAAAAAATAACAAGAGAATTTAGAGTGGAACAAAAATGCAAAACCATTTGATTAATCCAATTTAAAATTTAAATTCGGATGTAAACTAATGTAAATTCAATGTAAATACATTCGGATTTCAATTTAAACTCGATCAATCGAGTAAATATATTATTATATTATGGCGGTAAGAGTCGTGATCAGACGATGTTCAGTTTCCTACCGTGATTAGTTTGAATATAATTTCACTTTAAATATTACGTAAATTATAATTTTAAATAATTTTTAAGAACATTTTTTTCGAAGTTGTCAATTTATAATGTACAAAATAAGGCATAGGTATTATGGTAACGTATTTTTGTCATACAAAAAAACAAAAACATGATATTAAATATAATCAATTATCGTTACCGCTTTAGAATATCATAAGATCTAATTCCTATTATTCATCTGTTGGATTAACTACTAGAAACTTCAGTGAAACACAACAAATTATTTAAAACAATTTTTTTCATCAGCAAAACACATACCTACAAACCAAGCCAACAAAAAACTTTTAAATGGCATAAAAATTGCATCATCTTCGCTCAATAAATTAAAAATTAATTAATTAATGGTTCCAAGATGTTTTAAGAACTCTTCAAACCGTTATTTCAGAATATTAATCACTTATAATTTTTTTCACAAAGAACAACATAAAAATTACACACACAAAATTCAACCGATTACCATATAAATGTTTTAATTATAATTATAGAAATACACAAAGAATATACCTACTTAAAATTATACCTTTTCCAAAAAAAAAAGATTCTAACCAAATAAAAAATAAAAAACATCAATATTGATTTTTATTCCAGAGTTGTTCTCAATTCATAATCCCATCTGACAACATCTCATCATATATAGCTCAAATGGCACCCGCAGTAAAAGATACAAAAAGTAAAAAAAAAAAAAGTTGGGTTGGCAGAATATCTGCCCTACATTTCCGTTAACAGCCGGAGTAATGTCCTCTGATTTAACCCAGTGGCAGTTAACAGTGATGTCTTTTGAATAAATTATTTCAATAAACTATATGAATAAATAACAATACAACCAAAAAAAAAACCATAAGTCTGTTATAAATGTGGTGATTTTTTTTAACCTATTTTTAGCATAACTTTGAACCTGACAAAAGAAGTTATTTTTATTATTTCATTTTGATGAAAAATATATTATCATTCATTTATTTTTTTTATCAATAAAGAAACCTACATAAATTATGTTACCGATTGTTATTGATTCTATAATATTACGAGTATTTTTACAGCCTATTTAGGAGGTCTCAACTTTGGCCTAAATCTACTTTTGATTATTTTTTATTGGAATAAAAATATGTACAAAACTAATCACTTTCATTTCAAAGTCGTGGTAATTAAGTATCCAACTGCACCTATAATATAAGTAGATAGATGGAGAAAACTCAAGTGATGGTCGTCATAAATATTTCCCCTCGAGCACTTTCCATTTAATGGTTGCTGTTATAAACTTCGTCTATCCGTATAGCGAAGGTGTAATTAAGAAGAGCTTTTTTTATTTTTCGTTTTTTTTTTTCTTGGCAGACTCCGCACAAAGTAGATATATAATTTTTTCCTTGCACTGCTTCACTTTCCATTGATCACTGTGTGATGTTATAGAACGTAATGTATCAGTTATATGGTTGCCATATTGCTAGGTTTAGCTTAAATCGAATGAATTTTCAATTGGTATTTCGAATTTATTAATTGATTTGACATTTATATTTAAAGACTGGTTTGTAACTCTACTGTTTACAGTTTGAGTAAAGATCGGTATTAACCATTCTACATATATATACCTTGAAATAAAATTAAACTTTTGATAGATGTCAAATGTGCGTTCGCTAAGTTTTTTGTTTATTTTTCTTGCAATTTGAAAATTATACTTAGGCCTTCTTCACACAAATCGCATAGTTATATAAGCATGCAAGATTTGTTATGCAGCACTGATTCCGTTACGTCTAGACTTATGTAATAAAACACAGAACATTTCCACACAATTTTGGCATGAATTGACATTTGACATTGATATTCACCAAAATGTTTACTAATCACAGCTGGCGACTTACACGGCTCACATAGGTAAAATTTCCCAAAAACATGGCCAAAACTATAAAAACTAAAATCGTTTTGTTCTTTTTCTTTAAAATGCAAAGTTGTTTACAATTAATAAGATCCTGCTATTAAAATTGCAACCGTTTCGTCAGTTGATGCGTCTAAAGTGGTAGCTTTTAGAAAGTCCGTTCAGGACCAATTTTGGTGTGCGATAGCAAGTGGATTGCTTCATTTTTATTTTTTATTATGCTTTTTGATAAAAAAAAATTATAATGGAATTTGTTGCTGGTATTAAGTAGAATAATTTCAATTGTTTTTTTTTTGTTTAGATATTTTCACTATGGGCAGATTTTTTATTTATCGAAAAATATGGTTTTTGGGACCTATATTAAAAATCGTAGTATTTGTTTCGTAAAGGAAATGTTTGACTTCTGTGCATTGCTGAGCATTGAGATTAGGCTTTAAATTTACCTTAAAGTATTCTGATTAAGAATCAATCAAAAACCAATGCGACTTTTTAAGATAATGACAACGCAAGATATTAAAAAAAGTGAAAATTAAACTTTGTCCCACAAATTCATTATTAATATTACTGATAATTTACAAAAAAAAACCTTAGTTAAAAAGTACTATTTTGGCTTGAGTACTAAATGTTTTTATTATTTTTTAATCGAAAGTTAAAATCTAGATGGTGCTATGTCTTCTAGCTTTTGAGAAACTTTGAAAATAACTAAAACCACTTCCAAAAATAAATTTTTTGTTTGTATTCACTTTTTATTTTGTATTTTAACAAAATTAGAAAAAAAAATAATTTTACTAAAAATAGTACATTTACCTAAAAATTGCTTTTTCCAATGACTTAATAGGGGTATTCACGATCCGATGCAAATGGTCTTGTATCATTGCAAAAATGCTAAAGTGTAAAATTGCTATACCCTAACCCCATTGTAACAAAACAATTTGCACTTTTTCAATGATACAAGACCAGTTTGCATCGGATCGTGAACACCCCTAATGCAATAATAAACCAAAAAAAAACAAAAAAAATAATTTTGGTCATGTTTTTGGGAATTTTTACCTGTGTGCGACCGTATGGTAAGCGGTTTGCAGCTTGAGTGCTGCCACGAATAAGTGCAGCTTGCGCTTCGGGTGCGGTTATCTATTGAAACACACGTGAACTTCAAACAATCTTAGTAGACGTCTATAACGAGACGCTTTGTGTGCAGAAAGCCTTAGCTTAGGGTTCAGAAGATTGTGGAACTTTAATTTTATTTTCATCAAACTAATGAAAAGTTATTTACAGGCTTTGGAACAAATCGATCCACCTTTTAAAGCGGACCAACGGCGGACTGTTTGCCGAAAACTTCTTTTTCGGATTATCTTTTGATTAAAACCTCGAAATTTTCTTCATAAATTTGGCTGAATATAGTTGATACAGCCAGCGCTCATTTTCCTCAAACATTGACACTTGTCTACATCTGAACCCCAAATTCGACAATTTTGAAGATTAACGAAGCCATAAAGGTGAAAATGAGCTTCATCGATGAAAATGATTTTGTTCGAAAAATCAATGCCAAACCTTCATTATTTTTCCAAACTGTTGCTTAACAATGAAAACTGTCAACCTATTTTTTTTTCGTTGGCATCGCCTTACGCCCGAAATGAGATTGAAATTCAAATCATGTCCACATTTTCGGATACCCTTTTTAAGAGTAACGGTTTAATTGTTATTTTAAAATTTACTTAACGTTAAAAAAAAGGGTACAAATTGACTTTTTCTTTCAGAAAAACAACGACTCCTTTTCAAATTCGTTAGATTAAGTTTTTAAGGAAATTTTTAAAAATCGAAATAAAAAAAAAAAATTAATCAGTTGGCAACCATAACAATGGGACTTGCTACTTTGCTAGTTGCTAATTACTTATAACATGCACTTTCAGTTCCACAAAAAAAAAATAACATGACAAATTTCTCGCCAAAAACGAAAAGAAAACTTTCTTCCTTAGAGAATGAACTGAACTCACAAAAGTCATCAATCAAAGTTTTTTAATTATTTATATGTATCTTTATCTACACACGTGTGCAGTTATAAAATTAATAAAAAATAAAAAATGAAAAAAACCTTTAATTAAAAAATATAGACAGAGATATACACACATACCCGGCAGGAGATGATCCTTGACTTGCGGATTTTACACTTCCGGAAGCTTGACGCTGAACAACCGGGTGCTGTTGCTGATGATGACTATGACTTTGGTGTTGGTGTAAAGGTGACGATGATGTTGATTTATTGCTTGCATTATCCTTGTCGTCGCTATCCACATTATCGCGGGTAACAATCTGCTCAAGCATTTGAATTTTTAACATTTTCACTTTATTTTAAATTTTTTTTTGTTTTCAAATTTAAAAATCACTTTTATTTTAATTTTTTTTTTATTTTGTGTAGGTAATTACCTAATTAGATTTATTTTTTGACGTTTTTTATAATTGGGTTACAAAAATTATCATCAAGTTTGAGAATTTATTTTGTCTATTTTTTTTTGAGAAGGTCACATCATATACATATACTTTAGTATAATTATTTTCGACTTTAATTCTGAAAATAGATTTTATTGGTTTTGTTTATATTCATCAATTCGTTTCTTTTCTCTCTCTGGGGTAAATGGTTGAGATGTTTTGGAGGATGTGTTAACACAGTGAACTTATGGCCTATCAAATTCAGCTGTATCAGACAAAAAAAAATATTGTTATTTTTATGACGCGTGCTGTTTGGAAAATAAATCTATGGTATTTAGGTATTCGTATAAGAAAAGATTTTAATGATGATATTTAAAAAAAGATTTATTTTTATTGAATATAAACTCAGTTTTTGTTTAAATATGGAGTTTTTGAAAAAGTAGAATTCTAAATCTTTAAGTTTTGCAAAAAATATCAACAGTAACAAACGAATTCAGTACCTATATCTAAATTTAGAGCCGTTTGCTGATATAAAATTAAGTTCAACTTATACATTTATGTTCTAATTTTTCCTCAGCGTAAACTGTCACATAAGTTCTTTTATGTGCTATTTTAATAGGTATTCATGTTTCGTTTCAGCAATGAGCCTTAGTTAATAAGAAAAGGCAGATCTTAAGTCTTTATAACTGGAGATTACTTCTAGAATATTCTACATCTTCAAAGTTTTTCGTAGAAGGGCAAGCAGTTTGAGAGGCAGAGGAAATGCTTCTATATAGGTAGTCTGAATTTGATTTGAGAATCAAAACGAAATACGCGTTCACAACTATCGTATTGTTTTTCCGATTTATCAATCTAAAAAGCTATAAGTAGAAGTTATTTATAAAAAAAGATATGAAATTACCGGTCTCAAGGGCATCGGCCACATAAGTATTTACCTACTTTGCTTTAATGAAAATCCGACAAACAATGTGCGTCTCACAATGCTTCATTGTTAGCATAATACATACGTAATGTAGATTAAACGAATGAAAATAACATAAACAATTTCGAACTGCAAATATACAAAAATTTAACACCATTTGTTTGGTAAAAGAACTAAGTAGTGTTGTTTTAAAACTCGGGAGAAGTATACAGAATTTGCAAAAACAAAAATTTTTCTTCTTCCATCCCTCATTTTGTGTCTACACCTATAAATTAATTTTTGAAAGCAAATAAATTTAAAAACAAAAAGAGAAACAAATATTCAATACTTTCCATTGTTGATGTCTACATTATTTTTTTTTTCATTACGTGCAATTAGAAGCCCATTTGGAAAAAAATGGTTGCAAGAAAATGAAAAGTGAAATGTATTCCAAAACGATATTCAATTTGCTTCTAATGAGTTTATGGCTAGTGTCCAAATATGGCAGCGGTATATTCCGTGCTCGTATGTACAGACAAAAATTGCTGATACTCGTATAGGTGCTAAATTCACCCGAAATAGTACGTGCTGGGAATTTTTAAGAAGAAAATGAAATAAGAAATTGTTTTTTTTTTTTTTTTCATTTAGCAAATGGAGAGAGGAGATTTTCTACAAAAATAATTTCTATATTATGAATTCAGCCGTCATTTAAGAGATTTCTTACGGTGAAGTCCGACAAGTTAAAGATATCTATACCTGCCTAGGTATATACTTTCGATTTTTCTGTGCAACATGTGAAGCTTATTTTTGGAACTATAACTTTTTGAATTCAATCAGCAACTAGTTGATTCTTATACCCAATAACAACCCATCAAGTTAGAATTCAGTAGCAACACGATTTTAAGGGGAATATAAATAGGTATAGGGATCATTATTTAATGGTAAACGTTTGAATATGTAAAAGGTGTTTTTTTTATGTGACAATATAAAGTGATTTTAAAAATAAAAATAAAATATTATTAAAACTGAAAGCAACCAATCCGGATACAAATATAGTTGATTGTGTAAAGAAAGAAAATTTAAATTCTACAAACAATTTTCGTATGAGGTGCACTAATAAACAGGACTGAGAAATTGTCATTATTTCCTAAGATTTTTGTTTACAATTGGTGACTTTAAATTGTCTATGATGTGCTATCATCATCAGTAGCGAACTAGGCTCAATGTCATTTACAAAAATCTGAAAAGAGCAAAATAGACATTTATGGTCTTATTTATAAAAGTTGTCTAACTTTGGACAACTGTCCAACTTTGGAAAATGTGTTTAAAAACCTTGTTTATTGTTGTTTTATAGCTGCCTAACTAAGACACAAGAGTAGATTATCCTAACCGTGAATAATATGATATTTATTTTTATTAAATAAAGCATATTTCCACCAATTTGAAAATAGTTTGACAGTGTCTAAGTAGACAAAAATTTTATAAATACGACTGTTAATGTTGCCACTATACTGCCCGATACCATTTGAGAAATTATAGTTCTGTTTGTTTACTTCATGACAAAACTTACAATTTCTACCATTTTCAACCAATTACAATCCAATTTTATTTTTTGTAGGACGGTATGAACTTTGATAGATCCTTAGACTAAAATTGATAGAAACTACTGGGAAGTAAGCGAGCAGAGGTTATGAAAAACTACAAGAAGGCAAATTACCGCTAAACTGACAGGTCTTTAAAACGTCACAATTTAAATTTTTGTAAATGTATGCCATTACGGAACTGATTTTTGGATTTTTATGTCGGCATAGCAAAGTATAATTTGCTAATTCATTTTCGGATTATGGGTTTGGATTTTTACAATATACCTTCGTACCAAATTGGTTTTAAAATAACCACATGAAAAAATCGTTTTTAAGTGTTTATCACAAGACCTATACTCGTACCAGCTGAATTATTTCAAAAAAGCAATCTCATCGCGAAATTAATTTACTTCTAGATTTGAAAATCAATGTTTACTATTTACCTAGTTGTCCAGTTATTAAACGAAGTAGATATTATTCTAAGGGTTAAAATACTAATGCGAGAAACAGATTGGCACAGCAACTTCAACAGCAACTTTGACAACCTTTTAGAGCCAGTGGTTTTAAATGGCTTTGAATACATTAGCAAAGCAACAGCGACATCGAATTTAGGGTAATTTCTAACGTTGATGTGGATGTTTTGCTGTGCCAATCTGTTTCTCACAAAAAAGTATGTTAAAAAAGAAATAAATTTTTAACCTATATAAAATAACACACTTTATATTTTTCTCACTACGGCGACAGTTAACCTGAAGTCAGCAAAAAAAAAAAAATCGTAAACGAATCGAAATGAAAAAAAAATGAGCTAACGAAAATACATAAAAAGATTTTGTAAGGTTCTGTAATAGTTTGCTGTTCATATATATCCATCAGAGTAAGTTGGTGAAATGGCTCCAGAATGAAAATAGGTCACTACAGAATGAACATGAAAACTGAAAAAAAAAAACACTGGTAGACTTTGAGATTTTGCGCTCTCATTCATGTTCGCCCTTATTTTGTTTGCTGTTATAAGTTGAAGAAATACATTTTCCCTAAGTGAAAAATATTTACCATATTCAGTTAAAATTAAAATGCTAAACTTTTTTTTATTCAAAAACTTCTTAATCTAAGATTTAAAAAATGTTGACTTTTTACAGATTTCCTTTTTTTTTATTTTTTTTTAAATCAAAACATATCAAAGTAAAGTTTTGATAGCTAAGGAAAAGTTTTCATAGTTAGGTATAAGATAAGGAATCTTTAAAATAAATGCATGAGTTTGTATATTTTAAAATGAGAAATTGGTTATCCTTTTAAAATTATAAACAATATGCGAACGTAAGTAAAGTTGGATAGGATTCAAAAGAAGATAAGGACCTACATACATACATTATACCTACCTACCAAATTTATTATACCTAATCATTACATTACCTAGGTAAACAATAATTTTAATTTATTTCACTGGGCTATATCGATATACTGAACCACAAGATAAGAGTTGCCATATTTACAGAATTCTTTAATTTTTTTTTTTATTTTAAAATTGATTGATAGGTATTATTTATTTGTTTTAGATAACATATCCAAATTGTCAATAAAGATACCTATATCCTTTTATTGAGATACTTCAAATAGGACAAAAAGTTTTTTCAAATTAGGTAAAACGTTAGTTGGAAATACCTACTCGAAATCATTAAAATTTTAAGAATTTTCGTAAGTGCCTATCTTTTTTTTTTATTTTCATCTTTTTTCATTTATCTTTTTTTTTATTTATAACATTTTTATTTGCCGTTAAGCTGATATTACAACTAAAATTTCAATTAAAAAACATGATAGTTAGAAATGAGGTTTCTAAAATTGACTACGACCTTAGATTTTTTAAATCTTCGAACTTAGAAGTAACCGGACACTTTATCAATTTTCAAGCGGCTATTACCAAGACTTTTTAAATAAATTGTTATCTTTAGAAATGCAGCATTTTTTAGAACATATCTAATTTTTTGACAGTTCTTTTTTGGATATCTAACAAAGGCTGTAAAACTTTAACTTTTACTTGCCGATTTAATATGATGTAAAAGTATTTTAATATATGTAGGTATATTGGTTGAAAAGAGAATTTTGTTAATTTTTAGCGAGTTTATCATCAAACACTATTTTTGACATTTTAGTAAATGTCTATTTAAACCAATTCACAATTTTATAAAAGTTAAAGCTTACTGAGTATGTATTTTGCATGAAATATCACTGTTTTAATCATTCTCAGTTGAAGTTTATTAAGGTTTAAGTATGAAACATAGATAGGTAGGTACTATTTAAAAAATATTGAAAATTATGATAATTTTAGTAAAATAATTTTTAAACTAGAAAATTGTTATGAAGTATCAAGCAAATAAGTACCTTAATAATTTAAATAAAAGGTGACCGGTTCTTCCAGGTAGGTATTTCTAGTTTCAAAGCTCGCGGTATTTAATACTAGTTATCTTTAAATTAAATGTTTGCATGCTGAAAAATTACAAGTATCAATCAAGAGCAAATGTAGTTCCTTCACAAGAAATTTACAAAAAATGAAATGGAATTTTCATCTTGAACGTTGAAAAACATTAAAATTATAGGTAATAATTCACTTTTGAAAAAGAATCTTTTTCAAAAACCAAAAAAAAAAAAACCAAAATCTTATGGCTCGCTGCTTTCAACTATTTATTTTTAAGCATGTGAAACAGCCACTAAGAAAACTACATTAACGCACAATTAATTGTAAAGTATGTTGGTAGGTAGGTACCTATATATTAAATTTTAACGACCAAAGAACACAATGAGCCTTGAAGTCATATAGTAGGTATAACCTAATATTGATATTTTATGTATTTACCCATATACCTATATAAGTATACCTAGCTTTAATAAATGTAAGAGAAACAAAGACTCTTATGAATAGGTAGTTGATCGGATTCAAGGCTAAGTAAAAGTTGTAGATCTAGAAACCTACAACTAAACATACCTAGGTATGTACTCAACTACCTAAACTTAATTTAACTTTAGATATGTAGGTACGCATTCAAATTCTTGCAAACAATAAGAAAATTTACGCTTCCACAACCCACACAACAACTGAATAGATAGATAATGGCCCTAAAAAAGTAAATTTATCACATAAACCGTAACCTACCTATAAAACGAAAAAAAAATATTAAAAATTTACCGGAAAGCAAAGTTCAACAGTAACTGTCTTTCAGACGTCTTCAACCTCAAGAAATGAAGATAATCAATTCATAAATCCGCTTGTTCATCGAAACAGACAGGGCGATAAAAATAGCCCAGAGGTAGGTTGGTAAAATGTCTGATGTTGGGTAGTTGGTATTCGAATGCCTTCCTGTTTCCTCAACAAAAAAAAATAATCTGCATGCCATGTGGAGTGGATGCACGACGAGCTTCAACTCAACTCAGCCAAGTGGTAATGACCTATCAGCCCCCAGAGAGAGATATACAAAGCCATGGTGAAGAAAAAACAAAATAAAATGATGATGATGGTGATGATGATGATGATGTACAATAAAACAGAGATAGTTGAACGTCACAATCCACAAAACTTCAAGTAAAACGATTAAATTGAAAAAAAAAATAATCCATTTCGTGCACTAAAAAGGTGGACTACACTGGTAAGGAAGGGAGCAGGGTGCGCGTAATCCAGCCGCGATACTCGCTATATAGTGAAACTGTTTACACGCTAGCTTCACTTTGTTTACGTCTTCTATACTAGCTGTCGTTTGATATGCTTATAGACATAACAACATCAATCCGCTGTCGAAAATTGATGGAATACGGACGGAGAAGGAGGGAGACTAACACAGATAATAATCACTTCAAATCACTGTCAGCACTTTTTATAATATTTGTTTCTCTTTGCACGACACTGCACCTTTTGATTGCTTCGACAAATTCAAAATAACAATATGATTCCCGCCTTCAATGACTGCCTTTTGAATTGTTGTTAGCAATCATTTTCATTGTTTCACTTCGCTTAACGGTGATTATTTTTTTATTTATTAACACTGATTTCCCTTTTTGGTAATAATTTCGTATTCCGGTTACGAATTATTGGCGAAACTTCGAATGAAACACAACAAAAATATAAAAAAATGCACGTGACTTCCCCAATTTACGATCAGATTAATCCGATTGAAGGAATTTCCATCGTTGCGTTTCAGTGAGCGTATATTTTTCTAACTTACTGCAATAAACTACCTTTTTTTTTCTTTTAATTCAAAATTGCATCTTTTGTATGCAAAACGCAGGAACGAAACAATACTTGTTTTTTATATCGAATAAAAAAATACTTCGATAATAATTATTATTAAAATTTAAATCTGTTTATTCCGATACCGGAACGAAATCCGAAGTCATATTCACTTGTCGTTGATGTGTTGATGCGAGTGCGGAGCGAACCACACAATTCACATAACCGAGTTGAAACCTAACTGTTGAGTAAAAGATTTCCGAACAAGTTGCCTAGCGGTTGTCATCATCGCTCGTCGGCAGCTTGGCTGGTTAGCTGCTGCTACTGCTAGCGGCTGGCTTCGTGTCTCGTTCCACAGAAACAAAAATCAAAGCAAAGCGCACTCTCCGGACTCCGAGTGCGCAGAATATCCCATATAATAATGCATAAACATAAAACAACAGAAGAACCAACTCAAGAGAGTGCTGCTGGAGTGGTGCTTTAAAAAGGCAAAGAAAAATGTAAACAAACAAACACCGTTTAACAGTAAAACAATACAACAAAAACCACTCATTTGATGTGAATTGTGAGGTTATCGTTGGATTTGCCCCACTTGAGATAAATTTGAATTTGAGTGAGATATGAGATTGTGGATCGAACTCAAAAATGGGGAGAATTATTGTGTTGTGTGGGGAATATTTGTTTGGCATATACTTAGGTACCTACCTATATAAGTTAAGTACTGTTTGATTTGGAATTTTTTTAAGGACTAGGTACCTATCCATATATGAAAGTGAACCAAACTGAAAATTGAAATAAATTATAGCTAATCAAGGTAGGCAGGTAACCTATGCTACGATTTCACCAAAAGTTAATCTCGTTAAGATTTAATAAATCCTAGGAAATGTTTTCACCGCAGAAAAAGATTAAAAAGTGGATTAACTTTGACAGCACCTTTCAAATGCAAATAGTGTTTCATTTTCTCTTCTAAAGTGGAGGTGAGATAGCATAGATAGGTATATGTAGTTCGATTTTTGTACCAAACAAGGAAAAAAAATTAGATTCTCGAATACCTATGTTCTCCCGATTTTCGAGTAGGTATTGTACTCAACCCAATAGTTGATTGGGAATGTTCAAGTTGTAAATCTATTGGCCCTATGAAGATTTAACAAGATTTATTTCTTATTTACCTACTAGATTTGAGGATTGATTTTGTATGGTAAATCTTTGAGTTTTGAAGAGGATTAAGGGTAAATCAAATTAAATCTCGGATAGGGGTCAGTGAAAACGTTTTATAAGGAAGTTACTTATATTTTTTTCTAAACGTGAGGTATTTTAATATTTTACTTAATATTAATATAAATAAAAATAATAAACCTGTTTCGAGTCTACAACACATAGGTACCTATACAGATTTGAAAGTACATATCGAGGGGTGGAATCGGCTAAGGTGATAAGTGATCAGTGGCGGATCCAGGATTTGGTCATGGGGGGGGGGGGTCCAATTACCTACAAATAGAAAACTTAAAGAAAAATAAAACTTGCGTGGGCTTTGTGCTACATTATTTATGTGCGTGTAGTTAGCACCGCCATTTTCGATTTTCAAAAAAAAATACAAACAAGCAAAAACAGCAGCAGCTTAAAACTGCACAAGTATAATTTTTTTTTAAATCGTGATTTTGAAAAAAAAAATTGCTAATTTGCGAATTTAAAATTTATCCCTAAAATTTGCAAATTTGCGAATTTAAAAAATACATTACGGCACATCGCAGCACAAATTGAGCACAATACAGCAAAACTTTTTTTTTTTTAAATCGAAAATGACGGTGCTAATTTCACGCTAAGTTCCTTCGCATCATTTGCGTTCGGTCGTGAAAGTCGGAAATATGCGATTTTTAAATCTCTTCAACTATATCATTTTTTGAGCACAACTTTAAGTTTTTAGAAAAATTTTATTTTGGAAAAATTTCATCCTCAAAATTTTCAAAAATATTTACGGCACATCGCAGCACAAGTTGAGCACAATGCAGCACAATTTGTTTTTCAAAATTGAAAATGGTAGTGCTAACTTCTTTTTGCCCTTACAATATTGAATAGTATTTTAATATGTTGCTTTGGAGAGGTAGATATAATTATAAATTGCCTAAGTCTTCTAAATTTAACATATCATAAGCCCTTGAACTAAGTTTCCATCATATAGGCTTTTACACACCGAATCGAAATCGAGATTTCGATCAAAAATCACCAAATCTCATCAAAATCAACAAGATTTCCCATTCATTTTCAGATTTCGTAATCTAGTAGATTACTGCGAAATCTTCTTTGTTTTAGTTTCTATCAACACTGAAATTTGATTGAAATTTCAAACAAAATCTAGATTATTGTAAACAAAACGAACACTTAACGGACTTACCGCGGGCAATAAATCGAAAAGAAAATAATTTTTGATTATAATAATTAATCGCGGTAAGTCCGTTAAGTGTTCGTTTTGTTTACAATGTTTCATTACCACGATAAAAAAAAGTCTAAAATTTACAAAATCTAGATTATGTGTGGTGTGAACGAGTCAATTGAATTGAATACTTTCCAATGTCATTTGTCAAAAACATGGTTGCCATGGTGAATGTTTCAAATGTTTGTAATGTGTTATCCAAAATATAGAACAAAATCGTTGTCTACGATATAATTCTTATATTTTCTTCATCTTCCGGAATGTAGTAACATTTGGCAGTTTAGTTTTTTGACTAATTGAATTTTCAAATAAATCGTTGACGAAATGCATTTCTCCGGACTTCTCCATAATCGTAGTGGTATTTTTCATTACAACATCGATTTTTTTTACACGAAACCAATACTTGCTCTATATAGAAAGGACTAATTTACATATTTAGAAATACGTATGTATATAGATAATTTGTTGGAAGTAAATTTTTTTATTTATTGTTGCTTATTAATTATGTATTACAAAAAATGTAATCAAAAAATTTATTATTTCTAGACATATGATTCAATTTTAAAAAGATTTTTTTGTAAAAGCAGATGACCATTCTAGCTTCAAAGCCGGTGTTGAGTATTATATTTTATATTATATGTACAGTAAATATATTTCAAAAACTAAAATCTTTTTAATTTAAAGAAAAACATTTGTACATAAATAATAATTAAAATATTTTTGCCACATTAATATTGACACAGGGTCATAATTTCATAAGAGAAAAACTAGCAAATTGTCTTTATCTTTTAGGTTGTCTTTTGGGTTATAAATGCAAAAGTAGTTTTATTGTGTTTGTGAACTTATGACCCTGTTCCGATATTTATATGTCAAGTAACTTCTCGGAACTTTACTCAGACATTGTGAAACAAGCTCTAAATATTTCAGATGAAGAAATTTAGTACATATTTATTTGTAATTCCCAAAAACTCGTTTGTTTTGTAATTTAGCAAACCGAGTGTTCTCGAGAAACGAGAAAAAGAAAAAGACAAAATTTAATAGCAAATCTTGTTTTAATTAATAAAAAAGCGAAATATTAATTTTGTAATGAAAGGCTTTAAAAAAACGTTGTCTTTCTTTGAAGATTCACGATCGAATGTATAGTGAATTTAAAATATATCTTTTATTCGACAGATTCGGCGTATTAGGAAGGAAACAAGGACAGGCACCACAGAGAAGAGTTCGTTCAGCTATAGTTAATAGTTGTTTTGCTCGCAGGTAGATAGCGGATCTTGGGCTGGCGGTAACACCGAGATATAATATCTTTCACATACAAAATACTTTGATAACCTTTATATTTCCTTAGCAATTATATACTTAGACCTTGACTTACCAAGGATAAAAAAAATAAAAACATATATAAAGAGTTGAATAAGAAAATCCAACGAAGTTTGCTGGATTGGATTCTGTTAATGGTCTGCAACATAAAATGGTAGAGTTAGTTGAGACCACTAAAAAAAATATTAAAAAAACTTTTCCAACCTAATATTTGCAATGACCTTAATGAAGTGATGTTTGAATACTAGGTACCTTTTTTTTAGCAGTTCTAACGAACACAATTTCGATGCATTACCTTCAGTTTATTGACTTTTTTTTTGAAAAAATATGTTCTGAATGCCAAGTAGTAAACTTTTTCGGAAAATAAAATTCCATAAGCGCACTGTATATATTGTATAGTATATATATACCTACCTACTTATACTATACCTACATACTTTTTCAATAAATAACGCGCAAGATCATTCATCAATTATGTATTTCAGATTTGCCATTTTCTTAGCATCAGCGACTTAAAGTTTGATAAGCAATATTTTATTTGCAATTTAGAAATATGTGAACCATATCAAGTTTTTAAAAAAGCTATTTTTAACTCCACTGATGCAACACCACCCCCAACACCACCCCCAACACACAAAATCATGAGAAAAAAAGAACCGACAAACCCTCGTACTCATATATTGTATTAAATAATGGAAATATACATACATAATATATAGAATATTTGAATTCGAATAATACATATAGTCCAGTAATATACATCAGACCCTGCGTCAGATCTGGTAGTTCTGATTTTTGGTGAGTTGTTTATGAGATTACCCTCATGAATAAACCAAGTTTTGGACCTCGACCGACGATCGTAACATTGGCAAAAATCCAAAAAACCGCGCTTCTTTCAGTTATTGACGATTTAAACCCTAAGGACCTAGTTTTCGGTTATAACTTCGCTCTACGATTTCAAGAGAACTACAAATCTACTTTCAAACTCGAAATTGTACTTTAAGTTAACTTAAATATATTTATTTTTGTTTCAGGAAATGGGCTTAAGCTAAATATAATTATTTAAAAGAAGTTTGCAATAATTTTCTTTTATTAAATTAATAAAAATTTTCAGTTATTATATTCAAAATTCCGTAAAAAAAAATATTTCCAAGCAAATTGTAGGTACAGTTATTAAAATAAGTCTTCAAAATGTCATGGCTCTATACTTAAAAACAACACAAATACAAAATGTACAAAGTTTTTTAAAACTTAATAGTAACAAAGGAGATTTTAATATAACAAACAAATAAGAATAATTGTAATAGAAACTTAACTTAGTATCTACTTACCCTTGAATTTTGTCAACAATATTCTTAACAGAAATGTTATGTAAAGTCATTCTTCTCCCCGATCTCTTAGGTGTATGGTTTAGTGATTCCGTTGAACTATTTGTATCTTTCGAACTCATATTGAAATCAGTATAATTTAAGTCACTTAAAGTCCTAGAAAAATGTCTAAAATCCTTTTAGCATTAAATTTATTTTTTGTATTTTATAAAAAACATAGAACCGATCACTTGTTACGTAAATGTTTCGATTAATAAAAGAATTCGTATGCTATTTTAACAAAGATTTTAAATGTACTATATATAGATACTTTAAAGATGTATCTATGTGTGGGAAATTGTGTTATTTTTTTATTTTAATAGATATATATTTAAATTAATAGATATATGTACATAAAACTTATTAATTTAGCGTTCATTTTCATGATCGGCTTCGGCGTAACTGAAGAATTAAGACTTTGAAGGTTTTATAAAATATTTTTTTTTTTGTTGTTATCAGCATCATTACCAAAATAAAAAAATGTCTGCATGCAATTTTTTGTCAAAACAAATTCTTAAGATAACTTGAACTCAATTGAAATATACGAATTTATAGGGTAAACCTTTTTACTGTTGGCACTTCAAGGAGAGTCAACATTTTATTTATAGCTATTAAAGCCAATAAAAAAAAATAGTTGAATATTTTAGTCTGATTGAAAGATCAAATGTTCGAAATTTTGACAATGATAAGTAAGTTGACAGTAATAGGATTTCACATAATTTGACAATCCATTATAGTTGGCACATTTCTTAAATACTTATTTTAACTGAAGTTTTAAATTGTTTTAAATTGGTTTAAATTTTTGTTACTTATTACTTTTTTCACTTTTAACGCTTAGATCTTTATTTAATTCAGTAGTAATTGGAAAATGTTTTTGAGAAGACCACCTTCCTAATGAACTTATTAATGTTCACTTCAAAAATGATTCAATCTTTTCAATTTTTAGAAAAGAACGAAAGCGATAAGGAATAAAAAGTAGAAATAATTTAAGAAAATAAGGTAGTGACTATAGTGCCTCGTCATAGACTCTTACAAGTTTCATCAAGCAGCGACCTCTATATGAGCTATTTCACACGAAACGTTTCGTCATAGACAAAACAATGATAATTCTACAAATTTCTGAAATTTCAACAATAATGTTCCATAAACATTTGAAATAATTCCTCTGTCGAGCGACTGTCGACACTGCTGTAGGTCGGACGCGAAGATTTGTCGATTATGTACTGCTAGGAATACGTATAGCTTACACTCTTTGTGCGCTTGGCTTTTAAAACTAACAGAAGATACACTCAAGCTGTATAAACGACAAGACGCTTTGTGTGCAGAAAGTCTAAAAGTAGAAAAAATTTTAACCGAACTAAAAAATACAAGCCATATGCAATTATTAATTAAATTATTATTCTAATCATTTGGAAGTGCCAACAATTGAACTGTTTACCCTAATTTCAATAATGACCGCTTGTTCGCGAAATTAATAAAGTTGACTCAATTCTGACTCTTTTCTCTGCAGCCATTAATCTTGAATAATTTGTTCATAATATATATAAACTTAATTAATTTTTTCATTTAACAATTATTTATATCTATCATATGCGTCATAACTATTTGGCCAGTTTATCAAGTTGAATCATGAACTCAATTTCAATTTCGAGAATGTTTTCTTCATAATGGTTTAAAGACATTATAGGTACTTTGTATTTTCTCTTTCTTATTTTGATATTTCAATTCAACATAAAATAAAGCCAATATGTTATTATTGCATGAAAAGATGTTCACTTTTTAACACCTTAGAATAATATTTTTTACATCTCACTCAAACTGGATGGCGTATGTTGGGAATTCCTGATTGTATTGTTAAATAAAAAAAAAAAACCTCTAGAAAATTCCATTTGAAGAGACAATTTTTTAAAGACTCACAAATTTCCCTTTGCAAATAACGAATTCATTATTTTGATATATGTAGGTAGTAAACTTTTGAAAAATAATTGGTGTGTTCAGAAAAATGAGATCTCACTCAAAAAGTGAGCAAGCGAATCCAAGATTATTTTTCCTGAGAGTTTTGACAGCAAAGCTGTGAAATTATGCTGAGGAATCCTGTCCAGGTACCTAACTGAGATTGCGGACACCTCCGAGATCTCATTTTCCTGAACATGCCTTATGTGCTTATGTATTTCTAAAAGTCAAATGATAACATAATATACATACATACCTAATCTTAAAATGTTATGATAGAGAACAAGTTTTTACTATATACATACTTACATCTTGTAATTTTTTTTTTGTTTTGCCGTATAATTGGAGAAGGAATCACTTTTAATTTTATTTTTATCTAAGGGCTTGTTTCACATTAGGCGTTTTTCTTTTTGATTTCAGAGCTGAGCACTGAGCAGTGTATGAGCGAACAGAGTAAGTTCTGAGCAGAGTATGTTCAGAGCTCTCTGATTTAATTATGAAACAACTTGAGCACTGAACTGTCATAATTAGAAATTGTTTAATTATTATTATCATTTTACCTTCTCCACTAGAGCAACCAACCTCTTCCGCCATTTTTATTGTTTTGACGATGATTTTTTTTTTTCAATTTCCCGCCTTTCAAATGTCATCTCGTTTGTGTTCAGCATTTTACTCCGTTTACTCTACTATTTTATTCTGAGCTCACAGAGCGTGCTCTAAACATGCTCAGAACTAAAAAAGAAACACAAATTTGAAGCTCTGAACGATCAGAGCTAAAAAAGAAATACAGATATTTTTTTGACAGTTTATAGGCTCTGCTCTGAACTCAAAAAGAAAAACTCCTATTGTATGAGTAAAGTTCTAACTTCTGATTAGTTACTTTACACATAAATAATGGAACAGGATCATGTCCACAAACCGAATAAAAATATTTTTGCATATAATAACCTTTTCAAGTCGATGAAAAGACAATTGTTAGTTTTTCTCTTGTGAACTTATGACCTTGTGCCAATATTTATGTGTCGAGTAACTAATCAGAACTTTACTCAGACATTGTGAAACAGACCCTAAATATATAAAAATGAATTGTTTATTTGTGTGTACGCGCATAGCTCTGCCGAACATCATCCGAGATTATGGGGATTTTTTATGTTGGATTCGTGTATTGAACCAACACAACGGAGCTGAAAATTAAAAATTTCGAAAAATCGTGAAAACCCTGAACTACATTCTTTCAGGGGTATGGCGATATCTGAAAAATCTATTTTGTAAAGGAATATCGCAGCAAAATTTTAAACAGCTTATTTATATGGTAATTGGTAATATATGAAGAATGGCATTAATTTTAAATTTTCTAACTTTAAAGCTCTTTACTAAATTCTTCGTATGCAGAACTAGTCTAAGTCACATTTGCAAATTTTTTCCAGAATAACCTAAGTCCGTAAAATAGTGACATTCGACATTATGATTTTATTCCATTATTAAAATTCTGAAGAAACTACTGCACGTAGAAATATGCGGAATATGTAGAAAATACACGAAGCACAGCAAGTTTCCTTATGACGTAAAAAAGAACTTACATTAGTTCTGCACTGTAGCGGGGAAATGTTCTCAGTTTAAATTTTTTTTTTAAAGTAGAATACTTAACCTATTTTCTTCATAAACTCCATGTGAACACGCCTAAAACAGTCCCAATTCATAAAAACGTAAGCAAACGTACCATATTAATATTTTGCAAAACTGTCAAAGTGACATTTGAAACTACTATTAAAAGATGATATAGACAGTTGCTAATTTAAAAAGTTAAATGTTAAGATATTATCGTCTATAAGATATTATCGTCTATCGATTCTAACTTGTTCAAAATTTGGAAAAAGCTTTTTTAAACCTATAGAATAATAATAAAAATGCTTTAACATCGAACGAAATCCTTAATAATTTTGCGTCATTTATTCTAAGGAATGGCAAACACTATAAAGGAATCGACTATCGTCTAATTTAGTCCCCCACGAAAATGGGATTGCCAACAGATGGTGTAAACGTGTCAGACTGCTATATTTGTGTAGTGTATCTATACAAATTATTGGATCGTTGTAAAGGGTTGTTTGAACCCCTTACACATTTTATTTTTACTTTTTAGAATGCTGAAATTAATGAAAAAAAATCTGTGCAGACCAGCTAGTAAGATATAAGGGCGTAAGATCACAAATTATTTTATTTTTTTAAAGAGAGTTGATTACCATGTTTGTTGTATTAATAACAATATTCTTCCATAACACTCTGAGCCCAGTAAAATTACTCTTTCATAAAAAAAAAAAGAAAAAATATACAAAGCAAAATTTTGATTCAGAGCTTAATATTTGTAATTTAAGTTTTTCCTAAAAAATTTAATTTCAAATACATTTAAATTTTTTTTGATAAAAATATCAATCCGAAAAATATAGCTTACGTATTATATAAAATTAAAAAAAAATGCGGCCCTTTTTTTCTTTAAATTTTGAGAAAAATTTGTTACAAAGCTATTACTTAAGTAACTCAAAAATAAGACAATTTTCTCGAAAAGCATTAAAACCCTATTTCAATTATTCGAATTCGAAAACCTGAAACACAGTTTTCTTACAATAATTTTGGTAATAACAGGTACAAAATGTAATCAAAAACCCATTTTCTAGAAAATTTAAAAAAACTGTAACAATATTTTTTGTGTAAAATTGCATATTTACAAAAAAAAAAACAAATTTTAACCGTTTTTCCAATGTAAGGGTATACTTTTAGGAAATGCAAATTATTGGTATTGACACTATAGTGTGAATCATGGCCTTACAATTCGCGAGCGAAAAAACATCTCGATACTAAAATTTTCTTGGCTGTCACATTTGTTTTTTTATTGTTTCATTTCCAATGAAGTAGTCATAATATTGTATAAATTTATTCTGTTCAAGAACACAATTAAAATTTTTTGATGTGTAAACATCTATGTTGGCGGTAGGGTGAAAAAAAAACTTAACGTTCCTTGTGATGTGATTGTGATTCTGAGCCTCACGTTACGTTAGGTATGTTTACACATCTTAACCGTGAGTCCCAGCACTCACACTTTTTTTTTTTTTAATATTGAATTTTAAGGCGTTTTTCATTCATTCCCAGAAGCCTTCTTAAATACACAAAATGACTGTTCTTCTAATCTATTGAAAGCAGCAGAAATGTTTCTAGATTTCATTTCAGAATCGAAACGATATAAGGATTCTGGACAACCAATGGAAAACGACATTACACCTTGGAAATGATTGTTAAAAATTAAAAATTAAACAAAGATGAAAATTCTTTTAAAATTTAACGTTGTTTTCGTTTAGATTTTGAGAGTGTACTTTTACCTATACTTCTCCTATATCGAATATCATTCTACACCAAATTTCCGATATTTTATAGTAATAGTACACTCGCAAAATCCAACCAAAAACGATTTAACATCATTTGTGAACACTTTCAAAACGATACTTTTATTAATGTAAGTTGTTGTTTTTGTTTTTTTGAACGAAAATCACTAATGAGATAATAATCACTGTTATCGTTTACTAATAGTGATTTAATTATTGAAACAAATTATGTGTAGTGTGTGCTTGGCCGTAGTCTTAACAAAAATTAGGGAGGGGAATCTGATTATTGAAAATTTCGTTAAACAGTTAAACATAATTTTAACAAGAATTGCACTAAAATTTCATTAAACAGTTAAACGTAACTTTAACACGAATTGCAGTAATATATGTACAATTGTACATATTGTTTGTAAACATATTTTCCTTGGATTTAAAAAAATGCAGTTATAGAATATCGTGATTCTAAAAAAATCAATTAACAATAAATTATAATTAATACGTACTTGAACAAAGTTGAAAAATATTTGAAAATTAAATCCATATTGAGTATCATTGCGTTATAGATGTTTTTTTTCATAATCCCTGTTGTGATTTCTTAAATTTCTTTAAAATTATTTACTTAACTTTTACCCTGATTGCAAATAGAAAGAAGTCGACCTATAAGATACCTACATTCTTCAGAAAATGCTTAAAAGCGAGAAAAGGTTACATATTTCTAACTTTTGACCCACTAACTTTACACCCACTTTTTAAAATCTCAACGCAAGATATCATAAAATGACAAAAACTTATTATCAACACTGGAACCGAATCCCTCTGATCCCCCTTTATGGATATATACTTGACTGTGAACTAGTTAAGTTACTGCGAACCATAAACAGATTAGAATTTTGTATATTATAAAATAAATTTTATCAATGAATGCAAAATAACTAAGAACGCTGAATGGACCTTATCTGCTCTAGTAGGTACATTATCTATTGAGTGAGTATTAGGTACAGAAAACACTCTCCCACTTTCCTATTTTCTTGCTTTTATTAGTGTCTTTTGTTGAGACAGGTAGTAAATATATTTTGAGACTTTTTGTTGTTGTGGCCTTATTTTTGTTGGAAAATTGCCAAACAAAATTTTAATATATATGTTATAAGAATATAGCTTGTTGTAAGGCAAAAAATAAGGAGGCCAGTTTAAAATGTAAGACAACTCACAACAATAATTTCTAATACTTTATGATGCCTTAAGTGCTATTGTTTTTTCTTCAGAAATTGGATAAGAAAATAATAACAACATGTTTAAGATCAGCATTAATAAAATACAAGAGAAAATTGCGCTTAATTTCGAGTTTTTAAGATAATTTTATAAGTTGGGTATGGGTATAGTTAAAAATATGAAGAATTATAATTTGAAGTAATTATGTATCTTATTTTTAGGATATTATATGTTTAAGATGTTTTTCAGAAGGATATTTTTACAATAGGAAAGGAACTATTGAAAATAAGTGAAAACAGGCTGTTCTGGAAATTTGTGACGAAAAAAGTGTTCAAATATACTATACAATAACTGTTATTAAATAATGATTTCCCATTTCATATTTTTCCGTCTCATTGTGATATTCAGAAATTTAAAACTAAAATCCATGTCTATTCGGTATCACCTTCTAAACTTTATCCAGTTTTCTTAACGCACGTTCTTTGTTTTATTAATGGTAAATAAAGAAGTGAAAACTCACTACTCTTTGGTTACACGCTTAGATTATGCTAACAAAATATTGAACGAGGACTATCAGCTTAATTGACCTTGAAAATAGTCTTTTTAGAAAAAGTTTGGAGCTTCAGTGTAGTTAATGACTCTTTAGACCAAGGTATGGAGACAATCAACACAAACACAGACAGGCAGACTTGCTATGAGTAAGGTAGGTACCGCTCTGCAAATGTTTTTTTTACTACTCCTCAAATTGTCCTCTAAAACATTATATTTTTTTTCCTGTGGGTAGGTGTTAAAACCTACAAAAGGTTCTATGAGGACCGAAAAACGTGTGCTCATATATATAGGAGCGTGAGATTTTTAATTCACTAAAACCACCTCACCCTCCCGATTGCAACTAAGTTGAAACTTATCTAGCAATTTATTTTTAACGAAGTTATGCAATGTGTTGCAACTTGCAGGTAACCATCCGGTGATTGTTCTTACGTATTCCATTATTTTTAAAGCGGTTTCCCGTTTACCGTACCAAGTCAGAAGGTTTAGTCCTTCGCAGCGGCGCGGCGCGGCGTACTAAACACTTTATATAAATCGCAAGTAAAAATAATATGCATGACTATTGATTAGGTCACACCAACTTGCTCTTATGTGCGATTTCACTGTGATTTTAAAGTCTGAATATTTTAAACCTACATATCGTCGCCAGAACCCAGAAAAGTTAATTTTTCAGGAGAAACAAAAAACTTGATATAAAAGTATTGAGGACCAATAACATTGACCTTATGCGTTTAGCTTTGAAATTATCGTTCTTAGGCTAACAAGGTATTTTTCATTAGATTCGGAAAGTAGTTTACAATAAAAGTACATCGTTACCTAAAAAGTGAACTTTTCTATAGGTTACGAGGTATTCGATCTATACAGCGACGATATATTCATCTGATTTTAAAAGAAATAATTGTTAATTATTGAAGCCTGTATATCTTATTCCACCCAGGGGTCCAAGGTTGAGGGGAAAATCATCGATTTTTTTAGTCAAAGGGGAAAAAAGGGACGGGGATAAAAAGGGAAAAAAAAAAACTTAACAGGGGAAAATATAATCTTATCAAAAAAAGTAGACACAATTTGTAAGAAACAATTTAAATAAAACTAAACTTCGAAATAAACTATAGAATTACACGATGAGTGGCATTTTGCATACGAAAGCCTTATTAAAGACTGATATAATTGCTAAAACTTCGTAGTTGAAAAAGACTGCCTTAAGCTACATAACAACTCTATATGTATATTAAAAAAGTATTTATATCTTTTAGGGCCAGTTTCACAGTGCAGTAAGTGTCACTTAAGTGCCAAATATGGAAAACTAATTCCCAATTTCACAGTGTAATCTTATGGGAATAAGTGACACTTAAGTCTCGCTTGTTGACCACTTAAGTTCCACTTACTCAGGCAGTAAAACTGCGGCTAAAGTGCCAAAATTGGAAAATTAAGTGCCACTTATTTCGTTAAGTGTGCACTATGAAACTGGCCCTTAGTTTTTCGCTCAACATGTGATTTATAAAGAATTTTTTTAGTTTTTTTTTTTTGTTAATTTTGTGTTTACCAAAATTATAAAGTGTTTTTTTTATGAATACAAATCAAAATGCATTTTTTCTTCGGGAAAAAAAGGGGATTTTTTTTTAAAGGAAAAAAAACGTTTTGGTGCCAAAAAAGGGGATTTTTTTTTGAAAACCTAGGAAACCTGATTCCACTTGCCAAAAACATAATTTAGTTTAAGGAAGTATTTTGTCAGAACAAAAATTTGAACAATATAGCAACATGTTGCAAATATGCATGGAACTTACAGTTTATATTGACTAAATCGTTTAAAAATCAATATAATTAGAAATAAAGTGATTAAGCAACCTCTGAAATTGTTTTGACCCCAACGCGATGTAAACCATCTGTTTCTTAAACAAATATCAATTAACGAGAAAAAAATCGTTGGAGCGGTTTTTCAAAAAAAATTATTTTTTATCTATATATAAAATTTTGCAAAAATTATAAAAAAAAATTGATACCTAATTAATACGGAGTTAAAAAATTAATTTTGAAAAAAAATTATTTACCCATTTAAATACATATCACAAAATTTTTTTTTTTTAATCCAAAATTAGTTTTTTTGAAAATTTTGATATTCAATATTATTTGTTCTTATTAGAAATCAGTTCAACAGATAATAAGACAGTCGAAAACCAAAAAAATTGTTCAATGAGAGATACCTATACCCTTAATTATCCAATGCAATAACCATATCGTATGGATGCTCACATAAAGATTTAAAAAAAAATCTTACTAGTAGTTTTTGAGAAAAATTATATTTTCCTTTCCGGTTTTTAAACGCTTTTATAACCATATTATTTTTGTTTATAAGAAAAATTTTTATTTAAAATCTACTAGATTATGCGAAGTTTAGTAAAAATCGACGAAGTCGTTTTCGAATTATTAACTTTTTTTTAAATTAAAAAACTTTACATTTGAAACTTTTAGAAAAATTCTCCATAAAAAAATAATCAAATTCAAAAAAATGGTTCTATGGGATTTATAACCATTTTTCGATTTTTTTTATAAAATGGTGGCCTTTTCGTAAAAAAATTACTGATTACTTTTTTTTTAATTTTTTAAACATTCTCTATAAAAAAATGATCAATATTAAGAAAATGGTTCTATGGGAGGTACCATTTATAACCATTTTTCCGATTTTTTTATAAAATGGTGGCCTTTTCGTAAAAAAAAATGTAGGTACGGCAGATACGGTTATTTTTAGCCCTAAAAGAAGAGATGAAAACGTATGGAGGGAATGCCCAAAAATAGATAGGTACCAAGTTTAAAGAGAATCCACACACCACAGACAGACGGACAGAATGACCCACAGAAGACTAACTTTTTTCGACTTCGCTAAAATCGTAGTAAAAATCTCGAGTTCGATTTTTTTTTACGAATCCATAACTTGCCATATACATAATATGTAGTACCTATTTAACGCAAGTAAAAATATATAGCATTAACTCTATACATAAAGGGGCGTCTCGTATTGTTTCTGTAGATATAAATATATATTCAAAAAATAGCAATTATTGCATGTTTTTGAAACAAAAGATCATAACATTCAATGAAAACATAAAAATACAAGTTCGGAGTTGTTTTAAAGAATTAAAGAAATTTAAATATTATTTTTTCGCCGCCCTGCATATAATAATTTGTGTCACTTACCCACAACTATCACTTCTCCTGCCAGAAAATGATTGCGATTTTTGATATTCAAGCTTATGACTCCACTTCTTTCTCGGCACCTCATTTCCGATTGATTGATTTTTTATAGTTGATGGCCACTTGATGTTAACAGAATTTTGGGCCAACAGTTTGTAATGCCAGTGTTTTTTGGCTTTTTGATGCGAATTATTTCGACGGTTTGTTTTTATGGTTTCGTAATTATTGTATTCGCTTTCGCTATCAGACCCCAAGAGGGGTGTATAAATTGACATTTTAGATAGGTAATATGTATCTACGGGTGTTTAACTCGATTCAATAATCTAATCAGATCAATTATATGTATGTATGCATTTATAGTAATTTAAGTAAAGAGCACGATTTTTTTTCGAATTCCGATGTCTCAAAGCTGCGGAAACTAAACAAAAACTGAAATTTATCATGGAATATTTCTATATTATTCCACGCAATTGATATCGAATAATAATGCATTTAATTCGCTGATGATAGCGCAGAATATATTTCTTCTATCTATACATAAATATTATTATATTTTTCTCTGTTCATATATCTATTGTTTTTTTTGTTGTTTTTTTTTTTTTGATTTACTTTGAAAATGTTCTGATTTACTTGGAAGTTATAATCGGCTGCCGGCTTATATGATGACTTTTGTTTATGTTTCTGGTTTCTTTGTTGATATCAAAAGGGGGTTATATGTAAATTATTATAACTTACATATAACGAGTTTTTATGTAAATTGTAAATCGCCAGACAGTTCGGCGAGCTGACGCGTATATGTTTAAATTAAATTACATACTCGTGCATATATACATGTGTACCTACATACTTATAGAAAATATTTTCTTAAATTACATAAACTTATTCAGATATGGTAATTGTATCAAATTAATGAGTGTTTTGCTTGTTGTAGAAAATACCTATAGAGTCAAATCTTGCAAGCTTTCTTTTCACTTTAAATTAATTAAAGATAAAAAAGATGTTTTAGAAATTCGCAGAGAGAATATAATAAGATAAAAGGAAGAACTTTTCTGGCCGACCCTGGTACGGTTTGGCTCTGATTAAGTGATGATCTGTTTTTAGCCAGTTCATCAGCCATTTCGTTACCGTTGATGTCACGGTGTCTTGGGGACCATTGTAGGGTGACTGGATTTCTTTCGCTGAACACTCTAAGCTCGCAGCGACCAACTAGTTTTGATTTTGTGACGATTGACGACAAAGCTTTGATTCCCACCATGGTTGTAAATGAAAATGTCATGCAGTATTCCTAAGTTAAAGAGTTCACAAATCGAAAGTATTTCCGCTTGGAACACACTGCAATTTATTTTTCAAGCCACAAATATATGTTTTTAAATGTTAATACTTTTAAACAAAATTGATTTGGATACAGATAATGTAGGTAGGTATAGGTACTAAATTTAAAAAATCGAAGAATTTTGTGATATTGTCTTTGATATTTCTGTATGCAAAATAATTTTTAGATCAAATTTGATGATAATTTGACAATTCTGACAACCAAATTGAAGGTCATCTACTCAAAAATTGGAAATTATCTAAAAAAATACTAGTTTTAAAAATATTCTTAATTTTTCTGATTGGTGTATTTAAATGTGACGTCAAAATAAGAATTCTGACAGTTTGCAGTTGTACAACAACCCATTAAAATAACATTGTTAAGTAAACATTTGAAAAATAAATAAAATAAATAAAAATATTGCCACCCAATATTTGCAAAATACTAATGCACAATTAATGTTGTTTAAGATATTTGGCGCGGCGGATTATCCTTTGCCACATGCAAAAACTTTCCAGCTAAGCCACTGTCAATACCTACATAGATTATTCTCTTAAGTGTAATTATTGGTGTATATGAACAGTTCGAAAAGGCTTGTTGAAGTTTTTTTGTGGATCACTTCATTCTCAAATTCTTTCTCAAACTTAAGTATGTATATAAAAATAGTTTGTCTATAGGAGCTGAATGAATCTATATGGTTCAGTAGTGACGGTTATTATAATAATTGATATTTCTTATTCTCAAGTTCGTTACGCATCTAGATCATATCATATAGTGTTCCACACTATTAAGTTCATTTGCTGTTATACACAATATTGTTCGTTTGTTACTTCAATATACCAACACCAATGATGATGACCTAACCTCATGCAATATAATTTCCAATTGGAAGCGGTATAGTATATAATTGCTTACGTTTTTCTTACCTTCTCATGCTTTTCCTTCAATTTTTATTCACTGCTTCATTATTTGCATTAAAAGAGAGATAGCTAATCCAAAAGAAAATACAAAATTTTGAATGAGATATAGTAATTGGGCTATTTTTCAAAAAACCGTTACATGTTCAAAGTTTTAATTTGTGCATTTAAGAAACCACCTATACTAAAAGAGAAACACCTATACTTCCAAGCAAGAAGATCCCAACCGAACTTATACGTTGAAAGGCTTGACTTTGACAAATATGATAATGAACTTTGTCTATTTGAATCGTATCGATTCTTCGTTTCAATATTTAGCTCTAAATGACTTAATCATATGTATATACATATAAAAATAAATACCGGAAACCTTACAAAATTTGACGGGTGTCAGTTAAACAAGATGTCTCAAAGACAAGTTGAAATCCTTTTTTGTTAGAAAAAAAAATTCAACTTACTGTTTTAAGACCTACTTCCAAGCAAGAAAATTCTAATAAAAAATACTTATAGTCTAATCAGTAATATAAAATCTCAATATTTATAACCTACCAACAGTACATCTTGTCCGCACATGTCCACAATCAGATGTGGTTGTTAGAATTTTTTTTTCTTTTAACACCGACTAATTAGACTAACAACGTACATCTTCTATTAAGAGCATCATCAAGGCAGGACTGGGCCTCACTCAACATCATCATGCCGGTATCTTAGCTTGCGTAATATGCTATTTAAGTCGCGCAGCCGTGGCTAACTTGTATTTAATTAAAATCATTTACGCAAGTTACTCTGAATATGGCTGAGATTCAAGAAATGCATTTACCTATAGATATACCTACCTATAACACTGTCACATTCCGTCTAAATGCATACGAGAAAAATATTTCTATAATCCATATAAAAAGTTGTATCGGATCGGTGAACATGGATATGGATAGATAGGCAGGCATACGTTTAGTTGACTGCGGTAAACAATCAGAGGGTGGCTTTGGCTTATAGAAATGTGGGATTGCATCAAGAAAATTATTAATTATTATACAAATCGACAGATATGGTTTGGATAAAGAAATTGCCCTATAAATAAAAGATAAAGTTTTTATAAACGGCGGCGGCACTTTCTGGTAGTTAAGGAAAATAACTAAATTGGTTAATAAATGTAGCGTTTAGACGAACCACATTTGTATATATATCGCGGACTCCAACGTGCACTGTTGGCTAGGTATTTAAATTTATAAATTCATTCAACTTTACAGTTTATTTCCAAATTCACCTCACTGATGTCCAAAGTTAAACTAGAAATCAAACGTACAACTTTTAAGGAAATTAACAAAAGCCCAAATTTAACTTTTTTAAAATTGCTCAAAACTGAATATGATCTGTCAAAGATAGAATAATGCATATAGTCTTCATTCACCAGACGTGAGTTTACTAGACTTAATTATCGACTTTTTTCTACAAACCAGAAAAACACTTTAAACACATTTTGACTGGCAGATCATACACATCATTCAAGTCAATCACATAATATGTATATATATATACAGTGGAAAAGATATTATAAACGCTTAAGTTATCTTCCTGACACATATATGCATTGCACTGCAGCGAAATAATAATTTATAATAATAACAAAAAATCATAGGAAGCCTGGGTTCAAATGCCTCTATAGGGAAATCTCCGATTGAGCTGTTATATAGTAGGTATATACCAATAGCAACAAAATTGACTCATCCGATATAATATGTATGTTCTGTGAATGAATAGGATTTATGGTTCTCATTCAGGAAAGATGAACTAATTCGCATCAGAGAAACTTAAACTATAACAGCTTTGATAGACACTTCCGCAAAATTTCTGATGGGGATAAGTGCGATTTTATTTTTTTAAATTTTAAAATAAAAAATTGTCTACCGCAAATTTCAAAGTGAGTAACGGAAAATAAAATGATTTATTAGTATGATTCAAAAAAAATTTTTTTTTTAATAGGGAAGGGACAAATATAAGGGTTACAAAATTTATGACTGATTATAAATTTATAGGAGAAATAACTATGTGTTTATGATATGTATATTGGATTCTATATAACTTTTGGATTCGTAAAAAAAGTAAACCCGTGGGGTTTTCATCAAATATACGCAAAAACTGCGCCCCGTAGTACTGTCTGTCCGTTTGTATCTACGACACATCAATCTACAGACTAGATTATTCTAAAAGGTTTTCTTTAAATTTTGAACTAAACGTTTTTATTGATTATAAAGAGGGGGAAATATGATTGTTTTTTAAATAAAAAAGTGTTGAAGCGAAATTTTTATTGAACTATTAAAAATTGACAATTCTGACAGGTGACAATTTATAAAGAGGGAAGTTGATAATTGTCAATTTTCTGACACTTAATATAAATTATTTGACAAACTTCTCATGACAATGAATTGTCAAGAATTTTCCGAGAATTGTCATGAATTCTCTGACAAATTCTCTGACAAATTAAAATTTCAAAAATCATTTATTCAAAAATTAAGCACTAAAATAGCTCAATTTTAAAACATAATCAAAGAATGATAAAGCTATAACATGATATTGTAAGTGTTGCCGTTGTGTTTTTATATATTCATTTTATATTGTTAATATTTTTTTTAATTTGCACCTCCAACCTAAAGGGGTGGACAAATAGAGTGGGCCAACATCTTAAAATCATATTCATATAATGTACCAACAACAAAAAAATTGATTCTCTTATCACAAATTGCACAATTTTTGAACTTAGCCGCCAAACTATATAGAAAAGTAAAACTTCAAATCTTTTGATTGTTTTATTTCGAAAACGGTTGTTTTAATGAAAAAAAAAGTATGTAAATGTTTTTTGTAGGAAATTTTCCAAGTTACAAATGAGTCATTGACATTTTTTTTGTACAACTTATCATTTGGGAGTTATTCCTGAAAAACCACTTTGGGGGACTTTAACCCCCTGTAAAATTGTTAGCGGCGCTCATATCGATGGGGAATTTCGATAGTTTCTTGAGGACGCCATGAGAAATATATGTATATACCAAAATCCAGCTTTCCGGCGATTTTTTTCGAGTCAAATGCTTTATTGACTGAACTACAACTGCATGGTGATAAAAGTCCGGAATGAATTATGAAAATAAAACATTTTCGACTATACTTATGTCCTATCTTCGACAAAAAACGGGATGTGTGCCCCATTTGACTGCGACAAACGTCGTGAATTAAATTTGGGACTTATGCGCTACTCAAATGGGACAAAAGTCCCTTTAGAACTTATGGCCTGGGGACTTCTGTCCCTGCGCAAGAACCAAATCCACTTTGACATGACAAATATTTCCTAACATTTTTTATAATTAAAATGTGACCTATTATAACAGCTATTGAGTACAAAACTTCATTGATTAACTTCATAAAAACCATTGTCTTTGAAAGCACATGCATATGCATATGTAAATCTCTCGAGAAGAAAACTAATATACAAAGATAAATCAGCGGGATATTTTCTTACTATAGCTTTTGTGAATTGTCATTGTAATCTCTAATCAGCTTATGAATTTCAACAAAACAAAACAATAGTTAGATACCTACAATTTAGGTATAAAAACTAAAAGTGGCGTACTGGTTCAGTTAAGGGTTGTTGAAATGATACTTAAATAATTAATTCTCAACCCTTTTCCGCGTAGTGAGAATGTTTTGTTTTTTAACTTTGACCCTTTCCCTTTGAAATTATTTTTTGTAATTTTAAATCTTTAAGTAAATATACAGTGAGTGTAGGTATATTATATACTTCTATATCACCACTCAACGGTCCTCTTTTCAATGCCGAAGGCTGTGTGTTATAGGTACCTATATGCTCTTCTTTAAAATAAAAAACGCAAAATTTTTTTAGTAACATTTAAACGGTTTTACAGCTTAAGTCCCAAACGCTTAAAATAAAAATGAGTTTTCCTCCTTATTTACCCTTTTATGGAAATGAAAATATTGTGTGAAACCGAAAGTTTTTTATTTTTGTTTTGTTTTTATGCAGAAAAAAAAAAACAACTTTTCTATTTTTGTTTTTCAGTTAAATCAGCAAAAACCTACCCTACGACTACATATAGTCGCCATTGTGTCTTTGGGAAATATAAAACTGTCAGTATATTATGATATCATCTTTGGATACTCGTATCCGGATGTTTGGCCAACAAACAACATGTTTATATGGTTAGGAAACGGCATGGCTGTTGTTTTTTAGTCGATTTTAATGTGGGGACAACTTTATTTACTATGAAGCTCTATAATGCTTTTATGAAAAATAAGGAAAACAGAAGGATTATATTGCTGACAGGCATTGAAGAAAAAACTTTCATAAGGAAGGAAGGGTTTTTATTTTTACAGAGATTACGATCCTCTTTAGCATCAGGTTATTTTTGAGTTGTACTTTTCAATTAACTTCCAACTATACTAACAACACGCACACAGGAATGTTTGAGAGTTTAAGGCACTACATAATGCATAAAGGCCTACAAAAAACACTACAATGTCTCCAAAATATTTAAAATTCTAACTCGACTTCGGTCCCAAAGCTCATCTTCAACGACATCTTTGCTGTAATTTCCCTTAAAAAAAAATTTGCTTGCAGCACAGTTACCTTCTTATTCAGGTTAATGGAACTCCAATGTCTTTTTCCGCACAATTTAGAAACAGAAACAAAATAAAAGGAATGTACAAACTACGCAGGACCCGTTTTAGTCGTTTTTTACTTCGTACTCCATGACGCAATATGATTATAAGGACGAATCTTCTTTCACATTTTAAAAGTTGCAATAGAATTAAAAGATTTTGGTATACACAAATGGGCTGCACCGGACAGTACTATTGTTCTGAAGAGTTGTTCTTCCACTCTGGAAAAGCCACAGCTTTTTGTTCTTTCATTTGTCCTATAGGTATATTCTTCTAAAAAAAAGGCGGATTTTCTTCCCCCTCTAATTATATTTCGAAAGGCTGATTAATCATCAACTCACGCAACTTCTTAAAGAAAACATTAACTTAACGACCGAAAATATGACTTTCATAGCAGTAGGTATTGATGAACTTCTTCTTCGTTTGACAAGAAATTTTATTTTAAATCGGTTTGTTTCCGTTTTGTCTCCGACTCTATTCCTTTTATTGACTTTATATGTTTGAAACTTCTAATCTATTAAACAATTTTACAGAAAAAAGCATCTCATATTCTTTTCTATACTCACATCTCTGTTCTTACGCCGAGAAACTTTAATATCATTTAATAAGATCGTTTCACTCTGATATCCACAGCATTGTTCAGCGGCAGAATTGAATGCTTCAAAAACTTATTTCTATCTACCATCGTCTGTCGTAAAATTGTAACCTATATACCCTCCCATATGCACACTTGTATTGATTATTACCATATTTGTTCAATTTCGCTAAAAGTTCTGCCAAGTCTTTAGGTTTCGTTAGATGATGCAAGAAATATTTCTTCAATTTTTGATCTGCCTGCAATAAATGAGGAGTACATTACTGCATATCATGATTCAGCGGCGATTTTGAAAGTCAATCCTCGCGTTCGGGGATCTATGCAATGGGTGTAAACCTATCCCAAAAATTTTCGGATACGTTTGGTTGTTGTTGCATCAGCTGTTTTGTCACAAAGGATTACAACAACACAAACCTATTCAGATAGCTTTGGATTGATCCCCGAACGCGACCAATGTGTGATGTCCGAAGTATAAGAGATTGTGGGAAGCGACCACCATATGGTTCCATTGAGTCTTAAGCTATGTACCGCAGCTGTACAACGACTTTGTGAGCTTTAAGTGATCCCAAATATACCACCACAGAGCTTTGTCATTAAGTGGAATTCAGCATTCAGCAATTGACGAGTTGTGGGGTGAAATCAAACGTTACTATCGTCCGCCTGGGCACAGTTTCGGATCCAGCCTTCATAAAAACATGAAGGCTGGAATAGTAACAGATTCATATGGGTATCACAAGACACCTTGGATCAAATCGGAGCTCCGTAAATCGTTGAAGGTGCAAATAAAT
The DNA here is from genome assembly GCA_929447395.1 of Epistrophe grossulariae. Lineage (NCBI taxonomy): Eukaryota > Metazoa > Arthropoda > Insecta > Diptera > Syrphidae > Epistrophe > Epistrophe grossulariae. Next base: position 3,588,267 of record OV839566.1, read on the forward strand.
GCCGAGGCAGACGTTCAACGAAAAACTGAATTACGAACTGAGTATCGGATAGCACATAAGGTAGTCTATCGTTCTGTGAGACATGATAGACTGTCTCCCAGATCGGGCGGAAAACGTTTCAAGAAGAGGATATATCAGTAATGTCAGAATTGGAACATTTGGCATGGTATTACTGTTTTTTTCAGATTTCCCCCAAAACTAATGGCAACACGGATTAAGACGTTAAAAGTAGAATAAGTAAGGTTCGTACTGCCTTGGAACTCCAGCCAAATCTCCTTATGCACTAAGTTGAGGCTCCTTGAATCTAATGAAATGAGTGCTATAATATGGTTGCTAAACTTTGAAAGTCTCAGTTACTATCGCGAGGAAATTGCAGGCTTTTGCTGTCTATACGCCACATCCTAAAGATTCCCGCCACAAATTATATCTAACCAGAAATTGTGGAGCAGGACAAGTCAAGAGCGACTGGACGTCGATTCAAGATGGATTATAGTCACAAACTAAAGAAACCAAACGATATTATTGCGAAGAAGTCCTTTGAATGGAATCCTCAGGGTGTAAGGTGGGTTGAAAGACCAAGAACAACATTGAAATCAACAGTGCTACCAGAAGCAGAATCTCAGAAAAAGATGTGGCCGCAGTTAAAATATCTAGCTGCAGACCGTGAAGGTCGGAGACGCTTTGTTGGCGCCCTATGCCCCGACCGGATTTCCAGGACGTGATGATGACATTACTATATATGTACAAAACTTGCAAGTAAGTACGAACTAGCATGTCTAAGCACTTGTCTTTAATTAGTGTATCTATTAGAGCTCCCTATTACACGGATATTTAAAAACACGGATACACGTGTTCTTATAATATCCGGATTTGAATCCGTGTATTTCGTGTATCCGTGCATCCGTGCGTCCGTGTGTCCGTGTATCCGTGTATCCGAAGATCCGTGTATTTTAAATAATCCAATCATCCCTGGAGAGGATCAAATTTATTGGATTTTTTTGATTAAAATACGACAGCGACTTGGTAGTCGAATCTGTCAGTGGATTTAAATTTAGAATTATTTAATTTTTTCTTTAAAAATCGTTTTTTTTTTGGAAAATCACAAAAAATAAAAATCTGTAATATCCATTATCCTTCAAAATTTTGAGCTTGTAAGCCCACCCCTTGAAAAGATAAAAATCAAAAACCATTCCGTGTATATATATATACGGATATTAAGCAAATAAATACACGTGTTTTAAGAGAACGGATTTTTATTTGCGTGTAATAATTACACGGAGTCCGTGTACCCGTGTGTTTCAAATACACGGACTGAATCGTAGGCTCTAGTATCTATGTATATGGTCATTATTTAATCGGTTAAACATATGATTTTGAACGATTTCACGGGCTTACTCAGAACGTATACTTACAATCTGAAGAAAAAAAAAACTGGAAAACATAGTCTAGACATCAATCTTGTAGACATAATCTTGTAAGATAATAAACCTTTTGACGCCATGGCATGTGGAAAGAACTGTAATTTTCTTTAGAAATTATTTCACATACAAAATACATTACACTGAATTTCTTAATTTCTTTTTTAAACTCACTTTTTAGAAAAATAAAAATACATTCAGTTAATAACGTTTATACACATCATTTACATAATTAAAAAATTCATTGAACGAGTTTTTGTTCACTTGACAGAAACCTATAATTTTTAACCTCATCATTTCCACCAAATTAGCAATCTCAGCACCTAACTCCATATGCATGACATTTTCTTTTTTATAAAATTGTATCGTATACCATCGCATAACACATTTTGTATAACAATTTTCGGCTTATTAAAATCATGTTCACCAAAATCATCTCAGTGGGATTTATGTGTGCCCTATTGAGCACGACATATTTCGTTCGAAAATATAAGGTAGATTAAGGAGAGCTCACCTCATTCGGAATCCAGGCCCATATGAACAGCAAAAGTTCACCTCACAACAATATACTTTCAACGAACCATAATGATGCATGCATTGACATTTGATATATCAAAAATGTTGACAGATAATTAATAAGAGCAAATAAATGATGCAGAAAATCACTTCCATGGACCAATTAAGAAGGAATCTACCCAAAGAGATGACAGCACATGTACTCAGGCTATAGGTATATTACTTAATCCTCAAATAATGAATGTCAGCGATGGATAAAGTTTGATCGCATATATAATAGAGTTTCATTGGCATTCAATTTTCTCTTAGTTTTTTTTTGTTTCATTAAAAAGGTGGTAGGTAAGTATGGATTATTAAAAAGTTCACATGATTCTCTGCTGATTTTCTAACGGCCCGTGGGTAGCTTTTATTAGTTTGAATAAAAATAGCAAAATTAATTTCACAAATCCCATTTGTTTTTATGTTTTGTCATCGCATAAAAATGCCAAAAGAGTATATGGGTGGGTATACCTTCGAGTATAAAGAAATAATTGTCAACAGCTCGTAACATTTAGACTCTCAAAATAAGGATGGCAATAATCCCTTTAGCACATAATCCGATGATTCAGTTTATTTATTTTCCGTTAAAATACAAAACAAAAGAAAAACAATCAAAAAAGGACGATAAATTCTCAAATCGAAACACTTTTTCACCCAAAAAAAAAAATAAAATCAACTGATAAAACTAACAAAAACCAAATAACCTGGATTTGATTGGTTCTATTGTTTGTGATTGGCAAATTCTTTGTTATGAAACTTCACGCTAAATTGATTTCATACAATCCAACCTAATCGCGAAATTTTTAGGTGCACACGCGCCAAAGGATTAGGTTATAGGTATATATTTTAGTGCTGTTGTGCAACAACAGCATCAGGCTTATTCATTTGGACATCCCGTTGACAAGGTCAAAATATATATGGAAGGGGGTGACTTATTGACAGCTGTATATATGGCAAACACCCCGGAACCAGAAAAAGGGGGAAAATAATAACAAAACGAAAAAAAAGACAAAATTCCAGTAGTGCACAAAATTTATTAAAATTGAGCCATAAAATTCAAATTCTTTGTATTTGTATTAAAGGCTTTGGGGTAGCACTTTAAACCGATTATCCATTTCATGTAATAACACAAAGAAAACAAAGCAAACTGGACTGGACACTGGTCAGTTGTAGGTAACCATGCCCATTGCCCAGGCATGAAACAATCATCATATACCTACTCACATGTGCGGTCATTCCGTTTTTCAACCACACAGAATTCACGCCTCTATTCACAAAAGGTTCCAATTTAAAATAGGTTATAATTATTAGGTAGCTATAGCTTATAGAGGGTAGACCGAGTCCGGATCTGGATCTGGACAAACACCCAAAATGTGTGTAATTACGGTGGTATTGTGCTTGGTCAGTTTTTTTTTTATTTTGTCTTCGTTATATTTGCGAAGCATTTATTATGAAAACCATTATAGCCCAACCACAGGCGATTATTATGTTGCGTTTCGCTTACTAAAGGACTATTGTCGATTTTCGTAATTATTTGTTATATAAGTAAGATATCCGATGACCAACGACCCTGAGGCAATTCCTATGTTATACTTAGCGTTATATAATATCAGAAATACATTTATATGGTATTGGACCGATGACATTTTATTTGCTATAGAGGTAGGTACACATATTTTCAATTGTGTTTGAATTTCGGTTGTATTTATTTATAAGCACCCTTAGCTGTCGAATTACATTGTCAATTATTATTCTGAATGGAAAAATTGTTAGGAATAAGTTGCAATAAGCTGTTTACGTAGGTACATACAAAAATATTTCTCATTTTGACAGTGAAATAGTCCTTCGATGACTATGAATTTATCATATTTAATGAACGGGAATTCAGTTGTTTTTAAATAACTACCCTGATACTGTTTTTGAGATCTTTCACTACTCACATCATTTAGAACTTCGATATTTATGCGTTATTTTTTATTGCGATGCGACTTTATTTAAGTTGAAAACACTAGATTAGTTAAAGATCTTCTAGACCAAACTGTACTAAGAATGAGCTTCATCATATGAGCATAAGTAACCGAAACTTCAAATTATATTACCTTATAAATTTTCTTTAACGAATTTAAATTGTAATTCATCTCACACTAAAATCAATGTTAGAAGTTCGAACAATGGAAGAAATGAAATTGTCGCTTGTATAGTTTTTTGAAAACTCAATGTTCCGACTGTCAACTGTCACCAAAAGAATATTCAAAATTATATGAGAGAGCTGGATTCATGAAAAAATGTTCTACGATAGATACAAATTGAAGGGTTTGGAAGATGAATGTGCTAAGCGACGATTTTCAAAGTTTTTACCTGTAACTTTTTTCATAAAAATAATTAAAATTCCATATGGCCAAATTCAAGTAAATACAACTCAATTGCTTTTAAATTTAATAATCCTCTTTATTAAAAACAAAGAACTTAGGAGATATTTACAGTTTTGTGTACTTAAACCCTTTATCCACAAACTTAATTGAATATACTTAATTAGTTTTTTCATAAAGGTCTTAAGTGACAAATTTGACTTTTATAATTATTTATTTTTTTATAGTTTTTTTTTTCTCTCAGGACCTGCTGAAAATGCATTTGCATAGAACCATTGATGTTCCACTGGGATGAAATTCATTTGATCTTTTAGATTTTTAATTTTTTCCGCAGAAAGCTGTTTGATTTTATTCTCCTTTGGCATAAAATCTTGATTCTCGTTGGGGCGGTTATTGGATTTTGCTATTATGACTTTACTAAACGGTGTAGACTCTTCGTAGCATTCTTTGTAAAGGTATGAACCATACTCCTCCACATGAACCCACTTTATGGAATCCCTAAACTGAACTTTTTCATTTGATATATTTTTTGATGAATTTGTCAAGTTTAATTTTTTCTGAAGTTCATTCAACGTTCGAAAATGATTTTGCATGTCGATAACAATTGTAGCTTTGGTACTTGCATTTCGAATTATATCTCGATACTGCTCAGCAGTATATACATTTTCGTGTTTTCGCAAAACCTTTCCGATCCTGCCGAAGTCTCTATCGCTATCTAAAAATGTGTGTCCCACTTCTGGAAACTTATGGTCTATTATTTTAAAGTATCCTTGCAATATCAAGGCTTGGTAAGTGCAAATCATATTAAAATTTTTATTTTGTCCAGCACATGAATCTTACCAAATAATGAGATGGTTTCGATCTTTAATATCGATATTATGCTGAAAAAAAGTCCATAAAGAGCTGGCAACTTCCGCGCTTCCTCTATCAGCCACATCTTCCGTCCACGTAAGCATATATGATTTTTCCACATTCAAAGTAATAGAATGGACTCCTAAATTAAAGAACCACATCTGCCTTAAATAAAATGCCTTTGATGTTGTGAGCCTCGGCAAGGGCATTGTTTGCTGTAATGTAAATCAATGGTTAAATAGACAACATTTGAGTCTCTGCGCGCCTTTTCTCTGTCTTTTTTTTTTGATTTTCAAAAGCTGATTTGTAGCTTAATCGATGGTTAGACGTATTATTCCCAGCATCGCATGTACTGCATGTGTCACTACGATGATTTTTATTTCTTGAGTAGTAGTAGTGTGACTCTTCAGCAGGGAACTGCTCAATATGTTCCCCTATATATGTCCTCACTTCATCCCTAATTTTATTTGGACGTGAAAAATTCCTCCCTATTCTATCAAGTGATGGAACTGAGTGTCCAGATTTGGAATTTTGTTGTATAATATTTACTTTTCTTATTCCGATTCGGAACAGAGAACAAAATGCAAACTTGCAAACCCGAATCGATTACCCATTTACATTAATGTTGTACACGTAGGTATAATTTCTCTTGCTTGCAGATGACTTTCGCATTGGAGACTTCATTTGAATACTCCTAAACAGCAGAGCATTTTTCGCATTAATATCTAGCGTGTAGAACCCAGATAAAATCTCTTTTCTTGCACTCAAATGAATATTTTTTGAACAATTGTAACGACAATTTTTGCTGGGTTCACATAAGTTTCCAGTATTGACACATTTTTCATTCACCAAAACACCTTTCTGAGATACATATTTCTTACCTTGTGCACTCAGCAGCCCTCAGCCCTCAGTTTTTTCCACTGACCTGGCTTTTTTGCTTTTTTTTTTTTTTAACTTTTTTTGGTGATTTTGCAACTACAGATTCTTCTGCTTCCTCAACCGCATTTTCTGGCTCTAACCTTACCACATCCTCACTGAAATTCGAGCTACTGATTGACATATCTTCAGGATCAGGAATGTATTCTTCACTATCTCCCACTGAAAAATCCATCTCGCTTTCACTAGCATCGTTTCTGGAAGATGTAGCATTTGAAATCTCAAAAGGTTCAATGTTATCAGCAGAATCTGTTCATAAAGGAAATTAAGTAAGTGCATGAACGAGATCTAATAAATTATATGTTTTCATCTTACTTCCGAACTCTATATCAACGAAAACTGCACGCTCACGAGCTGATGACCTTTTGTCAACCCTCTCAGTTGAAACTATAACTTTAAATTCGTTATTTTCGTTTCTTAATTTACTATCCACTACCACTGAAGGTGAAGTTTTCTTGCCCACAGCGGCGGCAGCCGCTTCTTTTTTTTTCCTTAAAGACTTTATAAAGCATTTTTCCTCTCTGCAACATTTTAAAAGAAATTGTTTCGCGCTAAGAAGATTAATGGGAATCAAAAATACTTCTAGTTTTGATACTTAATAACCTTACTTATAATCAATATTTATGTTGTAGTTTAATTAATAGATTTCGATTAAATTCCTAAAAATCAATTTTTTTGAAGTGTTAAAATTTAATAAGTTGCTCCCATTCTATGATTCGATACCTTAATGATCAAATTCTAACAGCGAACGCTTTGATTTAGTTAGACCTTTCATGGCAAACATATTAAGTCCCGTTTAGAAGTCACAAGCATAACAAGAAAGCATTTACCTAAATCTCTGTGAAGCAAGACCGTTATCAAAATGTGCATGAACAAAGTTAATATAAGAGAAAGAAATAGACAAAATAAAAATCAAGGAAAAAAAAAACACATAGGTTCCTAAATATATGTAGGTAACCAGACTTAGCCTAAGTTCACACGGCATATGCAATTTTGAATGAAGGTGATAAGTGCATACATAGCACCTTCATGTTCGAAATAAAACGTTCAGATATAATGCGTTTTTCATAATGAAGGGCTTAAGTGCGTTTAACACCATCTTCCACAAAGTTTTTCGAAAGGCACTTGCATATAACACCTTCATCTCTTTGGTAAATAGGAATCTAGATGCGATACAGACGATGATACAGAAATTTAAGTTTTCGAATAAGAATTCCATTTGGAAGAAAAAATGAAAATTTCCAAAAATGTCACTTAGCACCTTCATCTTCCAAAAGCTTCATTTATAACTTGCCATCAATAGTACACATCAAGCTACCAGAAAAAAAAGAAAGTATATGCTTTCTTCGCAGATTTAAAAGCCGCGTTTGATAAAATTTCGGGACAATTTCTGATTTTTAAACTACGGGAAATGGGACCAAATTTGTTTTTTGATCCCCACAGATGCCAGTCCATACGGCATTGGGGCAGTCCGCACTCCGCAGTAATGAGTTGAAAAACCCATTCGATTCGTTTCTCGTTCATTAACTCCAGCTCAAGAGAACTGGAGCCAGCTTCATAGAGAAGCTTTCGCAATTGTCTTTGCCTTAGAACACTTTCATAAAAATATTTATGGGCACCAGTTCACATTATATACGGATAACCAAGCGATAACCGAAATATTTAGGCCCAGTTTCACACTCGATTAAGTGCCACTTAAGTGCCAATTATAGAAAACTAATGCACAATTTCACAGTGTAAACTTATTGGAATAAGTGACACTTAAGTCTACCATGTTGGCCACTTAAGTTCCACTTACTTAGACAGTAAAACTGCGGCTAAAGTTCCAAAATGGGAAAATTAAGTGCCACTTACTTTGTTAAGTGTGCACTGTGAAACTGGCCCTTAATCTATCAAAAAGTACAATTTCTGTAGCAGCATGCGTGTCTACATAGATATGCGGTAAAGCGGTATAACGGTACTTCTGTATACAAATTTTGATTAAGTATCGTTAAGTAAAATCTTATTTTTCTCGAAAACAACAATTTTGATAAAAATTTAAAATTTTTTTTTAAATGCGATTTTAGTTAACTAAAAACGATTTACATATTTAGAGAACAAATAGTCTGGGTCTTTAGTTTCCCAAAGGCACCAATGGGAAGACACCTAACTTTTTTTTTACAATATTTATGAAATTTTTTCAGTGTATCCAACTAAAAGTCAGGTGTTTCGATTCCTGTTTGAAAATAATATTTAGGTTCGGGTACCTATATAAGTTTACGTTGAATTTGAATATGATTCGATACGGACTTTTATCGGCCAACGTAATTTTGGCTTGATATGCTAAGTCCACGATGCATCAATAACTTTATTATTAAAAACTTATCCATTGCCAGATACACGAAAAGTAATAAATTTCTAACAATTTGAAGTCACTACGTTACAATCAGTCAAAATATCCACTTCTGACTTTGTATTTATTACTACTCTCTACCCAATATTGTCTTTTACGTAGTTTAAAACGGTTTTTGCAACGATTTATGCAATTATTTTTTTTATTTTTTTTAAATTGATTTATTTGATTCGTGTTATACGTATACAGACTGCGTTTACAGTATATGTTATTGTGATATAGAAATCAAGAATCGAGTAGGAAGAGAATTTCAGCTCGTCCGACTTTTGTAAAAATAATTCCTGGTGCATCTAATAGAATATTGTGAGTTGTGTTGAAAAACATTTCGATGCAATTTCAGACGTGCGCAATTAAGCCACGATGCAAATATGCAACGTGCGTGACTATCTCTGTACGCCCAGTATACGAGATAGTAACAAAAATATAATTATTCTTATTCAACCTGGGACCGATCATATGCATGCATCCTATATATGAACATTGGTTTAGTATGCCAGGGCGAGTGCAGCCACATAAATCATCCTCAAATCCATATTCTCTTCTTCAACCCACGGCATAGATGACCTTGTATATAACTTTATATCCCATCCATTCATGAAAACAAATTTTATGACATAGATGGATGGCATAATAAACCCCACCAGCAGCAGTAAAAAAATGTTAGAAAGATATGTGATGTTGTGGTTCCTTTTGTCGATGGGTTCAGGCGGGATGATGCTGATATATATGCTTTCCTGAACACTTGGTAGTTGATAAAAGTATTACTTCACCCACGTATACACCATATAGGTACCAAAGGTGATATGAAATATTTTAACAATTTTATACAAAAATATAAAAAGAAGCCCTAGGCATATCAATAAAATGCTAAGAATGTACATTATTTGTGGGTATATACAAAAATGTCCTTGTCTTTTAATACCAAATTCGTCTTGATGTTTGTAAATTGAGATAAATTTGCTTTCTGATTTTTTTTATTCTTCAAGACATACGCCTTAGGCTTGAATATTATTTGTTTTTAGATTTGATGGCGGTGGTTTTGAAAGGTTTATTTTTTTCAATACTCAGATTTATTTTCAATTGAATCTTTAGTATAGGTAAATTGAAAATATGAAACTGGTTCACAGTGGAACTAAAAATACTTGTGATACAAATTTCAACAGAGCCATTATCAAAACTCATAAATGGAGACTGAATTTTTTTTGTTATTGACAGTCAGTCTTGGTTGCTTTAAACAGTACCTAATTCCAAGGACAAGTAATGCAGCATAAACCGGGAGCCGATCTTTATTCTTTATGTTTTGAGTGATTGTCTGAATGCGACCCCTATTTGCACTTAATTCAATTTCAAATTATTGTTTATTATTATATTTGTAAGGACTAAGGAAGGACATCTGCCCTACCTCCACTATAGGAAGGTACCCTTTTCCCATCAAGGCGTAACTATAAGGTTGTTGTTTATGATATGAGTTTTGTATTCATATATATTTTCAAAAACCAATATTATTTTAAATTTTGCAAATTTTACGCTCTGTATACATAATTTGCAATTTCGTTTTCACATTTAAAATTTTGGTCATGGTGGATTTCAATTCAAACAAAAATATAGAAATAATATAGTTTGCCTATATATAGCTACTGGCTGGCTTGCTTATGTTGTATATTATTGGTTTGGGATTAATTTGAGAATGGTAATTACGGCGATATACCCTTTTGGGCTTGAGTTTACTTTTCAATGAACGCACACAATTCGTACCTATACTATACACACATTCAGCAGATATATAGGTAGGTACACTTCACAAAGTGTGCCAAAATTGATTTGGTGTTAGGGTAGTCCCAATCATAATATGCATTTCGAAACTCTTCAGGATCTTTGTTCTATAATATTATATAGTTCCCGTTCATTTCATATCATGAAGCGGGTGTTTGAAATGGCACATGCTAATGAACCATAATGGTTTGATTATGCACGCATTATGATTATAAATATGAATGTTGGATGAAAAGCAATAATGTCTGCAATCAAATTGGCTGCAATTATATTTGGGTACTGCACTGAAAATATAGATTATTATTTTTTGTAGTTATTTATTTGGAGGCATAATTTTAAAGCACATTTTTTCAGTACTTTGTTAATCCCAAAGTTGACTAAATTTATAAGTACTCACATATATAAATATCTTAACGGTAAAGGATGGTCACGACGAAGGTCTTGAGATCGAGTCCTAGACTATACATACCATCAAAAATATTCAAAAACTAAAGATCTTCAAGATTCGTATAGGTATACATAATCATTAAATGTTGCTTTGTAAACTTCTGAATTGTGTTCTTAACAGATCATAAAGTCAGCTCAAGGATATTTAAAATATTTAAAAAAGCATTCCATCTAAAACGTCCCTCTCAGAGAAAAACATATATAATAGGGTACAACTTAAACAAGTGTCTTGTTAAATTTACCAAGATCTTCTAGTTCCCATATAAAGGTACAGAATATTATGGAAACTTAAAGGATATCAACAACTCATATTATATTTATTGTTAAATTAAAACTGCATTATATTGATACAATTGTAGTTGATTTCATAATGTTGTTTAAACATGAAATTCTTGTAAACAAGTTCAAGATGTTGACAATGACTGTAGTGTTAATTTCAATTAAATTCGTCCTTTTTTAACACTGTATCTTGTAAATTATACTACATGTACCAATTGACTTAACACTTCATAAAGTTGGCTTTACAATTCTTTATCTGGTGAACTTAACCTGGACTTTAGTTAACTTAACACTATATGTCTGTTTATTTAAACATAAAATTATGTTGTTTGTAATAAGCCTGATCGATGTTTGGGGCATGGCTACACAGGTAATCATTGTTAAAATGACACCTTGCTTGTTAGTTCAACCTTATTCTCGCGCAAATACAACACGGTTACTGATTTTTTTAACTCTCTTTCTCTCCTCTGATTCAACACAACGTAAAAATCTGGTATCCTGTTAAATATTAAACATGATCATTCATGTTCAAAAATAACAACCTGATAATTTGGTTTATTTCTGCTTAATTTCTGTTAAATTTTACCTAATATTTTTTATGAGTACTATAAATGGTGATAAAAGATCTATTCGTTTCATTAATTGGTTAGCCATAGGCTATTCTTCATGATTTTTCAATTTTTTTTGTTTCAAGGTCAGAAGAATTTTAGGCCGGACCAATAAAAGAAACTAGCTGACCTTTTATGACCATTAATTATAGTGACCTGAAATGATGAAATAAAATACTAATTTCTATAACTCGCTCTTTTTTTTAAATGTGTTTTGTTGAATTCGTTATATGCTTTCAAAGGCTTTTAAAGATGACCATTCGCATTCTCATATAACGCAAGTATATAAGGTTAACGTCCAACTGCCATTCAACATGTTTATAGTTACTTACCAGTTTAACATACAACCACAATCGTAATAGGAAAAAGAAGCTTATCCATTTCATCTTTTTTGCGATGTTTTTACATCAACTACTGATATCCCACAAGTGTACCTATACACTTCAGGTCAATTAAATACGCCCACGCAGGTTTATTTATGTTTCTATAAAAATAAATAAAAAGGAAAATTGTAATCAAAAGAACTAATAAGTTTGTCATTTATTTTGTCAAATAAAACACAAGTGTTAAATCGAGAATTATAAAAAATAAGTTTAAAAGCCAAAACCTTGGCTTTTTATTCAAAGTGTAACTTTATTATTTGAAGTTTCAGAAAGAACTAATTATGGATTACGTGAACTATTAAGTCATTGCTGTTTATTATTTAATGATGTTTACTAATTACTACTGTTTAGATTTATGCGTTTCCGTTTATAATTTTGATTTAAGTTAAGCAAAATGGCCGTTATCATGACAGCCATTTGTCTTTTCAACTTTGTTTCTACTTGTGACCCAAGGATGTAGATTCGATAAACCACTCCATATTTAAGTTAACATTTAAAGAAAAATTTAAATATAGAAAATTCAAATTCATTATTCTTGTCAGCTGTTGATACAATCAATGCAGACATTTTTATTTGTGAATAAATATGTGGTGGTATTCAATTGACTCAGAGTGTTTAGAACCAAATAAGAAAAGATTTTCCGGAAAAGAAAGCACCAGAATGGAATTCCGTATTTAACCCCTCGATTAGTATTGCTAACGCTAATAATTAGTAATTTAATACCTCTGTCATTGTATATATTATGCTAACTGACCATAAGTACTATAGAACTATGAACCGAAGAAGAAAACAAAATCAGGTGGCAGAACACGAAGAATAAACTGGTATAGGCTATATGTCGCTTTATGCGTATATATAGTAGAACCGAGTACCTATACCTTTTGTTCTTTGTTTTAAAATCTCAGATGAAATTGAGGAATGCACACCGATATGGTTTCGTACAATAGAATTGGTTAACTATTACCGCATTAGTAACAGTAGTATGGACTTTGAATAAGAAGAATATATAGTCTATCTATTCAAAATATATGCAAGAAAAATAGAGAAATTCAATATGTATCTACTTGTAGGTACAAGTAAGTAGTTACAGAAAAGCTTCACCACAATATAATCGTCAGAAACAAAAGCTACCGAACTTGAAGACAATAGTCTTCGCAACAAACTATTGTAGGTTCCTTAGGTACCTATAGTGAATTTTAATTAAAGGTAGATACAATCCTCTTGTTCTGTTCTAATGAATGGAATTATATTTTGTATCTTTACGAGCATCTTGAACTTTGCAAAGCAGATAAATAGATACATTTAAGGAAAATGCATTTACATTGTTTTCAATAATTTTTGTGATTAAAAATATCAATAATAAGACGAACAATTGTCTGAACAGTTTTAATCAATTTTTGAATTTGGAAGATGAATTATCTTAATCCTCAAGGTTTTGTTCGACAAAGTGATATCTAGAGTTCTACAGCTTCAAGGGCAATTAATGTCATATATTGTAATTTTTTTTAAATAATTTATTCATCTTTTAACTTTTCAAATTTGACAAGCAAACAAGTCTAACGAAAAAACACAAAAAATGACGATCCAAAAACGAAAAAAATAGTATTGTGAAAGAAGCTAATAGACCAGGCAAAATGCACTCTATAACTGCAGAAAAATCCAATTGAAGATTTTTAAAAGCAACAATTCGACTTAAAAAATACTGTCTTAAAACCCCATCACCAAATCTAAAAGTATAAAAATGTATTGATAGGTCAATTGTCAAAAATATCGGGTGTTCGCATATAACTTGACAATTTGTGAAATTGCAATATCTCCTAACTGATGTGTCGTATGGAAAAAGGTACTAAAAATCTCCTTGTGGTAAATAATATGATTTATAAATACTTTTGAAAACTCCGCCATTGAAGAGAAAATGGGAAAAAAACGTTTTTTTTGACTTTGGACATTTTTTTAAAATAATTAAGCTTAGAGAAAAAAATATGTTAATGTTTTCATTTTAACGCTAAAATAATATACAAATTTTCCCGTTAACAGTTGTATGCGATAAATCTATATGGAACCTGTAATTTTGTAACTGTTCGTATGGACGTATGGAAAAAAATGTGATATACTGATTTTTAAAGAAAATATTATAATCTAAAAACTAAGCATGTATTATGTTTCAATAACTCTGTCATTTAAGAGGTAAGATCGAAAAACCAGTATTTTGACTTTTGACTTTTGAATTTTTTAAAATAATTAGGTGTGTTCCTTTACTTTAAAACTCTGTGCATTTGTGTGAATTTCTATGTCATTTTATTTTTTTCATATGAAATTTGACAGACTTTGGTGTAGAAATTCACAGACATGCACATAGTTTCAAAGTAAAGGAACTAGGCTATGGTATCTTTTAAAGGAAATTCTCTCTGAGAATACCCCAAATACTCAAATTACTCTGAGAAATAGGTTTGGTGGAAAAAATGTATAAGATGAGAAACTTTATCCAGCTCTAGATTTTCAGATCGCAGTGCTGTCCGTGCGGGCCGGGGAGTGTGCAAGCGAATCCGAGTCAGTCAATTAAACGTCACTCCTCGCTCAAAAGAACTCGGCCTTTCGCAAACCACGTGACTTGGGCCTACAGCACCCATATAAATTTGAACGATGTTATATTGCGTACATAATGGCATCGATATAGGCCTTTCTCAATTCAAACGAAATACAAATTTTCGATGATATCTCACACACGCTTTGTTTTATTTAAATTTAAAGATAAAACGTATACCTATACATATAATACGAAAATCTTCTGCTCAATTCATTTTATTATAAATAATAGACAGTGTTGAAAGAATTTTCTCGTACCTCGCAAATCACATTTTTCCATGTTAAATAAAACAAAATCCCCTCAATAATAGTGAACTGAAAATGCTGCGATAGTTTTTCCAATGCCAATCTTCATTCTTGTAAAAAAGTGTACAATACATACAATATCTCATGTTGGTACCTTATACTCAATGAAACAAAAATCTATATAGATACTTACTCAATCAACCCCAAAAACCATTTTGTGATTAGAGCGAATCAGTAGCCATCCCTTCATCATCAACACCCAGATGAACCTAGAACCTATAATGCAACCTATGTATATTTCCACAATTGTTTTCCAAAATCCAAGGATAGATGTTTCTCATAAATTTTCGATTTTCTGTCGAATCCTTAAGTTTCCCCTTATCGGTTGAGCAAATCCAATAAATCGAAAATGGTTTTGGTTTGTATGTACCTACCTATACCAGAAAATTTAGCAGTCGAATAGATATTATTGAAGTATCCTCCACTATATCTAGGCACTTAGAATGCGGTGGCTTGGAAACACCTCACTATGATGTAGGATAGGTAAAGTACTTATAGGTTAGGTGTGTGTATATGTGTTTATAAGAGAGTTCGTTGGTTGTGTTTAATCGAAGTGTTCTGTCAATGAGCATCATTCAGGACAGGACAGAATAATTCTTGGTCAATATAGAAACCTTTGACAAAATGTATGGTATACGAGTATTCATGCGATAGAAATCAAACGTGTTGCTAAGAACTACCTACTAGACTAACAATTTGGAGGACCCTTTGAGATATATAGTGCACATTGAAGTGCACTAAAATTTTTAATGAAGCATTCTGTATGCACAATTCAAAGTGCGACCATGTGGCATCTTTTTATTTATAAATTGAAATGCAAATCCAATCCATTTGGCGATACAATAATCTTAGGATTCATCAGGTAAACCATCAAGGGTGCAGAAGCAGGATGCGACATCCACTTCAATTTCTTCCTCTTAAACACTTTTGCTATGCTATATCCTATCTCAATACATATCTAAGTGGTTATCTGGGGATATCTACGCCACGGAGACACACATATATAAGTGTTCTCGTTCTCTTTGAAAAACAAATCGATAAACACTTGAAAATCCCCAGACTGACGGACGCCACCGAAAGAACCATTTTATCGAATTTCTCCCAATTCTGGATTTCGTAACAAAACAAATGGAAGCAGCATAACATCTCTGTGGCGCCAGTGACGTTTTGTATAAATATATAAATGTATTGTGTGGGAGTGCTATATAGGGCAGTTTTATTGTGGTAGCTCGTGGCATAGAGTGTTTGAACAACTTTTGGGAATTGCGATTAAAATTCAATGTCGACATTTCAAATACATAATTCTTTCTTTGCTGAATTGTTTGAAAATATAGTAATTGCATCTTAATCAAAGTTGTTATTTTCCTGCAAAACAAAAATTGAAGGACATTTTCGTGACCCTTTTTTAGGGATTTTCATCCCTTGTCAAATGAATGTCCAAAAAGGTGACTATATACTTATGGAAATATATATATAGAAAATTCGTTGTTTCACTTAAATTCGTTATTTAGAAGTAAATTTTGTCGACCTAATCATCACTTACATTATGGAAATCGCCGGACATAAAACTACATAAAACAATAAAAGAAAATAAATAATATAAGTGAGTGCCTGTTGGGACTACCACGCTGGAGTTCTGGGATCTTATCCCAGCCTATTCCAACTGATAAGGAAAAATGTTGCTTTTAAGGGTTTACTGTTTCTTCCGATTAAGTGACAAAATCAATTTACAATTTGCATAGTATCATTTGTCATGATAAAGAGCTTGTCATCATAGCCGTAAGGATTCGCCAGAAAATTTGTCCCATAAATTGTTGGGAAACCACAACTTTTTGCAAACTGAGTTTCCAGCAACTTTAAGTTCTTAGATGAGAAGTGCACCATAGTAATAGGAGTGAACGGTCTACGATTGGTGGAGATTGGAAATTTAAAAAATACGTCAAAAAATGTATAGAAACAATTGTTTCCTCATGTGAAAGGGGACAAAACCTCTTAAAAACTAGTTGCAATTCAGAGTTAAACTAAACAAACACTGCACCTTTCGAAACATATACAGTGCTCAATCAAACGTCAAAACAAAATAAATTGAATTCACTATGCTTGAACACAGTAGACGCGATGCAGGGACGCGCTTCCTTACGAATTAAATTACATACCATATACCCAGGATTTCCACTTTGAGTTTTTTGCCTTTCGAAACGAAGAAATCTGGTTAAAGGTGGGGTTAAATGTCGGGGGATAGACATATTATAGGAACGTATACAACAATCCAATTTGAATTCAGAATGAATATTATGGCCGTTAAAGAGAATTTCGATGTGTCGTAAGTTAAAAAAAGGAATGAGTCCTGAAGACCGCGGCTTTAGTTGTTTGTGCTTTCGTTTAATTGCTAGAAATCTATTAGATCTTGTTTTCAGCATTTTTTAATTAATTATAAATAAAATAATTGTTAATAAACCTAAAAATGTTGAACGCTGTTTTGGAGCGGGGTATATACATATTTCTTTTGTTTTTAAAAGAACTTCCCTAAATGATTGAAAACCATTTTAACCATATACTGAATTAAAAAGGGACAATAGTCTAAATTTATTTGAGTTGTAATTTGTAAATTATGGATCCTTATGATAAATTAAATTACTGTTGGTGAATGGTGACTGGTGAAACAAGCAAATTAAATGTCCAAATGTAGCTTCCATTTTATTTCTATTTTTATTAAAACAATCACTGACATTTATGTGCAGTACACTGCAATTTATAGTTTTTATTCAACGGTGTTCATTAGTGTGTATCTTGTCACGTGCTGACCGATCAAAAAAAAGGAAAACAGACTGAAAAACCTCTTCCACCAAAGTGATCGTGGTGAACATAACATCCTCTTCCCTGTCGTTTAATGAGTCCCTTGCACCAGTTGTCATATTCCTTTTTGTTTTTTTATTTTGAAAAAAAAAAATATTGTAACGCTTTTTGGGCACGATAAGGGGCTGTTGTACAAAATAATCTACAAAACACAAACATACATATTTTTTTATACGTGATTACAATTTGAGGAAAAAAAACAGTTCTATAAATTTGCATACCATCAAGCATAAACCAGAAGGGGTACATAGAAGAGGAAATATTGTAGAGTGGTCTTCAACATTATAAAACTGGTTTTAAACCTGCGCTGCTGTGATCAGAATTGACTTACAATGGCTATTGTATTTCGAGTGTCATTATGATTGAATTATTGCTTGAAGGATGCATTTGAATAAAGGACATACATTTTCGGCCGATGGTTAAGGAGGCACACGGCTCGTGTATTTTTAGATATATTCATCCTTGACACACGCTCAAATAAAATACAAATGAGTTGATTAAGCTCAGTAGACAAAAAAAGAGAATAATATTTATTTAAAAAAAATTAAAATGTAATCATATAAAGATTTATTACAAACTGGTTTTTAATTTTAATGTGGTCTTGATATCAAAAAAAAATAATATTTGAAAATTATTTTCAATAAATATTTTTCGAAATCCTTTACTATCCAAATCAGTGATTAAGTTATTAGTTAGTTCATGTGAATTATTGACCAATTTAAACAAAACAAAAACAGCGGATTCTTATTCTTCTTATTCTTAGGCTAAACTCATACTGGAGCTGCGAGCAGAGCGGAGATGTGAGAAGTGAGCAGAGCGACGAAAACAAACAAACGTGTTCTTATGCGAGCTCTCATACTGAGGCCTCTAGCAACGAGGTATCAGTCCTCATAAGAAAGCATGTGTTTGTTTTTAACGCTCTACTCACCTCTCGCATCGCCGCTCTGCTCGCAGCTCCAGTATGAGTTTAGCCTTAGACAAAAAAAAATTCAGAAGTTTTCCTCTTTTATTCGTCAGAAATTAAAGTAAAGCTTATTTTGTGTATCCATCGAAAGTGAATATGTAATTTTTTTTAATTTAATTTTATCATACTATATCATCTTGTTAATGGACATTCGATGGTAGTGGGCGAAAGGGATCATTTGATGTTAATAATTAAAATGCTACACCGATAGTTAACTTTACATGCGTTTGTAAATGTTTGTAATTTCACGTGAAGCGGACATCGAAAAAAGTGGTGGGTCTTGAAATTCGTTTATTTTTGAGTTACTTATGCTTCTTTTGACTCAGAACATAAATACAGAATGATTTTTATGTCTAGTGCTCCATGTTGTGGACTTGTAAAGTTTTAGAAAGCTATGGGTAAGGATTTTTAAGAAAAATGTTGATACTTAAATTAAATGAAGCAATAGAAAAATAACTTGAATGGTGGGATATATTAAGACGTTGACCGCTTCACGTAAAATGCCCGTATAATATGTATAGACTATAGAGTATTTGGAGCAAAATGTCACCGACAATAATACTAAAATCTTTTGTCATTTCTATATTGTAAAAATAATTCAGTTTTTCTTAATTACAATTATCGTGGAACTCATCCTTTTTTGTAAGTGAAAAACAATTTTTTTTTCTTTCATATAACCCAGCTGATCAGTGGGAAGCATTTCCCAAGCTTTGCCAATGATAATATTGCTCGGTAAAGATAAAAGCAAATTATTACTTTTCATTGCCACCGAACCAATAAATTGTAACGTTTAAACTTTTTCAATATGATTTCTCCGCCATTTTGAATGATTTATTACTTTATTTTGAAATTAAAGTTAAAAATATGATAAATTTAGCGAAATAAAATTTTGTATTAACAAAAATATGAGCACAAGAACATTTGACATTGGTCGCCATTTTTATAGGTATAGGTACTGACATTTGAAAACTGAAATTGCCTGGCAATAAAATGCCACAGCGTAAGGTTCAAGTCATTAATACTTTCCAACAGCGCCATCTTCATCATAAAAATGTCAACACTCTTTGTCCATTTTTATGTTCACAATTTGCTCGCTTATTTATCGGCACTTTTGGTTATGTTATAGTTTACAGAGGGAAATTAAATTAATTAATTAATTTTCCAATAAAACTCGCATATTGATATTATCTCAATCACTATTTCTAAATTCATCTTACCAATTGAATCTTTTGATTTAATACTTAAAAATATTTTAAAATTACTTTTTTTAAATGAAAATATGAATAAAATACATAAATGTACAATGTACATACATTAATTACAAATCTTATTGAGTAAATTTATGTTTATGTGAATATTTTAATTTCAAAGATAATACATTAACCTTCTTTTCCCTATATTACCATGCAAGGATTTAGGTACAGAGATCTTTTAACACCCCATTAGTCATGTATAAATAGTATACCTATACGTATGGAAATATTTTTAATAACTATATATACTATTATATGTACTATCAGCCAATTTTATTTTCTTCCGCTAAAGCTGTTATAACTTTCATTCATGAGAGAACTTTTGTTGACAATCTAGATTAACTACTCTATTTGAGTTAAATTACTTCATTAAAGGATGATACATCCAAGTGACATCATTTGGAACAAACAAGACGATAAAAAGTTTTAGTATCTTTAGCCAGACAGACGCCTGTCAGCCAAAGAAGTCATTTTGTTGCTTTTGAAACATTTATTTTGTAGTTCAATTTAATTTTTGTTCGCCTTCAAATTCAAAAAGTATATAACATGATGGGATGAATATTAAATTATTTTTTTTGTTCTTTTTCACAATTAATTGGACATAAATTATTATTCTTGTTTCTTAAATTGATTGCATCTTAATGTCTTATTTTCAATAAAATTGTAATTTGTATTCGTTGATTTCTGTACAATTTGGTTCGATGCTTAAGGATATTTTTGCATAAGAACTTTAGAATACTTAAGAATAGAAGTATTGATGCAAATGCTCTCTTTGTCTGATGTGTGTTCTTGATTCGGGCAAATGGTTTCTTTTATCTCATCAGTCTATTGAAATGTTAATTTGACCCTGCGTTTTGAATAGGACAATATTTTTTTTAGAATGGTTGTAAGGGATCAGTTTGAGTTGAAAGCACCCCATTTGGCCACCATCTTGATCTTTTCGTCATATCTTGACAACCATAAGTCTCACAATCGAAATTCTAACACACTTTTATAGCAAGTTGGATTCTCTACAAATTTGGTTAAAATACTTTTTACCCAGAAATCTAGAATAAGAAATCTATAAAATTTATAGTTCAGCCTTCACAAGCTTTTAAATGATGAAACTTATAAACGCTTCCTGCAGCTATAACTTTCACTTTTTAATTTTAGTCATCACCTTGCACTTTATAAACTACTTTTGTTATAAGTATAGTAATTCTTTATATTTATTTTTTTAACAATATTTGCACACAGCAACAATTGTAATCACCAATTATTTTTTTTTCTTACCGCATTTTTTAGTCTTAGCACGCAATGGCATTGCAATTACTTTCGAATTCCATAGTTTTATTACAAAAAAAAAAACTGTTTAGATATTTATAAGTGTTGTCTCAGATGATCAAGAGTTCTTCAGTTCTTCAGACATATAATCCATGATAATATAGACATCATCAGTTTCATTTCAGTATCACGCATCAATGGATCAAATGCAAAATTCTTTAAAGGTCAAGTCTGTTTCAGAAAACAAAATGCAGCAGTCAGATGTCAGATCTCAGCTAATAAATTATACATAAATATAAACATATATTGTGTCTGAATTTCTGGATGAACTGCAAAAATTATTCAACTTATAAAAATATCATGCTAATGGGGACAAGTGATCATCATACATACCTACATAAGCTGGGACTATCCGACAAAAAGGGGACTCGCTATAAATAGCTGAGATATATATGAGTTTTGCATGGCGCCACCACTCACCAACAGTCGGATTATTTAGTGAAAAAAAGTATTAAATATTTAAGAAAAAATAGAGAATAAAATAAACACAGATTTTAATGTGGCGAAATTTATGTGATTGTATATGTATATATTTATGATAACTATTTTGTTTTAATTTAAAAAAAATATCTTTTGAATGATTGAAGAGTTTTTACTTGAGACATAGGTATACATACGAAGAAACTTTAAAGCATGTTTTGTGTTTGTAAAATATTTAACTCGAGAGTTTAAACTGCTGCCGATTTTCTCCAAACGTACCTTAGTTTTGTAGATTGAGTTTTTAAAGTTTTTAATTTAAAAAAAATAAAAAAAAAAAAAAAAATATTGGAAATTAGCATGTAAGGGATGTTTTTTGAAATTGAAATATGTATATCACAGGAAAATATGTTCTTAATATCCCTGAATTTGGCTTTATTTGACAGATAATTTAAGGCATTAATGTTTGAATAAGTTTTATGGTATGTGGCCCCCGTGACTGACGGACATAGCCAATTTTCACAATAAATCAAGCTGTACATATTTCGAATAAAGCGCTGAATGTTGATTTCCAAGTGCTCAATTGTTTCTGGTTTATCGGCGTAGACATACCATCTTTACATATCCCCACAGAAAATAGTAATCAAATCGCACGAACGAGGCGGCCAGTTAGCAATACCATTTCGTGAAATAAATCGTTCTTCAAATGTTTTTTTCAGTAAATTAATTGTATCTCACCCTTTGTGGCATATATGACGCCTCCGTCCTACTGAAACCGAAACGAAATACGCCTGCAGTTTGCAACATTAATGCATTGGGGCATGAAGAAGTTAGTAATATGTCTCCGTATCGCTCACCCTTGACTGTAATTTTCTGACCATAATCATTTTTGGAGACATTTGGAGTTTGGAACAATGATTCTAATGGGCCCTAAGGCGCATCCAAACGGTGTGCTAAAAATGTAGCAATTCTATTTATTTAATAGCCATTCAACCAAAATTGTATTTCATTATGAGCATCCATAAAAATCACCTTATACCCGATGAGTTGCTCGAATTGAACAATGTTTTTCAAAAAAATTTAACAAAATGTAAACGTTGCTCCGGAGTCTATTCATAATAAATTTCCAAATAAAACTTATCTAAAAAAAAAACTGAGAACTGTCAAATCGGCTGTCATGTCACAGAAAACAGTGTCGCCAATTTAAAATTCTCCACCTATAATAAAAAAAAACACTGCGCTACAATGTAATGCTTTAGGTAGCTGGTATAGCAAGAAATTTAAGCTGTAGTAAAAGTTGAGGAAACTTTTTGTTCAGTTTCTTATAAATCAGTGCACATAAACATAAGAAACGAATTTTCTTTATTTGATGTCCTGAGTAATGACAAAAAGTGTTCATATGTATGTATATCTCATATTAAAAAGTCAATCCATGGATTCTATTGCAAAATAAATGTTAAGTTAAATTTGAGTTTAAAGTGGCATTTATATAACATAATAGGCCTTTTATTCAATATAGAACAATATTATATTTATAATTTCATGTTAATACATATATATAAATAATGTAGGACACGGAAGAATAAAATTGAAACAATAACTTCAATGTATTTCGATTAATTGTTTAATTTATATTACAAACTCAATTAAGGGACCAACTCTCTGATGTGCTATATGGAACATCATGGAAGCCGCATAGGTATGGGTTTCTCAAAATAAATAGTTAAACACAGTGTGCATAAAATAATGTTCCCCTACAGAGTTGATATACACAATGTAATGATAAAATATTTAGGGTTTAAGGGTAAAGAGAAGGGACACGTGGATGGATCCTGTGCCTGTACCTACATCTATTCCGTCCTCGAAGAGATAAAACATAAAAGGCTACACGCTTCTACGGTCGGTCGGTCCAGCAAAACGAATTAATTTGCTATCTGACTGCGAAACCACATACCATAGGTACTACTTGTGGTGTAGATTATTACACTGCCTGAGGTACGCCACGCTATGCCACAGTCCCCAAATGCTGGACGACTGCGTTTTAGATAACAAAAGCAGGAAGAATAGGTCTTCCAAATGCCAAAAACCCATGTGGATTAAGGACGAAGGTGACTCGGTGAATATAAAGCCATTAGCGATTTTAATTTCTGCTTGTGGATTATGCTATGAGGTTGTTGTAGACATATATGTTTAAAATGCAGGATTTTGGGTTATATTTTGGTAGAAGTTAAATTCAAGTGTACCCACCTAAGAAGGTCCCTTAATTTCACAATTTTATACTCACGCAACCAAACACTTAATTTAAGTGACGTATTTCTCATTACATATATGTATGTACATTCTGCCATCAAAACATATACATATTCTGATTGAAAAAAAAACTAACCAATTTTTATTTCGTCCTTTTTTTCTATTTCAAGTTTTGGTTGGTGACAATATGATGCGTTTGCAGCAGATGCAACTTTATATGGAATACAAAAGAATTCATCATGCGTGGATGACACTTTTTTCTGTTAAGGAAAAAACGCAAAAGTATCGCAACGTTTCGGTCTGTGAGTTTTTATTTTTTGTTATTTAGCTATTTTGAAGAAGGGATGTTTTCTATGCATATACATGGAGTTGAGACAAGAGGGTATACAATGGATGATGACCGTTTTTGACCTTGTTTATCCGCAGATTGCAAGGAGATTATAACACACCCAATTCGGTGGAGTATTGTTTATGAATGATAGATGATGCTTTAATGAAGTTGTTACACGCTTCAGAGGCGTGCGTTATTCTATAGAATTATCTATCTAAAGTGAAGCAAAGAATAAAAAAATAAACATGAACATGAAATGCCACAAAAATTCGAATCAAAATATTCGTTGTATATGAGCTTACTTTTGTATACGCATCAGCAGATAAATCCAATCGCTTTTTTATTTATTTTTTTATTTCTTAGGGTTGTTTAACATAAGAGAAGTCGTCTGTCAAAATCATCAATTTATACAAATAATCTACACTCAGAGAAAACAATGGGACCTGTTTGGAACAATCATTATTCTAGTAGGTAATTCCAAAATTTTGTACGAACAATGACACGAAATATAAACAAGTGACGTATTATGAAAACAATTGGTCAGTTTATACTTTAGAGTCTACACCAGAATTGTCTCCCCAAAGTAATTTACCATGACACATTTTCTGAAAAACCGTGCAATTTTCGTGCTATATGGAAAAAATGCAAATTTTTCTATTTTGTTAAAAACAAACTAGAATTAAATGTTATTACCAGGCATAATATAACAAAAAAGGGTTGGGGTCATTATTCTGTAAGTGCCAAAATTCAGTTTCCAAAATTCTGTATTTCAAAATTCTGTAATTTAAAATTCTGTAAATCTTAAATTCTGTGTTTCAAAATTCTGGAAATTTAAAATTCTGTAAAACTATTATTCTGTATTTCAAAATTTTGTATCCCAAAATTCTGTATTTCAAAATTCATGTAAATTATAAAGAAAAATAGTTTTGATAATGAAAAAAAGTGCGCACTTTTTTTCATTATCAAAACAATTTTTCTTTTATAATTTACAGAATTTTTTAAATTCAGCATTTTGGAGTTCAGAATATACAGTATTTATAATTTTCCAGAATTTTGTATTTAGAGAATTTTGATATACAGAATTCTGGATTTACAGAATTTTGGAATACAGAATTAAAGATTTACAGAATAATGAAATACAAAATTATGATCATATAGAATTTTCAATCCATTTCCAAAATTTTGGTCATACAGAATTTTGGAATACAGAATAACGACCCGTTCCCAAAAAAAATTAAGAGACACAATTTGCTTCACTCGTTCTCGTATATTGTCAAAAATAGGAGTTTTTACCATTTTTTCGCCATTTTGAGAAATGTTCACCAAAAACTTCGTTAAACTTCGCTTTTTTAAAAGTAAAACATATTAAATTTTTTCTTACAATAGTGCCACGAGGAAATTTTCGTGTCAATAAAGCACGATCGTACCACATCGGCAACGCCGACATTTTGGGCAGGCGAATCCAAAATTGTTTTCCCTAATTAGTATTTGACATAAAACTGAGAAATCCCGTTAATATTTGTGAGATAACTGAAATTTCAGAGATCACAGAAATATGTATGCATAAACTGACAAAATTTTTCTATTAAGGGTATTTATGCAACTTCGTAAAATTACAAATTGTGTAAAATGATATGTTTACATCAAAAGTATGTATAAACGCCCTTTTAATTCGTTTGGTTAAATGCTGTGGAATTGAGTCAGCTGTTCGTTAAACGTCAAATGTTAAATTTCAAAATATGTATTCAAATAAGCGTGTTCAGATTTCGAAGTTATTTTTAAATGGAGAAACTCCCCCAAACCAACCTAAAATAAGGGCCTAATGTCTCGAAACGGTTAAAAAAAAAAAGTAAAGTACACGAGAATAGTCGCGTATTTTTTTTAACCCGAAAGGAAAAGTAAAGAAAATGATTTTGGGGCTAATGGTAGAACTGTAATAGTCGCACTGTCGTAAACTCACGGTAGTGATATAGAACGAAAATTAGAGAAAACAAGAAAATCGTATGGCCCATAATGGTGTATATCTTCTTTTCCTTCAGTTTAGTTCACTTTCGTTTTTGGTAGTAAAAGTGGTTCAGAGCTCAACTCAACTGAAATTTGGTGAAAGAAGAACCAAAAAAAAACATGGTTTCTTTCACTTCGATATGGCAATTCGGAAAGGATACAAAATACAAGTAGAAGCATTTACTTTGGTTTATCCATGTAACCCATTATGTGGACTTGTAATTAAAATGCTGATCAACAATAATTTGAAAATGTTAGAGGTTTTAATTATTTTTTTAAAAATACTGTGAATTAAAACTACATTTTAATTCACAACTTTTATTCCAACTAATCTCAATGCCATATAGTTACAGAATACGATCAGTTTTTTGTTTTAGTTCATTGAGATATCTAATGACGTTTGGTTAAGTTTATCATAAAAAGTTGGTTAATTTTCCGCAGCAAAATCTCTGGGGAATTTTAACCAAACAGTTCATTAACCAAATCGTAAACTTAACCAAATGGTAAACTTATCTTTATTTACCGAATTTTAGAGTTTATTCTAACTGAGCAATCTCAACAAAAAAATAGATGAATTTTGAATTTAAACTTCAAATTATGTGTTTTGAAATACATAATTTTTACACGTTTTTTATAGTACATATGCATAGCAAAACGACTAAATTGATTTTAATTCCCTCCGCAGCTCATCGCTCTAATTTCGAGATTGGTGTGTTTATCTATGTATATGCCTTTAGTTTATCATCAATTTGTTCTCTCAGTGTATAGGTACATATACCTACATATGTAAGCTCCTTTTTATGAGTTTAACCTTTTAATACATTTTTTATCTTTTATTCCTTGGTATTTGAACTTGCTTTCTGCCTTCCGTCAAACATTGTTTAAATTAAAATGTTTTTAAATAACAATAAAATCAAATCAGTCGAGCATGAGCATGAGCATAAAAATAATAATTTCATTCATTGAACATTTTTGTTTGCAATAAAAGCAACATAAACGCACGATATACCTACATATGTACATAAATGTACACAATTAGATTCGAAAAAATATTTGCAAAAAAAAAAAAAAAAAACATACAATGATTACTCTTCGGCACCGACCCAACAGTCAGAGTTAGACATAAAGCTATCATTTTTAAATGTACATATATCGCACCCTGAAGCACTTTGCAGCACCTGGTACCACATTTTGTAACACACACAATATGTTGAATGAAAAACAACAACAACAACAAAATATAATGCCTGGAGGCTATGCAATTCGAAATATCATGCTAGAGCCTCATATATACATCAACACTTTAAAGGGACAATCATTTGAACAATGAAGCAATCATTAGTAAAGTAACATTCCTACTTGTTTAATTTGCAATGATAATAAAAATTTGCTTTGAATGAAAAAAAGTGTACATTTTAATAATGGTTAAGCAACAATGGCGACGAGTAGGTAAATAAAATGGCAACAATTTTGATTGAAGCTTCACACGCAACATATTTTAGAAGTGTCTTTTTAAACTAAATGAGCGAAGGTGGCATGTCTTCAGTTTGCATAATTAATAGACAAACAGCACAAATAATTACATACTAATAGAAATATTATGGATGAAAGTAAATTTTACAAAGAAACTTTGTAGCAAAATTACAACCTGTATTCTTAAACGGTACAAACTTTTCACAAAAGACAGGCAAAGTCGAGTATTTGAAAACGTTTTGGACCCAAATTATAAAATGAAATGCACGACCAAGTTGTTCTCAAAAATATTATATTTTTAAATTGGCTTAAATTTTTTAAGATTCATAAATTAAAATACAAATATACTTTTGAAGGTTTTGAATGAAACAACAACACTTGGGTGAGCTACCCACCAAGTTTTTATAGGCTGGAATTAATGCTATTTCACGACTGCTACGCCGATCATCAGACTCATTTTTGTGGCGCTTGCTCTCTTTTTGTTCAATTTTATTTAGAAAAAATCATACTATGACTGAGAAGCGAACCAGACCAAGCTTCCTTCGGAGCTTGATAAAAACAAACCTAACCGGTCTGAGGTGGTAAACAAAATATCGCTTAGAGCGTTCTTTTTTCCAAAGCCTTAAAAATCAATGGCGCTAAACTTCAAACAGTGTTACTATACTTAACAATTTACTAACTTTAAAGCTCTTAACTAAAATTTTCATAGTTTTAATTAGTATCATACTAAACTTATGATAAACTGGGACCTGGCTAATTTGAAGCTTCAAAAAAATTTCTTCCGATATCCTTTGAATAAAGGACAAACTCCAATAAAATGCGGTAGTATGCATCTAGGTTGCAAATAGAACATACTAATTATCCCTTGAGGATTTGTTTCGAGAGTCCAAGTGAGATCGCCGGAACGAAACGCCAATTTTTTTAGGACTAAAATCCGTTAAAAGATATTTTGAATATTGTAATTAAAAATGATTCCCAGGTACTTAAGGTAGTTTAATATGGTTATCTCAAAATCATTTAAAAACCACTTTTAAAAATTACAATTAAAAGAACGTTGATTCTCAACTCCTACACAACGATTCCGATTGGAAGCTCAGCGTGTAGATCATTTAAGAAGAGGATGAAAAGTTGCGTGCTGAGAACACACCCTTGCTTAACTCCTTTATTTGATGGAAGAGATTCGGACCAAGTTTTACCATCCCTAACAGATGCTATGGTATCTTGATAGATCGATTTTAATATATTAATCATTTTCATGGAGATATACCAAGTGCAACTAATTCTTAAAAAAAACCGTTTCTGTCGACGTTGTTAAAAGCATCTTTTAGATCAACGAAAAAGGCGTATAGAGTTTCTTGTTTTGATTTAGTTGCAATTGGATGAGACACGTGAGTTGTAAGCTTGTATAATGTATATCTGATCGATAGTCAAATTATCACTTCTGTATGAAATTCATTTAAAATTTCGTCAGTAACTATAATAATAGTTTATTTCTTTTAAAATCCGATGAGCAAGCTTCTACAATTGTTTTTATGCGTTGCAACTTCTGCCACTCTACCAATTTTCATCATTTATAATTAGAAATTTGTTTTCTTTTTTAATATTTCTTTTCAGAGAGGATAGCACTTATTTGACTTCGACTGTAAAAGAAAACAACAAATTTATCCATGACAGCAAAAGATGGAAAACCTGAACATAATGTTTATGTTTCTGATTCGGATGCATACTGGAACTGGAACGAGTTGTGTTATGTTGACAAATCAGGTGTTAGATTTATAACCAACTGCGGAAAGTGAGGTAATAGGTGAGTGAGTTGAGTTGAGTGAATGCGAGTAGAGTAGAGCTTCTGTCCACAAACTAGTTTCGAACACGCAACACTACTATAACTCTACTGACCACACGCTGTCTTAACGGTTAATTTGTTATTATTAACACGTTAATTATAATGATAAATGTGTGAGATGATAGAATCACGTGCAGATATCCCGTGAGATCCCATTAGCTGAGTGATACGTGCAAACATTTTGTCGGCCTATTGTCGGTGCATCAAATGGGTGGCTTAATATATACATATACGTACATATACGATAAAAACAGATTTAATCTGATTGAATGGTGGAGGAATTAGTGCTAATTGTTGTTGCAACCTGATTTAATCCGGCAAATTATTATCAAGTTGTACAAAATACATCGCTTTTAATGGAAATGCCATGTGGCTAAAGGCTATATTCAAAGAGACTCAGAATATTTTTTTTTTTAATGGCAATTGCCAGTGCACACAATTTCAAAGGGACTTAATTATAATGTAGGCAAGGTTTATACATCATAGAATTTGGCATGAGTTGTGTTGATGTTGCAACTTTGATTCATCGTTGTCGTCGTCGTTATCGTTATCGTCATGTCGTCCGATGGGATATTTCCATTCATTGAATTAAATCTTCATTGACGAACAAGCAAAATCTAATTGAATTGAATCATTTTGTACTGTTTATATATGTACAAGTACATACGAGTTAATATTTTGTATTGGCTTATGAGAGCAATTGAAATTCATATCCACGACATAAGACGACACTTCAATAGAATTTTGTTAAAATGACGATTTTTTCAAAATTAATTTGACATTGAATTTATAAGCGTATTTAATTTAAAGCACATTATAAATTTTAAAAAAATTTAAGACTTAAAGGGGTCATTCACGTTAAGACAGTCGCAAGGTTGGAAGATATTTTCAATGGGAGATTGACAGGTTCTATCGTGAATGGACCTCGTGTGGTCGGGGATCTGTTGAATATCTCTACGAACCTTGCGACCGCCGCGCCGCGCCAGCTGGATGCCCGCAGCCCAAACGAAAATGGGGCCCCTTGTGATATTAGCAATGCATATTAGATTTGAGCACAGTACACAAAACTAACACAGCGGCTTCATTAGCAATATTTGACGAAATCAATTGTTTGGATTTGTAATGCCATTGCCCTAAATATTGCCAATGGATACGCTTTGGCAGTGGCAATGACAATATTTATCGGTATAGGTGAATAATAAATTTTGACGTTTTATCTTTTTCAAAATGATTTCTCAGCGATTTTGAATTACTTTTACTTCATTTTGACATTAAAATTAAAAATATGAAAAATTTAGTGAATTAAAGTTTTTATTTATTATATTTATTTATAGTGAATTTAAAATGTAAAGAAAACATTTGACAATGATCGCAAAGTTCTATGTATATTGACATTTTGACAACTGAGACTGAACTGGGGAGGCCCACCTATGCAAAGTTTGCCATTGCCATTGAAATTGAGATTGCCTCAAATATTGCCAATGGAGTCACAGCGTTAGGTAATATAGGCAAGTATATACAGGAAAATAAGATCTTGCAGCCCCCAGCAATATCACTTACCTACATGAACAGGATTCTTCATAAAAATGTCTCAACTTTGCTGTCAAATTACTGAGGGAAAAGATTTTGTATTCGCGCTTCCTCATTTTTTAACGGAGCGAAATCTCTGAGATCTTATTTTTCTGAACTTTCCTAGTAGGTATAAGGTCTATTTCTTTACTTCCCAAAACTCCCGATTTTGACCAATTATAATCCAATTTTATTTTTTATATGGACTTTGACAGAACTTTGGGCTAAAATCTTTTCATTTCTATAATACAAAATTACAGTAGCGTAAGTATAAACCAAATGTTTTTAAATCATAACCAATCCAATTCCTTTCCTTGCGTTGTATACGTAGTCGTACACATAATGCATAGGGATCAATTTTTAAGGGTTCACGGGTCATAAAAAACAGCAATTATTAAATTTCCTTCTACATAACTATAAAAATAATCTTGGTGAAGTAGTATGAAAAAAGGTTACCAATTATGATAAGAACAAAGTATTCTATTTCTCTTCTTTGTTACAGTTTTTTTGTTTGGATTTTACGACTTTTCATCGAAAATAATTAGGCGTATTGAATTTCAAAAATCTAATTTCATCTAAATCATAGCAAAAATAAATCTCTGAATCCTCTGAATTCTTTTCTTTTAGAAAAATGACAGTAAAAAAACCTATAAAATGAAAAATAAACCAACATGGAAAGAGTTAAATTCGTTGCGTTTCAATTTCAACGTTCAATTCAACAAGATTCGTTGAAGAAAACCTCCCTTTTGTTCGTCCTTTTATTTTTAATCAGGAAATGCATTCCCTTTTCAAAAAAAAAAAAAAAAACAAACAAGGACCAGGTGCGAACAAAATATCAGATAGTTAATTTTCCTTATGATACATGTACATTATGAAGATTAGTTAGGCCTTTGCGATATATTTATTACACCATTTATAACATTGGTCAAGTATAGCATTCTGACAAAATAGGAGATCATAATTATTTTGCAAAATTATAAAAAACAACATTTGCTAGAGTGAGATATGTAAATGTTCTCATTCCCATTAAGCGCAGTACCTAACGAAATGACTCCTAAATCACTATGGGACACTGGGATGAAATTATTCTGCAGTTACGATTTGCCACGCTTCTTCATTCTTGGACAGGACGTAAAAATATGCAATCCTATAATTTATGTCCAGGTATAAGGAAAGGTCCCTAAAAAATTGTCTCGATTATTTTCGGTTTTAAGTAGGTATGCAAATAACGATTTTGTCCCTGTCTGAAATGAATAATTCATTGCAAGCATGTATTACGTACGTAGGGGTAGATCACAAAAAAACAGTGAAATTTCGATTATGTTTGGTAATTTCGGTAAATTTATGTCCTTTTTAGAGTCAAATGGAAAATTTTGCAACAATTAACAAAATGTTACGTAATGTTACGACCTCGCAGACAATAGGTATACCTGTCAGATTTGGTATTGAATTTGGTTGGTTTTTATTATAATGCATATATATAAGTTATGTATGAGTTATGCCTTTATGAGAGTTTACTCATTGTATTAATAAAATAAATGGAAGGGTTCATAAGAACATAATATTAAGAAAAATTATCCACAACTGGATCGAAGGAACTTACTCTTGTAGTTAGCAACAAAAATGTATTTATTTTATAGCTCCACATTATGAAGATGCATGTTGATGGCAGATAAGTTATTGATATACGTTTGTTCCAGACTTTGATAAACAAGATTTGGGAAAAATTGGTGTCAAATCGGGACAACTGGCAGTTTTAGCTGTCGCGATTTGTCACCAATTTCTCCCAAATCTTGTTCCACACCTCTTAAATTGGATAGTTTTTTGGTACAAGGCAGCGCTCGCGAGAGATTAAATCATTTCCCCTTCCTGACTTGTTTCGTGCTTTTTACCGGCATAATAATTTTAAGTTTAAATAAATTTAAAAAAAAATTATGATTTATCATAGATATCCGTGGCAACTCTAGTCGATTTTATTTTTTGACGTGTAAGAACAAAGAAGTGGCAAAATATTTGCCAACGAATTGTTCTCTTCAAAACTTTCCATACTGTCAATGTCTGCCCAACAAAAGATTTGAATAAACTTATTATCTTTTAACGAGAAAATGCGTAAACAATTTTTTTTTTTGTTTAGAAAAAATTATTTTAAATACAATATTGTTTGAATTATTTAGGAGCATCAGAAGGAAAAATTATTTGTGTGATTCTACTTTTCTTCCTTTTTTACTGTCCTTTTGGAATAAAGTTGCATGAAAATTGACAAATTAGAAAATTAGTAAAGTAAACTTGGTTTTATTAATTTTAACACATAGGTATCTATTGAAAGATAACAAAATTACAATTTTATCCTCCCGTAAATCAAAGCTCGTACTTGCGAGTTTTCTATATATGTATATATGTATATAGGAACTATGTATATTGCAAATTATATAGGTTCGTGAAAAAAATAATACAAATTATTTTTTTCAAAAACGTGCCCACAACTTTAAAAAAAATTTCAGTCATTTTTTTTGCAAAACGGCTAAAATTTTATAATAACAAAACTTTCGAAAAACGGTTACAAATGAGAAGCATTTTTTATTTTCGACTTTCTCAAAAATAGTTCAACTGATTTTGATCGATTTTTTGTGGAGAATTTTTCAAAAAGATTAGGTATTCAAAGTTTATACCAAAATTTTTAAAATGTTTTTTTTTTAATTTTTAAAAAATTCTTTAAGTTTTTTTTTTGAAACTTAATAATTTGAAAACGACTTGATCGATTTTTATTAAACTTAGGACACAGGAGGTTTTTAACATTATCTAGTAGATTTAAAATAAAAGCTTTCTTATAACAAAAAATAACGGTAACTTCCATACAAGCAAACCGGTAAGGAAAATCTCATTTTTCTCAAAAACGAGTCCTACGATTTTGATAAAAAAAAGTTATATTAAGGACGATCTAACATATTACTGTAAGAAAATTTGAATTTACCGTTTAGTAACAGTATCTCCATTGAACCATTTTTTTGGTATCCCACAACCTGTTGAACCGATTTTACTGAATTTTTTTTTTGAAAATTCGATATTTCGAAAATGGGTAGATGATTTTTGTTTAAATTATTTTTTAACTCAGCATTAATAAACACTAAAAAATAGCATACCAATTTTTTTTCTTAAAAATGTTTTAAAAATTTTATGTATAGAAAAATATTTTAAAAAAACACCGCCGCAACGATTTTTAAAATTTTATTTTCATAAATAATTATATATTTATTTAAAAAATCAGATGGCGTACATAGCGTTGGTGTCAAAACAATTTTAGATTTTGTTTAATTAATTTATTTCTAATTACATATACATTACATTACAATTTTTTACCATTTTTTAGTTTAAAGTGTATCTAAGTTTCATGAATCCATTATGTGCACCGCGGTGATATATTGTTAATTTTTGTATTCTCACTTAATACTTCCTTATACTTATAAATAAATATTTAAGCAGGTTACCTAAAATATAGGCTCCCATAACAAATGTATTTCTTTTAAAATCAGACTAATAGATTTTAATTATTCAGACTTTAAAACCACAGTATGATCGCACATAATAGCAAGTTTGTGTGACCCAGGCGTGCATTTTGTTTCTTTTTTTTAGTTTTGGTTTTGCGATTTTAATTTTATTTAATAGATATTTATTAAATAAAATCACTAAATGCCTATATTTTATCTCTTTAATATCATACTAACTCTATATATCATTTTAAATTTTAAAATTTAACTTTCATGCGACGACTAAAGGCGATGGCATCACGCGCAAACCTTGGTTAGATTTTTTTATATGGCAGAGCTCGATTTTCTAGATGTTTAACTTTTTAAGTAAACAAAAGTTTTGATAATTTGTTCTTATAGAAGCGTCTGGACAGTAATTTAACAAACCATTGCTAATAGCACCACAAGTGTTAATTTCATAGGAAGATAAATAAAATTCCATAAATCTTTCACTATTTCTTCTTACCCAACATACATATTACGTTCAATGAATGATCCAACACTCAAGTACTGCACATGAGTTCATAATTTAATATTCATTATTTAAATAAGTATACTAAACTCTGTACATTGAAATTGAATACAATAATCAGCAGTAGGTAAGATACTAATAAAATTAATTTAAATCAATGCAAATCAATCAAAAACATATTATACAAGTACTATATATACAACATTGCATCTAATGCAATATTCCATTCAATTTGTTTCAGGTTCAGATATACATACATTTCCATAAACTTATAGAAATTGAGTATATCGTATGTTATATCATATCGGATGTTAAAATTAACCCTATGATAACTTATTGAGTTACATTTTGAAACCAAGACCCCAATCTGTATAACAACGAGTTATTTTGCAAGCAGAAATAAAAAAACACATAGCCGTGAAAATTTGCATTATTTAAAATAAACCGTTGTTGAACACAGACAATATTAATTGATTAAAAAACAGATTTGAAAAATTATCCAACTTTAAACGTGACGAATTGTACCTAGCATACTTTTCGAGAGCAAAAGCATGTCATCTCATTTAGGGCATCTATGTATGTAGGTATGTAAGGGTTGGAATAAAAAAAACTCATCCGTCACTAATAATATGTCAAAGAAATAAAAATGCAACAATCCATCAAATTGAAAATTTTCCAGCACTGCAGCATTGTTGCGTTCGTACATATAAAAATATACTTGTGCCATAAACAAGTCGCATGTTGCGTGCCACTCAAAGATTTGGGTGGTTAGTCTGAATCTGAACTATTTCCAGTTGGTGTCATGTCAAGTTACACAGGCACATGTCACACAGTATCTTTTGCATTTCTAAAATTCAACCCTATTTTTTTCTTTTTTGTATCTATGCATTCGTGGAAAGAATACAAAAAATACAAAAATATAAATTGCAATCCCACATATGGTATAGATATATCATCAGATGAGTAAACAATTTTACTGTTTATGTTTGTGTCCTATATTTTTTATACGCAATTCCAGCTAAGAATAATATTTAAAAATGTCATGCTCATGCTGGTAAGGTAGAGTAGGCCTAGAAAAAAAAATATTAACAATTATTTTCTTTGAGATGTGGGCAATAATTGTCAGTGAATTTTGCAAATATGTATGTATTTTTAAAAGTATCTATGTATTTTAAAATTCGTATGCTAGTTTTCATAAAAATACGAACTAACTGTATGCCCTTAAACTAGGGATTCCAAGTGGGATTCCTTGGGGTCGAAATCGGTTTCCCAGGGGTCAACATTAACGAAAACTGATTTTGGGGGTCGACGAGGTCTAAAAATTGACCCCTATTAACTAACACAAGTTCTTATTTGAAACGTTCAACATACTGTATAAGTTGGGTTACATGTACCAATCCGTGTTATAAGAATGACTTGAGAGAAGAATGACATTGAAACATAGTATCCAAAATACCGCTATATTGCTTTTCCATCATCATACCTAGTCGAAAAAGGTTTCAGTGTGGATACAAACGTTTATGATAAAACAAAGAAACCGTTTGAAAACCAGCGAACGCGGAGATTTAAGGCTGCAAATCACCAATATTGAACCGGATTTAGTTAAATTGGTAGAAAGTCACTGGGTTCACCAATCACACTGAATTTTGTTTATCTTTACTTTGCGATTTTAATGTTTTTTTTCCAAAAATTGGTCTGTTTGGTAACGTGAAATTTCTTGCGAATTTGCACAAATTTTCACAAAATTTCACAATTTGCTGTCAAAACCCATAGAAAAAAAACTCGATTTTGGGAAATTTGTTGAAAAAAAAGTTACCAAACAGGCATAATAACTACCTACTTAAGTATTTTTACTTAATTTGTATTAATAATTATTAATTACACTTGATATTTACTGAATTCTATGTCTATTTATTTTGTTGAATTTTGATGAGAAAATTATGTCAAGTTTACTCACTTAACCAACCGCAAAGTTTTTAAATTGGTACTTACCAATATGAAAAGGAAACAAACTAGAGATAGGATTTTTAAAGTAATTTGGCTATGGGGGTCTGAGGTTTCAGTTCATTTTGGAAAAGGGGTCTCTTGTCCAACATAATCTGGGAATCCCTGCTTTAAAGTTTAATACAATTTAAACAAATAGGCGCAAACAGCCTGATGTTTTAAACTTTTGCTATACCGTTTCGTATCACACTTAACTTATTTTATAAATAAAATCCAGGTGAAGACGCCTAAAACAGTGACAGTTGAAGCAAACAATCTAGCAAAAATACCATACTCACATATTTGTGACTGTCAAAGTTACATTTGGAGTTTGATATGATCCTAAAAAGATAAAATAGGTGCCATACCTACCATTCAATAACTTAATGAGAATAAAAATTATTATAAAATTTATACATTATGTCAAACCCGTTAATAGCCTTATGAGACCTTTGTATAGTAGTATGTAATGTAAACTTCTGTAAAAAGTTCCATATTCCATTCCAAGATATAGGTACCTCATTTTCCAAGAAATTTAAAAAAATAACTTAATGATAACCTAATTCGCACGAAACAAACCACACACACCTAAGTTGAGTTCCATTGAAGAGGTTTTGAAATAAAATTTGATGTAGGCAAAAAAAAAACAGGAATGAAGAGAGAAAACAAAAAAAATAAGCCTCAGACAAGTGCCAAAGCTGAAAGCATCAAGTTCAAGTAGACAAAAAAAATTTAGATGAAAACATTTTTTGTGCGAATTTATTTGGAAATTAGCAGCAGCACAAAAAAAAAACAGCACAAACATATATATGCCAGTAAGACCTAAGGTCTTATAAATTAGGCAAATGTTAGAAGGAATAACTTTAAGAAATAACTCAAATATACCCATTTCCGTGGCCTTCAAAAACTTTTATTTCTACCAAAGAATCATAAATAAAGTTTCCTTTTTTGCCAACTTAAATAAAAGCATACATACCTATACATAGAATGTATCCTTTGAAATGGCATAAAAAGCAATTAAAAATTGTGTACCAAGGACCCCGTTGAAAGTGACAAATTTCGTAGAAGCTCATTCATTAAAATTGCACCTTCCATTAAAGGTATATACAGCCAGCCAAGCCACTATATATTTTTTTTTTAATTCTTAAGTGCAAAGTCTAAAACTTACTGCACTTTTCCTAGAATTGTTATCTTTTGTATTTAAAAGAGCTAGCGGTTAAGTAGTAGCACCGGTCGTTGGAGCTTCTTCTTTCACACACCAAAAGCTGCTTTGATGTCTCTTATATAGGTGCACTTTTCGTGTTGTATACCTACAGTTTTTATTTTGCACTTATTGAAAAGTAAGTCATGGCATATCCTTTACCTTTTAGTATATAGTATCTTTTTAACTAATTTATTTTGTTAACCTTGACCAGACAAAGGGTTAAAATTGTAGTCTATTGTAATTTTCTCTCCTAACAAGCCAAGTTGATGTTCTTGTTTTTGCACTTGTGATGAGTTTATTACGAAATTTTGTATTTAAACTTCAGAGGGTTGATAGCAAATCAATTAATTGAGTTGCATATACGTTACATAACCACTTAGTATAAAGCTTATTTAAATTAGAAGAGGATGAATAAAAATGTAATGTGATAAAAAATTTTAAGTTTCACCGCTAATTTCTAGAATTTCAATATTTCGGGGTTTTACTGTAAAAAAATTACAATGAATGAATGAATGAAGTGCTGAAAAGCCGGTTTCAATAAAGAAAAACAACCTTCCATGTCTTGATTTCGAACTTGATATAACAACCAATAAACCTAATTAAGGAAATATTCGTATGAAAGATGGTTAAACCGCTTTAAGATCATTTCCCTCAAGAAGATACTTTCTTGAGTTGCTTAGGCTAGGCCACATTAAATATTATTTAATTTCATTCTTTAAAATGAAATTTATAAAGATATATAAAATTTTTCCAAAAGCTACACAAACACCAACTATAATATACAAAAAACAGAACAATTTTTTTAATGTTCTCTTTGAAATTAAAAATATTATAAACAAAAACTTTCTTCATAACCTCAATAGATTTCAATAAGACATGCCAATATTGTTTTAACAAAGTTATTTTTTTTGCTTTACTTCGAGCTAGCAATCAAAAGTTCAAATCAATAAAAAAAATTTTCTTCATATCCTCATCCACGACTGACCATAATTCGAAATATAAACAAAGTAAAAAGTATAAGATTCCAATAAAACTTTATTTCAAGAACAAATCCTATTCCCCATCAGCAAAAAGTTTGCCTATATCATATCTTTGGTATATATCTTTAGTCCAAATAGATAATGAAAGTCGAAATATAAAACTTTTTGCAAATTTTCTTGACCAAAATAAAATTAAAAAAAAAAAACTTTAAATGAAAATAAACTTTGGTCTTTGCTTTTTAAGGGCCAGTTGTGCTGAATTAAGTTTTAATTAGTCAGAAGATTGAAAAAGGGAAGGTTGTCCCCAGAATCCTATGATGGGATACATATATTTATCTTTAATTGGAGTCTGTTTTTGTGTTTTTTTTTGTTTAATTAGTTTTTTCTTAGTTTTTTTTTTTAAGACATTTTTAATTGGAAATAGCTTAATTTATAAGCTTAGCCTATAAGCCAGCAGTGGTGTGTAGATTACTAAAATGACTTCATTTAAAAACACCTGTTACTTTAATTATGGTTAACTATACAAAAACAACTGGCCATTTTGTCATTGATTAAAGTAAATATTTGGAATAAATTTACTCATAAAAGATTGAATTGATAAAATATACCTATAATAATATCCAATAGAGTTTACGGTCCAATGGGTCGAACCATGGGAAATAAATCACTAGTCAACATAAGGCACTCACGTGTGTTAACGTTTTATGCCATCGGTCGAAAGGCATTCGTGGGCGGAACACACTCAGTCTGCTGTAATATATTTCAAACTTGCTATAAGGCTATATCCCGTGTATAGGAACCTACCTATAGGCTTCAACCAAATGTATATGTATATATGTATTATGTATAGGCACATTAAATGGGTTAACGCCTCCCTAAGGTCAACAATTCCAAAGTTAATGAATTCAGTTTGACTGTTGTCGATAGTATTAAAACCAACCAAATGTGTAGGTATTTGTGCATTGCATATCCTTGGATGGACTAAATGTGAACTATTGGCATTTGCCTCCATCTCCTATGCCTCCTTTTAGGTACCTACAATGTTTCGAGTTAGAATAAAATTCGAGAGGCAAAATGAAGAGCTATAAATTTATTTCAAGCGTTCCTGCTCCTCTGTATACATATGTCCTCCCTCGTCCAAGATAAATCCCAATTCTCATTTTTCGTCGATGCGGTATACTCGTAGATATATAGCAAAATAAATTCCAAACCGAAAAAAGGAAATGTGCCTATGCATCAGGTATTAAGACTGGCACATTTAGGAAATGGTTTATTTCGTGTCCGAATTCATGATGCTGTATTTATGGCGCCTCGTCCTCATTCACAGTTATCTTAAGAGTGCCATACATTTTGAATTTTATCTCGGAATTTGCATACCTACTCTATACTCACAGCCGGCAGAGGACGAACATCTATTGAAGCAGACTAAAATAAACAATTCACTGGCGGTGAGGCGGCGGGCGTGGAGCGGAGCGGCTTTTACTGGCAATAAAAGAAGTTTCGAATGCAAAGTAAATAAACAGAAAATTGCATCTGACACGGATTAAGAACGTTCAACGTATGAAATCCATGCGCGATACCCACATACTTCAAGTCACTTCGTTAATGCGGTATCAAAATAATATAGCGAGGGTGTGTTGCTTTGCTGTTTTGTAAGCGTCCTGATTATGTCGGTAGCCCGTGTGAATTTGTTGTTTTAACGAATTTCAATTGCAATTTGCATTTCATTCCAGTTTTTTTGAGTCAACACTTTTATTTGGTTGAAGATTGGATCCAAATGTTCGTGGTTTGCATTTTTGTTTATTTTTATTTTTTTTTTATTTTGAATAAACCTAAGTGATGATTGAATTGTTGTGTAAATGAGGCTGCCTGTGTGTTGATAAACTAAATTTGTTTCTGTTTTTTTTTTTCATTTCATTTTCATGGCATGAAAGCGAAGATTTTATTATGTTTGCTGATTCATAAATTTAAATTCTTATATATTATCAGAATCAAATAAAATTCCGTTTTAAATAAGAAAACCTATGATAAAAA
The DNA here is from genome assembly GCA_929447395.1 of Epistrophe grossulariae. NCBI lineage: Eukaryota > Metazoa > Arthropoda > Insecta > Diptera > Syrphidae > Epistrophe > Epistrophe grossulariae. Next base: position 3,629,651 of record OV839566.1, read on the forward strand.
GTTTGTAGATTTATAAATGCACTAAGAACAAATACAAGAAAAAGTCTGACAATAGGCATTTATTCAGTTATACAAGGTGATTTAACATCAAACTTTTAAGGCTAGTTTTTCATGGGATGAGTTAACGCTAGCAAACCAGAGTAAGTAAATCATGGAAATAAATTGAACCTGAATGACATTAGAAGCAGTTTTTTAGTGTAAGTTTAACTTTAAATCTCCGTAACTTTTGATGTTAGTGACCTTTTTATCTATAAATTGTTGTTGAATGGGCTTCAGGTCAAGTGAAACAAATATTTGTTTCATTTGACCTGAAGCCCATTCAACAACAATTTAAATCTCAGTTGTTTACTCCACTCCACCAAATTCGATAAAGTAACTCGGCTCTAAATTGGATAATTGGATGGCAAAATACATATTAGATAACTGCAGGAGTTAAATCGGATCGGACTTTTCTCTCTAAAGTCTGACTCTAAGACGAGTCAACCTAGCCTAAGGTTGTCCTTACACAGAAAACTAGTGCCGTCAGTGTTTGTACATTATTGCTCTGTCAGTGGCTAAATTAAAGAATTTTTTCTTTGCCCTTCGGGAAATTTTTGCGTAAGTAAAAGTACCTAGACCTACCTATAAGTATATTATTATATTTCAAAATCGCGATCGCGCATTTTTGCTATGAAAGCACTTATACTTTTTATGTCATAAACAATTTTTGAATGGCAATGGCATCTTTTAATGAGCATGCACCTTTTTATTTTTTCGAATCCTGTGGGATTTTTAAAATCTCATCAAGCATCATTGATCATGATTTTTGTTCGTTTTGCAAAAATTATAGCAAAAATTATAACATCTTCCGATTATGATGACTTGTGTACTTATATGGACTTTTGTTTTTATTAAAAAGTGCGGTGATAAATTACAAAATAACTCAAACTGCGCATTTTCAAGAATAATTCTCTTGTATGGTTACGCTTATATTAAGTGTGTTTTATTCATTTCTGCATAGCCAGTGCAGCACAAGTCTGAATAAAACGATTACTCACTCTATACCTTCAATTCCATAATTCAAAGTTCTATCGCTAGCGCATTCATTTTGTTTTTTACTGACTTCTTTTTCGCCAGCAACCAAATTGAATACGTTTTTTTTTTGTTTGCCAAGGGAAATTTTGCTGCGCTGGTTATGCAGCAATGAATAAAACACACCTATTGTGTTTACCCTTTGATCAATTTTAAAGTTCCTTATAATCTAGACTAGACAAGAAAATATTATGACAATATACCTATATCTTACCATCAGGATTCATGTCATTATATATATTTTTTTTTTTAAACGGAGAAATGTTAAATCAAGATCGTAGACGCTAACGAGTTATTATAGTTTTAATCATAGAGAACCGACTTCAGGGCTTTTTCTCTTAAACCCTACAAGATGCACTGAGAGATTTCACCACAACGCACGGTGAACATGTGGGGTTTTTGCGTTTTTAGAATGAAATTTTGAACGGTTTTAAAAATTTGTTTGTAGCTGGTACAAGCCTGTCATTCTGGTTTTAATTTGAATTTTGAAAATCCGAACATTGGATCTAAAGATATAAGCCTTTAAAGAAAGCAAATCGGGTGTTTTTCAATTTTTCATCTTTTTGAACTACATTTGTTATTGTATCAACAAATCACACGTATTCACGGACAGGGAATTTAAGAGAGTTTTAATTACGAATTCACATTATTCGCCGATTAACAAAGTTGTATTTCCATTTGAAAACTTGTGTTTAAAGTTATTTCGTCAACATACAAATAAAATAAAATAATTGCATAAGTAAAATATTGTAAACGATAAACTTTTTCCTCACCTTGTATAATGATGGTGAAAGATTGCCAGACTAAAATATACCTTTATCTCATAAAAGTTTGCTAATACGTCTATTTCAACTAATGCACATGAAACTAATTAAAACTTATGCAAAGTGGGCGTATTTCTTGGCAAAGAATTTGTGAACATCTTTAAGTTCTACCGAAAGATATATATATACCTATACCACTTTTAGAAATGAACTTCTTTTAGTTTTATAAGTTGATGGAAGTTTTCATAAAGACTGAAAGTATATGAAAGTATATAGAAATAGATCTATTATTTTCTTTCTCAGTTCACACAGTCACTCAAACCATTGTTAGTTCTTCAAACAGCTCTCAATTGTGAAAATCTCTCAAAGGATACATACATACATATACAATATCCGCTTTCATACATAGGTACATATCTTTAGGTAGGAACAAATAAATAAAGCCTGTCATTCCCAGGAGACATCAACTTTTCTTGTCAATCGATCTATTGCCTCTGAGCGTTTTGTTAAATGGATTTTCTATTTATCCTTCTGAATCCACCACTCACAGGACTTCTAAACTTGCTTACGGATATATGTTTATTTTTTTGTTCAAATCACGACTCACGTACTGGCGTTGAAATTTCCTCTATAGGTATAAGTAACCTTGCCAAATTTTATCAAATATCAACAAAGGTAAAGTTCTTGTTCATGCGAATGAATCTAATTAACCGAAACACTGGAAATAATTTAAGAATTAAGTATATATTTTAAGAACACCGTTTTGTTAAGAAAAAGTATCTTAAAATTACTCAAATATATGTATGTTACATATGTGTGCAGTCTTTGTAAATGTTGCCACAGTTATACATAAATAGCTTGGTATATAGATCTTTTGTTACATTCATCCCACATCTCGACTTTTGACTATGTTTACACTTGAGTTTCACTCTTATTTTGTGATTTTCAAAAGACGATGAAAACACAAGAACAGTTCCTTTGTGAGGAAATATTCCATTATTTTCATGAAATGGAAACCTTTCATTTTTCAATTATTTTCATTTTCTTATTCACAAGAAAGCATTTTCTATGTAGGTATAGGTATATAGGTATAAATTTAAAAGTCCTAATCAAAGAAAATACTCCTGTAAACTTTTTCGTTTAATTTAATTGTTTCCTTTCAATAGCTTAGTGAAGGTACCTACTACCTACAAGAAATAATACATAACGTAGGAAGTGCCGGCTTGTGAAAGGAAGGATGGCTTAACTTAACTGATCCAATATTCCTATATTGTTGCAATTTTCTTATGGGGTTTCTGAATTTTCATTGAATTTATTGTAGTTAGAGGAAATGTTTAAATTTTCAGTTGTTGAAGAAATTTTACAGAATCTTGAACTTCCTTAAAATTAAGCTTAGAGAAAATATGTATATCTATGAATGTAAGTAATTTTTTTTTTAAATTAATTTTTCTCTTCAAAATATTACTAGTGTATAATGATTTTTTTAAAGAATAATTTATGATAAGTTTTGAATTCGTGTATAATCATTTACTATATGTGTCTTTTCAATTGTTTTTTATGCATTATTTTCTTTTCTTGTTAGCTATACATTTTAAAATATGTAGCTAACTTCATGGCTAAATGTGCTTATCTATATAGGGTCTTTTAAGACTGTAAGTGCTGGGTGTGTTTTTAAGCCATTAATAATGAGAATCATTCTACAATTAGTTTTTAAACAAAACATTTCGTCTGCATCTGATGAATGTCATCTGAGAGGCTACATTCTCGACTACTTTTTCAAGCATTGTTGTTGACTGTCTGTTTTCAATCTGGACGAAGAACGACCTGCAATGGAATTAAGAAAACTGAAAATTATTTTGATTCATGAACCTGGAAAGTTAAAAATGCTAGTTACTATGGGTGCTAACAACGCTAATGGATGTGAAGTTGAGTTTTTCTCCCGAAATCCAAACTGCATGTCGGGGATGATATTTTTAGTGGTGCAGAACCCCTTCAGCCTCCGATGAATATGTCCTTCCAGGACTTTTCTGTTGTTGCTAAGGAGAGATATGGGTCGATATCCAGAAACGATGCTCCCGTCAACTTTCTTCGGATCGGAACTATTTTCGCTATCTTCCATATTTTCGGAAAATAGCCATTGTTGACACAGTTGTTGAACAGGATCGTGGAGGATGGTGGAGCTTCTATCTCTACAACTAGAACTGTAAAAGTAAATACCATTGACCATAACAGTAGCGTTTCGATAAACTTATGTGGATGATATTCACTTATAAAGCATATAGTACGCAGCTGAATCGAAACGAAAATTTACATACAAAAATTTAAACAACGAAATCATAAACGAAAAATTTTGTTCTCATTTTTGTTCTTCAGTGCGCTGTTTAAAGAGCGAAAATAACAATTGAAGCAGACCACAGACAAAATTGGATTTCGTATCTTTTGATAAAACTCTTCATTAATTTTTGCCTGTAGTATTTTCGTTTATGTACGTTTTGGAGACAACGAAAAATGTTCGTTTCTGTTCACCTGCGTACTAGGCTTGAATGTGAAAAATTTGCGCAAAATTGGGCCTCATCTCGATGAACACAATTTTCAGATAAAACAGTAGTAAACATTGTGAGATATTTCACCGAAATTTCGATGCCAATTTCTATAAAAATTAGTGACCTTGTTGCATAACCGAAATCATTTCAAATACCTTATACGTTTTTGTTTCTTAGTCTGAAAGGTACGGGATTATGGAAATTAAAAGGAATCGTCAAAAAAAATATTGCAACTTATTTAAGGATTTGGAACAAAACTCATATGATTTGTTTCAATTTTCATCGCTTCTCAACTTATTTTATAGATTCGAGATTTACAAATTACTTGATTCCTTTTTCTATTCGTTTCGTCTTCTGTCATCTTGACAAATTGTTCCATCACTTACATTTCAACACCCCTCACCCATTTTGTCGAAAAGACAAAGATAACAAATAAGGAGTCGTGTTGTCAAGCTATTTCCGCATCTTTTCGTTGGCGGTATACTTTTACCAATATAATTTAGAGCCATATAACTGCACTTAAGCCTCGATTAGACGATTTATATAAAAAATGTAACAGAAGTTGAAAAATCTCAGGCATTGTAAAAATTTTCAAATGGTGGAAAAATTGAAAGTTAAAAAAATTTTAAATTTTTAAATGGTCGAAAAATTGAAATCGTAGAATACTAAAGACACCTACCAGCAAATTTTTCACTCGATACATCCAGATTAAAACTAAAATCCGGTTGAATTTATATAATTTACACCCGGATTTAAGTTTTAATCTAGATGAATCGAGTGAAAAATATGGAAGTTACAGTCTTTTATACAAACCCATTCCAAAGTATGTCTAACTTTTGACAGCTATCCACTTCTAAAACCTTATTTATAAACATGTTCCATCAATTGTCTAATTTATAAACACTGCAATTATTGTCCAAACCTCTTTAGATTAGGTTATGTTCAATGAACAAGGAATTGAAAAGTTATCTTAAAATGAATGAAATGTTCGTTGAACGTTTCCTCATAATGTTCACGAAATTGACAGATTGTAGGGATGTCAGTGAGTGTAAGAAAACAACTGTTGGAATGCTTTTATAAATAAAGAGATGTCCAACTATTTAGACAGCCACTAGTTGGACAACTGTCCAAGAGTGTTCTAAGAAAATATAATAAATACGACTATTAAGGTCCAATTTTCTAGTGCATTTAGACAGTCGCTAGTTGGACAACTATCCAAGAGTGTTCTAAGAAAATCTAATAAATACGACTGTTAGGTCCAATTTTGTACTGCTTGAGTAAGGTGCCAATTATATAGCTTTCATTGAAACTCATCATTGATTTAAATTTTAAGTTTTAAGGCACTTTAAAAGCGAAATCAGTGATTATTTTGATGCTAATATAAATCTATAGACTTAATTATTAATCTTTGCCAAAAAAAATTTCATTTTCGCCAAAGCTAACACGTGAAATTGATTTATTTATTTCAATGATTGAACTACCTTACCATTGATCATTGAAATCTTAGAAGTAATTTTATGTAAAAAGTTGAACCAAAATGAAATTTTTACTATTACTAATAACTATTAATAATAACTTAGTCATCAGCTTTTTATTGGCATCAAAATATTCACTGATTTTGCTTTCAAAGTGTCTCAAGATAAGAAATAACATTTTCAATGACGAGTTTAAATGAAAGCTATAACTGCCTCCTATGGGTCCAAAATGAAGATTATGATTCAATTATTATATTTACCATAAAAAATGTTCATTTTGGCCCAAGATTTTGCATAAAATAACTTTTATTTTTTCAATGATTGAACTACCTTACCATTGATCATTGAAAACTTTAAAGTTATTGCATGTGAAAGGTTAGGCCGAAATGGAAATTTTTTTGGATAGAAATAATAATTGAACCATAAGCTTTATATTGGCATCAAAATATTAACTTATTTTTCTTTCTAGACGCCTCAAAATTAACAATTAAATTTTCAATGATCGTTTTCAATGAAAGCTGTAACTGGCATCTAAGCCAGAAATAAATTGAACCCGAGTTAACTTAGAAGCAGTTTTTTTGCACTTAAAAACTGGGTATTAGGAAAAGTAATTGATAAATTGATCAATGCTGTTTGCATAATTCTGCATAAATAATAAGGGATATTTCAAATCATATTCATTATGTCCCATCAAACATATAAATTTGAAGCACATCCCATCAATTTGTTGATGGCCTATATGTACATCTACTAAGCGACGTAACGTTCATATAATATGTTTATGTAATCAAGTCCATTTGGTATATCTGTTTTACAATAATTTCAATTACAAAGTTCTATCAACATCGAGGCTAATTTACTCGTATTGACATGTCATTTCAAAGCTCCTCCATAGCGCATCGTGGGTGGCAAAGAGAAATCATTGAAAATCTCTAGAGCCACACATGGAATGAAATTCAATTGCATTTACAGCCATGTGTCACACATCAATTGAATGAATTACATTCATATAGAGAAGCTAAGTCCGCATCGCATCGGAAGGGAGAATGCAGAAAATGTGAGATATGGATTTGGGGATGATAGATAAATCTCAAGTGGATACATTTCAAATTTATTTAATGAATTTAGCATTGAAATTGTCGTACACTGCACATAAAATCATAGTTGTATTGATTTGGTGTCATCGAACTTTATATAGTTTAAGTGGATGTCGATGCCGATGCTGATGCAATTCAGTTTAGATATATGAATTGAAATTTATTTGCACTTTAGAATTTTATTAATTCGACCATTTGTGAGATTAATTGAAATCAAATGAAGGCATACAAATTTTCTCGTAATGCACTGCGTGGTAACAAGATGATTTTTTTGATGGTGTTGTTAGAAAATACTTGATTTTCAATTAATATAGGCTGGAATTATTTGCCAATCAACACTTTATAAAAATTAAAAGTAGATAATACGATTCGACATACCTATAATTATAATTCTGTTCCGAAATATACATGTATTTAATTTTATAATTTTCAAAAAGTGTACAAGTCTATAGGTGTGTTTTTTTCCAAGCCCAAAGGAAATTGGATGAAAAAAAAACGATTCGGGGCTGAATAATTTACATGTTAAATGCAACAACAACTAATCCCCAATGGGCTTAGCTAAACCCAGATAATTTTCGGGGCTTAACTTAAGCACGGAGAAAAACTGCATTACCGGCGGGAATTACATACATACTTCATATCGATATTTTGTATGGAAACTCCATTTTTTTTCTGTAATGGCTTCGCAAATTCCCGATATCGTTTTTTTCAACCAGTTCCGCCCGGGATTGGTAAAAGCACAACTTATGTGTTTCTAAAATCATTCATCATGCTTCAGTAAACAAAACGCATTAAGAACCAAATGCATACACATATCACAATTCATCAATCAAATTTTTGTTCAATATAACAATTAGATCCGTTGCCCAAGGGATGAATTATATATAGTGAAGAAAAATGAAACCCCCTAACTCTATTATCGACATTCGTTGATTGAGATGTCTGATAAAACAAAATCTCTGCATTTCATGTGTTGCTATTTTCCCTGAGTTAGATTTAATTACAGATAACATAAAGTTACATATATGTATTTACTTTTGATGAAAAGAACGAAGGGGAAATTAATTAAAATAGAAATTTTACAGAACTGATTATTTCTTTAAAATTATTTATTTGAAAACGGGTTTGCTTAAATTCAAATAAACATGCTGCATATAATTTCACATTTTCTAGCAAGCAATTAATTTTATTCTAAGAATAAAATTTTAATTAGTGATTATTTTTCAAGATATTCCGTCAAATGGCAATTTTATTTTTTTTAGAGAGATTTCAAATATTAAAAAAAAAGGTATCAACCCAACAGTTAATTGTGTATTGACAAATTTCACAATACAGTTAAGGAAGTTAAATATTAATTGCCTCCCCACAATTGGGTCTTACAGCCAACAAATTTGATTAAGGGATAATTTATTTTCCTATATATAACTATACCTATATAATGCCTTTGGCAAAACCACTGATGTTATAAAATGGGAATTGTGGGAGTGTTCCTTGTGTATGTGTATGTTTGAGTTTTCCTTTGGGGTGTTTTCCTTGGGTTTATTGATTTTAATCTAATTCACAACTTTAGATTAATTCACAAAATATATAAGCGTGTTCCTCTATACCTAATCGTTGTTTATTGTATTTAAGCTGCTTTTGCTTCTGAAATTGTTTTGACTGCCGGAAATTGCCTTCGACCAATTTTAACAGAATTATTTATTTTTTTTTAAGGAACAAAACGACCATAGTATGCTTCTGATTTTTTCGATTAAAATGTTCAGAATTTTATTGTGACTTGTGAGACACGACTTTTTTCGAATCCCAAAGTAAAATAGTTATCATAATATTTTAATATTAGTAAATGTTATAGTTTTATAGGACCTTTTCTTTGGTCCAATTTTTCAGTTCGAAATCATCCCAGTTTCATAATTAAACCCGAGTGGAGTAGGGTTTGGTGAGTTAACTTCGGTTTAACTGAAAATGTATTTTTTAGTAGCCCGAGGTTAGTTCATAGGACTGTTACGCAGAAGGTTTTAGGTTCGATTCCCAACATGTGCTACCTTAAAACAAAAACAGAAGAAATTTTGAATTTCTCTTTGGAGTTCCTTAAAGAGATGAGGAGGTCTGCTCAACTTTTCCGTTCGGATAGGCATCAGAAATTCGTCTACTCCATTCCTGCCTATAACGGCGCAGGAACATAAGGCCCAGGGACATAAAACCCAAATTTTATTTTTGGGAACTATGTCCCCAAATATTTTTTGTTAACTATGGGACATAAGTCCCAATAGGCATAGAAGATAATAATAATTTGTTAATGTTTTATTTGAAAGAAAATTAGTACAGTGTTAGCGTCCAGCATTACGGCGCATAAACAGTGAGGTATGTATGGGGGGGGGGCATGCTGCCCCCTGCAACCACCCTGCTTGGGCACATACTATAGGATCTGGGGTTGGTGCGAGGTTGGGTGTATGCAGAGTTTATTTTTATCATTTGGTAGTTTTTATTGAGTGGGACACAACTCCCAACATTTTTTATTAGGGGATTACGCCCCACTGAAGTGGGACAGAAGCCCTAAAAATAAAATTTGGGCTTCATGTCCCTGGGCCTTATGTCCCTGCGCCGCCGATAACTCGCACAGGAGTAATAATTGTGAGTTGTAGGGCACTAGGTACCTATAGGTTCTGGTCCTGAGAGCTGTCGCGCCACATAAAAAATTTTACACATCTTTATACAAGGGAATATCAGATAAAATACATTTTGGGATTTTATTATATTTTACCCATCTGAAAAAAGGTGTTGTTCATATTTAGAATAAAATTCCCGCAGGGCTAGTTTCGTGACAAACTATTTTCCCGGTTAAGGTAAAAACATCTACATTGTTTCATCAGTTTGAAAAAATTATATATATACTCTCATACAAAAAAATATCCTTTCATTTTGCCATTTCAATTTGTATACCCATTTTTTTACATACATATTTCGAGGAATATACTATAGAGCCACATATAATGATAAAAAAATATTCCTAAAATTCCCCATGATACACGAAATATATTTCTATCAAACAACCAACTCCAAATCACGATATGCTTTACTTCCTTTGGAAATTTCAGGCAATCTTTCTTCTTTTTATATAATAAATACATATGTATGTATACGTAGGTATATTGTATATGTTGGGGAAAGATGAATCTCTTTTCATCTTGAGCATGAGTTAATACCAAGAACAACTCATTTTCTATGGTAGTATGTAAATGTATATGCAATATTTGATTTGGTTTATGATTGATTCGTTTATTAAATTTCTTTTGAATAAATCCATAAAGCTATATAGGCACTCAGTCTAAAAATATTATAAATTTTCGTGTCCATATGGATTTGCCTATAATCTCCATGCAGATAGGAATCATATATAAATATTTTTAAACCAATTATTTGAAATATCAGTTCAGAACGAATAAATTTCAAATCGTATTTAAATGAATATGTTGCATCTAAAGTATCTCTGAAGATTTCCACGCACCCTTTTCATGAATGTCAATTATTGTTATGTCAATGTCAATTTTTTATAAACGTCAATGGAAAATTTGCAAGTCATGTTTCATTTTAATTTTTGCAAGTCATGTTTTTGTTTCAAATTGGTTCCTCTTTTTTAAAATTGTAATATTGACAAAAATAAGTGTCAAATAAAACATTAATCATTAACAAGTTGAATCGACACCATCGTCTACATTTTTCTTGTATTTATTTAAGCTGAACAATAAAGTTGATATATTCTGTAGACAACATGTTGGCCCAGTCGACCCGGATGTTTTAATTAATTTGTGATACCTTAATAAATTATACCTATTGTGTTGTGATTAAAACTTACTGTGATACTAAAAACTAAAATACTTGTTAAAAGATGTGATATACATATAGGTATTTGTTAATTTCATCGTGTGTGTTTGGAGCGTTGCCGCCGCCTCGCCGCGCCCCACGCCGGGCCGGCCGTCCCTTGAGAATTGTTTGTGTGTTCTGTATTGTCCAACGGATCACCGGGCATTGGAAATTCAGCGGAATAGCTTTGTGTATATAGAGCATCTGTAAGTAAAAATATAAATAATTTTAAAGGATTCATATAGAATGTGAATAAAATTTTCAAATAAGTGCATAAATTAATAAATTTTTTTTTTGTTTCTTTGATTGGAGATATTGCGGTTGGATACAATATGTACACGGTGCCGAACCTGCCTGTAGGCAAGATAGGCAATTGCCTAGGGCGGCACTTGACTATAAGGCGGCAAAATAAGTACAATAATTTCAAATCCAAAAAAGGGCAACTCTTCTTCTCTTCTTTTTTCGTTCTTGTCCGAAGCGCTGGGTTATTCTTAAAAAAACAAACTGAATATTCTAAGCGAATTGTTTTTAAAAATTTATCCGATATCCGGTAGTCAATTAGAGCAAAAGCAATTTTGTATATCACAGAAAATTTATCAGAAATTTATGATTCTTTCATTGAAATTGCAGAAAGTTCGGAATTCAAGTTTTAAAGCAACTCAACTTGGTAAACGCATACACGAATTCAAGTTTACATTGTCATCAGTTTTTTGGAACGAGTTTTTATGCAAATAAATTAATATCCTTTCAAAAATGCTTCAATCAAAATCAATGGACTTTTTAATATGTTTAGAGCATTTAGATAAATGCGACAGTACTTTCAGATAAATCGTTCTAAGGAATCGCCAGAACGCTGTAAACGTTGCTACGAAAACGAACATACAAGTGCCCAAGCCGCTAGCCGCTGTTATCAATCTGAACAATCTTTTGAAACAATCGGTCTAAAATTGAAATTTAAAGCCGATTTATTTTTTTATGTATTTAAGTGCAGTTAAAAGACTGCTAACAACTTAAATCAATATTAACAGAAACAATTTATGCAACGAACTTCAAAAGGATATTATAGCTAAAGATCTCTTGAGTGAATTCTTCAGTTGTTAATTTCAAACTTTTGTCAATTTTGAACAATTTAGTTTCACACTTCTCACTTGAATTGTATCCGAATTTATTAACAACATTTAAAATACTTTTAAGATTTCCTGGAAGTGTTGCATCAGGTTAAGCTTGTTTCTCGAATTGATTAAGCTCATAAAAACCATATCTTCGCTCAACAATGACCAACGAGCGATTAACCGCGTCTTGCAACTATTTCAAGAAATTGCGTGATCGCATTAAAGAAGAAAAAATCGCTTAAAGATTTGCAAAAATTAAATTTCGTAGATCAGCATTTTAGTTTCAGTTTTTTTTTGAATAAATCCTTTGAAGTTGTTGTTATCTTCATTTTTTTATTTGAGGCGGCAAAATAACAATTTGCCTAGGGCGGCAAAACTTCCAGGTTCGGCACCGTATGTACATATATCTTTAATTGAAATTATACAATTTTTCATTTTAATTTCACAATGGAGTGTTTGTCTGAATTTTGATAAGTCTTCAGGTCGTGAATTGAAACAAGGAACTCCTTCTTGTAAAAGTCTTCAAGAATATCATCATTTTCTTTTTATTGAAATTATGTTAGCCATATTCACCTAAACCGATTTGAAGTTCTAGTAGGTAAATTTTTTTGGTCATGGAAGTCCCCCATGATATTGTAGTCACTTTTATTGGAGTGAGAATATACCTATATCTCTCGCACGAAACGAAAGGTCAACAAATTTTCAAACCATACCTAAATTAAAAAAAAAAATTAATTTAATCTTTTTTTTAATTTGTTTTAAATTTAAAAATAAAGGTGAAAGGCTTAAATGTGTCATATTAAATATTGTTCTATTTTTAATTAAAACTCCAACCGAAAGAAAGTGCTTCAATATAAAACTCCAGAAAATGACTAAAGCATGCACTTCCTTTGCTGGTTGCCATGCCAGAATGTATAGGTATAGATACTATATGAAACAGGAATAAAAACACTCAGCTAAAATAATGAAACTGTCTGTGTGTCTGATCCTGCCTAAAGGTTTATACGTTTTCCTATATTAAACGTGCTATCAGGGTCCATGGTGGTAGACGTGTTTAGGCATTTAAACTTTCTATATCCACCAATGAAGTAATTCTCAAATTATTTCTGCGCTCACACACATACATAAGCCACTGTAAAAACATGCCTCTTAACTATAAAATATGATGTTTCACATTGCCACCAACAATATATTTTGCAGATCTATAGGTAGTTCTGTATGTATAGATAAATAAAATATTTTCAATTCATCTTTAATACATATTTTAATGAAGACAGCGTAGTATAGCTGTCATATAGTCTCGCCGCAGCACCAATTAAAAATCCCTACCCTGTCCACGTCCGGGATACATTTTCTTTATTTTTTGTTCTCAGAAAACTGACACGGATACTATTATATTCGAGAAGAAGGTAGAAAACAAACCCGAAATCCCTTTGGATGGAATAAGGCATACCTACAAGGTTGATTTTTGAAACCCATTGTGTATATAGTGACTCTCATTATCCATTGTTAAATTATTTTGCAGTAAATGCCTTCGTCCACAGTTTTTGTTTCGTATACTTTTTTTATATTTATGTATTTTGAACACCTCCCTTAAAGATTCTGTTTTGGAATGCAGCCAATTTTATCAAGATAAGGGTGAGTTTAGTTTTTTCTTAAAAAGCAAATAAATAAAATGTACATACATACAAAAACGCAAACAAAAAAAAAAACAGAATATAAAAAAGTTTAAACGAATTTACCAAATGCATGTACAGGAAAATTTAAATTAAGCATAATTTAAAATTTTAAAGAAAATTAAGAACGCGTTGGATCACACGAATCTATCCCTAAATATAATAGAACCTGTGATTTAACTAAGCATGTTTCCTATCGAAATCCGATTGGAATAATTCACTATCGAAACAGAGAGGGTGATTTTGATAGTGTTGCCCTCTATATTTCGATAGTCTATCTATCAGAAATATCTATTCAGTTAATCCGGATTTAACTTATCAAATTCGTAGAGCTTACTCGTGATTTAATTTGACTGACGATAGGATTTTTTTTTAAGATTTCACATAAATATACAAGTACATAAGTACGAGTATAAAATTAGAGTAAAATTGCAAAAGATCATAAGATTTGTCCTTTAAATTGATTAAAGAACTTCTGAAGCTTTTTAAAATCAACGAACGCTGATATAAGATCTAATATCATCAAGTCAGGAAGATATGTAAATTAGAAAAGTTCATGCCGATCATTATCAGGGACCCTTGGAAGACTTAACACCTATTTTATAAGTCATTCGCTAAACGAATACAAATTAAAATAAGGAATCAATAAAAACTAGTCTACAAAAGCAGAGGGCATCGGAAAAAGTATTTTCATTCCTCATCGTAATCGTAAAATCAGATACATTTGCTGAATCAAGGGCCAGTTTTTCAGTTCTGGAGTTAACTCTGAGCACAGAGTACAGACAAGAGAAATATTTCTTTTGTCTGTGCTCTGAGTTAAACCTGCAAACAAATCTAGCTGTATTTCAGTATAGAATTATCTTTAACCTTCAGTTGTCTATCTAAATAAAAGTTCGAAACTGTGGAAATACACTTTCACTATCAAAACAGAGAGGGAGAAAGTGTCGCCCTCTATATTTCGATAGTATTTTAACAAGCATCTTTCAAAAAAAACATTTAGTTAAACCAGAGCTAACTAACCAAATATTTTTTACCAGAATAAGTTTGGATTAAACCTAAAGGTATTTGCGATTAAGTTAAACATATTTTATTGATATTTTTGGTTAATTTAATTTGCGAATTAGCTTTACATTGCGAAATAAAGAAGTGGGAGTTAAAAATTTTGATTTGAGAAATATTGATTTTGTGATAATTTTCCAAACGATTTAAAGAGAAATGATGAAATTAAAATTTTCAAAATGATCATTTAGAAATGAAATACAGCAAACAAAATTCCGACAGATGATTCGTATTCGATTTTTCTTTGTAACCTCAAGTAAATCTGTTACATCCTTTATTGTAGTATGTATCCTATATAATTCGGTGTATTTTTATTCGTATTTTGATGACATCTTACCAGAGACGAGAGGCGTCTTTAAATTTTAATAAATAATTTTTGTAACAAAACTATAACTGTTCCATTTCTATTTTTTTTAAATTGTTTTTTTTTTTTACATATATATTGAATATTTCATACGAATTATATATGTAATTCAAAATTCCGATACATTTCCTGGGAAATCTTGTTTTCATTCTAACGGTTTCATGCTAAAATCACAAAATATTTGGCATTCGGTAAGAAGGATCCTTTGTATACACTCTTCTATTTGCTTCTCAGAGTTTAAGAATAAGCACTTATACTTCTAAATAATAAGCTCCGACGTCATAGAGCTCTACAATGACATCCAAAAAGGATACCTATCAGCTATATGAACTTTGGAGCTCCTCAAACCAATTTTCTCTCCATTCTCTTGAGCTAATAGTATACTTTATACTTATGTGCTCGAAGAACTCCAAACAATTTTTTTTTGTATTCCGCGCATCAAGTGTTGAGTGATTTTATTTGCCTCTTGTGGAACAAAATAGAAACTCTTTGGCCAAGGGACTTTCGACGAAATCAATGTCTCAACAGTGGTAAAGGTCCTTTTCGTTTGTTGTGTATTGTTCTCCGTAAAAACACAACAAAAATTCGGTAAAATTTTTTCTGTCTGCATTAAATTTTATTGTATTCATTTTTATTGTTTGCCTATACAATAATTGTAGTATAGGAGGTGAATGATTCAATAATAATAATTGTGGTTTTTTATTTAGTTTGTTTAAGGTGAGTTTATGTTAATAAATTTTTCAATTTTTGCGAAAATATAAAAAATATAAATACCTACCTAATGTCTGTCAATTAATATTTTACAATCCTGCGCATTGCATTTTTTATCAAAACAATTCTATATGGTTTGCAGAATCTCTATTATTTTATCTTAAGATATCTATTGCGTTCTTTACATATTTGAGATAAATGTTTTTGCTAATTAAAGAAATAAATATATTAATCAATATAGAATTAAAAGTGTTTTGTATTATTCCATCCTTTCTGCAAATAATGGAATAAGTTAAAAGGTGTCATATGTTGCTTCGTTCTTACTGTTGTTCTAATTTATTATATCAATAAATTAAAATTAAAATTAGTATGTCTCGGTCGGAGAAAAAAAAACTTAAATTTATTTAGTATTTTTCTCCAGAAATAAACGACGACGTTATTTTTAATAACAAATCCAGCATCCCATTTGGCATCTCATATCGTATTCAAGACGGAAAATTTACAGGGTGCGCGAAAAAAAACGGAAGCTGTAATTTATTTTGTGTTCAATTCAAGTGAAACGTACTTATTTTATTTTATATATTTTAGTGGAATCTGTCTAAACATTGCTTAATAAATATAAATGTATAATTTAGATATTTCATAAGTTTGAATATCCTTTTTTAGGACCATCAACTCTTTTATTCTGTCCGAAATTTTAAAATCCTTTCTCCAAATATGATTGCGCAATTAATGTAAGATTGACGATTATGATCAATTAGGCGGGCACTTTAAAAAGTTATCAAACTAGAAAGAAAACATTATTTATGTTGATTGGAAAATATGTTTTCCTTCGGCTGTTTTGGTCACAATAATAGTACATAATAAATTGTATTTTATAAATTATTTAAGTTTACTATGTAAAATTTAAACTACGTTTATAACTCTTAAAGTGTAAGTTTTACTTTTCACTGTATTTTGTTGTTGCATAACATTGTGATTAACTATATTTTTATTTTATATGTAATAAAGTTCACCCTGAAGAAGACAGCAACCCCTGTCGAAACGTCGGGAAAAGTAAATGTAACAAATCTTGTTTCATTGCTAAAATTATTGTGACCAAAACAGCCGAAGGAAAACATATTTTCCAATCAACATAATACAAATCAAATTGGTCAATAAATCTACATCTTAATGAAAACATTATTTGTGATGTAGAAGAAATGGTTACAAAATCCGGGATATAAAAAGAGAAATCCTGTTTAAGAAATTGTTTAAAAAAAACGAACAAAAGAGCATTTTACTTCTGACAATATTTATAAAGAGTTACATGGAAAAGTCCAATTATTGTTGAGTTACCGCTTTGGAAACATATATGATATTCATGCATGATTCACAATGGGGCGTGAAAACCTGACGTGGACCTGACGAGATCTCTTCACAATTTTCCTGAAATAATACAAAATAAAGCATTTCTCGTCGCCACGTCGCTTCGCGCACTTTTTTCATTTTTTAGAAAATATGATGCGACCAACGATATGTACCGAAGAGAAATTCTAAATGCTTTATTATGTTTTATTTCACTGTCAAAAATTTTTTTTTTTAGAGAAAAGAACTGAAGAGAGTCCAACTGTCAAGAGATGTCCTCACGTCGATCTCTCGTTTTCACGCCACAATACATTATCTAATCAAAAGAGAATACGGTCTTATTTATTTTTTCTTTAAGGACCTATTTTTTGTTTCCTGTTCTAAATAAAGAGTTTTTTTCTTCTTTCCAACTCTTTATTTATTTATTTAACTCAGCTAAGTACTAGCTTTACAAAGAATTTACAGAGTTTATATACAGATTATGAATAGTTGGCAAAAAAAGTTAACTTGAATTTACTCGATAAATTTATTCTTTGATCAAACAAATTGATATATTTATCATTGAAATAATTAAATAATTTAAACATTCTATTTAAAGAAGAAAATTGTTCATAGTTGGTCCGATAGTTTGAGATATGTATGCAATCGGTCAAATTCCTCAGGTTTCTTTGGGGAACATTAAAGTTTATACGAGACAGAAGGTGCAAAGAGTCTATATTTCCATTTATTAATTTAAAAATGAAGACAAAACATAAATAAGAACGTCTGCTCTCAAGACTCGGCGTATCAATAAGTTTAAGTCTATGGTGGTAAGGTGGAAGATCGTAGGGATTATCCCATCCTAACCCCCTAAGTGCAAATCTTAGGAACCTTCGTCAGTTGTTCTGATTCCTCTTCCACCGTTCTTCGCCAAGTACTTCTACATAGGTCGACCTACTTTTCTGCCCGCCTGTGAGAGCGGATTCGATTGACTTGCAATGCACTCTTCAACTTTTCGAATAGTCTTCGTGTAATAGAATCTATGGGTTCCCGACCTGTTTTCGCATGAAGTTCATCATTGGAGATAAGGTTTAGCCAGAATATCCTCAAGATTTTTCGAAAACATCTATTAACGAACGTTTGCAGCTTTCTTGTGACAAGAGATGTGACTTTTTAAGTGCTGCCAAGTAGCTTGTTTTTTAAGCTAATAGAGTTGTTTCTCCATATATTTAACAGAATTCCGAAGGCACTCTTTGCTTTCCTCATTCGGCTGCTTTCATCCAGTTCAGTTCCGCAAAACTGATCCTTTTAGTTTTTGCCGTATTTAAATCTTTAGCCTTACGATTTCAGCTTCTCTCTTCACCCTTGTTGTCATTTGATGAAAATCCAAGATCCTACGAAAGAGTAAGCATAATATGTCGTCCGTTAAATCCAGATGTTCGAGGTGTGATTGCAGAGCCTACTGAATTCCTCCATTTCCAGTCGACAAAGTTGCCTATCGTGAACAAATATCGATTTTCTTAAAGCAAAAAATGCACTCTTTTCCATCGCGAGTAAGGATCAGTGTTTCCATTTTGACTTGTTTCCAATGAGCATAGAATAGATTTCATCACTCTGAGCTGGAAGTGAAATACAAATCCAAGCGACTGGTTTTTTGACTGGATTCAATAGGCGTTTTTCTTTTTTAGATCAGAATAGAGTTCTGAACATCCTCTGAACAAAGCGTGTTCTGAGCGCTCTGAACTATTTTTGAAACACACCTGAACACTTAGCTTTTTTTTCAATTTCACCTGTCAAATGCTTGAGTTCAGCATTCAACTCGGTCTGCTCAGTTATTTTATTCTGAGATCATAGAGCGCGCTCTGAACGAGCTCAGAACACGTTCAGAACGAAAAAAGAAACACAAATTTGATGCTCTGAATGTTCAGAGGTAAGAAAGAAACAATTTTTTGTTTGACAGTTCAGGCTCTACTCTGAACTAAAAAAGAAAAACGCCTAATATTAAGTGTTTACTGTTATACTTCAATCAACGAGTAAGTATTCAGTGAAATCAACGATCAACATCCCTTTTAAAACCTCTCTGCACAATGACAGTTGACAACGACAAGAAGTTCGAAGTCTCCTTTCAGAAGGGGAAATAAATAAGTTGCCGGAGATATTTTGATGTTATATACTTAAATTTCTTCTGGGGCGTTTTTCTTTTTTAGTTCAGAGCAGAGCCTGAACTGTCAAACAAAAGATCGTGTTTCTTTTTTAGCTCAGAGCATCCAGAGCTCCAATTTTGTGTTTCTTTTTTCGCTCGGAGCATGTTCAGAGCACGTTCAGAGCGCGCTCTATGAGCTCAGAGTAGATTGATAGAGCAGACGGAGTTGAATAGCTGAACACAAAGAAAATGACAACAGCTGTGAACAAATAAAAAAGTGACAGCTGGTGAAGCGTGTTTCTTTAAATAAATCTGAACTCTCAGAGCAAAGCACGCTCTGTTCAGAGATCGCTCAGAGTATGTTCGGAGTGTTCAGACTCTGTTCAGAGCTCTACTCCGAACTAAAAAAGAAAAACGCCCCTGAAAACTCTTGTAACTTTCACATGAAAAAACAGAATCGCCGGAGAATTTTTTGTTTCTTTTTTTGGTTGAGCGCTTGCATAGAGAAATGTGAGATTTGAGAAGGTGTGTCAAACAAATCTCTTCAAATCGTTGACCTGTCTATTTTGTTTACTCTTGCTTCTTGCCCTTCTCTCCCTCTATGAAAGTTGTCAAAGGGACATCCTGGTATTTCTTATTCAATTAAATGAATGAATGATTAAATTGTCTGTATTTGCAATAAAATCAATTTTTTGTTTTCATTTTGGGTAATATCTAATGATCAATCTTTTTTTCTTTTTATTTTTAGGTAACACCGATTTCGATTTTATTAATTTTTTTATTTATTTTGGTAACATCATATTTTTTCTCTAAATAACTCTTTAAACATTTTCAATGTTAAATGTGTACCAAAGTAAATATCTATAGCTTAAATTCAAGCAAGTTTATGGGAATAATTTATACCAACAAGGCTAATTGAAAATTCAAGCAGCTAAAAAAAACAGCAACAATATAAATAAAACTTCAATTAAGACCCTGATGTAATTGTTATTTTACAGTAAAGAATTTTCCCAGTTCATAAAGTTAAAAATAGAAATAACAATGGTTCTTGAGATGGGGATTATGTAAAGTTAGATTGGAGATTAAGTCATCGATTGGCAACATCACTTTGCTGCCACTTTGCCTTGCTAGAATCTGGCTCCACAATCCGATACCATCTCCTGTAGTGCTTCCACTTCGACTTCTACTTTTTGTTGCATTGTTGCTGCTTTTGCATCTTCTATTCCTTTTTATTTTTATTTTGATTTTGGTTTTTATTTTTTATTTGGTGTGATGGTTTTGCCTTTAGCCTTTAACTTAGGTCATTATATTACTCTGGCTGGGTCCCGATGAAGTTCGTCGTACATCCACAAAACCACACCACTTGGCTTATGGAATGAAGGAATTCAAGGAGATGTAGTGTTTTTTTTTTTATTTTATTTTCTTCTTGACGAAGGTGCACTGCACAAGTTTGTCCGTCTACTGGTGCACAAAAAGTGATGGATGATCATTAGGGGCGTTCGTAAATGTAATGACGTTTCGTGAGAGTTAAGGCTTCTGTTGAATTATTTTAGCAACCATTATACAATTTACCAAGCACAAATTATAGGTTTGGTTGATGCTGACGATTTTTATATTTTAGCCTTTGGAATAATTCTGGTGTTGTTTACTTCTATCAATTTTTAAATTGAAGTTAAAGAGTGGACGAAAAATAAAATATACTTTTTAACATTTTTCCGTCAGTAGGTATAGGCACCAAACCTGTTTGCAGAGTTCCTATGGTGGAGAAAGGCAATCCAAAGATATTCTTTTTAGCGTAATTGAGAAGCTTAAGTTGAAGTGAAAAAATAAACAATAATATAAGTGCAATTTATATAAAGATGAGATAAAAAATAATTTTAAAATATCACAACAAAACAAAAAATTATATCCTTCCAAAAAAGATGGGCTCCTTCCATTTTTCTTAATCAAACTTTCGACGTTGAAAATAAAATGAAAAATAAAATCAAAATTTTCTTTTCAGATTCGTTCAATCTTGTTAAACTTGTCTGTCAGTTTGCTGCTGAGACTCTGCATATTCACATATTATATAACAACTCGACCTCGTCCTCATACTTTTAACACTACACAATTTCAAAGGAGCCAAATTGTGTTAAACTTTTCATTAACAAGTTAAAAAAAAAAATAATCAGAAAAATCTAATTTACTGTATAATGAAAAAAGTTAATAGCCTGTGAAAATGTCAAAAAATAAAAAGGTGGAGCAAATTATCCACAGCGATAAAGTGTATTCCAGCGACAAGGATAATGTTGGTAATAAATCTACATCATCGTCACCTTTGCATCCGATTGAGCAACAGGAAAATCAACACTCCACCACCACCACAAACGCCATCGAAGCTGAACAATGGCAGCAGCCGAGCAGTATTGTTAAAACCACCAGTCAAGGATCATCACCGGTTGGGTATGTGCGATGCGAATGTTGGTGTTTAATTTAATTATTGTCTTAAATTACTGAGATTTGTGGGTTGGCGTTTGATGATGGAAGATGTAAATTTCAAAGATCAAAGATTTGGGAATGTTCTTTTTTATAAGGTTTCAGTTTTATAATCCAAACAAACAAGGTCACCGCAATGAATTATGTGGGCTATAAACGTTGTTGGTTTATTGCCAATTAACTTTGCCTTAAAGCAGCATCAAGATTGAGCTTTAACTTTTGTCAAGTTTGTTTCTTCTAATTTGTCAACACACAAGCAAGGATGTTTTTTTTTTTGGCAGGGAAATTCAATATTATTAGCAAAATTCAAGCCGCGCATATTATTAGCAAACGTGTTGGTCTGCGTCTGTATAGGTATCTAAGGCAATGTTGATAGCACATGAAAATGCAAGCCTGGGCGGAAAAATCTCTTAAGTGGATCATTTAAGTATTTCTAAACGAGTTTAAATAGTGTTTAATTTTTTTTATTTATCATGGTGTATTATTTTTACTTGCTTTATAAAACAAGTTAATATTGGTTTCGTATATAAGAAACATTCGAAGTTGTGGTAAAAATTAACACTACGATGATCGACAAATTCGAAAAATAGTGTTTCGTCATACCATGCGTCAGTCCGTCTGTCCGTGTGTCCATGCGTTTATGCGTCCATGTGTTTATGCTTCCATGCGTCCATGCGATCAAATGCGACTAAACGGAGAATCAATTTTTAATAATTGTTTACCACAATATCAAGTTCGTGCAATGCAGTCGTACACATTTTTTTTAAATTTTTTAAAGAAACTTTAGATGTGTTATTTTGAAATCCCGGGAACAATTGACAGTCATTACCAATGCCATCACAGACAAAACTGGAGTTTTCATACAAACTATCGATAACGTGTATGTAATTCACGCCGTTAATAAAGTTATAGTTCTGCGCGGTTAAGATAAGCCCCGAGAATTCTCTTGGTTTAGCTAAGCCCGAAGGAGATTAATTTCTGTTGTACTTATTTAACATGTGAATTGTTAGCACCGACGTTTTTTTTTCATCCGATTTCCCACGGACTTGCAAAAACAAGCCTTTTATCTTTGTAAAATTTTTTTATTTGAAGTTTGAACTGTGGAAAATATAAATGTTACGTCGCGTATAGGTTGCGTCCACACACAGCATCGCAAAGTTGCACTCTTTCTAAAACTTTCTCCGTGACTTTACGCAAAATTTTAGGTGGTGTCACTCGGGTTTCTTCTCGAATAATTTTTTTTAGTTGGAATATTGTCTCTTTCGTTTTGTTGGCGTGAATTCTTTTTTTCAAATACCTCCAAAGGAAGAAAAAGAGGCGTGTAATCTGGAGAGTCAATATTGGATTGATTGCTTCCATCTGTTCAATTGTTTCTGATTTATCATTGTAGAAATGCGATTTTACAGATGTATGTATATCCCCAAAGAAAATAATCTAATGGCGTCAAATCACACGAACGAAGTGGTCAGTTTGAAATTAATCGTTCGTCATATGTTTCATTTAATATTAATTAATTGTATGCGTTCACAGTGTGATGAAATGGTGTATCGATAATGGCTTTTGGAAAATAATCGCTCTTAATGCAGCAACTCTGTTCATTTATATAGAAATGTAACTAAAAATGTGTTTCACTATGGGCAAATGAGAATATTTGAGTTTCTCGAATCGAACCATGTTTTTCAAAATAAATTTGAACGATTGGTAAACACTGCTCACGATGAATTTTCAAACCGAACTAACTTAACCTCAAAACAACCGAGAGCTGTCAAATCGATTGCCAAAGAAAACATTGTTGCCAATTTAAAGTCTTCCACCTCTAAAAAAATATCCGTCTGTACCTTTTGACAACACTTTCAAACCACATATATCTTCTATGAACTCCCTCTATTTCTACTATGTCCCTCTGTCCTATTACCCGTGAGCTCAACGAATAGTTCTGGTTCTTCTTCGAGTGGTTTTGGTTCTTTTATTAGCGCTGCTTTGTAACGGGTGATTTTTTAAGAGGTTTAGAAATTTTTTAAAAAAAAAACACACAAAAAATTCGAAAAAATGAATGAAATATTTATTTGAATCGATAGTTTGAACCTTGCAATTTAATGTTTAAAGATAATTTCATGCAAATGTTGACCGCGGCTGCGTCTCAGGTAGCCCATCCGCTGAGTCCAATTTTGGCATACTCTTTCACACATATCGGCCGGTATCTCACGAATGAATGCATGGATGTTGGCTTCCAGTGCGTCAATCGAAGCGGGCTTGTCCCTATAGACATTAGCCTTGACATACCCCCACAAAAAATAGTCTAACGGTGTCAAATCGCACGATCTAGGCGGCCAATTGACCGGCCCGAAACGTGAAATTAACTGTTCACCAAACTCGCCTCGCAATTGCGCCATTGTTTCGCGTGCTGTGTGGCATGTGGCACCGTCTTGTTGAAACCACATATCATGCAAGTCAAGAACTTCCATTTCGGGCAAAAAAAAGTTTGTTATCATCGCTCGGTAGCGTTCACCATTGACAGTAACGCTGCGATTCGCATCATCTTTGAAGAAATATGGCCCAATAATGCCGCCGGCCCATAAACCGCACCAAACAGTGGCTTTTTCGGGATGTATTGGTAGCTGTTGCAATGCTTCTGGCTGATTTTCACTCCAAATGCGGCAATTGTGCTTATTTACGTACCCATTCAACCAAAAATGAGCCTCATCGCTGAACACAATTTTTCGATAAAAAAGCGGATCCTCGGCCAGCTTTCCAAGAGCCCATTCACCAAAAATTCGGCGTTGTGGTAGGTCGGCTGGCTTTAGTTCTTGCACCAGCTGTATCTTAAAAGGCTTTACGCCCAAATCCTTCCGCAAAATTTTCCACGTAGTGCTGTAACAAAGGCCTTACTGCTGGGAACGGCGCCGAATCGACATTTCGCGGTCTTCTGTCACACTAGCTGATACGGCCGCAATATTTTCTTCACTACGCACAGTACGTAAACGTGTTGGTGGTTTAATGTCCAACAAAGTAAATTTGGTGCGAAATTTGGTCACAATCTTTTGAATAGACTGCTCAGAAGGTCGAGAATGCCGACCATAAAATGGAAGCAGCGCGCGATGAACATTTCGAACCGAGCACGAATTTTGATAGTAAAATTCAATAATTTGCAAGCGTTGTTCATTTGTAAGACAATCCATGGTTAAATTGCAAACCAAACTGAAGCTGTTTGACAGTGACACAAGGCACTAAACACACGTCAGCTGTCAAAACCAGTGTTGCCAAAACCAAACCAGCTAAAAAATCACCCGTTATAAGTCGCATATTTAGCGGCATGCAACTCAAGACACTCATCGTTAAACCAGAGGATTGATTGTGGTGCTCGTATAAAACACAATACTAAAGACTTAGAGGCGATATTTCGGAAGGCTTCTTGGCAATGTTGCCACCATTTCTTAACACTTGATGCTTAATGATTCAGAAAAGCGTACTATATTTTTTTCTCACACTCGCCCTTGTAAATATTAGAATATATGTATATGTAATAGGGTGGGGAACTAAACTTGAACTTTGTTAATTGTATATCATTAATTATTCATTTGATCATTGTAATATAATTCCCCTTTAATGACATACATTAGAATACACTCATGTTAATGTAAACTCAATCAAGCGTATTATATTGGTCACTTAATATTGTTTTACCAATATAGTCCTTAATGGTCAATTAAATGCAATTGAACTTTCTATATGAATATTTACTCTATATATACGATAAAATAATTGAAGGTAAATTCAACCTTTATACATACATACATATATATGTATGTTTAGGTGACAAGCAATCGTAGGCCTAAGTAGATTCCTGTTTCGTATTATACAGTAGATAGATACCTGCACGCAAGTGAATATATAAGAATTTGATATCCTTGAAGTTTTTAAGTGTAATTGTGAAGTAAAGTGAAAGATGCTTTTGACATTTTGATGACTTTTACTTTTTGTCAATGATTTTGGTTTTTTATTTCAAAAGAATATATTATTAAATTGGAATTTATTAATAATAATTTATCCTTGAATTATATACCTGCTCATGCACAACTGCTGAAATTGACACTTCAATTACCAAATAAAGATGATTGAGGTAGATTTTTGAATTTTTATAGATTCTTATGCAAAAGTCTTGAAGTCTCCATTTTTTCCCATGAAAATTATAGACCACGAAATAACATGTATTTTTGGTTATTTATACATTAATTGAAATAAACTTGTCATTGGCACATACCCAATTAGTCCTTATTGTTTCGCCAGGAATAATAACATTTGTATCGTGGTTTGATATATTATTGCAGGTTTAGAATAGCATCGAAAGAAGAAAGCTGAATGTTGTCAATATAGAAAGTTCAACTACATATGTGCTCTCGACGGGAAATGATATCCAATACCGACGTCTTGGGCCAGATCATTACCATAGACATTAGAATGATTTAAAAAAAAAAAACTTTTCTCGAAATTCAACCGGGTTCAACTCAGACGTTGATATCAGTGCTGAAATCATTGGGACTCGTTCGGACGTTGAACGAATTGTTGTCTAATAAATAATTTCTTCAAAATTTTATTTAAAATAAATCAAAAATATTCAAAATCTAATAAATGTCATTGTTGAATTAAATCGAAATAAACCGACGGAACGTCAATCAATACACCTACGTCTTCTCACTGAATTAAATGATTTTAAATAGAAATAATCTTTGGATATAAATACTATTAAAATACCTTCTTGCGTCTTGGTTGTAAAAAGGGGCTGTGAACCTCTTTCATATTAGGTATATATAAAAAAACTTTACTTTTGCAATTGAATGAGCATAAGGTCAAAGTTTCAAACCAAAAAGGTCGTTTTCATATACTCAAACTTTAAAGGAAACTGGAGCAATTACACGGGTTATGAAGCTTTAGATGGAGCCTCTATATAAGAAAAGGATAATATTTTTTAACTGTGTGGGTATGGTTAACGGGAATGCCTTTTTGTGAACGGTAGATTATTTTATTTTTTTTTTTCAAAGAATTTTGATGAAAATAAGAATGAAAACTGAAGAGGTTGTATATACATACATATGTATGTTTCGTATTTATGACCACTATACCTATTACCTAACGGCCTATATTCTTATGTATGTAGGTATGTTATGTATATGTACTTCTAAAGAAACTGCCAATTTTATGTGCAATTCAAAGTCGAAGGATTTGGTGTCAAATGGTATTTCAAATTATGTATACTATCGGAAATATATACCTATAATACATATCTAAATTGTGTATCTTTTTTTGTCTCATATAGAAATTATCGGTTTTATGTCGTAAAAATAGCAATAGATGTACATGCATGATACTTACATAGATTGAGTTTTTGTTTTGGTATGTATATTCAAATTATAAAAATATTCAAATAGTTCATATTTAACCATTTGATAAATGGATCGAATGATAAAAACTGTTAATAACAAGAGGATTTTCATTTTGCCTTCTTCCCCTATTGCATTCAGAGCGCTTATGCCGCAGCTAGCTACACTAATTGTAACATTTAATTTTGCTTTTGGAATACATTGTTACAGAACCGTTGTGCTAAATATCTGATTTTGTTTTCTTTTTTGCTTCATCCAGGAGAGGGCTCTTAAAACACTCTACTGTAAGATTTTCCACATAGTTTCGAAGACAGTAACCAGATTCTCAAAAGAAGATGGCATTATTTATAATATATAGGTGGCAAATAACATCAACTTCTTCCAAGACTGCTCCTGTAGAAAGCAGGCAACGAATCTGTTTGTCAAACCTTAAAAGATGTTGTTCGACGTCTCCTCCATCCGGGCATGAATAAGAACATATACTTCTCCGCAAAAAATAAAACTTTTGAAGCCTTACAAAACTATCAACACTTTCATTTGCCGTGACTATTTGCTATGCGAAGAATTATGAGAGATTTAAATTTCCTTTCCTTCTTTCTTACCTCGGCTTTTTTTAATTCCACAGCCTTGGTATTTAATATATCAGTGAGATTATTAAATCTTATGAATTCTTCAAAAACAATGCTCTTGCAGCAGCACCGCAACCAAACGAAATTTGCAATTGTTGAAATTTATTCCGTCGATCTGATGATCGAACAAATGAACTTTATCAAAGGGCACGGTAGTGCCCAGCCAAGTTCTGGCACTACACCCTTTTTACAGGAACAAACTCAGGCGATTTTCGACCCCCCTCTAACTTCAGTACCAATAAAGTCAGGAACTTCAAATTCGGAACATTTAGTAGGCTAGCCAAGCACAAGCACCACACCAAATTTCAACTCCTTAGCGTAAGTGGTTCCCGAGATATAAGACGTCAAAAATCGCGAAAACCGTAACAGACTCACTGACTCACTCACTGACAGATCATCAAAATTATGGAGCACTTCCCGACACCGCAGAAACTTGATATTTCGCTATTATTTAATGATTACTGACTAAAATTTGGGGGTTACTTGGCAAGTTTTCTTTTAATTACTCACAAATCAAAACGTTTTGAAAACTTGACAATGTGAACCCCCAAATTTTAGTCAGTAATCATTAAATAATAAATTTCTCTCATAACTTGGTGTTGTTTCAATATTACTCTTCTTAAAATATTTGATATTAAACCTTCATAAAGTTAGAACTTGGCATACTTTTAGATCACACTACTTTTCACGGCTGAGTTGTTAAATATACAGATTTTTATATAGAAGAACTTGGCTGTTTTTTTAACATTTATGTTTTTGTTGTGATATATTTATCTCCTTCCATTTCTGAGCCCATAACCTGTTAAATTCTCTTTTTGTTAATGCAAGAATCCCAGTAGAGTAAAACAAATTAAAGGTTTTATTTTAATTATAAATAAGTAATTTATATGACTAACTCGTTTCGCAGTATTACGAGAAGTAAGTATTATAATTGGCGTGTTCAGAAAAATTATATCTCAGAGATTTTCCTCATTCAAAAAGTGAGTGATTCGCTTCCAAGATTTTTTTTCCTCAAAGTTTTGACAGCAAAATTGAGAAATTTTGCTGAGGAATCCTGTTCAGGTAACTGAGATTTTCAAGATCTCATTTTCCTGAACATAGAGTGCTTATACATACAACAGCCTTATTTATTAGATTTCATTAATACTCGTTTCAACCTCGGAATAGTTAAACCGAGTCGAAGCACTTACTCTGTCTTAACGCCACGTCAAACGGTTTTAGCTACACCCTCCTTATGTCAAATATATTATCAAAAAAAAACAATCTCTCTGGCTATTATAATATGGGATTAAACGAGTTTTGTACTGCAACTAAAGCGTTTAAAGAATTTAAATCATTTATAAATGCAAAATAACTATCTATTTTGCCTTACAATTAGTAACAAACGGATAAAAAAAAACTTCTTCTACACTCCTTTTTAGTTACTAAATGTCATGTCATTTAGATACTAAAACGGCTTTACTACGGCTTTAATCCTACTATGTACCAGTTTTAGCTTACTCCGCCTCATAATAATCGTTTATTTTTTTATAAATAAGTTTTTCAGGATTAGAGGCGAAGTAAAGTCGGAGTAAATTTACTCCGTCTCTAAAACAACTTAATAAATAAGAATTTGTTTGACGTGGCGTAAAGACGGAGTAAGTGCTTCGACTCGGTTAACCTATTCCGAGGTTGAAACGAGTATTAGTGAAATCTAATTAATAAGGCTGCAAGTGTCTATTTCAACAAAAATGTCAAGTTTGATCACAATCTCGAGTCCGATATTTTCGCGAATCCAAAACTTGGCATATACAAGGTGGCGCAAAAGCTGTCACCGGTTGTAAATGGCGGAAAATGTCAATCCTACTTTGACATTTCTGAAGTAAACAAATACAAACGCAAAGAATACATACTTTTAAAGAGCGCGGAATAATTGTTGGTGAATAATTTGCAAAATATATAGACATTACGACAGGGTGAAAATAACATTATATTCAGACACAATTCACAAGCATTATTTCGCAAAAGAAACATTATAATACTGATTCCCATAAGACTTTATAGCCAACCACATAATTAATAAATCAACAATATTCCAACATATTAAACTCCGCCCCCATGACAGCCCGAAGAAAAACTTCTTAATTTATATTTGATCAGCCAGTAAAAACTAAAAAATGACAAATATTTAAAAATACTAAAATGAGCCGCTTAAGTGAAATATGGAAATTGAAAAAATAATTAAATTCTTAAACGAATTATTTAGCATTCTTAAATCAAGTCATGGGATTAGAATTTTCCCACACATAATATAGTTTCATTTTATATGCAGCAACCTGTAAGTACTTTAAATATAGAAATTATTTATTTGTCCTTTAAAAATAATTGGGTATTGGCGGTGAACATGCTCGTGGAGTACCAGAGATTAAGATTACTTACATGCAAGCTTACAAGATCACTTAACCACACAGTACACATATTAAAAGTTATATCAAAAGCGTTTTCATTTTTGTTTAGTTCTGCGGATCTGTCAAAATCGAGGTAATATGCTGGCAAAATTTGTCTAATTTCAATATTTTGTTGTTTCTTATGATGCGTGTTGACAGTTGAATTCCTGTGGGCACTCGAACAGTCATTTTTAATTTGTTGACACTTTCAACTTTGACAACCTGATTTCACTGCGAAGTTAGCATGACAGTCCTTTTTTCAAAAACAATGTACGCAAGCTATAGAAATTTATAGCTCGCCACGTTAATATATACACAATATGTACTTTGATAGACACAAAATCGTATATGCCAGCACATCGCCTCTTCTCAATTTTTTCCCTTGACATCATTCATATTGGTGAGGTCGATTTAATTTGTCGATACTAATAGTAGTGTACCTTAAACATCGATAGTCGTCACTTGCGATAGTTGGCGATAGTTTTCGAAAAATACCCGATAGTATCGATATTTATCGATAGTTTCCAACAAAAAATAAAAACAACTTAAGTTCAAATAAATGACTATTTTTTTTTGTTCAGTAGTTAGGTTGTAAATATAATACAGTATTTGACCAAAGATGATATTTTTAATTTTTAACCATGATTCATTTTTAACCAAACATTTCATAATTTTGTTTTAAGAATAATAATTCGGATTTACCAAGATATGTAGAAAGCAAAAATGTAGAAAGTAAAAATCTCGAAAACAAAAATCTAGAATTAAAAGAACCTCGAAACAAAAAATCTAGAAAGCAAATCTATAAATACAAAAATCTAAAAAAATCTCGACTGCAAAAATCTAGAATCGCTAGCGCAAATTATAACCTTTGTCTCAAAACTTAATATATTAATTCTGGATTACTTACTTTTTTTGTTTTATAAAACGCACAAATATAAACAGGATTCATCAACAAAATTTCTCAGATTTTGTGTCAAATACCGAGGAAAAAAAAATTTCGATTCATGTACTCAATTTTTGTCAGAGGAAAATAAGTGAGAACTGAGAACTCTGAAATATAAACTGACCAATTTTCTTAATTTTTTGAATTTAAAATCAGAATTCGATTTCACGATTTTTATAATTTGAAAAAAGCAAATTTTGCGGAAGGAGAATAGCAAAGTAAGATTATATGTGTAATATTCACAGAGCTCAAAGAAGCAACCAACTTGACAAATTAAATCAACAAATGACGCTACAATTAGAAAAATTTACAAATCCTCTGTCCAACTGATATTTTACCCAAGGCTGTGCTGTGATGCATATGATAACTGTATTAAGTCATCGTCAACTAACACAACAAGTTGCCCAGAAAAATAAATTGAAAATTTTTTCAACGTTTCTCGACCAATTTTATCGATTCAATTCAAGAGTTTCATACAAAAAAATCCATTGGGGAGAACGAAAGTAGCAGGTAAGCAAAGGAACAAATTGGCAATTTCCTTGTTCCGTTTTTATCCCAATATTACATTGGACAACACTATTTTTCAATGTTGTGCCCATAATATATATTTTCTTAAAAAAAGAGATAAAAATGGTTGATTTAAAAAAAAACACAAATTTTTGGCACTTGCGATAGTTTTGAAAACATCGATGTTTTCGATAGTTAAAAACTATCGATTACTATCGATGTTTAAGGAACACTACTTTTGAGTTTTTAAGATTTTTTGATTTTGATTTGTTTAACAAAATGAATAACAACATCACAACATGTCCAATCACAAAACAGAAAACATATCTGGCCTAGGCTAAGTAGATATATAAATGTACATTGGCTCCGTTATAAGTGTCATGATACCAAACACAAAATTGATTTCTCAATTGATTCCTCACCTTCTCTGTAAGCTCTATAAGTGGTTCAAAGATTAAGAAGAACCATTTTTATAGATTCTTGTGGTATCACAATAGGCCAGTTTATGGTCTTAATACGTCAAGCGTTTTATACTTGTAAGCCACGTTAACCTAGAGGCCAGACCTAACCCAACAAAATGAATGTCATATATAAGATTAAAAACTCACAAAGATCAATCCATCTCTTACATATGAAAAAAAATCAGTTTAATTATCTTATCTATATTAATATTAATAAACAAAACTATTTATCTGCAGATTACAAGCCACCGGAACTCCGGAACACATGCGTGGCGCTGCAACAAAAGACATGTTCGACTTAATTGAAAGAGTTCAATGTTCGCGTATAGATGATCAAAGATGTGTACTTCCGGCATATTTTTCTCAGGTAAGCACACATTTAGTCATATTATTCATGTGTTTATAAAAGTTGAAATTTCTGACATAGAATAGGCATGAAAATGAGATCTCAAGAGATCTCAGTTACATCATACATGAATAGGTTTCCTTAGCCAAATTTCTTAGCTTTGCTGCCAAAATTCTGAGGAAAAAAATTTTTGGATTCGCTTGCTCTGAGATCTAATTTTTCTGAACCCGCCAAATTCTTCAGTTTTTGTGAGATCTTAAATCATAAGACCTTATTTATAAACATTTTCCATCGACTTGTCAAACTTAAATATTACAATTTAAGGTAAAACCGCACTCGGCGGAACTGCATTTCAGCGACAACGCGAGCACTTTCCCACGAAACTGAAACTGAACATGTCGCGACAAAGTTGATCAGATTATCAACTTTGTCGCATAGAGCCGCACCGTCAAGTGCAGTTGTCTGTTAGTGCGTTATAGCTAATACAATGTCCTACCAATAAGCCGTGAAGTTCAGTTCCGATAAAGTGCAGTTCCGCCGAATGCGGTCTTACCTTTATTGTCCAATCCTATTCTAAAGTGTGTGCGTTCAATGAACTAAGTATGGCAAGATTCTATAGTTACGATAGTTCAAAATGAAATACTATGAAATGAATGAATTGTTCATTGAAGGTATATAAAAGTTCATGAAATTGACAGATTACAGGGATTTCATTGAAAATATGAGAGCATATTGTATAGCTGAATAACTGTCCAAGACTGTTCTA
The DNA here is from genome assembly GCA_929447395.1 of Epistrophe grossulariae. Classification (NCBI taxonomy): domain Eukaryota; kingdom Metazoa; phylum Arthropoda; class Insecta; order Diptera; family Syrphidae; genus Epistrophe; species Epistrophe grossulariae. The sequence continues at coordinate 3,662,784 of OV839566.1, forward strand.
AGGAAATATGTGCCTGCATTAACTGTAACTCTCACCCCGATTAAAATTATTCGAGAAACGATGCAAATTGAAACAAATAATATGAGTTTTGTTTCCAGCTAAGCTATATTCTCGACCAATTTTATCGATGTTAGAGTTACAGAATGTAGACCCTGTATAACAGTTAATGAACAAAAAGTACCTTGTTTCCACAACTTTGTATTTTATGAATCTGCAAGTTTTTAAATTATTGTCCTTACAGCTCCCTTATTGAACATCAATTTTGGGGAAAATAATTCTTATAAAGTTTTGCCTGATAAATGGATCAGAAACTTTTGCAGCCGAATATACCTACAGACCAAAGGAAGTTTCATGGGACTCACAAATTATAGAATTGAATGCGACAGAGTGACAAGGATGATGACTTTTTATTTCAACAGCATCAGTTATAACAATAAACTAACAAAATTTAGTATATCTACAGTTATTTAATAAATTGTTTGAAGCCAATAAGGAAACTAATTTTTATGTTTAACCTAAAAATGTAATGATATAAATAAAAGAAAAAAAAAAGTGTTAATCGTTTTAGAGAATGTAAAAATTTTGTTTTATTATCTACTATATGGTTTTTGGAATGAGGTAAGGCCGTACTTTTAATTTTGTATAATGTATCCTAAGAAACTTAAAAAAATTAAATATTGTGTAGTATTATAATTTCTCTTAAACCATACCATAACCAGAAGTCTGATACCTCGTAACCTTCCGCCTGAAAAAATAGCAAGGTTTTGCAAAAACTTTTCAAGCTCCTTTAAAGTTTTGAGTATAGGCAAAATATTGAAGAGCAAAGTTGGAAAGAATTCATCAATTTTGTATCTTAAACAAAAATAAGAGGGAAAAGAATCCTCGTCGATCCATTATCAAGTCTCTTTAAAAGTTCTAAAGAATTTCCCTCCCATTAAATTACCACCCCTTGTTACTTGATAAGCGAATACCCTGATTTTCTTTTTACATTTGAGTAACTATATTCTAATGTTTCAAAAATTGTTACGGTTTCTGGACACGACAAAGGGATGTGGGCAAAATAACTTACCAAAAATGATTGTACCTACATATTATATCTGTTGACTGTAGATTCATCAGCCCTCTTTTTTTGGTAGGTATAGGTACAGCACTCTATAATATGCTGCACATTGCTAACATTCGTCACTCTCATTAGTAAAGCATCTTTATGATATACGAATTTATAATAAAAATAACCAAAGTTTGTATTGAAAAATTCACAATAAAGGGTTAATGCAAATTTGATTGCTAAAAACTTAAACATAAACGTAAACCGGTTTTTTTGTTTTGCTACAGAGCTTGTGTATATTTAAAAAAAATGACGAATAAACAAAATGCATTGTATTTCAAGTGTCATTATGATTGAGTGCCTGATTCGCGGGTGCATTTTAATGTTCAAAATGTTTGCTTATTGAAATTCTAACCTCCATCTCCATATAGAAGTGTATATTCTGTGCATTTGCAACCCTCATAGTTTTTATAAAACTTGTTTTATAATATGTATATACGTTTGAAAGTACTTGAAAAATCATTTCCATTTCTTTTTTTTTTTGTTGATAATGGACAGGATTTCAAATGAAATGAAATTTTATTGTAAGTTTGGATTCAGTGTTTAGAAGGCGGATATATACCCAAAGGGTCAAATGTTTTTGTAGGCGATGCACAGGGGCCCGACTATGTAACTCGATTCTACAATAAAAATGTTCGAATTCGCAAAATCTCAGCTCGCTAATTCTTTAGCGGAAATAAAACAGCACAAATTGAAGATTCTGTGGCAAAAAGTCGAAGGCTGCAAAATTTGATCCCACTTTTATACATATTACCACTTAAAATAAGCATTGAAAACAACTTTCGAATGGATTCGAAAGTAGAAGCAAGTTACATAGTAGGGCCCCTGGAACAAGATCTGTCTCTTCAGGTGACTGTTGTAAACATTGATTTTGAAATGTCAGTTTATTTCTGAGCTCACCAGTCACCAGGAATGTTTCTCATTTTGTCGTTAACCGATGTTATATCAGTTGCTTTGAATTCCACTTTTTTTTTAAATCCCTGTTTTAGGGTAAAAAAGGGTTTAACTATATTCTTAACGGCGATTTCTAGAGTAAGCATTGAATCGATTTTTAATCAATAGATATTCAAAATATAAGAATAGAGATATAGATTTACCAACAAATTCTAAAAACTCTACAAATCGCGATATAATTGAAAATCAAAAATCGAAACAGAAAATAGTTGAGAATTTATAATTCACTATTAATCAAGGTTCGTAATAGTGCATCAAAACATGCTTTACAAAGAGGGTATAGTTGTTCATCATAAATCAACGTGCGTCAGTGGAGAATGTTAGTTAATTGAATAAACTACACACCTTATTTACTTAAATTTATTATACGTCTGTAAGTACATATACAAAAAATTAGAATATCAAAAAAGAAAGAAATGTAATAATTTTTTCCTTCCATCAAACCTTTACTTCGCAACATTTCACCTCATTTCAAACTTCAAAGTGATAGCTGATCATTTGACATTTGAAATTAACTGCTGTTATTTTTAACTCGGAACTCGGAGCCCTCTGAGCTCTGAGCTCTCAGCTTGCATTTCTTTTTTAGGTCAGAGCTCTGGCGGGGCTCGCTCGATGAGCTCGGAAAAATTTGATCGAGCACGTCGAGAAAAAAGTCAAGCGCGGCTAGCTTCAACAATTTTCATGTAATTTGATTACTAAGCATATGACAGTTCAGTGCTGAATTGTGATTCTTAAAAAGATCGGTGCGATCAGGTCACGTTTGGGTCGGAGTGAGCTCTATTCGCTCAGGTTCCGCTCTGTACCCCGCTCGTGGTTAAAATTAAAAAAAAAAGTGTGAGTGCCGAGACTCACGGTTAAGATGTGTAAATATACGTAACGTAACGTGAATCACGATCACAGAATCACAATCACGATCACAAGATACGTTAGGTTTTTTTCACCCTACCGCCAGTATAGATGTTTACACATTAAAAAAAAAACTCCTATAAACTACTTAGTTTTTATAAAGAGTGACAGTTCGGCCAGCCCTGCGAGTGAGTCTAATTGTGATTTGTGAAAACGATTGCGGCTGGCTCTAAAAAAATAATAAATTTAAAATTAGGTATGTAGTGGAAATGCAAACAGTTCGGTGTTTTGCCTTTCGATTTTCGAAATTAATAACTTTAATTTTGATAGTTCTATCTTTAAGGTTTACATCTTAAATAAAGGGAAAATCTATAGCTAATTCAGCTAAGTGAGTCACTTAAAGTGACTGATATGGGAAAATCAGCTAGATATATAATTTTAGTGTTAATGGTGTGATTTTCAATGTTATGGTCTTTAAATGAAGGCATTTAGAATTAATTCTGCGAAGTGACTGAAACGGACAAATCGACTTGTAATTATACACAAATCTGCGAAACTCTGTACCTCTACTTTTTAATAAACACAATTTATGCTTTAAGTTTTTATACACGCAAACATATGCAGACATATTTTATAAAATTATCCTTAAAAACAAGAAGCCACTTAAAAAATTTAATTGCGTCTTTGTTAAACCTTCTTAAACCTTTACTCTTAAAAAGTCAATGCATCACTTAAAAGAAAGAAAAACATATAATTCATGATCTGTAATATTAACATAATTAAAATATGTAAGTCTCAAGTGATTCATAGAAACCGCCTTCTGAAAGCGAGATTTAAATTATAGGATGTAGGACTGAATTATATGTATATATTATAAATCTTTTCAGTGATTTTAATCCTTTTCATTGAAGTAGGTGTCTTGGTGCATACACGAACGTACATTCTTCAATCTAATTCGACATCATGATACATGGACTGAACTCTTATATGCGTATAGCCTACATTAAAAATCATTAAAAAAAATGAAGCATTCAAAACTCTGATGTCAGCAGTCGACAGAAGATTTCTTTTGAATTTAATTATACTTAGGTAAATAAAAACAATTTCCAACAGGTTATAAGAATAAAGCTGGGTTAATGCATTCCATTTTTTTTCATATTGAAAATAAAATAGAATAGAGTAAAATTGACAATTTTTTTAAAGATCATCTATGAGAAGTTTTTAAGTACTTAATGAAATTTATTAATTTTATTCAAAACTAATTGGATTGGCTTTTTGTATTCAACTGAAATTATTCAATATTCAGCATTAGCTCCGATACCAAAAAAAAAAACTCAACATTTTGTTATGTCGAATAATAATCTTACTTTACGAATGGTGCTTTTGCAAAGCTATAATAATTTACTAATTAATGGGAAAACCTTTACCTATATATTTTTTCCATAACAATGGAAGATGAAAGATATATATAGGAACAATATACATACATTCCCTTGCTTATATTATAACTAAAAACCCTATACCATAATCTTTTGTTTTCGAAGCATTGGTATACAACTTAAAATTGTCTCTGTTATTGGGAAAAGAATACCACCTCAAAAGGAATTTGATGTCCTAATACCTTCTTTATTTGACAGAAAGGAAAATTAAACCCATTAGCAGCTTTCAATCGACGTTTACGTAAATCATTTCTCCTTTTGTACTTACTACCTTACTATACTAGATAATATGTATATTCAGCTTTCAGTTTGTATAGTTGCATAACAAAGAAGAAAATTTTATATTTTCTGACAAATCTCGGATAATGGCCATATTTCTCAACCTCAACCACTATTATGGTTTCGGACAGCCAGAGTAAGTCAGTAACTTTTCTTCCTCAAATCGTAAAAAGGAATGTCAGAGAAATTCAATATACCTAAATAAGATCCACAATATAGAAGTATGGTCTGGTCAGTTTTAGTAACAGCAACCCTTATTCCTATAATATTGGATGGCGCATATAAAAGTCACGCAACTATTTCGAAAGTCAAGTACCTACCTATCTAACTTTGCAATCAGAGTCACCCTACACACTTCCAACTGATGGAGTAGTTATTGAAGCATAAACTAATTTGTGGAGTATGCTTGCCTGCTATTGACATACGTTTTGCTTACACTATAAGGTTTAACTAAAACAGATGTCTTCAGTAATCAGGATGTGAATATTTTTGATGTGGTCTGGTGATTAGATTTCATGTAAGAGTTTTCAATTGTGGTTCTTTGGTCTTGTGGTGCCTTTTAAATATTAATTTAAGAATTAGTGATAATAAAATCTTGCCGAAATAAAGGAGTAATTGATCGTCTGAGGATTTAACACATTCACGGAAATCTTATAGAAAAATTGTTATTATTAATGTAGTTATATTAAATTTTTAGTATTGGTTCTAAGGCCTTAACACGTTCTATCGCATTTGAGTGTTTAATTTTAATTTTTTGTTTCAAATTTTTAAATTCTTTGTTAAATCAAAAAAAAAATATAGAATCAAAAAAGTACATTTCGATTAGATCAACTTTAACCCAGATTTTGTATTAACTTCGACAAATCTAAAATGATTATTATTTGAACTTGTTGTATTATACCTTTACTTCGAAATATCAAAAATCAATAAATCCTTCAATTTAGATCAGCAGAAACCAAAAATAAACCCCTACGGATACACAAAACAATAATCGTTTGCATAAATGTGACGATGAATAAAGAAATGACGGTTGGATGTTTAAGAAACTTTCTTCCGAGTTGCCAAATATATTTAAAGAACATCAATTGAAATTGTTATATATGTACAAATAAATTTTACTGAAACTTAAATTGTAATCTTCCACTGATCTCTATATACACTGGATAGTGAATAGCCTATAGTGTATAAAAGTTTTTGTGAGGCAAGTTTTTTAAAGGGTACCGGCCACGACCTCATATCTCGCTCTATACAAACGAAGAAAGAGATTGAAGATATTTGCCGAAATTGAGCATTTATTTGATATCAGTTGATGTCAACAAGCATTGCGGCTGTAAATATTGAAAAAAATATAAGAAAATGCAGGTCCAGTAGCGTCCATTCCGCTGGCGCCGCTGTTATACTGTTATATAAGGGTACCGGCCACGACTATATTTTTGCCTCAAAACTTTTGTATGAATACACTTTCCAGTGTATATAGAGATCAGTGTAATCTTCATTTAAAGGTTCCCCCACACCAACACGAAACTGTCGCTACGACGCGACGCGAAGACGAAAACAATTATAACAACACGTGGTTGTCAATGAAAACAACACGTTGTTATTATTGTTTTCGTCGTCGCCGCGACAGATTCGCGTTGGTGTGGGGGAACCTTAAAATGAATCTGATTCGATTTAAAGATTTGAATATTTCTTCTTTGAATATATCATTATTAGTTACAAATAAATGTGTGTCTAGGAAAATAATTAAGGAGTTTCCTCATTGTATCCTTCCAATATAGGTTTTTTAGGAGACTCGATTATTGTAGCAGAAGAAAGTTTTTTACTTTAAGCCTAGAACGCTGCTGATGCGAAACGAAAATTTCCTGTGATCTCCAAACAGACAACGAAACGCTTGCGAAGACACAACGGAAAATATCCTTGGAGAGTTTCATTTATTTTAAAAAACAAAATCAAACATAAACGCAAAAAATCAGAGAAACCCATGAAGTAAGAAAATGATAAACAAAAAAATACACAAATAAAACTCAAATGTCATTTTTCCGCACACAATAATAGTCTGTATAATTAATTCAGTGCGAAAAAGGAGCGGAGACTTCTCCAAATAATCTGCTACAATCATAAATTTCGCTCTTCGAACAGCGTACTGCAAAACGAAAAGCAAAACGAAATTTTGCGTTTATCATTTCGTTGTGTCATTTTTGTATGGGATTTTTCGTTTCGCATCAGCAGCGTACTAGACTTTAAGACAAAAAAGGTTTTCAATGTTATTCAACTTGAATTTTTGGTTACCATACCACTTTGTATGGCATTTAGTGAAAAACTTGTACATCTAAATCATAGCTGAACTTAAGTTTTTGAACACTTTTTGCTATCAAATTTGCTAACTTTACCACTTAAAGGACATCAACATATTGGCGCAAAATTTAAGATGATTAAGTACGATGTTAAAGCATTTTTAGCATGGTGCATAGTTTAAAAACAGGATTTTACAAATTTGAAACGAGTTAGCATCGTGCTATCGTTTTAACAATAGGGGTATTCCCGATCCGATGCAAACTGGGCTTGCATCATTGCAAAAGTGCAAAGTTTTTTTTTTACAATGGGGTTAGGGTATTACTTGAGTCATATTATTGATTTCCATCGCTGAGGCAATACATTTTTTACGTTTCCTTTACGCCTCCTCATGTCGTTCTTATAAGAAACTGTCAAAAGTCCCCAACGATATGAGTGCCACTAAAAATTGTACGGGGGGTTGAAGGCCCCCCAAAATTGGCTTTCAGGAATAACTCCCAAATGGTAAGTTGTACAGAAAAAATGTCAAGGACTAATTTGTAGTGTAAAAAAATTAACAAACTTCTTTTCATAAAAATAACATAAATAAAACAATCGGAAGAGTTAAGGGTTTTACTTTTATATATATAGATGGGTGGCTTAGTTCAAAAATTGTGCATAAAAGCGTGGGATAAAAGCGCCAATTTTTTATTGTTGGTACATTATATGAACATGATTTTACTATATTTCTCCTCAAATTTTTGGGTGTTCTTTGATTTTTTTTTTGGAATTTATAACATTTTTTCTTGAAGCCTTATTTCATAATGAAATAAAGCCCTAATAAATTATGACCCCTACACACATTTTGGGTCCTTATTTCATTTTGCTAAGACATCCTTTTTTGTCAAAAAATATTATGAAAATCCGCTAATGAAGGAATCAGCATTTGCAAAACATCACTTATTGTGGACCCAGCAATTATGTTTTAATCTAAGGACAGTGTTTAACACCAGCGAGTAGAAGAATATAACCGACAAAAATCGCACGATTTGTCAGTTATATTCTGTTACTCGCTGACACGAATTTTCATGTTGCATTCAGCAAAAAATTTGTTCAGCTATTCTGTTGCCTTGTAAGCATTAAAAAAATTGTGCTGAATGCAATATGAAAATTTAGCGGAATCGATTGCTGAAGGGCAGGGTAACTAATAACTACCTATATATATGATACAAGTAGACATTGTATGACGATATTATTATTATTTCACTTTCGAAAATAAACTAAACTAAAAACAAATTACAATTATTTAATTTTTGAAAAAAAAAATATAAATTTAATTATCAAATGAAATTGGGGTCTTCTTTAATTTATTTTCACCAAATTTGGGGCCTTATTTCTTTTCAATTTTTAAGGCCTTATTTCCTGGGGGCTAATTTCGCGGAGCCGAGACTCTTCATATGACTCGGCTAATATATATTATTAGATCGTCCATATATATACATAGTTCTATCATGATTTTGATTTACCAAATCTTGAAATTAAGTGGATAATAAATCGAATGAATATACAGCTGGTGACAAAAACCAAAAAATGCCCTGTTAAATTCGAACACACCACTTTTGTTACAAACTCTGCAAGCTTTTTACTTGATTCAATTGTATTGGCGTTAATTTCCGGAAGCTAAACACAGTGGTTTCTTAAATATTGCTTTCCAGTTCTATTGATCGATGACGTGCTTGAAAAGTTACAGAATGCTTGTTCTGGCACTACACCCTTTTTACAGGAACAAACTCATTTTCGCCCCCCCCCCCCCCTAACTTCAGTACCAATAAAGTCAGGAATTTCAAATTCGGAATATTTAGTAGGCTAGCCAAGCACCAGCACCGCACCAAATTTCAACTCCTTAGCTCAGGTGGTTTCAGAGATATAAGACGTCAAAAATCGCGGAAACCGTAACTGACTCACTCACTCACTCACTCACTCATACTCACTTACTCACTGACAGATCATCAAAATTATGGAGCACTTCCCGACACGGCAGAATCTTGTTATTTCGCACAGCGGTAGGTCTTGTGGTGCATTCAAAGGAAAATTTGAGGTTTTCCATTCAGGGGCGTGGTATCCGCCTACTTTATCAGAATTGCAATCAATTAAATGGAGCACTTCCGATTGCTGTAAAATGATGAAATTGGGTAGAGCGGCAGGGCTTGAAGTGCATGAAAAGAAAAAAAAATTATATTTTAAGTTTTTCATTTAAGGGGCGTGGTATCTACCTATTTTCTCAAAACTGCGCCCAATTAAATGAATCACTTCTGATTGCTGTAGAATGATGAAATTTGGTAGAGGGTAGGGCTTAAAGTGCATAAAAGGAAAAAAATAGAATACTTGAGGTTTTAAAAAGAAAACTTTCCTAGTGAACCCCCAAAATTTAGTCAGTAATCATTAAATAATAAATTTCTCTCATAACTTGATGTTGTTTCAATATTACTCTTCGTAAAATATTTGATATTAAACTTTCATAAAGTTAGAACTTGGTATACTTTTAGACCATAAATGCATCTGCCAAATTTTCAGAACAAAACACATGCAAAGCTAATGCGAAAACCAAGTTGAAATGTCAAAATCACATGTTTGGATTGCAAGCAAACATATATGTACATATGTATGCTAATTCGGAACAAACAAATTACTAAAACTGTTGACTGATGTTGCTGGAATTAATAATGGACTCCTAAAAAATGGATAGTCATGATTTCATGAAAGGTAAACTTAAGAGCGGTTGAGCTCCCAAATGTAAAATATTAATTGAAATATTTAAATAAAGGTACATACATAATATACATATTATTTATGTAGGTGTTTATTTTGAAAGCAAAATAAATTACAAATAAAAAGAAACAAAAATTCTTGACGTTAAAATAAAATATTTTTAAAGTAAGCAAAGTAAACACTTATTGATACCTTTAAATCTCTGTTAGGGGTGGCAAATTTGTAAATATATAATTCAAACAAAACTATAATATTTTTGAACAATGAACGGTTTTTATTGCATCATGTTTTGTAGTTCGCTTACAATCTAATATTTAAATTTCTAAAAATTACAATCTAATAACAAATGCATAGTTGTTTTCTTTTTTAATATTTGTTTTTTTATAGTATATCTTCTTTTCTTTGAAAAATGATAAGTATAGTTGGTATAATAACAGTTAGTAATGGAGTAAAGTTTAATTGGCATTATTTTGTTGAGCTCTACTCAAAACTCGATAAAACTTTATTTATTTATTATTTTTTTTATTTAATTCAAACATGTCATCATCATCTGCAAATCTAGTTCTATATGCAAATCTGATTTCAATACAGTTTCTATTCAAAAAAAAATATTTTTCTATAAATTTGTTATATGTATTTAAATGAAATATATTTTTTCTTATAGAATGGAAATAATAATGTAAGTTAGTTTGCATTATCATTATTTCAAAATATAAATGAAACCGTTTTTAATAGAACTTTAAATCATCATGAAATCATTTTATTCGGCAACAGACAGTTTAACGGTTTAAATATTCAAAATTCAAAAAAAAAAAAATAGGATGAAAACGGTTTATTTTTGGTTTGTGACCCTACTAATAATTATAATTGCTCTTTCATTTCGCCTTTGTATATTTGTATATACAAAGATTTCGCCGGTTGATGAATCGAACCGGTAATAATTGGTGTTGGTGTATTAGGTTAATGCGGAAGACACTAGCGCCACCGCCATTATTATTCTTGTCGGCAAAGCAAAGACACAAACCGGAACAATCTCATCCAACTGAAAAGCTTGGATTCCACAAGGCATTCGTCAGCAACAGAAGTCGTCATACATACGCGCGACGATGACGTCGATTTTTGGATGCGTTTGTGAGATTTAACGGCTGGAGAACCCATTTTTTGTTGTTGTTTTTTTTTTCTTTTTCGAAAATCTGAAAATACAAATGTGAAACGCTTAAAAATATTTGAATATTGAATTAATGAATTTAATAGCTATGCTATCATCTTATTGTTGTTAAGCTTGGATATTTATTTCTTATAAATGCGGGTCTTTAACAAAATGAAATCACCTAAACGAACGTACGACACATATGTATATAGGTATTTGAGTTCTTGTATCATTAAGCTACATATTTCGTAATAATTTTCCTATCAAACGAAAACAAACACAAAAATAAATAAATAAATAAATTATCTACAGCTGGTTGGTTGGTTGGGTGCCCTAAAAATCTTGACCTAATTAGATATTTTCATTGAAGTTAAAATCATTTTTCAAAGTTAGAGAACATAAATTAGTTTATGAACGACGACCTTTAGTTAAATGAAAAAAGGTGTATTTTTTTTGTTTCCTCATTATTATAAAAAACTACATATAAATAATAGTTGCTCATTTTTATATCACTTCAAAACGGAACACCAACCCATAGGTATATAGACTAGGCAAAAGCGTGTCAGTTGTAAACGAGGGCATTATAATCTTCTACTTCAAATCAATGTAGGTAGACACTTACTTTTAAGCTCTTTTTTTAAAAAATGGTTGTGGGTTGGAAAGGGAAGCCTTGGAGAGCATCTTCGAAATGGGGCTGCAGTAGGTAAATTTTATATGAATGGATATAACCTACAGTACATACATACATATATCCATGCACTTGCATGTTTTAAAAAAATTATTCCATAGGATAGGACTTACTCGAGGTAGAATAAGTTATAGGTATATAGGTAGGCAGGTAGGCAGGTAAGAAGGTCAGTTAAGGTATTTGGCAATAATCTGCAAAATTTGATTCAAGCACCTACTCCAAATGCTTGTTTCAGGATTGTTGAAAAATGTTTACAGCGTTTGACTCAATATTTGTTATAAATGATATAGGTATTAGGTATGTACCTACCAATAAACTCCACAGATGTTGTTCTTCATAGAATCGAAGATTTTAATGTCATGCTTTTTGTTTAAACTCTACTAACTTTATCGTAGGTATGTCAAAAAGATATGACATAAAAATGTTATATATATATTTATTATGAAAAATTGCATTGGGTACCTAAGAACTCTCCTTGAAATGATAGCTTCCTCCTCTTCGAACTCATCATCGGTATCCAAAAAATAATCACAGTGAAACATATGTATTTTAAAAAAAGAAAAAAATTATGTATTTATGATTTAAGAATTTTGTTTGTTTACTTTATAAAGTTTTTGACATTCCTAAGTAGGCGAGAAGTTGGTTGCACTTCAAAAAAATTATGTTTTTCTTCGGTTTATATTAATTATAGTTTTATAGTAATGACTATCGTTTACTTCAGTATCATTTACTTCCCGCTCGTATCGTAATACGAAATAGGGCTCAGAATATAACAGCTTAAAAGTCAAAAATGGGAACGTTTAAGAAATAGTTTTCCATAAAATAAATAAGTGCAAGAAGTGAATTTTATATTTTTAGAAAGGAAATAGCAAAAGATTTCACATATACCTATTTCATAAATTTTTGAACCATTCATTTTTTAGCGAAGAGAAATATAATTGAACCTGAATTATATTCACTTCACATTACTCATCTTATTCGATGATCTAACTTGAGATCTAATGGCTGAAAAATATTTTTCAGGAAATAACTCGGGTTTATCTCCGAAAGTGCGATGATCTCGCACTGAAAAAAAGTCTTAAAATTGAAAAGAAGATAAAAATTATTAAATGTCTATTAAGCGGCCTCTGAGGGGTCTGAAAAATAGGCCGACATGAGCTGATATCTTTCATTCAATATAATGATTCTCTATTTTGAGAGCCAGATGATCTTTCACATTGCAGTGATGAAAAACGAAATTAATTAACTTGAATCCTTGAACTATAACACCAATAGTATCTACCTACGTCAGGTCCATCAATGAATTTGTGATTATTTATCATAACTTCGTAGAAGTAAACATTTATTTATACGATAGGTATATCTGAATCTCCTAATAATAATTAGGGAAGTAATAAAATAAATAAAAATCGTTAAGAAACCTTATGCGCCTGGTATTAATTATATCATTAACTATTTTAACTAAATGCTATAATAATAGCAAGAATTAAATCCAGAGCATCTAATAATATTGAAATTATGTTCAAGGAAATAATGTTATTATTTAAGTTTCAAAACTTAAAGGTCATCTACAAAGAAAAACAACTTTCCAAAACGTTTCCAAAGTGTCTCAAAAGAAATCTCGCAAAGTGTCAGCATTGAATTATCCGATTGATAACAAAGCATGTTAAGTTAAAGTAGGTAATTCGCGTGTTAATCACCACGAAGTAAGCACGTGAGGCAAATGTAAGCCATTCTCTCAATCATGTGTTGCAAAAGCCACAAAAACTATGTCAGTGTCATCCGAGTGCATCTTCAAAATTATATTGTTGACTTATATAAAAACAACAAACTTTTAATAATATAGTCTCGTCTCTCAGCATGAGAATGACACTTAAAAGCTCATTCAAAACGACATCAACAAACTTGATACACGTTTGTTCTCTTGTTGTGTTGATGGCAGACAAAACAACCGACCGACGAACACGACACGACACAGTCATAAACTGAAATGTTTATATAGTAAAAAAGTTAGCATGGCATGCGACTATCCCCTCACTATATTCACTATACTGATTGAATGCTCATAGAAATTAGCTCATTTCCGCTTGTAATATAAGCAGCATGGTCATTTAGTAAATATGTAATAAAATATCGAGTTTGTGCATTTTCCTCACTATACTGACACGACACAAATTGAACTGTCAAAAAAAAGATACAAAATTATTACATGCCTTTCGGCACCAGAGTACAAATTAATAACAACGCAACTATAATACTCAAGAGATTTTATTCTATACTGACTCACTGAAGTTGTCCTTCGTAGTTTTACGTCAATAAATTTTGTCGTTGAATTTTCCATTTTGACATTGTTTAATGAGTTTTGTGTTATTTGTAACGACCGAAAAATATGACAGCATAATTTAAAGAGCAAACAAAATAACCATGACACATAATAATTTATTGTCCTATCCTACCCCTAACAGCCACGCAACTTCATATCTAAAGATCCAATTAGTTCCACCAATTGTGGGCAAGATCATTGGCGTTTGCAAGTAAAGAAAAATCAATTTCATGATCGACTTGACTCGACATTGTGTCAACCCGTTTAGAACTAAGATTTCTATCACGCACTTTGTTATAAATTATAATGGGTGCGTTCAACGACAATATAATAATTATTTAGTGCAGTACTGAGACTCTGGCGTTTTAATATACTTATAGCTTATAGGCGAACAAACAAACGGTATATCGTCATCGTTGTAGATATATCGCATACTCGCGCTGGCGCTGCTGAAAACACATAACGTCATCAGCATCACATGCGGAGAAGAAACAAGTTCGACTTGATCGGCTTTAAATAGTTAACCTTACTTAGTGGCAGTTTTCAGGGATTTTCTATATATACAACGATGTATCTATGATGATGTGATGCTGTAATAGCGATCAATTGATCGCTAATGCATATAGGTATTGTGTAACAAATATATTAAGCTCGTTAAGTAAATTGTAATCTCTGCTAGCTATAATGCGTAGACTGTAGAAGCTTATGTAAGATAAATGCGTCGAAATGAAAGTAAAACATCTGTTAAAAAAGTGAATTTTTTACAAAGTAAACACGTAAAATTGACGTAGAAAACTAACGATAAGAAATTCTATCAGCAATTGATAATGTTCTTCTTTCTTAAACACCACCCATGTCAAGTGGATGCTATATTGAATCGACGAAAAAATGACGAAGTTTCTGATATTGATACACATAATAATGCCATTTTCTCAAAAAGTTTCTCCGTAACAAAAAAAAATCGAAAGAAAATGCAAACAGACGTTGATTTTATCTATCCTATATCAAAATCTAAAGACACCTACACGGAAAACAAGCCACGGAATTCAGTTGTAGATTCTTGTGGCCTCGTCAGTCGTTGAATATGTATCTACATTGCTTACTTATATATCGTTGGGGCTGATGTAACAAACAACAACAATGTATAAAATCAACGAATACACCGATTGTTTTCACTATCTTCTCTAGTTTCTTTTCTTGCACTGCACAGGTGCGCGGGTTCATCTTTCAGTTGGGCGAACGTTAGAGTTGGAGGTGAAACTGTTTATATGAAGCTAATAAATGACAAGATTCTCATCTTACAATGGGGCATTGCATAGTGTAGGTATAGCATAATACCCTACATCGGTAACGGACCCGAAATTTATACCTACAAAAAAAAAAAACAAAAAAAAAAAAACAAATCTGTGTGTTTTGCATTTCCGGTGATGCGATAGCGAAATTATTTATCACCTAAGACTAGGTATATACCTGACACATGATAAAGTAAGTAAAGCTGTAAAGCGGTGTACCAAACATATATGCTAAGGTGAAATACTATGTTTATTTCCAAAAAAAAAACTATAAAAAGAAGAAAAATTTTGTGTTGCGCGCGTATTTGAGCTATAAATTCTGCAATGCGAAATTGGAGGAAAAAATCTCATTTAATTTTTTTTTTATAAACAAACTCAAATCACATGCTGATCAGACGTTAAGAGTGTTGTAGACCTGAGTTTTGTTTATTTAAGTTAATGGAATGAAATGGATTTAGGTCATGTAAAATATTTCTGGTTTATAACAAACAATAAAACGTTTGTGGTTATCTCATCTGTTGCTTTTTTTAAAACGTATTTATTAGCTCGTTTTCTTCTCTGTCTGTCCTCTGGCCTTTTGTTTGATAGCAATCGATAGCAATCGATTTTAAACCGAAGGGCCCATTCCATAGAATCCGTCGCTTACGTTGCGTCTGCGCATCTGTCAAAATCGAGGTATTTGGTGATAAAATGGTGGATCCAGTGCCACTTTACTTGTCTAATTTCAATATTTATAGGTTGTTTCTAATGATGCCTGCTGAATTCCTGCAGTATGCACTCGAACAGCCATTTTAAATTTTTGTGAAATTTCAACTTATATTTAATAATTTCTATATACATATAACCTTAGATTTGTGTATATGCTGTGCATTGGGGGTACTATTGTGCTCTGAACTCATTCTTATGTATTGAAATTTTAAGTCTCTAGCTCATCGAAAATCGATTGCAAAATTTGTATTTTGTTTGTAAAAAGTATTAATTATTTCACTTTGGGCCATACATTCTCTCTACCTCATTACTATTATCGCTGATCCATATTTTCGTTTTAAATATAAATCAAGTAAATATAACAGAAAATTTGTGAGTGCTAGGACTCACGGTTAAAATTTGTAAACATCAATACTCATCAAAGCGCCGGATTTTTGATTTTGAACGTACCAAATTACAACGTAATGTTTGACACAGAACGTATTATATTTAAGGCTTACGTTTTAAGTTTACCTTATCTCCGCGCTGGCATAGATGTTTACACATAAAAAACAAAATTCACCCAACTCCGAAAAGCAGAGCTAAAACAGTGCTGATAGAAAAAACTGAAAGAACTACCAAAGTTCCAAACTTATTTTAGATTCTGAAGTTTGTGCACAGAGTTTCAAAGTAAAGGAACACGCCCTTTGTTTGCTTTTAATTTAAAATTTTAGTACATCTTGCTCAATCAAAAATGCACTATTGCAATTCCAAAATTAAATAACAAAAACAGTGGTTTCAATTATCAAAACTTTTATCAATTGGGTTGTTATTTATCGATTTTAAATATTTATCATTTATCAACTATCAATTGATTTATATTTCATTGTATTAAACCTTTCTTTTGAAGTAAAGTGTAGAGATAAAAATAAAATTCAAACAAGGGCAGTAACGTAGCTAAAAATATTTTTTTGGATTTTGTAAATCTTCATTGCAATATTAAAATAACAAACAAATTAGTAAAAAAAAGGAAAGGCTGCACCTTTACTGCGAGTAAATCTTTTCATAGAAAAAATCATTTCTATTTAAATTCAGTGTATTTTCATTCTTTAAAATAGGTATACCTATGTTGCCGCACTAGTATTTGGCCCCCTTGAAACCTTTACTATAACCTACGCCACTGACTAAGTGAAAACAGCTATTTTATATAATCTATTTCCATAACTTTGTTTTATGTTTTTTAATAGCTGTGTTTGGTAACGTGAAATTTCTTGCAAAATTGCAAAAATTTTCACAAATTTTCAGAAATTCCTGTTTGTTAACTCAAAAAAGTTGCAACGAGAGAGCACAAAGAGAGCAAACTATTTCCCCTCCATTGGATAACTTGCAATTTTCTGCTACACAAATTTCTGTGTGCAAGGAGTGTAAAAACTGTCAAATACATAGCTCTCAATGTCTGGTACTTGTCGGCTAGGAATTTGCAAAATATTGATTCAGATTGTCTTCATTCGCTTGATGAAGATTCAGATAAATCCATCAAAACCAGTGTTACATTTTCTTTCGATATTTTTCAGTATAAAAATTATTTTACAATTTAAAAATTACAGGGTTCAAAATGATTTGTCAATGTTTTACGTCTTGTACCTACCCAAAAGTGACATTTTATACAAAAAGTGGTTCAGTGCGTTTGGTAACTTTAGGACAAGTTTTCCCTCTCTGAGAGTATTTTCACCTTCTTTCAAAGTTTGACAGGTTTTACACTTTTTTCTTATAAAAGATACCAAACATACCTAATATCTACCTTTCAATATTGGAAATGCTAAAACGAAAATATGTTTTTGGTTGATAAAAACGTTGATATTCATGAAACGTCAACATTAACTGTCTAGGAAAATAATGCTTCGAACATTATTAGTCGTATTTTTTAGATTTTTACTACAGTGTCTAAATAATTCTAGACAGTGCCTACATAATTCAAAATACAGTCAAACTTCTTTATAACAAACTTCTTTATAACGTAATTCTCTCTATAGTGAGTTTCATTTTGTTCCCCTTCCCCTTAAAAAATATCTCATATGAATTAGGTTCTTTATAACGAAATTCTCTATAGCGAAATTCTCTTTATAAGGAAATTATTTTTTTGGTCCGAAAGCAAAGTTGTTTCTTTATAACGAAATCTCAATTTTCAAATTTGAAATAAAAGCCGACTACGATTTTTGTTTCTTATTTTAAAAGGGAATTCCCCATTTAAGCAAGAATTTTCGAAATGTCAAATATTTTCAAATTTTAAATCAAAGCCTACTACGATATTTGTTCGTAATTTTAAAAGGGAACTCTCCGTTTTGGGAAGAATTTTCTTAAAGGTTCCCCCACACCAACGCGAATTTTCGGTGCCGACGACGAAAACAATAAAACATCGTGTTGTTTTCATTGACATCCACGTGTTTTTATTGTTGTTTTCGTCACCGCCACCAAAAATTCGTGTTGGTGTGGGGGAACCTTAAATTGAAATTATTATGTATGTGCGGATGTATAAAAAGTGTGCATATGTAGTAGAACTCTTACGTCGAGTTTGAGAGAATTGGAAGATTTCTATAATAAAACAATAAATAAAACTCTATTGCCAGCGAAAATTGATATTTTTTTAATTAAAAAAAAAAAGACACACATATCTTATATGAGTTTTGTTTTACCATTTTTTTTTAAATATACCTCATGCAGTGTTAAAAAAAATACATTTTCTATATTACCAATTTTGTATATAACTTCTTTATAACGGAGCAATTTTTTGTTCCCTTGAAGGTTCGTTATAGAGAAGTTTGACTGTAGTTGGAAATATGCTTTATTTACTTAAATAAAATGTTACATTAACCAAGGTTTAGACAACTGAGTCTGTTGTTTAAGTTAGATATAGCTCTTAATCATCAAATAAAAATGTTTATCTATAACTGGGACGGCTGTCCAAAGTAAGACTGCGTTTATAAATAGATACGACCATATTTGTATTGGAAAAATTATGTGGAATCTATACAGTTTGAAAAAAAGGTTGTTTTTTGCTTTTGAACTGCGTACTGCTCAAGAAAAATCCGAGACAAAATTTGTCCTGGGAAAAAATTTGTATGAGAAATAAAAATTTTTCCAAACTGCGTACTAGGCTTAAGGTTAATAATGTGACTACCCGTCTATACGGTACCTAATGCTTGGACCATTAATTGAAGACATTTTTAATAGTGATGGCAGCCCTGCAACGGTGCGTGACCTAAATTGTTTTTAACACTTACCATCAGCAATAGAACAAGAGGAAGATATTCAAATAATATTTTCTAAAAGAAGGTTTTCTTATTAATACATTTAATGTAGATACAAACATATCTATGTATGTATACATAATCAATCATTGGGTGTCAGTTGTGTCTAAAATATTTTCCATTACTTGATTGATTAATTCCCACATTGGCCACTCATATAGGTATATAAGAAACTTACAAATAAACTTCAATATAAACAGTTACAATGTACTCGTTATGATGTATGTATATTTCCAATGATGAAACTTTTTATCACGTCACATCTCACATTTATTACCTACTTATAAAAAATTGATAACGATTGTTTTAAATAATGCAACGCCTACCACACCAGTTCCATCATTGACAGCATTGAAACTATATACACAAAGTATTTTACAGACGTCACTTTGCGAGCGTTTGTAATTACTTTGTTAATTAAGCCAGAACATTTCGATGTAAATGTCAACAACAACATTAAAAAAAAATGATATCAGCAAGCACACTTATATAATGGGCCACTCTACTTTGAACTATCTTTAATTGCTTTTATTATAACGTTATCAGCAGCAACGAAAAAAATCAATAGTTTCATTGCAACAGAGAGAAAAATATATTATTACTGACATACGGGTACCTATACTACATTATGTGCACTTGCCCTAATTCTGATACTAATGCATGTAAACGAGTTGGCAGCTGTCGTATTTTTTTTTCTGACTCTATAAAGCTTTTAGTTCATATTTTCTTTTTTCTCCTTCAAAAGAATTAAAGAGAATTTTAAAATTTTCAATAAATTATCGATTTGCCCATACAGAAATGCAATGCGATTAACAATTTATTATTTTTTGTCAACTCCTTTATACGTTTAAATTATTATAATTAGATTTTTCATAGAATGACAACATTTATCAGTTCATTTTACACCACCCAGAAGTCTACGATAGACTTATCTGACATTATTAACAGTTTAAGCATCCATGTTTTTTTTTCATATCTGATGTAAATAAATGTCATCACCTGTTGCCTAATCGCACATTCAAATTCAATGTATTTTTATTGTATACCTAGCTCATGCAATCCAGAGGGCGTTTGTATAAAAGTGTAGGTCGATACCATGTTGTGCGTCTAAAAAACAGTTTTTCTTTTATCTTAAATGTTTGGTATCGTGTAGATTCTAATGAATATTTGATTTGGTTTTGTTTTTTTTTTTTTTTTTTGATATACAAACAAAAGTGACAGGAGAATAAAGTGAACAGAATAATTTTAATGAGGCAACGCCTCTGCTTGTTCTAAATTAAATTTTCAATGCATATGCTGCATGCTGCATATACATAGTCGTCAAATCTAAGACATCATCTATTCTATAATATATCGTATGTATTGTATTGCAATCGAGTATATTCAAAAATAAAACCAAATTATGTTATGATATATTTTTACGAGGTCTTTTTTCTCTGTTTTTAAGACTTTTCCAAGAAAAAAATGGTGTGGTATAAAAATAGGAGTCATATTGACATACTTTTGAATTCGAATAAGATGTAAATTTAAATTTAAAAAAATTTAATGAGATTTTACGGGGATAATTTTTGTTCCAAACAGAAAAGTCACTCAATTATATAGAGAAACAAAACGAAATTCATCTTGGGTTAAAATTTACAGCAGCAACAATAAAAGATGACTGCATTTTAAACAATTTGGGTATTTTTAAATTTTATAAATAAGGGAAATGGCATTAATTGTTTTCTAACAACTCAAATTTATGTTTGAAGATTTAGAAGGAACCCAAATTCAGAACGATATTTAGCCGTCATGGTAAGTGAGAAGCATTCGGTAAAACCGGTTCTTAATATAATTTGATTATTTGGTATTTTCCAAACGTCATAAAATAAACTTTAACGTTAAAGCACTTCTCTAACTTAACAACCAAAAATCTTCTTTATCTTTATCCAGTGGAAATTTTACTGAAGTTTTTTAAGTAAAACACAATCATTCTAACCATATCAATGATTACTGTGTTCGATTTTCTTTCTTTTTTCACCTATCATTATTTTGTTCATTGATTAATTCTAACCGCAAAGTTGGTTTTTGTATGGAAAACTGGATTGTTCAATGAAAGTAATTTTTAATGATTGCTAGAAAAATTTCAATAATAAACTAATTTGGGTTTCAATGATGTTTTTTTTCAATTAAAGCGAACTAATTGGCGCCCAAACAAGTCCAGGCACTGGAAAATTTTCAAGAGAGAAAATCTGGACGAGAAAAAATATGAAAAAAAAGTTGAAAGGCCTCATACTAAGTCTGTTCGCATACTTGCCCCGAAACTACAAATTCAACCAGATTTATGCCTTGCCTCAATTACAAACAAATTTGGGGCATAAGTCTTTTCCTCAAAACAATGTCGGAATATAATTTTATAGGACTTCAATGACGCACTTTCACATTGTAATCCTCAATGCCAAGAATTCTTAGTCAATATAGTACATGGACTGCGCTTTCCCTATTCTTCCGTTCAACCGAAGAGGGTATAAACATAGGATCAATATTATTCTTACTTTTGAATAAACTCTTTGAAAAAGACAAAAAAATAACAAATGCAAATACAAGCAATGCTTTCAGAAAACCTTAGTCATTTTGACAGCTGTCAAATCAAATTATGTCTCATTTGCCAAACATGGCGTGGCGGCATCCTATGTTGAGAGCCTGCAGCCATGATGGATGAGCAGTCCATGTACTAACTATATGGTCTAAGCAAAAATTGCGTGTATCAGAGGAAGAAGAGGAAAAGCAATGAAAACTGAAATTATCACACTTTTACCTATTATTATTATTCAAATCATGGATATATTGTTTTACTTTTTATTATAAATTACATTTATAATTGAATTATGGTGTATTTACAGTCATTTTCATACGAGTTCTGCAAATGCCTTGATAAATTCTACATGCATTTTTAAGTAAGTATTTTGTAGCATATATATATAATTATATAGTCTGTGAATCGCTATAGCTGTAAGATTTCGAGAAAATGTCGTGTTTCTGTCAAAGAACGGATGATGAGGGTAACTTAGTCAAAGAATGATAATATTTAACTGACGCATTATTAATTATTTAAACATTGTCCTACTAACAAAACATTACGCATGATAAGAAATATCTATATGTAAAATTCAGAAAATAGAAATTTAAATAAGGAAGGAAGCATCGCATTATATTTTACCTGCCTTATATATTAATGTTAAATAATTCAATTTTAAGTCATCATGCGGAAACCTATATAAATAAGAAAAATGATAAAAATTTCTTTGAGTTAATTTATAATCAATTTCAACCAAGAAAGATTCATTGAATAGAAAAAGAATTTATTGATAAAAAAAACACTCATACGCCATACAACACTATTTAAATAAATACAAAAATGAATTGTTCTGTGGTTCAAAATTATAAATATTTTTACTATAAGTAATATTAAATATAAGTTTATTAAGATAATGACATAATTGTAGTTCAAAAATTGATTGATTTTGAGAGTGAAAAAATAATTTTTTGCACTTATTTATAGGTTTTTATTTTAGGACTAGCTTTTTGCAAAAAAGTTGATTAAAATTGATGGAGTAATCAAAATGAAAACAAAAATACGTAGGTTACCATATTGGCAATATTCCTCAACAAGGTAAAATAACTGAAACGGAGTGTTTATGACAATCAGATTGAAAATTACAGAAACCCCGACGTAAAAACTGTTTAAAGTTCCAAAATTTGTATATAGAAGGTACCCGATTTAGATATTTGCAAACCAATTCGAATTCGTCCTCTAGGTTTCTTTAGGTAAGATTCAAAAATTTTGTTAGAAACGAAATCAAATTTGTTTCTATAGAACAAGCTAAACAAAATTTGATAGTAGAAAAACAATTATTTGTGTTTTTTTTCACTAAAACATTTTAAAAGTAGATTTAATTAAAATCACATTCACAAAACTTATATAATCTTATAGGCACCTTAATACGAAACACTTACATATATTTTGAAACTAAAACTGAACAAAATATTGTTCCAAGATCCAAAACATTGGAATTGATTTGCAAAAATATAAACTCTCAATAACCGAACCTAATTTAATTTATTTAGCACTCAAAACTTTTGGAATCCATTATTCCTTAAGTTTTTGGCATAAAGCCCTATACCGCACTCTACTTTCTTTAAACTAAAAGGTATTCATCCTTAGGCCAATATATAATAATATCGTACCTGATATTAAATTAAAAAATCTTACGTAACTGAATAACTTCAACGCATAAACATGTATACATCTATTCAAGGCTGAATTAAAACCTAAAACTATGAATGTACTACATATATAATCATATAATAATCATATTCCAATAAAAGTTTCGTAAAGAAAAAAAAATAGATCCTTTATCTCTTCTTTCCCCGAAAATTCTATATAGCACCACCACTTTAAATACATTTTGCAGAAAAAGATGAAGAACCAGAGGAAGAAGAGAGAGATAATAAATGCATACAACAACTTTCAAAAAAGTTCAAATGGATTTTAGGATTTAATTTCTAAATTTTAATTTTGTTCGTTTTGAAAACATCTAAAACTTTCAAGGCACTTAAAGCAAATAAACAATATAGGTACCTACATACGTTTCACATACATATTTTATTCACTATCCTGATCTGACATAACTTTCCAAATGAAATCCCTTGCTCTATAAACAAAATCACACACTCCTTCACATCAGGAGGAAAAATCCTTTTTAGTCCATGAGTATTCATTCGAACGAATTACTTTGGGTAAAAGGAATACAAGGCGCATTATTTCAATAATAAAAATGAACATTCTTACCAACGCACTTAAGTTTGAATTAGAATTTAAAAGGCAAGCGATTATATCAGAACTATATACCTAGGAATTTTTCCTTCGAATTATGTATGTGAAATTTATAATCAAAACAAATACAACATTTGTATTGTTCCGAAAAATAAATATTTTATAAAAACTGCACTAAATTTAACAAAAACAAAAAAACACTCAAAATGTCTGAAGTATCTACATATAAAAATCCATTGGACAGAAGTGCCTGGTAAATTAATTACAAACACACGCGTTTTAAAATCCAATTACACTCGACGGGATGCAATTACCCACAACCATCACCGATGTCCTCGCAGTACTCGGTATACTGCCAAATGTAATCCAGGACACTATGTCATGTTACGTAAACCTCAAACGACATATACCTATACACTACACTGGCTGAGAAGAGTATCTTTTCCTTGCACACCCGAACCAAAGGCCGTCGAAATATAGATAGATACAGAGTTGCCTAAATCCTTGATATAGCACAGAAGTGATGAAGACTTTGATGCTCTTTCAGTTGTTGTATCCGAAGTATAGAAATAATAGACATATACATATTTTCTTACCTACGAGATAAGCAGTTTAGGCCGATTTAAGGGATGCTGTGCCACAATATAACTATGAAGCGGTTATCTGGAGGTCACAGGATATTTGTTTTGTATATATTATGAAAATTTTCACACGCGTCGACCCAAATGTATCTTTTTCCGGTAGATTCAGTTTTTTATTTCTCGTTTTTTTTTTATTGAGAAAAGCTTTCAGAAACACTTTTCCTTTTAGCACTTTTTCTTTTGTATCTATGGGAATGGTTAACGTATAAAGGGAAAATATATTATATAGATTGAGAACAACCGCACTGGTACGAGTCAGCTGACGGAATAAAGTGAATTTCGAATTCGTTGGATCAACTTCATTCAAGATACATTTTTGTTATCATGCTAAAGTGTCGCTGAGTTGAGAGACCAAAGTAATGTGTGTTCTTGTGCTCAGTGTTGCCGTTGCACAAAACGAATATAGGGTGTTGTTCAATACAATTAGCTCACATCAAATAACAGCCTAAAATGGATGAACGAATTTGACTTAAATTTGTCATGCGATATTTTTATGTGGGTGACGTTTTTTCCTGTTTCGGAGGCTTTCAACTTAAATCTTTGCTGATGCAAAATGAAAAACCTAATACAAAAAAGACACAAAGAAATCATGGCGTTTTCGATTGGTCGCCCAGAAGCCTTCTGAACCCCACAAAATGACAAATTCTTCTTCTCGATAGAAAAGAAAATACTTCTGCATTTGCATATAACCAACCAAAAACGCCATAATTTTTACCGGTAATTTATCGAATTTTCACATTTCGAGGTTTTACAAACACTTATAATAATGAACCTACATACCTACTTGATAAAGCAAGATATTTAAACTATTGGTTTGGTTCTATTTACTAACTTGAAAATTGAAGCCAAAGAATCCTAAGTATATGAGTATAATTTTAGTTGCCTTTCAACTTCAGTTTGGTACTGTAACGAAACATTTTAATACTTCACACTACAAATGGAAATGCTGTTTATGTAGCTGTAGCACTGGTTTTATTTTAAAAGCAAAAGCTGATGTGTTAGATGGGAGCTTTTATATTTTAAATACAATATTAGCTTTTTGATTGTTTGATTGTTGGTATATGTATGTATTGCAAAAGCAATTCTTTTGAGCATTTCAAACAAAAGTGACAAAAAGCTTTTTATGTATGGCATGTTGGAAAAACCTCTTTTTTCTCATTAAAGCATAATTATATTCGTTTGAAACTATCATTTAAAATGTAAGTTACGCATAGTTACTGTTTTATTCAATTTTGTTCAACGGAAAAAATCAAGCAGCTCTTGACAGTTAAACTCAAGGAAATGCATAGATTTTATTGCGAATTAAGACAATATAGACAAGTTTAGGAAGGTGAGAATTGAGATCTCGGAGAATTCAGTAAACTTATATGAACGGGATGCCTCAGCAAAATTTCGCCAAAATACTGAGGAACAAGAGTTTCATGAATTTGCTTTCTCACTTTTTGTCGGAGCGAAATCTCTGAGATCTCATTTTTTTTAAAGCGGCTTATTTAAGCCTAACCGTAGGAGTTTAACATTTGGTTAAGTTTACGATTTCGTTAATAAACTGTCAAATTTTGTATGAGAAATGATTTACACAATTTAAAGTTCCCCAAGGATTTAGCTGCGGAAAATAAACCAAATTTGTTTGATAAACTTCAAAACGTCATCGTGACTTTTATAATTGGGCGTGTTCAGAAATATTGTATTTAAAATAATGTCAGAGAACTAAAAAAAAATCTGCCCATGTTCTGTAACTATCGTATTGAGATAGATGATACAAGTTGTGAATTAAAACTTAGTTTATAAAAAAAAATAATTAGAATGTCTACATTTTCTGACTATTGTTGATCAGTGCCTATACGTTCTGTAACTCTTGCATCGTTAAACTTGGTCGAGAAACATTGAAAAATGGTACCAAACTCATACGATTTGTTTCAATTTTCATTGTTTTTCAACTGATTTTGTCGATGGGAGAGCTAAAGAACATAGGCATTGTTAATTTACAAAAATCCACATAATGGGCCATATGGATAAACATAAGTAAATGCTTTTACTTGTATTTCTTATGCTTTCCGTATTGTCATCGAAGTGAAACGAACCATTTCTTTTTTTTTTATACTTTGATCTATCACCAAATTTCAGTTCAATTGAGCTCGGGACCACTTTTACTGCTTTTGTCGTGTATATCTTCTATATTTTTTTTAACCGTTCTGAGACCTTCGGTTCCGATTTCAGGTTGGTTTTGCAGAGGTTCTGCATTTCAAAAAAAAAAAAAGAGTGTGCGTACTTATGTACACGCGCTAGAAGTAAAACTTCTTTCACGACAACAGGGCAAGTATTTTTCAAGTCCTACCACTCAGAGCACCCGATTTGAAACTCAGAACCTTTGCAAAATCGTGACGCTGAATTTTGTAATTCGTGACGGGAATTTGAATGTCGGTTTGACATGTCACTGACAGCTCCATAGAAAAATTTTTTACCCCCATGCCGCAAAAGAAGTTTTACTTCAACAACACCCAATGAGCGAGAGACACAATAGATTGCAGAATATTTCCATGCAAAACCAATAAACCTACAACTATACATAATTTATGCTTCCTCGCATTAAATCGACCAATGGCCGAAAATCCAACGCAACAGAAAAAAATCCTCAGAAATAAAATTCTTCCCACAAAAAACCCTTACTCGAATTCACTAACCATCTTAACGAATATATTAAATGCACGAACCATTGCATTTAACGAAAATATAATATCGTGACGCTGAATTTTGTAATTCGTGACGGGAATTTGTATGTCGGTTTGACATGTCACTGACAGCTCCATAGAAAAATTTTTTACCCCCATGCCGCAAAAGAAGTTTTACTTCAATAACTTCGAAATCTGAACACGCTTATTTGTATACATATTTTGAAGTTTAATATTTGACGTTTAACAAATTACACAGCATTCAACCAAATGAATTAAAAAGGGCCTTCATGCAAAATTTTGTGTAAATTTACGACGTTTGCATAAATACCTTTTTTAAAAATAAAATAAATAACTTCTGGTTCGTATTTTGACCGACAAATAAAAAAACAAAGGGGATTTAAAACAATTATCCTAAATTCTTCACAAAAACTAGACAAAATGATAGAAAACAAAACGATAAAATATTCTTTTTAATTACTAAAATAAGAGAAATTTGAGAAAATAAATTGGTCGTCACGAATTGCAATCTTATTGTTACGAATATTACTATCAAACTCTATTCGCGTTTCGTATACCATCAACACTGCAACGAATGAATTGTCCGCGCGCGAATAACCTCAAAGTCATTCTTGTTTTTGTTTACTTAGTGATAAGTCAGGGCTGAAATAAAAATTGAAAACGTCATTCGCGACGAATAAAAAATACTATGTAAATGAAATGTCAAAATAGACGAATGTTCGTTCATTGGTCGGTCGTTGGTCGCTCTTATGCTAATAGTCCTTAACAGCTTTTGTTCACAATCAACGATCTACATTATGAAAATAATTTCTTTCTTTAATTTTTCAAGTTGTTACATTACAGTTAAGTAATTACAGTTTTTTGTACCATTAAATTTTTTCGTTTGTCTTCCCGCATCCAGAAGTATCCATGTACATTTATCTTTTATTTACTTAAGTAGATAAATATGAATAAAAAATATCCTCCCTTTTTTATAGTAGGTATCTAAATGATAATGATGCTGCCTTAAGAGAAGATGGGTTGTATATTATGATTTCTTTTGATTGTTGCCTAACACCTGTTATATAGGACATAGAAGGATATCTTGTCCTTTATGTCCCCAAAAATACTTTAAACTCTGTAATCATAAACCTTCTTTTATGTATGGTTTATTTTCCATGATGATTTATGTCCAAAAAAAAAAAACAAACAAAAAATCTCAAACTTAAAATATTGAAAGGAAGAACAACAACCCAAAGAGGAAGCCTTTAGAGGCCAGCAGCCGATACGATAGCGATAGGAAGCCCTTTTGCGTTGAGGTTCTAAATTTCAAAACGTCTACATAGGTACTACTACTATCACTTAAGTTGCTATAGTTATGCTTCAATTATATATAAATAAACATAACATATATATATTTACTTACAAAAGGGAGCTTATCGTACGACGTAAATTCATTGGCAAACTGGCATGGGTAGAGATGGTATCTACATACATTTCTACACAGCTTTGCCTTGAATTTTTTTCCTCATATACCTATACTGATTTGGTGGGCCAAGGTTAGGAAAAGCCATGTGATTGCTCCAGAATGTATATTTTATAAATCAAAACAGAGAAAACTGGCTTAAAAGCTCCAACACAAAACAAAAAAAGAAGAATTAAAATAAAGCCTGCCTAAATGGAAACTTTATTTGAAGGTAGGTACGATATTAACTTTTTGTCAAGGTTTATATGCAACAAAAAAATATATCTACCTGGCATATATATGCGTGCTGGAAAGATATTGTGACTAAATG
Organism: Epistrophe grossulariae; assembly: GCA_929447395.1. Taxonomy (NCBI): domain Eukaryota; kingdom Metazoa; phylum Arthropoda; class Insecta; order Diptera; family Syrphidae; genus Epistrophe; species Epistrophe grossulariae. The sequence goes on from OV839566.1 coordinate 3,691,820, forward strand.
GAAATGAATCACGCCACTTATTGCGTTTCAGAGAGTTTTTTTCTATTTTCTATAGCTATATTTTCTCCTCAGAAACAACCCATGAAGTTGAAAGTTTTGGATGAGAAACATGATTGTTTGGGTTTTGCAAATGTAATAAATTCAAACCAAAACATTGGTATTCTGCGTTTTGGTATTGTGATGCTTTTTTCGTTGATAGCTGAGTTAAGCTCGTCGTGTCCAGGGTATTCCCGAAGAAAGCAAATAAAACTCGGGTTATGAAGGAAAGAAAAACTCTAATCGTTTACCAGATTTATGTATTTTTATTTCAACGAAATAAATGGTCTTACAATTTTACAATTTCATTTAAACTTAGTCTAACTAACATCTTATTTCATATAATCAAAGCTATTTAATTCGAGCTACAGGGGCAGCTCAGCCCTCGAGATTCAATTAGAGGAAGTGATCCGGGGAAAATCGGTAGGAATCTGATTCCAGCCCAAGGTTAGTCCAAGGGAATAACAAATGAGCCCCGCTTCTTATAAGTAAGAGGGGAGAACGGTAGGAATCTAATTCCAGCCCAAGGCTAGTCCAAGGGAATAACAAGTTAGCCCGCTGCTTATAAGTAAGAGGGGAGGAACGGTAGGAATCTAACTCCACCCCAAGGCTAGTCCAAGGGAATAACAAGTGAGCCCGCTGCTTATAAGTAAGAGGGGAGGAACGGTAGGAATCTACCTCCAGCCCAAGGCTAGTCCAAGGGAATAACAAGTAAGCCCGCTGCTTATAAGTTAGAGGGTAGAACGGTAGGAATCTAATTCCAGCCCAAGGCTAGTCCAAGGGAATAACAAGTAAGCCCGCTGCATATAAGTAAGAGGGGAGGAACGGTAGGAATCTAATTCCAGCCCAAGGTTAGTCCAAGGGAATAACAAGTGAGCCCGCTGCTTATAAGTTAGAGGGGAGGCACGGTAGGAATCTAATTCCAGCCCAAGGCTAGTCCAAGGGAATAACAAGTGAGCCCGCTGCTTATAAGTTTGAGGGGAAGAATGGTAGGAATCTAATTCCAGCCCAAGGCTAGTCCAAGGAAATAACAAATCGGCGAGAGGAAACTTTTTTAGGACAAAAAGGTTAATTAACTTTATTGAAACACGAGTGTATTCAAAAAAGGAACCTGAGGCTATACCAGATGCTACAATCTGTACACAGCCAGAAGCTTAAACTATAATCTTCTAATTCGAGAATCGGAAAATTTATGAGTCGATGAGCTTCGAATCATATTAGTTTCTCACATCCTCTTGTTATATTTCATGCTGTAACGCAGTGTGAAGTTTAAAACGACAAACGAAATATATATGTCAATGTACATGATGTCGGCGACTTCTCTGAATTGTGTGTATCGTGTGTATCATGAATTGTGATATCGGTGGGTGGTGGGTGGCTGGTATATATGTTGGTTGGATGTTATGTAGGGTGCTGGAAGTTGGTTTTTGATATAGGGAGCTTTTGGCAGTTCGGCTGACGGTGGTCGGTGATTAAATTCTAATTTAGGTAGTAGGCTGGTTATTATATTTTGGTAGGTGCGAGCGGAAGTGTAACGCTTCGTTACAGTATAAAAACTGAATTGAAAATTCGGTGGTTAAAAATGAGATTCTTTAAATAGGCAATAATTAAAATAAAAGCTATAGGAACATTTAACAATTTATACTTTGTCGTAATCAATAGAGGATAATTAAGAAAAATTTTACCGAACGCTTTCCGCATAGACCAAAAGGCAAGGTTACATTATGTATATAAATAGATTTTTCAGAGTCTTTTGATAGTGTGTTTTATTGTTAAACTTATTAATAAAAATTTTAATATTTTATTATTTTCTACCAGTCTGACAAGTCATAATTGAAAGTTTTAGATGGTAAGCTTGTAAGTAGAATTAAGCTATGCATCCAGAGGCTCGATTTTTCGGGACAAGCTTCTTTACATATATTTGCTTTGGACATCGAGTAACCTTGATTGCAAAAACACTTTTCAGGATCTATGCAAACTCCATGTTCACATCCATTTCAACAAAATGGTTCGCATTTGTTTGTCTTGGACATCAAGTTACCGTTATTGCAGATACACTTTCCGGGGGTTTTGCAAACTCCATTTTCACATCCTCAGGGACAAACTGGTTCGCATTTGTTTGTCTTGGATATCAAGTATCCGTTATTACCGATACACTTTTCAGGGGCTTTTCAAATTCCATTTTCACATCCTTCACAACAAAATGGTTCACATTTATTTGCTTTGGACATCAAGTAACCGTCATCGCAACTACACTTTTCAGGGGCTATGCAAACTCCATTTTCACATCCATTGCGACAGACTGGACTACATGTATTGTATTTGACACGCGTATAGCCATAATTGCAACCACACTAGTTCGGAACTAAGCAAAAGCCGTTTTCGCATCCTTCTTTGTATATTGGCTCACTTTTTTTAGATTCTGACAAAAAGTAATCTTCATCGCAGGAACAATATCCAGGGGCTATACAAATTCCATTTTGACATCCATTGGGACAATTCCCACTTAGCTTTGCACATTCAGATTTCATGTTATTCTCGTATCGAAATCATTTACATTTCTTTTCAAAATTTTTGAAATAACCATTTGGACAGTTAGGATTTTGTGGAAAACAACTTAAAAGAAAATTATTTGAAATTAAAACTTAACAAAAAAACTTTAGCTTTAATATTATCTAATTCACTTCCTAATTATTATCTGGGTTCGCTAGTATTTCTCCGTTGGGACAACTACATGTGTAGGTTTACCTATTGTATTGAAACTGACAGTGCAAATCGCTTTCACTATTTTTAGTCCTTCAACTAAATGTATGAGCAATAGACCAATAAGTCCCAAATAAATTTTGTACATCATACCGTTCAATTACTAACTGCCTGCTCTTAATTTAATTCAAATATACTTATTAAGATTTGTCTGGAGGCTCTCCAATTGTTTACTTGAATTTGCAAAGCGAGATAGCTAACTAAAAATTTCTCATGAATCATATGTTAAAATAATCTATATTCATTTATCATTTTTTTAAGACAATCCTCAGCACTCCAGCATAACCAAATTGAATTTGAATGAAAAAAAAAAAAAAAACAAAAAAATATTGATATTAGAAAGGCGTACTCGAGCCAGCGCCGACGTAGCTTCTCTGTGCTTCCAATCATACATCATACCAGATCAGAAATTATTATAAATCCGTAGCATAGTTATTAGGTATACGGTTGACAGCCCTGTCTGATTTAAATTTATATTTTATAAAAATGCAAAACCCATCAAAACAGCTTTAATGAAAAACCATTCGTAAAAAAAGATTCTTTTCGAAAAAAAAAAATAAACTCTGAGTATGTAAATTTTTTGAAGTAGAACATTGATGCAGTAATGACACCATTTATTTTGTTCTCACTACTACACTCTACGTGCACTTGTTATTTATGTTCCTACGCAGTACCTACTCAGCCCTGCCCTATTGCCACTATCTGATTAGGTACATAATTCAAATTCAAGTCAACTATACTTTGGAATACATCATGAGTCGAGTCCCAGTTCTTAGTTCTTTTGTGCCGCTTATACAATCTAGATATAATTCCAGCTTCAACACCAACACACGTATAGCTGTGCGTGACGAACTTGAATTAATTATAAAGAATAAACTGAAACTCGATAGAATCCATCACAAAGAGTCAACCACCAGTCCAGATAAAGAAAAAGAAACAAGCAAGAAACTTCCAAAATGTTTTGCGTCAAAGTCCAGTGTACAAGGTCAATTTTGTTGTGTCAATACTATTTGGGAAGGATGGAGTGTTTTCAAAAGGACTGTTTGTATATACTTCAAGAAAATTCAAGGTCACGTCGCGGTCGTCGTTAAGGATAGGATATTGTTTTTGTTATTATTTTTTTATTTGTTGTTGTATAGAAATGAAATTCAAAACCTACGAGTATATGAACATTTGTAATGTGAGTTCATTGGTTCATTCAGATAGCCCTTTATTTGGAAATAATGTGTATGGAAAAAACTAATCACAGTATCTTTTGGTATTTTTTTTTTTTTTGAGAGAATCACCGTCTCGAAAATGGGAACTTAATGAGGTTCCTTTTCAAACATGAAAATAAATTAACCCATTTATTTTGGTATCGACCGTGTAGCATTAGCGTGTCACACCTCTATCTATCATCGCAATCATAATAATAGTCTCGCGATCTAGAAACTAAAGTCGCAGTGGCAGCCAAAATTATACCTGACTAAACAATTTTTGTGTGCGCCTCTCCGCCGCCGAGCCGCCGAGCCGCCTCGCTGGCCATATTTTGGGTCTCTTGCATTTAGACAGTTTTTTTTTTTGCTGTTCTGGGCTATTTCCGGATAATTACCATCAAATTTCTTGACTATTGTGTTGATTTTGTTGGATGAAGCGAGGATACATGCTCCATTTAGCATTCGGTTTTTGGTGTTTTTCAAAATGTCACAATAAAATGCATGATCGAGCGTTCGTTCACAACCGTAAACGTATTTTAAAGCTTATATATATGGCGTTGGGAACAGATCTCTTAAATATAATTAAGTGCATGACTTGGTCACATCACACATGTTAATGCTTTTGACTTTCAGCTACATACAAATAATAAAGGAAGGTTTGGTAAATTGACTGAAAGTGAATATTTACCTTGTTAAATGCCAAATTTAAAAATTTGATTTTCTCCAGAAAAATCAAATGTATTGACAAAGGCCCTCGCTAATCAACTGATGAGTCCAAGTGAGATCGCCGGGTCGAATTATTTTTTGTTGGTGATGGCAAGGTGCTCAAATCCATGATTGCAGAGTAATTTTACTTTCTTTATGTGGAATATAAGATACAGCTTACCTGTGAAACGAACAAAAATTACACTGCTTGTTACAGGTGTTTTACAGCTTTTAACGCAGCACCGCATGTAACTTCATATTTTTGTTCAATGAAGTATTGCATGTATTCACTTTTATTTACTTTTATATCACTTGTTTCTTTAATTCACTAAGCTTTTTTTAAGTGAAAGTGGAAAAAGTGAAGAATTTTTCAAAATAGTGTGAGTTGTACACAAACACAAATGCATTCACACAGGGAAGGCATGCAGTTAGACAGCTAAATCATGGGGCGCCCAAAGGAATCTTTACCCTTTTTTTTGAGGAATGTGTCTTGAAATTTTAAAACGTCCAAATATAAAAAAGCTTAGTAAATTTAATAAATAAGTGAAATAAAAGTAAATAAAGTGAATATATGCTATTATTCATTGAAATAAAAATATAAAACTACATGCGGCGCTCCGTTAAATCCTGTAAAAAGACGTTCATATAATAAGCAGTGCAATGTTTGTTCATTTCACAGCTAAGCTGTGTCTCATATTTGACATAAAGTAAGTAAAATTACTCTGCACTACGGGATCTCAATGCATTTGAGCGCCTTGCCATCACCAACAAAAGCTAATTCGACGTTGGAGAGAATTTCAATTTTGACAGATAGGCACCTGACACATCACGTTTCAAAGTATATATTTGTATTTTCAACAAATTTACCTTTTTTATAGCGAAATGCTATGAAATATCAATTTTAAAGTATTCTACGATAATGTATTTACATAAAAAACATCACTTCACATTAATTTATGTGGAGTTTGGGACACAATCAGCCCGTGAAATGAAAAGATTGTTAACTCCATATTACAGGTGTCTTTACACAATTCAACACAGCACCGCATGTTGTGTTATATTTTTTTTTTAATAAAGTATTGCAAGTTTTCACTACTCTCACTTTTATTTCATTTTTTATTTAGTTTAATTATCTTTGTTCACTATTTCAACGATTGAAAATCAACTAGTGATCCAAATAGTATCTAATTAAATTTGCTATGGGATGATATGTAATTTCAAATAAGAATCCTCAACGAAACAACACAGATTTGCTCTCAGACTCAGTTATGAAGTTTGGTTAAATCACCAAGGCAAATATTATGTTCCTTCTTCTTCTGGCGATATTTAAGTTAGTTCGGTTCAGTAACTATGAAGCCTTATGATATATCACAGTTCTAGGTCATAGGACATCAACCATTGTTTGGTTTTAAATATCGAAGGATATTGAAAGTAAATATTCAATATTAGCGATGTAGGTACCTAGTATCCGATGGAATGATACCGAATAGTGAATTTGCATTACAAGAAGAATTTTTAATAAGGAATATAACATACATAAGTAATGTACCTATGTACATATATTATGGAATTTTACTGGCCTAGTTTTTCACTTTCATATATGGCTATAGACATGGCTACTTCCATTAACACGTTCAAGATTTTTGATTATTTTACCTACATGGTTTGTTGTCGATCAGAGAGTGTATTTTCACTGAAATATCAATCTCGTGGTTTTGTAATATTGTTGGTACTTGGTACCTATTGTTCTAAATAATAAATAAATAAAAAACTGTAATCATTTTTTTAAACTTAAATTTTTGACCAATTTTTGATGATACATATCTAATTACCATTGAGTTATTTAAAAAAAATTTGAAAATTTTTAATTTGAATTAAATAAAAAAGAAAATTACATAAATATAAATTAAGGGAGTTTTTAAAGCCTTTCAAGCAGACTACAGAAAATTTCATGTCCTTAAATATTCATAATAGAAAAATGTAATAAAAGAAAATGTATATCTACATATATCCTTATATTAAATGAATAAAATCTAATCTAATCTAATCCTATTATTCTATGTATTTTTGGGGTATTGTACATGTTTCGCAAGAATTGTCTTGTCTGGCAAATTAACGTTTCGCGGGGGTTCATTTCGCCGTTTTTCGTTCCGCATTTTGTTTGTTTAGCATTTTGTTATTTCTCATTAATCACGTTTAGTTTTTTTAAATGATTTGACAAATTATCTTTTCGTTTTTAGTTCGATTGGATTTTTTAATTTCCGCAATTTTTTATTTGGCATTTTGTTGTTTCGCTTTTTTTTATTTGGCATTCAATTGTTTTGCAATTTTTCGGGATGTATAAACAGTGAGGTATATATGGGGGACATGCTGCACCCCTGCAACCCCCCTGCTTGGGCACAATAAAGGATTTGGGGTAGGTGTGAGGTTGGGTGTAATTAAAGTGTTGGACAAAACCATTTGGCTTTATTTCTAAGTCAAATTCGGTCTCATTTCGTTTTCGAAATGAAAAAAAGCCAATTTGTCCTTATTTCCATTTTCAAAACGAAATAAGGATAAATTTGAGATTTGGTCTTCTTTCGTTGGGCCTTATTCCACGTCACCGAAAAATACTCAAAACGATTTTCCATATAAAAAAGTTACTTCTCAAAACAACATTAATATTATCTAATTATCAAAAGAACTAATCGGCGAAATGGTCTATTAGCGAAATAATAAAACGGCGAAGCGATATTTGCGAAATAATGAAACGGCGAAACGTTATTTCGCGAAAAAAAACAATTGGACAAAATATCAAACAACGTAACAAAAAAAAACGAAACAACAAATTGCTAAATGATTTTTGCGAAATGATTGAAAATATTTTTGAAAAAAAGCGAAATAAAAAAACGCCGAATGTTAATTGCGTAATGATTGAAAAACGTAATGATTAAAAAACCAAACGTTAATTGACAATTGTGGATTGCGAATTAAACGAAATATTTAACGATTAAAGCGAAACAAGGAAATGCCAAATGAATTTTGCCAAACAATGGTGTCCCGTGTTTTTGATACTTGGAAGAAGTGTAGTTTTGGGAAGGGATGCACACACAAAAAATGAATTCAAATTTATATATATGTATGTAGTAGAGCGCTTGTAAGTTGTAGGCAAGTTCCAAATATAAATAAAGCGCCAGGCAGCAGCATAGTTGCTCGAGAAATATAACGATATATTATAATTTATAACATTATAAAGTTGGAATAGACTTAATTGTACATTTGAATATTTTTAACATTCTTTTTTTTGTTTGATGCATAACTTTTAAATTATAATTTTAATGAAGCACATATACCTATATTGAAAAAAATAAAAAAAATTCATTCATGCTTTAGACTTTTAGGGAAAAAAAATCCAATAACGAGATGCAAATATTAAAAAGAGCTTTACAGGATTACAGGCTTCAAAGTTCAAAGTAGGTCCGAATTAAACCTTTGACTTTCAGCGAGCAATAATATTATTTTTTAAAAATTTCTATAAAAATTCAAACAAAAATTATTTCATTTGGTAATAGAACCGCGCGCCGCATGCCACGGCCCACGGATAACATTACGCTTATTGGTTACTGCAACTTCTTGCTGCAAGTTGCTACTTATCATTTTTAGTCTATAGGATTTGACACTAAATTGTGCTTAAAAAAAATTTTAATAAAAAAAAAATTAATTAATAAAAAAATGGAAAATGATAGAATAATTTAAAATAGCAGCCAGTTGAAATGTGCTGAAATTTAGCCCCTATTTACTGCACCAGCTATTAAAACCTTATTCTTCCATCGCCTAAGAGATGTCGCTACTTTGACATTTCACTTCTGCGCAGCCGCTCAAATACCAACATCAAATTCGCCGTAGATCTCCGTTTAGCTTTTTGCAGAATTTTTTTGCTGTCCACAACAGTTTCTCAATTTGTCTCGCCACAGTTGAATTGTATCTTTTGTGTTCAATGTAAGTACCTGACCTTTGTGTCGATTTTTTCTTCCTAATTTCATCAACTTGTGCAATTTTTTTTTGGTTTAAAATATTTCTGTTACTGTGATTTTAAGAATTGACTTTTATCGAAAATTAAATCAATCAGAATGAAATACGACAGGAAGTGTTTTTTTTTGTAATGTGAATTGAATCTGCAAAAAATTACATAATGACGATCTTATGTATTTTAACACAAATCAATGGGGCGTTCATAGTTCATATTATATAAAAAAATTAAATTGTCCTTGGGTGTCATTACAATCAAAGTTATCAACATTTTCATGCAAATTCTACTCTACTCAAACAATAAACTAAAAAAAAAATCACCTTCCTGGAATAGAGTGATAAATAATTTGTAAGTTCTATGTGATTTAGGAGGGGGCTGACAAACTACACAGGGGAACAGGTTGGTTCTAGGAACAACCACGTGTTAAAGAGTAACTTTTTTTTGCTGTTTTTTTGCTTACAACAATTTCAGTTAAGAAAATTAATTTTTCCAAGGAAAAAATGAATTTGAGTCTCGTTTAACCCTGAAATTTTAAAATATTCCATCAGCTCGCCCACCTTACGTAACAATAGAGACATGAACATACCCAGTTACACCGTGTACATTGGACAATCAGTGCGAAAGAGAATACAAAAATGAAAATGAAGTGTGCTGAGGACAACTGCGCATTGGCGTTTGGCCAGTTCGCGCTCTTGCACTAGTAACACAGATTTTCCTCGTCATCTGTGTTTTATCTTCCTATCGTCAAGGTTGGAAAATCGATTTTTCTTTTTTTGTTTGTATATTTTTTTCATTGATCGCAACGTTGTAAGGTGGAATATGTGCATGCAATTTTTTTCTGGAAGAGGAGGAAGAAGATTCATAATTACATTAACAAAGCAAATGATTGTGAAATACCTAGACTAGAGAAAGCAAAGCCTTTTGTACCTGTAGAAGTTATAAACTGTAAAATAATCATTAAAGAACTTTGTTCGATCTCGTGACATAACAGCAGAATATACTTTTTCGCGAGAAGAGTCGACGATGACGTCGCGAGGTCTTGAGTTTTTATTTTAAACTGCTGACGACACAAGCAACGAACGCTTAGCTACAATACAAATGAGTCAACAGTTTTGGAGTTTTTTTTTTAGTGTTTTCTTGAACTCTAAAAAGCTGACGCTGTCTTTGGTTTTTCATACATTAATTTCATCACGTGTGATAATGATCATGGTTAATTTTTTTGTTAACTTCTATTCCTATTTGGTGATCGGTTTATAATTTATCACTTTAATCTAACCCATTGTAGATTAGTTTTATAAGTAGGTAGGTATGTAATGTACCTTCTTATCTAGAAAACTAATTCAACTTCGTATCTGGTAACCAAAGTCTGATTATTTATGAATTCGAATTCTTTAACTAATGCTTTAGTGTATATACCTACATAGTCAACCTTGAAAATCTTAATTATTTGTTTCCGCATAGCCAGTCTTATCAAAAACAAATTGTCGTCGATCGCTAGTTTCACTGATCATCATTTCATAGGAATTAAATTGAAAAGTGCCTTATTCCTCCGACAAGATTTTAAAAAAGAGTCTGGGATATTCCCAGTTGGGCCATTTTTTAACGTAAAAAGGAAATTTTGGAAGAAAAGGATTTTTGTCGTACCTATTTAAATAAAGTATAACAATATGATAAACGTTGGCCACTGAACTTAAAAGTTTTTTTTTGCCAAAATGTGATGATTTTTTTAGTTCCCAGCTAAAGCAGGTCAGCGGTTCCGGGATTTGTACACAAAAAAGCAAATAAAACTCAGTACCTATTTAAAAAAATAAAGAACTTTTTCAGTTCTTCATATACATACCTACATATGTACATAATTTAGAATTGCTGTTGTCTTAAAAAAAAAAAAGTTTATTTTATCGACGGTAGTAGGTATAAATACCCTAGCCTAGTTTAAAGAACAGTAGGTATGGAGTGTGGGATTAAATTCCTAGCCTTGGCCGAAGTTAAGACAGGTAGACGGTTGCCAATAAACTTGGAAGTAATAGAAGGAAAATTTTAAAATTGGTCGGATAAAGTTTGTTCCAGTCTAACTTAAGTAACTATTCGGCTTTATCACAGGCCCTGTCGTAATAGATTTGTACTACGAATCCCGAAAAAAAAGTATCATAACTGCCGTCCTAACAAAAATATTTCCAAACGAATTCAGAGTTCTTAAAAAATTATATCGATACCCCAAAAATTCGAGTCCAAATTTTGTTTACGACGACGCTCAGTGGGGCAAGATAGGTCGTTTTGTGATATTATTTATTTTCACTAGGAATTGTGTGTTGTTTTGCAACTTTTTGTGATTTTATGATTAAAGCAAAGTGTTATCTTGAATTTAAGTAAGTTTTGTATAAAAAAAATATTTTTAAACGCGAAACAGGCACGAAAAAGTTGAGTTTTTTTTTTAAATAAATAAAGCGCAGATGATATTTTGCAGAATTTTTCTTGGATATAGCTTAAGAAAAAAATTGAATGGGAGGGTGGATCCAGCTCCCCTCGTTTAGGCGGGAAGGGCAATTTTGTGAAAAATGACTTTAAAGTTTAAAAAAAAAACATTAAAAATTAACAAAAGGTCGTGAAGTGATCCGCTATAGCTTAATAGGAAGCTAATATTCTACTCTTTAATTTTTTTTCATAGAAGTTGTTAAAGTGTATATAGTTTTAGAAAAATAAAATTTTAAAATTAATATTTTGGAAAAATCGTAGTTTTTTATTTTGAAGTTGATTTCTTCTAGGTTTTTATTAAATATTCAATGTTCTTACCAATTTTTAGCAAGATTTTGAAAACCAAGTGCAAAAACTTTTATTAGTTTTTGAGTTATTCGAGAAAAACTTTTTACCAACAAAAATCCAAAAAGCTCAAGGTTTAATGTTTTTGATAAAATAAAAATAACTTACATGTATTAATCTAATTTGGTTTAAACAACATTACTTCACCAAATTGAGTAATAAATAAAACACAGTATTGATGAAAAATTAAAGAAATAATAATATAACAAACTGAGATCGCCGGGACGAAACGCCAATTTTTGTAGGACTTAAAGGCCGTTAAAAGCTATTTTGAATCAATAACAAACTTTTATTTTAAATTATTTATGTATTTTTAATCGTAATCATAACATACGACATTTTCTACTTCAAACATTTGAATAGCTTCAAGATGAAATTTTTTTTTGTTTATACCTACCTACATATTTAATTTTCGATTTTAACTTGAAACCGAAGGATCCGAAGAAATCATCATTCGATTAAAAATGTCAGTCAACGTATCTTTTCTGGAAGATTTTCTGCTAGGTATATTGCTCTCTGAAAACTTTGAAATATCGTTTACTTTTCAGTTTACTTCAGTTTTAAGTGGCTAGAACTTTCAGAACATGAAGTTTTATTTTTAAGAAAGGTCCCAATGGCGATACATTTTTTTTTTTCTTGTTTTTCTTGCTGTTAAGATTTATATCTTGATTTATATCAACCAGTTTTCGTATGGAACATTGAAATACTTGGTTTCGATCACCTATAAATTGCCATATTTTAATAAACACAATGAAATAATATAGAGAAAAACTTGTTTTTTTATTATGCAACCACGAATTAAAAAAAAACTAAAACAAAAAAAAACGGTTATTGATAATAAAATCTTTTTTTAATCATTTTTCAAGCACTTTTCTTTTTTGATTTATATTCACCAAATATCTGTTAATTTGGCAACACTCACAGACCTGGTTGAAAAATGCCGAAACAGAAATATTGCTCTAAGTTTCATGTGAGACCTTAGACAAAAGGCTAATTTTTGTAACCTTTCCATTATATTATACTTAAACAAATTTTTTCAAATTTTTCTTCCTAAAATAAAAACTACACACCTTCATCAATATCAGAAATATTACTTGACATTTTTATCACTACTCTTTATAAGAAAAAAAAATTAAACAAAGTCCTTCAAAAATCTTTTTTTTTTTTATTTTTCTTTTTCGCACCAACTTGGTCCACTTTGACAGCGTGGTTAAGTTAGCATAGGTGACTTACCAAAAAAGTTCTTTCCCGTTGCTTAAAAATTTTGAGATGGACTTTATATCACGGCTCTCTATAGAGCTGCCCCACTGTGCGACGGTGCAGTGATACTTTTTTGAGATTCTTGGTAAGAATCTATTACGACGGGGCTTGTGATAAGGCCGATTAACAAGAAAACAAGAAACTCTTTTTGTACTTCAAGTAAGAAACACTTCCGAAAACTGTTAACAAACCTACCTACTGATTATATACAAACAGTAAAATTTTGTTCACAAGATAAAAATGCAGACGGTTTTCCAATCAAAACTATTTTGAAAGGGAAATGAAATTATCGTCATTTTATGTCTTAGAAGTTACATTTCACAAATATGTAATCGTTCTGCTTGCAAAACTGTTCTCTTATTTGATACCTACCTACCTTCAAATCGAATCCACCTTACTTATTCGTAAATCTCAACGTTCGCGATAACTTATTATAAAACTAATTTTGTATTATTTAAAAGTAACATTTGTTTTAGTACATTCCTATTTCAATATTATCTAACATTTTCTCAACTGAAATAGAAGAAATTTCAGTTCAAAAATAGAATTTGGCAAAAAACCTTCATGAATTTTAAACTATTAAATTTTCGACCTTTACAACGCTGCCAACTGTCATTTCTGGTGATCAGTTCACAAAGAGCAAATAGAGTTACGGAAAAAAGAAAATGTTTAATTTAGTTAGACATTTTTTTTAAAATCAAGCTAACTTTATTTCAAGGCTCAAATGATAAAACTATGTTTTATTTTCAATTTTAATAATAGAGAATAGCATTGCGGATAGAAAATAAATACCTAATAATTTTTGAGTAGTATTGCTATAAATGTAATGCTTCTCTTAATTTGAGTTTATTAATAGGGATGTATGTACATCTTTAATAAAAAAATAAATTAATAAAGAAGTGGGTATAAGAAGGGGACACAAATTTGGCAATTCATTATTTGTTTGCTAAATTCTAAACAGAAACTTACTCAGCCCTATCACGAATTCCATCGTAATCGGATGCTTGTTACGAATCCCGAAAAAACTATCAAATCTCATGCAAATTGTCATTATGAACGGATTCGGTGATATTTTTTTTCGGGATTCTGAAAAATTTCCGATTACGATGGAATTCATAATAAGACCCAGTATTTCTTGTGGAAGCTTCTTTTTTTTATCAATCCGCTGACTCTTTTTGATATTCCGCGGGTTCAACTCACATCTGAAAATTCAGATTTCTGAATTTTTCAAGCTTCTGATTGGTCAGATGACTTTAAAAGTCATCTAACTTTTTATGACAGCTGCCCAATCGGAAGCCCAGAAATCTGAATTTTCAGATGTTTAGGTTGCTTCCTTAAAAAAATTTAATTGATATTAAACACATACTAAATTATTGTGCATTTCGTGAGCTTCTGTTCCTATGCCCATGTTCATTTAAATCAAACTAATAAACACATCTAGCGATCTCGTGAATTAGTTATGAAGAGAAAAAAAACGTTCATGTCTTTAACGACTCGAAATATCCACCAGAAACTAGAATGTACTCGTCAAATTAACATGAACTTCATAGAGGTTTAATTAAATTATTATTTATTTATGGGCTTAGTTCAAGCTGGTTAAATACCTAATACATTTTACTGTCATATAGTAGCTAAAATTATTTTGCTTTTTAAGTTAACAATTTTCTTCTTTTGTGATATGTAAAACCCTTGTTTTCAATTAAATCGTGTAAAATATTCTCAAGTTATATCAAAACTAATTGTTAATTATCACAGGCATCGATTGTGTGATCATTTATTTTCAATAGAATGAAAGAACTTTAAATGCCTTTATAAAGGGATATGTTTTATTAGAAAAATTCCCATAAATTACTACAAATCCTTTTTGTTTAGACCCACCTTCTTAATTATTGATTTGTTTTATGCCTTTTTTCAGAGCTTTAAAGAACCTATAAAACCAAACTAAAATGGGAGTTCCAGCTGGTGATGTTGAAAAGGGCAAGAAAATCTTCGTCCAACGTTGCGCTCAATGCCACACCGTTGAAGCTGGCGGCAAGCACAAGGTTGGTCCCAATCTAAACGGTGTGTTCGGCCGCAAGACCGGTCAAGCACCCGGATTTGCTTACACAGATGCCAACAAATCGAAAGGAATCACCTGGAATGAGGACACACTTTTCGAATACTTGGAGAATCCCAAGAAATACATCCCTGGCACAAAGATGGTCTTCGCTGGTTTGAAGAAAGCCAATGAACGTGGAGATCTCATCGCTTACCTTAAGTCCGCTACTAAGTAAATTATAAGTAAAATTAAAAAAACGAAAAACACAAAACTGCAAATAACACCGCCAGTATATAAATACATGTAAAATATTAAGGTAAAGTAAAAGAGAGTCTGCGAATACACAAAAGATTTAATAGATGAAACTTCTGTATTCTAAGTGTGAAACTCTTTTATTATGCCTACAAACATAACACCCCATCGTCGTTATTGTCAACAAAAAAAAATTATATGAATTAGGTAAATTTTAATATTTAAATTAAAACAATAAGTTAAAAAAAACTCCCAATTGCGAAAAAAAAATAACGAGAACATTAAACAACAATAATTTCGAATTATAGCCTATGGTCGGTCGTCTAAAGTGCTGTTGTAGTCTATAATATTTATTATAATAATTTATTTTACATTTTTATTTTTCAATAAAAGAACACACATGTAAAAATGATAAACAAACAAAATACCAAGTTATATTAATCAATTATTATTAATTATAAGAAAACTTATATTATTTCAAGAGAGAGCTGAGTCGATTGAGAGGTGGACTACAAATTGAATTGTTAAACAAATCAATAAAAAATAGACAAAAACGATACAAAAAAAATTGTTTTTTTTTTCTCTTTAGGTTTTGAACTTCCTTAAAGAGTTCAATTCGGGATCAGATCTGAAGAACAAACAATTTTTCATAAAAATTAATCTTTAAATATTTAAAAGCTATGCAAAATTCGTAACAAATGTTACTAACATTAGTCGTGTTTTTCTGGGAAAGCTATTCACAGTACAGTAGGATTCTACACGAGTTACAAATACAACATCCACAGTAGAATTACTGCCAATAAAAGAGAAGTAGAATCCTACTGCACATGGGTTTTTTTGAAATTTCTTACTATACTATATATAAAATCCCAAAAAAAAACACGGCTTTTGATACACAAAAACTGAAAATAATTTTTCTATGCATCTCATCAAATGGCAAGTTTAAAGATTTTATATAAAGTCTGGGGCACAGAATTGGGAACAAATTTGTTTGGTTCACTGATAGCTCAGTTGAAGTTGAGTTATCATAGATACAAACATTAATATAATACACATGAAGTCGAATTCGTTTAATTTTAAATTCGAACCGAGTCGAAATATAATATGGCCTTTATTGCGAAAATTATCACACCCCACTTTTTGAAAAGGTCCACTTGTCGCATCGAACTTTGAAAAGCAGGATTTAAATTAAAAAAGAATCTGTCTAAAGACCCGACAGCGCGTACACGAAGGACATCGCGTACGCGAAACTATAAGATTTGGGGTAGGTGCGAGGTTGGCTTTAAGTCCCCTGATTCTTTAAATGCAAAAGAAACTGCATACACCCAACCGCGCACCTACCCCAAATCCTATAGTGAGCCCTAGCAGGGGGTTGCAGGGGGGAGCATGCCCCCCCCCCCCCATAGATACCTCACTGTTTTTGCGATGTAATGATGGGTGCTAGCATTGTATTTCTGTAAGCAAGCAAAAAAAACATTGAAGTGAGAATCACTAAAATTTCGCGTACGCGAAATCATTTTCGAGTACGCGCTGTCGGCTCTTTAGACACTCATTAAAAAATTTAATTTTTTAAGCATCTTATAAAACTTTATTTAATCAAAAATGAAACATTAAAAAAAAGGAAACAGTAAAACACTTGAAGACAAATATTTTAATATTAAAAATATAATCAGGGCACATAAAAAATGAATTTGATTTTATTAAATTACTTTGCTCCTTGTAACAACGCATTCCGTTTTTGCATGTTCTCCTTGACCCATGGGTGCGTCATTACTTGAACGAGTGTTATACGAGCTGAATTTTTCCGAAGAAGCTAAAACACGAAGATTATCATTAAAATTAAATACATTACTAGGAGAGAATAGTTAACTTACTCTTGATATAAGATCTTTAGCACCTGAGCTCATGTGCTTGGGATAATTAATCTCAAGTCGGCGAATTTTTTCATAAGTCAATTCAGTGTTGTTCGATTCGAAAGGTGGACTTCCTACCAAAAACTCATAGCAGAGAATTCCCAGACACCACTGATCTACGGAGTCATCATAGCTTGTGCCGTCCACCATCTCTGGTGGAAGGTAGTCAAGAGTACCGCACATTGTCCGTCGTCTAAAAAAGGAATTAAACAGTTAACTTAATATAAATAAGTATGAAATTATCATTTTCCCAGACATTAACCATTGTATTGCATTTTACAATGACATGGGTACAATTTAAGAAAGAGATCAACAAACACCAAACGTGACGCGAATTTCCCGAAACGTGCGTGCGTTGGGAAGAAAAATTCAATATTTATATTCAAGTCAGTAAGTCCAGAACTTTAAAAAAAAAGTTACAATGATAAAATGTGCGGGGTTTAGAACAGGAATTTACTTATTGGACATAGTGTGAGCCGACCATCCAAAGTCAGCTAGCTTAACATTATCATCAGAAGTAAGGAGGATATTCTCTGGTTTCAGATCTCTGTGAATAACGTTGTTCATGTGGCAATAATTGAGTGCATCGGCAACTTGGTATGTGTATTTGGCTGAGCGAAGTTCATCAAAACGATGACCCGGTGCATTGCGAAGATGTTTGTAAAGCTCACCCTCTGAAGCAATTTCCAAAGCCAAGTAGATCTTAGAATCGTCATGGAACCAAGTTAGAAGTCGCAGAATATGTGGGTGTCTAGACAAATCAAAATTCTCTCATTTCAATTTGTAAAATATTTTTATCAAACTCACTTTAAACGCGATTGAATTTCAATTTCCCGCAAAACTTGACGTTGTACACCGCCTTTCTGGAGTTCCGATTTGAACATTACCTTCATTGCAACCATGTAGTTGCTGTGGCGCTCTCGGGCAATGTAAACACGGCCAAATTTTCCTCGACCCAAAGGTGCTCCAAGTTCGAAGTCGTCTGTTGACCAATCATAACTTAAGAGAGTAATTTGATTTTAGATATTTTCCAAAGAAAAATTAGAGAAATCAAAATACTTACTGGCGCCCGTAGGCTGGATGCGACATCATTTTCCTGGACATTTCCAGAATGCGTTCATGATATTGTTCAGGAACTTCGCTTAACAAAGCTGGCAAATGTTCTCTTGTTGGTGGTTTTTTCTTTAATTTATTCATATTTAATATTTATAAAAAGAAAAATTGGGAAAAAACTAAAGTCAAGTTAATTTTTTTCCGTTGAAAATTAAAGCCGCCAGTTTCAGTTTTTATTTTCAAAATGAATGCAGCAGATTGCAGAATGAATAAATGACAGGACAACTGCAATGCGCCCTCTGGGAGACGGTAGTAACAAAATTTTGGAATGCATTCAGTGGTGAATTACAATTATTGACTACAAAGAATGTGTTCAGCAACAAATTAAAACAAATTTTGAAATGGGCAGTGTGCTGTTTTTGCATTGGTAAAGGTAGAACTAGAATAGGCGGTAGCTGTCGGAAGCTAGTGTCAAAAGCGAACGAAAAGTTGCTTTCCAAAACGTCAAATTCATAAGTCACCCATAATGCACTTGAGTGGTTGGAAGTGATTTTTTTGATTTTTGAAGCTAGCTGTCAGTCCACGTACGAAAGAGCGGTCGGTGAGCGCTCTCACGTCCGACGGCGAAAGTTAACGAAAACTAAACGAAAAGTTCCAAATCGCAATTATGTGCGCGTCATATGAATTTCTTGTTTTCGCTCGGTTTCGTACGACCACGTACGTTGGCTTCCGCCTATTCTAGTTCTACCTTAAGTTGTTAATTTTAAATTTACACACATACAAAGTGAGCTGTTACGGTCATTTTATTCATTGGATGCATTCAAATTAAAACTTAAATCCGAATTTATTTACAAAGAATTTATAACGCCCATATTATTCACTCGATACATCCAGATTAAAATTTAAATAAAGATGTACAGTATACAAATTCAATGTAAATACATCCGAATTTAAGTTTCAATCTGGATGTATCGAGTAAATAATATGAGCATAAGATTTAAGTTTTAAGGTTCTTCCACACCAACGCGAATTTTCGGTGGCGACGACGAAAACAACACAACACATGGTTGTCGAAAACAACACGTTGTTATTATTGTTTTCGTCGTCGCCACCGAAAATTCGCGTTGGTGTGGGGGAACCTTTAAGGCTCTCCCAAACCAACGCGAAATCGTAGCGAATCACAATAACACAAAATATGACAAATACACAACGCTAAACAACAACAAAAATTTGTCGTCGGCGAATGTTTCGCGTTGGTTTGGGAGAGCCTTTTTTGACGTAAAATAATATTAAACAACGAGAAACAATGTTTTCATAGTGGAAAAGGTCGAAGGAATTTTAAGAGAAATCATCAAAAGTTTCATGCAAAAACTTCCATCGTGGAAAAGGGGACTTACCTTTAATTAGGTCCTGATTTTGAACTGAAAGGTATATTAAATTGAAGTGAATAAGTTGGGCCATTTTCAAAAAAACACGGCTATAAATGAGGAGTTATTAATGAGTACGAAAAGAAACCAGATTTCCAATAAAATAAATTAAGTTGAATGAAGTTGACTTAGATCTTTTCTTCATTAAAAAAAAAAAACAATTTATAATTTTTTCTTTAAAATTTTTCATCTTTTTTAAAAAATAAATTTTTTAAATGAATAAAAACATGGGAATACAACCTGGAAATGCTGAAAATGGCAAAAAAATCTTCATCCAACGTTGTGCTCAGTGTCACACTATTGAGGGTGGTGGCAAACATAAGGTCGGACCTAATCTGCATGGTCTAATGGGTCGAAAGTCTGGACAAGCTGCGGGCTACGCATACACGGATGCTAACAAGAATAAGGGAGTTATATGGAATGACGATTCTCTCTTTGTTTATTTAGAAAATCCTAAGAAATTTATTCCCGGTACAAAGATGGTTTTCGCTGGCTTAAAGAAACCTGATGAACGTGCTGATCTTATTGCATATCTTAAAAGCGCAACGAAATAAATTCGTGTACAAGTAAAATTGATTTTATATATTTAAAGTAATATTTATGATGATCAGAGTTCATAGTTTATTTCCTTCAGCAATAGAACAGATGCAAGAAATTCTCACCTTTGGTCTAGAAGCAAAATGTAACTTACCGTCGCCCCAGACTAAACTAATTTCACATTAGAAAAAATTATTTTGTGCCATTCGATCTTCGCCTTCGAAATTCATTTTCAACCTTTCTAACGGCAAAAAAACATCCAAATTTAAGATAAAACATGTATATTTTACAACGTATAATAACTCGGCTTCATTGATCAGCAGTTGTTATTGGTTAATACAACAACACAAAATTATTGATTTTAAAATAGAATTTCAATGAATTATTGTATTACATAATATTCAAAGAAAGTTTCAAAAAAAAAAAAAAACAATACTTTACTCCTTATATACACGCAGGATTAATTCAAGCACACAAATAACAAATTAAATACTTTATTTTGTTTATTAAATAACAAGTTCCTCTGCTATTGCTACGGAAGAGAACAAGAGATGGGCTGCCTCCAATTTTTATTGTTTTGCTAAAATCCTTGAAGAATTCGAATTTGGAATGGTTTTTATCATTTTATATGGGAGATGAAATTTTAAGTTGGCATCGGTAGACAGTTAATTTATTATATATAGTATTTTCGTAATATTATGATTTATGTGTTTTAGAAACAATCTTATGTGATGACGTGTGTCTAAGCTTTTCCACTGATCGTAGAACCTCCAGAGGGTTGTGTTTTCTCGTTCTCCTTTTCGAGCTGCTTGCCAAGGTATTCCCTGTTTTTTTTTTAATATTTGATAAAGTAAAGTTCATATTTTGAAAAGTAATCTTGAGAAATCTTGATTTTCTAGTGTGATGATGGAATGATTATTGGAAATAGAGACATGTATGGGGGAAAAAAATACTACTTACCAATTGTGAACCATAAGTTTTTGAACGGCAAGAAGAGCTTCATAACGAACATTAGGATCATCATGGCCGAGGAGTTGCATAACTATCTGCTTACCACCCAGTTGCTCAAGGACACTTAAATAAAATACACCATGTTTGTTAAATAAACTATGTAACGGATATTTTTTTAACATACTGTTTGCCTCTTGGGTAATGACGAACATACTCGCCAATATCAAAGCATGCAACCGAGAGAATCACGGGGTCCTTGGATGTCTCCAGCAAGTGTACTAAAATTCTCAACAGCTCATAGTTTTTCTCATTGAGGCGTTGGGCATTTTCACGCCAAAATTTGGCCGACTTATGTACCGGAGACCATTCCAAACGGGCACTCTTCAACTCGGTAGCGTACTCATCGAACGAGCTCAAGTCCTGTACAGAATTCTGAAGCTTCTCTGTGAGGAATTCGACATCTGCGGTTATATCCTCATCGTCGATGCGACGTTGCTCCAAAATGGACAACTGTTTCAGAACCTTGCACTGAACCATAGCAATGCAGTGCTCCTTAGCGACTTGGGCCTCCTCGGGCTTTTCAATTAAATTGCGGAACACTGCGAGAATAATGCGAGTAACCTACAGGTATAGAAATTTGTCTTTGATTTTAACCTCATAACAAATTTAATTATAGTTAAAGTAAAAATAATAAAACCAATAATTTAAAACTAAACTAAACATAGATTTAAAATTAATATGACTCTAAATAAATTGCTCCATATAAAAAAGGTATTCTGAAACTTGACTGTAAGTTTGATAAAAGTAAAGATCGGTAAAACAGAGCCAAAATTTAGTATAATTTAAATGCAATTTTTGATAAAATAAATGTTTCATAAATAATCAGACAGAGTATGGTAGCTCAACGTTTATCATTTTTATTAACAAAATTCGATAATTATTGTATAAATATTTTTTTTCTTTGGGTTAGTTTCTCAGTTTGATGTTTACTTCAAACATTTGTCTTATCAAAAATCACTATGAAAAGAAATACATTATTCATTATCATTTCATTCATTAATTTTTTGAATAACTTAAAGCTAAAAATTCCTAGCTTTACATACGAACTAATCGATCTTTTAAGCCTAAATACAATTGAATACAATACGATTTGAATTGTTATTAAATATGTATGTACTGAGGGAACTTTTTACCTTTTCTTTAGCACAATCATTAAGAATATCAGCTAGGATGGGAATAACGCTGAACTTGTTCATCTTTCCAGCTAACAATGGATTAAATGTAAGCACCCACAAGCAAAATACCAGTTGATATTGAACCTGAAATACATAAAAAGCAAATACTAATTTACATTTGACAAATTGTCTTATTATTTTTGGAACTTACCTGGAAATTAACTCTTGAAGATAGAATACTTATCAAAGTACTGATACCATCAACTGAAACAAAAGCGAAGCGATACTCATCGATACGCAGCATCATTTGTAAACAGCGCCCAACCGATTGGATATATTCGTTACTCTGCATTGTGTCATCAGGAAACAAAAAATATAATGAAATCATTATAGCAAAATCATATAAATAAGCAATATAAATTTAGTTAGTGGTTTTAGTAACAAATAACGAATAATAATAATAATAACAATAGATTTACTAAACGACACCGATAGCAAAATTTAGGGGAAATACTGGATTACATATTTAATATTTTTTAATTTTGCATTTTTTTTCAAATTTTAATACAGAAACAAATAATAAAGTGAGTAATATAATAAAAAAAGAATTTGTTTTATTTTTTTTTTGGTTCTTAAATTTATACCAACACCTTTCCATTACTTAAGTTTTATGGGTAAACTATTGTATTTGATGTGAATATGTTCCTTTTTTACAAAGTATTTTGTGTTGTTCTAGGGAGGGTCAGTTAGTGGGTTAGTTATCACTGGACACGGCGTTTCTAGACACACAGCTCAGTTATATTATGTTTGTTCCCTAAAATATCTGATTTTTTTTATAGTAACGCATAGTTTTTTCCGTTCAATTTAAAAGAGAGAAATAACACACACAGGACGAGAGTAGAAAATTTGATTTTAAATGAGTCTTTTTTTTCTTTTTTGTTCGAATAAAATTAACTTAAACCACACAGACACTCTACCGGAATAGCGCCTGTAGCACTTCCTGCTGCAGTTGACGAGCTGGACATTTCACCGGACACAGCGCGATAAGACTCGTGAGATTGCTGTTCATTGGAGTGCTGGCTGCTAAACGGACTGTAATGATGATTTCCACTGTGATGATGCTCTTTGTGGTGACCGCTGTGTCCGTGCTGATGGGTGACCACGGTTTGGACACGTTTAGCAATCAATGCCATGTCGTTAATGTAGGATTTAGCCTGGCGATAATTTTTGTGTTTTTGTTTTTTTCAAAAAAATGTAATCATTGGTTTGGTTTGTTATTATTTACACTTGCTGTTTGTTTATTTTGTTTTGTAAGTTTTCAAAACATACAAACGGGATGCAAAAGATCCTTGTCAGCTAGAGAAACAACATACAAAGCGCACACACAATTCTGCTTGCAATGGCTGGATATGGTTGGTTTTAATTTTATTTTGTGTTTTCAAATGTAATGTGTATATGGTAGTGCCTTTCCGTTTTATATATGATAATTATGATCAAAGTGAAAGTTTAAATAGAGGAAAGAAAGATATTATAGTTTTATGGAAAGGAACTGTATTTCAATTCAAAGATACTCAAAAATGTGAAATAAATAAAGTAAAACAAATGTGATTTGGTGAGAACGATTCAAAACTAAAAAAAGAATGACCGACGTACATACTGCATGTTCCACCATATTGTGAGGAGGTAATCAATTATGTAGTCGTTCAATAAAAAAAAGCATATAGTAATAATGTTGTTGTATCATATTGTTTTAAATACATTTTTTGGAGAGAAGTTACAAGTAGCTATCTCATACTCTCGCTTTGATATCAGTATATAAAAATTAACAATTATAGTCAACCAAATACCATTGTGTTTTTAATTATATTATAGTGAGAATATTTTCTTCTAATCTACAAAACAAAGGAATGTCTTAATGAATGTATACAAAAATGAGGTATTTTAACTGTTGTATTACTGAAAAGAAAATGAATGTGCTAAGTCTAATATTATATCAAAAAATTGAAGTCCATAATAGTTTTTCTTCTCTCTCTTAAATTACCAAGTGGAAAAGAAATTTGGTTTACCCCTTTTTTAAATACGACCAACAAAGAAAAACACTAAACGTTCCTATTTTTATTGTTGATTTGGGGCAATTTAAACAACTCCAACTTCACAACTTAAAGGTATGATAAGATTCTGTAACAGTCAACCAACTAACTATCTTCTAAATGGAATGCCCTTTGTAATCGAAACATTTTTTGGAATATGAAAAAAAAATCGAGGTAATGAGACGAAAAATAGATTTTTAAAAAATCCATAAATCACGTTAACTTTTACTTGAAATAAATTTACCAGTGTAAAATTTATGTCAAGAAAGTAAGAAATATAAAAGAAATTTATTTAAGGATTTTTTATTTAATGAATTTTATCGGCACAATGTTTTTTTCTCTGATTTTTAATCATTTGATTTTTTTGACTTTAAAAATTCCAAAATCATACAGGTTACAAAGATTAATAATTTGTATACTGAACATATACAATATAAATAATATAAAATTAATTATAAAATTATAAAATTGTTTTGTAATACTATATGATTAGAGAAAAAAACATGCCTAAAATTGTTACTCAAACAAAATCTTGAATTCAAGTAAATGGATAAATAGTACATACTAAAGTTGTATCTTATATCAGTAAATGTTCGTAAAAAAAATAAATGACAAGTATTTTCACAATATGTATATGGCGATTTTGTGATAGCATTTGAAAGAGGCACTTATTTATTGTCAAAAAAAGTAAATGGTCGTGTTTGGTGGTCAATCTAAAGCTATCCGGATAGGTTTGTGTTGTTGTCCCTTGTGACAAAACAGCTGATGCAACAACCCAACGTATCTGAAAATTTTTGGGATAGGTGGATAGCCTATCTGATAGTTTGCTGAAGTAAGAGTGAAGTGGTTTTATTCTAAAAAAAAGTGCGTCACAAAATTACTTGTCAGCAGTGTTATCAAAGGATGTTATGATGGGATGATTTTTAGAACATTGTATTTTTTTAAGTCATAAGTTAAAATAATTTTTCTCGTAAGTCCTGAGATAAAGCCTAAATGCCAGTACCGTGGGCATTTATTACGGGTATTTATTTGATTATTATCCGTGTATCCACATATTTAGAATACATACTCGGATCTTTGGTTTTTTTTTGTTGGGTTGGTTTTGGATTTCTATCATTTCAAGGGATAGGTTTAGAAGCTTTTGAGGGATGATGGCTCTTATAGATTTGTATTTTTGGTGAAAAATTTCATTTTCTAAGTTACCATTAGGAGCATAAAAATACAGTTTTACTGTGCCTTCATTTATCAAGTAAAATAAATCCTGAGTTTCTCATGCAAAAAATTTCATACTAGATTGTTGATTGAGTCTGCCGTCAATTTTATTTTCACTTTTACAAATGCAAAAGTAGATGAAAAATTTAAGAATTTTTAAAAACTACATTCTTTTAAATATCCGGGTAATAAGGAGCTCTACTAAAAATGTACTTTATATGGATGTGAAGGAAAATCAAATTTGTTTTCACTTTTCAAAATGGAAGTTTTTAAAAATTTCCAGAATTTTGAAAAAGAGATTTGTAAAAAATATCAGCGTTCGTATAGAAATCAATGCAACAAGAGAGGTGGAAGGGAAACTTTCAAATGAATCGATGGTTTTTATAAATTAAAAAAGAAATTCCAAATGTGCTTTTAAATGCTGCGATTTTGTTAAGAATGTTAACTTTAAAAAAATTTCATCTATCTGCACTCTTTACTCTACTTGATTCTGCGCATTTAGCTAAGTGGACGACGGACTGCAAATAAAATATACTCGAACAATAAAGAAAATCATGAAGAAGAAAGGGCGATAACTCTCTCGCCTATGTGCTTAACAATCGGAAGGTGAAATTGCATTGTTTAAAAGCAGCAAGTTTTATTCAATAAATTTGTTTTGAACAATGGAACAATTCAATAAATGGTTAGTGATAAAAATACCTGTTCCAAAACAGCAGTTCAATGAGTCTAGCTTAATTTTGAACAGGATTTTTGTTTATAATGCAATTTGACAACCAAACTGTTATTAATTTAAATTCAGTTTTATTAATTCAATTGTACAGCTGATAGAAAACTGCTTTATTGTTTGATGTTTCTTTTCGTTTGTTTTACATAACTTTCATGAATCAAACAAAATCAAATATCTACACGTTTCAGGCACATTGTCAACTTAATTGCTCCGTTTCCTGATTCATTTGATTTTGAAATAAATATTCTTTCTGTAATTTTGTCGCCGTTGAATTTCCTGCCCCACAAATGGCATGTAACAAGCTAATATGAAACTGAATACTACAAAATGTGTGAAATGCAAAACATTAATCAAAATCATGTGACAAGAAAACATAATTTTTAAATATTTTTATCTTTAGAACCTCATGACGGCGAGGCCTCTTTTTTTATGTGAAGAAAATCAAAAAAAGTCACAAAAACAAACTATAAAGATTCATATTAGTTTCATGCAAGAAAATTTATATAACATTTTTGATAGACATACATATATCAGGAAGAGCAAAGGAAGGTATATAAATATATATACATTTCATAATGTACAACACCAATGTGATAAAAATGCAGATGAAAGTGTTTTTTTGTATAAGTGTACTCACGTTGACGGTCAGCTGATCCTTTAAAAATTGCAAATAGAAGTTCAAGTCAGACTTGGGCATTAGTTCCTTGCCCCAGCATGCCAATTTGGCAAGAATTCTCGATGACATGTTCACGATGAAACCATCCTGACGATTGAGCAGATTCAAGAATGGTCCCCACACGCACTCTTTCTTCTTGAGAGCGTAGTCGTGGAAATACTCGACACGAGAACGATCCTCCTGAAGGATATCGTCAATCATGACGAGAATATACTGGATGGTAGAGTCCTTGGATACATGAGCAAGCAGATTCAGAAAGGTTTTCACTGCCTGGCTGGGGTTTTGCTGGAGATAGGCGACCTTGGAAGTATCAAGACTGCTGATGCATTGATAGTCCTCCTGGGAGATCATCTGCGATTGCATATAAGACTGCCAGTTGATGGTCTTCTGACGGATATCGGTAGCTTGCTGCTGCAGAACACTAGTAGCAGCAATCATATCTATAGGATGAGCACCAGACAAATGGGAAAAGAAATATATATTTTTTTTTTTTTTTTTTCATCTTGTGATATTCTTACCGATGTTCTCATCGGGTAGATTCATAAGTCCTTTGACGTCAGCCATTGTACAATTGATGATTCAATATTATGGAGACAATATTATGGAGTATTGAATTAAATTGATTTTATTGTTGGGATTTAATTTTTCACGGCAAAAATCGGAATGAAAATTTTTCTTTTGCGATTTAGTTCAGCTGACAGGTCTTGTGACTTTTTCGCTCGAGAAAAATTTGTGCCACCGAATTTTCGAAAGGGACTTCGAAAATAGCTGTCAATTGATTTAATTCGCCCGCCTCAGTCTAAATGCGTTCAGAGTGGCAGCAAAAAAGCTTTTTTATTTAAACTTTGTCTGTAGCCGCTAAAAGTACCTCCACACTATCTCAGACATTTCAACATGTGGCAAGGACCCTGTTTAGATTGTGACTTTTCACAACGTGGTGAGGAGCTCTGTTCCCATAATACAATAATAGGCATGTTCAGGAAAATGAGATCTCGGAGATCTCAGCAAAAGGATTCCTCAGCAAAATTTCTCAGCTTGAAAAAAAATCTAAGGGCCAGTTGTACAAATATTTAAACCGTGGTTCAGCAATTTTTATCCACCGATTTCGGCGGATTAATTGAGTTTCAACAGTGGTTTACTGTTCAAGTGTGTGATAATAACCAATTACATACTTGAACCTGCGTTGAACGTTGGTTAATTCGCCGAAATCGGTGAGTTAAAATCTTGAACCGAGGCTGAACCACTATTGTACAACTGGACCTTATTATCACACACTTAAACAGTAAACCACTGTTGAAACTCAATTAATCCGACACGACACATGAGTGGATCCACGGATCGGATTCAATCTGAATCGAAATTCCGATCCAGGTATATGACGATGCCAGATCGAAAGATAGAATTGAATACCACAATCAGTTTGAAAACAAAAAACACAATAGGCGTTTTTCTTTTTTAGCCCCGAGTGTGGCACTGAACTGTCAAAACGAAAACTATGTTACTTTTTAACTCGGAGCGCTCCGAGCTCTCAACTTGCATTTCTTTTTTAGCTCAGAGCTCAACCGGGGCTCGCTCGATGAGCTCGGAAAAAAATGACCGAGCATATCGAGCACAAAGCTGAGTGCGGCTAACTTCATACAATTTTCATGTAATTTGACAAATATGAGAGTTCAGTGCTCAATTGAGTTTCTTAAATAGATCGGTGCGCTCAGGTCACGCTCTGTTCGGAGTGAGCTCTATTCGCTCAGAGTCCGCTCTGTGCCCCGCTCGGGACTAAAAAAGAAAAACCCCTAATAGCACACACATATCAACAAGCCGCTTAAATCTCGATTCTTTAATTCTTCGATCTAGGTATACATTTCTATTTTCGATTCGATCCAGCTCGCTGAGCTGGATCGGATCGAGTAATCCGGATTCGCTCCGATCCAGGTTTACAAATACCTAAATCCTGATTCGATTCGGATTTAATTTTCCATGTAAAGCCTTAACTACATAAGCCAAAAAGTACTGAAGTACAAAAGTAAAAATATCTTTTTTACCGCTAGCGCCGTTGTTTTGTGAAAAAGAATACACAAATTTGTTTTTAAACCAAAATTTAAGCTTTCTGCATCATTTTTATAAGTTTTCCAGTCAGAAACACTATCCTAAAATGAGTTTGAAAATTTTCACTTTTTTGGCTTATGTAGTTAAGCCTTAAACGTAGTAAGTGTGGAAGGGCTTTAAGTAAACACCCTGAACGCATTCCTTTATTTTTAACAAGCTTTCGAAAACACGATTTTGACAGCTATACTTTTTTGATGTTTCGGTTGTATTTTGATTTTAGGAATTTCTTCTTATCATGCAAACCCACAAAACAAAGACCATTGGTAGTCTCACAAAATTCTCCCCGAATTTCAAGCGCAAGCGTATATCCAAAGCTAAGTTTAAAGTCCCATCAGATATACTACCAACGTGTTCATTGGAAGATCATGTTCTGGGAGTATTTACAGGGTTTTCAGTAGAGGTAAGCCATCCCGAACATATTCGTAAACTCTACGATGCTGGTTGTTTTGGAAAAGGATCCAAATCTCGTAGTTGTCCAGAATTTATTAAACAAAAAGTATTGCTCGATGACTCTGACGATTCATTGAGTGAGAGTTTATTATTGGATCTAGAAGAAGCGTTTTTTCTCACCCACTATCTCAAAGTACTACAAGTAGAAGATGTCAATGGAATTCTATTAAATTCTAAGCAACTTTTCCAAAAATTCCTGAAAGTTAAGTCATATTTCGCAGAAAACTTGGTAGCTTATCTCTATCTAAGAGCAAAGAATTGGGTTGTTAGAAGTGGTACTAAATTTGGAGCAAATTTTTGTGAGTAAAGTAAATAAATGCCAGTAGAAAGGTTGATAACACAATATTTTCAGTGATTTACAATAAAGGACTCAGATTCTTCCATGCAAGTTTTATAGTATTTGTAGACTGCAGAAATGAAGCACATCTTTCGAAGGACATAAAAGGAATTCAACGCATAGCTGAAACTTCGGACAAAGATGTCTTGTTTTTGGAGATTATTCGACCGAAAGAAACTGAGGATATCTTCCAGAACTTGGACAAATTTACTGTTTCAGAAAATATTATTAAACGATTTAACTACAGTGCATTTGTTCAGTCTAAATAAAACATAAATATATACATTACAGCCTCGCCACTCTATGCTTCTTTGGTATTCCGGTTGCACGATATTCGGATCTCTCTTGCAGATAAATTTCCTTACATTCGGCTTTGAATGCTTCGTTGGTGTACCAATTGCCGAGACAGGTCTTGAGCTCATCATTTTCTTTTCTACAATTTATTACCATCATTATGCTATTGTCTTTGCAACAACTCTCAAAAGATTTGACCTCTTTAAGACATTGATCGGCCTTTGCTCGATCACGCATTATTTTCGGTATAAGCACTTCCACTTCAACCTTTCGTAGAGATCTGTCATTGGGATCACCTATATTTAGTTAGTTAATTAGAAAAATTCTTCTACTGTCTGGAGGAATAGTCTTACCTAACCCATGAGGATTCTTAGGGTCAACCTTAGGAACTGCGGTGGAAAGGTTTTCTTCCTTTTGATACTGCATAATTTATAAATTTTAGGTAAAGGACGAACTATGAAAGTAATTGTTGAAAATGACATTTGTACTTTGACAAGTAACAGCTGAGCGCGAATTAAAAGCTTTTGTGGGCCTGTAAGCTTTTTTTAAATTCCAACAACTTTACAAAAATGTTCAGCAGCTTATTAAAGGTAAGTTTACAAGGGGTTTTAGTTAATTATTTTTCGAAATTTTTTTTGTTGGTTTTGGTTTTAATAAAAAGTCACGTTTTCATTGGAGAAAAGGTGTTTTCATTACAAATTTGCTAATTTCGTTTGACAGATAACTTCATTTTGAATTTGATTTGGCAGTTAATAGCTTCTTTTTCTTGTGTTCTCTTTCTGTTTCGTATACATCAAATTTTGACATTTTCAATGTTTCCCCTGGGTTTCCACTGCGGATGCATTCCACTTGGGTGTGTTCATAAGGTTTTTACGTAATTTCCAACCTAATGTCGTGCAAATTTGGTTGAAATTACCTCATTTCGAAATGTGAATTTGTATGGGAAATGTGATAATTTGGAATAGAATTTGGAAATTTTCAACGAAATTACCGCATTTGGCCCAATGAAAACGTAGTATAAGCCACTGATCTCTATATGCACAAAATTTTCGGGCAAAAATATATACCCTCATATAACAGTATAACATCGGTATGGACGTTGTGTGCATAACTCCTTCTACTACTTACTATACGAAACAAAATATGAAAAAGGCTGTTTTCCTAAAAGCCCTTCCACACTATCCCACTGAGTATTAATACATGTCAAAAAAGTGTGAAACAAATCATGTATAATAGTCTGGAAACAAAATATGATATTCCCAGCCTACACGATTTGACATGTGTTAATACAAGAAAATTTTTGGAAATTGTTCTAATTCTGTCACACATTTCATCACATTTTTATTGAGGTCAAATTAAACTGTTGTGTGTGGTCAAAAAATGAAAAGAAATTTCTCTCTCACAAATTTGGCAGTAGCATGGAATTCTTTTCCACTTTGTATTAATACTCAGTGGGATAGTGCAACCATTTTGATATCATTATGTCAGAAAATTCGTTGCTATTCAAGTTTTCTAGTTAGGCCACCTACGGTACTGTTTATTGCAAAAAATTTGGTGACATACCAAGTGACGACATAGGCGCCTGCCTGGCGACTGAACATACCCTAAGCGGAGCAACGGAGTTGAGTGAGCGGAACTGGGCCTTAAAAAGGGAGTTAAAATCCTTTGAACCCGCGAAGCGGCCACCCACAGTAATCAGTACTGTATATTACAAAAAAAAACTTGATATCCACCCAACTGACAACAAAACCATTTTAACTGAAACAATCATAGAACTGCTTCCATTGATACTTTTGTATGGAAATTAGTATCGACTAGCAGTCCATATCTAGTATGTCTATGGAAACAATTATATCAGAAGTGTTGTATATTTTTATGTGAATAGCACATTTGCTTTTAGGTTAGTAATTTTAATCTATCAATTGCATCTTTTTTTACTTCCTTAATTTTGTTAATTGTTTTTAACTTTTATATTGTTTTATGATTGTTTTTCTTTCAATGTTCCTAATGGAAACCTGACCCAGGTTAGCTTAGGAATTCTGTTCATGTAATTGAAATCTCATTTTCCTGAACTTGTCAAATCGGAATATTTTGCTAAGAAGTTTTCGCAATGATTTTGCTGGGTAAAACAGATAATACTAGGATAAAATTACGTCAAATTTCAAAACACGTTTTTCTATTTAGCTCATTAATCGGATTCTATAATTGAGTTGAGTAAATGTAAAGTTCTGAAGATACGTCCATTTAATTGAGTAATTGAGCATTTATTTGATATCAGTTGATGTTAACAATGCTTGTTAACGGCTGTACAAAAAAAATAAAATAAAATCCAGGTCCAGTAAAAATTGTTTATAACTTTGTTAATAATTATTTTCGTGTTTTATAGCCCAGTTTGCATCCAAAACATATTTTTCATATTTTTGTTTTCATGTTCCTAAAGCCCGTATGACACTACATTTTTCTCTTCATTTTTAGCTCATTAAATTAAATCATACTAAAGTGTCAGCCAAGAGTAAAAAGAAAACATGTTGTTCTTATGAAAGGAAAAGCACATATCTGGGAAAAAAATAATATGAATTGTCAACATTTTTTAAAAATCCTTTTCTTGTTTTCTCTTCTAATGATGCAATATTTGATTAATTTATATTGACGGCAACACAAAACTATATCCGATTGAATTTTGTCCGAAATGTTTATTAATAATAATTTTATAATGTTTTTTGAAATATGTTTTAATTTTCAATTCTTAACTGTCAAAAAAAAAGCTGCTAGAAGCTGAAAAATGTAGATCGCATCACATTTTTAATACATTTTTTCAGACATTTCACATTTTTTCTGACATTCTTACATTTTTTTGTAACATTTTCACATTTTTAGGGTTTGATGTGTACGCACTCGATCATATGGGAATTTTCAATAATGAATCCTTCGTGCTGCTTAAGTTTCATTTTCAATGAATTAAAAATGAGAAAAAAATGAAGTATCATACGGGCTTAATAGAAACCTGAGCCAAAAATTCATAGAGAGCTTTTAAGCGCTCTCAAGTCAACGCAGGACATTCGGAGTGATAGCGAAACTTTGAACAACAACAACATAAACGAAATGACTATAAATACACTTCCTCATATAATTACTAAAAATATTCAACTCAAGCTAATTCACGTAAAATATACCCATGGGCGGAATGCCATCGGGCAACCGGAATTTTGATCCTGCAGTACTCTCTGCTCTTTTGAAAGAAAATTTTCTAATGAAATTTGATTTCTAAGGGCCGTACAGTAAATGTAGAGTATTTGTGGCCCCAAAGAAATCTCAGGAAACCCCACACAGCTCTGTTAGGGACCACAATGAGGATTAAGGTTTTGTTTCCTTACAAACTTATTTTAACGAAAACTTTAGTTTAGCTGATGGGGCCTTTACACTAATTATAACTGAGCTGTTGTAAGCCCAAGGGGGCCTAACTGGGAATCGAAAGCCACGGGATACTACAGACTATTTATGGCTTCTATTATACAACGTTCAAAATTTGTATAGTCGTTTTCGGAGCTTATTCCATTTCACTCCTACTCATTTTACTATTTTGTGACCCTTTTTCTTAAAATCCCGGGAGGCCCTTTGACTCCCAGTCCGCTTCTGAATATACATACATACCTACTATAATTATAATTCCTACATAATTATAAGTCTTAAATGGCCACCAGCCACCTTCTATTTGTACATATCTATTTAATGGTTTGTTTGATCATAAAAGTTCTTTATATTTGTGTCCATTTATTATGTAGCTCTAAAATAGTTAAATTTTTTATTAAAATATCGATACTTCTTTTATTTACAAGTAGCAAATTAACCCAATCAGGAGGTAGATACCACTGTAAACAACAAAGGAAACTCGATCAAGAATAATGCCAAGTGAGGTCCATTCATCATAGCAATTATTAGTACAAATCAGTGAAGATGTTTCATGTGATTTCCCACCTTCAAAATGATGGCTCAATTCTGTCTGGTCTAGTTTTTTGGAGTCATCTGTGGGGCCAAACATCAAACTAATTCGACTTTTTAATATTTTACTCAATCCTGGCGGAAGATGGCCTTTGCAAAGAGATCTAGATGATGCAAGCACAAGCACTGATATAATCATGGATAGTGTTACAAGAACAAAACTTAGGCTGTAGAATAAAGCTGAAATTTTATTTAAAATAGAAGTGTAGGTACAAAAAAGTTAAATCATATATTGTGAATCTTACCAATTATTGGAACTCTTAGTGAGAAAGTAGAATGATTTGCAATGAAATAAAGTTGATACATGGCAATTACAATCAGAGTAAGACCATTAAGAAGAATTTTTTCACCACGATGTGGTGGTAACCAAAAAGCAGCCAAGGTCATTATAACCACACAAAATGCAGGCATCAAAAAAACCGACGCAAAAGCGGAAGAACGTCTTGCAAAATCTATATAGTATTCTAATGTTATATACGGCTCGGTGCAGCAAGCATAAAAAGTTGTCTCTCGGTGAGCTGTAAAGTTGGTAACAATAAACTCGGAATTTTCTGTAAAACCCTTAACCGCTTCTAGCTTGTTTGATGGAAATAAATCCAGCTTAAGTCCATCGTAGGTCCATGAACCAAGCTTAATGACACATTTGTGAGTGTCATATGGCCAACGGAACATATCCAGATCACAAAGAGTTTGCATACGAACATTCATTGACCAAATAACAAGACCCGTATTTTCCAACACCATGATGCCACTATCAGAAATATCAAGAGCCTTATTACCAACGCTATTGTAAAGTGAAATATCAGGAACCCATAAATCGTGTTTTTTTAGATGTACTAATGAGACGTTGTCATACTCAGATGGTTTCCATTTCAGTTTAGGATCTTCCCATTCCTAAAATTTAAAATAAGATTCATTATAAGTTTTCAAAATATGTTATGTAAATAATTTGTAACATTTAAACCTCCGAATCGGTCCAAATCCTAAAATTGATCGGTAAAACCAATAGTTTAGCTCAGAGACAAAGCAAATGTTAAAAAATTCGTTTAATTGTATATTTATTCATCCCGGACACATTGGATATTTTGTTTTTCTTTTTAAAATTTTAAATTTTCAATCTGGGGAGATAATTTGTATGTTAATTGCAACAACAACTAATCCCCAACGGGCTTAGCTAAACCCAGATAATTTTTGGAGCTTAATTTAAGCGCACAGAAAAACTGTGTTACCGCAATGAATTACATATACAATATACATGTTATCGATACCCAAGAGTGTATGAGTGAAATGAGTTTGGAATCAAATGAAAGGTGACGTTGAGCCCATTAGATGGGTGGAATATTTTTAAGATCGTTCATTGTACATGGGAAAGTCGAGATATTTGAGCTTGATGTTGCCCATTACAAAATAAATATTTCGGCATTTTTTCCAATTAATTGTTCATAACGTGCTTAATAAATGACGTAGAAAAAAAATGTTGATATCAAATGAAAGGTATGAAAACCTCACAAAAAAGTTATGTTTTCAAGAAGTTAAAAATTAATATCTCGAAATATATTTAATATGGAAAAATATATTTTATACTATTTTAAAAACATATTTCATACCTTTCATTTGATATCAATATTATTTTTCTACGTCATTTATTAAGCACGCTATAAACAATTAATTGGAAAAAATGCCGAAATATTTATTTTGTAATGGGCAACTTCAAGCTCAAATATCTCGACTTTCCCATAAACAATGAACGATCTTAAAAATACTTCACCCATCTAACGGTCTCAACGTCACCTTTCATTTGATACCAAACTCGTTTCTGTACACTCTTGGCCGAAGCTCCATAATAAAATGGGCATTCCTTTTCTTATTATTTTTTTATTGCTTTTAAAATATCTTTAAATCTTTGTGACGAAATTTCTGGCCCTCTGCCGGCGGAAAAAGTGCCATTGAATATTACATCTTGATAAATGATCGGCTTTCGGCTGTAAAAATACTTGTAAGTGTCCACTGAAAGTGTGTTGAGCGTCTCCTATGAAAGCTTCAATTTGGAATGAAAACTAGTAAGTTGCAGACCATGTAATATATCCTCTAAGGTTTTTTCCTATGGATTTTAGAAGCACTGTCAAAACTCTGTTTGACGAAATAAATGAATAAACGAACTGTCAAAAGGTGAAGTCATCCAAAATGCACTTAATTGAAAGGCAATGGGCCTTATCAATAACCAAATTTAAAGACGACTTAAATATTCTAGTAAAATGAACCATAATGGTATGTGGACTATATATACCATTAGGGTCCATTTTAATTAAATATTTAAGTCGTCTCAAAATTTTGTTATTGGTAGGGCCCAATATCTTTGTTTTCTATTCTAGTCTTAAAAAATGTCAGCTTCACTTAAGTGAAGTATACTCGAAGCTTACGAGAGGAAAAGTGAACTAAACTGTACAAAAATTTAAAATAACTATGGGCGCGCGGTGTATCATATGATTTTATTGTTCAAGTGATCACTTAAGCACGCCTCCGACAAAATTTACAAACTGCATCTATCGTAAAAGCGCGAAATGGAATATGGAATAAAATTAATTTTTTTTAACACTTCTTGGATATTATCTATCTTCTACGATATTATGTCTTGACGGACAATCCTAGGATTTGACCAATTCAGTGGTTTTATTTTACCGTTTAACATTATATTATAACAAATGTGCATGTATGGTATGTATGGTGCATACATTGACATTGTACGTAAACTTACAGCTACAAAATGTGCAGCAGCAGTAAATAAACCTTTTGAATCATCGAACTCAATTTGATTCAGTTGGAAAGCAATCTTCACGACAATTGTTTCGTTTGGTTGGCTGGGACGGACAGTTTCATCATAATGAATAAAGAGGTTTCTCAGAAGTTTCTCCTGAGTTTCTGAAGCTATGATACAAAATATGAAAAAAGTATAAGTTATAAGACTGTTTAAATAAAAAATAAATAAAAATTCTACGGATTTATAGGCATTTGCCTATTTTATCTGATATTCTCAGATATTTTCAGCAAACTAAGAAATCTGAACGCAATTTCTTTGCAAATCCCTCTCACTTTTGTTGTCAAAAGTTTGAGGGCTAACATATTTTGGATTCACTTGCTCAATTATTTTTCATTATGTATACTTGATCAATTTATAAACGAGAACTCTGCATGTAAAACCTCTGAGATCTCAAAAACGTGAACTGGGTAATATATAATCACAACTCCTTATTTTGTATTTGAGCAAGGGAAAGTTCATACGAGGATTCATTGCTCAAGGTTATTTTCTGTAGCAGTTAATTACTTCTAGGATATAGACATATCCTGTTTATATAAGGCTAGTTCAAGAAATCTAGATATTATAATGAAATTTCATGTTTTTTTTCAAAATCAGAGTTAGTAGGTAATGGCTTGAAATTACAAACGTTATTAAAAACGAAACAAACACTATATTCGATATGTTATTTGAGGTGTTCTTTTTGAAAGTGAAATATGTATATACAGCAATATATACAAACTAAATTGATTATACAGCGATTTATTTTTTCGACTCACGTAAATTGTTCACTTAATTTGTAACAAGTTATTCTTTAAACTGTTCAATCTATCGAATTCAAAGCTCAATCAATATTTATTTTGAAGTTTTTGAGAGAATCTAACTGTTAAAATTTTATTATTATATAATTTACATGCTTTTATGGAATATTCATTTTCCTCCGACGGATAGTATAGAATACGAAAATTCACGCCAACATTTAGCAGAACAGGGCATACAGTAAAATTAATTATATCTTAATGGTATTTATTTATTTACGAACAAATTTTAATTATTTGATCATTAATTTCATTTTTCATTTGTAGAAAAAGTTTTAAGAAAATGGACTTTTTCTATATACTTTCAAAAATAATGGTTCATTTCTCAACAATAAAACTTACACTCCACGCACTTTTTAAAATTTACTAAAATTAAAAATGTAAAACAAAAAAGTGATATCTTATTACGGCTTGCCATAACACTATAATTAAACGAAATAAGCAAGTTATCTTATCCACGTTCAAAGATAAACTGAGATCCACTTTGGATCTAAGTCATTTTCAAAATGCAGCTGAAAGACTCTATTTTTAGCTTATATAATATCTAGACAGACATAAACCTTAAATTGGCGAACCCGCAGCTTCCCCTATGGCTCTAAAAGTTATTGCTTTAAGTGCCTTCATAAAAACTCAGCTATAGGTGACAAAATATTTTAAATTGAATAATAGCACAATCACTGCAGTATGGCACAATCTTAATACAACATATTATTGAGTAAAATCGTTTCTAACATCTCATCGCCCATCACAGTCAGGCCAGGCGGCGCGAATTTCGTATACGCGTGTTCCCCTTGTGCCTGTGAGCTTAGGCGGTATCAGTAATTGTTGCGGTATAGTTCCTTCATAATCATATATATAACCACATATGGATTGTGGGCCTCGCTGAACATACTGATATTCATAAAAAAAAACTAAAATAAAACTTCTTAAGACCTACATATGCATATGTATAGGATTATATGTACACTTAATTTGAATGTTTCTGGAAATAAGTAAGTATTCTCGCTGTAGATTTAGTGTTTATTCAACCACCGCGGCGATAACTCGCGAATATCCATCCATTTGTAAAACAAGTAAAAAAATCCTCTGAGATCGCTCTCCAAAGAGAGTGTGATTGTTCTATAAGAATTAATTGCGTTTCTATATACAACTTTCTTAATAACAAAAAACAATGCAACTTGCGATAATATTGACATCCGGTTGCTTATTGATTCAAATAATTTATCATGGCGCCGTCGTCACGGCTACATCTTCTACTCAGGAACCCTCAAAAGGTTTTATGAAATACACTTAGTTTAAGGTTTAAAAAGATTTTTCTGAAACTGTGATGTATAAGTGTTTTTTGCAAGTTCGATACATACATATGTACATAAATACAAATATGTATATAATTGTTGATGTCTCCAAATTATCTTCTCAATTTTTATTTTTATGGCGATGTAATAAATTGATTAATCCAAGAATGGGACGCATATCAATTTGTGTGTAATGGATTCAAATAGTTTTTGGTTAAAAATTTAAAAAAGTTATTTCCAACATAAATTTTCTATCCAGCCAGAGAAAATCAAAAATCGAAATTCGATGTTTTGATTAATTATTTATCCCATGGTTTCTTTTGTTCTTTTTGTATAACACACTAAGATATCTACATATTAAGGGAAAAATAAGTGATATTTTCAATGCAATTTAATGAACTTGATCTATACTTTAAGCCATTTGTATAACGAGTCAACGATCAACTGAGGTTCAAATGGGGTTGAAGAATAGGCTATGATTAGGTTCATACTTATAAGTTTTCTTTTTTCGTAAGTGAATATCCGCTTAAAATATCCATGTAAAATACAACAAAAATTCCGCTTAGTTATCGGCGTGAACATATCCGCTTATAAAAACAGATTTATAACTATATTATAGCTGTTGTACATGGAATATGAGGTGATCTTGTTCTTTTGTGCACTTTTGTTTAAGGAGAAGACTATAAAGGAATTCCAATTTATACAAGTTAAAGAAAAAAAACTCTGGGTTCCCGCAGTAAGCTCATTGCCCACCGGGCGGTGCGGCGCGGCGGGAGGCGGTGGAGGGTCCTGGCTCTGCGGGAACTGTTATAAATTGACAGGTCCAGATTCACTGCCTTTATTCATGTACACAAAAACAAGCACTGAGTGAACTGAGAAATAAGGTATTTTATTCCTTCATAAAGTAGGTACCACCAGTTAAACCAACCAAAAATTAACGAATACTTCGAATTCAACATCTAAGCCAATCAACCAAAAATAGGTTGTTTAATAAGAAGTGTAGACGTGAACTATGACCTTATGTGTCCTAAAGCCAACTCAACGAACCATGTTTGTTTACCATTTTGTAACTATAATGATTTGTTGTTTTATTGTGAAAGTATACACCGAAATAGTTTCATATTGACTGTTGCTTAATATTTTCTACAGATATACATAATAAAACCAACACGATGTGGAACGCCACGTTTAATGATAACTTGAAACGTGATCTTTTTGTCAATTATAATAAATTTTCTCAGCCTCTGGTGAATGGCAAACCCACAGATGTTAAGATTGGGCTAACTGTCCGTCATGTAGATATTGACGAACTTAAGGGAAAGATTACTGTTTATGGTTGGATTAGAATGGTAAAATAATATTTAAAAATTTTTTTTAAATCTTAGTAAATAATTTTATAAATCTTTTAAGCAATGGCGGGATGATAAATTCAAATGGACACCTTCGGATTACGGTAATGTTAGCATTATGCATGTGGCTGCTGATGATGTTTGGCGACCTGATATTGCACTCTTCAACAGTGCAACTGATCGTGATGATCATCTTGGTGGCAGTCAATTGATTGTAGAACAAACAGGAATTGTTTTGTGGGTACCACCTGCAGTTTTTACAGCATTTTGTAGTCTTGATCTTCAACTATGGCCATTCGATACGCAAAACTGTCACTTGAAAATCGGTTCTTGGTCAATGGCCAATATTGAATTGGGTCTTTATGGTGGAAAGGATGCTGAAACTGAACTTGACTCAATGGTAGAAAACAATGAATGGGAAATTCAAAAAGTTTCTACAAAATTCGAAACTAGTGAGCAGTTCTACAATTTTGTTAAATTTGAATTTGTGCTAGTTCGCCGAGCGGCTATGTATAAGGCTTTGATCATTACACCAGCCTCATGTATTGTCCTTATGGTGCTTTCCAGTTTTTGGCTACCTCCACAAATGGGAGAAAAACTTCTTCTCAATGGAATTGTTATCGTGTTGATTTCAGCTTTTCTCATGTACTTTGCTCAACTGCTTCCTGTCCTGGCACAAAATACTCCTTTAGTTGGTAAGTTTGATAGCTTTTCATTGCAGTCATTTTTTTTTTTTTTTTTTTATTCAAAACTTTTTCTTTGCAGTGCTTTTTTATAGTAGCAGCTTATTACTGGTTAGTATATCAACAGTTATATCTGTGATTGTACTCTACTTGTCGAGTGCTAAACATCGTCGACGTGTACCGTCCTTTTTGAGAAATCTCCTTAATGGACCATTTAGCTATTTCCTGTTCTTATCACATTTAAGTCCTGACATCGATCCACAGAGTAGTGGCCAAAAAGAATTGACTGAACAAAACTGTGATGGGGCATCAGCCTTTGAGGATCAGCAGATTATGTTTGCATCAACAACCAGGTCTATACAATTTGATTGGATCGTTTTGGCCACAGCTATAGATCGTTTAATGTTCATCATCTATTGCATAGTATTTATCGTTCTAGCCATAACATATTCAGTGTAAAATAATGATTGTTTTTTTTTTAATCTAATAACGATAAAAACTTCTAAACTTGGATAACGACAATGTAAATTTTAATAAAACCGCAGAAAATTCTATTTAAAGCAAATTTTGCAAATATTTTGTATGGAAGTAATTATATATTCTTTTAAAATATGCAACGATGCGTTCCGAAAAACGCCGATTGTACCTACACAAATTTAAAATTTTAAAGATTAAATATTTTTAATGCTTTTTTTTTAAATCTTCGTTTATAATTTTCATTCGATAATTTATTTCTGCTTTGTAGTATTTTAAGAGGTGCTTTACGTCATGCGTCAATTAAGTGCTAGGATTTCTACTTCTGATTTTGAATCGTTACCTAAACAATTTCTCCAAATTTCCTTGAGAACAGGACATCTTTCAATGAAGTGCACAACGTTTTCCTTCTCCGAGAGGTTGCAAAGACTTTAATAATGAATAAATCGGTAGATCGGCCCGATGGGGTATGTAATGTAATGCTCTCTTCTCATCTTGAACTTTCTGTCCAAAAAAGTATATTCTCCATGTCTATCCGTAGCGGTTACACCATTCATGATATAGAATCCAAATGGATTACACATCTCCATGAGTTTGATTCCTCTCGAGTTTTTTGTTATACTGTCTTTTGAATCTCTCGCTCGCTTTCCCTGCGAATCAATTCGGTTCCTTTGGATGCAATTCATATCATTAGATTGTTTTTTCTTTGGATACCTTTCATTTGGCTCTCTAGCAATTCATATTTTTTTACTTGCGATATATTTTTCTAAAGCATTAAACTTTCTTAGTTAATTGATCAATGAGTTCCAGTATTACTTGTTTTCTTTACATTTTTTGCGATTGCTTCAGCGTCACATTCCGTCGCAGTACCTTTCATTTTTTCATCAAGTAGATGGAAAAGCAGTTTACATACATCAGATTTTGTCATAGATCCAACTAATTCCTCTGCCATCGTTTGAGAATATTGAGGTTTTTTTTGGGTGTTGAAAGTTTCGGGCGATGTTTCGGAAACTTTTCTTTTGTTCTCTTTGGACATATAGATAGATTTTGTGGTGATGTTAACTCTTCGATTTTGGGTCAGTTGTACAAATATTTAAACTGTGGTTCAGCAGTTTTATCCATCGATTTCGACGGATTAATTGAGACTCAACAGTGGTTTACGGTTCAAGTATGTGATAATTACATACTTGAATCAGCGTTGAACTTAAGTTAATCCGCCGAAATTGGTGAGTTAAAATCTTGAACCGAGGCTGAACCACTATTGTTCAATTGGCCATTAATGCCAATTACAGTTCTTAAGGCGCTAAAACTCGTTTGATTTAATGTAGGATGGCTTGATCTATAATTCAATTGCACTTTCTACGATTTCAGATAACTAGTATATAACAATTTCGAACTTTTTTACTGGAGAAATTTATAAACTAACTTTTCCAAACCTTGACAGAAATGCCCATCAATGTTAATGAAATGGACCAAAATGCTTTTTTGAATAGTATGATATCGATGGTTAAAGTGTATGAGTGTAAGTCTAAAAATTCCAAAAAAAAATATTAATGCAAACAAATCATCAGAATCACACAGTGGCGGATTTGGGTTTGCTGCCGCCCTAGGATGGATTTTGATGATTTTTTCGCCATTTTGTTTGTTATATGTCATGAATTAATAAAATATTAACTAAAATTTCTCCAATCCAATAGTAGTATTTTTAACACAGGCTTAAAACGTACGTCAATTTTTGTCCGCATTCAACAAAAATAAAATGGTAGATATGTCATTTAAGTAGGTTTTTAAAAATTTACAAATTAAAAACTAAATTTATAAAGAAAAACCATAATTCTGTCCAGGAAAAACTAAATAAAAATTTTTCCATAATGGTATGCATTATAGTTTATATTTCCAAAAAACCCAAAAAGTTCATAATAAATCCACTTTGATAAATTTTACTTGAGAGCAAAAAAGCCATACAAAAT
The DNA here is from genome assembly GCA_929447395.1 of Epistrophe grossulariae. Taxonomy (NCBI): domain Eukaryota; kingdom Metazoa; phylum Arthropoda; class Insecta; order Diptera; family Syrphidae; genus Epistrophe; species Epistrophe grossulariae. The sequence continues at coordinate 3,735,223 of OV839566.1, forward strand.
GTTGCATTATGCTTAGTATAAAAATTGATTTAGAGATTACTCTAAGATTCTGCAACAACTACATATGTTAAATAGGACAAAAGTGATTAAGATAATTTGCAAAGAATGTGTTTTTTTCAAAACAGTGGATTTAGCACCTTTAAGAATTTAATGAACGATCGGAAAATTGAATCTGTTCAAAAAAAAACGCTGAATACTTAAATGTTTTAGCATGCAAAAAAATAATCATACAGTGTTTTGTATTAATTTTAAGTTGATTCACAAAAATTCCTTGAAAAATATTTAGAAAAAATATTATTTCCCGCTTTGAAAATTGATGAGAGCAAATGATCAGGATTGTACTGTGACTTTAAAAGATCTATTTTATTTTATTTTATTTTATTTTATTTTATTTTATTTTTAATAACCAAAAGGTAGATACACTTAAAGTCAGATTGGAAAAGAACGCGTTATCATAATAATTTTGCTATCCTTGAACTAAAGTGGTACGCATTTAGTGCTTATGTTAAATGAATCATATTATGCATTTTTATATTCATTTGTTCATATAGGTACTTGCTTAATAAATTAATTATAACATATTGAAGTTGCTAAATATATATAGTTGAATTTCGGTAAAAATGTTATAAAGACCAAATTTTTGAAACTAAAGTAGTTATTTTGTGTTGCTTTTAACTGCGAAAATAAAAATTTTTTTTTTTTACATTTTAATATTATTTTAATAAATTATTTTTGGAAGTAGGCAACGAGATTTGATGAAACCCAACTAATTATTTAACTACTCACTTGAAAAGTTGAGAAAAATCAGTTTTTAATATATAATTTTTAACATATTGAAAGCTCATTATTTACAAATAATTGATTATATATAATTAAATAGTTTTTTTATTTAAGAAAATAGTTTTATATATACACATAAAAATATATATACACATAAAAATTTCGCGAAAAAAAATTTCCAAAACTTTATATTTTTATCTTTTAAATAGATTTACTTGTTTTTCGGATGAAATTTCATTTTTCGTATCAGCTGATTGCTTTTTGACAGAAAAGGGGACAAATCGTTCCACTAATTTGTGTTCCAATTTTTTTCTTGGCGACTGTTTGTTTGTTTTCGGTTTGCTTCACTTTTTCTGACATATTTTTTCTGATTGCTGTAAAGTGTAAACAACCATCAGAAAAAATAATCAACTGTTTCAAGTTTTTCGGATGGGTTTTTCTGATCGCTATAACTGGCGCCTTAGGGGCCAGTTATAGCGATAGGGAAAACGAAACTGGGAAAACTTTCAAAAAAATTAATTAGTAGGTTTTCATTCGAGGGAGTAATCGATGGCAAATAACTCAAAGAATTTTTTGTGTCAATATAATTCTCAATTGAACAAATATTTTTTGTGATAAATGGCTTTATTTATTTTCCTGACTGAATTTCATTTTCCGTACAAGCTGATTGTCATTTATATCAAAATGAAACAAATCGTTCCAATTATTTGCGTTCCAGTTTTTACTTGTTCCATTGACAGATTAGTGGAAGAAAAAAAAAAAGCGTTTGCATTTCAATCAGGAAATCTTGATTGACAGGCGACAGCCTCCTCACTGACGTAATTTTCGTGTTCGCTATAAACGCTCATAAGGAAAAGATTCCTGTTTCCATCTTTTTCAACTTTTCCTGACGGTTTTTCCCGATCGCTATAACTCACGCCTTACTTGAAATTCCATTTTAAAAATTTTGTTTACATATTTTTTATACTTATAGTATGAATCAGATTAATGAATGAGTGAGTCAGTGACCGATTCTTTTTTTTATTATAGTTAATAATTTAATAAATTTTCAAACTTAATTCATTTATTGCTCACCTATAATCAATTATAAAGAAAGAGATAAAATAAAAAATATTATTTTGTCAATTTTTTTTTAATAAAATTGAACTTTATTATTCATCGTCCACCTAAACTACTTTTTCACCAAAAAATATTCTCAGGTCTGTTGCCCCCCTCTGTGGACCACTAGCGCGAACCTTGAGGAACGCTGGTTTATATTATGAATTCTTATTTAATTTTTGCCCGAAAATTATGCCGATTGAGATTCACTTCGGATTTTGCCGCCCCTAGGTTTGTGCCGCCCTAGGCCTGGGCCTCACGGGCCTAAGCCTAAATCCAGCACTGGAATCACAGCCATCTTTTTGGCAATTTGAGTGCAACATTGTTGTTCTGAACATTTTACAGGAAAAGGCAGAACATAGTTCATATATTCTTATATTAACATAAAAAAATGTACGACAACACTTTCCCTTTTTAAAAACTTAATCAAATCTTTTAAGTTTCCTAAAAAAGTAATGAAAACAAAACATTTCATTTGAACAATTTCTATATTTTCTTACAATAACTATACATACTGAGTTGATGGGACAATAATATTTACATACATCTAATAATTTAATAAACTAAATACATACAACATATTTTAAATCTTATTATAGGTAACTTAATTAAGTCGAGAGATAGGTATAGGGTATTAAGAAAAAGATTGTATAACAATTACAATTAGTATAAAATAATATACATTTCCATTCAATTAACGGTAATCAATAATCTACATACTTCAAGGTAATCCTTTTTGGACAAACTTTGTATCACACCCAAGGTTTATATATCATCTAATTAAATTATTATGAGTGCAAGGACAAAGTATGGCTTGTCCCATCCATGGGAGGTCTTTTAATGAATATAGAGTTATTATATATATACCGGAAATCCCAATGACCACTCACACAAAATATCTATATGGATATGTGAGACGACAAGGATTCGTTAAGGAACAATATATTAAAAGGATTGTTGTATATAGCTGAGGTAATTCAACAAATTTGTCAGTTAAATCCATTGGCTGGTGGGCGAGGTTCGAAATTCGGTGGTGAGTATGGCCAATATGGACCAGATGGAAACATCGGTGCGGAAGAAGTCGTTGTTGGTGGAAGAAGATTTGTACTTGAGGTTGTAATATTACTCGGGGAATGAGAAGCTGCGTTAACGTTAATTGTTGCTGTAGGTCAGGGATAGCTTAGGCTAGATGATGACGATGGAGAGTGGTCAGGTTGTAGACCAGGATGATGATGATGAAGATGTTTATAGGAACTATATGCAGCTGCAGTATCACAGCCTTGGGCCTGAGCTTGACATGCCGCCATAAGACCATGAAAGTCAAATTTGTAGGCGTAACGTTTTCCGTGGACTTTTGTCATGAAATTTTTGTCGTAGTAATACCTATAAAATACATAAATTAGAAAATAATTAATTATTAGTATGATGAATGTTCGTTTATTATGAAATAAATTTTAAATAATAAATGGAAAATAAAGAATCTATTTTTTATTTTTTATTTTTTATTTAATTTAATTTAAGATAACAGATAACAAAATACTCAAACAATGTTTTTTCATTGTCCTTTATTCAACAGAAAATAAAATGTTTTTCTTTGAATTTCAAGCCTTATGCTATTTTAGACGTTAGTACGATTAAACAAAAATGTTACACATACGCCCGAGTGACCCGAATACAATGTTTCTATACAAATTAATATGTTACATAAAATGTGATAGAATATAGTTTTTATTTTTTTAATTAGTTTATAAACGTGCCATAATATGATCAGCAGGTCAACAGTTGGGTTTGGGATGTAGGGAAGAGGGAGAGGTTACACGAAAGTATACATTTTTTTTATCTACACATTTTAGAATTGAAGTTCATTGATTTGATTAATTTGTATGGTCAAATCATGAACAAAAAAATGATTTTCGGTGACTTTACCGCCCACTATATATTTTGGATACCGTATAAATTGCTGAAAACTTTTTGTCAAAAATTTTGTCACTCCGGCCAATAGCAATATAATTTAGATTGTTTTAAAAGGTAGTAGACCGAAAGCCCGCAGCAAATTTTGGATGTGAATGGTAGCAGAAATTCACTGATATTTTTATAGATGTATATGTATGTATGTATATCTTATAACTTTTCATGTGTAAATATGAAAGTCTTGCATTCCGTGAATGGTGCCTTTGTCAGTAATTTTGCATTGAAAATGCATTTTTTTCGAAAGCTCAGATAAAACACTATATGTATATAATAAAATAGGAGTCCAAGACGTCTTTTGCATCCAAAACGAACCCAAAGATGAGTATGAAACTGATTTCTAAATAAATTGTGAAGCTTCCCCGCTGACAAAAAAATATGTTGATCCAAAACGTTTTCAATGATGCCATTTTATTATTATTTTTCTATCACAATTAGTTACAAAATCGATTTTTTGCAGTCGTATGAGTGTGTCTTGCAGAACAGAGCCCCAAACAAAACGCCTTGAACCCACATTTTAAAGATGCGGAGGGACTATTACATCATTAGGAACAAGATTTATTTAGCTATCACAACTTTTCGTAACATTGATTTTTTTACATTATTTCAGTGCATGTGGCAGACAGATTGAAGCATTACATGGAAGTAAAGATTACGCAGGAGCACGCAGGCAAATAAAAGCCAAATATACAAAATAGTCGCCCTAAAACATTTCAATAAAAAAAACTAATTCTCATAGGCCACCGAACAAGAAACGGCGTTACATTTCAAAGGCAGTGGTCACCGCGCCCCGGTAGCAAAAACCATAAATTTTTTGGTAAACCACAAGTTTTCGTAAACCACAAGTTTTATATAAAATCTCTCAAAAACTGGTTGATTTCAATTTCAAAATTGAATTAAAAAAACGAACCTTTCGAAAAATTCAGCGCTCAAAAAAAAACACCTGACGGCTGCTGTCAAATGAAATATTTCATTTTGTTTACGACGTTTTTTTATGATAGAACTTGAGATAATGAAAAGAAGTTTAACAAAATCTTCATATTTTGTTCAATTTTCTTTTTATGTATTAATATCAATTTCTGTTGGATAGAATTCATTTTATTTTCACAAAAAATATTAGTAGTAGAGTTTTAATTTTAGTTCAGAATTGCAAATTATTTTATCAAAAACTAAACAGTGTAATAATTCATTGTCAATCAGGCAGACTGATAAAGCTAAGCTAATTAATAAATGAATTGTTAAATCATTCAAACGGATAAATTAAATAATCTGATTAAATCTAATCATTAATCGGAAAGGATATCCGTCCATCAATATTTAAGCAACATGTGAATCAATTGAATATTCTACAAGTGTTTTTTACCAATTGTTTTAAGTATATATATAAAAAACAATTTTTGCTATCAATTTGCGATGAATTTTAGTAGGTATTTACTTGGAAAATTAATTGTTTCTACTGAAAGTATTTTTTACTAAAATTTATAGTTTTTTACTTTAACCTTGTAATTACTTCCGTTTTACGCATATATCATCTAATGATATGCGTAAAATGCCATATGTTCGAATTAGATCTTGTGTCACTTTGAGCAAGCGTCATATGGCCATATTTTAAAATAAGGTCCTATGTCGCATGGTCTTATGTCACCGCACTAGGAAAACCACATACTTTATTTGCCGGCTCTTTTTTAACATGCCAATCTCAAACTCAGAAAGAAAATATAGATATAGAAACATGAATTTACTATGACAAATCAGACTGCTCAAAACTAAAAAAAAAAACAATTTCATATTTAACAGAGTTCACCACATAGCAAACCTAATAATTTACGTCACTAATTTTAAAAATCTACGCACAATTTATTCATCTAAAGATACTTTCAAGACAATTCTAAGAAATTTCTTGAATTCATAAATAATAGAGACCTAAGAGTTGTAACCGCAAAATTGTCTTTAAAACCGAGATAAAGATCCTGTTTTCATGCACAAAATCCGTGAGAGAGCCAGTTGTTATGGAATCCCAATCTAATGAGTCACACATTTACCACACTACTTCATCTCTACAGTGTCTTAATCTTCAATGGTATTCGCCTTCGCTATATTTTCCCTATATATAACACGTTTATGATGTTTTCATTGTAGCAAAGTGCACAAATCTAACGGTCATGAAAAATACATTCGTCTCTATGTATGACGGACGTTGATGACGTTAATTACGAAAATCTCAAGTTCATGGAAATTTTTTATCGTCTACCTACATACAGAAATCGGCAAGAAACTTTCAAGAATTGACGACACGATATGCACTGGCACTGAGCACTTAAAATATAAACAAAATTTCAACACAATCGTCTGCGATTTTTTAAATAATGTAAAATGTCTCATGATAGAGTTGAGAGAAAATTCTATTCAACTTACCTTAAAGCTCTGCTGAGCTTATCGTAGTTCATGTTTGGTTTAGCCTTGCGCTCTCCCCAGCGCTTTGCAACTTCATCTGGGTCGATGAGCTTAAACTCACCGTTGGTGCCCTCCCATGTTATACAATTGGCATTGGACGAATCGGCTAGTAGCTCCAGCAGGAATTGCCACAATTGGATCTGCCCCGAACCTTGTGCCACCAATCGGTGTGAAGCGGCATTCAGTAGTTGATATGGATCTGAAAACACGAATACAAAATTTAAAAAAAAAACAAATTCATATGTATATACATATCTAGAGGTTTTGTGTTGAGATTGAGAAATTCAAATATTTTTTTTGCTAAACAAGAAACGATGAAACCTCCTTCTTATGCGTTATTAAAATTTAAGGCAATGAACTGCAAAATGGACGGAATTCAATAACGCTTTAAGAAAGAACTGCATATGTATTCAAATAACAAAAATACTTGATTCATTTATTTTCAGCTTCCAAAAAAAGCTGTTGGTACTTTCGATTTAAAAACCCGATTCGACCATATTCAAATATGGTTGGCAAAACTTGTATTCGAACATGCTTTAATTAGGCATGAATTTATTGTAAAAATAGTGGTTGATTTAAACTGGATTGACGTTTAAAGTTCATAAAAGAAGTACACATACACATCGAAAGTTAGAGAACACAACAGAATATACTGAAAAAATACCTAATATTTAAAAAATAAATTAGACTTAGGGCTTGTTTCATAATGTCTGAGTAAAGTTCTGATTAGTTACTGGACACATAAATATTAGAACAGGGTCATAATTCCATAAACCAAAAATTAATATTTTTGCATTTATACCCATAATTCAAGCCGTCAAAAGACAATTGTTAGTTTTTCTCCTGTGAACCCTTCGCCTGCAGTATTTATGTGTCAAGTAACTAAGTTTTGATTAGTTACTCGACACATAAATAAATTAAAAAAAAAATTTTAATTTAAAATTTAAATCTATTATTTAATTTAGTTTCAAAAAATTTTGACAAAATCATTTTCAAATTCAAAGCTTTGAAGAAAAAAAAATTCATTTTCAAACTCAAAATTTTGAAGAAAAAAAAAGTAAACAAAAATGACAAAGTAAGTAATCATTATGTTAATCAATTCAATATCAATTCATGTTTTATTTTTTTTTTTAATTTTTAATACAATCCTAATAATGAAATTGGGTTTATGTATTTAAGTTTTTGAAATTTTTTAAGTTATCAAACAACTTTTTTTTTGAAAATTAGAGAGTTGATTTGACTTCATTTTAAGCCCACCGAAAAATAAAAAAACAAAAACCACTTGTATATGTACATTGTACATATATGTATAGTATAAATACGAAAATGATATAGATATGTACATATATCCTTAACGAAATATTAAACAAAAATAGAAGGAACAGCCCTATAAATAAAAAATGTTTACCTATCTTCTTATTCACAAAACTAAACGTTGATTAAAAATAAAGAAATAAAATATCTTATTATAATAAACAATTAACTGCTAGTTCAGGTTAAGAGTAAATCTTATAACAAAAAATTACATTCAACAACTACCCTTTTGCCAACAAATAGAATTATTTAGTCCGCACACATACAATTTCTCATACATATGAACTTTTGCACACACAAACTTTCTCGTTTGAGCAACAAATGATGTGCCACTTATAGCGTGTGGTTTATTTTTATCTCTATCGTTGGAAAAAATATCTTTAGAATTTTAAACATGAATTAACTTCAATTTTATTTAATTGATAAGATTCCGCACTTCCTTCACTGATTAAAAATAATTCATATTTGATTTAAATGTATTAATAGTAGTATAAGTTTTTATTTTTGTTTGTAAAAAATCTGTTAAAAATAATATAAACGTTCCTATAATTGAAGATAACAATAAAAACGGGTCATTTGGAAAAATTAATTTGCAAAAAATAGATACAAGGTAAAAATTAAAAAAAAATGGAGATGTTTTCAATTTTTTTCTATTAACAACGCAACAGGAATCAAATCAAATGTTATATACGGAGTCTCTAGTCCAATGATGGAATCTTATTTTCGAAACGGGTAGCAAAATAAAGTAAAAAAACAAAGTTTATTTTTAATGCAAAAAAAAGAGTGTGCGTACTTATGTACACGCGCTAGAAGTAAAACTTCTTTCACGACAACAGGGCAAGTATTTTTCAAGTCCTACCACTCAGAGCACCCGATTTGAAACTCAGAACCGTTGCAAAATCGTGACGCTGAATTTTGTAATTCGTGACGGGAATTTGTATGTCGGTTTGACATGTCACTGACAGCTCCATAGAAAAATTTTTTACCCCCATGCCGCAAAAGAAGTTTTACTTCAATAAAAAAGAACAAATATGTAACTAAATTTAAAAATTATTTTATTCAATCTTGACATTTTATTTTATTTTGTACTTTTCAGCCTCTATAGTTAGTTTAAACAATACAAAAATGGTTGAATTGTTTTGAACATATGAGGCACACTATACCACTAAGTTTTTAAGTTTTGTTTTGGGACCCACAACATGATCACTATACCTTGAAAACCAGTTAATTGAAAAACGTTTGTTCAACTCGGGAACTTGAACCTAAGACCATGTGCTGTGAATGAAATCAGAAGCCAATGCATTCACCATTGTGCTACCGAATTAATAGGGGGAAACCTCCTAAACGCCCTAACTTTTTGTCACATCTTATGCAAATCACCCAGTATCACTAAAACAAAACTAGCACAAAAATGAAAATCAAGAAAACGGAGTGAATTGAATTTAATTAATTTTTTAATATTTTTATTGTTTAAAAAAGTAATATATGGAGGTAATAGAATTTGGTACAGATTAATTCCATTCTCCTTTTTTTTTTATTCACATATTCAGGGATTACATCGATTTCTTTGTAAATATTCAACAAATTTAATCCGTTAAGGCAGTTATCGTCACCCTCAGCCACGTTTTTAACCATCTCAAAGTGGAAAACAAACGTCCTGGATCTGCAGACGCCACTGGTAGCAGACAAAGAACTTCAATTACGTTTCTTAAATTAGGATACAAATCCGAATTGCAAAACGGAAGTGAAGTTTCCGGTATAGTTATTTCGGTTCCATCCGAAATTTTAAAATATTTCTACCTCAGTCAGTTTAATTTCATACAAATTTTGACAACTAAAAGTGAGTACTATATGTAATATGAAAGTGAAATATGCAAACCGATTCTTCAATCAATTTCACCCAAAAATTTTCATTTCCCAATGGACGGCAACGTAGGAAAAAATTTAAGTTGTCTTGGAAAATTGTGACATTTTATCAATCAATTTGTTTTCCTCAAAATACAAATTCTGAAATATGAAACAATTATTTCGGAGTAAACGACTGTCTTTTCTAGCGTATTGTCATCAAGGAGAAAAAGAAAAAATTAAATGTTTGAGTTTTTTTTTGTTTTAATTAAAATCAAAGAATATTGTTATAGCTAAAATCTAACAACAATGAAATTTAAACGAAAAAATAAATAAAAATATACTTCGATATTATTATAAATAAATCTTAGCATAGAATGTCATAGAATGCCCCCTAAGCCCCCCCCCCCCTTGTGTACACCACTGATACCGACCTACATGTAGGTACATACATAAATGTATGCATGTATGTTAGTGGGAAACATAAAATCAATTTTAACCAATATTTTAACGCAATTTTGACAATTGGCATAAATGTTCCAAACATTGACATAATACCTATACCTATGTATATGAACTGCTAATACCCAACTTCACTACTGTTCCAGTTAACAGCAACGCTTTTGGGACACGGTGATCATTCCACGAAACTCGCCTTTACTTGGCAGCCTTATTGATACATATTTAATAATGCACTATATTGCTAAAAAATCTAAAAGAAATGATCAGAAAAAGTAAGTTCGATCAAAATTTACGAAAATTCCAAAAAAATCAAAACAAAAATGTCTTTTATTCAATTTACATATGTAAATAAAAACGAACTTTTTTCAATGCCATTTATTGTCCGTTCTTCTTAAATATTGAAATTTTAACGTTTTTTAAGTGTTTGGGGGTTATTTAGTAACAAATTTGGCCGCTCAATTCCAAAAGCGCTGCGATTTCTTGGAACATTTTCCTGTGCAAGAATTGTATTAGTGACAAGTAACTATAGCAGTCCATATGTAATACGTCAATGGTTGCAAATATAAAAGAATTAAGGTAGAACTATAATAGTCGGATGCCGATATTTTAGTTCTAACTTTAAGAAGACATTTTGGAATTGAATTGAACTTAAATGTAGATAAATTATTTTCAAAAATTTAACCAAATTTTCAAATCATAATCAACTCTTCAATTTTATCAAAAAAATGCATATATTTCATTTCGTTTATCGGTTCACTGTACTATTCACCTACTATTAATTGAGACAGACAACAAATAACTTTAAACCATACTGCAGAAAATTGAGTCTATATTTTCCCCTATGAATTCGATTCACTTTGTGACTTCAAAAATTTAATTTAAATTTCCGCAATGAAATTTGAGAAACTTAACTAAACTCAGCAACCAATAAGTTTACTAGATCACCAATAAGTTTACTAGATCACATATTCACTTTTATTGTGCAGAAAATTTCTTTCGCGATAAAGAAATCATTTAATCTAAATGCATCTTTTCTTTCAAAATTTTAATCTCAATGCTATAGGAAAAATAATGGGAGAGAAAAAAGATATTACTTCAAAGAATTGGCATAGACATAAGCAATTATTTAATTTTTGTATAATCCAGTCTAAAATCAAAAGTGAATCACAAAATAAATGGATTTTTGGATGATTCATAATCTCTTTTCAATTAAAAAAAAAATTGAAATGATCGTTAATTAATGATGTTAAGACCCACTGCGGATGTCTAAGAATTCAGTGAAAAAAAATCCGAGTGACTAATTTTGTTGTTAAAAATTAAATTCCAAGAAGAAGACCTCGATTTACCTACACAGTCAAACTTTACCAAAATTATAAAAATTCAAACCATCTATTCAAATTTATGTCAAAAATATTTTTATTTTTTTTTTTTAATTTAAACTGAGACAACAAACCATTATAAAGCATTGGCCTTGCAGCAGCAGCGGCGGCAGATGGATGGTGGTAATGATGGTGGTGATGGTGATGGGGTTGCATTCTGACGCCAAAACGCCGATTAAAATCCTCAGAAAGGCGCCACATTACGCCCACATCAACACTCACACTCATTGCTAACTTTGACACTATTTTTGTTGTTTTTTTTTTTTATTTTTAAAATTGTCAGTAGGTATCTCTTTGGAGATTGTTTAAAACTTTTTGATGTTATATAAACTTCTAAGCACCAAGGATCCTACTAAAGCAACTACATGTGAATTTCAAAAGCACTATGACTAAATTTCTAAATGCGTCCAATCGCCAACAACTCGATAAAGAAACTGAAACGAATAAAAAAGCACAAAGTTCGTCTTAGCATCCTCGAAAGAAAACACCCATTGCCTTCCCTTTCATACACCATTTGTGCATCACCATCGTATAGGGGGAGCCATAGTGGAGGAAGTCGAAGAGGGGTAGTTTTACAATAACATCACCTGGTGGGTGGACGTGAAACATATGTCTTACTCGGCGATTAACGCAAATCTAACCAATGATCCCTGTATGAATAAAAAACAAATCAATTAAATGACACCCTCGTCAATGGTGATGAGAGCAGCAACGACAATTTCCATCACTACAACCAGGGTTGTTATTTATAAATTAAAAGTGGCAGTTCATAGAGACTTTTACGACTATAATGACAAGTACATATTATATCATGATTTAAAAAGCAACAACAACAACAATACGTTATTGGAAAGTTCCTCTTAACTTCTTAACAATAAGACAAAAATACATTAACTGTTTTTTTTTTTTCTTTTTTTGAAAAGTAAATTCATAAATTTGTAATAGAATGGTATTTTACTGATGGTAATCTGCGTGACGCAATGTCATAATATTATGATAATATTAATATTAATATTAATATTAATATTAATATTCGTGTAGACGGCAGTAATGCCATGCCCTACTTTATTCAATTAAGGAGCCACAAATGTAATTGAAATTGTTTAAAAAATGAATAAAACTATCTATCTATCTATCTATCTATCTATCTATCTATCTATCTATCTATCTATCTATCTATCTATCTATCTATCTATCTATCTATCTATCTATCTATCTATCTATCTATCTATCTATCTATCTATCTATCTATCTATCTATCTATCTATCTATCTATCTATCTATCTATCTATCTATCTATCTATCTATCTATCTATCTATCTATCTATCTATCTATCTATCTATCTATCTATCTATCTATCTATCTATCTATCTATCTATCTATCTATCTATCTATCTATCTATCTATCTATCTATCTATCTATCTATCTATCTATCTATCTATCTATCTATCTATCTATCTATCTATCTATCTATCTATCTATCTATCTATCTATCTATCTATCTATCTATCTATCTATCTATCTATCTATCTATCTATCTATCTATCTATCTATCTATCTATCTATCTATCTATCTATCTATCTATCTATCTATCTATCTATCTATCTATCTATCTATCTATCTATCTATCTATCTATCTATCTATCTATCTATCTATCTATCTATCTATCTATCTATCTATCTATCTATCTATCTATCTATCTATCTATCTATCTATCTATCTATCTATCTATCTATCTATCTATCTATCTATCTATCTATCTATCTATCTATCTATCTATCTATCTATCTATCTATCTATCTATCTATCTATCTATCTATCTATCTATCTATCTATCTATCTATCTATCTATCTATCTATCTATCTATCTATCTATCTATCTATCTATCTATCTATCTATCTATCTATCTATCTATCTATCTATCTATCTATCTATCTATCTATCTATCTATCTATCTATCTATCTATCTATCTATCTATCTATCTATCTATCTATCTATCTATCTATCTATCTATCTATCTATCTATCTATCTATCTATCTATCTATCTATCTATCTATCTATCTATCTATCTATCTATCTATCTATCTATCTATCTATCTATCTAATATTAAAGTTTATAACTTTAAAATTAAAAAAAGAATGTATTTCAAACCCATCTCTGTTCCACAATTCCTGACTGTTTCGTTAAAAGGTGAGAATTGTGAAGGAAAAGTACTTTTTTATTTCCAATTTATTTAAGAAACAAATCTATAACATTACTGTCACCTCTATTTGATGCTAGTACAGGAAGGAAGGATGCCACCGACCGACAACGGCAAGGAAACGGAAAGCGATCCCATTGTTTGACTGGAGATGGCAAACCGCCCGCTGTGATCATTTTCACTGGTGGGGTTGCATATTTTTTGGCAGAGGATTATTGTGATTTTATTATTAGATACCACACTCTGTGAAAAATTATCATATTTACCTCGTTTATTAACTTCACTTGAACTTTTTATTAACTCGTGTCGTCCTATATACCGATGAGCTTTCACCGTTATATGATGATATTATAATATGCGTTGTTCTTTCTGCGTTATTGTTATGAATAATTATTATTATCGTTGAATGGAGTGAATCAAAATATACCGACCGACGGCAGTCGAGTCAAGTTGGGCGGTTTAAATTAAAGTGGTATAAGCTCAATGAAGGCTATATAAAAGGTATGAGGAAATATTGTATCTTTCAATTCAAGTGTGCAATTACCGTTGCCTCTTATCACTTACCGCATAAATCTTTGAGCCAGGAAAAGAATGGTTTCACACATACCTAAATATATAGAACTGACCAAAAGGATTTCTTTTATTTCACCCTTGATGGGAGAGCGAGCGTGAAATTCCCATGACCATTTATTTAATCATTGCAATTTCAATTGAATCCTTTTATGAGGAAAATTTATCCACCCTTCTTTTATACTATAAAGAACGTTTTAGATCGGTCAATAATGGGTATAGAAAGATTCTGATCCTTGGATAAGATGCAACTTGTTTAATATGTGTTTAGGTAGGTAGGTAAAGGATATAGGTATGAACGAACAGTGACGTGATTTGATTTTGGAAAAAGTGTACTATACTCACTCCAATTTACTTTCTTCCGAAGATTTAGTTTATACCTTCCTTCCTGACTGTCATTGACTTTTGTTGATATTTTTTTTATACTATAAGGTTGGAAGTTGTACAGAAAGATTCTTTAAGTGTTATCTGTTCTGTCGAATACATTTTTTTCAGATATATGTGGGTAGGTATGTATAGGTATACTTTGATAAACTGATGTTAGTACATACATATATCGGTATATGATTGTGTAGCTACTAAATTAATTTATAAGTAAAACGAACGACTCCTTTTCTTTATATGAAGACATCAGGCTGAGCGTGGATAAAAATCTTATTAACTTTCATGATGCGATTTGATAACATAATAATAAAAAGAACTATTGACCTCTTTGACGACTGGCTATATTAATATATGTTGCGAGATGGATTTGTATGAATTTAGTTGATTGTTTTCTTATAGAACTAACAAAAGGGCTAACTATCCGAGTAATGGCCACCTGCTATAAACTCAATCTTTATTTTTCGGAATGCTTATTGTTTCGTATTATCTTCTTAAACTGTCTTTTCAAACTCCAGGATGCCTTTTTACTTTGTCTCAACTAAATAGCGTTCCTTGGAAATTTGAATAACCATGGGCCTATAGGGACCTAAAACTCTCCTCTCCTATGACTTGGAGGGGGCCTACAAGATATACTTAGCAAAGTAGCGTTTAAAAGGAGGTAGCTGATTTATGAGATAATTAAGTTGGTTATGAATATTGGATAATCAGAAGAGATCTGTCTGTTCATATCCATGGTTCTATTAATTAATAATAATTTGGAGCCAACACAATGTTCTTGTTGAATGCAGTAGATTTTCGTTAAGATTATTTACTGATTAACTTAAATTAGCAGTTAAAAATCTCTCGTTTACTATTAAATAAATATTTTTTTAAGCGAGAATATAAGAAGCTTTTTAATTTATTCATGATATAAAATAACTCGCGTAGTAATATCACCGCTTAATTTTGTACGTAATATACAAGTTAATTGTTTATTGATAAGATATTTTATTAATAACAAAATAGGTATGTATGATTATGTGTTTTAACATATTTTGTTAAAATAGTCCACGAAGGTTTTTTGCTAGAATTATAAATTTAAGTTTGTTTAGTTACAGTTGCCGACGTTTTACATTTATGTACTCCACCCAAGTTTCTTCGACTACCTGTTCAAAAAAAAAAAAAAACAACTACAATCCTGTTTTTCGTTTGATACTGTGGTGTGAAAATCACTTAAATAGTAGTAGATTTAATCTTGAAATACAATCAATAGGTTTTGTTCGGAAATCTAAAATCTTTATTTAATTAAAAAAAAAAAATAATAATTTATTCGAAAATGCGAATCTCTAACTATATTGACTCACTTTTGTGCAATAGTGAATACAAAAACAATTTACAATATAGTAGGTATACATACATACTACATATAAATGTTAGGGTAAATACAAAAACCCAACTTTTTGTGTCAGAAAATGAAATAAATATGAATGCGATTTAAAGGTACATACATGTATATATTTACATATTATGTTAACATATTCATAAGGATTTGAAGATACAATGGTTCCTTTTGTAAAAAAATAAAGTATTATATGAGTGATTTGACCAAATTGGATTTAATTTATATTTTGTGGATGAGATCTTTTTTCTTCCATCGGCTTTTTTGGTCACTGTTAGTTAAAATTAAACAAAGTTACATTGATTTTTCTGGAACTTTCCGAAAGCTTTGAAGAAATTGTTTTGAAAAAAACAAAAAATATATACATGGCATACAAATCATCATAACACTCTTGCACCTCTCTTCAGCAACCTCAAAGTTAAGCTCGAAAAAGAAAAATATACAGACGTAATGTCTGAACTATGTATCTAGGAAATAAAGATGAGATTGTGATCTATGTTATGTATAGGGACTACAAAACAATTTCTAAAGCAAAGAATGGCAAACCACAAATCGGATTTAAACTGCGACAGCACTTGCTACACAATAGCATTGTTAAAGGCCACAACGCCGATTTTGATGGTGTACAAATATTACAGAATAGGAAACAGGATACGCAAAACATATCGGTCGTTTACTGCCAAAAACGCCAAAAAACAAACTGATTTGGCAATACTTCGTCAACAGAATTGTTTTTTTGCTTTTTTGTTTTTATAAATATGTAATTATATTAAATTTTTTTAATTTATTTATTTTTGACGTAAGCTGTTAATCATTAATGATTGCTTTTATTTATTTACTTATGCATACATGTTCTCAAACATTGTTATTTTGTATTGTTTAAATAAAAATCCCCTGAAGAGGACAACAATCGAAAATGTTGGGAAAAATCAATGTAACTTTCATTGCAACTAACAGTGACAAAATAAGCCGAAAAAAAAGCAAAAAGAAAAGATCTGATCCACAAAATAATAAAAAATATACAGTAGTTAAATCTCAACAAACGACTAGGCTTTTTATTAACTCCATATTTTTAACCCGCAATATAAAGTTTGAATACAATGAATAATAATAAAAATGTTTTATCCTTATAAACATCATGATCAAATAATACCATATAATAATACCATAAGTTTTTATTTAGTTTTTTTTTTTTGGGACAATTAATAAACAAATTTGAAAAAAACAGCCAAATGGCAGGTAATACTTTATAGAAAAGTAAGAGATAACAGGGTTCCCTAAATAATTTTTATATGAAATTTAAAATCGATCAATGAAATGTTCATCATTCATTTTTAAATATCAATATACTTTAATCACACTACATCCTATATAGCTTGTGTAACCAAATGAATACAAAATTAGAAATACTACACTTTCTAGGAAAAGCATACATTATAGTTATATGCTCAGTAATGTCAACCGGAAGTTACTCATCTCAATCAAAATTATAGTTACATAGGTATACACTTCATGTGTTAAATTTTAACATTTAAGTTTTAAATCTTAAAATACTAACTTGGTTCGTTATCGTTAATGATTGGACTAGTTTCTCTTCCCGTCGCAGAGTACAACATACACGCAAAATGTTTGGCCACTAAAATTCCTCCATCTTTTGATCCAGCGCAAACCCAAAAGTCTGCTTTTGTCAACTCGCATAATTCAGTGCCATTTGTTGGAAATCTGGAAAGATCCGGCTTGGGATCTATGTTAAACTTTCTAGTCATCCATTTAACCCAACGGCGAATGTGCGAGGAATCCCATACTCTTGGATCAACAGGAAGTACAGGATCCCCTTTCTCATCCTCTTCTTCATCTTCGTTTTCCTCTGATTCCTTTTTGTCTTTTTCACTTATTCTACTTTCACAAGAACTTAAATCTAAACGTTCACTATCACTTTCCTTACTTAATTTTTCCGCCTCTTCCACGTGGGTTTCGTCACTTTCCCTAAACGTCCTTTCAACACTCCACTGGGATTCATTTTCTTGCATGGTATCGTTAAATTTGTATTTATTAATTTTATTTTTCAAGAGCACACACACAACTTAAAATTATTGTTAATTCCATTTTTTGTCACTTTTAGTTTATTTTTCTTTGGTATGATTCACAAAGCGGCGCCAATAAAATTCCTGGAAAGCTTAATATAGGCGACGCGTCGGTGTCCGCGATGAATTAATGTGGTAAGTATAGATGAATTATGAATGGCCTTAATGGTAAACAACGAACTGACACTGGTTTATTTTATTTAAACAAGAAACCGCCAATATCGAACAAAAATGAATCAGAATATAGAAAAGAAATTATGAACTTTAAATTTTAAATTTCCAATGATTCACTTGGTCATAGTTCCACGAGTTATCTATACACCTTATATTCACAGAGAAAGCTTAATTACATTCACTTGACAAAAATAAACAAATAACTGTAAGTTATAAACAAACAAAAAATAACCGATAGATTTTAGCTTGAGACCCAAAAGCCGGATGCTTTGCTTCAAAAATTATAGAAATGTCCTGGCCTAAGAGCGTCCTTCTTCGCGAGTTAACGATTTCAAAATAAAGTTTTTGTCCAAATGACTAAACTGCCGAAGTCTTTAATTTCCTTTGATTGAGAGAAAAATCGCAGAGAGAATTAAGCTTTCTCACGATCAATGTATGGCCTTCTCCTCTCAGACGTTTTCATTCATAAAAATCAAATAGAATGTTGGTGGTGTGGTGATAGTGATGATGATGGTGATCATTGATTTGTGTACCTACGTACATTGAAAGAAATAAAATTAAAAGCTCTTTACTCTCTAACTCTCGTGCGTCACATGACGGCAAGGCAGGTTTTGTGAATGAAATTCTTCAAGCATTGAATGAATATAGAAAATGTTTCAATTTTCAACTTCTTCCTCTGATTCCGCTCCCCATATAGGTCGTCTACCGCTCGATATGGTGACGTTTTATTTGAGCAAATAGAGTGATGATTCATGAGAGATCCGTGGAAAATAAACTTGTTTATATATTATAGCTTTCAAAAGTTTGTATCTGTGATGCACAGCACATACAAATCAGCTAAGGGAGATTCCCAAATGGAATTCCGTCTGACATAGAAAATGATCACTGATCGGTGGCTGTAGTTGGTAGACATGTTAGGTTGCGTCACTTATCTCAGAAAAATTGCTAAATTCATTGAATGGAAGAAATAAAAAAAGCACATGCCTTTTAGACTTGCAATTATTAGTAAGTATCTTCCAATTTGGATGGTGTACAATTTTAATTCTTGGAATATTAGGTTTTATCATCATTAGTGTAACAGTCAATGTATGAATCGCTTTAATTTGTTATGAAATGAATCACCTTTACTATATTAAGGATGATTTAAATTTTCATTCATAAAAATCTTATCTTGAGATCGCTATATGACGGTGTAAGTACTATAAATCAGTTTGTTGGCTGGCGTCTTACTTTTGGGAATATTGTTTTACTATATTTTTATTTGTAAAATATCTATGGTGGTCTTGAATAAGTAGGTATTGTCCAATTCTTCAACGTCTGTCCACTTTTACGGAAAGTGAGCTGAAATGTATTTCTATTGTACTGCTATTGCATGTTTTTGATGTGAAAACATCTAAGCTCTCGGTATAGGATAAAAATGAAGAAAGACGTGTTTTATTGGGTAAAATTTCCCTCGGTAAACAAAAACAAAAACCATAAAAGTGCCGGTAAATAAGCCAGCAAAATATTGAATATACAAGTGGACAGATATTCATGAATTGAACCTTAATGTTGTTTTTCACTCACAAATGTGTTTATGATATTTGTAGTTTAGAAAACTGAAGCGCGTCCCCAGCAATCGGAGGATTGCTGAAATGTCATAGTCACGAAACATTTCCCGACCTACATATTTATAATAAAGACATGGAATTATCCATTAGTGGAGACACGGAAACAAAATTACTTTGTGGACACAACTATTTATAAACGTTGTCTATAACTTTGGACAGATAGATAAACATTTTTAATTGATGTTTAACAGCTATCTTACTTAGACAACGGACTCGGTTGTCTAAATTTTGCCTAATGTAATATTTTATTTAATAAAGTAAAGCATTTTTCTAACTATTTCGAACTTTTGTGATCTATTTAGACACTGTCTAAGTAGTAAAAAATATCATAAACATACGCCTGAAAGAGTGTACATAAAAGTGGATAAAGCTTATTATTGGTAATTTTATTTCTGTTGTATAAATGTATAATGTAGGTATGCTCTACACGTAAATACCAATAAAACGCAACTAATGTAGGTAAATGTAGCGGAAGTGGTCATAAATATGGGTAAGAATCTTACGCGAGGGGTTGTTGTCTCTGAAAAATACTGGGTTATCGAATGCACGATTTGAGAGAAATATTTGAAAATAGCTATTTCTGTTGAAATTTGAATTTAATTTTGTTTGTGCGGCCGCGCGATCGGATAGGAGGAAACGAAATTAAATAATCATTTTCAATTTAAAACGCAGTTCATTATCGTTTTGTCTTTCTTTTATTCCCTTGCGGTTTGACGATTCGAAACATGAACATTTTCGGTTTAGGCATATATACATTATATGCAGATCGCACTAAATTTTAGTTTCCATAAAAAAATTCTCCAATTCTACAAAATTTAGCCAAGCTTAATTAAGCAAAGCAATAAAGCTAAAAAATCAAATGCTTACATACATCAATTATTATTTGTCAAAACTAATTAACGCCCGAAATAAAAGTTCCCCCAAAAAGATAAATTAAAATAAAATAAAATAAAATAAAATAAAATAAAATAAAATAAAATAAAATAAAGTAAAATAAAATAAAATAAAATAAAATAAAATAAATTAAAATAAAATAAAATAAAATAAAATAAAATAAAATAAAATAAAATAAAATAAAATAAAATTAAATAAAATAAAACAAAACAAAACAAAATAAAATGAATTAAAATAAATGTATTTATATTTGAAATCACTTTTATCTTAATTTTTTTTATTTAAATTCTTACATTTTGTGGGAATTATGTTTTGTGAAAATTATAATCGAAATGGAGTAATTTTTGGAAACAAACGATTTGTGTCAATCAAAGAATAGAATCCATTTTACTTGATTAAATTCATTTGAAGCACTGAAAACAAATTCAATGCAATTGTTGAGTTTTTTTTTAGAGAACAGCTCTTTCCTTTGACATATTCTCCAACCTAGCCCTCTTGTGTCAAAATGTAGCTTAAGTTCTAGCTTTGGAGAAAAAAATGGGAGCTAAAATTAAGCGCAATCACCGTACTAGCAAAGAAAAAGAACTAATAGAGAGAGTCAAATTTCCTCGTCTCCGTCCCCTCGAAACCTTTTGTTTACATTTTTTATAACGTGTTGAATTCCTATATGTGTGTACATGTTTTCACCTCGGGCAGTGCAAAACAAAAAAAAAGGTGGTGAGTATGCACATCTTCTTGCATATGTATTTGTCCCCACATTTTTTTATATGGAGTTAATAATTATACATATGCAAGATGGTGCGCAAGTCGCAAACATCGTAGCTTGTTGGCTAAAAGAGAGCCACCGTCGAATTTGACTCTCTCTATTAGTTCCTTCTCTCTGCGTACTAGGCTTAAAGGTGAAATGAAAATTTATTTTCAACAGAATCGAATGCAATAGAATTTATAGGCCCAGATCTAATCTTGTTGACCTTTTTAATAAGACATTTTGTATTAATTTTATTTTATTCTCATATGTATTAGAGAAAAAAACACGCTTATTAATAAGACAAAAAAATGTATTTTATATTGTTAAAAAAAAACATTTTAAGTGGACATAAGCAATGAGTTGGGCCCCTTCTGAGCCAACATTTAAAAAAAATAGTTAATTATAAGCACTTTTATGTCAATTGTATACACATAAACTTTAGATGAATAAAAAAAAATCTTAATCTAAAATCACAGATCTAATCCAAATCTGTGCTACTTTCTGTCACCGCTATAACATCCAGATTTAAACTCCGTATGTATTTACAAATGAATTTATATAATTTACACCCGGATTTAAGTTGAAAACCATATGAGTTTTGTTCCATTTTTCAACGTTTCTCGACCAATTTTATCGATGCGGGAGTTACAGAACATAAAACAAACGATCACAGTGACAAAAGTAGCCGTTTTTTATGGGAACTAGTCGTTATTCTGTATTTCAAAATTCTGTATGACCAAAATTCTGTAAATGAGTTGAAAATTCAGTATGAACATAATTCTGTTTTCCATTATTCTGTAAATCTATTATTCTGTGTTCCAAAATGTTGTAAATCCAGAATTCTGTATAACAAAGTCCTGGACCCATGTTCTGTAACTCGGCGATAACTTTTCGAGGCGAGAAACGGCGAAAAATGGAACAAAAATGGAACAAAAATGGAACAAAACTCATAGGAATCCTATGGGTTTTGTTCCATTTTTCGCCGTTTATCGCCTCGAAAAGTTATCGCCGAGTTACAGAACATGGGTCCTGTAAATCCAAAATTATGTAAATATAAAATGTTAAATACCGTATTGTAGTGTTGAGTAATAAATAATATAAAAAGAAATACAAGATAAAAAGAGACCAACACATCAATCAAATAACTTTAAAGTTCACCCACAAAAAAGACACCAAACACCAACATTGGAAAACCAACACCGCAGTCCGTAAGCATAACCCGATGATGGATTATTAAATCCGAAACGCGTCGCTATTTTTAAAATATAAATTAAATGTTGTGAAACTATTAAATATAAAAATAAAAATAAAAACAAAGTTTTCTTAAAAATTTTTAATTTTTAATTCTTTAAATTATTTATATTTTCATTAATTTTCCTTAAATAATATTTGTCTTTTGTAGATGCGCAACTTTTCTTCTCGTTTTTTTGATATCAACAATTTTTGCCGTACTATGGCATACTTATTTTGGATTACTTGAATATTTTATGAACAACACTCACATATTAAATAATTTGAAAATTACTTTTGGTTTAATGAATTGTTTTCACGTTGGACTAGAAATAACCAATAAACTTTCCTAGATACTGATTGAAAAAGTGTTTTAATTTAACTGTAAATCCAGAAGATAAATGTTCGGAAACACATTTATAAAAGAAAAATTGTTTTTATAATCAAAACCATTTTTCATTTATAATTTATAAAATTTTGAATTGGTTTCGTTACCCATGCGCCTCCATTGGCAATATTTGAGGAAATAAATTGCTCATTGCCATTGCTTTGAATAATGCCAATGGAGACTCTTTAGCAATGGCAATATTGCTCGTTAGATGGAATACAATTGTTGATTTTCATCGCGGAGGTAATAAATTTTTTTTTTCAAAATGGTTTCTCAGCAAGTTTGAATGACTTTGGCTTCTTTTGAAAATATAAGAAATTAAGTGAACTAAATTTTGTTTTGTATACCAATAATAGTGATTTTAAACAACAAAAAATCATTTGACAGTGGGCATTTACAGAATTTTGAAAAACAGAATTATGTATTTTCATAATTTTAAAATACAGAAAATAGAATTTTGGGAACCGTATTTTGATACATACAGAATTATGACACCAAACCGTTTTTATTATGACCCATGATACATATGGATCATCCTGCAAAAATGAAACAGCCTCACAGTGGCGATAAACAGAAACCTGTTTTCGGATCATGAAACGTGATAAAGAGCAGATTCATGTGTTGTTATTGTTATGTATGTTACATGCTGATCCATATGGATCAATTTTGATAGTAAAAAACGGCTATATTATATACCCGTTTTTTTCCTTATGCTTTTTTATTTTTCATGTACTTGTTTGTCTTTTTCTTTACACTTCAGAAACCATTTGCAAACCCGTCCAAACTAAAATTTTACATACCTTAGAAATTTTGTCTACCCCCGCTACCACATTATGTCTGTATCATCTACATCCTTAAAGAAATAGCATATTGAAATTGCAATTGCATATTGAAAAGCAATCAAACACACCAATAAAAAAAATATAAAAATAAATTTAAAAAAGTAAGAGTGCCGGGACTCACGGTTAACATGTGTAACCATACGTAACGTAACATGAGGCTTAGAATCACAATCACGATCACAAGATCCGTTACGTTTTTTCACCCTACCACCAGTATAGATGTTTAGTCCCCTTTCACACAAGGAAACTCAGTTTCCAGCACCTTTCAGTTTATAGGATAGAAGGGCACCAAGTAAGAGGAATGAACGGTCTACTATTGGTGGGAATTGGAAATTAAAAGAAAACGTCAAAAAATCTCCAGCAACTTGTTTCCTTGTGTGAAAGAGGACTTAAGCCTCAGCTACATAAGCCAAAAAAGTAAAAAAGTGCAAAAGTAAAAATTTTTAAATTGATTTTGTGATAGTTTTTCTGACTAAAAAACTTATAAAAATGATGCAGAAAACTTAAATTTTGGTTTGAAAACAAATTTGTGTATTCTTTTTCACAAAACAACGGCGCTAGCGGTAAAAAAAATATTTTTACTTTTGTACTTCAGTACTTTTTGGCTTATGTAGTTAAGCCTTTACACATCAAAAACCCAAATCGTAGACTGAACGCATCCACCAAAATAAAATTCCCCAATGAAAAAAATCCCATAACATATTCACATTGTGAATGAATCATCATTCGTCATCAACCAGCTGCCGAATTAGCAAATCTGAATTCCGAAAATTTTCTTCCAAGTGAGTGTGGTTTTTTAATCGCGATGTTATATATCCTAATTAATTTGAATCCCAAAAATTTGTTTTGAATACTATGTTGCCTAAAACTCAAAAAACAGGATTCTGGAAATTCGTTAAAGGCGGTGCCAAAACGTTATTTGTGATTGAAGCTGTCTGCTTTGCTGTTTCCTACGGTGTTTATTATCGCATGAACACTGATCGAGGTTAGATAGAATAGCAAATTCATTAAATCCATCGATATTTTTCTGTCGGCTTACAAATCATTCTGAAATATTATTTTCCTATTTTATGTAATACTTCGAGACTTTTCTAAAAATCGACATTAAGTTAAAAAAAGAAAACAGATGGTCGGGAAATCATGCAGTACCTATTCCATTGACAATTCTGTCATAAATTTGCCATAGTGAATTGGTTTTTTCTGTACGTCATCTGTGTCGTCAGTCGTGTCGTAGTCCTTTAGCCTATGAAGGTGAAATTTTCCGAAATTTTCTTTTATTTTGCCCAAGGACAAGTTAAATTCTTAGAATAAAAGATAAAGATCTTGCAATATAAAACATTCGTCAGTTTCTTCTTTTGTTTTCTAAATCCTTTTCTATAATTTTAGTTTATTATCAAACTAGTTTTCAGCCCAACGCCCATTTGATTTGTGTATGTGAACAAAGAAGTGCAATTGCAGTGTACCTCTATATAGACCTAAAACTATATACCGATACTCACTATAATTTTATTTTGTTTATACTTAAAATGAAGAACATACTGGCTTAATATGTAATTCGGCAAGTAATATGTTTCTTAACTTAAGATTTAATTTCCCTTCGTAACTTTTACACTCAATTCCTTGGTTATATATATTTAAGAACACATGTACTCGATTGAACAAAACTAAGAACTTCATATGATTACATCTCGTTACTTCACGAATTTCTAAGTATCTAGAACTCTGATTTAGGTCTTAGTAGTTAGCAATAGATTTAAACCCTTTTATTTCGCTTTTATGGTGGTAGGACTCAGTTGAACTACATTTTTGATCCGCGCTTTGGTAAGCTTTTTTTCCAAAAGATAAATCAATATCAAAAACAATGAATAATGCAAAAACTCTGTTATGTTAAATGGTCTGAGGTTCCTAAATTTGGCAATATCTGGGCCATTTCAAAATGCAAATGCACCAATCAACAAGGACTGCTCTCAAAGAATCTTAATATTGAAGAAAACGTATGGGGGTCTATGTTTCGCCGTGTATAAGAATTAAAAATATGAGAATAAGGAATCGATTACTACTGCATTAAAAGAAGCATAAAATGACATTTCATTAAATTACTTTAAAAAAACTTAACAATTCACTTCTCGAGTTTATGAAGACATGGCCTTATCACAGGCCCTGTCGTAATAGATTCGTGCTACGAATCTGAAAAAAAGTTATTACCATAATTTGTGGGCTTTTTGTATTCATTTTCCTGATTTTGTTAGTTCTTGTATTTTTGTTAGTATTGAAAAAATAATAATTTTGTTACGTTTAATTACAAATTGATTTTGTTTTTTTTTTTTTTTTTCTACAGGTTTTCGTCAATATATGAACAATAATTACCCTTTTGTCCTTGACTACTACTACAAAGTCGGAGAAACACTTGGTGATAGTAATATCCGTTCCATTGATTCATCATACTGGCGAGCAGAGGCCAAAAAGTCAGAATAACCTCACATAGCTAAATCAAATCTACGAAGTAAATAACTTTTTTATTTCAATATTGTATAATCCAAAAAACTTTCCAATCCTTTTATCTCCATTCTTATAATACACAAATCTAACAAGTTCAGTTAATGGCTTCTAATCCGTATGTTAAATCTTTACTATGGTTGGTATCACTAGGCGGTGTGGGTTACGCTCTTCTCAAAGTGACTGAACCATCAGAAGCTAAACTACAAGAAATCCGAAGAGCAACACCTTTATCATCTCTCACCGAAGAGGAAAAGAAAAAGATCCTCTTTCTGAGAAAACTGAAAGCAGCTGCCGTAGAAAACCCCGTCTATTTGCCGAAAAAAGACAATTAAATTAAAAATGGATGTCGACAATAGCCTAGATGTTAATGCCAAAAAAGATACAGTATTGGAGCGCATAAATAAACGCAACAAAGACAGACAGAACTACATCGATGTGAAACACGAGCTGCGGAATAAAGAAAATTTAGATCTTGAAGGCATTGATTATTTCTCACAAACATTTCGAGATCGTTCAAGAGAAATCGAAGCAAACATCGATAACGTCAGCATTTCAAAACCCGAAGGGGCTGAGCTTCTTCGGGTACTCTCAGCTATTACAGTTGAAATACAAGAGCTGCAGAGACATCTGTCGAATTCGACAATATTCTTGCCCGATTACAAAATTAAAGCCAGTCAGAACGTTCTCAATGAAATAAGTTCCCATGCTGATGAGGTTCGTCAGAAACTGATGCCTAAGAAGAAGTTTGGTTTTAACAGCAAAAAAGTGGCGCCAAAAGTTGTTGTTAATCCGAAAGTAAATTCCGTTGATAAGGTTGATCTCAGCGAGAAGAGCAGTATCTCTTTGTCTGTATTTACCTGGACTTTAGCCAACAAATCAAATGAATATCTATTGCTTAGCCCAGAACAGGTTGACGGCAAAGATATTACAATTTCCAACCTCAAAAATTGCTTTGTAGAGATCCAAGGTCATGCTGGTTCTGTACAAATATCTAGCATGGAAAATTGTACCTTCCTGTGCGGCCCCATTTCCAGATCACTTTTCGCAGAGAACTGCAAGAATTCGCGTGTAGCAGCCGCATGTCAACAGCTTAGGCTGCACTCCTCTGTTGGATGTCGACTTTTTTTGCATGTTACAAGCCGAGCTATCATTGAAGACTGCACCAAAATAGAAATCGGCACCTACAATTACAGCTATCCCCATATTGATTGTGATTTCACAAAAGCTGCTCTGGATAAATCAACTAACAATTATAAAGACATTGCTGACTTTAATTGGCTCTCCCCAGATGTCCACTCACCCAATTGGAAGACAATTGAAGTTACAATCGACTGGAATCAGGCGCTAACAAACTTCAATGAAAATCGTACGCAATTATAGTTGGAAACATCGAGGCGCCTGATATGGATCACGCTCGCTCTCGGTCTGGTATTAACAATTTTAGTCTTGCTCTCACCTCGTAAATTTATTTTAGAGACATTGTTCGTTAATTTGTGGTATTTATTTGAGAGCCTTCTGTTATAGTCAGAAAGTATAGTCCCTTACAATTTATTATTTCTCAACTAATTTTTACTTAAATATATAAAATATAGAATGGACATTTTCAATTTGTGTCTAGGCATACTTACATTATATACTATTGAAGACATTTATTTTTATGCAATATAATAAAAGAAGATATTAACCAAAAATTGTGTTTTTTTTTATTTCACCGAAGAAGTAATCAATTTCATGTGAAAAAAATTAACTAACATTCAAATGATCACTCCATTAAGAACAGATGGAATCTAATACATGAATTAAAGAATGCATTTTTTCAAAACTAATCGAGTAACTCAGAACAAAAAAACGTTTTCCAAAATGTTCTTCACCAGATTGAAACAGATGGAGACGTGGTTATTTCTCGATGCCCCTGGTGTAAATGATTACACATTTTTTCTTAATATGCTTTAAGCTAAAAAAAAATCCGCGACTCTTCTTGATGGCGGACAAACCACGCATTCAGTGCAAAAATTGCGCTTAAATCTTGCTTCTTTAGCAACATCACTTTGTTACATTTCCAAAAATAAAGAACAGGCGCGATTGTTGCAACAATATGTTATACATTGGTTTTAGTAATTGAAGCGTTAAGTCTTACTATGCAAGACATGAACGCCAAAAGAAGTATAATGGGAGAATTGTTGTTTTGGTGTCTGGAGATTTCAGGCACACTTTGTTATAACTAGAGAAATAACGGTACATTGACCTATTATTATTATTATAGTAAGTCAGTAGTTCAACGATAATAAAGCAGGAAAATATTCCACTGCACTTTCGAAAATCGACGATGGCCGGATTTCCAGAGATGTAAATGGCACCATTTCCTTTAAATAATATCGAATTATGTAATGTTTTTTTAAGTATCGAAGACCTTATCAATGGTTTATCCCGAACTCCAAGCCAATATTCAAAACAAGGAGTAAATATTATGTGAAATTTCAATTTTGGCACCAACAGATGAACTTGTAACTGTAGCTGTAACCTGGGAGTCTGTATAATATACATATCCACGGTTAAAGTGCAGGACCTCTTAAGTCGAAATATTATTTTAAAAAATATTACCAGACCCACCTATTGGCAATTTCATGATTTCAATGTTGTTCTGACATTTTACAGAAAAAGGCAGAATTCAAATCGCCATACAAAATTTGGTAGTCTTTTTTTATTTCTGAAAAACATACAAAAATGACACGAGGATTTTTGTATCAAAACTATTTTTTTTACAAACCATAATTTTTATGAGTGCTCATAAAGAGTGTATTCTATAGCTTTGATCACCAAGAAGAAAAATTCCATTTATAAACGCTTCTCAGTTTTTGGAATTTTCGATCATTGGGTATTGTTTGAAAAATGTTTTCGACAAACCTCATTAGTGTATCTCGATCGTATCTCGATATCTTACCAAAAATAACTTAAATAGAAATTAACATACAAATCTATATTTTTCACGATAAACAAATTATTTTTATTTAAAATTTGAAAAAATATTAATACATATACACAATACTCATAAATAACGCTTTTGTTTTCTTTCTTTAGTTCAAATATGTTCTTATAAATAATAAAATTGTCATCAAATATTGCAATTTTATACAAATTCAATAGAAAATGCAAAAAAAATCTTAATTATTCCTTAGCTTAAATCTTATTAAAGAACACAACAATTTATTAAATCAATTCAATGCAAAACTTTAGGTGTAATATACTGATGCAAACTATAGACCTATTTCTCTGTTGTTCAAGAGAATTGAATATATATTCGTACGGAACAAAGGTCATTTGTTTTTTTTACATAGGTATATGTTATGTCTCTATTAACTAAATGGCTTTACTCTGGTTTCGAAAATTTAATTGTTCTTGTTATTCTCAATCAATTCAACTCAGCTAATCGAAACACAGAGCAAGCTTACTGTATTTATGGTATTTAGTGCGTACATCTTTCTATTAATATGTAAAATAAGAATCATGAATTGAAAAAAAGGTATACATGTTTACGTATGTGGCGAGTGTAAGGTTTTTTCATTTGTAGTGGGCAGAACTGGAGCTTTGTTATGGTATAACAATCGTTCTGTGTTTGTGCCACTTATATCGAGTTCAGTCAGTAGAAGTGTTTGCTGTACAAAAAGTTCGAGTAGCAACAATTTTTTTAATCAATATGTTGGAAAGTCATCACTTTTGGCCCTCGTGTCGGTGGTGGTTTCGTGAGACATATAATAACCATACAGTGATAGAATAAAACTTCAGAGATCATGATTGAATAAATAAGGATGAAACCGGGTGAGGAAAATGTTTTTTGAAAAATGTAGGTTATTTCGCTTTATTTAAATACGAATAAACGTTACATTGGTTCCCAAAGAAACGATTGGGCAGGATAAATAAAATTTTTCCCAATAAATATTATTTCTCACATATTATGATGGTTGAACTAAACGGCGCAAGCCATTTAATTATTCAAAGCACAAAATGTTATATTGTCAGTTAAATCACGAGGATAAAAATTTATATTATTTAGTAACAGTTCAAAAACGATCAAAACAATGTTTGATATGAATTCACAGAGATAATTTTAATCGAAAATGACACATACATTTTTTATTTAGCCAGTTCACGTTTCTGAGATCTCACTGATCAAACTTCTTTCCTTCTCCACTGAGGAGAAGGAGAAACCTGAACAATATTCCTTCTTTAGAAGTCAAAAGCACTCTCTATTTAGTTTTTATTAATTTATCAACTGCGACAAAAAATAATTGAGCAAAAGAATCCAAAAAATTTCAGTCTCAGCTTTTTGTAAACAAAAGTGAGAATCTCACTGAGGATTAACGTCAGATTTCTGAGATTGTTGAGATCTCAGAGATCTCAAGAAACCTGAAGTGGCTAATTATCTAAGAACAACATATTAGCAGAAACAAACTTCATTATATTATGTATGTGTACTGACTAAACTACTTGGTTTTGTGGCTTGAACAAATTTGTATCTTACTAACCGGCGTGATTAATTGGCCTACTTATAGAATTGGGCAAAGTCATTGAGCGAATCTCCCATCTACAAACGAAAAAACATTAGTTTTAGAATCTAGAGAGAATCAGTAAGGATTACCTTAGTTCCTTGGGTAACCACGATGTATCGATTCGATGTTCAACTACCTTTAACAATGCTAACGTTTTAAGACTCGGATCGAAATCTAGAACGTGTGTGTCGTTATTATCTATGAGCGGGGGAAGATCCGGTAAAAAGTTGTAAGGACTAAGGACGATAATGAATATATAAGAAATTGTTAAAAATGTAATCAATGTTTTATACAAGCTTTTTACTTACCTTGTTCCTCCAAACAAGAACATACGGTTTCCTTTGACTAGACAGACTTGTCTTCGACGAGCAGATGGTGATTTTCCCCTTGGTTTAACTAAATTCCATAGATTCGTTTTCGTATCGAATGTATACAAATCGTTGAAATGTTGATCCAAAAGTCCATTATAACCACCAAATACGTATATCAGTCCATTATAGATAACTTAAAAGTAAAAACAGGTTTAATTAGTTGTTTTAAACAAACCGACTTATTTAACTTACACATAGAATGACTCCTTCTGCCAACTGGAACTTTGCCCGTTGTTGAAGGTCGATGCCATACTTTAGTCTTCAAGTCTAAATAGACTATCTCTGGGCAGTACATTTCTTCGTGACTATGATATGGACTGTGCTTATCGCCTCTACCTCCAAATATATACATTCGATCGTGAATGGCAGCTGTCGAATGGAAGTCACGAAAAGATGGAGCTATTCCGAATGTTTGATTATACTTCCACTCCATTGTGTCAAAATTCAAGCTATGAACATCACAGGAGAATTCATTTATGTCATCTTCGAATCCTCCAAAAATATACATATAGTTGCCATAAACACATGCCGAGTGGCCATCACGGGCACCCGGAATAGCTCCGGTTACTGATGGTCGAGACCAAGTGAGGGTTTTTGGATCAAAACAATATAAAAAATTGCATAGATTTTCATCGTTACGTCCTCCCCAAATATAGATGTTTTCATTGAAAGCAACAGCTGTGTGACCATACCTATAAAACAATCAAAAATTGTTTTTAATATTGTGAAATAATTTAAAACATTATTTTTTCTACTAAAACAATGAAATACAATATTTCGTCTTTTTTTTAAATACAAGCTTAAAGACGAAGTATTCATTTTGTTGTTTCACATCAAGAAATTTAATTTTTCGGAGTAGAATATATTAAAAGTAAAATAAAATTTGGTGGCACGAAAGCTCCTGGAGAACCAGGGCCTAACTATCAACTTTCAACCATTCCGGTGTTGTCAGCAGGAATGAAGGGGACCCAGAATTTTTTTAAATTCGACTTTGAGAGGCACTTTTTCATAATAAGAGATGATCTTTATTAATTCTCCTGAAAAGGACAGACTCCTGAAAAAAAAATTGTTTTTGGATGGCACAGATTGGGACCCTTTTCGTGTAGAAAAGGTTCTATTTTTTGTATATAATTCTCACATATACATTACTAATTACTTAATACTAATCTACTCAAAGCTACTAAACAAATTTAAACCTCACTAAGCATTACCGTTGATCCTATTTTTACCAAGCACCAAGGAGCCCCTAATAAAATTCTGTTTCTTTGATAACAATCCGGCACTGTAAACTATTTATCTAGAAAAATATACTTAGCAAGAGGATATAACTCGATACAATGTGCCAAAGTTAATTTCGCTATAATAAATCAGCAAAATATAGTTATTTTTCTCGTACAATCTGAGTACCTTGCACGTCAATTTATTTGTACTTCAAATTTGCAAAACAATAAACAATAAACACCGAATAACATTGTGGATGTTTTCCAGCACAACAATTATTTAGTTAAATGCATATACATATACTCTACTCATAAAATTGGCTTAATTAAGTGATAAGTGCATGTTTGCTTTGGTGCATTGGGGGTCGTTTCCCTTTGAGTGTTTTCTCTTCTTAACACAAAATACTAACTTTGTTGCAATTTACTTACATTTTGCGTTTTGATTTTCATAATTTTAAAGAGAATGAAAAGAACTATTGACAGTAAAATTTTTAAATTGTATAATCTTGTTGGAGGGTTTTTTAGTTATTGCATCTCTGCGTATCTATATATATCTTCAATTAACGACGATAATAATAATAGGTATATATTATTTTGTTATTAATATGAGAGAAAACAAAACTTGTAAAATTATGTTATCATAAGTTAAATACTTATTTAATAAACTAAGCAACAATAAAGTAATTAGCTTCAATGAGAAAATTATATCGATGGCGTTGTATATAGAAGTATCAACGGAGATTTTCGGTCTATCTATTTGGAAAATCTATTTTGCACAATATATTATTATTATCAATACATCTCTCATAAAATTGTTTTTAGACAAAAATGTGAGTCTCTAAACCGAAGTTGCCAAATGAAATCTCTCAAGTTATTTTTTATCATCTTGCTACGAGGAGAGCTGAAACTCATTTAATTACCACAAGAAAGATCTACCTGTTATATGCGATTTTTAGTTCCTGTCTCTTAACACAGCGTGGTTGTATAACATAAGTAATTACTTACTTATATATGTATAGATATTTAATTGGTTTGGTTGATTTTAGAAATGGCTAATTACCTAACGAATTTAAAAACTTACAACAATCAAGCTTGAAAAAAGAAAGGTTTTGCCTCTCCAATTTTAATTATGAAACACACTCGAGCACTGTATTGGCATATGATGAAAAATTTGTTAAATCATATGAAAATTTTATGAAATTATCTCTTATTCTAAGTTAAGTTTTTTTCATTATTTTTCTCTCAATATATCATGGTCTTTAATCTTTATTGAGGGAACACATATGATAACTTTATAATAAACAATAACGTGTTTTTATTTGATAACACTCTTGCAGTTAGACTGCCAAGCTTCCGCACCATCATATTAATATGGAAGGTTTGAACGAAACAACAACACTTGGGTGAGCTACCACCAAGTTTTCATAGCCTGGAGTTATAGCTATTTCAATAATTTCAATAATTTAAACCTAATAACATACATTTTAAAAATGTATAGGCTGACCAATGCTAAGTCGGCAAATTTAGTTTAAGTGCAAAATTCATTATTTTTAAGAATACAAATGTATAGCGAAACAAAACCTCAAGTAAAATTACTACTACTACTTCTACTCTATAAAGTTGACCATCCTTAGCTTTTTAATCCGTTTGCTCAGTCATTTTATTCTGAGCTCATGGAGCACGCCCTGATTCAAAAAAGAAACAGAAACTGAACGCTCTGATGTTTTTTTTTTATCAATTACTACATTGCCTAAACAAATTTTATTTATTAACTAATTTGCTATTTATAAATTAAAAAAAATTGTTTATTTCCTTTTGACAGCTTTTATGATTTTTAACAGAACATGTAACCTGGTTTTGGTCGTTCACAAAAATGTTTGATAGTAAGGTATTACAGATAGCCTATCTGATTGCTAACACCGATAACGACTCACAAAACTGAAATATTAAAATAAATCCAACTGCCATCAATTTCTTTTTTTTTTTGAAAAACAGCTGTGGTTTTTATCAGTTATTCTGTAAGTAAAACGTTACAGATTTTCTCATTTTGGTATTTTTTTTATACATACCTATTTTAATTTTAATGGGTTTGAAGTTTGTTCTATAAATAGGGATTTATGCAACGTCGTATAGAGGCTACGTAAATATTTCTACAGTGCAATACTGGTAAACGTTTTAGCAGATTCTAATAAATATGGCGTAAATATAGTACAGTGCCTTAAAATTTAAAACAGGTGAAGTCATGTTTGTCTTCGAATTGCGATTTAATTTTCCTATGGAATTTTATTTGATTTTTGGGAAGCCACACTTCTAAATACTATTTAAAAACGGTTGGGCTGGTAATGCTGATTGTGTCACATTTTTTTTAATCATATGTATCTATCATAAACAAATATAAACATAATGTTGAAACCTGGATTTCAGATAACATTATCCATTTCTATTTATTGTTAGTTTTTAGTTATTGTTTTAAAAATACAGTAAACAGTTCATACTTGGATGCCAAAGACAGTGAAGCAGAAATTTGGGGAGAGAAACAAATTTTGGAAGTTTTTTTTTTATTTAAGGATGCGTATACAAATCTGAACTTTTAAAGACTGCGAGAGAGTTCCTTATTTTATGGAAGATCTTTGTCAATCGATATGGTTCTAACTAACAGTACGATGTTCAAGTTTATTATAAGTAGAATCTACATATATTAAGTGCTTTAAATAGAAACGTTTATAAATAATTCAATTTAGTTTTCTTATTTTCTTCATCTTTGTTGTTGTTTATAAATAACTTAAATATTTCTGTATAACGCCCAAGTAATTCTACTTTGAAACAATATTTGGTGATTTTCTATTATTTATAAAAATAAAACGTTGGTAAATTATACGTGGGAATTGATTGTCGTGGCGTTGAGGCCGTCTCTTTACCTAATGCGGCAGTGGAGAATAGATATGTGTATATGAATATCCGAAAAACGTTACGCTTTATAAGTTTGCCCTTCAATGGTCATTGTTAATTTCAGACAACTTTTACTAAGTAGGTAGGAACCTAAAATTTTACATCTGGTACTTCAGTTGGGTTCGCTTTCACAGAGTTTTCTATTTTGAAGCGGTATCTTGGGCTAAAAGATTACTTGTAGGTATGTTTATGCAGTTTTTATTGGAAACAAATTCTAAAACTAAAAATACTCAAGATACTAAGTTTTGAAGATTAAAATATACTTTACCTTTGAAATGGCACTTCTGGATACTTCAATGGAAGGCCGCTTTCATCTTTTTTCGTTGGCACCAGAGACCAGCGCAAGGTGTTGGTATTTAAGATGTGAACGTCAATAGATTCATAGATTTTGTAGTCACCGCCCGTGCAATAGCCACCAAATGAATAAATGAACTCGCCAACACCAACAGCTGCATGATTCACCCGCCGTGGTCCTCCATCCAATCTCACTGTCCAGTGCATTTTTGTAATCAATTTTATTTCTTTTGTGGTTGCACACTTAAAAATTTATAATTTTAACAATAAATATAACCACAAAAAATTATATTGTTTACCTACAGGTCTATAAATTATTTCAAGCGACGGTGATCTTCGTGGCCTTTCATCATTTCAATTTGGAATAATTTGCACTAATAAATTGATTTGGTGGTTTTTGGTGAGTAGCACATAGATTAAATCAGTAATGAATGAAAATGAATGTTCTTCTACCACCGTCTGAAAGTGAATGCGTGACCGATTTATTGAACGACGACAAACGATAATACAATAGAGAATAGAAGAGTTATTTATCTTTCCTTATCTATTGAATAATTCAAAAACAAATTCTTTAACACGAGATAAGATACAAAAAATGAGAAACTAATTTTTCGATTTCTTAAATGATTTTTTTGTGAGGATAAAAATGTTAAGAAAAGTTGAGATCAAAAGAGATTTTTGTACATTGAGATTAGGCTTTTCTGTTCGGAAACAAGGGAAGCTTAAGCTGTGCAGAAAAAAAAAAACAAAAATTGATATGTCAATTCTGCTGTCAAACATATTTAAGTTGAATAATGGGAAATATTATGGGCAATTTAAGAAACGGACTAGAACTTTTGAGTATCATTTTTCAGTTCATAAAAGGCTCCCAAGTCCCAAATCAACGCGAAAAGGCTTAACTACATAAGCCAAAAAAGTGAAAAAGTAAAAAAGTGAACATTTTCAAACTCATTTTAGGATAGTGTTTCTGACTGGAAAACTTATAAAAATGATGCAGAAAGCTTAAAATGGTTTAAAAACAAATTTGTGCATTCTTTTTCACAAAACAACGGCGCTAGCGGTAAAAAAAATATTTTTACTTTTGTACTTCAGTACTTTTTGGCTTATGTAGTTAAGCCTAAACGACGAATATTTCTTTCGTATGAGGTTTTTAAATTTTCATCGTTTCTAGACTAATTTTATCAATGCGAGAGTTAACGCCATTAGGTGCATTTTATTTTCCCCCGATCGTACAGAATGATGAAAAAAAACAAAGGATCGATAAAATTGGCTGAGAAACGTTGAAAATGAAACAAAACTCACAAGGATCCCCACACCAACGCGAATTTTCGGTGGCGAAGAAGAAAACAATAATAACAATAGGGGTATTCCCGATCCGATGTATACTGGTCTTGCATCATTGCAAAAGTGCAAAGTTTTTTTTTACAATGGGTTTATGGTATAGCAATTTAACACTTTTGCATTTTTGCAATGATACAAGACCAGTTGCATCGGATCGGGAATACCCCTAATGTGTTGTTTTCTTTGAGAACCACGTGTTGTTATTGTTGTTTTCGTCGTCGCCACCGAAAATTCGCGTTGGTGTGGGGGAACCTTTAATCGAGTGAATATTGCAGTTACAGGGGGACCAATTCCGAAAGTCCCCTTTCACACAAGGAAACTGAGTTTCCAGCAACTTTCAGTTTCTGGTTTATAAACGCATTATAGCGAGTGCATAAACCTATACACTTCTTAAGCCTCAACTACATAAGCCAAAAAAGTGAAAAAGTGCAAAAGTGAAAATTTTTAAATTGATTTTGTGATAGTTTTTCTGACTAGAAAACTTATAAAAATGATGCAGAAAGCTTAAATTTTGGTTTAAAAACAAATTTGTGTATTCTTTTTCACAAAACAACGGCGCTAGCGGTAAAAAAAATATTTTTACTTTTGTACTTCAGTACTTTTTGGCTTATGTAGTTAAGCCTTTATAATGCCTCTAAACACGAAAATCGTATTTATAAAACTTTGCAACGTTGAATAGTGGCATTATGAGCTAAACGCGTTTGAGGGTTGAATAGTGTCTGTATATGGATATTTTATTATCGAAATGTCACTTTGACTCACACACAACAATATAATACATAGATATTAGGGTAGCGCTTACTTTGGCAATGTTTGAATTTCTTTTTTGTCCTGCCCTAAAAATTATTATTATGTACCTGTACAATATACATACAAACAGGCGGCTAGCTTAGACACCGAAAAATAATTATACGGATTGAATCCCAGCCTTTTTGCACCTTAAAAGTAAAAAATAGAAATATTTTTTATTGGATACTACCTCTTCGAGGAATTAAATTTTTGCACTCTTAATAGAACTCCAAATGTGTGCCAAATTTACTTCAAATGTGTGCAAAATTTACTTAAAATCTGCCAAATTTGGAGATTTTTGATCACTTTCAGGAAAGTACTTAGAATAATTTTAGACATTGTGAACAAAAGAGCCACCCTAATAGATATATTTTCTTTTCAATAAAAACACCACCGTGTAGAGTGAAGAAAACACCAATCTGTGCCAGTTGTACAAATATTTAAACCGTGGTTCAGCAATTTTTATCCAACGATTCCGGCGGATTAATTAAGTTTCAATAGTGGTTTACTGTTCAAGTGTGTGATGATAACCAATTACATACTTAAACCAGCGTTGAACCTTAGTTAATCCGCCGAAATCGGTGAGTTAAAATCTTGAACCGAGGCTGAACCACTATTGTACAACTGGCCCTAATGAATCAATAAAAATGATTTTTTTTATTCCAAAATATATTACTTTATTGACAATAATAATAATAACAATAATCTGAATAATAATATTAGGAGAAAATAAAAGAATCCAATCGGAATTGTTTTTTTTTATGAACAGCTGAGATTGGTTTGTCAATTTTGGAAGTAAAACGTAATAGAATTCCTCTTTTTGGTACTTTATTTGACACAAGCGTATTATAACTATACAGGGTAGGAAAATCTTTTATAAATAATAATTTATGTTGCGTT
This sequence comes from Epistrophe grossulariae, assembly GCA_929447395.1. Taxonomy (NCBI): domain Eukaryota; kingdom Metazoa; phylum Arthropoda; class Insecta; order Diptera; family Syrphidae; genus Epistrophe; species Epistrophe grossulariae. The sequence continues at coordinate 3,773,943 of OV839566.1, forward strand.
GAATAGTGGCTACATAAATGCTTATGTATTCAGCCGTTTAGAGGTGTTTAGCGAATTCTAATAAATAAGGCTGTTAGTTTCCTCGTGTGAAAGGGGACATATATATCGATTTCGTAAGGGTGGGGAGCAAATTTGACAGATAACGTGGTAAATTTATATTTATTTACGCATATTTTGTGCGTTAATTATTCATACTTGTGGAATTGGACCGTAACTTATGAACAAAATGGCTCTAGAATTGCTTAGATAAACCTAGTGGGCGCCAACCCTTATATTGGGAATTATCTGCTATGGCCCTTAATAAAAAGAATACTCCCTATATAGCTAACATCCCTGCATTCAGTATCAGCTGTAATGAGCTGTCAAAATATTTCTAGTGTGCGGTGAAGGCTTTGGTCTTGGTTAAATGTTCGATTTTCTGAAAAGATGCTAAATTCAGTGAAAAAAAGTAAAACTTTACATTTAACACTATTTCAATTTTTTTTTAAATGTTAACTCATTTTTTTAGTACAAAGATTCTGTGCGCTTAGGCCATTACAATCCCTAGCAAGATGGCAGCAAACTATGGCTCAAGATGCGTCCAAACCAGAACCCGCAGACATTTCTGAGTTCGGTGAGTTTTACATAATTCTAAGTTTGTTTAAGAGTTTTAGTAAAAAATTGCCCCCGTTTCAATATAGAAAAACGGGCCTTGCAAAGTGCCGATTATTTTGAAGTTCACAACTTATTCACCATTCGTGATTTATTCAACGCACGAGTGCACTACGGACACAAGGAGGGCTCGTTGGATGAACGCATGCTTCCTTATGTGTATGGTAGTCGGCTTGGTCATATCATATTTGATTTGGACAAGACCGCTCAGCACCTGCGTGATGCACTTAACATAACAGCACATATTGCCTTCCGTGATGGCATAATTCTATTTCTCAATCGAAACGCACTCAATGCCCATTTGGTGGAGAAGAAAGCTATGGAAGCTGGAGAATTCTCACACACACGATTCTGGCGTGGCGGTATTTTCACGAATGCCAATGTGCAGTTCGGAGCTGTGACCAGGCTTCCAGATCTTTGCATTTTCCTTAATACACAGAACAATGTGTTGCATCAACATGTTGCTGTTAGGGATTCAGCCAAGATGGCTATACCTACTATTGGCATAGTTGACTCAAACTGCAATCCTAATCTTATAACTTATCCAGTGCCAGGAAACGATGATTCACCGGCGGCAGTAGAGTTGTATTGTAATTTATTTAAAGCAGCTATCCTTCGTGGCAAGCAGAAGAGGAAAGAGTTATTGGGGGAGTCTATTCCACCAGCTGCGAAAGCATAAAACAAAAAAAATAATGTTATGTTGAAAGTAATAAATAAAATAATATCTTGGTATGAAATATTTATATTCTTTCTAATTAAACTTAACTAGAGACAGATGATTTTAAGAATGAAGAGGACAAAATGTTCTTTTCGTTATCGTCTAGAAATTTAAAGACCAATAAGGTAGGTTCCAGTGGATTATATCCATTAAAATGATGTCACAACATAATTATTTATGCGCAGAATTCAATTCCCACTTAAGCTTACTGAAGAAGGTTGTCTGCGAAAAAAAACTTGAACGAATCAATTGTTAACGGCTCTATAACTGTTGCACGAGTTGACAGGGAACCCGACTAATCCTCGCAAACAAAGTCTCCGCACGACACATCATCGCAAAACCAAATCTCCGCAGAGACACATGGCTGCAAAGTGCAAACAAAATTTTCTCAAAGACATCTCTGCTGTGACACATCCCCGAAAAACAAAATCATCGCAAACACATCCTCGAAAACAAAATCATCGGAAAGATACTGAATTATAAAGATTGGAATCTTTCGTACGTTCCATCCCCCAAAACTCATTTGTTTACATTGTTGTTTTTGTAATTTCATCTCGTGTCGATGAATAGATGTATCTTTGATATACGCAAGGCAGTTGATCTGTGACCGTGGTATTTTTTCGCTGGGCTTTTAAGCTGGCAACAATTAGGTAGAATTATGTGGTATAGCAATGGGGTAGGTGATAGTAAGGTTGAACGCGAGTGGAGTAGCCAATAAAACAATTGGGCGCTGTTATTTGTGATTTGTCCATAAGGAATCTAAAGAGGTTGAGTGGCACGGGGGATGGGTTTATTAAAGTACGGGGCCGGATAAGAAAAATGTTACTCGCTGTTCATAAACGGGTGGTTCATAAAAATGTCAACTTCGTTGTTTCTTGAGTGATTTCAAAGAAATTGCCACTAGTAATATGCCTGTTTGGTAACTTTTCTTTTCAACAAATTTCCCAAAAAAGAGTTTATTTTCTATGCGTTTTGCCAGCAAATTGTGAAATTTTGTGAAAATTTGTGCAAATTCGCAAGAAATTTCACGTTACCAAACAGGAAAAATAAAATATCAATGAAACTAGGTATTAACTGAGCTTGAGTTATGAACAAACAAAATATTTTTAAATTAGGGTGGTTCATAAAAAATGTCAACATCTTTGTTTCTTGCGCGATATCAATGAAACTGACATAGCTATTAGCTGAGCTAGTTATGAACAAAAAAAATATTTTCAAATTAAGGTGGTTCATAAAAATGTCAACTTCGTTGTTTCTTACGCGATTTCAATGAAACTGACATAGGTTATAACAGAGCTATAGTTAATTGATAACACTGTCTAAGAGTTGTTTAAGAACAATTTTGTCTCTTCTTGCACCAACGATATTACTTGGGCAACCTATAGTCTGTTCAACAAAAATTGTCAGAACTAGGGCGAGCTTTTTTCAAAACAGTGTCGCCTGTATTTTATCACAATACTGAATTGAAAAAAACTTCAACTAAAAACATGCTACGCTACTGACTTACTAACATTGAACTCACGATATTCCGATCACTGCTCCAGCACTCTACTACTAGGCCAACTCGCTATTCGAGAGATAGATGTAAAATTTGTAACTAGTAGATACATTTGCTATTGACATTTTATAAAAGCTGTGTTTTCCTTACGAAAGCCAATAGCTCACCAAGGAAAGCAATCTTTTACATAAGCTTGCTATTAACATTTTATAAAAGCTATATTTTTCCAATGGAAGGTAAAGCTCGCCAAAGAAAGCAATAATTTTCATTAGTTTGCTATTAACATCTTGTATACAACTTATTTATTCCACTCTTAAAAAGCTATTATTGTAAATAATTTTGAAAAATAGATGACTTGTATAACAAAGCCCCATATTAATTCTATACAAGCTATTGCCTACCAAATATTCAAAATTGGACCTTATACAAGTTAAATTGTTAGTTAGGCACACAATTCATCTTAGTTAGTCAGTAGCGTAGCATGTTTTTAGTTGAAGTTTTTTTTTCAATTCAGTGTCGTGATAAAATACAGGCTGTTTTGAAAAAAAGCTCGCCCTAGTTCTGACAATTTTTGTTGAACAGACTATAGGTTGCCCAAGTAATATCGTTGGTGCAAGAAGAGACAAAATTGTTCTTATACAACTCTTAGACAATGTTATCTTAACTATAGCTCAGTTATAACCCATGTCAGTTTCATTGAAATCGCGTAAGGAACAACGAAGTTGACATTTTTATGAACCACCTTATTTTGAAAATATTTTTTTTGTTCATAACTCAAGTTCAGTTAATACCTATGTCAGTTTCATTGACGCAAGAAACAACGAAGTTGACATTTTTATGAACCACCCTAATTTGAAAATATTTTGTTGTTCATAACTCAAATTCAGCTAATACCTATGTCGGTTTCATTGATATCGCGCAAGAAACAACGAAGTTGACATTTTTATGAACCACCCTAATTTTAAAATATTTTTGTTGTTCATTAACTTAAGCTCAGCTAATAACTATGTCAGTTTCATTAATATCGCGCAAGAAACAATTCGAAGTTGACATTTTTATTTTTATTTTTCATATCCGGCCCCGTACTTAAATAAACCCATCCCCCATGCCACACAACCTCTTTAGATTCCTTACTTCAATCGATGAGTTAAAATCTTGAACCGAGACTGAACCACATATTGTAGGTACAACTGGCCATGAGAAAATTTTGTTTGCGGGCATGTGTCTCTGCGGAGATTTGGTTTTGCGATGATTTTGTTTGCGAGGATATTGTGTCGTGCGGAGATTTTCTTTGCGAGGATTAGTTACAGATCCGAGTTGACAATGCCAAATTATTTTAATGCATTATTTTGTATTTCTTGCAATGGGTCGTCGTACCACTGTGTGACACCGGGAACTATTTTGTAACTGTCGCTTCGGTTGATTTTATTATTACAGTCACATAATTAATATGGCCTTTTTGATTGGCATTTTTTCGGAAAAACCCTTCAAGCAAATTCACTGACCCAACTTTGTCGGTCTTTCTTTTTTATTAGCACATTTTTTGTATATGCAAGCGAAAAAAGATCGAAAATCGAGAATAATTTTTTTTACTAAGAAAGAGAGAATGGTGAGTATTTTTTATGGACTGAAACCAAAGGAGAAAACAACAAAAAAAAAATAACTTTTTCAATGTGTTCACGTTCGTGCCCAGCGCAACAGTTTAATAAAAATTCCCTCCAGAAAGAAAATCCATTTAAAATAAAAAATTAATTATTTAATTATTAGTTACAAAAGAAATCGTGATGTTTCATTTATATACAAACGATAAAAGAAAATAAATTGCATAATATTCTTCAACCACAAAACGCCTGTCTCGTTAGTTCATTTTTTTGGATCCGTTCTGGATTCCGTTTGGTTTCGGTTATCGCTGAGTATGATGAAATGGGAAGCTCTCTCTCTCATAATACATGCACAAAATGAGTCCGTGGTGATTATAATTTCCAAACTAATTTGAGCCGACAAACGCAGTTTTGCGGATCCATGTTTGGATCCGTATACGGAGTCATCCATACGTTGTTTATAACATACATTTTTAATACACGCACTTAGGATGAAGAAAATATAAATTTTTATGACAGTCATCAGAATCTTGAAAAAGTTCTAAAAAGACTGTTTAGATATTCCGTGTTTTGTTTTTTTTCTCATTAGTAAGAATAAAAATGGTAAAAAAGAAAATAATTTTTTTTAATTTTAAATTTGTAATTTAACTAAAACAAATTGATTGACATTATGCCACACTTTTCCACAACGTTGGTAAATGAAAATCAATGCATAAAATAGATTAAAGAATCGGTTCACATTTCACTTCCATATTTTGGTATTTAAGCCTAGAACTCACTTCCCGTGAAATGAAAAATAAAAACGTTTCAAAATACAGATGAAAATTCAATGTAACAAAGTTCCCCTGAAGAAAGCAGCAACCCTTGCTAAAACGTCGAGTCGGGAAAAGCTAATGCTAACTTAATTGTTTCATTGCCACATCCATTGTGACCAAAAAGCTGACGGAAAACAAGATTTTAAATTATACTTCAATTTGGTCAATAAAAATATTTATAATTTAAATTTATTTATAATTTAATATTATAACAACATTAAAATTTATATTTATTTTCGTTTGAAGTGACGCGTTTCGGTTGTATGAACCATCATCGGGCTTCAATCTCTTGACTGTGGTGCTCGATGATGGTTCATACAACTTGAACTTGAATATAGAATGTACTTTCTATTGAATTTGAAAAATAATAACGTCATAGCAACTCAACTATACAGTCTATCGTTAGCCTGGAATTCTATAGGGGGGTTCACATTCAACGACGTGTCGTCCGACCCGAGTCGTCTTGCTAGCGTTCACATTTAACGACTTCCGTACCGGCATCTTTTGAAAATAATTTTTCAAAGAGCAAACATGGGACTATTTTCATAAGCTTTATTATAGTCTTTTTGCTATGATATGTTATTATAATTTTGATTCGTTGAACCGTTTTATAATCTTTAAAGAAAAGAGAAAAAAAACACACCTAATATTAAATTATAAATAAATTTAAATTATTTCTATAAAAATTTAACTTTTTTAAAATTTTTGTATTTTTCATCTTTTTTCAAATTAAACACACAACATGGAGACTACAACCCAAATAAAAATGCATTTTATATTCAGATCGATTAGAGTGGATCTCTCAAGTTTCGGAGATTTCATCTGAACTAGGTACCATTCCCAGTAAAAGCCCTTCCACACTATCCCACTGAGTATTAATACAAAGTGGAAAAGAATTACATGCTACTGCCAAATTTGTGAGAGAGAAATTTCTTTTCATTTTTTTACCACACATAACAGTTTAATTTAACCTCAATAAAAATGTGATGAAATGTGTGATAGAATTAGAACCATTTCTAAAAATTCTCATGTATTAACACATGTCAAATCGCGTAGGCTGGGAATATCATATTTTGTTTCCACACTATTATACATGATTTGTTTCACACTTTTTTGATATGTATTAATACTCAGTGGGATAGTGTGGAAGGGCTTTAAACAGTTGTTTTTTCTTCCCTACTTTTATTTCACACATATTCAGAAATGAATGTGCATATAAGATGCAGGCTCGCCATTACGTTTTTTTTTAAGAAAAACGTAAAATGACGTTTCGATGAAAAATCACCCTGTGATTTTGCCATCTCTGCTTTGATTGGATGTTCCATCCATACGAAAAGTAAAAAGTTTTCTAGCTGACGGACTGTGAAAATTAAAGGTAAGAACTTAACAAAATACAACATTTACCAGATAAAAAGTGAATTTTTATTAAATTTAATAAGATTATAACATTAATAAAAAAAATTTGAAATCCAATTCGAAGCCTGAAAACGTGAAAAATGGTTTTTGTATTGTGACGAAGTTGCAAATTGCAATCATTTTGATAGAATTTTTCTATTTGCTGCTGCTGTGAACTGTGATGTGAATCAGTTGATCTTTTGTTTCTATTCTAGTCGTATGATTCAAATTGTTGCGAAAGAGACAATCCTATAAATGGGTGGGTGGCGGTAGAAGCACAACTACTTGGTCTGCGAAGGCCCACCATCAATTTTGGAAGTTATTTTTTCCTTCTTAAACTTAGTTGGGTTATGGTTCATTTTGTTCAAACTTTGTATTTATTTATTTTTAATTTTCTTTGTTGAAGAGAATATGGTCTATGGGTTTGTTGACATCATCGATTCTCGAGAATAGAGTTACGAGTCCTTTAAGACCAATTTACTACCCTTCCATCCGATTCTATATCTAGGCCAGAACGATTTATTAATTAGATTCTGCTTATGTTTCAGTTCCTACCCACATATGTACATTGTTCTTTCTTACAGATTTAGAGATATTTAGCAACGTGCTGTTCTATCCTTCCAGCGGATTACAACAACATTTCGAAATCTGAAATTTTTAACTTGCTGAAAAGGTTGATTGGCTTATTTGGATCAAATTAATTAGTATTCTCTGCTGGCTACTCTTTCCGCAGTTATGACGGTCGAAGTCGTGAATATTTTCTTTGTCGGGTTAATCATTTTGCCGAGAAATTTGTTTTATTGTGATCTAATAGATATTTTAATAAGGGAGGGGAGCTGGAAAGATGGAATATAAGTTTCTTGTTTATTTTTTTTTGTCTAAAGAAAATCATAAGAAATCGAATTTAATTAAATTATTAAGAATTCTTTAATTTGCATTAAACAACCAGGTTTTTTCCAAATAAAGGGTATTAAAAAGATACTGAAAAACGTATTAGTGTATAAACAGATGAAATATCACTTCTCTCAAGGCTTTTGTTATCTACTTTCCTTAAAGTAGGTATATTAAATGGATTGTGGAACAACATAAAAGAAATTTTCAACATAGGAATTGGTTATTGACACCAATGAGCAAGAAATTTAAATGTAGGCATTAAAATAAAATCTTACGTCATGGGATGTTCGATTATTTGAAATGCCGTCCTAACAAAAGAAGATTTCCCTATGCATGAAAAATTAAGTTGACACCTTCAAAGAAACAGCTATTATCATCCTAGATATCTGCTGAAAGTTGTTATCTTATAATCACACATACCATATTTTTTGATTTTTTTTTCAAACTATTGGGTTTATTTTTCATTTGTTGATAACAAAATTGCATTATATATTTATATATGTTTGATCTGTAAAACATTGACCAGGGTATAACTCGAAGCACACAGGTTTTGCTCTACAAGATAATCTTTAGGTCGATAGGAATGAGACCAGCCCAGTGTAACAATATGGGTTACTCGCACTCAAGTAAGCTTGAACTGCGAAATCGTTCCTTAGGGGCCAGTTATAGCTTTCATTGAAACTCATCATTGAAAATTTTAATTGTTAATTTTGAGGCACTTAAGAAGTGAAATCATTGATTATTTTAATGCAAATAAAAAGCTGATAACTCAATTATTATCTCTAGTCAAAAAAATATTTTATTTTGGCCCAGCCTATCGCAGGAAATGAATTTCTTTATTTCAATGATTGAACTACCTTATCATTGATCATTGAAATCTAAGAAATCGTTTTATGTGAAAGGTAGGGCCAAAATGAAATATTTTTTTGACTAGAAATAATAATCGAGTCATCAGCTTTTTATTGGCATCAAAATAATCACTGATATCGCTTTTTTAGGGCCTCAAAACTGAAAATTAAAGTTTTCAATGATGAGTTTCAATGAAAGCTATAACTGGCTCCTTAGTCTTCGGCATTAGCCACTTAATTAATTGGCCTTTACTTATACTGTAAAACTGGTCCTTAGGCCATGTTCTACATTCCACTTATTGAAAATTCTACAATTCGTTCGAAATGCTAATTGTGAATTGAAATTTCGAAAATGAAAATTTATAAAAATAAAATTTTCGAAAACTAACGAATTGTAAAACATGGAATTTCATTTCGATGGAAATTGAAAATCGATATCAATTCAATTTCGTTCAAAATGCAGAAAATGGGCGTCAATTTATTTCAAATTATACAAATTACCATATTTCTATAAAATTGAATATTTTTACACCATCAATAACTGCAAACTTTCTTTAAAATAATATATTATGAGATAAAAATTCTAAATAAATAAATAAACAAAGAATACGGAATCTTCAGAACGTTAGATATTGCTAATTCGACTTGAATATGCGTACCTACACCTCGACCCCTTTCACTTAATTATTTGTACATGTTTTGTTCTAGTCTTTTAAATAAATATAAACAGCGAAATTTATAGTAAATGACTCTGTCTCCAAAACACATCTATACGAGTATTTGTCACATTATCTCTCATATGTATTTAAATGGCAAAGAATAAATATACAAATGGTTTATAATTTTATGTTCATCTACTGATATTATTAAATTTTATCTCGCTATCCAAATACAATTCTACACGAAAGATTATACCTAACATTTTATTCTATACGCAAGTTGTTTCATTGTTATATGTATTTCATTCTCGAAGTATTGAGCCTCAGCAGAAAATGGCCCAGAACACCCTTGCTCTAGTATTGATTTTCTTCCAATTGCATCTTGTTCCACTTACTAGTTAAATTCTATGGCTTCGCATGCATTCGATAATATCAATCAAGTGGAACCTTCTTCTTTTTGTGTTTTACCTTTCGAACTGAAACAACGATACCGTGTAAGAAAAATTTGTTAAACTATATTTTTTATTTGAGTTAATAAAAGAAAAACTAAATTATTTTACTCTTTCAGGGGGAGGTGCGAACGAAAGTGATTTGTCTTTAATTTGAAGAGATCTTCGCTTCAATTAATTTTTTTTTTTATTTCCAACAAAATAAAAAGAAAAACCAAAAAATAAAGTAACCAATTTAACTTTGTAAAACCAATTTTGGAACATCTCAGCTGGTTTTGTTTCAAAGAGTACTTCAAAAAAACAATTCAACAAAACAAAAGCAAAGAAACAACAACAAACCCACAAAAAATGGCTCACGTCGGACGAACAGTAAAAAATCTAGAGGCACCACGTCCGCTCAAGTCTCAATCGAGACCAAATCTAAAAAATAACTACATGCTCATCGAAGAACTCATTCAGTTAATTGAAAATGTTGCCTTGAATCTGGCCTCGGGTATTAATAATCCGGAGCCAATGGTGTCTCTGGTACAGAACCTACGAGTTCATGGACCGCAATTGGAAAATGTTTCCAAAGATACGCTCGACAGAGCATTTGTAGTGTTTCGAAATGCTTCACAAGATGAGCGACTGAACATTATGACCAGACTGAATCTACTTGAACTGATCGAATTGCGAGCCAAAGGTTGGCAAGACAACGGCTTCAATTCCTATTACAAAAGCAAAGCAACAAATGTTGAAGTAAGTTATTTTGATGCAACTCATTACCAAAAAAAAAGTATTCGGTAATTAATCTGCTTCTTTTTTAATCTCTTTTTAGCCTGAAAATGCAAATAATCACACAGTAGTTGTTGATCAATCATCAGAGTATTTAAGCACCTCCCCCACAATGGGTGGAGTTAATACAGCTCGACTACAACAAACACAGCTCCTTGGTCCGGGCGAAATCATCCGTAACTCTGGCAAATTCCCCAAGCCCACAAAGATCCCTGGTAAAACTTATTGCAAAGATGAAGTTGTCATCCGCAACGCTGATTCTGGCAAAGGTGAGATGTCGATGATTGTGTGTATTGTTTTGCTTTCAAAATGATTCCTTTAAGCGAGATTATTATGTTTTTGTAAATGATTTTTTTTGCGCGTATTAAGTTATGGGCATTAAGGGAAGACGAGTCCATATGATTGAGGAGTTAAGTGAAACGATAATATCTTTCCAAAGAGGTAAAAACAAGAGAACACATACAATATAGTTGCTAACACAACATAACAACACATTCATAGAGTGTAAGAGCGTGTGTGAGCATTTTAACTTTTTTTTTGCAACTCATAATACATACATTTCATTTTTGTTTTATTTTTTGTTGTAACCATTTAATCCTTAATCATTAATAGGCCACAAAAATGTTTGAATATGTGTTTGGTTTGCTTATTTTAGGTGATTTTTTTTATTATGAATTTCATTTGGGAAGTGTATTTTTCTGTTATTTGTACATAATATCCTGCATAAATTTTTTTTCTAAAAGAAGAAAAATATTAAAGGCATTCTAAGAAGAAGTTTCAAGGTCATTGGGTTAAAATTATTTGCAGTTTGGTTAAAGAAAAGTGCTAATGCTGCGGATTAAAAAGTGAATCTACAGTATCAAATGGCTATTTACATAAATAAAAATGAAAACAATTTGTTTCATATGAAAAATATTCGCTATTAAGCTGCATATTTTATTAATTATATAAAATTAAAATAAACGTATGTAGTATATGTACAATGTTTAAAAATAATGAGCCGTCCTATTTAAATTTTGTTTTCACTGCAAATACAAAAATTGTAATTATTTCTCCATTTGGTTACTGATATGTGTTTATAAGGCTTGTTTTTTATTTGTTAGCTCAACGCAAAACTTACTTTACTAGAATATTAATTTTCTTGACTAAATCACAAAATTTCACTTTATCCATTTAAAGGTTCAGATTTAAAGATAAATTGAAAACTTGAGTTTTGTTAACTTTGTTTATCCATGAGCAGTCATCAAGCATGTTACGTTTGGTGTTGTTGCCTTGAAAAGCGCATGCATATAATGTCACCAAAATATGAGTTTTTATCATCCGCACGCACCCTCATATCCTAACATCCAACTTTAGTGACCTTCTCAGTAAATAAAATACATAAATAGTAACTAATTGAGCGAATTAAATTGAAAGTAGCCTTAGTGAAAAATAAAACAATGCAACATTAAGTGGATCAGATTTAAAATTTTCAAAACCAGTTACATCTATGGTTATTACATCTTTTTATATTATTTTTACAAAGGCTAGTTATGTAACCTCTCAAAACAGTTCTTTCATCTATGTTTTAAAAATTGTATGTTTAAAAAAAAAACTCAACAAGTCAGTTGTTCTAAAATTTAATTTGTATGTTATTATTTGGCTCCTTATAGACAATCATCTTACCAATCTTATAGTCAGGTAGACCCAATATATATTAGGTTTCATAAATGCCACAAATGTAAAAAAATGACAAAGTAATTTCTACGACCACTTGCGCAATAGGATCTCTTGATAAATATAAGAACATAATTCTAATACAATTTTTTTTTAATTTAAAACGGTAAGTTTTAAATAATTTCAATTAATTTAAATAAGAATGGTGAATTACAAAACTTTCTAGTTGAATGATTTCTGGAAAATAATTGATCTGGGCTCTATAAAGCCCGCTTCAATCATTTCAATTTTTTTCCTAGATAATAGAAACAAATTCTTGCTAGTTTTTTTAAACTCAGATATAACATTTAATTTTAGATACAACAATAGAAAAGTCTATGTACTCAGGCCACTTTCAAATTAACTCAATTAGAAAATAACTTAACATTATTCGAAGGCTTAATTCATCGTTTTCATGTGTGCACGTAAAAATTTCACCATCTTGAAATAATTCTAACTCCTTTTTTTTTGAAAATTGAATTTAGTAAATCCCGGAGCCAAAGAGAGATTGGTGCAGATAACTGGACCAAGCGAGGAAAAGATTAAGTATAGTGCCATTTTGTTGCTGATAAAATATGAATTATTTATGTATGTTTCGATTTTATTGTTTTATTTTTCAGCTACGCTAAGCAACTTATCGAAGATACAATTCGTAGAAACGCATCGCCTGTTCGTTTGGATCCATCAATGAGTGGCGGACATAGCGGTGGTGGTGCTGGTGGCTCATGTAGTTCTCTAGCTTCATCCGCATCGGATGAAGCTCAACCGAGAACTGGTGGTGGCAGTATTTCTCATAACATACCCAATCGATTGAGTCTTAATTCGACGTCGGCTGGTAACTTTCTTACTGGCTCGACAAATAGTCCCAATTTGATGGCTTCGACGCCATCAAGCAAAATGATGCGCAACAATCAACAAGCGTTGCTTCATTCGTTCTCAACAAACGATGCTTCACTTGGTGAATACAAGTACACAGTTAATGTGGGCCAGCATTTAATTAAAATAACAGGAGATTGCTGTGATTTAGTCAGGGTATGTTAACTTTATTTCTTTGTTTTATTGCATAATGTCTTATGAATAAAAATGTATTCACAGGTAGCTAAGCTGGTACTTGACGACTATTTTAGCAGCAATGAGTTTCTGGCATCTGTAGAAGCAGGTGCAGCCTTCGATGGATCAATGGTCAGTCCAATTTCAACACCAAGTACTCCAATGGGTCCTCCTCAATTTATAATGGGATCTCCCCTTCAAATGGCTCCTCCATTAGGGGATAGTGGAATTGGGTTAAACTATATGGCTGGACAGATTTCGAACACGATGGCTGAAGGCGATGATGATGTCTTCGTAGATGGTAGGATATTTTATTATCTTTTTTTTTTTTTAAGTAAACCGTGATGATTTCCATTTCTCTTTAGCTTCATCGCTTAGCAATGGTTTAGCCCGTTCCAGAAGAAGCCATTTTTCACGCAAAGACTCAGTGCCAGAAACTAATCGTATAAAGAGTGAAGGATCAAATGCGGACTCTGGTAAATAACCAGGTCATTGGTAACATCCCATAAATTCTATAATAATGACCAATTTTCAGTGCGAATCGTCCACGAATACGAACACCTATTGTTCTATTCAAAAAGTCCACATTCATGGTCGTTGCCCAGTGAATGGCAGAAAATCTGTGAGCGATTTCCAAAGATCATAAGAAACAAGGTAAAGCATGCCAATTCCAATACTTCTACTACTACCACTTCTAGTGATAGGAATTACGATGATATCATATGCACATTGCCACCGAATATCAAACGCAAAGGCTTCTTTAGTCGCAGCACATATAGCATTGATGAAGGCTCATCTTATGAGTTTAACAATAATAATAACAACAACAGTATTACTAGCAATAATAACAATGAAAATTCCAAAGATGATAATTCAAAAAATGAAAATAACAAAAACACTGCAGGCAGTGACGAATGGTTTGATGACAAACTTAAAAAAGTCGTTGAAATACGGCCAAAGCTTTCAATGAGTTTTCGTTCAAATTCCACATGCGACTAACTATGTATTTCTTTTGAATGTTTTTGTTTTTTCTTTAACTAATTTTTAGCAAGAGTTTAAATTTTTTTATTTAATTATAGATGTTTTTTTTTTTCATTGTAATCATTTGAATGATTTAACTAACTTCAATCTTAACCTTAACTAATCAAACAAAATTTTAGTACATACTTAATCGGTTAAGTACTAATCGCGTTTCCCAAGTTCTTGTTTTATTATTTATATTTTATTAGTGTCTGGTACAACAATGAAGAAGATTTATGTTCTTTTCTGTTAATATTTTATAATACAGACAAATAAAATATTTGATTCTTTTGCTCGATTCTGCCTCGTAAAATGTTCATGAATATTTGTAAAAGCTTTCTTAAAGTTTAACTATTACTATTAAACGCCGACAATTAACATACTATTTTTCATGTCTTATTCGGTATTTTCATTTGTATTCTCGTTACATCTAGAACAAAAAACTTGTTTTTAGTTTTCTGTTGATTTTACTATGAATATTAAATTAAATGCTTTTAAATTTCCATAAAATTAAGTTTCTGAAATTGTCGAAAAATATGTTTTTTAATTAATTTTTGTATTTAATTCCCATAAAAGTATGAACAAACATACTACTAAAATATTTCGGAGGAACATATTTAAAAAAGAATTAAGAAACCGAACAATTTTTTTAAAGCATAGAAATACCTTTTGAATCACTTTGAAAGTTGGTATATTCTTTATTGTCATCGGATAGAAATCATTTTATAGCTTTTTCATTAAAAATTATATTTGTGAAAAACATTGTATTGAAAATTATTAATTTGATCATATTTATCATTTATTTAAATATTGGAAAAGGTTCCCACATTAAAAACCATCTCATACACTCATCAAAAATTTATCTAAATTTCATCAATCAGTATTACTAAAAATTTGCTTGGCTTGCCAAAAAAAATTAAACAAAATTGAAAAAAAATAAGAATCTGTGTTTGGCTGTGAAACAGAGGAAAATTAAAAAAATAATAATAGCAATAAATATGTTAAAAAATTCTGTAAAACAGAACTAAAACAAAAAACACTCGATATAAAAATGAACATATATTTTTGTATTTAATATTTATAAATATATGAATATATTTTAAACACAAAGGAGTTAAAATACGATTCAATGATTAAGAAAAAAATTTATTACTTAACATTCATCTTAATCTGTTTTATACTCTTGGGGTTGTAAGTTGTAACTAATATTGATTTTATGAATTAATTTATATTTAAAATATATATTTTTTCTTTTACTATCGTTTTATGTTTTTTGGTTGTTGTTTAACTATATATATATATATTTATACATGCCCCATAATATATATTTTTGTCAATAAAATAAAATAATGAATTTGATTCATTTAAACAAAACTTGCGTTTATTAATCGCATGTCTTATAGACTGGGAGGTAAGCGTAATATGAGTAGAAAATCAATATGAATAAGATTGCAATTGAAAGATTAATATTCTAATTAAATCATTACTCTAATTGTTACGCCATCTACCGGACTATTACATCTATACCTCTTCGAAATACTCGGGTTTTTGTTGGTAAAGTTGAATTTAATTTGTCTGTCGGGAATGATACAACAAAATGCAGAAATATAAATCTGTGTTATTAAGTCAACCCGATAGTGTCAATGGTGTAAGGAAACGATTCTAAATGATAGCGCGTTTATAGAAAATCGACTTTCTCATCGTCAAGATTTGTATTTCAGATAAATTCGTTCACCTTAATCTGTCAGTAAAAAATAAGAAAAATCGATTTTTTGACATATCGCGTTTTGTCTTAGTTTACATTATTTACATTATTATCTATGTATGTAATTTTTCTGATGAAGTTTAAACCTGATTGAATTTAAAAATAGTTAATAGTCCAGTATAGTAAGTCTTGACTCTATGGGAATTAAATTTAATAGAAAATTCTGTTTATGCCATTCGCGTTTAAGACCGTCAATCCACTGCAGGGCTTTTGCCATCTTGATTAAAACAGTGACTCGTTTTTAAAGGGGGAAATAGAGAAACGTTTTTTTTGTAATCGATAGATTAATATAAATAAATATAATACAAATTCCGAAAAATCTAAGATTCGATATAAGAACATTTAATTCAAAAAGGGGATAGTACACGTTTAAGAAATAATTTATTTGCATAAACCAGGATATTTGATCGTAGCGAATTTTATATTGTTGGGAAGGGAAAAACACATTTTTTCATCATCAATTTTGTTACAACTTCGTCAGAAAAAAAAATTTAAAACCCAATTAATAATAATTTGATATAGAAATAAATATTACGCACTTTTGAATTGAATGAAGCATGATTTGTTATTTTGCACGTAACTATCACCCGATTTCGATTTTTCTTCCTCTTAATCCGAACATAATCATTGCCACATTGTTAAATTAAAGCGCCCAACAGTCTCATCAATTATTTTCTATCATCCTAATCGCTTGTGCTTTATTGTCATCATGGTAAGATATGCATACATACATAGATGCTGGTCGTGCTTTGAAAAGTTATTATTATTATTTGTCAGGTAAGCGTTCACATATGTTCACATTGTTTCTTCTTTTTATTATACAAAAAATTATTCTTGCGTACCAATGCACACTAATGCATAAATGCACCTAACAACTTTTCATCTTATTTACAAAAAAAAACCAAAACAAATGTTTATTCTTTCGCAGAACATCAACGATGAGACCGATCGATTTGACGGTGAGAAATACTTGCAGCTGGTAAAATCAGCCAGCAAACGAAACATAGCAACAGCTGATGAAACGACAAATGATACAGACAACCCCCATGATAACGAGTGAATCAAGATATTATTTTTGTATTAAATTTTTTTTTCATTTTCGGTTTTTTTTTTTACTTGATGATTGACTAAAATCATTTAACTGATCCTTTTATATTATTGTTATTGCGAAGAATTATTATATTAGCGAAATATTCGTATAAGTGCAATTAGATTATTTTTTTGTCTTCAAAATATTTCAAACACTAAAATGTGTTGTTTTAAAAAAGATTTAGACCTAAGTTCTTATCACATTTATACACATCATATACACTGCAATTATCTATTAACGAAGATAAATATTCTGGCATTCAAATTTATTTAGATTTATTTTGATGTTTTCCATTCATTTTTTTAAATTAAAGTTATTGGCGCATGACTCACTGGAGCAATACAACCAATTACTAATATTTTACTACAAATTAAATCGGTCCATGTCCAACGCTAATCTTCATTTTATCACAAGCCACAAAAAGTAAATTTTACAGAAAATATATTATTTTATTGCGAGGCATTAAAAACCATCGGGCCTAATGTCAACATTAAATTCTGGCTTTGTTTATAATATTGAATGTCGACATTTTTCTTCTGCGTTTTAAGCGATAGGCCGGTTGAAAATGACCCAGTGTATGGTGGCCTATTTTCCTTATCAAGAATATTAACTAATTTACAAGCTTATTACTTTTTTAAGATAAAATATTTAAAAAGTGGAATGATTAAGGGCGATCAATAAATAAGATTCTAAAAAAATTGAATTTCCGATTCAGCTGGCTATACTATCCGTTTTGCCGAGGAAGTATTCAAGTCCAGCCAAAATGTATTCGAATCTCAGAACAAATAGTTTCTAGTACAGTCAGTTAAACTAGAAAGGGGGTTGAAACTTGGCCCTTAATGATATGACAAAGCAATGACCCAATGCCCGGGGTTCATAGAAATTCAAAAGGGAAAATTGCTTTGGTTTGGGCATATTTGAGCATTTCTTTTTTATAAAATATTGCAAGGTTGCCCAAAATTGTTAAATTGTTCACTTTACTTATCAAAGAATAAACAGTCAATCGTATTGCTTTTTTGTATTTAAAAGTAACTTGAATTTAATCACTGATAGCCAAGGTTTTTAATCCTTGGAGGAAGTTTTATGTTGAGAATTGTATCACAGATTGACATTGTCACCCGTACAGTTGAAAAACAGAAGCTGTCGTTAAACGAATATATGAGTTACTTTCAAACAACTTTCCTGAATTCAAACGGCCTACATTCCTCTTTGTTAGTTAACATTTTTCTTGTTTGGCCCAAAACTGTTTCTCATTCCTATAGCGCCACTAGCAAAAAAAATCACATAATATGATGGATAAAGAGATAGTTTCATTAAACTTTTTCATTTATTCATTGAAAAATTTACAAAAGATACTTAGTTAAACATGTCTATGCAAGAAATTGCACAGTTTTTCTACCTGAAGAAATCTTTATCCTCAATGTGTATTGACGATTTTCATAATTTAAAAAATTGCCTATTCGATTTTTATTCATTTTGATTCGTTGTTTCAATAATATTTAGGCCTATCATGAATTCCATCGTAATCGGAATTCGGAAACTTTTCCGAATCCCGAAAAAAACAATTTGTAAGATATTTTACACTAAAATGGAATCTATGATAGTTTTTTTCGGGATTCGTAACAATGGAATTCGTGAGTATATAATTCATAATGGTATTCAAATTCATATGCAACAAATGCACCTAAAATAATATTTACCATAATCATTACATATCGAAAACAACGCAAACAGTAAGATGGAAAGCCCAGTGATATGATTCGGACCAAACAAACAACTTCCTTAGACTTCTTATTTTAAGTTGTTCCGGGTTAAAAGAAAATCAAATTATTTTATCAAATTTATTAGTTATTTCATCGAAAAATGTATACCAAAAAATAAATATCTACCAAGCGCTGATTAAATTTCCATCTGCCTTTTTAATAAAAACAATCATAACTTTTTTAACTTGAATCTTTGCTTCCTTAATAGAGAAATTGATTGAAATAATATATTTACTGCCCTTAAAGAGGTCTAAATTTTGATAATTTCGTATAACATAATAATGATGTATTTGTTTATTATTTTTTTCCTTTTATAATTTATTTAATTTATTTGAAAACAAAGCAAAGCATGCATATATCGAAAAATTATCTAGTCTTCTAAAGAAATTAAACAAAAAAATATATAAAAATAAATTTAATATTTAAAATTTTATTAATTTTAAATAAATACTATAATTAACAAAAAATAATAGTTTATAATAATACACAATTCATAAATTTCTATTTGATATAGATTTCTTATATTGTATATAAGAAAAAAAACACAAAATTTAATACTTTCCAATTTTTTTTTTGTTTTACACTTGTGTATTCAATTATAATATTAATTAAAAAAATCAAGTAACGGTTGAAAATAAAAATCGCAAGGTTAGGTCCAGAATGAGTGCCTTTGAAAAATAAAATGTATACACTCGAAAGGTAGTTTTTAAAATTGATTTAGCAAGATAATAAATAAAAACAAGTAATTTTTGATACACTTACAACAATTATGGCTTTTTCTCATTTCATTTTATTTACATTTTTGATGTTTCAGTATCTGTTTTCATTCCCACTTCATGGTTAGCATCAAGTGGAAGTGAAAAATTTGATGAAAAACGATGGTTTTCCACTCTATTAATTAAATCTGCAGACATGAAAATTTAAGGTCGTAAAAAAGACTGGTATTTTAAAAAAGTTTATTTTATTGAGCTTTTTATGAAAAATGAATGAAAAAAAAATGAAAATGAAAAATCACTAAAAGATCAAATTGATAAAAAAGAGCAAAAGGTTCGTCGTCTAAAATGGAATAGTAGATGAGTTATTAAAAGACTAATTTTAAACGGTAGAGATGGTTAGACAATTATTAGCAAAAATTTAATTTTCAATTTTTTCATAAATTCTGCTCTTTACTTTTTTTAATTAGTTACGTTCTAAAAAAGTTCTGTTATTATAACGAGTAGATAGAATAGAAGTAGGCCATTTGTTTGTAATATACCAGGGAACATTTTATTATAACCGATTTCTAGAATTCTTGTTCTTTTATGAAAGAACACTAATAATTAATCCTTAATGAATATAATGTGTATACAAATGTTTTCATCTAAGCCTTCTTAAGATTTTTGCAGATGAACCGAGCTGCTTTAATGTCGGCATTTTGACTACCGATTTTTCAGTTTCCAAATTGGATTCCACTAAGTTGTCATAATTTGTACTTTGTAAAATTGATGGCTTCAAAAATCCAAAACTGAAGACAATGCGGTAAAACTTTTAATTGAATAAGCGGCTTCGAGATAAAATTATCGAAACGTCTTTTTTTCAATTTGTGTCATATAGTCTACGTAACACGTTTGCAAGTAAAAATAAATTCGTACTGGTACCTCATCAGCCTTGAATATATTATTTCTATTCAAACACAAAATGATTATTCAAATGAAAATATTTTTTATGGAAACCCTCAGAACCTTTAAGTTTGAACATGTTCGGCATGACTTGATTTTTTTTATTTAATTGTCCGTTAAATGCGTTAAACTATTCCATTTTGCATTTAAAATGTTCATTATATCCGATGTCGTTTAAATGATATAAGGTTGCTGCATATACTATGAATTTGAGTCAGGAATTAAGAATTTTATCGTGGTTACCATCTAACGAAAAATTATTATCAGTGTAGCCTGTCTCTCCATACTTTAAATCCATCTGCCTCACGCGACCATACGCTTACAACGTTCATGCCCACGCCGAAAATTATTTTTGAAAGTTGATGCTCGGTGGAATATAGTTTTTCATCCTCCTAAATTCAATGACCACGTTTCCAGCATAAAGTAGATTGTTCATACCATTCTTTTAAAAGTGGAAAATACCTACTTTCATTGACAAAATAAGAAATTCACAAGCCGCAGTACCAATATAGTATGAAGAGAAAACTAAGAAATGAAAATCTATCTTCTTATATTGTAACCAAAATGGAAATTTTTATTTTTGCTTTGGTCAGAATGTTATGAAATATTTTAGCACAAATTATTGCACTTGTAGGTAAAAAATACTTATTATATATAGGTAGGTATATTTATACAAATATTATGTGAATAAAATCAATTAAGTAAAATGTCATGGTTAGTTAACTTATGCTATGTAATGATTATAATCATCCCCATTGATATATTTCGGGACTACTAAGGTTTACATCCTTTTATCCTTTGAAATACAAAATTACAAAATATTCTTTATAACTAAATTTAATACTATTCCCTTAAAAAAAAACTATTAACCTGACTGGCATTTCCTTATTCTCAATAAGCCTTACCAGTTGTTAAGAAAATCAAATCCTTTTCGCAGACCGTCATTCTCCAGTAAACCCTTCAAATCTTCACAAAGGGTCTTCTCGTCATCTTCGGATGGTGCTGAAGATGATGAAGTGGTCATCCCGCCTGCAGAAAGACTGCAACAATTCATCATTAGATTAACTCTTTCGAATTCGTCATCATCGTCTGTGGTATCGTTATAGCCGTACTTTGAATGATGGAATTTAGTTGCGATAGATTTCCCATTTTTCGAAATCAATTTTCGCAGGTTTAACTCGTTGTTGGTAGGAGTTCCGAGTCCAACATCCTTTGATTCATCATAAAACCGTTGGTACTTCGTGTCTATATTGTCGAAGGATTTAAGACCTTGCGCAATGTTGGTGGTGTTTTCGGTTGACCCTTCGATTTTATTGCGATTCAAAAGATTAGTTGTTAATTCAGTTTGAAGCTTCTTAAGCGCTTCGGCAGATATTTGCAGCACCTCCTTATCGAGGTTTGACACCACTTTGGGGTCGTTCGATTTGCTTGGCAGTGGCTTTTGAAGGACCTCCGACATAACACCTGTCTTAATCTGGGAAGAACGCATCGATCCAGCCCCTTCATCAAGAAACAACTTCAGATTGATCTGAGATTTTGTCTTGTAGCTGAATGGCATCGAATGTCCATCACGAAATGTACCGAATGTTTCATCGTGAATAAGCTTGAGTCCCACCTTCTGGTCGGAATAAGTTGATAGATTTCGACCATCGAAATCGTAGAACCGCTGTGTATCTAAGTAATTATGATATGGTTGACTTGCAGGTCGTTTAGTTGGCTCTTCATTCTGGCTTGGTGTTACCATGGATGAAAGTGACAAGGAAGATGCAGCTGTCGTTATTGAAAAGTTATCAAAGTACCTAAGGGAAATCTCGGGCTTCATTAAAGTTTCATTGATTATTTCATTGTGTTCGCTCGTATTTAACTTCTCCCATATGTGCCCGTAAGCTGATTTGGTTTCGTCGATGTCGAAGGATATTTTCATAGCAATCGGGTTTAATTTGGTGAAGTATTCGTTGACATTCTCCATTGAAAATTCTGTAGGCATTATGGTTTACAATAAAAAGAATCCAACTAGAGAAACTTAGTGAGCGGCAAGTTAAGTATGTACGTTGCGTCGTTTACTAGTTTGTAGATTTATAACATAAATATAAAATACACTGGATATTGATATTATGATTGGAAAGCAAAGATTCTCATATGTTGAGCATCTTTGGCTAAAACAGAAAACCTTTGTTTGAATTTGTGTGACTTCAATTAAAATGTATTTCAAGGAAAAGGCAAACAAAAAAAAACCGTCTGGAACAACAGAAATAAAAAAATCGTTTTTCATTTGACAGGCCAGGCCAGACCAAAGATTTCGAAATTCAATTTTATAAGCTATGTTCATTTTATTGACATCGCAAAAATATTGCCCGAAATATTAGGTCTGTTCGTTGACTTTCCAGACCTACCAATTTATGTCGAATTCCTTTCGACCAAAAAAAATCGATCCCTGTGAGAGACTTTGATCTCGGACCAGTTTTCGCTTTCCTTTCAACCATGAATCAAGATTCCCTCATGATTTGGGATCAAAATCTCTGATCCCGATTTCAAAAGAGATTTACACCTACACAAAACACGCACTTGAACACACACAATAGTAAATTGAATTGAATTTTATTGAGACTTAAGAACAATTACAGAGTACAATTCATAATAATATATGTTACTTAGCAAAGCTATGTTTTACTGCGGCTATAATGTATTGCCTGCTCTATCTAGTTACATTTTGGGAAAGCCTCGTGGCTGTCATTTATAATATATAAAAAATATATAGTCATTCTGCTCTTGCTCACTTCTTTCACAGTTACATTAAAAAAATAAATTACTGGCAATGAAAATAAAGTAAAACGATATGTAAAAAAGTCATAAATTACATTAAACATAATGATTTAACACATTACGATTAGGTTGTTTTTTTTTTCGATTATGATGATGATTTACCCATCTGGGTTCACAGGGTGATGCTTGAAATAACAACAATTGTGTTTCCTTTTTAATAGTTGCGTTTTATTTTTCCCCAGATCCAATTCAGATCAGATCATTGTAATTGACAGATTACAGAATGAAAATTCCATCACTCAATATGTATTTTGATTGTTTTGGGCATTTGCAAATTCCGACCATCTCGAATAAAATCTCTTGCATGCAGAATGTACAAATAAATAATATACAACAATAAATAATAATTGCGACAAATAAAAAACAATTCGTTAAAACACAAACATTTGTATATGTATATGTAAAATAACTTTAATTTAAATAAAAAAATGTTCTTTTATAGTTTGAAAATACTTACTTCTAGGAATTTTTCCCTATCCATACTATCACTGGTTTCATAAAGAAAATGGTGCCATATTTGACATGCCACACACACAATTACAAAAAAAAATCAATCCCATTTTGCTCTCCATTCACCACGAAAAATCCGCAATCCCGGATCAAAATCCCAAATGACAAAAGGAATTCGACATAAGAAATAGCACGACTTCTGAAGTCTGGAACGACTTCGGACTAAAAATGACTAATCTGGCAGTCTGAAACTGTTTGAAGCTGGGTGTGGAACACACTTATTATACCACTGAGTATTATGTGAATGTGTGTGTGGCACTTGACAGCAGCAAATTTTGAAGTAAAATGTCCAGAAAATATTCAATTTGGAAATTATTATTATTAATTGAAAAACCACACAAATATTTACTATGAAATTCACCAAAAATTCGTTGCAACCAAAAACACAATTTGCATTTCATGAGATTGGATTATTTTTTAAGCGTTTTTTTTTAGTATTTTTCTTAAACATTTATCAATAATTAATCTGCTTTAGATAATCAAAATAATACCTCGCAGAAGACCTAACATAGGTCGTCGCACTCGAAGAGCAGAAGCAATGCGACGAGTATTTGCAAACAATACTGATGAAGAGCGGAAATCAGCAAATAAGAGAACATAGCAAAGAATGGCTCAAGCCATAGATCTATGACACAAGCCTCAAATAAGTGTTGAAGAAGAATCAGCTCAGCAGAGCGACGTGTAAGATTAGAGGAGAGGATGCATGGTTGCGAGCACGGAGATCGTGTTCTATTCTACGGCTTCAGATTTCAGAATTCAGATCTGCTTCGTTTGCAACATGAACGTGAAAGACAGCGACTGAAATACGTCAATGCGAAACAACAGATCGGCGTCAAACATGACTTCGTTGTTAGCAAGCAATGAATTACATTCGCCTTGCACTCAGATATAACGTAGCTGATGATTACAGTAATATCCAGTTCCAATTTAGTTCCTTATCAACAAATAAAAAAAATAGTATGCATTTGTTTTTTTCATTTTTTTCTTCTAAAATTTGAGTTTGAAAGTAATTTTTTCAAGAAATACTTTTATGATTATTATAAATAAATAAATAACTACATTGTAGGTGTTTCTGTTGTTTAAAAATATTTTGTTTTCGACTTGAAGCACTTTTTTTTTAAACTGCCCCTCCCGTTTAAACAAGGAGAGATAGCCCCTCTTCCGGTACTAAAAACAGCTTGTATTTAGTCCCTCTATAAGAATACGGTATTATTTTGCTGCGCTTAAGTTATCTTACCTGGGTCAGTTTTTCATACCAAAAATGGTTTTCACATGGCGGCTTCTCAGTGAAAATTATGTATCTTCTAAACGAATGGGAATCCCACTCTAAAACTTGACATATAGTATTTAGATTATATAAGTTACATTTTAAGATTAAAAAAAAATATATCAAAAGGGTTCAAGTTATCTAAAATTTGATTTGAAATGTTAACTTCCGGTTTTCTACCAACGAAAAAATCGATTTCCGGTCTTGATGTCATATCTTGACAGAACATCTAATTTGTCACATTCCACAATTGGAATATTTGTGTATGTAGGCCTAGTAAATAGTACCACATGCAGATTCTACAATATTCTTGAGGAAACACCAAATCACATATTAGGCAGTTGCGTTGCGATGCACTCGGGCACCAAAAAAAGAAACACCTGGGACAATACCAGGTGGAAGAGTGCAATTTATCCTCTCTTAAAATACCCCAAATTCATCCATTCATTCATTCAAGTGAAGTTTTTCTTTTGGATATCCCCTTAGATCACGCCCAATTGAAAGTAGAAATTTTGTGATTAAAATCTATTGAACCAAAAGAATCACATTTGTTTATTTCAAAAGTTGAAATTTCGTTGTTTGACAAATGTTCAAAAGGTGGCACTGTGAAGCGTGGCAGGGTTCAGCAAGTTCTTTATAAAGGTTTGTCGGGGCTGTAGGAAATAACCCCCAAATCAAATAACTGACCTAACAGAAAATACCTATAATATCACAAATTTTCGGCATGTGTGCTGAACTACTAACTGGACTTCCTAACTTTTTTCGGTGGTTATCTTCCAGAGTATCCAGCAGGTATTTGTATTTAAAAAAATCAAAAAAAAATGACGGCGGTAATTCTAAACGGATTTAAATATTCTCTCAAATTTCTTATTAATCATTGTTGGTTGCTTTAGTCTCCTTCTTCAGCGATTAATTTGATTAAATTTTAACCGTTTTTGAGATTTTCTAAACGGCTTAAATGTATTGTATAGCAAGTATCGTCATTTTTGGTCCACAAAAATCCGTTCAAGGTGTAGCCGAACAGAGAGGCAATCAAAATGACAGAGGCCCACCTTTTCCGTCTTCCCTATCATCGGTATATCAAGTTTGATCAAAATCCCGAGTTTGGTTATTTTTACGAATGCATTTTTTGGCATATAGTACCTGTAAAAGTGTATATAGAAAATACAAATATGGGAAATTTTTTTAAAAGACAATATTTAACGAACAAAATTACATTTACTTTACCTTTTTGGACTCTTCCAAAACACTACTTGAAAAACAGACGAAAATGTTTTCTGCATCACAATAATATATTTTATCGAGTTTCAAAAACTGTTGAGCCTTATACCAATATAATACGGAAATATTGTATCTTTTCGAAAATCATTAACATTGTTATCTTAAAATTGTATTACTATTTTTTTTTTTTAATATAGAAACAAATAAGTCGTTAACTGTACATTTAGTTAATTTATATATAGATACAAAAAATTATAAAGAATATATTTAGTTCTATGTATACGTGTATAAAGTGGGGTAACAAAATTGTTGGATCGAGTAAAATGGAGACAAAAAATTTAAAACAAAATAAAAATCAACTTAAATTTATGAACATAATACAAAAATCCCAATGAAGTCGTCTACCTAGTGTAAATTGAAGTCAATAAAATAAACATTGCAAGTTATGTATGCTTCCCGAAATATTTAAAGCTTAATATCTAACTACATATTTAATAACTTTTTGATATGATTGGATTTTTTTTTAAAGGACGATAAACATTTTTTTATAATTTTGCTATTTTTGTTTACATTTATTTATTATATATTTGTTTTATGGTAAATGTAAGATATTTTAGCTGGGAAATATGTGGATAGGAAAAAAATTATATTAATATCTAAATTTAATTATCTAGGAGCGGTTCCTGGTCACTACTATAGACATCGTCTGCGTGTCGCGCACGATTTCCTTCATTACCAATCTTACTAAAAAAATAAATTCTATGAAGAGGAAAGCACTTACGGTTGGTGAAAACTTAATTAAACCTATTGTAGTCGATTCTTTCTCTTGGTGTCATGTTGAGGTGTCCTCTGATTTTTCTATCATATAGCCATAGAGCGCAAGTGGCTATTAGAGAAACTGTACAAAAGAATGGTATTAGGAAATGGATTTTTGTAGTATGAAAAAAACCTACTTGTAAGCCATCCAATGAAGAAAAGCTGCACCCAAAAGAACTTCCCGCCACTCTTGTCGACAATAATACCCGACACAATCAAGACAACAGCTAAGCCGAGGTTCTGGACAGATTGACAACTAAATTGTTAAAATGAAAATATATTTCTATAAGTGCAATAAGAAAATTTAAAAGAAAAAGTACAAGTCATACGCTTTTTGTTTACAAAAAAAAAAACATTACACACGAAAAAATTCCAGATGCTATAAAAATTGATTAAATAGTAAAACTACACGCTTTTATAAAAAACGAACATTTATCAAGGAATGAAATATATTGTCATTTAGTTAGGTTAGTTAAGTTTTTTAAATTTTTTAGTACATAACATAAAAACGAATACGAATAAGCTAATTTATATTTATGTTCTGTTTTATTTTATTTAAAAACTTCACACGAAAGTTAGTTTTATACCATATTTAAGTTAGATAAATGAGACGATCGCAATCTGAGCTGATTAACTTTTTATGTTCTAAACAAAAAAGAGTGCAGTCTTTAAAGATAAAGTAAGGCACTTAATTTCTCTTGTTTTCGTAAGTAAAACTAGTAAAACATTTTAATATATAGATTTTTCATAGCAATTGGCAATGTTTTCGTTCTTTAAGTCTAACCGCCATATTATTCACTCAATACATCCAGATTAAAACTTAAATCCAGATGTAAATCATACAAATTCAATGTAATTACATCCAGATTTAAATTTTAACCAGAAGACCCGTGCGAAACTTTCGCACATTCAATTAGGTTTTTCAATTAAATTTTCAAACAGAATATTTGAACAAAATAAATAATTTCTTTATTGATATGAACAATATTAGCTTTACAAAACTTCTTTGTAAACAATATTTCATGTAAGAGTGAAATCAGAAGTGTCAAGTGACAAATAAATATGTTTCTCCCTCAATCATTCAAGGTGCAGCGAAAAAAATGTTTCTCCCCCACTACCTCAATGTGCAAGAGAAAAAAGAGTATTTTAAATTAATGAATTGATAAATATGTTTCTTTAATTCATGCAATCTAGTAATACCTAATAAATGCATTCGACTTAAGATTACAAACAACAGAAGTAAAGTAACAAATATATTTCTCCCCCACTCACTCAAGGTGCAGCGAAAAAAGAGAATTTTAAATTACAGAAGTAATACATATTTGTCTCTTTCACTCAATCAATGGCTTAAAAGTGAGGCATTCTTTATGTCAAACTATTCATTTATTGAATTATTTGAAATTGGCGAAATTTATAGAAAATATTGTGGTTTGAAATAAAGTTTTTGTCATCGCTATGACTAATTTCCTACCCAGTGATACCTAATTTAGTAGATTTGACTATTTTATAAGTGAGAAAAAAGGAGTCTGACAACAGAATCTGGTCATATCATATATATTATGATTACCAAATCTCTTATGAACTGTCAACAGTTCGAAATCTCAAAAAATCTTTTATGAATCGCATTTTTGGTATTCAGCCTGCCATAAAAGAATAAAAGACACATTTTTGTTACTTTTATCTAAAATATAAATATATTTTATTTCTATTACAAATGTTCTTTAAATGAAACAAATGTAATAAAATAACATTTAAATACATAAAAAAAGTATTTAAATGATTACACAGAATGAGAACACTTTTGTTGCAACTAAAATGTAAAACTGACTTTCATTCTTGTGTCCAGAAAAATTCTTGTATAAACTCACAGAAGATCTAAATGAGGGAACGCACTCAATAAATTGAACCGATCTTATTTCACATTCCAAAATATTACTAATTGGAAAGGGGAAATGTCATTTTTAAAGGTGCGGCGAAAAAGAGAGAATATTATATTACAGAAGTATATTTTTCCCTTTCACTCATTCAAGAAATTAAAATTGAAGCCTTTTTATGTCAAATTATTCATTTTTTGAATTATTTGAAATTATGGAATTTCATAAAAAATAGTGCGGTTTAACATAAAGTTTTTGTGCGATATCATCACTACGTGGAAATTCCTATCCAGTAATACCTAAATTACTGGATTTGCATATTTCATTAAAGAGAAAAAAGGACCCTGACAGTAGAAATAATATATATGATCTGGATTTATCGAGTGAATAATATGGGCGTAAATATTTGCATTATAAAATTGTGCAACAATAAAATTTTTGTTTCAACTTCTGCATCCACAAACAAATTTACATTTGAAAAAATAAAAAATTAGTAAAAAATAAACAACAAACTATGAACTGACCCACTTAAAAAATCGCAGGCTTTCAAAACATGGAAAGCACATAAAACAAATAATTTTAAAAAATTCCAATGGTAGAAAAATACGAATAAAAAATCGTATTTTAACAATAACGCAGTTTTTTGAACGATAAGCAATACATAGAAAGTGCATTTAAAAAAATTTTCTAAGCTATTTTTTACATATAAATTTTTTTTCAAACCCCGTGCTTTAACTTTGGTTATTTCGGATCAGTCCTCAAGTCATATTTCAGAATAAAAATTGTGTAACTTACAATCCATAAGCTGTACCAAGTTGATATTCAGGAATGATGAGAGCAATAATTGGCCATAAGCTTGCGGCTAACAAGGAATAGGAAAACCCCAGTATTAACATAGAATAGTATGGGGATATATTGGTGAATGCCATTAGTGAATGCGAATATATGGCAAAAACGGTGGACAGGAATACCCAGGAGACGTTTCGCCCAGTTAAATCAATTATAAAACCAAACATTGGGCTTGCTACAGCTGCTACAAAATAAACCATCGAAATGACGAAGTTGGCTTCTTCAGCGGTAAATCCATATTTATCTTTAAAGAATACCCTGAAAGAAAGAGTATTTTTAATTTAATTACAAACATTTTTTTTTTTAATTCAAATATTTTCGGTATACTTACTTGCCCATTGCAATGAAGGGAAATATAGCGACGTAATATGCAACACAAATAACGGAAACCAACCAAAATGATGTTTTAAACGTAAAAACATCGGATAGTTTGACAACTGCTCCTGAAGGATTATTATTTCGACCAAGCACTCTTTCGGCTCGTTTATCCATACAACCTATAAATTAATCTATTTTATAATGCAACTTTAACCAAAAGATAAACATATTAAAACAAACCTAATATAAGGGCGCATAAGAAGGATATAACGCATGTTATGCCTGCTAGAAGCAACACAACACCAACCGCTGTTGAACCATGGTAAAACTCTTGCACGTGTTTATACAAAGGCTCCATTACAATAAAATTTACAGCACTGCCTATGCGGGCAAAAGACAACTGCAGACCAAAGACCATGTTTAATTCCTTTCCTTTAAACCATAAAACTGCATAGTTGTTTTGCGCCACTGCAAGCGATTCCGCACCAATACCGAATACAAATCGTCCAAGAACCATCAACCAGTAGGTGTCTAATAGCCCACCAAATGAGAACACCAATTGACCAATTAGAAGTATGAAAAGGTAGATTATTGTTCCCATACGAATTCCAAATACACGATCTATTAGGAATCCTCCAATGAAACAGAGAACTACATTTGGCCATGAATAGATTGAATATAAAAAGTTGAACTCGGTGGATGTTAGATTAAGCTCTTTCTTGAAAACATCTTGTAGGGCACCCGGGCTGTCATAGCAGAAGTATGATCCTGAAAATAGTAGTATGTGTTATTTTTTTTGATAGTTATGTACAAAACAATTCCGTCGGTTGCTTAAAAAGCACTTTAAAGGAAACATTCTGTAAGGTTAGAGAAATGCTGCGAATAAAAATTATGAGCACGGTGCGACGGGGTCGCACGTAATTTTTTCGACGACCGCATTTTGGTTTTAAAGTCTGAGTATACCTATTCATCTGATTAAAGATTGATAGATAAATTAGTTTTTAAAAACAGTTTTATGTGGCA
The DNA here is from genome assembly GCA_929447395.1 of Epistrophe grossulariae. Taxonomy (NCBI): domain Eukaryota; kingdom Metazoa; phylum Arthropoda; class Insecta; order Diptera; family Syrphidae; genus Epistrophe; species Epistrophe grossulariae. Next base: position 3,804,987 of record OV839566.1, read on the forward strand.
ATTTAGCCGTCTGCCTGACATGACATTTCATATTTAAAAAAATGAATATACAAAAAGTAAAATAGTACATAAATGTAATTAATTATAATTAAAAAATGTATGATTAGAAAAATTAATTCCATAATTAAAAATTAAATAAATATAAAAAATCACAATTTATTAACATGAGATATTTTTAAATTACGTACTTATTGAATAATGTTTAAAATTTTTTAAATGATTTGAAAATTTAATGTGATTTGAAACACAAAAAGTTTGACAAATTATTTATTTGAAACATAAAATAAATATGTATGTAGTTATAAACTAAAATAACTGGTCGAAATTCAGATTTAAGTTAAGAAACTATTACGAAAATGTAAGTACATATGTGTATCAAAAATTCACGTGTTTTGAATCTTTTTTATTTTTCATTTCAGGGGAGGTGAGTACTAGGCTTGAAAAGCAGCTTTTAAGTCAACAAGAATATGATTTTTTTCTTTTTATCAATATATGTATGTATTTCCTGGCAATACTTGTTAGTGCAAAAAATATGATCAATCTTTGAGAAGCCCTAATGAAATACTGCTTCGAACATACTAAGAAAATTGTTGTTCTCAATCCATTTAGTGAGCCTTTCGTAGAGAATTAAAGTCAAAATCTTTCTTAATGTGTTAAAGAAAGAAAATCCTATGTAGTTTTCTGGCTGGGTAGCTTCTCATAACCTTAAAAGGAAGGTTCTGTAATTCATCAATAAGAATTTACTGGAAAATAAAATGTATATAAAACTTTGTACCTTTATCAAAAATAGATGATTTTTTTAACATTGATATAAAATATACATTCCGTGGTTTTTGTTAAAGAAACAAGCTATAATTAGATACTAAATTAAAAAGTCAACCAAAAAAGATTCATGGTAGCCTTGATTTTATACCATCTAGCTAACATCAAAGAGTACCAAAATACGAAAGTGGAATATGAACCGGTTCTTCAATCAATTACACGAAATAATTTTCATTTCCCAACGTATTATCACTAGCAAAAAATCTAAGATGTTGTGGAACAGTGCGTCATTAGTCAATCAATGTATTTTTTTCAAAATACAAATTCTGAAATAAAAAAAAATTTGAGAGTGTAAACATCCGCTTTTGTCTCAGGGAACGGGTAAAAATTGCGATCACAAAAATTAGTATATAATAAAATCCCAAATGCTCATTTTAATGGTTAAAAAGGTCGAAACCTAGTCCAAGCTCGATTCTCTTGAAAATTAATTCACTTTTAAACGAAAATATTAGTTTCGTTATGAAATCCTCTCGATCAGAATGCAGGGGAACAAAAGAATGGCAAAACAAAATTAATTGCATTAAAAAAAAAAATCATTCGTAATTTCCGTTGCCTTTATATTGGTTCAGCTAAAAAAAAAGGATTTAAAATCCAAATTCTGAATTACTTCACCTTTTGTCCTCTTCGTCACTATTGATCAATTTGTGCTTTAAAATTAAAATTGTAAGAATGAAGCGCAGCAAGTTCTTTGATTAAAATTTTTGGAAAAAATAAGATGGTTTAATTTGAATTTGCCAACACGTGCATACCTATATAAATCAGGATAAAAAGCAAAAAATCATTTTAAAAAGTTTAGCAATGTACTTTTTTATTTAAAAAAAAATTTGATACAGAGAACGTTTATTGGTTTATTTTCAAGATTGGTGAATTAATATAGTAATACTATTATCTCAACTATTAGTAAAACTTCACTGCTGATACAAAAACTCAATTCCGATATTTGAGAATATTGTTTAAAAATGTGTAGTCCTCTCACCCCTTTTGTTTGTAAAAGTATATTCTAAAATATACACATGGGTCAATATTTCAAAATATGTATTAATATTCTACGGTCAGAGTATCGAGTTGTATTTCATGTAATATAGGCATTTCAAGTTTTCGTTCCCCTAATCTGTCATTACCGTGGTACCTATGTGTTTTTAATTGTTACAATTATGATTATAAAATCCAACTTGTTTTCCAGCGCATGCTTTTTTTACGCATTAAATAATAACAATTAATTCTGGTATATAAATAGATGGTATAGAAAAACAGTTAAAATTAATGAAAACAATGTTGCCCACCCATATATAATTGATTTGATATTGGAGATTTTTAACGTGTTTTTTTCATGAAATAAATAAAAGATATTATTTTAAATAACTTAAAAACACTTATTTTATTTATTTATTTACTTAATGCATTTCGGAATCTATGCTTCCATCGTCAGTAAGTTATATATAAATAATAATACAAACAAAATTTTTTTGATATATTAAATACAAATAACTCAAAATAAACAAAAACAAACTACACAAACAAATTTATAGTGAATTTAAGATCTATTATAAAATTTTTTGAAAATTGGATCTTTTATTGGTCGATTGTCACTATTCATTAAATTATTTCTATTTTTGAAAATGTAAAGAGATTCAAAACCATCTAATTAATTCGCAATGTAAATAATCATTATGAATTAGATGCTTTTTGAAATTTAGTACTTTTCTATACTACTACTAAATCTGTGATGACTGATTGTATATACAGGAAATACTTATCATGAGTTAATTTCCTGATTTTGAATTAATTGAACTGAAACAAAGATCCTTGATATATTAAGATAACGAGTCATAACCAGTATCAACGTCAATAATGATTGAGTGTAAATATTTAAAACATGTGCAGGTAATCGAAATGTTCACATAATACGATTATCAAATCGCTTTGTTCGAAATCACATCATATCATGACTCAAAAATGTCAACTCTGAATAGGCTTATTGAGTGAATGTTTATGGCTATTAGTCCAAAGACTTAAATATTGAAAACAATATTGTACCAGGTTTTGGGCCAGCCGAACGGATGAAATATTAAAAAAAAAATTAAACTAATAGTTGCTCTATAGAGCAGGTATAAAGTTCTGCCTTTGTACAACAGCCTAGGACCAAACGTAACAATTGCAAAAAAATCCTCAGAAATTGCATAGGAAGAGCTTTAGAAACACCGTTTATTTGACCACTGATGTAAACTTTATTGGAGAATAACCTTATTTAAAACCTCAAACTTAACTTTATTTAGGGCCCTGATTTAACAAAAAAATAAAATTGAGAGAGAATTTTATCGTGACTAGTTGAAAAGTGCAATTTTTGTCCTTTCCGTAACTCTTGTTTCGTTTAGTAAAACATGTTACTAATGTTTGGCAAGTTTCTGAATCCCCTCTTATGTTTTGACGTTTTTAACTTTGAAATGCAATTTTTTCTTCAAAATTGTATATTTCTTTTAGTTTTTGAAATTTGTTTTACGAAGTCTTTTATCCTTATGCTCAACCTTTATTGCACAGATTTGATTTTATTTATTTTATCCAAAGTATTGGTTCCATTCAAAATAGAAAAAATAAAATGATTTTGTACACTATTGCTTGAAATAGTTTAATTTAAGTTTAAGTTCATTATAAATTCATATTATACCACGGTACTGATATTTAGGCCTAAATACAACCTCACATCCCAAAGCTTCGGAGAAAAATAAAAATCCGTGATAATTTTAACTTATATGACTTAAAAAATACAGTATTCCAAAAATGACACCAAAAAATATCATAACACGCTTCGATAGCACTACCACGGTACTAACAGTTAGTGACACATTTTTAGAATAAAACCCTTCACTTTTACAGTACAACACAATAACAAACGTTAATAAAATAAATTAACTTTTAGTAACAATAAATAAATAGTGTCTCTTCCAAAAGCAACCACTCAAGCGCCATCAAACTAAAAAAAATGACGAATCAGCGGGATATCTTTTGAATTCAAAAATAAAATTAAATCCGTGGACATTATTCAATTTCGATTATTGAAGAGCGAATATTTTGATATTTTCAAAATTGAATCAGGAAACGGAAATTTATATGAGAACAACATTTTTATTTAATTACATGTTATGTATTTTAATAGAAGAATCAAATGTATGTATGTATGTATGTAGGTATCTACAATATTACGAATATAATTTAGTCTTTAATAATTGATTCGTAAGGATTCGATTTTTTTTGGAATGTCCGACTATTGGTACAAAAATATAATTCGTGCTGGTATTAGTTTGTATGTAGACTTACATTTGTAGCTTTTACTTAAAACATCTGGGCCTATCTTAGTCCTATAAGATACGTTTTGCTATGTCTAGGTGTAAATCACATTCAATCCTATCCTTTGTCAGTAAGAGAAACTTAACTCTATATTGTTAGTAACTTCAAAGCAAAACAGCTCATGCATTGAAGCTATAGGTCTTTGTAATATATTTTATATTATTATATTAGCGTATATCGTTTATGACTCAATCGACTTCGATTTAATTTTACTTGGTTTACTCACGTTTTCTCTTTGTTTAATAATATTTTATTCATAACGAATAATGAATTGGTTTTTGTTACTATTTGTAGAGAGATGCATGTCTTTTACTTGATGTATTTTTGATATATAGTAGAGAACGTTTATTTGGCTTACTTTCTTAATAGTACAAACGATTTTTCAAAGTCAATAAACTCTCTATGAAGTTTAATCATTGACTGTAATAAAAATCCAATTATACAAAATCGACAGAGTATTTTTAAACACTCTCTTATAAAAGATGATATTTCAACGTATTATCTTACTTTATAAACAACAACAACAATATGCACTTCAAATATTTGGTACAAGGTTTTCTGTTTTCAACTATACAAAAAAAATAACCATACATTTTGAATAAATCTCAATAATAATGATTAAATTTATTTTCAAGGATAGGGAAGTCTCAAAAATGATTACCATATATTTTATGATAACTAACTTCAATGAATCACTTTTGTCGCATCAGCATAATGCAGTCATTAATATTCAGCTTATGAATTCTTTATCATTTTTGTTTGAGAAGAAAAAAAAAAAAAAAGAAAGTCGAACAAAATCCAGTTATCTACAGAACAGAAAGATTGACGCCTCAGACACTAGACACAATGGTCGTGTGCAGCTTCCTGATAAAAAGAGAAAATACAAAACCAAGAAATATTCCGATAAGGTTTTGTGCAGGAAGAAATTATTTTGTAATTTTACCAATCAAATTATCAATAAACGGAATTAATAGTGCAAATGGTTCATACCTAAATAAACGTAACTTACCGAAGCCCAACAGGCACATAAATATAAGCGCAATAAACCGGTGCAATCCACTTGATGGATTACAACACATGGATGCTCCACATCCTGTGGGTGCAGGATCCAACTCATTATCCCGCTGTGCCACTGCCACTGACGGACTTACTGCCTGAGCTTCTTGTGATAGTTCATCGTTCTCTACTATAGGAACTCGATCGTTATTTCGCCGCATTTTTCTAGCTCAGCCTTTGTTTTTAAGCTAAGAGGTGGAAATTCAAACTTTGCCCGCTACAGATGGGACAATGGCGCGGCGAAGTCTTATCTATTTAAGAAATTTGAGTGAAGTCTGTTGTGAGACTTGTTGGAGTAGAGTGGGTTGGGGATTGCTTGGTAGTGTTATTGTATGGATGAAAAAATGTATTATCAATTATGAAATGCGACCCGCATTAGGAAAAGTTCCAGCGTCAATCTGAAATTGAAAACAATAAAATAAAATTGAATAGTAGAATTAGATTGGGATTGCGAACAATGGCATTATGAACAATTATAATCTAAGTGTGTCAACTGTCGCTAGATCAAATGAATAAAATAAATTACCAATATCACATCCCATGTTTTTGTGATGCATACCTACAGTGATTTTGGCAAAAAAAAACGAACTCTCAATCTACATGACTTTAGAGGGTGAATAATAAATAAATAATAGGTATACTACGTAAAAAATTGGTCTTGGTACTTGGTAGTACTGTCGCAGATCAATGCTAAACAGAGCTACTAGTGGTTGATTTCTGATAACCCAGTGAAAGCGTAATCTTCTCAAATTAATGGTTTTGTTTTGTTTATTTTTGATATTTCAAAGCAAAATCAGTAAATATATTTTATAGTATTTCCTGCTAAAACGGTGAATCAACTTGCATAATTGCAGCAGCAAAAAAACGAAAAATTGATAATTAACATTAATTTGTTGACATCACACAGAAAAAGTATTTGCTATCGATTATGAACAACTAAACACAAAAACAAAAACACAAAGGAAAAGCAATTATTTTTTGGAACTATTTTGCGCAACCATGGATGGTTGGAAATTGCTATGTAAATGATAAAATTGTTATATAAGCAAATATTAGCTTTATTACCAGTATCGTACGTCAGATGAATAAAAATACATTTATTATTATCAAAGAATATTAAACGCCTCCAATAAATAAATTTAACAAATAAATATTTTAATATCCACTCTCCCGTATATGTTGCAAGAAGAGCGTGAGCTGAGCCGTGAATTGTGAAGTGGAACTATTTTATTTTTCATTTTTCAGATGATTTCTGAAAAATAAATTAGTGGAATTGAAATGAATGGAATGGAACTGAATTATCTGGAAATAAAAATGAAGGATAGTTTCACTTCTAGACACTTTAAATAGGGTAACAAAGAAAATAAAATCAATTTCAAAAATATATAATAAATGATTTTTTTTTTAATTTTCCGAATTTAATGATTTTTTGTTTGTTCAAGCTTGATCATACCTAGAATCAATCAACAAAAGAATAATAAGTTAAGAGAACATTAAACATGAACATTTCACTCATAATAAGAATTTTTTTTTAATTTTTAACCACGATTAAAATTAAAATCCGGATGTATTTACATTGAGGGCCAGTTGTACAATAGTGGTTCAGCCTCGGTTCAAGATTTTAAGTCACCGATTTCGGCGGATTAACTAAGGTTCAACGCTGGTTCAAGTATGTAATTGGTTATTATCACGCACATGAACAGTAAGGGCCAGTTGTACAAATATTTAAACCGTGGTTCAGCAATTTTGATCCACCGATTCCGGCGGATTAATTGAGTTTCAACAGTGGTTTATGCCCATTGCACTTTTGCAATGATGCAAGACCAGTTTGCATCGGATCGGGAATACCCCTCCACAACACACCACTCCACAACATAACACGCTTCACAAATGTGGTTCTAAGCACATGAAACATATTGGAGCGATAGCGACACACCACTCCACAACACACCACACGAGATAGGTGTGGTTTCGGCTTAAGATGGGTTGTCATATTTTGTTTCCACACTATTATACATGATTTGTTTCCCACTTTTTTTGACATGTGTTAATACTCAGTGGGATAGTGTGGAAGGGCTTTTATAGTGTAGAAACAAAATATGACAGCCCATCTTACACAGCATGATATTCCAGCTTACACGATTTGACATGTATTAATACATTTTAACGTGTTGTTTTCATTGACAACCACGTGTTTTTATTATTGTTTTCGGCGTTGCCACGATAGATTCGAGTTGTTGTGGGGGAACCTTTAATTGCTTAGCACTGAACTTTATTGAAAAAAAAACGAATCTATTAGGTTTTTAATAAACGATTTGCGACTTTATTTAATACTACGTTTTCATTTGAGTCGAAATGAGGTAATTTCGTTAGTTACAGAATAAGTGTTTTCATTGCAAATTTGCTAATTTAGTCTGACAGATAATTTCATTTTGAATTTAATTTGGCAGTTAATAGCTTCTTTTTGTTGTGTTCTTTTTCTGTTTCTGTGTTCTATACATCAAATTTTGACATTTTCAAAGGTTTCCACTATAGATGCATTCCACTTGGGTGTGTTCATAGAGTTTTTACGTAATTTCAAACCAAATTTCGTGCAAATTTTCAAAGAAATTAACTCATTTGGCAATGAAAACGTAGTATAACATGTCAAATCTGAAAACCATATTTAAACACATTAATGAATCACCCTGTTTCTTTATTCCATTTCAAAATTATTCCACTGGAAAAAAATGTTTTGTCATCAAAAGCAGCTGACATTTTTGCTGTCACCTTCGACTGTCATGCGTTGAAAGTGCACCAAGAGGCAAGAACTAGAAGGTATTTTCTATTTTTCACTTGTGGAAACGGATAAACGAAGAATTAAACGCATATTTGTATTTTTAATTTGCTTATCAATTCAAAAAGTAGTCCCTTTTGTGGACGATCCTCCCAAAATAAATGAGTGTATTAACTAAACACTTAAATTTGCACTGCAATTTGAATTTTTAAATTTGTTTTTGACTACCCCTAACCACAGTAATTCCATTTTCCTCCAAATGGATACGATAAAGGTAAACAAAGAGCCTCGAATGCATTGAACATCGCGCAGGATTGATTCCTGCTGCAAAATGCATTTTCAAAAGAAAACAAATAAAGAATAATTTATGACATTTTTAATATCTTCCCTCAGAACGCTTCATATGGGGTTTTTAGTGGAATCTTTGATAGCATCAAAGGCATTGCCTTTGTCTTCTACATAGACAGTCAGATCAATCGTCTCAATGATCTGAAAAACATAGAAAAGTCGACAATGAGCGACTTTGTGATGAATCCCGAAAGACTGTCATCAGCGGCTGATGAACGTAGAATAGGATCTAAAGCACCAACTGGTGCTAGTAATATTAAAAAAGGGTAAGTTTATCTTATCGGTCAAATCAACTTGATTTGGTTGTGACTGGCTTTTTTTTACTTTTTTTGATTTTAGTGAGCTAAAAATAGCAATGAAAGTTTTTAAATGTTGTGCGCTCAATGGTGGTTTTACGTGGCTGAGTATATTTCTCTTCGAGAACCTCGTTCTACCCGGCCTCAAGCTAATACTCACCTGGTTCTATGGCAGCAAATCTGATGAACTTCACTACGTCTGGGGTTGGCTACAATCGCTGCTCTCGATTCTCTTTGGCATGATGTGGGTTCTGCCGATATTTCTACTAAGCAAAGTCGTCAGCAGCTTGTGGTTCCAGGATATCGCCAATGCGGCTTACAAATTCCGCAAAGGAAGACCCCAAATGATACCAAACATCAGCAAACTTATAGCCGATTTTCTATTTAGTTTGCTTGTGCAGGCGTTGTTTTTGGTCCAAAGTATGTTAGTCAATCTATTGCCCTTTAACTATGTAGGACGTATTCTCTCCTTTGTGCATCTGTGCTTACTGTATTCGCTTTACTCGTTTGAGTATAAATGGTTCAATATGGGTTGGGAGCTGCACAAACGGCTGAGTTACATTGAATGCAATTGGCCATATTTCCTGGGTTTCGGTGTGCCGTTGACTATTCTGACTAATTTATCCAACTCTGTGATTGTAAGGTAAAGTACATTATGAAATGTTTATCACGGTAAAACCTTTAATTATTTTTTTCTTTTTTGTTGGAGCAGTAGTTGCATATTTTCGATTTTTTTCCCGCTGTTTATATTGAGTGCAAACGAAGCTCTACCAGTCGTAGGGGCAAGGTAAGTTTTTATTTTAATTTTATTTTAACTTTTTCATAACAAAAGGAAGGGCTTCAAAGATTAGAGGTAAAACAAAAGTTTCTACTGATTGCCGTGATATTGTCGAAATCATATTTTTCGATCTTACCGCACCGATTACTTCTTCAGTTTGTATGCGATTAAATTTGGAATTTAAACATAGCTTTAATGAGTATTTACCAATTCTATTTTCGATGAAGGATGGTTTGTTTTGTTGACTTGCCGGTGACTGAATTCTTTTCTCTAGTTTCCACCCCAAAATAAACGATTTGGGAATTTCATGAGATAATAATCACATTGTCTTAATCCACTATACGGATAGAAATTCTTTCCTATCCTAGTCCTTTTTACTAGTACCGCGCAATTCAGGTTGCGTTTAAAAGTCACTGCGCTATAGACCAAACAGGACAACGAAGCTAGGACTATTATTGGTCTTTCGGTTGAAGATAGTCAACTACATCATATAAGAAGGGTAAATACAGCCAAGGCAGCTTGAGATAAGCTCCGAGAATACCATGAAAAGGCAACTCTCAGTAACAAGTTACAATTGATGCGAAGCCTTTGTAATTTAAAACGAAGAGGGTGATAACATGGAGGAACATATCCAAAAGATGACAACATTATTTGAAAAGTTGAGTGCATTGGGAGAGAATCAAGTATCAGATAACTTAACTATCGATATGCTACTCAGTAGCTTACCTCAAAAATACGACACACTCGTTACAGCTTTGGAAACAAGAAATGAATCGGATCTGACCTTGGACTTGGTTGAAAGAAAACTTCTCGAAGAATGATGAAGATTACTAACAAGACGAATACGGATATTGTTGCTGTTTCTTTTGCAAAAAGGAAATCTAAAGAAGGATTGCAAAAAATACAAAGAGTGGAAAAACAATCAAACAAAACCAAATATAAACATCGTTATTCGTTACACCAAAACATTAATTTTGATTCAACCTTAACGGTTCTATTGGTGAAGCTTGGGTTTTGGATTCTGGTGCTACTGTACATATCTCCAACAAGCTGGAGAATTTAACAAGTCTGAATTCATTACACAGGGAAAGCGTTACAGTTGCCAACGGAGAGCAAATCATCTCAAAAAGAAAGGCTACCTGCGAAATAAAAACCACTAACAGCAATAAGAAAGAGGTTACAATACTCATTGAAGACGTTCTTTACCTCCCAACACTGCAAGGAAGTTACCTATCAATAAGGAAGCTAATGGACAAAGGATATGCAGTTCTATTTCGTGATAAGCTATGCAAAATTCGAAATAAAGATGGATTTGAAGTAGCAGTTAGAGATTTAGTTGAGAATCTTTTTAAGCTCAATCAAATAGCAACTAAAGTCAAAATATTGTATGGGGAAGGATGCAGCAAAGAAGGTAACTGTCTACATCACTGGCATCGCATATTGGACCGTCGAAATAATGAAGCCATTAAGCGACTAGAATCGGAAAATATGGTGAGTGATTCTTTAAATTTAATGCATTGTAATAAAAGTAAGGACTGTAAAATATGTGTGCAAACAAAAATGACTCGTCTACCATACAAATCGAACGAAAAAACGGTCTTTAGTGGAAATGGCAAGATGCATGCTTCTAGATGCAGGGATGAGTTACGAGTTCTGGGGTGAGGCAATCCTGACGGCAAACTATTTACAGAATAGGCTAGCTACTAGTGTTCTCTCCAGCACACCTTACGAAAAATGAATGGGAGTTAAACCAGAAATTATTATTTATATTCCCAAAGAAAATCGTAAGAAACTTTCCAATGGGGCAGTACTTAGAACGTTTGCAGGTTACGATGATCATTCAATAGGGTATCGATTGGTTGATAAAAAAACGAAAAGGATTACTACCAGCCGTGACGTAAGATTTATCAACACTTATGAAAGTAACAACAAACAGCAGGATATTCCCAAAAACGTTGAAGAACCAGATGAAGAATTCTCCGTCAGACAGTCTCAACTTCAATCAATAGTCGAAATACCTACCTTAATTTTTGTAGAGAATCTTCGACATTGGAAGATAGAACTGACAATAACCCGGACATAAAAAGAAATACAGAATCAACTGAAGGTTCAACCGTAAGGAACTCAAATAGAATAAATAAAGGAAAACCACCATTCCGCCTAGCTGCAGAAATATTTTTAGCACAGACGCAAATCATTCAAGAACCAAGCAGTTATAAAGAACCTTTATCTTGCAATGAAAGCGAAAAATGGAAAGTAGCTATGAAGGATGAGATTCAAAGCCTTAAGAAAAACGAAACCTGGAAATTAGTCATTCCACCAAAAGGAGTGAACGTAGTTGGTTGTAAATGGACGTATAAAATAAAGCTTGATGTAAACGGCGAAGTAAAAAGATTTAAAGCTAGATTAGTCGCACAAGGATACAGTCAAAAAAATGGTCATGATAAAATTTTCGCACCGGTTGTTAGACAATCTACGTTGAGAATACTTCTTTCAATAGAGGAACAGGGACAGATGAAAATACGTCATTTAGATGCAAAGTCTGCATTTCTCATCGGAAAACTAAATGAAGTCATCTACACGAAGCAACCACCTGGCTTTGAATAAGGAGGAGAACTGGTGTGTAAGCTTAGAAGAAGTATATATGGACATAAAAAGCAGCACACGTTTGGAATGAAACAATCCATACAACGCAACGTTGTTTATACTGGGAAGATTGAGGCCGGTATCAGGCCGGTACCAGGACGAATCAGCGTTAAGAACACAATGTGGGCTTCATACGAATGTGGAGAAGTGTTGCATATATCTAGAATTTTACATTCGTACATTACACTATATAAGTTTTTGCTTGAGAAACAAACACATTTTAGTTTATATCAAATGAAAATATTATTATGTTTTTATTCTTACATAAATTTCGTTCAAAATAGTCGTTTGTTTTTGACCAAAGGAATTTATATTTGGTTCTACATAATTCTAATACTTGTAGATCAATATCATAATTTCCTTAACTTGATGCACCTTCAAGCATTTCAAGATTAGCCAATCCGACACTTAAATATGTAAATTCCAGTTTTGCATAGAAATAGATTAGAGAATTTTCTCAAATCCAGTGTATACAAATTTAAATTTCCATTACGCTTCGAATTATGAATTTAGCCAAAATTCTTAGTTTGAATAAAATCTTTAATGGCAATGCAAATGCAATATTTCCAAAAAAAAATTTCTTATTTTTTTCTTCAATTTAAATCTATGTATATTTTTGATGATAACATGAACGATTTTTTTTCTTTCAGCGACATACCGCTTCGGCTTTTTTCGCCAGTTGTTGCCGTCTCTAATTTATTATTTAATCGATCGGTTCGTGTGAGAAAACCAATCACTGCCTCACCACCGCACAATTTTCGAAATAATCCGCCAAGCAATAATACAACTCCAGAACGACGGGCGGCCGGTGCCAGCAATATACGTCAATCCTTTGCTGCCGTCAACAATAAACGATTACGGTAGCTACTTGTAGAAGAGCTACCTATTTACAACTCCTGACGGTAGACGACTTACAACAGGCATCCTCCTCGCTTATTAATCCTGGCTTCGCTTATTGCTGCGTCGCGTCGTTAATTTTTTTTTAATTTGTGTGTAAATAATGCTTAAAAGTTTAAATCAAGTTCAACACAAAAACTTGACTTGAAACTACGTTATGTATGTATTAATACATGTTTTTTTTAAATACGCTTAGTATATAATATGATCCCTAGCTACGAAGTCCCAAATATGGTATGACAACAACAAAATAAAAGAATAACAACGTACTTTAAGTTTCAGGAGTGTTTCCTTTTCTTAGTGTTAATCAAGGTGTTTTTTACTTCAAATAAAAAATAAACAAGAAAATGTAAAAAAAAGTAATTCAAATTCTTTTATTCGAGTAATTCATCTGGAGGTTCTTCCTTGACTTCGGGAACTGTGTGATAAGCAGACATGGTTATCATGGTCTGCAAAGCGTCGTAGCTAAGAGTAGGGTCCTTGTCCTCAATTGCATACCCACCATCCACAATAAATCCCTTGAAATTCTGCAACTTCTTAAAGTTCGGCTGAGATTGCAGCAATGACATCACAGTGGGGTTGCCTAGGCCGAAAAATCGCTCGCCCTGGGCGCGCAAAGGCAGATTCGCGACATCGGAAACTCGTACTATTGTATCCAACAGACCCAGGTGACAGATATTGGCTGATTCTCCGAAGAAAACATGGTCAAATTCGGCATCGGGGATTATTTGGAATTGGGGCACGCCCGAGTTGTTGAGAATCTTACAAGTAAAGACGCACTTTCGTTCGGGTTCCTTAGGATGAGAGAAAACTCGGGTGGCCAGATATCCTACGGGGTATATCCAATTTTCTGTGTGGAAATTTGCGTTTTCCGCCATGATTTCACCCAAGCCATGTAAAACAAATCCACCTAGATTGATGGGAAAGATGGGCTTGCCATTAGCGTCGTAGGGAACCTTTTGAATGACTGTCGATTTTTTTGGCCCACTTGATTTTCCGTTTTTTTGCTGCTTCGGTTTCTTTTGTGTCTCATCGTCGACTTTAATGCGTTTTTTCGGACCACGTTTTCCTGGTACTCGAGGGGCAACTGGCGTTGTAGCCTCTCCATTCGTCGAGACGTTGTTTTCTTGTTTCAGTGTTAGTTCAATGTCACTTTCGTGTTTGATAAGGCGTTTAAGAAGAAATCGACGTTCTTCTTTGCTTGTGATGATGTCTTCTTGAATTTGAGCTATTTGATCGCATAGCGCAGCATTTTCCTAATTTTTAATAATAAATTAATTAATTGAAATAGTTAGTTGTTGTTTACTTTGGCTTACAAAAACATAATTTTTGATAATCCGTTTGATCTTTTTATATTTTGATTTGTATTTGAGGTTCATAACACGCGCATATTGATTATTTTGGTAATATATGGTCTTGGACATTTTTGCTTTTAATAGTAGTTTAAAAATTATATTTTTAGGAAAAAATATTTTTTTTTAACTTTTGTATTTAAATTTTTTGACAGCAAATTGGTAAAAACTAAAATATACAGCGGTTGTTTGGCTTCGTGCACGTCAAATGTTAAGTTGTAAAGGGTGTTTTAATTTAAATTTAGACGAAATTACACCAAATTCTAGATTTTGAGCAAAAAAATAAAAAAAAACTTCCAAACGTATCTATAAATCGTAGCTTTAAAATACCTCTAAATAGCTCTTAAGTGCGAAATCGGTATCTGTAATCAATTTTCACATTTAAGCAACGTTATTTAAAGGGCTCTTAACTTAAACGCCATCCATCGCGTTTAAAGGTTACTTAAAGCCATTTTAAATATATTTTGACATCTGAGAAGAATTGTTTTTTTTGTATTTATTAAGCTGGCCATACACGAGCGAGCCAACGGACCAAATGGCCCCGCTCTGTTTGTTTTCACAAATACAATCGCGCCTCCTTCACTAAATGACAACGCACAACTTTCTCACTCTCGCACATGAAATTGTGAATTACTTTTTTTGCTAAATGTATTGCTTTGTATCTTTCTATTTTTGATGGCAACTAAACAAAAAGTATAGTTTGAAAAGGCAATAACCGAATCCGATGAAAGGAGTCTTAGAGAAATATGTATATACATAATAGCCGTAATTTTTGCAAGCCCGGGGAGAATTGGATGAAAAAAAAGACGTCGGTGCTAAAAATTTGAATTGTAAAATGCAACAACTCATCCCCTGCGGGCTTAGCTAATCGCAGAGAATTCTCGGGGCTTAACTTAAGCGCACAGAAAAACTGTGTTACCGGGATGAATTACATACATGTACTCCATATTTTTCCTGTGATGGCGTCGCTAATCCCCGTTGTCGTTTTTTTCAACCAATCGCTCCCGGGATTGCAAAAAAAACACCTAAAGCCCGCATCACATGACGCTTGTTTTCCTACTAGAAATGCTTGCTGGCTTTCGTGCTGGCTATTGAGCTGGAAAATGGCATCACTGCTGGCTCTCTTGATAGAAGAGCTGCTAGATTTCAAAGTTAGAACCGGTGCTATTTTCTTTGCTAGTTTTGCTGCTGGATTTTAGCAGACGTCAAAAGGTACATGTATATTTTCAAATGTCATTTTTTCTATTTCGTTATTATTTATTTTCAATAGTTTTTTTAACTTTAAACAAAATTAAACGTGATTTCATTCATTTGTATATTTAGTTCTATCAGATGTATGCATTTTTGTGAAAATTTGTGTAGAAAAATATTGTGAAAATTCGTACAAACTCGCAAGAAATGTCAAAAAACCAGCAGCGAAACCAGCTCCAAAACACTCTTCGAGTGAAGCCAAAAGCCTCAACTACATAAGCCAAAAAAGTGAAAAAGTGCAAAAGTGAAAATTTTTAAATTGATTTTGTGATAGTTTTTCTGACTAGAAAACTTATAAAAATGATGCAGAAAGCTTAAATTTTGGTTTAAAAACAAATTTGTGTATTCTTTTTCACAAAACAACGGCGCTAGCGGTAAAAAAAATATTTTTACTTTTGTACTTCAGTACTTTTTGGCTTATGTAGTTAAGCCTTTACAATGAAAAATTGTCCGTTCACACGGTTGGTAGATTTCTTCCCAATTTGATTGTCAGCTATTTTTTATCTCTCTTTAAGGGCCAGTTGTACAATAGTGGTTCAGCCTCGGTTCAAGATTTTAACTCACCGATTTCGACGGATTAACTAAGGTTCAACGCTGGTTCAAGTATGTAATTGGTTATTATCACACACTTGAACAGTAAGGGCCAGTTGTACAATAGTGGTTCAGCCTCGGTTCAAGATTTTAATTCACTGATTTCGGCGGATTACCTAAGGTTCAACGCTGGTTCAAGTATGTAATTGGTTATTATCACACACTTGAACAGTAAACCACTGTTGAAACTCAATTAATCCGCTGGAATCGATGGATAAAAATTGCTGAACCACGGTTTAAATATTTGTACAACTGGCCCTAAACCTCTGTTGAAACTCAATTAATCCGCCGGAATCGTTGGATAAAAATTGCTGAACCGCGGTTTAAATATTTGTACAACTGGCCCTAACAAACTCATCGTTTCGAACAATGAAGAAATTGTCAGCAATTGTAAGATGTTTTCAATTAAAACATCTGACAATGACTATTCTGACAATAGGCGTGTTTTTTTCTTAGTCCGAAGGAAATTGCATGAAAAAAACGATTCGTTGCTAAATAATTTACATGTTAAATGCAACAACAACTAAACCCCATTGGGTTTAGCTTTACCCCAGATAATTTTCGGTGCTTAACCCTCTAACAGGCTAAAAACTGTGCTACCAAATTCAACATTGTTTAAGTTATCGATAAATTGTATTGAAACGTCAAACCTGAACTGACGTCCATGATTTTAGGCAATTGCAATTGATTTGGTAAATAAATCGTTGTGCACAGATTAAATGGATGAAATCGAGCAACCGTGGTCCGTGGGTAAGATTGTTTTATAGTAAGATGTAAAAAATTAAAAACATTTCTGTTAAATTTGTATTTCATTGTACATTTTTAAGCCTCTATTTTGCTTTCATCATTTCAGAATTGAGACATGGTGAATTCTTTCATGCTTTCATTAAATTTTTAAGAAAGTCATCACGATGGCGTCCAACGCAAATGTTTCTGCATATTTATCAACTCAAAAGAAAACCACAAATAAAGAATTAGCTTTCGAATGGGCAATAATTGAAGATCTTTACAATGAAAAGTAAGTTTTCACTTAAATATCGTTCTTGATTTGTGAAATTTGCACTTGAGTCGTTCGACCCAAAACCACCGGCCACTAACCTTTTTTCTTTTTGTTTTTCATTTTATCGTTCTACTTTTAAGGCTCTGGAATGAACTTACAATAAAATTGATTAAATTCATTCGTCATGAATCTCTCCAGGATGAGGATTCTCTGCTGCAACTGTATCAAAACTTTATATCATCGTTTGAAGTGAAGTAAGTAGGTACACCTAACCAAAGATTTTACATCAAACGAACAATGATACAAAATTTCTTTGTTTAAAGGATCAATCCGTATGGCTTACTTGAAATTCTTGAAGTTGTAGTGGAACATGTTGCGGACAAAAAAGAAGCAGTTGCGTTTTTGGAGAAATTAAAAGACAAAGTTAAGATCTGCGATGAGGCGGTCTGGTATACACAGGTAAAGTAGTTTTTTCTATAAGGAACTACCTACTTTAACTTGCTCTTATTTATAGGTTCGTCAATGTAATATTTACCTCACAAACCTGAATGACCTTGAAGCAACGAAAAAAATCATCCAGGAATTGAAAGTGGTTCTTGAAAAAGCCGGAAACGTCACTACAGTCCATGCAGCCAGGATTAAAACCATTAATTGAAAGAAATTTAAAAAAATGGTTGAGGGTTGCAAACTCATGAATTGTTCCCTTTTTTAAATTAATTTAACAAAGTGTTTAGTTGAACTAAATGAAATTTTTGTTTTATATTTATACATATTATTATTATTTGTTAAAGCATACTAGAACTTGTCTGAGCACTACCGTGCCTTTGTTAAATGTTCGTAAATCTAATTTGTTTAAATAGATAGGTTTACATTTTATTTAGGTACAAATAAAATATAAGTATTTATCGAAATACTTGCATCTGTTTTTGTTAAATTTTTTAACGATTAAAAACAAAGCATTTTATAAGTTTTTTCGAATTTTCTTTTCATATATGTACATTGTTTATAGTATCTTAATTCGTTAAATGTAGTTTCAATTTGTGTAAATAAAAAAAAAGCAAAAAAATAAATTATAATAGTTTACCAGTTTATTTCTTTTGTTGAATTTTTGTATATACATACATTTTTCCAAATCGTTATACCTACATTGTTTCAAAGTTGTACTAAATCAAATTTTAATTTTACTTTTTCATTTGTATCAATTAATATCAAGCAAAATATTATAATATAAATAACTAACAATCTAGACTTATTCATATTTTGTCTTCGTCTACCATTCGTTCAATCTTCAATTACACACATAATATTTATGTCACTCTTTTCCAAATTCACACCTTCCAACGGACCCTCATGATTTTGTTTCATATAATTTAAAAATTGTATAACATAAAATAAGTTATTCCTATCGTAAACACAATCATGATCTTTGTCGCTGATGAAATGAAACTTTGCAGAGAATTGCACGTCGTGATTTGTTGGTTAGTGGTTACATTAGCTACGGTCTCCTTGAAGGTTTTCTTATCACCGATGATCACCAGGTTGTGTTGTGGCAGTGGCATAAGTTGGCTATCCAAATAGGTGCAGAATAAGTGGAAGAGAATCTGGAAAGGAAAAAGGAAAAAAGTGAAATATGTTTTCTATTATTTTGTAATTGAGTTGTATTGCTCACAGATGCGTCAGTGGGTAAATGCTCGTACCATCATTGGCCCTGATGCGATGAACCACAATTCCAGCGATAATCTGCCACACAAGTTCCTTTAGCCAAATCTGAAATGGAGAATGAAGAGGTAAAGATAGTCCTAGGAATGATCTTAAAATTTTTGTGCTGTGAAATAAATAAGTTGAGTAAATATTAAGAAAAGATTATGGCAAAACCTTTTATTCTCTATACCACGTAGGTATACCTGATTTGTGGATATCTCTAGGAAGGACATAGTGAGTAACGAACGCTCTTATCAAGTTTTTTTAGACGTTCCAGCAGATCAACACAACCAATCTGCATGTCAGAAAATCCGCGTATCTTGAAGGCACTGTCGATTTTCATGATTTCATTTTCAAGACGTTGATGAATTGTTATTGACATCCACTAAAAGGAAGTTAGTCGAAGTTACATATGTAAAAACAAAATATTCATTTTGGAACTTACCCACCTCAAATTGGCAACATATTGTGAGAGTTTCTCGGAAGAAATCTTCTTGATGAGATCAGAATTGCCATCCATGTCACTGACACCTTCTTTCTTGTTGGACTGCTTCTTCTGTTTTGTTTTATCGCTTGGGCTTTCTCAAACGATTGTTCCGAAATGCTCATTATTTTCTGTAAAATTTCACCAATATATTTTTGTTTACGAACTTCATCATCTTGTTTACGCATTCCATAGCCTTGAGGTGTCATCATACCTCCAGTATGGACGATTGGGATCTTCCATTGTGCGAAAACTTGAATTTGAAGAGGAATCAATTTCGTAGCGGCTTCAGTGTTTTCCATCAGTTTTGATTCTAATTGAGTTTGGTTGTATTGAACTTTTACTTTTTACAATTTAAAAATAGTTTTAAGGGCACTTGTCCTCTTTAAAACAAATTGAATATAATTGAAATTTTTTTTCTGTCACGTCAATTTTTGTGTCAGCTGACATTAGGTCTGTTCGCGTACTTGTCTGAAACTGCCAGATTCTACCAGATTTATTTTTCTCATATGAACTTTGACAGTCTTTCGGACTAAAAATGGTAGAAATGGGTAGGCTTAGCAGATAAACGAACAAGGTTTTTGAAATGTCAATGCACATTATCCGGTGCTGCCAAGTTTTTCATTAAGCCCCAAAGTCGTTTTTTTCGTCCAATTAACCTCGGGCTTGCAAAAAAACACGCCTAATGTCCTAATCGACTGACAATGAAACAAATTGTGTGTTCAGACGATTGTAAGATAATTAACAATTTTTTGTCAGATTGTCGTCTGACACTGACGTGTCTGACAATATTGTCAGACAAAATTGTGTGTTCAGACGGTTGTAAGACATTTGGAACTGTTTTTTCACTGACAGATCTGACAATCGTCTGTACTTAGCTTAACGTAAAATTTCATGCATAGTACTTGAATCTGGCGCATCTGTGGATTTTGAGTGGAATCTTCCCTTCTCGTTTCTACGCACATAAAAGGTGTGTTCCTTTACTTTGAAACTGTGTTCATTTGTGTGAATTTCTACATCATTTTATTTTTTGTATATGAACTTTGACAGGCCCAAAATAAAATCTTCTATGGATGCGCCTTTCAGTAGAATGAATTAGCCAGTTCACATTTCTGAGATCTCACTGAGCAAACTTCTGTCAGCTCCACTGGGGAGAAAGAGAAACCTGAACAAAATTTCTTCTTTAGAAGCCAAAAGCACTCTCCATTTCGTTTTTATAAATTGATCAACTGCGACAAAAAATAATTGATAAATAAACGATCCAAACAATTTCAGTGTCAGCTTTTTGACAGCAAAAGTGAGGAATCTCACTGAGGAATTACGTCAGGTTTCTGAGCTTGCTGAGATCTGAACTGGCTAATTGTAAACAGGCTCTCCTCAGTTCCTGCCAGACAGACTGTTTATGTCACATTCTGACATTTGAAAATCGAATCGAGTAAAGTTTTCTAACAAAACAACTTTTCCTTTACATCATTTATACGTAAATTAAATAAAAAAATCTTCTTAATTAGGTACTACCTCTTTGCACGCATAATGCTTTAGCTTTATATTACAGTCATACCCAAACGAATTGTTTAAAACAAAGCATTATGGATTTAGAGGGGGAGTCTACCTCCAACACAACCATTGACGAGTTTGCGGATGCAGAAGGGACAGAATACTTTCAAGATCAAGAAGACAACAAATACAGTATTATTCAGGATATCCAAGCAGAACTTACATCTCAGGATCAAACACTTAAACCAAATGGTACTGTGAACAAATCGAATTCCTTTTCGAGTGAGAAGAGCAAGGAACTCGATGGTGAGTCTCAGGATAACTTGAGTGTGGCAACATCCTCGAACTCAATAGTCGAAGAGGATATAGACTACCTCAACGACAGTGGGTGGCTGTCGCAGAAGAAACATATTTTCGTCCTCAGTGAAGCGGGGAAGCCCATTTATTCATTGCACGGCACCGAAGACAAGCTGGCAACACTTTTTGGAGTGATTCAAGCGTTGGTGAGCTTTGTGCAGCATGGTCAGGACGCAATTACTTCTATTCACGCAGAAGGCATCAAGTTTGTATTTCTGGTTCGAAACTCTCTAATCCTCGTGGCTGCCTCAAGAAGCAATATGAGTGTTCAGCAATTGCAGATGCAATTATCGTAAGCCAATATTCATTGCCTCTTAGGTCTCTTAAAATCGACAGCTTTTCTTTTCAATTTTAGCGATGTGTATAATCAGATTTTGTCCATTCTTACCTATTCGCATATGACGAAAATTTTCGAGAAGCGAAAAAATTTCGATTTGCGCCGATTATTGACCGGCAGCGAGAGGTTGATCTTCCATTTGCTAGCCAATGATAGCAGCAACAAAAAAAGTACAATCATTGAACCTTGCATTTCCTGAGGTTTAAATGTTATTTTTATTTTCAGTTACAAACAACGTATTTACATTTCTGACAAATTCTATTCGTGTGATGCCTTTATCAACGACAACCAGGTCGAACATCACAAGCGCCATCCAAAGTAATTGTTCCAAGATAAAGAATCTAGTATTTGCTGTGCTAATAGCTAACAATAAATTGATTGCGCTAGTGCGGATGAAAAAGTATTCGATTCATCCGGCGGATTTGAGGTAAGAAATGTAATAACTTTAGGAATATCTACTCAAGCCAATAAACTCTGAGACATAAGTAGATATGCGAAACAGAACGGAAAGTCGTTTAATAAGAATATTGGACACATTCAACTTCAAAGTGGGTTAAGGTTCAGTGGGTTTTTAAATATTTAAAAGCCTTTTATGAAACCGTTCATAATGGACTGTTTCAAAATATTTAAGTAAAAAGTTTAATAAAACACTTGTTATTTCCACAGTGTGGAAATATCAACTGTTTTATTAAAATTTTTGCTAAAATGTTCACAACTATTAATTTCCATCAAGTGCCTAATTATCGCTTTATTGAGCATATTAAAATTATTTTATTAAAGTTCTAATAAGTTATCCTACACATAAATTCTCGGAGAGAGGCAGAACAGAAAAGTATTATTTTGTGAATTTATAAATCCTTTAGTAGGTGCAACAAAATACAAATTTTTGTGTTGCGTTGGATAACTAAAGAAATTTACATAAGATGTTTACAAAACAAGATACAAACCAATAAAATTGTGTTGCTGACAAATTTCAGATTATAGAAAATCTCAAGGCCATGAAATTGGTGAATGTAGAGAAAATGCTTCACATGGTGTTTTAGAATCATACTGAAATAAGAATTAGATGAAGACATAGTAAAAGTTGAAGAAAGATCAAGTAATATTAAAGTAATTGGAGCAAAAAATTGCGAACTATTTGTATACCTGCATTCCTTGAGTTATGTATTACCGAGTCCAAATAATTAAAAAAAAAGAAGCTGGAAGAATGTTGGAAAAGTTCTTTATTCTGCCGAGTTCTTGAAACTATACGTCGAAATATTTTATATCGATCTATGAAGAAGAAATCAACCCATGTTGGGCTCGATCGAATGCTTACATTTGGTTTAATTAAGCTTCATTTGGTTTAATTAAGCAATAGTTTGTAAAAGACAAAGATTCGTGGCTGTTGAGCGACCATTAACAAATTCGTGTTTGTTGAAGCGACTCGGTGACACTTTTACAGAAAAATAGAACTTTTCAGTTATAATGTTTTCTAATAGCTTTTGTATAGCCGAAAGCTTCGAAATGGGCCTATAATAAATATTAATTAAATGCTTGAAACCACTTCTGTAAATCTGGTTTATAAACGATGAAAAGTAAGGGCAAAACCTATTTTAGAAGAACATCATGATAATAGCACAGGCGGTATTTTATCGTAACACGCTTTTTTGGAAAGGTCAATTTCGGATAAAGCAACCAATATTTCTTCCACAGATAAGCGTTGGGCTGAATTGATTGATCTATATTTAATTATATAAAATTAAAGTCCGGAATAAAACCGATATTATAGGATGACTTAAAGAATTTAGCAACAAGTTGCCAAGATGATTGTATTTTTCGTTATCATATTCCATAGACTGAGAAAAGGAGGGGTATTGTTTTTCTGTATTTTTGATTCAGTGGTATCTATATATTGCTTATATAAGAAACGGTTAAAAAAAATCAAATTAAAAGAACCGATTTCGATCTGCCTTAGATTCTGTTAAATTAAAACGTTTGAAGGATTTGTTTTTTATATTTTCTACATTTTTAATTTTGTATTATGCCATGGCAGCTTAAATAGCTTTTTCTTTCTAAAAATCGGCACGAAAAGTTCTATTTCCTCAAAAAGAATATTTTTAAAACTTGAGCACATTTCAGAAATGGATTTATTTTGGAATATATTTTCCAATTCAAATTTCATCTAAACATTAACACTAATGCTGACCATTCTCTGTTATTATTCCAGGTTAATTTTCAGTCTAATTGAATGTTCCGAAAGCCTTAAAACTGTTGAAAACTGGATGCCTATATGTTTGCCCAAGTTCGACATGAACGGATATCTACATGCGCATGTTTCCTACTTATCAGCCGATTGTCAGGCATGTTTACTGTTACTTTCTGTCGATCGTGATGTATTCTTCACACTTTCTGATGCCAAGAAAAAGATCACCGAAAAGCTCCGTCGAACTCATTGTCTTGAAGCTATAAACGAACAAATCAACAATGTACCTCAAAACGATGGAAAATTAAGTTTAACAGCGATTGGTATTCCAGAATTAAGACATTTTCTGTACAAACCAAAATCATCATCGCATCAATTGCTGTGCTCTGAAATAAATCCTCCTTATTCAACACTGTCCGAATTCGAGCGTCTGGAAGCTATTTACTGTGATTTGCATCATCGTATACATAATAATAGTCGTCCTCTTAAATTGATTTATGAAGTCAAAGAAAAAGAAGTAGTTTTAGCCTGGGTTACAGCCGCCTCCGAGTTGTATGCCGTTTTTGAGCCGATGGTTGATAAAGGTTTGGTAATAAAGTATGTTGACAAACTTATTAAATGGATTGATAAAGAACATGAAGTTTTGTTTATACGCAACCATCCGACATTTTGATTGTGTTATGCATAGTGTGAGTAACAGGAAGCAAGAGAAACGATATTGTGATGAAGATTTTGCTCCCAACGTCCCAATCTACAATAGTATAATATACATACATTAAATATTATCTCCTAGGCAATTTAAATAAATAACTTGTTATTTTTTTACTTCACTGTGTAGCTGAATATTATGTGTAAAAATTATTTCCGTACTCAGTTAATTTGAATTCTATAAATTTGAATTCTATATTATGTCTACCCGGTTTTAAGTGAATATCCCTGTAATGATTATTGTCGTTTGTTGTTTTTCATACTGGATTATTATATTAGTATATCATTATAACTATGTATTTTTTGTTTTAAGGCTAAAAATTATAGAAAATGTTTAGCATAATGTTCCGATTATATAAAATTATTAACTAATTAAAAAAGCAATAAACATGAATGAATGTGTTATTTATTATTTCTAGAAATAAATCTTAAATCATAACCGTTTCAGTTAACGAAACTAATTTATCAACAAAATTATATGACAATTTTCCCAGCGAGTCATTTATGTGGTGAATTTTATGTTTTGTGTTATCGCAACATCGAAAGCGATTTTAAAAATGTAATTACGTGTTGGGTGCGTAGGAGTATTTGATAAATTTTACTTGCGATAATAGTTAGTAGATACATTACAAGGTGGTGCAAAATTAATCATCCATTTTGATATTGAATTAAATTTTTACTAAATAAAAAAAATGATTTTGAGTGATGAAATCTTTATTTGCACCTTTGCGATTTTTCTGTTAGGTGGAAAAGGTGATATCCGTCAAGTGGCTGTCGCCAGTGTTGTAAACATTTGTGCATGTCTTATCGCAAAAATTATTATAACTATCGCCACCTTGTACATAGGCAAGTATTGAATTCTCAAAAATAGAACTCCGTTGTGTCGAAAATCTGAAAAAGCTGACCATAGTAAAAAAAAAAAAAATATTTGTGTATTTGAAGAATGTAAATGATTCTGGCATAGCTCTCTCATAGCATGTTTGTCTGTTGGTGACAGTGTTAAAAATCTTAACCAACATTTCCTTTTGTGATTCATAAAGGTTAAATTTATCAAAACTTGTGAACATCGTCACAAAATAAGGTATTTTGAAGAATGCAAGTTCGTTAGGAAAAAAAACAATTTAATAAAAAGTAGTATTAATTAGAAATTTTAAGCTTATAACTTTTTTCAGACAAAAAAAAATTAATAGAGTTCCGTTTAGAACTCTTTTGGAGCTACTCAGAACTCTAGAGAGAACTTCCCAGAACTCCACAGAACTCCGAAAAAATAAAAAAAAAAAATAATAGCGAGTTTCATTCTAATTTTAAAGAATTGCACTTAAAATCAATTAATAAAACTTTCAATGAAACTTTTTTCAGTAGTTTGTCATTCACGATTAAAACAAAAACTCCCCAGAACTCAACAGAATATAGTTCGAATTGCAAAATAAGCTATTGGTCTTTTGAAACGAAATAATTTTGCATGATAAATCATTGATATTTTAAAAAGATTAGGGATAAAAATCTCGGTTTAATGGTGGGAGTAAACGTTGTATACAAAGGAGCATATTCATAGTTCTTCGATAAGTTCTGATTTTCTTTTTGCTAAGCTAAACTCCAGTTTATGTTATTCATAGACAATTTAAACCCATTTTTAAACGATAACCTGGAGTCTAATGATAAACACGACAGAAGGTATTTTTAAGCTGTTTTTAACTCTATCAAACGTCAAAAATAATCAAACAAAAAGATTAAATTCAGAATTTTCAGCGTGAGTGATTTGATTTTAGTGTTTTTAATAAAAGAAGTACATGGAAATATCACTTGATTTGAATATAGAATGAAGATAAAAACAGCTAAATTTTCCTTTCCATTCATCTGCAATTATATATTTTTGAATTCGATGTTGTTAAAATTTTATTTTTTTTATATCAAAAACAAGTTTATAAATTTCTTACTTTGGTAACGATTTTTTTATTTTACAAACAATAACAAAATAACAAGGCAATAAGCTGATTGCAATTTCGCGGTCAGTGTTTTTTTAATGAATAAAATTAGATACTAGATTATCCTGTTTCTAATTAAACGGAGCTGCCAAATTCTTTATGAATAGCAGCGGTTTTTAACGTGAGTCTTAAATTTAAAATCCAGTTCAGTTAAGCTATGAGCAGACGGCATATAAAAGTCGCATACGTTTGCGACTCTGACGTCATTTTTACGTCATCATATATCGTCTGATTTACGGACTATATGCGACACCCAGGTCCTATTTCACGGAACATACATCACATACATTGTATGAATGTATGTACCTTAAAGTTGTCGCCAAATTTGGCTCATTGTAAATTTTGAATTTTTAGAAAAACTATGCGTCAACTTAAAAAACGCATAATTTAAAAAAAATTTAAAATTTACGCCCACTCATATGGGGCCTTTTTTACGTCACATTCATTTCTGTGATGTATGTTCTGTGAAATAGGCCCCATATAAGTGTGCATATCTTGTGAACACTCTTGCATATAATTTGTGACAGTTTGCGAGCATATGCGACCGTATGAAAGTTTGGGATGGGACGAAAACAGAACATTGCATATCCCTCACATTTGCGAGCATATCAGTTGTTTTAATTCTTCATTTTACTAGTAGAACAGTGGGTTAAAAAAATAAGGGTTTTAAAAGACACAAAAAAAATATAATTCAAATTATTAATCTTAGTGGGTGTCCGTTATATTTACATTAATAAACAAAATTACTGACCAAACAAAATTTTTCTGATGTCATTAACCCGAAGGCCATTCTAATCACACATGCATATATCTTAATCGAAATATGTAGGTACATAATATACCTATAGATTTTTTATGTACATTTTTGAATCAGGTCTTTTAAACGGTCGAATGCGCAATAAAAATGAAGACAAAACTAAAATATTGAAATTTCAAATAAAAAACATAAAATGTTAACAAATCCCTTACAAATTTGTTTAGGGAAAAATATGGCGAGGTATGGTCAAACATTTTTTAGGGCATATGATAAAAAAAAGAGTTGGGATATAACGGAATTCCTACTCTTTATATTACTTCTTGTTCGTTGTTCCTTTTACAAAAAAGTATAACCACCCCAAATTCTTGACGACATTTTGAATTAATTTCAGGACTTTATTAATTTAAATATTCGAAACGAGCAATATTCACAAACACATACTTTTACCACCAAATTTATGTAATGTTCGCAAACCTGCATATGATCTGAAATGGGTGATATGCGGATCTTGTCGCATATCGTCTGAACACCTCGCATATAGACCTCGCATATAGACACATTTGCGGACACAATGATATGCGAGCATCTTGATCGCAAATGCATTTGCGACTTTTGGGACGACATACAGTTTCTGCATATCGTGTGAACACCCTTATATGCAAGTTTGCGAGCACTGATGTATGCATAGAATTTGCAACAAATTTGCGACTTTAACGTGACGTCAGAGTCGCAAACGTATGCGAATTTTTATATGCTGTCTGCTCATAGCTTTAAGGTAGAACTAGAATAGGCGGTAGCTGTCGGAAGCTAGTGTCAAAAGCGAACGAAAAGTTGCTTTCCAAAACGTCAAATTCATAAGTCACCCATAATGCACTTGAGTGGTTGGAAGTGATTTTTTTTATTTTTGAAGCTAGCTGTCAGTCCACGTACGAAAGAGCGGTCGGTGAGCGCTCTCACGTCCGACGGCGAAAGTTAACGAAAACTAAACGAAAAGTTCCAAATCGCAATTATGTGCGCGTCATATGAATTTCTTGTTTTCGCTCGGTTTCGTACGACCACGTACGTTGGCTTCCGCCTATTCTAGTTCTACCTTTAGACTTGGGTTTAAAATATGACTGTGAATATGCTGCAATTATTTTATTTTTTCTCATATTAAAAGATTATTTTGTCTTGGTGCTATACTTCAAACAAAATTGATTTGTTGAAAAAAATCAAAAAGTGCAATTCGATACACTTTTTTTTAAACTTTTGATATATTGCTGAAAGACGATTTTTCATCCCTGTTTCACGGGATTCCTAAGTTGTCCTTCGCTTCTTGTCGAAACGTCAATTTGAAACCTGATACAAGAAGTTGAAAAAAAAACCCGTTCTTTATAAAAAATTTGTATACATAGGTACTCTGATGTAAATGAAAAGAAAAAATTATGGGAGGATGTTTGTGAAGGAGTTGTTTCTGATTGAATTCAGCTTATAATAGGTCTGTTTCTTTACTCGCCCGCGGGATCCCACGGGATCCCAAATATACCCAAAATGTGTTTCTTTACTTTTTTCTGGCACGAAAATGCCAGAGCTTTTGACTTTTTTTTTTAATTTATTTAATTTCCACTCCAGCAAGAATCTACCCGAACATTTTACTTACTGCCTTTTCTTGCTTGTGAAAAAAGAAATCAGCTGATCGAAAAATTTCAATTTTAGTTTTTCAAATAAGTGTGCATTAAGACGGTCATTGAAAATTAAAAGAATTAAAAACTAAAGAAAGAAACTAAACTAAAAGATAAATAAATTAATTATACGAAGCATGGCAGCAAATATAACAATAAATATTTCTCCTGGTTCTTTTGATAGAGCTTCATAACATTGTAGTCCTCGTACTCGTACTTATCGTCATCACTGCTATCTTTTTCTTCATTCATTAGAATTATTAAGGTAGAACTAGAATAGGCGGTAGCTGTCGGAAGCTAGTGTCAAAAGCGAACGAAAAGTTGCTTTCCAAAACGTCAAATTCATAAGTCACCCATAATGCACTTGAGTGGTTGGAAGTGATTTTTTTGATTTTTGAAGCTAGCTGTCAGTCCACGTACGAAAGAGCGGTCGGTGAGCGCTCTCACGTCCGACGGCGAAAGTTAACGAAAACTAAACGAAAAGTTCCAAATCGCAATTATGTGCGCGTCATATGAATTTCTTGTTTTCGCTCGGTTTCGTACGACCACGTACGTTGGCTTCCGCCTATTCTAGTTCTACCTTTAATCCCTTGATTTTCGTTTTCACGTCTTCCAAATGGGTCATTTTCAAAAAAATTGTTTTCTTCTGATAATTTCTGTTGTCAAATGTGACGTTTACCCAGAAGCAAATCAGAAACATCTCAAATGCGTTTCCTTACTTTTCATTTCTGGTCAAAAATTACAACAACAACATCAAAAGCTCGAGCACAAACTTTTTCCCGAACTTTTTCCCAAACTTTTCCCAAAAAGTAAAGAAACAGACCTAATGCCGAATACCGATGGGCGATGACAAATCAAAACATGGTACGTATTGATACATGTTCTCTGCAAAATCTGTTTATCGAGTAGCAAATCGTTTTAGAAAAGTTGGTCGACTGTCGTGCGCGGACTCACTGCCAACCAGGGGTGACATTCTGTATCTGAGAAGCGATCAAACGTTTTCGTTTGTGCGAAAGACTTGCATAAAGATTTGAAGCAAATCTTTCGCACAAACGAAAACGTTTGATCGCTTTTTAGATACAGAATGTCACCCCAGAATATTTAATTTGCCCAGTGTGCGAACTAGCAGCCCAACCCGACCAAAAGTCTGTAGTGTGCGGGGGCTCTTGGGTACACATTAACGACAATAATTAAATCAAAAGTAAGTTCGTTCGAGATGTAAAGCTTTCGAAGAAAAAATAAGAACAACAAAATGAACAAAATAAAAAAAGCCCGATTTTATAACTCAACGTATTTAGAATCTGTATAAGTAGTAATTTCTTGAAATTGTATGTAAAATCCTGAAAGAAAATCTCAAAATGTATGTAAAAATACATTTGATTACAGAATTTATTAACGAGAATGTTTTGTTTCAATAATTTTTTATTTTTTTATCACTTATTTATTTACCAGGACACCATTTTCGTCAAAAATATTTTTTTTGCAAAAATATGATAACAGTTACTATGAAAAATTGATATTTTTCGGTTCGACTTATTTGTAAAAATTTAGAGACATTTTTGATAAAAAAAAAACAAAAATACCTAATTCAGATTAGAATTTTCTTGATGAATAACAAAAATATTATATGTATGACTATAAATACAATGAAAGAAACCGATAAGATGCAAAATTAACTCTTTCTTTTAGTTTAAATACAAAATTCACCATGAACAGTTCATCAGAAGAATTTAAAGAAGTTCACAACTTTTGGAAAACCCTGGATAAAAATAATACTGTTCCTGTGCCGGGTAGATTACGTTCCTTTCAATCAAATCAATTACATACTAATATCACCGAGAAATGGGAGCCTGTAGAAGAAAAAAACTTAAACCCAGTATCTAGTGAAGAATTTAATCAGGAATCGTTGCAAAATCAGAGTGAAATTCCACATTTTAAATCAGAACTTCTATTGGAAATTCAATACCCAAACCAGGTCATAGTAATTACTGACGTTGATGTGTCGTCCAGCAAGGCAAGCAAAATTCAGAATCGTTTCTAAATTTAAAAAATCAAAAAGAATTGAACTATGTATTTAAACAATTTTAGAATGATGACGATGAGTCAATGATCAATAAATCAAATGATTTGAACTTTATAAAAGAAAAAATATTTGAACCGGATTTGGAGTCCAATTATTACGTAAGTCTAGAAATAAAATGTGAAAACCAATTGCTAAGCCTTGATAATATAAATTGTGATTCAGAATCTTTTCTAAACTTAAAAAATCAAAAATAGAATTGAACTATTTAATCAATTTCAGATTGATGACGATGAATCAAATAACTGGGACTTAACAGAAGACGAAATATTTGATAAGGATTTGACAGCCAATAAGTATGTAAGTCCAGAAATAAATTCTGAACTAAAATGTGAAAACCAATTGCTGAGCCCTGATAGTATAAATAGTGATTCAGAATCAAAAACAGAAGAGAATCAAAAAGAGAAGAGAAAAGAAAACCCACCAGCTGAATTGAGTTCTGATTTTGAAACAAGCATAGAAGACAATTCAGAAGTGAATTTCTTTGATGCCGATTGGTTTTGTCAGAAAATTCATATTTTTGCCCTGACTTACGCTGGGAAAACAGTATTTTCACTTAACGGACTCGGATCTGAAAAAATAAAAACTTTCTTTACCCTGTTTTGTATGGCGTGTTACACTTTAATCTCTAATTTTAAAGACCGAAAAGATAGCATTTTGTCAATCGAAGCCGAAGGAATTAAGTTTGTGTTTTATTTTGAAAAAACTGTATATTTTGTGGCTGTATCAAGAGAAAATATAAGTGAACATCATTTAGTACTTCAACTAAGGTTCAATTTCGTATTACATACTAATTGTGATTTAATGCTATTATTAATTTGTGTTTTTTTAATTTCATTAGAGAAGTACAAAACCGAATTGGGTTTCTCTTGACATTGAAGTATATGAATAGATGTCTTGAATCTAGTCCAGGGTTCGATTTAGGACAAAAATTGAGTACCAACTTTAATCTGATTTCTAATCAATTGACCACTAATAAGACGAGTATTTCTTTAAATTAATTTTTTTTTAAGAAATCGTATTGATTGAATTTTTAGTTTCGAACAACATTTTTACATTATTTACGGACTCCATTCGGGTACTGCCACTTGATCCAACATTAAGGAACATTATAACGGGTATCATAAAAGAAAATTGTTCCAAAATACAGAATTTGGCATTTACGGTATTGATAAAAGATGATCAATTAGTTGCATTAATACAATCAACAAACAATACCATTCAATCTGCGGACATAAGGTAAGCAACAAAGTGTCTAAATATAAAATTTTCGAAAAAATTATACCAATCAGCGGACAAATGGATTACAACTTTCCTCGAATCAGTTAGGCACTATTAAGTAGATCATACCATAAACATAAATATGTATTTAAAAAAAGAGCTAGGTTCTTCTGTACACAAACAACCTATGTTCGTATAAAAAGTCAGCTGCGAAAAGTTATGAGATTTAAAAGTACGCCATGTTCTAAGTTTTAATTTTTTTTGTAATGTCCTAACGGCAAATGCGATCAATTTCCGACAAAGTATACCTACCCCATACAAGTTCTGTATGATAAGAAATTGGATGGATGCCAAGCCCCCTATAGTGTATAGTGTAGTAGAAATTGAGTATAAACTTCAATTTTCAGCTACGGTCAAGGGGTTTCTCTTTTCGCTGTTTTATTTATAAAGCTCCAAAATTAACACAACCAAGTCAAAGTTCACACAACAGATATGTCACATATGAGTCAGAAGCCTGTTTTTCTTCGAAAAAGTTTTTCCGGTTGTTATTACTTGCAATATTATGTACAATACAAATATAAATACATGTTCATAATACATATCTATAAAACGAAGGATCATAAATACGATCCATGAGTAATAATTCCTTGATCAGTTCAACTGTGAAGGTAATATTGTATCAAAATAATATATGTACGAAAATGAACAAAACCATTACTTGCTTCAATAATGGAATTTCCCATACCATCCAAAACTTGGTTTAATAAGAGTACCTATATGGAGTATATAAGTTGCATCGAGACAAGAAAAATATCGTATGGGAGGGGAATTTATTTCCCACCTTTAAGCGAGAGGTGCAATTTTCTAAAAATTGGGTTAAAATAGAAAACAAAATCGGTTAAAAAATTTAACAGCAACATAGACAATATCATGTTATAGCTTTTTTTAAAGGAAAAAAATTCAATTTTAATTTCTTTTTTAAATCAAGTTGGTTTAGTAAATACAGCTTGAAAAATTAATTTGATTAATTTGGCAAACAAAAATGAAAAAAAACATGTTTTTCCTACTATTTAAACCTATCCTTAAGCCTAGAACGCTGTTGATGCGAAACAAAAACGAATTCCGAAAAAAAACCACAAAAGCCACGTTGTATTAAAAAAACAATAAACACAAAAACTATTACAACTCAAATTACACTTTTCTGCTTACACTTTCATGTATGATCGGGTAATTAATTATGTGCGAAAAGAGAGTGGAGACTTCTTCAAATAATCTGCTGCAATTATTATCAAAACAGTTTCAGTTCGAAAAACTTATTTGGCAAGAAAATACAAAGAAAAGATACGAATGTATTTTCAAAATTATAGTAGGTAAGCTTGTTGTGAAATGAAATTCAGTCATTAGCTTCGCATGACCCTGAGGTAGTAAAAAAAAATTGTTTTTTGAACAACTGATTGGTATAAACTGATCTAACTGGATCAATGCAAATCCATAGTTATTTTTAACAAATATATTTCAATTGTATTTTCAGATTGATTATGAATTTAATTAAATGTCCAAAAAACCCAATGAGCAATTACAACTTATGGCAAGTGCCCATATGTTTACCCAATTTTAATAAGGAATGCTGGTTGCATGCTTCCATCTCAAGTATATCAGATGAATGTAAAACATTTTTGATTTTACTAGCTTATAATAGTGATATGACCGAAGAATTGTCTCAAGCACAATTAGACATTACTGAAGCTCTTCTTGCACACGATTGGAGTAAAGAAATATTTCGACAAATTAGCAATGGTTCAAAAGAAGGAAACGGATTTAATGTTGGCGTAATTAAAATACCAGGGCTATTGCATTTTCTATACATGCCCAAGTCTTCAAATCGTCAATTACTATGTTCAAAAATCCTTTTCCCATATACGTGTATGTCAGAGTTCAAACGCCTCGAAACTATTTACCGTAATTTACACAATCGCATTCACCACAAAAGTCGGCCATTGCAGGTAATAGTGGAAGTCAAAGAGAAAGAAATAGCTGTAGCTCGGAACACGAACAAAGATGAATTATATGCTGTTTTTGATTCTTCGTTGAATACGGTTCTAACTGCCAATAACTATGTTGATAAGCTATTGCAATGGATAAATAAAGAGAGGAAAGCTCATTTTATTAGAAGATACCAAAAACTCTGAAGAAAGAAATAGTAAAACATTAATATTTTTAATTATACCTACATGGATTTAAGAAAAAATAAAAAATATTCATAAAGATAAAACTGTTACAATTTCTCGGATTCGTAAATAAAACTGATTGTTTTTGTTCAATATCTACAATGTATTAATTTTACAAATAAAAAAAAATTCAATTTACTATCGCAAATCTTTTCCAAGTTTATAACAACAAAGAAGAGAAGCAAAATTTTAAAAATTTTTGGGTGAGCTACCACAAAGTTTCTATAGGCTAGAGTTATAGCTTCTTCACGATTGCCAGGCCGATATAATCAGACTCCATAAGTAATGCTAAGTCTATTATGTTCTTTCATATTTGAATAAACGTGTTCCCTCAACCGAAGATTGAATCTAGACTATAAACACTAGAGTCACATGTTTAACTCATTGCGCTACCGAAGTCACGTGATCAGATCTATTCTTTTGGTTGAAAAAACAAATGAATAAAAAAGAAAAGGGCAACCATGGAGATTTTGGAACACCAATTTATGACAATATGAGATTACTTTCACCCTATCTTGTATTATTAAAATTCTTCTTGAGTGAATTCTGACTTGAAATCGAGAAGTGAAATTCTGTTCTAAGAATCATTAGATATTTATTGTGCCATTGGCAATTTAATGGTTTCATAAAATATTATTTGAATCCGGACGTTTGTCCACACATAGAAAAATAATCTCATTGGTTAAAAACAACGTAAAGCTCTTTTAAGTTAAATAACAAACATTGTTAATATACAACCTGCAAACTCACCATTTTAAATTGCACCAGTTAACTCGATTAAACAAAATTATATTTAAATCTACACAATATTGAATAACCCATTAAATTTATTAAATTGCTCATATAGTAACCAATCTACTTAGAGATGTGTGAAATTAACTAAATATAATTATTTGATTAAAGCTAACCACGTTTAATTCTAACCTGCAAATTTCTCTATTAATATAACCTATTTAGGTTTTTATTTTAAACAACTTATTTTAATCGAGTCGACTACGTTAGAGTTAACATAGTGAACTTTGCATTTTTTGCCTTTGACTATGTAATATTTAACACATTTTTTTTAACCCACCGAAAAACAATCTGAATAATCGACGTAAATAAAACAAAATGCATGACTGATATAATATGGCTACTGGAAGTTTGTGGAGTGCTTAAATGTTTCAGTTTTTTTCCCAAGT
Source organism: Epistrophe grossulariae (assembly GCA_929447395.1). Taxonomy (NCBI): domain Eukaryota; kingdom Metazoa; phylum Arthropoda; class Insecta; order Diptera; family Syrphidae; genus Epistrophe; species Epistrophe grossulariae. Next base: position 3,840,527 of record OV839566.1, read on the forward strand.
ATGTACCTATAAGCAAAAGTACACATACGCCACAGTGAACATTTAAACAAATAATGCACATACGCCATAGTGAACTAAAATTAACAGAACGAATCTCAATTCAAAAATTAATTTATAATCTCCTCACTAACATCACTGCATATCCTGTCCATGCTACAGCGCATGACAAACATTGTTCTGTGTATGAGAATCACATTGAATTCGCCGAATGAGCTTTACTGCAAATTCGCAACAATTCGTTTTGATTTGATTTTTGTATTGTAATATCTACTATCTTTACTGGTCTTTCTTCTTATCCTTTAGATTCCCATAAAATGATGAAATTTATGTTTATATAATAACGTGTACAAAGCCTTAACGTTCCTTCAACCAAAAAAGAAACAATTTTATAAATCAAAATAATAAAATATTCGTATATGTATATTGTGTATCTATAGATAGCACATTTCTGCCTTGAGAAATTCATTCATGTGTACAAAGTCGGTAACAAACACACCTTCAAAAATATTAAGTCTCTCCATCATTCCAATCAGATTGTATACCTTGACAGGACTTTTGGTGAGCTCCTAGTTAACAATTCTCTCTCGCACACAGCTGAGTCAGTTGAGCTAAGGATACAAAAGCGTACGGTACGGTTCGCGGCCGATTTTACTGAAATTTTAGCAGGATTCACATTTTTTCCCTGTGTATAGTTCAACATAAAAAAAAAACTAACCTTTACCGGTATACGATTAAACATTAACTTGCAAAGAAAAAAAATATAAAGTGAATGTGAAAAGAGAAAGTTATTTTGAGAAAAAATTTTCAAAATTCCAGCCAAAAGGAGTATATATGTAGGTTAACTTCTATGGCACACACCCCAACAATAAGAATCAATCATAAGCCAGCCAGTCAGCATCCATGATGTTCATCGCCAAATTAATAAAAACGAGTTGGATACAAATTTAAAGGATTTATATCAAGGATACATCTCACACATTGTTTGAAGATTGAAATTGTGTCATCTTTTAGAGTTAGGTCAGTGAGTTAATTTCACAATTTGTTTTTTCTGTTTTTATTGGATTTCTCTTGATCAAAGGAAGCAATTTTAAACAAATAAATCCAGGTATCACAACCCAAAGGTTTAGATATTATAACGAGACCTTGGGTGCGGCGCACCGATATTTAAAAAAAAAATATATAAATCGCCGAACAACAAGGAAAACCTAATTTTAATGGGCAAAAATAGAAGGAAGTTCCTCTGCTCGCTATTCTTCCTGGGAAACAATTTGCCTGGCTTTTGCACCTCCTTCTTTTGCAGTAATGTTGTTGGTAGATTAGTACAGTTGTTTTTTTTTGTTAATTTATATGGTAACAAGTATTTTTATAAAAAAAGGCATTTTACTCCAAAAAAAGAGAAACAAGTTAACTAAAACAAAAATTAATATTTTCGGCAAAAAAAAAATGAGGAGGATGGTGACCTTTGCCACCTTTCCTTTGAATTGTATACAATACGCCCCCTCTCGCTATGTCCTGGTTTATTTTTAGCACCTCATAGTTCTTATTTTACACGCAGCAAAAGAAGATAAAATAAATATGCCCTCTCTCATTTTCTAACGAGCCAGCTCTGAGTTGTTAATGAGCAGCACTGTTACAACTTCACTACTACAAAGAGAGCTTGCCTCGTGGTGTTTGATTTCTCTCAAAAAATAACAATTTCCCTCGTAGTTATGTCCTTAAAAAAAACACTCAAAAATAACAAATTTCCCTCGTAGTTATGTCCTTAACAAAAAAAAAACACAAAAAAAAGAGATTTTGTAAGTAGTATTGATAAATCTGCACCAAACAAATCAAAACGAGTCGAATATCGCAAAAAAAAAAAAAAAAACACTTGAGTTACTAATACATTGATATTATGCAATAGGAATGGTGTGTATTTCTATGTCGATATACTTCTATTTTTTTACATAAATTGTATTTCATTTTGAGAGTGAGTCAGTTAAAAGAATATAAAATGAGCGGAGTTAAATAAGTAGTGATTTTTATGTCCTGTTGATTTTAGGGATGTTTTTGATTTTGGCATTTTAAGTATAAAGAAAAGGATATTATAAATCTAATAACTGTCAATTAATTTTAATTACTTCTTAACATGATTTTAAACACCATGGTTAGGTTGTTGAAATAATTATACAATATTAAATAGTTTTAATTTATCGTCAGGCATAAATAATTTTTTGTTTACTTTGATATTACTCTCAGTTGTTTAAAAAATTTATTAAGAATTCCACACGGAACTATTGTAGATATTATTCGCGTAATGCCCAAAACTATGAATTTATACGAATTTTACTATTTTTGTTATATGAACATGCGAAGAATTCGTATACCTAGATATTTGTAGTAGGTATTGGACAATAGGTAACGAGACATATTTTTGGTCAAAAATATTGTTTCTCAGAATTGTTAACAACTATTTCCATTTGCAAAGTGAATGAAAAATCTGACGAATGAATCCATTTGTTATTACAATAAGCCTCATTAGATCGCCTCAAATGTCAAAATAAAGTGAATATAAATTTTTAGTGACTGGTCGGCGAAAACAAATAAAACAAATACCTAATTAGGTAAAACATAATTGTTTAAAACAAAATAAGTTTATTAATATTGCAAAATAATAAAAACAATTAAAAGGAGTCATTAACAATATAAAACCAATGAGAAATTGTTTTAAATAATATACTTACATATGTACATATATGCTATACATAAACAGTGTAAATACCTTAATTTTGCGATGAATTTTTATCGAAAAATTTTTATCGTCAAACCGTTCGACTCTTTAAGGACTATTCACAAGAAAACGACCAACGACCGACGAAAAGAATAAATGGGATTTAAAACATTTAATAAAGCATAAATTCTTCACAAGAACTAGACAAAATTTCAAAAAAAACTTATTTAAATTTATGTTTTAATTACTAAAATGAGAGAAATTTCACGAATTGCAATCTGCAGATTGGTCACGTTCGAGTAAAATTTAAAAGCAATCCCGATTGGTTCGTGTTGTTGTAATCCTATGGAAACAAACAGCTGATGAACAAACCAGCTGCTTTCCTAAATAAATCTGAAAGGTATCCTAAAATTTTTCGGATTTTTTGAAAAAAAAACAGCTGACATCTGGAATATGTGTCAGCTGATTTTCAGCGTCTAGTCTCTCAATGGCCGCGTTCAGGTTTCACTAGGATAGCCTATCTAAGATACTTCAGTATCCAGTACGTTTCTGAACGCCAATCAGCTGTTGTTGACATTTCTCATAGGATAGATAAGTATCCCAGAATTTTTAGGATAGCTTGAGATTAATTTTTTGGAAACAGTTGCTTCGACATCAGCTGTGATTTTACAAGGGATTACAACAACACAAAGCTATCCAGATCGCTTTGGATACAAACATGAACGCGGCCAATTTCTGTGGCAATGGATTAAATAACACGCGGGATTTCTAGTTTGTGGTTTTTTTTACATAGATTTTGATTTTTACCTAAAAAAATAAAATATAAAATAAAATATATACATATAAAATACAAAATAAATATAAAATACCAGACAAACCTATCCAATTCGGTTTTGTTCGTTCGAAAACTTATCCGATGCAAAAACGATCTTAGATACCCTATCGGCCTAGCATTAGAACGCGGCCATTTTTCCACACTGCAACCAATAAATTGTTCGCGCGCGAATAACTCCAAAATAATTCTTGTTTTTGACTACTTGGTGATTGGTCATGGCTCAAACAATTATTGAAAATGCAATTTGCGACAAATAAAAAAATGCTATGTGAACAAATTGTCAAAATGGGCGAATGTGTCGTTGGTCGCTCTCATGTGAATAGTCCATTAGTTCGTTGCACCAGAGCTGTAACCTGCGAAAGTAAAAAAAACTTTTGAAACAATTTCTAGAATAAATATCAACTATTTTTTGTTTTAATTTTTCCACGAAGTGAATAAATGAATGATTCCATTAACAAATCTAGATAGAAAATTATGCATTCAATTATAATTTAAATTGAAAATTTTTATATTTTAATATTTTTTACGCGACCAAAAACCTGCCTTCTTTTTTATGTTTATGACAAATTCACAGTTAAGTTAAAAGCGGCCGCTCATGTTTTTTGAATTCAAGAGTTTATGCCAATAATTTATATAATTGAGATTGAAAATGTATTTTGTTAAATGTTTTTTTAACAATAAATTTGGTAATTTTCATGATATTAACTAACCAGTTAAAAAGGAAACTATGATGATCCTCCTGTTTTAGGTTGTAACTTTTAAAGGGTGTTTCGTTTTTAGTGGCAGAGCACTTTAAATTGGCAACACTGTTTTCGGTGACTTAAACGTTTTTTACTTTTTTAATAATTTTAAATGTGTTTTAGGTGAAAAAATATTAAGAATTTTTGAGGACATATTGGTCTTTCATAATACTAAAAAACAAATTATACTTAATATACCTACAAAATATGTTGATAATAAATGTTAATAATGTTAAAAAATGTGTTGATAATAAATTGGGGGAAAACTGTTATTCACACAGAAAAAGTTGTATGGTAGATACAAATTTCTAACTGTTCATGTCTAAAATTTCAAAAATCGGTTCTAGTTTGGCAAAGATAGAGCCAGCCATATCGTAAAAACCGTTATGAGTCGAAAACGAGGCGAAAACGAGAAAATTACCCCTTAAGTTTTTCGACTTGAAATGACCTCAGGAACTCATGGTTTTCTTCTGAGGCGTCAATTTCGGGACACCTTGTATGTATGTATGTACATAGATAAAACATTATTGTACAAACATTAATGAACAATTTACACTGTGTTTACGCCGTTTGTTACATATGTATTATTACCCACAAAGATAGTAATGAGCCAGTTTGTGAATCAGAATAATTGAACTGATTTTCTAGAAGGTGCGTTTGAGAACCAAAAAACACATGATATATGCTTTCAAAAGGTTACCTTTCATAAATGACAGCAGCTGTTTGGCATGAATGTTTTTGGGCAAACGTCAGATGGTTGTAGTTGCAAAAATATTTTGTTCTTTTCGATGAAATTTATACGAGTTGATTGTGGGCAGTGATTCTTAGACATTTTTACAAAATAACCGAATGTAAATTGGTCAATGCTGGTTGTTGATATAAGAAAATATGTATGTATGTACTTGTATATTTCAAGCTGTTTTTTTATTATTATAAAATAAATAAATTCCACGACAGCTCGTATATTGAAGCAACGCCTAGTGACTTACATCTCTCAACAATTCTTGCGTGCGTATTATGGGCAGGAATAGAGGGCACTTTTTCATGACAAAGGATACTCTTGGAGGATTTGTCAATTCCTCACAAGAGTCAATAACCATAGAGAAAAAATTTCTGGGGTGGAATCGTGTAAGGTGATTTGCGATAAGTGAGAGTCACAATCAACCAATTCAGTCTGTGTAAGATGATATCATATTTGATAGCTAAAGAGCTATCACATACAAAATGTGTCATTTTCCAACAAATTTGACGTATCTGCCACAGTACGACTATAGAGTTACCAGCCTCGGGCTACTACTTTATTTTTTATTAAATTACCATTATTGTTGAACGAAAAAATTCCATTTTTTTAATTTTTGTCAATTATTTTATAATATTTTGTATTTCTTTTAATGACCGGTGGTGAAAGATATATAAATATTTAGTAATACAATAATATAGTAAATTGTTGGCAACTGTTATTATGATTATTTGCGTCTTCTGTGCAGATTGTGTGTAGCTGGAATGTGTTTCAAAAGATGACCGCACACGAGGCTTAAGCTGCACTTTTTCATCGCAGCACACAAGCTACAAATTGCCTGGCGTAAAGCAAGGTCAGTTACAAAGGGTACAGTTTGAAGTATACTCACTAATCATTTTAATGAAAAGTCAATGTTTGTTTTACGTGTTTGATCTGACGTTTCGGTTAGCCGTAGTGAAATTCTTGCTATTCGACGAATCTTGTACTTGTCTTTGACAAAACGATAAGTGTTCAAAAGGCCTTAGCTGACATGATTGGATGCCTGATGTCGCCTACAATTTTCTACTAGATCCAAATGGCTAATAGTGCAGTCAATAAAGCATTTGATTCGGAAAAAGTCGCTGGAAAGCTGGATTTTGTTGTTTTTGAAAATCTGTAAGAACTCCCCACCGATATGAGCGCTACTAACAATTTTACGGGTTGTTCAGGAATATCTCCCAAAAAAGTGTCAAGGACTTATTCTTAGCTTAGAAAATTTTCGAATACCACATCCATTCAAATTTCATTTTAATCTCGCATTCGATTTTGTTTATGAATCTAAGAATTGTCCTATATTATACCTTATCTATAGGTATACCGTATTTCTATGTATGTATATGTATTAATAGGGTAAGAATTAAGAATATTGCTATTTTCTATTCCCGAAATTCTGTACATATAACGATTTTCTCTCTTAAATATAATTCTTTCAATGAGAAGTTAGATTTAGTATAGCATCCTAAACCATGAGAATAGTTGACTGAAAAACATGAAAATATCGGGTTTTGCCTTAGTACCACAGCACAGAAGTATAAATCTTTGCAATTTTTTTTAACTGTATAAGCTTAATTGCCGATTGCTTTTCAAATCAAATGGAATATCTGATTTTGAGCTTATATTTAAAATTATCCCATTTCATTTATGGACAAATTTTAAATATTAATTTTTATCACACAACAAATGTGTGGATATGGGAGTGTATTGTGTATTCCATTCAGCCACCATCAGTCAATAACCCCATATTTTTCAGTAGGTATACTGCATCCGCCTTCGGTGCGCTGGGTGGTGGGACAGTTTCATAAAATTTCCAGTTGAAGATTTATTTATGTCCGCTGAATTTTATATTTTATTTAAGTTCTCGACGAAAACGGGTCCTCTCTCGATGGGTTTGCCTGTTTGCCAACTGAGATATTTTATTCCCATATACATATGTTACTGTATATACATATACGGTTATATGATGGGGTAAATAATATTTTTGCACTGCATGTGTTGAATTTGGCACGATATAGGAGAACTTGGGATCCTGCAGCACATCATCCAATGAATGTGCATAAATAAAATCCCCGCAGTGATTTTAAATGGCTCGGTGATGGCGAAAAACGCGATGATACTCCCCAATCTTCTTCCTGTGTACCCACATCAATGACAAAAGAGAGAAAAAAAAAAAAAAATCTACCAAAGTTTTAATAAGACATATGATACGAGATACGAGAAATTCCATATATATGTATGTACAAACATACATACCCTTAAGATATAGCCCAACCCGGCAAGGATATTCAGGAGAAAATAAATTGCATGCTATGTTGATGACAGGAGAATTCGAATTTTTCGCTAGCTTTACACCAAAGCCACTGCCAACAGCGTCATGAGAACTATCAGGACCACCACTGCTATAGCACACAATCGACCATCGTGTCGCAGGACCCCATGCTCTATGAAAAACGGATGCAATAAAAAGAGGATAACCTCTCTGTACTTAGGATGGGAAAAGGACGATGACGTTGATATCTCTGCTCTGTGATAAATGCACAATCAGCAGTAGGGATCTCTTAAATCATACATCTTCCTCAACAATAGGAGGGAGTGAACGTTTTTTTTTTTTTTTTTTTTGAAAACAAATGTATGGCGCCAACGGTAAGTGAAAAGGATGCAAAAAAACTTTCAGGAACTTCTTTGGCAGTTGCAATGAAGTTCTCACCTCGACTCTTGCTTTGTTGCTCTAATTTTCATTATACATACATTTACTGTTTTTTTCTACCTTTAGCAACCGATTTAAGTGTAATGAGACTTTTTTTAGTCTGCAAACTCATCTACATGCAAACCACCATTTACAGGTCCAAGTGTCTTCCATACAACTTTTTTTTTAACTAGAATTTGCCTAATTGAAAGGTTATTGTCATCGCTGACAAATTTACACAAACCGAGAGGTTAAAGTAATTTCGATCTTTGTGTTCCTGGCTACTCCAGCTGCCTCGGAGCAAATTAAATTTTATTTCCGTTGGCAGACAAAACAATAGAAGTGGGAACACAAAAAAAAAAAAAACAGAACATTGTTTCTGTAATGAGATGGTATTATACACAAAAAAGGACGATTGTGGGATTGTGTCTGGTGGCGAATGAGAATTGAATTTTATGGGACAATGATGAAAGTGGTGGCGCTGCAGCTATTCTCATCGTCGTCGGTCGGTTACTACAATAATAGTTGTATATAGGTACCAGAGATATTTTTTGTTTTTCGTTTTATTTTAGACTATAAATATTGTTGGAAATGCAAATTAGAGTATAATATATGGGTATTATGAGATTATTTAAATAATTTAGCTTTGTTTTTTTTTTTTAGAATCATGAGATCTGCAATTCATATAATATTGAGATTCGAGGCTAAGGATTGTTAATCCATGTTGTTGTTAAGATCTATAAAAGCAATTTTGTTTTAGGATTAGGGTTCAATGAATTGCACTGAACTTTGGTGAACTCAAATCTACTAATATTAAAATTTATAGCAAACTCTGTTTAATTTTGTAATATTTTGGTATAATGAATGTCAAAGTTTTGGATAAATTTGCGTAAGTCAGACCCAACCAAGGAATGCAAGAAGGCTAGATAAGCCACTTTTCGAAAACGGACAACTTTTAACACAAACATCATACATATGTAAGTCTTATAGTTTACCTATACTCATGTTTTTTACTATTTATCTTATTCTGTGAATCTTTTTTGAAAGTTAGTTTTGTAATTGTTTTGAAATTTTGACACAATGGAGCAGTTGAATTGACATACTTAGAAAAAAACAAACAAAAACATCACCCTCTGTTGGTCGTTAAATCCTCAGTTCGGTTGGCTAAATACTGAGGAAAGAAAATGTGTGAATCGCTTGCTCTAAATTTAACTTTTTATATACTATAGGGTAAAATAGTGTAAAATAGGGAAAAACAAAAAAATGCATTTGTTTACAATTTTTCTTATGCGGGAAATTGGGTTTAACCAAAAAATACCGTAAGATTTTAAACATTCTATTTGTTGTTTTGTGAAGATGAAGTTTTAGGATATTTTTAAAATTTAGCTACTTAAAGGGTGAAATGGGGAATAGCATGCAATTTAATTTTTGTTTGTCTCAGGAATTTCAGTGTCATGTATATGAAAAGGAATCCCCAGAAATATTTCTCAGTTTTGTTATCAAAATACACTCAATAAAAAAGGTTGGATTTAAAATTCAGCTAATTATAGGGTAAAATGGGGTAAACACAAAAATGGTATATATGACTTTAAAATACTCTTTTTGTTATTGAAGGGTAATATTTGTTTGACGATATGCTTTGGGTCTCATTTTAGCGCTAGATATGTTTAAAAATTTAGCTAAGTAAATAAGCTAGGTAAATTTAGGGAATAGTGTGAATTTGGGTAAATACGAAATCAATATTATTCGATTTTAATAATTTTTTATTTTTGAAAGGTAATATGAGGAGAATGAACTTCAATATAGGATCATCTTAGGAAGAGACATTCTAAAAATTTAGCTATTCATAAGGTGAATTGAGGTAAAAACAATCTTATATTCTTATATACACTAAGGTTCACTTGAATAAAGACAACACTTTTATTCAACTTAAACGAGAATTATGTGCATATAATTCGTTATATGACTTTAATAAGTTAGTGGAAGAATAGTTTCAGAATCTCTCAACAGAATCCACTAACAAAAATATCTTTATTGTACAAAGTAACGGGACTCTAACAAAATTTTTGAACAAAGTCGGAAATTCAAGCAATAAAATCGGGTCCACGGCCCATCCGTGATTCATTCAAAAATAATTGAAAATGATTGAAAAATTGCTTAGCAAAGTCGATTCTATCGAAAAAGAGTTATATAGACGTTCGCAGGAATTGCTTCAGTTTATTTCAGAAGCTATCTTCACTCATGAAGTTTAAATCTGGAGATTTTACTCACGAACGCAAAATAAAAAAAAAAAAACTAGACGAAAAGTTAAAATCCACAAATACGGGGATTTACGGGGATCATATAATAAATAACGAGCATGTTTGTTCTTTGTCGAAAGCAGAAAGTATGTGGATGAAGGTAATAGAGTTTTTTTTTAAAATATCGGGTGAATTTTCAGAGAAAGTAATAATAGGTGTGTTTTATTCATTGTCAAGGGAAATTTTGCTGCGCTGGCTATTCAGCAATAAATAAAACACACCTATCTTCAATAAAAAAAAGATATTTCTGAGGGCAAGAAGAACTGTCAAAACGACAAGCTGTCAGTTTATTTCACTTTAAAATTGAAATATCTGTGCAATTTTTTTCGATCTCTAGGGTGTTCTCATTAATACTAGAATTTATCACTGTTGATTACGAGTTTGTATCTCTTTTAAAATTTTTCATCTTGTTTTTATAACTGCATATCCAAAATCTCAACATATAAAAAGACATTTGACCTGCTAAATCAGTCCTTAACCTAACTGCACTCAAGATTATGTAATTTCTACGTAGGATTATTGGGATCACTTAAAAATAATGATTCCAATAAACCACCACGCCAAGACATTAATTACGCCCCTAGAATTTCTTTAAGTCCACTCGTGCACTATTAGTTAGCCTTTTCCATCAACTCACTCCATCCTCGCTCACTGAATTTAAGTGACGAAGCATAATATAGATTTTGACACTTTAACAAGCACAGCGGGATATATTGTTCGTTGTTGCTGTTGCTATTGCTGTTAGTCAAAATCTCAAGGACGAGCTAAGATAAAAGCGGCGCAGCGTTGTACATACCTACTTCATAATTTCCATTATTTTTTAATTAAAATCTCTTGTTATAGGGGATTATGCGGACCATGAAAAGTTTCTTCTTTTTTTTTTTGTATTTGTTTATGTGAGAACATTCTACATTTTGCTTTCTTTTGGTGTGTATTTGTATATACATACATATATGTAGGTATCTATTGGTGGAATATCACTCACCCATCTCAAAAGAGAAAACAAAAAATGAAATAAAAAAGCAAACACAAAAATTGGAATACTAATCAAGGTTTTGTGCAAAAGATGACTTGTGGCATGACTGGCAGATGTGGATGTCATCTCCATCAAGCATATAGAGCCGCTCACTTGTCCAGCTTTACAATGTTCTTGAATGTTTATGCTTTTAAAAGGAATTACACATCAAAAGTTTTTAATGACAGAAAAACAAAAAAAATCAACAACAAGAACAACGTATAACTGTGTGGCAGTGTAGGTGAAAACCGTAACGTTTGTAAACTATATACTATACATTGGTTTTGTTTTTATAGTATACAAAACGTTCTCTGGATGAAAACCACAACATCAGTCAGTTAAAAAAAATCAACTAAAAAGTCATGACTGGGTAAATGTACATTTAACACATCGGGGGTATTTCAGAAATTGTGGTTGGAATTTAAGTAGGTACAAGTTGTGCAGGTACCCTTTTACTATATAATATTCAAAATCTTGTTTAAGTTTACTTAAATACTAACTATATGTATCAACTCTGCTTATTTACAATAACACTAATTGAAAAAATTAATTAGGTTTGTTCCAGAATTTTTGAATATATGATAATTGACAGTTTGTCAAATTAAGAAATTCTCTCAGATGGAAATAAACTGCTTAAAAATTCTAGAACTCTTTGAGTTTAAACATTTTTGCCACTTTTTTAATATAAAAAATTAGAATAGACTATAGACACTAATATATAATAAACTATAGCTTGCCAATATAATAATAACCATTTGAACTAGAGCCTACGATTCAGTCCGTGTATTTGAAAAACACGGGTTCACGGACTCCGTGTAATTATTACACGCAAATAAAAATCCGTTCTCTTAAAACACGTGTATTTATTTGCTTAATATCCGTGTATCCGGATATTAAGCATACACAGATCTTTATTACACGGATTCTTACGGGATAGTTTCCGATTTTTATCTTTTCAAGGGGTGGGCTTACAAGCTCAAAATTTTGAGGGATAATGGATATCATAGATTTTTATTTTTGGTGGTTTCCAAAAAAAAAAATCGATTTTTAAAGAAAAAATTATAAAATTCTAAATTTGAACCCACTGACAGATTCGACTACCAAGTCGTTGTAGTATTTTTATCAAAAAAATCCCATAAATTTGGCCCTCTCCAGTGATGATTGGATTATTTAAAATACACGGATCTTCGGATATACGAATACACAGACACACGGACGCACGGACGCACGGATGCACGCATACACGAAATACACGGATTCAAATCCGGATATTATAAGAACACGTGTATCCGTGTTTTTAAATATCCGTGTAATAGGGAGCTCTAATTTGAACTCAATAAAACAGGATTCTAAAATAAATAAAAATAAATCTTTTTTTAAATAATAATTGTTTTATTAGTTTTTATTTTTACGGTTAGCTTAAATTTTTTCTTACTTAATTTATAAAAACTGTTATTTATTTAAAATAAAAAAAAAAAAACCAATTATGGACAGGGTGACCAAAAGACAGGGTCGAAGTAGAGGTTTTTCGAAATTTCAAAAAAACAGCAGTTACTCGAAAACCGTAATGATGCGGTACTGACAAGTTACTAAATTCTGAGTGGTCATGATCTAGCCTATCACCACTTTCAGTTTGGACCATTGTGTATGGGACACCCTGATACCTTAAAATCAGTCCTTAAGTTGTCTAAAATTATCCAATTTTCTACTCAATTTTCTTAATTTTTCTTTCCGTAGGAACCTTCTAAAAAGTATAAGAAAACTTAAAAAAGATGAAGGAAATCAGTAAAGTCGTTCTCGAGTTATGTCATGACCAAGGAAAACAAGAATTCATTTTTATATACATATATAGATAAAGATGTTCAGGAAAATAAGATCGCAGAGATCTCAGCAATCTCAGTTACATGAACAGGATTCCTTAGCAAAATTTCTCAGCTTTTCTGTCAAAATTCTGACGAAAGAAATCTTGGATTTTCTTGCTCACTTTTTGAGTTGTGGTGACAAATGAACTTACTCTGAACAAAGTTAACTGCCATTAAACACTCCCACCAAAAATAAAAAAATTTAAAACAGAAGAAAAATAATTGTGCGATATTATTTTTCTTTGGATTCAAATTTCAGTTGTATTAACATGAACACATATTGATTTGTTAAACTCATACTTTGGCAAAATAGACTAAATATAAACAACAACAAAAACACAAACAAAAACGAACCAATAAACAAAAAAAAACAGGTCTTCCTCCTCCATCAATTATAAAACTATGATGTTCAATAATTTTGCAATATCCTTTTATAAAGATAAAAATCATTTTTCCTTGTTAATTTTCATTTCCTTTGCAAAAATCCTAACGTGGATATTTTTGATTTGAATTGAATTTTCCAATAAAAAAACATCAAAATATACATAACGACTTGAAATCTTTTGAGACAGTTTCCAATTTTCATTTCGTTTGAAAGAAGATAATTCTACCTGCTGGAGGAACTTTTGAGGAAATAGAGAGAGAGAGAGAGAGAGAGAAAGCCATATCTAAATTGGCACTTGAAATATATCAGACCTTTCACCTATACATGTAATTTTTGTACATGCTTTATGCAAGTGCAGCACGTTTTATGTTTTATTTCTGATTCAGTATTGATTTGTGAAGAGTGTTTTCTTTAAAAGAAAATACACCAATAGAAAGATTGGTAGATATGTGCTTGTTAGGTTAAGTGGAAACCAAATGGACATTGTTTTGTGAAAGTAAATCAAATAAGAAGTGTTGAATTGAAAGATTATGCGGCCAAAACGTTCGGGGGGAAATTAATAAAAGTTTTTTTTTAAGTTAGTTTTTGTGAAAATATTTATAAAATTTATAATTTTACGATTTGGTTAATGAACTTTCAATATTTTATAGGAGATGAGATATGATTTTCACAATTTGGTTTAAATTCCCAAGGCTTTTGCTGCGGAAAATTAACCAAAAAATTGGTAAACTTAACCAAACGTCATTGTAACTTTTAGAATTTGGCGTGTTCAGATATATGATAGATATCTATCTCAGACAACTTAAAAAAAACTATGCCCATGTTCTGTTACTATCGCATTGAGATTAATTGTGAATTATCTTGTATTCGTTCATTTTCGATCACTGTCGTGAGTTAGTCGCAAACTCACCTTGTTTTACTGAATGCCGTTTTACTGAAACAACGGAGAACAAGTGCATAATTTGATGTTTAACGAACATCTGATTCAATAACACAGCATTTTACCAAATGCATTAAAAGGGCGTTCATGCCTTCTTTGGTGTAAACTTATTACTTTACACAATTTGTAAACGTCGACACACGTTGCACAAATACCCTTATTGATTTCGAATTTAAGTAAGTGGTTTAAGATAATAATTGATTTGTCATTTCAGTTTATAAATAGCAGTATTAATCCTTTCCAATTTCAAATAAAATACGAAAAGATGATCCCGTTTTTTTACTTTTATTTTGTATATCACTCTTGAAATGTCCGATGTGCATATTCAAATTTTCTTGCACTTTAAGTGTTTGAAAATATTTACTCCTATATTTCAATCTGGACAGTTATATTTGAAGGAATTGATGATGGTTTGAGAAAAAGTAAGCACCACCATCAGGATATTATAATTATTTCAGTTATATACATATATTGGAAGGCATGATATATTTCATAAAATAAAAATAGTGCGTATACGCCCGAGTGTACAATAACATCTTTTTGAAGAGGTATTCGTATTAAAAATGAAATGCACAACTCAATAACATGCACATGCCAAAAATAGCAAGAATAATGTCGGCTTCCAATATGTCAATTGTTGTAGGGTAGACAAGCGATTTTACGTATTCTTATAAAAAAAATAACCAAGAATAATCAAGAGATATCAAATCACAAGATCTTGGAGGAGCATTACGTGAACAACCAAAAGTTCACTGACTGTTAATTTAAATGATTGTTTCTTTTGCTGTATGACATTCAACGCGAGAACAAAAAAAGCATTTATTATGAGCTCTTAAGCACCAAACTAAATACAAATTTTCGATAGAGCACTATAAGTTTGGTACATAGAACCATCATATTGGAAAAAAATTTAATTTAATTTGGAAATTTTGTTGAATTGTGTCATCATGACAAAATAGAAAAGACAACGAATATAAAATGACACTGACAGTTTGCAATCTGACAATTGGTTTGACAGATATAACTGACGCTTGTACTCAGTTAAAGAAAAACAGAATTTAACGATTTTGTCAAAACTCACAGCACCAAATTTTCGTAATAGATACTAGGTGTGTTCCTTTTGCTTTGAGACTCTGTGCATTTGTGTGAATTTCTACAAAATTTCTTTTCTTTTAATGAACTTTGACAGACTTTTGAGTTTTGTGTAGTCTCAAAGTAAAGAAACTAGGCTATTACTACCTGAAAATCAGAAGCGCAGTTTTAATACAGTTGTTAGGTTACAAAAAATCGTGTAAGTTGACTAAACTTAACAAAATTTGAGTACTGATAATATCCTCACTAGTGAACTAATAAGTCCAATGGACAAAACTTCAAGGTCGTTAAAAACTTCTTCGAATCTTTTAATTAAAATCCTTTTAGTCATTTTTGAGAAATAAAAAAGAATGTTTAAGCTTCGTCAATTATCACCTTCAAATAAGGTGCAATTAAAATAACAAATTTGTTTTTAGAATCAAAGAGGAATCAATGTTGTCTGATATTGACAAAAAAATAAAACTAAAACTAAAACTAAAACAAATCATTGCCCTCTGTTGGAACAAGTTGAAAATAAATTGCATTTTCTAAATTTCTACCAAGTTTAAGCATGTAGATAAAAAATTAAATAACTTGATATAAAGTTAAATGAGCTTTAAAAAAGTTTGTCAGTTTTTGAGCTTTAAATTTTCGAGTAAACTTATTATAAAAAAACCCTAGATGTGTTTTTTCCATATCATTTTTTTCCAATATAAACAACATTTCAAAACATAACATTTGAAAAATATTCAAACCTCAAATATTCACCCCTTTGTTGTTTGTTGTATGGATAACTTGAAGGATTGGGGATTACTTTACTCGCAGCAAAATAAAAAGTAAAAGTCAAAATATTTGGGGTGAAAACCAACCAGCAGCAGAATAAAGGGGAGGATAAGTAGCAGAAGGCAAAATGGCATCTAACTTTATTTTTTCTAGAACCATACAACACACATATACATACATAGTAGGTACCTAAGTATATCGCTGACCGAGTACTCGAAAAAATTGTCTGTCATTTATCGAGTTTTTATGTTAGGGGTACTCTTGATGTTTTTTTTGGGGGGATTTTGCATCCACACCTTCTTGTGTCCCTAGTGCCCAAAAAAAGAAAAAACAACATTCGAACAGACATTTTCAGTAAAATAATAAAAATTATTATTATTTCGTGTATGACAAAATCTTTCAATTGAAGAGGAAACCCTCGCCCTTGGGGCCAGATGGTATCATCAAATTGCAGGGGAGTTGACAGCGGTGAATTATATAATATAAGAATAATTCGAAAGTGTATTCATCGATTGATATGCTGTTGATGCCGAATATTTTGCGATACACTTCAATCCTCTCATATTGGCAGTTTATAGAGAAAAAGGGGAGGAGATATGTAGGTATAATATATATAAACTCAATCTGTACCTTCAAATGTTTAACATTTGCAAATCTACAGGAAATAGAATCGATTTTACATGTGACAAACAGCAGAATGCTGTGAACAATTTGTTTTGCTTTCATGTGCGTGTATTGTTGTTGTTTTTTTCTTTTTTTTGTACAATAGGGGCCTTGCTTTTAGAGCACTTTTCAGGACACCCACTGGCCCACCCTCTTTTCCGTGGTTTTTGCCTTGTGGATTATTATTTGAGATTTGGTGGAACCGAGTGGGGAATTCGAGTTTTTGGTGTTTTGGTTTTATGGGGCGTCGTAAAATCAATTTTTGAATTGAGCTTGCATTTGTGGCTGTAGTTGAGGGTTGAGTATTAAATATAATGACTTTGGTCAGGTGGTGTAAATTGTGGATGGTGTATCTTTACCTATGTATATCACGTTATATAGAATTTTCAGTACACGTTATGGTAAAATGTGCAGAAAATTGTGCGAAAAGAATGTGCACATATTGTCATGAATAAATAAATCATGAGGCTACCTATAGAGTATACATTACATATGTACATATATTTTGGAAGGCAACTACATACGTGAATTGGGTTCAAAGAAGGTGATTGAACCCTTTTTAGTTAAGTCAGCCGATCAATCAAGTTTAAATTTATTGGTAGGAATTTTATTTTTTCAACTGATTTTTTTTTGTAAACGTATATTAAGATTCACAAAGGTATTTTGTTCGGTATTTTTTATTTGATGTTAGATATACCTACCCTTAAAAATATAAAAAAATCAATGAAAAAGAAGGAACCACAAAGTTCAATGTTATTTTCTATACATGTTTGTTTTATGGTTTTTTTTTTGAATAGCTAAAGTCCTTGTCTTGTTTAGAACACAGAGTTTTGAGTTAAAAAACTTCAAAAGGAATTGGAAAATAATAAAAATTTATTTTTTTAAATTCGATTCAACATAAGTTTCAAAAAATTATGACTTTTTCGGTTTCTCTATAATAATAATAATAATATTTTGTTGAAGGATTTCTTAATTAAAAAAGTTATAAATTCCAAAAATCGACATAATGGCTTTAAATCTGAATTTATCTGAACTACTCCCATCTTCCACTCTATTTATAGTTCAACAAACTGAATTCAACTCTATAAATAAACAAGCATAACTCACAAATGCACATTGTTCTTGTTGAGCAACGTTATTCGACTTCAAATTGAACATGTTAGTGTAGATCGTGTTGTGAGCACGATCAACTCATTCAATTGTTGAGTAGCTCCGTTTACCTACTTAAACAACTCATTCAGTTATTGAATAGCTCTGTATAAGCTTCCTTAATATTGGCTAAAAAAAAAAAGTTTCGTTGCCTTGATACACTCTGACACTAAGCCAAATATCATACTGTTGAACGCAACCTTAAGTTCAATTAATGAACGTAAGTCCCCTATTACACGATGATTCTTTGCGTCTGACTCTTTTCGAACATAATGAGAGCGAAAGAGAAAAAAGATGAGACGGAAGACCAGTTGCCCTGTGAGTCGTGGGCCAAGTTTTCTGAGACTCTTTTGACGTTTCTTTTTAGCACTATCCGTATTTTGTATTGTTTGTTTTACTTTTTTTAACTTTCTCAAAAGTGTGTTTTATTTTAATTTATTGGGGGCGTTCACATTCAACGACATGTTCATCAACACGTGTCGTGTTGTTAGATTTTGTAATGTCAACACCAGTCGATCGACCGGTCGTTTCAAATGAAGGGGGGAAAACGGTCGTTGAATGTGAACGCTTGCAAGACGACCCCCTATAAAGTCTTTATTCATTTCGAAAAAAATAAAAACAGCCCAAAATATAAAGTAAATATATATATATGTATATGTATATGTATATGTATAAAGTCAAAATATTTCTATGAAAACCAACCAGCAGCAGAATTAATAGGAGGAAAAGTAACAGAAGGCGATAAATGAGATTATATTTTTTCAACTCATTCGTGTCAAAAATTACTCTTGGGATAAAATTTATCGTATGATTTTAATTAAATTCATAACCATGTGTTTTGAAAGATAACAGACAAATTATATTTTGACGTTCATAAATAATTTTATAGAATTAATATCCAACTGTCAACCTGTGCCACATAAAAATAGAAATGTTTTTCACGGGCTACTGCCTCTTGCGAGGAATAGACAAACCGTTGAAGAGTATCTCTTGTCATGAAAAAGTGCTTCTCATCTTAGCCGTTTGGATTCGGCAGAAAATTGTAGGTCCACTCCATTCCTGCCAATAACACGCACAGTTTCATTAAAATGATTTTCAGTAAAACGACTTTTTAAACATGCAGGCACTATGGGTGTTAACAACATTTTGTGAAAATTGCTGAAAAGTACCAAAAAGATTTAGTTTAATATAAAAGCCAAATGCAGTCTTTGTTTTTAATCGATGTTTATTGAATATTCGCCGACGTTCCAATTCTGGTTGGAATCTTCTTCAGGGATTCAAAATGAAATGAGGTGTCAAACAAATTTCAGATGGTAACACTTTTTGAGTAATTTTTCGAAATTACGTCATTTCTGATCTAACAAAAAAGTTGTATTAGCTTTCATTTGATACCCTATATATAAACAACTCTATAAGGCAAGATTAATTATTTTAAATTGGTACCGGAAGTAGCTTATTCCAGACTATACCAACCTGAAAAAAATAGCCTTAATCGTTTTGTTTTGTAAAAGTTTGGACTTCTTCTGGAATTACGGTCTTTTTATTATTTTTTTTATTTCGTTGTTTAAATGAAAAGGAAATTAAAGTATATATTTTAAAACTAATGGCTTAATCGAACACATTTCAGCCTTCCAATATTTTCACACTATTTAGTAGAACAAAAGGTAGGTATAACTTCAATTTACCTTACGAATTTGCTTCAAAGCAGACATACCCAAGGTTGAATGACATAAAAGAGCCATTATTTAACGCTTAGCATCGTTAATATTTCCGGCAGCATCACTTTAGATTTCACTGGCATCTAACACGACATAGAGTATTTTATATCACTAGTGTTGTGAACACTGAGCAACTTAAGGAAGGCAAATAAGCTTAAGGTATATGTATGTGGGCATGTAAACAAACTGTATGAATAATCCCTGTTAAGAGTCATTGAGCACATTCAAGGACAGGAGACACATAGTTGCCTAATGTCTATATCCTATGCTATATTTGCTAAAAGAATTAACAACCCACAAAGTCAGCTCTATACGTTTCATAAACAAGGACCTCCTGATGACGTTCTTCTATATGACCAAATATAAAGTTGAGTTGGTCTTGTTCTTCTATACAAGAACAAGGTGTGAGAAATGCACTACTGTTGAGTTAATTTTCAAAATTGCATGCTCTACCTTGAATTTGTTCCCCGTTTAGGCCCCCCATATGGGCGATGCTATGGGTAAATCATCTTGTTGTTGCTGTGTCGCTGTCATACCTACGGATAAAAGATAATGAACGAAAGTTTGCATTATTCAGATACTATAACATTGAAGAAGTCCTGTACTTCTTAGTTAAACGGACACATCACTTTGTCCGTTTTGTTGAAAATACTGCATGAACTGAACACCCGAGGCCAGTTTGTATATATGTATGTATCTGTCAGTTATGCAAATGTTGAATGTGACACAATGAATATTCTATAGTTACCGGAGCAAGTGTGGTGATATTATAGTCGTTAGGAATGATTATCCTATATAGGTAGTATATCAAACGATTCTTGAATTTTTGATGCTCTAAGCTAGGTATCTATTTTGTTAAAGTTGAACAATGTAGAAGTAATTAAGGGAATAAATGGGATAGGTTGCAAAAATAGAATTCTTGTGGTTAGAGCACTGAAGAATTATTTTTATTTATTAATTAAAAATTTCGAACATAAGTTTTTCGTTCATATTTATGGTTTCTTTTAAAAAAAAGAAATTTAGTGTGTGTCAGAAAATAGAACCACGCTTGTAACGTTTTTTTTAAGTAAAAATAGCTAAAATCAGAGGTCGCACCGGTATTCCTCCCTTCTTTTGCTGTAACAACTTCCTAAAGGGATTGGAAGTTGGAACCCATAATCCAGCTGAGTTATAAGGTGTTCACCATCTGAAGGCAAGAGTATGAAATTTGGGCTTAGAAAAAACCTCTGGACACTGGTTTCCTCACTTGAATATTCACCAAACATCATGTCTATATACCTTTTTAGCATCGTTTTTTTCCACCACGAGCACAGATTGATTTTCGGATCTATTCGGTGTTTATGCTATTTTGGGGGAATGCAGAAAGTTTTCAATTACAACAATTTAGATATCCGTTCATGTGAATTGCGTTAGCAACAACTTTTTTTAATTTAGCCATTCAGTGATGAAATGGTTTCGGTCATTTATTTTCCGCACCACGATACTGCGGGCAAAATCAAACTAATTTGATTTTCATACACAATACGTGTGGAACTATTTCCAATACCCTGTAATGTACAAACGTTATAACCTGTCAAATATGTAAACTTAGCCAGTGCACGATTCAATTGCTTGAATAAAAAGTGACATTCTAAAACCAGCCAAAGTTTTAGATCCTGGGAGTAGAGAAAAAAAAACTTCCTACATTTAATTGAATTGGAGATGTTGTTCTTCCCTTTCTGTCGAACTTTAATTAATTTTGTTTCTCTACCTTCTTCCTTGGATTGCAAAAAAAAAAAAAAAGGAAAAGAAGAAAAAAAAAAAAATATTGCCGAGTCAGCTCCCTTAAAGAACATTCCAATATTCTATACTATAACTTATAAGTATTGAATCCCTTCCCATCATCAAGAAGATTGAAACGGAAGGGTTTTCTAATCGATTGAAATCATTTGCTTTGTAGACTTTTTCCAGTTCAACAGTGGTAGATTGTAGGTACCTAATGCTCCCATTGTTTTGCAGAGCCTGGTGCTGGTCATACATATATAAATTCATATAAATCAAACTATATAATACCACATACATAGAAAGACACATATGTGTGTATGTACATATGTACATTTATGGGCTTTGAGCAACAGGAACGAGAGCCAGAGCCAGAGCCAGACGTTTCATGCTGAATGGATCGAAATCCAATACTGATACTGACAAAATAAAAGCTACTCTAGTATGAAACTGAAATGCGCCAATTCACATGATTGCACTACTACGACACTGTATGTACACGTACAGCCAGCATCAATTTTAAGGAAGGTCTTCTTCGTTTCCTGGAACTGGTTGCCAACGAGAAAATGCATATATAGGATTCCAGAAACAAAAATCAATGTGCAAATTGGATGAGAGAAAAATGTCCTATATAATCAGAATTCTTTAAAAAAATAATGGGTGCTTTTTGTTTTGCCTTGATTTTATAGAATTTCTTAAGTTCTTAATTATACCATAAAATTTACCATATCTGTGTATTATTTAATGGTTAATCTGTGGAGATACTCATTTGTTAATTGTTTTACAACTAATAGTTTTTCAAGTCGTACTTCTATATTGCGGTGGCATCTCATTCAGATTTAGAACGTTATTTATGTTCAAATGCTATAATTCATATGTTTTGGCATTGAAAATTTAAACAAAACAAAAAATACATTTTGTGGTTATCGGATTGAATCCCAGCAACAAATAGTTTCCGCAAAAAGAGCAAAGTTATCTCTTTTGATAAACGTCATTATTTCAAATCAGGTAGGTACCTTAATGCCTTTTAATTATTTAATTAATAAAAAGTAATACAAAATATAAAAAAGTTTTTCGCAGGAGTAACAAAGCATCTGATACATAATTGAAAATTTAGTTCAGTCCAGTTCTCCAATTATCTGATTTACTTCTTCTCTTTGAGTCTTAAATGGATTGATTTTTATTAAGTCTTCACATCTCTTGGAGAATTGGACATTTTTCTAAAAATTGATATCTTTCATTCTTTTCACAGTTACACAATTTACAGATTATTGGAAAATCTTCCCTGGTAAGGCCTTAAATTATGAGGAAGCGGTTTTTCTCTATAGTTTTGAAAACAGTGATTATTTGTTGGATGCTATTGCATCTCTTACTAAAATAATTCTGCTCTTTCAAACTATGGTTCATTTCTTTGTAAATCGATTAATTTGTAGAACTCCTGCTTTTTCTATGAGTCCTTGGTGAGTTTCCTGTTTAACTTCTGAAAATTTTCGTCAAACGCTACATTTCTAAATTTCTCGGCGATTTGCTGCCATTTTTAAAGAAAATTCGTTTCATCATTCCTAACTCAATCCCAATAATGTTTCGGAATATTATGTTTTTGGATCTCGAAATGTCACAAAAAGATTTCATTGATGATTATCTGGGTATTTCTGCTTAAAGAACAAAATATATCATCCAGCAAACAATTGACCTGAGTTGATAAAACCTCCAGATTCGTAAGGAGGCCATCAAAAAATAAATGGAGGCAAAGTTTTACTATATCAAGTTAATAGTTTCAAAAGAAATAAATATTAATTTTAAATATCCTCCGATTCTTCTTTTTACACACATTCCAATGGCCGGCGGAGGAGTTGACACAAACACCAAATTGCATATGCGAAAATAACAAACGCATATGGACTTTACAATCGGTGTGTTATCAACCGAACTAAAGCCGTTTTATTGAAATTTAAATTTTCGGAGAAAATTTTATGCTTATAATAATGTATGTATAAGGAAAAAAAAAAATATACAAAAAGTGGGAGTGGAAGTGGATGGACTTTAAAAAAATTAAACACGTCAGGTTTAAACAGGTTGAAAAGAGAGATTAAATTTCGTCTGTCTAGGGATGTTTTAAAGTAAGAAGGAATCTTAGATATAAGAAAATTAGGCGTGGTAGTAGGTGAATTTTGAATAAAAATGGTGGATAAAATTCTAATACAAGAAAATTGGGCGTATTAGTGAGCGGTACAAATAACACATTGTCTTGCTTTAGGTTGAAGAGTAAAAATATGGTTCGCGAACCATAAAATTTTCGATGTATACAAATTTATAATTCTCTCAAAAACAAACTAAATCCTTTTTTTTGTATCTCTCGTTCGAGAGAGATTGGAAAAATAAAATTCAGGTAGAGTATGGTTCGCTCGCGATCATATCCTAAAAGATCCTTAAAACAAATCATTCTTCATCAAGTATCCCATTCACTTCGGTTGTAAAGTGACAAATTTTGAAAAAGTGAACAATTTTGAGAAAATTTAAAAATTTTGAAAAAAAATTTATAAATAAAATGGATTTTTTTTCTTATTTGAAGGTTCTTGAATGGATCGTCAATAATTAAAACGTGATAAATTCGGGAACGAGCCATATTTTGCAGATCCCAACTGATTTGTTTCGATCGTGAAAACGAATTTTATTTAGAGGAACCAAAAAAAATAAGACTCGCGATCGAATCAAAAATAATATTCCTTTTTGAACTTCACTCGCGTCTTCGTGAACAGTAGGACGTGCAGTGTTAGAACCTCAGTAGTAAAACTTCGGAGCATTTTTTTTAAAAAAAAGTGGAGTAAACTATTAATCGATAATTTCTGGAGAAAATTTTAAAAGGAAAGAAAGACTCAGGTTTTCAAAAATTCATATTAAAAAAAAAAAATCACATATATTGCAATCGTTTCAGAACAGAAAATAAATTTAGATTCAAACAATCAGAGTTTTGGCTGAAAAAAAAATTGAATTTTTCAGTGTGGGAAAAAGGAGTAGATCTCAAAAAAGTGGAGTGGCGGAATAAATTTATTTTCTTTTTTTAAATTTGACTAAATTTGCTCAAATTGGAGTAAGGTTCTAACGATGAAGACGTGCTTTGTTAAATTTTTGTAAGAGAGAATGGCGCAAAGTTTTAAACGATTTAGTACGATGTTTAATATCATTTTTATTATGATTTTTCGCCATTATCTTTAGATTTTGGAATACACTGGCCCCCATAGTTTATAAACCCATTCGGCCATTCCAAAGTATGTCTAACTTTGGACAGTTGTCCAATTCCAAAACGCTATATTTACAAACATCTTCAATTGGTTGTATAACTTATAGATACTGCAAACCTATCATAAAGTGGCTATAACGTTCAATGAACAAAAAAATGTTGGAATCAATAAAAATTGAACGTATCCAAACGAAATTGACCGATTGCTGAGATGTCAGCGAGTATATGAGAACATATTAAGACAACTGTTGGAATGCGTTTATAAAAAAGGGGATGCTAGCTGGACTATCCAATAATGTTTTAACGAAATCTTATAAATACGACTGATTATCTTTGTTCGTTTACTTCCCAAATCTCTGTTCGTTTACTTCAATTCAATTTTAATCCAAAGTTCTTTCAAAAGTTCACAAAATTATATTCAATTCCTAAAAATTTTAAAAAGTAAATGAACTTTTTCAGTACGTTAACGATTTTGTATTAAAATTTGTAGAAAAATCGAAATTTTGAAAATTACACGAACGTTTAAACGAAATGCACTCAACAAAGTTCATGACCATGTTTGTGTTCTTATTTATATTTTAAACGCAGCGAAATTATATTTCCGAATTAAGGAATTCTAAATGAATTTCGTTAATTTCTACAATTTTATTTAAGATACTTAAATTATTTGCTATATGCCTTTTTTGAAACAAAATTCATCATGTTTTTAAGTTTATGGAAAACCTTCAAGGTAATTTAAAAGCCCAGTGTTGTTCACGTACCTAAAAAGGGTTAAGAAAAGTAGTTAATGTACAGCCATTAAAATGCCATATTCATAGCCCAAAGTGGTGGTGGCACAATCAGAGATTTAAAGTTGAGTCAAGGAGAGCGAGGGTTGAAAGTATAAAATATACGTAAAACCCTTAAGCGATACAGAAACACCCACATATCTAGAATGAAAGAAAGAAAGAAAGAAAGAAAAAAGGAAAGAGATAGTATATAGAAGAATGGAAGAGAACAGTTTTATCATCAGAAGTTTATGATTCTTGTGAAAAATTAGAAGTGTCTCAGCTTGTTGAGCCTTAACCGTTTTGCCCTTGTAACCCATTTTCTACTTCTTAGTCAAATTGTCAAGCATCCTGCAGAGTGAATTGAATGAGCTGCTATATAAGGGAGGGATGCTTTTGTTTCTTTGTGTTTGTAGCAGTTATTGTGAACAACGGAGAGCAAGAGCAGAAGAGTGTGCTTCGATTAAGTTTCATTGTTGGGTGCTTTTTTCTCCTTTTTTTTGCAATTTCGTGCAAACGATGAAATGAAGAATATTTCGAAAGAGTCCATCATCCAATAACTAACACAAAACATTGAATAGTTCAGATTTATAGCTTTTTCCCATTCCCTAATGAATCACTTTTGGGTATACGGTTGCGAATTCAAATATACAAACAAAAATCAACGGAAAACAAAATGCATGACTTGGGTAGCAGTAAATTCATCAAAATCCGAATAAAATTGATTTAAATGAAGTTTAATTAATTTTTAAAACGTCCCTACAAATTTTGATCAAAATGCATTGAGCCTAAAAAAAACTAATTTTTTTCAATTATCTTCCGTCTCACTATCTTTTTGTTGAAAAAAATAAAAAGTTAAAGAAAAAAATTCAAATCTGGAAGAAAAAAATTAACATAGTGCGGTAACTATGGTTTTTGGGATGAGGGGAATATTACACTCACACATACACACACACACGAAATCTACATATGTATATTGAGGATATATATTTTTATTATTTTATTTTATTATTTTATATTATGTGTATAAACAATGTGGTCGGGAAGAAAATGGCAGTGGGGTGTATAACAAAATATTTATTGGCTGAAAATGTCGGATAAGAAACGGATTCGGGCAGTTAAAGGGAGTTAAAGAAAAATAATAAATTCCGGAGAGCTTTTTGCTGTAGTATGTACATAATATGTAGGTATACCTACATCATTGATATTTGAACACAAAGCTGTTCAATTTTTTTTTTTAATTTGGCATTTCGATATTTTTGCAGTCAAAATATAGGTAATTAAAGTGAAAGTCAACCATTAAGATAAGGTACCTACTCTCGAAAATCAATTTGACAGCTTATATGAAATGCAATAATACAATTTGGTTTTTCATTTTTGGAATGATTGATATAGAATATAATTTAAAGTCAAATGTTTGACTTATCCAATACTTTGTTTATAGTTTGTGAGCCGCGGTGACATCACGTAATAAAATTCTTGTGAAAATCAACATCAACATCTAATAGACATAAAGACTGTAGTCTGTAGTAGAGCTATGTAATGTATATTCCAGTTAAATAAAAGTCCAAGACAAATTTAGGTGTGCACAATTTAAAGTAGTATAAAAATAAAATATTAATATTTTGACAAAAATACTTAAATTGATTACAGATACAGTTAAATTAAATATAGTATTTCAACAAAGACATACGAACAAAAAGCGATCGGTATGACTTGGTTTAGCTTCATGCTTTTTCAGAAAAACTTGGTATAACAAGCGTGTATTGCTAACAATTGACTGTCAAGACTGTGGCTCCGAATTTGAACTTCTGTTTTCAGTTAAGGAAAAGGCTCTGTTCAAATTTTGAAACTTTAATTAAAAAAAAAAATTCATACATGTACTGCATACTTCATGCAGTTAGCACGACAGTTCTTTTTTCAGCAACCGCGCAAGCTATTATATCGTACATAAAGGCACCAAATTAGCAGTTCAAGAAAAGAATCAGACCAAATTTGACAAAAAAAAATATCGTATTGCACCACCAGGCATCGGCGCAGCGCGACTTCGAAGTTTCCTTAGCAACGGCACGGCGCGGTGCGGTGCAAGCTAAGAATATGCAGTAAAGCCCAAAATGTTTGTGTATATAGTTCAGGCAAATTTGGATTTGCTGAGAAAAGGGCTGACATATTACGACTTCAAAAACTTAATTACGACTTCAAAATTAGGACCGAGTATGAAAAATATGCAAATCAAACGCGTTATTGTACAAGTTTTATTGCAATTGTCTATATATATGTATAAACAAATGAATCCCTAGTTCCTTTGGTCACGCGATCACTTGAGAACGACTTTACCGATTTCGGTCCCTTTTTACACCAGTCGGCAAGCTATACCGGTGCAATACTACCCAAAATACTGTGTCGGTATACCTATTACCTCCATTTCACACGACCACAAAACCTTATCGACACTGTGCATCGATACAGTGTTTCGCATAGTGTTTCGTATGTGAGTGAGGCACCAAAAAAAATGGTGTAATTTTGACGATTTAAAATTGATACTTTATAGCATTTACCTATAAAAAAGGCAAATTGGTTGAAAATACAACTATCTATACTTTGAAAGGTGATACGTCAGGGGCCTATCTGCCAAAATTATAAATTATTATCTAGGGTCGGATTACTTTTTGTTGGTGATGACAAGGCGCTAAAATCCATGCTTTTTGTGGAATATGAGATATAGCTTACCTGTGAAATGAATAAAATTTACACTGCATTTTATAGGTGTTTTTTACATGATTTAACGCAGCACCGCATGTAGTTTTATATTTTTTTTCAATGAAGTATTGCATGTGTTCACTTTATTTACTTTTATTTCACTTGTTTCTCTAATTTACTTAGCTTTTTTACTATTTTTGTATTAAAATCTCAAAACACATTCCTCAAAAAAATAGCTAAAATAGCTGTCTAACTGTACGAATTCCCTGTGTGAATGCATTTGTGTTTATGTACCTAACACTATTTGGAAAAAAGCCTGACTATTTCCACAATATAGCCGTTCCTCTATTTCTTCTTCTAAGATGACGTTTAAAAGTGGTATCTTGAGACTGAGTAAGCAAAAACAGTAGGTGCCTTTATACAGAAAAGTGTTATAAATTGACATTTCCTAATTCACTTATAGTCCAGTCAATGAAGCATTTGACTCGGAAAAAATCGCCGGAAAGCTGGATTTTGGTATAAAGCTTCCTCATCGTGTTCTTAAGAAATTGTCAAAAGTCCCCATCGATATGAGCGCCGCTAACAATTTTACGGGGGGTTGAAGGCCCCCCAAAATAGTTTTTCAAGAATAACTCCCAAATGGTAAGATGTACAAAAAAAGTGTTGAAGGGCTAATTTGTAGCTTGGAATATTTCCTATGAAAACGTAGAACATTTTTTTTTTCATACAAATAACGGTTTATGAAATAAACCAATCAGAAGAGTTAAGGATTTTACTTTTCTATGTAGTTGGGCGACTTAATTCCAAAATTGTGCACTTTGTGATAAAAGATCCATTTTTTTTATTGTTGGTACATTATATGGACATTATTTTAAGATATCGGTCCACTCTATTTGTCCACCCCTTTAGGTGGGAGGGCTAAATTAAATTTTTTTTTTCTAAAATATAAAATGAATATAAAAACACAACGGCAACACTTACAATATTATGTTATAGCTTATCTTAAAGCGATATATTCATTTTTTACGTATGTTTTTAAATGAAGTTATTTCAGTGCTTAGTTTTTGAATAAATTATATTTAAACTCAAAATTTTAAAAATAAAATTCGATTATTTCCGAATTTAGCTATTTTTTTCGCTTCATTGACTGGACTTAATTACAATATTTGTCAAGTCGTACAGATACATGATGTCCATATATGTACAAACTAATTTCCAAAAACAATTTACTTATCTTTTATTACAACCAACTTTATACTTTCACCATTAAAAACAAACTGTACATTCAAGGATGTAATATCCTTTCCACACAAAGAAAACAATTTATAATACAAATCTGGTGTGGCAAACAAAATAATAATTACAACTTAAAATAACAGTTGATTAACTATAGCGATGCCATCTGGTGTGAAGATAAAAGTAAAACTCAACATAACTGTATAGGTATACTGGACGCTGCTTTTAATATTCCTGGGCAAGATTTTTATTTTTTTTTAAAATTAAAATCATTGTAATTGCCTCTCTTCTCCTAGGTTTTCGTGTTTTCCAGGGTCGATGTCTTGCACTTAAGATAATGTGCAGTTATTCCATGGAAAACGATCAATAATTTCTCATTATAAAAATACTCAGCAGACGATGCAATGTGATTTTAAATTAATATCAATGACATTGGCATCCTTTTTCGATATCTGTATGCCATCCTCATTGCATTCAGATACCTATACTTCTTTCTGTTCAAAGACGTTCGTTCACTGTCACAGAGTAAAATAATGAATGCAACGAACGTCACGTCATCGGCCTTATTGAAATTTGAATTTTCTGCTTTACAAAGTGGATGTACTATTTCTTTTTTGTATGGATTTGTTTTTGAATCCCTTTCAGTGTTACCAGGTTAGTGTGGACTTAGGACTAATGGATTTTTGTGAACAAATGAAGAATTATTTCTTTTTTTGTATTTTGTATTTATTTGTATTGAAAATATAAAAGAAAAATTAAAAATCTCAAAATATTAAATTTTTGTGTGCAGTTTCGTAGTATGGCTAGACATCTTATAGCTTTCACTTGTTTTTAGATTCAGTTTCTATTATGCATTTAGTTGCTGGACCTTTTAGGGACTTTATTGAAATCCACGCGACGGCTTTTACAAAGAATTCATGACTTTTATCATTATCATTAACATTAAACATAACATAATTAGCAAAATATTTTTGTTGTGTAGGCCAATAATAATAAGTGAGGAGCTCCAGCAACAAAACTATAGTTTTCGTTCAAATAATCTTGTGGGGACAGCCTTATCCGCATAGTGGGGACCCCTTACCAGAGCTGTGTGGGCTTCCTGAGATTTTTTTGGGACCACAAAAGCTGTAATCGAATTTTATGAGAAAGTTTTCTTTAAAAAGAACAAAAGGTACTGCTGGGGCTTTCATGCACTTTTTGTTCTCCCAGGGGTCCCATCGGGAAAAACTCCGGTTGCCAGTGGCCCAGTCTATCCCTGCATATAATCACATTATTTTTGACATTTAATAATAATATATGTTTGTTTTTACTGTACGAGACCCAATTTCATACGTACAGTGAAGGACAGAGATTCTTTCTTGAACCACACTACAAGAATGTGGAATGCTTTACCTTATACTCTATTTGTCCCTTATGTAACATTCAGAAATTCAAAAACAGTTTCCCTCGGTATCTCCTTTTAAACCCTATCCTATTTTTCTAACACAATTGCACTGTGTTTTTACATGTTAAGTAGTCATAACCCCTTGAGTGCGCGTATATTATTAAAACACAGTAGTAACAGTTTTTTTTGCATTAAAACTGTGCGTGCATTATACCCCGCATAGCTATAGTTGAATTTGAATTTAATGAAAGCATAAATAAAGTATATGGTCACCACAAGTAGGTAAAGGCGTTAGTTTTTCATGAAAGTAATTGCTATTTGCTTCCCAGTTCCTACTAGTAGTAAACTCGGAAGACATTGATTTGGGATGAATAACAGACATGTGTATAGTAAGTAATTTGAGTATCATATCTCGAAAGATCAGCTCTTTGTTTTATATTCTTACATAAACAATATGACCACATGAAGGGTACAATGTGGGCCAAACAACATTATATAATAGTTTTTATATACATATTCATATGACATCTTGTGTGTTGGTTGATTAAGTGCTTTTATGAGAGATTCTTATAAGAATAGAAGGATTTCATTTTCAAAATAACATCGAGTACATTTTATAAATTGGGCCAAGCGATAGTAATATCTTATTTGATGATTTTGCATAAACCTTATGGTATGTATGATGGGTGATGAAGAAGACTTTATTTCAAGATATATGTATATGTATACCTACCTATTTATATAGGAGTACCTCACCAAACATATATTGAATACTCTTATGATGACCTTATTTAATTAATTGATTGGGAAAGTTAAGATGAAGTTCTATAATAATGTTCATTGCGGTTTTTAGAATGGAATAATTAATAGAGTTGATTAAACAGTTATAAGGAAAGTAATAATTAAGTTGTTCTATATAGCTTTTATGATTATAATATGTCCGATTGAATCAATCTCAATTATCTCATATGTATATAAGTTAAAGATTTATGAAATTTAAAGAAGTATTGCTTATGTAAGATGCCTTAAGCACTGATAATCCTATTTGAATGAGACGTAGACATGTTATTGTATTTTTATGATTGGATTTTTGCATGTAGGGGAGGACGGGGCTCAGAGGACCACTTAAAGTTTGCCGATTTATTGAAATATATTGAACAAAGAAATTTGTTCTCCACATACCTTAAGATGTTACCATTATATAGGATTATAATTGATGTCGAAACTGTAGCACTTTTTTTTTAAATTAAAAGTACATAAAAAGTGCTTTTGGTCCTCTCTGCCCTATCGTTGGGACCTATGATGGTTGCTGCTGCATTGATGGATACTTCTTTTGAATTTTTAACTGATATTGCATTTTCTATTGTAATAAATGTGCAGCTTGGCTCTGGCTTTTTCTTAATGTAGTTCCGTACCATCTACAGTAGTAAAAATCCAAAATTAATCAGATTCATATTCTGTAGGGGGCACAGAGGACCACACAAATCTTCTGTCCCCCAATACGAATGCCTTTTAAAAAGTGATTTCGACATGTTTAAACACGAATATTTCACAAAACTAAAATTGCACAAAACACCATTTAATTCATTGTTTTTGATATTAAAACTTGAAATTCTCATTGGCTAAGCCTTTAAATATTAAACAAGCACAACTTTCTATGTATTTTTTAAATCTTAAAAGCAAACAATTTTAATTTTTCAAGCGGAGAGCGTTTGTCAGCACAATAGGCAATAACAATCTGAGGAGCTAGATGGGCGCTTTTATTATAGTATTCAACTTTTGGGCAAAGTCACTTGTTTATCGTTATAAAAAGAAAGTTCTCTGTGCCCCGTCTTTCCCTACATATTTAGGATTTAATGGCATCATGGCATTTTGATATAATTATCTTGAAATCTATAAATTCGATTTAAACCCTTAGGCTAGGAACTCACTTGCGATTTTCTGTCGCAAAAAAATACAACATACATATCTTAATTGCATTTTCTAAAGATACATATAAAATATATCAACGTTAAAAAAAATTATTTGTTGAAGATTTTACTTTCGAATATAAGAAGGCTAGAATTAACTTGCGATTTCAACTGCACGACTATTCAATCGTAAAAAATGAAACACTAGAGTTTCAAAGTGAATGACCGCATATTAATATCAAGAAATCGCAACGCATCGTCAGGAAGTTAAATGAATCACAAGCAATTATTATACGTTTGTGCACATACTTGCGATTTAAATTTCGATGACTGAAAATCGTAGTCACAACTTGAAATAAACATGCATAAACATAAACATGTTTTTCAATTGCACGATTTTTATGTGAATTCGACTGAAAAATTGCATAAATTAAAAAATTAACGTGCGTTGAGGCCTCTAAATAAAATGTGATAGCAATTTGAAATATGTTCTCACTCAAATAGGAACTTTCCCTATGCTCCCCCAAACCAACGCGAAACATTCGGAACGACGACGAAACTTTCGGCTGTCAATATATTTTTGAGATTCGCTTAATCGTATCATCGCGTTGATGTAGGAACTCTAATTTATCGCCCTGTAAAAATATTTTGATAACCGAAAGTTTCGTCGTCGTTCCGAATATTTCGCGTTGGTTTGGGGGAGTATATGGAAAGTTTCTATCAATTATAACATATTTCTAATATTGCTATCACATTTTATTTAAAGGCCGGTTTCATACTTATCTTTGTTCGTCTTGGATGCAGAAGACCCCATCCAAGTCGTCTTGGACCGCCATTTTCATGCCGATGGCGCTCAGATCTTTTATTATGTATTATGATTTAGTTTCTATACTTTTTATCTGGGCTTTAAAAAAAACACATTTTCAATGCATCATTACCGACAAACCCCCCAACCACGGTTTGCAAGACTCCATAATTGCTTATGAAAAGTTAAGATCTGTATGAAAATACAAAAAAGTGATTTTTTCTATAATTCACACTCAAAATTTGCTGTGGGCTCTCGGTCTATATTGTCTACATCAAAAACATATAAATTATAATTTAACTAACTTTTAGTTCTTAAAAAATTAAAAGTTGAGTGCAGCACAATAAAAAGAAAGGAATACCATCAGCTCTACTCTACTTGCCGACAGCTCCAATAAGAAGACAATTCCATTAAACGGACACATTTTCGGGAACAAACTTATTTTTCGAATTTCTCACACAAATTACTTTTCTATAAACGGACACTCTTATAAACGGACGCGGTAACTTTTTCTTGCTTATTTTAGATTAGATAGAAAACCTCCCATATGCGGACACATTGTTTTATTTAGGGATTATTTTGTATCAACAAATGAAACAGAAAAAAAACAGAAGGTCCGTTCTCAGTATAGTTTCTGTTTTATTTCGAATACTTAAGCAAATCCATAGAAAATCTCCGATAACCGGACGCGAAGCTCTAACAACCGGACAAAGCGATGTTATGTTGAAAGCTTATTAGTGGATTTCCCGAGTAACTAAGTTGGTGTAATTTTGAGTGTGTGGTTCTCTTTCATCGCGTTCCGTTATTGCACATATCATTTCCTTTCTCTTTGCTATTAATTTTTGCATTAATTTCATTTCGTGATACCAAGGGAAGTTCGCGCTTCGTCAAAAGGTTTGTTTTTTTTTAGCCACGACATAAAAGATTTTATTTTAGTTTATCTTGTAAAGATATGTTTATTAGATTTAATATTGGAAAAACACAAGCCAGAGATTTAAAAAATAAAGAAAATAACAAGATGGATCCAATATAAATTAGAAAAAAACCTTTCTCAGAACTTAGGGTTACAAAATTGCCCACATGTGCATGGAATGGTTTTCAAGAGCCAGAAACCTCTCAAATTGAAATATCTTAAGTGATTTCAATTTTTATTAATCAAAATTTAGTACGAAGTTGAAAAACAGTTTTTCAATATCTTTCCTTTAGCCGGACAGTTCTCATAACCGGACAAAAATTGGAGGACCATGAGAGCCCGGTTATTAGAGATTTCACTGTGCCTACTTCAAACCTGTTAATAACTATAATAAATATTATAGTTGTCCAATTCTTCATGAATATATGCATAGCTGCTATTTTTAACTTTAGACCAAAGTTTAGTTAGAATCGGGTTCAAAACATGACAATAAATACGCCCCATTATCATACACCCTCCTTGTACAACATTTATAAAAACAAGTTTACCGCGAGACTGACCATGCTATTGATAAATGAGAATAATTATTGTTCTATAACCGCAATGATTTGATAAGCCAAGATGTAGGTGTTTTTTACTAAAACATACATATAAACAACACCAACACATTGCAATACAAAATGTGTTGGTTCCTTCTCTCCAAGGAAAACAAAGAGCTATTTCATGTTTTTCAAAATTAACAACATAAAATAACACAATGAAACTTAAATTAAAAAACAAAAAAAAAAAACAGGAAAACAGAAAAACAGAAAAAACAAAACAACATCCGCCCAACGAAACGCGTATACCACTATCGTACATATAGAAAAGAAGTTATAAAACATCCATTATCTTCATATATTATGCAGTCCTAGTTCTCCTGCCGAAAAAAAGGCAATCGATAATCCTTTTTTGTTTGCAGGAGTAGAAGTAGGAGCTATATTGGAGGATTAAAGAGGTCTCCCCATCTTCCAACCAAACCAGTCCAGCGCCATTGACATACCACCAACAAAATAAAAATGATTCAGTGAAACTCAAATAAATTCCCCACTTGTTATGGAAAAGCTAGCTTCCCATTATTATTCCGCCATTCATTACATTTATGCGTTAAACAATTATTATTTGCTTTAAGCAAGGACAATATTCCTTTTTGTTTTGTTGTGACTCGTGCGTATATGCGGGTATGGTTGTGTGGCTGTGGCTTGAACAAATAAACACAGCAGAAAAACTTTAGCACACCCGCCACGACCGACGACAAGGTCTTATCGGGATCGGTAAAATATTTTAAATGAGAATATACCCTCCAATCTCTACCCGCGGCCCCCCACTCATTTATACAAACCACTAAAACGACCTCAGTTACATGACAGAGCAGAGCACGAATGGGTTATAAATGCCTCTCTCAAGAACGAATTGAATTAGGGGTTTCCAAATCAAGTTGAAACTTTTGAGCTTCCTTCCTTCACAGACATCAGCTGTGATAGAAGTTTTGTGTACCATCATCATATAATTTTGATTATCCAACACGTGCAGAACAGAGCCATTAAAAAGTTATTGAAGTAGGTCACGTGCAAACTGTAAAATAATTCTTAACTGAAAAAGTTACAAATCTTTTTTTTGAAATTGATGGTACCTACATAAATATGTAGTTTTCTTCTTTATTTATGAAGTTTATAATAAACAATCTTTTTATACATACATATATGTATATATATTATATTATATATTATGTATAGTACACGTAAATTACCTTTGCAAATTTCTTGGTAAATCCCTCAAAATAGATGAAAAAATAGAAGTTGAAGAAACTTGTCGAGAGACTTTCTGAACTTCTTTTGTGATTCCTCAAAAATTCAAGTTATATCATCATCATCATCATCATCATCATCATCATCATCATCATCATCATCATCATCAATCATCATCATCATCATCATCATCATCATCATCATCATCATCATCATCAATATAATAAAACGACAAACACGAATTTTGGGGTACCATTTACGCGGTCTACAAAAGCCGAAAGTATATAAATTATATATCGATGGAAAGGTTTTTTGCACAGAAGTGCACAAAGCAAAAATTTATTAAATAATTTTAGCACAAAGACTAAAAACAATAAAGTAAAATTGCATTATAAGTGCGAGGAGAGCCCGAACCAAAGCAAGAGCCAGAGCGAGACCGAGTATTTGTTCACAACAATTATTATATTTTCGTTAAATGCAATGGTTTGTGCATTTAATATATTCGTTAAGATGGTTAGTGAATTCGAGTGAGGGATTTTTGTGGGAAGAATTTTATTTCTGAGGATTTTTATCTGTTGTGTTGGATTTTCGGCCATTGGTCGATTTAATGCGAGAAGCATAAATTATGTATAGTTGTAGGTATATTGGTTTTGCATGGAAATATTCTGCAATCTATTGTGTCTCTCGCTCATTGGGTGTTGTTTTTAAATTGAAATAAAATGTTAGCAAAAAAGGAAGAATGCTTTCAATTTGTAGATGTAGTGTGAGGGATGTTAAAGCTGAGGCGTGGAACAATAACTTTTTATTTATATTCCTCGCTCCAATTCACTAACCATCTTAACGAATAGATATATTAAATACACGAATCAATGTATTCGACGAGTTTTATTTTCGATATGAATTTAATTGGTCTTTATGACTACTTCCGGGATGGTCTTGGGACCAGTGGTTCTGGGATCGGCTAAACCCAACCCGGCAGCGTTCAGTGCTGCAGAAATAATAATAAGTAGCTCATATAAAATAACTAGCTCAGTTTTTCTCCACGCTCAAGACTGCTTTTAAATGATGGAATTATTCTTGCGATTTTTTACTTAATGTTGGAGTATCCACTATCCACATCCAAAAATCGTATGCATCGAAAAATAAAGTTTTCTAGAATTTCATGTGAATTACAATATATTTTCTAAAAGTTGTTTTTCAATTAGACGATAATGTTATTAGCACTCGAGTTTCGGGGGCTGGACGTACTAGTAGTTTATTAACTTAAACAATCTTGATTAAGGAAGGTAAATCATGTGTATTATGAATATAAAGCTGTTGGCGTAGAATAGATAGTTAAGAAAGTTATACAGGGCCCAAATCGTGAAGCCTGCAATGACATTCAATTATTGATTTTAAATCGAAACGATTTTGAATTTTGTTAATAGTTCTTCTGGATATAAGTACCTTGAATGGCCCGCTTCGCGGGTTCCAAGAATTTTAACTCTCTTTTTTGACCCTCAGTTCCGCTCAAGCAACTCCGTTGCTCCGCTTAGGTTATGTTCAGTTGTCAAGCAGGCGACTATGTCAACAGTTTTCTTGGGACAACAGTCTATTGATAGAAATCCACAGCTTTTGTTTCCATTTCAAAAATAAAAACCGTAGGCTTTATTTCCGTGGGTCTTATTGCACTGCACTATTTGGCAGATATCGTGTGTTTCCTGGTTGTTGATATTTTGTATGTTAACTTATATTTTATTGGAAGAAGTTTTAAACTCTTTAATGTCTAAAACACCACCAACAAGTGTAACTTCTGTTTTTATTTTTTCAAATATGTTTTTTAGGTATACATAACCCTATTCTTTCATCCAAAAGAGAAGGAAAAAACTAGAGTGTCAAAACGATGCGAAACAATTTTTATTAATTTACTTCTTTTTTTTTTCTTTTGAACTTTTAGATGTTTCCTGAAACTTTAAAGATAAATCTCCAGCCGAAGCAAAAGACTGGGCACAACCGGTGATATGGACGAAAGTTGTTCCACCGATCACCACCAAAGTACGGGTAACTATCGACCACATTGTCGTCGAAAAAGCAATCACCACCACCACCAACACCACCAACCACCCACCTCACAAAAATCGGAATTGCTGTCCTTTCAACTATGCTGCAATATCGACAAAACGACGAAGATACTGACGACCACGACGACGACGACAACGGACCAACATAACGTTGGCCCCCAGCGCCCAACTCCCATCCATGATGCACGTCCAAGAGGAACGAAATCACTACTATGCACCGGCAGCACCCCCGTTACCACAACTTCGATAGCTTTGACGTTTCTTGTTATATTTCTCCTCCTCACTGACCTGACTACAACGACTACAGCAGCCAAATTAAAAGCATTAACAACAACAGAACCTCCACTAGAGTTAAACATAAACAATGGAGTATTTTTCGAATACTACCGCCAGCAACAGCAGTACCAGCAGGACCAGCCGCACCATCGCCACCGACAGAGGGACATTCCGGAAATGGATGACACAGCACCAACATCGACGTCGTCCTTGGCAGCTGCTGCCACTACAACAACAAACTCGGCTACTTCGAGTACGACGACAGCAGCACCAACTAAATGTGAGCCCAAAATTCTGGAGGAGATTCCGCCCGATCCAGTGAGTATATACTCATAGTTTTTGAAAGTTAGAAGTGGATTTGTATGTATTATATATGTATAGCTCGTAGATACATATTTTTATGTATTTAATCCAGTCAGAGAAGAACTTGAAAAAAAAAGAATCCGTATAGAATATTGGAAATGAACGCGATGCAATATGTATATTTGGGCTTAAAAAAGAAGAAGAAGGGTTTTAAAGATGATATTATATAGCTAAAGGTAGGAGGCTCTTTGAAGCTGACTCTTTGATGGAGATACAAATTATTATAGGAATTTCCAGTTGTTTTGTCACATATTTTCCAACTATCATCAGTTTATTGAAAGCTTTTTCTAATCAT
This sequence comes from Epistrophe grossulariae, assembly GCA_929447395.1. Taxonomy (NCBI): domain Eukaryota; kingdom Metazoa; phylum Arthropoda; class Insecta; order Diptera; family Syrphidae; genus Epistrophe; species Epistrophe grossulariae. The sequence goes on from OV839566.1 coordinate 3,879,657, forward strand.
TTTACTTCTGGAAGAATTAATTAAAACTTCATATACGAGAACGACAATCATTGCCGTCGAAAGATGAATATTTATGATATGACCCATGTACCTATAGATAGAAAATTCGAATAACAAAACTTTGTGAATTGATGCAAAATGAATTTGCATTGTTAAGTACTCGTATATATAATGGACTTCATGTGAATAACTTAACTACATAATTTTTACCCTAAAGCTATCATATAAAAACATAAAACTATCTTGAGTAAATCGGTGAAATTTATTTAACCCCTATAAAATGTATTATTCAAACACATCAACACAAATTAGTTTAAACTTTTAAAACAAGTTAGCAGATAGAAGTGAACTTTTCTAAGCAGTGTGTCTTTTTTATCGACTTGTGTGTTCATATTTTGCTTTTTTGAATTTTCGGGCAATACCTACTTTGTTAAAAGTTAATTGCATGCACATCCAAAGAAGGTACCTACTTGAAAAAAATATTTTCAATTTATAAGTTGTCATTATAAATTAAAGGATTTTCATTTTATTTAAAGTCAAATTTTGTATTATTTTGATCGCAAGTTTTTACGGAGATAGAGAAGACGAGAAAAGTTGGCCCTGATCTTCTATCAGGCTTAATCGTCGTACTTTAATTTGGATGCTAAAATGATTTTTTATATTACATCTACATCCTTCTCAGGAGGCTTAAGCCCAAACCACACCTATCTAGTGTGGTGTGTTGTGTCGACCGCGACGTCCGGCAAACTTTCATTTTTTGCTTTCGCTATTTACTTATTCTCTTCTCGAACACTGTCTTCTATTTTCTACATAGAAATATGTCTCCGACACTGCGTGGTTGGTATAGCAAAATTTTTTTTTTGAAAATTATATTTCATCTTAGCAACCTAAAGGTAGAACTATAGTATATAATAGTCGGATCGGAAGGTATCGGAAGAAAATTCTCTCAGTTCACTTACGCATGAAGCGGTCGGTGAGCGCTCTTCACTTCCGAAAGCAAAAGTTAACGAAAATTGGTCGAAACGAAGAAAACCTCAATTATGGGCACGTCATATGAATTCTTTGTATTCGTTTCGTTTCGTACGACCACTTACGTCGGCATCCGACTGTTATAGTTCTACCTTAAGCCATTTTATCTTCGAGCCTTTTTGATGTTTTTTTATAGGTACATTACAAACTTTTTTCCGCGATAATAACAAAACTATTCTATATATAGGGCTTCTGTTTTTTTATAATATATATAAATAATTGAATTGTGGTTCAATCTGCCTATTTAGTAAATTTTTTTTTTGGAAATGTGGGTTAGGCCGTTTTGGCGCTGAGCGCCTCACATATCAATAAAAAGACTTTTAATGAAAGTAATAAAACCTGTTGCTGATTTAGTAACATATTATTTCATCCTTACAACTATTCACGCTCAATGTTTAATATACGAATGTAATTAAATTTCTATTTTATTTCGCTTAGATGTAAATCCTACAGGTAAATGCAGGAATTTGACACAATGACTTTCGGCTGAAATTTCAGATTTTTTTGCGTTCAACGACATAAATTCAGAAATCTGAAAATTCATATGTTAAGCGACTTTTATTGAACCTGCCTTTTAAAAAAATAAAACTTTCGTTTAGGCATTATATACGTATTCGATTCTCCGCATAACGACGAAGGTCTTCCAGCGGCCCTGACCACTGAACACAACCGCATTCCATTCTTCAACCTAATAATATCTGAGATAAGGAACCGCATTTAAATATAAAGTACTCGATTGACATTTATTTCAAATTTATGAAGAATATATAACTTAAAATTAATGTCAATATCAAATAAGTCTTGCATAACCTAACTTTCTTTCACTTCCTACCCTTTCTAATATGTACATATTATGTACATTGTACATGTATCTATAGTTCCTACAAATATGTGTAACAACAATCACTGGTTTTTCCATTAAACTTAATTATTTATTCATCTTTCCAAGCAAAAACTTAACATAACATCGCTATCTAGAGTAATGTGCACCCTGAGCCCAACAAAAAATAATTATAATTAACTTGTTAATTTTGTAGATTTTCTTAATGTATGTCCTATTGGGAGCCTCGCGTGTGATGATGGCTCGTAATATGACATACGATGTCTTTTGGCTTTAATAAAACAACTTAATTATGTGTATGTAATTTAATTAGTAATTGAATTTGAAGGCGGGAAAAATGAAACTGTTGGTTTTGGGCCAAACAATGTTATATACAGCAGCACCAATACCTATTGCAAGAGCAGGAGCTTGATATATATAATGGAGTATAAAATATGCTAGTTATAGGAAATAGGTAAATACTCGTTTTCGTACTAAAACCAGGGGATAAAGAATGGAATTTATAAACTATTTTTTGAATTTAAATTGTAAGTGTCAACATTTATTACTTTCTAAAAACGGGTGTTCTACGGGCGCTCTATTCGAAAATTTTCTAACTTTCAAAATAGTGCCCGAACCACACCTGTCTCGTGTTGTGTGTTGTGGAGGCAAACAAAGATTGATTTCGACACAACACACTCACACCACGACACATCACACGTGACAAATATGGCTCTAGGCATATGAAATACTTTGAAGATATAAATGTGTCGTTCCGGAACTGTGTTGAAAGGGTGATAACACGGCTAACGGATAGGGTGATAACACGATAACTCGGTTAAGAAAAAATAGTGCCCGAACCACACCTGTCTCGTGTTGTGTGTTGTGGAGGCAAAACAAAGATTGATTTCGACACAACACACTCACACCACGACACATCACACGTGACAAATATGGCTCTAGGCATATGAAATACTTTGAAGATATAAATGTGTCGTTCCGGAACTGTGTTGAAAGGGTGATAACACGGCTAACGGATAGGGTGATAACACGATAACTCGGTTAAGAAAAAATAGTCATGGCTTTAAATGCGTATTAACGTAAGTGTTAAAAAAACTGACAAAGGATTGGCAACGTTCTGCATTGACAATCATATCGTTGGGACTTAATTTGTCGTCAAAATATCTTTATTATACATCTTCAAATCGATGTCGATTTATATATATAATTAAGAGCATAATATTTAGTTCAAACATAGCCTTTTTATTTTTTAATTAGTTTATAAAGCTGAACAATTATATGTTATGCCTTACTCAATAAAACTGTTATACCAAGTATAAATTATATGATTATAACTTCTTGTTTGACAAGACAAAAAGTATCGTAATATACAAATATGGAGCGATTACATTTCACTTCAACTTCTTCCACAATAAAATATAGATACAGCAAATAAAACCCTTATAAAGGGTGATTTTTTAGCTGGTTTGGTTTTGGCAACACTGGTTTTGACAGCTGACGTGTGTTTAGTACCTTGTGTCACTGTCAAACAGCTTCAGTTTGGTTGCAATTTAACCATGGATCGTCTTACAAATGAACAACGCTTGCAAATTATTGAATTTTACTATCAAAATTCGTGCTCGGTTCGAAATGTTCATCGCGCGCTGCTTCCATTTTATGGTCGGCATTCTCGACCTTCTGAGCAGTCTATTCGGAAGATTGTGACCAAATTTCGCACCAAATTTACTTTGTTGGACATTAAACCACCAACACGTTTACGTACTGTGCGTAGTGAAGAAACTATTGCGGCCGTATCAGCTAGTGTGACAGAAGACCGCGAAATGTCGATTCGGCGCCGTTCCCAGCAGTTAGGCCTTTGTTACAGCACTACGTGGAAAATTTTGCGGAAGGATTTGGGCGTAAAGCCTTTTAAGATACAGCTGGTGCAAGAACTAAAGCCAGCCGACCTACCACAACGCCGAATTTTTGGTGAATGGGCTCTTGGAAAGCTGGCCGAGGATCCGCTTTTTTATCGAAAAATTGTGTTCAGCGATGAGGCTCATTTTTGGTTGAATGGGTACGTAAATAAGCACAATTGCCGCATTTGGAGTGAAGATCAGCCAGAAGCATTGCAACAGCTACCAATGCATCCCGAAAAAGCCACTGTTTGGTGCGGTTTATGGGCCGGCGGCATTATTGGGCCATATTTCTTCAAAGATGATGCGAATCGCAGCGTTACTGTCAATGGTGAACGCTACCGAGCGATGATAACAAACTTTTTTTTGCCCGAAATGGAAGTTCTTGACTTGCATGATATGTGGTTTCAACAAGACGGTGCCACATGCCACACAGCACGCGAAACAATGGCGCAATTGCGAGGCGAGTTTGGTGAACAGTTAATTTCACGTTTCGGGCCGGTCAATTGGCCGCCTAGATCGTGCGATTTGACACCATTAGACTATTTTTTGTGGGGGTATGTCAAGGATAATGTCTATAAGGACAAGCCCGCTTCGATTGACGCACTGGAAGCCAACATCCATGCATTCATTCGTGAGATACCGGCCGATATGTGTGAAAGAGTATGCCAAAATTGGACTCAGCGGATGGGCTACCTGAGACGCAGCCGCGGTCAACATTTGCATGAAATTATCTTTAAACATTAAATTGCAAGGTTCAAACTATCGATTCAAATAAATATTTCATTCATTTTTTCGAATTTTTTGTGTTTTTTTAAAAAAAAAAAGTTCTAAACCTCTTAAAAAATCACCCGTTATAAGTTAAATACAAATAAAAAAAGAAAAGAACACCGGTTACGATACGGAAAATTAATCTCAGCTCAGTGTTTATTTTTCGCCTGACACTTTACATGACAAGAAATACAATCTTCGCTTTAAATCCATTGTGGTTTTAAAATTTATTTTTTTTTATTTGACTTTGCGATTAATCAAGTCCATCAGCCCTCCTCTGTATATAATCATCATCATGACTACTTTTAGCTGTGCTATTTTTTCCCTATGATGCTATTTTTAAGTAAACACGACAATAAATTATACCACGGCATCCTTCAGCCACAAAGAGGATGTCCTGTTTCATACTAACATCAATTTATCCACCCACCTTTTGCCATCATCTCAGATGTACTTAATATTTTCCACATATAACATACATATATATACATATATCTATGTAATACGTAGTAGGTACATATACGCTATTTAAGAAAATAAAAAAAAACAACTTGGTAAACTGATTCGAAAGACACATGATGATGTGGTGCCCTTTACAGCAACTGAATGACGTCATCGAGTAAATAATCCTTCAACCACGTCAAGGAATATAGAAATTCCTTTAGAAATATTTTTTTTTTATTTTTGTTTTTACTTTTTTTTTTGTGTGGCAGAGAAAAATCTTCTGATGGAATGATAACAGACGTTTCTGACAGAAAAATTGCGTGACTGCAATGCATGACTATAGTGCGGACGAGCTCTTTATCGTTAGGAACATTCCACAAACCAGCCCTTACCTATTTTTTTTCTAATTGAGAGTTAGGTGCTTGGTACAATATCATTTTTCTGCGTGCATGAACAATAAGAGAGTGTGTCATAATTTGGTTGGCATTTTCTGCTAATATTTTGTTGGTTAACAAACCATCCCTTTATTGTTGGAAAACACGACCGGATTTCAAATCTCTGGAAAAAAGATTATTGTGGTGTTCTTTTCTACTTAGTGTGAGTTCAATTATTGGAAGTAAATATCACTTAGCAAAGGATAGCTAATTAAAAAGGACGGTGCTTAAGCTAATTTGTATACAATTTAAAGAAAAAGTTCAAATTGGGACTTAGATTCTACACTCAATTGAGAAAACTGAGTGGTTGTCTTTTTCTTAAATTAAATTTCAATTTTTAATTGAATTTTTCAAATAGGAAATTATATTATTAACCTCGAAATGCCATAAATTTGTATCGACAAATTTCTTCTTAATTGGATATAGAAATTCAGTTCAAGTTATGTCTGAGTAAGTTAATATTTTTTTTTTTTACATATAAATTATAATTCAAGTCATACAAATTATTTTAGAAGTCATAAACTATGTTTTAGTAAACGCAATAACACCCACTTATCGATACGGATTTAAAAAAAAATTTAAGTATTTCAAAATTTTTGTTTTACACACTTTTGAAAAACATATGAGGTAGGCGCCTTTTTTGTAGGTTGCAAAAATCATAACTTTTGAACGCATGAAGATAACAAGTGATTGTTAAGAAAATTGCTTCACAGGGTGTTTTTAAATCTTAGGTTCAAGTGAGACTTTCTTAGAAAAAAGAATTAACAGAGAAAGAAATCAAAGCAAAACTTTTAAAACAGTTAAAATTTTACGGATTTTGTTCACAGGGTGTTCCAAAATACAAATTTTCACCACAACAGATGCAAAAAATGAACGTACCAATTTTTAATATTTTATTTAATTTTAATTTTAACAGTATAAGGTATTTTGTGGCTCATCGACAAATCTTATCGTTTTTAACTGTTTAAGAGATCATAACTTTATGTGAAACAGTGTAGGAAAAAGTGAATGGACCATATTTTAATAAATAATTTTATTTTATAAAATAAAATATAATACATATATCTAATACGCCATTGGTTTAAATATTAATTATAGATTTGAATTTTTAGAAAAAAAATCATTGACATTATCATCATTTTCAACATAGCCAATTCAATGTATGTACCTACCTCTTTTTTTTGGGGTAGCAATAAAATCTTAATATTTCTTGCTCTCTGTTTTATATTGGACCATACAATATAATAATCCAGGGTTTACCACTATATCTAGAAAGCAATATAATATAATATATAGAAAGCAAAAATCTCGAAACTAAAAATCTCTAAAACAAAAATCTAGAATTGAAAAAATCTCGAAAAAAAATCTAGAACGCAAAACCTAGAAATACAAAAATCTAGAAAAAAAAATCTCGAATCCAAAACACAAGTGACGCTATAGTTTCAAAAATCCTCTGTCCAACTGACACCGCGCCGGGCGGTAAGATCCGATATCTTCTCTTAAATTTAATGAAATAATACAGCCAATACTAAAAAGTAAAGTTAATAGTGTCAGAAAATTAAAAATGGCTATTGGAGTGCCCACAGGAACTCAACACGCATCATTAGAAACAACAACAAAAATATTGAAATTAGACATAGTAGACTGGATCAACCATTTTCCCACCATTTTCTTCAACAGATGCGCAGAATTGAACAAAAATGAAAACTCTAATGGATAATGATATTATATTTTATACTGTGAGAACCCGAACCCATGCCACCCGGAAAATTTTACATTTCACTTTTCACCTATTGTGAGTATCATGTTCGAAAAATTCCCCTTGTAACATTCATTTCTGGCGGAAAGAAATGCCATTGGCACCCAAAATTTTCACCTATATTTAGTAGGTGAACGAAATTTTTGTTCGGGTGAAACTCACATTAGCTTTTATAAAAGTTCAGGGCGAACAAATATTTTTAAGGTGAAATATTTTTGTGGTGAAACTCACAATAAAGGCTGAATGTATCAACTTAAAAAGCATGCATTTTATGGAGAAGCTAAGTATAAAATCCGGAAAATTTAAAATATAACTATTTCTCTTTTAATTTCGTTAAAAAAAGGTCAAATGTCGTTCATTAACACGCACAAATAATCCATATACCTAGTTAACAAAAACCAAGCCAAACATACGATTACATTTATTTTTGTTGTGTATTTAAAAAAATGAAACTACACATAATTTTATTTCCCTTTCGCATTACTGTATTCCAAAACTGGCTTAAAATTTATGATTTCCATTTTTTTCTTTCGTTTAGTTTTATGATGTCACCGAAATTGTTGAAGATGCTGCCCGTGAATTTAGTGAATTCTTATCGGTGAAATTTCCAGCAGCTCTAGAACAGAGCATAAACGAACAATTGCGGGATGAGGTGCGACGACGTGCTAATAGCTTGGCAACTGATGCCCTCCAGCAGGATGAAAATCTTTTGGCATTTGCCATAGCTGCGCCTAGTATTCATACGGTTGTGGTGAAATTTCGCGATAATGTTACGGTAAGTGTTATTTTCTTTATGTTATTTTCTTTTTTTTGTGTTTATTGGTCGAAGTATAATAAATTTGATCTTTTTTATCAGATACCACCCCAAGAAGTTCACAATAAGTCATTTCTGGGAAACTATTGGCGTGAACTGGGAATGGCTTGGAATAGCACAGACGGCTCCCAAGAGTGGAGTGCACCATTTAAGGATTGTAATTTACTCAAGGGACGTTGGCTTTGGCCATTTAGGATATCATTTACGGAGTCTCGAATCAAGTGAGTAAAATATTTATAATTCTAGGTAGGTACCTTATAGCTATATAGGTTTGTTTTCTGGGCTTGCATGAAAATTCATGAATGAAGAATTCTGTTTCATATTCTAGCACACGTTTATGGTTTTTGATGTCAAAACTTGAAATACATACCTATGTACCTATATGTATGTGTTTAAATTATGAAATATCTAACCAACAAGCCTGTGTCTTTAGCGTGTTCAATAAATGTCTCAGTGGTGCAGTAACCAAATCAAATCCCCTGACCACAATCGAATTTCAATTAAGTAATTCAATTGAAGAAAACTACAGAATATGTACATACATAAATAGTTTACGTCATCAAATCTTTTGATAATTAATATACTCACTCATGCTTATCTAATGTTAAAACTATTCACGTCAATCGTATGCATGTACACTGTACACTGTACAAGTTCATTAAAACCGATGATTGAGTTGGTTAGTTTGGTTTATACAAGAACTGACAGACGTTGGGACTATCAAATATTTCTTCGTTGGTAAATATTCTTCGTTTTTCTCAAGTCAACGCATTATCCCATTAAAATTCCATTTTCCCGCATTTATATATACATATACAAACCCTTTTGCGATGCTCCGGCCTCCAAAACTAATATCATCAGCTATAATATTTGAACTTAAATAACCCCAACGCTAACGCTATACGCTTCAATTAATTCCACAGAATTGTGGCAGCTGCGTTTATTGCCGCCGATGTGGACCTTTGTAATGATGCTTTGGAGGAGATTTTTGGCCGCCGACATGGGTGAGTACAAGCTGCTCCTCTGCATCACCTCAAACTTCCACTCACCTCAATTGACTCCCATACATAACCCACAGCTGTGACCGCAACACAACCTTCTGTTTGTTGACTGAAGAGAAGCCATCGACGACACGTGATGGCTATACATGCATTTGCAAGGACTCCTACTATCTCCCTAACTCAACCCTGCAAGGTTTTCCGGCTGACAAGGTGGAAAACTCTGACTACGACAATTTATCGTGCATCCCCTGTCCCGGTGGTTGCACCGCATGCGACCAAAATGGTGTTTGCTTGCTGGGGGAGCCTCAAGAGACAATATCGATGGAGAATCTGTTGCGCATTACTGTGGGATCCATGTTGGGCTCATGCATACTATGCTGCCTCGTGTTGGCAGTTGCAGTTTTCCAGCACAGGAAATGCAAGGTATGTTACGTATATTCTGTATAGGTTATGGGTATATTATGTGCGCTGTCGATGTCGTTGGTGTTCTTCATATTGGCAATATTAAATATCTCGTGTGGCTTCTTTTATTACTTCCAGGCTATTGCGTCAGGAATGTGGACCGTGTTGGAAACTATACTTCTAGGAATCATTCTGCTCTATGCATCGGTAAGTTCTCATTTATGACAAAAAGGTTAATCAATTTTTGTTTCCTTCTTAAATACAAAAAAAAAACAATCTTTGATGGAAGCACACACTTATATGGTGGCTATAAGGGACACGATAACACAACCTTTTAAGTGGGGTTGATAGGGTAGTAAAAGTGATTTTTATGATAGACAGACATACACAAAACATAAAGATAGATTTAAGGCTTTGGAAATAGCGCTTCTTCAGGTTAAACTTAAGGATTCATGGTATTGTCATCATTAAAATAAATTGAATTGTTATATACTTAACGTTGAGTCGTATGGTAGCTGCCTTAACTTGCAATAATTGATTAAAACTGTTATCTAAGGCCTTATATAGCCGATTTAAATAAGACTTAAGATGTGCAATCATTAAAATACAAACTGATTTAGAGAAATCTTCATCTGTTATGTTATATATTCGATTATATCGAAAGTGTCTTGAATGTCTAAATCTCCTATCTTTCTAATGCGAAGCCTTATCATCAGTAGGTGATCCTTTACTTTGAAACTCTGTGCATTTGCCTGAATTTCTTGACATTTTGCTCTTTTTCTGTGTATGAATTTCGACAGAATTTTTTGTAGAAATTCCCAAAAATGCACATAGCTTCAATTTTAAAAGTAAAGGAACACACCTAGTAAATCAAAATAAAAATTCTCTTTAAACAACGATTCGTTTAATATAGGCGTTATTTTAATCTCGCCGAAGTGAGGTTAATGTTTTTTATACAAAGTTTATATAAAGAGGACTTTTTTAACGTAGGAATTACAGTCAATTTAACTATCGGTAAACAATCTGTTTTTGTCAAATTACATTCTAGTAACAAAAATCATATTAAGTGCATTCATGCAATGGAACGCTATCTAGTTTACCGTTTGGTTAAGTTTACAATTTGGCTAATGAACAATTTGGTAAAATTTCCTCTCGGAAAATTAACCAAATTTTGTTTGGTAAACTTAGTGCCAGTTGTACAAATATTTAAACCGTGTTTCAGCCATTTTTATCCACCGATTTCGGCGGATTAATTGAGTTTCAACAGTGGTTTACTGTTCAAGTGTGTGATAATAACCAATTACATACTTGAACCAGCGTTGAACTTTAGTTAAACCGCTGACATCGGTACGTTAAAATCTTGAACCGAGGCTGAACCACTATCGTACAACTGACCATTAACCAAAAGTCATTTAGGTCTGTTCCGAATTAACCGATTCTACTCAGTCACACTTAACATGCGCAACACGTTTACACTTCTATGTGATATGTTATGTTTACACAACAATCAGCATATGTGTGTTTGGATGGTCCAACAATTTTGATTTCTTTAAAGTCTTTCTAAAACACTTAATTTTCTAAATCTTTCAATATTTAGGTTGCACTTCACTTCTTCCAAGCATCAACGGAACGATGTCTTCTTGAGCCCTGGTTACGTGAATTGGGTTTCATAACTTGTTACGGTGCCATAATACTAAAGCTTTATAGACATTTGGTAGATTTTCGAACTCGAAAAGCCCATCGATGGGTTTTACGGGATGTTGATTTATTAAAATATCTAGGAACAATGGTATTTGCGGTGACTTGTTATATGGCTGCATTTACGGCCTCATCTCTAGACTTAATTGAAACAGCACATCTTGATGGATTGCGAGAGGTGCGAACAAATACTTGCCATCCACTCAAATGGGAATATGTAACGCAAATAAGTGAAATTTTAATACTATGTTTTGGATTAAATCTGGCGGTGGCTAGCCGAAATGCAAACACACAGTTTAGAGTGAGAAAACAATTTTTATAAATTAGTTTTTAAATTAAAATTTATAACACACAAAACAAAAATGTTTGTATTCAATTAATTTCAGGAAAGACAGTTTCTTGTTGCATCATTACTATTAGAGTTTACAGTATCGTCTACTTTTTATATAGCACGGGTAATTTATCTACCCGAACTAAGTCCTGGAGCAATACTCTTAGCGCTCTTCCTGCGGTCCCAGCTTACTAATACAATCACACTAGGACTGGTTTTTGTGCCAAAAATATGGTATCAGCATAAACAGGTAAGATAGTTACAATTGGCCTTTTTGATTTTGATGATTTTTTTATGTTTTTTATTACGAGTTTTTGTTTTTGTATGAGAAGTCCTTGTTGGGACGAGTGTTATTAAAGCGATATTATTTATTTTCTTCAGATTTTAACGATTTAGTCATTATTGGTGCACTATATAGTTTTTTATTTTCTACACTAATACAATTCACATCCAAAATGTAGGTACACAAACATTTTAAAATTATATAATTTAGAGTATAAAATACTCGTTTATTACAGAGTTATAAAAATAAGCAGGTAGTACGTATTTAGTTGTGTGATTCATTGACCTTTCAAATATTCTATTCATATAGTTTAAATACCTTTATAATATTATAATTTATTAAGGGATAATATGGGTTCGGGGGATTCATAAATATGGGCTATGACCAAATTTGTGTACCTAGCCAAAATTCCGTTTCTTTTTCAAATCTGTAAATTACAGAACTCTTTATTTCTAGATTAAGTACATAAAACTAAAAACATATTTCAGTCATTCAATGAAAAGTCTTTGAACAAATTTGTTTTGAAGTTTTGAATTAAACAACAACAACTTGAGTGGTCCATTAATTTTATAAGCTGAAGTTATAGGGCCTTACCAATAACCAAATTTAAAGTAAAATGAAGTTTGGACTATAAATAATGAACCATACATCACATGATTCATATTTAAGAGTCCGTACCATGTAATATTCATTATTTCAATTAATCCGCCGAAATCGGTGGATAAAAATTGCTAAACCACGGTTTAAATGTTTGTACAACTGGCCCTTAGAGTAACCTTGTTCGTTTAACTCCCAAACCTATCCATTTCAACCATTTTTACCCCAACGGCAGAATCTGGTAGTTTCGTGCAAATAAACGAACAGACCTCACCATAGACTAAACGCATGGACGTATATATAATACGTCCATGACTAAACGTTTTCCAGCTGACGTTTTCTGCATCACGCCAACTACATTCTAATGCTGCTTTTACAACAGTTTATTGCATAAAATTGAACCGCCTAGCATCTTTACAAGCCCAAACCGAATGAACAAGAACAAACTTGTGTGGTGTATGGTGTATCGATTGGATTTTCGTAGACTGTTTTTAGACGGCATCGATTTTTAATGAAAAGGAACGTTACTCCGCAATTTTGTTTACCCCGGCCATCGCATACCTACGTCCCCCGCCAACGGGCTTAAAAAATCGCAATGGATTCAAAACCAGTTATAGAAATTTCCGAGTCGTAATAAGAGTCCTCTACTGAAAAATTGCCTGATGAATTGAATTAAGGTACAGTTGTAATCTACCGATTTTGCGCAGATTAAGGTCTAGTTGTACAATAGTGGTTCAGCCTCGGTTCAAGATTTTAACTCACCGATTTCGGCGGATTAACCAACGGTCAACGATGGTTCAAGTATGTAATTGGTTATTATCACACACTGAACAGTAAACCACTGTTGAAACTCAATTAAACCGCCGAAATCGGTGAATAAAAATTGCTGAACCACGGTTTAAATATTTGTACAACTGGCCCTAACAGATTCAACGATGGTTCAGGATTCAAGGATTCATTGAACCACAGTTAATCCATAAGGCTGAACCACGGTTCTATAGAACTGAGTCTAACTAACTTTTAGTTCAGAGTTAACTTAGCAGTTAGCATTGAAAAACTATCACTTAGAAATTATGTCAAAGAAAAAAAATATTGAAAATCCAGAGACCGTGTTCACAAAAGTCAAATGCGTTTGCAAGAAAATTGACTGACGTTCAACCTTGGAAGAAGAAATAGAGGAACGGGCATATCGAGACAAAAGTGAGGCTTTTTTCATAATAGTGTGAGTTACACAAACACAGTTAGGCAGCTAAATCATGGGGCGCCCAACGGAATTTTTACCTGTTTTTTTGAGGAATATATTTTGAGATTTTAAATCGTTAAAATAGTGAAAAAAGCTAAGTTAATTAAATAAACAAGTGAAATAAATGTAAATAAAGTGACTATATGCAATACTTCATTGAAAAAAAAATATAAAACTACATGAGGTGCTGCGTTAAATCTTGTAAAAACACTATAATTAGTAGTGTAATTTTTGTTTATTTCACAGGTAAGGTGTCTCAAATTCCACATAAAGTAAGTAAAATTACTCTTCACTACGGGCGCTCAATGCATTGAGCGCCTTGCCATTACTAACAAAAACAAATTCGACCCGGGGCGGGAATTTCAATTTTTATATTTTTATTTTCAACAAATTTGCCTTTTTTATAGCAAAATGCTATGAAATATCAATTTTAAAGTATTTTATGATAATTTAGGTATTTACATAAAAACATCACTTCACATTAATTTATGTGGAATTTGAGACACAATCAGCCCGTGATAATCTGACCAACTTTGTCGCGACATGAAGTTCGTTCAGTTTCATGCGAAAGTGCGTGCGGTGCGGTGCTGAAGTGCACTTCCGCCGAGTGCTGTTTTATCTTTCGAATAATTTTATGCATTTTTGCTGTCAAACGTCAAAATTAAGAATATACAAATTTTATATTTATTTTTGAAAAATAAAGACAAATAATTGTTATTATTTTATAAAAATAAATAATTACATACGTCATGTTAAAACTCCATGTTTTTTACTGTCATGGCGCCGCTAATCCCCGCTGTCGTTTTTTTCAACCAATTCTCCCCGGGCTTGCAAAAAAACACACCTTTTATTCTGAAAAGTACTATAATCCATCGAAACCCTAAGCAAGGCAATTGCATATTTGACGATAGAAATATCTTCGTCAAAAATTGAAGATCATTTGCCGTTCGTTCCAAATCCAAATTAGATGATCCAGTTCTTTGTTGTTTCAATGCAAAATTTCTATTTGCGTGTGATATAACAATCATTGAAACACGTCATTTTACATAAATGTTGTTTTGATTTTGATTCTTACTTTATGTGAAATAATAAGTTTAAGTTTTTATTATTGTTTTCTGATGTTTTTAAGAAATTTGTAACCAATTAATCAATGTTTAAATACAGAATCCATTGCCACCTGGACCCATGTTCTGTAACTCGGCGATAACTTTTCGAGGCGATAAACTGCGAAAAATGGAACAAAACCCATAGGATTCCTATGAGTTTTGTTCCAATATTGTTCCATTTTTCGCCGTTTCTCGCCACGAAAAGTTATCGCCGAGTTACAGAACATGGGTCCTGATGATTTTCATAGACATGAACGGAACGTCGCGTCGTCGTCGTGACAAACATATTATTTATTTATTTGTTTCACTTGACCTAAAGCCCATTTTATAACACAACTCATAAATGGTTGCTTTTAAGACAATATGGAACAATGCACGTGCTACTTTTTTAAGAATATCAATTTTTGGGTGATTGGTTATGACACCAAACTGAACTTCAATCCAATTTTTGTTTTCTGATAATTATATAATTTATTCCGTCGTTTGGGCCTTTCCTGATTCGATGGAGTAATTATTTCAGAAATAAAAACAAATGTTTTTTTATGCTAACATAAAAACACTCACCAGGAAATACTTATAACATTTTATTTAAATCAAAAATGACTAAATTGCTAAAAGCTGAATGAAACTATAAATGATTTATGAAATATCTAAGTAAAATGTAAAAAAAAAATATTTATAATATTTTATATACCTAAATTATTTTGAAATGGAAACGATTTTTGTAGCAAACCATCAATTTTGTTTATAAATTTAATAACTATATTATTTAATTAAGTATTTTTGAATAAAAACAACATACAAAAAAAGAGAATTTGACGAGCTATGAAGTTGCTGCAAGTAAATATTTTTTTAAATAACTTTTGTTGTATTCCATGACTGCATTTATTATATAATAATATTTTGAGGTTTTATTTTTGTTTTTTTTTTTTTTTTCAATTTTTAATAAATTTTATTAGTTTTCCCTCCAAATTTATTTTCAATCAGAAAAATGCTTGTCTCATCATCTGTTGTAGATGGAAATCCTTGTAGTTGCATGATTTTTTATTTGCACGATCTATCATTGTACATAATTGTATAACTGGATCAATCATTTCCTTCCTGTGTGCATAAATATCTAAATTAAATACACATTTATAGGCTGAGTTCTTAAATGCTTCAGATGCATATTTTCTCACAAGTCATAATATTCCAAAACTCCAACAAGGGACCGAACTAGCAAGTTTCTAAACGCATCCCGAAAATCTGTATGAAGTCCATTTCTTGCACATCAATATTTTGTGTATGCTTATAATGAATTTTTTTTTAACAAATTCGCCTAAGAAGTAAGAAAAACATTTTGTATTATTTATTTTTGCTACTATTATCAACATTTTTTTTAAGTCCAGAAAGAATTATGAAAACAAAACATTTCGAACTTACCAATGTTTTTGAAAAATTTGAAGTTTTACCTATTAAATTCTAGTATTTTCATATTTCGGAGTTTTATAGTTACAAAAGCTTCAAGTTTGCGTTGCTGATGCATATGAAAATTATATTGCTACAACATCAAAATATTTTGTTTAAAATTTTGGAACTCAGCTATTCATACTACCTTCTTTACTTATTATCTAATAGTTTCATAGTAATAATTTAAAACTATCATTATTTGCTTGCTAATTGATTCTTAAATTCTAACATAGAAATAACACCGCATCTGAAACAATATATTTATATTATAAATGCAAACCTGCACCTTTCAATATTCCAGAATTAACTAGTTTTGACCATAAAAGTTATTAAAATAACTCAGTAAACATATGATTATTTCCGAAATTTAAGTTTATTACGAACGATATTTATTAAAAAGGTACAAATAATTAAAATTACAATGCCAAGGGCCCCAAATACTGCATCTATACAGCGGGAGAAATATGAATGAAGATTATGAATTTTTTGTTCCGAAAAGTTCAAAATAACATATTGACAAGCTATTAAAAAATTATTGTTAATAATTATAACAAACTAGCTGAGCGTTTCAGAATTTTGTTTGCACCGGCGCGGGCGGCGAGCCATCTATTTAAAATTGCTAAGACTAGACTACTTTTCTAATATTTTCCTGTAATTTACTTTTGTTGTTTTTTGAGTCTTTAAACATAAATTAACATTTCTTTGTATAATATTCTACGTGTCACTAGCTTATTTTTATCTTAAGTCGTTGGCAAAAATATCTTAGGTATTTTTAAGTTAATTACTCGATTACTTAATTACCAAATAGGTTGATTAAATATATTTGAGTGAATTATATTTTTGTTTGTTTTAATGATAAGATTTACCACTTATTTAAAATAATTCATGTTTGACCACGTTAAATAAAGAATAAATTGTTCATCTAGACTCTAGAGGTGTAGGAGTTATTTTTTAGTAGGGATTAATGACAGATATAGCTTGGGGCTTGTAACCAGAGGTCCCAGGTTGAGGGAAAAATCACCATTTTTGCCGATTTTTTAGACGAAAGGGGAAAAAAAGGGGAAATAAAACTTAACAGGGGAAAATATAGTCTCATCAAAAACATACGAAAGTCTTATTAAAGACTGATCATTGTAACAACTTTGTAGTTCACAAAGACTGCCTTAAGCTACATAACAACTCTATATGTACATAAAATAAGTATTTATCTTTTAGTTTTTCGCTCAACATGTGATATATAAAGACCTTTTTTGTTGAAGAAATGTTTTTTTTTTATTTTTTTTTTATTTTTTGTTTACCAACATTACAAAGTGTTATTTTTTATGAATAAAAATCAAAATGTTTAAAAAAGTTTGAAATGCTTGCATTTTTTCTTCGGGGAAGAAAGGGGATTTTTTTTTAAATAAGGGAAAAAAAACGTTTTGGTGCCAAAAAAAGGGGATTTTTTTTGAAAACCTGGGAACCCTGCTTGTAACACAGTCATGGTATTTTTGTTCAGTACTGTTTGACATTTCATATTGGAAAAACAACGTGAACAACGAAAATGGTCCGAGTGACAACAAAAACTGCACACCGCATTTATAGAAACAACAAAATCATTTGAAATGAAACATTTGAATCCGCCATTTTCTTCGATTTTGAGAGATGCGAAGAAGTACCATATTTATTCAGAAATCGTCGAACGTAACGTAATGAACGTAACTGTGTGAATAATTTTTTATATAAAATTTGTAAACATTTTTAAGAAAAAAGATTTGTACGCCATTTTAAGCATTTGTTAATGTGAAATATCGAATTTTCAAAAAAATTTATTTTTTTTTTAATCTAAAATTTGTTTTTTTTTTTAAACAATATTGTTCAATCTTTTTAGAAACTCTTGTGTAAAAAATTTCAATAAAATAGAAAAATGAGATTTTTAAAGACTTGTATGGGAGGTACCGTTATTTTTGGTTACAAGAATAGTTTTTATCAAAAATCTGCATGAAATCGATCAAGTCGTTTTCGAATTATTAGGCGTGTCCTACAAGAAAAAATCTCACTGAGAGCTCAATGTCAGTTTGATGGAGGCGGAATGATTTCTCTGAAAAATGTTCTCCGCTCAATTGTATAAAAAAACATGTGTTATAATTATCGTACTGAATTACTATGGGAGGTAACATTTATAACCATTTGTGGGATTTGTTTTATAAAATGGTAGCGCAAAGAAATTTCAGATTTTTTTTTAAGTTCATTTTTTGCTAAACAAATTTGTACAGAAGCTACTGTTATTTTAGGTTCTAAAAAAATTAAAAAATTTGTCGAAAAACATTTCAACCTTCCTAAATCTTACCCAGATATGGGCGGACGTTTTAAGATTGTCGATGCTAGTGTTATGCTTATGCATGCGTAAAAAAAGTATTATTATTATAATTATTTGTATAGTAATTATCCTTTATTTGTCATCATCTACTGCTTTGTACATAGAAAAATACAAAAATCTGTTTCCTAATTTCATACTTCTATATTATATACATTTATATATGGCATAGCAATACTTCTTTTCCAACTATGATGTGATAACTCTATAGATTACTTTTTATGGTAGAAAAGTTCTGAAAGATAAATGTTAGGAATTTCTTCAAAACATTTCTCTTATAACCTTTGTTTATTCTTATATCCTTCAAATTAATTATTTTTTGATTATTTACACTCTCCTTGTTTAAAATAAAAAAAAAATATATGAAAAAGAAAACACAAAACATCTCCACCCATGCACGAAACATCCACTGCCGTCACACCAATCAATAGATAGATATACCTTCTTCAAAACCATCACCAAACACATTTAGACATTTTCATTTACACAGCTGAAAAACAAAAAAAAGAAGAAATCCGAGGGTTGTGGTGCTTTGGCTTAGAAACAAAAAAAAAACAAAAATAAGAGCTTACCTAATGAAAAATGAAATTTAAAAAGTTTTCAACTAATTAGGAAAAGAGAAAAACAAAATTAAATTCATCCGGCATTAAGAAAACCGCAACCCTCTTTCTAAATCCTCCTTTTTTTTCTTAATTTCCACCCTTAAATATGACTTTGAGTTTCGTTTGGTCCTGTGGTGTTTTTACTTTGATTTATTTTCCACCCAACCACCCCCCAATTGTTTTCCGTTTACCTTCTGTCTGTGTGGTTTGCGGTGTTCGTTGCATCTTCATAGCTTGCAGGTACGTTCCCTTGCCCATGATCTATCATTACGCTTACCTGTGGATGCTTTCAAGGGTTCCCATGATACTGGACATCACCTGGGTGGTGGTTATGCCGGTCTCTGCCTAGGCGATCCAGACATCGGAGAGCTAACTATATCCGAAATGAGCCCCGAAGATATCCGAGCTGAACTTAAAAGGTTTGCGCCTCTGATGAATGACCCCATTTTAAAAAGATTAAATGTATCATTATTACTTCTTTGTAACACAGACTGTATACACAACTTGAAATCTTAAAAAATAAAACACTGCGGCAGGACAATCCGCATATAAGTAAAAGACGTGGTGGACGTAAAGCTGGACACCGACGATTTTCATTACAGGTAAGGATTCCGGGATACTAAACAAACTTTTCCATACAAATATTTTTCCAAATAAGATAACATTAAAGTTATATAAGGTTTAAAGTTCAAAATTATATAAGTTTATAGTTTTAAAAATACAATTTTGGCTTTGTTCAAACTTTGTTGTTATGTTAAATTTTAGTCTTAATTCTTTAATTTTATTCTTTTTAGAAAAAATATATCTTTTTGCGAAGAATATAATTTAAATGAAAAAAATAACGTTTTTGGAAAAGCTTGAAATTTTTATTTTTTTTTTAATAAAAGAAAATTATGATTTTGGGTTAATTGTTAAATTACAAATTTTTAATGTTTTTTGCAACACTTTTAGAAGAAAGGAAGTAAGGATAAGGTAAGAGTATACAGCTGATGAGTATCATTGGGTTTTTGGCTGCAATGCTTTGATTTAGTTTCTTTTTTTACTTATTAATTTTTTTTTTAAGTAAAACAAAAGTAAAAATCACCTCTGTAAAAATTTAATTAATAAATTGGTAGAATATTGAACGAAAAAAGAAAGTATAAATTATGTGTTGATTTTTAGTGTGAGTCCTCAAGTATGAAATTGATCCTGCACAAGTCTGATAAAACGTTGAAATGAGGCTATCTGCGAAGGAAATTCGTATGAACCTATATAGAATTGAATTATTTTTTGTTTGCACTTTTGTTAACTTATTGCTGAAGCCACTCCTGTCCGTGGATGTGTCAACAGAATAGCATGACCAATTCAACACATTTTAGGGAAATTTAAAAGTGATTTCGTTTATACCATATCCCATTTATGTCCGGGTTCAGAAAGGGGGCAAAAACATAACATTAGCAACTCTGTCTTACTGCCACAGATTTAATTATTTAAGAAGATCTTATATGATTATTATGAACACATTTTTTTCTTCGCATTTTGATAATATGTTTGTTTGAATTTCTCTAATACTATATGTTTTCATAGGGGCAAGTGAGGTAGTTTCGTTGAAAAATTCAATTCCAAATTATCTCATTTCCAATACAAATTCACATTTTGAAATGAGGTAAGTTCAACCAAATTTGCACGAAGTTTGTTTGAAAATTACGTAAAAACTTTATGAATACACCCAAGTGGAATGAATGCATTTAAAGTGGAAACCATTGAAAATGTCAAAACTTTATGAATAAAAAACAGAAACAAAAAGAGAAAAAACAATCTAGAAATGAAATTACCTCATTTCGGATCTAGTGAAAACGAAGTATAAAGCAAGTACAAAAAACTTCACGTGTAAACGAATACCTAAGACCGCACTTGACGGAACTTTAGAACACGTGAAAATCAGTCAGGGTCAGTGTCAGTATAAAACTCGGTTTTCGAGGTTGAAAGACTCCCATTTGACCATAAACTTATTTTATATAGGTACTCAAGATTTTGCGATAAACTTTTTAAAAATCGATCTTATCTTAACATTTCACTTTTAACGATGCTAATTTTCCTCACGATGATGTTGGTTCACGGATGTAAAATTGGTCGGGTTCAACACATGACGATTTACATCTGTAAATTCAGATCTTTGATTTTTTTCTGGCTTCTGATTTGGCAGCTGTCACAAAAAAAGAAATGACTTTTATAGTCATCTGACAGCTGACTAATCAAAAGCTTGAAAAACAGGCAATGCATTATAGCCGCAGTTTTAACATAGCTTTGCTAAGTAAATATTTCCGAATTGTATTCTGTAAAATATTCTTAAAGTCTCAATAAAATTCAATTCAATTCAATTCTTGAAAAATTCAGATGTACAATACAATGTACATATGCCTTGAACCACGTGTGAAAATAGGTGTGGAAACAAAATATCTTCACACAAGATCTCAAATAATTTGAGTCTCATACAATTAGACATGTCTGCATGAAAATTTTTAGGATTAGTTCAAAACCTTCACACATTACTTGAGGATTTCAAGTTTTATGGTGAAACTGAACAAAATATGAAATCATTTTCCAACACACAAATTTGAAAGTCGCATGGAATTTTTTCACACTTTCAAATTTCAATATGACATGTGTGTTTATCCACAGTGAGTTAGTGTAAAAGTTCTTTAAGCGTGAGTACTCTTAATTTTTTAAATAAATGATTGACGGCATTTTTTTTCATGAATTGATGATAGCAAAGTTTAAAAATTAATGTTTACAGATTTTCAATATTTGTTTTTAAAATAGAAGGTGGCACAATTAAGTTGTTATCGGTTGCCAATGTCAAAACAAATTGTTCCGCGTTCTTTAGGAGTTATTCATGTCTTGTTGACCACGGCTAAGGTAAAGGTGATAATTATAGTGTCAACCATAGTCACATGTAATTGTCATAGAATTTCCGTCTGCGTAAGCTAATTCAACTTAATTCAATTCAATACAATGCATTTATCAAAAATATGGTTGCCATATTGAATATTTAAGATACGTCTATTTTTTTTTTAAAGCAGAAAGACGTTTTTGGTGTTATAGCTCTTCAGCTATCAAATATGATATCATCTTACACAGACTGAATTTGCTGATAGTGAATTTTACTTATCGCAAATCATCTTACATGATTCCACCTCTGTATTTTATATCTGTTTACCTCACAAATGTCAAAGTAGAATTGAAATTAGATGCGATTTGCAACGGTTGGCATCTTTTGCGCCGCCTCGTAATAATATTTTAACTTTAAAGATTAGAGTTTAAAAATAAATACAAAAAAAAAATAGTTAACAATTTTTTTTGGTCTTGTCAGTTCTGAAACGCAAAGATTCATAAAAAATAAACCTAATATAAAACATATTATATTATTACAAATATTTGACTATTTATGCGTACACGTTATCTGTCAAAAAATGTCCACCTCACTTTTACGGAATGGCAAAACTTGATGTGTATACTGTAAACTGATTTTATATATACCTGCAGAGAAAACGCATGTTTGCGGAAATAGACCCAGAGAGTAAAATTTCCTCTATTTGTGAGTTTCTGTTCATTAAAATTATTTGGAACAAAATAATCTTATAGTATAGTAAAACGTCACTATATAAAGAAATGAATACGCAATCTTGTGCCTAAAAATAAAAAGGTCGCGGGTTTGGCGCCAATTAACAAATTTTCTTCAAAATTGATTTGAACTGTAAATGAAAATTGGTATATGGAATTGCCACTGTTTATATAGAATTTTCGATAAATGAATTAAGTGATTAGCCCATGAATGAATGGGAACTGGTAATTTAATAGTTTTGTGTAAAGTTATGCTACACTCAGAATTACATACTACATATGCTTACCCAATAACCGCAATCAAAATCTGAAGAATATAATTTTCAATGGGCCTTACCAATGACCAAAATTTAAAGACGACTATACATCACATCTTTCATATTTAAGAGTCTGCACCATGTAATATTCATTATTTAGGGACTACTTAAATATTTAAGTCACCATGTTTGGTTTTTATATAGAGTATATACCATTATGGTGCATTTTAGTTAAATATTTAAGTCGTCTCTAAATATTGTTATTGGTAGGTCCCAATATCTACCTACCCTGACGTAGATAGCCTCTTTAAATAACAACTATATAACAAGCTGCAATCATATAGAATACGAACAAAATATAGTTATTATACTTTAGATCGCTTGCACTTTGTAGATTTTTTAAATTATTTAATTTGCATGCTTACAGGTGCTTTTCAGCTTTGGCTTATTACTCACTTCAAACAAACAAAATTTTTATAATAAACGCTTCAACGCTTCAGTCAATTTTTGGCACTTTTTTACGCACAATCAACGTTATGGCAAAAAGTCCCCAAAATTTTTTATTCGATTAATTTATTCAATTTTATCAATCCATTTCATTTCAGGCGCTTAGTGCAAAACATCGTAGTAACAAACATCATCAAGATGTCGAGATTACCGAAGCTGAAGCATCTCGAACACCTGAAGATTCTGTTTGTAGTGCCGAAGGACCCACAGACACCTATGCTGAAATTTCTGGATTATCACATTCGATGCTGTCACATTCGATGGTCTCACATTCAAAGTGAGAATCTTTCGTGTGTCGTATTTGAGGAATTGAAGTTCCATAAACCTCTAAGTTCCACCTATTTAGTTCAGAAAATAATATGTATTAAGCTTTTTCTTGATTTTGTACACTTTTTAAAATAACTCTCCAAGATTATTATATTATATACCAATACTTTTACTATTACTTTTAAGTAAAAAAAAAAAACAACTTTTATTTAAATGTTATTTAACATTTAATGCATGTGTATTTAACATTTAAAAATAAAATATTACTTCTTACATATTAAATTTATCATAATCAACGCTATTTAGAAGAAAAAAGTAAACACATAAAAATGGAAATAAATTAATATCTGTATTAATAATTGATTGCTAAGCAAACCAAAAATTAAAATAAAAGCTATTGAGAATGTATTTGTTAATGTATGTATATTTAAAAAAAACTCCAATGAATTAAACAAATGTGTAAAAAAATTCCAGAAATTTTAGAAAATTTAATTTTAAACAAGGATAACATAAAAACTTAACAAAAACGAAACAAATTTGTATTTGCTTATGCCAATTTCCTGCTCTTAAAATATTAGCACGAACAGATTTTAATTTATTTATGTACATACAAGTAATGCCCATTTGCAGACAAAAAATATAGAACAAAAATTACATTTAGATGTCCCATAAGAAGTTAAATTCGAGCAATAGAATCAAATATCAACAATTACATACAAAACTTATTGTTTTTTTTAATACACTTAATACACTCGTATACAAATAATAAGGAATTGTCCTTTTGTTTGGTTTCCTTTATCCTCAAAACTCCTAAGTTTGGAAATGTACTTCAGATAGGGGAGAGTGAGACAGATCAAAGAGTGAGACAATCCGAATTACTCCGAAGAAACATACGTGGCGCCGTCTATCATGTAACTCATGTTTGTAATCTTTGTCTTCCTTTTTTTAATTCATCTTGTCTAAAATCTACCAGAACTTGCGTTCTAAAAAAACTTTAATTTCAATAAACGTTGTTTTTTTTAATAATGACATCTGTAAGAATTGTGCTGACAGCATTCGACAAATTATGACAAAACACAAGAAAGAATGAAAGTGCTCAGAAATGTTCCTTAAAACTCCCAAGTCTAGAAGTCAACTTAAAATTGGCGAGAGTTTTCAACAATTAGACATTCCGAATAACTCCGAATAAATGCAACTCATGTTTGAATTCTTTTTCTTCCATTATTTAATTCATCTTACCTAAAATCTGCCAGAACTTGTTTTCTAAAAAAAACTCTAAGTTCCACTAACGTTGTCTTTATTATGAACCTGCTCAGAAATTTTTCCAAGTCTGGAAGTGTACTTAAAATAAGCGAGAGTTCCCAACAGTTAGACATTCCGCATAACTCCGAAGAAACATGTATAGACATATGTATGTACGAGGCGCCATCTATAACTCATTAAAATTACATCTGTTATATAGTACAGCAAGTTAATTAAGAAATTGAAACATTTTCTAGAGCCAAACAGTGTCAAATTAAAAAAAATTCTGTGCCCGATCTGTACGACTCTGGTTCCAACCGACAACGAACCTTAACGCCCATATTATTCACTCGATAAATCCAGATTGAAACTTAAAACCAGATGTATTTACATTGAATTTGTTTACTTTACATCTCGATTAAAGTTTTAATATGGATGTATTGAGTGAATAATATGGGCGTAAAAGTACATTTGTTAACTCCAGTATTATTTTGTTGAAATTGTAAAATTTTATTAAAACTGTTAGAATTCTTTTGAAACGAATATGCTTAAATTAACAAAACTCTGGGTTACAGAAAGCTTTTAAAGACTTACCAAGAAATACTTTAGCTACCTATTTAAAATTTCTGGATTCTGATTTTTTTTTTCAACGATCTCATTTTTTTCATAAACAAAGAGGAAAAACAAACATACTCCCACCTCAAATTTTTTTTTCTGTACAAAAAAGAATGATTTTATTTTCATAAACTTAGTTTTTTTTTATTCAAAACAAAATAAGCAGTAATTAAATTAAAACAAAAAAAAACAAAAAAATAAATATAAATAAAAAAAATATAAAACTGTATTGAATTATTATTATGAAAAAGCCTTAATCAGAAGAATACAGCACGAGCATATAGTTTAGTTATATTAGCTAGGAAGTTTCTTGAATCACCAGATAAGCACTATTGAGTCCGAATAGATTATTATAGAAAATTAGAAAAAAAAACATAAAATAAAAATATCCGAATTTGGACTTTGGAATATGTATTAAAATTGAGTTTTCATAAATAAATTGATTAAAATAAAGAGAAAAACACAAGAAATGAAAAGAACCGGACGATTGAAGTTGATGCATTTACGCACATCCATTAATAATAAATTATAATAATAAAGCAAATAAATAAATTATTTGTAAAGTATTTTTAAAATATATTATATGGATAAAATATATTATATACATTATTATAAGAATATTATATATAAATTATACTAAATAAATAAAATGTCACAGTTTGAAAAAATAAAACAAAAAAATGGAGAAAAAATATTTTAAAAGTGTGATAATCGTATGTAAAAATAATATATTATATATATATATATATATATGAATACAAAATAATGATTATAATATAAAACAAAATGTTGTTAAATACAAAATAAGAAAACAAAAAAACAACCTTAATGTGGAACAATAAAAACTTGACATGTAAATATGGTACTCTGTGTTTTTCTTAACATAAAGTTTCTTGTCGTTTTCGTTTGGACGTTAGGAGTATTGCATTGGACTACTTGTTCACTACTACTGCTCCAAAAGCCTTCTATTGGATGTTACGATGAGACTTGATTCCCTTTGCAATTTTTGTATCATAACTTTTTATTTACGATTTCTAGAAGACCCGTTCTTATTTGTTAAAATAAAGACACATTTAGGGCCAGTTGTACAAATATTTAAACCGTGGTTCAGTAATTTTTATCCACCGATTTCGGCGGATTAATTAAGTTTCAACAGTGGTTTACTGTTCAAGTGTGCGATAATAACCGATTACATACTTGAACCAGCGTTGAACTTTAGTTAATCCGCCGAAATCGGTGAGTTAAAATCTTGAACCGAGGCTGAACCACTACTGTACAACTGGCCATTATTAGCTTCTCATTTTTGCATAGAAAACAACTTAATTAAATAGTTAATTGGAAATAGTTAGGGCGCTGTTTTCAATAAAAACAAAAGAGCCAATAGGATCAAGTCTCCCCAAAATATGGGATACTTGTTTCTCCCCTATAGGAGACTTGATCCCTAGATCTAATTCACCTTATATCACCACCAATTTTTCTTACTAAAATAATTTTTTACTTTTTTGACAATTTATTAATTCAACTAATTTAATATTCCTGGGAAAATAACTCCCCGCCAGACGTGTTCTTCCGGACCCCCTATTCCGAATTCCCAGGGAGAGCATTTTACCCTTCGAAAACGGGAATGAGAATTATGAAAGTTCGAAACACTTGTTTTGCACTTCAATTAATAGTCTAGTCCAGAAAGCTGGATTTTGGTATATAGCCTCCTCATTGTATTCTTAAGAAACTATCGAAATTCCACATCGATATGAGCGCCGCTCATGTATCGGGGTTGAAGGCCCCCCGAAATATTTTTTCAGGAACAACTCCCAAATGGTTGTACAGAAAGAATTTCAAGGACTAATTTGAAGAAATTCCCACAAGAAAAAATTAACATACTTTTTTTCATAAAAATAACCGTTTTTGAAAGTTTTTGTTGTTGATACATTATATAAACAAGATTTTAAGATGTTGGCCCACTTTATTTGTACACCCCTTTAAGTGGGAGGGACAAATAAAAAAAAATATTGAAAATAGAAAATAAATATAAAAACACAACGCCAACACTTACAATAAGGGTATTCATGCAACGTCGGAAAAGCATCGTAAACGTCTTAAACGTCTTAAACGAACTGTCAAAATTTGTATGAGAAATCTTTTCAAACAAATCTTAAACTTTAAGGGCGGTATTCACCGAACGCAACTTAAAAGCTTCATAAATCTATTCACCAAGCAATAATAGTGAATATTTATGAGCGCTCATAAAACTTATGAGTGCTCCCGACCACTCATAAGTTATGAGCACTCTCTCCGAAAACTTGTTCGAAAATTTTTAAAATAATTTATTTTTTTTTCTTTCAAATTGTCAACATGTCACAATTTTGTATTTTTATTTAATTTTTTTTTTGATATTCATTAAATTTTTTTTTTTTTCGTTGTTAGAAAATCTTCTCTCCTATCAATTAATTTGAAAAAATATTAATTCGTCTTGTTGTTGGTGCTAAAGTTATTATTTGTGATGCATTTGTGCGAAAAAAGTTTGATTTTACAGTTTGGTTATGCCTGGTTAAGAGAGAGCCGCTCTCATTTTCGAAATACGAAAAATACTTATGAGTGTTTGGTGAATAGCACAAATATTATTTGAGTTAAGCGGCATATACACAGTTCAAAATCTCATCAAGCATGGGAGAGTGTATTAGTAAAATTGCCACACGTATACGTTGTGTGTATGCTTGAAGTAAAATCAAAACTTTTTGATTTTTGGTCAATCAAGTAGTCAAGATTGACGTAGTGTATATTTGTGATTGAATGCTTGATCATGCATGTGCTCATTTTCATATTGAATCTTTCCGAATCTTTTTATTTTTTTTTTTCAACGCTAGCGCTAGCCCTACATCGATGCAGCAATCGTCAGTGTCACACATTTTTTTTTATTTTTTAAAACCTATTAAATTGGTAAAATTTAAATAAAGCTTTTTGAAATGAAATTCATACAAATTACCTTAAAATTCAGAAGAAAATTCAAAATACTGGCAGCGGATAAAAATCCTCACATGTCTTCTCATCTGAACAAGTACGTATAAATGAGTGATTGAAAACTCATGCTTGATGTGTGTGTATATTCAATGTGAAACTTGTTTTACTAACACACTCTTCCATGCTTGATGAGATTTTGATGTGTGTATATGCCGCTGAGCCTCATAAACTTAAGAGCCGTTTATGAGCGCTTGGTGAATACCGCCCTTACAAATTCGTGTGTTAAATGAAGATGGTAAACATCGTAAACATGGTAAACTCTTGTAACCTTAGAAGAAGAAATAGAGGAACGGGGACATCGAGAAAAAATGAGGGTTTTTTTTAAATAGTGTGAGTTACACAAACACAACTGCATTCACACATGCACAATTATGTTTTGATCACAACAATAAACATACTTACCATCATTTTCGCCAAATAACTCAAGAATTAATAGATCAATTTGTTCATACAATTGTATAAATTTACTTTTTTGGCTTATTTTGGGCAATTTTAAAATGTGGATGTCAAATTTTACGAATGTTAAAATTAAATTAAATATTTTAAGCTGTTTGACGTTTAACGAACAGCTGATTTGTTTACCATATCGTTTATGTACCACATTTACGAAAAATGGTGCGTTCATGAAACCTGTGTCGGAAACTTTACGATTTTACGACATCGTAAAGTTTAAGACGTTGCATGAATACCCTTAATATCATGTTATAGAGAGATAAAAAAATAGCTGATAATCAAATTGGGAAGAAATCTACCAACCGTTTGAACGGACAATTGTTCGTAAGAAATATTTCAATTGTCAGCTAATTGTTAGCTATCCGAAATGCCGGGTATATTTCTCAGATCCTTGAGAGTTTTGTGATATGATATGATAAAGGACATATTATGGAAAAAGGCTGCAGCTGGTTTGCATTACAAAAATTGTGATTAACATTAATTTTGCACTAGATATGCAAATTTTATGATACCCCAAATGCAAAAATATATTTTTTCGATTTTTTGGGGGGGGAGGTTCACGAGTAGGAAAGGAGAGGGGGGTACGAATTAATGAAAAACTCAGCATTTGGAGGTAGGTCGAGTGGGGTATCGTTTCCATGTAAACTGAAAACGTTTTTTTCTGTAGGTACCAATATATTGCGAGGGAAACTTTTTTTTTACGTTTCGAAGGAGGTAAACATTTCGATGGAAATTTTATTCGTTACCTTTGGATATTAATGGTACATACCAACCTCCTATAGAACCATGTTTTTATTTTCGAAGATCTCCGAAAAGTCTCAACTGATTTTGATCATTTTTTACGGCGAATTGGTCCTTAGAATTCAGATGAATAACTTTATGCTCAGACTTTAAGACCACAGTGTGATTGCACATAAGAGCAAGTAAGTATTTATTTTTCATTCACCCCATTGACAGATTCTAATCGTATCCCCAATTACAACTCAGTTAGCGAAATATGAAAACTGTCCCTTCGCAGCCCATTCGTAGTACCTAGGATTCTATATTCAGATAAGGGTGATTTGGTTATTTTTTCATTTGGTTAATTTTTTTTGGCGGTGATCATTTATTTACACATTTTAAATTAGGAACTATTTTAAAATTAAAATAAGAGTATTTTATTAGGATGTGCGTTATATCGCTTTTTCATGTTTGATTGGCTTTAAATCGGTTTAAAATGGAGAGGAAATTCTTGCGTGCAAATAAAAATATGTATTTAGACATAATTTTATTAAAATGTGTCCTTTCTACGTGCAAACTGTAAGCACATGAAAGTAGAATGTAGATACTGTACTACATGCAGCACAATATTATCGGGGAAATTTCGACAAAAAAATGAATTTTTGTACAACATTTTACTTTTCAAATGGAAAATCTAAATTTGGTTTAATTCAAAATACAATTTTATATAATTTTATACGTAGATTTGATCTGGACTCTAGACAATAAAAAAAACCGCACGGGATGGATGGATTGGACTTTATCTTTTTTTTCAGCATGGCCTACATAATATGCTCTTTGGTATTTTAACCCGGACTGCGCGCGAACCACTGCAGTTTTTGCCCCTTGAAGTTATCCATATAGGCAAAGTGCTGCATGTGGTCGTGCATCAACTTATCGCGTTGCTGTTAATCGATTATCAACTATGGCCAATTCGGTACACCCTTCGGAACTTGTTCCTCCCCATACCATAATTGAGCCTCCATGAAAAGTCATAGTTTCTTTGGTGGTGATGGGTAGAAACCACTCTTCTCTTCTTCTCCATATATGTAAGTCGAAAAGGAGAACGGTTTCTACCCATCACCACCAAATAAACGAGATTTTTAATAAAGTAAACTTTTAAATTCTCTTAAAAGGGCTTAAAACAATAGGGGTATTCCCGATCCGATGCAAACTGGTCTTGTATTATTGCAAAAGTGCAGTTTTTTTTTTACAATGGGGTTAGGATTTAGCAATTTTACACTTTTGCAATGATACAAGACCAGTTGCATCGGATCGTGAATACCCCTAATTAAAATATGCACATTTTAATTACAATCAAATCATTTACAAAAAATTATTTGAATCAAGTGTGGCCAAGATTCCGTACCGCTGATTGTATAAATTTAAAAATTTGGTTTACTTTATTTGGAGCTGATTTAGGTCCATCCAAAAAGAACTTTTCTTAAAGACCTCCACTATGTCCACAATTTATACAGAACTATGTAACATACATTTACGTCTGAGTCAGCTTACTTTCATAAATGCACAAAAATAATTGTAAAACAAAAATAAAAAAATACAAAGAATTCTTCATAGCAAAATTCTTCTCAAAATATAGAATCAAAAGAGACCCAACAAATATATATGTTCCAAAAGAGTTTTTTTGGGATATTGCCATCAAATAAAACACACTTTTGTCTTTTTTTTTAATCTTTTGAAAGATTACATTTTTTATACCTCTTTTATTTCTTTAAATATTTTGTTTGTTTTTTTTTTCTCTTTAAGTATTGCTTTCACAAAATCTCATTAGTTTGCTTATTTAGTTTTAATTTGATTGTTTTTCAACTTAAGAGTTATAATGTATAATAATATTGTGCTAGATATTGTTTTCTCTAGAAATTTATCTTTAAATATAAAATTATGACTTTGTTCACAAAATTTTTTACTTTTAGTAAAAGAAAAGAGAAATAATTAATGATTAAAAATTAAACAAAGTTATTTTTTAATAAAAAAAAAAAAAAAACAAAAAGTTAATAATTTAAAATTCTTACAAAAACACAATTAATGATAGATCTATTTCCACACCGTCATTCTTCTACTCCAAGCTCCAAGTCCATTTCTATATCCACATTTATTTGTTTTACTGTACAAAGAAAGATCTCCCACTAGGGGTGCGTGCATTTAAGTGTGGTGTGGTTTACGGGAATCCCCCCTCAAACTACTGGACAGTCTTTTGGAGGTATGTAGGTATTTAATAAGAAAAATACAATTTAAGGGTAAAACATTATTTGATTTTTTTTTGTTTTGTTTTGTTTTGAGGGAGTAAAGTAGTCTATATAATTCGTATTATATAGGATGCAGTTTGGTCGTATGTACGGTCAGAGCACTCCGTTGGGTGAAGCGCTTGTCACAGTAAGGGCAGGCGTATGGCTTCTCTCCCGTATGGGTGCGAATATGTTTGGTGAGGTAATCTTTGACGCTGAATGCCTTGTTGCAGTAGACACATCGAAAAGGCTTCTCCCCTGTAAAATAATCAAAACGTAAGCATGTCTAGCGAAGGTAACAAATGTTTTCTACTCTTAAATTAAAGATAAAATCATAATTAATGAAATGAAATTAAATGAAATGGATGGAAATATTGAATTAATAATACTTTAAGAAACCTTTTAGCTCTAACAATAAAAAAACAATACAATACCATACCATAGACAAAATTTATCTTGGTTTTTAATAATTTAATTATTGATTTACTATAAGGAATTAGAGAAAAATGAATACTACTTAACAAACTTATTAATTTACAGAAATATTTACTTTTTTAGATAAAGGCCAGTAAGATTTATAATTAATGCTAAAATATTTATTCTCTTGATAGGGCTATGGAATAGTTCGAATAGTCATACTTCTCTTGACATAAGAAAAGTATGACTATTTGAACAAAGGCACTTATAATAATGGAGCATTTTTTGTGAATTGTTAAACTTTTTCTAAAATGTCAAAAATGCATTAGATGCAAATTTCTTCAGAATTTCCAAAACTCAAAAGAGAAATGATGACAAAGGAGCAATTTTCGAAACGCATCTGAAGAGGTCTTCGATGCGTATGAACTGACCGAGAATTTGTTCGATCCTTTTATTTGCCATTTGTTTCAAAAGAAAGGTATCATTAAAAAAGCCCGACATTTTTATTGTTGTTTTTTATTGGAAATTTCTAATAGTTTTAATAAGAATTCAATTCAACTTTTTTGAATGTCGATTAATAATTTAGGTTGATCTTGAGATACGTCAGTTATTTTAAATTGATTTTACCATAACAAATTGTCACTGTATTTATTTTTCTTGGAGCATTATACATATAGAAATAAAACGTAGTTCATATTTATCAGT
Source organism: Epistrophe grossulariae (assembly GCA_929447395.1). Lineage (NCBI taxonomy): Eukaryota > Metazoa > Arthropoda > Insecta > Diptera > Syrphidae > Epistrophe > Epistrophe grossulariae. Next base: position 3,912,801 of record OV839566.1, read on the forward strand.
TCTTTACTTTGGATCGCAAAGAATTAGTTTTAAAAGTAAAAATAATTTACTCGCAAATGAGAGTACGTGTTGAAGGTGTATGTACTAGATAATGTTTTTAATCTGCTTATGAGTACTTAAATACCTCAAAAGAGACACGTTAAATAGTTAATGAGACAAATTGAAAATTAAAAAAAAAACATATTTGGAGTAACCGATATAAATCTAGCTATTATAATTTAATATGAAAATAAATTAAAATCGCGCAAGCATATTTACTTAGTCAAGTTCAAAACTGAAAATCACCATCTATTTTTGAACACAATTATTGTCGATGGGGAAGTAATACTTTATTTAGAAATGTTGATATTTTAATTAATGTATTTTTTACTTTTTTTTGTTAATATGGTACAGATCCGCAACTAAAGGAGCCAAAAGCAACTTTAAAGAAACTTCATAGACTGTAGATAAAATTGCACATTATTTATTTTAATTTCTAAATTCAAGAAAAGCTCACGCTTCTATCTTTTAATTCTTAAATTTTGATTTGAAAAAATTACCCTTAAAAGTGTCAGCGCTTTCTCCACCATTTTACCCCTTTTAATTTTTTAAATCGATTTATTTCAATTCTTATTTCCCGGAGAGAAACATTGTATACACAAAAAAGTTAAAATCAGTTTCTTCATCTTTTGACTTGAGTATTTTTTGGAAACTATCTTTTTAAGTAAAAACAACAGTGATTTGGACCCAAATCCAACTCTCCTTAATGCAAGCATTTGTAATCATTTGACAAGAGAAGAAATCTATTTTTCTCTGTGACAATTAATTGGCATTGAAATAAACTGAAAAATGGGGAGGGAAGCACTGAAAGTGGGGTTACGCCAAAATGTTTTTTTATTCCTCAGACTTTAAGGAACATTAAATGCAGTCTCTCACAAATTGTTGTGATGTCAAAACCTTGTTGAACTGTACATATTTGTATTAAGATTAAGTTTAAAATTGGTGAAGCTATGGGCTACTTTTGAAACAATTTCAGAAAATTTTCAAGTAAAGCATTTATTTTTTGCAACCCTTTCTAGAATCGTTGTGTTTGTTTGAAATATCAAAAGAAGGGCTAAGTTGTTAGTAATCCAAATAAAAATTTTTCATTGAAATCTATTAACAAAATACAAAGTTATAAAAGGTTTTACGCTGACCGGCTCAATGTAAAAAAAAAGAAAATCTGAAAAAAATAAAATACAAAAAATAATAAATAAATAACAGCTTTCCTGTTCGATTTGCGGCGTTATGATGTTCTTTTACATACATACATATATTTATATTTAAAGAACATAAATATTAGCTAGTTTCATTTTTTGTATTACATTTTCAATTAAGTACCTGGTAAAAATATGAAATCTATTTGTTAATAAGTTTTTTTTTCGATGTAGTTGTTTAAAATGTGTACATATATACATTTTTATTTAAAATTGTATTCCTGTGATATTGGAAGTACATAATATGTGTTTATAATCCTTAATCCTGAAAATCCGTTAAGATTTTATGAAGTTGGAGATTTATTAATGAAAGAAATCATGTCGATTGCTTTTATTTTAAACCAACAAACCTAGTGTCTCTCCTATTAAGTATACCATTAAATATCTAATGACATTATTTCGGATCAAAAAAATTATTGCGTAGTTCATATAGTTTTTTCAAAATTCTGAAAATTATCAACTTTTGAATTTTTTTGAATTTAGAATGCCAACAATCTCAAAAATTTCAGATATGTACAATGTACATACATACATCAACTCCAAAACAATTTTGAAGATGGTTCTATCACCCAAAAATAAAACAGAATCAAGGCCACTTAACCTCCGTGACACATAGACTGAGCCTTAAAAAAAAAGCTGACCTAGGATAAATCATTAAATCATTAATTTTTTTGTTGGTAAATAAAGAAAGCGGGCACCCAACCATGAGCAACTATGTATAACAAAAGCGATATCCCACTCCCCCTAAATGAATGATAGCTGAAATTAATGACGAATGACACACTTTAACCCTCTTCCCCCCAAAAAATTAGTTTAGTCATAAAATAACTTTTGTTTTTTCATTTACATAAAAAAAGTTTTTTTTAAACAAAAATAACGACACATATATAAGAAAATGGTTGAAATTTTTGTTTGGTTAAAAAATGTTTTTTTTTTTTTTTTTTTGATTTTTTTGATTTTGAATAAATCCTCACCCGTGTGAGTTGTGATATGTTTGTTCAGGTAGTCCTTTACAGTGAACGCCCTGCCACAATATCCACATCTAAATGGTTTCTCACCTGTATGTATTCTAGTGTGCTGTTTGAGCGTGTTCGATTGTGTGAAACACTTGCCGCAGTACGAACACGAGTAAGGTCGTTCTTTTGGCGTGTAACTATGGAAGAGAACGAAAAGGAAATGCCAGTTAGAATATCTGGTTAGGGTACAATTTTGAGGTTCGTCCTAACTCACTCTGCTTCTCCACTGTGGATCTTCCGGTGCATGGCCAGGGTGCCCTGGGTCTTGAACGTGCGCGGACACTCGGGGCACTTGTGCCGAATCTTGTTGTTGGCGTTTGCGTTGGCGTTGAGTGGAGGTGGCACCGTCCCCGATACCGGTGGCTTCACATCATTCTCTTCCCTGCGCGGTGGAAGATGGTAGGGTGAAGGATTCTCCTGAATCACTGATGATGCCTCCTCTTTGGCGTCGGATGTTTCCTCTTTGATCTTGGGCAGTCGTATCGTTAGGGGAGGCACTTTCGGCATAATGTCGACGTCACCGTCCTCCTCGTCCTCCACCAGAGGAGGATAGTTTTGCATGGGTGGCTGCTCCAGGTAGATGGGAGGGCCGACTGCAGCCATGGTCGTCGCTGGGGTAACGCCGCAAGTGTTGCCGCAGTGAACGCACTTATAATCACCATTGATGGTGGTGATTCCATACAAGCCGCAAGAAACGCAGCGGGTGAAGCGGAACGCCTGGTGGGCGACGCGATTGTGCTCATCGAGCTCGGTTCCGGAAGAGAATTTTTCATCACAGCTGAGGCACGGGTACTCGATGCGGTTGAGGTTGCTAGCGGCGAAGAGCATCTCTGAGGGGTGACAGGCATGCATGTGCTCGGTGAGAATATTTTGCCGAGGGAAGCTCTGGCCGCACATCGGACAGAAGTGCGCGTCTATGCTGAGGTTGGGGAGAAAGGACGTTTTGAGGGTGTCCACTGCAGCAATGGTGGTCTCGTTGGGTCGCAAACGAAAGCCTTGCTCCTGTGAGGATTTGATCATTGTGCCTGCGTCACCACCTGAAAATTAGATGGATGATCAAGGATAAGCAAACAGAACAGCGATGGCTAGAGGCAACGCACGCGTCCATTTTTAGACTTGAATTTTTGGCTTTAGCGCAGGGGGGATGACGATGGTGACGGCACACACGACCATCGGTCGTCTTCGTCTCCCGGGGGGTTGGGCGCGAAAACCTAACACCCGAGTGCGGAGCAACGCAATTTATTGATACTTACAATTAATTTTCGGATTGGTTTTTGTTCGGTCTTCAGTTGGCTCAATCTATTTCATTATTTGGTTTTAGAAAAATATATTTTTTTAATTTTTTTTTTACAAATTTTCTGGTTGGGAAAATAAACTCTAAAATCTATTTTCTACAAAAACTATTTTTGACATTGGAGCTGTCAAGTGTGGGTTTTGTACAAAAATGGCCGTCGCGCAAATCTCCGAGGGATGTGTTCGTTTTGGTTCATGTGAGATATGTTCGTTTTAAGATTTTAATGCGGTGAAAGATAGCTGCTAAAAAAACAAGCCCAAAAAATTAGGTGTGTTTATTACCAAGCCAATGGGAATTGAACTAATAAAACGGTGTCAGAACTAAACAATTTACGTGTTAAATGCAACAACAACTTCGGACTTAGCTAAGGGCAGAACATTTTTGGGGCTAACTTATGGCTCGAACAGAATTTGGACTGGCGGCGCTGACAGATCATAGCTGGCCGCTGCGGTGTAATAGGTCATCATTCGGTGTGAACAAAGCTGTTGTATTTAATAGATTTGTCTCCATTGATGATAGATTTCGTTCATTTTTATTCGAGTTCTGCAAAAAAAGGGATCCAAATTTAAATTTTACATTTTGTTAAATAGAGAGAGAGAAGACCAAAATACAGAGATCTTCATGAATGTAGATTATAGGAAGATGCCAAAATAAAGATATAAAGATGAACATGTTTCTTCAATAGGCGTTTTTCTTTTTTAGCCCCGAGCGTGGCACTGAGCTGTCAAAAAGAAAACTATGTTACTTTTTAACTCGGAGCGCTCCGAGCTCTCAACTTGCATTTCTTTTTTAGCTCAGAGCTCGACTGGGGCTCGCTCGATGAGCTCGGAAAAAAATGACCGACACATCGAACACAAAGCTGAGCTCGGCTAACTTTTGTTCATGTAGTTTGACAGATATGAGAGTTCAGTGTTCAATTGAGTTTCTTAAATAGATCGGTGCGCTCAGGTCACGCTCTGTTCGGAGTGAGCTCTATTCGCTCAGAGCCCGCTCTGTGCCCCACTCGGGGCTAAAAAAGAAAAACGCCTAATATAGGTACCTTATACTACGTTTTCATTGGGCCAAATGGGGTAATTTCGTTGAAAATTTCCAAATTCGATTCCAAATTATCTCATTTCCCACACATACAAAATAGTAGGGGTATTCCCGATCCGAAGCAAAATGGTCTTGCATCATTGCAAAAGTGCAAAGTTTTTTTTTATAATGGGGTTAGGGTATAGTAATTTTACACCTTTGCATTTTTGCAATGATACAAGACCAGTTGCATCGGATCGGGAATACCCCTGGTGTGAGTTACACAAACTAAAATGCAATCACACAGGGAAGGCATGCAGTAAGACGGGAAAAAAAGGAATTTTTAGCTACATATTTTTTTGAGGAATGTGTTTTAAGATTTTAAATCGTCAAAATAGAAAAAAAGCTTATGGCCAGTTGCACCAAACGCTTTTAAATATTTACTGCTTCGTTAAATTTTAAAATGGCATTTATAGGTTGCACCAACCAATTTTAGTTTTAAAAGGCCGATAAACAAGCTAGACTAAAATGCCATTTTCCTCCAGTAAAATTTTAAAAGCGAGTTTTAAAGAAAATATCTTCAAAAAATATTTCACTTTTGATAGGACATTTGAAAGTTAACAATTAAAAAGAAATATTCAACATTAAATAGATCGTTGGAGGTTAAAAATAAATAAAAACAAAAATGAACAGGTAAAATCCATTAGTTTTCTTTTCAATTATTTCCTATTCAAGCCTAGTACATACATATACCTACATAAATTCTTTTCAACAAAAAATGGTGGTGAAAATTTTTTTTTTTTCCACAAGAAAAATGTGTGTGGTTAAACAAAAAAGGATAGGACTCTTCTTCAGCTACAATACAAGTTTCAAAGGGGTATAGCCACTAGTCACTCACTTCCATTTTAAACCAGGTGTCATCTTTCATATCAGCCGTGTTTTTTTGCAAGCCCGGGGGGAATTGGATGATAAAAACGACGTCGGTGCTAAACAATTAACATGTTAAATGCAACAACAACTAATCCCATTGAATTCTCGGGGTTTAACTTAAGCGTACAGAAAAACTGTGTTACCGGCATGAATTCCATACATGTTATCGATAGTTTGTATGAAAACTCCATGTTTTTTTAATTTAAATTTGAAAATGTATAGCCAGCGCAGCACAAGTCTGAATAAAACGATTACTCGCTCTATACCGGTTCATTTCAATAATTCAAAGTTCTATCGCCAGTACAGCCATTTTTTTTTAATGACTTCTTTTTCGCCAGCAATCAAAATGTTTTTGTTTGCCAAGGGAAATTTTATTGCGCTGACTATGCACCAATGAATAAAACACTTAATAATAATTTTATTTTCAAAAAACTTGTGAAAAGTAAACGCAACAATTTTCAAAATGAAAAATTTCACAATGAAATCTAGACAAATGTCACTTTACTATTGTGTGTGTGCAAGTGCGTGTTTTGTGTAGGTATAAAGGTTCCCCCACACCAACGCGAATTTTCGGTGGCGACGACGAAAACGACGTTGTTATTATTGTCTTCGTCGTCGCCACCGAAAATTCGCGTTGGTGTGGGGGATCCTTAAATGATTCCAAATCATGAGGGATCGACTTTTGGGTTTAAAAGAAAGCGAGAAGTCTATCACAGGGATCGATTTTTGGTTGAAAGGAAATCAACATAAATGAAAAAATGTTGATCTAATTTTTGAAAGTACCTACTTATAGGAATTTTTTGCCTTCCCGTACTATCACTGGTATCACACACACAGAATAAAAAAAAAATCAATCCCATTTTGTTTTCCTTTTACATGATTACCAAATCCATTCTATGATTACCCATAATTAATTTCCTGAACTTGAATGACGTCATAGTTTTATGGAAAACAGGTGTCAAAATACACCTGACTTGCAACAGAAGTTTGTTTTGTTGACAGTTCAAAAATATCTTTATTAATTATTTACGTAGTTGCATCGCGAATAATTGCTAAGAGAAATAAAGAAAACAAAGAAGGACTATTCTATTTAATAATCCAAAAAATGGCTGAAGAAATCGATGAAAATGGTTTCTACCGTGAAGACTTTAGCACCAAATCAGATTGGGAGTCTTTCAACGCCCAATTAGGAGAAATAATTCAAGATTGGAATCTATCAGCCGTAAGCAAAGGTCCACCACTTAAAAAAGATCAACTCTTCAATACGAATTGGATCATCAAAACCGAGACTCTTAAGTTGGGTAAGAAAGAATTCATTGTTAGCTATTATCAAGCTGAGATTCCAGAAGATGAAGCAGAAGAATCTGCGACCCTTGATCAACCACAATTGTTCTCTGACTTAATAAGTTTGGAGAATACATTCTGTCCAACGGACACTAATGACACTCATCTTCTGGCCAAGTGGTATGGATTGAGACAATTCATTCTGGTGGAGCAAGCTCAAGGCTACATATCCAGTACTAATGACTGCAGTTTCTTTTTGAGCTCGGCGAGCGTCGTAGCAGCGGAGACAAACTCTGCTGTGCCCATATTCATTCCTGTTTTCAATCCGTCTTGGAATTTCTTCCTCGGAGTTTGGGTTGGACAATCTGTGCGGATAAATTTCGATGTGGTTGCTTTGGAAACTGCTCCGCCTTCATGCAAATACCTCTCAGGTTTGCTGACAATTTTCAAAGAGAAGCTTAGTGGGACCAATCGTCCAGCTACAGTATCTGTTCGTCAGACTTATGCTCTTGGGAACATCACAAAGTATTCCAATAAAATGAAGGTTCCCTTTTTCGTCAACCCTACTGCTGAAAACGAATCCTCTTTCGATGAGGGTCCAATGGAGGGAACTTACTTTGTTTCCCTGCCATATGGGTATTTCAGTGATTCAAAGACCGAACTGTTGGTTCACTGCAGCTGGCCAGATATAGCGGAGAATGTTGCTGTTGACACGGCGAACTATACCGACTTCGTGGCATCTAAGGCTCACTTGTGGTCCGTGCGCGCTATAACCAGGGCTAGGAGCTATTTGTCTAGTACTCTCGACGACTACTTGGACCTTCAGAAGAGCATACAAACGGTGGAGAGTTATGTTGGCCGGAGTTATGGCAGTGCTACTGGCGATGAACCTAATCCCTTGGACCAACTTACCAAGTCTAAGTTCGATGTGACAGCTTCCCCCTTCAGAAAGTGGTCACCGCAAAAAAAACTAGCCGGACCCATTAAGGACAACGAGTTATTGGAAATGATAAGTTATATTTTTCCGGACATGCAACCAGAGGCTTTGTTTCCATATTCTAAGAATGCTAATAAGAATAAGGTTGGCCATTCATTCTTATTACCTATGTTTTATTTATTAGAAAACCTTGAAAAAATTTTGTATCTTTTAGTTAGACCCATTTCGCATTAAGTCAGCAGGACCTGATTCTTTGGTTGTTAGGCTGAGCTGTTTGTTGGCAACTTGCAATGCACATTTTGGTGGTAAAGGAGGCATGGCACAATTGTGGGCAAATTTCACAATGGAACTGCGATATCGTTTGGATAATTGTTTGCAAATTCCTGGGTAAGTTTCATTGCTCTATAATATATTAAATTCAAAAAGAGGAACAAATATTTTTTAGCTGGTGAATAAAAAAAGTCAGTTTCTATTAACTTTTCTATGTTACTTAAGGCGTGTTTTGGTTTTTGTTTGTGTGTAAAAATTTATTTTACTGAGCTGCTATACACTTTCACCAAAACAAGGCCATAATTTCTGGATATCTTAATGAGCAAATTGAAAGTGTATTAAAGTGTAAAATATAATTTTTGGTACAACAAATAATGAATTTGAATTGGTTAAAATGAGAACAGTGCTATTGAATGCAATGCGTCGTGTTCCTAACTTATCAGGTCTAACTCTTATGTAGGTCAAGATCCAATAGTTAAATTAACGCATTTACATTTACCCTAAGCAACGCCAAAAACCTGAAATACCATGAAATTATTCCACTACACTTTTGATCCAAGAAAGAAGAAACAGCAATTGCAAGAAGTTATACATAGCTGTATAGGCATTACTTCGACCCGTTTTTTTCTTTTTTGTTGAACCAAAAACAAACCATAGCTGTTTTACAAAATTTTTTAAGCAAAAAATGAAAATCTTATTTTTCTCAAAAACGTGTCCACAACTTAAAAAAAAATCGGTAATTTAAAAAAAGGCTGCCATTTTATACAAAAAAATTTTACCCGATTTGCCATTCCAGCATAGTTGAGGTACATTAGAAATGAAAAAAGCATTTATGTATTTTAAAATTTGAATAAAGCAAGCGGTATTATTTCAAATTTGCTGTTCTCCGCATGCAAATTTGGAAAGCCTACGAACAGGGTTGGCCGAATTAACTACACTACATTTTCTAGATCATTAACTACGCGTAGTTAATTTAATAAACTACACGTCTTATTTTCTACAAATTGTTACGTTTTCATATACATACAAAGTGAATTTACAGAAATAATAAAAGTTCAATAAAAATTTGAACATATTAACTCAAAATTCAAAGTTACAACTGACAGATCATGTGATATTTGAAACTAATGTCGAATTCCTTTCAACAAAAGAATCGAATTTTCTTTTAAAAAGAATCGAATTTTTTCTGTCGTTGAAAGGAATACGAAAAGACGAAAAGAATCGATTTTTTTTTGTGATTGTGTGTGTGGCACTTGACAGAAACAATTTTGAAGTAAAATATCCAGAAAATATTCAATTTGGAAAATATTATTATTGTTAATTGAAAAGCAACGCACTATAAAATTCACCGAAAATTCGTTGCAACCAAAAACACAATTTATTTTCTTAAAACACCGCGACATTCAATTTGACATTTTAGAAATTTCAAATCTTGCTAGTGTGTGTGCAAATCGGTGTAAAATCTTTCTTGAATCTTGCTAAATTAGCAAGATTTGTTTTGACAGAAAAAATTCGAATTGTTCAGAAAAAAAATCGATTCTTTTAGAAAAAAATTCGAATCCTTTGTTGAAAGGAATTCGACATAAGTTTGCTACAATTTGTTTCATTAACTACATTTAACTACGTTTAACTACATAAACTACGTAGCAAATGTGAAAAATGTAGTGGCCATCCTTGCCTACGAACACTTCTTCTTTTTTTTGGTGTCCGTTTTATCATCTTCTTCGTATTCTGTTTCCTCAGACCAGTAAGAACATAGCACGATTAGGGATGGGACTTTTTAAAAAAATATACGAAGAAGATTTGAAAAAAAACGCAGTATATTCAACTTTTTCGCAGTAGATTTTATATTTTCAAAATATAAATAAGAAATAACATAAATAGAGTAAAATGCTGAACACAAAAGAGATGACGGGAAATAAAAAAAAATAAAATAAAAATGGCGGAAGAGGCCGGTTGCTCTAGTGGAGAAGGTGAAATAATAATAATAATTAAATAATTTCTAATCATGACAGTTCAGTGCTCAAGCTGTTTCATAATTAAATCAGAGAGCTCTGAACAAATTCTGCTCAAAACTTATTGGGTGGGTTCAATAAAAATAGCTAAAAAACTGAATTTTCAGATTTCTGAATTTATGTCGTTGAACGCAAAAAAAATCCGAAATTTCAGTCGAAAGTCATTGTGTCAAATTCCGCCATTTACCTATAGGATTTACATTAGGGATGGCGGTTATTACAAAATAACCGGTTTTCGGTTCCTCCGGTTTTTTTCCCTTCGGTTTAAACTGTCGGTTTTAACCGGACAAAAACACCGGTTTTTTAAGTAACCGGTTTTCGGTTTTTTTAGAAAACAAAATTGGCTGTTATTTATTTAGAAAATATATGTCTTAAAAACTAAATATTAACAAGTATTTTGCCCATAAGACCTGGTCTTTTAAAAACAAAGTTTTTTAAAACTAACGGTATTAAATTGAATTGGTTTTAAACTATGTTGCATATTTGGTAGTAAATGTTATTCGTTTAAAAATAAAAGTTTTTTTTTCTAAAAACACTTTAAACATTTTTATATTTGAAAAAAAAAAACAATTTTAAAAATTTGTACTTCATATTATATATATTGAGTTCTGAACCTTTGTTAAAAATTTATTTTGGCCAGTAATTTTCGTCTTATTGGTTTAAAAAAAACTCTTTCATAGATATGTTGGTCTGTAAGGCGGCTCCTCTCATCGGACACGACAGCATTCAAAGACGAAACTAATCTTTCCGAACCCACAGAACTTCCAAATACTGCTGAGTACTTCTTTCCAATGAATGCTAAATTTTAAAGTACATAAATAACCGGTTTTTTTCACCCGGTTATTGGGTTTTAGAAAAAACGCCGGTTTTAACCGAGATAAAAAAATCACCGAAAAAAAACGGTTAACCGAAACGAAAAAACCGGTTTCGGGTTTAACCGGGCGGTTTTTCCCATCCCTAATTTACATTTTAGCGAAATAAAATAGAACTTTAATTATATTCGTATATTAAACATTGACCGTGAGTACTTGTGAGATGAAATTATATGCAACTAAATCAGCAATAGGTTTTATTTTTTTCAATAAAATTTTTTTTATTGATATGTATGCCCTACAAATTTCCAGAAAAACTTTCTAAACATCAATATAAAAAATTGTTGAAATTCAGAAAACAATAAACAAAAAGTTGGTTCATTTAAATTAGTATTGGATTTTCATGACGAAAACTAAAAAAATCAGCCACCAACAAGACGAAAATTATAAAGTTCTGCTTTTATGGTTGCTTTTGGCACTTCCCCCACCACAAACAACTTTCATCTGAATTTTCAGATGAGAATTTCTTGTCTGAAAATTCAGATGAAACGTAACTAAACGTAACTAAAAGTCACTAAAAAGTCATCTAACTTTTTATGACAGCTGGCCAACCAGAAGCTCCAAAAATTCAGAAATCAGAAAATTCAGATGTAAAACGTAATCGATTGAACGCACCCATTCTGTTCGCTCAGACTCTGCACAGTGCTCAGCTCTGAACTAAAAAAGAAAACGTCTATTGAATGATTTTTTTTTCGTAAAACCAAAACTGCAGTAGATTATATTTAAAGGCACTAGATTTATTTTCCGAAAAAAATGCAGTAGCTCTACTGCAATTGCAGTAAAGTCACAACCCTGACTGCACGAACGCAATAATTTTGTCTATTCCCCTGACGTTTCACCCTCTTTCTCTACTCGGCGTTACACTTTTTTGAAATTTTGTTGAGTTTTTCACATTGTAGGTATGCCTCCGCTTAAACATTTCTAATGTTAAAATTTTAAAAATAGTTATAAATGGTACCTCCCATAGAACCATGTTTTTGATTTCTGATTTTCTCAAAAAATAGTTCAATTTGTATTCCTACCAAAATCTTCAAATTTTTTTTTTGAATTTTAAAAATTGTTTCAATTTTTTTTTGAAAACTTAATAATTCGAAAACTACTTGATCGATTTTTAACAAACTTCGCATCTAGCAGTTTTTCAACATTATCTCTCAGATTTTAAATAAAAATTATTTGTATGAGCAAACATAACGGTACCTCCCATACAAGTGTTTAAAAAACGGTAAGGAAAGTCACATTTTTCTCAAAAACAAGTCCTACGATTTCGATTAAAGTGAGTTAAGTACGATCTACCATATTATTGAAAAAAAATCTGCATTAATAAATCCTCAGGAATTGCTTACCAATTTTGTTTCTTAAAAATGTTTACAAAATTTTATATACATATTATAAGAACTTAATTTTTTTAAAAACCGCTCCAACGATTTTAAAATTTTTGTCTTATAAATTGAGATTTGTTTAATAAATAAGATGGTGTACATCACGTTGGTGTAAAATCAATTCCAGGCGTTCTTTAATCAATTTAATTCTAATTAAATTGACAATTTTTCGGTGATCGCACATAAAAGCAAGCTTGTCCGACCCAGTCGTGCATTTAATTTTTGGGGACTCTCTCAATTTTGGGGCATATTTTCGTCCTCTCTGGGGTGAAATTTCACTTAAATGGAAGATTTGTTCGTTAAGAAGTATATGAAACTATTCTTTCATTTTCTTTTTGGGCCGATTTTTCATTAGGGACTAACTTCACGGAGCCAGAATTTCGTTGTGGGTTTCAGAGTTAACTGAAGTACTGAAAACGCTGGGCCTAAGTTTAGTAAATATTCTTTAAATTGGGATCATAAAAATAAATTTTGAAAAAAAAAAATACTTTTGATTAATAGTTAACAAAAATATGTTGATATTCAATAAAACAACTCTAGCCCATTGCAATATAAGTATAAGTAGTGTCTTTAAAGATATAGAGCGGCAAAGTTTCACTCAGAACAAGACGTAAAAACATCAATCTTCAGAGAGTCAACAAATTTTGAAAATTCCAAGCTGAAGATTGGTAGAAGCCCTAGAAAGTGAAAAAAACTGAAAAATAAAACGACATTATTCTTAGTTGGCAAAGAGTTTCGATCGCTTGTTAATTTGTTTGTTTATAAAAAACATCATAATAATACATTACTTCCTACAACCAATCAATTATTATTTAATTTTGTTAAACTGTACAATGGTAGGAGCTCCTTGCATCAGTAAATTTCCTACATAGACATTTGCTTTCATTCCAGTATTAACATATTTCAATAAATTTTGGTTCAAACTCAAATTTCCATTCATTATTTATTTATTAGAACATACATTATTCAAAACAAAAACACCCAATATAGTATTAATGCAATTCCATAAAAAAATGCTATTGATAATTACAAAAATGAAGTTAAACTCGAAATCAGAAGCATGAAAAGCTGACGGAAAACAATTAATCCTACCCTGTATTTGAATGTTTGAAGCCTACGGCATGGAATGCTTTATTCAACTTTTTTTCTTTAAAAACAACACAAACATATACAGTAAAACCCGGATAAGTGCCTCACCCTAAATGCCCCGTTTTCAGAGGTACTTATGCGGGTTAGGCAGTTATAAAAAACCCGATTAAGTGCATATAAGCACTTATCACTATATTTACAAACAAAATTTAAAATAAAAAAACATTAAATGTTATTTTAAAAATATGAAAATATATTATGTACCTCAACTGATTAGTATCGGTAAACTTTTAAAAAGCGAACCTTGTATTTATACAAAGTAAAATAATCAGTTATTTTGGTTTGTGTTGCGTTACTTAATCTGATTTTAATCGTTTTCGTTTATAGTTTTGGTTTGTTTGTGCAGCTTCTTCCAGCTTTGTTTTGTTTTATGCTACTCGATTAATAGTAGAAACATCGTATTTTAATTGTTTAGCAATTTCCTTTCTTGATTTTGTTTTGTTTTTTAACCAGGCGGAGGATTTGTAGTTTTTTGTTTAATTGAAAGTGAAGTCAGTTTTTCAGGCATTTTACCTTAACAACAAAACAAAATTACTTTGACACTTTAAATTTTGAAAGTGACAGCTACCCACCTAGTCTCCCCCATTGTAGTAGATTAATTTTTTATATTTTAATTTAAAAGCATGAAACACAACGAAGGACTGAAAAGAAGCTTTTGTCTTTTTCTGCTGATTTAAAATGTGTACTTAAAAGAATTTTTTTTCAGGTAAATTTCAATAAAAGTATACAAAATAAAAGGCAATTAAGCGGGGAAGGTAGTTAAGCGAAAGGTACTTATTAGATGAGTTTTATATAAAAAAAAGATATTTTCAAAGCTAAACGCATAAAAAGAAGGTCAATGTTATTGGTCCTCAATACTAAAAGTATCAAGTTTTTTGTTTCTTCTGGGTTACAAGGTATTTGATCTACAGCGACGATATGCCAACTTAACTGTCTATTTATAGAAGTCTATTGGTACAAAATATGTTAAATATTTTTTTTTAATTTTTAATGTTTACTTACCACTAGCTGAAATATTCTCGGCAAGAATTCTCAAATATGTATGTAATAAATTTTTCCAAAAATAACCACAATAAATAAATGTTTTTTATTAAAAATATATATTATAATTAATTACATACATACATGAAATATCTAAATCCTACATTTACACAGCATCGTATTAAATTCCATATATGTATATGCATTAGTGCACTGTATATAACATTTTAGCAAACGATATTATAAGTAGCTAAAATAAAACCAACAAACAATATTATTGTATGTATGTATATTCATCTATTACTATGTCTTTCTTTAATAATTTCTAAGTTTCGTGCTAAGGCAGTTTTGCATATATATAAATTAGTAACCTAATCTAATTCTATAATTCTAAATTCTACATTATGTTAAAAATCTTTTCCTTTTCTATTTACAAAGCCTTCTCTTTCTTAGCGTCTAAGTTTGTTTTTATTTTTAGCAATTTTTGTTTATGCTTAGTTGTTCCCATTAATAGTAGCGTATATAAATGCTGTGTAATCTAACAATATTTGTAAGTGATTTAATTTTATAATTAGATATATTTTTATAATTATACTCTTTTTCGCTAATATCTACAATTTTAGAATAATTTTTTTTTTATTTATTATTATTTGTTCAATTATGTCTAAGTGTTTTTTTCTTTAATGTTAACGTTAACTCTCAACTGTGTTCATTTGCTTTGAATGCGATTTAGGGCTGACATTTTTCTACACATGCCCCATCGATTCCTCTTAATCCTAGATTTTTGTATATACATTTCCTCTACTGTGTAAAAGTTTAAAATAAATAAAATTAAATGTGGGAAAGTTGGGACTTTTAAGTATCTACAGTACATTCTCTGTACACACAATATCTACACTGAAAATTGCTGCAAACATAATTTCTCTTCATGTGCATCCTTATTAACATTTATTTCAATTGTTATTTTTGTCGTTATTTGTATTCAGCAACCCGTTGAGCTTTCAGGATATTCAGTGTGTTGTTTCTCTATATTACCGTTGTGTGTCATTGCTTAAAGTATCCAACGAAGTGAAAAGTTTTGTTCTATTATCATCATCATCGTCATCGTTGTTGCAAAAAAAGTTCTCTGTATATTTGTTGGCCGAAAAAAGAAGGACTAATGGGAATTCCTTTGAACTACATACGTATATTTATATTTTTTTTTTGCGTTGTTGTTTGTTATGCGCAAAGATGAGCAAACTTACACACATTTAGAACAATTTTTCGTCCTTTTGACAATATAATAAGGAAATATTGTGTCCTCTGAAATGGAAATTTGTGTGCAAACTGATGCTAAGAGTGCAAAACTTGTGTGTTTTAAATATTCTTTTATATGCACGAAGATAAGTGGCAGGTTAATAAAAAATAAAATAAAAAAAAAGGAAAAAAGACAAAAGGTAGACAAAATTATAAAACAAAATACAAATAAATTCGTTATAAAAAAACTTTATTTATACAAAAAATAGTAAAATTAATAAGTAAACATAAAATCAATACAAAAAAAACTAAAACAATATTATGCAGCGTTTAATTTTACATTATTTTGAATTTAAGTTTCTATAGTTTGACTGGTTTTTTTTAAATTTTAAGTACAATTTTATTAAAATGTTAACAAAAACAACATATTTATTGTTAACAATTTTTAGCACCTACATATTTTTTTTAAACTTTTTTTTTTTAAGTTAACCACAGCAAATACATATGTGTATGGTATTTTTAGTTTTTTTTGTTTAATTATTTTTTTAAATGTTCTAAGATATGTTCTTAAATTTTATAATACATAGTTTTTGCAGCTACAATATATAATTTTGTAATTAATTTGTATACCATATTTTGTGTATGCTCGAACGAAATTCAAATGAAGTTTTTTTTTTTGTAGACTAAGGGTGGAGTACATAATTTTTTTTTTGTTTAACTAAATTTAAATATTAAATATTTGATTTTTTAAATGCAATATTATTTTGATTTAATAGGACCTCTTTCGTACAAACAAAAATATTGTTGGAAATCTGTGAAGCATTAGGGCGAGAAAGTAGAAAATATAAAAGAAAACAGTTATATGGCAGGTAGGTACCCTAACAGTTTTTGATTTTTTTTTAACAAAATGCAGACCATGCAAATTTTCAAAATCGTTAGAGCCGTTTCCGCCATAAACTACCTCGTTTATAGGTAATAATTGTATGGCAGGTACAGTTATTTCAATTTCTCTTCCAGAGAATCACTTAAAAAACCTCAAGTTCCAAATTGTAAGAAAATCGCTTCATCGTGGTTAAGGTGATCGAGTCATAGACAGAATTACGAGACTAACTTTTTTGTGTTATCATCGTAATGATTTCAATTCCTAGGTTAATATTTTTATCAAGCCAAACTTAAATAATGTTTCGAAGCTCAACAAAAATTTAACGAAAAAAAGTGTAAACTAAACATTTTTGGAAATAACTTTGGCATTTTTCAGTAAAATCTTTATTTGTTGCATCCACCCTTAGAAACACTATTAAGCTTTTTTTAACAAAACAAAAATTGAATAACAAAGATTTATTGCACACTTTTTCTTTATGTTAACCTACAATAAAATTACATATAACTGTCATCGTTGAATTCGTTCAAATCTGATTTACTAATTTCGTTAACGGTTTCGAAGTTTGTATTGACGTTTCCTAATCTATCATAAGTGACATTAGAATTATTATTGTTATTATTATTATTTATATTAGTACCGGAATGTAAAAAGTTATTATTTTCATTATTATCAATATTATTATAACTACTACTAGAACTATTATTATTTATACTACTACTACTATAGTGTGACTCTGTCGTTGAAGAGTCAAACCTTTTTAATTGTATCGCACGTGAATGGCGGATTTCCTGTCTATTGTACTCATCGAAATAATTCTCGACCACGATTTCACCTAAAAGACTATTTGCAGCAACTTGTGTATGATGTCCTGTTGAAATAGTTGTAGTACTTGCTGTAGTACCAGTACTAATAGTAAAGGATGCTGGACGTGGTACAACATCTGGTGGTGATGTACAACGAGCAGGCAATGGTGAATGAGAATGTCGTTGATGTTGATGCTGATGCTGGTGTTGATGGTGATGATGATGATGATTATGATGATGATGGTAATGGAAGCGACGACGATGAAACCTTTCTTGCTGTCGTTGTCTCCACCGTTGAGGTTCATTGTGATGTTGTTGTTGTAGTTGGTCTTGTTGCTGCTGATTATAATCTTTGTATGGCCGAACGTGTAATCGTGGCCGAGAAACGTACCGTCAGAAAATCTCATCCAAATTTAATACAACATCGAAATATCAGGACAAAAAAACCCGCCCTCATAATGGCACCAATCCATTGCGTGTCGTCGGATTTCTAGCCATATAGATTTCCATATCATTTTCAGTCCAATTATCTGATGTGTCGCAATAGTTATTTAATGTATGTGTCGATCCAGCAGTCGAGTATCTAAAGATGTAAATTTATATTTAGCCATTAATGAGTTACATTTGATTTTTCAAGTTTAAAAAAGAAAGTACGTAGGGTGTTTCAACGCAAGTAATAATACCTACAATAAAGAAATTTTCCGAATCTATCAACGTCAAAAGTGACAGCAACTGAAAGATCCAAAACTGCAAAAGGATATTAAAAGCCCTTTTTTGATATTATGAACAAATTTGTGTTCAATTTTTGTTAATCCGGAATTGGATTTACGAATGCTGAATTTATTTGACTGAAAAGATGCCATTCACGACTAACAAATAAATTTTTCTGGCAATAGATTACTAAAATATGTCAGAAATTTGTACATTTGTACAGCAGTCGAGTATCTAAAGATGTAAATTTATATTTAGCCATTAATGAGTTACATTTGATTTTTCAAGTTTAAAAAAGAAAGTACGTAGGGTGTTTCAACGCAAGTAATAATACCTACAATAAAGAAATTTTCCGAATCTATCAACGTCAAAAGTGACAGCAACTGAAAGATCCAAAACTGCAAAAGGATATTAAAAGCCCTTTTTTGATATTATGAACAAATTTGTGTTCAATTTTTGTTAATCCGGAATTGGATTTACGAATGCTGAATTTATTTGACTGAAAAGATGCCATTCACGACTAACAAATAAATTTTTCTGGCAATAGATTACTAAAATATGTCAGAAATTTGTACATATAATGACATTTTGTCAGTCGAGTAACTTCCGCTTAAAGGATCCCCCACACCAATCTGTAGCGGCGACGACGAAAACAATAATAATAATAAGTTATTATCATTAGCTATATTTTATTTTCTTCCAGATCCAATCCAGACCAGATCATGAAAATAAAACAACCCAGGATCTCAGTGACAACTTGTTATATACCCAACTCTTTTTTCCGTTTATTTTTTTTTATTTGTATACACCCGTTGTCTTTTTTCTTTACACTACTGACGACATTTACAAATTAAGGGTGTGTGTTCAAAATGGATTTGGAAATCCAAAACGAAGTTGGATCATATGTTATTTTTGTAATACCTACATGTAAATAAAACACAGCTATTGACAATCACGTGGTGTTATAATTGTTTTCGTCGTCGCCGCCACGGATTCGCGTTGGTGTGGGGGATCCTTTACTTGCGTTGAACACGGTCAACAACATTCTTATTTTTTTTTATCAATTTATAAGTTTCACAACTGAAACACCCTACAATAGTGAGTAAAAACAAAAAGTACAGAATCGAAAGTGTCTCCTCTCAAATGAAAAATGAAACAACATAGTTAATCGAAGCGGATAAAAAAAAACAACCAAGTAACCACCCAAACAAAAACAGAAAAAAAAAAAAAATAGAACAGTAGCGTAGATAATTAATAGAACAGAAACAAAAGATGTATGTTAGTTTGTGAAATATTGTTATAAATTATTTGTTTATTCCAGTAGCATTTGTTGTTTTAAAAAAATGTAATTTGTGGGGTAGGTATATGTTAGCAGAAATTGAAGCAGGTTAGTTGTAGGCATTGCACGGCAACATTATTTAGTCTTTAGTTTTTTTTTTTTATTGTTGTTGTTGCTGTAAACGAAATCCATCGATTTAACCCACTTACCGGCTTCCTGGTCGATGACTGTGAATATGTGGTCCATTTAAATGATCTCGTGATCTAGATCGCGGCCGTGACCGTCTTGAACTAGACGCAATACTTGTTGGACCATGAATTGAGCCGGCATATGAGGCACGCGACATTCGTTCAGATGCAGCTGCTAATGATTGACGCGATTGCCGGAGTTCCGGTCGTGAATTAACTAAATTTGTAGGAAATGCTGTGCCCAGATATCCGCGATGTGAATTGTTAGAAAAGCTGTGCTGCGATTGGCCATCGGCAATGGATCTGAAGATAATTTGTTTTTTTTTTTTTTTTGTTCATGTATAATGGGTTAGGATGGTAAATGTGACAATAAAGGAGAAAAATAAAATGAAATATATAAACTTTGGGAACTGCCAAATGTTTGAAATCAACTTTTTCGTGAATAGGTAGGTACCTCGTATCGTATCGAGTAATCTTATGCTACAAAACTGACATTTTATTTGTTTCACCTTTAATAGCCTTTTCACACCAAGCTCAAAATGCGGTTATCGCGAAATTTTAGGTTTTTTGCGGAAAACCTACATCGAAAACTCAAGTTTTACCATACATTTTTGGTAAACCACAAGTTTTCTTCTTCAAATCTCGAGATTTAGGTAATTTATTTCGTTAATAAGTTTTATTGAAAACTAACTTCTGTTTTTTTTACTTCTTAAAACTGACAATTTTAGTTCCAAGCTCTTTTAAAGTTCGTATAGAAAAATTAAATTGGAAGAAATTGACAGTTTTTGTAAGTAAAGGAACACATCTTTTTTATTAATTTTATAAATATCAATTTTTTCTTCCAAAAATAAATTATCTATAGTGCTGGACGAATTCATTAAAAACGCCATTTGTCGCGTTCGGGGATCTCTCCAAAGCTATCCGGATAGGTTTGTGTTATTGTAATGCCTTGTGACAAATCAGCTGATGCAACAACAACCCAACGTATCTGAAAATTTTTGGGATAGGTTTATACCTATTTGATAGATCCCCTGAACGCGAAAATTTTCATCGTTTGACTGCAAATATAAGATATGTGCTGTCAAAATAATTTTTATTGGATATCCGGAAGCATACTAAATCAAAAAGAACTCTTCTATATGAAAACATTCTTTTGGCACAACTATTTTTGGTGACGTTTATAATTTATGGCGTTTTTGATTGGTAATCCAGAGGAGAAATGTCAATCGAACGTTTCAAACAGATCTTATCGATTCTGGTTTCGATTCTGAATTCAAATCCAGAAGCATTTTCTCTTCTATCGAACTGTCATTTTGTGAGGTTCAGAAGAATTCTGGGCTACTAATCGAAAACCCCAATTAGTCTTCATTTAAACCACCTTTTTTTGTGGATAAATACAAATACGTTGTCTAATTTCAAACATTTGATAGCCTACAAAAGTCTAAACATTCATTTGACTTATCTTTCAACTTAATTCGTATGTATATGTGTATTAATCAACTTAAAAGTACAAAACATATGAAAAAACCAAATGATAAAAATCACTTCCTTTCTCGCTGTACTTATAAATATTTTATATTAACCCCGCATTACATTTCACTTGCACCCAAAAACACCTTCAACTTACCTTGCCTTACTGACTTTTCCTGGCATTCCAGAGAAATGACTTCTTAAATCATCCTGATTATCCATTGGATAAATTCTAGGTCTTGGTATGGATCTGCTACTGTATGCTGATACTTGATCCCATTCCTTTTAATTAAAAAAAAATCGTTAGCTATTATAACAAATCAAAGTCAAATTTGTTTTTGTTTATATAATATCAAGCCAATCCACCCTAGACAAATCACTGAAATGTGGTTAAAACGTGAATTAAATTTTTACAATTTCACAGTGTTTTATATATTTCCAATATTATTATAAGGAACCAAAAAATGCAAATATATGTCACTGTATATAATCAATTGAATGAGATTTATTTTTCTCTCTATCTCTCTCTGACTGTCATAGACAAATCGAAAGAAAACATGCATTTGCACACGAATCGGAAAGGTGGTTTCTATCTATCTATTATCTGACAACATAGAAGAGGAAAAGTGAACAAATCAGAACAGGAACTTGCAGACTGTCATGCGGATTTGAAATGTAATTACAATACCTATATACGCCAAACATGAAAACGGTGCAGATGTGTTTCTTCAAGTGGAAAATTGACGTCTCTTACATTTATTATGGTTTTAAAAGTTTGTTTTATTTGTAGATGACTTGACTATGCCTATAAAAAGTTTAAGGGTGTTTACACATTTTCGATAAATGAGTAGATTTCTGCTTAATGATGCTACTTCTATCAAACTACAAACTGTAGTTACCACTTTCTTTGGTAATGTTAAAGAGTGGTTTTGCAGCCGAGTTCTTCACTTTGTAAAAGCAATTATTATAATAACCCGCGTTCCTACATTGACATTACCTGAATCCCAATATTACAAATTTTCCCCGAAAAGAAGACAACTGTTTTAAAACAAAAAACTCGTTAGTTTGCTGAAAACTAACGTATTTCTAAACGTTGTCTAACTTTGGAGAGCCGTCCAAGTTATAGATAAACATTTTTAGTTGATGTTTAAGAGATATCTAACAACGGACTCGGTTCACGGTTGTCTAAAGCTTGGCTAATGTAACATTTTATTTAATCAAACTATTTCGGATTATCAAGGCACTATCTAACAAATAATGTTGGTCTTTAATGCTTCTATAGTTCGCGGATTATTCGCGTAAACACGATATTTTTCGTAGCCCCACAGAAAAAATTTACCGGTGTAAAATCGCATGATCTTGGTGGCCAATTGACGTCCCTAAAGCGTGAAATTACTCGACCAGGAAACTTATCACGCAATAAAGCCATAATTGGTCGTGCTGTGTAGCCCCGTCTTGTTGGAACCACATATCGTTCACCACTTTTGTAGTAAGTTTTTCACTATCGTAAATGGCAAACATTCAACTAATATTATGATATTTCAAATGACAGCTGAGTTTGACAGGTGTCAAATCCCAGCGCTACCAACTTGAAACCACGAAATGAATGACCCTGTATTTCCCTTTGCAGAAGCCCTTGACAAAAAAATAAAAACCTCAAGGTTTGTTTTCTGTTTTTTTCTTATACATCGTTGTCGGCTTGTTAAAAAAGCGTATAATTAAACCTATTTTTAAACATTTTATTTATCCGGGACTTTTGGAATATTGTTTTAATAATCTCTCAAAGGATTATTCGCTTAAAAAACAATTTTTTTACAAGAGTCACTCTTGTAAGCCAATAATGTGGTATTCTTGTAAAACGAAAAAAAATATATATTGCTCTTAACTCACCTTGTGATTATTGAATGCGGACAACGTAGCCATTGATCCCAATGGACCTGGACTGCCTGCTGGTCCGCAACAATTAACGGGTAAACCTCCCATCGGCAGGGGGCTCTTTTGCTGTGAGGTTTGTAGCTTCCTCGATCGCCTGGAAGGAACAAAAAAAAATAAAACAAAGATTCAAAAACCCGCAAAGTTGCCATCAACCGAACACTTGTACTAATTAAAAAATAATTTAACCTGCTTGCCGCAATGAACACAATTACCGCCACTATAATTGTTCCGCAGATGGCTGCACTGGCCGCTATTGTTATCTTGTCCATATTCGATGTTTGCGATGCAACCGTTCGCACCTCGCGACACTGCTGATACGGAACGGTCTCTGGGGTGACATGTAGCTCCTCCAGTGATATCACACATACGATGATGCACTCCTGAGAGGGGACATTCTTTATCTTGAACTCACGTTCGCTGGACTCGAGTGGAGGGCCCTGCTTGAAGCTCTTTTCGCCAAATAATCGATACACCACACGAAAGCCAAGGATGTTGGCCGTATCGGAATCCCATTGAATTATGACCGAGCTATCCTGGCGGAAGGCATTTTTCACTTGCACCTCATTGGCATCGTCAATGCGAGTGCCTCTCTGTGGCGGGAAGCCCAATACAAGTGGTGGCCGCTGTTGCTTGTGTGGAATGCCAGCAGCTGATGAAGCAGCAGCACCACCACTAAGGCCACCTGGCTGCTGTTGACGCCACGGGGGTGGCGCCTGGCTTTTCGTGGCAATCGGTGCAGTGCCGGTAGATGAAGACGTGGATTGATGTTGTTGCATGTTCGAGGGAGTCTTTGACTAAAAAAAATAAACCATTGAATTGGGGGGTTGCGCTGAGAAGAGTTGGTTTATTTTGTTAACTCACCGTTGTAGAGGTTGATTGTGTGGTCGCCAATAAGGGAGGCTTAATTGAAGTTGTAGTCGCTGTCGATGTACTAGATGCGACCGTTGGTGGCGCAGGAATCTCTTTTGTGGTTGAGGGCGATGGTGATGGTGGAGGCTGTGATGGTGGAGAAGTGCTTGATGTCCGCCGGGCAGTCACAGCTTCTGTAGTTGTTGTGACTGTTGTCGAAGGGATTGTTGCTTTCGAAGTTGTAGAGACAGTAGTTGTGAGGGGAGTCGTTGAAGTTGCTGCAATAGTTGGCTTTATGCGTGGAATCAATGAGTCTACCACTCCAACAGGACCATTCAAATCAACTTCTGATTCTGGACAGGTCAGTTCTTCCGGTTGAATTGAATAGAAACCGCGGTCACTGAAGCGACCCGGAGTTCCACAAAACTGAGGATTCCTTTCGCGAGATGTTACCTATGGTTAATATATGAGTACAAATTGAATGGGGTGAACCGCATGATTGAAGATTTGTTTATATTCTTACCTGAAGGTCTCCATTCCTGATCCATTCAGCAACCCATCGCAGCTTACAATCACAATGCAAAAACCGCCCACCTAGTGAAAGGCCTCGCAAGGTAGAGTTCAAGTGGGTGAAAGCCTTCTCTGGCACCGTTGGTAAAGGATTACCATCCAATGCTAAAAGAGTGATGCTGGGATTGCCACGGAATGCGCCCTCTGGGAGTGCAGTCAGCAAATTAAATCCAATGTCGAGCACTCGAAGTTCTCTCAACGAATGAACTGCTCCCACAGGAAACTCAGCTAACAAATTGTTGAGTAGACTTAAAGAGCTAAGAGATTTCTTAACTCCCGCAAATGCAGTCTCACCCAAATTTTGAATAAGATTTCTCTCCAAATTAAGAGCAGTCAAAGAATCTAACCCCTCAAATGTTCGAGTGCCTCCAACACCAGGAAGCTCTTTGATACCATTCAAAGAAAGATCCAAGAATGCCAAAGATCTAAGGCCACGAATGGATTCAGGAACACGCCTTTGCCGCGTTCCCTTGAGATTTAAATTTTTCAAATTCTTTTCCAATCCAGCAAAAGCTCCCGCTTGAATAGTTACATTGTTATCGTTAAGCTTTAAAGTCGACAACTTACTTAGCCCCTCAAAAGCATTATCCGGAATTAAAGCTATTCTATTCTTAGACAAATCCAATAGATTAAGAATCGTAAGGGTTTTTAGTGCCCCAATTGGCACTGCTTCCAATAGATTATCCTGAAGATTGAGATTCTTCAAAACGGTCTCTTGACCCTTGAAAGTTCCATCTTCAATACGCTTTATCTTACAGCTGCTCAACTGAACATTGTGCAAACGAAGATTCACGAATATTTCATCTTGTAATTCCTCTATCGTAGAGTTGTTCACATAAAGCAGGTCGATGGGCTTGTCACGAGCATATTTATTTAAGGCATCGAGTAAAAGTGGGAATTCAACCTGAAATGATGAAGTGCAATTAATTTTCTACTCCGTTAAGCCGAACAGGTGAATTTCACAAGTGAAATAAAATTTTAGAAAATAATTTTCCTTATATATATGTAGTTGCACATCTTAGAATTTAAACATACATATCTTCAAAGAGCATATATGTCATATTAAGACCGGAAATTTGTTTAAAATTTCTATTAAATTTGATTCGAGATTAAATTTTGACGTAAAAAATCTACTCATAAGTGTCAAAAATTAAACTTTGGATAAAACTTAACATGATTTTAATTCAACACGGCCTAACTGTCAGTTACACGAGGAGAGTTAAAGCCAAACACGTGTAACACGTGTATTTAAATTATTCGTATATTACGTGTATTTTTGTTTACATGTGTATTTAGAACATACACTTGTACACGTCTTGAAATTTTTGTTTTAGTACATGTGTACACGTGACACGAATACACGTTTAATTAGATGTACGCTTTAAATCGAGAGCTCTAAAACAAACTTATATGTGTCCTACTTGTGATATTCACATTTTAAATTCTCCTGTACCATGGAGTTGCTATTAAGTGCTTCCTTACCTGATCACATTGTACTGATAGTTCTCTGCCCAGATTGTACGAGCAAATACACGTCGCTTGCAGTTCGAGGAGTTCCCTTTGCCATGGGCATTGAGCTTCAGCCAAACCAAGCGCCGCAAGAATAACCACAATTTGAAGTAGCCAATTCCTGTGTCCAGTCCTTCTTCTCTTCGTTGTCGTCGTTGCCATTGTTATCCACGTATGCTGCCCTCTCATAGTGTATATAAAGAGATTTAGAGTATCTGCAAAAAAAAAAGAAGAAGAATTCTCATGAAAATCCACGAAGATAATGACAAAATGTTGATTAATGGGTATATCACGAAGCTTTATTAATTAAAAGGAACGAATGATGTACGAACCACCCGGCCCGGCTCACATCGGCGTAACGCCAAGGACTTTGGTCTAACTTCTAACTTAAGGTGGATCTAAAGGTATAAAGGTAAATGTCGCCCATATAAATGTTATCTCTTCTGAGACAAGTGGTTGTTAGATTATATAAAGATAGGTATATGCGTGAATATCTTTCGGCATGTTGAAATTGATTCTGGACTTAGACCTTGAATTAAGAAGGATGTCTTCAACTAAGTGGATAGAGAGAGAGATTGATTTATGTTTATTTCGGAGTAGGTCACTTGGGCTGAGTTAGATGAAGACTATATACGACGACAGCGACGGACGGCTATATACGCGGAGGGTTTTCTTTTTGTATATAATTATCCTCCATGGAACAAAGTTTCCAAGAGATATATAGACTATAGAGACATTATTCAATTGACCGACGCGGACTCTTGAATGTCCAATGAAACGTGAATTTGACCATTTCTACTGGACAATCTATATATATAGTGAAGGTAAGGTAGATAGTCTTGACATTTGTGTTTTGCGCGTAACTTTGCATTAATTGTATATGAATGTTGATATTAATGCCGAGGCAGTGCGTGCTATAGGAAGATATAACAACACAAGCCACACAACATTGAAATGAAGAAGTCAAAGATTGTTATGTTGGTTTGCTTGTGCGGGTGAAGGGGGCGGGAAGGGAGGTGGGGACTGATTGAGAGATTGTGAATAGTCATTAAGGTGGTCTTGACATTATGATAATGAGGCTGGGAATTGCCATGGAAGCTTGCTTTGGATGTATAATTGAACAATATCAGCAGATGTACCTATATACCTAACCTATATTGACAAATTATGTTTATGTTGTATACGCAATGCAGGCTTGAGATATATAATTGAATTTCTTGTATTATATTGAGGAAGTTTGATTTTAAGGCTTTGGTAGAAAAGTAAAAAAATGTCTGAATTATTCACCCGCACAAAAATTATTGCGATGAAATTGTAATTAAGAGAAAGTTGCAATTAAGTTCTAAACTGATTGATACTTTTCATAAAAAACTTTTAACGCAGAGGCTCTTAACAATCATCTATTGTCTCAGCTAAATTTAAGAAAAAGCTTCAGCAATAGAAATACATATACAGTAGGTTATGTATATCTACTTAATTTCTCAAAGGACCTTCAGAAAATGTCAGTAACAGTGCAGAAAAAAACTGGGGTAAAATCTGCTAAAATGATTTGTGATATACATAAAAGAGCTGTGAAAGTTTTAATCAACCAATTCTAGTTTGTCGCCCATGTTTTGCATTCCACTTATTGTGAATTCACATGAAGAAAATAAATTCGCGTGTTTTATAATTCGTTCGGAATGGAATTCGTTGTGAATTGGAATTCTCAAAAATCCGTTTTCTGAACATATTACATTCAGTTTGTTTATGCTTTGTAAAATTTGTTATACGAATGGCAACATTGACCATCGTGTATTACAATATTATATTGAACTTTGTAAAATATATTGTAATAGTAGTTAGTCTCGATCGGTCTGTGATCGAGAGAGAAAGAACCCTAAGAAACGGCTATAATTTTTTCGACATTCAAATACAAGTATTTTTAATCGTAAACATACAAAATTGTTGTACTTGCAGTTAGTTTTGTATATATTGGTTCAAAATGTAAGCAAACTTTATATTTTTGTTCTTTTTAGTATTTTTTATTATTATTATTATTTTTTATTATTATTATTATTTTTTATTATTATTATTATTTTTTATTATTATTATTATTTTTTATTATTATTATTATTTTTTATTATTATTATTATTTTTTATTATTATTATTATTTTTTATTATTATTATTTATTATTATTATTATTATTTTTTATTATTATTATTATTTTTTATTATTATTATTATTTTTTATTATTATTATTATTTTTTATTATTATTATTATTTTTTATTATTATTATTATTTTTTATTATTATTATTATTTTTTATTATTATTATTATTATTTATTATTATTTTTTATTATTATTATTATTTTTTATTATTATTATTATTTTTTATTATTAATTCTTTGTTTTTTAACCAATCAAACAAACAAAAACATTAATTTCTGTGACCAAAAAAGTTTATACTAAATTCCGGTAGAATATAATAAAAGATCACTTTTTAACAATTGTTGATGTGACAATCACTTATCACCTAAGTCGATTCTACCCTTTTAGTTGGCTAGGTACATACAATTTTAACAGGCAAATCGGGACAGAATGTGATGTTTCCACGATGAACCCCTTTAGTTGCATTGGAATTTTTACAAGAGTTCTTGAGTATTTTTTGTCAACACATGAAGGTATTTGGAATATACAGCGTCTTTCATTAAGCGCTTCCTATCTGATGATTCATCGTACCTACTAACCTACCATATTTTTGACTTCGAATGTCACATTGATTGTACTAGGAATAAAAACTGGTTTGATTAGGTCAATCATAGTATATAGCAACTCAATACAAATGCTAAAACTAGCATAAAAAAACACTTGTATCAAATTCGTAATTATTTCAAAAAATTTCATCATCTAAAAACAATTTGTATTCTTTATTTCTTCCATCATTAAAATATTTTTTTAATCAAAAAATCCTATGTACCTACATATACTTCATACTTAAGCTCACAACTATTTTTATACCAAAAATGATCTAAATTTAGATCATTATCGTAGGTATATCTTCATCGTCATCGTCGTCTGTGTGTTTAAAAATAAAATTCTTCTCATTTTGACATCACACTTGAATGACGACAACGACAAGTAATATTTGTTCCAAATAGAGTACTTTCTTTCTATTTTTGATGAAGTTCTTTTGAAATGATAAACAAAAAATAAAAATATTTTATTTTCAACTCATGCGAAAACTTTGTTGAAAATCTCCAACACCAATCGTTCGATGGAAGAATATAATGTTTGTATGTTTATATCCAGAATAAAAATCATAAAAAAACAAAATAGTAAAACATCGCAATCACTTGCATTATTTCAGACAAGTTTCACCATCCACATCCAATGTATAAGCCCGTCGCGTCCTAGACGACTCTTCCCGCATATAATACAACTTCAATGCATTGTATACATATACAAAACCAAAATACATATATACAAGCCACATACTAAGAAATCAATTTCCAGTTGAACTTAATTCACCTAGAGCTTCGAACTCCATTTCTATTTGATATCTAAGTAAGTCTGACTGAATGCTGCCATTGCTTTCGCTATTCAGCTAAACCAAAGGATAGATATTTACTATCCTTACATTTACTATGTATGTATATCGACAGGGAGCAAAGATACAAAAATAGGTTATTTTATTCGTTTTTTTTTTCGAAAGGATATCGTGTGCATTGGGGCAGAAATGAAATCACTAGTGTCATTACACACAGGAATCTGGAATTTATGCCCAACAGCCTTTGGTGCAATGTATAGTCATAAAGTCAGTCAGTGATGATGCTCTGTCATCATCGTTGTTGTTAGATCACAATCGTCATTTGATCCAAGTGTCTACAATAACAATAACAATAATAACAACAACTATTACAGTTGTATTCAATATAATGTTAAACTTATCCTTTTGAAACTTGGTTGAGGTATATAAGGTAGACTGTTAATGTGCGTCCGAATAAAAAATCTTTAAGGAAACTTCTTTCTTCAAGTTAATTTTTTTTTTTATTTTTATTTTTATTATTTTTATTGAAAAGAAAGAAAACTTTTTGTTAGAGACATCTATTTGAAATGATAAATTTCCATTGGAGCGAGAATCTGTCGAATCGGTTTCAACAGAGTATAATTTGAGTTTATTGTCCGTACGATGGCTATAGTTTTTTTTTCGACGACGACGAAGACAACGATAACAACGACGGCAGCGGACAAAATAAACCGTTTGACCGACACAAGAAAAGGACATTATTCCAATTTTAAAGTTGATTGGGAGTTAGGGTGGAATAAGTTAGTTAAATGATTTGGGTCAGATAAATAAATCAATCAAATAGTGTTATTTTTCACGGTTGTTGTTGTCGTTATTGGTTATGGTGATGTCAGGTTCTTGAGAAATTCTTTTTAAAATAGACAATGAAGCGTTTTTCAGGTCATCTTGTATATTCTTAAATGGTTCCTTCTTTTTCAATTAGCACTATACAGTAATTCTCAAGTAAAATTAATCACTTAAGTTAGCTAGTCGCCTTGATTATTTATCAGCAGTTGGAAACCGACCCTAATTTTCATCGAAAAATGATTTTCAGCCCATTTCAAGGCCCATTGCTGGATAAATGGGTATACGTTAACAAAAAAAGTTGTCGAATTTGGGACGATACCAATCCACATGAGATCCAAGAAAAATGCACTGCTTGGTGTGGATTTTGGGCTGGCGGCAAACTAAGCAAACCGATTTGGTGTTAAAATGCCTTGTTTTCGCATGCAACTGTCAACACGCATTTATGTTATAGGTGTTATCATGGTGTCCAGATTTTTTGATATTTATTCCTTGAGGTTTTTGAAATGTGTACATATTGTTGATATTTTTTCAAAACAAATTAAATCCCAAAGTATGCAATCTATATATGAGCCTTTTCTAACACCTTAGTCAATTCTAATTGAAAAAAAAGTCTTTACGATGAATCACAAATCTTTACATATTTAAATAAAATTTTTTTTTTTAATGGAATAGCTCTTAGATAGGGTTTATTTTGGTTTATAATATTTCATGCTAATTATACAGTTCTAATATCTGAGTTTTGTGTAAACTTAGAATTTTAAATCAATAGGTACTTGAAAGTTCACATTTAAGACTACACGTGCGACATTTTAAAATTTTAAAAACTTCAAAAACCACACCAAACACCTGTGATTTTAAAATGTTGGTTAATGCATTTTAACACTTCTTTCACATTTGTTTTTATAACACACACAGCATTGTACCGCGTACTCGAAACTTTTGAATGTGGTCGAAAATACCAAAACCATTAAAAATGCATACGAGGGAGAGAGAGAAAAACATTCAGGTAACCGACACCATAATTTGCATCTTTTAAAGTTTTTCTATACAAACTTAACACAACAACGATGGTGTCCTCAGTCTTCTTATGTAATGTTCTATATATCTATGTATTTTTGTTGTTGTTAGGAAATATATTCTGTTTAGAAAAGACTCCAATAAAACAATATCTAAGTATAGAAAGACCAAAAGCACGAAAGGAAAAAAAAAAATAAACAATTATATAGAGTAAACATCTCAAGTTGTACCTTGAAATGTCTGGCATAAAATTAATAATTAAATTCCATTCTTACTATCAGCTCAGTGCAACACACCGATATAGAGTGCTAGACGAGGAATCAGGACAGGTTTTTTTTATGTATTTAAAATTTGCTTTTAGGATGCAAAGTAGAAAAGTTTTCTTCATCTGACATCATCCACTATATACAAACATCCACCCCTACCCCATCACAAGGACACCTTAAGCCACCACACAAAGATGAAATAATCTTCTTTTGTTCCTTACAAACAAAAATCTCCACCCCAAAACTAAAAGGAGACACCCTTACACATGCATATGTATGTATAAAAAAAAAACACCGAACTGATTGTAGAAATTTAATTTTTCCAAACTAGATAACTAAAAATAAACAAGAACAAGAACAACAAAAATAATAATATAAGAAGAAGAATAATCCCATTTCACATATAAGATCCTTCAGAAAACATGGGGGTATGGGAATATTTTGAGCCTAATTGCATTAATTTACTATAAGACTCTATAGCAACCCAGAAGAGCGGGTAGGGATTTGTTGTGCTGTGAATGTGAAGTAAAAAGTGAATCGCGTATATATATGTACATAGTTATGTAGAAGCGAAAAATTTCACTTCGGCTAAGTGGGTTTCATTAATTTAGCAAGTCTAAAGTGCAGTCAGTCTTAGTCAGTGAAATGAAGCTTGCTCTAAGAGGTGTATACGAAAAGATTAATGAAATTTCCTTATTTAGGTAATACCTAGAAAGTTTTACCAACCTTCTCCCATCCCTCTGATATATGTTACATGGGTATATGTGATGGGTGTTAAAAAGCTGTTCGAGGATATATGAATGACGTTATTGGATTTTAAGAGATTAAAAAATAAACTCAATATACTTATCCAGATTCAGTTTTAGTTTAGAGTGTAACCTAAATTGTTGTCTTCTTATTTCTAGAATATGTATATTAATTTTAAATTTTTTTAAAGTAATTTGGTAAGTGAACTATTCTAAAACTAGAAAATTGTTAAATATATAGTTTGTATTTTTATTTATATTGTGACAAATTTTATTTCATTCTATATATAATTTGCGGGATTTCGATTTAAAAAAAACGGGTATTCGGGCTTTCACAATTTTGGATTTTCTGGATTGTGGGTTTTCGTGATTTTAGTTTTTTTTTTTTGGGATTTTTCGTGTTTTGAGCCCAACTTACATGAAATACATATACATAGTACTTACGGTCTATTTTGTCAGAAACATAAGACAAAAATTTTAGCCTGGGGAGCCTTATGTCATATACTTTTTGATATTGTGAAATATTTAAATTAAATGGGAGTCAGACAGAATTCAAAAATCTATACATAATCTAGAAAACCCAAAATTCAGAAAACCCCATACCCCGAAAATCCAGTAGAACAGAAACCCAAAATCTCGTAAACTTATTATCCCCAAAACCCAAAATCCGGACAGGTCCAAAAAAACACAAAATCATATGATATCCCAGAAGCCAAAAAACTCAAAATCCAGATAATCCAAAAAGCTGAAAACTTTAAATCGGGAAAACCTTCAAAATATTAATTGTAGGTATATAATTTTCAGGATTTCGAAAAAAAATCGGAAGATGGGTTTTTCGGCTTTCGGGATTTTGGGTTTTCTAAATTGTGGTTTTTTTGGGATTTTTAGTTTTTTGTGGGTTTTTAGTTTTCGGTATTTTGAGCCCAACTCAAATGAAATACATATACATAGTACTTTAGGTCTGTTTTGTCAGAAAGATAACGAAACAAAATTGTGTATATTAAAATGAATCCCAGACAGAAACCCAACATCCAAAAAACACAAAATCAAAATAAATCAGATTCCAAAAAACTAAAAATCCAGAAAATCAAAAGAATCCAAAAACCTAAAATCCTGGGGCCTAATTCCGTAAAACGAAAACGATCGAACGATATCGTTTTGGCAATAGCTGTCCCTATCATTCTCTTTAGATGTGATAGAGATGTGTATAGTCAAAACGATATCGTTTGATCGTTTTAGTTCTACGGAATTAGGCCCCTGAAAAACCCGCAAACCAATTCTACATATATAGTTTTCGGGATTTCGAAAAAAAATTCGTGGAAATGGGTTTTGGGC
This sequence comes from Epistrophe grossulariae, assembly GCA_929447395.1. Taxonomy (NCBI): domain Eukaryota; kingdom Metazoa; phylum Arthropoda; class Insecta; order Diptera; family Syrphidae; genus Epistrophe; species Epistrophe grossulariae. The sequence continues at coordinate 3,946,328 of OV839566.1, forward strand.
TTTCGGGATTTTGGTTTTCGGTACTGAATGAAATAAATATATGATAGTACTTAGGTCTGTTTGTTACAAACATAACGACAAAAATTGTGGTCCGACAAAAAGGAATAGATACAAATGTCGATTAATTTCATTTCTTAAAAAACAAAAAACATCAACCAGTTGCAAATCGATTTCAAAAGAGTTGTATTTGATATCGGTTTTAACTTTTATTGCAAGGTCTTATAATTACCAGAAAATTAAATATGTACTACTACCACTTAATAAATTATTTTATTTAGGAAACTATACTTTAAAAGAAAAAAAGAATATAAATAAATAAAAATAAATAAATTGGTAGCAGATAAATTGGAAAAGCAGAGCCTATATAGTGACTTACAACTATCAACCATTCCTGTGTGTGTCTGATTGTTAGTCGACAAGAATGGTTGGATTTTATTTAATCTCATTTTTCTGAAAATCTAATCGAACATTAAATTTCCTTATTTCTATAACCTTCGAATTGGCTTTCGTACAAAAGTGCACTGTCAAGAATTTTACTCGATATCAATGCTGCCGCCGCGCCGCGCCGCCGCCATCGATATCACCATGTCAGTTGGAATGCCAAAAACCATAAGAGGAGGATTTATAATGTCATCCAAAAAATAGCTAATAGTCTCATATAAAAGTGACATTGGTGGGTGGGTTTTTTGAAATCCTTATCATTGCCGTTAGAAATGTGACATTTTTTGTGGCGCTATGGGAATCGACAAGAAGGCGATGACGACGAAGAAGACGATGCCGCCAATATTGTGGGATAGAAAATTATGGGGTTCCTACTTCGTGATATTTTCACTTCGTTTTTCCCTTTCCCAAGGATCATATGCAGGACTAATACACCTGAGGTTATTGAAATCTCATTTTTTCTCTTTGAAAATCCTTTGCACTCACAAATTATCTACATAGACTAACTGCACTTTAAAGTAAATGTGAATCTATAATACACAAACACACACTAACCACTTTCGAAGTTAAGCTTTCTCAGAGAAGAAGGTAAACCAATGGAAGAAAAGTTAAAGGACTTATGTCAGTGAAGAGATTATCTTAACCAACCTGTGATTACATCTGACCCATTTGTGAAGAAGTCTTTAAACTTCTTATGCAAAAAAAAAATAAAAGAAGATGCACCTATATATCTAGCTAAAGACTCGGCGCTAAAGTATAGATCCTGGTATACATATACATATATGTGCCTTATTTGAAACATAAATGATTTCAAAGGTTGTTAAAGTTTTATTTTCCATTACCGACATCACATACTCTGCGAGTATGTGCTTTTAGGAACTATATGTACGTATTCTGTAGGACTTACATATACTAAAGTTAATGCAGTGCCATTCAATTTGATTTGTGTTGCGTTAAGTTTCATCATAAGAGTGTTAAATAGAATTCGGTTTGGTTCATGTTGTGAAAGTTTTTTAATTCAAAGTAAGTTGACCAAAAAGAAAACTCTCTTTTTGAGTCTACAAATGTAATTTTCAATTTACACTTCGATAAAGGATTTCACAGAAGTTTTAATTTTTTTTTTTATTTGTTGTTGCAAGGTTTTACCTTTCAGCACTTTTTTTTTATTTGCAATAAAGAATGTTTTTGATTTTATTACTTTAAAAAGTTTGAGCTCAAATGATTATACATATAGCCATTCAATCTAAATCATTTTGTAGAGGCAAAAGTTTTTGGATATATGAAGCTTATATCTTTTACTTTCGATATGCGCTTGATATATAGAAAAGTTTGTTTGCTGAAGTGAAAAGATTGATCAGGAACATCTAATAGGAAAGTATATATGTAGGTATATGAAGGTATAATTTAAAGGTGTTAAAAAAAGGGTTGCATGACATTGTGAAAAAACTCGTTTGGTAAATTTAATTTGACAATTGTAAAAATTAATATAGTTTGTCTCGTAAAAGTTATTTGGCAAATTTTCATTTAGCCTATAATAAAGATCGTAGCCCCCTTCAACTTGCATAAAATTTGCAAGTTAACTTAAAATAATTTGCCAGAAACACGCCTGTAACTCGCCTATAACTCATATACCTATAACTCCCTTTTAATTCGCACAACTCGCCTGTAACTCACATTTAACTCGCATATAACTCCTCTTTAAATCGGGAACAAACCTAATCGGTTTTCTATACCACCTTCCAACTTCAGATATCAATTCAGAAACTTCAAATTCGCAATATTTTTTAAGCTGAGCAATAACAGCTGCTGTCGAACCAAATTGTATGTATTATTTGTTTGTTATTGTATCAACATTATTGAATTTTTAATAGAAGTACCTATAGAGTTCGAAAGTCTTAGATCCACGGTAGTGCCCAGCCAAGTTCTGGAACTATACTCTTCTTACAGATTTGTATTTAAATAGTAGTCTCTGTCCTAGTGGTGAGTAACACCTAGTGGTGAGTAACACCATTAAAAAGATGTAGTAACTCACACCTTACAAAAAAAAAAAAAATACAACAAGTTATGAACTTTGTTTCAGGTGTTACACATTTTGTCCGAATCGAAAAATTCAACTAACACATGTATTCAAATTAAAAATGCCTATTATAAAGATTATTGTTGTCTTTTGTTTATATTTGTTTTTCAGATTGTAAACCCTTGCACAAAATTCCAAAAGCAATCCTAAAAATAACCATCGTCAATATAAAAAAAAAACCTTAAATAAACTTAATCTTTTCGGTCACCAATTTTATAAAACAAAAATAATAAAAAAATATTGAAAAGTTTATCAATAAAAACAAATAAAAAATTTCAAATCAATTGGGACAGATTGATTAAATCAATTCAGTTAACATCCGATACAGAGGAACACTGTGCAGCATTTATATCTACAATTTCAATTATAAAACAAAAATCATAAAATAAAATAAAAAGAATATTCAATACACATATATGTATACAGAAAATTCGTTATCAAAAATTCATACAACCATTTGATATGCAAGCACACACAAATGACTCTGAAGCTATACTCCTCACCCATATTTCCACTAAACATATCACTATATTTGCTTATAACTATAACTCCTCTTCATCCCTATAGAGGGCGTCCCTTATTTGGTTGTTCAAACATAAATGCTACTAAAAACTATCTGTGGCATTTTAACTTATTTATAGAAATGTTTTACTTTCCTTCTCGGCTATATACAGTTTATACAATGCCAATGGTTATAGAGGTATACGGTTATGGCTTATATCATGGTGGGATATTCCTTACCTACCCCAGAGCAAAAATTCAATTGAAACTTTCCGACTATGTGTGTGTCCGTCCTGCCGCTTAAAATGTCAGTGACGGTGTGGTCTGTGTTGTCTTTCTCTCTGTGATGATGCTCTGTGTGCCTAATGCAGTTTGGCTAAAAAAAAAAATACGATGAAACCATAAAACCTTCTAAAATAGAAAACACCATGTCGCCTAGCTCGTACAGAGAGGCTGTTCAGTAAAAAAAAAAAAAAACAAGACAACAAAACATTCCCCTAAAGGGTACAACAACAACAACTACGAACCGGAAGCATGTTGAACCCATCCACTGAATTATTTATTTCATTCTACCCCACAAAGTGGAGGATGAAAACAAGAAAAACAAAAATTTATAGGAAAGAAAATAATTTTTAGCCTCTCGCCTGAAAAACTTCAAACACCTATGACAACAACTACTATTTTTTTTTTGTACGTTCCATTTTTTTTTTGGCTTGTTTCTTTGATAGGATAGCTACAGATACTGCAATCGGAAAAATTTCACAAAACCTTTAATTTTGACAATAAAATTGAAAAACGAGTTAAATAAATATATGTATTCATAATTCTGTCATAGAAATATGATATTTTTGCTTTGATATTTAAAAGAAAGTGTCACATCAAGAAGTTCATAAGCTCAGTATGTACCTACCTTTATTTAAAATTGCTGGGTTTTTCATAAAAAATTGCATTCTTGGAGAGAAAAGCTAAGAATTAAGTGGGTTGCACATAAGTGGTTGCCAATTCCTATCTTAATCGTACTCATTATGTTTTGTGGTCCAAAATGACGTTGAAAAATATATAAAAGGCCGCAACATGTTTTTTGGGAAATTATTAATACTTGGTTTAACATTATATCAAATATAACCTAAAAACCGTTCTTTTACACTTTAAAAGTATCTTGAAATCGTTTCATCCTGGTTAGTTATAAAAAACGTGCTTCTATAATTACACGTGTATTTTTATCTACACGTGTATTTAGATTCTAAATATGTACACTTTTCAAAATTTGTTTTTTACACGTGTACATGCGACACGAATGCTCGTGTAATTGGATACACGCTTAAAATCGAGAGCTCTGCTTTCAACTTTTTTTCAGTGTTTGGATACATTTTTTACAAAATAGGTGTGTAATTTCAACTGGACGTGTAAACAGAAATAAAAAAACAATTTCAGGTACAATATTCATTTGTACTTAAAGTATACACTTCAATTTTTTAATGAAAAGTAGTAGAAACAAGTTAAAATAAAAGTTTTTTTTTAGAGACGGATATCTTTAAATTGGCAACATTGTTTTCTTTTGACAGTCGATTTGACAGTTCTCGGTTGTTTCAAGCTTAGTTTGTTTGCTAATTTATCATTGAATAGACTGATGCCGTCGGAGAATATTTTCAAATTGTTAACATTTATTTTGAATAACATGTATTCAGTGCTTTAAAAATATTAATTTAACTACCTTTTCGACCAAAAAACAGATCTGTTTTTCTATCAAAAGGAAGTTCAAATTGTATCTCTCTTAGTAATCCATTTCCCCCTTTCAGATTACAAAAAAAAATTTGAACCAAATTAAAATAAACTGAAAATGCTAATTAAGAAGGAGTAAATACAAAAAACTTTCATTTAGGTTAAACACCCCCTTCAAAATGTTGTTGCTAAAACCGGTTTTAAATTAAATGGACAGTTAGTTAATAGAGTTTCTAAAAGCGGATGAATCAGAATAAGAAAATGCTGACTCATGAGCGCTCATTAAACAGCTCTCAACTCTTAATTTGCTCACGAATTATGAGCTTGAATATGAGTAAACGTATTCATAAATATTCACTCATGTGCAAAAAAAAAAGAGAATACGACACCTATACTCACGAGCAAAAGCAATTTTGATCAGCTCACAATGTTTTTATATATTTATGTAAATTTTCAGTAGATATATTCAGAATATTCTTACGTCAGAAAAACGCTTACAAAATGTAATTCCACAATCTCAGCTGCTCTATCAAGTGGTCGAAAGTAGTATTTCGAATCCCATACTATTCCACCTAAAAACAAATATGTCTTTCAGGGGTACTGTTTCTTGCGACGAAGTGGCAAACCCTCCATCTCTTTTTTTTTATGAAAAAGTGTCGCTCGGATTCAAAAGAAAATTGTGGGTCCCCTCTATTGCAGCTGATTATAACAACCCGCACACAGGAATGATGGTGTTGTTGTAAATCACTTAGTCCTGGTTCTCCACGATTTGTCGCTTGATCAATTTATTATTTTGTTATGTTATTGTTATTTTGCTCAAGAATTATTAACAAAGTTTCAGTAATTTATAATGCAATTTCAACATAAAAACGACATCATGGAATCTTACAATTGGCAACACTGTTTTCTTGTGAAACTAACTTTGACAGTTGACAAATGATGAGTTTGCTCATTGATGGCGTTTTCGATTGGTCCCCCAGAAACGTTCTGAACCCAACGAAATCACAATTCGTCATTGAATTCAGATTTGAATTTAAAATCGAAACCACTTGCACTTCAGAATCGATAAAAGCGTTCGATTGTCATTTCTCTTCCAGATTACCAATTATGCTAGAAGAACGCTTGCACAATGCACATTCAACAACTACGATTTCGAAATGAATTTAATTTTTTTAAACTTCTGCCCGATCCTTCTTATTGTTTTCCTTGGAATTCAAAAAAAATTACCTTAAATATTCTGGAGAGGTATGCGAGCATTCAGCTTGAGAATTTACAAACGAAGTTTAACCCTTTAACCTGTGAACGGAGGCGACACGTCATAACAACCTTGTTCGTTTACTTTTCAAAACTGACCATTATTTGTACCATTTTTAGTCCAAAACGCTGTCAAAGTTCACATAAAAAAATAAAACTGGTAGAATCTGGCAGTTTTGGGCAAGTAAACAAAAAGACCTAATGACTTTGTTTTATAATTTGTCATTTCTTTTAATTTGTTTTTAATTTTTTTGTATGATTTTGTTAGTAATTATTATTCTTAGTTCAACAAAGTTTCAAAAAAAATGGTCCTTGGTAAAACAAAGTAAATTTCAGACTATAACCTCGAAATAATATTCTTCAGAAAACTTGATATTTTGCTAGTTAGTTAAGACAAATGATTGAGAAGATAATATACGATCCCATGAGAGAAGTGCACCTTTATTTTTTGTTTGTTTCAGACAAGATGGATGGCATAATACCTAGTAGATATTTTTTCTTTGCTTTTAAACACACTTGTTTTATTTTTTTTATTGAATTTTAAAGTTTCTTTAAAATAAATTTATGATGCATAGATAAGCATAATTTATATATGGCTTTACAAAATTGCTTATAATTGATTAAAAAACTAATTAAAAACCACATAAAAATTGCATACATTTCCAGCAAAAAAAAAAAACAACAAAACAAAGCAAAAAAAAAATAATAACAAACAACAAAAAAAAAAAACTGCAACGCATTCTCATTAATAAAATGTGACACAACTAGTTAAACCTGTCAACTTTTATGAACAATAAATCAGAAAACCTATCTATTGACAAAACCATAATTTATTAAGTAAAACAAACACAGAGTTGCTGCAGGCTATTATATGTAGGTACCTATGCATGCATGCAGCAGCGCATCAAACCCTTGACTTTTTCGCACTCCACACAGCACTTAACCGATATCCAGTTAACTAGGTATACCTTCTTCTCATCTGAAAAACACCCATTTGTGACCTACATTCGAACTTGCATCGCATAAATCGTGTCATTGATCAAAGTCAATTTATACAATTTACCCCGTGTAAACCTGTTAAACTGTTGGATATAGATACACATAGATTGCAGTTCCAAAGTGCATCTCGCATGGATACTATACGATGACGATCCCGTTTTGTTCTACTCTAGATTCTTTTGTCGCATGCCAATCGATTTAAAGTAGGTAGCTGATTAGGTACATATGTATGTATACCTGGATACTTGTATTGCTTTTTTTCTCGAAGAACAGTATCGTATAATGTCCATTTTCTAGTGATGCGTCTTTAAAGTGTAAGGACAAAAAAAAAAAAAAACAACACGCGTTGGTAAGAAAAGAGTGCACTTGTAAGACAAGTCTTCTTTTTTCCTCTTCACTGCCAACGATCATTGCTACTATACCCATTGCCACATGCCACTTCCAATTGAAGAGTTTATGTTGGTTGAAGAAAAACAACAGTTTTCTTGCAAGTTTTTGCCATTACCACTTAAGCATTCGCAGCTGGTTTTTAGTGTTTTTAGCATGCCTCCTCGTCCTCTCTTGCAAATTACAACTTAATGAGTCGTCACATACACATGTTGCATGCATCATGCAGCAATGCAGCCAGCAGAAGCATTGTGAGGTTATTGAATTTAGATTTTCTTTTTCATTTTTTTATTTAATTTTCAATGAGAGATGGTGCAGCACCTCAACTGATTTAATTTCGACAGCCATAATACTCAAAGCCATAAACGTTTCATTGAAGCAAGATCACGCTAAACTCGTCGTCGTCGCTTCTCTTGATGAAAATAGAAAGGAAAGCAAGTCTTCAAGTTCAAAGAAAAGTGTTCCCGAACGCGTAGGTACCAACGACGAATAATATAAAAAAAAAAAAAAAAAAAACGTATCTACGTACGTGCAACAGAAAACACTAGGAAACTATTAAATAGAGAAGAGCAAAAAATCACTACCTGTGATTTCCAACCTGTGATTAGAAAATCACAATCACAACCTGTGATCGATTCTCCAATAAACTGTGAGTCCCTTAAATGTGATTTGATTATTTTGCTCATGTGGATTTTACATTCTGTGAACAAATCACAACTCACAACCACAATCACATTGAAGTGAAAAGAGTCGACTCACAAAAATCACGAGAACAATAATTTGGTTTTGGTCGTACTCGTGATACGTGATTTATTTTGCAAACTAGAAATTAAATCACGACTAGGTTAAAATCACAAGTGTGAAGAGCGGTGCGAAATAAAAGAATGACGTTGTGCAGTGATTAATTCATTAGTTTAGTTGTAGTCGTTTTGTTTCACAGATAATATGAAAGATAACAAGAACTGAAGTCACAATCACAACAAGTTGAAAAATTCGCAAAGCTGACATTTTGAGCTCTAGAATTTCAAGGGAGTTAAATTTTTATATTTTTTTTTTTCATAGAGTAGTTCACCTGCCTTTTTCTATTTTATATGGGATATTTATTTAGCAGCTCTGATATTTAAAGAGGCAAATTTTTTTGGAAATTTACTATTAGCAAGTGGAGAAACTCATCTAAAGCAAAACATTATTTTTTTTTAAATCTTTTTTCTTGAAATTTTACTTTTACCTTACTCTAGAAAACTGGTATTTTATAAATGAGCTCTGTTGAGCTTATAACCAAAAATTATTATTTTATTTATCCGCATAGGTAGACTACCTACTAGACTAGGTACGCATATTTTTAGTTTATGTTAAATCCTTATTTCAAGGACTGTAGTCTGTAAGAATGAAATTGTATAAATAGTTATTTATATTTCTTCAACGACTCTAACGGTCGTATTTATAAACGGAGTCGTAACTTTGGACCGTCCAAATTATAATTTTATTTTATGTTGAGCTATTTAACTTAGACAACTGACTTGGTTGTCTATACCTTCGCTTATGTAACATTTTAATTAATAAAATAAAGGATTTTTTTAACTATGTATTTCGAACTATTTTGGTCTACTTTTTTTATTAACACACTGTCTAACTATGTATGTAAAAAAATCTTATAAATACGCCTGTTAATATTTATTTTGTATTGTATTATTATTTATAATTTATGTGCACTTATATGTATAATTTTCTATTTCAGTTAAAGAAAAGAATTGGTAAGAACTTTTAAGAATAAGTACCTTTAAGAATAAGAAACTCGACAAACAAAAAGTTCAATGGTTGGGAAGTTTTTAGTTAAGTAAATACAAATACTACATAGTAAATACCTATTTGGAATTAAGTTAAATTTGGTAACCATTTGCAATACAATTTAGTATTTACATCCATTCCTTACATACTTACATAAATTAATATTAGGGAGGTTTTTTTTTAAGTTAACTCAAATCACAACAATCCGTTTCCGTTGGGTTTGTTTTGTTTACATTTGTTTTTAATTTGTACTTTTTTACTATGAATTTTCTAAACTCAGATTTTGGCATGGAATGGCGTTTACAAATCATTTTACAATTGAATTGAATTTTGAAATTAAATGCAAGATAAATACATTATGAAATATGAAATTAAAATCACACTCACTGCTCACAGTTCAATTCAAACTTCAAAGTTTATTTTATTTGTATTTATTTATGCAATGAAAGAAGAAAAGAACAACAAAAGAAAACGAATCACAATTAACGAAGACGACTATAAAGAAAGAAAAATCACAACAAAAGAGAACCGAAATAATTCCAGCCGCCTAGGTTTACATACGGCCGTGAAACCCACTCACTTCGTCATGAAACTACGTCCCCTTTCACACGACGAAACAAGTTGCTGGAGTTTTTTGACGTTTTCGAATTCCAAAACATGTTTTTGCGCTGAAAAAAGTCGAAACGATAATTTTCAATGCACTACTGCCCAAAAATACTTTTTCGTGGCTAATCGACTAAAAAGCTACGAGTTCACACTAGGCGAGTTCCAAAACATGTTTTTGCGCTGAAAAAAGTCGAAACGATAATTTTCAATGCACTACTGCCCAAAAATACTTTTTCGTGGCTAATCCACTAAAAAGCTACGAGTTCACACTAGGCGAATTCCAAAACATGTTTTTGCGCTGAAAAAAGTCGAAACGATAATTTTCAATGCACTACTGCCCAAAAATACTTTTTCGTGGCTAATCGACTAAAAAGCTACGAGTTCACACTAGGCGAGTTCCAAAACATGTTTTTGCGCTGAAAAAAGTCGAAACGATAATTTTCAATGCACTACTGCCCAAAAATACTTTTTCGTGGCTAATCGACTAAAAAGCTACGAGTTCACACTAGGCGAGTTCCAAAACATGTTTTTGCGCTGAAAAAAGTCGAAACGATAATTTTCAATGCACTACTGCCCAAAAATACTTTTTCGTGGCTAATCGACTAAAAAGCTACGAGTTCACACTAGGCGAATTCCAAAACATGTTTTTGCGCTGGAAAAAGTCGAAACGATAATTTTCAATGCACTACTGCCCAAAAATACTTTTTCGTGGCTAATCGACTAAAAAGCTACGAGTTCACACTAGGCGAGTTCCAAAACATGTTTTTGCGCTGAAAAAAGTCGAAACGATAATTTTCAATGCACTACTGCCCAAAAATACTTTTTCGTGGCTAATCGACTAAAAAGCTACGAGTTCACACTAGGCGAGTTCCAAAACATGTTTTTGCGCTGAAAAAAGTCGAAACGATAATTTTCAATGCACTACTGCCCAAAAATACTTTTTCGTGGCTAATCGACTAAAAAGCTACGAGTTCACACTAGGCGAATTCCAAAACATGTTTTTGCGCTGAAAAAAGTCGAAACGATAATTTTCAATGCACTACTGCCCAAAAATACTTTTTCGTGGCTAATCGACTAAAAAGCTACGAGTTCACACTAGGCGAGTTCCAAAACATGTTTTTGCGCTGAAAAAAGTCGAAACGATAATTTTCAATGCACTACTGCCCAAAAATACTTTTTCGTGGCTAATCGACTAAAAAGCTACGAGTTCACACTAGGCGAGTTCCAAAACATGTTTTTGCGCTGAAAAAAGTCGAAACGATAATTTTCAATGCACTACTGCCCAAAAATACTTTTTCGTGGCTAATCGACTAAAAAGCTACGAGTTCACACTAGGCGAGTTCCAAAACATGTTTTTGCGCTGAAAAAAGTCGAAACGATAATTTTCAATGCACTACTGCCCAAAAATACTTTTTCGTGGCTAATCGACTAAAAAGCTACGAGTTCACACTAGGCGAGTTCCAAAACATGTTTTTGCGCTGAAAAAAGTCGAAACGATAATTTTCAATGCACTACTGCCCAAAAATACTTTTTCGTGGCTAATCGACTAAAAAGCTACGAGTTCACACTAGGCGAGTTCCAAAACATGTTTTTGCGCTGAAAAAAGTCGAAACGATAATTTTCAATGCACTACTGCCCAAAAATACTTTTTCGTGGCTAATCGACTAAAAAGCTACGAGTTCACACTAGGCGAATTCCAAAACATGTTTTTGCGCTGAAAAAAGTCGAAACGATAATTTTCAATGCACTACTGCCCAAAAATACTTTTTCGTGGCTAATCGACTAAAAAGCTACGAGTTCACACTAGGCGAATTCCAAAACATGTTTTTGCGCTGAAAAAAGTCGAAACGATAATTTTCAATGCACTACTGCCCAAAAATACTTTTTCGTGGCTAATCGACTAAAAAGCTACGAATTCACACTAGGCGAGTTCCAAAACATGTTTTTGCGCTGAAAAAAGTCGAAACGATAATTTTCAATGCACTACTGCCCAAAAATACTTTTTCGTGGCTAATCGACTAAAAAGCTACGAGTTCACACTAGGCGAGTTCCAAAACATGTTTTTGCGCTGAAAAAAGTCGAAACGATAATTTTCAATGCACTACTGCCCAAAAATACTTTTTCGTGGCTAATCGACTAAAAAGCTACGAGTTCACACTAGGCGAATTCCAAAACATGTTTTTGCGCTGAAAAAAGTCGAAACGATAATTTTCAATGCACTACTGCCCAAAAATACTTTTTCGTGGCTAATCGACTAAAAAGCTACGAATTCACACTAGGCGAATTCCAAAACATGTTTTTGCGCTGAAAAAAGTCGAAACGATATTTCGAAAACTTGTTTTTGGACTCAAATAATTGCAAAGGGTTATTATCAGTGTATTTAAAAAATCCTTATTGTACTAGAAGTAGAAGAGGTCCAAATCGTCGTTCCAAACTGAAATACGTTTTAAAAGTTAAAAAAGTGTGAAATAAAACACTTTTTAGATTTTCGTTTTCAGCTGAACTAGACTAGCTAGGCGGAACATTGAACAGACTTAATTATTATATTTATAAAGCGCGAAAGAATCAGGACAGGAAATGAAAAAAACAGGAAAAGGAAGCCGAAAAACTATAAATCTAAACCGGTAAACTAAACTGAAAACTCAAAACTGAAAGTCTGAGGTATCGTATCACGTCTGATTTAATTATTACTAAGAATTTTAAAATATAAGTTCATTATTGAACTTTAAAAAACAGGTATGTATTTTTATTTAGCGTTATATTTTGATTTAGTTTTTATTTTTAAATATTTTAGTTATCAACTTAGTTTTTTTTAAAACAAAAAGATGCCACCAACATTCAATAGGCGGAAAATAAGTTTCTTATGGAATTTTTTTGAAGAAATTGACGATAATTTTGCTCGTTGCAATATCTGCAAAGCCAAATTATCATACAAGACCAGTTCGTCAAATTTGAAAAGACACATGCTTAGTAAGCATCCAACGGTGTCCATTTCAACACATGGACCTGAAAATGAGCGTCCTCCAGCTTTTGTTTCTGTAAGTAATTTTCATTTCATAAATTCAATTATTTAAATATATGCACATGAAGTGCCAATCACATTCAGAAAAGTTGTCTTACTTCTTAAGACAACCAGACAACCATCGAACTTTAATAAATAAACATTTTTTATTGACCTTGTCCAAAAGTTCCATGAAAAGTGCAGTGCATAAAACTTTCTTTCTGATAAACGCGTCTCATGCTAAAAAGGATAATAGGAGTATCCTTTAATTGCAAATTCAGTTGCTTAAAAAGTTTGCCTTCATTTTGAACTGAGTCATAGAGATCTCGGGAAGCTCTCAGTCAAATGAAAAGGATTCCTCAGCTGAGCTAAATTACCAGTTTTGCTGTTAAATTGCAGGGATTCGTATTCACTTACTCCCTTTTTGTGTATTCACTTGCTCAATTTTGTCTTATTGATTTTTTGAATAAGAACTTATTCCTCTCATTAGATTTGCATAAAAACTCTTCTCATTAATAAGAAAACAGTAAAAAATAAATGATACCATTAAAAAGAAATCTTTATTTTTACTACTTTTAAGAAGTCAAACTATTAAATCGCTCAAGATATACATATTGTTATTAATTTTCAACATGTCAATCTAATATCGAGATTGGCTTACAGGAAGCATTGAGGGCAAATTACCAACCAGAAGGTTTGAATTTCCGATGATGATCACCAAAATTAGTTTTTTTTTTTTTGCTTCAGGTAAATTCAATTAAGATATGTGGTTATCATATAAGTCAATATGTATAAGATTTTGCTTTATTGTTTTGATATTGTTGTCTTCTTTGATAATATTTTATTGTTTTATGTTCTATTTTATATGGTTCTTCTTACTCTAGGTATATATTTTGTTGCCATAAAATATTAACTCTATTCAAAACTAGTTTTATCGCAAAATTAATTCTGAACATTTTCATGTTTTGATATCTAAAACTCGAAAAATTATTTTTAGATAATAGAACCTATTGGCTATTAGATATTAATACAACGGAGTATCATTCAAAACTATAGTTTTTTAACTGTTTCTATTATTCATCAAAAAATAAAACTACTATAAGCAAACTCGGAAGTCCACACTAATATCAAATCTCAGCAAATAGTTACATCGAAAACTATGACGGAGTGTCGTTTTCTAAAAATATTATTGTTGATACCTAACAATTGGTCTTTGGAGCAGTGCGCTCCAAATTATAAAAATGTTCATACTTTGCGTCTATGTAGGAGGGTTGTGACTTATGAAAAAAAAATTAATTCATAGAATAAGTTGGTAACTTATGAATTATAATTTTTTATTTTAGAAAGTTAGCTTATAAATAAAATTTTTTTTTGAGCAAGCATGTTAATTTTGCAATCTAAAGCTTGGTTTGGAAGCTTAAAACAGATTCAAAAGCTACTAATTACTTATTAGGTACCAAAAGTAATTATTAGCTTTTGAATCTATTTTTAGCTTCCAAACCAAGCTTTAGATTGTAAAATTAACATGCCAGCTTGTATTTTTTTAACTCGCAATTCACCCTTTACCTTATGAGTTTTTCACAATTCTCCAAATTAGCTTGGGAATTAATTCTTTTAATTAAGAAACCACTGCCTAGCTTGTGAATTAAATGTTTTTTAAGTCACAATTCACTAAAAAAAAAAATGTGGACATGAATTTGTGGGCTATCGATATCACCTTTCAAGAACTCGAAATCCCTTTAGAAATATTTCTGTTAGGACGGCAGCGTAGTACGAATCTATTACGACGGGGCCTGTGATAAAGCCGATTAAAAAAAAAAACACGTTAAAATTATTTCATTAAATTTTATAAATATTAATTTGTTTCACAATCAGTGTTTATAGTCTTTCATGTTATAAATGAATAAAAATAAAATAATTAAGGTTAAACACTTTTTTAAAGTAAATTTTTGTTCTTTTTTTTGTTTTCTTTAAGAAGGAACTTAAATCGATTGTTTAATGTCTGTGTAGGTAATTTTTGTTTTTTGAAACTATCTAAAAAAAACTTTGGGATGAATTCTATGGTTTCTATTTCCTTGGATGGGGGGTGTTGGTTAATCTGAATCTATGAACTCATCACACGATATTCTTACAAGTTAAGCATTTTATTTTTTTATTTAATTAAATTAACTAAGCTCGAATCCAGCATTCGATTGGATCGCATATAAGAGTTTCTCATGCATTTGTTCCTCAGTCTTAAATGGTGTCAACTTGAGGAGATTGGTATATGTGCTGGCAGTTGGAAGACGTTCCATATCGCCGGCATATGGAATAAAAAACGGCGGATCAATATCCTTAAATCCCAATAACGGTGGTCTCGAGCAACTCGTAACGAACTTAAGCAGCTGCCGTTTCTGCAAATCTCAACCTTCCAATACTGCCCAAAAACAAACAATACTCGGGTGTCCAGGATTGTATTCTCCACCGTATTTACAATGTTTCTTTAGATCTTCCACGTCGATTGGAATTTCAGCCCCGGATATAAGAATCTGTAATTCTTTGTTGCTGAACATGTACAACCATTCCACTGGCAGGACATTCGATAGACCCTTCTTAAACGCAACATAAAGTTGGCGAATTTGTTTTAGTTTATATAATCAGCTATGAGTTGAATGTATTCGATTCGATTTGACGAAGTTACTGGGATACTCTGGCCGTAGGGTTTCAAATCCTGAACTTGTGTCTGACCAAGTGAGCTGGCAACGACTGTGAAGTCTAAGTTCAATTTGGTAAGGTTTTCATATATTGCTTTTCCTAAGATTCGTCCAATGAAATAATAATGCCGTTCAAAGTCGGGGAAGAGATCTCCAACATTCGGATTTGGATAGAGTTTGTTGTCAGTGGTGACCATAAAAAATTCTCTATTTGGATCGAATGATATTTTGATCATATGTATGGACTTTGATGGTGCAAACAAATATTTCAGTTTGTTTGTTAATTTTTGTTTGTTGTTTTCTTGTCTTTCCTCTGTAAACTAAAAACTAAATTAAATTTTTGAATTTCAATTCAATTCTTAAAATTGTTTTTGACGTTTTACTGTTTACACTTCAAATATTACACTGAATTAGCGGGTGTGTTCGATTTTTCATTAGGCATGTCCCACAGAGAAAAATCTCGTGAATGCTCAGATATTTTTTTAAGTGGGACACAGAATTAAACCTACACGCTGAAATTTTTTTCGGAGATTTCTGAGACTCAAATTTGTTGAATTTATTTTTCCATGTTGTTTCTCAGTCAAGACAATTTCTTATTAAACAAATTGAAGTTTGTGTAGTGTGCAAATACGCAAGTGATATATAAATGCAAAATAAAGACTCCATTTTCCAAGGATCTAATAAAGACCGAAAAAGATGGGTCAAAAAAATTGTTGGTAGGGAATTTCGTTTATATTTGGTGGACTTTTTTCAGAACGTGAATTTGAATTGGAAATGACAATTACCTTGTTTTATTATCTACGAGTCTTGGTCGGGGTTATTAAAAGATAACCCCGATCAAGACTCGTAATAAAGACCGTAATAAAAAATCAACATTAGCTGCGTTTTATTTTCCCCCAGATCCAATCCAGATCAGATCAGGAAAATAAAACAACCCAGGATCTCCGTGACATACGTTATATACCCAACTCTTTTTTTCCTTTGTTTTTTTTTATTCGTATACACCCTTTGTCTTTTTTCTTTACACTACTGACGACATTTACAAATTAAGGGTGTGTGTTCAAAATGGATTTGGAAATCCAAATTCAAAACAAAGTTGGATCTTGTGTTGTTTTTGTAATACATGTATTTTTGTAAGCAAATCCAATCTGGTTCGGATCTTGGGGAAAATAAAACACAGCTATTGTATCTATTATTTCTAGGTTTCTATTAGTGCTTCATTTATGGAACCAGAAATTAGATTTTACTCTGGTTCAGTTTTTGTAAATGGTAATAAAAAGAAAAAAGACAGTATCTACATGAAAAATAAACAAACATAAGGAGAAAAGAGATAAGTATACAAGCATATAACACTGTTTTCATTGCGATCTGCATCGCTTTATTTCAATATAATGAAATGAACGAAATAACTTCATTTGCTTTAATTAAAACGTAGCTACACAAATTCTACATATTTACAGCCGTTATTGAATGTATACTACCTCCCTTCAAACATTTTTCTTATCATTTAACACTTTCTCTATATTTATAGTTATATAATATAATTTAATATTAGGTGCGTTTTATTGGTAATTTATAGCTAGTGCAGCAATCAGGTACCAATAAAACGCTCCGGCTGTGTTCAAAAACGCTTTAGCCAATTTTGGTTGTGTTCACAAAGTATTTCTGCTTCCGTGTCTCCACTAAACTACAAATATCATAGAACACATCCATTTTATGAGTGAAAAACAACATTAAGGTTCAAGTCATGAATAATTTTCAATGGAAGTGGATGAAGAAAGTTGAAACTTTGAAGATGAAGGTGGCATCTTCAAAGTTTCAACTTTCTTCATTCACTTCCATATCCACTATTTTACTGGCCAATTTATCGGCAGTAGTTGATTGTTGTTATTGTTCACCGAGGGAAATTTTACTGTGCTAGCTATAAATTTACCAATAAAACGCACCTATTGTATGTAGAAGATCGATTTACAACTAGGATTGTTTGGTAAAGATTTTGATCAATCTTGGAATAAAATATAGGGAAGAAAAAATGTTTATTTCGGTCTGCTCGACCACGAATTGTCAATTTTCTTTAAGCATACCTAGTATCTGGCGTTTTTGAACATTCATCTGAAGGTTTTTTTTTTTGAGAACCAAAAACAATTTGTTTTATAAGTTAAGGAGTTATATAATACGAATTCCACCGTTATCGGATACATGTTACTCATGTAAATTGTCATTACGAACGGATTCAGTGATAGTTTTTTTTCGGTATTCTGAAAAGTTTGAGATTAGGATGAAATTCAGTCCAGTTTTACACTCAATTGGGTGTCACTTAAGTGGTTAATATGGAAAACTAATGCACAATTTCACAGTATAAGCTTATCAGAATAAGTTACACTTAAGTCTCCCGTGTTGACCACTTATAAGTTCTACTTACTGCATACAGTAAAACTGCGGATAAGGTGCCAAAATGGGAAATATAAGTGCACTGTGATGTGCCCTTAAATTACATTTTCAAAAAGAAATGATAACGTCAAATGTAAAAAACTAAGTTTAGAATAATATTCAAACTGATAAGAATCGGATCTAAACTCAAAACGTATCCAAGTTTCAGATACTATTTCAATAAAAAAGCATTTGTTCAATGATTTTATATAAGATTCTGAAAAGTAGGTTCTTAAGGTGAATTTTTTTTAAATTAAATAATATTATAAATAACACAATACCTCAGGTGGTTGTTGTTGGGCATTACAAAAGCTAATATATATGTAATTATATATTTGAAAATAACATTTATAAAATTATATACGAAGAAGAAAAAACCAAAACAATAGAAAAAATATTGTTTTTTTTTTTTTTTTGTTTAGTGTTGAATTTATAAAATTATAGCATGCATTTAGTACCTATTTGTTTTAATTTAAGTATAAGTAAGAAAATATGTGAATTTTTTTTGACTAGTTAATACAAATTTTATATGAAATGAATCTAATTATATACTAAAATCCGAGTTATAATTTTTTAACGAATGTTAAGATTCAAAATACAATAATTCATTACAGGATGATCAGACAGAACCTACCACCAACAGTAGCACTATACTGCCAATTATTGAAATAGAAAACAATGATGTACTAGACATGGGTTCAAGAACATTTCCTGTTTTCTTACCAACAACATCTGGTATTGTAACAAATGTACCCGCCGCAAGTGTACCCGCCACAAATGTACCCGCCACAAATGTACCCGCCACAAATGTACCCGCCACAAATGTACCCGCCACAAATGTACCCGCCGCAAATTTACACAGAACTGCAAATGTAATACCAGTACGTTCCCTTGCTCGGCCACGTCAAACACAAATGTCTGCTTTTATTCCAAGACGCGTAACCCCTAAATGCAAACAAATTATAGACGAAAAATTGCTTCGACTTTTTACGGAAACTTTTCAGCCCTTTCGTATTGTGGAAGAAATTGCATTTAGGGAATTTGTTACAGCTCTTAACCCATCTTATGACCTACCTAGCAGGCATATGATTTCTAGGACCTTTATACCTGCACGTTACGAAGAGTGCGTCACTGAAACCCGGGAGGTACTCAAAACAGCTAAGAAAATTTGCGTAACCACAGATTGCTGGACATCGTGTAGTATGGAAAGTTACATGGCAGTCACTGTACATTTCTTAAATGAAAAATTTGAAATGATTTCCCTGCTTTTAGACTGTGCAAACTTGCCTATGAATCATACTGCACAAAATCTGGCAATAGAACTGGAGAGAGTTCTTGATGACTGGGACGTAAAGAACAAGCTTTTACTTGTAGTTTCCGACAACGCCAACAACATCAAGTCAGCTGTTCTTAACGTTCTAAAGTGGAAACATTTGGGATGCTTTGCGCATACACTGAACTTAGTTGTCAATGATGGTTTGAAGGACGCAGAGGCTGCAAGAATAATAGTCAAAGTTAAAAATATTGTTGGCCATTTCAAAAGAAGTGCAATCGCAACTGCAAAACTCCAGGCGTACCAGCTAAGCCAAGGGATAACCAATCCATTAAAGCTGTTGCAGGACGTGCCCACTCGTTGGAACTCGACCTTCTACATGCTAGAAAGGTTCGCTTTTTTGGAAGAATCCGTGAAGTCCACAATGGCTTTAATGGACATGGCAACGACGTTCTATCTGTCGGTCGACGAGTGGTTAGTTGTTCGGCAGCTTTGCCAAATTTTAAGGCCCCTGGAGAAAACCACGAAACAAATATCCGGGGAAAAGTATTTAACGGCTTCACTCGTCATTCCCTTGGCTAATGGCCTCGAAAGTGTATATAAGAGTTTCTTGAAAAAACAATACACTGGTTGTGTTAAAAACGTAATTGAAAAGCTTAACGCGTCGCTGTTAACAAGGTTAAGCCAAATGGAGCTGAGCAGTACACTTGCAATTGCGACTTATTTGGATCCACGTTTCAAACACATCCCGTTCAAGAACAAAACCAACGCTGACCATATAAAACAAAGGTTGATTGATTTAGTGGCTGAAAAGTTTTCAGCCCAACAACATCAACGCTGTGATCCTCTGGTATCGGAATCGGCACAAGCGGTAGTGAGGATAACCGACGAAGATGATGTTTGGGCTGACTTCGACAGGGAAGCTGCTGGATATCAACCAGTTGGAACATCGCGAAGCAAGGCGATAGCTGAAGTGAACCGGTACTTAGATCTTGATAGGCCATATAGGACAGACGACCCACTGAAATGGTGGCAAGAAAATAGTTACATGGTCCCACACCTCGCTATTGTTGCCCAAGAAAAGCTAAGCCTAATAGCCACGTCAGTTCCATGTGAAAGATTGTTTTCCAAGGCTGGGCAAATTTTGTCAGAAAGACGGAGCCGACTCAACGCCAAAAAAGCAAAAATGATTTTATTTTTAAACTGCAATTCAACCATTTTAAAAAAATAAAAACGATTGCCATTTTGTAAATATATATATTTAATTGTAAGTATAATTTATTTAAAGCACGCATAATATAACTTTTTGAAATAATTGAAATACGTAAATAGTTCTTGTTTTGTTGTATATAAGTTTTCAATAATAATAATTTAAGTACCTACTTTTTTGTACTACTCTTTTATAAACTAGATATTAAGTCATTTTCATTATCATTCAATAATTTAATACATAATATTAAATATTAAAAAAAGTTAATTTTATATATGAACTCTAATGTTATAATGTAAATAATTTATGTTTTAAAAAAATTGAATTATTTATTTTTTATTTTTTTTCGCTACCTAATACCTATACAATTATATTTTGTTAAATAATTTTTTAAATGTTCTCTTTAATAATAAAGCGTGCAAGAAAGGTCACTTAAACTTATTTATATGTGCAATTCGTTGTTAAACAATACAAAATTTTTAAATTATAAAACTCATAGTAATTCGTCAAAAAATTATTTTTCGATAAATTATTTTAATAAAAATTAATGCATATCTACTGAAATTAATATAAATCTTCACTTTATTTTCACTATATTGAGCTTTTTCAATGGGTAAGTACTCATTGCAAAATAGTTTTCTTTCAGCATCGGAAAAGTAAAGTATATAGTAATTAGTACCTAATAAAATAAGTAATTATATATATAAAATAAAAACCCTCGTTGTGTTGTAAACAAACGAACACTTAACGGACTTACCGCGATTAATTATTATAATCAAAAATTATTTTCGATTTATTGCCCGTTAAGTGTTCGTTTGTTTACAATTTTTCATTACCACGATAAAAAAAAGTCTAAAATCTACTCTCGTTGTGTTTAAAAAAACATATTTCTAACGGAAACCAAAAACATTTCAACACTTCAAGCATTGTTCGTTGCCCAAAAGTGGACATTTCTACCAATTTCAGTGCAAACATTCATGTAAAATTTTTAGAAATAGTCAGTCTTGTGAACGAAACGGAATTAATAATATTTTGAATTTACCAATCACAATCACAGGTTAAACTCACAGTGAATTGTAAATCACAATCACAGGTTAACCTGTGATTGAAAAATCACGACTTAGCTCATCTCTACTATTAAATTTCCATAACAATAGCAAAGTGAGTTTTGGAGATGGAAGACGAAGAAGAGGAGACTCGCTTCACGCACGTTCCACAATAGCATCCTTCGAAAATTTCACACAAAAGCTAGTGAAGAGTGAAGGAAAAGAGCATATCCACTTTACTGGCAAAATATTCGGTCTCAGTGTTCGTCCTTCAGCAATATTTTTGTATTTTTATGTTCACAAACGCAGGACGGTATGACAGGGCCGTAGTCAAGATTTTTGTTGGTAGGGGTAGGGGGTTGAAGTAAAAAGTACACATTTTGATTTTCGACTATATCACTAAGCGAAGTTGAGTTGAAATGAATTGATTTAAGAAAAGTTGAGTTGTGTTCTTTTGTGTTGTGTTGTTTTGTTTTGTATTGTATTGTGTGGTTTTGTTTTTTGTTGTTTTGAATTGAATTGAAATCGAAATTTCCAATTATATTTTTAAACTTTTTTTTTATTTAAGTTTAAAAATAGACTTTACGTTCCGATTTAAGAAGAGTTGAGTTGTGTTCTTTTATGTTGTTTTGTTTTGTATTGTGTTGTCTTGTGTTGTTTTATAATGTTTTGAATTGAATTGAATCAAAATTTCATATTAAATTTTAAAATTGTTTTTTTTTTATTTAAGTTTAAAAAAAGACCTTACGTTCCTGTCGTTGTCCCATAGTTATCCTTCCTCAAAGTGATATTCCATAGAGGATGGATTTGTGGACATAGAATGGGGTGTAAGCGTGGGTGGCATAAAGTTGTGAGCAATATAAATAACTGAATGAATACCACCATCATCGTCCTCGTTGGATTTAGAAAAGAAAAAAAAAAAAACGTTGGAGGAAGTATGACAATAATATTCGAAAAAGTTTGCGCCAAAGAAAATCCATTTTCACTTATTCCGTGAAGTTCACACGATTTTGCTTTGCCCCTATATACCCAACAAACAACGAAGACCATGACAGCAGAAGCGAATAGTTTTTCCAATTTTGGACAGTTTTACTTTTTTTGTTTTTTTTTGGAGTTTTAGATGTGCATTTCTGTCGTTATCTATACCTAAATATAGTCTTGATGGGTGACATTCCCCTTTTCCCATATATTAAAGTTGTATAGGTTTAGAAGTATGTATATGCATAGGTATGTATGTGCGGATTGTTGGACAGAAGAACTTTTATTTCAAAAAAGGATGCGATTCTTGTAGATGATGACTGTTATTTGAAATTCACATGAGAACAAAACAAGTAAAAAACAAATTTTTTTTTAAGTACTCTTTCTGTCTCTGGTGTGTGCGAATGGAATTGAATGGCACTTATACATACAAAAAATGTACTAACATATAACTGGCAATGTTTTCACGTATGTACCTACCATATCCAGATACTATATTCAGATTTGTAATTTTATTTTATTATTTTTATGTGCAAATTTTGTAAACTTTTAAAAGCTTAGCTTAAAGAGTTAATAAAAAAATTTAAATATAAATTTTGTTCAGATTTTATTTTTATTCCATATAAGGTCCTTTGACCAGTTTAATTGGTTTCTAAATTGGTTAAAAAGAATTTTGTGTTTAGTAGTTTTTTTTTAGGATTATTATTTTTATAACAAAATTCTCGCTCGAGAAGAATTTAAATCTTGACTTAGTAAAAAACAATTGAAGCTTTTAGAATAATAATAAAATAAGTCTATACCAACAGGCTGTCTGCCAAGAAAGGGGATGCCGAATATTGGACCTTTTTTTCCTTATAATATATATACTTACTTTAAAGAGGTTATGACTATCCTACAAATTTATTACATCAGTTCCATAACGAGTAAGTTTTTGAATGTCTTGTGATGTTCCATTCTGAGTAACAGATGCTCACAACCACAATTAAAATGAGAAATCGAAAGATTCTTTAGAGGAGACCTATATATATTACGTTTAAAAACTATCACTTGTATTAATAAACTCAAAATAAACATGAATTATCTTTAATTACCTAAGTGAGAAATCTTATCAATAAAACAAAATTGAAGTTAATTCATGTTAATTAAATAATTCACACAAGTAGGTGAATTAAGGTGTTGTTAAGTTAAAAATAAGACATTTTTGCCAACGACTAGAGATAAAAAGAAAATAAACGCAAACAAAAGCTCAATTGAGAAAATAAGTGTGCAAAAGTTCACACTTTGAGAGAAAGTGTATGTGAGCAGACTAATGGCGTTTTTGCTTGGTACTTGGTAGTCCGGATTCCGGAAGAGAAATGTTAATCGAACGCTTCAAATTCTGAAGTGTTAGTACTTCTGGTTTCGATTCTGAATTCAAATCCAGAAGGATTTTCTCTTCCAATGAGAACTGCCATTTTGTGGGGTTCAGAAAGTTTCTCGGCGACCTATCGAAAACGCCATAAATAAAAGTCTTATGGCGAAAACAGAATTCTTGTTAAATGTAGTAGATTTTGTTAAGATTTTCTACTTCACGTGAATGAGCAGTGAATTATTTACTTATAAGATATTTTGATCCGTGAATTAATTAATTAAATAATTAGAAGAAAGTTAAGAATTTTTATTAATAGGAGTGTTATTCAATAACAGTGCCTACGTTCTGTAACTCTCGAATCGATAAAATTAGTCGAGAAACGATGAAAATTGAAACAAATCATATGAGTTTTCTTTTAATTTCTACTGTTTCTCAACCAATATTTTCGATGCGAGATTTACAGAACGTTGCTACAGGTAGGGGTTCAAATATTAATAGTCAGTCCCTGTATCCATTGTTCGAACAGTACAACTCAACCCATTAGCTCAGAGTTGGAGCTGAATGGCGAACCAATCTCAGGCTTCTGGTTGTTGAGGCCACCCAAAATTTGCAATAATTAATTTGACGAAATTTCTTTACGACCATTTGACGCCTAGTTTTTCAGTGCCAGATTATCCCAGTTTCAAAGTTAAGCCCGAGTAAACCCTTGAAAAAAGTTTTTTAGTCAATTGAGATCCCGAGTTACCTCATCGAATTTGGTGAGTTAACTCTGGATTAATTAAATAGATTTTTCTGCCGCAGGGGAGTGTCAAAACACTATCGAAATAGAGAAGGCGCCCTCTTTGTTTCGATAGTTAAAGCGCATTTCCATAGTGTTGTAATTTGATTTTGATAGATTTTTGACTATACTGAAAAACTGCTTTTAAATTAACTCGGTCTCAATTTTTTTGCAGGATTAACTGTAACTTCTGGCTAAAAAAAATTCATAAAACATTGCATTTCTCGCTGCGATTTGTTTTCATTTGAATCTTTATTTTATGGCCTTTATAAAAAAAATGTAGAGAAGTATAGGTATAGACCACCTTTTTCATACCTCATCATCTAATGAAAAAAAAAAAACAAAACAAAGTCCCATTGTCTTTGATCTCACACTGTAGGTAAAGAATTTCGACGTAATCCATTTATACACACACAACAATTAAACACCTCCCAGATTAAACCTTCTTAAAAGTGTAGTGTTTCCAAATTTGGCCATAAATTCAACTTAAAGTAAAATTCCCATGTCATTTTTGTTGTTGTTGTTGTTGTGGAGAATAAGACTATATTCTTCGTCGGCTTTCGTTTTTTTTTTTTGAAATAATTTCTGACAATGTGTGTGACTTGACAGAAAATGGCTGATTTAAAATGCAATTACATCATTTCATTTTGTATATAATGAAACCCATTTCCGGTCATTTGCTCCCAATAAATTACACCGTTAATGAACAAAAAATACACGTACATACCTACACCTACAGTATACGGACATAGGTATATACAATTATGGCATTCGCAAGCTTTTTTGATTAAATTTCCATCTCTCTTTATTTCTGTCGACCAGTGTGTATGTGCTTCTGTGTGATTTTGTATGTGTGTATATATGTGTTTGCGTTTTTGTGTTTTCACACGCAATTAAGAATTTTAAATGCGCCTCCATCATGCACCCTTTACTACGATTGTAATTAAGTGCTGGAATGCATTATAACCCAAGCCAGTTCTTCATACCTATACCTATTCTATACCATATATGATTAAACAAAAGGAATTGGCCTGAGCACAATGAAAAAGAAAGATTTCCAACTTCATTTAACCGTAATTGAAATTCATGTGGTGACAGTGACAGGAACACAACTTAAAACTATGTGTACCTACGAAAGAAGCGTGCCATACCATATTGTCATGGATGGCGTGGATGACGACGATGTCTATATGACGAGTCGCCTCTAAATGCGGGCTAACCGCTATACCACACGAAGTAATCATGCCAAAAATGAAAAACCGTTCGAAGCCGTTTCGAAAACAAACTTGGAACCAAGCCAAATAATCGATTTCCGTTGTTGGTGGTAGCGGTGGTGTTCCGTTGTTCCGTTGACACCTGCATGGGTGGATATGGGTCGTCGCGTCGAGGCATCGGTGGGAGATCATTATCTCCGGAAGGTAGCTTGCATATACCTAAGTACATATACATACAATATCAAAACAAATTTTCATCAGTGTGGTCATTGTATTTATATCTTTCATTAATCCATCAGGTTTCTTAATCTCTTTAAGGTTTAACTAAACATTTTTATAAATTAAATAATTTAGTTGAAATTTTCCAAATAAGATTTTAAATTTTATCTTATTTTAACAAGATCATAGAACTACAAATTGCAAATGGCCGTGAATTTTGACATTTAATTCAAATGAGTGGTGGCTGAAAACTGCGAATTGCCAAGAAATAAAATGTGTATTTGAGGTTAAGTTCGAACGAATTTTATATTACTTTTTTTAGTGAGTTAACTGTGGATTAACTCGTTGGATATTTCTGACAGATGTGTGTCACAACACTATCGAAATAAAGAGGGTGACACTATGGAAATCGCCCTTTCCACCAGTGCTGCATACTATGGCCCTCTGTGTTTCGATTGTGAAAGCGCATTTCCATAATGTCGTACTTTGATTTCGATAGATTTTTGTCAGCAGCTGATGAAAGTTTAAAGCTGAAAAACTGCTTATCAGTTCATTTAAGTTTAATTTAACTAATTCAAAATTAACGCAGCACTGCCCATAAGAGGCTGGTCACACTAAATTTGTTTGAGTATCCCTTTTTATTTGAAAGCGGAAAGTCACATCTAGGACACAAGTGTCCATCAACACCTAATAATTCGTGGTTGTTTCGCATTTCACTTTGACCATTTTGAATGAGGGTTTTGAGCCAAATATGTTGATGAGCACCTGTCTGGGATATATAAGGATATATAAGCCCCCAGGAAGGATGACACCGGCACAAATTGCTGATGGTACCTTGTTAGTGTCGATGTTTTTGATTGTTTTATGCGACAGCGACAAAAGGACTAGTATATATAACTACGTATGTAGTTATAGTAAATTCTGCGCCAAACTATAAGTGCTTCGAATAAATTTTTGACCTAGATTGCATATGGGACTTTTGGAAAATTGGGGCTTTTAGTGCGGTCCATTTGGGTTTTTTTATGTCTCGTAATATACATTATTATCATTATTTTCCGTTAATGGCACAAGCAATTGGGTCCATCCAATGTCTATATATGCTGGGCAAACATTTTAGTTAAAATAAAAATGAAAAGGACAAAACTGAAAACCTTCCATTAAATCCTTGCTGTATATAATATATAGGGAGGGCTGTGGTGCTCGCTCATCTATCATTATCTTGTCGGTAACTGTGGCGGCTGCGGCGATGGGCACATTTAATTGCTTCCCGAAAACGAATCCCTTTTGTCTACAAAAATCCGAAAAACCAAATAAAAAACTGTATAGACATTATCGTGGTTAAATATCATTTTGAATTTTATTTCGCGACAGCCATATACCTAGTACTCGACTGTCTGGTAAAATATAGTAAAACAGAAATTTGGTAATCGCATTTTATTTTATTTTTTTTTGTTGAAAAATTGACGACGAAAATCATTATTTACAGTGGACGACAGACGATGGTTAGCCATAGGCTTTTAATTGTCCAGTGCAATTAAATACGGGCTCTGGCATAAAAGGAAATATTTGCGCTGCATTAGTCGAATAATTTATGGCTAAATAAAAGCAATTTTATTCGCACAGCACGAGTACCAGGATGAGTACCTATATTATAACGACGAAGCGACGCCGCCGCCGCTGCTGGAAGGACAGACGGAAAGTTTTGCGTTCGCTATTTAATTGAAAAGAATCACCATTTACATTGAATTCTGTTTAAATGAGTCATGCAAGGTGTGTGGTTAGTTATTTTGTAGGCGGATTTGTTGAGCGATGAGTGGTTTTTCAAATTAATCATTTTCAACAAAAAAAACAAACGAACTGAAAATGTCATTTTGTAAAGTGAAATTTTAACTAGATAATTTGATGTGTGTTTTCTAATTTAAAACAGCCAACAGATTGAAATTGATATAAATGATATAAACCAGGAACATTTGGTGAGATTTCTAAATACACATAATTGGTCTAACCAACTGGTTTTTGTTTTTTTTTAGTTTGTCGTGTCCGGATTGATATTAAATAAGTTCTTATTTCAGAGTGTTTAAATGACAATATTTTGTTATTGTTATTTTTTATATTAGAAGGTATTTTTTTAATATTTAATTTAATTTGTATAAAAATATTAAAAATGCTGTGTTAGATATTCTAAAACCCTTTGAGCGTTCGACCTGTGCATTGCAAGCTGCCATGCTAAACCGAATGAAGTTATAAAGCAGGTTTAATTCAAGATTTGTGTCTAAGGGTAAACTGCAGACATTATTTTCTCAGTCACTAATTAAAATAAACTAACCTGAATTGAAAAATATTAAAAATGTTATGCCCAGAGCCCTCTAGGGGGCAGCAAGAGCTCCTCTTGTTCCCAACTGAAGATATCTATGCTAAAGCTAAAGTTGAGAAGAATTAAATTCATAGTTTCAGTTTTTCAACTACCTTGCAACATTGGTAAAATTGAAATTCGAAGCAAAACCTTGAGACACCTACACGGACCGTAATTATATACATGGCAGGTATATCGGCACAACCACTGTGCACCCACATTTAGTCTCATAATTTGAATATGATAAGAATTCTTAAAATTCCATACGATTTTATAATTTCTCTTTTTGTAATTTACACTATCTTTTAGCCCTGAAATTAACAAGAGGGATTAAAAAAAAATAAGTAAACTGTCTTTTGTTCTCGTCCCAGTGCAGTGGTGGGTACCAATCTAGAGTATAGAGAATTCAAGATCGGGCCGTAACGTTAATCGTACGAAGGTGTTTCGTGACAGACAGCCATTGCTTATGAAAGTTTACATTGTCTAAGGGCCAGTTTGCTCAGCTGATCATCTTTATTCAAGTATTGTTGCAACTGGTTAATCATGGAATGTGCATAATAATCAAATTTGTTTTCAAGGAATCCATAATTTAAGTTGTTAATCATGGAAATCGCTAATCAGCCGAAAATTTTTGGCTATAAATTTGTTAGGGACATTAGTTAGAGTAAGACGATCAGTTTAATTAGCATTATTATTGCTATTTACCCTTATCATTATTATTAGTATTATTATTGGTATTCTTTATAAGGGTTTTCCATAAGAATACCCGCCCGTTTCTTTTCTATGAGCTTCTCTTCAAGTGGCTAATTGGATACGGTTCTCTCCGAGAGTTCGAACCTTTTATTTCCCTAGGTTGCTTTGGACAAGAGTTTACATTAGGTCCTGGACCGTTTATTTTCTTTGGGCTCCTCTTCAAGAAGCTCATTAGACAAAGTTCTCTTCAATAGTTCTGACCGTTAAGTTCCCTGGGTTGTATATGCAAGGCCCTTTGTGGCTTCCGATAAGGATCCCCGAAGACGTTTCGTTCCTTATAAAAGGAATTTAAAAGGAAAGATTTAAAATCATTTTTTTATTTAGAGTTTGAAGGGAAGAATCTTGGACACCGGTGAGCTTACCTCAGCCACGAAGAAAAAGCATCACAATTTATACAATTAAAACTAATTCTTCGTTGAAACCAAGATGAGCACCAGCTCAATGGAATACGAAAACATCGACATCCCAAAGTTACCACACACTACCGAATGTCGCCGTTTAACAAAATGGCTTCTACTTCTTCTTCTCTTTCTGTTTTTCATACATCGAATTTTGACATTTTCATTTACGAAAGCTTTTTTTTTCCAATGGTTATGTTCGTTAGGTTTGTCACTTAATGTCACCAACTTGACGATAACAATATCTGCGTCAAAAAATGACGATCAAAAGGACGTTGATTTGGCGGCCTTATTTAAAATAAAAAATACAAAACTGCTCCTATTATATGTCTTTTAAAATCTTGAAATTGATAAGTTGGACGGTGGTGTAAGGCGAAACTTGTTTAAATACGCCAATAAATAAAACTGTGCTCTTGTAATAACCTGTGAAATCTACCTCAGCTCAGAATCCATCAAATGATATGCCTTACCTATAGTGGTGTATAGTTTCCTATTTCACTTTAGGGGATATAAATATAATTCACTTTTTGGTCCCTTGTCGGTTTTTATCTATTATCGTGCTGTGTTGGATGTATGTTTTGAATGTCATAAGACCGTGTCCTTGCAACTCAAGATATACGGAGATAAATATAATTTTCCCATCTTGCATGCAGTTGTGAAAAAGGATATATTCCTTGAAGCCAAAGGACAACAATCTGTTTTAGAATTCACATAACCCTCCTGGGTGTTTGAGGTAAAAATAAAAAAAAAAAAAAAAACAAAAAAACATCCTATATCTCGACGTTAAGTATCTCCATCTTATTATATAGGATGTCTGAACGGATTCTGGTACTCTAACTCAACGGATGCTCTCTGAATGCACTTACTCAAAAGCGCCAACCAATATACCTATACCGACAGAAGACAGACAGATATACATTTTTTTTTATTTTTTTTTCTTCCTTTCGAATATTGTTTTACGAGTGTCGTAAAGTTTAATATGGTATCTATGGTGGTTCACTGTTGTGCTGCCCTCTGTATTCTTAGTTCCACTCTATTTGCCCGCATATCTATACTATACTATATGGGCTATTAAAGAAAAGTGCTTCTCTTACTGCTGCTGCTTGTTATTGCTGCTGCTGTCATCTATGTTTGTGAAAACATTTTACAGCAATGTATGTAGTTATTTGAACGAAGAAAATTTTATTTGACCAAAAAAGACTAGAGAATTTGATCCTGAATATGCACACTCAAAGGCTAATCATTGAGAGTAGATTAATAAAATCGATGATTTTGATAGAGACTAATCAAGCAGATTCGGGTGTTATGGTCAATCGAATGCCTATGAATATATTTATATGTACATACATATTTTTCTTTATTATTGCCATAAAGACCCTGTCTGTACGGTTTATGAGAATATTTTATAATATAAATGTGAAATGGATAAGGTAATGTGAGTGTGTGTGTGATCATAAATTAAGCCATCATATATAAAGGATTCTCTTCAAAGACTGTTTAATAGAGTGCAAACATAACAGAAAAGCGATTGAAATTGAGAATTCAACTTGACATGAGTGGTTTATAGATATGTCCATATGGTCATATATGTGGAAATCTTGTACTTAAGTGCTCAATGAATATGTTAGAAAATATTTCATGCTTTAATACTTCTTAATTCTTGGAATTGACTTTTAAAATTTGATTTTTTTTTGATGATCTATATATTTTCTATCTGACTTTGTATATTAATTTCGTATATTAATTTAATTGGTTGTCTTTGAGTTTAGTTTAATTAACTTCGAAAATTCTAAAACTGAAATAAGTTTTTGTCTTTTTGTGTATGAGTAAGGATTACTGGGTACAAAAAATAGTTCAACAATTTCTTGAAATAATCCAATAATGATCTTGAAAAGTGATTCATGTCAAACTCTAAATTTTGAATTTATGCTTAGTAAATCTTTGCTTTTTGAGTTCGTATTTTTAAACCTTTCTGTAACGAGTAACTCAGGAAAATTAAAGTTAGACTCCGTAAAAAATCCCGACAAAGCTGGATTTTGATTTATAGAGCTTTGTTTTGATGTAAACATATATCCTAAAAAAAGATTGCATCCAAGAATTTATCGTGGATAAATTGATAGATGCATCGTATTTTCGAAGATCATAATATACAAATCTTGCAACAGAGTTAAATGCCATGTTTAATTTACGATGTCATTCGAAGTCTACACCGAAAATATTTCACAACTAAAGGCCAAAAGTGGTTAAATCAAAGACTTAACCAACTTCATTTTCACTTTAATGGGAAGTAGGTGCATTGAAAGGTTCCCCTACACCAACGCCAAACTGCCGCGGCGACGAGGAAGACAATTATAACGACACGTGGTTGTCAGTGAAAACGTAACGTTGTTATTATTGTATTCGTCGTCACAGCGACAGATTCGCGTTGGTGTGGGGGAACCTTAAGACTTTTATTAAAAATTACTCCGTTTCGAATTTTAGAGACCATTTCTAACACCTGACCATTCAAAATTACGTCAGGGAAGTCCTCTCAGAAGTTTTTGGGTGCTGATCGGTTTCTATTTTAGTAGGATTCAATAAAAGGTTGATTTTGGGATGACCATTCAAAAACATTCGTTAGTTTTGACTAATAGCATATTCAACTATAGTCCTAAACGAATACTAAAATATAATTGGACGTGCGTCTTCTGCATAGATATGATATGAACAGTTCTTCAAAGCAGATGGAAGATCATTTATAAATAAAAATAAAAACAAAGGTCCGAGGATAGAGCCCTGTGGCACACCCATTCTGCAAGTTTCTACCAGTTTCATTTTTTTATTTAAACCTTGACAGTCTTTGGACTAAAAATGATAAAATTGATTTGAAATAAAGTTCCAACTTTGAAATCTTTGACGTCTTAAAAAATTACTAGTTTCCTTATGCAGTTAACTACATATGTATGTAGTTGTTTGTGTCTGCTAAACGTAACCATTGTCCTGTCACTTCCCAACGAATGTGAGGTTTATGTCGCACTATGAGTAGAGTTACCATCAGCCTAAAAAAATGCTAAAAACTTTTCTTTTCTTCTTCTTCTTCTTTTTTTGTTAACCATTCAAAGAAAACAAATTTCTGTGAATTTTATTTGAATTTTCTTCGAAAAATTAAGAGTTTAAAAATCATTTATTAAAAAATTAAGCACTAAATTAACCTAATTTAAAAACTTTCCCTGCACCTTAAGGGATGGACAAATACAGTGGGCCGATATCTTAAAATCATTATCATATAATGTTCCTACCCATAAATAAAAAAGTGAGTCTTAATAATTATGTTCCGTTCTACATGGTCTTTGAGGAAGGAAAAATAATGATTGTATTTTGCTATGGTTCCACACAAAGAGGTCATATATATAAAACCTACAATATTATGATAAAATAAAATGAACCACATTCATCACTGCATTATCATTGCTTTTTTTAAAATTATTTTGCCACACAATGACAAATGGATTAATACTCGGCTTTTGCTCCAATTCAATTTGAGCTGATCCTTGTGGTTTTTTGCATAGAGAATTGCAACCGCATCAACTTGTCTCCATCATCGCCTAGTTGCGCCAATCCGTGTGTTTAATTTGCAAATGGAAATGAATGAAAATTTCAATGAACTAGCAAACTCCTGTGTGGAAGGAAGTTGGGATTCACATCCTTGTTGTAACTTCATTTAGACATTACTGTGGTGCTGCTGATGATTGTCGTCGCATTTAGTCAATTGAGTTAGATTGCAATATCCTGTTTCAACAAATCTAATAGTAGATACCTATAACCTATGTACATATAGAGTCGTGATGGCTTAGACGTCTTCATCGTATCGTTGTTGGTTTTGTTTTTGGGTGATTTTTCCTTTTAAAGGTTTGGTGTGTGTGTGAAATAATGCGGCAAGTTTTGTAATTCATTTTGACTGAAGTTAGAATTAACCTAAAGACTTTCATTTTACCTTAAAACTTTTTACTGATTTACCTTACGAACTTTTTTAAACTCATTTATTTAATTTTTTTTTAGGGTTGCTCCTGGATTTCCTGATATGCGCACATGTCTTTTACATCAGAAGCTTCAGATGCTAAATATTTGTATGGAAAGACGTCGTATACGTGAATGTGGCCTGCCATTTGCATCCACAGAAGAAGAAGTGGTCTCAGTGTTAAATGCAGAAGAAGAAAATCAAGAAGACGAAGCAACTGATGATGAGTTCTTCGATTGTTCTGATGAAGAGTCTACCAGCAGTGGACCATCGAAACCTCAAGGACGAAAAGCTAAATTAGGAGAAATGAAGCTTATTGATTCTGATGAATATTTGTATGTTCCAGCTACACAAGAGCCTGTACCAAAGACTGAAGATCAGCTATTGGATGATGCTGAAGTTATGTTGAAATTAGGACCAGGATCTGGTAGGTTGGAATATTTGAAATATTTTTTCAAAATTTGAGGGTTTTTTTTTGCATAGGACTCTCAACACAGATGATGTGCTCTTCTTTGAGATCTGATATGGAGAGTTTCAAAGCAGCAAATCCTAGTGGAAAGATAGAAGATTTTATAAGGTGGTATAGTCCACGTGACTGGGAAGAGGAAACTGATGGTGAGTTCGACATACATTTTTAAAAGACGATTTTATCTAAATCTTCAATATTCTAGAGGATGGCAATGTGACTGCAAAACTCAGCACAAGAATGACAGCTCCCGACAACACTTGGCAAAATGTCTGGAAACAAGCCCAACCGATTCCCGCATATCGGCAGGTAACTATAAAAGCAGCCATATTATTCAAGCTTTATTCCAATTGATTTTGTTTTAGAAACGCCTCTTTGACGACACGAATGAAGCTCTGAAAGTTCTTCACTATTTAGAAACTCGCACAATCGCTGAACTCTACGAGCTTACAATTGTATCACTTTTGCATTCCGCTGTTCTAAAATTAAAGGTTTGTTCTGTCAGTCTCATAATATAATAATTTTTTTAAATTTTAGTTTTAAATTCTTTCAGGACATTGTTACATACTCAAATATTTTAGAAGCATTCAATGATCAAATTGAAGAAATTCTAACCGATTTGTGTAAGCTTTCACGTGACAACGATCAAATTCCAGATGGTTCGGTGTTTGAGCTGCTTAAAAAAATCCAGAATCTCGAGACATCACTGTTTCAATATAAGAATCTTGAAAAGCTTTTCCCCCACCAATGTCCCCCAAATGAAAAAGAGAAGAAAATTATGATTGCATCTTTAGGAGGTGATGAGGTTGTACTGCCAGGAGCATCTAAAAACACGTTCGCACGAAGGATTCTTGAGAAATATCGTTTGGAAGTGGGTTCTTCAGACAGTGGAAAGGTATACAGAATATAATTTAACCTAACCTTCATGTCATGCTCACTGTCAACTTCTTTTCTTCTTTTTGAATTTTTTTAAGGTCCTTCCGGATCCTGCAAGTAAGGAATATGTCATTCGTCTTGAGAGTGAGTCGTCTTCTAGTGGACCACAATTCCTGCGAGCTATATCAAGTGGTTCTCGCATAAGACTTTGTGGAGCATTCTCTGAGAATACGACCTTCGTTTAAGCTTTTTATTTTTTTTTTTATCTAAAAATGTATTCTTCCATTTCTATTCTTAAAACTATGTAATGGTGATTTGTTGGAAATAAAACTTAACTTGAGACAAAAACTGCAATTGGGTTGCCTTGCCATTACAGAAAAAAATTTAAGGTGTTCACTGCCGCCACTGCTGCAGCTTTCGTCAGCACTTATGTTACCATAAAAACCTTAAGCATTTGGCGAACAATATGCCACTAACTGTGTGCCGATGTACATATTACATACATATAAAAGTGAGGTACCACATAAAGAAGGAGGGTGCTTTCGTTTCATCTTTACACGCAAGCTAGCTCCACAATTAGCACATTTTTATTGCAATGTTTTGAAATAGAGGGTGCAGAAAGTGGAACTTCTGATAAAATCTGAAAAAGGGGGCACTGTATACAAGTACATATAGTGAAAGTGTTCATAAAAGTAGTTAACTATATGAAGACCAAGGGAAGAATTAAAGTTATATACAAGTTTTATTGATGACTAGACATCCACATCAGACATATCAGGTAACAAACCTATACATACATAAATGCGTGTGCAATTTCATTGAAGCAAATAATGATCCGTAACGATTTAGGAGGCACAATAATGATAATTGGAACGTGGTAAAAGAATAAGAATGGAAATGTGAAGTGGTAACAAAATGAAGAAGATGTTTATGTTGCATGGTACTTAGTAATTTCTTTATCTGAGAAGATTATAAAATTATAAACGATGAAGAGATGAAGATATGAACATATAAGATTGAGATTAAGTATTATGAGTGCCATGTGTTTCTTTATGTGAGGCGGGAAAAAACATATTTGTAGAAGAGATAATTTTAAAGCCTTCAGACAAAATACGTTTTAAGACTTTACAATGCGAATAATAAATATTTGAGTTCAAGTGACTGAGAATTTCAAAATAGTTGTTCTACTTTGCTCTTTAAAAAAATAATTACATATCAGTCGACGCACGGCTACTTGAAGGTTTATCTTAATTTTTCGGAGTAGATACTTTCTGTTTCACCTTACACTGTTTTGTAAACAATATTAATTTGAACGTGTTTTTTTACTCTGTTTCAACTCAAGCGCTTAAGATTAAGATGTAACAGAAAATACTCCGAAAAAGGTACAGCTGCTGGAGGCTGTCGTTACATAATATGGATGGAATTTGTTCTCCAAAATAGGAGAGTTAAGATTATCTGTCATCCAAAAAGATATATATAGGAAAAAATTTATTTTGAAAGTACATCGTAACTCTTCCTTGTATAAGGTGATGGCTCTGTTCCCTTCACCGATCGTTCCAAAAGTGAAATTTTGAGAAAACGAATACTTTGTACACTATTTCAAAATTAGAATGAAAAACTAATACTCTCGAATTTCCTTTCAGCTTTGTTTGTTTATTTTTGATTTGACAGATCAAAAAAGTAATAATGCAAGGCTGAAAAAACAATTAATCCGTGGAGATAGTAAATAATATTATTTTTTTCATTTCGAAAGTTTTACAGAGTACCAATTCAAAAACGGAACGAAAAGCACGTTCGAATAGGATTGACTTTCGGAGCTACAGAGTAGAGCTAAGGGCTGCATCAGGGTAATCCAGAAGAATGCAAATAAAACTCGGATTAAGAAAAAAGAACTCTTAAATTTATCAGTTTTATATAAAAATATTTATTTCAACAAAGTAGGGGTTTTACAATCTTTTAATTTCATTTAAAACCTATTCCTTTTATAAAATAGAAATCTATTTTAGTATAAGCTACAGATGCAAACTCAGCCCACGGGATTCAATTAAAAGAAGTGAACCTGCGAAAAACAGCCAGCTACTTAGAAATTATAGGTAGGAAAAACAAGTTAGTACGCTGCAACTGCTACATAAAAAGTAAGGGCGGAGTATCGGAAGGAATATAATTCCAGCGGTGGTGGCCAAAAAGTTTTTTTTTTTTCCTGGTACGTGAACATACACCAAGAAAATGAAGCCAGTCAAAGAAAAAAAAAAGAATACAAATCATATAAACCGTTATAAGTCGAAAATGAAGCGAAAACGAAAAAATTACCAATTAAGTTTTTGGACTTGAAATGACCTCAGGAACTCATGGTTTTCTTCTGTGGCGGTGATTTCGGGACATATTGTAGGTATGTTGGTTGGATGTTTATGTCGAAGTCGTGAAGAAAAGGGTGGAATGTGGATAAAAAAAGGTGGAATGTGGATAGAAAAGCTTACGGACTGGTTTTGTTATCGTGGAATAACATCTTCTACGAACTACATATAGGTATGTGCAAACCATAGCTACGGGTCAACCATATAGAAATGGGCCAGTGGATTTGTGAATTTCGAGATCTTCGAGTTTCTATATACTTTACGAGCGCAAAAATGTATTAATCTATTCAAAATGTACGTTCTCAATTAAATACAAATTTGTGGGTTCATTATAGCTATTTCACTGGCAGCATAGATATTGCTGTGAATTGTTGATCTAACAACATGGCTAGTGAAATCGGAATCCTTGACTTTTGGAGAAAGTATATTTTATAAAAATACGAATAATTTATTTCAGCAAACGGGTTTGGTTCATTATAAAAAAGTATAAATGAAACCGCATTGTTTCATAAATCAAGAGGAGTGGGAAAAATCTTTCATTTTCAACTCAATTATTATTTAAATTAATAGATCTTCTTCTGTGACTATAAAGCTCAAGAATTCAATAAACTCGCTTCAACAAAGCGTCCGCGAATATTTTGTTCGATGTTTAAGCAAAATCATTTCTTTTCAATCAATGAAATTTATCTTTATGTATAGTTAGATATGTAGGTATATTTATTCATTAAAGTATTTCTTTTGATAAATACCTATCTATAGAGATTAACTTGTCCTTATAACAGAAAAGGGAATCGAATTTTGTTCATTCTAACTGTGTACAATTTCTCAGCATTACCTAATCCTTGAAGCTTAATTCAGTTATTTTTCTTCCTTCATCAATCCACGTCCAGTTTCCTTTTCTCATGCAAATCTTTCATCTTCTACTTGGTAAAGGTAAGATACCTACCTAGGTTTGTATGTACATATATATATATATATCTTTTGGTGTCTTATATGCGTTTTTATTCTATTTAAATTAAAATCAAAAATATAGCACAAGATAAACTCGTTTTTCTTATGCCCGATACCTGAGAAAAGAATTGAAGAAGCAGCATCATTGGTAGGTAAATATAGATATGTATGCATAGCAAGGACTTCTCACAAGGACCAAACTCTCCGAAGGTTGATGCACAAAATTAAGGTACGGAAATAATTTTAAAAAAGATAGAGACTATTTATATATCTAGGTATATAGAGATGAACGAATGCAAAGATTAGATTTTGCTTTCGTTTCTTGCTTCGGAATTAAGGAAATTTCCTATTTGGTAGGACGGAAAATGAAATAACCGGGTAAAAGGGAATATTCTTGCAATGCCATTCAACTATTCAACGAATACAACCGTCGTCGTCGAGCCAACTATTTTCTTCCCTCATCTTCAATTTGAGGTTGATTCTATATTTAAATATTAAACATAGTTTAATGCTACCCAGCCCAGTGCCAGTCCCAAACACCACTCCACAAGTCCCACAGCAGTTGACGATGGCGCCAGGATGTTAGCCACCCTCTTATTCGCCTTTCGAATTCTGATGTGTATTGATAGGAAAGTAGGAAGTGTGTAGTGAGTATTTTTATGTTGCGCATTTTAAATATTAAATTTATATAGAGAAAGTCCATCGGCATGTTCTCTATAAAATAAATTTGAATCTACATCCCGCAAGGTATTCAATTTTCATACACACAGCTCAGTCAAGAGTCAAGACCCCTCTGGCATCACACCCGGGAAGGACATCATCATGCAGTATTTCAATAAATGTGCAGTGTGTATAATTATGCACATCAATGGAGACTAAAAACGCCAATGCCTTTTATGTGGGAATGATGGTAGGTATATTATAGTTGCTGAATAGAATCGATCACCTTATTCAGAGCCTGTGTGTCTGCATAGTAAATATATTTAATTATTGAGCTGTAAGATTTTTACAAGAACGTGCCTCCCACCTTACTTCTTTCATCATAAGGACTGAAATCAATATGTAATAGAATATGCATCCACAAGGTCCTTGTGTAATTAGGTGTATAGGGGTGGAGTTTTTCATATCCTCGGGCCTGAGATATAAAGGATGAAGAACACACACAAACTTTTGAATAGGTCGATTCTTGATTATTTCATTATTGAGAATTTTAAGCAAGTTTTCTGTTTTCCCGACGGCATGCATGCATATATGCAAGGCACTCGCGTATATCCGATTCATAAAGGCAGAGCATATCCTTTTGTATGGTGTGTATTTTATCGCATTAAGCTTGAATTTGGGTTGAAGTTTTATTTAGCTCATAAAAAATTCGTTATGAAGCGAATGAGCTATACAATAATAGAGGAAGCTGATTTGGCATTTATGCAGATGAAGTGGCTTTTCTGAATGAGAATTCGAGGAAGTTGATACATATATTTTTTTTTATTTTTAAATTGTGTTGAATTTCATGACGTTTTAAATGTATATATAGATGGGTAGGCTTATTTTAGGTGTATTTATTTAACCTAATGGAGGGGATTTAATGTTTAATTCAATTATCAAACAGATTTGCTAAATTATGTTGGCCTATTAGCAAAGCATTATGAAATTTGTGGGTGAAGAAGAAGAGATATTTGTCGACACTTTGAATACGCAAATTCAACGTTATAGACAAATGAGTGAACCTGCCGATTTTGAATAAAATATAAGGAGAATTATAGCAAGGGTATCCGTATCATATTATATTATTGGGCTCATTCAGCACAAACACGGAACGACTCATTATAGCTGGGAACCAACCAAAGAAAAAAAAAAGCCTTATCATTTAGGAGTTGCTAGGGTTTTCGTCAAAAAAAGGTCTGTTGTCAACATTTCTCACACTAAAAGTTGGTCAAGTGTCAAATTTGAGGAGTGGGGATGAAAAGATCTCAAAGAGAAAGAAAACTGAAAAAATGCCTGGAACGGTTTTCAAACTAATTTGGACCACTTTTTTAACGTCAAAAAATATATTCGACTAGAGTTGCCGTAGAGCAGTGGTAAATCTTACTCAAAATTTTCAAGAATGACATCATCTCCAGAAAATAAAATGTTAACAGAGAATAAACATACCAGCTTACATCAAGTCTATAAATATATAAACAAACAAATCTTTAATTACATATATATAAAATTAAGAAGCTTAGCGTATTTTTCTCAATTGCCAATTTTAAATTTTCTTTTTAAAAAATTGTTTTGTTAATAAACGTACTATTTTTTTTAATTAGCTGATTAGTAAAAAGATTACTAAAATAATAAAAAATATGCTCATCTTTCAAAACTAAAATTAAAATAAAATTAACACATGGGCAACCCTTATTCGACATAGATATTTGTACTCAACTGACAAATTCCGTAAACTGACATAAGTCAACCAGGCATTTGAAAGCCAGCCCAGAAATAGCCAGAAGAAATTCCTCGGACTAAAACTGGTAAAGAGGTGAAATGTTTTATACTCTCGCGGGTGCTCAATTTTGGAAGAATGTACATACATATAACCTTTGAGGTGTGGAACGACTTTGGACTAAAAATGACTGATTCTGGCGGTCTGAAAGTATTGGAAACTAGATCTGGAAGACAGTTATACCATCTCCTTTTTCATAGTACTGCACATTATTAAAGATTAGGTAGGTACCAACGAAATTCTTTTCACGAACGAGCCACGTCTTGAAATTATTAAAAATTGCAAACGAAATTCCAATTTTTATTTTTAATTTAGATTAAGCTAATTTTGAATAAGAAAAATAAGCATTTTGGACAGCAACAAACCCACATTTGCATATGTATGTATTTTGATTATTGATAAAGCAATTAAACCAAGAATGGGCTTCATCGCTGAAGACGACCGAAAATTGGAAGACCCGCTTTTCAAAATTATATCATCTAGTACCTATATATCTACTTAGATTTTATTTTTTTATAATTTCAAAACATGGCTCGTTCTTGAAATTCACCATGATAAAAATGTATAAATTTTGAATGACATTTTGACATTGACAGCTCATAATAAAAGGTGCGATTCTATTTAAATACCAAATTTTTATATTGTTTTTGAAAAACACTTTAGGTATAAATATCAAGACATTAAGATATGTAGAGAAAAAGTCAGAGCATTATTTTGCCTTTTTTTTAAGCCATACATAATTGAATCGAAGTGATTTTACCATTGACATAATGTATACAAAGTGGGAAACTGCTATTTTTAACCCCACCACACAAGCTGTAAAAAAAACCTGCCAGACTTTTGTATTCGATATCACGACGATTATATCTTAAAACTCACGTACCTACTCATATTTTCATATATATGTACATACATATGTGTATTATTCCTACACATTCACTCCCAAAATATGCTGTCGGATCTTAGTCTATTTATATATATTTTTTTCATTCTGATTTATTCACTCAAGCTCTTAAATATTTATACAAAACCTGCGGAGAGAATAACTGTCATTTTATTGTACCTTCCTACTTATAGGTACTTAACCCTACCTTTAAAAATAATATAACCTAAGAAACTAAGTAGGTAGAATGACATTCGAAAACAAATCCTTAAAAGCCACAATCATGTCAAAACACATTATAATTGCCAATCATCTGTTTACCACCTTCACGTCGCCCTTGTTCCCAAAATAGCTTATCCGTCTTTCGTATTTCCTTGTGTAAAATCCAGACCCATCAAATCAACCTTCCACCACTGTGACGAATTTATCAACCCTAAGGGCAAAACCTTGTGATGCACACACAAAACAGCGTGCTCAAGATTCCTCTTTAAATTTTTGTCAAGACTAGGATGGATCTTGTTGCAACTTTGTATGTAAAAATATTCCGTCCATCATCGCTAGCATCACTCTGTCGTTTTGTCTTCGTCATTTTGTTTCACTTCCAGATCATAGCTTAGCTATTTTGAGTGAACCTAACCTCAACTGGCACATATGTTTGTATGTAACCGCATACTGCAACTGCTCGTGTATAAACTGAGTTAGAGATGAAATTCGAAGAAACGGACCACCATGCACCGCGCTGCGCCGCTCGCCGGCCGCATGTATAATGAGGAATCTAGCGTTTTTTGTTCACCTTCACCTTCATTCCGCCCCCGAATTCCAA
This sequence comes from Epistrophe grossulariae, assembly GCA_929447395.1. Taxonomy (NCBI): domain Eukaryota; kingdom Metazoa; phylum Arthropoda; class Insecta; order Diptera; family Syrphidae; genus Epistrophe; species Epistrophe grossulariae. Next base: position 3,988,629 of record OV839566.1, read on the forward strand.
CGAAACAAAACTAGATGTGTATAATATTTATATGCACAATGTACGAACATATATGTATGGTGTATGTACAATTGTACATACATTTGTAAAAAAAAACATTTCAGTTTTACAATTCCAGCTATAAAATAGCAAACGGAAAACAGATTCGCTATTCGAAGATGGTTCTTTTTCGTACTTTGTTGCATATCAATAGGATTGTTTCGTTTTGTGCGATTCACTGTACACTGTGGCAGTGTGCATCGCAGTTATGAACATGACGACGCCAATGACAATGAGCCCAGGACAGCCACCATGACACGCTGATGAATTATTCAGTCTAGTCATAGTTCTGTATAAGTTGCAAATATCAATAACTGCGCTATTACTTAATTCTGCACTCATGCCACAATCATCTGAACCAAGCCCAGCATGGATAACTGCACGCTACAGAACCTCACGCCACGCCATGCCACCACCACCAGTCACTTAAGATAAACAGAATTTGCGAGCAAAGCTCGGGTTTGGACTCGATGTGAGGTGGGAGCGTTTTTTGCGAAGAAGTAACTTAGTTCATGATTGCCAGGAAATTGGTGAAATAAAATAACCTTAATTTCTTAAATAAAAGTTGGGTAAAAGATTTGATATTATGCGACAAATTTCTATTTCTGTAATGTGAAATTTTGGGCTCACAATTTGCAATTTTATTACCTACAGTCTTTTAAAAAACATTCCAAGATCGAGGTTTTATCAAAATCTTTAGAGCCGTCTTAATGATTTTATAAATCAAAATGTTTGTATATTTAAGCTCCAAGTTGTGCTTTAACAACACGTTTTCAGAGCATAAAAAAGGAGTAAAAAAAGCGAAAAATTTTCAATTCATATTTTTGTCAGAAAAAAAAAAAAAAATAGATGAAAAAAACATAACCTGGCAACCATTTTGCTTGCTATTATCTGCTCAAGTTCATTAACCATTGATGATACGAAACGAACGGCTCTGTATATAGGGCTTACACTGCAACTGCACACGGAATTCGTTTTAATTAATTGCTGCTGGAATCTTAAGCTAGAACTTAAGCGACCTATACCTGCTGCTAGACTGGGAGCTGGTATATCTACCTGATGTATAGATTCCATGGTTGAAGAATTACATGTTATCAACGACACGTAGACAACGACCAACAACAAAGGCTCTCCCATGTATTATAGCCTTAGTAGATTTCGTCTTTCGGCGATTAGTTTGCCACAGCTACGCAGGGTGGAATAATTCCATGGAATGGGTAAATTATGACTGGAAACTGTTACGTAGAATTAGTTGGGTATTAAGGACAATGTCCGTCGTCGTCGGATGGCAAATGCAGTGGAGGCGAGAATAAGTTCAGAGCTACATGCCATGGAATGGCTCTATAGACTTTAAAAGGTGAGAGAGATCATTGTTGGGATAATGGCAACATTGAAGCATTTATACTAAACGTATTTAGCAATGGAATAAGTACTATTGAAATACGACAATGATTCCAATGATACCGATGCAGAAATGAAGACCACATAGGCAAGGTATAATCATGATCTCTTCCATTAATTGGGCTCTGTTGGAACGTAATTGAATTGAGCCCTGGGTTTTCTATATATCTCGCCGTAAAATAGCTTTTGGGGCTCTATCTCCAAATTATTGACAGGATGCTTGTGGTTGTGGTGGTGTATTATACTTATCTAATTGGGTGAAGGCATTCTAGGATTGGGTGGTTTTTGGTGAATTAGACTGTCATCATAGCAGAATGAAATCAGAATTAAATATATGAAACCTATACTTACGGGGCTTTAGTTGTGATATAAGATGATAACTTGCAATAAACTTATGAATTAAGAACCATGATTTAATATTTTACCAAAAATAAAATAAATTAATTAAGGTAATTGCAATCATAATTTTTAGTCGAATTTAATTAGATTTAAAAATTTTAAATTAATCAGTTGTGAGATTTCATCAATCTCAAACACCTCAGAATTGACAATCGACTAATTTTGTCCCTTACGGAAATGCATCCGCCAATAGATGGCGTTTCAGACTGCTACATTTGTGTATAAAAATTATTGAAGCGTGCCAAAAAAATGATTGTAAAGGGTTGTTTGAAGGCCCTATAAATTTTTACTTATTAAAATAAAATGCTAAAATTGATGAACAATTCCGTCCGGAGCCGAGCGGACCAGAAAGTTTATAAAAAAAAAATAGTCAGAAAGTGCTTTTGACTGGCTGCTTATTTGAACAGAAAATTTTATTTTATTTTTATGTTGTTCTTTGAAAGTGTTATCCCTTTCTATGAGCGTGAAGTCATTAGATTAAGATTTCTATCGAATTGTAAATAGACAACACAAGCAGTAAAAAAGTTCAAGCTGTAAAAATATTTGAACCTGTCAAAGTACTTTCAAAGTTGTCAAAATGCATTCAAAAGTCTTAAAAAATTTAAAAAATTGGTCTATTTCTTTACTTCCCAAAACTGCCAATTTTGAACAATTCTAGTTCAATTTTATTTATTTTGTATGGACTTTGACAGAACTTTGGGCTAAAATGGGTAGAATGGGCAGTTTTGGGAAGTAAAGAAATAGACATAGTGTTAATGACTTTGACAACTTCAAATAATTCTTAGCATTGAAAAATATTAAGTTTTTTGTATGGTGTAGGAAATTTTCTATGAATTCGTTTTGCAATTGAAGTACCTAGTCTAGTCATAAATACTGATACAAATCTTAACGCAACCATATTTAATAAAGTATTTTTTGCAAAGTCTCCGTATTTACCGCTATTTAACCAGGTACTTTTATGCTTTATTGTTACGGTAAAGTTTTTGTGTTAGTCTTTTACAGTCCTGTAGTAGGTTGCTACGAAAACCGCATTGCAGTGATTGGCCTTCACAAGTGTAACATGGAAAAAGATGATATTTTGGGACCGCTCGAAATAACGCGGATGTGTTGGTTATTTTACTGTGAATTGGTTTGAGGATACTGAACGTCAAAGATCCGGCCCCCCAAGAACTGTGAGAACTCTACTTGCGTTCAAAGACGTGGAGGCTCGAAACGAGCGGAAAACACTGAAAAAACTGAAATTCTTATCGTGACAGAAGAGTATTTCTCCAAAATTCATGTCTCGCATCATCAAAGAAAATTTGGGACTCAGTAAATAGTAAAAACAAAAAAACTCCATTGACACCATGCTCTCAGTCGCACTGACGATAAAACGGAGGCAAACATCGGAAACTCTGCTAACCCGATACACGATGAATGCTCACACACAGATTCTGTTAAATAACGAACAAATCTTCACCGTCAAAGAATGGTTTAGTAAACAGAATGATCGAGTGTATGCTCCGAGGGTTGAAAGAGGTCACCACTCACCATCCCACAAGCGTAATGGTTTAGCGGGTGTTTCCAACCTCCATTTTTGTGAGAAAGGAGTCAAAACTTCGGCAAAAATTAACCAAACGACTGTTTTAGAAGATATTGTTAAGCCTCTCAACCAGAAAATGTTCGCCAACAAGCAATGTTCTTATTTTTAAAGAATCACCAAAGAATGGATCAAAAACAATATAATTTCATAATATCGGATTATTGGCCAGATGGTAGTCCAGACATCAACTCGTTGGATTATCAGCTGTGGTCTGTTTTGGAGCAAATAGTCTGTCCTATAGTAACGGTGACCATCCGTTCATTATGATAATGAACAGTTCTGTATTTGAAGACGATGTTCATAATGAATTATTTGTTATACAAAAAACACATAAATGTTCTGTATTTCAGAAGTTGTTCATTTTTTATTCTATATTTCGTACAAATTCTTAAAAGTAATAACATTAATATTAAAGCAAAATTCAATAAGAAAACAAAATAATAATGCTAACGTGCGTGCCCTAACCGATTAAAAACGAACAAGAATTCTAGTAGAATTTTGTTTTGTCAAATGCTCCTACAGAAAGAGTTTTTTCTATTCTAAATAATATTTGAACCAATGAAAAAACCCAAATGAAGGTCGAATCTGTAAAATCTATTTTGGTAACTAAATACAATTATGAGAGTACAACGAGTTCAAAGAATAATTTAAAAAAAAATCATGGGCCTAATTCCGTAAAACGAAAACGATCGAACGATATCGTTTGACAATACCTATCTCTATCACATCTAAAGAGAAAGATAGGGACAACTATTGCCGAAACGATATCGTTCGATCGTTTTCGTTTTACGGAATTAGGCCCCAGAACTTAGGAAATTTACCCTTCAGAAAAATATCAAAATCCGTAAAGATGAACTGTGTAAATTTATATTTTAAGTTTTTATGTTTTTTTGTTCGTAAGACTTTTTTTTATATAAGATTTATTTTGTTTTTTAAGTCTAAGTTTTATGCAAACAAAGACTGAATTTGTGTACCTACTCTTTTTGAGTTAAGTAATTTTTCTGTAAATATTTTTTTTAAAATTAAATGGAATAATTTAAAATTGAATTGAATTTTGTTTCTTTTTTCAGTTGTTAATTATTTGCAATTCTAAAATATAGTCACCGTACTTATAGTAGACACCCAAATATGGAGTCATTAAAGCGAGCCCTTGTCTGTGCAGCGAACAATTTTCCATCGATGTTGGGCCAGGGCGTCTTAGGTCGTGCATATTAAGGCAAATGGCGGCCATTTTGAATGATATTGATATCTAAGAAAATTGAATCCTTCTTATATGGCCTGAAGTTAATTTTGATGTTTTTTTTTTTTAAATAGACCACGTTTCGTACTTCCTCAAGTCCCTAAGGATTATCAAATGTAAGTATTTGATATATTTAACAAAAATAAATATTACTTTAAATAGTCTTAGAGACCTGTGGAAGCACGTAATCACGTTCGAAACACGCGAGTATTTAAAAAACCAACAAAGTTAACAAAGAAAGTCCCCTTTCACACGAGGAAACTGAGTTTCCAGCAACTTTCAGTTTATGGGTGAGAAGGGCAAGAAGTAAGAGGGGAAAATGAAATTTCCCCGGTCAACGATTTGAGGAGATTTTTTTGACATTCCTCTTCACATACACAGTAGTGTGTGTTCAACCAAGCTACTTCATAAAGAAACATCAGAAAGTTTCCACGATTTTGTTTCTTCGTGTGAAAGGTACAAGAGATTATTAAGGAAATTAAAAGAAAACGTCAAAAAAATCTCCGGCAACTTGTTTCCTCGGAGGAGACAAAGACCTAAAGAAGGATTTAATTTTTTTGAATTTGAAAAGGTCAAGAAAAAGAAATAGCTATTGATCTCCCCAATAAATAATATACAAAAAATAAAATATCAGCGCATTATCATTAGACAGTAATTTTTCCTTGTATCAGTATTTTATGAATTATGACTAGACTATGAAGTCTTGAAGGAGAGTCATAAAACAAATATTAATTTCCTTACAGACTGCAAATTCCGAAAGATTGCATATTTCCAAAGCTCTGCTAACCTACCTTCAACATGATGGCCTGGTTTAGTTACAGAATGAAAAATGAATTTAATTGACATCGTTTAAAATTATTCAAACTATAAATTATGTAATTATTATTTTTTTGTTCAAACTTACCACTGCATTGAGATATATGACGATAGTTTTCTGAAATGAAAAAAAAAAAAAAAAATATTCAAGCATCATTAATGAGCAAATACAAATAATTATTTTATTATACTCTGTAGGTATCAAGAAGGTATCATGAAATAAAGGTAGGTAGATATAGTTATTACCCATAAAGCAAATTCAACATTACAAGCAAGAAACCATTGCAAAACTATACTTCTTTTAACATTAAAAAAAATAATTAAACGAAGAAAAAAATATTCACGGCACATCATCATCATTATGATCAGCATCTCCATCATCATTCCACATAGTCTAACTAGCCTCGACAAAGAAGAAAATTTATTGGGTCATTCTCAAGTCAACCAACATCTGTCTGTCTATTCATGATGCAGCACCACCTCAAGCTGCATTTGAAGCTCAAGCTAAAGTTAATTACAAAACACCTTGAGAAACTTGAAATATATAAACAAAAAATAAACCCAAGGCCATGTTGACATTGTAGCCTGTAGGTATAGGTATATGTATACCAGCGGAGATGCCGATGCGATCGAAAATACAATATATTATTTTCTGTAAAAAGCGAAAAGTTGCTTATTGTAAACATTGACGTGCGTGCACGTTGTTAGCAGGTAGATATACATATATAAGTAGGTACTGTATTGGCAGATGAGAATCGTTATAATATTGAGCATCTCACCTTCCAGCTTCTCCCACTGTTGTATATGTGTCTTTTAAAGAGCCCAACCTCTTAGTTGGATGAAGAGGTACGTTATATACAGTTATAATAATCTACTACTGACAAAAACAACAACAGCATAAAGAAGACGCTTTGGTGATGTGTACATGAACTTTCAATTAACTTTTTGTGCATGCAAAGGTGTGAAGTTGTAATTAATTGACTGAGCTCTTGAGTAATGCTTTTGTTTACAATAAGGTGTTCTGCTGATTGCAAAACCTTGACGCTTGCCAGAAGTGGGATAACACCCATCACAAATTCGGTACAAACATCCGCCCGTTTTCTTTTTGGCTTTATGGGTGGTTGCATCGCATCACAGCACCACCTCGCGTACCATCTTAATAACAACATGCAGGTATTTTCGCAAATTCATTTGCCCATTGAATTTTATTTCAATCAAGTGCCGAGTCAATGCTGTTTTTATATAAGTACCAACAACCATTATGGGCTGAAAAACCGCAAAACTTTAATTACAACATAAAAGAAAAATAAACAAATAATAATAAAAAAAAAATGTTTCAATCGTAGAACAAACCAGGTTCTTCTTTTCTTTATATTATTAAAACCCGCAGCTGTTTTAAACAGAACGGACTAAAATCAGTGCTGTCGGTCTTTAAATCGTTTATAGTACTCGTATTCTTTTTTTTTTTGATTTTTATAAAATAATCGAAATTAAGCTTCAATTATTGACCAAGAATCTAATTTGTACTAATAAATTTCGTAAAAGAATAAAATGGGATATCGGTATAAGGGTTCTGAATATGAGCAGCTGGAACAGAAGTTCACAAGTACAGAGTACACAGATCAATAGTTTTTTAAAACATATTTTTGTAATTACAACTTAAATGGTCTGTTTTGCATAGGAAAAATATGTATGTATTTTGCAAGTTTGCCCTACAAAAATAAATATTTTTTACCAGAAGAGTAACCGCTTCCGAAATATATATCAATTAAAAAAATAACACCACAAGCTATCATCTCTATATCACATAAAGACAAGAACCAATGGTGCAAAATTTTAGACGATTAAGTAAGATGTTAAAGCATTTTTATTATGATGCTAGATTAAAAACAGAATTTTCATTTTAAATATTTTATTAGTTAAAATCACCAAATGCCCATTTTAACTTTTTGCTATAGCATATACTTCCTACAAAAGTCCCTTTGACAATTAAAAATGAGAAATTGGTATGTATATTTTTGCTTACTTGTTTGCACGAACTATCACTTATTTAGGTGTGTTCAGATGAAGTTTATTAAGAAAAAGGTTTACCTAGTATAAAACTAGTTAAAAAATGTTTAAGACTAAAAACAATTTAGTAAAAAACTTTAAAATTAGTAAATTGTTAAGTACTATCATGCTTATACCCTAACATAAAATGGATTCTATAGTTTTATCTATCGACCCTACAACATTTCTTGTCAATACAGATAAACAAACTTATAAACAAAAAGGCAAATTTGATTACATATTTTGTAAGTAAAGCACTAAAGGGTAAGGTTTTTAACATTAATGCATTTCACATATTAAATTACTTGAAATTCTTAGGTATTCCGATCGCTTCTTGAGTTTTCTTCTTCGCTTTCCTCAGGAATTACTGATCGAAAAGCAACAAAAACCGAAATTAACTTGAGAAAATCACTCTTAAGTGAGAACCAACAAGAATGAACATTTATATGAGTTTTCAAAAAATTACAATAAAACAAAATAGGAAGTTTTGAGTTAATACTTTCGACAGCAGTGGTTATGGTAACGGGCGCGACACGTAGTGTAGTGATGGAAGCAAAAATGTGTTTACACTTGCCTACTTTTTGCAATACCACAGATACTTACTATATAAACCCATCATGTTCAACGCGGTGCGCGATTATGTAAAAGAAATTTATTCAGGTGGGTTAACCGCGCGCAAAACTACCATCAAAGGTGCTAATACAAAAGGCACTCAATCGATTACAATAATGTTTGTCCAATGAACGTCGTCGTCATCATCGTTGTGCTAGATAGATATCCATGAGACCGTTAAGGTTTTTCACCTGCTTGAAATTGAAAGAAGAATGAGTGAGCTTTGTAACTCCTCTATATTCTTTTTTCTTTCTTTTTTCAAACTCATATTGATTATGGTCTTCCGCTGCTTTTTGGATTGAGATTGGAATTGGAATTGGGAGGCGATTTGAAGAAAGAACCTTTTTTTGTCTGCTCACTTGACCACAATGAAGGTGTGCAATTTAATTTCATTGCTATATAGAATTGACAATGGATGAGTAGAGTACCTTTACTGTTTGAGATTAAAAGAAGTTTTTTTTTTTTGTATTTTACTTTTTTTATTTAATATTTATTCTATCTTGTTCTATTCAAGGCACGGCTTAACCTCTTTACCGTATTTATTTTGAAGATTTTTTTTGTAGGTATGTATATGGTTACGTACATAGATATATTTTGTAAGGTGCTAGTTCGATGACTGAAAAATTAGTATTTGGTGAGTGGAATTTAAATTCGAATTTGCAAATCTTCCGGATGTAATGGGTTTTTATTTGGATTAAGTTGGGCATAAAGTGTTATATTGAAAAACCGTTTGAAAGGGCCTTCTTCAGTTGTGTAATTTATTTATTTTGTTTTGTTCTTGAAATTAATTTGGAGCTTTTGAATAATTTAGTAACTGACTGTTTAGTTAGGTTTATATTTTAAAATAAGTGAAGGGAAACTTGATGAATTGTCTTCAATTTATAAATATTAAATAACGATTTAAACGTCAAAAAAGTCCCAAACAATTGATTTAAATTATATAAGGTCAGGTTAGGGCGGTTGCACACTAGGCACTATATGGAGGCACTTAAAATGAAATGGCATCGCTTTCACATGCAGTCAAACTTAAACAATTATATTTTGCACTGGTTGAATCTATTCACATTTTTTTCAGTCCGAGTAATAGTTACTATACTACATTTATTTATTTAATTTAACATAACTAAATTGCTAGTTTACAAAAAAATTACAAAATTCTTACAAAAGTATATATTAATATTTTAATTAATTGCAAGAAAAAATGTTGATTTAAATTTACATGAATTAATTGTTTTTTTATCAAACAAATTGTAATATTTATTATTGTAAAAATAAAAATTCTATGCCTTGGCTGTCTACGAGCTGTTGCACCACCAAAAGCATTTTCATTTTTTTAACTATCCACATGTTTTCAGTAATAAATTTAACCAAAATCAGTTTGGCCACTTGTGAGAAAGCCACAAAAAATTTTAGAAAGACTTTTTTTTTTAAAATTTATGAAAGAAGTTTAAAACTCACTTTTTGTTAAATGAAATATGAATCCTACCTTATGATTTCGAGCCCATATTTTCGGTTTAACAGCATCCAGCCACAATGTCACTAGCTCAGTTCGTGTGAAAAAGTTTCACATTATTAATTTATCAATCAATATAATTGTTAATTTATATTCAAAATAATTTTTTGATATTCCTAATCAAGCGCCTATTTTTAAAATCCAACTGGGACTACTTAAATTCAAAACGAATAGAACTTTTGAACTTTCAAACGTCAAAATAATCTTTTTGATTATTGATTTCACACCTGAACACTTTTTTTTTCAATTTCACCTATCAAATGCTTGTGTCCAGCATTCAACTCGGTCTGCTCAGTTATTTTATTCTGAGCTCATAGAGCACGCTCTGAACAAGATCAGAACACTTTCAGAACGAAAAAAGAAACACAAATTTGAAGCTCTGAACGTTCAGAGGTAAAAAAGAAACACAATTTTTTGTTTGGCAGTTCAGGCTCTGCTCTGAACTAAAAAAGAAAAACGCCTTTTATACTACTATTTCACCGAAAGTTAATCTCGTTGAGATTTAATAAATCATAGGAAGTGTTTTCACTACACAAAAAGATTTGAAAGTAGCTTCCAAAATGCAAATATGCAAAAAAAAAAAAAAATTTTTTTCTTCTTAAGTGGAAGTGAGGTAGATACGACGAATAAAAAACCTGCAGTCAGTTTTTCATTGAAAATCTCTACAAACAAGCGACTGACTTACCTTACCTTTGACAGTCTAAACTTTAAGGTTCATTCAAAAAAATATGTTCTATGAATAAGGTAATCCTTATTTCACCTGTGTGGATATACAAAAACATAAATTTTAAAAGAGGAAAAAACCATCGATTTTCTCATATAAATCATTTATGATATCTCTCATGTCCCTTATTTGAATTAGTTAGTGCTTGTGTATAATATGCTTAGCTCGATACTTGAACCTTATTTATCAGCTATATATAAGCTCTTGACCGATATCCCAAGCAAATATCCCTACAACAAACAGCTTTATATATACGATTAATTAATATCTATATAGTATTTCAGTTCTGGCTCATTTAATCTCTTTGACCTTTTTAAAATGAAAATATCATCCGGGTAGAAATCATCTACATCATATTCATTGATGACTACCTAATCTACACACATTCGTCATGTATTGACACCATACTTCATCAATCTCAGATGAGAGCCATTAATGAATTTCCGTCTTTCCTCCGAAGGACCTATAATAAAGCGACAAACAGATATGTATTGGTATATAGGGAAATATTAATGTAGGTACATATATCTATCATAGAATATCTTAACTAATTATGTCCGTCACCATAACGAGATCGACAAAAAGAGCACAAAGCATATCTTGTCGTCCGTCTCCTTCGGTTGGATTCGTCCTTCTGTCCCTTTAGACAAAAATCAAAGTTAAACTTCGCCTTTGAAGGGCTGACAAGCACTTTGCTTCAATTCCATATAGTTTATGTGTCGGCGCGGGATTCACTTTTAAAATTGATTAACTTGCTCAAGACCCGGAATGACACTCGAACTCCATCCGCATATCGAAACGATATCTAACATTTCCGACAGAAAAAAAAAAATCCTAGAAAAGAGATTGATGAAATAGGGGGACCTAGATATAGCTTTGGCCTAAGTGCCTCCGCTATCGGACATAAATCGACGAATCTATTGACACTGAGGCAGCTTAGCTGATTGGTTTGAGGTCCGCGTATGGGCAGGAGCATATATCTATATAGCTATGTATTATAGGAGTAAGGATGTTGAGATGAAATTATGGGAACTATATGTACATATGTATTATATTCTGTGTGTTTGTACATATCAATAGCGAGCTTTGAACATTTTGAGGAGCTCGAAGGACTTGTGAGACGTGTCATATTGAGAATGACGACAAAAGAAATATTAAGCAAACATAAATCTCATATTACGAGACAGTTGAGTGTTAAAAGAGCAAAGGAGCGCCATATAGAGGAAGAATACAAAAAGTGCTGGTGGCTTGGCATTATATAGTGGTGGGGCAGATTTTTCTAATTTATAAACCAATCTCGTATCCATGTTTTAGTGGTTTTCTTTTGTATAGGGTGTTTTGAGAGTTTAAGATAACAAATTCAAAATGATAAGTTAAAAATGTAGATTTTCAAAAATAAAAAATTAAATTTGCACTTGCTCTTCATGCTCTTTTAATCCTGGGATGACAGAAGTATTATGACGGGAAACCCTATTTTTAATGCAAAATCTCCGAAAACTATGGATTTGGTTGCCATGAAGATTATATAAATTCTTGGGTTATAAGCTTCAAGATTAAAGGCCTGGACCGTCCGGCGGGACGGTCAGAACGCTCCGCTGCCCTCCGCATTCTGATACGTCAAACAGAAAGCGGTCAGCTTTCGGCGTTCTATTGATTTAGTTGATCATCTTGCCCATCTAAGTCATGTCGAGAGTACTTTCACCAAACAAACAACGAAAATACTTTTCAAATTTGTAAAATCTGAATTAAAATTGAAACTTAATTATTGATTTTCGTAACACAAAATAAGAGTTTTCGTAATTCATACATTGTTTCCCGTCCCGCCGGACCGCGCTCTGTTTGACCAGGCCTTAAGTCCTTTTAATGAAGGTCAAATGTTTGAAAATGTGTCAAACAAATTTTTAATTGAGAAGTGTTTTATTAAAATTTATATTTTATTCTAAATTGAAACTTTAGAAAAATTTGGTTTTTCGACAATACAGTTCTCTAACCTTCTTATGAAAAAAGAAAAAAATAATAGAGTACAGTTTAAAAAAAATAAATCCTTCTATAAATCTGTAACTTAAAAAATTCTTAACAGATCTTCAAGATTATTTTTTTTTTCGATTAATTGTGTATTGTAAAACACCCTGTACACACAATTCAAGTATTTCACACTCTTCATGTAAAACGTCCTTGGCCCTTATCGTGTTGCGTTATTGCTAATGCATGACTTTTAGAATTTTTTGAGATTACATGTTGTTGGGTAAAGTCTGTCAAACAGGAAATACTTTTTCAAACAGACAGCACGCGACGAAGAATAAAGACGATATGACGAAGAGACGAGGAAATTCTACACCATCCCATCCCCCTTCTCCTTCCTGCCATACAGGATAAAAGCGTTTAGATTATATACGCATTATATGATGTGTTTCGGAATTCCTCCCTTGGCGTATACATACATATAGCTACCTATACTTACAGTGTAGCTAATGTAATTTCGTACAATCCTGGAATATATTTTGTTAAAAAAAAAATATTAATATACTGTTCGTGGTGTGAATGAAGGATGACTTTGAATGATGTATGGAAGAAAAAGGAAGTTTGGAAGACATCTTATGCACCCTTTACAAAAAAAAATAAAAAAACGTAAGATGATGAAGTTAATCTAAGATGCATGGTTTTTATGATTAGAATGCACTTTGTTTTAATTGAAAAAAGAATAAATGATAAATAAGAGTATAATCTAATATTTAATCTATGGCTCTTTTTGTATATGAAGTAGGGTCTTTCTTTAAATGTTTTCAATTCCGCAAGGGTTAGAACATTTGATTTAAAAATGGGAAAAGAAATTTGAAACAAAGAGAAGTAGGGTTTTTTTTTATAAACAATAAAAATGTTTCACAGATGGGTTGAAATTACAGTACCTATGTCATAGTGATTCATCCTAATTATCATGTAATCGTAACCAGGCCATTTGATTAATGAGACAAGGAGTCAGGTTAACTGGTGAGAATTGTTAAAATTACACTTTTCCATTTTAATTCATCCCTTTTCTTGTGCAAAATTAACTTGGTTTTATTAAGCCTTGAGTTTTGCAAACTATATTACCAAGTATACTGTCAGTTTAATAGTAGGCAAAGCTAATTTATCGATTTTCATGTTAATTTCATAGGATCATTTATTTTAGATAGTGTTCAAATGATATCTATATCATGTAGATTTAATAATTAAATGTGTTGATTCAACACGACGCACGCACATTGAAGCAGAATAACCCTGTTGGTGGGAAATAAATCAGTCAATAGAGATAAAAACCTATAAAACTTTCTGGAAATGTTTATAGAAGCAATCTATTGATATTTTCAAACCCAGCAATGACGACGCCCACCAATACGCCGACTTTTTTGCTATAAAAAAAATTGAAAGATTTTAAGTAAAGTAAAACCCGCTTAAGAGAAAGACGCGCTTATCTGAAACACTTTTTTCATCCCAGAGTAATTGTCGACCAATAACCTTCAAAACACTCCGCTTAAGCGAAACTTGCTTAAGTGAAAAACCCGTATAGCTGAAACATATTTTCAGTTAAATTTTATATTTTTCATTGAGAAAAACTTTTTTAAGTGAAAAAAAAAATTGAATCGAATAGAACAAAAAATTTGCTGATAACTTTCCCTTATTTTTTATTTTCCACCTTCACCAAATTTTCACCACGAAAATGACATTTTAATTTCTGATATGTCACAGCCGTTTTAGGAATTTTTCACTGAAGTGAAATTGTTTTTTACTTATCTGGACTCTTCTTTTGGTAAGTAGTAGGTACATATTATGTCCTCCGTAAGAAATATTTAAATTTTTTTAAAAATTAAATTTCCATAATTGATTTTTAATTAATTAAAAAAAAATCAACAAAGTTTATTAAAACAAACGAATCAGTTGCTTTAAGGCTATGGAACGTCTGTAAGAGCTGTGTTCGCAACGTCCATTTTATTGCCATTTCCATGAATTCGGGGGGTATTGATGCCAAAATAGTTGTGCTTCAACTTAAATCCCTAGTGCTTTGTCGCCTGACATTTAAGAGCTGTTTGTTTCAGTCATACTTCTTGACTTATATCCTTCATACTTCAGAAGCATTTAACTGTCTTACTGCTCTCAAGCTCATTTGAGTAGCATAATTCAATATAGAGATCGGTGTAGACTCTATATCAATTTTGCAGTTTTCTTTCTTTTTGTACGTTTAATACTTTCATCGAAAGAAACACTTGGTCGACCACGCTTAAGCATTTCTTCAGGGCAACAAAGAAAAGAAACAGATAATTTAAGCCCAGAATTGTTTATTTTTGAAAACGTCTCAATGTTCTAATAAGCTTTTTTCCACGAGATTTATACTCAGATTTAAAGTATAAAAATGTTTCATTAAAACATTTTTTGTCGAAGTTTTGAGATCGTTTTTTTAACTCCTAAAGGTTAAAACAAATTTTAGAATTTCCCAAAAACAAATTCCATTTTTTTGTCATATAGCATATTTAAAAAAAAAAACTTTTTAACCAAAACTGCCAAAATATGAATTTTTTTACAGTTCCTTAAAAAAGATAAGATGAACTACAAAAAAAAAAACAAAAACAAAAATCAACTACTAAACCGATCAACGTTTGCAAGAAGAAGTAAATGTTAGTTTTTGATAACTATCGTTTTATATTATTTAAATCACTTTCTCACTAAAAAATAGCTCAAATAGCTTAACAAATATCAGAACTTGAACACTCCATACTCCATACATAAATTTTATACAGCCGTAATTTTTGTTTATAAAAACAACAACACTCAAAAATTTTCTTTCCAACAAACTCCAGCTATATAGCTTTCGCCGATGCATGTTATGCAAAATGTGTGATTAAAACTTTTACAATATTAACGGTAAGGTATTTGACTATTAAACAAATGTAGGAATGGCCTCATACGAGCAACTTAGTTTTTTGATTTATTGCCATTCTGCCCCATTTTGTGACGTTAAAATATGGCATCTTGTAAAATATTTAACATGATCAAAATATCATTGAAAAATAACAACCTGATAATTGGTTTATAGTTTCTGGTTAATTTGATCTGATATTTTCTCTGAGTGTATAGAGATAGTAATGATCCAAAATGTATGTTTTGGTCGTTTTAGTTTTACAGAGCACCAGAATCAAAACCGTCCAAAACCATTCGAATAAAACGGTCTACCTATTTCAAATAAATAGAGACTCGTCATCTAAAAATGCACTCTTGACTTATTCACAGGCTGCGATCTGACAACTTGAAATAGAGCCACATCAATCTTTAAAATAATTGCCTCTCAAAATGAAATGCAACTCTTCGTAAATTAAGTGAAAACCCATAAACCCAAGACTTTGTGCAGTTCAAAATAAAAAGGCTTTGGATGGGAAAGAGAAATTCAAAAAGCACAAAATATTATCCAACCATCAATATCTACTTAGAAAAATTTTAATTCCAATTTCCACATCCATCTAGCAAAAGTATGAACAAATCAAAAGTAACATCAACTACCAAGGAATGCCATTAAATCTATGTAGGTACATTTATATATTTCTCCCCCATTCATATAAATTGTAACTCATTTACTTAATTATTAAAAAAAACCAATTGAGTTGACTGCATCATTAACACAGCTCGTTGTAGAAACTAGAATTCCTGCCGAAGAAGAACCCTCTTTTCTTCTGTATTTAATTTCATTTTACATATTTTATCTCCTTCTTGTGTTTTATGTTAAAAAAAAAAACAGAAAATAATCTTCACAGAACAATACCTACTTCAATATAATATTTATTTATGCAAACTTCCTTAATTATTTTCCAGTATCGACTTTGTCTATAGGGCAAAATGGGAATGATATTACGACAAAATCCTCCGCTCTAAATAACTCCTCTTTCTCCATCATATACATAAATACGAACACATGAGAATCTTAAAAGTTTCTTAAATTATATTTTACAGAAAGATAATATGAAAAAGGATTTTTGTGCATATGGAAGCATATTTATAGACATACACAGATATACTCCCCAAGTAACATTTTAAGTTGTTTAGTAGCTTTAACAGCACACCCAGAGCTAATCTTAAAGCTCGTTTATTTTAGAAGTAGCTCTAGATACACCTTTAGAGCTAACGTCGCGCTCACTTGCAGCTAATTCATTGAGTTTGAGAGCTCTTTTTTGCTCGTGAGAAGCTTGTTGTTAGCGGCGACTGACTCTGCAGGTATTTGGTATATATCTTTAAAGAACTACTTTGGCAGAATTTTGTTTGTATTGGTTTGAGTAATATGTAGGTACATATTATGATAAAAAATATAAACACAGGCACGCTTTAATACTACAATAGAATAAATATGTATCGTTTGAAATTATGTATGTATAATGAATAATTTTGTAAGATATGCAAACTATAATTTCCCAAGAAAATAAATAATAACAGAAATTAATATTTTTCGGTTAAATGTTAGCGATTTTTATGTGCGAATTAAATTTTTTCACAAACGTATTGCCGGTACTTTGCTTAATTAAAACGCGCCTTCGAAATTCTGGATATTTAGTTGTCAAATAAAAAAAAATAATAACAAGAAAGAAAAAAAAACTCTAAGAAATACATTTTCGAAAGCCGAAATAATTTCATTTAAAAAAAAATGCAATTTCGTGTGTTTTTAAGTGAGAGCGGATATATATATTTCTTTTTTTAATTGCAAAAAAAAACAAATATTGCATTAATTTTTTTCCTCGCCGCCATATTGTCAAATCGCTATATTTTTTATTGTTCTAGAGCTGCAATATTAAGTACTGTTGATATCGAGCTCACATCACATCACATACCTATACAGTGTGTGAGTGAAGCATTAAATTGTAAAAAAAAAAAAAAGAACCCGATCTGTCACTTTGCCGAACTATAGGAATGTGTTTCGAGATTTTTAAACATTAAATTAGTAAAAATACTAAATAAAAAAGTTAAATAAAAGTTAAAACAGTGAATATTTTCAGTAATTTATTAAAAAAAACTATAAAACAACATACAGTGCTGCGTTAAATCGTGTAAAAACACCTATAATACGGAGTTTTCAATTTTTTCTTTTCACGGTCTGATTGTGTCTCATATTCCATATAAAGTAATATGAAGTGATGTTTTTTGGACAAATACATTGTCTTAGAATACATTTCAATTGATATTTCTTAACATTTTGCTATAAAAAAGCAAATTGTTTGAAATTAAAATACACTTCAATCACGGGAATTATAGCTGCACCCAATCTATCGAAATTGAAATTCTCGTCCAGGTTCGCATTAGTTTTTGTTTGTGATGGCAAGGCGCTCAAATTCATTGAGCGCCCGTGGTGCAGAGTAATTTTACTTACTTTATGTGGAATATGAGACACAGCTTACCTATGAAATGAACAAAAATTACACTGTTAATTATAAGTGTTTTTAGAAGATTTAACGCAGCACCTCATGTAGTTTTATATTTTTTTTCAATGAAGTATTGCATTATATTCACTTTATTTACTTTTATTTCACTTGTTTATTTAATTAACTTAGCTTTTTTTACTATTTTAACGATTTAAAATCTCAAAACACTTTTTTCAAAAAAACAAATAAAAATTTCTTTGGGCGCTTTATCAATTAACTGTTTGACTGCACGCCTTCCCTGTGTGAATGTATTTATGTTTGTTTAACTCACACTTTTTTCTTCCTATTTCTTCTTTTAAGTATACAGCTTTATATCCACTCTGTTAAAGAAGTTTTTTAAAACTTTAAAATGCGCATGCGCTTCACGAAGTACGCTACAGTCGCTTTTTGTTTAGCTCCATAAATGCTATTTTTTTTGACATTTTAGAAGATCATGCGTTATTATTTTGGACATGTGTTGTTAGGAGCTCTACAATGTCTTTAAATTTTTTGATATTGAGAGTTTGCTCGTTAGAAGATGTATGAAGATTTAATGGAGCATATTTTTAAATCTTAAAGTGTCATAAAATTAATAGAGCTTAAAGTGTTTTTAAATTTCAATTATAGAACATAATTTTTAAATCAAATGTAGAGAGCTGTGAAATAATCATTTACAAAGCTATAGTTTTGCATTTTATCACCTTAGAGCTTCAGAAGAACAATTTTACTTCTAATAGCTCCATCGATGTTACTTGGGTCAGATTATACGAATGGCTTGAATGCGCTAGTGTTTTTGTACATAGAATGGTTAAAAAGTGATTTGCATTCGAAAGACTATATATGAACCGCAAACACATACAGTAAAAGAAACATTATTTTCAGTAAATCATTGGATCTTACACTCAAGGGGCAAAAACTTTCTTTATCCTCTGAGGTCAGTTTTAGGAAGTATAACGAATTTGAAATATGACTTACTGACAGTGGTGGTTTTGAATTCTCTATAGGCCTTTGCTATGTATATATTTTCTGACAATACTGTCTAGTTACTAGTGTGCATGTATACAGTGCACAGTACGGGCGTGAACCATTATATTAATTGCAGATGCATAACTTAGACTTTTATATTTTGGAAATAAATTTTGTTTGACTGTTGCATTGAAACTGTTGACCCAATTTCAGAAACGTTTACAAAGTTTGGCTTTAAAATTGTGTATCTTATTTTTTTTAAACAAACGAGTAGGTATCTTTGCATTTGAAGCACATTGGAATTCAATAATTCTTAGAACTGAAAAGGTCCCAGCTTGTGGATATTTCAAATATGCTTGAATATTATATCCATTCTTGGCTGCGAAGTCGATATTATTTCAATTTTTAGTAAGGAGTTTGACTAAATTTCCTATAGACAATTCCTAATCGTTAGATTTTCCACACTCTTTGCTAAAATGGGCTTTCTCTTACCTAGAAAACTGTTATTTAAAGTGTTTTTTTTTTCAGATCTGCGGTCTCTAACCCTTTCTTTGGTATTTACGGTGTCCCGCAAGGCAGCCACATAGGTCCACTTCTTTTCATTATTACTTTTAATGATATTGAAATGGTAATCAAACATTTCTGTAGCTGAAAAATATTTCAAATATTGTTAAATTTTCGTCTTGTTGACAATTCCCTATTTTTAAGTCCCAATTTAATTAGCAGCAGCTTCAGTTCTTTCTGTACGCCGAGCTGTATTAATGTTGTTTGGCAGTAATAAATTCATTATAATAAATAACGACGTCGGACGTTGTAAGTTCTTGAACTAAAAATCTTTTTGATAATGTTTGATCTTTTATGGGGAACATGACACGAATTCATTTTTTATGGCCATCACTGTTTATAACCAAAAATGAATACACATGTCATGTAGAAAAATATAAAATGCATAGCATCATAAGATTCATCGTTTATCATTATCACCCAACAGACGGAGCGACGCACGGACGTACTGAAGAAAAGTTTATCAAAGGACTATATTCTACCATTTATCTAATTGTGTGCAATTTATGAATGTTCTTTTTCTCTTCCACTCTCTGAATCAAGCGGAGGTCTCTAAAACCATTGTCCTCTGTCAGATTCTGGTTTCGTGTGAAGATATTCAAACATTTCACATCAGCATATATGGCATTTGGGTTCGGATTCATTTGAAAAATTGGTTAGAGAAACAAAAAAGATGCTCAATATTCCCAAAAGAAACAAGAAAATATATGTATGTGCATAGTTATAAGCCACCGACGACATCAGCGCCACATGCAAAATGCCAAAGTTTAGATCTTCGTTTGGGATTTAATAGTCGAAGGTAAGGTTTCGTTTGATTTTGTTCTGATTCATCACTCTATATGAAGAGAGAAGATTTTAAAACACCGACAAAATTGAGATGGAATGCTGTATGTGGCGGCCGATGGCAATCTGATGGCCCGTAATTGAAGGAGTACCTGTTTAATTGACATTCCCAGGAAAAAAGCCAACGTACGTATACTATAGTCCCGAAGATTGAATCTTTTTCTATTCTGTTTTCATTCATTAAGGTGTGTTGGCAAATGAATGTGGGGTTTAAAATAAAATCCAGGTGTGCCACATACAAATAAGACAAAAAAACAATATACAGTATGGTTCAGCTAGTTAGGCTACTATTTGTGAACATAAGATGAAAAAATGTGCGTATAGCAACATTTTCTCTTATGGCATGAATAAATTTATATCTTTTCTGATACAAAAGGAATTTCTGTGATTTCCATTTACAAGGTTTTCCCTCTATATGGCTTGTACACTTTTACCTCTCAAACGAGCAAGATAACAATTTTTTTTTATAAAAATGTATTCATTTCAAAGAGAATTATACACACAATCAGAAATATATTTTAAAGACCACTTAACTCACCTAACACAAAAGTTATTATTTTTTGAAATGAGAAAATTGTTCACACTTCCGTTTTCAGTGACAACAACTCAAGTAACCGACTGACCTGCAAACATGAATATCTTCCTTCGGGGTGAGTACAAAGTGCACTCTTAAAATAATTTTATTACGCCGCTAATCCGAAAATAATTACCATAATCTTCCTTCTTGTTTGGTGCAAGTGTGAAAAGGCACAGCTATTTGTTCTCAGAAATGCACAGAAGAGGATCGTGTTGTGTTTTGATAATTTTTTTATTGAAGTCAGGAGAAAAAGGGACATAACTGTAGAAAGCCATATTTGGCTTTCTATGCGGTAGAGGGTTAATACAAATTCTATATATACCTGCAACCGAAATAAATATTTAATATAATAAAAAAGTATTTAATTGGAATCTTACTTGAACTCATCAGCTGACTTAGTGAGGAACTTTTTAATATAAAATTTTTTGTTAAGTTCAGTTCAACTTATATACATTAATTTTTTTACAAAAATCCAATGTAAACTAGGTATAGCCAATCATCTTTAATTTCTAATTTCAATTAAACTCATAAATAAATTGAGTGTTTCTAATCAAAAAAACTGTAGTGTATCTAAATATATCTATACTTCCATAAACTGTCATCACTACCAAAACCACATCACATATAAGCGACACCACATTGAGAAGATGAATCACTCTTCTCTTGCAGAATATGAAGTTATATCTTTCGCCAAAATGTCCCTGATTTAGAGATTATATCATGGGTGTGCTCGAGTTTGGATTGGTTTGACAGGAAATATTTGAGAGGTGAAGAAAAAGCTTAATCGAGATTTGAGTGATCACCAAATAATTTTAATAGGATGACAGAAGCAACTAAATGACAACCCACAATATGACGAATAACCATATAAGATGAAGATGATAATGATGTTGTGGATGGTTGATTTATTGTTAAACTTCACTATTGAGAAAAGCATTAGATTTCGGTATGGCGTTAAAATGAAGCCATTTTTGGTAATTATTTGAAGTAAAGTTTTCTATTTTATGAACAAACTCTCAAATAGCATGCAAATTTGATATTTTTTTTTGAATAGTTTTTTGACGAAGTTATTGAATCCTTATTGATGTTTTTTTCCCTGTGGTCCAATAATCAGTATTTTCAGATTTTTCAGTTCCTTGCAAGAGGCAGTAAGCTGTGAAAAACATTTCTGTTTTTAGGTGGCTATAGGCTGCGAATCGAACACAAGATCTTCAGCGTAACAGTCCTACGCACTAACCATTACGCCACGGGCTACATACATAAATTGTTAATTTAGGGCCAGTTTTTCAGTACCTGAATTAGTTCCAAGTTAAACCAGAGTTAGCTAATCATAAAAAAAATGGTTTCCAAATTAACTCTGAAGCAGTTTCTTAGAATAGGAACTTTCAGTCAAAAACCTATTGAAATCAAAGTGCGACACTATGGAAATGCGCTTCAACTATCGAATCAAAGAGGGTATCATATATGAGAAGGGTGATTGCCATAGGGTCTTCCTTTCTTTTTCGATAGTGTTTTTACACACATATGCCAAAAATATCTACTCAATTAAACCAGAGTGAGTTAAATCGTGATCTAAAAAAGGTTTTAACCCTTGTATTTAGCAAAACTTTGCAAATGTTGTCAGTACAATATTTACACAAAAATTTAATGATACAAATATCAGCCAGATTGTGTACCATTTACACAATGAAAAAAAAATAGTTAAATAATTTGGCTGAAAAAATGGCATTTTGTCAGTTTTGTAAGTACAGCAAAGCATTAAGCAGTTTCTACGTATATTTGTTGTTTTTCAAAAAAAAAATATAACATTGACTCATCAAGGCAGTTTTTAGTTACGAACACATTTTGACAGAACTCTTCCAAAATGTAACCTCTATTGATGGATTTATATGTTGTTCAAATGCCTCTATTTTTCATCTCTAGTCCGTCGACATTTTCACCGGTAAAATGCTTCTGGGTATAAAAAAAGGCAGGTCCATTTTTACCATAGGGACTATAATATAGAGACTTAAGTCCAAGGCGGAAAATTTATGAAAGTGATGGAAACAAAAACTACATATTTCGTTTATCATCCTCGGATTTTTTTTCAATCCCATCAGAATGAACATTATAAACGGGACTCCAAATAACATCTGTGTATTACAAAAGTGATCTGACAAGTAATGTTAACAGGGATAATAACACGAAAGAATTTTTCATTTCGTTTTATGAAACCTAGATACTAGCGAGTTGGCCTGAGGAACCAAATTATCGAAATGTCTTTTAAAAGAAAGTGGAGAATTTAATACTTGAAACCATATCTAAAGCCACAGGTTCTATTGCTTAGTTGAGTAACAAACTTTGTGATTTTTTGGAAAAAGAAATCGCGTTACACTTTTTGATATTAAATCTAAGCCCATTTATCTGACACCAGTTAGATAGAGAATCAATGTCAACTACTAGAAATTTGGCTTGCTTTTCTAATCAGTGCCTTAAAGCACTTGAAAAGCGATGTCAAATGGATGTGCGGTTTGCACTGATTTCGTAAAAGATTTCAGTAGAGTTAATCACCTAATTTTAATTAAGAAATTAAAATTATATGGTTTTGAATTTTGATGGTACACCTACCCTACTAAATTGGTTCTGGTCCTATCTTATTTGTAGGGAACAAATATTTAAAATTAGTGATGTGAAATCAAATCGGATAACAGTAAACAGTTCATTCAGGTGTTCCTGAAGGAAGTCATTTAGGTCCACCGCTGTTCGACTTATTTATCAATGATTTTCCATCTGTCTTATCGATGTCAGAATACTTAATATTTACCGATGATATAAAAATGTTCAAAGTTATAAGGAATTATAAAGATTGCATTGCATTCCAACAGGACATTTTGTAACTTTGAGACTTGGTGCAAGAAAAATGACTTGCTTCTCAATCTGTCCAAGTGCTCTGATTGACTTTCAGTCGTTTATCAAGTCAGATAGTCTTTAACTACTCTCTAGGAACTTATAAATTGTCCAGAAATTAAAGATCTTGGTGTTATTTTTGATGAACAATTAAGTTTTGAGTCTCATGTTTTATATTTTATCTCTAAATCTAATTCTATGTTAGGTTTTTTGAAACAAAATTCTTCTGATTTTAAGGACCCTTATACTCTGAAAGCTCTTTACTGTTCAATCTTTCGTCCGTTGTATGGAGTATTGTTCTATTATTTGGAATCCTGATACAAAGAAACTAATAAATAGAATTGAAAATATTAAAAAAAATGTCTTACATTTTCTTGGAGACAATTCTCGAAAAAATGGTAATACCAATCTCAATAATTATTATAGTAGATGTTTATTGTTGGGAACTCTTGAGTCAAGACGAAGAATGTAATGTGTTTTATTTTTCCACCCGGAACATTTGACATTTCACTTTTCGCCTATTGTGAGTTTCACCCGAAATTTTGAGTGGAAAAAATTCCCCTTATTGTGAATATTCATTTCGGGCGGAATGTAATGCCATTTAAAGCCTAATTTAGCCACTTATTTTTAGCAGGCGAACGAAATTTCATTCGGGTGAAACTCAAAATAGCATTAAAAATTCCAGGCGAACAAAAAATTTTTAAGGTGAAATATTTTTCAGGTGAAACTCTCAATAAGGCTGAATACTTAAAGACCGAGATAATGAAATTAATGAAAATTATGAAAAGGAGCGGACCTAGGTGACTACCTTGCGGGATACCATACCTGATGTACACTGAATATGTACCTCCAATCTTAACTTGTTGTGTTCTAAAATATAAATATATGGTAGCCATTAGCCAACGAGGAAGGTGAGAATGAAAAGCAAAAGTTGGTGTAGTGCTTACCTTACTGGTTTTCTTTTAGGTATTCGTTCACTTTCTCAAAAATTTAAAAATTTAAAATGTAGGTGGGTACATTTATTTTAATAAATATATTGAAAGCACAGTTTCATACCTTCTAGTGTTAATTTAATTAACACTTTTATAAATCTGAAATATATTTCATCTGAAATTTAAATGAGAGAAAGTTCTCAAATATACATCTACATATATTATATAGGTATGCCCAACATCATCCTTGTAAGAAAAATAACAACACCAACTTCAAATGCAAATTGTATCATTAAATGTAGAAATAATTTAATTTTTCATTTTCTAGCCCAAAGCTGTATTAAACAAAAGCAAAATTACCTCCCTTAGACATAACACATCATAAAATGAAAACTACACTCTCAATCTCCAGATATGTTCATTGTACATAATATGTACCTATATAGTTAGAGTGCAAATGTTTTGAAATTGTTTGATCTGTGCCTACAAAAATATAACATATTTTCACACATACCTCCTTTTACATGTCTAGATACATACATATATAGGTATACTCTGTAGTCTGTATACACGGTATTTACTTTTCTATTATCATAAGCATAACTCGATTGTGTGTTGTTTTTTTTTAGCTACAGGCAGGTGATTTCGCAGATTGTTGTTGCCACCATTTGTCAGAATTTAATTTTGTTTTCTTCTCTATGTGGCCGTTGGCGGCACTGTATGCATCTCTGCATCATGTATGTAAATAAAAAAAAGATGCATTTATCAAGCGAGTCTTCTCTATGTAATCTTATCGTTTTGTTGAATCAGGTGTGCCAAATGTTAAACATTGGGATTCTCAGGGATAATGCACCATATTAAACATTCCAAAAAAAAAAATGTCTTATCTTCATAGAAAGTATAGAAGTATCCATCCTATAGATATCGCATTATCTCAGAAATAGAAACAAAAAAAAAAAAATACTCGCTCAACTAGACAATTACCAGCCTCATAGGGTTGTTTAATCATTATGCTGCTTAAAGATGCATATCTTACCCCTGTCACCGCGTGCCGCCGACGACGCTGCCGCCGGCCGTCCGGTCGTCATCGTCGTCGCACTTTTCTCATGTTATACGTACATAGATTGTGTAAAGAACAATTTATTCATTCGGACAGTTGTCACGTAGCAAATACGATTTAAATAAATAATTTATGAAAATTAACATTTTCGAGAAGTCTTGGCACGTCGGCCGTCTGGATAGGATAGTTATGTATGTGTCCCGCTCTCGACCTCCTCCGCTTCATACACATACATATGTTTGATGCCTATCGCATTGAATTAAAGTTAAAACTATATAGTCACCATCTTTTCTCATCATAAATATCATCAATCATTGGCAGATAGTGCACGAGTATGAGTGACATTGGCCTGCGGAATTGAAATTGAGATTTCATGGAAATATATAAGAAGACAGATACAATTCTTTTGAAAATGTAGGTAATGGTAGTCTAGAATTGTGGCGGACTGTAATTGTATACAATCAATGGGGCTTATTATTTTACCATTAGCAATTTGTTCAACACCAAGAGTACACAAGTAGGTATAAGTGGAAAGTTCTCTCTGTCAGTCTTTTACAACCTGACATTGACTGATATTTTGTTTTCTTTAGCCAGAGATTTGTGTTGCAATTACAGTTACAAGTGAAATTGGCAAATTTACTGTTGCATTCTTGCATTGTAATTTGACAGGTAAAGATGCATTCAACTTTTGCCACTTTAGAATCAAGTGATTTTCTACAACTTAAATTTGAATTTGATAGAAAGATTAAATGTAATAGAGGATGATATGAATTGGTTTTGTTTTTGAAATTGGGAAATTAGGACCAAAATTTTACTGAAACTATCAGCCCAATTCTAAATGATTAATCCCGGGGAAATGTTTCCCCAATTCAGAATTCTTCTCATTCCCGCTTTCGAAGGGAACAATATTTTACCGGGGAAATCGGAATAGGAATATTCTACTCAAACGTCTCCCAAGTATTTTTTTTTCTCTGGTAATTTTTAGAATTGAGCTGTATATCTTCTGAGCCATTGCAAAACATTTAATACAATTTTTCGGAATCAGAATAAGCATTATAAATCATCCTGAAACGCGTATACTTTAAAAATATAAAACGAAAAGTTCTACAATTAAACAAACTATAAGCCCGGCAAAAATACTCGTATCAAACCCTCCCAGTGGGTGCCGGGCGGAAACGAGCACCACAGTTTTTATAGTGTACGATGGCTATGGCCAAGGTCCAATCTATGAGGTGTTCTTTTATTCCTCAATAGTTCAACCCTCAGCAATGCGATTTGACCAAAGATACGAAGCTCTAATTTTCAGTGGTGGTTTGAGAAATTTTTTTCAAAATACGTGCTGAAGAAATGGAAGGCTGGGGGTAAAACAATCATTAACGAGCTCATTCAGCCGACTTAGCAGGGTCTGTCTTATTGCCTTACTTTGGTCTGTTCTACTCGTGAGAACTTATTTTTAAGGTTTCAAAACATGGACCGTCAAGCTTACCTCGTCGGCAAAATAAAGTAGCAAAAGGTAAAGACTAAACTATAGAGAATGTATTTAAATTTTTTTTAAGAGATGATAACTTGCCCTCTTTACCCAGAATAGAGAAATTGGAAACAAATAAATATACAGGAAAATCTTATGGACATTTTGTATCTCAACTTTTTACAACACTCTTTTGATGCCTGGCCATGATTGTAAGTGCTGACGTTCCTGATTGATGACACACAAACTCTTTTCTTCTTATAATTCATTATTTGGATCTGTTTTCATAAATTATTCATCAAAGTCTATAGCACAAACGTTAACGCATCGTAGAAAATTGCTTTCGAACCAATGCTTCAAGAGGAATTGAAAAAAGTATTGAACCTATGACAGTTATGGAATCTTTGGCAATATTAAACATTTCCGCCAACGTTTTGAACAATTGCGACAGATGTTTTTGTACAAAACATACAAGAGATCAACCATTCATGGATAACATACCACACCAGTCGAAGGCATTCAGCCTAGCCTCCCAGTTAAACAACTGGTATAGATTTCTGTACCCTATCCGTGTATCAGTTCGGGGACCTACTAAAATCTACATCTGCTTCAAAACAAATTTATATCGAGACTGTAAGCGACCTGTCAACTGAGGATCTTAATGCTTCCCTCCGAAGATTCATCAGCAGAAATCGACTCTGTAAAACCATATTTTGTGATGATTCGACAAATTTTGTAGGTGCGTAATGGTAAGTGGCTTAGGACTGCTACGAGATTGGGTTCAATTCCCAGCCAATGTCAACTTAAAAATTTTTTTTACGGGTTACTGCCTCTTGTGAGGAATTGACAAATCCTCCAAGAGTATTTCTTGTCATGAAACAGTGTCTATTACCTTTAAAAACTAACGATGTGTTTCATCACTTGTTTCAAAAGAAATTGCAGAATCAAAAACTCTGGAATGTTGTAAAAATAAACTAGAATGGTGCCTTAATGCCATATTTCACCTTGGTTAGCAAACTAAGAAGAGCCAATTACGCCTCTTTCTAATGACCTAAAAATTATCTGAAAGTGGAGTTTTGTGCCCTTTTCCATTTCGTAAGTAAAGTAAGAAAGTTAAGTTGAGAATCAGTGTAATCGGAATAAGAAATAAAATTATTTTTTATGGGAGAATTTGACCATTTAAAAAAACGGAAAGTTACTTTTAGCTCGCTTAATTCCTATTTTAGTAGACAAGAATTAATTTTTGAAATAATTGGATAAACGGAGTAAATGCATTGATCACCTATGTATGTAACTGTGTACGTAACATGCTTTTCTTTTAATGTTCAAATTAATGAAAAAAGACCTTCCAATTTAAACCTTCCACTTTCAATTTTGATGAAGAAATGTCCATTCATCCAATATAATAGTTTAATAGTAATTAGGAAAGCAATAAATCCATCATCGTTCGTTGATTTCTTTCAAATCATACTTTTTTTCTTACTCTTTTGCTGTTAAATTGACTTTAATGATTTGTTGCACTTTAATAGCCGTTGTTGATTGTTGCACCACCATTCGTGTTAGTTTTCCCACCTTTTATACAAAAAGTAGCTTGTTGTCCATTATCATCGACGAACGCCCTGTTCAACCAAATAGTTGATTCAACACAATAGGATTCAGTTCATAAAAAAAAAACAAATTAAGCTGTGTCACTTCTTGTGCAACCTTTAGGTAGGTATTTCATTTTTGCCTTAAACACATGTTTTGTTAATTGAATTCAATTGACTTTCAGGGCGAGACCATCGCATGATGCAGCTCTCGTGGTGATTACATGCATTACTTATATTCGGTCCAAACCAGTTTGAAAACCCCAAAAACCATTTAATGATACAATTCGACTAAATTAGTATCACAGAATTTCACTTCATATAAAATCCTTTATAATCGACAACAAACCAATTAAACCAGAACCAGAAGCCACAGGCAAGTGGCATCCATAAATAAAAACACAAAACTTCAACGACCAACTATTGTCAACATCAACCCTATATAACCGAAGTCGAAGTACCTACCTACCACCTCTATTCGTTGGATTAAAACTCAAAAATGTTTAGCCTTCGGCTGATTGTAGTAGGTAAAGTGAGTGTGTGTGTGCAACATGGAAGCTCGAAATAAGCTTACAACAGTAAACAGAATCATTACACTGCACAACGTGTATAGCAAACACTCGGCTTGTCGTCATCGTTGGTTTGAATTTTGAGAAGAAATACAAAAAAATGTGAATAACAATATCCTTTTCCTATATTAATGCCTGGAAGCGGATTTTTGTTTCATTCTTTGATATGCGGGTGCAGGGACGGCACAATGTTGTAAAATTCCAGCTTCAACAGCGCTCCAATGTAGGAGCAAGCCATAAACAGAGAGCATATAACATGCAGCTCGGAGTGAATTTTAATCAATGTGACACTTGTACTAATGGGATGTGTCCACATTTTGTAATTTTTCTGATTTTTCATCTACTCACATAGCATAGAGACACCCATGTATATATACGAGTAGGTATATATATGTCCTTACGAAAAAGGATAGCGAGTTTATTTTACGATGCCGATGCCGGTCCCCAGCATTGGCAGGTAATTCACTATGTGTCTTCAATTAATCTGAATAAATTTTCGAATTTTAATTAAATTCCTGTGGAGATGTGAGCTGTAGAAGAGATTCCCTATAATTTGAGTGTGAAAAAAGGATATATGTACGTAATGGCGAAATGATGGCACAAGAGTGTGTGAGACACTGTCACAAGTTTTGTGTAAAATTGTTTCCATTTATTTTTTGTTAGTGATATATTCTTGTCTACATATTACGAAGGAAGCAGTTGGAGCCATTGTTGAAATGGAAAATATATCTAGAGGATATAACTATATAGTAAGGTTTATGTAGCTTGAAATGATGCAAATTTGATTGTAACGCCCTTTGTCTGCAGATAGCATGTCGATTTATTCGAATTGTCAAATTCCATCATAACTAAATTTTCTACACAATCTTAGAGAATCTGCATAAATTATTGTCAGATTGTTTGGTTGAGGCTAAGTTTAACTTGAATGTGTGTATGTTTGTCATATGTGTGGGTTTTGGAAATATACAAATTTATTTTACGTCCATATGTCTGCAAAAGTAAACAGTGTTGTGCCTATTAAAGATTTACCAACTTTATTTGTTCTACATAATATATAGATTTGAATCGTTGTGATCTACAAGACATTTATGGATGAACTGAACATATTATGTATATATGTACATTGTATATAGGTAATCTCATTCATCTCCTCTGCAAATTGAAAGGTCATTGTCTAGAAAATCCTTAAATTATTATATAGTTCTGTCTTTTCAAATTCAAATAAAATGAACATGTTTTTGATTTCAAAATATTTTATAAAATATATGGCAGTTAAAAGGCATTTATTCATAAAATTAACATTTTAGTACAGGTAACATAATAGAGAGTTATATATTAGGATGTGCCTACGTCATTTCATCAAGGATAAAACATTGGTTAAAGAAAGCTGTATGGTCATCAAATACCAAAACGCCCGTCTTACAATTTGGTTCGGTCCAAAAGGCCTTTATTAACTTCCAATTGAAGGTTATTGTAATTGGTCCATTTGCCAAATCGAAAATTTTGACATATCTTGACATTTCGAGATCCCAAGAATCCAAATCCATCGTTTTTAGAGAGATGTCTGTATGTGTGTGTTCGTACGTTCATACGTTCGTACATTCTTAATTTGGTATACGTCCGTAATACATTCTTTCGTTCACCGTATATCAAAAATGAATTTCTACAGAAAACAACGTCACAAAGTGTATAGAAGGGGGTTTCAACAAAATTCAATAAGCGGTTTTCTTACTACAACAATTTAAAAAAAAAATGTAAAAAGTCATTCGTCTCGAATATCTGAAAACAAGAAATGCGAAGGACTTCGGATTGATTTTGTTCTACACATAACAATGCCATATTTGATTACTGGTATGATTAAAAAAAAATCAATTGATAGTTTAAAAAAAAAAAAAAAAAAAAACTAGATAAAAATACTACAAATACTAAAAATTGTTGAAAAACGTTTTTTTGGCCGCATATCTTGAGAAAAAGCACTGATTTCAAAGCCGGACTTATTTTATTCTACACACAATGACGTAGTCGAAAACTGATAAAGTTTGTATAGAAACATTCAATTGCGGAACAAAACTACTATAAAATTGTTCAAAAATTTGTTTCTTCTTGAATATCTCGACGGTGAAAACTGATTTCGACGCCAGACTAATTTTATACTAAACGCAATGACGTTGTTAACAACTGATAAAGTTAATAGAAACTTCAATTTACTGTTTTTTTTGTAAACCAACAAAAAAAAAGCCAAACAAAACTACTAAAAATTGTAAAAAAAAAAAATCTTTTTGTGTCGAATATCTCGAGAACAAACGGCCCATTTTTGGCATATTAAACACCTTGATAAGGTTTTCGAAGATCTTGAATTGTGAATTTTGTTACAAAATAACTTTGGGTCTGGTCTCGGGTTTCCAAGGGGACTAATGGGAAGTTACCAGTGTGGGCCACACCCAGTCTCTTTTTTAACTGAAATAGGTCAACAGAAAAATGTTTTTCTTGAAATTAAATGATAAATCTCAACAAAAAGTCTAAAAAATTTGTTTTTAAAAATAAATCTCAGACCAAGATCAAAATGAAATTGGCAAATTAAATATCTCTCAACGATGAAACCGATTGGACATAAAGGTCAATGGTTATTTTAGATTTATAAAATACCCATTTCATATTAAATAAATTCTTATATGGCGAAATCGTGAGCCTTATACGTGTAATACGTTCCGTGTCAAACATTACGTTGAAATATTGCAGTTACGTTCAATAACAAATCTTCGGCATGTGAACGAAGATTGATGGTTACACATCTTAACTGTGAGTCCCAGCAATCACACATTTTTTTTCAATTTAATACCGAATACCTAGTCATATATTATACTAAAACACGATCTGAGAATGTAGCCAAATAGTTTTACTTCCCAACTGATAAATTTCTCTATTAACCTTGGAAAACTTCAATTGTTATCTTTTTGTTTTTTTTTGTATACCCTTCGGGAATCACATGTGCATTTTTAAACTCATTTCTCACATCACTCTCAAATGAGTAATTTCAACATTTTACAGTTAACAATTTCCACAAACATTATAATGTATAACTTTTTAAAAATAATAAATTGTATTTTCGAGAATTCATTCAACTCCCTGTTACTTGTAACAGCCAAGTTCCAAAAACTATAAAACACAAAAGTCTTATTTCTCAATTCGTTTTCGTTTAAATTAAAATTTCTTCCATTTCCCTGTGGAGACAAAATCACTTATACCACCAAAATAAAGTGTACTCTATACTCTTTATAGGAAAACAAAAACAAAAAAACTTTTGCAATAACTTTCAACTCGCATTTCGAAACAATAAAACTATAAAATAATTACGAAAGATATGTATATAGGTATCTCCTCAAGCCTCCTTTGTGGAAAAGCAATTGGTAAGAAGCAACAGCTTTTGTATATACAATATCTCTCCTTTTTCCTATTAGAAGAATGAACAAACTTCTTTTATGTCAGTAAATACCTCAATTAAAAACTTAATGAAATTGGAACTTTGAGCAAATACAACGATAAACTGCATTACAACAAGATACTTGGTCGTAATAGATTTCTTCTTCATATACACAGACAAGAGTGCTTCCAGTTTTCCACCGCATTATATCTTTACTAACAGAACAACAATAAATAGAAAAACTATCGAAACGAGTTATAAATTCTTCAGGAAATAATATATATAAACAGTCCCTTTATATAGGAACTACCGACTTTTTGCCTTCAGATAAAAGTGGCGATATGGTATGGTATATGCATCTCGCATGGGAGAAGTGATAAAACATTCAATATAAACCACTCGGATTGCCTCATCTTATAGATTATCAAAAGTGCTCCAGCCAGCACAGCGTGACTAATAAATTGAAATTCCAAAATTAAAGTTTTCGCAAGGCTCATAGATTTCAACCGTTCTATAAGCTACTGACCAGACCAAATATAACCACTGTACTATATACCTATATATGACTATTTGTATATCGTATCGGCTCTGGTAAAACAATATTTATGAGTATCGAAGACCTATGGAGATTGTAGTTAGTTGATGAAGAAACAGGGGTAGGGTTACCTTCACCAAAAATTGGACAAATGGTCAGCTTTTTCTATGTTAGTCTAATTTTAAACCTGAGTTTAACTGATCTGGAGACTAAAATTGGCAAGCTGGTTAGAGACCTCAGACCGCTAGTATTAATAGAGAAGAATACCAATGTTAAGGTATGGATTTGTAAAAAAAAAAATAGAACTAGGGATTTTGATCAAACTTGACATTACGATGAGGTTGAAGGGGTCTTGTAGCTCTGCCCGTCTGTCTGTTCGGATGTGTTATTTTTCTTCGACATTCCTCTGACTTATTTATTTTAAAAATTTTAGGACCAGAACTAATAGTACCTGAAATATGATATCTAAGAATTTTTGGAAAATCCTACTTTTCTCAAAAATGGCTTCACTGATTTTTTTAATTTAAGTAATTATTTGTAATGAAGGCATCCTGCCGTTGAACCATTTTTATTTCGGCTTTTCTCGAAAACGGTTCAATTGATTTTGATTAATATTTGTATGGGCAATGTTTTGAAAATATTTTTAAGATTTTTAAAAAATTTCAGCATTTTTACGTGAAAACTCAATATTTTTTTTTTTAATTTTATAATTTTTTTTTTCAAAAATTAAGATTTGTTAAAGAAATCAGATAATGTACATTGCGTTTGTATCAAAACAATTTCAGGTTTTCGGGTTTGATCGCTCAAGACTTAAGACTTCGCCTATAGGTTTCTCGATCTAAATCAAAATTTTCCGGAATTTTAATTGATTTTTCCTTACTCGATTTTTACAACTTTATATTCAAACTTTGTGATTTACGGTTGTATGAAATTTTGAAAAAGTGTTTGCAAAATGAATTTTAACGAAGACGAAGACCCCCAATAGGATTACAATTACTATTTTAACCAATTTACAAATTTTTAGTGTCATAAAATTGATGGCCTAACTTAATGTTTCCATGAACTAAAATTTTAGTAAAAATATGTTAAATTTATAATTAAAATAATTTATATAACAAAGATTATGTAGACGTAAACAACCCGAGAACTTGTTGGCTGGTAACCTTATCAATTGATTGCTTGCGATTTGTCTTCTTCTACACAGAAGTTAGTCTCTAACTATCTAAACGAAAATGTGGGTTACATCTTATGAAATTTGAAAATTGATTTCGTGGGAATTAAATTTGTAGTTTCCTTTTATATTCTTACCTTTTTGTGAATGCAATTTCAGCACCTGGAATTAGAAAAAAAAAAAAACAAATAAATTGTAAGTTCTTCTTGAATGAGTCAAATAAAATATTATCTAGCACGTTTTAGACCCCCAAGATGCGACACACATAAAATATATTAAGATACCTAAGTGAGAAAATTTTATTCAAATTAAAAACGCTAACAAAAAACAAATATTCTGCAAATATGTATATTTCATAATAAACTGTTCGAATAGGTTGATGCGGTTAAAGCCGTGGGTGCGTGCTAAATAAGCGAAGTTAATGCTGCCAAATGAAAATAATATTTCAACTTAATTTGCATAATTTTTTAGCGATAATTATTGTGTAAAAGGTTAAAAGATAAAGATGAGAAACTGGTTTTTTTTTATTTAAGAAGAATCAACCATGGAATGTAAATACGCAAGTCAGTGAATAGAGTGAAAATTAATATTATGACTAACACGTGAGTTTTACAAATCAAGTTCAACACAATTTTATAGACTTTAACAAGCACACCCTAATTTTTTAAAGAAAACAAAAATTCGAGGTTTGGCTGTGGAGATTTAAAAAGATTGTTGCTGGATTTTTTACTTTTGACTTATGATCATGTTTTTATCATGTCAATTATAATGTATAATGTTGCAGATCTTGAAGATATGACTTTAAGATTTAAGTATATGGTATGGGCATGAATGCAACGAGGATCTATATAATATATTCAGTGATCATAAGCAACAGGTTTAATTTGCATAACAAGAAAAAAAAAATTCTGCATAAACAATTTTGTATCCGGAATTCCTTTACAGGTAAGGTTTAGTCTCGGTTTATAAGAGGCGAATTAATTAAAACAAAATGTTTTGAAAAGGCACCTATTTTAAAAGTAAAAAATTAAAAGAGGTGTTCTAATTGTAGCTGGTAGTTCTTGCCCACTTTTTTTATTTTTATGGAAACGGAATTACGGTAAGTCTATTCGTTTACATACTCAAAACTGTCCATTTCTGTGAATTTTAGTTTTAAGTTTATATGAATGAAATTGTTAGAAATTGGATGTTTTGGGCTTGCAAACGTTTATTTGTTCTTATAAAATTGTTCTTAAAATTTATAGATTGGTATACTGCTATTATGCCCAGAATATGCAAGAAATAATGGCATTTTTTAAATCGTGTAAATTAAGCATAGTGACAGGAATTCTGATAGCTAGTCAATCATTTGAATGTTTCTTAAGAAGTATTCTTCGTCCTACAAAAAATCAAGATTTTGGTTAAAATCTTTTTTTTTTTTATCAAAAAAAATTTAATCCTTCAAATTTAAAAAGAGTAATAAATATTTTATAAAATTAATCATAACATTTTTGTGGCTTAATAATGCATATACATATCTATATTTTTTAAAAAAGCAAAAAAATATCTGATACTGATTGACAAAAAAAAAACATGATCTTACTTTGCGAGTCCATAAACCCGTTCAACTTATCTATAAATCGATCGTTATTTTTCTTTTGTAATACAACTTATATAGCATCAAGCCATTTATAGTGTATTTAATTAAACCACCTTTGAAACCATATACCTAGGTACATAATTCCCCCACGAGTATTAAATAAAAAAAAAGAAAAACTGCATTGAAAAAATCTTAGAGTCTCACTATACATTTTCCCTTTATGGTCATTTCTCTGCAACAACAAGTGGACACAAATCAATTCAAGAATGTCAGTCGCGTTTCAATAGATTAACCGTTATATATATAATATGAAAAGAATTGCGCGTCACATTATATAAAAAAATATCTAATCAACAACAAACAAATCGAAACAGTGGGACAAATAACATTAAAATTGAAATTGGTTTAAAAAATCTGAATATTTAAATCAAACCTGAGAAGATTTTTAACTTAAATATTTAACTCCCCACAAATAATCACATCCACTTTGTTGCATATTTGTATAATATATAATATATCTGGTGCCAGGTAGAAAGGGGCTAAGTCAGTAATTTTCGCAAAATAAATATAAATTTTTTTTTATTTTGTACGACTTGGTTTCAGATTTTGTTTACAAAGAAAATATAAACTAAAAGTCTCCAAAAAAATGAAGATAATGATCGTGAAGATTACAAACTTAGGAAAAATGACACAAATTTGAAAAATTGCTACATTTTTAACCATTCACCCCTACTGTTTCTTGTAGTGACAATTTTTATACAAGAAATACAAAAAAATATTCATTTCAATGGTGGTCTCTCTCAATCCGTCAATTGGGACAAACAACACAAAAACTGTTCCACATTAATTACAATGCAAAAAATAAATAAACGTTGAACTCAGATTACCAATAAAATGGTTAAAGTCTATAGTACCTATGTTTTAAGTTTACTTATCCATTTAATTATTATCAATCAATAAATCAACGAAAAACTTGACTTAAGTTTCAATTTCAAAAGTTCATTAAAATTATAGAATTCATACCATTTATACATATCAATGCAATTGAATTACCAAAACAAATAAAATACGTTCTTCTTAATTAATCGCTTTACTGTTAATTTAATTGTTTTAAATGTATCAATAAATTTAATAGGGATATCTACGTTTTGTTTTTTTTTTTTTAACTTAAACACTCTTGCAGATAATAAAAAAAAGAACTGATTAATCATTTTTTCGAGCAATATTTCACAACGAAATGGATGAGATTAATTAGAATAAGCAAAAATATTATTATAAATTCGATTTAAATAAGAGAAATATGCGAAGCCATTTAAAATGAAAAGTGCTTAACAGTGCACTTAACTCTCACAGCAGATTTTATTTATCGTCTCTCATAAAGTTTCAAGAGCTATCCAACCTTATCATTTTGCAGTGAATATAATTATAATTTTATAAATATGCATATTAATATATGGCAATATGTGCAATAATAGGTAATAATTTTACGAAGACCACACAAGTTCCATAGGTATAGTGGATGTAGGGAAAAGTTCATCAGGCTTCCATTGTATCTATGCATGTAAATATTACTACTATACTATACTGGCGATTACTGGTTCAATTGGCGCAAAAATAATTTGCTCGAAGTGTTGATTATTTGCAAAGTAACCGTGATGTATAGGCTAGTTTACTTGAATTGCACATTATGTGGTCGTGTGCTATTGAAATACTTTTACTTTTGTTATATTGCGAGAGACCACACACTTAAAACAAACCGACAGTAGGTTGTTAGTAATTTCAAGAGTTTGCTTGAAACATACATATGTTGCAAGAATGCCCAGTTATGGAGTTCTTTTGTAAAGTTATTTGATTTGAGCTAGAAATGGTTTGAATAGGGTTGGGCATTATTGTAGAGCTGCAGCTGCTGAAGTGGATATGTTTTTTTTTTTTTTTTTTTTTGAAATTCATGAATTTGTAAATGTGAATTATTTGAATTAATTAATTTCATATAAAAAGAAAAATGATAGTTCAAAAGCCTTAAGCATTTTGACGCAAAAAAAAAAATAATTAGTGAACAAATATACGTTCTCTTCATATAATTTCACCATAACTAAGAGATACTTTGGTATTGAAAGGACAAAAATATATTTATTAGTTCGAAATGCGGTCATTAAAGGATTTGAATGTGTTATTTGAACAAACCATCAGTGACTTTCATAAAAGGTTGCATTAATGCAAAGTACTTGGGCGACCGAGCTTCACTCGACACCGTTCGAATTAGGAATCTGGTAACTCCCAGCAGAGAAAGAGACACTTACTAATTTTAAATTAAAGAAATATGGATGCATAACTTACACACTTCATATTATACAAAACTTCAAGGATTTAGAATATCTCTTTTCATGAAAATGTGTGTGAAATCTTGGCCGTTTGTGTAAAAACATGTTTTGTCATTGATGACGACTATGTCTGGATGAACAAACGAGCCGCTTATATACATGTAGTCACATTTTTGATTCCACTGCTTAAGGCGAAACAGTTCACACTTAATTCATGTTTGTCATAGAATTTTTAAATATTCCCTCATAAAAAATAATTATCAACTATCAAAACGGTGACTCTAGCAAACTGTACACTATGGCGTATACGTATTTTTTTTTTTAATTTTTTTTAGTTTTGTTATACAGGGTGATTCGCGTATGGTGTGACAAAAAGCCAGAGCGTGTAGTTTGGGTCAAGACAAGAAAAAAATCCTATGGGAGGGAGGGGTCGAAACCTCTACCCCGATTAGGCGGGTGGGACAATTTTCTAAAAAAACTGACTGAATAAATTTTTGGAAAGCCAGAAATTTCTTATTTCTTTTTATTTCATTTTTATAGAAAGTCTCAAAAATTAAAAAAAAATATTGTTCAAACTAATTTAGTTAAAAATTGTGCGTTATTAAGTAATATTTTTGTTTTTAATATATGTATATTCAATGCTCTTATTAATTTTTAGATAAATAATTAAGGGTCTGTTTCACAATGTCTAAGTAAAGTTCTGATTAGTTACTCGACACATAAATATTGGCACAGAGTCATAAGATCACAGGAGAAAAACTTACAATTGTTTATTTGATGACTAGAAGTTATAAATGCAAAAATATTATTTTTTGGTTTGTGGACTTATGATTCTGTTCCAATATTTATGTGCCGAGTAACTTATCACATCTTTACTCAGAAATTGTGAAACAAGCGCTAAATATTCTTTAGTTTTTGAGAAAATTGAAAATAACTAAATTTACTTAACTAATTTTTAATCTTTAAAGCATCTTAAACAACGGATTGAAGTCAAATTAAGGGAACATAAATTTTGTTATTTTCAATTTTTTCAAAAACTAGTAGAATTTTAAGCATCAAGATTTCTGGTTTAAAAAAAAATTAAATAATGAGATTTTAAGTGTTACTGTTGATTTTTATTAACTAACAAAAATTTTAATAGATTTTGGAATTCTTAAATTTTATATGAAATTTGAATTGAATTGAAAAGAAAAAGGTTTGCATTAGGGAAATAAGTTTATACTATAATTTACATAAGATATTGTTTTAAAATGTTCAACTCTTTCCCTTGATTTGAAAAAATATACTCAAAATGTTAGTACTGTGGCATGTCCTTTCTCTGTTTTTCCAATTAAATCTACTTTTTTCTATTAAAAAAATTATTAAATAAAAATATGGCTCTCAAAGAAGTTTGAGTGCAATTGAATTGCTTGGTGCTTGTGATTGGTTAAATTTTGATAATATTTATTTAAAATATCTGCTCTTGAATTAAATAATAATTATTGAATAGTGTCCTCGAATTTCATTTTATTTTTGAATTCAAAATATTTCCCAGTAAATCGTAATTTTTTTTAAAGTTTAATAGCGTTTGTGTGGTGGCATTTGAAATAGACTCTGACGTAATTGTGGTGTAAGAGAAAAGTATTTTTAGTTTAAAAAAGTGTTTCACAAAATTACTTATCAGTATCGTGGTAGTAAAACTAAAAAAGATACAATTTTGAAGAAAAAATTGCCTTTCAATGTATAAAACGTCAAATCATGAAAGGAAATTCATACACTCACCAAAAATATTGTCAAAAAGTTCCTAACAAGTTGTACTAAAATGCTCTTATAGATTTAACACCCAGTATATTTAAAAATAAATAAAATTTAAATAAATAACAAAATTTTGATTTTAAGAATTACAGTTTGCAGAGAATCACACATATAGAGGGTATTTGTGAAAAATCGATTTATATCTCTTAAAAAAATTCAGTTCAAAAACATACCCTAATTTTAACATTATCCGTTTCCATGCTTTTCTAAAGTCATTGTCCAAATTATAAGAACTTTTAAGGAAATGCTTAGTACATAAATAAAGCTCTCCTCCACAATTTAATTTTATCAGAATTTTATCTTTGAAGGAGTGACTTTTTGGTTGTCTTATATTCTTTGGTTAAATGTGCTACCACCACAGGAATTTCACGGAAACGAGATCGATTATACTTCGATCATTCTTTTAAGTGTTGCTACAGGTTCAATCTTAGCTTGATGGTAACATATACATTACTGTCATTTTATATATGTTTGTATTGTTTCCAACGGATACTTTTACAGACTGTGTGCTGGGGACAATGGATTATAATTAAGCTCCTGCGTGGTTTTTATTTGACAAAATTTATAAGCCAATTTCAAAAATTAAACTAACTTCCTAATGGCTTTATTTCCATTTATATACATAGCTTTAAACGTCATATAAATTACGAACAAAAAAGTAAGCATTTTTATAAAAATGTGTTAACAACTGAAAGAGAAAACTCATTTACATACATATTTTATGTAGGTGCATTTACAACCAGTGAAGTGTTAAACACATATACGAAATCATAACATTTATATCATTGCATGAATACCCCTTGTAGATATCATATATAGTAAAAGTCTAATAAAATATATTATTTAATGATTGAGTCTTCTTATCCTAAGTTCACTTTGCTTTCTCTGGAACTATAACACCAACCGAGTCTAAATTAGACTCGATAAAAAAGCGTGCTGAGATATCATTGAAAAACATAATTGAAATTATGCATATACAACAAATGTTTAGAAACTTTTTAGCTAGTGTGTTTTTAGTCAATAAATTATTTATTTCAAATGAGAACTTTATTTTAAATCACTTCATATATAGTTCATAAGAACTGTGTTGTTTTAAAAGAGCTGGCTAGCTCAGTAAATTTTTACACGCAAACAATAACAAAACAAAGTGATTGTAAAATGTTTTGTTATTGTTAAAACCAAACAAAAATTAATTTGTTATTATTTGTGTGTACAAATTTGCCGAGCTAATATTAAAACAAACTTGATTTTCATCATATATTTAAGGAACAAACATATAAATTGCACTTTACTTGCTTACATTCATTTTATTGGTCAAGTAAATGAAAAGACAATTTGCTTTGGAAAAGTATTTGGGATTAAGAGACTTTAAGTTCTATCAACGAAGGGTTTTTTTTTATATTCTATACTTATACCGCTACTGCTGAAAATATGATTTTAAAATAGTTATATGCGAACTACCCCATAAAAGCATTTGGAAATACCAACAGCTCAAACTTTTATTTTGGCACTTTAATATATATAGTTTTAATATCAAACCTATGCCATTTCTTTTCATACATTCAAGATATATACAGCATTTTCAGAGTGAAGAGGGCAATGAACCTGTCCTACGAACAAATATTTCAACAAATAATAAAAACCGCACCCTTTGCAGCTTTTATATAAAGCTACGAATAGCTACAACACTGATTTAACTTAACGTAACGCATTCATTCTTTTGATGTTACATAGTAAAAAAGGTATTCAATCTTTTTTGCATATCCATCCCACGTATACACCATCAGAAGAATCCACAGAAAAATTCCTCTTTCATTCAGAAAAAAATTGTTCGTGGTTTATTCACGACTCTCCAATTGTGTTCGTTGTTTACACTATGTAAGTACAATTCGTTACAAAAAGGAATTCAATTAAAAAAAACAAGTAAAAGTAGGTACGCAGGTGAAATTGGATTTGAATGAATATATAAAATGCCCACTACGTCTGCCCTATGGCATTCATTTATCAATCGATAATTTTAAAACAACTGTGGTAGAATCTAAGCCAAAAAAAAAAAAACACGCTTAACATGCGTCTACCGAGTTCGGAAATAGCAACAAAAAAAAAAGAGGAGAGAAAACAAAAACGGGCACAGAACAACCTTCATTATCCCACCACATGGCACACAATCAACAACACACCGTGCCTCGTCATCGGTATCGCATAATCATCATCATCATAACGTAAAAGAAACCAAATACGGAACTGGTCCGTTGCCAATTGCCTTGGCCAAGTGCATTTCTTCCCATCTAACGCTGACCTATATATCGAGAACTTGTTCCAAAAATGGCAATCAATTGGCCGTCACACAGGAAAACGTTATAGCTGTTTACTCCTCCAGGGGACAGGTTCTGCAAGTTTATTAACGTAACGCAGAACATAAATAAAATATACAGATACACTGCAACTGTCTGTGCATTTCTCTGGTTTTAGGATTCGAAACCAGCTTAGAACTTGATTTGCGCACTGTTGGCTGATACCGATATAAGGTATAAAGTATGTAAACCGAAGTGCATCATCACAATGCTTATATTGGCTCACAACTTCCATCATATAACATTCCTCTGGCTTATACAATAAATAATTGTCCTGAAATAAATTGTCCCATCAGCTATATCTGCAAGCACGACAATTTCGGAATCAAAATTAACTCATTTAGCAATTCCATTCCATTAGGCCTTTACGTTGAATTTTCGGC
This sequence comes from Epistrophe grossulariae, assembly GCA_929447395.1. Classification (NCBI taxonomy): domain Eukaryota; kingdom Metazoa; phylum Arthropoda; class Insecta; order Diptera; family Syrphidae; genus Epistrophe; species Epistrophe grossulariae. Next base: position 4,031,425 of record OV839566.1, read on the forward strand.
ATCGATATATTATGTATGTGTGTATATGGCATCTCGAAATGAAAGCAATTATGACATATGTGGAAAGGCTTGTGATGAAATATCCCTCTATATTGACATAGCTCTATCTTGTATCTAAAAAAATATTTTCGCACCTCGTAAAATGTATTGTTTTGGAATTTCATACCAGAGACACGAAATAATATCTGGACGACGACACGAATATCAGCAACTATACCTACGCATAATGCGTTCCCGTCACAGTAAATTTAAGATTCATAAGCTTGGAAAAACAAAAATAAAAACAACGAAATTGGAGCGATCACATCTCATGTGTGCGATGTCCATGGATGGAAAACTAAATGGAGTCACTGGAGTGTGCAATAATATTAGTTGTTGTTGTATGGTCAGGGTCCAAAAAGTGGGTGGTAGCTATATCGACTTGCATAATGTGGTGTCAAATTAGATCCGTTTTACGATTAGATGGGTTCCCATATTATGTATCGTGGTTTCGTTCTGGACTTTGAGCTTTTGTGTTTTCGATGCTAATGTGATAAACTGTTATATAGAGAATCTCCACATCGAAGCTTTATGATAATGCTGATTGTCTTTGTTATTTACTCAATTTAGATATCCACTAATTATAGTTCAGGCTTTGATGAAGATCAATACTCCCTTTATGAGGAATGGTGGTATAAATACCAGAAACGAGAATCGATTAAGATAAATCTAGATTCATATACAATATTGAAGGATTGAAGGAAATAAAATAGGACAAATTTTGTGGACGGTGTGAGTTCTATAGTCTACAATATCAAATGAAATAAAACAAAATATACAAAGAGTGAATTAATAGTTCGGAAAAACTATGCCTATCATGGCCGGGAGTTCACAACGTTTTACTCTATCGGAGTCGATTGGATTGGTAGTATGGATTTGCGTGCCCATTAATTTTAAATGTTAAATTCGTACAATGAACTTAATTAGACGCGTTTTATCATCTGAGAAGATACAAATGGTTCACCCTTTTTAACTGTGTAAAATATATTTTTGTTATCCACAAATCTAATTCCAAAACTCACAGGTAGAGAAACAGTTAATTCAAATTAAGTTTCTATATATTCTATGCTACCAAGTAAAGAGTTGCCACTATTAACTATAAAACTGACTGAACTAATAGACCAATTATAAGCGTGAGCCCCGCAAGAAAGCTCCCATGTGTATTGCTCTATCGAATGGACATGGCCGAAAATCATAAGCATCAGCACTAAAAAAGAAGGACCGTGGAGCACAAAATAAAATAATTAGATTTCGACTCAGCGTGTCGGGTCCGGAAAAATTGGCAAAAACTTCTATTTTTTTTACATTATATGTACATGAATAGAGCAAATTAGGACTTTTAAGTTTTTGTTGCATTACACCCCAGTATAATATTAAAATTTTGTACGTTTATGTTGCTTTTTTTCATATGGCGTGCCATGTGGGACGGTTTTTCAGAAAATGTGACGGTTATTTGTGTTTGGCCGGCAATGCTGCTGGCTTGACTTTTTCGAAGTCAAATATATAAAAGAAGACCAATTGGCGCCCAACGCGGACTTCGGGTTTATTACCTTGCTAAAACAAAACAAAAAATTGTTTTACAAACTGAAGTAGCTGGGCAGCCACTAGTATAATAAGCGAGTACTCGCTTGTGTTGCCTCAGGGTAAGATAGGTAGAAGGAAACCAATTGGCGCCCAACGCGGACCTCGAGTTTATTACCTTGCGAATACGTAAAAAAAAAGCTCTACCAACTGAAGTAGCTGGGCAGTCACTAGTATAGTAAGCGAGTTCTTGCTTGTGTGGCCTCATGGTAAGATAGATAAAAGAAGACCAATTGGCGCCCAACGCGGACCTCGAGTTCATAACCTTGCGAATACAAAAAAAATGCTCTAACTAAAGTATCCACAATTATACGAAATTTTTTTTTCACAAAAAACCAAAGTCCCAGTGGTTCTTCCTATGTGTATATTAATTTCAGCTTCTATATGTATGTTTTGATATATAAACCGAAATGTACTACCCGATCAACTTCTTTGCCATAATTAACCAATTAAATTGCAGCATGCAACCCAATTATTCCCGAGAGAGTTCATTCTAATGTTCTTGTAAACATAATTATCAGCCAGCCTGTCACAGTGGAATACAATGATATAGCCTAGCCTATAGCCACAAAATATGCCCCTCCTTATGAAACTTATAATGCCCTTAGCTTCCAGCTCGTCTACTGTGACCCAACCAAGTTCTCTCATTTTATATTATAACCCCACTCCCTCCACTCCAGAGGGATATCATGATTTTTTGCAGTGAGATTGAAAATTAAATTGAATTAGTATAGAACGGCACTGCAAGCTTCATCAGCCAGGTCATAGGTTAACTAACCAGAGTTTTCATGTCCACGAACCCAAAAATATGAAAAAAGAAAAAAAAGTAGCTGTGTTATGTTTTCATCTATGTGACCGAACAGAACTTTTATTAAATTTCTCAAAAATATCTCACGAGAAATAAAAAAAAACTCATTCATCCTTGTATTATAACAAGGATATTTATATAGTTTGGGTTCTATGTGTCCTTGCGCTTGCAGTCAGTCAGATAATATGTGATATGAGTGTGGGAATAAATGCCTTTGGCTGAGCTACGAGTCGAATTCGAGTGTGTACCTTGCAGCAGCAGCAAGTGATTATTTGAGATATAAAAGGAATATGTATAGGTACATAGGTACTAGGTATAGCTTTGTACGAAAGAATAAGATACTCTTCTTAATATTTTTTCACTAAATATACAGACACAGGTATACATGAGCTTTATACGTTGTACAAGCTTGTATAGTTTCTTTGCTTTTTTGAAATTCTTTCACCTGTGGAAATTGATGTTAGGTACTCTTTATAAAATAAGACACACACATGACATGAAGTTTTTTTCTCAAAAATGCTGAATTGACTATTTGTTCTTGTATAATAATGTGAAGTGAATTCTTTTTTAAGGAAATGAGATAAAAACTGCTTCTTTCTGATTTTCGTTTTTTCTTGAAAACAAATCTAGGTAACACCTTGAAATATTTTCATACAAATTAATTTTCTTTTTTTTTTTGTGATTTGCTTTGAATAAAATATTTTTTGAATCTATATATAGTCTATATATATCGTCTTTATTATTAATGTCAGTCGTGAGAGCACTTAAATCATCTACTTTAATATTTTAATAAATTAGTTCAAGGATTTTTAACTAGTTTTACTCGGTATGTGAGCTTTTTAATTAAAAAAAAATACATTTCATATTTGGATACGATTTTTTAAATTTTTTGTCAATGCATATAAATTTTATATGTGAACATTTTATTGTCCCTCCCAAATCAATGAAGTTAGTCTTCTTTTAAGTGATAAGGTTTACATTATGATCGATGAAAAAATGTCGAGTAGTCACAGAAACATTTTTTTGACTGACTAACAAAATTTCGAAGTTAACAAAAATTAGACTGGTTTGTAATTTCAAAAACATAAATAAAAAAGGAACAAATATTTATCATTTTTATTCAAACCTTCAATATTAATACGATGGTGCGAAAGCATTGCAGCCTAACTACAAGTATGCTGTCACACAAAAACCCCTTTCAAAATTTTTCATGTAATAAAGAATTAAGTGCATTTTACTGTCAGGCCAAGCGTTTGAGGATTGAATCCCACCTATTTCATCTAAAAACAAAAAATAAAATTTCAGGAGTACTGCCTCTTAACACGAAGTGAAAAATCCTCCAATAGTATCTCATGTCTTGAAAATATCGTTCTCACCTAAGCTATTCAGATTCGGCAGAAAATTATAGGTCCCCTCAATTTATTTATGAAACAACAAAAACAAAATGTGTTAACTTTGTTTGAATTGGGGCCGATTTTTATTCCTCAGTTCGGGGGAAAACGGTTAAACTGATTTTGATCAACTTTGTATGCGTATATACTTCTAGAAATTTTAAAAGAATGCAGACTTTTGTGAATGCCATCTTTAAAAATTCAATTAAAGGATTAGATTTATTGACTTCGATTTGAGAATTCAGACTTTAAAGTATGGAATCATTATTCACTTAAATCAAAAAGATTGCAGTAATTTTTTTTAATTGAGAACGGCACCTAAGATTTTATTAAATTGTTTTCTTTATGCTAAATTTAAGTTTAGCTAAAGTAATTGAAATTAATTTTGTATTCAGAAGCTTCTTTTTTATCAAAAAGGTTAAATTGCATAATAAAGTTCCAAATAAAAATATTTTGAATTTTAACCAAGAATTCTAAATTAACACGGGCCCACAAAATACAAAAGTTTTTTGGTGCCGCCATAATTTTTTTTTGTCCACTGTCACTGAATATGAACAACGGTATTTTCAAGTTAAACCTACGTACTGCGCTTACATTTTGTCCACATATTTGGGCGAGTTTTCTTGTCATTTAGGTCATTTCGTCTATTTAAATGATTTAAGTTAAAGTTTTTGATATGTCTTCTTAGAAGAGAAGATGCGTAAATGGTCCAAACTCATTTTGTTATATTTGTGGTCAATTCACAGTGAAAAACGTCAAAAACCTGTTCAACAATATGAGGAAATAAGTATGGTGCTGTTCAAATAGTTAATTCCACAAAGATAAGGAAGAAGTATCAAATCTTCTCTCTTATTTGAGAAAAGCTGGGTTATATGCGTGGATTTTAAAATGGTTAAGTTTTTTACTGTGATTACAAAGTGGCTTCACAAAATTTCCATGTTTCATTTGTTTATCACCTCTATACAATTATTTAGAAAGATTCCCCAAAAATGTTGGCTCATATAGCGAGGAGCAAAAAGAACGGCTTCACCAGGACTTAAAAGTCATGAAAAATAGGTATCCAGGTCGATGGGATGATAACATATTGGCTGATTACATGCTGTAAGGTATCATACGAGAGTGTCATAAGGACATTCATAAAAGAAAATCTCTGAAAAGAAGCTTTATTCATGTAGAATAACGTAATAAATTGTTAAAAATACACTAAATTTGTATTATTTGCACATATTATGCTGTATCTGAAAAACTACACGTAGGATCAAAAAAGTTTAAGTATACAGTTAGTACCAGGGTTACTAATAAATATAGAAACAATTTTAATTTGGGAGCACCAAAACCACTAAAGGCCTGTGTAATCAATAAAATTTTCACAGAAATATATCTTGAAAAAAACCAAGATGATTTCTTTTTTTTTTTGGCTATTTAATTTTAAATTTCACATTAACAAAGATATTCTTAAAATTAATTTATAAAAAACCCCTCCAACAATCTTTAAATTTTGTTTCTTATAATTTCAAATCTTGTTCAATCAATGGATTTCTAATTAAATTTATTTTTATAAATTTGTCAGTTCAAACTGTAAGATACTACTACGTAGTACTACCTTTAACCAAAACATGTTTTGGGTAGGTGACATAATTATCCAAAGCTCTCTTTTTCTTAGTTCTGGTGGTAAAAATATTCTCTTAAGTTTTTCTGATAAACATTTTTGACAAGTCTTTGTCTTTAATAAAATAAAACTTATTAACAAATAAGCTTACAAATATCATAAAACTTTTTATTTATAAATATCCCACTTTTGTTTGACTTTTTAGCGCTCTTATGTACGGTGAATTCTAAAACGGAACAATCAAATTAATTATATTTAACAAAAATTAAATGAAGCTATGTTTATTTGATTTTTTTACACAAGCTTGAGTCGCAGATTATTTAACATAAGTCTTAAATGCACAGGTGTATATTAACACAATAAATATTAATCCAAACTATGACCTTGTCTAACTGGAAATTAAACTCATCTCTTTTGTAGGTATATCCCATTCATAAATTATACCATTAAATAACTTTTGCACTCTGCATCACAAAACCGGTAATATCAGGTTTATTCTACGCTCAAAGATACAAACAAAAAAATAAATTATCAAATCATATCAAACTAAAGTTTGTTGTTATTTTTTCAAAGCACATAAGATTAGTCATTGAATAAATAATATAAACAAATTTTATTTGTATTTATTAAACAATTTGTAGTCTTTATCAAAGAAAAAAAAAAACTGCGGCTAGAAGTAGAAAAACAACATGAAGTTATTTTTGGAATGCTGACATATGCTGGTAGAAAAATTGATTTTGTCATAAAATATTAAGAAACAAAAATTTGGACAAGCACAGTTTTATCACAGTTATGGCTAAAAAACATCAGATTATTAATTTTACATATCTATGTTTAGTTATTTTTTGAAAAGGGAAATATATATGTACATAGATTAGGTACTACCCTAAAGCTTATTTTGTTTTTACATTCTGACAGAAAATAATTCGCAAGTGCATTCAACGTCATTTGTTTGCAGACAAGTAAAAAAAAGTGTGAGTGCCGGGACTCACGGTTAAGATGTGTAAACATACGTAACGTAACGTGAATCACAATCACAGAATCACAATCACGATCACAAGATACGTTACGTTTTTTTCACCCTGCCCCCAGTATAGATGTTTACACATCAAAAAAACTGGTAAGATCGATTTAATTATGGTGCGTTCAGGATTTTCTCACTCAAAAAGTGAGTAAGCGAATCTAAGATTTGTTTCCTCAGAATTTTTACAGCAAAACAAACTATTTCATGTATAAGTGTGATTGCTGAGATCTCCGAGATCGAATTTTCCTGAACATCTTCAGATTATGAGAGATAATTGAAAAGACCCAAGAACAACAATTTGATGCACACAGCATCTCTTGATGAACTCAAGGTCGCTTATGGCTACACTACCAGATAAGCTGTGTTTTTATCATGGCCGAATTTGAGTTTAACCATAGCCAGTAAAAGGGCAAAAGTAGTACTGAAATTTACTGCCTTCAAAATCAACAAAGGATTATTCAAATAAGGTGATGCGTATACCAAATAAAATCAAGGACAACTCTTTCCAATTGATGTCTCTTTTTGAACAACTGTTAATTCAAATGTAGTTGGGTGATTAATTTCATCAGCAAACTACAATCTATAAAACAGGTATATTTGTTACACGATTCACATCCTGATAAATTTATTGTTGGAAATTGCTATCGAAAAGTTTCCTATTTTCACTACTGACTTTTTTCTCTTCAACTGAAGTCTGTGATAAATTATAGCTCTCGTGGTATCATATATCTCAAAGAAAATTGCAATTAAAATCCTGTAAGTTGACATTTATATACTTCTGATAAAATCATTATCAAGCTACTGGTGCTGTCAAAAACGTTGACACAAAGATAATATTGAGAAATTGCATAGAATAAAAACGGTTAAAGTATTAAATTTGTCAAGTTTAATTAATGATTTTACTTGCAAAAATTATAGAAACCACCACGATTTAATTTATCTTTTATTATTTAGTTCAAACAAAAATGTATATATAATTAATATTAAATTTCCAAAACCCAAATTGTTCATTTCTAATTTCACCATGATGCTCAACACTTCATCATGTCAAAATTACACTTCAAAACATTATTCACCACAAAAAAAAAAATTAAAAAAACATGGAGGACAACAAAGAGAAAAAGTTAATATTAATGACCGCTGTCCTTGCTGTAGAAAAGCATCAACAAATTAAAATTGCAAAATACAGTTGCAATTGCATTATCTAACAGTCATCTCTTATTCCACATGTCATTACATATATGCAGGGTGGCGCGGTGTGGATATGTCCAAGAAAAGTTAGAAGACGAAGTGGAAGAAGTCTCAAGAACTTTGCAATGAAATAATCTCAATCTGGCACGAAACCATTCCAGAGAATAGTGCTTGGCATACTTTAGTACATTTAGTATATTCGGTACACGATGCCACAGAAGAAACGAGGAATAAAATAAAACCAATCTTTTGCTTTTCATCTCGCTATATTATAGAATGTATTCTTATATAAAAGCTGTTTTTAAAACCTCATAGCCATACATATGAACGAACGAAGATGAGTTGTGCTGCTGAACAAGCGAGCGTAGAAGTGAAAATCTATATAAGAGACTCTTGGCACCTTTAAGGTGCATACACGCAAAGTGCGCGTCTACGTCTATAGTTGATGGTTGTACTACTCTACTCTTAGCATAGGAGTCATGTGTTTTAGTGTTTTTAAAAGCCTACAGCAAATACATTTCTAACGGAATATGGTCACTTAAATGTGCACAGAGCAAATCGGACACTACAGTGCAATGCATGCGTGAACATGGCCGCATTTATTTATTTCAGGGGCTTGATATATCTATTTTTATTTATTGTTTCATTAGTTAAACATGAGGCAACGTTTAAACATTTTTTACGAATTTTGGGTTTTTTAATTGAAAATTAATATTTTGGAGGTTCATTGTGACAGGACCCAGGCCCTGAATAAAATAAAATTAAAATCGATATTCATTGTTAATATTTCTTGTTTTTATACGGCAAAAGTTAAACTTAAAAAAATAGTAAAGTGGTTTTACGTTTAAAAAGTAAAAAAAAAATTATAAATCGCCGTGTTCTTGTAAGGAAAACAAAAATGCAAATACACTCCTGTATTGAAAAAATTAGGTCTCCCAATTCTCTTCTTTGCCATTCGCAACTAAAAGTCTGCTATTTGACTCATCGTAGTCCATTTCTTTTGTGGTTCTCGTTTGAATGATGCAAATGGGCAATCCCCCAGGCCTTCTGGCTTTTACCACCATCAAAGTGGTCCATCTTTGCAACCGCTTTATGGTTACAGGGAGACCGGGATTTTAATACCGCTGATGGTTTAGTTAGTAAAAATATACCAATAAACTTGTATCTGCAGATATACATACATACACATGTAGGTTTTGGAAGAATTTAAACCCCGTAACTTTGGAGGCTTTTATTCATGAATATTAAATTTTGTTAAGTGTTTCGATTTCTGTTATATGAGGATATGGAAAAGAAAGTTCTCTTTCTTGTGGATTTTATTTTTTTTTTATATTGGTTCGAAGGTACTGTAGTAGCTCGTGTATATGTGCTTTTTGCTGTCAGATTGATTGATTTTCATTAAGGGTCTAATCGCCGACAACCCTTTATCTTAACTCGTAGCAGAAACTTTTATGTAGATATTCACGAGATGTTTTACAGTTTATATTTCAGCTTTATATAGTATAAGAAATCTTAAAGTATATCTTACCTGTTAAATTAAATCCAATAAAATGGCAGTAGAAGAATGTATGGAATCTGTAATGAAAAATGAAAAGCAGAAATATTTTTATTATTCACTTGATCAGAAGTAAGGTTAAAAGTTAAATTGTTTTTTAAATGTCAACTGGTTTGTTTATGGCCAAAAGGCATTTACATAAATGAAGATGTGTTTTTTTTTTACAGAATTAAATCGTGAATCGTGGTAAGGTCAGGCGATAGCAAACTCACGATGATCATCATGGTTTTGTATTTTAATGTTGACACAAAGCTAGAGATCATTAAAAGACAGGGCAAATGAGTGTTGTTAGGAAAAATAAAATTGAGTTGAACAATAAATAAGAATCTACAATAAATGAGGAATTTAACTTTATAGATAAGTATTTGTTGTGTAAATGTTTTTCATTTGTATAGCATGTTTGTATTGGGAATAATTATCATGATTTTGAAAGTTTTGTTGATTTTTGTTTGTGCTACAGATACATTAATTATAATTTTAAATATTTATAGTACCTGTAGTTAAATAAAAAAAAAACTAATTTAAATTTTGAATGTAAAATATTTTTGTTAAAGGCATTTTCTGGCATTTCACAATATTTAAATAAATTCAAGAACTGCTTTTGTATGTATTTGCCTGAGCCTAGTACACAATGAAAGTGAAAACGAAATTATCACTTATTAAGCGGGAAGTTCACAGGTTTTTAGCCTTTATTTTTAATTGTAAATGACACCATGCCACCTTTTACTTTATTTTTCATTTTGATCTTAAGTATCTAAGTTGAAAATTTAACAAAAGAAAGATTGTGGAACCTGTTTACTTTTCATTTTATGAGAGTTGAAAACTAGGCATTTACACTAATAACTAATTTAAATATTGAGAATTGACGGAGTGATCTTAAATATATTTCACAGTTTCCACAATAATTTGGAATTAACCTGTAATATAGAACATTTTTAAGAGAATATTACTTCTACACCAAACAGCCAATAATAGAGGGAAAAGGATCGATACCTAAACACCAGTTTTTGTTTTAGAAGCAAGCACTCGATAGTGGACCAAGTGCACAGAATTACTGACGTTTTTGAGAAAGTTTAAAAAAAAAATTTTAAATATTATTTTTTTGCACAAAAATCGTTCTCTTTTCCAATATTTATTAAATAGATATGCAACTTTTGTAAGTTAAATAATTACAGATAATTTATTTCTCTTTTGATCTATAATTTTCCCTTTCAAATAAAAGTGAAGGAAACTTTAAGTTAAACCCAATAAATCGCTTAGTTTACAGAAATAAATCGACACACTTGCAATTCTCTTACATTCCTATACTATGTATGTATGTACTATGTTCTTCCTCTCAAATCGATCTCTTTCTATATTTATTTGACTTCCGAAAAAAAACTAAAATCTATAAAAGTCAGAACTAGGTCAGGTTTACAGCACATCCCTCGACACAGGCTAGAATATAAATACTTTTTTCGAAGTTGACAAGTTTAAGTTCCGTTTTTTTCTAAAAATATCCAGAACATGTTCCTCCTTCTCGACTATGAGAATATACATACATATGGTCCTACAAGTGTATGCATAGCATGTTAAACAGAAAGAAGGTGGAATTTTTTTTTCATTTTTTGCTATCAATTGGTCCGAATTTATTTATTTGGCCCCGAATTTCAATTTCCCTGCCACAAAGGGGGAGGCTACATTATGCCACATGACTTTGATTTACCTAATGCATATATACCTACTGGTAGTGTCTGGAGTCCCCAAACAATTTCAAATGGTGTCGCAATCCAAATTCTTTTTGTTTTTTGTTGGTACTTTTTTTTTCGGTCGATGATGATTTGAAAAAGCATCAAGTGCTATATGATGTTCAAGCAGTATTGGACGTACATACATACATATTATATGTATGATTTATTTTTGTCATATAGCTCTATTGATATCACTCTCATTTGTTCTATATAATTCAACTTCGACATCACCGCCTCTGCCGCCACTGCACACATCTTTTAGATCAATATTAAGCTAATTTCCTTCCATCATAATAGTACGTGAAACGTCAACGGACTGATGACATAGCATTACGACACCTAAATTGGGGCGGTATATATATGAATACAGGGTATAGGAGCATAGAAATCGATTGTCCACCTCCTCCTTTTCTGACCCAGAAACCAACTAACCAACATACGAACTTTCTCCATTACGCAATAACCGCAGAACATTTTTGGATCACCCCTCACCACCGCTTCATCAGGGGAATGAGAGAATTTTTTAAGAGCTCCGGCTATGGATATACGGATACGGCTACGGAATTGTTCATCCTGTCCACTAAATGTATTGTCTTCATATATGAGAACCATGAAGCAATGACCCAAAAGGCCAATTTGACTCTATATTTGCCTACATTTACAGGGTGTTCCGTTTAAATTTTAAAGTTTAATTCATTACTATTTGGAGAAAGAAATGGAATGAAACAAAAAAAATTTCAGTTCTTCAGAAAAAAAAAAGGTAACAATTTATTATAGTGTACCTACTTTTTATATTTAAATCAATATAAGTACTAAAAGTAGGAGCAAAGGAATTATAAGGACATAACGGGAAGGTCCAAAAAAATTTTGTTTGTCTTTCAGTGCTTCTGATTTCGCTCGTTATTTTCAATGTTTATTTCACTTTGAGTATGAAAAATTAAAGAAAACGTTTTGTGACCTTCTTTGTTTTAAAAAAGTCAAAGTTCTGAATTGTTAAGTTCTGAACTTTCTCATTTATTAATTCTGATACAAAATTTGGGATTTTAAATTTGAAACTACAAAAGTCTAGAAAGATTATTGAAAACTTTTAAGCAAATAAAAAATTGTATAGAATTTTCACAAAAAAAAACAATTTTTGACTTTGGGAAATTTTGAAAAATTTATTTATTTATTTACTGCATGATTCAAAATGCTTTAGGGTCAAAATTGCTTGTAAAATGTGCTAACTAACTTTCTTTTAAGAATTCCTCTTTTCAAATTTATCAAAGTTCTTAATTATTTGTTTAAAAATTATGTTCAGAATATTTACTTTTTTTTTTGATAAAATTGGATGAATGGATACAAAATTTTGAAGTAAAACTTTGAAATAAAGGTGAATAACTACAAAATGATCACTTTTTCTTTGATCAAAAAGTTTCAAAATTTTGTTCTTAAAGAATTCTATAATTTTAATATGTATTTGAATCAGAGAATCTAGAGATACATAGATTATTTTCAAAAGATGTTATTAATAAATATTTATTTAAATTTAAAACATCCTGTATAGTATGATTTAGTAATTTACAATGCTGTAGCTAAGCAGCCTTTTATCCGACCAAAGGCCTAAACTAACAATTTCATTCTGGGCGACACGTCGTCAATTGGCATACGTGCAATTACGGTTTCAGAATTTTCTCCTATGGGCAATGGGAATGTTGTTGTCCTCCTTTTATTTTTATTTTTTATTTTTATTACAATACCAACGAAGAGAGAATATCTTTTTGGTCCTTTTCTTTGCTGTGGTTTTTTTTTCTTCTATTTTTATGGTTGACTATGACATAGAGCAGAGTAAGAGCTGCTTGCTGAATAGTGCATCTGGAGATTAAGTACTATACTCGTATAACCTTCTATATGAGAGCTTTTAGCATTGTATAATGTATATATGTATATGTAGTTGGTTTTTGATAGGATATATGAGCAGATAGGATAACGTCACGATTTGTTTTTTTCTTTTTTTTTTTGTTATTTTGCTTTTTGCTGGCAATTTCGCTGAGAAAGGAGGAAACGAACTTATAACGGGTGATTTTTTAAGAGGTTTAGAACTTTAAAAAAAAAAAAAACACAAAAAATTCGAAAAAATGAATGAAATATTTATTTGAATCGATAGTTTAAACCTTGCAATTTAATGTTTAAAGATAATTTCATGCAAATGTTGACCGCGGCTGCGTCTCAGGTAGCCCATCCGCTGAGTCCAATTTTGGCATACTCTTTCACACATATCGGCCGGTATCTCACGAATGAATGCATGGATGTTGGCTTCCAGTGCGTCAATCGAAGCGGGCTTGTCCCTATAGACATTAGCCTTGACATACCCCACAAAAAATAGTCTAATGGTGTCAAATCGCACGATCTAGGCGGCCAATTGACCGGCCCGAAACGTGAAATTAACTGTTCACCAAACTCGCCTCGCAATTTCGCCATTGTTTCGCGTGCTGTGTGGCATGTGGCACCGTCTTGTTGAAACCACATATCATGCAAGTCAAGAACTTCCATTTCGGGCAAAAAAAAGTTTGTTATCATCGCTCGGTAGCGTTCACCATTGACAGTAACGCTGCGATTCGCATCATCTTTGAAGAAATATCGCCCAATAATGCCGCCGGCCCATAAACCGCACCAAACAGTGGCTTTTTCGGGGTGCATTGGTAGCTGTTGCAATGCTTCTGGCTGATCTTTACTCCAAATGCGGCAATTGTGCTTATTTACGTACCCATTCAACAAAAAATGAGCCTCATCGCTGAACACAATTTTTCATTTTCGAACATTTCGAACCGAGCACGAATTTTGATAATAAAATTCAATAATTTGCAAGCGTTGTTCATTTGTAAGACGATCCATGGTTAAATTGCAAACCAAACTGAAGCTGTTTGACAGTGACACAAGGTACTAAACACACGTCAGCTGTCAAAACCAGTGTTGCCAAAACCAAACCAGCTAAAAAATCACCCTTTATTATGATGTTGTGTATTACATCTTTCATCGATTTATTTTATACTGATGGCGAGCTTTTGATATGATATGTGATCCGATCCTGCTGTGCTGCACTGCATTAGCAGAAGGATGCATTTATTGGTTATAACCTGTTTATTGTTATAAATATGATGTGTGCTCGTAAATTCTTTTTTTTATTTAATTTAAAGAAAATGAGGATTTTTTTTTATATGTACCTACCTACATATTGTATGTAAGGTAGTTGTCAAAAATATTAAAGTATATCTATGTAGTAAGTGTTATTCGATGTATATTAATATGGAAGTATTTTATAGCTCTGTTTTGTACACGAGTATCTAGGATTTTTTATGATTTTTCTCATCATAATGTGTGACAAGAAAGAGTTTTATAAATTGAATCTTAACTGCTTGATATATTGTTTTTTTTTTACTGCACGTTTAACGATTTAGCAATCTTAGTAGTTGCATCAAGGTGCATTTTCAAAAGGTTTTTAAAAGTATAAATATTGCATTAACTATTTTAATTTTCTTTTTTTTCTAATTATAGTAGACTCTTATAAAATTCACAGTATATCCATACTTTGATTTTTAGAAGATTCGGTAAGCCTCGAACATAATATGAGAAGGGTACGACAGCATTTTACTGATGAGCATAACTATCGTACTTGGGCGAAATGTATTTTGGATTTGAGGTCACTTGAACTTTTAAATTGAATTGATTTTTTTTACTTTCATATTTTCAGAAGAATTACTAGATAATATAAAAAAGGGAATATAGTAAAGGGAAGCTGGAAAGTAAATAGAGTGCAAATTTTTCCAATTTATAAAATTACTTCATTGGCACAACAAACAAATTTGCTTGAATCAACGAAATTATTTATCAGCACAACAAACAAAATTACGGTCAACTCCACAAACTATTTCACTTTCAAAACAACAGAAAAAGAACACAGTCGTAACAAACCAATTTTCTTAAAGATGAATAAATTAATAAACAGGATCAATAAATTTTTGTTTGTATCAATATACGTTTATTGGGCCAGTAAACCGCTTATAATTGCCTCAAAAAAACAGTTTATTGAGCGAAAATTGATATAAAAAATTTACTGTCCCAATAAATATTTTCACTTCACTTCCCATAGAACAATATTTTTCGGTTTTTTTTATTGAAAATGTGTTGTAGAGTTTTAATTGTATCATGTACTTAAATTTTCAAAAAACTGTTTTTTGGATTTTTAAAAAAAGTTAAAATTTTTTTCGTTAAACTCAATATTTTGAAAACGATAACTTCGATTTTTATTAAGCTTGGCACCAATATTTTAAAATTATATCTAGCTGATTTGAAACAAAAATATTCTTTTAACCGAAATTAACGGTGCATTCAATACAACAGTTTAAAACCGGTAAACGAAATTTCATTTTTCTCAATTTTGATTAAAATTTGGCTGTATTCTAATAACCACTTTTTAGATATTAAACTATAAAATCATCTGTTTAAACGATTTCAATTCAATTTACTAGACATTCTTGTTAGTTCAAAAACAAAATTTAAATTTCTGATTTTTAGGAAAAATCGAAATCACTTTTTGAAAATTGAATATTTCAAAAACGGTCGGATGATTTTTTCAAATATGTATTTACAAAATTTTATATACCTACAAATAATTTTTTTTTTAAAAAAACCACAGCAATGATTTTTCAAATTTTTCTTTAATGAATTGAGATTAGATGAATTGAGAAAGAAATACATCACGTTGGTGTCCAAACAATTTCATGAAGCAACTTAGCCAATTTATTCTACAAAATATGTTGATTTTTAACAATTTTTTAGTTTAAACTATCCCATGCGTACATAATGCATATATGTGCAACATTTTTGTATAGTCTCTAAATGCCAGCATTATGTCGGGGTGCTTTTCTATACACGTTCTCCTTTACTGCAGGAATCCTCAATACTTGTCCAGTATAGCACACGATCTATAATGGCTGCAAATATATTTTTGGCTCGAAGCCAATTATTTTCTAACCAAGAACTGTTTTCACTTCCAGTTATTGAATTTTTTGGATTCTATACCAGTTTTTCCTGCAAGTTCATTAATCAAAAATGGGACCTGTAGCTTCAACTCCGAAATACTTGTACTACTCATTTACGAATTCCCAGTCCTTTTTTCCTCTCTGAGATATTTGCATTTTCCATTCTAGAAAATCACAGCTTGTAAGGTTCAAAAGACGAAATTTGGAGCAGTGATGCCAGATGAGATATTTAAAATACCAACGGAATCAAAAAAAAAAATCCCACCGTTTGTACTGTACTGCAAGAAAACAAAAACCACCATATTTTTCTGCCATGACTATTAGGTAGGTACCTAAATAGTTAGAAAATAAACAAAAAGCTTTTATGAAAATTGAGAAATTTGAATTTGTACCTTTGCTAAGAAGGCACTTACATATATCGATCTCCAACTCCATAGGAGTTTTAAAAAAAAATATTTCAGAGTGTTCATATTGAAAATATCATTGATTTTCTTCACCTAAAACTACACTGATGTTAGAAACAGCTCAGGTAGCGAAATAAACCTTAGGAAACTTGTCGACCTGAATGACAAACAAACGAATTTTTATTGTTTTCCTTTTTGGCTAGACGTGTTCAAACCTTAAGCAAGTCATAAACTCCGCAAATAAATATTTTTTTCAGCAATGACAATGACGTTGATTTATCATATCGAAAACCATATCATTTTATCGTTAAAATGAATTTTATGGTTTCTGTTTACAAAAACGAAGAAAAGAATCCTCCAAAAGCTTATTTTTCACAATAGCAAAAACTAATGACCTTATAGCAAAATTCAATTGTGCCATGAGATTCCCTTGCAACAAAAACATGGATACTTACACTATCAACACTAAATTCATTTCATTTGCATATTTTTTTACTGCCATTTATGCATAGGTCAAAGAAATCAAGTTCAATGCTTTTAAAGGTTTGTTTTTTTTTTGTGGTCAGAAATAAAGTCCTAGACAAAGAATGAATGAACTTACTACAATAATATTATCCTAAAAATACGTTAAACCTCTACCTACACATGTATATTGAAAGTCAAGGCATTGTACGAACAAAATAAAAGAAGAAGGTTATTGAATTTCTGCACAAATAATCGTTGAGCTTAAGTTGAATTAACTCTAAGTCTACACCCTGTCACTCATTCACTTTTTGATATTGACTAATAGCTTTACATGAAACAAAAGTTTATGTATATATACTTACATGGGTTGTCAGAAAGTGTTGTCGTAGCTAAAATATCCTTGTTTTTCTACTTAATTATCCTACCACCCTCTTAGAAAATACGAAACAAAGTATCTGCTCTAGACGTATGTATATATCTACGTAATTATATATTGCTTACATTTAAGAAGTTCAAAAACTTACAATAAACTATCTATGATGTAGTGTTTTCTTAAAGATAATATTGTCTTTGCTTTAGCAAATTCCGCATTCGGAAACTCTAATGCACAGATATAACTACAAAGTTTGAATGCCAAATGTCATCGTCTGAGTTCTTAACTCAAATGCCAAAAAAAAAGAAAACTTTTAATAAGAAAAATAAAAACAACACATAGATCTTGCCGAAATGCAACCAACAATAGAGCTTCACTACGTGTCCTTGTTCCTTTTCTAAATTTAGACTAGATACATCTGATGAGCATTTGAGAGTGTGGGTTTTATTTTAGAGCAATTGTTTTCTTTTTTTGTTTTTTCTTTTTTTTCAGTTTGAGCATCATATGGAGAGAAAGAAATTACATCAACCCTCTTTTGTGTTTTTTCTTGTGTTTTTTTTTTTTTTTTTAAATAATGACTCGCCTTTACGAATATTTTAGTCTGTATACAGAATCTTGTCCCTATCTGGGTGGATAGAAGCTACCTGCACTTCAAAGGTCACACGTGAAATAAAGAACATATAGATTTATCGGCCTACTCACACTTAACATACATCCACCGATTTTGTATTATTTGTTGAACAATGATGGGTATGAACTAATTTATTGATTTATGTATGTATTATGTTCTAGAAAAACCAAAAACAATTTGGGTTACTTGATCCAGACAATAAATGAGGGAAGAAGGCATTCACTTGACTCAAATCTAATTCTATTGTTTTATAATTCAATAAGTAATTCAATAATATATAATCAATAATTTTAAAACTATCAATAACAACAACAGGTTCCTAATAAAAGAACTTTGGCATGAAATAGGATATTTCAAAGTAAGGCCATATTCGAAAAAGGTTAGCATTTCTTGGAAACATTTATTAAATTTCACAAAGGATTTGAGGATCAATAATTCTTGCGATTAGCGAATCCTTTTTAGACAATTATGACATGACTCAAATTCAACAAACGAACATTAAACTTGAAAATGTGTAACCGAAATCAAAAGAACAAAAAAGAGAGTAGGGGAGGGTGGGGTTAAAAGTAACAGGTTTAAGAAGTAACAGCTAAAAAAAACAGGGTTCCTCTCAATATTAAGAATCGCATAAAAGAGAAAAATGTTCAGTTTTTCTATATCTACCGGCATATCTTCTTCAGCTGCAGATTGGACGTCAGCGGGAGAAGTTATACTAGTGGTGCCCAAAAACAGCAGGTTTGTAACTTTTTTTTTTTTAATTTTCGGTCTACCTCTTTTCATGAAAGAGATATAGTGCTGAGTGTTTTTTTTTTCATGCATTCGTGTTTTGGCTAAAATTGTGCGTATATGTTATGTGTCTGTGAATTTCAATTTTTTTTAATTTTGTTCTCTGTGTTAAATTTCATGCTGGGGCTAGTTGTAACAGTTTTCCGGGGCAAGTTGTAACATGTTAAAACCTGCCCCGTACATTATTTTCAAACTGATAATTCTGAACAAGAACGATCGAGAACGGTTTGAATGTTTTGTCACCGATCGTCCGAATCCAGACGATCCAGGTCTACCAGTAGAAAATCCTGTCGACGAGACAATAATCGAGATGTCATTTCTTTTGGACGAACCAACACCAATACAACAAAACGAAATGATATCTGCTTCTGACCAGCCCACAACCAATGAACAAGGCCCTCAGGCAACTCATTTCACTCCCCTTCCTCACTGCTCACCGGGACCGTCGGGACTAAAAAAGAGTTTCTTTTAACCCGGAAAGAATTAGGCCTTATCCAAAAGGCCAACCGGGAAAAAAACAACTTCGAGAAAGTCAAGAAATGCCATTTTAACTGATACTCCGGAGAAACAAGCACTTCTTGAAGAAAGAAACAAAATCTTTGCCAAAAAGGAAGCAAAACCCAGCAAAAAAAACAGAAAAGAAGATGGCCCATATTTGTGCCTTATTTGCTGTGAACCATTTTCTCAAGGTTTGCCTGGTGAAAAATGGGTTCAGCGCATATTATGCAAGAAGTGGACACACACCGAGTATACAAAAGTATCCATTCTAAACTGTGATTCAGATGGAGATTCTTCCTATAATTTCTATTCATTGAACTTTATTTTATTTTATTGTTACCAAATGAATAGTGATTGTTTTTGTTTTTATTATCTTATTTATTTCGTATTGCAACAAAGGGTGTTTGTTTTTAAAACAATCTAATATAAAATATTTTTTCCAATAAGTATTGTTCTTGTTACAACTTACCCCGGTATATGTTACACTTTGCCCCATAGGCGGGGTAAGTTGAAACAACACGATTTTTTTTTTTTAAGCAATATCTTTGCACAATACGATTAGGCTTTCTTGAACTTTTTTGATGGATCTTGAGTTAAAACATGACTCAATAATTTGAAAAAGGTTTGGTTGACTTATTTCTAAAGTCTACTAACGAAAAGACGTCTTTTTTTAGATGAATTAACCCTAGAAATAAGCCATATACTCCAGTCTTTAAAGATATTTTGACTCCGAAAAAATCGTCGGAAAGTTGGATTTCGGTATAAAGCCTCCTCATGGTGCTCCAGAGTAAATATAAAAAGTTCCATCGATATAAGCACCTCTAACAATTTTACGGGGGTATTTTTCATGAACATTTGTAGCTTAGAAAATTTCCTACAAAAAATATGTTCATACTTTTTTCATAAATTAATTAATTAATGCTGTAAGTGGAAATATAATTTTCCTTCGGGTTTTTTGGTCGTTGTTTTTTGCAATGAAACAAATAAGTTACATTTACTTTCCCAACGTTTCAGCAGGGGTTGCTGCCTTCTTCAGGGGTACTTTATTAATACAAAAAATACCAATATCATTAGTTCGTGGATCAGTAGAATAATAAAACAATTGCAATACTCACTTAGACAACGTAAGAAAAATTGATTGTCCAAATATTTAAATTAAAAATAAAAGTTAAATTAGCACTTCAAAGAATGAAGTTAAGTCTTTATAACTTGAACAAAGCACAAATTACATTTAAGAAGAAAGAAGAGAGCAATAGACAGCGCAGAGATGTTTTCGATTCATGTTGTTTTTGTTATTGAGAATATGTAATGTTTCCAACGTGTATCGTTTTGAAACATGTTTCTCAGTCTGTAGAATTTCAGGCACATGCTCTGATTTTTTTAATGTATTTTTGGGTGTTAGAATTATAAAAAATTCGAACAAAGTTTAATAAAAGATTTTGGCTACGAGTCTTGCTGAAGTCTCTGCTTTTTTTTTCTTTTTAATTATAACTCGGTATAGAATGGTGGAATATTTTTTAAAATTTTTATTTATCAAAAAACGTGACAACATTTTTTTTAAAGTTTTGCATCCACAAAAACTACTAACAACCAGAAGCCTTTATAAAATCTTGTTTGTGGAAATATTTTAGTTCAAAAATTTATTATCTATAGGTATGTAATTAAAGCAATGAGGTAAAATTCTGAAAAATAACTGGATATCTTGTCATCGATAAGTCTAGCCTATACATAGCCATTAAGTTTCAGTGCACAGAATAGATGATGATTGATTAAATTAACTCACGTACAAAAATCACGGATTATACACTTCTTATTTGTTGTTGTTATTATTATTATGTATTTTTTTATTTTTTCAAATCACCGCTGCCTTTGTTAGTATTTTTTTTTGTCAACATTTTTCAACTTTTATGGCCATCACACCTCAATCAGTTACCAAGTCATCTTATGATATTTGCTATACTCACAAAACATGCCAACCTCTTTTTCACAAAACTAACAAATTCAACACCCATAATATAAAAAAGAATATAATATAAGATAGAACCATTTCAAGTATTATATCCCCCATCAATCAACTTTAAATTTCAAGTCACGTCGTCGCGCACTTAGCAGTTGTAGTTGTAGTTGGTTCAATAAATTCGCGGTGTCTATTTTCACAAGAGCACCACATTATGAGTGTGTACCTAGGATGTATTTTAAATGGTTTATTGACGATGCTCAACATTCTTTACCAACGTCTTCACATAAAACAATCATAACAACGCCATGGATGACTTCAAGGACACGCGGTCATAAAAAATATAGGTATATAAAAGATAGGTGAAGATACAAAACGAACTATGAGAAGAAAACTATGTTTAGAAGACGACAAAAGGTATGTATCTAGCTTGGAACCGCCATAAACCAATTCAAACCTCCAGTTGTGCGATGTGCGTTCCCTTAGAATATATAGGGAATAACCGGCCATCATAGGTAACCGCCCTGAAATTAATTGCCAGAGCCAACTATATTCCCCAGCGATACCTACCTATCCAAAGTCATCTTTCACTATATGCAAGTACATGGCGATGAATTGTAAGCTAGAGAGTCTGAAGAATCAACGAATTGTGTCTGCTATACTTATGGTCCCTTATAAACATACCTCCTGCTGCAGTTTCTGGCTGACTCAAGTGCAATTAATAAAATTTTAATTGAACACTAAATTGCCCCTGCTTGCAACTGCAACTGATGGGGAAATACCTTTAGCAAATGCGACTAAATCAAGGTACATTCTGCTACAACCGCTCGCCCCGACAAGACAAGATACAAAAACAAAAACACGTATTTATTTTTTTTTTAAATCATTTTCAAAGAAATAAAACTGGCGGCAGGACTCACCAGTCACCACCAAATAGACAAAAGGGAATGAAATGCAATTAAACTGCTGCTGACTTCACTTTGATGCATCCGCCTGAGGATAAGGCTATTCGAGCATTTTATGCTCTGCTCGATTCTCGCCCGCAGCCCAAGAGTGTTTTAATTGCCAGGATACGATTTCTAAAAAGATATTTATTTATTGTTTTCGCATTCTCCATTCCAAAGAGAAGAATAGGTTGCAGTCATTATAGCTCGCCATGGAAAGGTGGTGCAGAGTGTTTTACTCGTGTTTCGTGTGGTAACTTTGATGCTTTACAGAGATTCGTCTTTGCGGACAATCGTCCTGGGGATTAATTCATTGCGCCTGGGTGGATTGGGCGATTTAAAGATTTCACGTCAGGATAATTAGTCTTCAAACCACCGTCGACAACAGAAAGGAAACAGGAGCCAGCCCAGTCAAACAATTCCCCGGAGAGTCAACATAAAATGCTGTGCATACACCTTTATCCACCCGAGGGAGAGAGCTGGGTAGAAACAGAAAATACAAGGCAATAAAAAAAAGCGGAGCATTTACAGCATAGAGTTAGACTCCAGCTCGTATTTTATAAAGGATGTCAAGATGAAGTCGACGTCGATTTCAACGAAGACGACAACGACGGACTACCTACAAGTCCACCACAGAGGGAATACTTTTCCCTAACAAATTTTTAAATTCACAAGAATGAAATAGAATAGAACCAATGGAATTGCAAGTAAAAATGAACTTTAACTAAGGCTGCTGCAGCTGTATACTCAGGCCAGTTGTTGGCTTGATGTTCCTTCTTCTGCTACTGCCATCCATTCCTAGCATAGTAACTGTGTGTTTAAAAAGGAAGTTAGGAAGAAAAATGTATTATTTCAGTTTTTTAGTGCAGCAGATAGAAAGACACGTCATAGGGAAAACAACTGTTCATCGTTCGTCGTCCTTTCAGCAAAGACAGAAAGCTTCATTTTCTATCTATCTATCTATACATATATTGTCGCACATAGAAATTTGCAATTCTTTTACAACTCACACATCCTGTGTGGAAGCATCCAAATGACTCTAATGAAATGTGTCCCACGAATGCACCATCAGAAAAAGAACCTGGAAACATAAAACTATGTCAACGCGCTTTTGTGTCATTTCAGTGGAAATAATTTTTTTGTTTTCTTTTGTTTGAAAACATTTCAAACGTTATTATTAGCACCTGATTTCTACCGCAACCCACCGGCGACGCTAAAAAAAACAAAAAAAAAACAAATTTAGACGCCTGAAGCTAGATGTGTAGGTGTAGGTATAAATATATAGCCTTGGGTGTGATGCTATAATAATGGGGTAGTTTTGGGGGTACACATTTTGATCTTGGACTTAAGATAGATAGAGATGAGTACCTAAAAAGTAGATACAGTCAAGAAGAAATACCTAAAGACTGACCATTGGATATAGTTGTAACTATAAGAAGTGGTCAATGAATATCTCTGTACAGCCACTCCTAAAAACTTGGCAAATGATGTCCTGGGACTTAACAAAGAATAAACCCCTTATAATGTTGCGAATTAACCAAAAACTTTATTAAATTGTGATTTACAAAGGTATTAACCACGCTTCTTGCTATCAAAACCAATATGACGTTCCTCTTTAATTGTCAGTTGAGCTGACAAGTAGATCTGTTTGTTTGACGTATAATTTTTCCTCACAATGATAAACAAAGAGGAAAACACTTACTTTCTCGGTGCTGCTGTAGGATACGGAGGCAGCGCCTTTCCGGAAAAAGAACTTAAGATCGAGCCTTTAAGAAGTTGGGATCGATAGGCAAAGCAACATTTACATGAAGATACACTCAGGTAACATCACGGATTAAACAGAAATTAACAGTTATCAGTTTGTTATTTTTCAACCTGGTTGATAATAGGCGTTTTTCTTTTTAAGCCCCGAGCGTGGCACTGAGCTGTCAAAAAGAAAACTATGTTACTTTTTAACTCGGAGCTCTCAACTTGCATTTCTTTTTTAGCTCAGAGCTCGACCGGGGCTCGCTCGATGAGCTCGGAAAAAAATGACCAAGCACATCGAGCACAAAGCTGAGCGTGGCTAACTTCATACAATTTTCATGTAATTTGACAGATTACTAAGCATATGAGAGTTCAGTGCTCAATTGAGTTTCTTAAATAGATCGGTGCGCTCAGGTCACGCTCTGTTCGGAGTGAGCTCTATTCGCTCAGAGCCCGCTCTGTGCCCCGCTCGGGACTAAAAAAGAAAAACGCCTAATGTTAAATATTTACCAATATACAAGACTTTAAAGTTGAATCAATAAAAGTGATACTTGAAAAACCAGTTAAATCAACACGACAATCTTATAGTAAATTAATTTTCGGTGACTTTTAAACTGACAGCAGTTGCTTGTGTAATCTCCAATACACAATAGGTCTATTTCTTTACTTTCCATGAGGACTGCCACTTTCTACCTATTTCAGCCCAAAGTTCTGTTAAAGTCCATATAAAAAAAAATAAAATTGGACTAGAATTGGTCAAAATTGGCAATTTTGGGAAGTAAAGAAACATACTTAATGTTTTTAGCCAAGTTTGCCTTTGTTATGCTTGTACGAGAACCGGGGTGAATTAAACATGACACAATGTAATTTTAACAATGACCAACACGTATAGCTGACATGAACTATTTTTAAATTAAACATATGGAAAAAAAAGATTTAATCATGAACCAGGTAAAACAAAACGGCACATAGTAACTTTAACAATGCTCTCGCATGTGTAGTTTACAACATCCCTTGTTAAATTAAACTTATATGAAAATATAACACTATAAGAGCAACCATTATGAATAAACAGGATATACACTATAACTAAAGCTGGTCACGAAACCGAGACCCAACGAGATTTTTTTAAGACAAATTCGAAAAATGTTAGAATCTAGAAGCTCTTAAACACAAAAAAATTTTTGTTATAATTTAAAAATGCAATGTTTTTATTTTTTATATTTATTTTTAAGATCACCAAAATCACCGAGACTCTTGGCAAATTTCCGTCAAACAACTTGGTCTCAGTCTCGTTCTCCTCTCTCTTGATTTTATGTAGTCTAGATATCGAGACTTTTTTCGCCTCGTAACTATAACTTTAACAATGTCCACTTGTAAATTTAACATGACTCCTTGTCAAATAAAACCACCTATGCTAATGTTATAATCTTTTACGAGAACAGATCAGGGGTAAGTAAACAGGGATGAATGATATTTCAATTCATGAACTTGGTATTTCTTTAACATTTAGACCTGAAAAATTTATATTATTCAGTCGAAATTGTTTTTAAATGTTATGTTAAATATTTCAGATTATATGTATTCACTATTCTTAAGAATGACTAAAATTATATTGACTTTACTTGAGTTGGGTACAAAATTTCAGTGGTTATGTTCTGTAACTCTCGCATTAATAAAATTGATTGAGATACGTTGAAAAATGGAACTAATTTCATACGATTTGTTTCAATTTTAGCGACCAGACGAAATTGTACATTAACAAGAAATGATGTGGTTACTAAATTTTAAATAGATAAATATAGTTTAAAAAAATCAAGTAATGTTCATAAGCTACCTACATAAATGTATTTAAAAAAATCAAGTAATGTTCATTAGCTACCTACATAAATGTAAAAATAACTTTATGAAAAATTTGTAAAAATCAACACTGTAGTCATAGCAGAAATATGTCTAATTTTACAAGAAATTCTTGTTGCAATAACATGGACTCTTTTTAAATCAACTATGTACATATATTGTTGACCATGATCCTCCCATGTTAAATTAACATTTAATATAATGTTATTGAAATCTTTTTAGTTTATGAGTTTTCTACAACTTTATTTAGGAAAGTGCATTTTGTAAATTTAACAATTTTTACCTGACGTTATTCTCACTAAACTTTTTACAACGATTGAGCTTTAATATTTCGTTTTAAATGTTTGATTTATGTTTTTAAGTTTGAGATTTGCTTTCGAAATCAATGTTCACCCTTTTGTCAATTAATTTATTTTATTTGTTTA
The DNA here is from genome assembly GCA_929447395.1 of Epistrophe grossulariae. Classification (NCBI taxonomy): domain Eukaryota; kingdom Metazoa; phylum Arthropoda; class Insecta; order Diptera; family Syrphidae; genus Epistrophe; species Epistrophe grossulariae. Next base: position 4,057,463 of record OV839566.1, read on the forward strand.
CCACAAACTCTATAAATCCAACATAAAGTTTGAAAAGGCCTTCGGCTTATCATAAAATATTTCATGACTGATAGGATATTAATCTAAATAATTGCAGTTTGAAAATGTTATCTCAAAATAGAAATGCGTCGACACCACGTTTTAACTCATCCTCTCAAACATGCGGACACTTTTGCCGACCAAAGTAAATATACTAGTATAATGTATATTGTATATACTACATTGAACATGAACAATACCTAAAGATCCTCCATTTTTTTGTTTTTTTTTTCGTTTTGCTCTAGATACCCAAGTCGAATCTATTAACTACGGCTCCCTCGCTATCCATTACTGTGGTAAACTAAATGATGTTGATTACCATCCATCCGCCTGAGCCATAAGCGAAGCATCATCTCCGTCGTCGTAGTTGTCGTCGTCGTCGTTGTTAAAATATCTCCTTTCCTTTCTTTGTGATGTTTGTGCAAAAAGCCCTTAAGTTATAAGTTTTTATGACCGAATCATGAAAAAGGCTGGAATTTCGTCTGCAGATGGGAAATGTAGCTGCCAGATTTTTCCGCCTTAACCATTAAAAATACCATGAAGCGGTGTTCAACACATTCTGTATATATATCCATTGTGTTGCTCGAGTCTAAACTATATGATGGTTATACCAACAACGACGACTTACAAACACACAAATTCCAGTTAAAAAAAAAAAAAATTGAAAGTCAACTCCATTTGAATTACATTCTTAGTTGAGACTTGAGGGTGTAGTGTAAGTTGTTGTGAATGTTTTTTGAGAGAATTTAATGTCCATGACCCTTCACAATGTGCAGAATATATCATCATATGGGTGTATGTGTAAATATTCTACAATCTATACATAGTGAAGCTTCCTGAACGCTTAATATGCTTGCCAAGGAAAAACTTAACTCAACTTCAAGTAAAGGAATTCCATTCAAAATTGCAGTGATTTTGTTACTTACAACACAAGTTTAGTATACTTTCCTATTTCTCCATTATAAAGCTACAATGTTATGTACAAATATACAGATTTAAATTCTTGTGCAGATACAATTCCTTGCTAGCTACATGGAAGAAAACAAAACTATCTGAAGAATGTTTAATGTTAAATGACTTGTTGCCGAACAACTATGCGCGCCCAAAACATATACCTATATAAAGGACCTTTTCTCTGTCTATTGAGTGCTGAAAGATACTTAAAAGATTACGACAGGATTAAAGTTTATTCTTAACTTTTTTGTATGTACATTATATACCTACCAACCCTACAAGCCTGCATTAGAAGTAAACAAGATAAAAGACTTTAATCTTTTGTCTACAAACGCAAAAACGAGTAGGTATTGAGGTCGTGAAAAATCTGTATGTACTTTATTATTTAAATTGATCTTGACATTTTTAAGATGTCATTCCTCATTGGTCATTGAGATGAGTGTTTGGTTTAACCTCTTTATTAATATGCGGAAACATTAAAACTTGCCAGTTCATATATATATTTGATGAGCTTTGAATTGGAAAGTCGGACCTTATGTCCTTGTTACAGGTCAATAAGGAAAAAAATTACTCTTAAAACTTTAGTAACCTGACAAATTTTAAAACAGAAATAAAATAACCTTAAAGAATCCCAAAGGTTTTTAGAATTTTTGTTTTAGGTATGCACATCAGGAATAAAAAAAATAAATAAATTGATTGCCGCGACAGCTCGTGTGAAACTAGGGCCTATAGTGACTTACAACTCTCAACCATGCCTGTGTGCGTGTTATTGCCAGGAATGGAGAGGACATTACGAATCCGAACAGGTGAGAGACAGTTTTTTTTTGCATATTTGCAAGAGGGCTATTAGAATAGCTTAAGTCCAGGTTTTTGGAAAGCTATTTTGGAAAACCATAGAATGATCTATAAATCTCTGAAACTATGTATCGGTTTTTGCGAAGATCAAAGTTTCAGGCAAAGAAATCAAGCCGTAAAAATGGGGGTTGCCTAAAAAGTTTTGAAGGATTTTTAAAAATTGGCCTACAAAGTGGGCGTGGCGAAAAAATGTCTATACGGGAAAATTATTTAAAACAATAACTGTATCTATATCAATTTAGGAGATTATATCGATTTTTAAAAAATGTGGGCGTGTTAGTGGGTGGAAACTTATTAAAATATGCTTAACTCGGTGGACTTGTTCAGATTTTATCAACTTATGAAGGTTTTTCCACACCACGAACCACTGTGATGGTTTTTTTTTATATATTTGTCTCACGAAAAAATGATTAAGACATAAAATGTAGGAAATTTTATCAGGTTTAATTTATCTCATGACTGTTTTCATCGTAAAATAAGTCGGGAAAGATTTAATGGCGGCAGGTGCGAAAGGCAAAGTAGAGTGAAAATTCGAAAAGAGCATCTCTTGGGATACATTTTTATAATCTCAAATCGGTATGGTTCTTTGAAAAATTTCTTTACATCAACGATGCCAGATCTTGTGACCTATACATTTTTGAGGGAATTTCGCGCTTAAAATAACTAAAAAAGAAAAAGGGATTTTTTGAACCTCATAGTAAAAAAAGGGTTTTTACGTCATGCTGAATTTTTTTCTTAAATTGCTCATTTAATTAAGAAAAACTTGCGTATTTAACTATTATCACATACAAAATTTTCACGCCTAAAAAAAGGTTGTTTTAAATATCCGAATGGGTTCATTTTCATTTTTAAAACTTGCCTGTACTTTTTCGCTACCAAACGAAAAAAGGAAATTTTTGGGCATCACTGTGGGAAAACCTGCATCTAATGTTTGGGATAACTGCTTTATATCTCCCGAGATGATTTTTTTCTATTTTTAAGTAGAAACAGTTTTATTTTAAAATCTCAGTTCTCAATAAACACGCCTCACCTGACGCCCTCAATCACAGCAAGTTCATCCGACCCATTTGCACGTAATACCTTCAAAGGCGGTTTTTCTTTTTAAAATTGCTCACACAACGTTGGAATGCACAGGGCTTGGAAAATAAAAAAAAATATGTACGAAGTTCCAACATTAGAAGAAAAAAAATAAAAACATAAAAGTGCATATTTCTTCCTAGAGAAGAAATCTTATTATACCTAGGTATATCTACTTGTCGGCATTTGTTTTTATGTTGCAGCATATACAAAGGGCAGAGGGAATTTATACTCGCAAGGGTAATCAAGTTGTCGCTTCACCACAATCGACATGGAATTCCTTCGGCAAAAGACAGACGAATCGAAAAAAAATACTCCTTTACATGCTCTGCAATCCTAACAATGATGGTTAAATCGGTTCATCGGACTGTTTTATCTTTTGCAGCTTGTAGTAGGTGACTCTTGGATAATGATATCTTCCCCCGTCATATGCAAAGACGACACATCTTGGGGGGATGATTGCATTTTAATAGCCCACACTCCGGTGTAATGGATTCATTTTTTGACGTTGAACGATTGTGATAATGATTTCTTTTGTCGGTGACATGATGTCGTTGTTGCGATATAAGATGCAGCGGCAACAAGAAGGAGCTACATATATACACATAAGTATATCTAAACTCTGTCTTTTGGACGTAGATGATGAGTCTTGGCCTGAATAGAAGAGGAAAATTAATTGCATTTCCTCTTTGTTTTTGTTTGGCTTTTGTTCTTGTTCCAATTTTGCACTATATGTAACATAATGTATTTAGATATACAGGTGATGTGAATGTACTGGAGAAATATGCTTTAGGTAGCTTTAGGTCAAAAAAGTTTATTTCAATTTGTGGTACCGCGTGCATTTTCTGTAGATATATGTACGTACCTATTTTAGGTGTCTATACCTAGCTACCTGTCAGACTTTATACCAAACCGCACACATATGGTCTTGATATTGGTCAGAACACTACAGAATTTTAGGTAAAATCATTTAAAATTCCCTCTGATAAGAGTTTTAATTAAAATTTAACTCCCCCCTAGAACACACCGCAAAATGAACAGATGACGGACGCCTCACTAAATACCATATAGTATCTCTATTCTATACTCCTATATATAGAGTTGAAACAATGCAGAACAATTTGGAATACTATATACTATAGTACGAGTATATATGTACTTAACCTATACCTGTAGCCCAGTTGGTTACCGAAACAATTGTTTTTCAGTGCTTTCATTTTCAAAATATATGTATTTTATGTATGCATATAGAAGCAGAGGTATAGTGAGTTTTACAAATTTGAAGTTCATTTTCATTTGTATTTTTCAATTTCTTTTTTTTTAATCAACACGCATGTGGAACTTTTTATAGAATTGTATGTTTCACATGGTAGAGAAAAACAACGATTTGCCTGCAGCAAAAAGACACAAATTTGGACAGTTGTATATTGTTAAGACATGGGTTCATATTTGAAGAAGAAATTTCTTATTCGAATGCATTATAATTTTGTATATATTTTATGATTTAAATCCTTTCTGCTTTTGAAAGAAATTACGACAAACAAATTTAATTAAACATAGGAATACTTGCCAGCTTAGGGTGAAATCTAGCTATAGGTCGTTATTTTTGTGTATCATTATATTTATTAAAAATCTAAACAATACTAACAAAAATATGCACAACTGCATCGCACAAACTTGCTCTTGTGGTTAACAATTTTAATGCAGAAAAAATGTTAAAAAAGTCAAAAGTATACTTATAGGTACAATACATTTTTTGTTTAATTTTTTTTTTTATATTTTCAAAATTTTTAAATTGAGAAGCACGCGACTGCAGCATTATTATTAAAATTATTATTTTTAAGAGCTTTATTTACCAAAACGAGTTTTGAGATACATACATAAAAGATAACGTTATTAATAGTATAATTTTTCGTCATTTATATTTTTTTTTGTTTAAAACAAATTTAGTTTTGAAACTTGATTTAGTTAGAGGGTAATTTCATTAAATTTCTTTGTTTATTTTAATTTTTTCAAAACATTTCTATATTATCATTTTCAGTCTTAAATAAATAATAATCATGTACAGTAAACAAATTTATATTCGGTTTAAGTCTTGACCTAAACCGATTGCAGCATCAGCTATATATATAGATCAAAATGTAAATGTTCGTTTGTTCCTAATCGCAAACTCCGAAAGTTCTTTACCGATTTCTTTGATATTTTGACACAAAATTGCAATACGTGCTTGTTTATAATATGTACTTTTTTTGTTAAAAAATTCTTTTCTGTTGGGCATATACAAGCAACACCAGATATAATATACTGAGATATAGAGCAAGTAAATAAAAATAACTGAAAAATTTCTAATTATAGTACCTACTTCCTATTCCCATTCTTTTTCAAGATTGGGGGTGGAGGATTATTCTCAGAAAATGTTTGTAAGGTACGATCACATAATATGTTCGTTGGGTTAGAAATTGACACTCGGACCACATTACAACTGTCTTCCTCATATTCATAAACTAACTTTTGTCTAAAAATTTTTAGAAATCCATTTAATTATTTTGCAGAAGACTGTTTATACTTTCAGCAGTTTATATTCGTTTGGAGATTCACATTCCTGCTTTTCCGAATTATCATTTGCATCTATTCATGAGTTATGCGCAACCTTTAAAGGAACACTGCTGTTAAGGGAAACATAACACCCTAGTAAATTTGTAAATTTGGTAATCACTCGGTATTTTAATTATATACTATATACATTCTGTTCTATGACTGTAACAACAAAACTTTGCAAAAAAAACCCTTAATCTTAAGGTTTTCTTTTGACGGCCTAAAACTGTCTGCTTACATTTATCAGAAGCTTGAATACATACTAATTACTATTCCCAAATTTCAGCAAGTATTTCTTAAACTCACTTAAGTCTACTAAAAATAAATTTAAAAAAGCTTTAAAAAAAATATATAGTACTGCAACACAATCATTATACTCTTGAGCGCCCTTCATAAAAAAAACGCCCTACCATTCACAAAAAAACGTTTAGTAGCTTCTTATAACTGTCTAATTTAACTACTATGACAACTATTAGGAGTTATATCTATATCGATAAACACTTAAGTACATATGTACATAACTTTCTTCAAATTTCACTTTTTTTCGCAATACTTTAAAAGAAATAAATAACAATTTCAAGACTCCATGTTCATATGTCTTACTTGAATACTTGAATACAAACCACAATTGAAATTCGTCCAAATTTGGAATCCTGTTCAGTACATAAATATATTTAACCGTTATTGGTTAGTGTCCATTAAAAAAAAAAATAAATACAAAAAATTTATCATTTAATTCAATTTATATGAGCGACAAATTTGTGGTGCGCACATTTACTGCAACTTCCACAAAGAAATTAATACCAATGACTGACTGTTGGTTTAATAAAACTTTTATTTGCGCAATAAACAAACAAACAAAAGTCTCATGTGAATCCCTGAGACTCGACTCGAATATACCAATTAAAATTCAATTCATGAGATGAACATGGTACATAGGATAATGGAATATATTTTTAATTACTCTTAAGTATCAAGAGACTTATAATACTCTCGTATATTGGAATTAAAATCAATGAAAAATTGTATGCTTGAGCCACTCGAATTTGGTCCAATGATGGGAACTTCATTGAAGGGTAGGTATCTTGTTTTTTTTTTTAACTCTTCCCTTAATACCAATCATCGAAGATATATAAAAAAATGTTAGTGGGAGAAAAGTTTTTGCAGATATATATGTACATATACATATATCTATATAATATATTGATGGTGGTCATGTGAGCCAATTAAATTACCTGTTTTCATTAGAAAATAACATATAATTTGAGAAGTAAAGTTTGTTCATTTTGGGACTAGAAATAAGGTTAAGGGTCGATCAATGAAAATGGTTTTCATCTAACCTACTTTACCTCACCTAATCACTTATCTACATTTTTACCTAAATAGCAACTTAATGACCATTATACGTAATTATAGGTATGGGTTAGGTAGACTAGACACCTTGGACGCGTTGGGAAATAAATATATATATTATTCACTGTTAATTAAGTCCCAATTGGTTCCGGTTCCATTGGTAGCGGAAATTGAGATAAGTTCAGACGGTTGCTTAAACGGGATTAAAATGACATATCTACATAGAAAGCTTTGCTAAAATTCATAACCCGACCAAGTTTTGGCATAATATAGGTAAAAAGGCTTAATTTTCAAAAAGGTAGAAGTACCTATATCGGAACTTCTATAAGGCATTAATCTTCATCCCTCTGCTGAGCATCGGCAAGAGTAATATATTTATGTTTGGAGGTAAAACTGTAACACCTAACCTATAGCAGAATTTAATGGAGAAAAAAAATATTGGTTCACATTGCACACTAAAAATATGATTACTTGCTGTGCAGTTATTCAGAAGTTCCCTATTGCAGCCACAGCATGGACTCATTCGAATTGTGTTCTGCAGTTTCTTCTTTTTTTTTTTTTGTTAGATACTGTTGGCAGATGGAGTTGGGTGATTTTGTTTCAGGAAGAGTTAAGAACTTTCATTTAATGATGTTGTTTTTTTTTTATTCAAAGGCTCAGGACTCACGTAAACGAATAATTCTGTCTCATCTGATGTCGGATGGAGTTACCACTTTTTAAAATTAACTTCGAAATAGAAAACTTCTTTTGGCTTTACAAGCCATTAAGGTATACAGAATTCCCTAAGGGAACAAAAAGTTGAATCATTTAGGTAAATAAAAAAAAAACCCTTTGTGTTATAGCTCTTATATGTACGAGTATGTATGTACATGTATATGTGAATTTAAATTCACTGCCTGAGGAACTTTTTATTTCAATATTAACTCAACACTTGAAATTGAATCTATGCGAGTGAAAAAAACTGTTCAAGGAGTTAGGACGTATGTATATATAGATCTAGAAGCCATTTTCATAGGAATTTTGTTATACCCACATATATTCTTGTTCTTGAAGAAAAATAAACAAAATATATTTAGATCCAATTTTTCAGTGCGAGATCATCAAAAACAGTATAACAGTTTCAGAATTAAGCGCAAGTATACTCTTGAAAAATGTTTTCAGTCAATTTAGATCCCGAGTTAACTCATCAAATGTGATGAATAGATATTTCACACAGATGTGTGTTATAACAGTATCGAAAGAGAGATGGCGACCCTTTGGAAATCAGCGTTTCCATAGTGACGTATAATGTCCTCCTCTCTGGGTTTCGAATAGTGGAAGCCCTCTTTGATTTCAAGAGATTTCTGACAACAGAAAGTTTAATTAAAAACTTCACTGAAAAACTAATTCTAAGTTAGCTGGGGTGCAATTTATTTGCAAGATTAACTAACTCTGGTTAATGTCAGAGTTAACTCAGGCATTGAAAACTGGCCATTAAAATAATAATATTTTCATTAATTATATACCTACATTTTAGATGGCTTCGAATTCAAGTAGACAAATGTTAGTTTCGTAAAAAAAATAACAATCGGAAATATAGAAAATGAAGCAGTTATAAATACATGCTGTCGTTTTCGCCCAATTCGCCCTATAAATAGTTTTTGAAAAATATCTAACCCGAAAAAGACCATCCTATTAATATTATCTATATTTCAAACACAGAAGGTATTTTTAAAATTGTATTTACAATTTTTCGTGTTTACCCCATTTCACCCTATATTTTAAATCCAAATCATTATTTTTCAGTATTTTGACAGAATACTGAGAATTTTCGGTGATGAATTATGTTCACGTAACTGATATTGCTAAGTTCTATGTAAAAGCGTTAGTTACTTTTGCGTCCAACAGATGGCGCTTCTTTTTTTTAGACAATGAAGTCGTATGGCAAGAAAATGGAGGAAATGACATGGTATTATATGTAAAGAGTGTGTACTGCACACATATACACGGTGCCGGGATTCGAGCTCCAGTAGTAAAATTTCAGAGCAGGGGTGCCAGCATCTAACTTGATACAATGGAGTTTAGTCGATACAATCGAGCATAGGCAGTTCCTAATTTTGTTCAATCGAATCAAAAACAGTTTACCGAGTTTAATTAGGAACTGCCTATCCTCGATTGTAAAAAAAATAAACTCGATTGTATCAAAGTTATGTGGCTTGACCCCCAGATTTATAAAAAAATTGGAGTAAATTGAAAACTTCCAACATAGATTTTTTCAAATCAGCTCAGCTTTTCAAAAAATGTATTTTTAACAAAAAAAATTATTCAAACATAAACAAAATAAATTATAATTTAAGATTCAGAAATTCATATAGTCAGAGTTGGTTGAAAAATTGAATAACACAGTGCTGTTTCATACTCTCATGTTTTCAAGGGGTGAATTTCAAAAATTCGCGTGAATATATAATAGCCGTGAGATCAAAAATAATAAATAAGTCGACTCCATGAATTCCCACGGTTGGGGTCTAGTTGCAACTGGAGGTATATAGAAAAGAATGCTACCTATAGAAAAGGGCTGGAATAATAACACTAAATCAAAATTCAATTACTCCTTTTCTATTTATTCAATGAATACAATTTTTCCCAAAAAAGAATCTCAACATCTTTTATAATTTCTACAATAATGGGAGCACATTTATATGTATAAACCTACTTGTGCGACAAATTTAACACCTGGAAAACAAAAGTTTTTCTTATATCCTTTTCTGAAGGATTATAAATGAGTGTTCTTAATTTTAAGAACTTTTCACACCACTCTACATAGTTTAAACCGGAGTCCAATGGTCCAGAGGATATGACAACATTCTTTTGTATATAATCTTCTTGTTGACAAAATATAAATCAACGGGGGTGATAATAAGGATAATAAAATAAGAACCCAAAGCATGGCGGAGACACACGAAAAAATAAAAGTTTCATAAAGCACCTATATAGCAAAAGCAAGTAAACTCTTTACAAAACTAAAATTATTACGCCTGACATCCTGCCGCTCTTTTCAGCAGTTTCTGTTTTACTCATTGCTGCTTATGTCTATCCTTGTTTATATATATTATGTAGGTATGTGTCCTTTCGTGCAAGCATTATATGAAAACAAAATAAAAAAAAAACTGCACAATATATTAAGGATGTAATAAATCATCCATTTAAAAGTCCTGGTATAACTCAGTGGCCTACCCCAACTCTAGCACTATGCTATAGCGAAGGTTAAGTGAAAGAATCCTTCTTTACTTATTTATCCATCCCCGCGCTTTACACTTTGAAGCTAATTAAGTTTTATTTTCATTTTAATTTGAGATCCTTTTTTTTTTTTCTTTTTTTGTTGGCCCAAAGCCAGTGCTACATAATATTTTTCCTGTCATTGTTTTCTCGCTCCACTTGTTGTCCTTTACGTTAGCAATTTACAAAAAGCGGGCTTGCAGCCACCTGTGGTTTTCAAAAAGGTACGCGACCTTACTTACCTAGGAACACAATCAAACTCAGCGAATTTATACTCGAGGTCCTATAAGTTTTTTTTTTTTTTTTTCGTTGTGGAAACTAGAGGGTATATCGACCCACTTCAAGTACAATTAGAGTGGATGAACCGTTTCCCATTATGTCTGTCAAAATAAACGTGATCGAGTACTGTGTTAAGGTTGCTTTGTGGGGGGCTTATTTTGTAAAATCCAGCCCCTTGTCAGGATAAACTATAAATATCTATACGTATATATACGAAACCAGCAATTTGTGAACATTTTGCCGCTCATTTAAATGCCTGTTTGGTAATTTGGAGCGTCAAAATATAGTCCTTTATTTGTTTTGTCATTTTTGTTGGTTCTTGATGGAATTGATTGATTGAATTTGCCAACATATCCTGGAAATAAGCTTTGAATGTTTCGAGAGGGATACACTATAACTGTAATCAATAGAATAGAATTCAATAGAGAAATGTTGGTGGATAATTTCGTTGGATTTTCTGTTTTTCTATTATTTAACATCAATTCGTTTCCGAAATGATATTTTTGGTTTTTGTTTTATTGAAATTATTTTCAAGGATGTGGAAACTGGAAACCAACAAAAAATAAACTTCCAATTTTATCATTGTTTGGTTTTCTTCTTTTTGTTTGTTTGTTTAGTTGAAAGTGTGTCAAGGACATTTTATAGAGAATCATATACAGAAATACCTTATGATTGATGATCAGAACATGAATGAATCTAAAATAGTAAATTGTGTGTATTTTTGTTTGATATACGTTGGTATGTAACTATAAGCTTTGCGAATATAAAATAAATCGTGATTTACTGCGGACTTTTATAGGCATGAAATGTATACTATATATGTTTGTTTTTGAGCTCCTATTTTTTGTGTTCATGCTCGAGAGAATTGGGAAATGTCTATTGACATTTAGCATCTCCTATACCTATATGAGATTATTATTATTGATATCGCACTATCCCGTTATAATATATATGTATCTATGTATATGAAAATTAATGATTTTTAGTACTTTTTTGATTTGTTGGTTTTGTCGTTTTTATCATTTGGTCAACTTTGACAATAGATTTTGTTTTTTTTAATGTTTAATATAAACTGCATATGAATTGGGATGAAAAACAAAAATTAAATTCAATGCAATAATTTTTTTTGGAAGGTGTTAAAAAAAATTATTTTTATTTTATAATAAAATTATAATTGCAGCTTATAACAAAAATGTATTTTTAACATTTTACAAGCTATTAATTTAATGAATTAAATATTATTTTAAGGAAACAAATCAAGTTTAAATCTAATAAAAAATAAAAAAAAAAAATGCATGACATGGGTCGGGCGAACTTGCTCTTATTTTAAAGAAATAAATTTGTTATTGAAATCGTTGGAGCAAATAAAACAAAAAAAAATATATGTAGGTACATATGTATGTATGTAAAGTGAAATTTTGTAAACATTTAAAAAAAAATTGGTACGCAATTTTTTAGCATTTATTAATGCGGAGTTAAAAAATTAATTTTGAAAAAAAATCATATACCCATTTTCAAATATCGAATTTTTAAAAGATAATTTTGAAAACTTTTTTTAAAAATCAAAAATTTTGATATGCAATATTATTTAAACTTATTAGAAGCTCTTATGTAAAAAAAATTTAATTAAAATCGGTCTTACAGATAATGGGATAGGTATAGTAGAAAATATCAAAAATATGGGTTTATGAGATATACCGTTTTAATCGATAGATCAAATTTTTTGCAATTATAGATATGGTAGATCGCATTTATATTAATAAAAATTTTAATCAAAATCGTCGGAGCCGTTTTTAAGAAAAATGTGATTTTCTTTACCGGTTTTTAAACACTTGTTTGGCAAGTACATACTGTTTCTTTTTGGTTATAAGAATAATGTTCATTCCAAATCTGCTATAAATAATCTTAAGAAATGACTGGGTACTAAGAAAATCGATCAGTCGTTTTGGAATTATTAAGTTCTCAAAAAAAATGTTGTTACTTATTTTAAAAAATGAAAAAAAAAAAATAAAATCTTGGTGTAGAGTTCTTTTAAAACTTTTTGAAACATTCTTCATTAAAAAATAGACCAAAATCAGTTGAACCGTTATTAAGAAAATCGAAAATAATAAAAATTGTTTTAAGGGAGGTACCATTTATAACTATTTTTCAATTTTTTTTTATAAAATGGTACCTATCCTTTTTGTAAAAAAAAATACAGAATTTTTTTTTATTTAGTACGTTAGTACGTTTTTGAGGAAGAAACGGTTTTCATTATTCGCTAAAAAAATTTGTGCGGCAGTTACCGTTATATTTGATCCTAACAAAAATGAAAAAAAAACGTGTCGGGGAATGTCCAAAAAACGCTAGATAGCAAGCATTAAGAAAATGGACTCACCCGTTTAGGCTGCCGCCGAAAGGACAGGACACACACTTTTTTCGACTTCGATATCATCGTATAATGTCAAATTTGATCAAAATCATGAGGTCGATTTTTTTATGAATTCATAACTTGCCATAGTAGTATCTACATACATACATATACTATATCGCAAGTAAAAGCAAAGTTGAATTTTGAACTCCAAATTGATACATAAATACCAACAATTGAAGTTTTTTCTTAAAAAAAATCACAAAATGTTAAATATAAAAAAATATGTTTATTAAAAAACCGATCGAAAGATATTTATTTCACAAATTAAGATTTGTTAATTTATTTCTCATCTTGATACTCTAACAATTTTTTAGTTTATAAACTAAATTCAATGCGATGCATATTTACTTTTTGACAGGTGGCATAAAATAATAATTTAATGAATAGGTTTACAATACTCATTCTTTAAAATCACCGTTTAACCGTAGACCCATAGGCGTTTATTTTTTGTTTAAATAGAAAATAATGGTCTGTTATGTTTCCTGGGAAAAAAAACACACACAGGAATGGTTGAGAGTTGTAAGTCACTAGGCACTGCGGTTCTACATGAGCTGTCGCGCCATCCAATTTATGTATTTATTTTTATGTTTTCCCCAAAACCAAAAACTTTAACCAATGAAGATCCGATTAATAGACCTTGAATTTTATAAAGTCCAATGTTAAATTTTTTGGACTTTTGGAATATCATTTCTTCTTAAAAAAAAAAAATTAATTTAGGTGTTATTACTCCCCAAAAATAATCAAAAAATTTGCTTGTTTTAGTCCTTCACCCTTTTGTATTTAATATCATGTTGCATACACCTTTAAACCCTCTTACCTACTCATATTTTGGTAATGTACTTACACTCCCAAATTATGTTGTCCGCTGACTTTAACGATAAGGTCAACTTAGAAAAGGGCGTGTCAGTACTTAGAAAAAAGAATAAAAAATATTATGTTAATATGTAGTATGCTTTATAATGTCATCTTATCCTGAAATACCAAAACACATATTGCACAGAGAAGCCTATTGACCTTCTAAATCCTTGTTAACATATGTTCCGATAGTCATAATTATTCATATGAATAAATTTGAAGTTCCATATAAATGTTAGATAAATACTTTAACCTTTGTCCTTTTTATAAAACATTTATCAGTTGACTGCTCTTGCTAAAATTATTGACTCAGGAAGTTCGAAAGTCCATTAGATTTACTTTAAAAACAACATTGATCAACGTTTGTATCTTATTAAAACTTTTCTATTAAAAAAGCTTGGATAAAAAGAAATGTGAAAAGAAACTTTTAAGTAGGCAATATAAATATTAAGTGCCTGACTTATTAAATACATTTATATTTATTATTACAAACGCCCATGTTCTGCATTCCAATTATTGTGACTTAATATGACGAAAATGAATTTGGGTGTTCGACAATTCGTCCGAAATGCTAATAGTGAAGAAATGTAAGCAAACTTTATATTTTTGTTCTGTTTAGTGTTTTTTATTGTTATTTTAGAAGAAAACATAACAACATACGAATACAAGAATAAAAAATTCATTATAAAAGAATTCATAATGAATTATTAACGCTATATTAGGCAATTATTAGATTTTTCTTGTAAAATTGTTTTCTTCCTTTTTTCCCTTAAAAATGCCAATAATTCTGCATTCAATTTCATCCGAAGTGTAATTTCATTTTTCCAATCAATTTAAAATGAATGCACCTCAATTTTGACAGTTCGCAGTAATTGCAAGAAATTCTGTAACGAACGAATTGTAAAACATGGAATTTCATTTCAAATTTAAAATCAATTTCAATTCGATTTCGTTCGAAATGCAGAAAATCAGAAAATGGGCGTAAATTTCAAATGAAAACTTCAAGTTCTTAAAATTTTCTTTTCAATCAGTTAAATATCACGGAATGGTAAATATTTTCATTCCACTCATTACACATTTGCTCACTCATTACACATTAAAAGACATTATGCACATTCAATGTCAACAAAATATTTATCAGAAGGTAACATCCACCACATTTCTAAAAAACTAATTCTCTAATTCCTTAAAAACACTTTGCATCTAAACATTCTCAAGATGTCATAGCTTCAAAGCAACCACAAATCAATTATTTACCTACATCTTTCAATTGAGTTATTCCCTCGTCACAATCGGTTGACTCATTAACATGGGTAATGTATCAGAACTGGGATATACCTACCCACATTGCACAGCAATGTCACAAGTCTAAATAAATAAATTAAAAAAAAAAAATAATCTCTGCATACTTTGGTACATAACAAAAAAATTCGAAGAGCGGAAAGTCCTTTAATCCAATTTGCATCGCATATTTGCACACAAACTTTTGGGCGCTCACATTCAGGCAGGGTGAAAACGTTCGCCCGTTGCTCGCACAACCTTTTGCCTAATTAAATATTAAAATGTTAATTTCATAAGGGATGATGACTTTTCCATTCCATTCCATTCGCATTTATCTGATGTGTTTTCTTGGTGAATTGTGGGGTTAAATTCTTCATCCAATTGAAAGTTTCAGTTATGCAGCACGAAAAGAAGGATGCGGAAACTTTCTAGCCGAACTAAAAAAAAAGTTTTTTTTAGCGTTTCACCCACTTTGAAGCATCAGATGAGTGATGATGCCGAGAAAATATGTGAAAAAAATTAAAAAAATAATAACCAAAAGAAAGTCGAAGAACCAAGTTATATAAAGTCCTCTTATATAATTATATTCATCTCTTAGGCTTATTTTTTTTTTTTTAATATTTTCTCAGTCATTCTTTGGTGAGTTAGTTACCACCCCATCATTACTGGAAACGGCAACACACCAGACAATGAATGGTTCGTTCACAAGGTAACTTATGACAAATTTCTCAGTACTATAGCAGCTCACACTCGGATATAATAGAAAGAAAAAGGAACCTGAGCGCATTTCTTTTCAAAAGTAGAACTTTTGTCACACCCTAAGTTAAATAGATACCTCTATACCTAACAACTATACTACCACTGCTACCTCAACATAAGAATAAATTGTCGACTTGGGAGCAATTAAGTTCAAGGAAGTCCACGTCCTCGACGCCACATCCCCTAAAGATATGTACGTATGTATAGAAGATGAGGTGATTTCAGGTGTGCTGCTAAGAGGAACTCATTTGTCCATCAAAATGAATGTTTTTTTTTGTTGTTGTTGATAAAGATGGCAGATGAGCCAGTGCCCTGACATCCAGACCGGACATATTACGCGCACACAGATCAAGGACAACAACCCAAATCCCTGCAGCACTCAATTTGTATTAAAAAAAAAGGAAAAAAAATGAGTGAAAACTTGAACAAAAACATGTTAAAACGCTTTTTGTGTCCCATTTCCTCCTCAAATGCTCTTGTCCTTGCATTTTTAATTTTTTAACCCCGTTCTCTCTGTGCTCTCACATATGAGAACGGTGGTGAAGGCGTTGTCGTCATAGATGTATGTAGCATAGAAAAGGGAATAAAAATAAAGTTTATGCTAACGACAATCGTTGACCCCTATCAGACGGCAGATAACATCATCTCATCGGCACACTGCAACGTGCAACTCGACGCAAAATTATATGAAAATAATAATCTTTTATGACTTTACGACGATGACGACGACCACAGCAAGGATCCTTAGAAAATGCGCGTCCTTGAATCAACTGACAGAATTATATACACTTTGGGTCATTTGATTGATGTTAAAGTTTTTTGTTTTATTTTAGTAAAATTTTGCATGTTTTTTACCTACGCCGAAATATCCATAATGGTCAAAATTTCTTTCTATTTCAGATTGTAAGCTGTTTCAGACTTAATAACGAAGGTTTAATGAATGTTTTGAATTAAATCAAAGATTCTTTAAAACAACTTAAGGGCTTTTCAGCACTTAACATATGATTTTCTTTTCGATATCAGTTATTCGGTCCTATCATGAACTCCATCGTAATCAGAAAATTTCCCGAATCCCGAAAAAAATTATCACCGAATCCGTTCGTAATGACTATTTGTATGAGATTTTCCACTACGATGGAATCTGTGATAGTTTTTTTTCGGGATTCGTAACAAGTTTCCGATTACGATGGAATTCCTGATAAGGCTAATTAAGTATTTCCCTCCGACACAAATTGGGGAAACAAAATGTTAGTCTCTAAGATTAACTTTTTTGGTTAGAATTTCAAATTAAAATATTATGATAGCCAATTATCAATTGACAGTTGATAGTTAGCCCGTGGCATAATGTTAGTGTGTAGGACTGTCACGATGAGGATCTTAGATTCTATTCCCTGCAGTCTTTGCCACCTAAAAATAAAAACAAAAATATTTTTCACGGGTAAATGCCTCTTGCGAGGAATTGAGAAATCCTTTAAGAGTATCGCTCTTTTCATGAGAAAGTGCATCTCACTTTAGCCGTTCGGATTCGACAGAAAATTGTAGGTTCTCTCCATTTTTGCCAATGACACGCGCACAGGAATGCCTTTGTTCTACACGGGAAAATAAAACTCAATATATTAAAAAAAAGAACTATTCCGTAAAAGAAAGACACTATCGAAGGATCTTATAAAACTTCAAGAACAAAAACTTTGAGGAGGTTTAATCTAACTTGATGAAGCTATTGATGATTTTCGTGAATTGTTCCTGTTTTTTTACGAAACCTTGACGAAATAAGATCCTCAGAAAGAGACGTCAAAAATTTGAAAAACCCTATGGACTAGTTTTCAGGGAATCATCTGGTTTACCAACTTTCGGCGTTTTGAGTTGAGAATTTTAAAAGGATTCGAGTAGAAGATTTCCTGAACATCAATTTGTTGCTAAGGGTATTGCGACCACATGGGCACCCAGGATATCGGAAAACATACAAAAATGTGCATTATCTTTTAAAAACTTAGAACGAATTCTTTGAAATTGTTGGTTCAAAAGTGATAGAGCAAATTTTTAAATGGATAAAACAAAGCAAATACTATTCGATGAACGTTGATGTACAAATGCCTGATATTAGTTGTGTTTTTGTTCATCAAGTATATTCGCTTAAAAGAAAAGTACACTAAAAAACGCAATAATGGCAGTACTGATATTTTAATGAAATTTTAGCTGTCAGCTGTTTTTAAAAATTAAAAATCCATTTAACAAAAAAGAAGACAAACCAAAGAGTGGATCAAATCCATAGGGAAATTCTTTCTCCATAAAAACATTTTTGACAGTACGAAGGGGTTGTTTGAAAATTTGTAGAAGTGCTTAAGTAAACACGAAAAAAGTAACAAAGTTAATTAAAATAATAAAAACTATAAGAATTAATTGTATTTAATTGAGTTCTATCCAAATTTCTTACCACATTTTTGGTTCAGACATTTTGTTTATGTCAATTCATATTAATATGTCAAATGGATACATTTTTGAAAGAATTAAGACTGTTATATATTTGCTAAACAATCTTAGGCCGTGTCCGAACTGCGTTAAAATGTTGGTTAAAAATTGACGTTTGGTTAAATTTTGACACTAGCGTCGTGAATAAAATGGGTTAAAAATTACCCAGCTCCAGAGCAGGTTGAAATTTGACACTAGTGGTTAAATTTTGACGTTTCTCAAGAAAGAGAGAAAATTGAATTTGAAACTGTTTTTTCTGGAAAACCATACTCTAAATGTAAGTTTGAACAAATTCAATAAAAACAATTATTATATTCTTGTTTCTATAGGGTCGGAAGGAGAAAAGTTGAGGCTATGTTAAAATTAGAATCGAGCTCGATCATCTTTTTACATCAAAAAATGCAAACTTGAATTTTATATTCTTCTTTATTACATACTTCCTCAAATTGTTATTCATCTTGCAAAATTAGTGCACAATAGGATTTTTCCGGTATGTTTGGGGATATATTCGATGCAAAACCTTTAAAAGTAAATCAAATTAATAAATTTGTACTTTATTCGCGTCGAATTTTTATTTTGATACATTTCAAGGTGGATTTTGTATAAAATATTTATTTTCTGGAATAATAACACACATTTGTGGTTAGGGAAATTTCTTTAATCTTGTGGGAATTTTAACTAAAAATCCCATTTAACACATCCTGTTTTAGTCCAGTTCGGACAGCAAAAATAAAAAAATTATCCCATTTTAACCAAACGTCAAAATTTAACCAGTGGTAGAAAATTTTAACGCAATTCGGACACGGCCTTAATCCAGAATTAACTCAGAACTAAAAAACTTGGTTTATTAGTTGGTCGGTTACCCTGTGTTAATGTTGCTGCAAAGAATTTCAAGTTATAAATGCAGCGGGAGTTGTAAAGAAATTCAACCTCAATCAAGTGTCATGGAATGTACTTTATATAGCTTGCTTCAGTGGGAAACGAGAACGAGAACACGACTTAATTTAAAAAGGACGCAGAGGAGCACGATTTCATTACAATGAAACGATAGATAAGGTGAGGTTTAGCAACAGCACCAACAACAAAATAAAAAAAAAAACAACATCGAAACCAAATTATTATAAACGTGACATAATCCGCTTGTCAAATACCGTTGTACATACATACATAAATAAATACATGCATATATGTATGTTTATTAATATCCATAATACAAATTATGATATTTACGTTATTCCATCTTTTTTAATATTCTGCTCCTTTTTTCATAACATGATAGGTATGTTTTTTTTTTTGTATTCATTGTCAGTGAAATGAGGGGAGGAAGTTTTTTTTGTTCTTAGGATTCATTTTCAGAAACATTGCAAGTGCATGCAACAGCGAGAGGTTATAGGAATTTATTAGGTTCACACTAATGCGAGAGTAAGTAGGTATGTAGGCACTGGTAGGTACCTACCATAGAGAAGAAAAAAAACTCCTTTTCATGGTTTAGTTTATGCGAGTTGTAATATATCTAACTATCACAGCATTATCATAAAGCAGGTAGGTATGTAGGTATAAAACTCCGAAGCTTGATAAGTACTCTACATACCCTGTTTATAAGTAGGTATGTATATAGTACGCGGATTTAATTTTTTTTTTGCTGTCACTGCACTTTGGTTAATTTAATTTATTTACCTTCTTTTGCAAGTACTTGTTTAGTAATTGTGACTTTTTGAACTGAAGGAGAGCCCCTTTTTGTTTTTCCTAATTAGGGACACAAACAGATTATGTTTGATGTGGTTGGTCTACTTTGAAACAGAGAGAGAGATTTGTATTTTAATTAGGGCGCATTTAATTTGCAACAAGTGGCAGAGACGCAGAGTAAATTTAAAGGTTTTTTTTTTGCAAAAAAGAAAGAAAAAGAGTCATATTGTTCTCGAAATCCAAATTTAGTTAAATTTGAAACTGCAGAAAACTTATGCTATTAACTAGCTCACCCGTGTTTGAGTTACTTTGCGTTAAAGTTTTGAAGTGTTTAGTAAAGGTTCTAGAAATTGTAGAAATTATTTTATTAAATACAATTACATTTTCAACAAAATAAAATAAAATTTTACCACTAAGCATTTCTTAAAATAATTTTGTTCCGCTTCCTTTTTTCATTTATGTTAACTCATTTATTTTTACAAATTTATACTATTTATGCTACAAACTGACATTTAATTATAAAAAAAACACAGGCAATAATTTGTTCAAAATGCTTCTCTGTTGTTTATAGCTGGATTCATATCTAAAGCCTGACCATACATTCGACGGAAGGGAACTGGACGGTACTTTTAATAATACACCTATAAACCTTTTTTTATTAGGAATTCTATAGGAAGCGCAGTAAAATTTTACACAGTAAACAACAACAACAAGGAATAGTGTCGATAACTTGAAGTTAATATGACAGTTGGGATACAATTTTGGAGTTTATGGAAAAGTTTGACATTCAATGGGATTGCAGAAAAATATTTTTAATTGAAGGTTGACAGACTGAAAATGCGTTCGTTGATATTTTCAAATGTTTATAGGTACTTTGTTTTCATTAGAACCACAATGTGTTGGTTCGGAAAATTAATCTACGGTTAGATGGTTAGAAAAAAAATCGATGCGTTGACTCCTTGGCGTCACAAACAATCATCAATACACGTCACACAATTTTCTTCCTAGCTGCGTTGACATTAAATCTGTGTTAACGTTTGAGCGCTTCTAGATTCGGTTCCTTAATTAAATCTAGATGAATATCTAAAACGCTCTTTGCTCATTGTTTATCAGCGCTAATCCTCACCACTCATCCTGCATATAACCATTTCTTCTAATTTAACATCACAAAGCCAATATTTTCCCAATACATACCTTTAGTTTTAAAAAAGTGAAGTAGTTATTAGTAGGTTTTTTGTATTTGTTTTGGAAAAAAAATCATCCAGTGATGATTCAAAAATATATGTATATTATATAGGCGCAACAATGCTAGTCGAAATAAATGCCGATTTTAACACTTTTTAATTTCTATATTTTTTTTTTTAAATAATTTTGAATTTCAGGTAAAGCTGATTTTGGCCCTCATACCAACTTTGCGTCGATTTAAAAGTGGATATAATAGTGATTATAACATTTTATTCGGACTTGCATTGCTGTGCTAGCTAAAGTTTCCCAATAAAAAACACCTATATATTTATATGGTTTTTTCAAAAACAAGTATCTAAATAAATAATTTTAATAAAATGAATTCACCAAAAAGATTCCAAAACGTAAAACTATTTTAGGTTTTATTAAAAATTAGAAACCACTCGATTGAACACGAAACTGCAAAAGAAGAAAAATTTTTATGTATTATATACCTACTCAATTATACAATTAAATTAGTTGAAGTGTTATACAGTAAGTTTCTATAAAGTTTGGATGAAAAAAGATCAAAAACTCTCGAATGTATATTATTTAGTTTTTGATATATGTACACACCTAGAACCCATACCGAAATAAAAAGAGTTTTAAAGTTTTCATAACTATCACGACTTTATCTATCAGGATTTGAAATTAAGATTGAATGTGTCTGACGTACGTGTTAAACATGAACTTATATACATACTGCGTATACATACATGTAATATGTATTTATGTTGAAGGACAACTTTTGAGTTTGTGGACTTTTGACTTTAAAAAGTTTTAATAACTCGACTGTCACTTTTAAGTTTAAAATAAAAAGAAGGATGAAATTTGTAAATAAATTGCTATATAAGAAGTTGGGTTAAGAGATATCTTTTATTAACAAAATTAGATTTTTGGCTGACTTTTGAGAATATCTTGCCAACGAAAAAAATATAGCAGCGAAAATAAAAAACTAAATTGGGAATTAGGACTATAACGCTGGAGCTCTAGGGATTTAATCCTATCCTTTATATAGTCCAGGCATTTGACTCAGAAAAAAACGCCGGTAAGCTGGATTTTGGTATATGTCCTCCTCATGGCTTTCTTTAGAAACTGCCAAAAGTCCCCATCGAATTAAGCGCCACTAACAATTTCATGGGGTGTTGAAGGCTCCCCAAAATGGCTTTTCAGGTATAACTCCAAAATGGTAACTTGTACAGAAAAAAAAATGTCAAGAACTAATTTGTAGCTTAGAAAATTTCCTACAAAAAAGATTAAGATACTTTTTTTTCATAAAAATAACCGTTTTCGAAATAAACCAATCGGAAGAGTTAAGGTTTTTACTTTTCTATATAGCTTATACTGGGGCTGCTTAGTTCAAAAATTGTACCTTTTGTGATAAAAGCATCAATTTTGTTTGTTGTTGTTGATACATAAAATTTTGAATAAATGATTTTTAAAATTTACATTTTGAGAATAAAATTGGAAATCGAGTAGTGCACAAATAACGTGGGTCAATATCTTAAAACCTTGTTCATATAATGTACGAACAACAAAAAAAATTAATTATTATCACAAAATGTAATGTAACTCTTCAGATTAGTTTATTTCGAAAACGGTTATTTTTATGAAAAAAGTATATTAATCTTTTTTGTAGGAAGCTACAAATTATCTCTTGACATTTTTTCTATAAAACTTACCATTTTGGAGTTATTCCTGAAAAACCATTTTAGGGTGCCTTCAACCCCCCATAAAATTGTTAGCGGTGCTCGTATGACTATTGACAGTTTCTTTAGAACACCATGAGGAGGCTATATACCGAAATCCAGCTCTCCGGTGATTATTTCATAATAGGCCTGTTTTTTTTGTAGCTTTATTAACTTGACTATAATATTCCACCTTTAAAAATTAACAACATTTTATATAAGAACCTTCTGCCTCTTGTGATGAGGTGACAAACTCAAAATATGAAATGAATCAAGTTCATTATTTTAGATTTTCTCTGTAAATCCTTTGAAAAGTGCTTATTTACAGCATTTAACTAAATTTGGTTTGCTTCCATTTTATTTGACGTAAATAAATTGATAAAAAGTAATTAAATTTTTAATCAAAACCAAAATTGGTACTTATTTTGTAATAAATGCAAACTCAATTATTTAAAAGTTATGTCTTTTTTTCTCAACAGAATAATTGATGATAAACATTATAATTAACAGAGAATCTATTAAAAACAAAACAAAAACACTAAAACATCGATTCCATAATGTTAATAATTTTTTCATTCTTCATAAAATTTGCGAAACAAGAACCATAACACCACATTTTTGATTTAATATTTCTATTCTACATACATAATATTTGTCTCGCTTCCAATATTAGCTATATTATACATATTGTAAATATATATGAAAATATTGTCTGGCTCATAATAATTCCATAACATTTATATCGAATACTCATAAATATTTGATTTATTATGTCAGCAAATTTTGTTTTTTCTTTTAACTGTGTCAACTTATGTTTACGACCGTAAGAAATGACAAAAGTTATCCTTTAAAAAAAAAAACACCCAAAATTAAGTTATAGGAAGTTATCAATCAATTCTGTTTCAATGTATACATGTTGGTTTTTACTTAAATAAACATTAAAATATAGAACATTAAAATACGTTAAAATTTAGTACTTATACTATACATATGTTATAGCAGGGTTTGTAAATAGGATAAGTTTGGAATGATTTAATAGATAGTTACTTCCTCTTTTGCTTATTATAAATACAGTCAATCTCGCTTAGCTAAAATGGTGATTGGATACAATTTTTTTTCATTTGAGAAATGAGAAGTTTCAAAAAAATATAGTGACGAAAATAGTCTGAAATAGAGAGGCGCAAAATTTTAAACGATTTACTAGCACTTTGTAAAAGCATTTTTAGTATGAAGCTCCAAATGTTACTTTGACAATAATTACAATTGGTATGTTTGCTTACTTTTTCATGTGTTTTAGGGATGTTCAGTGTTTTTGTTAATATTAAATAAAACAAATGTTTTGAACTTAAGGCCCTATTCACATGAAAACGACCAACAACCGACAAATAAAAGAGCAAATGGGGATTAAAAACATTTTATTAGCTTAAATTCTTCACAAAAACTAGACAGAATGGTAGAAAACTTAATATTTAAATTGTAAAAGTTCTAAAATTTGGAGTAGGGTCTATTTATCGGCATTTAGAATTTGAAAGGGTTATTCTGTCGTAAGAATTGATTACTGGTGAAATGGTAAAATATACTGGACACAAATCAACTGTCACTAGAAACAGTGCTGCCAATTTAAAATCCAAACGTCTAGTAAAAATACATACATATACTCTTTACAAATACAACTGTATAAAAACATCCTCAATACACATAAACAACATACACATACATTTTTATGTATGTTTATATAGGTACATAGTAAATATCATTGATCTGTCAAAACTGAGCAAGTGAAAGTGAAATGAAAAATGTAGTGGACGTCTTGCTCATACGTTCTTGGTTTAGTGGTTTAAGAAAGTGCACTTAAAATATTACTTTTCTATATTATTTTGATTATTTAGGAGACACTGATAAGCAGTTATAATTTATTTAATTTATAATTCTTTATTCAAAAAGGAAATTTGCTTAAGTCGACTTAAGCCAAAAACGTTTTGCTCATAAACAATGGATCTTAACTAATTTATACTGAAATACCAGAATAAAAAAACTAAATAGATATATTTTTATCAAAAACTGAAACATAGTTCTATTGCTATCAAATATCGTTGAAGACATATTCGCGCTTTGTACCTATTGCTTAAGATTATTTTAAATTAAACTATTCTATAATGGAACCCTGGAGAATTTTCAAGTGTTAGAGTTCACGTTCAAATTTGTTTAATGTTGGCTTGAATACATTATATACATACTAATGAATTCTTTCATACAGACGAACCGAGCTAAAATATATTAATCGTTAGTCCTACTGGCACTAACAATTTATTTAATTAGATATGTATAAGAATTTCCATTTAAAAGCAATTAATAGCAATAAATTCACCTGAATTTGGCAGCAAGAGAGCGATTAAGTTATTTTATTTTTTAAAGCTATAAAGACCATAATATTCATGATCCTTTGTTTTGACCGTGATCGACAAAGTTGGCTTAAGTACCTATACATAGAAATTTTAAGTTAAATTTTTGTTGAACCAAGATCTTGCTTATGATTAGTTAAGAAATCGAATGGAATGAATTCTGATTATTTGCAAGATTTCGTGAAAATTATTAATTTAACATATGTATGATAAAGAATATAATTTAAATAATTGTAGACATATGTACAGTGGACAACCAGTATAACGAAAGATATAATGTTCAGCCAATTCGTTATAAAGAGAGATGTTTTTTTTCACAAAAACATAATATTTACTTAGGTATAATTTTTAAAATGCTTATTTAAATTATATTGATTTATCATAACCAAAAAAACTTATCGAAAAGCAAATTCGAACTGGATACCTATATAGGCAATAAAGAAACAACAACTGCTATAAAATTCTAAAGACGTGTGAGCAAAAAAAAACCCAACGTATTTCATATATGTTGCGCAGACAACATCAAACTCAGAAAAAAAGCTATTGAGACCTGTAAGAAAAAAAAAGGACGATTCTCATGTTTTGTTTCTTTTCCTTGAAATTGAACAGCATTCGTTATATAGAGTTGTAAAATTTTTCGTTATTTAGAGATATGTAGGTGTCAATGGACTTAAAATGTTGATTCGTTGTACTGGACGTTCGTTATATCTGGACGTCCATAAGCCCGTTGGTATACTTCGGCAAAATTTTAAATGCCAAAAAACGTATTTTTTGTTTCTTTTTTTTTCAAATACGTACATACCTACATATATTCAAAGAATTTATAATTATTCTTGGAAGAATTCCGAACAATTTATGGATTTTGTATCTTAAATATGAATGCTGTCAATCGGAAGTTCAAATACTTATATTAAATTAGTTAAGTTTATTTCATCAAACGGAGTTCACAGTCTCTTGTAGATTACGAATGCTAGATAATATTATATCTATAATTATAATTATATTAATTATAATTTTGAAAACATTTCATTTAAAGAATATATTACGGTCTGTTACACTCAATAAACTAAGTCCAAACAAGTTTAAAAAATAAGTTGAGTTAAATTCATTAAGGTAAATAAATAATTCATTTTAAACAAAAGATTTTAATTTGCACTTCGTATTAATTTTTCACACATAAGTTAGGTACCTATTAAATAAATGAAAAACGCACTCTTGTATGTACAATTTATACAGAATTTCACAATGAAAAACTTTAAGTTTAAATTCAAAATTATTTCAATCAAAAACCTCTTCGTTCTCCATTAAAAGTAGGTAGGTATACTTATACCTACGTAAAACTGTGAAAATAAAAAATTATCAAATTATTTTCCTTTTTATAACTCATGAGATTTTACCTCTCTAGGTACCTACATATAACAATAAATTATGCTCAATGTTAAATCCTTGCGGTTAAAAAAATCTAAATATACAAATTTTAGACTCGGTTATCATAAAAAATAAATCTTGGTTTCCCTTTTTAAAATTCACCTGTCATAAGCAAAAAATCTCTGAAAGTTAATCCACTTAAAACCACCCAGTAGAACATCAAAAGGAAACTTATATACGAGGAGGTACATATTTCCACCTGAAAGAGGACAAAATTCCATCACTGCAAGTGCAATGACACCGTGACACACTTAACGTTTGTGCGAAATTCATTTCGAAAATATAAACAACAACCGCATCCACCAAAGCCGGAATGAAAATCGATGCTCTGCTCACACTATTCAATTTTCTTCTTCTACGTCTGAATCACCTAAATCGTCGTCGAGCGGATGACAGACAAACCAAACAAAACCGAAAACAGTGAATGACCTTTGCATATAAAGTGGCAGGTTCTCGTAACGGGTTACCTCTATACCTATGGCATTTTCAAATAATCACCGCCGCCCTCTCACCACAATCTCTGGAAGACCAAGAAATATCTGTCTGAATGGGCGATGATGATAAACAGAACAATTCGTCGAAGAAGACACAAAATACACCATCACCACCAACTTTAAAAAAACAGGGTCTTTGATAAACAAAGACCAGAATTTACCATAAGTAAAAAAAAAAAAACAACTTGACCCTTTCTGACATCCCATGAATAACAAATAGATCTAAAGATACGCACCTTGCTCAATAGTGATGGGAAACTCTCCGCCCACGTTCCACACACCGATTAAGCGATGAACAGTTTTTTCGTTGGTTCGTTTATATTTTGTTTTTGTTTTTTTTTTTTTTGGCGGTTCAATGAGTTGAGGCTTGAGTGTGTATTCTTGGTGAAAAGTTGACACCTGTTTCCTTGCACTCTTTTATAATAATTCTTAAAACAAAAACAACAACAACAAAAAAAACAAACAAAAAAACTATGTTAAAAATTCGGGACAATTCAGAAGCAACAACAACTGTTAGGCCAAATGCCACGAAAAAAGCAACACGCAGAAGATAATTTATTAAGATACTTAACAAAAAAAAAATTGATGGCCAATTGGATTAAATAAGAAATTAACGGATTCACAATATAAAACGACCGTAAAGTAATAAGAAAAATTAATATTATTTATTTAATTTTTTTGCTTTTAACAAATTTACATTTTCGAATTAAAAATTTCACTTAAATGCAGTTGGTCGGTCGGCTGGCTATTTAATCGAGTCGTCTCGCACCAATGATATTATATCGCTTCAACTTTCGTGATTATAACACAAATAACGGTATGATACGTTAATTAATATATATAGGGATAATCGAAGTGTGAAACAGCACCCGATGGAAGTTATTAAAAAAGGTTTAAACAATTAACTTTAATATTTAAACCTAATTACAAAATTGTGTAAAAAATAAAATTAAAAAAAAAAACACACGACAAGAGACGATAACGAATAAACGCAAAGACAAACACAATTTTGAATGAATAACGCAAAGAAGAGCAAGAGCCAACCACCATATACGATGTGGCACGTTGGAACCTTTACAGGTGACTAAATCGTCAGAGATACATCCATCGGAATTATTTGCTTCGCGCCTTAGTTGTTGTTGCCTTTGCCTTTCCTTGCCGCTTGCCGATGTTAGTGCTGGTGCTGCTGTGGTGATGGTGCTAGCTGCTGGCTGTAAGATAGGAGCTTATGATGGCCAAAGTCAGTACCAGTTAAAATAAATCCAACAAGGAATAGTCCAACAAAAGAGAGAAACAAACACAAAAATCATAGATACTTTCCAATTCCAATCTACCCTACCCAAGCTATCCATACACACGAGTGGAGAGTTTATACTATATCAGTTAGATTAAAGGCATTTTGAATTAGAGTTTGGAGAGTACACTCACTGGCAGGTTTTCAGCTGGTGCTGCACCTTATAGAAATGCATTAGAGACAACGAAGAAGGGAAATGCATTAGAGACAACGAAGAAGGCCGGTTTGTGATTTGTGGGACAAACTACAACCATGTATGTCATGATTCACGAAGCCTGTTGCGCTCAAAATATATTATGTGAAGTGTTAGAGAGTTATCTTGCTTGCAGCTCTATCGAGAGGTGGATAAGCCAGCATCAAACGGGCGGAACTGGATTGTACAGTTTGGTAAATGCTGGTAAGGTGGATCGTCAAAGAGTTGCATCGAGCAAAAATAACGTTATGAATGCCAATTGCTTCAATAGTAACTTCCAGATTCCAGTCTACACTTTTGATATGGTATCTTCAAAAATTGAGCAAGCCAATTAAGAATATCTATAGTATTATTGTTATTATTTCTGAGTGATAATCAGTGATACCACTTTAAATTAAATGATTAACACAAGTTTTTAAAATTTAAATTTTATTTCTAAATCCACAAATATTTATTCCATGTCCAGAAATAAATAAATCAATGCTTTTTACATTAAATTCGTTCAATTTCAAAATAAAAGCAACACAGAGTAAACAATTATTATAGTATGCTAGGTTAAAAAAAGTATTTTTCCAATTTTAAACGAGTTAGCAGCATATTATCTTTTCATCATTTTAAAAAGTTAAAACCACGAAATACCTTTTTTTTCTTTTAAGTAACACACTAAGCAAATTTTACTCTGACATTTACAAATGTTAAAATGATATGTTTGATTCCTTTTTTTCATGAACTGTTACTGTTTTAGGCGTGTTCAGCTATTCAGAAAATAGGTTCAATGTGATAGTAGTTAAAAATTGTTTAAAATTAAGAACATTTTAATAAAGAGCTTTAAGGTTAGAAAACTGTTAGATAGTATAATGTTAATACCTTAAAATCAGGCTGTTTAAAATTTAGAGCGAATAACTTTAAGTTTTGTGTTTGTTTTTTAATTTTTTTTTTTAAATAAACTGCCAAAGAACAAGATTGATTCCGCGTTCTTTAGGAATACATATATATAGTGATTCATGTCTTGTTGACATCTTTAATTTGTTTGCTTCACAAATGTCAACATTTGCCGCTTTTGCAAAACTTATAGCATCTTCCGATATAGGTTTTTGAGCCACCTTGTAGTATTTGTTTACTTCTTTATTTTTTATAAGGCAGGTAAAAGAAAATTTTTAAAAACCTATGAGAGCATAATCTGACATGATAATTAGCCCAAAAACTTCATCGCAACAAACAGCGCAAAAGACATTGGGGGGCATATTCATAGTTCTTCAAAAAGTTCTGATTTTCTCTTTTCTAAACTAAACTCCAGTTTATATTATTCAAAGACAATAAAACCTATTTTTAAACGATAAACTGGAGTCTAATAATAAACACAACAGAATTATGTTCCTCTCTATCAAACGTCAAAAATAATCGAAGAAAAAGATAAAAATCTGAATTTTCAGTGTGAGTGTTTTGATTTTCGTGTTCTTAATAAAAAAATAGAAATATCACTTGATTTTAGCATATATAGATGAATATAGAAACAGCTAAATCTTCCTTTCCATTCATCTGCAATTATATATTTTTGTAGTCGATGTTGTTAAAATGTTATTACATCAAAGACATTTTAATAAATTTCTTATTTTGTTTATGTTATTTTTTTAAGTCTGCATAACAATAGGTATGTTCAGTGAGGCTGTTCGGAACAGTTTGGAACACTTTAGAACAAACAGTACAAGAAATTTTATGTTCTAAACTGTTCTAGATTGCTATTCAATGAGTCTGTTCAGAACAAGTTAGAACAGATTTTTAAAAACTTTTTGATTTTGAATCAGCTGTTGTTAGTTTTTTAATGAAAGTAGTTTGTTTTTTGGATGGATTTTATCTGAATATCTGCCTAACTTTTTCAAAAGTGCATTTTAATCAATTCTGATCTTTTTAGAATGAAGTAATTTTAACTTTAAGACGTATATTTGTGAATTTTGGTATGCTCGGAAAAATTGTTGTTGTTTTTTTAGTGACTATTCTGCTATGTTCAAACTTTTTCCTCACTGAACAAACCTAATACAAAATAACAAAACAGCAGCTTGCAATTTCCCGGTCAGTGTTTTTTTTACTGATTCAAGGGAAATTGTAGTAGAATCAAAAAGGAATATGCTCAGACCTGTTTCTAACTGCCAAATTCTTTATGAATATAGCAGCTGCGTCTAACCTTGGTCTTAAATTTAGACTCCGGTTCAGTTAGGCTTGTGTTTAAAATATGACCATGAATCTGCCTCATTCACTATAATTTTTGTTCTCAGCTATACAAGATTGAACAATTGTCGTTAATAGACTCATTGGCGCATATTTATAGTCGTTTTTAGACCCCATTTTATCTTAGCCTGGAGTTTATCCAATGTAAATTATATAGGATAAAACCAGTATTTTTTTAGAAACAACTTAAACAGTGACTATGAATACGCCCCATTATTTTTTGCAAAGCAAGGCGGATGTTCCTGACAAAAATGCTATATTTTTTAAGATTCTTAAGATTTTTAAATGTGTTGTATGGCGTATGAGTGCTTTTTTTTCTCGAGAAATAGTAAAACACTAAATTTAATCAGCTTCATGTAACTTAAAGTTCAGACTGTGACTGCAATAATAGTGTAATCCACATTGTTTTTATAAACATATTTTTTGTTTTAAATTTATTTTTAATATTACATATTTATTTTGTGATTAAAAAAATCGCTTTTTTGAAAAGCTTGAATATTTTTTCTAGCAGTTCTTCTCTACAGTACAAGATTAAAGACTAGCATATATTGTACTAGATTATAGAATATTGTAGTAGCTTAAAGACTACAAAGATCCGTTCGCACTTATGCAGTTCGCCACACTTAGATACCACAAAAAAAACTAAAAAACTTAAGTTACATATACAACGCACCATCGACCAGTATTTTCTTTTATTTTCAAAATTAAAATAAAAACCTAATTTAGTCCGATGCAGTTGGAGAAGATAAAGTAGATGAAGATAATTAGAAAACTACTTTTGTTTAAGAGGAGCGATGAATATATTTCAATTTATAAGTTCAAGTGACCTCAACTCCAAAAATTGTGTTTTGCCCAGGTACGATACGACAGTTGGGCTCATCAGTTTAATACTGTCTTACCATTCTAATTCACGTCTTTGAAGGGTACGATAGCATCTAACTGATGAGCCCAATTATAGTACCTGGGCGAAACGCAATTTTTGGAGTTGAGGTCACTTGAACTTATAAGTTGGAGAAGATACATTTAACATTTAAGTTGGAAACACTTTTTACCCCTCCTCAAACTTGCATTCCATTACGCTTTCCAATTTTATCTCTTTAAAATACGCAGACGCGATGGAAGTCCTTGGAAAAACATTACCTCGTGCTCCAAAAACACGTGCTTTCAAAAATTGCAATTGAAATAGTGCAACTGTTGACGTCAAACCTACGCGCTTTTATTTTTTTTTGTTTCGTCTAACATTTTGAAATTTAAGTGTGTTTATAAGAAATTCCTTACCTCCACTACGATACATACATTTTGCTCTTTTATTCGAGCAGGACATTTGAAAATTTTAGAGAATAGAAAGAACACGTGATGCGATGTTATTGTTTTCATATTGCACTACTTTTCATTAGCAACGAAGTCCTTGAAATACTCTACTGGAAAATACAATTCTCTTTTATATCAACTTTTATATGGAGAAATTCTAGATGTATAACAATTTGTTACTGTGATTATAATAACAAAGTGTCTCTTTGTATGTGTTCTTTTTCCTTTATGATGTTCTGTGTGTTATTGGAACAAAAAAAATTAAAACAGTTTTAAGTTTATTTTTTTAAAAATTGGAAGAAAACAACTGCTTGAACTAATTGACATACGTGTAACACAGTTAAGGGTGTGTTTTATTAGAGAGGCATTTAAATTATCGTTCAAATGGAAAACTCCAAGTTTATTGGTTAGGTTTAGCTTAAAGTTTACAGTTCCCGTGGGAAAAATAAAATCCTTGTGTTCGGTAAACTATCAGATAGGCTATCCACCTATCCCAAAAATTTTCAGATTACGTTGGGTTGTTGTTGCATCAGCTGTTTTGTCACAAGGGATTACAACAACACAAATCTATCCGGATTGATCCCCGAACGCGACCAATGTTATGTAAGAATTGTATAGCATGTCAAACTTTTTGAGGTTAATTCAAATGTCAAATATACAAACCAATTAACACTTGAAAGGTCTATTAACTATTAAGTATCGCTCCAAACTGCACCTTAACAACTTTTTAATCCATATACAAACAAACTATAGATACAATATGTTCATCCCGATCCTGATTGCTCGTGTTTGGCCCCAAAGAATAAAGATTGACTTATTGACCCATAAATTCTCATTAAACTCGTGTTCGTCCTTTTTTCTCCTTACCGATCTACACGCACGTTTGATTTTAATGACCCTTTGTTGAGATTCTGTATGTACCAACATTTTTTAACTTTTCTTTGCTTATGGTTATTTCTTGCTTACTCGTTTCTATATGCTGTTTTCACCCAACCAGCAGATCGCAATAAATTATGATCGCACAAAGGACTTTGTGCTCCTGCTCTGTACTTTGACGCTGCCGAATATCCATTATAAAGATGTGCAATTTATTGGCCCCAGAATTCAAAAATGCAAGAGAGCGGTAAGTTTCTAGATATTTATACCTTCAGAAGGCTCCAACACCAGAGAAGTACGTAGTTATAGGCTATACTCTTGGTAAGATGTGAATAGATAAATACCTGATAGAGTAGAGCAAAGAACTCTTTGGCTTGTATACATAGGTATACGCTCCTTGATCTGATTTCGTGCCAACCACATTAGGTTGCAATTCTTCGACGCATAACTTATCTCATACTTCGGTTAAGTCATGAGCCAGAAAACAACCTTCGAAGCCCTACGGTGGTATAGTTCCATGTTCCAACTTCAAACCCAGAATATGTGGTCGTCGAAAAATTCCTTTATACGATCCAACTATATATGCGAGAAATCTTAATCTCAGCTGCAGCAGAAGCAATCGCACCAACGTCCATCCACCACTAACACCACCACCACAACCACCACACCGTCACTCATGACTTTCGCTCTTTTATAATGAAAACATTCTAATATACAGGATTGCTAGAGGTCTTCGTTGTTCGAAGAAACCAAAGACCCAACCGATCGGTAAAACAACCATAATGACCATAACCATTTTTCACTTCGTATAACAAGATCGTGCAATAAAAATACCACAAATGTTTATTGCATAGTCAAATTGGTAACATTGCAACTGCTCGCGGCACCGCAGGATCTGCCTTAAGAATCAGAAATAACAGGCTCCAGTGAACCAGCTGGGCATTTTCTACATAATCTGCGGTTATATACCTGCAATATAAGAACGTATGAGTAGGTATATATACGAGAACATAGAACGTAATGACTTCTATGCCGCTGCGCTTGCCACCAATGTTGGTTATAGTTGATTTCTCTTATGGACTTCACACTAAACTCAGATATTTGTTTCGGTCGACGACATCTTCAAGTTTAGGTACATTTTATATCAACCGCAAATAGGTTATTCTTATT
The DNA here is from genome assembly GCA_929447395.1 of Epistrophe grossulariae. NCBI lineage: Eukaryota > Metazoa > Arthropoda > Insecta > Diptera > Syrphidae > Epistrophe > Epistrophe grossulariae. Next base: position 4,091,639 of record OV839566.1, read on the forward strand.
ATTATTACTGTAAACTGTTTACAAGCTCTAAGACAAGGCGATACTAACCATTCCTGAAATCTAGTGCCTCAATTGAAGAGTATGTCCAAAACATTGTCTCAGGGAGACAGAAGATTTTAATAAATTGTATTTGAGCTATTCAAAAGGATTCATTATATGACCTTTTCTTGGTTTTTTTTTTTTTTTTGTTAGACTATTGCTTATTTTCAAATTAGTGTTCAAAAACTGAGTGAGTTCATTTTTTATGTCCTGGGAATCTGTCTAACGCCGCGCACCCAATTATCCAAACCACATCATTTCTCGTTGCAACATCAATCAAAATAAATTTGAACCTAGCAAAACATCATCGTCATCGCCTCGCCGCTACCACGTCAGCAGTGGCGGTGTTAGGGAAGGAATTCGCAAAACCGACACCATCCTTAACACATCCTGCCTTGGGAGATTGATTTGCAGAGGATAACAAGCGAGGTGACGTGACACGCAATTTACTAACCAACGAGTTCATACCACTCGCTGAGGCTCACCATTAGTGGAAGCCATTGAACCATCCATCCTCTTTTCAATGCATGATGGTGGTTAACTTAAATGACAGCGTTTTTATGAGGCGCGAATTATTTTACTGTGCGCATTGGGTGGTTAAATTTATGGGTCCACACTCCACGTCAAGTGGGTAAGGAATAGATATATACTTTTTGAATCATTGACAAACACACATCACACACATGGCAAGAGGTGTTTTGTCAGACAGGAAGACGATAGGGCTTTCATTTTGAATGATTGGTATAGATATAGACTAGAATTTCCGCCAAAATATCCTAAGTACTTAAGTCAAGTGGGGAAAAAATTAACATTGTCGATATCATTTAAAAAGTTAAGTATTCTAAAGGGATTTTGGAGGAATTTTATTTTCATTTTTCCATGCACTCATTTTTAAAAATGCCAAACAAACGTTAATCAATATCCAGTTCAGTTGGTTTCGAAAGCTGACGTCTTTTAAAATATAAAATTTACTTCTTAAAACCTTAAGACTTTATAGTAACAAATTTGAAAGTCGAATTTAGTTACTTATAGTATTTCTGAGCAATTATATATTTTAATTTGTTTTGTTTTATTTATTTTTTTTGTTTTATTTATTTTATTTATTTTTAAGATTTCAAATTTATTAATTTAGTGATACTTAATACATAGAGATGAGAATATTATACATTCTTTGCAAATATAAATTTAACAAAATGGAGAAATAATTGGGTGTAGTGTTATTTGTTTTGAGAAAGGTTTTTTCTTAAAAACTCATTGGGCATTTTATTAAAAACTTAAAAAATAAAATTAAAAAATTTAACATCTGTGTAATATGTTTCCATTTCATTGGCTTCTTCTTCTTTGTAGGTTGCAATTGGCTGCACGATGGATTTAAAAACCATCGCTTATCGGGGTCCATATTCCGGTCCGAGGTCGTTGACTAGCCGTCGGAGCAATGCTTCCAGCGAAGCGAATGCCGACTCCGGATTAATGGAATCCATTGCTGGATTATCCTCTGTCACTTTTATTATTTCGTTATTAGCACGGATTAACACTATTTTAATAACAACTATTGTTACGAGCATTAATCAATTTGTTTTTGTTTGTTACCCCTTTCCTTGCTGTCGGCAATAAATCCAGGTAGCCCGCAGGTATACCTGAGTTTTAACTTTTATTTAGGGGTAGATTTTTATTTAAATAAATTTCTTCCCCTATCCGTGTGTACGTTGTCCCTGCACTGCACTGAATCTATCTAACGTTGAAAAAAGTCAAGGGAAGTCTAAAATAGTTTTAAGGATCTTATTTTGACAGATTTGTAATTTTTTGTAGTGACATTAAGCAGACGTGTACCAACAAGGTGAAGCAAAGAGCATACTGCATAGCAGAGAGAAAAACAACTTTATATATTAGTAATTTATTTTCAAGGCTGAGATGAGATTTCTTATTTAACAGATACAAAACTTTGATTAAAAATTGAGCTTTCTTAATACTTTCTGAAACTTGGTTAGAAAAAGTCAAGCTTTTATCCAGAGTAACACCTAAATATTTAATTGTTTTTTCCCATTGAACTGGGACATTACATAATAAAATATTATTTTGTGGCAGATTACTTTGCTTTGTAAAGAAACAAGCTTGAGTTTTTGAAGGATTTATTTTTATTTTACAGCAGTAGAAGTAGATTGAGTGCTCTTTGAAAGTTAAATAAAATTTCATGACATTTTTCTGCGATTTATGTATCGTTTTTATTTATTTTATTTATTTTTTTTTTATTTTATATATTTTATTTATTTTATTTATTTTATTTATTTTATTTATTTTTTTTATTTATTTATTTTATTTATTTTATTTATTTTATTTATTTCATTTATTTTATTTATTTTATTTTATTTAGGTATTTAATTTTTTTTATTTATTTTATTTTGTTTTATTTTATTTTATTTTATTTTATTTTATTTTATTTTGTTTTTTTTTTTCAAAAACATAATATATTCTTCAGAATTGAGTATTACGACTATCAATAATTATCAATAAATAAATTGATTAATGTTGAAATTCGATATTTAACAACCCGTAATTGATTGACAAATTTAGAACTATTCGACCATTTTTGACCTTTATTTATAGGTAAATTAGAACATTTTGGTTACTTCCCTATACCAGCTATATAGTACAAGAGCATCTTAAAGCATGCCCTTCAAGCCAAAAACGTCTTAAACTATTTTTTTTTTCCTAGTATGCCTGAGATCAATTAGAGAGGAGCCCACAGCTATTTTTGGGTGTGAGTGATAGCAAAAATTAACTGGTATTTTTAGATAGGTCTTTACTTTTCATATTCAAATATGAAAGTCTTGCATTTCGTGATATTTAATAAAAGATCTGAGCGCCCTAGACATGAGAATGGGGGTCCAAGACATCTTGGGTGGGGTCTTCTGCATCCAAAACGAAGCCAAAGATGAGTATGAAACCGGTCTCTAAATAAAATGTAATAGAATTTAGAAATATTTTCTCACTGATAGAAGCTTCCTCTCTGGTAACATATATGGTAATCCAATATTTTTTCCCTGAGGCCGCTTATATACCAGATGCACTTAAATAATGCACTTTACCGACAAAGGCCCCAACCTATCTAAAAATACCAGTGAATTTTTGCTATCATTCACACCCAAAATTTGCTGTGGGCTTTCGGTCTAAATGAATAATACATGAAAAGATAAGACTTGTTGAAATGAGGTGAATGAGAACTTTTTTTTTTGTTACACCTTCAATTCTCAAAATGAAGGCCTCATTCACGGAAAGGAAGTTTTCTTTTAATTTCCTTAAAAATCTCTTGTACCTACCTTTCACACGAAGAAACAAAATCGTGGAAATTTTCTATAATTTCTTTTTAAAGTAGCTTGGTTGAACACATACTACTGTGTATGTGAAGAGGAATGTCAAAAAAATCTCCTCAAATCGTTGACCGGGGAGATTTCCCCTCTTATTTCTTGCCCTTCTCACCTATAAACTGAAAGTTGCTGGAAACTCAGTTTCCTTAGAGTGAAAGGGGACTAAGGGCCAGTTTGTTCACAGTGGGTTAAATCTGAACGATGACTTTCACAGCTTCAACACACACGATGACTTTCACAGCTAATCAACCAAAATCGACTGATTAGCGATTTCCATGATTAACGACTTAAATTATTTATTCCTTGAAAAAAAATTGATAATTATGCACATTCGATGATTTACCAGTTGCAATAATCCTTGATTAAAGATGATCAGCTGTGAAGAAACTGGCCCTAAGAGATCATATATGGTTTTTCATGCATTCTAGGCTTTTTACTTTCTCTTTGTCAAGACCGCATATGAACTTATATTAGGGTTTCCAGAACATCTCTTTTATAGAGAACATGTTCTCTTTTTCCATTCCGATCTTTTTTACACTCTCTTTTTTCATAAAATTCTTTTTTTGTTATCTTTTTTTTGCACGTCCTCTTTTTAGTCTCTTTTTCGAAATACAAAATAGGTTTTCCACAAATGAACTTCAAAATTAATTGTATTTCAAATTTTATGTGATTCTCAACTTTGAAAACAATTCACCATTGGAACTTGGGAGTTTCAACAATTTTAGATTCTCTCAAAAAAAATGTATTCCACTCAGCCCTAAATCAATCTTTAACAATTTAAATAAAAGCGGGTTGAAAGTGAAGTACAATGCTTGAAATAAAATGCATTAATTGTTACAAAAATATATTAAGTACATAGAAAAATGGACACTTCAATTTTCATTAGATGATCTTGATGATGTTGCGAATATTTGATTTTGAAAAATGTTAGAGAATGTGGAACTAAAAAATGAAGACTTTCGGAAAACAGTGTCTGATTAAAAAGGGTTAATTTTTTTTGTTCTTCAAATAATTCTGAATTTCTTTCCAAATTTATTATTATTTTTAGGTCTGTTCCATTGGGCCCTGCAAAGTTTCTTCTTGGTATTTACTAGTAGATGATGAATGGAGTAATTTAATTCTGCCAACAAATCTAACCTCAATATAAATGTAATTTTTGTTGTTTGTATTTGTATATTATTTTTGATTAGAGAAACACCAACAACAGTAATTTACTATATATGTAATTTCTTTTTACTGATAGTGCTGCTTTTTTGCGTGGATACAATTCGTATCTACATTATTGAAGTGCTTTAAACTTATTTGACTACGGAGCCAGAAATACTTAACAGTAGATGATGCAGGCCAAAGGAACATACCTAATATAATTATGTATGAAGTTTTTAAAAAATGTTTGTTTTTTTTTCTGTTTTCCTCGGAAATATTTGAACGTGGAGCATACTTTTTAGAAGAAAATAACAGTTTAAAAGTGGGAACTGTTAAGTCAATTTTAATAGTGGCTTACAGTTTGAAGGATTAAAACTTTCAAAAGTTTTACAATATATTTTTAAATGAAAATAAATACCCATCACAAATAAGAAATTTTCAAAAATATGAAACTTCAGATTAAGAATCATAACATTCACCCTGTTCTGAATTCCCATCGGTAATAAAATCCTATCGTTCTCAAACTCTAGCAGTCGTACTTATTAGATTTGTGTCTACTTAGACACTGTCTAACTATTTTCAAATTGGTGGAAATATGCTTTATTTAATTAAAATAAATATCACATTATTCTCGGTTTGGACAATCTACTCTTGTGTCTAAGTTAGGCAGCTATACGACAACAATAAACAAGGTTTTTGAATACATTTTCCAAAGTTAGGCAATTGTCTAATGTTAGACAACGTTTATAAATAAGAACATAGGTGTTTTGAAATAATTCTCGCTTTCAATACTTGCGGATTGAGTGTGCTTTGATTTTCGATCGGATTGAAAATTCTTGACGTTTGGAATTTTTATATCCGATTTGGAATTGACAAAATTTCAAAAATGTTGTTTCAGCTAAAAAGGTGCGTTCCTTTAGTTTGAAACTCTGTGCATTTGTGTGAATTTCTACACATTATATTTTTTTTTATATTCTGTTAACGGATTTGATTCGGAATGGAAATCAGAACAGCGTGACTATTGTTTTTGAATTAATAGGCATGGTCAGGAAAATGAGATCTCGGAGATCTCAGCAATCTCAGTTACCTGAACAGGATTCCTCAGCAAAATTTCTCAGCTTTGCTGTCAAAACTCTGAGGAAAAAAAATCTTGGATTCGCTTGCTCACTTTTTGAGTGAGAAAAATCTCTGAGATCTCATTTTTCTGAACACGCCAATTGATTAATGTTTTCGAAACTGTTTTAAATTCAAACTCTTCTGTCTTCTATACCTGAAACTAATTCTCTTAATAAATTAAAAAAATATTTTGTGAACAAGTCGTTATTTTAATCGTTTTTGGTTGATGTTTTTTTTTGGTTATGTTTGCATATTGGAAATGTTCTCTTTTTTTTCATTTAAATTATGGGCACCCTAACTTATATGCATTGATGACTTTATTGACTGAGTGTTGTGAAAATGTATTTTTTACTTGTAGGATGAATTCAAAGAGTTTTTATGGAATAAATAATAAACTTGGTCAATTTTATTATACTGGCGATCTACCATCGAATTCTAGTGATGAATATGTTCATCGTAGTGAATTACAACATCGAATGACGAACCCGAACCAAATCTAAGTAGAAATACGAAAAAGAGGATGCCCTACAAGTTTGGCTGCTGACCAAAGCAGAGATGGAACTCCACTGCATATAAGTCAAGGAAGTCCAATACTGAAACACCAACTAAGCTCAAAGCAGCGAAAGCAAAACGAGCAATAGAACGCACGATTATCCTATGACCTCAGTGAGAACTGACAAAGTTGACCACATGTCTGAATGGCAAAAAAACCCAAAAATGCAGTTTGTGAACTAAAAACATATGTACAAAGTGCAGGAAATATTATGTGTTCTTATGTTAAAATGATAATAGAAACTGTTTGGCAAAATTTCACGACTTAAAAACCGAATTCATTTTGTCTTTATAGCATAATAAACCATATATTATGGGCCCTTAATTTGTAATTGAAAATGACCTTAGCTAAGTGCATTTTAACCCATATAACAGGGAAAAGGATACATATATGTAAAGCACATTGTTAACTAGGTTTGTGACTTATGGGGCCTACGAGATTGCATGAATTTTCACTTGAGATATAAAATCAACAAAATTATAGGAAATTGTTTTATTTCATTTCAGATGACATTTGTTTCAAATAACCATATCAACATCTCCTATAAAATAAACTTTCAAGTGTCATGCGGGCCTTAGACAACAGAAAAGACAGTCCGTTGAAAAGGGAGAAATACAGTAAAAAAGAGACAAGCTCCTCCATTAACTCCGAAAGAAAAAAACTGACGGCACCGAGGAAAAGTTAAGAATCAAGATTGGCTGTTGAACGTCGTCGTGAATATTTACGCCAGAGAATTTAAAAATTCAATTTAATTTAAATATAGTATGTACATAGTTTTCAAATAACCAATTTCGCGAAAAAATATATCACTTGGCAGAGGAATTATTTGAATAATAATAAAAGTTAACATAAAATATGAAACTTCATTCGAACTTAGAAATTGTGAATAGTGTAAGTGTTAATTTGTGAGTTAAAAACAGCCGAATTTTTATTGCTTTACTTATTCAAATGTAAGTATTTTAAGAAAATATTCATTTTTAAAGCCTTGATTTTAGAATTTTTAGTGCAATTGTTTGTGAAACATAAGTTTTCTTGGTAAAAATTTCATCGAATTATGACATTTTGTGAAATTTTCGCATTCCGATTTCCGAAAAAAACTATAATTCGGAAACATGTCGGCTGTTTTTGTTTTTGTGATTGCATGGGTTGTCAAGAGGTAATAGGTGATGCCAAAATGTAAAAAAAATTATATTCACCTTTTGTTGTGAATAAGTTAAAAAGAAATTGATCTTTGTGAAGAGTCGAACGGTTTCCAAATAGGGGTGTCTAATAGACACTTGGGTCTTATTTATAAACGTTGTCTAACTTTACACAACTGTCCAAATTTGGAAAATGTGTTCAAAAACCTTGTTTGTTGTTGTCTTAAAGCTGCCTAACTTAAGACACAAGAGTAGATTGTTTTAGCCGTGAATATTGTGAAATTTATTTTTATTAAATAAAGCATATTTCCACCAATTTGAAAATAGTTGGACAGTGTCTAAGTAGACAAAAATCTAATAAATACGACTGTATATTTGCAAGATTTCAAAATATTTTTAAAACCACAACATTTTGTGTGGTTTCTGGCATATATATGATCAAGCACGAGCATGCATTAAAAAAAAAGTTTAATTTATGATTCCATATAACGTTTGGTGATTCATCAAAAATTCATTTTCAATAATTATTATCGAATAGTTTACTGAGAATGAATTAAATTTTAGCTTCAATAAATAATTTGTTAAGCTTAATCTGAGCTTAGCAAATAGCAATACTCAATTCCAACACTTGTATTGTGTTTAAGCATTTCTTACATTTTTTGTTTCTTGAAAAAAGAAAACACATACTTCCAAACTTATTTTCACTGATATAAAAATTCACGCTAGGCATTTGTGTTTCCTTTTGATTTAAAACTGTTACTTTAAGTAATCTATTTAAATGCACTTTCACATTTTGAGTGTTTTTCAAATGTTTGTACATCAAATGTACTATTTAAGTAAAGTATTTCGATATATTACTTTGTTCATAATAAAATTTTAATTAATTCTCAAACGCTTCAATATATAACGGATTTTCGTTATATATTGCAATTCGCTTGAACTTTTTCACAATTGCTTTAATACCAATGCGATTATTGTTCGTAAAGTAATCCTCCGCTGACCATTCTGCTGTTCAAAATTACGTAAGCTAAGTGAAAACGCAAAAAAAAACCGAAACTTCATAAATTTTTCACCCGCAGTTGAGCAAAGATTAAAGAACCGACCTTAAGCCGATCGAACGTGATTTGAAGAGTGTACAATTTAATACTTTTTTTAACGATAATTTAGTTCAATGTTTCTACTTACAACAAAGGTTCGGGTAATTTGAATTTTATGTACTTTTTAAAAAAATAACTCACCACACTACCATCCCTGGAAAATAATAGATTTCTTCGAACTCCCAAAAGAACTGTCAAAAAAAGAAAATCAAGTGCACTTTTTTTTCGTTTACATCGTGTAAAGTCATCAAACCACATCACTGTGTGCGAGTGCGAAAATTGTTTGTGTATGTTGACGGTGGTGACTTTTTTTCTTTTTCTGTGTTTCTGGCCGCAAAAGAACTTAAATAGAAAATAAAGAAAAAAAATTAAAAATTCTGGTTTATATCCATTGCACAAATTTGTGATCTCTATTGACCTCTCTACAAAACATTATTAAATGCTAATCTCACTTAATAAACTAATAGTGTTAAATTGAAATAATTAATCGACTTGAGGCCGATCCACATCAGAATCATCATCATCTTCTCCATTGTTGTTCAATAGCCGCGGCAAACAAGGAAAATTTACAATTTTTTCAGGCGAAATTATTGTTTATTGTCGTCCCAGAGAATAAAACAATTGAAAAAAATATTCCTTTTGTTAAAAAAAGGTAGCGGAAAACAATTATCCATATCCATCCGCCCCCACAATCACCGAAATCTTGTTAATTGTTTCGAATGAATTTAATTTTCTGTTAAATTTTTTTTTTTGTTGCTGACACTGAATTTTGTTCTATTTCCTTTATTTTTTCAGAGAATAAAGTAAACTATTAGGACGGACAAGCAAAAGTGTTTTGAACTAACATCATCAATGTGTAAGGAGCAACTTCAATTGTCAAACAATTTTTGAAAAAAGGACCAAGGACACTAATAGTGCGTTTGCTTTGATTGTTAAAAAGGAAGAAAAACGAATCAAATACACAACTTTGAGATATTCTGTTGTGAAAATCTGATAAAGTGGAGGAGAATTGCAGACGTCTCCAGAACATGAATATAAGGGGGACTGTTCCCAAGAAGGAAGGAAAGATGCGAATTCGTGCCTTTCCGGTAAGAATATTAACAATTAATAATAATATAAAGATAATTTATTAACAAATATCAATGTACCTATTTAATGTTGATATTTGCACAAGTGTACATTTATATACTAAAATATAGTACAGAATATTGTAGTATATATATGTAGTATTTTGTATACCTGGCTACATAGCTAAATACTGGGCAATTAAATGTAATGGAAGTTTCCTGTGAAATTGGCAAAACATTGTAAAGGCATCAACAATGTAATAAAACTTATTTGATTCAAATAAAAATTAGATTAAAACATGATGATCTTGTCTGAATATGATTGTTATGTTCCTGTGATGTAGAAAAAAATTGAATTTTTTAGCAGAATGACCTTTGCCGCGATAAGCACACTAAGCACAAGAAGTTTTGTAGTTTTAGCTGAATTAGGTAGGTATATTCTTTAAAAATCGAATTAATAAAAGTTTGTTCTCACAAGTTGTGAACCACAGCAGTCGGAAAAAACTTTTATAATAAAAAAAGCAAACATTTCGGTCGCTATATTCGTACACATACATAAATCACACACTGTAGCTTTTTATTTATTTGTTTAAACTTGTCTAAAAAAAAAAGAAATTGCATACAAATGATAGCGAATATTATAACAAACAATTTTTTATCTGTACTGAAGTAGATCTGTACATGCATACGTACATACATACATATTCTAAAAAAAAAAACTAAATTCGTTTCTTAGTTTTGAAATTTTCAAACTTTTTTTCACGTTTTTCAAAATGTAGACAAAAGCTAATAAAAAAATTCTCCTTTTCTTCTCTAGATATATATGTATGTACAACACTTATAAAGCAAATTCTGCATACGTTAAGTTGGATGAATGCTCAACGTTTTTGAAACTCCTGTATTTTACAGAATACTCCTGTATTTTACAAGATACCCCTGTATGTACGAAAAGCTTTTTTTTCGATTAACTCTTAATTCATTAACTCTATTCATTGTTACATCTTTCATAAACATAAGTCTGTGAGGCTCCTTACCTTCAAAGTAATCTTATTTTTTATCTATAAATATTTTTGCAAAAAAAATACATTGGTTACTTTACTTTAAGGAACATTTGTTTTAAATAATTGAAAGAAAAACCAATGAAATTATCTTAATACAAATACAATATTTTACTAGTTTTCATTAGACACAGGCTGCTTTTATAAAAAAAGTTATAAAAATATTTTTTTTTAGTAATTCCTAAGCTACAAATTAGTCATTAACATTTGTTTTGCAAGAGAACATATCGATGGTCACTTTTACACTTTCTTAAAAATCAAAAGAAAACCTCACACCCAAATTCAGCTTTCCGTCAGTTCTACTGAATTTTGTTGAAATTATGTCAAATTTCAAATTTCAATGAAGCGATACACGATTTTTAAGGGATCGGGTCGAATTTATGATATCTTAATTTGCTGTTGCCTAAGATGTCATTAAAAGCTGGATATATGTACATTTTAACTAGAGCTCCCTATTACACGGATACACGTATTCATATAATATACGGATTTGAATCCGTGTATTTCGTGTATCCGTGCATCCCTGTATCCGAAGATAGTGTATTTTAAATACTCGATTTATCACTAGACAGGGCTAAATTTATGGGATTTTTTTGATTAAAATACAACAACGACTTGGTAGTGGAATCTGTTAGTGGATTTAAGTTGATTATTATTTAATTTTTTTCTTTAAAAATCGATTTTTTTGGTGAACAATCGATTGGAACTAAGTCTCTCCTGTTGAATTTTTCAATATAAAATAACTCACAAATTTCTAAGAAAAAGGAGCAATAAGATTTGTAGAATATTATTTTTCAAAATTCTTACAATTTTCATCAACTTTTGTAAAAGTGAAAATAAAATTGACGACAGACTCAATCAACCATTTAGGATGAAATTTATTGCGCCTCCTTAATAATTTGTATACAAATGTTTAGCCTGGCATCCGACAATTAAAACCGAAGCTTCCTAAGACAACCATATCAGTCGATTTTGGGGGTTTTACCTAAAATAACGGAATACTCTCACTGGTTGATGATGGTTGGCAATCGCCTAAGCAGGCAATTTTTATGATTATTTTCGATATCCGGATACACGAATATTAAGCAAATAAATACACGTGTTTTATTTGTGTATAATAATTACACGGAGTCCGGAGTGTATCCGTGTTTTTCAAAAACACAAACTGAATCGTAGGCTCTAATTGTAACGCCTCTTAGTTTTCGATTTGATTGATTTTTATCGCATCGAATGATACTCGCAATAGATGCTTTAAAATCAAATTTAGTAGTTACATATACTAAATACATAATAGCCTAGTTCCTTTACTTTGAAACTCTGTCAAAGTTCATATACAAAAAACAAAATGACGTAGAAATTCACACAAATGCACAGAGTTTTAAAGTAAATAACACACCTATTATATTGATTTTTGGAAATTCGACTTTTAACTTACACATGTTCAAAATAAAATAGGTGTAAGGTAGTATTTTTGTTTCGAGTACTCTGTGAAATATTATTTTATTTCAAGAAATGCGCTTTCTTAAAATTAATTAAGAGTATGTTAATTTACCTCCCACAAAGTAACATTTTAACCATGTCAAGGCTTTACAAACAAACAAAAAACCTTCTCACTGTACACGCATTTTTCTAGTCAGCTTTCTAATAAACTTCGAATTGAATTATTGCTTTCAATTAATTTTCATTTCGACTATTTCAACTATTTAATAATAATTTTAATAAAAATCTTATAAGTAAACCGAGGTTAGGGAATTTGAAATTATTGTTTTTAAATAAAAATCTGAAACCTGAGGCTGGCTGGCAGCAACGTTCAACAGAAATGCACATCACGTGCTTAAAATCAGCGCTCGGTATAACAATTTCTTCAAAATGCGAAAGACTCAAAAAGCATTAAGACATCATTCTCAATTGCCTCGACGATCATCATACTATCGCAATGATTTCCCCAAAATTCTATCGGTCAAAGAAATCCATTGTTTGTTTCCACTATGGATTTCACATTATAGAACTGGTTTTCAAGTAAGCTTTGCTATGACTAACTTCTATTTTATTTTGTTTTTCTTTCTTTATTATTCTCAGACTTCTATGGACGAAAAATATGTTGAAACAATTTGGGCCAGTCTCAAAAATGCCATTCAAGAAATCCAAAAGAAGAATAACTCGGGTTTGTCCTTTGAGGAGCTCTATCGCAACGCCTATACTATGGTATTGCATAAACATGGCAATCGATTGTACTTTGGACTGAGAGAAGTGGTATCGGACCATTTGGAGAACAAGGTGCGACCCGAGGTTTTGGATAGTTTACATAACAATTTTTTGCCAAAATTGAATCAAGCGTGGAATGATCATCAAACATCTATGGTAATGATCCGAGACATTCTAATGTACATGGATCGAGTGTTTGTGCAACAACGTGAAGTTGAAAATGTATACAACTTGGGATTGATTATATTTAAGGAACAGGTGAGTTCGGACGAATTGGACAGTTTAAAATGCTCTTTATCGAATTTGTGTGTCCCAAAAGATCGTCCGACACCCAGTGATTCAGGAACATCTGCGAGAGACATTACTTGGTATGGTTTTGCTGGAACGAAGTGGGGAAGTTATTAATCATTTGGCCATCAAGAATGCATGTCAGATGTTAATGTCGCTGGGAATTAATACAAGGTCAGTGTACGAAGATGATTTCGAGGTACCGTTCTTAAAGCAATCTGCATCGTTCTACAAAGTAGAATCGCAAAAATATTTAGCTGAAAATGATGCTGGTGTCTGCATAAAAAAAGTCGAGGTAAGTTGTCTGTTTAGTTGTACATATCACGCAGATATTCTTTTAATTTTTGTCATTGACAGGCACGTATTCAAGAAGAATCAGCTCGTGCTGCATTGTATCTCGATAAGGACACAGAGCCACGCATTGTTAAGGTTGTTGAGGACGAGCTAATTAAACATCACATGAGAACCATTGTTGAAATGGAAAACTCTGGTGTTGTGTACATGATTAAGAATTCAAAAACCGACGATCTAGCATGTACATACAAGCTCTTCTCCCGCCTCAAAGACAAAGGCTTGAAAGTGATCGCTGACACGGTGTCAGCCTACCTTCGTGAACAGGGTCGTTTGCTTGTCAAAGATGAGGAAAACGGCACCAATCCGATAACATTTGTGCAAAATCTCCTCGACCTAAAAGATCGCTTTGACCATTTCCTGCATCATTCATTCAACAATGACAGGATCTTTAAGAATATGATATCCTCTGATTTTGAACATTTTCTTAATCTAAATAGCAAATCTCCCGAGTATTTGTCGCTGTTTATTGATGATAAGTTGAAGAAAGGTGGCAAAGGAGTAAGAAAATCCTAAACGATGTTATTTGTTGAATTAGTCTAATAACTTTTTGTATTTTATTATAGATGACCGAACAAGAAATTGAGACAATACTGGATAAAACAATGGTACTTTTCCGATTCCTCTTGGAGAAGGATGTATTTGAACGTTACTATAAGACACATCTAGCTAAGCGATTGTTGCTTAATAAATCAGTCTCAGATGATTTCGAAAAGAACATGATATCAAAATTAAAGGTAAGTTTTGAGTTTTTTAACGGTTATATTTATTTTGCTTTCATTATTTTGTTTTTGTTATATTTTTAGACTGAGTGTGGGTGTCAATTTACTTCTAAATTAGAAGGAATGTTCAAGGATATGTCGGTGTCAAATACAATAATGGATGAATTTAAAAACTATGTAAATAATCATAAATTATCGTTATCGGGCGTTGAGCTGACAGTTAGAATTCTAACAACAGGTTTCTGGCCCACACAGGTAGGTTATAATTTTTATTTGAAAAAATAAAACAAATAAATCATTAAGAAATTAAATTTTTGTTTTTGCTAAGACTGCTACGCCTAATTGTAATATACCAGTGGCGCCGCGAACTGCATTTGAGACGTTTAAAAAATTCTACTTAGATAAACATTCTGGTCGACAGTTAACATTACAACCACAAATGGGTACAATTTTATTTCTATATATTTTTATTAGAAAATAAAGTGGTTTTTTTTTTTACAATAAATGTTATTTTTTTTATTTAAGGAACGGCGTATATAAATGCGGTATTCTATGGAACTAAATCAGAGTGTGAAAAAGATAAGGATGGCCCAAGTTCTAGTTTGTCATCCAGTACTAATGGTGGCCCAACAACGACCAGAAAACACGTCCTCCAAGTATCCACGTACCAGGTAAGTTGTTTAAAATATCTAGAGAATATTGAGTTCTCATCGCTTAGGGAGCACAATTACCTTTTCAGTCGATTTTAAAATTCTTTACAAAAAATTTGTCGATCAATTTGGTTTTAGTTCATCCGCAGCATTACTTATAATAAATTTTGGGTATGTTAAAACCAAAAAAGATGGTTTTTCAGAACTCCTTCATTTGTCTTCCGGAATTCCCCAGGGATCCATACTGGGGCCATTGCTCTTTTTGCTATTTATCAATCATATCGTCCTTAGTTGTTAATTCGTTAACATTAATATCTATGTAGTCGATAAGTTGAATGACGACTTTGAAAACATTTTGAGTTGGGCCAGACTAACCCAGATAAATCGCAATGTTTGATATTCTCTAAGTCATCATTTGATAACAATGAACTCATTATTGAGGCCGATCCGATTTTATGCCAGAGCTTTCGCAAATTAGAGCTTGCTCAAATGCTATAATGATATATCTATCGACTTTATAAACTTGATCATATCTCAGATATACGAATAAATCTGCTTGCTGGTTGCATCCAAATGCGTAACTGTATCTTCCTCAAAAATCTCTTACTACCTAAAACACCACAGTATTTATATGTCAGGATTCGTGAATGTGTTCACGAGAGAATGTTTTTTGTTTATGTTATAGTTTTGTGGAACATGACAATCCGAAACATCGAAGAGTTCATTCGTCCTTACAATTCTTTTTTTAATAATAATAATTCCTATCTTTACCCAATCATCATCCACAATAGGTGTCCTAGTTACCTGAGTGCTGTTCTTAATTTTGCCCATTCACAAAGAGTATTAAAATTAATTTTACCGCTTTTTTGACAGCATAGCTGAACGTCCATTTTACGTTTCTGCAATTCGTTTGTGGAACTCACTTCCAAATGAATTGCAATGTACTACCGCACCTTCAGCTTTTAAGAGGAAACTATTTTTGCACTACTTAAATTATAATTAAGTATACATATATTATGATTTTTTCATTTTTCATTCTTTATATTCTTTGATTTTTCTTAAATTCTCCTATTTTTGTTTTAATAAATAAAATATTTATTTTATTTTATGATATACTATTTATGAATTTAATTTTTGTACTATTAAGAATTATTTTGTGTAAGATTAATTACACTGGTCTGCAAAAAAAACTTTTTTTCTCCTTATTGTTTTCATGTATGAATTTATCATATTTTGTGCTGTAAACAGGGAATTTAACTTGCAAATAAATACAGCACATAGATTTTTAAATTAAAGATCATGAAAGAAGCAGAAGAAAACGAAATACCTCACACTTTAGTTTATAGCATGGGAAATGTTTTAGGACAATTTGTCATAACTCGCTTTGAAGAAAAAACGCAAACATCACTTTTCACTTGTGGACTGCCGAAAAAAGTTGAATTTAATTTAAGTTTAAGTCGTTATTCACGACTTTATATTACTCGACAAAAGAGAATGTCATATTGGACATTTTTGGGCATTATGGTTACAGTAGTGGCGGAGTGGAAGAGGTCTTGGAAAAGAATCTTGGACTTGCATGGTAGTTTTTTGCCAGCAGGATTGAAAATTAAGCTGCCTGTAATTGAGAAACCTTTACAGAAATCAACTTTAAAGATTTGTGGATAAAATACAGCCAGACTTTGTCATTGAACTAACTGTTGTAAAGTCACCGCGAATACTGCGCATGCGCACATGTGCTACAGTAAAAATCACTTTCGATACTTTCTTTCTTTCTCTTACAACTCGCTAAAACTTATTTTGTATTTACATATATATATTGTTCTTGATGTTGACACACAAACAAAAATTTAAAAAAAAAAAAAAAAAAACAAAATTTGTGAAATTTAAAAAAAAATTCATATCGAAAAATCTAGACGTGATAGAAAAAATCGGCCAACGGGAATAAATTCATTAAAATCTTCATTTTTATGGCATAATTTTTTATAGGAGGATTTTGTTGCAGACCAGTGTTATTGTTTGTACCTATTGATGATTTAAGATTTAAATCTTAATGTGCCACTGTTAAATAGAAAACTTTTTGAAATAAATGAAATTAAATCTTTATATTCTTTATCTTTATTTCTTTTGTTTTCATTTGTAGAAAATGTGTCCTGAATTTTACAATTTTACTGAGTTCTATTTGTTTTATTTGTTCAAATTTCTGTAGGGTATTTGCTAATAAAACTGTTAAAGTAGGAGTTTAAAAGCTTGTAAAATGAGGTTTTCCTCAATTCATTTTTCATATTCTTTTATAATGGGGAAGATTCAAAGTAGATTAAATTCTCATTTAGCTACTCTTTGAATTATATTCCTGCATCGTAAATTGCCCCACAGAGAAGGCATACACTCCCTCCAGGATGATTGGGGATTTGGTTAGCCCAGAGCATCGAGCGCCCCTTTTTGCTTATTGTTGGCGTTTCATATGATACCATACATACATACATACCTTGAAGCAATAAAAACTCAAAATGTTTTTAAAAACATGAGATACAATTTTGAAATGCCAACCTTTTACGAGTGTTACGAGTTTAGGAAACATTTCAAATTCAATGAAATTTAAAATATAAGAAAAAGTGTCATACCAGAAAAATAAATATTTAAAATTTTTGTATATAGAATTTTGAATGATGTATTTTTAAGGAATAATCATACAACAAAGTAGTCAAAAAGACTTTGATCATTACAATACCTGAGTTTATTTCAGAACTCGTTTACCAGAAGAAAAACAATACAAAATATCTTATACGGGTTGAGCTAAAAACTAAGGGAATTTAAAAACACTCTCCTCGTGACGATATTGGAATCATTTATGGGTAATTTTTTCGTGGTAATAGAGGGGTTTTTGGATGCGTAAGGTGCGTTCTTCGATAAATCTTACGAGTCATTGGCAGTCGTAAACGAAATGTTATAAAAAAAAGATCTTGCTGAGGACATTTCTGTAGATATATTTAAGAGTCGAGTCGTAAGACAGCACAGTTGAAGAATAATATTGGGGAAGTAATGGCTTTAATTCCGCCCTCAAGCTAATTTTCAATACATCGAGGTCGAAATTCGTTTGAGATATTTCACATCTGAATTATTTTATTTAAAACAATAAATTAATTCCCAATGTTGTATTTAAATTCAGTGTTTGTTTCTATACTTCTTGATCTCTTCCGATTTATTTCCCACCGCGTAAAAGGTTTCTTAATGTATCTGCTTAATTTTTATTTTCAAAATTTCAAAATTTCAGATGTGTGTTCTTATGCTCTTTAACAATCGTGAACGCCTTTCTTATGATGAAATTCAACAAGAAACAGATATTCCTGAAAGGGAACTCATCAGGGCCTTACAATCACTGTCAATGGGTAAACCCGCACAAAGACTGCTAGTGCGCAATCCCAAAACAAAGGATATTGAACCCTCAAATGAATTTCATATTAACGATGCTTTCATATCGAAGTTTCATAGGTAAGTTAAAAAAAAATATAATCTATTAGACTGATTTTAACATTTCACTTATATCCAGGGTTAAAATTCAAACGGTCGCCGCAAAGGGTGAATCTGAGCCGGAACGACGAGAGACACGCGGTAAAGTCGACGAAGATCGTAAGCATGAAATTGAGGCAGCGATTGTTAGGATAATGAAGTCCAGAAAACGATTAACGGTAAGCTTACATAAAAAATAAAAAATCTTAAGTTCCTATGTATGTATATCCTTTTGATTTTGTTTACTTTTTACAGCATAACCTGCTTGTGTCAGACGTTGCAACTCAACTTAGGCCAAGATTTTTACCTACACCTGTATTTATTAAGAAGCGAATAGAGAACCTCATCGAGAGGGAGTATTTAGCTCGAACGCCAGAAGATCGAAAAGTCTACGTTTATTTGGCTTAAGTTTACATCCAGAGAGGGAAAACTAAACAGACATTTTTTTTTCGTTTCTTCAGGAAGTTTTTTTTTATATAAATTTTGATTCCTGTCTCCTCAAGTCTACCTGGCAGAGACAAAAAAGCCAAAAAAAAAAAAACTGTTATTGATATTTTGTCTCTGTTTAAAATTTAAATGGCAAAACAACTCTTTTTCTTATCAGACAAAATGAAGAAATAAACAATAAAAATAGAGAGATGCTTAAAATTTATTTTATAAAATTATCTCAATTTTATTTCACAAGTTTTATTTTTTTTGTTTTCATCCTTTTCATTTGTCAGTGAAATAATTTATTAACAAATGGTAAAGCTCATTTTTTTTTAATTATCTATGATAACGAATCGATAAAAATTAAATATAAAGTAAAACAAAATAGTAAATCAAAGAGAAGAAGAAAAAAAAAATAAAACAAAGTTTCAATATGTGAATACTATAAAATAAAAACAATAGTAATAAAACAAAAAAATTAAAAGAAAATGTCTAAAACTTGAATGTTTACTTTGCATGATGTAATTTAAACTTACTTTCGATTTTTGTTTTAGATCTTTTTAATTTTCCTTACTTAAAATTAAACTACATATATGTGAATATATATGTACATAATTTAAATTTAGTTACTAAAAAAATATGCGATTGAATAAAAGAACATTTAAGAAAGGAAATACAAATATATTATATTGAGATATATTTTAAGATTTCAATTAAGTTGTTTGATTTTTTGTTTTTTTTTGAGAATATATAAATTACTTATGGGGAAAAAACGAATATGCCGCTTTGCTCAAAATTGGTAAGTAGTATTAGAAGTACAAACTATTAATGTTCTATTATTTACATATTTAAAAACATAATTTTTTTGAATCGAAAAAATCCATAGGAACTTCCTAAAAAAAAAACTATATACTTCGCTATATACTTCGAAACCGGACTTCCAAAACTCTTGAATACACTCAAGTCACAGGCTGATTTCATAATCAAGGTATGCAGTTATGAAGAATCCAGACTTTCAAAAAAACTATTTTTGTATGAATTGAGGAATAAGGACTGGTGGTATGCAAGATGGCTAACTATTGGTAACGCAAGTGGAGAAACGTTACCTATCGTTGTGAACAACCTACTTAATTTGAAAGACCAACTCAACCGCATTATTGAGAAAAATGAACATTCTATTGCGTTCTTGAGTTGCGTTCTTCATTAAAGGGTCGGAGGATTTTATACAGCCAGATTTATTTTAATCTCAACCGTAGAAATTATTTTCACGACTCCCTAAACTATGATGAAATATTTTTTATATTATTCAAAGCAAGATGTGAAGTCCTTTCCTTAAATGGCAACCCTATCTTTGGAAAACAATAGTTAATTATGCAGGAAGCTATCCAACTTCTAAATTAATGCGATTGGAAAAACCTTAGTAGTTTTTAAAAACAGTTAACAAGTAAAGAATGTTATTAATGTCAGAATACGTTTGAATCTTTAGCATTTTCTTTCATTTAATGAAAATTTAATTCAATTTATTATAGAGTATGTACTTATATATTTATAAATTTGCTAACCAGGCTGACTGACGACTTAGCCATAGCTCTTAAATTCATATTTTGTTCTCTATTTTTCAATTGTAATTAAAATAAAATAATAACTTATTTACTACTTACTCATTTAAATATGGCTTTACAATGAAAAATTAATGGTGCCTTGTAATTTTTATCAAGGTTGTAGTTTTCGAAACTCAAAACCTTTCCAGAAAAAATTTCTTTTAAGATCGCCTATATTCATTTGTTTTATCTATTTTAGTATTTAAGTTAATCGAAGTACGAAAATTAAATGTTGACACACAATTATTAGTTTAAGATCTAAATACAAACTACATTTGTTTTTAGACAAAGATCTTATAAGGTTTTATTTTTAATTTATATCTTGATTTGTTTTCATTATTATTCGTGCCCCATTCAATATCAATACATTAATGTTCACTTATCAATGCTGCTACTGTACCTACAATCTGATTTATTGCCCTAAAAACCACAAGATATTTAAATAGGCGCCGACCGACGGCAGCGGTGGCGTATACGTAATATTTACATCCAATTAACAATGTTTATTTAGTTTTACTTAATTTCTCTCCAACCAAAAGCAAAAACATCCCGAAAAAAAGCTTTAAATTTAACTCAAGTTCAAGGCTCTTCTGCGTCTAATTAAAATTGAGTTTGGAATGCATTAAATCACCAAAGCTACTCCACGCATTTGGCATAAATTCTGCGTGAGGTTTAAGAACTTTTATCTACAAAAAAAAAAACTAAAACTACATACGTCGGTTGTTCGTAGCCGTTGTCGTCGAGAAATAACAACAACAAAAACCAAGGCATTAAGAGAAAAAAGCTTTGCAACTGTGACATCAATGAACAACTTTACTTTTCAGCCGGTTGCAATCAAATATTGTCCAAAAAAGGGGTCAGCGAGGATGGTAGCTTAAAAGATATCCTAGATTTTAATTGATAATTTAACACGAAATTTTGACCCATAGTTGAAGTCGTTTCGATCTCTTTTCGATTGCAAAGTTCACTTTTAATTTTTGTTTGGTGTAAAGTCTGCCTGAAAAGTACAACTCCAGATGTTCGCACCTCTGTGCGATTCAAGTTTTATAGACGTTTCTGTGGTATCATCTGTGAACTAGCTGCTAGTGAAGCTAGCCCAACCAGCTGCGTTCGCTGGGTATAGTTCCTTTGGCGGACAGTCTATCGTGTGTCAGTAGATTTGTGCGTTGACGTAGTAGTACGTCGTTTTCGCTTCAAAACAGAGTTGATTTTCCTGCCAGTCTCTACCCTACTCTGCTCCGTTTGCACCACTTTTACTTTCATTTGTTTTCGTCTTTGTCGATTCCCATAAAACCATCGTTTGAACAGAATTTTGATTTGTTTACCATAATTATTTGTTGTTCAGATAAGAACAGGTGTATTTACAATGAGTGAGAATCAGTCCGAGAAGATTTGCGTAAATAGGTCAGCCTCATCATCAGTAAAAGAACATGTTACTGCAACCGTGTCACAGCAACAGAACCAGCAACAGCTCCAACAACAACAACAACACCAGCAACAACTTTCCGGAGACGGAATAGCTGCTCCTGCTTTCGAGATTCAGGAAAAACTTAATGATCTATTCGAAAAACGTTTGGCTGAAATCAATGAACAAGCAAATGGCGATGCATCGGTGAGTGTTTCTATTTTTATGAATGATTTATTTTGTTATTTCAAATTGAGTGCATTTCTTTTATCAGAGAGGGTGGGTGCCTAGTTATAAAAGATTTTTGTTGACATATTTGGATTTTGCCTTGTGTGTTTTCTGATAATATTTTGACAGTTCTTTGATATGATAACAAAAGAGCAGGGATGTTATTAAAAGTTGAAATTGTGTGGTACAGTAATAACTAACGATGTGATGAGCAATTTCATAGCGAAAAATTACATTATATTCGACAAAAAAAATGTTCTGTTCTATTTTTATCGGAGGGTGGATATCGATTATTACTGACAATAGACGTGTTTTTTTTTCAAGTGCAAAGGAAATTGGATGAACAAAACGATTCGGGGCTTAATAATTTACATGTTAAATGCAACAACAACTAATCCCCAATGGGCTTAGCTAAACCCAGAACATTTTCGGGGCTTAAGGGGCCAGTTATAGCATTCATTGAAATTCATCATCGAAAATTAAAATTTTAAGTTTTGAGGCACTTAAAAACTGAAATCAGTGATTATTTGATTACAATATAAAGCTGTTGAATTAATTATTAATTTTTGTCAAATAAAAAATTTCATTTTGACCCAAGTTAACACGTGAAAAGAATTTATTTATTTCAATATTGAACTATCTTACCATTGATCATTGAAATCTTAGAAGTCATTTTATGTGAAAGGTTGGGCCAAAATTAAATATTTTATTTTACTAGAAATAGAAAATTGAGCCATCAGCTTTTTATTGACATCAAAATATTCACTGATTTTGCTTTCAAAGTGTCTCAAAATAAGAAATTAAATTTTTCAATGACGAGTTTCAACTGGCCCCTATTTTAAGAAGGGAGAAAAACTGTACTACCCGCGGGAATTACATACTTGTTATTGATAGTTTGTAAGGAATCTCCATTTTTTTCTCTAATGGCGTCGCTAATCCCTGATATCGTTTTTTTTTCAACCAGTTCCCTCTGAGATTGGAAAAAAAACAATTAATAAACCGCGGCAATTATGGGTATACATAACCCAAAAATAAAAAAAAGGGTGGAAGAATTTTTGACGCACTCCATTAACCTGTACCTACTTTCTGTAACTCTCGAATTGATGAAATTAGTCGAAAAATTATGAAAATTGATACAAATCATAAGCATTTTTGTTCCATTTTCCAACATTTCTCAACCATTTTAATTTTAAAATGTGAAAATTGGAACAAATCATGTGAATTTCGCTCCATTTTTTAAGGTTTCTCAAAGCATATTAAAAGTAATCCACGTTTAATAAAAATGTCACCCTAAAAATGAAAGTAGGTACATACTATGCATTGGCCTAAAGAAAAACAATATTTTCAGCATTTTATATCAAACATTTTCATATTATAATGATCTAATTAATATATTTTTACAT
Source organism: Epistrophe grossulariae (assembly GCA_929447395.1). Taxonomy (NCBI): domain Eukaryota; kingdom Metazoa; phylum Arthropoda; class Insecta; order Diptera; family Syrphidae; genus Epistrophe; species Epistrophe grossulariae. The sequence continues at coordinate 4,115,008 of OV839566.1, forward strand.
TTTTTATAGTTAAAAGAAATAACATACAAGGAATGGATTACTATGCTTCGGCAAATCAACACAACACTTATAACAAATATTCAAGAAATTGATTGTGAAACAACAAAACGATTGGCATTGTTGCAGAGGAAATCGAGCGGAAATTGTCGTCATGATCAGGCCATAGAACTGTGCAAATGTCGAAAAGACATAGACAGTCTTATGCATTTAATTCGAAATGCAAGACAAAAGGGTGATTGGAATATTGATGATTTTGAATTTGAAACAATCACGGAACAAGACATTTTTGGAGTTGAGACCTTAAATTATTTTAAATTATAAACAAAATAACTATAATTTTTTTCAGGAAACATTATGTTGCGAATCAAATATAAAGAAAGAATCTGTAAGTATAAAATAATAGGCTTGTGAAGGAAAATGAGATCTTAGAGATTCCTCTCAGACACAAAGTTAGCAAGCAAATTCAAAATTTTATCATCAGTAATTCGACAGAAAAACTGAAATTTTTCTGAGGAATCCTGTTCTGATCTGATTTTCCTGAACTTGCCTAAAAAGTTCCTCAAATTGAGATATGTATAATCAAAAGTAGAAGCAAAAAAATTAACAAATTTGTTAAGAAAAAATGTAATAATTTCGTTTTCTCGTGTTGGGCGCCACTACTTTTAGGCTATAATTTTCATTGACATCCTCTGAGTTAAAAAAAATGTATTTAATTATATTTTAGGATATCAACAAGCAATCAAGCTCAACAGATCCAAAATCATGCGCTGTCCAAAAGTCCAAGGTTAGTAGAAGGAGCAAATAGTAATAATTTAAAACAAATTTTTGTTTGTTTTGTTTGATTTTATATAACTTGAGATTTTTGTTTTTGAATAAATACCCACAATTTTGTGTTCGAAAATATTATTTTTGCCCTTAAAGCTTATGACCCACCTTAAAGCTTTAGCTTTTGAGATAGCCGAAAGACACGATGAAATGCGTGATTTAAAACGGCAAATTATATCTTTGGAAGATGATATTTTAAATGCACAAAAGAAGATTCAGCTGAAAGATGACGTCATAAGAGAACTGCGTAGTGATCTAAAAACATTTCCAAAGGTTTGTGTGTTGAAACTATAATGAGACTAAGTGTTATATTATGGTGTATGGGCTATTGCTTTCAAGACTTCTTTTTTTAACTCATACTTATATTCGACTCCTGTTCAAAAAAAGAAAAACAATCACTCTATTTAACTAACATTTTGATTTTTATGTAGATTGCTTTTGCTTGGAAGTTAAATTAGTTGATTTTTGTAAGAGCTGTAAATATTTTTTTTTTTCAATTCTCAGTCAGCTGCCAATTGGGGAAGACGAATCTCAGAACGATTGTCACCTATCGATTGCTTCCCAATAATGACAGAAATCAAGATGCCAGAAACGGGTGAAATGGATTTTCCAGATACTCCCAGAGCTGGATCCTACAAAAATAGAGACTCGGTAAAACAATGAAACTACATATACATACACATGTATTCCACAAATTATTTTCAAATTTTTCCTATTCCAGATAAATTCCTTAAATCTATCTGAATTCAGTTTTCCTTTTCAAGACGATGACGATGAAGAAAATTTAATTAAAAGACTCAAAGATGAACTGGGACAGTATTTTGAAATTCAAGAAACTTATGATCAAAACTTTGGCAATCAAAAACGTGAACTTAAAGACATTCAATCACGAATAAGTAAAATGGTCGATGAGCTGGTATAAAATAAATTTTGTAATAAAAGTGAAAATTTTAATTTAAATTTAATCACAAGGTTAAAACAAATAATGATCAGCAAAGTAAATTGAGATTTTACCGACGTGAATTATTGAACTTGGAGAATCCACAATCAAGTAGAACTATAACCGATGAGGATTCGGGAATTTGTTCAGTTTCAGAAGTAGATCCTGATGCTAAGATTGTGAATGCATTACGCAGCCGTTTAAGTTGTTTGGACGATAAAATTGGCTGTTTACAGAAACGGGAACAGCAATTAAAAATAGAAAATGAAGGTAGACAAGGCATACTTTTTGAACTGAGCTTATAGCTCAATAAATAGGTGTGTTCCTTTACTTTGAAACTTTGTGTGATTTTATTTTTTTATATGAACTTATACAGACTTTTGGATATAAATTCACACAAATGTATGCAGAGTTTCAAAGTAAAGGAACTAGGCAGATTATTCTATTAAATAAGATTGAATATCTCGAAAACGGGTAAAAAACTTTTTAAATACAATTTTTAAGTGAATACAATTAAGTATAATTAAAATATTCATGACAATTTCCTTAAGATATAATTTTATATTGGCTCGTTTAGTTTTAGTTGGTATAATGTCATTTATAAGAATTTGGCTAAGTTTGCATTAACAAAATATTTTTGTCAAAAGTTTTTTTGGTTCTATAACACAACTTGAGTACATACTTTATAATTTTACAGACTGTTGGTTTTTATGATAAAAGAAACATTTATGTGAAGTTATATAAACTGACACATTTTCATATTATTATGGCTTTTGTACGGTTTCTGAAATGTACACTTAGAAATTTAAACTTAATTGAAAATAATTTAAATTATAAGTTCCTCAACTCCAAAAGTGCGTTTCACCCAGGTACGACAGTTAGGCTCATCAGTTAAATGCGGAGGGGGTCATTTGAACTTATAATTTGAATTATATTTAATCGCTCCACCTAAACAGAAGTAGTTTTCAAATTTTCTTCACCTTCATTATTTCTTAATTGAAAATATTATATTACTAGATTTTTTACGGAGAATTAAGAAAACATTGATTTATTTTTCATATTTTAAAATTATTATTTTTGAAGTACACTGAAAAAATTTACATTTTTTTTTTTTTTTTAGATTTCATCAGCCAAGTTAATGCAAAAACTTTTCTTTTAGATAAAACTTCGAAAGTTCTTCGTGAAGTAGCTGACAAGATTTCATTTGCGGTAATAAAAACTTTGATGCACAAAATTTAAAAATATAAAAAAAAATGTATTGATATGTGTTATTTTTCCAACAGTTATGTAAACCTATTCATTATGAAGAAATTTTTGAACAAACTTCAAATATGTCAAATAATCCTATTGTTGATGCTTTTGGTGAATTACTTGATACACTGACAGAACGAGATAAAATTGTAAGTTAATTTATAAAAGTTGATGCTTCTGCTGCATTTTGTATGATTTTATTCTGCCAATCCTCAAGCGAAACTGTATACCGAAATTTAATTAAAGGGATATGTTTTTCCAACAAAAAAAGCATACTTTTTCAAGTAACTTAGAAATGTAGTTCTAATTCGAAACGTTATGCTACCCTTACTAGTCAATATTATTGCTCACTATATTAAAGGCAAATGCGCTATAAAATACGATAAGCTATGAATTCTATAATCAAGCCATTTATTTTAAAATTCGAATAAAGCTTTACAAATATACATATGTATATAGATCCTCTTAAATGGTAGAATAAAAATAATATGTATTTCATAACTATTAATATACATATTCCTTTTCCCGTACTTTCCAAAACTGTGAATTTCTACGAATTTGAATCAAAATTCTGTCAAAGTTCATATTAAAAAAAATAAAGTGTTTAGAAATTCACATAATGGGCAGAAAATCACGCATAATAAAACATATTTTCTTTTATTTTCCGAAGATTGGAGAATTACGAACAAAAATTGGAAACACCGTTAAATCAAATGAAGAACTACAAGCGAATAGCGACAATCTACAAGATCAACTATGTGAACTTAAGAACTCGGTATGAAAATAAAATCTATACATAAACGTTGATCGTTATTAAATTAAATGAGAATTATTTACATTATATGCATACGTTTTTAAAGTATCTTTAAAGAAAAGTTTAAAAATGTTGTAAGTTTCATTAAAGCAATATTGAAAATTAACATTTTTAATCAAATTTAATTTTTGTTTTAATGAAAATTTGACGCTTTGAAACATTTTGTAAAAAAATAGAAATAATTTAGTATGTTTAATTTATTAAAAAAATTTAATAAAAAAATTAATAATTTTGTTTATTGTATTGATTTGATAAGAATTCTTATTCCAGATGGCTATACATGATCAGTATGAAAATCGGGGAAATCTTTTTCATAATCAAGAATTTTCAAGAAAATTATTTGAAAAGGTAAATACCAGATTGGTTAAAGGCAAACGAATTTAATAGACTCGACTTTTACAAACATACATATTTTTTTCGAAAGACCATGGTTAGTGGTTTTATCATTTATGTCAAGTAAATCAATGGTTAACTGACACTGGTAATATCGAAAATCCACTGGAATCAATCCACGTAAACACAAGTTTATTTTTCTTTGACAAAAAAATTACCCTAAAGCCCGTAAAATTTTGTTTCATTTTTAATATATTTTTAATGAAACTGAATTAGTTCAAAGAATACGTTATTGAAAATTATATAAAATATAATTATTAGTGTGATTCAATTTACAGTTTTTAGCTACAATTTTTTCAATAATTGTTGACAATTAATATACCTACTGGTGTTCCTCGGTTTGCGAGAGCCCTTTCTAGAAACTCGTTGCTAGTGATGAATTTTCATCCATCAGCTCTACGAGACGTTTCATTTGGTCGGGATTAGTGATTTGAATTCTTTAATAATTAAAAAATATAAAAAATTATTGAAAACTTACATTTTTAGTAAAAAATAGCGTTTTAGCTGTCGTTCAATGCAAGTTTAACGACAGTCATAATGAGGATGAGTGACATTTTTCTCACAAAAATTTACGTTCCACTCAAAGTAAGGCGTTACGCCAAATAAAACGACTCCATAATACAATTTTTTTTAGATGAGATTTGTCGCCACGACATATCAAACTTAAGTTATTTTTTATTGACTAATAGGTACCTGGTTATAACAAAAGTAGATATATCTGTCGGTAAATATTTAATCCAGTAAGTCGTTCTTCACCAGTAGAGATTTAAAAAAATGTTTTAATCGTTTCATCTTCGAAAAAGTTCTTCCTGGGGTCTATTTCACCAAATACAATTTACAAATACAAAATTGTATTTGTAAACTACATTTACGAATTTGTAAACAGAATTTCTGTTTCATAAATTACATACATATTTGAAACAAGTTTGTAACAAAGATGAAAAAGTTGTACAAAATATAGTCGTAGTTTACAATAAAAAAAAATATGCAAGATTTGTAAACTAACATTTATTCTCACAAATTTGTGAGAGTCGTATGTGTAAAATGAAAAAGGCAATACATTTAAATATGCAAAACAAAGTGTAAAGTTGTTAGAAACTTCAAAAAAAGGTTCATAAATAATCTATGATCTATTTATTATTAATTCGGGAGCTAGCAAAAATTTTTCCTTTTCACATACATATTGGTATTAATTTTCAAAAATATGTCTACCTTTTATATACTAAATTCTGCTTTTCAAAATTCTTGATATTAATAAACAAAACATATTTTACTCATACAGTTTAGACGGTTTTAAGTTTAAAAAGCAATTTTAATATAGAAAACGCAATTTGTAGAAGATATTACACATCATTTTATACAATTCAACAACTTTTGTAAAATTCTTTTATTTGGTGAAACTTACAAAAATACCCCAGTTTTCACAAATTTGAACTTGTAAACTACAAACAAATATTAGTCTTGGTGAAACGAAAATAAATATATTCCCACAAATGTCCCTTTGTAAATTACAAATATACTTTTGTAATACAAACGTTTTGTGAAACAGAAGAAAACGATTTTTCAACAAATTTTGTCAAAATTCGCTTGTAAATACAAATTTGTAAGTTGGTGAAATAGGCCCCTGGTGTACTTATTGAAAAGTTGCAAAATTTTTAAAAAGTTAATGTATATTGGGAAAAAAGATCCTTACTGGAGTCTTTAAGAGTTATAATTGCGTTCTTTGAAGGCTGTATTTCTAGTTTTTTTATGACATTTTGTCTTCCACAGCAGAAACTCAGCATTCATCGTATCCCACTCCAAAAATCTTCTATAAATTTAAAGTTTTTTCGTTAGCATTTTTTAACTTTTTAAGGGATACAATGATTATAGAACAGAATAATGGTTCTCGAACAGCGCTTTAAGTTAAGTTATGAAGTCGTCTAGAAGAGGAATCATAACAAGTAACCTAAAATAGTTTTCAGGAGCTGAGGCGTTTACATTGGCCTTATGCTGCTGCCTCGATACTGTTCGTGAAATTTTCAAGGTTTCAGTTTCATCCACAACAGTTAGAAGGCCTTGCGAGTTGCGCAGTCTCAAAAATATCTTTAAATTCAAAAATAACATTTTCTCGAATTTTTTTAGTTCTTAGTTCTTTATTGATAAGAATAAACTTACACAGTAAGATACAATATCTTTTTTATAGCGCAAGCTTCATACGTAATTAAATTTTGTGTGCTTAGAATTAATATACATATATACATGATAAATTATTATAATATAAATTTTTTAACAAGCGAACAGTTAAATAATTTAATTAGAAAAAAAAAAAAAAAAAAAATTAGTGAAAATATAAGATACCTATTATAAATATTTTAACAAAATGTATGCCTAATTCAAAAAAAACATATACAAAATATAGAACCATCCTAATTTATTGTCCCTAAGTACTGTCTTAGTTTCAGTTTAAACATGGCTGAGCAGCTTATTAATTTAACAGGTTGGGGCAGGGAATTCCATTGTCGAATGGCATTTATGAAAAAATGACGTTCTGATATAAGAAATGAATATCGAACTGGTACAATATCGCAGGATCTTGTAGATATCATGAAACGGATTCTGTTGTATAGGTAGGGGGGTTGATGTGTTTGCATAACATTATGAAGAAGTGTAAGAACCCTTAAATTAAAAAGATTTTCTAAAGTGAGGCCGTGTATTGATTTGGCGAAAAACGAAACATGTTCTCTTCTGCTTAAAGCATATATATATCGGGTTATACTGTTATACGCAACATTAAGTTTTCGTTTGTGCTCATAATTGCAATTGGAGAAAAGCTCACACCCAAAAAGCAGTATTGGAATCAGTAGAGTTTTTGCGAGAATCATCCTAGTCCTAACCGGTGTTATTTTCTGTGTACAGTAAAGCATTCGGAGACCTCCGTATATTCTTCCAATGATCGATTTTATGTGATTATCTCAGGTAAGTTGCTTATTAAAAATAATCCCAAGATTTGTAGCTGAGTCCACTATTTCTATGGGATTATCATTTAGAACAATTTTGGGAAAGTATGATGTATCGATGGATTTTCGAGATATTATTAGGCATTTTGATTTCTTTGGGTTTAAACAAAGCCCATTGAATTTTGACCAGTCCAGTATTCGGTTGAGGTCATCATTAAGTTCGCATACCCCATTTTCTACTAGACCTAGAGGAAAACTTTTTCTCAGCTGTACATCATCAGCATACATGTCAATCGAACAATGTAAAAGACATGAAGGAAGTTCATTAATGTACATTTTTTGAAACGTGTTTGTCACTATAAGCCTTACGTGGTCCAGAGTTGACACTAGGTCACAAGAAGGGAATTGCAAAATTTTACACACTGTGTAAGAAAACAAAATGCTTAAGCACAAGGTTGTCAAAAAATTAATGGCCAAAACTAATTTTAAAAAAGAAGTCGCTAAGATGATGTTTCAGAGTTTTTATCATTACTCAACTCCTTCAAAGTACTATGCCTTTAAAAATTTCTTCAAACCTCATTCATCCGTCATGATTTTTAACGCATCGAGTTTCACACATTGCTGCATTTAATTCTTCCGTTTAGTTAACAGATGACTTTTTCAATGTTTTCCTACAACCGATTTTACTATGCCAATTGCAAATGGTCTGAATTTGACAAGAATGCCCTAGAGCGATGTCTAATGAATGCACTGCAATTAACGTATACATTTTCTGGGTAAAAGTTCCGTATAACTGCTTAGACATCTATTTAAAATACCCCTCATAGCGGAAGCACCGTCATAGTCAATCAATTAAGTAGATTTAATTTATATCCAAATTTTTTTTTATTATGGTGAGGTTAAAAAAAAACGATTTAATAATGTCTATTGTCAGATTAATTAAACCTTCAAAACTAAATGTTATCAATTTATTGCCGATATTTTGTGAAATTTCATATTTGAACTGAAAAATATGAGAAAAAAGTTCAAAGTGGTAAAAAGAATTTGGGGTTGGGGGACAAACCCACATGATAATATTTTATCATCTTTAAGTTTTTACTGATATCAGCCCCCCTGTAAGTGTCTGGATGCTTAGAAAATAACTGCTAAAATTAAGTATTTTCTCCTATATTTTTAAACAACTTTAGCAATTGATAACTCAAAAAAAAATACGCTGATTTAAGGTTTGTAGTATGCATTCATTCTTATCTCTGTTAGTGTAACATACATTCACGGTACAAATTTAAAAGTTATACATAAATATGCATACAGAATTTGAAAATATTATTTGATTATAAATTGACCTATTTATTATATTATATTTGTCTACTTAAACTCCTGAACACCCTCAAGAACTTTAAAAAAAACAACCACATTAAAAAACTCATATAAAACTTCTTAAGTCATATTGCATGTCAACATTTCTCACGTGCACACCTTTCTCGCTGTTGATTAATAGTGATTTTTACACTTACTTTCACACGATACCACGGATTTTGTATGTTTTTTGTCTGAAGTATATATGTTAAAGGTATGTATATGTACTCAAAGGTCTGTAGGTATTTATTAAATAAAAGTAGGTAAATACTATCTCCCTTGGAAAAATTAATATAAACTAAGACATCCAAAAACACTTTACAAATTGGAACAATGTGCGATATCCTAAAATAAAATAGTACCTAGCAATAATAAAATAATAAACGTGCATGTAATATGGAATTATACCTTTGTATATTGTAAATAGAAGAAAGTTTGTGCATGTATTTCGTACAGTGTCTCTTACAGAAGCAATGCTAGCAAATAAATCCTTTGGTGTAAAATTTTAAACAGCCTGATGGTTTTAGCATGATACTAATTAACAATTTACTAACTTTAAAGATTAAGGGTTTGTTTCACAATGTCTGAGTAAGGTTCTAATTAGTTATCCGACATTTAATTTATCCTAAAATTAAATCCTCCCATTAAAAAACTTTGCATTTCACGATGATCAATTAGCTATTCCTTCCTTATTCCAGTTTTCCAGACAAATTAAATTCGACTAATGTCGAATATTAAAGAAAAATTATTTATTAAATCAAAAAGCTCATTTTGCAGTGTCGGTCGTCTTATTGTACGTCTTAAAAGTGTCGAGAGGATTGATTCCAAGAGCTCTGGATAATAACAAATAATTGCGTTGAAGCGAAGTGTGTTGAATCGAAGTGTGTGTGATCAGTGACAGATTTGAATGTTTTAATTGGCAGTTTAATTTGCTAATCGGCACTTCATCTGGCAAGTAAAATACTTAAAACTTTAATTGCCGATTAGGCGTATTCAGAGATTGTGAAACGTAAATGAGGTTGTTAATTTTTGAATAAGTTCCATGTAGCTTAATTGGAACTTTAATCAGACTTTGTGAAAAAAACCCTAAATGTTCTTTGAATTTTAAACATTTGTATCTAGTGTCATACTAAAACTATTTTCTTAATAAACTTCAGCTGAACACGCCTAAGAAAGTGACAGTTCGTGGAAAGAAGTAAGCAAACATACCATTTTCACATTTTCAATTGTCAAAGTGACGTGAGGTTTCCCTTATTTCACTTTTTCTAGAAGTTTTAACTTTTCACACTTTTCCCAATGATTAATCAATAAAATACGTAATAAATTTGATTACGAGACAACAAATGAAGAATCTCTACATATTCTTCAGATATTTTGCTTCTAGTCGCTCGGTTTAAAAACTTATACGATCGAGGATCGTATTCTTTTTAAATTCAGGAAATAGTTTCCGCTAAAAGCTATACCTTTCGCTATCCAAATATTATTAAAAGGAATGGTTTAAATACAAAAAATATGCTCTGTATAAACTTTCTTTTAACATTGACTGTCTCAGTCTTATGTTTGGTGTGAATATTATCACAGCTATGTGTTAACTGATACCCCTTCTATCGAACGTCAATAATGTGTTACACAAAACAGCTGAATAGATAAAATGATAAAACATGTACATACATATCTATGTATGTCTTTATGTTATGTCTGTGGTACGATTCCTTATTATAAAGGAATTTTCTTTTGTATTTTCCTTTTTTCTTTTATTTTCAATATTTTCTCCCTTCAGTTTTGAGTGAGCGAATTCGAACACTTGATTGCTAACTAACATGAAGTTCCATTTATTTTTACATTAAATACAGCTGAAGACCGATGTAACATACAATTGGTTGAAAAATTGTACTTCTTAATTTTCTGTTTAGAACGTATCGGGTCAACAGGGCGTATGTGGGATATTTTTTTTTGGGAAAGTATTTATTATACATAATTAAGCACAAAAACTTTTGGTAGAATGAAAATTGATTTAAAGCTAATTGAATTCAAAACGAAAAGTAATCAGAACTCACATACAAAGCTTTCAATTAATGAAAAATAAAAACCTTTCATCCATATTATTATAAAAAAAACTCTGTTCAATTTATATTTTCAGTGCAGAGAAGATAGGATATTTGCCTTTTAGTCTGATCTTTGTGGATTTTAATAAGCTTTCTTTATTTTAAAGCTCTAAAGGGTTGCCATAGTTAGCATTTAAAATCTCATAAAAATATAGATAGAGCTACCAACTATTTACCAATATACGCACATTTTATAATCGAAAACAATGATGACCTAAATAAATTCAATCTATCTTTTTCCACCGAACTTCTCCCTAAAAGGCAATAGCCATACAATTGTATAACTGCATTTAAATTTGTAACTGTTTTTCCATACATGAAAGGAAAACCTAAAACATGACAACAGAAAAACAGAAAAACACCAAACATCAACACCTTTTTCTCTAAAGTAGAAATATTTGCTATCATAAACTCTAAAATAGCTTAAATCCTGAAAGTTACTTAGCAAAAACCAAAGAAAATGCCATATGAATTTCCATAAACTGGGCAATGGTAACTCTGATTCTGGATTTTGGTATATAGCTTCTTCATGGTGTTCTAAAGAAACTGTCAAAAGTCCCTATCGATATGAGCGCCGCTAAAAAATTTATGGGGGGTTGAAGGCCCCCAAAATGGTTTTTCAGGAATGACTCCCAAATGGCAAGTTGTACAAAAAAAGTGTCAAAGACTAGTTTGTAGCTTGAAATATTTCCTACAAAAAACATTGACATACTTTTTTCATACAAATAACGGTTTTTGAAATAAATCAATCAGAAGAATTAAGGGTTTTACTTTTCTATGTAGTTGGGCGACTTAATTCCAAAATTGTGCATTTTGTGATAAAAGCATCAATTTTTTATTTATTGTTATTATTATTATTATTTTTTTTTCAAATTTTATTTTTTAAATTTTGAGTTTAAAAATCATTTATTCAAAAACTTCGCTCTAAAATAACTTTATTTAAAAACATACATAAAGAATGAATTTCTGGTTTTCAGATAAGCTATAACCGTTGTACCAACAATAAATAAAAAATTGATGCTTTTATCACAAAATGCACAATTTTGGAATTACGTCGCCCAACTACATAGAAAAGTAAAACCATCAACTCTTCTGGTTGATTAATTTCAAAAACAGTTATTTGTATTTTAATTTTTGTTTGTAGGAAATATTTCAAGCTACAAATTAGTCTTTGACAATTTGTTGGTACAACTTACCATTTAGGAGTTATTCCGGAAAAACCATTTTGTGGGGCGTTCAACCCCCCTTAAAATTGTTAGTGGCGCTCATATCGATGGGGACTTTTGACAAATGTTCTTAAGAACACCATGAGGAAGCTATATACCAAAATGCAGATTTCCGGCGATTATTTTCAAGTTTGGCAGTTTTTTTTGGCTTCATTGACTGGACTAAAATGTCAATAATGGATGGTTGCATATATTGGCGATCAGTCTCCTTTCTCCTGGGGACCAGATAGGTTATGTTGGGATGTAAGTGAGCCCAAAGAAGATTACACAAACAATTTAAATGTAACTCAGTGATTCTGTTTCTTATTTCTGTGGCAGTTTCTTAAGTTAAGGTGCCATGCAAGCAGCAGCAGGCACCAGTGTTTCTGTAAAAGCTCTTCGCTAAGGCCTGTACTGCAAATATAGTAAATTGAACAGAGTGTAGCAAAATATTATACTCGAAAACTACAGAACCAATTTCGATGGAATTAAAAATAAAACGCAGAAACGTGGAGAGCTCAAGGCAATAGAGCTGGGTGCTATAATAATTATGTATAATAATTATAATAATATAATAATTATAGCAATAATGCCAAATAATGAAATTATTAAAATACGTGATAAAAATCTCGATTTTAAATATTATGCAGAATGATGATTTTGCGAAACAATAACAAAGACCGTTTTTGAATATGTCATTTGCGTCAAAAATAAAATTGTATGATGTTCTTTAATTGCAAAAGTCAACAGCTCGAAAACCCAAAACTACATTTTTTTATGCAAAAAGCATAATTTTGACTAACGTTGGACAAAGAATCTATTCACATTGACGCTGATTACACGATTTTTTTATTTCGATGGTTTCGTCTTTCGTCTTTTTGACAGCTTGTAGAAATGTATGCTTTCGTTACTTCATTCCCCATACATTTCAACGCCCCTCACCCAAGCTGTCAACAAGACGAAACAACCGAAAAAACGAGTCATGTAATCAGCGTCATTGGACTGCCTCATCCCACCCGTTTTTTTAAGTAAATCCGACTTCTATTATTTGGACACAAACAAATGTGAACATTATCGATTCACTCTGATTTTCAGCAATCGTTAAAACAAAACACAAGTTTGGATTTATTGGAAAATTTAATAGAAATCTTTTAATCACAAAATTAAAATTTTATTAAAAAAAGTATGTATGTATATAACATATGTATGTATTGTTTCTGTATTATTTAAGTGTCAGAGAAATAATAACAGATAAAGAAAACAGATGTCACAAAAGAAAACGTCAAATTAAAAAAAAAAATTAAAAAATCCTGCCATCTATTTCCTGCCATGAAATGGGAGTGAGATAAAGTACAGTGACGTCAGAAAAGTCAGAGAACGAAGTCCAATGTGAAAATGACGTTAATTTGATGATTTCGAAAAGTCATCCAAAGCTAAATACAAAATTTGCAATTAAATGCGTATAATGATTAATTTGGAAGAAAGGAAATTGAAAATAATAAGAATATATGCGCAATGAAAAACACCAACAAAAATTCCCACTACAGTAGATGACGGATATATGAAAGTCAAAAAATCCAAAGAATTCCTTTCTTATCCTTTCTCATATCCGTATTTTCTTATATAAAAAAAAATGTGTAAATGAAAGAACATTTCTTATATAAAAACGATAAACAAAATTTAGCCGGCAGTTACGATAAAGAGACATTGTGGAATGTGCCAATATGTGAGTTTTTTTCTTTCTTTTTCCTTTTTCAATTTGTCACTTCTTTGTTAATTAAGTAAGAGCGGATTCAGAAATTTTGTGAAAGTTAGACGGTGCGTCTAATTTTATATCAATTGAATGAGATTTTGTATATAAGAATAAGTTTCTTACATTAGTGTTTTTGCTATAAACGTTTTTCTTATATGAGGTAAATTTAACAGGTATCTTTATGGGAATGTGCCGTGTGTTTTGAAATGTCTATCTTATAAGCGGATTTTTCTTATATGAGACTTTCTTATATCCGTCATCTACGAACCCATATTTATACGGTCGGAACAACAACAAGTGGTTTATTAATTTTCTTTGTTAATATGTTCAGCATTAAGACATTTTTAGGACTCTGTTTATAAACTTCAGATTTCACGTGAAAACCTGAATTTATGGTATTACCTTAACTACTATCTATCAGTAAATATAGTCTCCATAAATAGTCATGAAAGGAGAAAAAACCAACATATTGACATTTCTATTTATCAACTCCTGCCAACTAGTTACTTCGTAACGAAATCAAAGTTCGAGTTTCTTTACTAACTTACAGAGACCCGAGTTATTTCTTTGCGGTCGGTTGAGAATTTCGGGAAAAGAGTTTACTTAATTTTGAACGCGGGAAAGTTTTTTTTTTAAATACGGGTTTAATACATATATAAAAATAAATTTTAATACAAAAAAAAAATATCTATTATATAAAACAAAATGAAGTTTTAATATTAAATAATTCTACAAAAAGGCTTAATAATTGCCATATAAGAGGCTATAAATAATTCTCAAAAACATGCAACCTGACACCTTTCAGTTCAACATACTCGGAGTAACAAATATGGAGTCATTGGAGATTAGTTACGAATTACCATATAAAACTAATGGTTCCATTGATAACCACACCCAGGATATTAAGTTATTAATTACTTTGAAAAACAAATTAATAAACTCCTCAAGTAAAGCGTAGTAAAAAAATAAATTTCAGACAAGCAAATGTAAATAAGTCTAGAATAGTGGGAGTTGTCTTGGGCTACTATACCCATTCGTGACTAAGGACTATCAAAACAAAGAAAAAAAAAACCTGAAGATAGAATCAAATCGTTGCTTGTCACGTTGAAACTTTAAACCAAAAACTTTTTGCAATTTCGCGCAAGAAATTCTGCGAAAAAAAAATCAACCTTTAATAAGTTTTAATACAATTATGGAAAAACGAAGAGTTTTTGAAATGAATTTAGTTTGATGAGTTTTTAAATCAAATATTCGAAAGTACTTAAAGTAGTATATAGAAGTATTATTTATTTTTTTTTTGTGGTAAGTTGAATCATGCAATGAAAAGTAAATTTTCCTCAGTTCAATGTCTGTCCGTTTTTGGGAGCTCTTTCGAGTGTTGCTTCTTTGAAATGGTAAATAGATGACACATATTATGGTAAATAGAGAAATATTTATGTACATATATAAAATCATTGTTTTAGGCCGAGCGGTATAGTGGTGAAAATTCAGACACGCCACAGGAAAATCACAAGGAATATTTGAGAATCATCGATGATTTGAGTACTGATTTAAATACCTTATCCTGTCAGGTCAACATGGTTCAAAATGAGTTTTTGAACGATGAATTGGCTGTGCAATTTGAATGTTCATTGAAAGGCCTTGAGGCACAGAATGATCTTTTGCAGACAGCAATTGATAGTTTATCTGAGGAAAAGGAATCGATAGAACGAACACTTCACAAAAAAGTAGCGGGTAGCTGTAGGTACGAATTGTGAATAAATATTTAAACAAAATTTTGTACTTTTTACAGAATGAAGAATTGAAAAACACTGTCTGCTCTTTGGAACAGAAAGTTTCTTTTCTTGAAAATAAAATCTATGAACTCCTCCAAAAACCTTGCCAACGTTGCGAAGATAATGCGCGTTTTGAAAATCAACAACAAAATCCGAGACCAAAAACTCATCGAACTAGCTCCGATGAAAAACTTGAAAAGATTGAGTCTGAACTAAGATGGAAATGTAAAATTGTAGAAAATTTGAAATCAGAAAAAGAGGCGCTACAAAGAGAGCTGACAGATATTCGAAGAAATCAGGGTGAGTATAAAGTTATAATGAATTAAATTTTCGTGAAATTTTTTTCTAAGAAATGTTATTTTTCAGCCAAAACAAAACTTCTACAAAGACGTGAATCAACACCTGATAGAAATCAAAATCAACAAGAATTATTGTCAAAACTTAATGCCGCCCAAGAAAAAAATCTCGAACAGTGTAAATCTCTTCAAAAAGTTTCAAAACAAGTAGCTTGCTTTCAAACAGAAATCGATGAACTTCATGCTAATGAAGAGGTTTTCAAAAAAGAGGTCTGCATTCTTTTTAAAACAGTATATTTTTTTATTTTCTAAAGTTTTATCAATGTAATTTTTTTGGCGCAGAGAGATTTACTACATACCGAACTTACTGCACTTAAAGAAAGTCAAGCTTCCCAAATGGGAATTCAGCAAAGTCTTAAAGAACAACTTCAACGAACAACAAGCGAACTCTTTTACGTTAAGGAACAACTATCCGAATGCAATCAGGAAAAAAATCGAATTGAAAATATTCATCGTGATGAAACAAAAAGATTTCGAGAAATTAATTATGAGACCGTGGAGAGGCACAATAACCTTGTTGAGGCCTATAATGAACAAGGACAAGAATATCAGTAAGTGCTCTTTTTATTCATTTAACCATTTCATAGAATTATTTGTTTCATTTCGACAGGTTTTATTATTTTTTTTTTGTTTAGTACATATTTGGTATTTTTTAATTATTTAAGAAACAAACATTCAGAGAAAGTAAAAGATAGAGAAAGAGATGTAAAAAGCCAAGCTTGTTCTCCCGCCAAAAAAATTATTTTAAGCAAACACAAATTTAAAAATACATATTTAATTTAACAAAAACCGTTTGCATTTTGTAGCAAGATCCTAGGTAACTTGCAAAAATTCAAACATTTGAAATTTTGTTCAAGTTACAGAGTTTGAAAATTTTTTATTTTTTCAACTTATTATAGAGTACTTAAGGAAAAAATTTAAGATATCGAGTCTACAAAATGGTCTGTTCATGTTGTAGAATGCGTAAAGGAAAAAATAATTTGTTATCGTAAGTTGAAGTTAACGATAGCCCACTTTATATAACAAATAAAGTGTTGTTCCTAGGACACTTCCTTGTGGTACACCGGCTTCAATTTTCTTAAGTTCTGAAATACTTTTAATCGTACCTTACTCTAGGATATTCAGTATTTCATATAGAACTATCGGGGAAGATTTCGACTTTGTACTCAGGTCCCAAATTCCAAATGCTTTCTGTAAGAAGCATGCGTTGTCAAACTGTCAGAAGTCTACTAAGTGATTAATTATTGAATTCACAAATCCTATTTTTGTTAGTTCATTATTTAGACTACCTTATCTTCAGGGAATATCAAACTATACTATTTCCTTCGAGCACTTCTTTTTTTCTAATAGTAGGTCTTTTATTTATACAGGGTTTTTATTTCAGTCATTATTACAAAATAATTGAATACAGAATGCCCCTTTTTTTCTTATATTTATTTCATTTATTTCTATTTGTTATATTGTTATTAAATATTTTTCAAAATTGTTACCGAATTTACAAGGAAAATAAAATCTTATCTTAAAATCTGAATTTATCTCCTGCTCAAGTTGCAGTAGGTACCTCCTTCTGCAGCCTGTTGCACACATTAGCAATAAATTGTTTTACTTCATGATCGATTTGTTCATTTGTTTTCAGTTTGTTCTTTTATTCACGAGTTTAGTATTACTTTTTCACTTATTTTTACTTCTTTCAGTGATTGAATCACTAGAGTATATGATCTGACGATACATCGTAACTACTTTGGACACTTGTATAATTTTATTTATTACCTTTAGCTACGAAAAAGAGAATAAGACTTAATTTTTTGTTAAGATCATTTATATTAAACGGATAAAATATTATCAAAATTATATTTTATGACAAAATTACTTTTTTTGATACTACTAAGAATAATTGTTTAATTTGTCATGAAAAGCAATGGTCTATAAGAGTGTATTTTTAGGATATATGTAATTTTTGGTAAAAAGTGCTATATATGATTGTTTTTATTGGATTCGGCCGGAAAAATTACCTTTTAATAACATAATATTATTTAAATATTTCTTCAATTACACTTAAATAATACATATTATTCTTCCTCCTTAAAAAAACATAATTTCACCATAGTTATTTTTTATGAAATTTTCTGATTAAAATATTATAATATACAATTTTTAACAATTTACAGAAAACTTGTACAAATTAACGAAGAGAAGGACAAAATTCTAGCTGCATTTGATCTTTGGAAAAAGCAACAAATACAAATTGATAACGAGATGCGGAGAAAAACTCAGCTTTTTGAAAACCACATTAGGTATACAAATATCTATAGTTAAAAAAATTAAAGAAATTTATTGAAGTGCATCTTTTTTGTTTAATAGACAAATGCTTGAGGATAAACAAAAACTTTTGGATCGCTTAAATGAAACCGAAAATGACAACCTTATTTTAAAACAAACATTAGAAAATTCAAGGCTTTACTTATCGGGGTAAATACTTACATAGAAACATTTGATGTTTTCAAATATAAGATTCTTATTTTAGCAATCAGTCTAGTATTGCAAGTGGATCCTTAAGAGGATATAAGACTTCAGCAGCCAAAAATTCTACCTTAGTCGATCCGGTAATACATATATTATATATTTTTGAACTATGTTTTTTTTAATTTAATGTCATTCTTTTAAAAGGTTTCAAAGGTTATTGAAAATGTTCGTCACACATCCCGAAAATTATCCCATCAAAGATCTATTTTAGAAGATGAGGCAATAAATTTATCCAAATAAAAGGTCAATTTTACAAAATTAAATAACTTTAATTGCGTTAAGATTACATATAAATGTACTAGAATAATGATTGATACATATCTATTAATTTTTTATTATTTTTAATTACATTTTAATATATTTTCTTACCGTTTTTGGTGGGACATGTAATTTTTGTTATTTTATTTTATTGTACTTATACATATTATGTCAAGGGGTTTTAGTGTGAAGGCAGAGAAATGCCAGGTTCAGAAATTGGTTTATTAATGTTAAACACAGATTGACACATCGGAAAACAAATTGTCGGATCTGTTAGTAAAACAATTGTCCCAAATGTCTATAACCACTGTGTGAACTTACAATTTTGTCAAACAACATTGTCAGAAACGTAATTTTCAGACCATTTTAAGACGACCGACCATTTGACGATGAAATTGTCAAGTAATCTGACAAACTTCTCAAAAACTGTCTGATATTTATAGCTTTACTCTTAGGTCTTCCATATAACTTTACATTTTATATAAATTACAAAAATTGAGAAATAACCAAATCTTACTTTCTTACGGTAGTGCTTTCAATCCAGGATGTATCCAGTTACACATAGGCCATAGCCATCCTATGCAACTGCATTTTCAGTTTTTGACCAAGTCGACGATTTTTGTATTACTTAAGGTTTCCTTTTAAGCCTAAATCTATTACAGACTTTAAATTTGAAATTATGGTCTAATTAATTATGTACAACATTTTTTTTCACTCAAACTATACAAAAAATATTGAATGCCGCAAAAATGCGGAACTAATTTTGGCCACAATTTTGCAAATGATTTTTACCTGATTCAATCACCAGACAATATACATTGTAATATGCAAATGTATGTTATGGCCTCCTGTATGCCAGTATGCTACCTCGATTTCAATGCTGCAAAACTATAAACGAGTACATATCAAAAATACTTGCCTATTTGAATACGGGTTATACACCACCATATATCAGTAAAATAACTAACCGCAGTTGGCAAGAAAACCTCACAATATATTTGCAATTACCATGCCTTCATTACGACGGAAAAATCACCAACTTGTGGCCAATTGAATCGGAAAAATTAATGAATGGACTGGAAACCTTTACAATAAACAAAACAGCCTCCCACAAAGCAACAACATTTAAGCTACTGTCTTACGAAGAACCAAACCTGGAGTCTCTTACCCATCACCAGCGCCGCGACCAGCATCATAGTCATCATCATCTCGCGAATCATCGAATTTGAAAGCCAATTTATTTCCTTGATTATAGTGACAGCTCTAGGAGTGGCGGACATCGTGATCTTGGCCATATTCATTAGGATGCCAGCATTGGCAATGCATATATGTATAGGTATAGATAGAGGGACGAAGAAATATATAGAATTGATTAGCCGTCTTATGAGATAGCACCTGGGCCTCTGACTTACTAGCCTTTGCGCTCATTATATGTATGGAATTTTGAAATGAGGAATCACTCTTTTTCGAAAGGAAAGTGCATTCTTTCAAAACCACCGCGACCACTTTCTTTGGCATTATCTGCTGCGCAGACAAATGAACCTTAAAATTTAAGTGATCTTTTTTCCGGGTGCCAAAGCTGTGAAGCCCCGCAATACCGGTCGGGTTATATCAAACAAGTGCACAACTTTCGGTGTAGTGTACCATCATGGAGGACAAATCATAAGACGGTGGTAGCGACGACGACAACAACGCATAATCGGTCCAGATTCGCAGACGATGCCGATGCCGACGCGACGACTATATACGTAGGTACACGATGGTGGTGAAAACCTGAATCTTGATTATCCTTTTCATTTCGACGACATTGTCACGATCGGAATACCAAAAACAAAAGCCACTTTCTTCTTCGTTGGCGCTGCTCTGATGTTGGGCTAAGAAAAAAAAAAAAAACAAAAAAAAAAAAACAGATTCACTGATTCTCGGCAGGAAGCCGCAGCCCCCGCTGCAATTTCCAATTTATTTTAATTACCATCATTTTTGAGTAAGGAGAGGAGGCAATTGAACGCGAGGATGATAGCCACCAGAAGATAAGAGTGTGTGCTTCGGATTCTGGGTCAAATCGACAGAAGCGACACCTCACTCAACCGGTTGCCATAACTCATAGGAGCAAACCACGCTCCAGAGTTATAAACTTATACTGTAGGCAGGTAGACGAGACGTATGTAGGTATACAAGCGCAGCGACACTAAATTTCACAAATTCGGATACGTGAGACATTGGTCCAACTTACCATGGCATTGGTTGTAGAGTTGCTGCAAAAATTCAGAAGGAATTCTTCAATTTTATCGCACAAGTGAAGGTGAAACTAGATACAATCAGACATCGACAGATTCTTCTGCGAACTTTTTTTTTTCATTTCTTTTTTTTTAGGTTTATGCAATTCACGTGACACTGATGCCGCAAAGTCTCTATATAGATGGATTTCTTTTTTGGCATGTTTTGTACTTAAATGGGAGATTGTTGTATTGCCAGCATCGCATGGATGTCAGAACAAATTTGTGATTTTTTTTTATTTTTTGTTGGTAGGTATCTTGAATAATAAATGTGTGTCAGTAATAAAGTTTTCTACTTTTCGTTTTTGTTGGAGGATGATGGTCTTCCTTTTTATAAAGAAAAAAAAGAACAAAATTGTTTCCGAAAGTCGTAAAGTGGTTAAGATTTATTGCGCCTGACAAAAGATGATATTTTTTCTGATGTTGTTTATCGTTTTTATGTATGTAGGACAGAATTTAAGAATTTTCAACTCATATGTCTTTGGGCTGATTTGAGTACTCTGAACTATCTATTCCATTTTTTTAATTTATCAAATTTGAAGTGATATTTCAAATAAAATTCTAGTCAACTGATGTCAATGTACGAAGAAGTGTCACATCGAATAAGATTTCCGTAAGCAGACATTTAAACAAAAATCCAATTGTCATAAGTCAAAAGCAAAAATTCTAGTCTTCAAGAATACACACTTTACATTTAAATTAATGTTAAATAAAAATGATTCAGAGATTATATACGATAAATACTGATTACTGAATATTGCAAACCTATTCACCATGAATTAAAAAGAAATAAATTAGTTATGGGAGCCTACTCGTATATATTATGCCACCTGCCAAAAACATTGTTTAGTTTTAAGATGTATTATATGCAGTAACTGTATAAAATTGAGAAATATAGCAACGTACTGCACATATATGGATACACCGAATTTACAGTTTAAACTGAAAAATTATTAAGAATCAACATAATAGAAATAAATTGATTGAACACCTTCTGAAATTGATTAGACATCAACGTGATGTACACAATTTTATTTCACTAAAAAAGTTAGAGCTGTTGTTTTTTAAATAATAATTTTTTAATTTTGCGTACATATATATATAAAATTTTGTTAATATTTTAATATTTATCAATGCGGGGAAAATTTGGATATGGAATATTTTTTTAAACTTATAAGAAGCTCTTCTATAAAAAAATTAAATCGGTTAAACAGATAATGAAAAAGTAAAAAGAAAATAAAATATTTCTATGAGAAATAGGTACTCTGACTTAATATAAACTTTTTTCCTGTGGAAAGGTAAATCATACTAATATTAATATACAGACAAATTAATCAAAATCGTAGGAGGCGTTTTTGAGAAAAATAATATTTTCTTTAACAGTAAGATTTTTTTGTATCCTAGATAAAGTTTAGTAAAAATCGACCAAGCCGTTTTCAAAATTTTGAGTTTTCAAAAAAAATGGAAACTTTTTTTTTTATCCGAAACAATTTTGTTTGGAAAGTTTTAGTACAATATAATTAGTAAAATTGACCTATTCGTTTAGGTTGTAGTCGAACAGACAAACACAATTGCGAAACCAAAATTTTTTCGTCTTCGCGTATATGATTCGTGTTTGTATTTTGTTGTTTCTTTAATTATAGCATTTATTTCTATGATTATTTTGCATTTGTTTGTTTGCAATTTTCCATTACCAAAATTATAAAGAAGTAATGACGATTAAAAAAAAATCTGTCTTTTATTAAACAGAAATAAAAAAAAAATGAATTAAAAATGATATAAAAAAAATGAATTAAAAATGTTATTTCACTATTATAGTTTGAACCAAATCACTTGGCCAACGGTAAGAGAACAAAAATAGTGCGCAAGATATTTAATGAGTTAATTGAGCGAAGCTATAAGCAAAACTCAGTGATTTTCAGTGATTTTTTTTTGTGTATCTGAAGAGAAATTAAAAGAGAGCTGCGCAGTAAAATGGCCAAGTGATTTGGTTCAAGATATATATTTAATTGATAACTACGAAACAACGTGGAATTTCTGGCAAATTTTCACTGCAATTTGCTGTCAAAACCCATAGGAAAAACCCAGTTTTAGAAAACTACTATGATGAAACTTTAATGACATTCGACAGATGGAAAATTCAAAAATGAAAATGAACTCATTTAGATATTTAAAATGAATTTTTTTGCACATTAAAATGTTTTATTTGAAAGCACATACATATGTCTGTGTAGGAAAAGATTCGAGCATAACGTAAAATCCATTTTTTTGTACTATATAATATGAGATTCGAAAAATCACTTTTTTCTTTTAGCTTATTTCAGACTTGAAAATCTCATAAAAAGGAATAAATCCCACGATCTGGCATCGCTGCTGTACGCTACTAAACTAAACGAAAAGCATAGAACCAAATTTTTCGATTATAATTTCATTGTTACATTTTTGTATGGGATTTTACGTTTCACATCATCAGCGTACTAGGGTTAAATACGCAAAATATAAAAAAAAACAAAGAAAGCCAAAAAATTCATAGTTTAGTTCCAATTGGAAAAGAATATCATGTGAAATTGGTAAAAAACTACGGAAATACTTACATATATTATTCGATATAAATTGCGGCCACGAGGTACAGTAAGAAATATCAACCTGGCAGACGAATGTATTTTCTATTACCTTCATCAGGATTCCAGGATCAGGAATACTTGTATGTACGTAGAATTAAATAGTAATAATATCTTTGAGTTGAGTTTCCTTTTCCGCCAAAAATCTGGTGCGGGTTCCTGCACTATGTATACCTTAACCATACCTACTATATGTATATTGTGTATACTATTAAATTTAACATTTGAAGTGAATAATTGACTAAGAATGCCAAATTCATAACTGTTTCGTTTATTAAGGTATTTTTTGTGTAGCCGCCAAGACCAGGGCACAATGCACATCTTTTTTTAATAGCAATAAAATGCCATAACTGCCATATATTGTCATTTCTCTAGTCTCGTCCTTTACATTTTAAAAGACCAACTTCTTACCCATAAGCTCTGCTTCAATATAACTATTTTTCGAATTGCTTAAAGAAAAGACCATTAACCAAACTCTCATCTATGTTATAATTTTTTAAGGTTAGGACTTATAAGTCATTCCATCCAACTACATTAAATAACAACATTCAAGTAGAATTCCTTCTAACGTGCTTGGTCGCCTAGTTTTAAATTAAAACTTTAAATTCTCTTCTATTGAAAAAATCAAGTAACTTTCTTCGTAGGTATAGGTAGTTGAGGTACACAGTACACACTTACATGCGAACTTTATTCGGAAAAGTTTGCCTTGAAGCTCTTTCTGAACTAAACATATATTTCTCCTTGAAATATATAGAGAACTTTTAGAGAAAATACCTTTTTGTGGTAAGACAACTCCTTCACTTACTAATGTGCTCCCATTACAAATTGCTTTACGCAAAATCCCTATTTCATATATGTGCATTATGTTTAGCCCACTCAATGCTCTAAAACATATATTTATTCTTTAAGAAAGAAGTTCTCTTTCTCCACATTTATATAAAAGAGGACTGCATTTTTAAATTAACTTACTTGGCGTGCAGAATTATGATTCTTTCTATTCAAAACGCATTTTGATGGCACCGCATATCAAAAGAAATACCCGGACTCTTACTTCACCCCGCACGGCTTGGCTACACCATCTACCTTCAATATCTACAAAACTCAAATGAAATTGGGGCAAAAATAGGGATTCTCATCCCCGCCAATATACTATAGTGAAGCCTGAAATGCAACGGTTGCATAAAGACTTGTTGCACCAATATAATATCTTTGGATGAAGATGGCGGTTGGTTTGGTTGTCTTGCTGATGTGTTCTGCGATGTGGGTCATAGCAAGTGTCTTTCACTCTCCCGAGTTTAGAGAAAGAGTACTAGAAGAGAGGAGTTTTCTCAGTGAATTTAAGGTAAGGCAGCTGAATCTACATAATATATCTGTACTGCAGCATTGTAATTTTGTGTACCGTAATTATGATAGGTATAGTGACAGGCGATGAGTTCTTCTCCCCAGAGCCAATCCCTCACAAGAAAGTCTTTAAATTGATGAATTTCGTGTCCTGACATTCGTGTCCACCAGAGGGCGTCAAAAGATACACATAAACAGACCTATCCCTAGAGACAATTAAGATAAGGTCTGATGTCCATTCAATATTTATGTTTGGCACGAATTCGATACCAATTTCCATTTAGGAGATATCGACATCGTGCAACGTGAAGTTATATAGATATATATGTATGTCTTTTGGGGTAAACTCTGTTTATAGGCAATAATAATATCATTTTACTGTTTGTTTGTTTTTTTTTTATTCAGAATTATGTTTTGATATTTTGTGTTGGCGGCAGCAGCAAAGAGATGAGTTCGATATTATATTATGATGAAGTCCGACGTGGGTGGATGATGAAGATTTTAAAGAAAGCGAAAGTTTTTTTTTTTTAATTTGATTTGGTTTTCCCCTTGAGAATACAACAGGAGTCGTCTATATAAACTTAATACAACTTGACTCGATTAAGTGAGGTTGTTTGTATTTTTGTAGGTAGGTTAGGTATCAAAAGATTGACATCTTAATTTCAATTTAATGGATTTACTCGTTTGCTGACACTCAACAAATCACTTTTATTTTTTTATTTTTGAACATTATGTAAGACCAATTTGAGATTAAGGTGGCACTTGAGGTCACATTTACTATTCACTATATTTGCAAACCATTATAAGTTATAGCAAAATAAGTTTGAGAAATTGTTAGGTATATAGGGGTATGACACAAAATAAAACTACATATTTTTTTTTTTTTTTGAAGATTGTAAAAATGATATTGCAATTTTATATAACACTGAAAATTATTAAAATGTAGTTATATGGGTTTTTGTAATTAATTAATTAATTTGGATAAATTGAATTGGGTGTCAAACAAGGTTGTAGGAAGTTGGAATTTACGCCGAGTTTTTTTTTTTTTTATTTAGCATTTTTAAAGATGTAGTTAGCCTTTGCTGAAATAATTTACCAACAATTATAAGAACATCAATGAAACTTATTAAACATCAATGTTTGGTATTTTTTGTCTGAAAATAAATCTTTATTAGATAAATACCTACGCTTACAAATGATTTGACATAGTGACTGCAATAAGTACAGATACATATTCGATAGATATAACTTCTTAAGTCTTACTTTATTTTATTTAATATGCAACAGTGAAAGCGTTATTAATTTAGTACCTAACGATACGACAATATTAAGCCGCCACTTATGTATATAGCTTTCATATGAAAGTTCATCATTGAAAATTTTGTTAGGCCTTAAAAAGAAAAATCAGTGATTATTTAATATTTTGATGTCAATATAAAGCTAATGATTCAATTCTTATTTCTAGCCAAAAAAAAAAAATTAATTTTGGCCCAACCTTCAACACAAAATGACTCATATTTTAAATTACCTTCCCATTGATCACTGGAATATGTATTCAAAATTATTTTCTGTGGAAGGTTGAGTCCACATATTTTTTATATATATAGCCAACAAAATATATGCACTGATTTAGTTTTTTAAGAATCACAAAACTTTGAATTTAAATTTTCAATGATGAGCTTACTTGACAACTATAAGTGGCGCCCAAATCTCATCCAATTATAACCGCAGCCAACATTATTTATGAATCCATCCGATTGAAAAAAGAGTCCTTTTAAAAATAAATTAATCCTTCGGAAAATAAATCAAAATTTTTGAAAAAAGTAAAATTTTATTTATCAAAGGGTTTTTATTTTATAAAACAAAAATTAAAAACATTAATTCATTCATAATAAAGTTTCACTTTTCAAAAATTGCTTAACATTCATTAACATTAAAATAATTGTGAAAAAATGTGTTCTTTAAAAAAAAAATGTTTCCCCGTATACAATTTTATCCTAGTGGTAACTTGGGTTTTAACGCTAACATAAGAATCTCTTACAAAAAAAACCTCAATTTAATTAAACTAGGGTAAGTTCGGGTAACGTGGAGTAATTGCGGGTAATTTGTACCCCTGTATTTTTTATTTTCTTGAGAAAGTAGGAGACCTGTTACTATAAATTAGTTCTCTCAATTAAAGAGCTAAATCTTCTAATGCCACGCAGATTTGGCTCAGTGCAGAGTTTTTTTTTTGTGTTAGGTTCATAATTATTTTTGCTCCGAATAAAAAGCTTATTTTGGTAAAAATTAGCCTTCATTGGAGTAACCGTTTTCTTTTCCGCGGTTTTGTATTATATTGTGTTTTTTTCATTATAAAAGGTGAGGTATATAGTATTTGTGCAAGTTTGTATTTAAATTTAGAATTTCTACGTTTTACACCTTTCGGGTAATGTGGAGTACGTCAAAGTGGGGCAAAGTGAAGTAGTACTCGACATTTGCCATCTGTTTTTTTTAAAGATCTCCTTTTTGTCCATATACATTTATAGATTCATCTGAAATAAATGAAATGCTTAAAGTCTAAATAAACTACATTTATTTTGGATTTGATTTTTCTGTTTGCGATAATATGAGCAGTACTCCACATTACCCGCACTAATGAGTCCACATAACCCGAAACTTTTATGAAAGGTCAAATTTAGAACAATTGAATACTTTATATATTTGAGCAAAACTAAACACAAAGGTCTTAGAGAACACCTAGTTGGTTTTCAATAAATATTGATGAAAACAAAATGGGTACTCCACATTACCAGAACTTACTCTATACTAAATGACTTAGCTTTTTGAAGCTTTTATATGCTTGCCTCTTTCATTGAGTCGGATTTTACAAAGAGGCACAAATATGCCCGTTCCTTGTTAAGGTAGAAATGGCGGTCACGAGCAATCTAGCTCATTGACCCAATTAGCGCTAAAATGCGCCGTTTTGATATTCCTTGTTAAACTCGAAAAAGTCTTTTTTCAAAAAAGGAATTTAGAATGTGGTATACCTTTTTATCTTTTTCGTGATCTTAATTTTTTAGCAGCATATATACAGTGGATATTTTGCTCTTTTAGTTCATGGTGATAGATTAAAGAAAACGATGTATGAGAAAAAGTAAACACAAGATTTTATGCAAATTCAAGCTGTCTTCCCTTTGATGAGGACCACCTTATTATTTTTTTGAAAATCTTAATATCATGATTTAAATTTTAGTTGAAAGTTAGGAACGATATTTTATTTAAAATGAGTTCAGTGAAGTTCTGATTCGATGATGACGACGACGAACGAAACTTTTTAGGACTGTTTTCTTTATATGATGAGTTGTGTTTTTTGCAATGTATTGAGATGTCTCACTATTGTTTGAACGATATCATCCAAACCAATTTCTTGACCTGGTCAACGCAAGTATTCAATTCCAATGTTCGGATTATAGTTTCCTCGGTATCAGTGAAGTGGTGAAGTCTGTTCGTTTCAACTCCAGTTCTAGATATTTCAATATAATTTTTTCTTTTCCAAACCTATACGATAATTGACCATAATTTTTTATTTTGTTAAGTAACACCATAATTAGAAAACTTCTATTTTGTGCAGCATCAATTAAAAAATTATGATTGATAGAATTATTTACAAAACTAAATATAATTGACAACGATTGAAACTCGCAATAAGGGGGTTAATTCAAAATGGTTGGTTAACGCTTATTCACAACAGGTTCATCTAAAATATGTTAATAAATCGCAAAAGCGTTTAAAAAAAAATTGTTGATAAAATGTCAACTTTCAATTTAAAATTGAATCGCAATAAGAAAACGACTTGATTCCGCTAGCAAATTATCAGGGTTTGACATTATTTCCAGTTCAACTGCAAACCTATAAGAGGTGAAATTAAATTTTGGAATAAACGTATCGAACACATAGAAGTGACGTGCGTTCAATTCAACCTTTCCACCTGCAATTATACTTAATATATATTTCACAACTTGAATAATGAAACTTATTAAAGGTATCACGTAGAAAAAGGAGCCGAGACATAATGATTACACTTTTAAAGAAGAAATCAAGAAACGCATCTCATTTCCATTTACTAATGCCATGAGCTCGAGAGGGAACTTTTATTGCTTCTAATATGGACCCTTCCTACGTGACATAATATACATACAACAAACCAATACTTTTTATAGTTGAACTTGTTTTTTTTCTCCTTATGGCATCATTATCCTCGATTGTGCAATCCAGATTAAGTCACAAAGAAGACAAATCAAAGGTCAGTATCACCATCATCATCTTGAACAAGCCCTGATGCCTGCCATGACGAGAATTGAAGTTTGCCAATAAAATACAGGTGTTCCAATTGAATAATCAACACCTGAGGATGAACAGAAGACATCAGAAGAAATCCAATTCTCTTGTCGATGAGGTGCTAACTTGTTGAAATCAGGAGAAATAAAAAAAAGGGCTTCTTTCCCCCTTTCTTGAAAAGTAAGTATTCGTATAGGATAGGTACTTATTAGGTGATTGCAATTTCCTTAAAGAAGAAAAACAACGTCATCTGCTTAGCGTAAGCATTATTTGGCGCGGCAGTAGCTCCGCAGGGTTAATAATTTCCTGCTGCCTCGCTGCATATACTGCAGCTACTGGTGAATGGTGATGTTGATGTGATGATGATGATAATGCATTCCATTTCCGTCGATCCGACAGAAAGCCTTAAATCACTGTAATAAACGACTCTTTACGCCTTAAAGATACCGCGGTAAATATAGATAGGCAGTAGGTACAGATGAATTCATGGAGTCGATTCTTAGAATCAATTTTGTGCGTCTCTTAAAGTGGTTCTCGTCCAAGAGTATTAGATACGTAATTAAGAAATGGAAATCCACAATATAATATCTACTTCCATTAAGCTGAGTAGTAGTTTAATGAACTACGCATATACAAAATCATGAAAAAATCAAAAAAATCCTATAAGTTCTTTTCACACATCGGAAAACGAAATAAAATCAAAATTAGAATGGGTCAACACTAAAGAGCGGATACCAAAGAAAAAAGCCTGCAAGTGGATTGAATTCAGGCTAGGGACCTTGGTAGTTAACTGGGGAGTTATATACCTACAGAGAAATGTAACCTAATACGAATGAGGAAATTGCGTGTTTTTATTATGTGGCAGTATGTGACTGTGGCTCCTCTTAATGGATTTTTATGAAGACTTATTAAACAATAGGGTAGGGTAGTAGGGTTTTACAAAGAAAGTTTATAATATATCGGCAATAATAATAAAGCAAAAGTTTTTATTTTAACGTGAAGGGAGAATTGAAACATCGAATAATATTAACGGGAACAGAATGTAATATTTTTACAGAATAAGTGATAAAGGGTATTCTGTTCGCTAATATTTGGCAAGTTGACACTTACATCTGTCCTCAAAGTAAATACACTTTAATTTACTTTGAACTGGAAGGGTTTATTAATCACCAAGCTCAAAATTTTTTTTTGAAATGGATCTGTTCTAACTGATCAAACCAATTTGTTTTAAAGATAGAAAAATGTGTTTCCAAATGTATGATAGTGTGTCCCCTAAGGAAGCCACATAGGTCCATTATTCTTTAATCTATTCAAAAATGATATTTCAGTATTCTAAGTTTCTACTATACACTGATGATGTAAAAAAAATTTAGAATGCTAAAATCTCTAAGTGATTGTTTTTATTCCAAGAAGATTTAGATAAACTAGCTTTATGGTGTAATAACAACCTTCTTTTTTTTAAATGTCTCCAAATTTCAAAGTTTTATATGTTCAAAAAAAAATGCTACTATAATAATTGATTATTCTATCAATAGTATTACATTAGACAAAATGTCTCAAAAAAAAAGATTAGGGAATCGTATGATTGCCAGTTTTCCTTTTCTTTTCACTACCTATATGATTACATAGTAAATAAAGCACACAAGATGTTGGGTTGCTTGAGAAGGAACACTAGAGAATTTTCTGATTCATATGCACTAAAATCTCTTTATATGAAATTTTTAAGGTAAAGAATCCTTACTAAGATTCCCATTCGTTCAGAATTCAAAAAAGTTTCAATTAGATACTGTTTTATCAAGCTTGATTGGGATATTGATATGCCCTCATATAATGTAAGATGTCTGCTCTTTGGTTTGCAACCGCTTGAGCTCAGAAGAAGGTATACTTTTCAATTATGATGGTAGAGGATATTATTAATTACCACATTGTTTGCTGCTACTTGCTAGAAAGAATTAACTTTTATTTCCCTTGCAGGAGTCTTCGTATAAGTTTTCACTTACGAGAGACTTTTTCAAGAAATAATTACCGTAGAAATGAACCGATTACTAGTTGCGTCAGAGAGATGCCTTTATTAATATGATAGATGTTTGTATGAGTAGTGCAATAGATACTTCTTTTTAAAAAAAACTTATGATGATATTGTTGTTTTTTTAATCATGTATCCTTTAATGTATGTTTTTTTTTCTTTAATAATTAAAATTAATCATTAATATTTATTATATTGTATTTATATTTCAAATAATTAGCTTTTATATTTTAGAATTCAATTATTTATTATACCATTTTTTTTTATTAAGTTATCTAAAAGAGAATGTTAATTTCAAATTGATGAAATAAACAAACAAACAAACCTTAAAAAAAAATTAGCCTCGTAGCCCAAATAGATCAGAATTGTTTATTGTAAGTATAATAGGGTCCGGTGAAGCTGAGAATGTCACAACTGAAACTCAAAATTCTAATGATGCAGAAATTAGGTTTTAATTAAGTGCTAATTTAGTACCGTAATACCGACTTGGAACTAAAATCCCTCTCCCAGCTTGACGGACCTACATAGCATAATAACTTCTTAATGTCAAATCTTTGTTGAAATCAATATATATGTATTATAGTTAGCTTTCTATCTCGACTTTTCATTTTGCACAAAAAAATATATATTTTAAAATAGTTAGAAGTACGATAATAGTGAATTTGATGTAATAAATCAATGGTCGTGCCTATTGAACTACAACACAACACATGGTTGTTCCTATTTCCATTTGTTTTCAGCATTAACTACCGATTTCATAGTGAAGTTTTAATGTTTAATGTATAAAAACTTCCATCAAAGTTCCTTCCTTATGAGTTTGAAAATAATAGGGTAGACCTTCATTGTATTTCATTTCGTATTCAATGCAGTCCCCTTATAATGTATCTACTTATTGTATAGATATTATGTTGATTTATTGTGAATTGTGATACATCACGGTAGCCATCAGAGCCACACCTTTTAATTCTTTTAGTTTACTCGGGTATAAATCATTTACTGAGGCGAACAACCCCGCTTATTTTATTTATAGTAGGTTCTATAGTAAAAGCTATCCCGAGACGAATATGTTGGTCGATATATAGGTATAGTGGAACATCTTTTTTCATTTTCATAATAAATAGTGTTGCAAAAGGGCTAACTAGACTAAGACTTCGCGGAACATGACACGACAAAAATAATGTATGTACAATAATACAACACAACAACACAATTTGTGGACGGATCAGAATCACACGGTTGACATCCATGGCCAGGGGAGCATGACATAGTGCAAGACTTGCCACACTCGAAGTCGAAATGAATCCAAAGAAGTAAGACGGTTTTGGTTTTTTTTTTTTTTTTGGTTTATTGCTCTTTCAGGCGTTTACTAGTCTAGTATACAACACCACCAAAACAAACACACACACAATAAACACTTCAATCAGGATGCTTCTTGAAGCGTGCTGGGAAATGTTCTTTTCGTTTGTTTATTTTCACTTGAATTTATTCTCTGTGACTGAACTTGTAGTTCATTGACACGTGAAAGGTACATATAACATTATCAATGAAATTAAATAAAATATTATATTGGGTGAATGTCAAAGTAATTTTTATTAAAGAATTATTGAAAAGAGTTCAAAAATCTACGGAGTGAATGCAATTTGAGGGATTAAACATCCTTAGGTGAGGTTATACGCTAATATATTTCAATGTTTAAAACCTCAAACGCAATTTTTCCCTTTTTCGTGCCTAAAATTTAAAAATATAAAAATTTTATAGCCAAAGGATTGTAGGAATGAAGGAAAATAAAACAACGTACATACATTATACTTTGCAGGCTGTACAGCGATACCGATCTACCGTTGAAAATCCATAAAATCCTGCAGTCTTCGCCACCTATTTGCAAGAAAAACTATGAGGGCCGAACACTAACTTCGGCCATTACATATAAAAAACAAAATTATTATTACGATTGGGGCCGTCGAGCTCCAGGAGCATCGTTGGCCAGTCTTAAGACACTATAGGGGCCGGCCACTGGGAAAAATTGCCTAAAGGGATAAATAAATAAAAAGATTATTGTAAATTTCAGATTATATAAAGTTAACAAAAGTAAAAAAAAAGTATATTTAAAAAAGTAACAAAATAAATAAAAAAAAATTATGTAAGAATAGCATGTTAAGGCGGCAATTGTTAAATTTGTTGAGTAATAGTTCAGTTTCTGTTAAGAATGAAAGAAATTTAAGTTTTAATTTTATTTAGTTTAGATAGGTATGACTTTCTTTATAAACTAGGTTTATACCTTGTTATATACTTGCAGTCGTATTTATAAAATTTTTGTCTACTTAGACACTGTCTAACTACAGTCGACTCTCCCTAAGTCGAATTTTCACGGGATACCAAGATTTGTTCGAGTTAGAGAGAGTTTTGGAATAATTCGAGTTATCGAGAGAAACATTTTGTTATTTTAAAAGGTTTATTTAATAAATAAAGGTTAATATTTGCATATAAAGCAACCAAAAACACAAAGAAAAGGATAACAATTCTTTTTTTTGTTTTTGCGTTGTAACTTTTTAAAAACTTTGGGCCTTACCAATAATCAAATTTAGCGACGACTTAAATATTTCAGTAAAATTAACCTTAATTCTGGTGATCCCAAACAATGTACCATTCATGGAATGTTTAATTTTTTGAAGTCCATTCCATATATGATTCATTATTAAGCGTCCACTTGAATATTAAGGTCATACTATATACGGTTTATTGGCAAGAGCCCATTCTATTATTAATTATTATTATTATATTAAGTCGTCACTAAATTTGAATATTGGTAGGGCCCTTTATCTTTTTATAGAGGTATACCAGGGTTATGAATAGGAAGAAACGCGAAGAGCTGACGATGATGGTACACGCGATGCATGCACATACATATACATATGTATTAAGGTTTTCATGGTTCGAAGTTATACTATACCCAAATACGAATTCCGAAGGGGTAATGTTTTTTTATTTTGTTTTGTTCTAAACAAAATTCGACCTAAGAGATGAAAAAGATGCCAAATATCGAGAAAATGTGTTCGAGTTAGAGAGAGTTCGACTTAGAGGAAATTCGACTTAGAGAATGGTTTTTGTATGGAAAATTGAAAGGAATGATAAAATATGGCGAAAAAGTTCGAGTTAGAGACAAATTCTTAAAAACGGTTCAACTGAATTTGACTATTTTTATAGAAAATATTTTTTGGAGAACAAAAGAAAAAAAAAAGAAAAGAAAAATTTTGTATACCAAAATTCTCAAAAACAAATAAATTTTTGATTTTTAAAAAAAGTTATTTTTTTAAAGAAATATTTTGAAAACGACAAATAAATATTATAGATTTATACGATCTATTATTTAACAGGAACAAATTTTATATTAATATTCTACGAGTACCCATTATCTGTCTACCCGATTTAAATTATGTTTTTATACAAGAGCTTCTAATAAGTTTAAACAAAATTGCACATCATAATTTTTGGAGAAAACAAAATTGTTATTAAAAAATAATTTCAAAATCATTTTTTGAAAATTCGATATTGCCGAAATGGGTAGATGATTTTTTCGAAATTATTTTTAAACTCCACATTAAAGCCTAGTAGGTAAGCTGCTGATGCGAAACGAAAATTTCCTGTGATCTCCAAACAGACAACGAAACCCTTGCGAAAGCACAACGGAAAATATCCTTGGAGAGTTTCACTAATTCCAAAAACAAAATCAAACATAAACGCAAAAAATCAGAGACAAAAAAAAACACAAATAAAACTCAAATGTCATTTTTCCGCACACAATAAATAGTCTGTCGCCCATGTTCTGCATTTCGAATGAAATCGAATTGAAATCGCATTTCAATTTCACATGAATTGAAATTCCATGTTCTACAATTCATTCGTTTTCGAAAATTTCGCAATTAGTTCGAAATGTCAAAATGCAAGGTGCCTCCATTTTTAATTTAATTAATTCTATATTATTGGCATTTATAAGGGAAAAAAGAAAGCGGAACTCGAAAGAAAAAAACCTGCCCGACGCGACGCACGTGAATATACCTACCTAAATATGAATGGTTGTGATGAGTTTGTATTTTTGTATCCGTATGTTCTTATGTTTCCTACGAAAATAATAATAAATAAGTAAACAAAAACATAAAGTTTGCTTACATTTTGTACCAAGAAATACAAAACTATCTGCAAATGCGCCGATATTTTTCGTTTCGCATCAGCAGCGTACTAGGCTTAAAGAGTGATTAAAAAATGGCATACCTACCACTTTTTTTCAAAAAACTGTTTACAAATTTAACCCGCTCCGGCGAATTTTAAAATTATTTTCTAATAAATTAAAATTACCTGATATTCTTTCTTTCACCACAGGAAATTAAATGCCCTCGTCGATATGATGGATGTTTTTTAGGAACTGCTAAAAGTTCTTCACCAAATTCAGATTTTTAGAAAGTCAACGTCTACTTTTATTTGACTTTATCCAGAGAATGCGTTGGTGTTACTGAATTTCACCCCGGTGCAAAGGTACTGTGGTAAATTATATGTTCATATACATAGGTAAATTAACACCAAGTTTCTTCCAAAACCTATTGCTCTTTCGAAAAAAAGTGTGAAGATCTTTTTTACAGTCACAAAAGTAAGCATACACTAACACATTGTGTATGTTAAAATGCATGAGCTAAAATTGTTTCTTTTACATTTTCTCAAAAAAAAATAATAGTTTCGAGATACATAATGGATTTACATTCACAAGACACATATCTAAATAAAGGTCCTTACCAAAATGCACCTACATAGTTTTGAATGTTTAATGTTTATTTAATTTTTCCTGGGTTATATACGTTATATATATTTATAAATAAAAAGATACATTTGCAAAGCATACTATTTTTTTTTTAATTTTACAAAAGCATATAAGCCAGTAAGCTTTATGTCCCATCTTGTATATGATTCTCTGGAAATAATAATACTCATAACAGCCTTAAGCTATATAGTAAACCTATCCGAATTAAAATTACACATTTTATTGCAAACCAGACATCAAAAAGACTTATAGGCGTAAGTGTTTTCTTTCGTATTTGCATAACTATGGTGTTGTCTTATCTATCACCATAATATGGGATAAAACAAACAAAATATATTCGCAACTTCGTCAATGCTTATATTACTTAACATTTCGATTCTATGGATATTATTTGGTTATTTCTCAAAGCATTTCAAAGAAAAAAACTATACTTGTTGAGACTAAAAGAAAAACAAATTGCATAACTATTTCGTATATACAATAGTGCTTTAGTCGATGGCACCTAAAAACACCCACCACCAATACCACTTCAAACCAACAACTATAAAAATAAAAACATTTCGATTTATTTATGAACACCCAGTGGTCCACATTTTTTGTACCATTGCTGATTTATACGCACATTGTATACCATGGTATATATAAGCGCAGGCCCAGGTACGCGGGTTGGTTTTCAAATTGGCATAATATTAAGATACATTTTCAAGAAATTTCAAGCAACAAGTTGAATATATTTTCTTGCGTATCAGAGTCAGGCTCGTATCGAGGGTTTCTTTTTTAAGTGGACTGTAGGGGTGAAATTTATTTTTGGAATTATTTATTTTCAATGAAATAATGTTATAGAATTTGTTTCCGAAAGAAAAAGGTTTAAAAATAAAACTTAACATGCTTCAAAATCACGACGATGGATTCGTAGATATACATATACATATATCTACATAAGAGGTACATAGTACATACATACTACAGGATGATTTCTTAATATACAATTTGGACTTTTAGTCCCCTTTCACACGAGGAAACAAGTCGCCGGAGATTTTTTTGACGTTTTCTTTTAATTTCGTTAAAAATCTCTTGTACCTTTCCCACGAAGAAATAGAATCTTAGATTTTTTTTTGTTGATTCCTAGCTTGTTTCAACACACACGTCTGGGTGTGTGAAGAGGAATGTCAAAAAAATCTCCTTAAATAGTTGACCGGGGAGATTTCGTTCACCCCTCATACTTGATTCCCTTCTCACCAACAAATTGAAAGTTGCTGGAAACTCAGTTTCCTTGTTTTGAATCAATTTACACGAGTAGATTCGAAGATCGAATCGAATCCGATATAGATTTCGATCGACCACCATCGAAGTAACAGTTCAATACTTGAAGTGACAATTTTGTGTTTAGGGTTTTCCATTTTGTTGACTACTTTTGACATTTCTCACAGTTTCTCACTTTTGAACAAAACTATTCAGTCCCTCCTCAAGTATTCGCGCCTGGAAACAGAGCATTGAAAAAAGTTGATTATACATTTATACTTCTTGCGCTGATGGGTGCGCTTTAAAAGGCCATGTTTCCTTGAATCTTGGATTAAGATGACATCTGTAGCGGAGTGTTTTGTTTTTTTTTTGTTTTGTTGCTTTGTGAAAAATCACCATCATCGAATGCGTACGCAACGATCTCTATTATTTAATAAAATTGAAAATCTTTATAAAAGTGTCGCATTAGCTCTTTCCAAAGCTTCCGTAATCAATTGAAACGAGTTTTTCATGCGACGTTTTTTCCAACTCAAGTTTGGACACATGGGACAACCAAGAGTACACCATAAGACATGACTCTGACTCCGGGAGTCTATATCCAGTCAGTTCCTTGTGCGTTTCATTATGAATTGTTTCATTTGTTGATTTGTGGGGCAGAGTACATTTTACGCCACCTCCGTCGCACCGGTAAATCTGACAATCGAAAGAGTTGGGTAAAGTGGATTTTTTTTCTTGTTAAGAATTTTATCAGACGATATTTTTTTTGTACTGGAAAAAATATAAAAACACAGAAATATCGATTGACTTTCACTTCCTCCACGGGTAGGTATTGGTGGCGATCGGTTTGTTGAATAATCTCCTGATAAATCTATAACATCGAAGAGGAATGAGGATGTATATTTTTTATCGATGAATAAAAAGTTTTCCTGCAAGTGAAGGGAGATAAAAAACTACTGCTGGCAAATGCTTTCGTAAGCCTTTTTTTTGTTTTGAATCGCATGTCCCTTTTTGTTAAGAGAACCGATATTTTTTCACTTAAAAAAAAAGAAAAAAAAAAGGAGCTAAGTACCTATCTGCTTGGTTGGAATAATAAATATAACCCGGTGGGCAGAAGGGAATAGGTAATTGCGTTCGGCTTATTAGCCCACCCAAACTCTTATACAATAGCTGTATTTTTTTGTAAACTCGGGGACAATTAGTTGATAGCGATGCCATCACAGAAACAAAATGGAGTTTTTATACAAACTATCGATAACAAGTATGTAAATCACGCCGCTCTGGTATAACATAGTTTTTTTCTGCGCTTAAGACAAGTAAGCAGGGGATAATTTACTGTCTTTTTTTTCGTTCAGGCTTTCCCCCTGCAGGCTTTCCCAAAAAGTCTGCCTAATATTGATTTAATTATTTTATCATAAATTTAAGTGGAAATGAAATAATCATAGGTACAAAAGTGATGAACTTATGGTGTGTTATGTGTAATAATCACCAAAACATTTCACAGCTTCTTTCTCAAAATAACACAATCTAATCCAAAAAAGTCAACATTTTTTAAATCGCATTAAGCCATTTGAATTGTGAATTGTTTGTCGCTCTTCGCATGATTATAAAAAAAGGAATAATAGTATCTCAAGTTTTCCCACAATTGGAGACCCTGTGGTTTTAAACCCACAGACTTCCTCAACTAAAGCTTAATTATAAGATCACTATTTATATAAAAACACGCGTTTCTATTCTATATATTTTCCTTTTATTTTGTCATATAGTTACAACGGTAATAAATAAAATGGTATAACCTATCACATGTTATAGTTTTCATTTTTCTAACTCACTTTTGCATAAACTTTCCTTTTCAAAATACTATACTTGCTATGAATATAAGTGTCCAACTATCTAAAAGTCATATGTAATAGCATAAACCCTTTTAATGCTTAAACTCATAGGTAATAATAAAATCGAAGACAGAGAAACTCACATCTTCGCATCATATACAATTCCACATTGTACTATTCGTTGCCATAGATCATCCTGTAGGTGACACCTCCAGAGACGACGACGACGACCGATGAATGTCTCTTGGCTTCTCCATATAGTCAAGTCATAATAACCCAACTAAAACCACCCATGAGGTTTCTCCATTGGTTTTCGTTGCAGTTGCATAAAACTGCAAGGTCCTCAATGATAAAGTGAAATTGTTCGAGACCTTTGTAAATCATAACATGACTTGCAACTGTATGATCACCTGCAGCGCGCGCAGTTTTCTCTCTGGCGGTCACGAAGTACCGCCATTCTTAACAAGAAGTCCTCCTCTATTTCGACTGTGGTGCACCGCATCGAATAAAGTTCACACGACGACGACTTCGGCTAAGTATTTTCTCTTCTTATGGCGCTGCAATCGCCACACCGCACTGCACCATTTGTACACAAAAAAGACCCAATGACAAGGTTTAAGTACCGCTGTACGACGACCAGCTTCGAAGCCATCGCATGTACTTTTCCTACGCGCTGCAACCATTGTAAGTTCAATGTAGAGCCAATTGTCCAGGAGGCATTAGCTATGCCAGTAACGTTGGGACATTTATAATACGGCAGCATAGTTCGCGGAAACAAGCCAACATTACATATAAATTAATGAGCCCGCATGGAGTTATCCGCAAACGATCAAAGGATCAGTGATGTTCCAGCAGTGATGGGCAATTTTATCGCGATTTTTATTACACGATAGCGACGTTTGATTGCACATTGAAATAAATTGATTGATCGGGGAATTAGTGTGCTGGGTCGAAGTCTAATC
Source organism: Epistrophe grossulariae (assembly GCA_929447395.1). Classification (NCBI taxonomy): domain Eukaryota; kingdom Metazoa; phylum Arthropoda; class Insecta; order Diptera; family Syrphidae; genus Epistrophe; species Epistrophe grossulariae. The sequence continues at coordinate 4,154,925 of OV839566.1, forward strand.
ACGATTTGCTGACAGATGAAGAAACGTAGGGATTCCATGAAATAATGCAAAAAAAAAAATAAAATAAATTGTGCCTTTGTCCACATCGCACAGACGTTACATTATGACGAATGTATGACAGCGGCGACTGGACGCCAATCTACCAGTGTAAAAAGGTGTCGTCTGTTGGGCAGAGACAATGCTTCAAACGAGTGATATATTTTTAATGTGCACTTAACCAACTTAAGGTTAGCTGAAAGCTGAAACTCATGTATATCATACGAAACAGGAAGTCAGACGAACAATGGTTGTGGTGACGTTTTGCATGGTTGGTCACCCAAGTTCTGTCAATGTCAAGGTGATGGACTACACATATGTAAATCTATTATACGATTAATAACCCGAGCAGTGGAACGCGTTTTGAATTTTTTTATTTTTGTGCAGATTTATATTCCAACAATGGAAAAATCAAAAAATCAATTACATTTCTGCACTTAAGGTATATGTACCTTGTCGAGATTGTGTGCACTGCATTTTAAAGAATTAAAATAATTTGTTAAACCCATAATCAACTGTTATATCATTTTTATTTATAAACGTTCTTAGAAAAATGTATATCCTTTTGTAAGCAATAAACAAATCATGGATGTAAAATATTTGTGCATTAAAACCCATTTTCGTATAAACAAATCAAATATGAATTATTTATCAAGTGCGAAACATTAGGTCTGTTTCTTTACTTCCCAAAACTGCCACTTTCTACCCATTTTAGCCCAAAGTTATGTCAAAGCCAATATAAATAAAATAAAATTGGACAAGAATTGACGGTTCTTTTCTTTGAAGTAAAGAAAACAGACCACCTATTTTTATCAATAAAACAAAATTGACTGTAGTGGATTTTTCGTACTAAACGTACATGACCAATCAAATGGAGTAGATTTGTTTCTTATACATTTTTCTGTGTTCTGAGATAAGTATGTCGTATGATGCTTCATCTAGTACCAATGGCTTCTACTAATACCATACCTAAGTCGTTCCTGACACAGAACCAGTTTTTGGTATCTTTTGAATGTTGGCTGATTAAAATTTTCTCAAAAAACCCTATTTCCGTAACAAGAAATTTTTTGGCAAAAACCTGAAACGCAGTTTCCTACATCGTCTTTTTGTTTCTCAGTTTCGCCACTTGGATTCCATGTGGCACTTTGAGTTGTGGAGTGTCACCTTCTATTTGTATTTATTCAATTATTCGTCAACTAACAACTATTTAATCACAAGTGGGCCCAGAAAAATAAATTGTTTAATAAACTGAATATAATAATGAGTTTTATTTGAAATTGAATTCCTTAAATATAGGTACAAAAAAATTTAGAATGATTTATTTTTTTCGATATTTTTTTCTAGATATTATAGTCTTTCGATATTTTTGTTCATTCTAGGTTTTTGTGCATTCGAGATTTTTTCATTCTAGATTAGAAAAATTGTTTTTTCGAGATTTTTTGCATTCTAGATTTTTGTCATTCGAGATTATGTCACGATCCCTTTACTGTCAAAGACTATATGCGTGTGTTTTGCAAGCCCGGATTGAATTGGATGAAAAAAAACGACAACGGTTCTAAACAATAGGTGAGTTTTTTTTTCGATCCCGGAGGGAATTGGTTGAAAAAAACTATATCGGGGATTAGAGACGCCAATCGCCATAACAGAAAAAAATGGAGTTTCCATATACATACAAACTATTGATAACAAGTATCTACATTTATGTAATTTCCACCGGTATTACAGTTTTTCTCCGAGCTTAAGTTATGCTCCGAAAATTATCTGCGTTTAGATAAGCCCATTGGGGATTAGTTGTTGCATTTAACATGAAAATTGTTTAGCCCCCAATCGTTTTTTTTCACCCAATTTCTTTTGGGCTTGGAAAAGAGTGGCCTAAAGTATGTACATGTTTTTTTCAACCAATTGATTCTGCCCAAATTTCATACTGAAAACTACCAAGACTGTGTAAAGAACAGATTCTCTGATGATTCTTGGAAAACAATTTATAATATGTAAAATGTACATATTTAATTATTTAAGTTTAAACTCATAAATGTTACTTGCGAACCGCAACACTTCATCGATCGTTCCTTTTAAATTTAAGCAATAAAGTACCAATTGGTCAGAATTAAAAGTAGATCAATTGAGATCGCAACCTCTTTTGATCATAAAAGCAAAACGATAAATAAGAAGAATCATTTACATAAATATCAAGTTAGATAACTTTAGTTCATATATAACTAGTTAGAACGTGTTTGTTACATTTCATCGTTTAGTGCTAATGAGGCAAATCAAATTACAAAAATCACGATCATTGAATCGTCCTCTTTATATCACTTTATTAAATGAGTTCATTCTAACGTTCTGCTAATAAAAAAATTCTTTTTTATCAAAATCCAACAAAAAACAACGGTCAACCAGCACGTTGCGTTAAATACGATAATAAGATGACAAATAGATTCAGCCATTAAATTCCTGTTAGTTTCGCATGAGTTCAAATAAACGACTTGTCAACATGAATCAGAGGATGTCAGTAGCACGATCTGTGATATATAAAGATAAGCAAAATATGAGCCAGTCAATTAGATGTGCAATTAATTAGCAAAATCTGCAAAAGATTTATGGCCTGAATTTTTCATCTCAACACCTTTATATGCCACTTGCACTTTCTTCCACCTCAACGACCGACCGACGACGACCGTTGTCGTCGATGCAGTTTTGCCGTGAGGTAATACGTATATACAATAGTTCATCCAAACACAATCAACAACAACGTTATACGATCACGTAATGCAAACGCACAAACTTTGCGCCTGCACCTGTGATTAGTTAACAAAATAAATTGTATATCGTGATTTTTAAAATTTAATTAATCTTCCATAAAATATATTTGCTATAAAAATCGATAATTAATCGAAAATGTTGGTGTGTACACTCAAAAAATAATCCTGGTATGGCTTTTCTGATTAATAAAACCAGGAGAAATCGTGGTTAATGTTATCGTTTTTTTGGTTAATGACACCAGATTTCGTGTTAAAACAAAGTTTATCTTGATTTCTGGTAACCTAAACCAGAAACCAGATTTAAAATTTTCTTCCAGATTTTCTGATTAATAAAACCGGGAGAAATCGTGGTTAATGTTATCGTTTTTCTGGTTAGTGATATCAGATTTCGTGTTAAAACGAAATGTATCTGGCTCCCTGGTAAGTGGAACCAGGCATCGGGTTTCCTGGTTTATTTTATTAAGAAAATATACTGGTAAATGTTATAAACCCCCTGGTATTTGATATCAGATTTCAAAGTAGAATATAGTTTATCTGCTTTTTCTGGTAAATGAAACCAGAAAAATTTATTTCCTGATGTATTCTAAGAGGCTACTTCTGGTAAATGTTATCTGCTTCCTGGTAGAGAGTATCACATTTTCTAGAAGAATAAAGTTTATCTACTTCCTGGTAAATAGAACCAGGAAAAATTATTTTTTGGTGTATTTTAACAGACAAAACGTATAATAAAGTTATCGGCTTCCTGGAAGATAGTATCAGATTCCTGGAAGAATAAATTTTATCTGCTTCCTGGTAAATAGAAACAGGAAAAATTATTTTTTGGTATATTTCAACAGACAAAACGACTGGGTAATGTTATCGGCTTCCTGGTATATAATATAACATTTCTTGGAAGAATAAAGATTATCTGCTTCTGTTAAATAGTACCAGGAAAAATTATTTTTTGGTATATTTTAACAGACAAAACAACTGGTAATGTTATCGGCTTCCTGGTAGATAGTATCAGATTTCCTGGAAGAATAAAGTTTATCTGCTTCCTGGTAAATAAAACCAGGAAAAATTATTTTTTGGAATATTTTAACAGACAAACGACTGGTAATGTTAACAACTTCCTGGTACATAGTACCACATTTCCTGGATAAATAAAGTTTATATGCTTCCCGGTAAATAGAACCAGGAAAAATTATTTTTTGGTATATTTTGTTAACAGAAAAAACGACTGGTAATGTTATCGGCTTCCTGGTAAATGGAACCAGGAAAAATTATTCTTTGGTATATTCAAACAGGCAAAACGACTGATAATGTTATCAGCTTCCTGGTGTATAGAACCAGGAAAAATTTTTTTTTTGTATATTTAAACAGGCAAAACTACTGGTAATTTTATCGGCTTCCTGGTAGATGGTATCAGATTTCCTGGAAGAATAAAGTTTATCTGCTTCCTGGTAAATAGAACCAGAAAAAAATATTTGTTGGTATATTTTAACAGGAAAAATGACTGGTAATGTCATCAGCTTCCTGGTAAATAGAACCAGGAAAAATTATTTTTTTGGTATATTTTAACAGGGAAAACGACTGGTAATTTTATCAGCTTCCTGGTATATAGAACCAGGAAAAATTATTTGTTGGTATATTTAAACAGGCAAAACTACTGGTAATTTTATCGGCTTCCTGGTAGATGGTATCAGATTTCCTGGAAGAATAAAGTTTATCTGCTTCCTGGTAAATAGAACCAGGAAAAAATATTTGTTGGTATATTTTAACAGGAAAAATGACTGGTAATGTTATCAGCTTCCTGGTAAATAGAACCAGGAAAAATTATTTTTTGGTATATTTAAACAGGCAAAACGACTGATAATGTTATCAGCTTCCTGGTATATAGAACCAGGAAAAATTATTTGTTGGTATATGTAAACAGGCAAAACTACTGGTAATTTTGTCGGCTTCCTGGTAGATGGTATCAGATTTCCTGGAAGAATAAAGTTTATCTGCTTCCTGGTAAATAGAACCAGGAAAAAATATTTGTTGGTATATTTTAACAGGAAAAATGACTGGTAATGTTATCAGCTTCCTGGTAAATAGTACCAGGAAAAATTATTTTTTGGTATATTTAAACAGGCAACACGACTGATAATGTTATCAGCTTCCTGGTATATAGAACCAGGGAAAATTATTTGTTGGTATATGTAAACAGGCAAAACTACTGGTAATTTTGTCGGCTTCCTGGTAGATGGTATCAGATTTCCTGGAAGAATAAAGTTTATCTGCTTCCTGGTAAATAGAACCAGGAAAAAATATTTGTTGGTATATTTTAACAGGAAAAATGACTGGTAATGTTATCAGCTTCCTGGTAAATAGAACCACGAAAAATTATTTTTTGGTATATTTAAACAGGCAAAACGACTGATAATGTTATCAGCTTCCTGGTATATAGAACCAGGAAAAATTATTTTTTGGTATATTTAAACAGGCAAAATGACTGGTAATTTTATCGGCTTCCTGGTAGATGGTATCAGATTTCCTGGAAGAATAAAGTTTATCTGCTTCCTGGTAAATAGAACCAGAAAAAAATATTTGTTGGTATATTTTAACAGGAAAAATGACTGGTAATGTTATCAGCTTCCTGGTAAATAGAACTAGGAAAAATTATTTTTTTGGTATATTTTAACAGGGAAAACGACTGGTAATTTTTTTAGCTTCCTGGTATATAGAACCAGGAAAAATTATTTGTTGGTATATTTAAACAGGCAAAACGACATAGGCTTGCTATGAAAAAATTTTTAATCTGGCACGAATATGCATTTCTTGAGTTTATTTTTTTGAAAGTTTAGGAAAAAAAACTTGTTTACCAAATTTGTCGCTGTGCCTTTAAAAAACGAAAATTTTCGTTCATTCTTTAAGACACATTTATGCAAAAAATACAACCTAATATTCGAAGAATAAGCAAACTTAAAACCATCATCTGAATTAATTTTTAAGTTTTTTGTGCATTCTGACGATACCTATAGGCAAAACATTATTTTCCATCACATCCCTGCGCTTGTTTTTTCTTTTATTGCATTTGACTACAATCAGAACACATTTTTCGTTCACAAGAATACAAAATATGTTACATATATATTATTTCATTCCACCCTTCTCTATCCCTCTGCATTGAAAAAAAACTTGTTGCGTGGTTTTCTGGTAGTATTTTCCATTCCCCTGGTGTATGTTAGCAGAATAACCAACGGGACATGCATATGTACGTGCACATGTAGTTAAGGGGGAAAAATTAAATCAATGATGTAGGCAGGGATGTAATAGGTAAGATTTTTTATTTGTAGAATAGAATGCGTCGTATCGTAGGTGTTTTGTTAAAAAATATAGGCAAGTATTTCATTAAAGCTTTTAACTGTACATTTGACAGCAGGAATTTATAATTTTTTTTGAAAGTTTTGGAAAAAAACTTTTTTACCAACTTTTTTATCAACTTTTTTTACCAACTTCTTTTTTCGATTTTTAAGACCTGGCACTTCCTAATTCACGAAAATGCATTTTTTGAGTTTATTTTTTTTAAAGTTTATGAAAACAAAATTTTGTTCTACCAACTTTCTCGCTGTGCCTTAAAAAAAAACCAAAATGTTCGTTCATTCGTTAAGACACATTTATGCAAAAAATGCAACCTAATATTCGAAGAATAAGCAAACATAAAACCATTAACCATCATTTTTTTATAAAATATATATATATTCAAGCATGTAGGTACGTTTAAAGTCTATTTTTCTTAATAATCTTTTACATTTATTAGGGGCCAGTTATAGCTTTCATTGAAAACCATCATTCAAATTTTTGTTTTTAAGTTTTGAGGAACTGAAAAAGCAAAAACAGTGATTATTTGGTGCCAACAAAATTTTAATTTTGACCCAAACTAACACATTAAATGATGAGTTTCAATGAAAGCTATAATTGGTCCCTTATTTTAGATACCTGCACACGAAAAATTAATAATATAATGAGCATCCTTTTAATAAGTAAGTAATTATTTTTCATACATCGGTAATATTCTTTGTGCCTTAAAATAAACGTGCAATTTGACGATATATGCAAAACATTATTTCCCTACACATCCCTGCGCTAGTTTTTTCTTATATTGCATTTGACTACAATCAGAACACATTTTTCGTTCACAAGAATACAAAATATGTTACATATATATTATTTCATTCCACCCTTCTCTATCCCTCTGCATTGAAAAAAAACTTGTTGCGTGGTTTTCTGGTAGTATTTTCCATTCCCCTGGTGTATGTTAGCAGAATAACCAACTGGACATGCATATGTACGTGCACATGTAGTTAAGTGGGAAAAAATAAATCGTTGATGCAGGCAGGGATGTAATAGGTAAGATTTTTTATTTGTAGAATAGAATGCGTCGTATCGTAGGTGTTTTGTTAATAAATATAGGCAAGTAATTCATTATAGCTTTTAATTATAGATTTGACAGCAGGAATTTATTTATTTATTTTTTTGAAAATCTTGAAAAAACTCTTTTTCCAACTTTTTTATCAACTTTTTTACCAACTTTTTTTTTTTTTAATTTTTAAGAAATGGCCTTCCTAGATCACGAACATGCATTTTTTGAGTTTATTTTTTTGAAAGTTTAGGAAAAACCTTTTTTTACCAACTTTTTTTACCATTTTTTGTTTGTTGATTTTTATAACTGGCACTTACCAGATCACGAATATGCATTTTTGAAGTCGCTAGGTCGCTTAGTTTAGCCGCAATTCGAGTTTAAAGGCGTCAACTTTAATGCCTCTAACTCGTCTAGTTTAGCCGCAAATCGCATTTAAAGATAAAAGTCGATTTTTAATATAATGCGATGCATCAATTGAAAGGTGGCACTTCCTAGATTACAAATATGCATTTTTTGAGTTTATTTTTTTGAAAAATTAGGAAAAAACTTTTTTTACCAACTTTTTTTTACCATTTTTTTTGTTGTTGATTTTTATAACTGGCACTTACCAGATCACGAATATGCATTTTTGAAGTCGCTAGGTCGCTTAGTTTCGCCGCAATTCGAGTTTAAAGGCGTCAACTTTAATGCCTCTAACTCGTCTAGTTTAGCCGCAAATCGCATTTAAAGATAAAAGTCGATTTTTAATATAATGCGATGCATCAATTGAAAGGTGGCACTTCCTAGATTACAAATATGCATTTTTTGAGTTTATTTTTTTGAAAAATTAGGAAAAAACTTTTTTTACCAACTTTTTTTTACCATTTTTTTTTGTTGTTGATTTTTATAACTGGCACTTACCAGATCACGAATATGCATTTTTGAAGTCGCTAGGTCGCTTAGTTTTGCCGCAATTCGAGTTTAAAGGCGTCAACTTTAATGCCTCTAACTCGTCTAGTTTAGCCGCAAATCGCATTTAAAGATAAAAGTCGATTTTTAATATAATGCGATGCATCGATTGAAAGGTGGCACGTCCTAGATTACAAATATGCATTTTTTGAGTTTATTTTTTTGAAAGTTTATGAAAACAAAATTTTTTTTCTACTAACTTTCTCGCTGTGCCTTAAAAAAAACGAAAATGTTCGTTCATTCGTTAAGACACATTTATGCAAAAAATACAACCTTATATTCGAAGAATAAGCAAACATAAAACCATCAACCATAATTTTATTCAAGCATGTAGGTACGTTTAAAGTCTATTTTTCTTAATAATCTTTTACATTTATTAGGGGCCAGTTATAGCTTTCATTGAAAACCATCATTCAAATTTTTGTTTTTAAGTTTTGAGGAACTGAAAAAGCAAAAACAGTGATTATTTGGTGCCAACAAAATTTTAATTTTGACCCAAACTAACACATTAAATGATGAGTTTCAATGAAAGCTATAATTGGTCCCTTATTTTAGATACCTGCACACGAAAAATTAATAATATAATGAGCATCCTTTTAATAAGTAAGTAATTATTTTTCATACATCGGTAATATTCTTTGTGCCTTAAAATAAACGTGCAATTTGACGATATATGCAAAACATTATTTCCCTACACATCCCTGCGCTAGTTTTTTCTTATATTGCATTTGACTACAATCAGAACACATTTTTCGTTCACAAGAATACAAAATATGTTACATATATATTATTTCATTCCACCCTTCTCTATCCCTCTGCATTGAAAAAAAAACTTGTTGCGTGGTTTTCTGGTAGTATTTTCCATTCCCCTGGTGTATGTTAGCAGAATAACCAACTGGACATGCATATGTACGTGCACATGTAGTTAAGTGGGAAAAATTAAATCGTTGATGCAGGCAGGGATGTAATAGGTAAGATTTTTTATTTGTAGAATAGAATGCGTCGTATCGTAGGTGTTTTGTTAATAAATATAGGCAAGTAATTCATTATAGCTTTTAATTATAGATTTGACAGCAGGAATTTATTTATTTATTTTTTTGAAAATCTTGAAAAAAACTCTTTTTCCAACTTTTTTATCAACTTTTTTACCAACTTTTTTTTTTTTTAATTTTTAAGAAATGGCCTTCCTAGATCACGAACATGCATTTTTTGAGTTTATTTTTTTGAAAGTTTAGGAAAAAACTTTTTTTACCAACTTTTTTTACCATTTTTTGTTTGTTGATTTTTATAACTGGCACTTACCAGATCACGAATATGCATTTTTGAAGTCGCTAGGTCGCTTAGTTTAGCCGCAATTCGAGTTTAAAGGCGTCAACTTTAATGCCTCTAACTCGTCTAGTTTAGCCGCAAATCGCATTTAAAGATAAAAGTCGATTTTTAATATAATGCGATGCATCAATTGAAAGGTGGCACTTCCTAGATTACAAATATGCATTTTTTGAGTTTATTTTTTTGAAAAATTAGGAAAAAACTTTTTTTACCAACTTTTTTTTACCATTTTTTTTGTTGTTGATTTTTATAACTGGCACTTACCAGATCACGAATATGCATTTTTGAAGTCGCTAGGTCGCTTAGTTTTGCCGCAATTCGAGTTTAAAGGCGTCAACTTTAATGCCTCTAACTCGTCTAGTTTAGCCGCAAATCGCATTTAAAGATAAAAGTCGATTTTTAATATAATGCGATGCATCAATTGAAAGGTGGCACTTCCTAGATTACAAATATGCATTTTTTGAGTTTATTTTTTTGAAAAATTAGGAAAAAACTTTTTTTACCAACTTTTTTTTACCATTTTTTTTGTTGTTGATTTTTATAACTGGCACTTACCAGATCACGAATATGCATTTTTGAAGTCGCTAGGTCGCTTAGTTTTGCCGCAATTCGAGTTTAAAGGCGTCAACTTTAATGCCTCTAACTCGTCTAGTTTAGCCGCAAATCGCATTTAAAGATAAAAGTCGATTTTTAATATAATGCGATGCATCGATTGAAAGGTGGCACTTCCTAGATTACAAATATGCATTTTTTGAGTTTATTTTTTTGAAAGTTTATGAAAACAAAATTTTTTTTCTACTAACTTTCTCGCTGTGCCTTAAAAAAAACGAAAATGTTCGTTCATTCGTTAAGACACATTTATGCAAAAAATACAACCTTATATTCGAAGAATAAGCAAACATAAAACCATCAACCATAATTTTATTCAAGCATGTAGGTACGTTTAAAGTCTATTTTTCTTAATAATCTTTTACATTTATTAGGGGCCAGTTATAGCTTTCATTGAAAACCATCATTCAAATTTTTGTTTTTAAGTTTTGAGGAACTGAAAAAGCAAAAACAGTGATTATTTGGTGCCAACAAAATTTTAATTTTGACCCAAACTAACACATTAAATGATGAGTTTCAATGAAAGCAATAATTGGTCCCTTATTTTAGATACCTGCACACGAAAAATTAATAATATAATGAGCATCCTTTTAATAAGTAAGTAATTATTTTTCATACATCGGTAATATTCTTTGTGCCTTAAAATAAACGTGCAATTTGACGATATATGCAAAACATTATTTCCCTACACATCCCTGCGCTAGTTTTTTCTTATATTGCATTTGACTACAATCAGAACACATTTTTCGTTCACAAGAATACAAAATATGTTACATATATATTATTTCATTCCACCCTTCTCTATCCCTCTGCATTGAAAAAAAACTTGTTGCGTGGTTTTCTGGTAGTATTTTCCATTCCCCTGGTGTATGTTAGCAGAATAACCAACGGGACATGCATATGTACATGCACATGTAGTTAAGGGGGAAAAATTAAATCAATGATGTAGGCAGGGATGTAATAGGTAAGATTTTTTATTTGTAGAATAGAATGCGTCGTATCGTAGGTGTTTTGTTAAAAAATATGGGCAAGTATTTCATTAAAGCTTTTAACTGTACATTTGACAGCAGGAATTTATAATTTTTTTTGAAAGTTTTGGAAAAAAACTTTTTTACCAACTTTTTTATCAACTTTTTTTACCAACTTCTTTTTTCGATTTTTAAGAGCTGGCACTTCCTAATTCACGAAAATGCATTTTTTGAGTTTATTTTTTTGAAAGTTTATGAAAACAAAATTTTTTTCTACCAACTTTCTCGCTGTGCCTTAAAAAAAAACGAAAATGTTCGTTCATTCGTTAAGACACATTTATGCAAAAAATGCAACCTAATATTCGAAGAATAAGCAAACATAAAACCATTAACCATCATTTTTTTATAAAATATATATATATTCAAGCATGTAGGTACGTTTAAAGTCTATTTTTCTTAATAATCTTTTACATTTATTAGGGGCCAGTTATAGCTTTCATTGAAAACCATCATTCAAATTTTTGTTTTTAAGTTTTGAGGAACTGAAAAAGCAAAAACAGTGATTATTTGGTGCCAACAAAATTTTAATTTTGACCCAAAGTAACACATAAAATGATGAGTTTCAATGAAAGCAATAATTGGTCCCTTATTTTAGATACCTGCACACGAAAAATTAATAATATAATGAGCGTTCTTTTAATAAGTAAGTAATTAATATTCATACATAGGTAATATTCTTTTCTCGTTGTGCCTTAAAATAAATGAAAATTTTCGTTCATTATTTAAGACACATTTTTTCAAAAAAATCAACCCTCATATTCCAATAAAAATAAGCAAACATAAGACCATCATCATAATTATTTTTTTTAAATAAATCTGCTGCGCAAGTTTACGATTTTGACGTCACAATCATCACGTTCGTATTTACTCTTATTAAAAAACATGACAATGACGTCACAAAATGCCAAAATGGCGAAGCATATTATGACTTCTGTTTGTCTTGTCACATATGCAAAAGATTATTTTCATATAACAGCCCTGCTTTCCTTTTTTGCATTCAACTACATACATGCTATAACAAGCCGAAATCAACCCGAATTCCAACTCAGTATTCAGTAGACCATCCACCAGTGAACAATCGGCAGCTTCCTTGCGATCGCGACGCACGGGCTAAATGTAGAGTTAAAAAATTAAAGTGAAGAATTATTTAATTAAAACTATTTTTATAAAAATAGGTAAGTAATCATTATTTCAATTCATATTATTTTATTGCTGTGCATGCCATACTTTTTTTTTGCGATGAAATTCTGTGCAATATTTGTTTTAAGACGCGTGTATTCCTCATATATATATACATATATGCCATGAATCGGCAGTCTCGTTCGACGTTCACGACTAAAAAGTATTTTTATAAAAACAGCGGAATTGTAATAGGTAAGTAATTATTACTTCAATTCATATTATTTTACTGCTGTGCCGTAAAGAAAAATGAAAATTTTGGTTCATTCTTCTTTTATACAATGAAATTCTATGCAATATTTGTTTTAAGACGCGTGTATTTCGTCATATATTATATACCTACATAAATGCCTCCATTATTCTTTGCAATTAAGAATTGCATGTATGTAGGTACAGTCTCATTGATATATCAAATTAAATTCGTAAAATATCAAAAATATAATACAAAATATAACTACAGCTAAGTAAAAAACAATTGTGCGTTGGTCATCTTAATTAAGTAATAAGAATGCATCTAAAAAAACGTACTCTTGGATAAATTTGTATTCAGGTTTTTTAACTTCAATTAAGACGCAATTGTTTTTTCAATTGTTGCTTGTGAAGTTTATTTGGTCATGTTTGTACAATGTACATTAACCGTGTCTACAAATTTAATTTCTTTTTTGGAGCAGAATAAAACTTATTATTTCTCTAAACTTTTTTATATGATTGAAAATTCAAAGAATAAAAAAAACAACATTATGAGGCCAAGAAACTTTCAATATTTATTTTAAATAAATTATAAACCTCTACCTTAATTAACATAAGCTAATATTAAAACTCCTCTCCCAACAGATTACCAGCAAAGAAAACATCTCCCAATAGATTGCCATCCAGTTAAGACCAGATCTCAAAGCAGATTTAACCACCAGCTAAGACCAGATCTCGAAGCAGATTCCAACACCAGCTTAGACCAGATCTCAAAGCATAGATTACCAATAAAAGCTAACAGAAAAGATCTAAAACAGGTAACAACCAACACAAGCTAAGATAATAATATCTCCATATTGCACCTGGCAAAACTATAATTTACATTTTTTATCGTAGATTTGTTTTCTTGACGTACTAAAGCAAAATTTAAAACAGGTTTTACCTTAGTATCACTTTTTATTTAAATAACTTATTCAGTAGGTACTCAAGCAAAACCCGATACTTGAAAAGATTCAGTGTTATTTGTGATTATAAATTAAAAAAAAATCATTTTTGAACACATTTTCATTTTCGATGTACATACATATAACGTCTTCATTAATACAAAATCATTTATTTAATATCGGGTTTTGCTTATTGAGATAAATTTTGCACTTGGACTTTTCTATTGTTGAATAGGTTCGTTATTTGCTTTAGTTAACTTTTGGTTTTCGATATTTTTGGTGCAAAACCGTAACGTAAGAAAAACCCGACACATGATAGATTCCACCACCAGCTAAGACCAGATCTCAAAGTAGATTACCAACAACAGCTAACAGAAAATATCTAAAACAGGTAACAACCAACACAAGCTAAGATAATAATATCTCCATATTGCACCTGGCAAAACTATAATTTACATTTTTTATCGTAGATTTGTTTTCTTGACGTACTAAAGCAAAATTTAAAACAGGTTTTACCTTAGTATCACTTTTTATTTAAATAACTTATTCAGTAGGTACTCAAGCAAAACCCGATACTTGAAAAGATTCAGTGTTATTTGTGATTATAAATTTAAAAAAAAATCATTTTTGAACACATTTTCATTTTCGATGTACATACATATAACGTCTTCATTAATACAAAATCATTTATTTAATATCGGGTTTTGCTTATTGAGATAAATTTTGCACTTGGACTTTTCTATTGTTGAATAGGTTCGTTATTTGCTTTAGTTAACTTTTGGTTTTCGATATTTTTGGTGCAAAACCGTAACGTAAGAAAAACCCGACACATGATAGATTCCACCACCAGCTAAGACCAGATCTCAAAGTAGATTACCAACAACAGCTAACAGAAAATATCTAAAACAGGTAACAACCAACACAAGCTAAGATAATAATATCTCCATATTGCACCTGGCAAAACTATAATTTACATTTTTTATCGTAGATTTGTTTTCTTGACGTACTAAAGCAAAATTTAAAACAGGTTTTACCTTAGTATCACTTTTTATTTAAATAACTTATTCAGTAGGTTCTCAAGCAAAACCCGATATTTGAAAAGATTCAATGTTATTTTTAGTTATAAATTAAAAAAAAATCATTTTGAATACATTTTCATTTTCGATGTATAACGTATTAAGTCAAATTCACTTTTTTAATATCGGGTTTTGCTTATTGAGTTAAATTTTGCACTTGGACTTTTCTATTGTTGCATAGGTTCGTTATTTGCTTTAGTTAACTTTTGCTTTTCGTCATTTTTGGTGATAGGTACTTAAGCAAAACCCGACACTTGAACAGATTCAATGTTAATTTTAGTTATAAATTTAAAAAAAATCATTTTTGAACACATTTTGATCTTCAATGTAGAACGTATTCATTAATAAAAAATCAGTTTTTAATATCAGGTTTTGCTTATTGAGATAAATTTTGCACTTGGACTTTTCTATTGTTGAATAGGTTCGTTAATAGCTTAAGTTAACTTTTGCTTTTCGTCATTTTTGGTGATAGGTACTTAAGCAAAACCCGACACTTGAACAGATTCAATGTTAATTTTAGTTATAAATTTAAAAAAAATCATTTTTGAACACATTTTGATCTTCAATGTAGAACGTATTCATTAATAAAAAATCAGTTTTTAATATCAGGTTTTGCTTATTGAGATAAATTTTGCACTTGGACTTTTCTATTGTTGAATAGGTTCGTTAATAGCTTTAGTTAACTTTAGCTTTATCGTTATTTTTGGTGATAGGTACTTAAACAAAACCCGACACTTGAACAGAATCAATGTTAATTTTAGTTATAAATAAAAAAAAAAAAAATCATTTTCGAACAAATTTTCATTTTCGATGTATAACGTCTTCATTACTATAAAATCACTTTTTTACTATCGGGTTCTGCTTATTGAGATAAATTTTGCACTTGGACTTTTCTATTGTTGAATAGGTTCGTTATTTGCTTTAGTTAACTTTAGCTTTATCGTTATTTTTGACACTTGAACAGATTCAATGTTAATTTTAGTTATAAATTACAAAAAAAATCATTTTTGAACACATTTTGATTTTCAATGTAGAATGTCTTCACTAATACAAAATCACTTTTTTAATATCGGGTCGGGTTTTGCTTAATGAGTTAAATTTTGCACTTGGACTTTTCTATTAGCTATGTGTTTTAAGACGTTAAGACATAAATCGGCAGTCTCGTTTGACGTTCACGACTAAAAAGTATTTTTATAAAAACAAACAAACAGCGGAATTGTAATAGGTAAGTAATTATTACTTCAATTCATATTATTTTACTGCTGTGCCGTAAAGAAAAATGAAAATTTTGGTTCATTCTTCTTTTATACAATGAAATTCTATGCAATATTTGTTTTAAGACGCGTGTATTTCGTCATATATTATATACCTACATAAATGCCTCCATTATTCTTTGCAATTAAGAATTGCATGTATGTAGGTACAGTCTCATTGATATATCAAATTAAATTCGTAAAATATCAAAAATATAATACAAAATATAACTACAGCTAAGTAAAAAACAATTGTGCGTTGGTCATCTTAATTAAGTAATAAGAATGTATCTAAAAAAACGTACTCTTGGATAAATTTGTATTCAGGTTTTTTTACTTCAATTAAGACGCAATTGTTTTTTCAATTGTTGCTTGTGAAGTTTATTTGGTCATGTTTGTACAATGTACATTAACCGTGTCTACAAATTTAATTTCTTTTTTGGAGCAGAATAAAACTTATTATTTCTCTAAACTTTTTTATATGATTGAAAATTCAAACAATAAAAAAAACAACATTATGAGGCCAAGAAACTTTCAATATTTATTTTAAATAAATTATAAACCTCTACCTTAATTAACATAAGCTAATATTAAAACTCCTCTCCCAACAGATTACCAGCAAAGAAAACATCTCCCAATAGATTGCCATCCAGTTAAGACCAGATCTCAAAGCAGATTTAACCACCAGCTAAGACCAGATCTCGAAGCAGATTCCAACACCAGCTTAGACCAGATCTCAAAGCATAGATTACCAATAAAAGCTAACAGAAAAGATCTAAAACAGGTAACAACCAACACAAGCTAAGATAATAATATCTCCATATTGCACCTGGCAAAACTATAATTTACATTTTTTATCGTAGATTTGTTTTCTTGACGTACTAAAGCAAAATTTAAAACAGGTTTTACCTTAGTATCACTTTTTATTTAAATAACTTATTCAGTAGGTACTCAAGCAAAACCCGATACTTGAAAAGATTCAGTGTTATTTGTGATTATAAATTTAAAAAAAAATCATTTTTGAACACATTTTCATTTTCGATGTACATACATATAACGTCTTCATTAATACAAAATCATTTATTTAATATCGGGTTTTGCTTATTGAGATAAATTTTGCACTTGGACTTTTCTATTGTTGAATAGGTTCGTTATTTGCTTTAGTTAACTTTTGGTTTTCGATATTTTTGGTGCAAAACCGTAACGTAAGAAAAACCCGACACATGATAGATTCCACCACCAGCTAAGACCAGATCTCAGAGTAGATTCCACCACCAGCTAAGACCAGATCTCAGAGTAGATTCCAACACCAGCTTAGACCAGATCTCAAAGCATAGATTACCAATAAAAGCTAACAGAAAAGATCTAAAACAGGTAACAACCAACACAAGCTAAGATAATAATATCTCCATATTGCACCTGGCAAAACTATAATTTACATTTTTTATCGTAGATTTGTTTTCTTGACGTACTAAAGCAAAATTTAAAACAGGTTTTACCTTAGTATCACTTTTTATTTAAATAACTTATTCAGTAGGTACTCAAGCAAAACCCGATACTTGAAAAGATTCAATGTTATTTTTAGTTATAAATTAAAAAAAAAATCATTTTGAATACATTTTCATTTTCGATGTATAACGTATTAAGTCAAATTCACTTTTTTAATATCGGGTTTTGCTTATTGAGTTAAATTTTGCACTTGGACTTTTCTATTGTTGCGTAGGTTCGTTATTTGCTTTAGTTAACTTTTGCTTTTCGTCATTTTTGGTGATAGGTACTTAAGCAAAACCCGACACTTGAACAGATTCAATGTTAATTTTAGTTATAAATTTAAAAAAAATCATTTTTGAACACATTTTGATCTTCAATGTAGAACGTATTCATTAATAAAAAATCAGTTTTTAATATCAGGTTTTGCTTATTGAGATAAATTTTGCACTTGGACTTTTCTATTGTTGAATAGGTTCGTTAATAGCTTAAGTTAACTTTTGCTTTTCGTCATTTTTGGTGATAGGTACTTAAGCAAAACCCGACACTTGAACAGATTCAATGTTAATTTTAGTTATAAATAAAAAAAAAAAATCATTTTCGAACAAATTTTCATTTTCGATGTATAACGTCTTCATTACTATAAAATCACTTTTTTACTATCGGGTTCTGCTTATTGAGATAAATTTTGCACTTGGACTTTTCTATTGTTGAATAGATTCGTTATTTGCTTTAGTTAACTTTAGCTATCGTTATTTTTGATAAAAGGAACTCAAGCAAAACCCAACACTTGAACAAATTCATTGTTAATTGTTGTCATAAAGTAAATACACTGATTGTTAAATCAGTAAAAAGGCCTTTAAAAAATATCTTGCTTTATTTTTGGATTGAAAACTAGATAGTTTGTAAAATATGCAACATTTTAGTTAGCAGTTTTACGTACTAAGATTTTATTACAGCCACGAGTTATAACAATCATTGGTTCGTTGGAGAGGGTAGAAGAAATCCACGTTGATTTCGACAATACACAGTTCAAAATGTTTACGATTCAGCGTGCGATTGATGTTTGCCTGAAAACATTTTTCACCCGTAACATATCGTACCCGAATACATGTGAAAACTTTGCGGCCCCTAACTTCAGCTGAAAGTCAAGGTTTTTTAAAAAAATATGTCAGAGAAAAGACACATATGAAAATGGACAATATTTAAAAATATTAAATGCAACTATTTCAATCATTGCAACAAATTCCTGTATTTTCATTAACACCAGTTAATATTAAATATCCTCTCCTAACAGATTACCCGAAAAGAAAAGATCTCCTTTAGGAGATTACCACCAGCAGCTAAGACCAGATCTCGAAGTAGATTCCACCAGCAGCTAAGACCAGATCTCAAATTAGATCACCAACACCAGCTAAGACAAAACATCTCATCATAAATGAATTGCTCCAGACCTCTTTTAACAGTAAGCAACACTTCTTTTTAAATGTTATTTATTTTTTCTGTTGCCCTAAAGCAAAATTCTAATCAATAGACTTGCTTTAGTGTGGTTTACTTGATTTTGTTAGTTATTTCCGTATTTTATAGGTATTTACGCAAAACCGGATACATTAACACATTTTTAGACTCATAAATCTGTAAAAATGGAGAAAATTTTTTCTCATGTCGGGTTTTGCCTAAGCATTTCACTTTAAACTTTGTTTGTTTTTTTTTGTGCTAGGTGCTTTAGTAAAAACCAATCCATCTTAAATCAGTACTCGCGATACACAAATCAGTTACTTCAGAATCATCTTATATATTCAAAGGTTATACGAAGCGTTTAAATATTATTTCAAATGGATTGCTTTATTTGCAAGAAACGCTTTGATAGTTTGAAACATATATCGAATCACTTCAAAGTGGTGCACCGATTAGATGGAACAGGTATTTACCGGTGTACTTTCAACGAATGTACGTCATTCACTTCCACCTTTTCTAATTTTTCACGTCACTGCAGAACGCACATTAGGGATGGATTGACTTTATTTACCTCATCATCCAATGTTGCCGAGAATTCAGATTTATCTTTTCACTCTCAATTTTTACCAAATTCACTTGGTATTACTCCTCCAGCTGCATCTTCTTCTCACAACAAATATTCTAATCATGCAAATTTTGATATTGATATTGACAATGATAGTGATAAGCATATTGATACAAATATTGATATTGAGAAAATTGGTATTGAGTTTGCTATGAAATTATTTAGTATGGATAATTTGTCACGGAAGGATGCGATGACAATAATAAGAATGGTTAAAGAATCTATTCATACACCCATGATAAAGTTTTTCAAAATATTTTCTAATAAAAGTGATCGATCGGTCGAAGATCGTTTGCAGCTCTCATCGTTGATTGCAGCGGTTGAAAAGCCTTTCGAAAAATGCAGCACTGATCACCAGCTTATACAGTGGCTGACAACAAATGATTACTTATGCATGTCGACAGAGTTCACGATTAATGAAGAAATACAAAATGTTTATCGTAATGGCATCAATTGCCATGAAGAGCATACAACAACGGGAGTACTCCTCCCACTTGAATTTCAGTTTAGAAAAACATTTGAAAAAAATGATTTATTAATTAAAACTATGGATGAAATCCATCGAATTTCAAGTGATGAAACGAATATTTCACATTTCATTCAGGGAAAAGCGTGGCAGGAAAAACGTAAATTGTTTTCTCCTGATGAAATTGTCATACCTTATTTCATATACATGGATGATGCGGAAATAAATAACCCGTTAGGCTCACACGCTGATCCCATTTCATTTATTTATTATTCGTTTCCTGTCATTCCCGGAAAATCTGATGTTTATTTAGCTGCGCTACTAAAATCTCGCGACTACAAATCATTCGGAAATAAAAAATGCCTTCACGCACTAATTGATAAAATGAAGTTTTTAGAAGAAACTGGGATTGGGATTTCTACAACTCAGGGAATGAAAAAGGTACGATTTGTTTTGGGTTTATTGATTGGTGATAATATGGGCTTAAATGGTATTTTAGGATTTTCTTCGTGCTCTAGTAATTTTTTTTGTCGAATATGCAGACTTCCTAAAAAAAAAACTCATGTAATGCCTTGTGAGGTTGTAAACATGCTGCGTAATGTGCAAAATTATGAAGAGGATGTCGCTAGTAATGATTACAAACAAACTGGCATACATGAGAATTCAGTTTTCAATTCTATTAAATCATTCCACGTAACTTCCAACTATTCTGTTGACGTGATGCATGATATTTTTGAGGGAGTCTGCCATTATGACATGTGTCACATCATTCGATATATTATTGATATGAAATTTTTCTCAAATTTGACTGAATTCAACGACCGAATTAACTCATTTAATTACGGAGAGATTGAAATTGGAAATATCTCACTGTCACCGATTACGAGTGATAATTTAAAAAACATGCATTTAAAGAAAACGGCGCGTGAAATGATGTCTTTTGTTTATCATTTCCCTCTGATGGTAGCCGATCGTATTCCTGAAAAAGATGAGGTCTGGATTTTCTTCTTGAATTTCCTAGAAATCATTGAAATTCTTTTGGATTTCAATATTTCTAATGACTTAATTGATCACCTTGCGGACCTTATTCGACAACACCATCTTGACTATGTGAGATTATTCAATGATACTTTAAAGCCAAAACATCATTTTATGGTGCATTACCCGTTGGTATTTCGTATGTCTGGAGTGCCACGTAATTTTTGGTGTTTCCAATTCGAAGCCAAACACAAAGACTTCAAAAAATACGCGCGGGTCATTAACAGTCGAAGGAACATTCCACTAACGTTATCAATTAAATTTCAGTTTAAATTCGCACAATCAATAATAGATAAAACTACTCCCGATTTAGTGTCTATTTTTGATTGTAATATGCACAATACTTGCCACTTTGAGTTAATTAATAATTACAAAGTACGACAGGAAATTCGTTCAGATTTCTTAAGTTTCTCCCAATGCATTTATTTCGGCAAACTTTTTAAAATAGGTTATTTCATTACACAGTTTCTAGATAATACACCAGAAAATGCGTATATATTTCAAATTAAAGAGGTAGTAAAGTTTTCAGAGCAACCCCTTCCTTATTTAGTGTGCGAACGTGTAAAAATAATTTCTTTCCGAAAACACTACGCTGCAATCGAAATAGGCAATACCACTACACCAATTCAATACTTATCTTGTCATTTACAGCGAATAGATAATTGCACAAGTCCTCCAATAAATGTTTATAAAATATCTCGTGGTTTGCTAATGATAAGACCAAAAATAATTTATTAATTTATTCTGAAAAATATAAACAAAGAGAATGCACTATTGAATTCCATAATCGGCATGTATATTTTTAGTACGTTAATATTCATTATACGGTATTCACCGTGCGCTGCATAAGGTTATAAGACTTATGACTCAAAAACGTATACCTTATAACCCTATAAATATTCACCATAAATTCTTGGTGTTCATGACCTATGACATGAGCCAAATTAACTGTTGTAAATCAAACAACTAACAAAATTGACGGAAATGAATCTAATATCCCAGACAAAATCAGAAATATCTTCGCCATCGGCTATGGATGATAAAACGATAAGAACAATTGGTCTGTCGCAAATAACAGCAATACCGGTTAACACCATTCCATCTAGTCAAGTACTGCCATCGAGTGTAAATTATACATTAGTCGAGATTGACGAACAGATTTTAAATACTGATTTATCGTCGTCAATAACAATTGATCCTCAAGATGTAATGAAGCGACCTAATAATCAATCACTCGAAGATGCGGAAAACGTTTCATTCACAGAATTGATAAATTCTTATTGCTGCTATGGTAAAGAAAATGAAGCGGAAGTTCTCAAAAGTCTTTTGAATGATTGGAAAATTCCAATCCAGTTTCACCAATATTTTGTTGGTAAATATAGACTACCGTTTTAAGGCAGAATATTTAATTCAAAACCAAAAATTGTGTTTGCAGATGAAAATCTTTTTATGCCGGTGTTGAAAGTGGCAGAACCATTTTTCATGAAGAGGTTTTTGCAAAGACTAAATATTACCACCGCCAGTAGAATTGTTTTCTTTGATAAATGGCATCAATGGAAAATCGAGCAAGATTCTATTTTATCGTTGAACCAATCTTTAGATGAAATAATGAAAGAGTCAAATCCTTCGACACCAACGACTAGTAGTGCATCGTCTATTCCAACAGTCAGTAAAAATTTGATGGATATTTTGAACTGTAACGATGGGGAAACAATAAAGAATTATTTTGAAATAAATAAAAATATCGACAATAAATCCGTTCGTGGTTTGCTCACGGAGACAATTTTGAATTACGCTAGAATAAATAACCTAAATTTTTCGTCGAAGGATTTAGCACGTCTCGCAGAAGAAATACACACTGTTTTCAATGAGGATCCAGTAAGAAATTTGGCATTTCCATTGTTTTTTATTACAATTTTATATATACATAGTTGGATTATTATTGCACGAGTAAAGGCATGAAAAATCCGAAAGGAAAACTCGCAAACAAATTTCATAACTATCGTGGAAAAAGTCGCTCTGTGAATCGCTTGTTTTCATTAGACAATGTAAAAAAGAAGAAAACCAATGCTGTGTTGCCGGTTCTAAGTTCCACAGAAGAAGACAAACTGCTTCTTAAAATGAAACACGATTATCATGCGATGAACGCCCAAGAAAAAATAGATATATGGGAAGGCACATTTAATGCTCGACAAAAAGATCTCCAAAACGCTAACCACAAAACAATGTCATGGGAAAAATTCTACGAAAAATGGCACTTCATGAACTTCCCAAATGGCTATGAATATGTAAGAAAAACAAATTGCTCAAAAAGTTCTTCTTTTAAATTTTTCTTGAAATTTTCTATTTTGCATGGTTTCCATTTAATTTATTACATACATAATTGATACATACATTAATTGATAACGACAAATAAAACAAAATATTGATTAAACTGTCAAAATAAAATTTCCTTTTAGATTGAATTAGACTTTAACAGGATGTTCGAAAATAAGGACGATGTTCTGGCGGGAACCAGAATAACAGATTTTTGTAATTTAATGCTACAATTCGCCTTCCCAAAATCAATTACTAGTTTTGAAATAAGAAGCAAATTACATAATTTCAACCTGGAATGTTTAGCCGATTGCAATATGACCGTTTTTTCTCAGAGTAATTATAATTTATGTTATGCATATGTACATACATTAATAGGTATAAATTGGTAAAAAAAACTTATGACTGTATTTACAGATGAAACTTAAAATTTATCTGCAATATTTATTTATATATCTCTTATTTCCTTATTTAGCTTATTAATAACAATTATAACAACTTTTTTAGCATTTGAATCATGAAAACAAATATTCAAATTTTGTACTTTACTGTCTAGTTACAATGTTAATTTGTAATTTTGAAACATAAAATACAGAATCCATAAATTTAGCCGTCAATGGTTTCTTTGAAAATTCTTTTCTTTAATAGATGTCAGGACTGCAATGGTTTTTTATCATTTACATAACGTTTTACCACCGACCACACGTGAAGGTAGCAAACGCTTCACTGTTAAAGACAGTCAAGAAGCATCTATCAGAGTATTTGCGCTCCCTCAAGACTACAAAGAAAATCAAAATGCTCTGGCTAAAAACAAATCAAAATCACAGCCACCAGTTATAACAATCATTGGTTCGTTGGAGAGGGTAGAAGAAATCCACGTTGACTTCGACAACACACATTTCAAAATGTTTACGATTGAGCGTGCGATTGATGTTTGCCTGAAAACATTTTTCACCCTTAACATATCGTATCCGAAGGCATGTGAAAACTTCTGGCAGTTTATAGATATGTACTTCTACCAAATCGATAAAACAGCAACAAACTCTAAGGCACGCAATCTTTTGCGGCTCCTGACGTCAGCTGAAAGTAAAGATTTTTTAAAAAAGATTTCAGAGTGAAGGCACATATGGAAATAGAAAATATTTTAAAATGTTAAATGCAACTATTTCCGTCATTGCAACAAATTCTAAAATTAAATCTCCTCTCCTAACAGATTACCAGCAAAGAAAAGACCAGATCTCGAAGTAGATTCCACCACCAGCTAAGACCAGATCTCAGAGCAGATTCCACCACCAGCTAAGACCAGATCTCAGAGTAGATTCCACCACCAGCTAAGACCAGATCTCGAATTAGATTCCACCACCAGCTAAGACCAGATCTCGAAGTAGATTTCACCACCAGCTAAGACCAGATCTCAGAGTAGATTCCACCACCAGCTAAGACCAGATCTCGAAGTAGATTCCACCACCAGCTAAGACCAGATCTCGAAGTAGATTTCACCACCAGCTAAGACCAGATCTCAGAGTAGATTCCACCACCAGCTAAGACCAGATCTCGAAGTAGATTTCACCACCAGCTAGGACCAGATCTCAGAGTAGATTCCACCACCAGCTAAGACCAGATCTCAGAGTAGATTCCACCACCAGCTAAGACCAGATCTGAGAGTAGATTCCACCACCAGCAAAGACCAGATCTCAGAGTAGATTCCACTACCAGCTAAGACCAGAACTCGAAGTAGATTTCACCACCAGCTAAGACCAGATCTCAGAGTAGATTCCACCACCAGCTAAGACTAGATCTCAAAGTAGATCACCATCAACGGCTTAGATAAAACATCTAAAAAAGGTAAGAATCAACACAAGCTAAGATAATAATATCTCATCATAGATGAATTGTACCTGCCACAACTGTAATTTATAACAGTAAGCTTCAATCTTTATAGTATATTTGTTTTTTTTGACGTAGGTACTAAAGCAAAATTTAAAACATAGGTTTTGCCTAAGTATAACATTAGCAGGCAATATATTTAAATGTTCAATGCAACTATTTCAATTATTTTAACAAATTCCTCTACCTTCATTAACACCAGCTAAAATTAAATCTTATCTCCAAACAGATTACCAGCAAAGAAAAGATCACATATAAAAGATTACCACCACCAGCTAAGACCAGATCTCGAAGTAGATTTCACCACCAGCTAAGACCAGATCTCAGAGTAGATTCCACCACCAGCTAAGACCAGATCTCGAAGTAGATTCCACCACCAGCTAAGACCAGATCTCGAAGTAGATTTCACCACCAGCTAAGACCAGATCTCAGAGTAGATTCCACCACCAGCTAAGACCAGATCTCGAAGTAGATTCCACCACCAGCTAAGACCAGATCGCGAAGTAGATTTCACCACCAGCTAAGACCAGATCTCAGAGTAGATTCCACCACCAGCTAAGACCAGATCTCGAAGTAGATTCCACCACCAGCTAAGACCAGATCTCGAAGTAGATTTCACTACCAGCTAAGACCAGATCTCAGAGTAGATTCCACCACCAGCTAAGACCAGATCTCGAAGTAGATTTCACCACCAGCTAGGACCAGATCTCAGAGTAGATTCCACCACCAGCAAAGACCAGATCTCAGAGTAGATTCCACTACCAGCTAAGACCAGAACTCGAAGTAGATTTCACCACCAGCTAAGACCAGATCTCAGAGTAGATTCCACCACCAGCTAAGACTAGATCTCAAAGTAGATCATCATCAACGGCTTAGATAAAACATCTAAAAAAGGTAAGAATCAACACAAGCTAAGATAATAATATCTCATCATAGATGAATTGTACCTGCCACAACTGTAATTTATAACAGTAAGCTTCAATCTTTATAGTATATTTGTTTTTTTGACGTAGGTACTAAAGCAAAATTTAAAACATAGGTTTTGCCTTAGTATAACATTAGCAGGCAATATATTTAAATGTTCAATGCAACTATTTCAATCATTTTAACAAATTCCTCTACCTTCATTAACACCAGCTAAAATTAAATCTTCTCTCCTAACAGATTACCAGCAAAGAAAAGATCACATATAAAAGATTACCACCACCAGCAAAGACCAGATCTCGAAGAAGATTCCACCACCAGCTAAGACCAGATCTCGAAGTAGATTTCACCACCAGCTAAGACCAGATCTCAGAGAAAATTCCACCACCAGCTAATACCAGATTTCAAAGTAGATTATCACCACCAGCTAAGACTAGATCTCGAAGTAGATTCCACCACCAGCTGAGACCACATCTCACCAGCTAAGATAATTCTATCTCATCATAATTGAATTGCACCTGCCAAAATTGTAATTTATAACAGTAAGCTCCAATTTTACAAGTATAAGATTTCACTTAAATAACTTATATAGTATTTACTCAAGGAAAACCTTGACACTTGAACAAATTGCATTTTGCAATTGACTTTTACAATCAAAAAAACGACTTTAAAAAGTAACTTAATTTATTTTTGGATTTATAAGACATTGACAACTAGATCGTTTGTAAAATATGCAACATTTAAGTTAGCAGTGCCTTCACTCTGACATCCTTACATCCTTTATGTGTAACATAATTAACTAAAAACAGTTTTAATTAAAAAAAATTTAATTGTAACTATTTTAAGGAATTTTTTCAATAAAAATGTATGTATACATATAGTATATAAAGTAAATTGAAATTGTTTTTTGTATTACTAGAAGGTCGATTTTTTTCTTATTTTGCTACGGACTTCTTCTCTACGTATTGTCTTTTACTTTTTTGCAAGTCTGTTTGACTTCAAACACCTTTAAATGTTAACATACAAAAATAATATAATCATTCTTCCAACAGCGGTTACCTGGCAAAATTATATTGCACTGGTACATTCTACCAGAAATCTGGTATAATTTACCAGTGAAATATAATATTCCTGGTATATATAACCATACTCCCGATAGGGGGTACCAGGCAATATTATATTTCCTGGTACATTCTACCAGAAATCTGGTATAATTTACCAGTGAAATATAATATTCCTGGTATATATAACCATAATCCTGATAGGGGATACCAGGCAAAATTATATTTCCTGGTACATTATACCAGAAATCTGGTAAAATTTACCAGTGAAATATAATATTCCTGGTATATATAACCATACTCCCAATAGCGGGTACCAGGCAATATTACATTTCCTGGTACATTCTACCAGAAATCTGGTATAATTTTCCAGTGAAAAATAATATTCCTGGTATATATAACCATACTCCCGATAGCGTGTACCAGGCAAAATTATATTTCCCGGTACATTCTACCAGAAATCTGGTATGATTTACCAGTGAAATATAATATTCCTGGTATATATAACCATACTCCCGATAGCGGGTACCAGGCAAAATTATATTTCCTGGTACATTCTACCAGAAATCTGGTATCATTTACCAGTGAAAAATAATATTCCTGGTATATATAACCATACTCCCGATAGCGGGTACCAGTCAAAATTATATTTCCTGGTACATTCTACCAGAAATCTGGTATAATTTACCAGTGAAATATAATATTCCTGGTATATATAACCATAATCCTGATAGGGGATACCTGGCAAAATTATATTGCACTGGTACATTCTACCAGAAATCTGGTATAATTTACCAGTGAAATATAATATTCCTGGTATATATAACCATACTCCCGATAGGGGGTACCAGGCAATATTATATTTCCTGGTATATTCTACCAGAAATCTGGTATTATTTTCCAGTGAAAAATAATATTCCTGGTATATATAACCATACTCCCGATAGCGGGTACCAGGCAAAATTATATTTCCTGGTACATTCTACCAGAAATCTGGTATCATTTACCAGTGAAAAATAATATTCCTGGTATATATAACCATACTCCCGATAGCGGGTACCAGGCAAAATTATATTTCCTGGTACATTCTACCAGAAATCTGGTATCATTTACCAGTGAAAAATTATATTCCTGGTATATATAACCATACTCCCGATAGCGGGTACCAGGGAAAATTTTATTTCCTGGTATATTGTACCAGAATTCTGGTATAATTTTCCAGTGAAAAATAATATTCCTGGTATATATAACCATACTCCCGATAGCGGGTACCAGGCAAAATTATATTTCCTGGTACATTCTACCAGAAATCTGGTATCATTTACCAGTGAAAAATAATATTCCTGGTATATATAACCATACTCCCGATAGCGGGTACCAGGTAAAATTATATTTCCTGGTACATTCTACCAGAAATCTGGTATCATTTACCAGTGAAAAATTATATTCCTGGTATATATAACCATACTCCCGATAGCGGGTACCAGAGAAAATTTTATTTCCTGGTATATTCTACCAGAATTCTGGTATAATTTTCCAGTGAAAAATAATATTCCTGGTATATATAACCATACTCCCGATAGCGGGTACCAGGCAAAATTATATTTCCTGGTACATTCTACCAGAAATCTGGTATCATTTACCAGTGAAAAATAATATTCCTGGTATATATAACCATACTCCCGATAGCGGGTACCAGGCAAAATTATATTTCCTGGTACATTCTACCAGAAATCTGGTATCATTTACCAGTGAAAAATTATATTCCTGGTATATATAACCATACTCCCGATAGCGGGTACCAGGCAAAATTATATTTCCTGGTACATTCTAGAAGAAATCTGGTATCACTTACCATTGAAAAATAATATTCCTGGTACATATAACCATACTCCTGATAGCGGGTACCAGGCAAAATTATATTTCCTGGTACATTCTTGAAGAATTCTGGTATCACTTACCAGCGAAAAATAATATTCCTGGTATATATAACCATACTCCCGATAGCGGGTACCAGATAAAAAAATAATTTTCCTGGTATATACTACCATACGCCTGATAGCCGGTACCAGATAAATTTTATATTTCCTGGTACAATCTGCCAGAACCCTGCTTTTCTATTATTTATCTGTTAATTGTCATACTGTTAATTACCATATCATGTTAACAGATATCAAGAAACATTACATTTCCTGGTGCATTCTACCAGAACACTGATATATTTTAGCAGTAAAAAATGATGTTCCTGGTATCGGGTACCAGGCAGATATTGGTTTTTCCTGGTACGGACCACCAGATTATTTAAGAAAACATGGTAGAATCATCCAGGATTTCGGATAAACAAAACCAGGTAAGTTTATCTGCTCTTCTGGAATATTCTACCAGATTCATGGTATATATTACCTGAATTCCGAATTCGAAATCGAAAATGCCTCCTGGTGTTGGCGACCAGTCCAATCTGATAAACTCTATCAGACCTCCTGGGAGATTCTATTTATCAGAAAATCTGGAAGAATACTCCAGAAAATTTGATAAATGGCACCAGTTTTATTTTTTGAGTGTATGTGTTTTAGTGTTGGTGCATTGGATGCAATCAAAGCTACCGGTGGGCAACGTTCAGACCAGAATGATGCGACGCTACGTATTGCGTTGGGGATCAATACAAGCCACAATCTCCATGAGTTATGTACAAAAGTATACGTTACGGTAATCGCACTCCGGTCCATCGAGGAACCATTCGCTGAGAATTTAAAATGGTGTCTTTTTGTTGATGCCATTTAATTAATTGACCAAACAGGTGAAGGACGACAGCTACTGTGATAGCGATGTTTCAATGGCCAAAACAAATGATCTGACTTTCGCCAGAGGGGTTTGCGCGATTACATTAAGCCACACTTATACAGCTACCCTGCAGTAGCTGTCACACCATAATATGTTTAACCGAAACGAGCGTCGGTCGGTCGATACGATGGCATCGCATTGGTCGTTGGTTAAAATTAGACACCTCTCGCAAATAACTCACTCTGGATGCGCCGCCACCGCCGCGGCGGCAGTCACACTGATGGCCACTCGAGACTCGACTCGAGGATCATGCAATCCACCACTTTCTAGATAACGATGTTGGCCGATGGCAATGAATGGCAATCTATTGAAATCGAAAGCTGCTGGAGAATTGACTTGGCATCACAATGCGATTTCAATATACCAGTCAAAAAAGGGGAATCAAAAGAACCTTCATACCTATATATGTATAAAAGTATGTATAGTGAACATCTGCATAAGTGTATTGAAATGAACGAAGAGTCCCAGTCCATCCATGACTTATGAGCAGATTTTGCACTGTCTAAAAAAGGTTCAGCGATATGCAAATATCTACGCATTTTGTAAAGGCAGACAACCTTAATGCAAGGCGGCTTTGTATAAAGAAGCTAAATTTACACTATGTTCAACAATGGTAAATTTAAATGGCATAATTTACCAAAGCCACCACAGCAAAAAAGAGCCCATCACTATCACAAAATGCCAGCACTACTCTTTCAGCTCAAATTAAAATAAAATGAAAACTCGTACAGAAAACTTATTTCGCCTAATTAAATAAAATCGGAACTTAATTTTAAGTTTTAATAAAAAAAAAAACGTTTTATTTGATGACTCAGATTTCTATATTTTGACGGTCAGCCCTTGGGCGCAATGGGTCACCCTGAACTCAATCTGAAGCGTTTATTGTATAACTTTTTTCGCCATAGGTTAGTTGCACTGTGTGAGGCAGAGAACATCAAACAAACCTAATAACATAATTCGTGCCGGTAAAACAGTTTTTGTCAGGACTTAGGTGCCAGCCTTGACTTTCACTGAAAATTTTAATTGCTAATTTTGAGACGTTTAGAAAGAAAAATCAGTGATTATTTTAATGCTTATATAAAGCTTATGACTAAATTATTATTTCTACCCAAATACACATATAATAACTTTTAAGATTTCAATGATCAATGGTAAGGTAGTTCAATAATTGAAATAATAGCTACATTTACTATCCACATGATCTGATCTGGATCAGATCCTCATAATAAAACAAACAGGATCACAGTGACAACCATCTCTTTTTGCATTGGGGTTGTATATTTTTCATGTGCTTGCTGTCTTTTTTCTTTGCACTACAGTTTACACTACCTTACCATAATTATAATAAAAAAGTACCAGATATCGGATTTTCAAATAGATCCAGATAAAAAGCAGGATAACATGTTGTTTTTGTATTTACGTATTAAATATTGATCCGGGTCAGATCATGTGGATATTATTATCTATAATAAAAGTTTTTTTATGCGGAATCTTGGGCCAAAATGAAAATTTTTTTTAAAGCAAAGTCAGTTATTATTTAAGTACCAATATAAAGCTACTGACTTATCTAACTATTAATTCTTGTCAAAAAAATTCATTTTGGCCCAACCAAATTTATTTATTTCAGTCATTTAACTACCTTACCATTGATCATTGAAATTTTGGAAACAATTTTATGTGAAAGATTAAGCAAAAATTGAATATTTTTTAAACCAGAAATATTAATTGACTCAAGAGCTTTTTATTGGGATCAAAATAATCACTGATTTTACATATTAAGTTCCTCAAAACTTAAAATTAAAATTTCCCACAATGGTTTTCAATGATAGCTATAACTGGCCCCTGATTACCTATTAAATTATCTTCTTGTAAAACCTACTGTTTATTGGCAGATCATCTCTTTCACCTTTCAAATCGTCCATTAAATTGAATGGCGCTTCAAAGTTTACGGCCCATTACAATTCATTCAACCACTTCTTGTTTTACCTTTTTTTTTGTGGCGGTCACCGATCGGCATATCCATATCTATATATATCTGACAAGACAATTGAAGAGGAGTCTATAAGCTCTTTCGATTTCGGTATCACTGTCTTACGGTATATATCTATATCTACAATCAAAGTTTATAGATAGCGGCTCCCATATTACTGAAAGAAAAGTCAAGCTTCAACTACACCAAGATTATATAAAGTATAAATAAATCCATGCTGGACAGGTCATAAAGAAAGTGAAGCTACCTGTATATGAAATGTGAGTTTGTATGTAAGTTCATTTGTCGGGTACGTATATACCTACATCTTTTTGAGGTAGCATTTCGTGCCAGGCTACATTTGCATTCATTTTTTTGAATATTCCTTATTTTTGCATCTCTCAGATTACTTGAATTGTATCTTCGCCACTAAACAATTGTATGCCACACTGATGGCATCCGCTTGATGTCAAGTTTTTGTGCTCGAAATGCGTGAACCATGACGTTTCCTAATGCGCTACCAGAAGTTCCTTAATATACCAACTATACAGTATACATACCAGAGAATTATGCAAGAAAAATGGTAATTAGGACCGCAAGATATTATTTCGTCAAATTTCGTAACAACTTGGCATCTCTTCTCTATCATCGTTATAAGCTGCTGTGGGTGATGAAACGAAGTTTTCCATCTGGAAAACCCGACAAGACAAAAAGTGATTTGTGTCTTCACCATTGACTGCACACACAGTAAAGCTGGTTCTGCTTCTGATGATGTTGCATTACCTATAGGTTTCAAATGTGGGCATATATATGGATAGGTATACCAAAGCTATTTTGCATCCGAGTCAGTCAACACCGCCTTCGGTCATCGGTATAAAATTAAGTACTTTATAGCAAACAATTGATTTTCTTAAATTTATTACATTTTAAAGACGTCCGGATATGTATATCCGGTGTGACAACCTTTAGCATCGAATATACATATGTATATATCGTTTCCAATCTAATAAGAGGCAGCATATAGATTTAATTTGATTTAAGTCACGCTTCGTTTATGATCGTAGTCGTTTGGTTTCAGCGTGGTCAAGAGTAGATAAGTGGAGTTTTTGTTATTCTTGACATGTTAATGAGAGTTGCGTTCCAAATGGAGAAGGAATTGTTTTGATTTGACTTTTAAATGCTTGAAAAAAATGAATATGAATTGAGAAAATCGTTTATTTATAAAACTCTAATTCCCGATAACTTTACCAAGACTATGTACCTATCAGCCCTTGGTTTAACTATAAAATATTAGAACTCGTAATTTTACATAGATCTTCGACTAAATATGGTGTTTTTGTATGGTAATCTGGAAGAAGTCTCCGGAACACTCCGATCCGGAATCCCAAACGAACAATTTGCAACACTTTTTTTGATTCTGAAATCTGAAGTTTGTGTTTAGCCAGTTCAAGTTTCTGAGATCTGGCTGAGCAAACCTCTGTCAGCTTCACTGAGCAGAACGAGAAATCTGTACAAGATTTCTCCTTTAGAAGTAAAAAGCACTCTCAATCTCCTTTTTATAAATTGATCAACTGCAACAAAAATTAATTGAGCAATAGTAAAAAAATATTAGTCTCAGCTTTTTAACAACAAAAATGAGAAATCTCATCTCACTGACTAATTGCGTTCAAATTTCTGATATTGCTGAGATCTCTGAGAGAAATCTGAACTGGCTAATTCCACAGTACACATACTAAAGGTAATATCATTAGCGTTTTCATTTTTTTTCAGTTCTGCGCATCTGTCAAAATCGAGGTATTATGGTGGTAAAATGGTGGATTCAGTGCCCCTTTCCTTGTCTAATTTCAATATTTTGTTGTTGTTTCTAATGATGCGCGTTGAGTTCCTGTGGGCACTCGAACAGCCATTTTAAATTTTTTGACATTTCCATCTTTGACAACCTGCGCAATATATTACCTTTAATATGTGTACTGTGGGCTAATTCTACCTATGTATTTGTGAATCGTCAATTTTAAATTGTTTTTATTGTTCATTCTTAATATGGCCGAACACTAATTTGAAAGATTTTCGGTGTGTTCCTTTACTTTGAAACTCTGTAGGTACATCTTGACTTAAAAATTATGCATGTATACGTTCTTCTGGTTTTGATTCTTTCTTCAAATCCAGAATCCATTTTCTCTTCATTTCAGAAAAAGAACTGTCATTTAGTGCCAAACGATACTATTTCATAAGCATGGACGACCGAACGAAAACGTTATAAGTTGGACCCCCAAAAACGGCAACATTATGTATCCCCTTTCACTCTATTCACATAATATATTATTATTGTTCATTTAGTTGGAGTCTGGAGACGACATTTTTTAAACAAAATTACCGATGAAGTTAGCTACTTGGTCAATTTTTTCTCGCTTGACACCTGAAAGTTATAAATTTGTATAAAAATGGAATCAAATGCATTTTGAGTTCAACCATCAAATCCAAAAATCCAACTTGAAAATTTTGCTTTGAATAATCCTAAAGACAATTTCTTTGCTAAACAACAGTAGATAATTCGATATATACAAATTATAATGCCTATAGTCGAATAGCTTTACCTACCTTTGCATCCGTAACATTAATTAGCATGTCATGTTTCGTAATAGGTTTACCTTCCTACCTATTCAATCAATCATATTATCACTAATTAGTCAATATACAAAAAAAAAATACTACCACACACTGAGCTACAGAATTTTGATCCCTAATTTTTCATTATAAACCATAAATAAAAATATAATTTTTCTTTTCTTTCAAGTTCATGTCTAAATATATAAATATTGTCCAATAAACTTGTGAAACTTAAAGGCTATACCTACAATAATTGTTGATTTAACCTGCATCAGAATTGTATTCAATCGATTCAAATGTCATTTCTTTCCTATATGCCCATTGTTCTATTGTTTCCAACTCCGAAGCTTCCAATTCAACTATAAACTATACTGAGCCAGACTCAATCTTAATAGAATCTTCAAACTAGGTATATAAGTAAAATTACGTCACGTTTTCCAAGAACGATGACACGCTATTTTCTGCATTTACCTTTGCGTTCGATATTCTATTCTTATTCAACCAACCTTCCTTTCGGAGTTTCATTATCGAATATCGATGCAACAACAGAAACTGATATGATTTAGTTTTTTCCTAGAAAAGTGCATTCTTTGGTTTTTCTGTTATTTTGGTATGCTTTTGTTATTCTTGACTTTTTCCACCTCCTGTTTTGTTGGATTTATACAATTAAGTTCGTTCGTTTGGAACTTCAAACACTTAACGAAAGCTGGAAACTAAAACCCAACCGACAGCGGCGGCAACAGTCAATTTATAAATCGATCTTCCGATTCCATTTCACTATTTCAATCAAGAACACAAGTGTATTACGAGAACTTCAGAGAGGTATTAAGTCGAAACGCACCAACTAAACGAAAAAGTTGGTTGATGCTCGGCTTGTGGGGTGATATGGTTGAAAGAGTATGAATATGAATGTGAGGAGAAGCAGTATTCAGAGAACTATGTACGATGTACCTATAAAAAACAGTAAATATTTCTTTCAGTCACGAAATTACGATAAATGGCGCCCGACACGCTGAACTTTTTTCAATTTTTCTTCCCAAATTTTAATTTTTCGGAATTTTCCTTGTTTCTTTAAAAATAATAAACAAGTTTGTTATGATTCAAAGATATTAAGTGGGTAAGCATCGAAGATGTTAAAGACAAAGTGTGAACTAAATTTTCCAATTTTTTTTAAGAACAATTTTAAAAAAAATCGGCATATCTACTATTTTATTTGGACAGCTTTAAAGTTGCTTTTATAATTGTTAGTGGGTAATGTCCATCTCCATTTCCATACATTAAGGCTTTTTTCGATTTTGTTCTAATTTTGTAAGAATGTAGGAAATGGGAAATCTTACGTACCGAACGACGAGTAATATTGCACAACAAAATTTTCCAAAAACATAAATCTGTTTTCCTACTTTCAAAGTTTTTTTTTTTTAACTTTCTCCATAGGTATCTCATAATATGTAGTTAAATTAAAACCTTCCTTTAATTATAAGAGGAAGTACCTACATACATACATACATACATATGTGTGACATAGTCATGTTTCATGAACTTTATTAATGAAAGCAAAACTTGCCAAAGTAGGTATATACCTTCCTAGTAGTACCATGTTATGTATCTCAACTCCCGTAAATGTCGTGGTTGGTATTTTAATATCCCTATAAAACCCTACTCGTACCTATAAATCTAAAGCACTAGGTGCAGCCCCGATGTATTGAACTATTTGCCGGTTTGGTTATTGTTTTTTATTGAAATTTCTCCATTTAAAGCTAAAAACTGACCTGAAGCTTCACTGATAATGATAACGTATCCAACTACAACCTGCTCTCCTTCGTTAAATCTTTAACAACAACTCACATGGAAATGAAACATGTTCAATTCAATTTAAATGTTCGAACTTCAAACGAGCATCGAATTTCTCCTCCAACACATTTCATACAAGACGAACAACGCAGCCAACTTCGTTCGATGGCATCTCCATTCGCATTCACTCTAGCAAGTGGCATGGAATTTCAGTTTTCAATTTTCAGTATTCAGTAACGAATAAGTTAAACTAGCGTGTGGATTGGTGTTGAATAATTCGGTTTGCATGCAAAAATTTAATAAAACAAAAATAAATAAAACATTTTGTTTGATACAAAAAATTTAAATTCTGTGTAATTTTTAATTTATGTATAAAATTTAAAAATACAATTTAAACTCATATATTTACCACAAGACGACATACAATACCTATTAGATTTTTCAAGTTTCTTTTTTGTTTGTTGTAAGTGAAGTGAACACATACGTTTTACCCCTGTCCCTATTTATTTTTTTTTTTGTGCCTTAACAACGTATAAAGTGCAGTGTTGTGACACTAAAAAATCCCCCCAAAAGGAGTGTCAAGGTTACCTGATGTGTATACTGCAAGTCCTTCGCTCCCAGAAGTATATTTAAAAAAAAACCGAGTGCGAGTTAGATTTTTGTTGTTGTTTTATGTTTCTTCCTAAAAATCGATCGAGTGCTTTGAATTGAAAAATCAATTTTAATAACTTCCTTTAAATTCTCCTTTACAAAGGCTGGTCCTTATAATGCTCTTTCAACACTTTGCGAATAATAAATAAAAATTTATTTTGTTCTTCTTAAACTTATATGTTAAATTGAAAAGTAAACAAACACCTGTCAATTATAATTCCCTTGTTGTCAGTGCTTTAAAAAAAGAAACAAATTTGACATTTATACTAACGGTTTTTTGTTGTCAGTTCATTTCGTTTAGTTATCATTATAATTTTTTGTGTGTTTTCATCCGATTCGCCGTAATTTTGGCACGAAATTTTTCTATTTGTTTTTTTTTTTGTGAAAAATTGTGAGTTTATAATAAATTTTCAAGAAAAAATATAAATACAATTGTATAATGTAAATTTGTGTTAATTTCTCTCGACAATGTAATATGTTAATTAGTCGTGTAAAATGTCCTTACGACGAATTATCATCATACACGTGTAAAAAAGTGTTTAATAGTGCCGTTAGACTTCTTATTCCTGCTGGAATTTGTCCTGAAATGGCTGAAGAAATTTCAGAAACTCCTGGTGGTGCAGCAGTACAAAGAGCTAATCATCCTGCATGTACACAACAAACGGACAACAACAATTACAATGACAAAATAAATGGCCAGCAACAACAACTACTACATTCGACAAATAATACAATTCTTTTAGACGATATGGATAGCAATAATGGCTTAAATTCCCCATCGCTCCCTCAACAAAAGGATATTTTTGGATCAGGGGCTGCGGTGGGAGTGGTAGCACCTGGGGGAAAGACTACTTCTACTACTGCTGTGACGACGATTTATGACTGTACGAGACCGGAATCTTGCATTAGCTTGAAGACTATTTTGAGTTCGTTTAATGCTCCTCTGTCGGAGGAACAAGCGTGGGCACTAATCTATCAGTCGGTGAAGTTATACAAGGATGTATTCCAGAGACAGGACACTCAATTTTCCGATGCAGAAGTGCCAGATAATCTGGAAGATGTCAGTGTTCACAATGATGGAACGGTGCATATCAGCTTCCGCCAGCAACGTAAGTTTTAATATCATCTTTTGTTTTGTGTTAATAAATACAGTTGACTCCGCTTAACCGAGCCTTAAATTTTAAATCATTTTTTTTTATTTTAAATGTTGGATAATGGAAACAAAATTCACCTATCAATTTTAAAGATCCATATCGAAAATATCAAATTTAACGAAGAATTCTAAGAAGGTCGATATAAAATTGTAAACAAATTAGGTATAATATTGTGTTGTTAAAAAAGATATATGTAACTTTGAACCAAAATGAAGATATATAGGATTAGTGGGCGTGGTAGATACTTAAAAGCAATTAGTGTACATAGGTAGTATTTTTTTGAAGTAATAATGCAGACTTATTTCACTATCGAATCAGATGTTTTTATAGTTTTTTTTTATTTAATTAAGTGGGCTTTAATTGAGTGGAGGTGTGTTTTAACCACTTATATGTAAACTACAAATTCCATATAATAACGAAAATGAAGAAAATTAGAAAACTATACTTCTGTTTTAGGTTGAGCTATTGAATATAATTCAATTTATAAGTTCAAATGACCTCAACTCCAAAACTGCGTTTCGCCGGTAAGCATCGATCATAATTTGCGTCTTAGAAGGGTACGGCAGCATCTAACTGATAAGTCCAACTGTCGTACCTGGGTCAAACACATTTTTGGAGTTAAGGTCATTTGAACTTATAAATTGAACTATAAATTCTACATTATAACTTTTTGTGATTTTGATTTTTTCGGTAAAGGGTATGTTCAAGTAAGCGGAGTTGACTGTAATTCTACAATATAATGCTTTTTTGTTTTGTTTTCTGATAAGAAACAATTGAATTTCCAAATGCAGCCATTTTTTTGTGACTTGCTCTTGGGAACAATTATTGGTTTCACGTGAAAATGTTGAAGATTTTAATTAAAAGTAACTAAATTGGTTTTTAGCATACCGCCGTGTTTCAACCTTCTGAACATCGAGACACAGCCTTAAGAGGTGAACGGGTTTCTTAAAAAGGAATCCATTATTTAGGCATAAATTTTCATGTGAATCCCTAGAAAAAATAATTAGTATAAGTCCTGCTAGAACAGTAGAATCTGCAGGTATCTTATTTTTTTTACGCTTTTGATTAAATTTAGTAGGTAGATACATAACTTGTTTGTATTTCTGCGTCTCTTATATATAGCTGTACCGCCCGTCGACCGTCAGTTCGTGTGTCATGGGCGACTTTGCGTCTATGTGTCCACTGTTCATCGAGCTATACTCTAAACGGCTGGATGGATTAGTCTAAAACTTTGTACACAATATTTTTATGTGATCTTCTCATCTAGAACGGGTATAGCTCCCAATTACCTTCTAAAATTTTATAAAAAAAATGTTCATGTATAAGAGCAAGTTCAATTATGGAGTTTTGTTAACTACCTGTGTCAATATAGAAGAAAAAACCGTACCTTACATGTTATACAATATTCTTGAATGCTAAGCTATACCTTAAAGCCTTTTTTCAGAGCAAGTGCATTCGACAGAGCAATGATTTTATTTTATATGTTAGTTATACTCTTTATTTCATGTTTCAAATTCTAATTTTTTTATTTGTTTATTGGCAAAATTTTATAAAGATAAGATTATCAACTTCATTATAATGTTTTAAGATTCTACAACACAGTGAATGAACTATAGTATACGTAGATACTTATATGTATATAAGTACCTGCCCATAAGGTGGGGTATAATTGTTTATGACATTTGATCTTGTTTAAACTTTCTTAACACCTGTAACACCAAATGGCATATTACTTTTATTTAAGGAAAATATTTTGAATATACGTATACGTTATGTAGATTTTAATATTCTACCTGTTCTAATTATTATATTTAAATCGAAGGGTGTTGTACCTGTGTTATAGATATATGTATTATTAATTATTTGTTAATGTATTCTCTTCCATTGAATTTTAAAGTTCTTCGTGTAGTATAAATACTTAATCACTTAAAAGTTGAAACACAATTATTAACAGTTAGAGGGACAAACATAACAAGAAAATTATAAATCCGCCCATAAATTGTAGCTTGCTACTTTTCGTCTAGTTTTCGTTCACTTTTGCATTGCTTCATAATTTAGAGACCTCCCAACGCGGCGCAATTTATTAAAAATGACAAATGGCAGAGCTCTCTTCCGGAAGTTTTTGTGCTACCTAAGTGTCCCGGCACGACAGTTGGGCTAATCAGTTAGATTTTGTGGTACATTTCTAAGACGCATGATATTTGTCGATGTTTACCTAGACGAATACATTTTGCAGCAATGATAGAAAAGGTACGACAGCATCTAACTGATGAGTCCAACTGTCGTGCCTGGGCGAAACGCATATTATATATTTTGGAAACTTAGTTCGCAAAAAAACTTTCAATTGAATTTCATTCAATATAGCCCGCTAAATACAAAACAAAAACAATAATTTTCTATTATTTTGGTTTTTTATTCTTCGTAGTGTTCTTTTGCTTTAGAATTTTCTGAATTTATAAGAAAATTTATATTGAAATATTTCATAATTATTAAATTCTTAAAGGATATAGAGATATGATGGAGTAAATAAACAGATGAATAAATAAATAAATAAATAAATGAATAAATAAAATAAAGTAAGTAAGTAAAAAAGTAAAAAATAATTAAATAAAAAGAACAAGTCATCGAGTTTCTATTGAATTCCTCTTTTTTTTATATACATACATATACATATAGAAAATTTAAATAGTTTACGTAGGTACATGATAACAATGATGATAATATAGCTTTATATATGTTTAGCTTGTCAATCATATTATTGTTTGTTTATAAAGTCAATTTAAAATGACTTTTTGTCTCATGACATTGACTTTGAGTTCATATTGCATTACCTTGTTATCTACATTTGTTCTTTGCGAATGCAAACAAAAATAGCCGCCTTGTTAAATAAATATAAATTGCATCTACTGCGCTGCAGTTTCTGAACCCGAAAAAAAACTATAAGCCCCAGACACCCATTTCAAAACGGCTGTATGAGATAATCTTTGTAATTCAATTCTCTGAGTTAATTTTTTTTTAGCATATATAGAAACAACACAGCAAAATCGGTGCGGCCTAGCCACCCCTTTAATAATTGACATTTTCTCGTTTACGTACAAATTAGTGTGAGGGTGAACCAGTACACAAATAAAAATTATGCTTTTAAATTGACCATTTGGAAAAATATAAATCAAAAGAACTTTCAAAATGTTAGCGAGTGATTTAAAATTCTTAAGTACATTAAATCAGAAAAATATTATTCTTAAATAGGGAACCTGTAAATTTTGTTTTGTTTTACGGGCTACAAAAATTTAAAAAGGTTTTATATAATAAATATTATTCTTAAACAAAAATATAGTTTAATTATTTTAAAAATACAAATTAAAGAAACATTTTAAAATAACACATAATGGCACATGTCGACTACATTTGAAAATTAACCTTTTAGTTACTGTCAGTATTGATAGGACAATAGGGCAGTCTGGTATCTGTTTCCAGAAAAATGTGTAAGACCTGCCAATTGTTCTTTTTTTCAAAAGTGCAGAAACTTTTAAAAATTTACTTAATTCACAATTTAATTAAAGAATAATTAAGTTTGAATCAAACATTTAACTACTTATGTTTACTATTCAATTAGTTTGACAGTTCTTACCTTCTTGTACACAAAAATTTACAAATTTTTTTCAATAAAGAATTTTTTTATTTTTTTAGAGCTTTTTTAAATGCGAGTAAATATTAAAATAACTCGTGAGTGGGCATTTTCGTATCTTGCTGAATTTTGAATGTACCTACCACACATGCATACTAACAATATCCCTCTGTATCTGAACTAGTTCAATGAAACTAAAACATGTCACCTATATTTAAATAAGCTGAACATAATTTATTTTTGATACAAAATTTTAATGGTATTGTTTAATATTTTTTTCAGTGTATCAGGTTGTCATCCTATCCTTCCGCAAATGCCCACCTACCCCAACAAAAAATTAACGAAACTATATAACCAAACTCTAAAGCGCATGTCCTGTGACCTTCACTGACAATAAGTGTTGGAAAATGAAAACACGGAACATATGATTCATATAGGGGACAGCAAAATAAAAACTAAAATAAAAAGACGATGCTTTTGTTATGGATTTTGAGCTCCCATTCATCAATTGGTACGCCACCATTTATGTGTTTCACGTGCCATTGCAACTGTTACAATTTTTGCTATCAGATTATTTGCAAATTAAAAAAAACTAATCATTTTCACTTAGTCTGCAGGCAAAGTATTAGATTTGCGTAAAAATATCAGCGACATAAGATATAAGTAGCATATAATTTTGAAAGAGAGTACCAATTTCTATAAAATCGCCTATTTCATCAAAGAAAATTTGATCAAAATTGTTTCAGAATTCTACAAAAATATATAATATGCTAAATTCGTTAAACTATATCTTCCTATACGCCACACAGTGGATCGACTCCATACAATTAGACGTGAAAAAGTCAATGACTAAAATTTCCAAAAATTTTATTTCTTATCTAAAATAATTGTTAAAATTATAATTTTAAGTGAAATTGAAAAAAAAAAATGGCAGATGTTCGTGAGGGTATTTACTTTTGTAAATATGTGTTGAAATTGTTTTAGGGCCAGTTGTACAAATATTTAAACCGTGGTTCAGCAATTTTTATCCACCGATTTCGGCAGATTAATTGAGTTTCAACAATGGTTTACTGTTCAAGTGTGTGATAATAACCAATTACATATACTTGAACCAGCGTTGAACTTTAGTTAATCCGCCGAAATCGGTGAGTTAAAATCTTGAACCGAGGCTGAACCACTATTGTACAACTGGCCATTAATGTTTGTTTGTTGAAGAAAAAAAATTTTGTTATTCAAAGAACAAAAAAAAATTGTTTTTACTGTGTTTGTTTTGGAAAATCTAAATATGTGCCCAAGGTTGCTTTAAAAAAAATTATGTGTTTTGGATAGCTGTGAACGTCATACTTTCTGGAAATATTTGTGATAAACCTAGCAAAAATTTACAAAGCCTTTTTTTGTCCACCTTTTAGGAAAAGATTTCTGCGTCCCAAGGAAGAGATTTTTTGAAGTTCGGTTCGAACGAATTCCAAATCGACCCGGACAAAAAACTTCTACAATATATTTCGAACAAGTTTAATTCATCAGAACCAAGAAACTGTT
Source organism: Epistrophe grossulariae (assembly GCA_929447395.1). Lineage (NCBI taxonomy): Eukaryota > Metazoa > Arthropoda > Insecta > Diptera > Syrphidae > Epistrophe > Epistrophe grossulariae. The sequence goes on from OV839566.1 coordinate 4,198,108, forward strand.
TAAATACTGCTAAACTTAAGAGAATCATCGGTTCAAAATATTTCTTAAAAAATTCAAAGATTTTTTTTGTCGCGAAAAGGCTACCAGCTTATTTTTTTGTAAAATTATGTAACTTTTGTATAATTATGAACATTATAGATGGAAACAGATATTTTCCAAGAAGATTAGAATTTTTCACGTCTAAATGTATGGAATCGATCCACTGTGCGCCATCCCCGGATCAAGTTCATGCGACCGTCATCTATTTTATTAGTATATGGGTAGAGTAGTCTTAAAAATGACTCTTAAAAAAAATTGGAAAATGTGTAATTTTTCATTGTCAGATCAGATTACAAAATCGAAGCTCTAAGAAAGAAAATGCCAAGAAATTGCAAAAGCCTTTATATGGTTAGATTATAATGGCTTCACCATAAAATACATGAAATGTCTCTGAATTGTCTGAGCCCTCTGTTGTAACTAACATCCATTCATCTATATTTAAACCAAAAAGCCTAGAATAACCTGTTATATATCTTCTTTTTTTTTAAATTGTGAGAAGTTTTTCTTTTCTAATTCAAATTAGATGAAACAAAAATGAAAGCCAATTTTGGATTTTAACATTCCTAGTTTTTTTTTTTTTTTTTTATTTTTCACCTAACCTTGTGAATCTATATGTAAAACTTTTGTTGAGCTCTGGGAGCAGCGGCGCGCAATCTATTTCGTCGAAATGCATTTCTTTATGTTAAATGCTGCCGGCAGCGCAGCGGTCAATTTTATTTTTTAATAGCTTGAGAAAACTAAAGTTTATCTTGATGTTTTTTTTTTTTGACGACTTTTAGCTAGAAGGGTTAGATATAGACACTCTCTCTTTTTCCATTAAGATTTTGACGAACAAGAAACAATTTGTCATCCAACAACTCTTACCTCAGCTTCAGCATCAGGCAGTATCTTTCAAATGTTTTTGAGGTTTGAAGGTTTTGGTGCAGTAGGTAGGTACTATGGGAGAGATCTTTCAAATGCATAAAAGTCAAACGGTCACTCTGTAGATTGTTGGTCTTTTCTGTGTTATAAATCGTTAGTTCTTTAATATTATGTATTTGTTCCATTCATTATAACGGTCAATTGTGTATGCTCATAGTTGCTTTATGTGCATAGGCTTTTTACACCTTGTAGATTCATAAAATAGATAAAATGACGGGTTTATTGATGAACTTACATAAAAAAACGAGGAATTAGGTAAGGTGAAGAGTTCATTAAGAATTAAAAAAAAAAAATTTCTTGTAAGCCCATTTAGAGAGAGAGAAAGAATTTTCCATCAATGATTTAAGGTTTTCGAAGTATATTAGTCACTTCACTTCCTAAAAGTCTCGTGGTATACAATTATTTATGAGAAAAAAAAATATATAAATTCTTCTGTGGCGTATATATGTATGTATTTAAGTAGGGCATAGAACATTTACGAATTATAGTGAAAGAAAATATATGGAGGGTGATTCAGTTGAAGGAATTTAATGTATTTTAGATGGAAAATAAGTACCTACATAATGAAAAAAAAAGTTCGATACGAAAGAAATTTTAGGTCATGACACTATTTCAGAATGTGTAATTATTTTTGATATTTTATGGTTTGTTGAGTTTCTTTTAAATGAAGAATGGTTTTAGAAGTAAATTTTGTTGGGGGTACCCTATTTTTTTGTTTGTTAAGTCTGACAAATAATTAGCAAAAATAATCAAACCTTGATCATTTTAAGTGCAACTTATCTACAGAAAATGTACTTTCCACTTGATGCAAAACTGAAGACTTTATAAGGAAAAGAATCACTGAGTGTAAACAAAATCCACAAATCATGTACACATCGACGGTTAAAATGTAGGACCTCGTAAGTCGAAAAATTCCAAAAATATTATTAATGCAAAAAAAATCAGCAGAATCAAAGCCACCTTTTAAAAATTTCAGCGTATCAATGTTTTTCTGAACATTTTACAGAAAAAGACAGAATTCAAAACCTCTCACCATAGAACCTCATACAAAATTTGGCAGGTTTTTTATTTTTGAAAAAAACATGCAAAAATAACTTACGAGTTTCTGCACTTTAACCGTCGATACACATATTTTTCAAACTACAGCATTTTGACCCAATATTTTTTTTTTAAATTTTGGAATTAAGAAAATCAAACACCTCTATTACCTTTGTCATTTATGAATTATGAATATTGCAAAGACTTTATTAAGAAGTGTTTTGATGGTGTTAAAGATTTTGATTTTCAAACTAGAGGAGTGGCTTTGAGCAAAAATTGAGGCAACATTATTGTTTACCAACAAGTTAATTTGTATTTTGGATTTCACATTCTCCACTTATTTCGGCGTCAAAAATTCTTTTCCATTGGTTCTGTTAAGAATTCTGTATACAAACACAAAGTTATAGCTACTATTTAGAAATAAATCATCCGAGAAACCGAAAAATAATAAAATTAGGTGTTGCAGTACTGGGATTTTAAAAATTAAATTTGGAAAAAACTGTGTTACCGACGGGAAGGCTTATAAAAGAACGGAATATTTTGTGAATACAATCGTTAATGACATCAACAATAAGATTGCATTCATTTAATTCACTTTGAGACTTCAAATACATTGCCATTTTCCTCCATAAATGCAAAAGAATGCAAAGAATACATTCAACAAAAATAATGGCAATATGACAATCGGGCTTTTCCAGAAACTATCTCTTTTTTCTCTCTTTCTAATTTTACAGTTCTACTGGGAGAGAAAACAATGCAATAAAAACAATTATGATTAGGTACATATACAAAGTCAAATCCCAATGTTATTAGTTGCTCCTCTGAGAAAGAGTTTGTTTTTTGTCTAACAAGGACTGTCAAACTACTGTTTTTTTAATTCAGAATCGAAACCATGAAGCACGAACACTTCAGAATCAATAAGATCTGTTTGAAGCGTACAATTGGCATTTTTCTATTGGATTGCCAGTCAAAAACGCCATTTAGTTTGACAACGAACCAAGTGTAGGTACTAACATCATATGTCGCTGACTTAAAACACATGCTTTGACTGAAAATAATCTAGTCGCTTTTCTGACAATAATATTGTTGTCACTGACAATTCTATATGGAATTTTTTATACTCTCAACTACTGAAAAAGCGACTGTCAATTTAATTTTATGTTAAAATATGAATCACTTATATAAGAGCTCACAGAACATCATATTAAAGTTAATATCATTAGCGCTTCAGTTTTTGTTAAAATCTGTGGAAAATGGTGGATCCAGTGCCCCTTTACTGGTATAACTTCAATGTTTTGTTGTTGTTTCGAATAATACGATATTAGTTCCTTTCGAACTGCCATTTTTAATTTTTCAACACTTTCAAATTGAAAACCTATGCAATGTTTGTGTACTGTGATTAGCGCTGACAACAGTTAAGCTAATGTTATTTTGACAACACTTCATTTGACGTATCATGTTATGTATTTACAATACTGAATCTTTTAAATCAAAACAATTTAAGATTGGAATGAATATAATATGTAGGTACATATGTATATCAAACGTCTTTAAATTTAAATAAAACAAGTTCAAAAGATTTTGCAGTCATCTTCCATGTTGTAATCTTGCATAACCAGTTCCAGAAAAAAAAATGATTGCTTTTGTTTTCACTTTCATGCCCATAAATTTTAAAGTGCAGACATTCTATGAATTGTAAATTTATTAAATCATTCAATGTAGGTGTTCATTTTCAGCCAAACAAACAAAAAATAGAAAAAACACCCACCTTTTCCAGAGGAAGAAGACGAACAAAAAAAAATACCTTTTTCAAATGCAAATTATTTTCAATCTTAGAGAAATTAATTTAGAAATTGCATTAATTCGTTTGTTTTGGCTAAAACCATTTTTTTCGCTTTAATTTTTTTTAATGATAATGTCATTAGCATAAAGAAACTGAAAGTTCCATAAGAAAACATAAACAAAAAAAAAAAACATCAAAGAATATTATACGCGCACGTGATAATCGTACGACAAAAATTTCTACAAATTAGCAAAACAGCTAAAACTCGCAAAAAAAAATAAATAAAAATCTTTACAGTAAAGAGTTAGACCCGCATCATCAACAATAACATTCACTTTTACTTGTTGTGTTTTTATGTCTCATCTTGTGTCGATCTATGTTTGGTCAGTTTCATTTTATTCCATTATAAGATCATGATGATTATGATCTTGTCTTAAGAAAACACTCATTTTGACCCAGAAATATCGCACAACAAACTGCATTTCTTTTCCTATAGCACATGCACAAGCACATCCATCAGTCTGGCTACACATCGCCGGCTGGCGTTCGTTTCTTTCAACCTGTGTCGTGTCACATCAGGTTTTTGTGGACAAGCCTTTTCCATTTTATATTTCCCCCATTCAACGTGCCGCACCGCCTCCATCACAGGCCCATATAGTTGTTATAACTATTTGATTTCTTTTTAAGCAAGTTTAATTCTAAGCGCTAATCGGAAGAACCATAAATCTTTGTGGCTTAACACCTGGAGGCTCTATGCGCAGGCTGCCAAAGTTTATGTTGTGTAATCTGATAAACGACCAACGACGACCGATAGACGTCGACATGGAAACAAATTAATTCTGGCCAAAGAACTCAAAAGAGAAAGTGATGGGTGGTTCGCATGGTTTGGACTAGGCTATTCAGAAATCGATAGACCTAAGCGCGGGTCAAGAGTGTTCTTTGGCATGAAGCCGGAGCCATTCTCAATTCTCATACCTCCCTCTATCTTTTAATTGCTTTCATTCCAGTCGTTAGGAATAAATAAATTGTAAATTGGCTTGCACTTGAGGTGCATTGGAGTGGAACTAGAGCTGGCGCTACGTAAAGTCTGGCCAATGACCTACATTTTAATTGTTGGATTAAATTGAATGTACGATACGAGTAAATTATACAAAATGTAAAACAAAATGCAATTTTTTAGAATTGCAAACTCTTAGACAATCCACACACGAGTTGGCTGTTTGGCAACGGTCGGTTTAAATCATTAACTGAACAATTCGAAGAACCGTTTGTGGTTCGATTAGATCAAGAAGAAAATTTCAGTTTCACACTTGCTTCTAGATTTTTGATATTCAGACGAAACAACAAAACCGTAAGATATTTTTCTTTATAATGTCAAAAAATCTCCTCAAATCGTTTACTGTGGAGATTTATTTCACTCCTCTTACTTTGTGCTCTTCTAACTAAAAAATTAAAACTGCCGGAAACTAAATTTCCTCGTGTGAAAGGAGACTTCTTGTTTTGCAAAACGATCAACTCGTGTGCAGGGGGCCTAATAGTTATATTCCTTTCGCAATTCTAATTTCCATTCGAGCATTTGATAGAAAATTAGAATAGCACTTATAAATTCGTATATCGTCAATCTGACAGATGGCAGTTTCCAATAAAATTGGTCTGGTTTGTAGAATTCAGCCATCACTGACCGGCGCGGTGGCGACGACGACGACAACTCAATTAACAATGTGCGAATTTATTAAATGGGAAATTTAATTTGTGATTATTTGTATATTGATTGAGGTTTTGATTATGAGCTTTCATGTGAGTGTTGAAAAATAAAAGACGGCAAAAACACTCAAATAACTTTTATATAGAAAAAGAAATGATACCGTTCGAGATTGATTGATTGTTTTTTTTTTATTTCTAGTTTCTATGATGTGAAAATAATACGAGTAAAATAGTTTTGTTTGTTTTGTTTTGTTTTTTTTTCTGTTATGGTGGTAAAGGTTAGGGAACTTAACCTAGGCATCCGGTTTTGTGAAAGAGTTGGAATTTGGAGCAATAAAAATGCGTAATATAAAGATTTTGTTTTATAATTTGGTATTAATTTCGAATTTGAGTGTGAAATAAATTGTTCATGTTTGAGTGTGAACTTCACAACCTGAAATTCCATTAGCTATAATATGTATGTTTATTGCAAAAGAGAAGAAATTCATTGAATAATCAGATGATATCGAATGAGACTACTATAAAACTTGTTTTCAATTAAATTGATGTCTCATGTACTCTTCGGTTTTCATTTAGGTTCAAACCCACTATTCAAAAAACAACACACATATGAAACTGGAAAGAAGGTAAAATATTTAGTATGAAAACAGACTGGAAAATCCTATCAGTTTTGATCGTTTGGTCCTTTCGCTTCACTTCACAAAAGATTGGCACTGGAAAGATTTGTTCAATGCACGATTAAAAGTTCTAATAATTCTGAATTTACTTAGCCTGATTTTTCTAGTTTTGAAGAGAGTAGAAAAAAATTAAACAATTTTTCAGTCTGTTTTGGTTCTCTTTCCAGTTTCTTAAGTGCGTTTCTGATTAGTATTAAATTAATAGACGTGTTTTATTGGATAGTAACATGCATTACAAATACAACATCGCCAGTAGGATAACAGTAAAAATCTAAAGTAGAATCCTAATGTGGATGGATTTATTTAAATTTAAAATTATTCTGACAGGTGTTCAATAGTACCAAATGTGAAATATAAAAACAATGGTACTGCCAATGTGTTTTTTTTTTTTGGTTTTCTTACTGTACTATGTACGGATTCCCAAAAAACATGCCTTATGTTTCGTTTGATCGTAACGACAAAACTTTCATTGATAATCGTTAATTTCACACGATTTCTGAAAAAAACAAAATCTTAATGGAAGTATCGTGCAATTAAAATCCAGACTTAAAACTTGCCAAATTAGAGCGATGAAACTTTTATTTGAAGTAAAGTCAGTTGATCCCTAGAAAATGTATATATCATAGCCGGAAGGTGCATAATGCATTGGTATTCAAAAAAAAATAATGGGAGGAGTCAAAATTAACTGCATGTAAATTTCCCCTAAGAACATTTTTACAGAAAAATTTTCTTGATAGAGTAAATTTTCCTACAACACTGCAGTTTGTATAAATTCTCCTCATCGATCACTATGATTTGGGGATAGTTTTAAATTAAGACTTAAAACACATAAGGTAACAACATTTTTAAAATTGAGGATATGAATTTCTCTTAGAAAAAAACTATGAAAGAGTTCACAGGAACATGTTGAACAATAATATAATTTTGGCGACCAGCGAATTCAAATGATTTTTAATAATTTTTACAAAACATTTTAGACCATACAGCATTAAATAACCCATTAAATTAAAAAAATAAACAACAAAATAAAAATCTAATAAAATAAAAATGCTTATCAATTCAAGCTAATTGTGCTTGTTATCATAAAAGTGTGACAAATGTAGAAAAACACCAAGTACAAATAATATTATTATTTTAAAATCTTTTTTCATGCGAAAAAATAGCGAGAATTTTACATTTGTCAAAAAAAAAATGTCAAATTTTTACCAACATCAAAAAGCAAGTTAACAAAACGAAAGCGGAATTTTGATATTCAGATCTTCAAAATTAATGTTTCCTTTTTTTCCGACACACTACACGATGATTGTGCTTATGTGTTCCTGCATTTATCACCAACATTGAAGGTTACTATGACAAGTCGGTCGATTTAGATCATCGTGAACAAAATCAGTTAGAAAATTTGTTACTTCTCTTTCTGACAAGTATGTGCCAATTAAAACAAAATTAAACTCTGACTACCCGTGGATGTCTGATAGCATAATGGAAGCAATGACTCTTCGAGATAATCTCTTTCGGAGGTGGAAAGGATTTGAGTGTGAAGGTATGTTAAACGATTTCAAAAAGGCTCGAAACAAAATTACTTGTATTATGATTAACCAGGCCAAATAAACTAAATAAATTTCTACAACCTTTTGGAAACAAGTGAATGATCACCAAATGATGCGGAGATTGACATTGAGAGTTTAAATCAAAAATTTGTTAATTCCACCCTATCACACAAAACGATATCGAACCAAATTTTTTACAACTCATTGAAGGATGCGTTAAGCTTCTCTGAAGTTAATATACATATACGATGTTGGCAATGCAATTTTAAGCGTCAGATCAAAGATGCGTTGGGCTGGATAATGTACATCTTAATTTTAATAAAATTCTCCTGCCTTAAATTGTTTCGCACATAACTTTTTCTTGTGATTTGTAACGTGCAAAAAAAATTCCAGTACCAGAGAACTCAGGGAAAAAAAGTCATTCCCAGCAACCAAATCAAATTTTTTTATTCATATAGTTGTTATTTACTTAACCCTTTGCTTCAGAAAGAACCATAGCCGTATCACAGCTCTCCTGCATGTTACTGGCGTGTTTCTTTGTAAGCCCCGGGGGGAAGTGGACAAGAAAAGAAAAAAGGCTAAATAATTTACATTTTATTGCAATAATAACTAATTCCCAAAGGGCTTAGCTAAACCCAGATAATTTTCGGGTCTTAACTTAAGAGCGCTGAAAAACTGTGCTACCGACATGAATTACGTATATGTACTTGTTATCGATAGTTTGTACGAAAATCCCATGTTTTTTTCTGTGATGGCGTTGCTTATCCCCGTTGTCGTTTTTTTCAACCAATTCTCCATGTGCTTGCAAAAACCACGTCCTATGAGAACATTCGACAGAAGTAAATAAAATATCCCTCAAAAACGGTGCAATCAACAATATTACGCCGAAATCATTCCGATTTATTCAATTTCTCATGTGGTGCAACTCAATTTATCTTTTCATATCTAAACCATCGCTCACATGCTATCTTCAATAAATGCAGACTGTCATCGTTGCTAAATTTATGAAGGGGTATGCCACAGGGCTCAATCCTCGGACCTATGCTTTCCTCCTTATTTATAAACGACTTTTTATCTGCTTTGAAATACTGGTCATATCATATCTATGCAGATGACTTTCAATTATATTTTAATTTTTGTTTAGGACTAATTGAAGATGCTATTGTAAAAATTTACGAAGATCTTGCGTCTGCTTTTAAATGGTCAGCCCAAAATCAACTTTTATTGCATTCTACTAAAACTAAATGCATTTCGATCAGCACCCTAAAACTTCTTCTAGGAGACTCCCCTGACGTTATTCTGAATGGTCAGTTGGTTGAAATGGACTCTAAAGTTATAGGTGTTGGAGTAATTTTTAATAAAAGCTTGGCTTAAGGGAAGACCACATCAATAGTATGGTTGCAAATGTTTATGCTTCCCTAGAAAAGTTCATCGATTTCAAGACACTTGCTTCAAGTGAAAATAAAGTCTTTGATGTTACCAGTTTCGGCCTTTGGTTGTGAAATATTTTCGGTTCTAGAATTCGAATCACATCGTTAATTAAACATGGCATTGAACTCTGTTGTAAGGTTTGTGATATGATCTTCGAAAATACTATCATGTATCAATTTATTCACGACAAATTCTTGGATGTAATCTTCAACTAGACAAATTAATAAAAACCAAAAACCTTTGTATCTTTTTGAAAAATTAACTTTTTCGTGGTCGGTTCAAAGTTTAACGAAACGCACTAAAACTAGAGCCCTCGATTTTAAGCGTGTACGATTTAAAAGTAATTACACGTCTACTGCCTAAATACAAGTGTACCAATTAATAAACGTGTTCATACACGAATAATTTAATTACACATGTAACTCGGGTACACGTGTAAAACGGGACTCTACCTAAAACATATATAGCTGCCTGCGTTACTTCACGTCGCCAGTTTTTCATTCATGCTGTTGCAAAATGGAATCATCTGCCTTTGTCAATTAGAAACAAAATTGAATACAAACATCTTTTACTTTTTCGTATTTTTCACAGGAAATTTCTCATTAAAGTTTTTAGAAAAATACATTTGGCAAACACTTATGAGATCCTACATCAAAAAGCAAGACCAAATGATCTATACCTAATTAAGGAAACCGATAATTTCACTGAAAAAGTTCATTGTTTGATGAGATTTAATGGATATTTTTTTTTTTTAATTATTTTCAGCATTTATATAAATGAAACCAAAAATTAAAAAAAAAAATAAACAAAACACCAAATTACCACATAGTTCAAATAAAACCGCATCTGATCATCTAATTTCATATTTTAATTGTTTATAATTAGTAAATTCTGCGTGGAGTATATTTGGTTTTTATAGTTATCCTTATCAGCATAAAACATACTTGAAAAATTGTAATATAGACAAATGTTATCGGTCAAAGCAAATTAAAGCGATTATTAATTTAATTAATCAACAAACGCATACAATACAGAGATTAAATAAGTCACTAAAAAAAATTTCTTATCTTAGTTTATGAATATTTTAAAAATATACAAGTAGGAATCATCGCGTGGTGGCTTGAAAGTATAATGTTGGTTTCAGGGTAGCAACAACTTTGTTTTTTCTAATGGGTTGCTGAAAAATCTTCCTTAAAAACTGCTCCTTTTTTATTACAAATCCTCTTAGCATTATTATATAGAAAAACAATTATTTAAAATAAAAACGATTCTCGGTAGGTATCTGACAATAAGAGGGTCTATAAAAGGGTTGTAAAAGAATGCCCCTAGAGCGGACTATGTGGCTATGTTTACTATATTTAGTGGAGTGCATGAATACATGAAGGCTGTATTTATTATATAATAAATATTAAATACCGGCTTTATTGCTCAAGCCATTAATTGATTAAAATCTGGATCTATCTTTTTTTCTAGCTGCCTTGATTATCCATTATCCAACCCATTAACATAAATATTTATTACCTTTTCTAACTTAAACAAATAGACTTCAAAACAAATATTTACGAATTCTATAGGTGCTAACATACTATTTTAGCAAGGAAGCATCACTGGTAGATAGACATATACCTATACTTGATGTTTTTTTCATTTTGTCCATTTGGATCAAGGTAAATCGGTCAGCAAAGCAAACCACACACATCCGACCACATATTCAGCTCATTTACAAATTACTATAAAGTAGTAATCAAATGCTAACTACCGCATCACGAACTTAGCCCCAAACGGTCATCAGTTCATCACAATCACATCAACACATATTATACTCCAAAGGCCACAAACTCAACTCAGCCCCGAGAAAGACCGAAACAAATGAGAATATGAAGAACCTAAGCCAGAGAGTGTGCTCAGCTCATTATCTTGTGTTATGTGTGGTATAATAATAAACCAACATTATGACTATATGAGTTCTGCGGGTACCTAATATGTTTCTTCTTTTTGGACACTCGTTAGACAAGGGCTCTAAAGTCTCTACTCTACCTATATATACCGTCCTCCACCTGGCGCACATTATGCCTTCACATTTCCGTTTGCTGTCAAGTTCTTTGGTCCATAGCAATCTAATAAGAAATATTCAGAGCTTTGTTCTGATGAAATCACCTTTACCAACAATTTACTGCCTCGAGATGAATTTCGTCATCATTATACCTACCTATATATTTTGTTCCGCTAAAACAAATGACTTCGGTTGGCACATTTGGAACGGTCACATCAGTTGCAGTGAAGTGACTTCTGGATAATGATGATTGTTATTTTTAATAATTATTATTTGGTCTGGGAGAAAATACACTTGACAGTTCCCAACGACCGACGCACGACGAAACAAAACTTATCATAACACGCTGGCGGAAAGAGAAAGCCAATGGCAGCGGTGTGGTGGCTGGCGGCGTCGACAGCGGGCAGTGGAAACAAAACGAAATGTTTTTTTGACATGCTAATTTCTTTCAAAAAATAAAATAATTAATTATTTTCATTTCGATAACAAAGCTTTGGCAATGATGGATGAGATATAGATTTTCTAAGTGACAGAAAGTTGCAATATGTAACATACTCGTATAATAAATTTAAAATCGTCAACGAATACTATTATACTATTTCTGCTTTTTTCTTTCTTTAAAGATTTTTAATTATTAAATTTATTTAGCGGGATAATATTTCTTAAATAAACTTCAATGACCTATCCCTATTATAGCCTTGGGAGTGCACTCGATTATGTATTGAGATTGAGTACAAACAGAGATAACTTTCAGGCGCCAATCTTTGTATTTGCAATAAAGTTACTAAAGGGCGTGTTACACTTGGGGAAAAAAATCAAATTGAGATTTTAATAATAATACATATATTTATGTTTCGCTTAAATTCAGTCGCTCTCCAATTTTTCTCAGTTTATCACAAAAATAAAAATTATTATCTTATTATTTGTGTATTTCTTCTTCTTATTTTACAAATAATTATATATTCAGAAAATGTGCTAAAATTACAATCATTTCATGCACATTCACCTCTATTAATAAACTCAATTCGAACATGAGTTATTTTTTCAATAAAATTAACAAAAAGTTAATTCATGTCAATTAGCTGATTCATTCAAGTAGGTGGATTAAAGATTAATTAAATAAAAATTATGTACAATATTTTCGCCAAAGATTATAGAAATAAAAAATTGTACATTCTGTTTGGTTTGGTTTAATCTTTGAAAGATTTTCTAATGGCCACTGTAGTTAAGCTAAATCGTTAAAGCCTTTCTTAAGAAATTGATTTATGGAAAGTACCAGATTTGAATGAATATGTTTGTACTGGTGGTAGGTTCTGCAGATTTAAATGAGTTTAAACAAAACTTTTAATCGATTCAAAATAGATTTAACAGGCGCTTTTTAGGCGTTTCGTCCAGGTGATCTCACTTGGACTCATCAGTTGACTAGTGAGGGCCTTTCTTAATACGCAATTTTGTGTTAAGTTCAGTTCATCATATACATAGATTTCGTGATGAACTATATCCGACATGACTATAATTCCTAATAATTAAATTGGAAGTTTTTGTTTTTTGCCTGGGACCCTGGCAATGTTTATATAAGAAGATTTTTTTTTAATAATACTAATTCTATATACTACTGAAAACTTTAAATCGTTTTGGTTATAAGAAGTAAAAATAATCTGAATCAAATTTGTAACAAATATGTATATGTATATATATGTACGTAGGTTCAACAGTTTCGGTTCTAGCTCTAGACACCCAGATCGACGACGAACGGTATACCGATTACCGAGAACCATTTTTTTTTTTATTTTAAGAGCAACTTCCTGCGACCTAGAAATTGGTAGAATTTATTTTATTCTTCAATGAGGACGTGTTTCGTTGAAAACGGCAAAGAGTTTTGTCTGGGTTTGAAGTGCATTCAATTTTATTTCTGGAATTAGTTATATTTATGTCATGAAACATTGAGAGAAATAAAATTTCATTGTATGTACATATTTATATACAGATTGTGAATTATTATTCTTAGAGATGTATGTCAAGGGCACTCACTGCTGATGAAATGATGATGTATAGTGCAGATTTACTATTCCATGTGAGGCTATTTGTTGCTAACTAACTACCCATTGACCGTGGTTGGCCGTGGTTGAATACATGCAATTTATCGTAATTCCAAAACATGCCATATATTTATTTCTTTGTATCATTTTGTTTGTATATCTATTTCGTTGAAAAATTTTCTGAGAAAACTAATGAAACTCTAAATGAAAAAAGTAAAAATAAAATAAGAATTCATTTCAATAAGTCATTTGTTTTAAATATTACTAACCGATATTTTGAGTGCATTACCACCAATTAAACCACTGTTACAATGAATGCTTAATTTCACAAATAAATTCTCGGACGTATTCCTAAGAATTGGTCATCAGTGGCAGTTTGATTGCATTAGAATGAATGAGTTGGAATTCCAATAAAAGGGTATTAAATTTATAAAGCTGTACCTACAGTCACCCGAAAAAAACAAATATATTTGATAGAAAGGCTTTTGTAGCCAGGATAACCTTATAACAGGTTATTTTTAAAGCTATGATTTAAATTTTTATTTTTTAAAATCAAAACAAATAGAATTTTGATTATTTTTGTATCTTTGTGTAAAATTTTGAAAAAAAAAAAAAATTTATTTGCAATTTTTTTTTCAAAATATTGAGTTTGAAAATTAATTGTTAAAAAGTACACTAAAATAATTTTATTTAAAAACAGAATTAAAGAATGGATTTCTGGCTGTTAAAAAAGATTATAACATGTAACTGTAAGTGTCGCCGTTGTTTTTAAATATTTTTTTTTTCTCTTTCGAGTCATTTTTTCAAGAAAATTCGAAGATGGCGGCTTAAGCTCCAGTCCGATTTTCCCCAAAAACTACCCATATTGTGCTCCTAATAACCCCCTCTAACGAATTGTGAAAGAAAAGTGAACAATAAAATGTTTTCTCCTACTGGGCTAATATACTAATTTAAAGGCAAAAATCATAAAAACGTTTTTTTTAATAACCATTACAGAAGCAAACTTTTAAATGAATAGTGATATTATTTATTCGTTTTGGTGCATAGTGAACATAAAAATCGTAAAATGAATTTTCGGACAAGAATTTTGTTTTTCTTTTGGTGAGTTTTGTTATAGTTCTGAAGTTTTTGTCAAAACAATTATTGAACGGAATACGCGTCCACTTGTAAATACAGCAATGAAATTAAAAAAAAACAATGTTTGAGTTATATTTTGTAAATTGTTGTGAAATATTTGATGACATAACGGTGACTGCTCTCTCTCACAAAAAGGACATTTTACGAATTTCATTTTTACTTCATATAATACTTAGTTTTCATTAAGAAGAATGAGTTAATTTCGTTGAAAATTTCCAAATTCGATTCCAAATCATTTCATTCCACGTGGCTTGTAAAAGAATGAAATCTTTTTTGAATGCAATCGTTAATGACTTCAATAATAAGATTGCATTCATTGACTTCACTTTGAGACTTCTGACTGCAAATTATGCAATCACCATTCATTTCAGTCAAAAATATTGCAATCATTTGTTTCCCCACTCATTTTATAACATTCAATTGAATACAATCTTTAGAGAATTCAAGCTTTCTTTTGCATTATTTACATCAATCCCGTACATTGCTATCTCTCTGTGGTTTCATTGTCAATTTTGTTTTTCATATATGTGTACCAATTACCATGTATAATTAGTCGTATAAAGTAAGTGTCTTTAGTTTGTTCTTAAATTTGATAAGTTATAACCTCAAACAATCAAACAATGTTAACCTTGTCCCACAGAATTTATCAGAACTTTAAATCTTCAAAAATGTTTCAACATAATTTTTATTTTCCACATTTTGACATGAATTCCTAAAACATGATAAAACTAAGAGGAAGAACTTATTTGGTTGTTATTGTTCCTTCAAAAAGATTAAGTAAAAAATTCAAACAAATATTCTTAAAGCCATAAAAAAAAAACATTATCTGTACTCTAATTTTGTTCTAAAACTTTTTTGTCTATATACATATATGCATTTTGTGGTAGACCCTATGCTGATGAAAGATAAATATTAGTAATGAAGATTTATATCAACATAAATAATGTTGCTACAACAAATTTTATCCGCACATTCCATACCTAATTGTAAGTTATCAAAATAAAGATCGTGACAATTTGAGAGATATATGTACTTGTAAATGGGTTGGTGCTTCCAAGTATCTGTCTTTTCTATTCAATATGTAATTAAGTTTTCCGAAGAATGTCGGCTTATTATGACTTGATTAAGAGAATGTAATTTAATTTAAGAAATAAAAAAAAAATAACTCCAATGTTTATTTACTTCCAAAATACCATAAACTAGAGATTTATTTCAAAAATTAAGCTCTAATAGTAAGTAAGCATCAAGAGCAGATTTAATGTTTCAATTAATTAAAAAAGGAGGCACAGTCGACTATTTCCATATATTAAGGTGACCAGGCTATTCATCTTAAATTTTAAAACAGATTTTCCTTTTAAAGTTAAATAAATAAAGATTTAAAGATAAATCTTTGGTTTTACAGTATCGACTCGGCAAACAACTTGACCACATCCCAACAAGTTTACCGTTGACACCGGGCTGACAAAAGAAATAAATTCGTTTGTTTTCGCACTGTCCATCGATGATAACACGACTCACATGTTAATTTCGCAAGGACGACTCACATGTTAATTTCGCAAGGAAAATAAATGGAATCGTATATTAAACAATAATAAGTTCGTTCGTGTAAACTAGTCGAAAAGTCTCCAAAACTATACTTCTTTTTAACAGTTTAAGTCCAATCCTTTCCGCGTATGCACATTTTGTGTAGTTTCGGGCAGATAAAACCGCTAATGAAAGTCTATTTTTTTCCCTTCTTGATATTTTTTACACGAGAAATTTTAAAATTCTGTGTTCTGTCAAAAGCCAGTTTGAAGTCAAGGAACAAAAAATATTTTTAAACCCAAATCTTAAAAAATTACATTCATTTTTTATCTGGAAAAAGCAATTTTAGTTTAGCTTTATGGTGATAATGTGGAACACTTTATACTAATTGTTGAATACAATGTAGTTCCTTTGCTATCTCTCAAGTTATACACTGTCAAATTCTATAAAAGGATGGCTCCAGTGTATATGTATTAGGAATCATCTTGAGACATTTGGAGACCAAAAAATAAGTCGTCCTTTGTATACTTCTCAAGCTTTAAGGTTTCCCCACACCAACGCGAATTTTCGGTGGCGACGACGACCCCGCGTTGGTGTGGGGTATCCTTTAAACTTTTAAATTGAATTAAGAATGGAATGTAAAAAGGGAGTTACTGACGATTTATATTGTTCGTCCAATCTTACTTTGATTCTGAAGTCAAATCCAAAAGTAAATTGCTCTTATTTATTAATTTTCATTCTGAAGCATTCAGAAAGTTTCTTGATGGCCAATAGAAAACCCCAAAATGCCAGTAATATACCCTAATAAGTCAAAATATTATGTTCGGATCTGTAGATTTTTTAAATTGTGTCAAAAAATGAATTGGCAGGCTGATTACACATTCAATCTAGGTTTGTTCGATGTCAGCCTCATGGTGCCCTGAACTTGCTCTGTAGCATTTTTTCACCCTAGGTTATTTGCACTGTGTTTAATGTGTGTTCGGGGAAAGCTCTGAATAAATCTCACAAGTCCTAGTTTTTTTCTTGAGGTAAGAATTTAGAGCTATCAAAATTTAATTCAGGCCGAGTTTAAATACAATACAAAGTAGTTAGGTATATTGTATCAAAGTTATGCTCAATATAATAATTCTTAAATTCGAATTGAGTAATAAAAAACAATAAACAAACCAAATTAAAAATAAAATAACATTATATTATGATTTAATCAGTTCGAGTGCACTTCCATTTCAACTCTTTTAATTCCCCCAACGCAAGCCGTGCCGTAAAACGCGCCAATATGTTTTAATCTAATAAGCTTCTCATTCTACACCTGGTCACGTTTTCTTATCGACGTGATTTAATTAATCAATTCAAAAATACAAACGTAATGATAGTGTAATAAGTATTATATTATTTTGAGAACCACTCGCGTTTGTTTATTATCATATTTTCGAATTACGGGGATACCTCTGGGTACATCTGTTATTATAATTATTATATTACTCGCACCGTTATTGGTTTGACATTTGTCTTTTTTTCACCATCTTGAGGGCATATGTGCACTGTTACATAAAACATATACGGAATATGAACAATATATACAAAAAACTTTAGAGGTAACGGCGCGGCGGCAGCGTTTTATCGTTATATAGTAATAAACTGTGGGAAATACTCTTTTGCTCTTGCTTATTCATGGGGTTATTGATGTTTACAAAAGCACTTAAGCCGGGCAACATGTGTTATTTGTTGTGGTTGTTGTTGGTGTTGTTATTTATGTTTGACAATGATTGATTAGGCGTGAGCAGCTTAGACAGCAAATTAAAGAAAATATAGGTATATGCAGCGGTAATTAGCGATAAAAGAAAATAATTTTTGTATTATTTGTTGCTGTCAGATTTAATATACCTTAGGGGTGGAAATATGGTTAATTTAAAACAACTAACAATCGCATTTTTTTTTTAAATAAAACAAAAACAATTATTTACATTGGTTTTGATTGCATTGCAAATTGTTTTGGAACGGAACCTACTTTGTTTTTTAATTTTATTTTTTTTGTTTTTTGTATTGTCACCACAAAGAGTGATAGTGAACTTAGTAGGGTTTTAATTTTAATCTAAAAGGGATTTACATATGTGTGTGGTTTTCCTCATTTCAAGTTTGAAAGTCTAGGAAAAAGCTAATGTTTTTTATTTTTAGCGCGACTTGAAAGGGGCTTTCAGTCTTATCAAATTCGGTATTTGAATCATCGTGTATTGCTTTCTTCTACTTTGATGTAATGCATGACATCAGTTCTAAAACTAAAAATATAAGTTAATCATTTAATCAAATCATTATAATTGTAAACATTTAATTATTACAAGGTTACAGCATCTTGTGAGGAAGTGATTAATACTTTAAAGTAGTCATTCATTCATGGTTAAGAGCTGTTAGTCACAATAGGCCCTGGTTCTATACAAGATTTTGCGCCACCCAATTTTAGAAGTACAAAACCATATCTTTTTTGTTAAGTTAACATACATAACTACTTACTTACGCGTGTTAAAAATTATAATTCTTTGGCGTGACACAACAATAATTGTGTTCACCGCTCGCATTGAGATGATCTCTAAAATTTCAGCGCATGTAATACGTAAGTCGACACGCCATACGCCATATACATATTTTGTTCAAACAAAAATAATGTCAATATGGAAATAATTCTTTTATTAGATTTAACAGCGAACAAAGTGATACTAGCATCAAATAGAACCTCTGTTCATTTATACTACGTTTTCACCGAAAGTTAATCTCGTTGAGATTTAATAAATCCTATAGGTAGTGTTTTCACAACATAAAAAGATTTAAAAGATGATTAACTTTGACAGTTCCTTCCAAAATGCAGTTCCTGTTTCATTTTTTTCTTCTAGAGTGTGAGATCGATATAGTTCGATTTGTTTCAAACGATGAGAACCAATTGTATTCTCGAATATTGTACTCTCGATTCTTGATTTTGTTCTCGATCGTTTCAAACGATGAGAACCAATTGTATTCTCGAATATTGTACTCTCGATTCTTGATTTTGTTCTCGATCGTAAAATTGTTCGATTTGTATAATTATTGGATTAATTTTAAATCTACTGGATTTACGATATAAATTTGTGTGGTAAAATTTCGAGATTTGAAGAGGATTTGGAGTAAATCTACTTAAATCTCGGTTTAGCGGTTAGTAAAACGTAGTATTACTTCCCAAAACTGACAATGGCTGAGTTCCAAAACGCACCAGATGAGTATTTGATGCAAAGTTGCATGACTGATGAGTTCCGAAAGTCAAAAGAGAAAATGGGGACAAAGTCACAAGTTTCTAAACGCACCCCAAACGTCAGTGATGCGCATCAACTGAGCAGCAAACTCATTGAATTTTCGGTTAATGCTTTCATTTGACAATTGGAAGTTTTAACTGGAAGTGAAACAAAAATATGGTGACTCTGGCGAATTAAGTTTATTTTCCGATTATTATTATTTTGTTTTAATGCGTTCCGAAAAGAAGTATAATTTCAATATAGTATAATATATTAAATCTCTACCCTTTCTATTTTAATATATAATTTTTCTATATCTACCAACTCTCTTTAGATGAAATTCATAAAATCAAAACATTAAGCCTAATCATTTTATTTTAGTTATGACGCAGGTACATCATATTCAGATGGATATTTATTTTAACGATGTAATTTATCTTCATATTTGTGTCATAAAGCTCATGAATATCCATTGTTAATGGTCAAACCCATCGCAAACAATACATTCGCATATAAAAGATCTCCCCTACCTAATTCTTCTAATTAGCAATTTAAAGAAATTGAGACTCGCGATTTTTTGAGAAAAAAGATCCCAAACACACATTCCACACACTAGCATACATTTTTGTATGGTAAAATAAAATTAAGGTCCTCAAATTGACAATAAAGATTATTATCTACGTAGTTTTCTTTAGATTGGTGGCGTAGGTTGGTATGAATATTTGAAGTGTGATTAGGGTAAATAACTTTCGTCGTGGGAAGAGAAATTTATGTAAACATGCCCTCTTAAAGCTTTACTTTTTCAATTAATTTATATTTTTGCTACCTCTTTTATGCAGGTTGTATCATTGTCAAGAAAAAAGTGAGAAAATAAATGACGATTGTTAATGGTCACGCAGTTACATTCCTAAAAAAACTAAAAAAAAAAACACTAAATAAACAAAAGAAAAATTTATTTTATTTGAGCTTAAGATTAAAATCTTGTGCCAAAAAAAATTTGGGTGTACGAAAAATTAGTGAAATGGGATTTGTTTCTTCCAAAAAGAAGTGTGAAGCAAGTATTGTGTAATAAAAGTTTGCAGAGAACTAACTATAAATTTCTAATTCATGTATTTTTTTGGGGAACTAGGTCTTTTGGGTTCGTTTACACGATTACAGAAAGTAAACAAACATACCTAACCTATAATGTACTTATTCATTTGAAAAGAAAGCTATTTTTGAAGATTTATTTATGAAGGTGGAATGAGATAACTTTACTATTTAGCCAAAAGTTTTGAGGGCGCAATTATAATATTTTCATATAAATTTAGTTTAAAGTGATTTAATGGAATTGGTTTGACTATAGCTTTTGAGGTTAGGTGATTTTTTTTGTATGTAAATGGGAATTATAACAGTGGCCTACTAAGAAAACACTACCTTCTTTTGGCTTCGCATTATGCTTATAACTCACTATCTTTATGTTATCTATGTACAACCGAGTGTCGTAAAATACAAATATTTGTATGGTTATTAATCTAGGAAGCCATTATTTTAAGCTTTCAGTCCTTCTTATATTATTTAGTTCCTTTGATTTGTAGTATTAAAATGTTTCAAAATTATCAGTTATCAAAATCTGTGTGCGACGCTATGGAAATGCACTTTCACTACAGAGAGAGCGATACTATTATGCTGCAGTATGGAATGAGGCTTTTTCCATAGTGTCGCCCTTCCTATTTTGAAGGTGTTTGTACAAATATCAGAAATTAGAGACATCAGAAATATATATTCTTCTAATCCACCGTTTGCTTCGCCACCCCCATGAGCCTATATTAATCAAGAATTTCCAAACCAAACGTAGGTGCCTAAAAACAACCGAGAACTGTCAAATCAACTGTCACATAAAACAGTGTTGTCAATACAAAGTTCTTCACTCCTAAAAAAAAACATCATTTGGTGGTATTGGTTTGTTTGTTTCTTCTTAACAAAACCGTTTAACAATCAGAAATTGATACACCAATATAAAACCGTTATATCTTATTCGACTACTTAAACCTCCTTTATATGTTATAGTTAGTTAACTTATTTCCGTTTTCCACAATAACCGGATAAATCATCATCAATATAATGAAAATATTGTTAACACAATCTCCCATCTCCAGGTTACTAGTCTTTCTTACATCGGAAGGAAATAATAATTTAAAGCCTTTTAAGTCACACAATTAACAACGATGTACCATTCACAGAGTATACACCTATTTCCCGCATCTATATAATATGTAAACCTGAATAGACAGAAAATAGTTTATTAATCTAATTGTTAACGCGTTTCATCATAAATTATATTTCCTATATATCAAAAGCCACAAAACTGTTTTGTCTATTGCAGACTTTACGAGTATATACGTATAAATACAACAATCATCTCGAAGAAGGTGATGTGTAAGCGATATAGTATGTATACTTGCATATTCGTTATCGATCCAAGCGGGAAATATCGATATCAATATCAACATTTATATCAACTATAAGCCATGAGAGTGGATCGAATTGAGTGAGCAATCGATTGATTTATGGTGTTTGGAATTGCAAATTATTATAAATTCTGCTTGTGCATGGCTGGTGTATAAGGAAAAAACAGTGTATATATTTATTTATAATCTATAAGCGCAATGGAGCATGAACAATTTCATTAGAGAGTAATTGCTTCTTTTAATATTCAATTCCAATTTCCAAGTTATACACACATAGGGACAGTTATAGCAAAATAATAACGAATATATATACTTTTATAAATTTGAATTTTCTGCTTCCCATAAGAAATAACTCTTAGGGCCATGTTCTTCAGTGTCTGAGTTAAACTAGAGTTAGTTAATCCTGCAAATAAATTGAAGAAAATCGGTGGAGGCAGTCCACATGTGACCACCGTCCATGATGTCGCCCAATTACAATTACAAAAACATCTGTCAGAAATGTCTTCAGTTAATTCAGAGTTATCTCGCCAAATTCGATCTAAATTGACTAAAAAATATTTTTCAAGAGTCAAAGCCCGGAAAAAAGGCTTAAAATCTTATATGTCACTAAAATTTTCTAAGCTTCAAATTGTATAACACGAAAAAGTAATTGTTGATGAAAAATTGAACCTTTTTTTTATTTCTATTTTTTTGAAATCTTGGTCAGCTTTTACATCAAAATACTCCCATGTGTGGTGATTTGTATAGATAAACCCCTCCTTTCCCCCTCTCGGTTGAAGTTGTCAAGAAGTCAGAAGAAGAGACACTTTGCAAAGTGATGTGTTATGCGGATGTGGACAAGTGACACAACAAATGGAAATTCTGACGTCTCCTGTCACGCTGCTACTGGTAGTGAGAGATTAAAACATAAATGTATTCCTTTTTTTTCTCTTAAAGATTGCCATTGAAGATATTTTCTTGTTTTTTTGCAAATTTATGTCTCACAATATTTGTTTTGTCTTTTTAATGAAAAATTAAATTGATTTAATTTATTTTTGATAATTCAAGAAAAAAACAAACAAATTAAATGATTGCATGTATGTATTTCTTTTTTTGTTTTGTTTTATACCTAAATTTGCTTATATAATGTTACGTATTCTTAACGATAACTGAACTGACCTATCTTGTTCATTTCTCTCTACAAAACCGAAGCCAAAGGGAATGTATTTAATTACAAAGGTAATTACAAGGCAAAAGCATGTAATGCTCGGATGGTTATGAATGGCTTTTTTTTATTAACATACATATGTTTTTTTTTTTTTTTTTTTCTTTTTATTTTAATTTAAGTATTTTTTTTGTATAAGTATGTAAGTTGAAGAGTTGAAGGTGGTGTGGTTGTATAATTTTCTTTTAAACACCGTTGAAATTGAGAGAAAATAAAGAAATGGGAAAGTAATTTTTTTGTCATTATTAATAATTTCAAGGGCTTGTAATTGATTATGAATTATGTGCGCCAGGCAATTTATTTAATGGAAAAAAAAAATACGACAGCCATGTAATTGAAAATATAAATATTTTGAAAACTTTCACATGATTGAGTGAAGAGATGCTATTAGTCTTTGTCTTTAAGGAATGTATTCATTGATTTTAAATGAACGTTAATATCAACGTTGAAAATCAGCGAGGTAGGTGGGAGGTAGGTAAAACTTGATTTCTTGGACATAGTCCTTTATAAAAAGAAATAGCATACTGAATAATTTGTAAAACTTAAGTTTATTATGAAATAATTGTTTTCTTTATTGAATAAACAATAACTCGCATTTCCTACTTTTCTATTTTTTCTATTTATTTACTTCATTCGCACAAGATCTGTAAATGTATGTATTGTTCCCATTTGATTGGTTATAAAAATTGGCAAGAATTTTTTTTAAGATAACAGGTCAACAAATATACTTTTAAATGGACTATGATAATATTAGAAACATATTTTTATAATAAGAATACAAATTAATTAAGTCACTGTGGCGTATACGTAATATTTATTTTTAATTTATGATTAATTCATGGAGACTTAAATCTTATACTTAGAAGGCAGGCAACATGGTGGGGTAGAAAAGTATTTCAAAGGAACCCTTTAGACGTATTGAAGGCAGGTTAGGTTATGTTAGGCTAGAAGGGGTATGATACTTCAAGCCTCATCACCTTATTTTGAGTTTAGATGATGCATGATAAAATTAGTTAGTATGATGGAGAAAATTTCTTTAAGGCCTGTTTCACAATATCTAAGCAAAGTTCTGATTAGTAACTCGATACGTTAGAATTAGTACATGAGTCATAAGTCCACAATCAAAGAAATATTATTATTTGTGAATTTATTACTCATTCGAGTGTGTCATATAAGAAACATTGATTTTTGCTCCTGGTGACATTATGACCCTGTGCCATTATTTTTGTGTCGGATAATTAATTAGAACTTTACTTAGACATTGTGAGACAGGCCCCTTAATATTTTTGTACGAGTTTAGATAACACTGCATTTGAACATATTTTATTCTTTAAAAATTGCTGGCATTCATTTTTATTTCAGTTCAGTCTATGAGTGGAATTCGTATGTTCCAAAAATCCAGAAAGCACCGTTAATCACCAATGCTTGGAATGAACTCAAAATCATCACTACACAAAACCTTAAACCAATACTCAATACTGACATTGACTTTTGTCTAAAACAATCAGACTTTAATCCTTCTCCACTTTTTCCCAAACTCGACTGCTACTGGATCCGCGTTTGAAGTGTGCCATTCGAAAGTGGAAGCAAAGTGTGAATGTAATCGCATTCTTACATGTATGTATGTACACAAAATTGTAAAAAATACTACAGTGTCCTGAAAACATTTTGTCTATTTGAAAAGAATTTTTAAGGTTCAACATTTTCATTGATTTCCACGCTTGTCTTCAATGATATCCCTGTTGTTAGTTCTATAGACAAAGTCATTGTATTTGTAAAATATTTTTAATATATTCTACGCTGCCATGATAGCGATAAAAAACCAGCTGAGTTTGAGAACAGCCACTAAAGAACCCAAAAATCATGACTTTATAAATCCGCTGGCCAATAGATCGTTCTAAAGACGTATTATTCCACGTAGAAAAAACCAAAGCGGAAGCTTTATTATTGAACTCATTCTTTAAGGGGCTTTCCTACTGAAAATAAAAAGCATTATATTGCCCAAACAATACCTTATTCACCCTCTAATTACCGACCCAGTCTTGTGAAGTTTCAGTTTCTGAAATGTATTTCAGAATGAAGTCTCTTTAATGATTAGTAATACAGGTTTCATAGAAATAGATCAACTGAGAGTTTATCTCACCAAAAAGTGGAAAAAATCTTTACATCTTTTCGAAAAAATAAAAATTATTTCACTTGACATTTGTAAAGCATTTGACGAAGAGGTTCACATTAAGTTCTCTTATCGAAAATACATGAATTTGATTTCGATACATATATTCTTGGTTGAAATAGCATCAAGCCTGAAAGCCAAAAAAAAAACAAAGGCTGATATAACTCAAGGCTCCGTTTTGTCTCCACCTTTATCTCTCATCTTCATAAAACATACCAATTTAATATCAAAGGAGAAGAACGTGACGTATGACATCAAATGGCATTTGTTTTTGTCTTTTTTCTTTTTCTTTTATAATTATTTCCATTTTTTTTAAGTATTAATTTTGTACACTTTGTTCTAATTAATTTTACTTTATTTACAATTAAATTATCAAAAGATTTCGATTATATTTTTGTATACTTCTGCGGTAAAAACAAAGCTAAAAAAGTTTTGAATACAAAAAATACTCTTAACAATTGAACTTAATCAACCAGAGTTCTATATGAATTATCTTGTTCTAAATTTGTTGATATTGTGTGTCATCCAAAGGATAATCCGTCATTTATTGCGTCGTAAGCTCTTGTTCATCAAATAACTCTAAATTCTATTAAAAACATTTGTAACTTGCAAATTTGTATAAAAAAAAAATGCAAATTCCCATCATCAAAGTCAAACCGCAAACGTAAAAAGTATTTATAAATTCATTCATGACACAATAATTAGTTCATTAAGACTTAATTACACTACCAGCTATACCAAACATAATAATATTTGACTCAAAGTATATTTATTACCAAAAGTTTTATTTAAATTTGTAATGAAATTTAAACAAGAAAAAAATTACGATTGATTTGAATTTATTTGTATTTAGAAATTTTTGTCTTGTAGATATTTTTACATCTAGAATAAAGGACAATCGATTGGATTATAAAATATTTGCAATTCCTGTTGCCAAACCACGGAGACAAATTGTATTTCTGTGGTTTTAGCTACATGATCCATTAATATACTTCGGAAAAACAAATAAAAAGTCACATAACTGTGTCGCATATACTTGTTCATTATAACGAAAAAAATTAAAATCTCAGAAATGCACTTACCTAATATTAAAATAAGCCGAATTCAGAAGAACCAATTTCATTGACTGATCATCCGAGTTTAGGAGCTAAACCCCAGTTAACTCCTAAAAAATTTGCTCATTCAATTTAGATCTCATAGAATTTGGTGAGTTAACTCCGGATAAACTGAATAGATATTTATAACAGATTTGTTTTTAAACACTATTAAAATAGAGAGGGCGTCACTTTCAATTATACCACACAGTGTCGCCGCCTCTGTTTTGATAGTAAAAGTGCATTTTCATAGTGTCACAATTTGATATCGATAGGTTTTTGATAACCTGAAAGTAAAACTACTGACAAAACTACTTCTAAATTAATACGGGTTCAATTTGTTTTCAGGATTTATAAACTCTGGTTTAACTCAGAGTTAACTAAGGCAGAATAAACTAGCCCCCCCTAACTCTGGCCTTACTCACTGAAAATTTTGACTTAAAGTTATTAATTCTTATAGGCTTCGAATCAACTGATTAACTTTTTTAAAAGCTTGAATTATATTATTTTTTTTCAAATCCAAAATCTACCATTATGTAGTATGTATAGGTACCCTATTTGAAACTATAAAAAAAAATTTCTTGTAGAATATTGGTAGCTTTAATGTAAAACAGAATCGAAAAATTGATACAGTTCTGGTGGATACCCATATAACCACAGAAAATCAGTTTTGGTTGAAATATTTGTCTTTGATACCAGAACGGATATTATTCGATTTGTTTCGATTGGAAATCAGAGCAAAGTGTTTACCACAAAAATGTAATCGTTGTTCATATACTGTATTTATCAAAAGAATATGTATATAATTTTGTTTGACACTATAGTTTTTTACTATGAAGTAAAGTGGTTTAACTTTATTTACTTGATGTTTTATTAAATCAAAATGCGTCATTTTGTCGTTTTAAATAAGTTGAGTTGATAATTGTTTTATTGAGTGTGGTAGGTTATATATCACAATACAATCAAGAGACTTATGAAGAATCTTTTTATTATTTATATTTTTTTAATCAAAAGTGATGCGTATAACTAAATCAGGAGTTGCTACAAATATCCCCTGAAAATATGAGGAAAATGATATCACTTTAAAAAAAAAATAAAAAAATGGACCACAGCTTACAGATAATAAATGTGCGTCAAAATATGAAAATTCATTATTCTATATTTCCCAAATCCACAAAGAAATCTCATTTTTAGTTACGTATTCATTTATGTCCATTTATAAAAAATTCAATTCACTTTTGATGGTGTGTACGTTGATAATTGATATAGGCTTTATACTGATTACATGATGAAGAGTGTTATTAAACGTGACATTAAATGAGGAAAAACAAATTTATCTTCGTTGAGTCATAATATTAGTTGTGTTGTTCTTAACCTTCACTCAACGGATTCATTGATTTGGTTTTAATTAGCTTTGCAGATAAAAATTCATTAACCTCCATATTATTCACTCGTTGAATCCAATTAAAAATTTAAACCCAGATGTATTTACATTGAATTTATTGATTTGATATTGGAGATTTTTAACGTGTTTTTTCATGAAATAAATAAAAGATATTATTTTAAATAAGTGTTTTTAAGTTATTTAAAATAATATCTTTTATTTATTGAATTTATATTAATTTAAACCCGCATTTTAGTTTTAAACTGGATTAATGGAGTAAATAATATGGCGGTAAGGCTACATTTTTCAGTGCCTAACTTAGTTAAAATAGAGTAAGTAAATCCTTCAAATAAATTGAACCCGGGTTAACTCGAAAGCAGTTTTCAAGGGTTAAATCTAAATTAAAGT
The DNA here is from genome assembly GCA_929447395.1 of Epistrophe grossulariae. Classification (NCBI taxonomy): domain Eukaryota; kingdom Metazoa; phylum Arthropoda; class Insecta; order Diptera; family Syrphidae; genus Epistrophe; species Epistrophe grossulariae. The sequence continues at coordinate 4,225,971 of OV839566.1, forward strand.
TGTCAAAAATGTATCAAAATCAAAATTCGACACTATAGCAGTCACGCTTTCTCTAAAAAAAACAGAGAGGGCGACACGATGCGTTGATTTCGATAGTGTTTTGACAAAAATCTGTCAAAAATATCCTTTTAATTAATTCAGTTTATTCACCAAATTCTTTGAGTTAACTCAAGATCTAAATTAAAAATCTAAGAATAACCGCATTGGTTTAACTCCGAAACTAAAAGATTATCTCGAACTGAAAAACTGGGCCTACATTATACTTCTTTGAAAATTACTTAAAAAAATTATAAATGTGGGTATTATTAGAAAAATTATAATTGGTAATTGAAAGTAAAATAATTTTTAAATCGACCACGCTCAATAATTAATTTAACAGCTGTTGCTTTTAATTTAAATTCAGCACTTAAAATTTAACCCAAACCAAAAATAATAAAATAAAATAAATTTTTAGTCATTTTGAGTTTTCTGGATATTGGGTTTTGGGAATGATGGGTTTTTGGAATTGGATTTCCAACATCATAGATTTTCTGGATTTCAGGATTCTGTCCGCTCTTCTTACGGCTTCTTTTTTTTTTTTTTAATTATTAGGTCTGTTTGTTAGCGTGACATTTCTTGCGACTTTGCACAAAATTTCATAAATTTTCACTATTTGCTGTCAAACCACATAGACAAAAAAGCTTAGTTCTGGTAATTTATTTTGAAAAAAAAATTTAACAAACAGACATAATATTGAATGTGTTCCCAGACAAACACCAATGTAAAAAAGTTCTGTTTACATTTTTCTGTGATGTATATGAAAAGCGCCCATTAATAAAGTGAGAAAGAGAGTAATGAAATTAAAAAAGGAATAAATCATAACAAACATATATAACTGAGATTATAAGACGGCATTCACATGGACTTTCTCCTCTCACTTCATGGCAAGAAAGAGGTGGCTAAGAAAGACATCTCTTTCTCGCCAGGAAGATGGAACTGAGAAAAAGTACAGAGACGTCAACAAAAGTCGGCAGAGGTAGTCGAATGTGATGTGAACACCGTCATAACTATTAAGTTTACGGAAAATACAACTGATTTTATCAGGGTACTTTCGCAATGAACAAACTGATTTACACCGGCGCATTTTGATGTTTACACTACGCAAATCTATTATGTTTGTTTATTATTCTTTAACTTTAATTATTTAATCCATTATACCATTATTCTTGTTTCGTCGATAAAGAATAACCCATAGAACTTTTAGTTATTGGGCTGATACACTCACCGTTAAACTCAACTTTGTTTTTATATTTTTTATTGGATTTTGAAAGAAATGATATTCTTTTCGTTTTTGATGTCTGGTGTGTTTAATATTAATTTAGAAGTTACGAACTTTATGACCCAATACACAAAAGCTTGATTCATGTAAACTTTTGAACCCATTTATCAAAAGTTGACACTCTCCAGCTTTTAAATGAGTTCATTTTTATATTTCAACAATGAAAATAAAAATACTCTCGATTTATTTTTTCCGTGGTGTCCATCGTAATTTCTCATAAATATACTGGCGGCATATATTATACATGTGTAGTCCAAATTGCCAAATAATATCAAACACGATACAATAATCAACTACGTTAAACAAATTATTCTGACAGCAGCACCAAGCCAAATTTATGGAACGACATAGGGTGAGAAGGCGTCAATTGAAAAAGCAAAAACACAGAAGGAACTTAACGACAATGATTGTGCCAATAAATATTTCACGAAATTACAAATGACATCAGCCTCCAGAAGTTTTTTTTTTAAGTAAAGATCATGAAGTTCCTTTAAATAGTGAATGACTTCATTGAAGAGAAAAATTCAATGACGACAAAAGTACATATAGAAATACCGCAGCCAAGTAAATATAAGATTTCAAATTTTTTTTATACACATATGGCCCTTGGGTGGTTTCGTATAAAATACTTGAAACGCACCGAAAGAAACTAATTGTTGTATGGATTCGGTTTTTTATTGCTATAGCAATAGTTATGTATATACCTATGATATGGACGTGTATATGGGAATTTCCCTCAGAGGTTTCACTTTAATTTAAAAGTGACTCCACAACCATTGAGAAATCTATTGTAATTGACCCACGCTCGCACTGATATCAGCGTATTTTTCCCAAGATGTAATTATCTATCTCATTTTATAGATAAGCGTAATTATAGGAATTAAAGAAGACACTGCAATTAACTCTGTTCAATTATATTATCAGTTAATATGAAAGAGTTTAACAATGAAGTTTTAAGGTCAAAATACGTCAATAATAATAATTATTATTATTAGACTCGGTTCAAAATGAATAAAATAATTAAAGAATCGTTTCACTCGTTTTCAATAGACATATTATTTATTTCAAATTACGATAACCATTTTGTTATCGATAAACTACTTAAAACTATCATAACCACTTGAAATTTTCTTAAGAGCCTGGTTACGTCATCGTCTAACCATTGCTCTTGAAAACTGTTTATTACATGAAGGTCGACGTGATATTTGCCATGTTGTAAGTTTTTTGTTTTGATAGTTTTTCATGGTATATCTGTAATGTTATAGTACAGCCTAAAATGTAAAAAGTTGATTGTTAACTAGAAATACAAATACAATTTGTTACACACGGTGTAAATATTAACAGAAATGTTTACCAATGTTTTAGGTTAAGAGCGGTTGTCCACTTAAAACATTGAATGAATCTTACTTAAAAATAAACGTCTTGCGAATTGAAATACAATAATAATAATGACAAACAGTTTTATGGGTTTTTAAAGTAAACAAACGGATTGACGTTACCAACAATATAGTCAATATACTGACTGTGTCAACGTATGAATGACGAAGTCCATAAATTCTGTTCTTAAATGGTGTCAACACGTTGACACGTTGAACTATGACGGTCGCACGACTCAATCACAGCCGATCACCATGAAAGATGACGTGGAGTTGCCAAAAGCAAAATTCAATCGTTTAGCTACGAAAATACGGACAACGTTAATGATCATTGCATTGACTCTTCGATGTCACCAAAAATATCATCGATATAATAGGTCTGTTTGGTAACGTAAAATTTCTTTCAAAATTGCACAAATTTTCACAAATTGTCTCAAATTCCTAAAACTCAAATTCCTATAAAAGAAATAATTTCCCCTCTATTGGATAACTTGCAAACTTTTGCTACACAAAACTGTCAACTGTCAAATACACAGCTACTTAACGTTGGCTGGGAATTTATAAAATATTCATTCAGATTGTCTTCACATTCACTTGGTTCAGATAAGTCGATCAAAACTTCCATAACATTTCTGTTTGACATTTATCAGTATAAAAAATTATTTAACAATTTAGAAATTACCTACAAGATTCAAAATGATTTGCCCCCGTTTGATGTCTTGAACACAAAATTGACATTTTATACAAAAAATGTTTCAGTGCGTTTGTCCCCTTTCACACGAGGAAACAAGTTGCCGGAGATTTTTTTGACGTTTTCTTTTAATTTCCTTAAAAATCTCTTGTAGGTACCTAGAGGAATGTCAAAAAAATCTCCTCAAATCGTTGACCAGGGAGATTTCATTTTCCCCTGTTACTTCTTGCCCTTCTCACCTATAAACTGAAAGTTGCTGGAAACTCAGTTTCCTCGTGTGAAAGCGGATTTTGTTAACTTCTTGACAAGTTTTCCCCTCTCTCAGAGTGTTTTCTCCTTCTTTCAAAGTTTGATAGGTTTTACACCTTTTTCTTAAAAAAGATACCAAACAGATCTAATGTCAATGTAAGTTGGTTGTGTCCACAGTACACAAATCAAAGGTATTATATTGCGCAGGTTGTCAAAGTTGGAAGTGTCGAAAAATTAAAAATGGCTGTTCCAGTGCCCACAGGAACTCATCACGCATCATTAGAAACAACAACAAAATATTGAAATTAGACAAGTAAAGGGACACTGGATCCACCATTTTACCACCATAATACCTCAGTTTTGACAGATGCGCAGAACTGAACAAAAGTGAAAACGCTAATGATATTAACTTTAATATGTGTACTGTGGGTTGTGTCAACGCATTGGTTGATCTGTCAATCTTGTCCTACAATGTGTTGACTTATTAACTGTGTCAATGTGTTTGTAATACCCTTTGGGTTCAAGGCATTGAAATGTTAAACTATGACGATCACACGAATTGACCATATCCGAGCACCTTAGGCGTTGACGCGGAGTTGACAAGGCCAAAAAGCAATCATTTTTCGCGTTGACGATCACACAAAATTAAAATGTTAAATCGATGTGATTTTTTCTACGGTAATAAGGTTTGTTCGTGTACTTCTAGGACTAAATCTGGCAAAACTGTCAAATTTGGAGGAGTGGGGGTGAAATTCTCTCAAAGAGAAACGAAACTGTCCGAAAATACACGAACGTCTTAATCAAACATATTTTCCAGTTTTTAAACGTCAACAAAAAGTAAACAAAAGCAAAAATGTAAACAAAGCGACAATATCACTATACATAATTTAATATTCTTTATAAAATTTGATGATGAATAAATTAAAATTAACATTTTAAATATGTATGTACAAATGGTAAATAGGCACTAAACAGGAACATCACGTTTTTTTGGTGTGCAAACATCTATACTGGCGGTAGGGTGAACAAAAACGTAACGTATCTTGTGATCGTATTGTGATTCACGTTACGTTACGTATGTTTACACATCTTAATCGTTAGTCCCGGCACTCACACTTTTTTTTATCAATCTCTGGCAAGAAGCTGGGAAATTATTTTCTCTCTCATGAGCGCTCTTTCCTGCCAGAAACTACCCAAAATTTGCGTACGCGAACGACTTCGGACTAAATCTGGTAGAAAATGGTAGTTTTGGGTAGTTCCTGGTGCGTACGTAAACGGACCTATAGACTGTAAAGCTGTAAACTGTAAAATTCCGTTTAAAAATGTCTAATTTGATGCCTATCTGTCAAACTCTCAAATTTCAATTAATTATGAATTTGATGTCGGTAGATTAAAAGAATCAGACATTTTTATGATTCAGATGAAGCTCAACAAAAGCTTCAATGACGCTGTAAATTCGCTAAAAATTCTGCGAATTTGCTCAAAATTCTGCTGAGTCAACGATGGAATATAGTCAAAGCAATGTGACGAGTAGGCTGCCAATGTGTTCTAACTGCGTTGACAGGGTCACAAAAAATAATCAACGCGTTGACTCCAAAATTCGGGTCAACACGAATGGCGCAGACGTCAACGCGAATGTCAAGGTGACGTCAAAACTTTCTGCCATTAAAATCACACGACTTTACAATTTTAAGACAGAATATGATATGATTTTGATGTTAAATAGTGAATGCGTTGGCCATTTGCCGTCTTATCGTACCTAAGCTTTTGTAATGTTGGGATTTCAATTTGCGAGATTTCTTACTCAACCCTAGAAAAATATTCAAAAACCAAGTATAACATAACCTCAAGTTTGACTTTACTTACCATATTTTTCTTAGAATTGATGATACACATTTTCATCAATGCGTGTTTAACTTTGATTGTAATTAAAGACTTATATAGTGATTAATGGTGAAATTTGGGGTCCGTGGAGAATTTAAGAAAGGGTCCAATATCTTTGACAAAAATATAGATACAGGTACTAGTAAGCTCTTTTACACGTAACACAGGTTTTTTTTTTTTTGTTGTCAAAATTATTTTGATTTCTGTCACCGTTCCTTTCACTGTACTCATACCTAAATCAAAACTGCCTGCGTAACTTCATCAACACACTCCTATTTCCGCGTTTTATACCTACTCATTTACCGTCGACGTATACGCTCAAAAATTTTATCCATTTCGCCAGATTTTATAGCCAAACATCTCTGCGATTGCATGCCTACTGGTTGTCAACATTTTACATATTGCAGTCAGTCATTAAAATGATCGTAGGTTGTTTTTTGAATATCGCCACCGAACATAATAAGCTTATTCAATTTTCATTTCACTTGTCTTGCAGCATAGTTTTCGACTCGGCTATATAATAGCTGCGGTATGTGGTATGTCGTTAGTGGCGTGCCGCACAGCGGCCTACCTGTGGGAGCTTACCAAAAGTTGACCCAAAAAACCACATTGCGACGCGGCGGCGTTCAGCGGTGTTGGTGGTAGGGGGTTATAATATGTTCACAAATCAATTGCCCCGAATCTATGCCAAACTAGTTCGACCGGAGATAAATTTTACATAACCCTGCTTAAAAATAATTCAAGTTGCACAGGTAGGCTATATATAAATACTGAGAGACTTTGGAATGACTTGCCTTCTGCTGCTGCAGACAACATTCCTCAAGGTGCACTTTTTTTGTTTTGTTTTGTCATGGCGACACCGCCGTTGTTTTTTTTTTTTGTCCTATTTTAATTTGCATTTTTAAGTGACACTTTACAGATCGTAAAATTCCTAATCTTTTATGGCTCTTTTGAAAAAAAGTGGTTAATTTCAGTTCAAAGGGTATACCTGTGTGGATGGTTTTTTTTTACGGTGGTTGCAAATTTTAACGACTTTAATAGTCAATTATACATTTAAATAAATTTCAAGTATCTAACCATTTTTTTTTTCATTTTATCTTTGCAGATGGCGAACTTAATGACTCCACAAACATAGCATCCCATAAAAAGGTAAGTTTGAAATTTTGTTCATGTTTAACTATAGGTATACCTATCTAATAGCTACTTATAGTCTTACCGTTTAGCACTGTTTTTTTTTTAGTGCAAGGGGTTTTGTTTTTAGTTTAATTTTTTTTTTTCTCCAGAACTATGGAAGCTGTTAAGGAAAAAAAAGCCAATTATCAGATTCACTTACTATGACCACTGTCCCAATGGGCAAGGTCGGTGTGGATAAGTTTTCGTGTACACACATGAGAAACCTTTGCTTTGGGTCATTAAATTTTATGTTACGCTAATAAACACGAACAACATAAAGTTAGATTCGTTTCGGGTTCTAGTTCGATATATGTACCTTTATAACGTTGCGGTTGTAACGTGTGTTAATTCCATAAAAACGTTTAAAAGTATTTTTTTTTTAAGGGAATTTGCTTTTAAAAATGGCACGCCCTTAAAAACATTATTCTATGGGCAGGATCGATGTCGATGTTATATGCTCATTATATTTTTTATTTGCTGTCATTAAGACATTGACACGAAATGAACTGACATTTTATTAAGCTAAAGATCGTTGCATCGAAGGAAAAAAATGTTTAGGAAAGAATCGGTAGATATATTGAACAGATTTTTCAAAATTTTAAAAAGTGTTATGCAGGGCGTTTTTTTATTTATATATTTTTTTTTTCATTAAAAATGACTTGATATAAATTCTGTTTTTGTTTAGGATAGGATCTACGCAACAAAAATGGTTGTATCACCAAAATAAATCATGTTATATAAGAAGAATGGCAAACCCCACAGACGTGATTTTTTTTTATATCTGTTAAAACTCTAAAAGTCATCAGTTCTCAAGACATTTAGTGTACATTTTTAATTGTTTGTTATAATTGCTTCGTTTTGCAAAAAAATTTACTTCTATCGTTGATTTAAAAAAAAAAAAGAAAGAAATCGATCAAGTCTAGAGTTCTTAAATCCCGATATATTACTGTCTTTCTTTTAAGCCCATCATATTTCATTAACGAGTTGCAGGGATCTTAAGTTTTGTTGTAAATTTGTCAGTTATCATCGTACAAAATTTTAACAGATACAAACAAAAAAAAACATCACGTCTGTAGTTTCATTCATCTTGTTAATAATTCAACATGGTCAACATTGTTGAAAAACCACCACCTGACAAATGGTTAATTTCTGTTTAATTTTACATGATTTTTTAACCTGTGTGATGAAATACCAAAATATTTTATTCGTTACATTTCTGAATGTAGAAAATATTGCGAATTATATAACATTTAAACATTCCCTCCATTATCCAGCCGATGCATTTGTAAAATCATTGTTAAAGACCTAAACGAACTCTTAAATGAACTCAGAGATTTATTTTAATTTTAAGCTTAGTACAAACGATTGTCAGATCTGACTTTATTTTCACATCTGTTAACTCTCTAAAAATGAGTTACAAGAAGCTGGCAAAGCTATACAGTTAAAAATCTTACAGTTCAAACGGTTGACGGTTGATGATGTCCCAAATTCTGACAATTTCACTATATCAATGGCCCAACTACTGATTGTAAGTCCACAATTTTGTCAGCTGACGATCTTCTTATATTTGCTGTGTTCCTTTACTTTGAAACTCTGTGTACTTATGTGAATTTCTACAAAAAAGTCTGCAAAGTTCATAAAAAGAAAAGAAAATGTGTAGAAATTCACAGAAATGCACAGAGTTCCAAAGAAAGCAACATGCCTAATATGTCATTGAATATTTCATAATATCAAGTTTGATTTAAATATTGGCTTCTTTTTTATGAATCCAGAGCTTACCCTTAAGTCAATACCTATATATAAATAGGAAATAATTAAAAATTATAGAATAATTAGTCAAGCATAAAACTGTCTAAGTACCTTTTATGAATGAAAAAATTTAGTATTTTTATATTATCTTCTTAAACATTTAGATAATAAAAAATAAAAAAAAAATAATTTTTCAATTCAGCTTACCTCAATTAAATAAAGAATGAAATTCAATGTCGTTAAATCATTCTTATATAAACTAAAAATGCCTGAAGAATTAATTTGCTCTATTAAAAGACTTTTTAAATAAAATTGACTTTCAAAATAAAGCTCAAAGGCATTAGAACCTTTTTCGGAATACAAAGTTTACTTTGCTAGACCTTATATAGGAAATAAATACAAGTTTAGCGGCTCAAAGAACATTATAAATAATTTTTAAAAATATTTAACCAATCGAAAAAAAACTTGCAATAGGTAATCATGTCATTACTTGCCTCTATATCTATTATACACGAAAATAATTTCCCACGAAGTCTTATAGCTGTATCTAAATGCTTTCATTCCGATTCCTTATATTGAATTGGCACTAAATTATGAAAAATCATTTTGACCAATTATCTTTTGTTCATAATAATCAACATTATTGTTTCGGGCCAAAATATGAATTATCATTATTTGCTGCTCCTCCATTCATATTTGTGGTAAGAAGAAACACAAAAATAAAACTATAGCCCTAAGGCGAGATAATTGATTTCAAACTGCTCAGCACCTGCACAGGTTTTACATGCGAGATTAGTGCTCATAGACTCCCCCCTTCCCCTCATGTTCAAAGGTTTGTTAATCTTTCTAATTTGCCATATGGCATCGTAAATTGTCTCCATCATACGAAAAAAAAAAAAATAAGAAGACTTACTTAGAACGCGACTCAAGAAACTTGTGTCATCACTTAATCCCGGATTAAATGTCCCCCCGTCTGGCTAAGCGTATATAAAAAAAAAACAGCAACAACATCACATCCAGTATCGCAGAATCTTAATTGGGTAATTGGCCCAAGAATATCTCTGCACATACCTTTAATGTACGCCAGATATCCCGCGGGATTCACTCTTTGCCCGGTCGTGATACCCTCGAGTGGTAAACCAATTCATTCATACATTCGAAGTAGAACCCAGAAAAGAGAGAGAGAGCTACTCTTTCCAACCAGCCAAGGCAAGAATTATATAGGAGTAGACAACTTTGGTTCCTTTTTAATTTTTTTTTATAATTTTTGTTTGTTGGTGGCTCTGCCTCTGGGACAACTTTCTTGGTGGCGCGAGATCGTCACTCGCCAAATAGAAATGAAAGAATCACACTTGTCGTTGTCCTCGGTATAAGAAGAAATTTAACAACCAGTTTTGTCGTTTGGGTGGATCTGTTGATGCAGTAAGTTTAAGTGGTGGTGCTGGCGGAGAGTAGGTTAGATAAAAGTTCAGGTGCATATATGCACAGAGGGACTATCAATTTGCATTAGCGGACTTTGGCACACTTGCATAATGGAGACCACTCCAGTGCAACTGGACTGCTTTTTAACAGTTGATGTTGAAAGTAAAGGAGATGAAACTTTTGAAAAAACTGAAATGTTTTAGAACTTCTTCAAGAGCATTCAGCAAGTTGTAGTAGCCCCTGGCATAGTGTTTAGTGCGTAGGACGGTTACGCCGAAGGTCGATTCCCATGTTTATGTAACCTTAAATCAGAAATGTTTTCAGGTGCTACTGCCTCTTGTGAGGATTTGACAAATTCTCCAAGAGTATCTCTTGTCATGAAAAAGTGCTTCATAATCTTAGTCGTAGGTCCCCTCCATTTCTGCCATTAACACTTATATAGGAATGGTTGAGAGTTGTAAGTAACTATAGGCCCTGGTTCTACACGAGCTATTTCACTTAAATGTTAAGCATTATTTTAATGTAAAATTTTGACAAATTTTTCACTTTTTGAACGCTTTCCTTACCCTCAATTTACCTGACAACACTGCTTATAAAATATTGAAAACTTTAAGTCTGTTCGTTTACTTCTCAAAAACATTCAATGCCTATTAACAATTTTAGTTATTTTAATTTAATAAATGATAAATTGAATGATAAATTGAAATGTCAATATTGAAAATTCCTTGAAATTCAATTGTATAAATTTTTGCGACATTTTTCCATAATTGGTCTGGCATAAAAAGTCATATTATAAACTTATTATGTCACTTTTGACACATGGCTATAGGTAATTTTTATGAAACATCGGTATTTATTATTCCGCATTGAGTACTGGAAGCGTATTCCTGAAATTCTGTTTTGTACAGAATCACCCCTCTCAGCTAATTAGTTTGGTTGGTCGGTAATTGGAGAGTTGTTTAAACATTTTCTTATCTCTCGTTTTACATCGATCTTTTTGAAAATTCTTAAATTTGATTTTTACTTTCGCGCGTTCCCGTTGCACCATTGTAATGGGACCAATTTGTTGCAATATTTGTATCCCAAATATTATTATGAATAGGAAGCAGTCCTTCTTTCATTTTTGATTTGTGAGCAAAATAAAAATTCAAACACCAATTTTTGTAGACTAAAGACTAAAGGTCAAAACCTATTTTGAATAAAAATTAAATTAAATTAAATTAAAAATTTTGTAAACAAAATGGAAACAAACATTCCCACACCATTGTAAAATGGCAAGATAAAAACTTGGTCCATCGATCGAACACTTTATCCCCATACCTGCATTGCCTCTATTTTTATTGGCAGCTTAAACACAGCGTTACGCTAGCACGAGGTACCGTTCATTTGCTGAATGACTTCTTCACCTTGCAGGCAGACTTCTTGTTGGCTTAACCATCCACGACGACGACGACGAAGTTAAACAAGAAGAAAAAGAAGTTCAGAAAGAAGATTATAATGTTGACTTGCATATGCCTGATGGTGCTAGTTTACAGTTTTGCCCCCCTCCTGAGTGCTCCCAACTGCAGAAAACAGAAAAGCGAAACACTCTACTCCCCCTCTCGCCATCATCCGTTGGAAGAAAGAAAACTGCGTTTATCTGACGTTCAATATCTCATGTGACTCGTGTGGCAGAACATTGCATTTTTCATTGGAAATTCAATCCCAGCCCAAAGCTTAGCCATATCATTGAGCATATATACCTACATATGTACATTGTACATACGATACCCATCAAATTGATTGGTTTGACATACAGAGAGCGCCATAGAACAATTTGCCCAACCGACAACGAAGACTGGCGACGCGATGGATCAATCTTTCCGCGTGCACCTTGATTATTATGCAGCACGCTGTTGCATACGGTACCCAACAAAACAACCTAACTCGCGCTCAAGTGACCTCTCTCTCGCTTTTAAAATGAGCTGTGTTGTGCAGCGTGCACACAGCGCACACTATAGGTAGGTAGGTAGGTAATGATTGTTCATGGAAATTTACATTGCACCGTTAGTTCTTAATCTCAATCTCAGCCATCACTATGATATCTGATAGAAGTCTCTTTTACAATAGTTCTATCGAAAATATTCCATTCCACGAGAGGGCGTTCACACCACACAACACTACACCATACCGACACCGCATCGAGCCTGTGGTGTTGATAGAGCTCGGGAGTGATTCTAGGAAGACATTTATGATGCACACACCAGGAAATAATAGCGGTGCAATATTCTCTTTCTTCCTCTCTACTTTGATAATCCATAACATCAACTTACTTGGGATGGGATTACTAGGTGTACTATCCATGCACTGGCTGAACTGGCTCAATTCATATGCAAGATCAGGTTGAGGCTGCTGCGGTGGAGGAGTTGTTTTTGCTGTGTAGCAACTTGCAACCACAGAATCCACATATGCGAATGCAGTTCCTTCCTTGGTGGGTTCGCATACGAAGGTATCCCACGGTATAGTATCGTTTCCCGTCTGACAAATAGCCTTGTTCCTCCCAAGATGCCTCAGACGATGGTTTCTCTCTTCTCCTTGATATTCAATCGACCGCAGCGCTATTAAATAATAGTCTGCCTTGTATGTATCTGCCTGCCAGATTATGCTTGCTTCTCCGTTTTGTAATTCAGTCCATCATCGTTGATGTTGTCGTGTGACGTCTATTCTTAAATTGAAAACTATATATACACAACCATTCGTGATGGATGATGATAATAGTAGGTAATAGGTATATTGAATAAAGGTCAATTCAATTTAAGTCAAAGGTGTCGTCTTATTTCAAAAGGCACATAGGCATCAACCCCATAATTGACCAGTATGTGAAAAATGGAACAAGAGTTCACGATAAAATAAAAAGTTATTTTTTGCGACGTACTTAGCTATCGAAAGCTATAAGCAATGGGGAGACTGACCTTAGCAATGAATTTATGAGTCGGACCCGACCGTGTTGCTAATCTTAATCAGTTTTATTGAATTGCACCATAGCACCATGTTATTGTATATTCTACATCGTACATACTTTACATATGATGGGGTGCATGTTATAGCCAATCTGGTTCCTCCTCTGGGTAAATTTGCTTCTTGTTTGCATGTTACTAGCATATAATTAAGCAAACAGCCTTGCGTGCTGCCAATGATGGCGAGAATATTTGTTTGTGATTTCTCTAACTAATAATAACTAATATGTAGTTTGGCAACATTAGCAATTGCAAAGCTTAGACTAAAAGAAAAAAAAACTGTCACTGACCTTATGAATTGGGTGTGGTTTATTCTTGGAAAATTTAACTGATTTTAAATGTCATTAATCAAGCAGAGAGTTCAGTGGATAGAACAAGACTTGACAAAAACTTACCATCAACCAAATTCAAAATGGCAGAGCAGATAATTGAAGGTGTGGAGATTTTTGTTAAGGAAGAACGATACGATTCTTTTCTATAAGGTCCAGTTTTTAAGTCGCTGAATGAATTCTGAGTTAAATTACAGTTAGTTAATCCTGTAATTAAATTGAACCTGAGTTTACTCAGAAGCAGTTTTTCAATGTGGAATGAACTTTCTATTGTCAAAAATCTATCGAAATCAGAGTGTAACACTACGGAACTCAGCTTTAATTATCGAAACAGAGAGGGCGACACTATCAAATCGGTAAAGTTTTTTTACAGAACTGATATATCTTTGACATTTAATGACATGTTAGTTGTCATGACAGCTGTCTTGTTTATCGCCGCTATGCTGTCTAAACTGTAGGATATAGTTGTTGTTTTTATTTATATATGCAAATTTTGTTTTAAGTGTATATTCGTGCGAAAAACAGAGCTGTAAAGGCATTATTATACTTATAGACTTCATTTTACAATTGAAGCATAGTACGCAGCTGAAGCGAAACCAAAATTTCCATACGAAAATTGAAGCAACGAAATCATAAACGAAAAATTTCGTTTTCATGTTTGTTTTGGAGTACGCTGTTCAACAAACGAAATTGATAACCGTAGCAGATTATTTGGAGAAGTCTCCACTCTTTTTCGCACTGAATTATTTGAACGAACCATTAATTGTCTGCGGAAAAGTGACATTCGAATTTTTAATTGTTGTTTCTTTGATAACAGCAAAAGCTTTTGTGATTTTTTTTTGTTTTTTATTTTTTTTACAATTGGTGACATTTATTTTTTCCGTAATCGTTTCGTTTACGTTTTCGCTATCGATTTGGAGATCAAAGACAATTTTCGTTTCGCTTCAGCTGCGTACTAGGCTTGACTTATAATTTACCGACCCGTTGTTTTAAATAAGTTATTGGCCTTTTTAATTGATGTCGGAATGACAATTGTTCTTCTGAAAAGAAGAAAAATTCATTTCTGAATAGCTATATGTTTTCAGAATCTTTTACGACGTTTTCACACAGTATTAAATTGTTCTTCCGGATGACCATTGACCAATCAAAAAGGCTCCAAGTGTAAGAAGTAAACAGAAAAAAAACCGGAATCCTTATTGTTGAATTTTGACTACTTCATTGTGTACCAAATAATTCTAAAATATTTGCTTCATTTTTTTTCCACATCGACGCAATGTATTCTATTTCTATTCTTACTTCTTCAAAAAAAATTTTTTTAATGTAACCATTCCTGAAGTTCTTAAGAAGATAAGGAAAGAACAAATTTTTCTATACATTCCTGACCCTCAAAGGAAAACCAAAACAAACTCTCTAGGCCAAGTTCTTCACAACTAAACTTCACCCATAAAGGCGTTTTGTATAATATTCCTTCAAATACCTTCTATTTAAGTGACTTTGAAAATACTTCAATCTGCAAATAACTCAAAGAAGTATTCTTTCCGTCTTTATGCAAAAAAATCACCATCTAACTTGGCAGCTATATAATCAGTTTTTGTTGTTGCATCTTTCAGAATAGAAATAGTATTCTTGCCATTTATTTTGCAGCTAGATAGATTTATTTACGTTTAGCAACAAAATTATACAGGCACAGCAAAACATAGCACTATACGTTTATAAGTTAGTACAACTTCTTCCCACACTGCACACCAAAAAAAAAACTCCACAAAAGAACCACCGAGCTCGCTAAATGAGAACCATCATTCTAAGTAGCAATTTGCAGAAAATTAATTGCAACGGCCAGCCAACAGAATGCCACATGCGCCATACGACTGAAGTGAATGCGATGGGCTAAGAGAAGCTGTACATACATACCACCGACACCACAATCACCCTCACCAGAACTTCTAGTATACCGGTCGCTGGCAAGAACTTCAATTTTTTTTTTTTCAAAACCGGTGTGCTGCTGCGCGCGCGGTTTGCCGATAAGAGTGATGAAACGATTTTCATCTTCTTCCGTCTATATTCAGCGTTTGGTGACAGGGTCATACTTGGCAGAAGGTTTGAAAGGCGCACCCTAGAAGTAGTAAGGAAAGCAGTAAAGTTTAAAAAATTATAGTTATTGTGATGGATGTATTATTAGCAACGAAAGCAATTGATAAATCTTCTTCTTCTTTTGTTCTCTGTCTAAATAATTAACTCATTGTATTTATTTGAATTTCAAAGAAATCAAATACATAGTTTATTAAATTTAATATAATTGTCGTTTCTCATTTTTGAATCTACGTGAAGTTAGTGTTGATTGGTTTTCGAATGGTTCGTGTGATGACCGGGAGGTGGCATTAGACTAGTGTTATATTTATAATTTTTTTAAGTTCTTTTAGTACAATAAATTACACAACATAGTGC
Source organism: Epistrophe grossulariae (assembly GCA_929447395.1). NCBI lineage: Eukaryota > Metazoa > Arthropoda > Insecta > Diptera > Syrphidae > Epistrophe > Epistrophe grossulariae. The sequence goes on from OV839566.1 coordinate 4,241,603, forward strand.
AATAAATAACATAACAACTAATATTTATTTTATTTCTTTATTTATTTTATTTTTTTATTTAAACTGAAAAAAAGGTGGGCCTTTAACTGACCAATGCGGCCTTTACAATGCATATGACCAACAATCAAATGGCAGAAGTAGAAACCAACTTGAATGGATATATAGATAGCCATTTGCTATGTTAGGTACTTAGAAGTCGATGTAATAAGGAAGCAAGAAGCGGTTGTGATTTTCCGCTCTAATTCTCCAAATCCATGCGAAATATGTAAATTCCAAGTTAATAGGTTTAACTCTACAGCACAAATTTATGATGGAACACATCAGTGCTATAGGAGGTAAAAAACACGACTTTTCAACAAAAAGAAGAGGGAAAAAACCCTCCACTTATCTATGTATATAAGGAATTCCACAATAAACGTCAGCCGACGGATTGTTCAATGTGAAATGTACAAGGTGCATATTACGATTCCCCCTGCCCCTCCCCTCTAAGCTTTCTTAATCAAGAATAGCCTTTGACCCGGTGTTTGGAGGAGCATGCTATGCTCCCAAAACATCATGTCATGTCATGCCATAGCCGTTAATTTAAGTCCAATATACAGTATACCTATATTACTTCTAGTGCGGGCCTTATGGGATTAAGTTTTGAGGGCAAGCGATTCGCTTGAGATAGCATCGACGAACTGAGTGCTAAAAAGGTCAACTTGAGAAACTGAAAATATTTTCCTTTTGCCCTAAGTAGACACTGCGCTCGAGTGAGCTTCTATTATTGTTCAAAAGGCTTCAAAAGAGTTTCATTATAGTAGTAGTTTCACTCTTATTTCAAGACTGCTATGATGATTACTACAGATTAAATGTATATATGCTGGGCTGTGATAGGATTTCATTATTTCTAAGTCACGAATTTTATGAGAAAATTTTGCTTCCTTTGGTGGTGCTTGCGGATATAGTTTCAGGTAAATGAAATTTTGTTGTTATTAGTTCTTCTGATGATGAGAGGTTTTGTTGTTGTATTTGGAAAAAATGTTAATGAAGATTGGTTAAGATTAATCACTCTGAATTTTGGATTGGTATTTTTTATGCGTTGCAATTTAATGTGGGATTATATATATAATAAGTTTGTTTAAATGATAATCGGATGTTTTTTATGAATATGGTCATGTTCTTTTCTGAAAATTTTGCTGTCGCAAATTTGTATCAATCAAACTTTGAGTAGATACATTGTTTATAAACATTTATATTTTTTTTATATACAAAGCTTAAACAATGAAATTTGTTGCTGACAATTTTTTTGTTACATAGAGTTGGTAGATGTTGCCTGCAACTTTTTCAGTAACAAACTCACTTCAACGGGAGCAACTTCTTGCCAAGAACTTTTAAGAGTTATGAACAATTGACGTCAACAAAAGATAACTGATAACAAATTTCCAATAAAATATATCAGGTCAAACGCACTCAATATATTTTATTCTTTTATAAAATGTTAATTTCCAGCAATGTCTCCCCAAACTTTTACTCTTAAATCACACAGAACACAACAAATCCAGGCAGATGAAGCCACATTTTTTATGCTTTTGTAGTTCTCAATTGACTGATTGGTTTAGACTTAGGCGATCTGTCTCTTGAGTCTTGTCTCTTCGTTAAGTAAGGTTATTACCCCGAGGCCACACAAGTGAATACTCGCAAGCGAATTGGCTAGATACATTAAGTGTCAAATTCATATGTCCCCTTTCACACGAGGAAACAAGTTGCGCGAGATTTTTTAACGTTTTCTTTTAATTTCCAATCTTCACCACTCGCAGATCGTTCAATCCTCTTACTTGGTGCCATTTTCACCTAAAAACTTAAAGTTTCTGGAAACTCAGTTTCCTCGTGCGAAACGGGAATATTTGTATTCGCCTCACTTCCTGCTCTACTCGCTTCTCAACTAACTTTGAAAATGGCAAGCGAGTTGATGAGCGGATAGCTAGCGAGTTGATGAGCGAGTAGCTAGCAATTTGACGAGCGATGTTGCTAAAGTTTCTGTGTATTAGTAAACAAAATTTGAGTGTATTGCATCTCGCTTGTGAATACTCACTCTGTGTGGCGTCAGAGCTAAGGTTGTTTTATTCGTTATCAATATCAATTTACAATTCATGGAAATCTAGATCATTGAAGTAGGGTACTAAAAATAATCCCATTGTCCTCTTATAGCTGATGGTGCCACATCTTGTCACCTATACGTTCTCACAAAGCATAACCATGTAAACCGTGTTAATTATATTATTGGTGAGCCAATTTTTGTATTTACTTTTCCAAATGCAACTGAACACAAGCTCCATCAGTTCATATCTAGCATTCTTTTACTTGTGCATATCCGATTGGAACAAGATGATGGGCATCTTGCAATTTCCCATTACATCGCGATCGTGTAAAAGAAACTCCCATCCATAAAGCGAATCCACAGCTGAAATGCTAATGTCCGCGAAGACGAGATTTTTTTTTACACGAAGCTCATCGTATATATGAATACATGAGAATCTAACATATGTGATGGAGGGAGTGAAATCACTATTAAGTGGGTGCATTAATTACACGGGTTATTAGATTCTGCATCTTCATCGCTTTAATTAAATTGTCTGTAACTACTCGCGGTTTTCCTCCTTGCAGCTATATAGTCGACATTGCATGAAGTTGATGGGAAAGTTTTACCTGCTTCAAGACAATCTAGGATTTCCCACGATTTGTCTAGTATGTGATGGTATCAAACCCTAATTTTGTTATATTTGTATACCCCTCGCTCTGAGAGTGACGTGAAAGATCACTGCGTGCTTGGGAAGGAACATGGCTTGAAGTTGTTTATCTAGTGGAGTTGTACGGAGCTATGTAATTGAGTCAATGTATATTTTTACCTGGCTGAGACCAGAGCAATTTGAAGCCTGCAGCATTGCCGTCGAGGTTGTCCATTCTATTGTTTGCTGAGAGTATCTATATATAAACTCGTTATACTTAGTGCAGGAGTGACGACGTCAAGTCACGCAAATTCACTGTCGTCTGTCGGTCTAAAAGTTGGAGCAGATCACTTGTATGAAAGATGATCCTCGTGCATGGCTGCGATTGCAGACAACCGATCATTTTCACAATCGAATCGGTTTAAAGATATATACAACGATAGCTACCTGCAACAACTAAAAACCGCAAAGTGTCGAACTGTTAGCAGCCTTATGCTGCACTACACGCGCGCTGCTGCAATCAAACTATTAGAAGTGAGTGTGCATCGAATGAATGATTTATCTTGCGACGATATTATAGAGATACGGATACGGCCACAATGTACCTGTACATGTGGCAGGATTGTGTGTGCTTGCTCCTACTTATATATATTTCGATGCGAAAACACTATTAATTTAATGCTTTTACTTTTTGATTGTACATTGATTGTGTATGGCAAACAGAAAAAAAAGTAGGGGCCACAGATTGGAACCCCCAGGCACGCCAACAAAAAAATGTCGATAGTTTACATTCACCATTTATAATGTTTTTTAAGATTTTTTGGTTCGTTGTTTTTCTTTCGTTAGCTAAAATTATTTACTTTTGTTAAAAAAAAAAAAAAAATTTACTTTAGTTTTTCCAGCATATACGTTTCGTATATTAGGAAGAGCGAGGAGTCAACCAGTCGATGTGATGTAAGCCCCTGGGTTATGCCAATTACCACCGACTTGGTGGCTGGTTTGCTCGCATTTGTTTATGACACGAATTTGCACTTAAATGATTGCGAGATTTGGAGTAGATACACATTACACATGCTGCAGAGATATGATAAGTGAAATACTTTAACGATTTTATATATGAAGCTGGTAGCCAAGCCAAGCAGCCCTTGAGTCTTTGAGAAGAGTCAATATAGAGTGGATATACAATGGCATGGGATTTATTATATTTGTTACAAATAAAACCATGAGAATCAACAGAGTATATATACTGCGGTGTATATATGTCGGCTGAGTGCTGAGAAATGTGTCGATTTTGTTTTTATTATAAGCCTATCAGGAAGATTGAATTTTGTGTTTGCAAATATTTACTTTTTACGGTGATAAAGGAACACAAATTCGAGTATATACGTATACATCTAGGTATTTGATTTTGAAAAAAGAAAATTATTTTTTTCAGAGGTTTCAAAGCGGATGTGAGTTTAAGAATGAAGTAAGCTATATGTATCTATTTATTTTCTTTCTATATGTTTTGTACGTAGTCAAATAACTTTTTTCACCAAAATATAAGCAGATTAATCTTTTTAATGTTGAGACGCTGTGGTAAAAAAAGTACATAAATATAATTGCTAAATTTTTTGCGAGGCAAATGTAAGTCACTTGTTGCTTTAAAAACAATTATTATTATTAAACTGTCATTCGAATATCAATTGAAAATGCCATTTTGTTTTCTGGTGACAGTTAAGCTAAGTACAGACAATTGTCAGATCTTACAATATTGTAAGATCTGTCAGTGAAAAAACTGTTCCAAATGTCTTACAATCGTCTGAACACACAATTTTGTCTGACAATATTGTCAGAAACGTCATTGTCAGACAACAATCTGACAAAAAATTGTCAGATATCTTACAATCGTCTCAACACACAATTTTTATCATTGTCAGTCGATTAGGACATTGTCAGACTCATTGGTCATTGTCAGATGCTTTCATTGAAAACATCTTACAATTGCTGACAATTTCTTCATTCTCCGAAATGTCAATGAGTTGGATAAAGAAAAATAAAAAAGAGCTGACAATCGAATTGTCAGATATTGGGAAGATATCTACCAACCGTGTGAACGGACAATTTTTCATTGTAAGAAATATGTCAATTGTCAGCAAATTGTTAGCTATTTTCAGACCATTGACAGTTCTGACAATATTGTAGGATCTGACAATCGTCTGTATTTAGCATTAGCTTTAAATATTAGGCATGTTCAGGAAAATGAGATCTCATGATATCTGACGAATGTTGTTTTTTTTAGGATGTTTAATCTTTCAGTTTTGTAGATTTTTTACAGAGGAATTTGTGTCCATTATGAATGAAAAAATGTTTATTCATTTCGTTAGTGATTCGATTTTGTACGAAGATAAAGTTAATTTTAATTTATTTTGAATATTGTATTTAAGTGATCATAATATTTTGTCTAATAAAATTTGATGCAATCAAAAAATTTATTCATTCCAAACAAATATGTTTTAATTTTTTTTCAACCCCTTTCGATTGACAGATCAAAAATATTTTTAACATTGGTCTCCCCTAAATGAAATGTTACACGAGTGTAACACTTTTAAAAATGATGTTTTAACATTTTTTTTGACACAACGACAACAGTTAACATTTTATAGAAAAAGAAAAGACTACAGTTATATGAACAGGATTTCTTAGCTTTTCTGTCCAAATTCTGAGAAATGAAATCATGAATTCGCTTGCTCAATTTTTAAATTAGCAAAATCTCTGAAATCTAATTTTAATGTTTATGTTTTCTAAAATAAAAAAGATTTGTAAATAGTTAAAATGGAACATTTTTAAAAGTTTTGTTGGTACTTATTTTCAAGAGGATTCATTTACTTTCAAAAAGACTCTCTTTTTCATTCACAGGGATTCATACATAATTTTGTCTTTGGTAACCCTAGATATATAGGTATTATAACTCTTTTCTACTGTACTGTGCCAGCTATAAATGAAAACTGCTACTGGTTTCTTGTCGCATATGCAATTATAGGTATCTATAGTTATTTAAAAAATCTTGATTGAAAAAAAAACAAAACTCATTCGTGTTATCAATATCAATTAAAGTGCAACACTTCACGTTGAATTAAATGTTTATTTTATTATTTCTATTTTTAAACAACTAAATAATTTACAATACCAAAGTCGATCTATACATAATTCATATATACTTACCCATAATTGCATTCAATTAACTTTGCAGATCCATCAAAAATTTACAACTATTTAAGTACAAGAAATTCGACAGTTTAGTTGTAAATATCCTTTCACTTTTCTCTATCTACATACCAATCAGTACGTGACAGAGTACCTATCTTCAAAATGTTTCTACCTCGCTTGAAAAATGCAATAAAACGAACTCTTATTTATGTACTTATCAATCTCTGTTGTGTTGTATAGTGCCATGCATTTCACCTTTCAGTTTTGTTATTCCGCACAGTCACTCAAAATTTAAAAACAAAACAAAATATTATATAGCTGACTCGTTCAATGAACTTCAAAGTAACACCTCCCTCGAACCACCCCCTTTAAGTCAATCCTTTTCTTCTTTTTTTTGCACAGCAAAATGCAACAGTGTGCCCCAGGATGCCAACATTTTAAATAAATGAAATGAAACAACTCTTGCACCTTACTATAAGGCATACAAAAAACCCAACTACACGAATACTCCTCCATCACCCTGCCACTCACTGGGAGGATTGGTTGGTTCAAAAGCTACGTTTCAAAAAGAAACAAACCGCACCACCCGCAGCCAATATATCTGCGGTGATCTGGTTGAACCACTTGTTGGTGGCATTCAAATCCAAGCACGTAGTTCAACCACCCACCCGCTTGCTTCGTGTCATCTTCACTAAAAATTGTGGAAAATATGTGGGCGTGCCGGCGGCGTGGCGGCGGCAGTTGGGGCAAAGTCTACGACAGTGCGGCGTGATATTGCAACGTCATTCTCATCGACTGCAACTTTTTCATAAAAAAGCGAAAGTTATTTGACGCGCGCCGCCACCACCATTGCCATCATGAAAATATTTTGATCACAAGTCAAGGTTGTGATGGAGTCTTTTGTCTTTCTCCATGAATGCGATTATTATCATAATTTGTGTGTGATATGTGCAATCAAATTAACTAATAAATGGAATTTTGATTTGATTTTCTTTTGTTTTTGTTTCTACATACATATTAAAAAATTAGAAATTAAAATATCTTTTCTTGTTTTTTCTTTTCAGATTGTTTGCAAACTTGGAATGATCGTTTATACAGCGCTAGATTATAACCTGCAGGCCGAAGATGAATGTCCCATGTCACAAGAATTGGAACAACTAATATCGCATATGACCGCTGATGGTAAGTAGATAGATAGATAAGTAGGTATATTTTTGATAAACTTTGAAATAATAAATTATTCTATTTCCACAATAATGTCTAGGTATAAGATGAATACGAATATATATATTCATATTAGCGACCTTTGTTAAACAAATTTAATAAGTACATAATTAATTTCACATGCAATCACAACAGTGTTGCATACTAAATACTTACAAAATTGTAATCAATAGTTTTTTAGGCCGCGGTCCTTTCTTGTTTTAGTACTCTAGTCTTCATTATGTAAATAATCCAAAATTTGCCAATATCTTTGTCAAACAAAATTGATGAGTGGAATTGAAATATATAATGTCACTGACAATCTACTCAATAACTGTCAATATTGTGCTAACACAATTTTGTAATTTATGAAAAGCCCGAAATTAATAAGCTTATTTAAGAAGGTTTTTTTTTTAATAAAGCAAATTCTATATACTATACTACTGAAATACATCAGCCAAGTAGAAGACTTAGCACTATTTAAAGCTATTTTTAATAAGCTTATTATTTCCTGGCAGACTGTCGGTACAATGGAAGAGCATCAGAACCTATGTACCTAGGTGTAGGTATATCACATAATGGTGTTGCTGTTTTTAGCTCCGAGTAGAAGTTCGCGTACCAACGTACAACGAATAACTATGCAGTAATAGTAACTGTCATAAAAATAACTTATTAGGTTATATATATGTTCAGAGCTCTCCGATCTAATATTAGTTCTGTTCGTTTACTTGTCAAAACTGACAATTTTACTCCAATTTCATTTTTTTTTATATGAACTTTGACAGAACTTTAGACTAAAATTGGTGGAAATTTTTAATTTTGGTCAGTTAACGAACAGATGTATTATGAAACATATTATTTGGAGCACTGATGAACTATCATATCATTAAAAAACAAATAACATATGAACAATTGTTTAAGGTTCGCTCAGCTTTTTATTTTGTCCGTTAGATTATTTTATTTTGATTTCCGAGCCTCATTATGAGCTTCAAGCTAACTATTATTTAAACAAAATTCAACTTTAGCGCTCTGATGTCTGAGATGAATTGACATTTATCCAGCTTTCTTCGTTTCTAATTAATTTGATATTTGACATTTCAGTTTCAGTGGCAATGAAAAAAGTTTATTTTTTGATTAATTGCAATGCTTTATGAACAAATTCTATCCCCACTCCTCAAAATTTGACAGTTTTTGTTCCAGAAACTAAACAAACGTACCTAAGGTCTGTTCGATATCTTTTTCGGTAAAAATGTGTAAAACCTATCAACACAGCTAAGTGGATGAGAATTTCTCAATAATGGAGAATCTTACAAGAAAGTTATCAAATAAATTGTGTATAAAACGTCTAAATCCAACACCAGTTAAAAAAAAAACCTGATTTGTATGACATCTCCTGTCATAAAAGAACTTAAAAGTACTTAAACAGACGGATCTTTAAATCATTAGCAACTGAGAAAGAAATCAACATTTTTAGACCTCAATATAAATATACATATATATAAATAAACTGGCCTACTGAACTAATATAATGTATCAAACACTTAACAACTTTGTGAAACATACAAAAAGGGCCAATGAAGCTTGTCATCAAAAATACATAAATGCAATGAGAACGACATGGAAAGAGTTTTTTTTCTGCGTCACTGCAGGCATTCAAAAAAAAGTCTATATCCATATGAACACGCTCATTTGCATGAACATGGCTACATTATACTGATGGTTGCTCTATTATAGCTGCAGAAACAACGCCGCCTCACGATGACTTCGGCGGGCGGCAGTGGCGGTGATAGTGCTGTGGATTTTAGCATGTTACACGCTCTAACGAGGTGCTTCACCTCTGTACCGTCCTTGGTTGTTTCAAAACAAGTAAAGGTACACAATAATCCTGTGCTGCACTTTTTAAATCTGATTTCCGAACAATAAGGCAAATGGTGGGGGAAGAGGTAAATGGGTATATAAACAACCATTATAGCTTCTAAGCATAAACAACAACGATGCAAAATAAAATTATTAACATGACTCCAACGGACGGACCGTAAAACAACAAGATAGTTTATCGTGTGTTCATCCTCTGAGCCGCTGCCGCTTCACCATCGCTTCTGATCGTTCAAGACCCAAATGTCAGCTCTTATGCGCCGATCTCCTAGTGAGTGATGAAATTTCGAAATTAATTCGGATCATACATGCTGAGTCGATGAAACCATAGCGGCAGGCGAAGTATGTACCAATATAGATGAAACCTCTCAGTTGCCTGGATGCAAACTCCATCCATTCAGCAAGGCAGTAAATCTTTATGGGGATAGGTCTTTTAAGACCCAAAACCAAACTGCACTGATGCACAGCACATAGGTCTTTCGCAACAGTGCGCGAGATTAATGCGCAATGACGGCAAACAAATTTTCGCAGCGCGTTAGATTTGACAAGCCGCCTTGCGATACAATGACTGGGCCAAGCTCCGATCACAACAGAGATCAAGCTCTCTGGGTGCGTTAGGATTTGACTAATTTATCTTAAAAAAAAAATAATTTACCGAGCACCATTTTCGATTCCGACAATAAGATAGTTTTATATTTCAGATGCCGACGATGACTGCATTGACGAAGGCATTGACGAGGGTTACAAGCGATGGGATGATGAATCTGAGTGCATAATCGATGAGAAATGCAACAATGATACCAAAGACTTGGACTATGTTCTAGAGGTGAGTTTTTTTAATAATTATAAATGTAGGTACCTATATGTACTGTACATTTATGTGTGATTTTAATGCTGTATTTGATTAGTCCAAAAATTCCAAGTGGAGAAAGGTGAAACTCTTTTTTAAATGTTGTCATTCATACCTTTCATTGCGGAGACGACAGATATAGCTTTCATTATAATACTTGAAGCTGGATGCATACCTACTTACTTATAACAAACCCATCATTTGATTTTGTTTAATCTTCTTGATTCACACATTAAATATTCTTGTTTTTATGAAGAATTTAGCCAGCAAAATTGTGTTTATACGAATTTTAATTTAAAAAAAATTCTTTTTTCAGATTAAAAATTTAAATTTGTTTAAAAAAAAGCTTACATTTATTTTCACCAATAATTAGAAATACCAAATAAAATTTAAAACGTCAAAAGCTTAAAATGAAAACATTCAGAAGTGAATGACAATGAAACAAAGTCGCCATTTTAACAAAATGGTTTCTGCAAACATTTATCCTTTTGACAATTAATCCTATAATTACTCTTTATCCAGTCAATGAAATATTTTTGAAGTATTGGGAGTACACAATCATTGTTTTACGCAAGGACTGAAAGAGAGGTGCCTGCCATTTTCCCCTTTGCATTTGGCAGAAAATTGTTGGTCCCATTCCTGCTGATAACACGCACAATGAAAAGAAATTCTCCAAAATGAGAAGAAGAATGTAGAATTTTTTTATTTCATATTTTGGAGAATTAATGAAAATAATAGCATACATTTCGCGTTAAAGCCAAGTACATACTTCCTCGTGAAGTGAACATCCATCAACCGAGAAAGTGAATTTTTGACACAATTTGCTTGACTTTTGCAGCTTTTATGGTCAAATTGTCAAAGCTACACCAAAAATCAAAGAGTTCCCGTACATTTTGCGCGTGAATATGGTTCACCGCTCGCGAACGCAAACTTTCCACTTTTTGTCATGGCTTGACGAGCACGCTCACGGGTGAACAAAAATGCAAATTTGTATGGATTCACGATATGATTCACAAGTATGTACTAGGCTTAAGGTTTAGTGAGCTATTCACCCGAAACCAAATTTGTCTGTCCCTAACACAACAGAGAAATGTGTGGTTAACACATTCATCGAAAGGACGAATATAAAAGGTCCATATATAATTTTTGATAGTCAATCTAATAAAAAAAACTTCCATAAATCAAACAAAATTCAATTATTTTGAATATTTTAGAAACTATGTATATGTTTTCTCTTTTTACTCGGTTTCAGATTCAATTTTTTTAGCCTCTGTTTCATTGTTAACGCCACAAATGTTTACGGAAACTGAAAAAATACCTATTAAAAGTGTTACAAATTGGAAAAAACACAATCGTAAAAAAAATCACAGAAAAATATGCTAGCTGTAATGAAAGAAACAACAAATACAAACACGAATAAAAGTCAAATTTCTTTATTTATTAGGTCATCTTTATGTTCTTTACTTCCCAAAACTGCCAGTTTTGACCAATTCTAGTCCAATTTTATTTTTTATATTATGAACTTTGAAAGAACGTTCGGCTAAAATGGGTAGAAAGTGGGAAGTTTTGGGAATTAAAGAAACAGACCTATTATTTCATTGTGTCAATTTTGCATAGGATTTTTCGTTTCGCATCAGCAGCGTACTTGACTTAAATGTCAGTGATTGGCTGGCTGCAGGATATCTATAGCTGAGATCAAAACTAAAATATGTACTGGCAAAATTCTCCTCCATAATGTCTATAAAAAAGTAGACCGTCGCGTCAATATTGATTTTCTTAGGAAAAAATTCCAAACGGTATTGATTTTGTTTCGTGTCGCCTGCCGGGTGCAGTTGCACAACAAATCGCATTATGGATCACACACATTGCAGTCATCCTATGAGTGCTAGTAGGTATAGGTACTGCTGATGGGTGTCCTCACTAATTCAGTGAACTTTTTGATTAATTTTATCGAAAGCGAGAGCAAAAATAGACACGAAAGGAGAACCAAAAATATATATGCTGTGGGTGGCAGGGTAACTGGAACACATATGGGCGACCGAAAACGACGTTGCGGTGGCAAAGGTGGGCCCCACCTCTTTGGCGCAGCAAGACTTCTTGCAAAATCAAGTTTTGCATTTAGTAGGTACCTAGGTATATTTTTATTTTTCGTATGGGATTTAAAGGCAGCAACACAGCGCATTTATGCTATAGTTGGGTGGATGGTATAGTTACCGCGGTTCATTCACATAATAATATCTATATATACATACATATATGATGTGGGCTTTGGAAGCATTTGCTTAATTAAAGGTTAAGCCGATGACCTTTAGAGTACATATAGTAGGTTGTGGACTACTATTATTACAATTGGTTGGCGCTCCTCTCTTGTGGTCAAGGGATATTCAAATGGGAGTGCTGTTTGTTTATTGCGTGCGAATTTTATAACCTTTTAGTCTGATTTACTTTCAATATTTTGTGTTTTATATTTTGAACCCGCGATGAGATCGTTGTTTTTTTTTAACCATAAGATATTATTATGTATGAAATAGCTGTAGTAACCTATTTAGGAGATATTTATTAAATAAGCATAATAATTGCTAATAAGTTAATTTTACCCGCAATAATTAAAAACCGCTTAATTCATTTGTAGGCGGATTTTTGAAAAAATGCATATATAAATAAAATAAATTGGGTGGCGTGACTGCTCGTGTAGAACAAGAGCGTAGTGAATTACAGCGCATTCCTGTGTGCTTGCTATTAGCAGGAATTGAAGGACCAACAATTTTCTGTCGAATCCGAACGGCTAAGATGAGAATCACTTTTTCATGACAATTATAATCTTGGAGGATTTGTCAATTCCTCATTAGAGGCAGTAAAGTTCTGATTTTAGGTGGCATATGCTGGGAACCAAACCCAAGACCTTCGGTGTAACAGTCATACTCACTAACCATTACACCACGGGCTACTAAATCTATATGAGCCTTTTAATTCATTTTGGCGCAACATCACTGCATTTATTGTTAGTTTTGAAGACTTTAAGGAACCTTCGATTATTTGCATCCAAACGGAAGGTCTCATCATGACTCTTCAAATATTTGTCACATATACTCAAAAGATTTTCGAAAATTATACATGTCATAATGCAAGATTAAATTTTAAAAGACGCGATGATCTGTAACGAAAAAATAAAATTAAATTAGGCGTGGCAGTGGCACAGGTTTTAAAAAAACACTTTCTGATCTCGCGTCTCAATCAGATTAAATATGTGCGAATACATAGAACACACAAACATTAATTTTTATTATAAGAAGGAGAAATAAATTACTGAGTATCTAAACTCTTCAATTTTAAAAGCTTTTTTGTCAGTATTTCTTTCTTCTCCAAAAAAAAAACTTAAGACAGTTTAGAATTGGAAAGAAATTTAGACCACTATCAACTCACCGATTTATTATTTCCATTTCAGATCTACACGTGAAATTTGCCTATACAATAAATTACAAACAAAAAGTTTCGATAACAAATCCTATTAAGGTGGATTCCGTATGTTGTTTACCCAATTAACCCTCGGAAAAAAATGCTGCTGTGAATTATATCCACTTAAAGAAATTCCAATATACCAATTTCTGCAGGCGAAAAAATTCAGCTGAAGAACCTTTAACCTTTGGCTCGTAGTTATTTTATATACAAAATCAAAATCTCTATTTCCCCAAAACTAAATATACCAATAAAAAAGATGATAAACTAGTTTTCGTTAGCTATATAATAAACCTACCATTGAACTTCTTTCTCCATAATTCAGATCAATCGCGTTTATACAAACGAAACAATTTTGTTTTATATACAGTTATTCACCTTAACACTTGACCCTATCCAACTCTAAACAATTTTCAAAGTCTTCACTCATAGCGAAATTAATGTAGCCTACAGCTACAGTTCATCTGAATGAAATCTCACGTCTTTCCAATCTCGAACGCAAGGTTAAATAAAATGCGGTGCATAGTGTCAATTGCACTACACAATCATTTTCAACTCAAATTACCGCTGTTGCACTCACTGCACGCTATAGATCCAACGCGCCAAGCGCACAAATCTAATTTAGAAAATTTCCTCAAATCGCATCGGTTGTAACTGTATAAGCTGCTCCATTGCATCTGTTAGATAACTATAGTAGATAATAACAACCAAACAACTAACAGGTGTGAAATGTGAGATGTGAATGTGAGTACCTTCGCCAACAAGTTAACATATTGTATTTTTTTTTCATTACAGGCCTGCAGAGATCATGTCAAGCCAACTGTACCTGAAGATCACTACAAAGCTGTTTGTCGTGCGCTTGTAACCGAAGCATTAGAATTACGAATATTTTTACAAAAAGTCTTCAATGGTGGTAAGTAGATATGACATTATACCTACAACAACGACAGCAACACTGCTTTTGTGTGTTCAAATGATCCTCATCAAGTGTCAAACCCAAAAATTGATTGACATTTTATTTTCTAATGTCATCGTATAGATACTGAGTCGTTGCGGATAAAAGCTGATTCTCAAACTTCAAAACAGGAGCTTGCAAAACTGGGATTCAGTGATTGGGTGAGTCGATGATAATTTGCTAATAAATTTTACGATCTACATATTTCTGATTACGTTTAGTTTTCATTTAATTGTAACATGTGTGAGTTCAATATTTATTGAGATTTTGGATTTGAATTGTTAGTTCGTTACTGTGGATGGAAGAAAACGTTTATATGAATACGTGTCGGTGTATTGTGTCATTTAAAGAACTATAAGGTTGAGTGGTTTATTGAAAATAAAGTATTGCATTTCGGTGTGAAAAGTGAAGAAATAAGTTTTCTTTTTCAAATAAATAATACGATCATAAAGGTTGGCACCGAATAAGGTTACTGACTTATATACAATTATACGTTTTTCCATTCCAATATAAAATTCAACAAAATGATAAAGAAATTCCTTAATGTTGAAGATACAAGAAGAAACACTTCTAAGCTTAAGTCATGATTTCTGTAAAAAAAAGAATTATCTGTAGGAGAATATTATTTTAACGGCCATCAACAAAGTACACATGGTCTTGATATTCTATAGATGGTTTAGTGAAGCGATGCAGAAATAAAATATTTGGAATGTAGAAATTTATTTTACGGAATTTTTTAAATCAAATGTTAGCACATTAAAAGTTTCTATCAAGTCAAAATTCATTGTTTTTTCATAGTTCAAGAAAATTAAGACTTTTAAAATGAAGCTTATTCTATTTATTTATAGATCGGTTTATGGTACTTACAATTTTAAATATTTTTCGATTCCTTACCTTAGATTACAAATTATATTAACTCCCATCATCACCCTACATCATACACAAATGGACAAAGCACGTTACATCAATATCCAACTTCCCACCGACATGATATTATAAACAATTCACAAATTATATTTGTTTCGTCGCCTTTATAGTTCACACTATGTCCTAGCAGTAAATGTAACAAGATTTAAACAATTCGAAGTTTATCGACTAATGATTTTCTTGTTTTCGAATTTGAAGGAATTTCACTACCAGTAATTTTATTACCAAAACTAAAATACTTCCCTTCACTCTTCCCCAACTCAACGGTCACACTCTTTCTCTATCCTTCAGCGAGAGATATCTGGGCATAGTTCTCGGTCCTAAACTCAACTAGAAACTGAATATTGAAGAACGGATTAGGAAGGTCTGCATAGCCTTCCATTCTTGTAGTAAAACTTTCGGCATAAAAAGTGGGGACTCCAATCGAAAATGATACTGTGGACGTACACAGCCGTGGTACGACCGATCCTCACGTATGGCTCGAGTGTCTGGTGGCCCGCACTTAACAGTCATCATGACGAGACACTTCGACACAACTATTTGTACTGATTGTTTAAAGATAAAGTGTGGTGTTGGCTCAGGAATCTTTTCTGAATCTTTAAAAATCTTTTTTGCTATCCAACTTTGCAAGTGTTTTTCAAGCTAAATTACTGGCAATAAGGGAAGCATGTAAGTTACTTAACCAAAATCGAAATACAGCTATCGTGATAGACAGTCAGGCAGCTGTTAAAGCCATTAGTTCGGCAACAACATCATCTAAACAGGTTCAGCAATGCCGGGTTGAGCTCGCAATTGAAACAAATCGTATGAGTTATGTTCCATTTTTCAATGTTTCTTGAACAATTTTGTAGATGTGAGAGTTAAAGAACGTAAGCACAGATTTCTACAGTTTTTTCTCGTTTCACTTCTTCTAATTGAATCTGAGTTTACTCCTGTAGCTTATATTAAAAATGCTTTGTATTATATTAAAAATAGATCTATTTATTAGGACAAATTTATTAATGAAATTGTAAAATTCTAAAACCCTTATATTGTTAAAATGAACATCTATTTATAAATCTGATAAACAGTTTCTTCTTCACCCGAGTTTTACTTGCTTTCTTCGGGATAACCCCGGAATACGACTTAATAAAAAAGCATCATAATCTGATCGATCACATGTTGTCCGAAAAAAACAATAATACGTTAAACATATCCAATAACACTCCTTTAACAGGCCAATAAACTTATAAAATACAAAATCATCAAAAAATCGAAAGTAGACATATTTTTTTAACGACTCTTGTAAGTACATTATAATATATTAAGTATCGCACCATAAATAAATGCCAGGAAAACAAAATTAAAAATTTCTTATAATGACACTAACTTTCGTTGTGAATATATTTCTCTGTTCAATAAATAATTATTATCAGCTTCAACCGCGCTTAAAGACGCACAGAAGAGAAACAATGTCTCTTCTGGTAATATCGATTTTACGGCATCATGTTTGCTTGTACAACGATTAATAAACCCGGCATTGATACGACCTTGTGTTTGTTTTGTTTTTTTTCTGATTAAAGCAATGACCACAGACTTGATGTTCAAGCTACTTTATCAGGATATTTTGTTTATTTCATTTCCTTTACTAATTTTTTTTGTAATTACACGAGGCTATAACCACCAAACGTTACGTGAAGAATTTGCCATTAATTAACACCAGAACCTTATGTAGCTATATTCAGCTTTTTGTTGTGTTTTTAGAGTCTCATTAAATAATTATTGTATCCGCGAGTCATTATTATAATTATTTTAATTTAAAATTTTTTTTTTTTTTTTTAAGAAAGAAAAATTCAAAATGTATAGGAACATAAGAAAAACGAATACGACTTTTTTCTACTCCCAATATTTGATAAGCACCAAAAAGATGCATTCAATTAAGTCCAATGCAATTAAGTTCAAACCTGAAATACAAAAACCTCAAACATGTAAATATATTGAGATTTCTTGTTAGAAGTATGTGCTAGTCGATGCGCATTCTTATATACCAGGGCTGGGGTGTACACCGGAGAGAAAGCTTGGTACACCCATAACATGACATTTCGTTTCTGATCCATATTAAAGTCATGAATCTTGTTTTTTTCTTAATTAGACAAAAGATTACTTTCAATGAACCAGAATTTAAATCTTTTGTCACAGAATAAAATTGAAGTAGTTTGAGTTTTTTTTTTGTCTCTATCATCCGCTATTTAAACGAAAACTTTTAACAAAGTTCGCAGAGACTATACGCTTACAGTCACTTAAGAGTTTCAATAATAAAAAGTTAAAATATACGTATGTATCTTGTATGTATAGAGTACAGTCTTGTGAATGTGCATGACGAATGTTCATTTTTAGCTTGACTTCAAAACCGAAGAATGTTTGTGTTTTTTTTTTTCTTATCGTCGTCGTGGTTGTGCATTTTGAGCATCTTAAAAGAGTCAGTGCTAATGAATGGTCATCTTTGACGACTCATTGCAATTTTGGAATGTTATTCCACCGACATGCATGATGGAAATCTAGCAGTTGGACTATCGAGGATAATCGGTCGCGAGACAGTCTTCATGATGACAGTGAATGCGCGAACGTCTTGTGGCTATCGATTGAATTATTTGAAACCTGTAGGAGTGATCTATGTTTAAATAAAAAAAAACATAAACCTAAGTACCTACATATCTTCAAAGACAAATTGTATAAAAATATACTGATAGAAATCCCTGGAGGAGTTTCAAAACGTTTAACACAAGTGAAAGTAATTTTCCACCAACGACGACGACACGACGCGACGTCCGTTAGATCACCATCATCGTCAAGATCGTCGTCGTTCGATCTTAACGTGATAATTAATGTGGCATTTCTGCACATCGCTCAGACAGTCAGTAACTTAGAGGAAAATCACTTCTGCACTTGTCCGTTGTGTGCAGTTATGTTATAAGTAGACTGTAAAATGTTTGTTAGTTAGTAAAGTTAATCTGACGTTAATACAGATGATGGACAGAGGGAATTATGTGGCTATAGAGAAGAGGTATATAATTGGCAGGCGTTCTATGACATGAGGAAACACTAATATTCAATTAAATTTGAACCTTGTAATTGATATTGGGCCGCCAAAGTCTTTAGTTAGCACATATATAAATGGGTTGTTGTTGTTTCGGGAAATAACTGTATTTATTTGTTAAGTGGTAGATATTATTGAATTATATGTACATAGACTTTTAATTGATCTCTAATTCAAAGATTTCAAGTCGTGAAAAAAATAGCGCAAGCAAATTGGATTCAGTTTAAAGGAAAAATATTTTCCAGTCTTGCCAGTAGAAACATGCAGTGTATGCTTCGATACAACTACAAAAATAGAAAAGATCAAAAGATCAAGATCCAAATAGCAGAAACGCTTGAACGTTTGGATTAAATTTATCGCGATTTTAATCCAATTCACACATATCTACATATCTACGGTTAAAATGCAGAACCTCTTAATTCGTTTTTGCATGTTTTTTTAAGAAATAAAACAAAAACCAAAGCCAATATTTATATGGCGATCTATGGTAAGAGACTTCGAATTCTGTTTTTTTTTTTTGTAATATGTTCAAAACAATATTGTTACGCTGAAATTGCCAAAAGGTGGCTCTGATTCTGCCGATTTGTTTGGATTTATAATATTTGTTTGGAATTTTTCGATTTATACGAGGTCCTGTACTTCAACCGTCGATATGATAATGAAAAGTGTGTAGTTCCATTTTAACAAATTTTACAGGAGACCATTAAAATTACTTATTTTCTGATAGAGTTGTATTTTTTTTCATTTTCTAAACTGCCTTTTATACGATAATTTTTAGTGAAATGAAGATTTCCCGGTTTGAGAACTTACGCGTCTAAACAAACAGACGGCATACGCAAATCTCATTTTTATAAACTTTGAAGTTACACCCTTTCAGGTTTCACCGACAAAATACATATGTAGATATGTAAACTTATGAAGTGTTTTATCTGAATATAAAAATTCAAATTTAAATTTAAAAAAATATCTGATTTGGGTAACACCCAAAAAGTCAGAATTGCGTACAAAAAAATCATTCACCTGAAGCGCATATTAAAAACATAATCATAATAGTATTCATGCAAAGTCGTAAGTTTAGTTCCAGAACACAGGCAAGTTTGGAACTCTCTGACTTATGTAATATATCATTTTTCTGAACACTCCTAATTCTAAAAGTCACAATGACGTTTGGTAAAGTTTATCAAAAAAATTTGGTTAATTTTTATGTAAATCATTACCCATACAAAATTTGTCAGTTCATTAACCAAATCGTAAACTTAATCAAATGGTAAACTTATTTAATGTTTTTCAACAACTTTTTTATAAGACCTTGTTTTTCTTATCTATTTCCTAAATACAGGGTTGGAATCAGCAAAACTGATAAGTGTTTGTCAAATCAATGATAGTCACTTGTGATTGTCGTTAAAATTTCAGTCTGAGCAGCGGCAACTGTACTCAATTCATCAGTAGAACATGTCCAATGACATTTTGTTAAATTAATTAATTATGGTTGCCATAGTGAAACAAATTTTCAAATATTTTCAATAAGCTATCGAAATTATAGAACCAAAATGAAGTCTTTCCGATGTTATTCTTTTTCTTTTTTCTTGTTCTGGAAAATACCTAGTAAACTTTTTTCGTCATAAGAATGTTTGATTTTGTTTGTTTGAATGATCAAAACAAAAAGAACTCAGAAAAAGTTGTTGCTTGTGGTGACTCTATAGTCATTATGTGACATAAACGTCAAACTCGTTGGAAAATAACTGTCACATTTTTGTTGTTCAAATATAGGTACCTTTAATAGGTATATGCCTTTAAAACCTAAGATCTGATAACTTCCACATAGTCAAAGCTTAGCAACAAATTATTAAAAAAAATTATATTTCTTCATTTTCATCCAATTAAAAACACGATAGTATAATTTGGCTTCAAATAAATTTCTTACATCAGAAATATAGCTGAACCAAACCTTGATTCCCTCGTAGCACCATAAAAATAAATGTTGGGCAACTTCCTGTAGAAACAAAACAGACAAACCGAAACCGAAATGTTTTTGTATACATATGTACATTCCTACCTACATTATTCCTTTGGTACGCTCTGTCCAAAAAGGAAGTTGTAAACATGATGGTATAGCTTTTGCGGTACACTGTACATATTGTGTATTAGCTCAATTCACCCAGTAAACAGTTTCAAAACAACAGTACAGCAGCAACAGCAGAAGTAAATAAACCGCTGTTCCATGACAATACTTCCTGTATTCAAATCGCAGGCGTTTGTTCAGTGCAGCATGGATCACATAAATGTACTCATACGTTAGTTCGCATATATCTCCCCTGTCATCCGCCATCATTGCCACTGTACCGCCCATCATCGACATCATGAGAAGCGGCAACCAATTCAACACTCATTATTGTGAAAAGTCGATCAATTTGCCGGCAGCTACGCATATTGCTCCCGCTGCCTTCGATCCGTATGTATATTTCTGTCTGTCTGTTTAGACAGACACCATAGCTATGCGCGTCTACATATGTTGTATCTTTAGCGTCATCGAAGCATGTCAAGTTAACAAAACGACGTAAAGCATATCAAAGTAAAACAAAAAAAAGTTTCTGCATTGTAACAACATAATAGAAAAGCCCACATTACCGTTATAGGTGGAACACACTGTTTTTACTACGCGAAGTAGGTATCACTGGAGCAACACCATCAAATCATATCATCTGCTTCAACGCTTGACACATCGGGAAAATTGCATAAACACAAATCCCGTCTTGACAGCAGCTGTGTATATGCATAGCAGAAGCTAGCAAGTTGCGGCGCGCGGTTAAACCGCGAAGATTATATTATACAGACCACAACGGGAGATACTCAGGCGGTTGCTCCATCCATTCATCTGCATGTTGAAAAGATGATTACGCTGACGATTATGATGATGGAGGAGATGGTCTGCTTGCAGTGATAGTCAATTAATCTCTGGAGGAGCAGCATTAGTGCACTCTGCTTAGAGTTAGAGGTGCATGAAGCACATCATGAAGTGATTGCAAAATCATAACAAATCATTTGTCTTGTGGCTTTTTACCTCGCAAAATAGTAATGTGCTTCCGTCGTCTTTTTCTTGTCTCTGAATGCGATCATTTGGAATTATTGAGCGATTTTAAGTGCAGATTATGTTGCACTTTATGCTGATGGATTTAGTTGGTTAACCCAATCACACAGAAGCCAAGCCATGAGTGACAGTTTTAAAAAGTTTGAAATAATTTCGAATTATGCAAGATGTTTTTGTCTTAAATAAAATGTATTGCCAAATGGGCAAATCCCTCTCTAATTTAATAAAATTAAATTATAATAATATATCATATTGATAAACAATTAACTGCTAATTCACGTTTAGTAGCAAATCGAAACGAAAATTTACTACATTCAACAAGAAATCTGCTGTCACCAAAAATTATTATTTATAGTTTATACTGCACTCATTCACTTTCTCACAAAGCGTGAACTTATGCACACACACTCTTTCAGTTGAGCTTGTAAATAGCATACGTTTCTCTAGCGTTTCTTTTCTTTTTGTCTTTCGTTGGCAAGAATGCTTTGGGTATTGTTATCTTAATTACTCGTTAATCAACCTTCTTTGATGAATTAGGTACCTAGTTTACATGAATTAAATTTTTTCATGTTTTATTGATAAAATTCCGCTATTAATTTCACTGTCTAAAAACAATTCATGTTTGATTCCAGTTTATTAATAGGAGTTTTTACTTTTAAATAGCGTTTTGTGCGTATGACTGTTGCAATACCGAAGGTCTTGGGTTCGATGCCACCTAAAAACAGAAATGTTTTTCACGTTTACTGCCTCTTGCGAGGAATTGACAAATCCTCCAAGAGTATCTCTTCTCTTGTCATGAAAAAGTGCTTCTCACCTAAGCCCATTAGATTCGGCAGAAAATTGTAGGTCTCCTCCAGTCCTGCTAATAATATACACAAACGAATGGTTGAGAGTTGTAAGTCAATAGGCCTTGGTTCTACACGAGCTGTCGCGCCACCCAATTTATTTATTTATTTAATAGGAGTTTGACAGTTCGTCCAAAAACTTATCAAACATACTTTACTTGGCATTTGTGAATGTCAAAGTGGCATATGGAGTTAGTAAAATAAGCAATTGGTTATTTCAACTTTAATAAAATTTCAAAAATATAGATTACACGCGATGCGTACTTTTTAAGTGGAGGCCTAAATAAATCCTCTCCTATATCACGTTAAACTGCTTACAAAATTTGAATAGTAAGCTTGAGCCATTGATGCAAATTGCGATCAATTTATACAACTTGTATAATTCTTTTTTGTTGTGTTAAATCTATTAAAGAACATTTAAATTCAACAAGCTTATAATGTCTTTGTTTTTTACAACTTTATTACATAATTAAATAAATTTAATTATTAAAATAAAATCACACATTTCTATGTTAATATGTAGGTATATTATATCCCAAAATGTTTGCAATTCTTTAGATAACCCAAGGTTATATTACAAAACATATACGAATATGCTTGTATGTCCCTTTGTATACGTAACATAGATACCCTCGTAACCTAAAATAAATACCACACATTTCAAACTGAGCAAGGCTAAAATTTTTAGATTGATATGTTGACATTGTTGTTTTGTTTTATTCCAAAATACGACTATATAACCATTTTTAAAGCTTTTTTATGTTCTTTATTTTTTTATTTCTTTACAATATTTAACCACACCGCCACCTTCATAAAAATCCAATCAATTATGGGTCACATAATTGAAATATAAAAAAAAAGACTGAAGTGGAAATTTGGAGGGCAGTTCAAGTACGCTAAAATAACTTGTATCTCAATAATTCCATTTTGTTTGTTTTGTTTAGAAAAAAAATTTATACGAAGTTTTTTAATATTTTACTCTGCATTTTGATAAATTACAAACAAGAAACAAATAAGAGAAAATGCCATTTTTATTTTTCTTCAAGTTATTTTTTGTTTGGAATGTGATTGTTTTTTTATAAACTAAAAATGATTTATTGTGTTTTTAAATTTTAATGTTACTGCAGTTAAATCAAAAGTTAATCTTTATCTTACGCCATTAGGTCAGTAGAATATATTTATATAAAAAAAAATATAATAAATAAAAGAAGTTCCAAAGACCAGCGAAAGGCACGGCTTATAAGATTTAAGACTTACGTTGATTGTTTATTTTTTAAGTATTTGTAAAGAAATTTCTTCCCGCATGGCTCTGGCATGTTGCAAAATTTAGTTAATGTTCCATTGATGATGGTATCATTTAAGTTAATGAACTGTTTGTTTTGGTTATTAATAATAATACCTCATGATAATATATTCATATATAGCTATATATTTATTTTTTTTTTTTTGTTATCTTTCTTAATTTATAGGCGAGGTTTTGGGTGCAAGTTGTGGACCAACTTAGACGAGGCGTGAGGCTGAAGAAAAATGAATTTTCAAGGACACCAGTTGAGTTTGCACTGACGCCTTATGAAATACTCATGGAAGATATTCGATCAAGGTTCGTATATTTGAGAGAAATTTAATTTGAATAAACACTTATTTTAGCTATAGGAACAGGACTAGGAAAATTTATCGACTTATTAAATTAATCTCGATGCCTATATAGATCATTTAAAGTGAATAAAAGTAATTCTATTTAAAAGTATATACATTTGTATCAGCTATTCTTTACCTATATATATGTGTCTTCAATTTATAATGATTGAGTTTGATTTTTTTCTTTTATTTCTCAAGACATTTTAAATTCATGTGTAATCATTATTGAGATTCCAAAAATTCTATAATTCGATAAGTTTCAAATGTTTCTAAAATTAATAAAGCTATAAGCAGATTAAAATCAAATAGAATTTTTCATAAGATCGAGTAAATTCTTTAATTTATATTATCATGTTTAATTTTATTTTTTTTTATTGTAGAAAGTACAATCTGCGTAAAGTCATGGTTAATGGTGATGTTCCAAGACGTGTGAAAAAAGATGCTCATGCTGTGATATTGGAATTTATTAGGTCACGGCCGCCATTAAAGAAGGTAAAGTAATAAAAAATTATTTTTTTATAATTTATTAAATAAATATTTAATAATTTAGGCCTCTGAGCGTAAACTTCCTCCGCCAATCAAAAGAACCCCATCACCAAGGGAACAACTTATGGACTCCATCCGACAAGGGCGAGAATTGAAGCATATACAACCTCCAGCTCCCTTGAGGCTAAAGGATCGATGTAAGTATCTTTTTTAAGAGCTTTGTATGTTTCAAACATTTATTACAGGTATCTTGATTAGCACCTATTTTATTTATTGCAGAAAACTATAAATCTAAGAATATTTTCAAAATCCTTTCTATTCTGAAAAAAAGGTTTTGCAAGAGTTCCAGTATTTAGACTTATATTTGCCATTTTTTCCATATATAAGTAGCTATAATCACATACGCTATTTAATTCGGTGAACAGCAAAATTTTTGATTAAGTCATGTCAAAATGCAGTTTGTAGAAATATTTTAAAACGAAATTCATAATCTGAAAAATAAATATTACTTCTTTTGTTCTGTTGTTCCCCAAGGTTCTGTTTAAGAACCTTCATTCTGGATTTTATGGCTGATATCTCTAATGGTGCACTATTCTATAGTTTTAAATCGTTAATTTATTGGAAACTGATAATATTTATTCTGAAGGAAGAAACTGTCTACTTTTAGATGAAACTACTTTAGATGAAATAACCAGTTTGTTCCCAAATGTTTCTTCATTTTGATTTTTATTTTCACTAAGCTAAGTTCACACAACATTCAGGAATTACAGAATCTATTTTAATGCCCAACAATTTTACCAGTTTTTACTTCTCAGCAATGTTAGCAATATCACAAATACAAGCAGGATTCCTCAATAAAATTTCCCAGTTTTCTTATAAAATATTGAGGAAACAAAATTTTGGTTCCAACTGCTCAATTTTTGACGGAGCAAAATAAGTGAGTACCCTGGTTGGGTAAGTCAAATAATATCTTCCGAATTTGCTCAAATTTTCTAAATTTGCTGTCACAACCCATGGGTAAAAAACTCGGTTTCAGTTTATAAACTGATCAATTAGTTTGTGCGCTAAATTTTGACAGATAAGTGACGTAAAAAACAAAAATATGATTTTTAGCTGCAAATATGTAATTTGTTTTTGCGATATTGGGTTTAGTATTAATAAAAAAGTATTAAATTTATAAATAAACCGTTTCCTATATCCTCCTAATTCCAAATATGTTTTTTATTTGACTTATTATATCACAATTTTTTTGTTGCCTTTGTATGCTTCTTTTCCACAAGATTTAACAGTTTGTTGGAAAAACATATCAGAGAGATCGCTAACATCGTAACAAATCGTAAGATGAAAACCTGTAACTCCATTAGGCAGACATTTCATTTAAAGATGCGCATTCTGAGAGAAGTTAGTTCCAGAAGTTAAAGGCAGTATATACTAGCAGGCCAGGAAAATTAAACAAAAATTGGCCAAACTTATCCGACAAAGTTAAATTTTGGATTTTTTTTTGAAGCCTTAATCATTTCCTGAAAAAAGAACGGCATGTTCATCAACACGTCGTTAGATTTTTATAAAATGTGAACATCAATTGAACGACCGTTCGATCGACTAGCTCTGTAGTTCAAATTTTTTGATAATTTGCTCAGTCGATCGACCGATGTAGTAACTGTAGTAAAAGTGGACTCCAGTCGGACGACCGAAAATTTAATTTGACGTCTTCTTTCTATTTTCTTCATAGGATTAAAAGGGAAAAAGTTGAAATGAAAGTGGAAACAAATGAATTTAAAGCGTTAGTATTGGTGCAAATAATAAAATTCTTGCCATGTTTGCTCTTTTCAAATGATGTCGGTACGACAGTCGTTCAATGTGAACGTGGTCAAAACGACTGGAGTCGGTCGACACGTCGAATGTGAACTCCCCTAAAAGTACATTAAATTTGAACTAAGTTTTTATTTTTTTTTTGTAAAAACCTCAAAACCAAAAATTTATTTATAAAAAATTTCAATGAAATAATTATAGCTTATACAATTCTACGTAAAATATGGATTTAACATTTTTCTTTCTTTTAAGAGTAATAGATTTTAAGACAAAAACTTATGCAAGCCTTACAGTAAGCATGTTCAGAAAAATGAGATCTCGGATATCTCAGCAATCTCAGTTACCTGAACAGCTTTGCTGTCAAAACAAAAATCTTGGATTCGCTTGCTCACTTTTTGAGTGAGAAAAATTTGTCTCAACACACCAAATATGACTATACTGTACTTGCCACACCAGCCAATTTCAGTTCGATAACATATTGACTTTTGTAAACTTTTATTGAATAGGATTCAGGTCAAATGAAACAAATATTTTATTTTTGTCAATGCAAATGTCAAATAGCGAACGTTTACTTATAGCGTTTTTGATTGGTAATCCGGAAGATAAATGCCAATCGATCTTATCGATTCTGAAGTCTTACGCCCATATTATTCACTCGATACATGATACATCCAGATAAAAATTTTAATCTGAATGTATTTACATTAAATTTGTATGATTTACATCTGGATTTAAGTTTAAATCTGGATGTATCGAGTGAATAATATGGCGGTTAGTGCTTCTAGTTTTTGAATTCAAATCCATGAAGCATTTTTTCTTCTATCGAGAAGAAGAACTGTATTTTGTGGGGTTCAGAAGGCTTCTGGGCGACCAATCGAAAACGATATTATCCTTTGGCATGAAACTGTAAAAGAAAGTAAAGAAAAAGATCTAATAAATTTTTTAGATACAAAAAACCAAGTTTTGGCAACAAAAATACTAATGTAAATTTCTTATAGTACCTTTTTAGTTTTGAATTTAGATTTTGTTCGTAAAAAAGACAATAATTATTATAAAACCATGTTTTCTTGTGTTGTTTTTGATTGGATTTTCAGACTGTTTTACTAATTTTTTATTTAGGTATACAAACTTATTGACAAAATACAAAAAAACAAAGTTTTTTACTTACATATGTATCTATATTTGACTATTAGTTTTGATTAAAACCCTTGAAATATCAATATAGGTATTTCCCCTACAAAGCAAGAACCAACAAAAAACAATAATTGCTTTTCTTCCCCAAATATGAATTCAGTTGACAACTTTCATTGAAATAAGCCGTAAATTCAAATTCGTCTGGAACCAAAGTTTTGCTTTCATTTTCACTTTAAATTGCAAGAGTATTTGACCCAGTGTAAATAACACTTTAAAAAAAGTCCAAATTTAAAAACCTTGTCTCTCGAATTTCGTGCCATCGAATTAGATCACATTTTCCTTTAAAAATAAAACAAAGTTTGTCGTCTTAGATCGTGATCATTTTGTTCCATCATCAGATCACCGTGTCAGTATAGCATCACTTCGAATTGGTGGTAATCTACTCTCACCTTAAGGAGCCACAGTGGAGACAGAGCGGTCATTCCTTTGGGCTGTCTCATGAAATGATGTATGGCCAGATAATACTCTCGACGACCACGATCGAATCGAATGCATTCAATGGGAAAATAGTGGCGGTACTTGTTTCTGGGTCATCGGAACAGGTTGCTTCTATCATCGAAGACGACAACTTGTCGGTCGTCGTCGTTGTCGTTGTCGGCAACACTCGAATCAGAACACAATGTGAAAATTTTAATGAATTAAATCGCAGGTATAACTTATGGTTTTGCGTGTAACGACCGAGCACAACGACGATAAAAACGACGTTTTCCCAGTTCATAAATTTTACAGGCTTTGCATGTGATCATAGTGATCAGTGATCATGCCGCCACACTACCACACTGCCGCACCGCCGACGCTGTATTTGCCAACCGCGCTCGCTTTCGAGAGGCTGGCTGGTATGGTTGTCTAAGCTGGTTGTCGTTGGTCGTTTCGGTTTCACTTGTAGGATCTGCCATCGAAGCGGACATTCCACCGGGGATATATATATATGTACATATAGAACTCGATTTGGTCCAAACAAACCTTGTTAGTCCGATGGAGGATTTGTTGAATATTCGTTACCTCTGGGGTTTAGGCTGATAGTAGCTTTCTAAATGCGCACAGACTAGCGCTCTTTTTACTCCCAAAGTGACCACGAACTCGTGCATTGTATAGCTTTAAACTACTATCCCATCCCAGCTATTGGAGTTTCACCAATCGAGGAGGAAAAGAATTTCATTGTTGCAATATGTTATGGGACACATGCAATCCTCCTCCTTGGCCCATAGCAAAAGAAGGAAGAGAACATCGTATATAAGATGATGTCGGTAAGATACCTCTACTGGACCAAATGAATATTTAGAAGGAAATTATCTGGGGACACATTTCTGTAAGCAATTTCTATTTCTACGAATCTAACAAACAGTGAAATTGTTCATGCAAGACCATACCAACGGAATACGGATGACGACAACGACAGCGATAACGAAAAAGACGACGGCTACGACGACGGTGATGTGCCTTGAATGCCCTCTACATCCATACATAACATCAGCTTTTGGGTATAATTTTACTAACTAATGATGCTGATGGGGTTTCAAGGAGGTCGTCGGTCTTATACCAAGGTATGCCGCCAATTATGGTTTATTTTCCCGGTGGATGGCGGCGTCGGTACAAATGAAAGGGAAGATTTTAAATACCATTTATTCAGGAAGTTGCGCCTTGATTGGATTTATATAACCATTTTATAGAAACTAAAAAAGAAATTATTAGAGCTAAATTTGAAATTGCAAGAAAGTATGCAAGATTATGTTTAAACTTTGAATGATTACGTGTGCAGCTGCATTTGGTTGAAATTTGAAGCATACTTGCAGGCGGAATTATCCGATACAAAAACCCCACTGTTGTTTGAGTGTGTAATAATTATCAATGAGAAAGCTGTTGTTTATTTTTTCTGACTTGGCTTTAAAAAAGTGTTGCCGTAGTTTTGATGTTCTAAGAAAATAAAACAAGGAAGTCTGTCAAGAAGATAAAAAATTTTCCAATTACGTGTTAAAAAAATGACAATTACTAAAATTGCCTTTCACCTACAAACAAAAAATTTAATTTATTTCTACAAGTTACAAAGTAATGTCATAATTTGAATGTGTCACAATTTTTGCAAATGGCGATAAACGTCAACAGGCAGAATATGTTAAAAGATTTTTTTTACAGCAAGTTGTTGCAAAACGTAGAAACAGCTTAAACAGCTAGAGCAACGATGAAGAAAGAGCCAAGAGATTTTGAAACACCAATTTATAATATTTTGACATTTCTTTTGCCCTTGTAATATAATTTTTATTGTTATTAATTTTTTTTTGATCAATTTCATTTATCATTTATTTTTTACTTTTATATCGTTCTTAAAAATTTAGAGCGTCCTACGGCTACGAATATTTCTTTTGTAGGGAAGGCAATAAGATACTTTTAATAAATGTTCGTTGAAGAACGATTTTTGCGAATATCTCGTTGACGGATTATAATTCCTAACAGAGGTTGAAGCGTTCAATACAGACATAAGATTTTTTTAATTTTAGTAGAAATGTACTCTTAAACTTTTTTATGATCTGTCAATGGCAAATCGTTAGTCAGTTTACATTTTTTTCAAAGTGAAGTTCACGAAAAAATGTTTCGAAATTATTTAAAAATTGAAAACTACTGCTGAATTTCTTACTTACTTACTCTTACTTATTCTCGGTCGTTTTCATCGATGAAGCTTATTTTTTGATTTAATGGCTTTGTTAATCACCAAAATATGGATGATTGGACAAATCCACATGTGCATATTTTTCTTGTTGACAACTATTTTTGTTTGTACACTAACTGTCAATTGGCCCGTTCAGAAAAATGAGATCTGATAGATTTTTCTCACTCAAGCAAGCGAATCCAACTATTTTTCTTCAGAATTTTGACAGCTAAGCTTAGAAATTTTTCTAAGGAATCCTTTTCATGTAACTGAGGTTGCTGAAATCTTCGATATCTCATTTTCCTAAACATGCCTAACTATTCAATATTTTAGAATAATATCAAAGAATACATACTTTCCAAAACTACCAATTTCTACCCATTTAAGTCCAAAATTCTATCAAAGTTCATATAAAAAATAAAATTGATAAAAATTAGCCATTTTAGAAAAAAAAAGGGAAGAAGATATAGAATTATTGTAATAAAATTACTACTTGTAACACTATTAATGAAATAAGAAAATATCTACTGGTTTGACTCATCCCGTTATCAAAATTTTCAAATTGTCATCTTTTTCACGTCTCACTTTTCCCCAGTTTCCATTCTTATAGAAAACTTAAATATGCTTTAGTACATTAGTTTATACCTAAATAAACAATTATTTAATTTATATAACAAAAATTGCTTATGCTTAAATATTGCAGCCGCTGCCCTTACTACTATATAAACTTACTTTGTATGTACTACTAATAGCATTCTTTATTATTCACTCGCAAATAAATGGCAACACTTATTTGTAAAAGCTTTCCATCTAACCCTCATTTTGAGTAAGAGATGGAGAGTGTGAAAAATGTATGAATAATGAAACACGAAGAGAACCCCAAAGAAAGTTTCTTCACCATTTCCATTCTCCAAGAAAAAGTCGTTTCGATTGGTTTGCCTCAGAAAGCCCAACATAAAAAAACACGTTAAATAAATAAGAAAAAAAAAATTACATCCACGCTAAGGTGTATTTGTTTATAATAAATTATTCATAAGGTGTTTGCCCTTCTTTCAAGGTCGTTTTACAAAATTTTGTACCACTATTTTATATATGTTTGTGATAAGAAAAAAACGGTTATAAAATTTAATTAAATCTGTGATATCCCTAATTGTGGGGCTGGCTGTGAAGATGGGGATGTCCTTCGAGAATAAGCACTGCATCCCTTTAACAAAAAACTCATTTTGTGTGCATCCAATCAATGTTGTTCCTAAATTTAATTAAGTTAGCGTTCGAGTGTTCTGATTTACTGATTTTTTTTCCAATTTTACAACTTTAATGTGGAAATAAACGTGTGAAATTATTTGTTGTTCTTTGCGTTATCAGTGAATTGCACCCAAAACATAAATGGAATCAAGTAAAGGTGAGTTTAAAATATAATTCAATTCATTGATTTGATTCTCTGTATCAATAGGGAACCTTTATTGAGTTGACTTAATTTGATTAAAGAAGCGATCCCTTTAAATATAATAAATGTACACGGTACGTGACGATATGACTTCACCTTTATCACACGTGCGTCTCCCTGGGGAGGCTTTTTCTTAATCAACTTAGATGTGACATTTCAACCAAACCCCTCACACCCTGTATCTGTAGGTGTTTAATTTAGTTTCAGTAATGAAGAAGAAGCTTCAAGTATTATTAAAATAACAAGGGAAGGGATTGGACTTGGGCGCCATTTCCATCATATAGATGGAGCAAAATTAATTTTCAATTTCCTTTTCAACTCGCATTCGGAAATGAAAAAAAACAACATAACAAAACTAAAAGTCCAATATAATCTCGCATATAAAGCAAAATTGAGTTTCCCAGGTACCTAGTATTTGCAACAATTTCTATATAGCGCAAGCTACAAAGCGTAATGAGGTTAAGTCGCCATACCGTCATCGTCGTCATCATCATCGTCGTAGTCGTGAGCCTTCCACAACGTGGGGTCAAATCGAGCTAAATTCAATTGAGTTAACCATAGTGAGGACTGGATTCTGAGAGATATTATTTTTTCAGAGTTCAGACTCGAATATCAGAAAAGTAGATAAGATATTTTAGCTGCTGGCCTTCGATGGTGTATATATACCGGATTTACAACTGGAGAAAGTCGTCGAAACAAACTATCATTAAACGCTCTCCACTTTGGCCAGCTTCCACTCTAGGAATAAAAAATATACATCTCTACAGGCGATTATGTAGGTGATTAGTTCTCCTGCTTCCGTTCATTCATCTTTATATTTTTTGTCGGCAAGCGGTCAAGTGACAAGTCGATTGCTGGGTGTCTCGGTTTTTTTGTTGTTTGAGGTTTCATGCTCCAGCTACTGTACGGTCCGCTGTGCTAAAGTCCCAATGCAAAAAATAGACAGAAAAAGACTATATAAACGTCTTTTCGTCTTTTGCATGCTTAAGTGTCTGGAACAAGTATAGTATATAATGACTCCGGTGCAGCTATGTCTCGATGGGTTTTCTTGTAATATAACACCCAAGCTGCTGTAGATTTTCTTTCTCAAATTGTCTTATAGGTAAATTTTGCATGAAGGCGCCATCAAGATGTTATTGACTTTTTATAAAATGGATGAAGTGCTTCCCTCTACAAATATCTACCTTAGCCATAATGCGCTGCATATCTGCAGTGTTTATTTTAGTAATTGACATTTTACATAGCGGATATGCCGGATACCATTAGTTAGGTAGTCGTGTAAAGGTTGAAATCCATTACTTGGGACAAGCGGGTCTCTAAACAAAGTTTATTTCAAAGCCCTATGTCTTTTGTTTTTAAATCAAGTAGATTTAATCAAATTTTCATTAAATATCATTTTATACAAAAGACCTTTATTGTGTTCGGATTTCGAAACATCCTCACTTTAGGGACACAATCAAAAAAAAAAAAAAAAACAAACAGGGTCAAGTTTATTTTTATAACTTTGTTTAGTCCTTATTTATAGTTAATTTACCCAGGCAAGTGACTGCTCGAACCCCTTCGATTACAATTTAATCTAACAAAAGATGCTGTATATGTAGGTATATAAAAATTATTGTTGATGCTTGATGAAACATTAATGACCACTCTTAATCTAATCGATTTTGGGAATTGCCATTGTGTAGTAAACTTAAGTTATGTCATTATGTTTTCGTAATTTGATTTTAATAGGTTTTTTGACCTAAAGTTTGTGGAACAATATGAAGATGTTTTTGTAAATTTTATTTCACTTTAGAGAGTGATTTGTATGTGTTTAACGGTATACTTGAATATTTCATGTCGATTAGTTTTTATGATTTCATGAGACTGGTTCTTTTATAGTTTTATAAATCTACAGTCAACGCAGATTAGCTTTGACTTAAGAACTTCAGAATTCAGATAACTAAGCAAATATTTACTGCACAAAAGTTTAAATAAATGTGGAGAAGAACTATTTTTAGGAAGTATAAATAGCAAAGATACGATTGAAAATTACCTTATAATGTGCTGTCAAAAGCGACAGATCAAGTTAAGTTAAGTGAAGTGTCAAAATTAATAGAAGTGTTAATAGGCACGTTCAGGAATATGAGGTGTCAGAGATTTTTCTCACCCAAATAGGAAGCGAATCGAAGATATTTTTTTCCTCAGAATTTGGACACGAAAGCTGAGAAATTTTACTAAGGAATCCTGTTCATGTAACTGAGATTGCTGAAATCTTCTACATCTCATTTTCCCAAACATTTTTTAAAAGTATTAATTTATTTGACCATAATTATTTGTTCAGTTGATCGGATTTCAGTATTTGAGCCAATTGGCAAGTTTATATTTCAGAGCGCTCAGTAATTTTTCTCCGTCACTTTGGCAGAGCAGGAGAATAAAATATAAAACATTCACCCCTGTTCTGATTTCCGATCGGTTTTAAAATCCTTTTGTTTTCAAACTCTAGGTGTTCCGAAATACTTTTCGCTTTCAATACTTGAGGAATGAGTGTGCTTTGATTTTCGATCGGATTGAGAATAATTGACATTTGAAAATACATTTGAATTTTTGTGTCCCAATTTAATTGACACGGTATTATAGTATACGTATATTATAAAATTTTTTGTTGTGATTTATTTAATTTTTTTCAACGAATTTGACGTTCCGAATTTTGTTTTTACTGATTTCGAAAGAAAAAAAGGTTTGAATACTAGCTAACGTGAAAAAGAAAATCAGAACACTTTTTTTGAATCCGTGCGGAAATCAATTGCGTTTACGGATTTGATTCGGAACGGAAATCAGAACAGGGGTGATTGCATTGTATTCAAAGTCATTTAATAAATCGAGCGAAAAAGAATTGTCTCAATTTTTGACAGCTAAAGTGAGGAATTTTTGTGAGGAATCGTGTTTAAATTTGTGAGGAAGTGGAGAGCTTTGAAATATAAACTGGCCAAATGTCATTGGTTACGTTCAGAAGCACATAAAGACTAGAGGGTAAGGCAAGTTTCTAGTCTTTGATTGGTCAAAAAATTGCTTTCCAACTAAGGCAACTTTATTGGATAGTTATAACTGGAAATCTAGTCAAGAAATATATCTCTTCATTTAAAGTAAAGTGTATGTATGTCAAAATATCAGCTGATTATATTTTATGGCTAAACACCAAGCTGAACTTAATTGTTCTGCAACTTCTTTTTTAACGTTTGTTATAAGTTTTGGTTGAAGTGGTTCTTTATCGTATGTTATTGAAAGGATTTAATTAAAAATGTATGAAATATTGAGTTTTGCCTTTTGTGAGGTTGTGAAGCGTTGAGAATGAGAAGGGGTCAAGTGAAAGTTGGGTTTCTTAAAATTTGGTTTTAGGCTTCTTTTTGTTATTAGGAATTGTAGATAATGCCTTTTCACAAAACCAACGGTGTTCTTGGGGTACAAATTTCATCTGGTCATCGAGAATTTAAATTTTTTCAATAGAAAGTTTTTTGGTTTTCTTCTCTCTTGGAAAGAAATCTTGGTCTATAGCACTTACCACCTTTATGCAAAAAACAATATATTGCTTGGTATGTTATCTTTCGGCTTTTATTGCATAAAGGGGTAAAGTGTGCACTAATTAAAAATGCGTTCCCAACTCATAGAGGTGTTAAGTAATCTTAACCCCTTCTTGCCTAAAAAAAACTTCAAAACAAACGTGTAGTTAACCCCTTTATCTGAAGCTAACTTTGTAAGCAATAACAATAGAGACACAAGAATTAGACCAAAATTTAAGTTGTCGCTTTACACCAGTATTGGTAAAAAAAAAAAACAAAATAATTGAAAAATGTCACTTGATCCCTTCTCACTCTAGACGCTTCAAACATATTAATATCGATTATAGAATCCGCAATACTGGATCAGCTGGGATTCGCAGTGCAGTTCTCTCTTTTCTCATCCCCCATTAGTCGTGAAAAGAAAAGCGAACACTGTACCTACTGAGAGTCACTGCAGATCCAGAATTGCGTATTCCATAATCCAGATGAATATTATAAGAATTTTAACATTTGAAGTAAAGTCCAAAATTTGACATCTTTGACAACAGCTTAAGAAATGACTAGTTTCCTTAGTCAATTTTTCGTTCAATGAATGTAGTTCACTACATATACAGTAGCTTGTTTTTGCTGATCGTTGCTGTTAATTGCAATTTATTGCGTGAGTAGGTATCATTACCAAGCAATTTCAGTTGTCAAATGCCAATATAGAAATTGTGACTTGCGTCAAATTATCATTATTCACTAAATTTCAGATATTTTTAGCTTTAATTTCGAAAGGAAAAGGAAGCAAAAGTTATTCAAAAGTACAAAGAAACCGTTTTGAAAAAGGTGAAACGTCCAAATTAATTGAAACACAGAGGGCGACACTAAGGAATATGGAAAGAGTGATTTCCATAGTATCACCCTCCACATTTCGGTAGTATCTTGACATACTTCTGTCAGAAATATCTTTACAGTTAATCTAGAGTTAACTCTCCAAATTTACTCGGGATCTAAATTGACTAAAAAACATTTTTAAGATGTTAACTTGGGTTTAAATATGAAACTAGGATGATTCCGCAATGAAAATCTGGACCTAAATAAAATAATTCACGGGAGACACATCAGAGAGAAGAAAAGTCTGGTCTATTTATTTAATTCCCAAAACTCAAAATTTTGATCTAATTTTATAAATATTTGTTTATATGGTCATTGAAAAGAACAGACCTTTCCGACTTTTTTAGTTTGTAGAGTTGAAGAGTGTTGTTCCATTTTATTTGTTTATTGAAGTGAAATAATAAAACTTCAACTTAACTCCAAATCCAACGTCGATCAACTCTTGTGGCGCTGAACCTATAGGTCGGAAATATTCCAGAGCTTAAAAAAAACACCAAACTCTGAGTTTGTTAGTTTGTAATATCAAATTTTCGAATTGATAGAATTCTTCATAACTAATAACTCTTCAACACTTTAAAAATAATTTACCTTAACGTCCGCATAAATCTTTCAGTATACCTACTACCTATATCTACTAATATAAGTTCTATACCTAATCCAATCACGACCTGATCCTTGTAAATACGTAAGCACTACCTTAAGTTGAAAAACAAGAAAAAAACTATTTGATTACATAATCGCACTTTGGCATCATGTGTCCCTAAGATATTTCTTCATTAAACCTGTACCCACTTTAAATCATCCGCATTCTAAAAAAAAAAAAAACCTACTGCAAGAAATCCCTTTTTGTTATAACTTTGCAAATCCCTTTCACTGTTTTTATTTTTTTTTTTGTTTCTTTGTATCCAATTCAACATGCTATTCACATAAAACTTGTCCGCATAAATCAACCCAACAATTCCATATCTCCAGTCACAAGGCTGCGAACATTTTTTTTGTCGAACAATCCAATCACCTTAATCGCACCAGAGAGATAGATAAAATGTAAGGTAGGTGCACGAACGTGACTATAGTAAATCTCCTCACAGTGTGTGTCCCGAAAAAAAAAATCGAAAGTATATGCGATCAACCAAAACTCCCAACTGACCTACCTCCCAGTTATGCCAAAAAAAACATCTGAAACTCGCAGAATTTGTTAAATAACCATTTCAGCATCTCTCATATAAGCGACCATGGTACCACCACCCGCCCGCACCACCTCCTCATGCTTGCCAAACTATCAACCCTGTTTCCCACAAACTGTCTTTCACACAATATAAACCCAGTCTATACTTGGAACCCAAAAATTTATTTGCCTTGATGGAGGTTTCCATTGTAGTTACACCGTTTTCGTTACCGTACGGTACGGTACACCCAAAACAACAAATAGCGCATGTCCAAAGCTCCAATCTCTGTCCACATTCCGCTCTGCATGATTTGATTCCACAGTTCCAAGTCACGACGACGACCGACGTTGTGGTATGGTTCCGTGCAGAAATAGAACCATGTTCGAAATCAGTTGAACATAGTAGTGACGTAAATGTGACGTCATTAATGTTGATTGGGCCAGACAAGAGAACCTGTTTATTTTATACCGAAGAAAAAGATATCCAAACAAAAAAGTTATTATTTCGAAGTGCGCAACGCGAAAGTTTGTCCCACGAGCATAAGCCATAAAGATAACCACGAGAGGAGAGATAATATATATTTTTACAGCTTGTGCAGCGGAATGAGAGTGGAGCTAAAAAGATTGCAGAAAAGCAAAAGACTCTACTCCATGGCCACATATAGAAGCATGGATTGGATTGTCTTTCGACTTTCAGTCTAGCTTCGAACTTAACGGTATACGGTTGGTATTGCGCGTGATCTCCGTGGCGCTGATGGTGAATGTTCTTTTTTTGTGCCTTGAAGTGCGTGGATGAAAAAAGGGGTGGTGTACTTTGTTTTTCTATATATGAACAACATCCCCTATATTTCGTATGGAAGAAGTGTGAAAAAGTCCTTGAATTTAGCATCCCTATTTCGAATCATCCGTGTATCTGAATCCTTCTCTTTTTAAAAATCTGCTCCTGATTCACGGCCATTAAGAGGATTTTTCGTTTTCATCACCAACCATATCCGCCCCTCCCCCTTCTTTTTGTTGATTTCTCCCCCTCTCTAACTACGTCGTCATCATTTGTTATTGTGTGTCACTGCTTGTCGTCCTTTTTCCATAATCAGAATCGCATTTCCAGTCTCAGCCCTCATATACTCACTTTTGGATCGATAACAACCGTGCTGTTCTGCAAGGGCTTTTCATTTTATTCTTGTGTCTCCTTGAGGGGGAGGGCTGCAAATGTCAAAGTAAAAAAAAATGAGGTTCTGAAAAAGCATGCAGCGCCAAAGTCCAAGGAAAAACATCTAGTGATTCAATATTCTAGGTGCAGTCATGTGTGAAAAACTGTGCTTCCAGTAAAAAAGAAAATTGTTATCCTTGCAACAAACGTATGTATGTACTTCGGCAGCGGCAGCGGCGGCAATGATGTGTCATCCTTGTAAATTGTAAAATGTTAAAAAATCGTCGCGAAATAGGGCTGAAACGGTAATTCTGTGTCTGCGTCTATATGTTCGTAGAATGCACACTCGAAATAAACAAAGAGAACAATACTTATATTTGAATTCGAAAAAAATAAAAATCACAAACAAAAGAATGACAACAACGGGTCTCACATCACCCCAGGACTCTAATCCCAATAATGCAGTGGATGCTGCTAGGGATTCAACGTACTGCCCCCAGGAGCCGCTGCCACAGCCACCACCGAGACCTGCTCCACGCGGCAATCCACCCACACCAAAGCCGCGCTCAGGTGAGTTGTTCTCTTGGTTTGTTTGTTTGTTTGTTTTTTTTTTCCATTTTTGAGTCTACTTCCACACATATGCTTGTATAGTCTAACCATCGCATCGTATCTATAAGGAGGGATTAAGGGCAGTTTTGTATTCTCTTTGTGGATTCTTGGAATGGTGCTAAACCAGGGGATGACCTCGATTTATTGCGGGTCGATTACCTCTTTCTGGGTGGGTTGTTTATAGGAGGCGGAATATGAAATTAAAAGTATAGTAAATCCCCTGAGCTATATATCTATAGTAGGTACCCCGCAACGACGAAAGGATAGAAGTCGTAACTCGTAAATAATTTTCTTGGCAAACTCCTTTTATGTTCAATTGACAAAGGTACGTGTGAATCCTTGAAGGATATAATAGACAACACGACATGAAATAAACTGATATTGCATGCATCAGATTGACAAAGGTTTTAGTGTACAGAAACGAGTATGCAACCAATCTCTACAGGGTGTTTCACATTAAATTTAATGGTGGTTTTGAGCATGGATTAATTATAGCTCAATTTATTAATTAATGTCGTTATATAGGTTTTGGCTCAGTTTTTGGGTAAAAACTTACTAAACCTACGCGGCGTGATAGTCCAACGCACTATAACTATTTAGGTGAAATTAATGCCAAATTGTTTTTTGAAAATCAAAAAAACAGTGACATAAAATTTACAACAACATTATGTTAAGGTAAATTACCTGCTATACTAAGGTATTACTACTTAACAATTTACTTACTTTAAATATCTTTTCTAAAATGTTCTCAGTTTTAAATATTTTTTAACTAGTATCATGCTGAACTTATTTTTTAATAAACTTCAGCTGAACACGCCTAATAAGTGACAGTTTGTGAAAACAAGTATAAGCACAACATTTTCACATTTTTAAATGCCAAAGTGACATTTGGAGTTAGCATAGCATTAAAAAGTTAAAATAGGCATTTGGTGATTTCAATTTTAATTAAATGTTAATCCTGTAACATCTTATATACTAAATCGTTTAAAAACCTTATATACTTTTTCTTTGGAATACATATAAACTGTTGCGTAAGTGCTTGAACTTTAAAGTTTGCTTTCAGTGAATGCGTGTAAGAACCATATTTAAACTAAAATTCTTAATGAAATACAAATCAAAGAATTTATTTAGTTTTAAACCTAAAACACCCTGTACTATAAAGTGGGAGTTCTATTTCATTTTGGGGGGCGAATAACGATTGAATAATTAACGAGTTTTCGCAATCTATTCGTTGTAGATTAACATTTTCAATGATGTTTGTTCAATGTTGATGTGTGTTGTTCTGTCTGTCTATATCTACAGCTTGAATAATATATGTATATCTGACCAATGCGTATAGGAAGGCAAGTGAGATAAACGAGTAAATATCTAAGTTTGATTTGATTTTAGTTTTGCCATATCTACCTACCAAATGATGGGCATTTAGAATTCCATTCTTATTTCTATAAACAAACAAACAATAACGATGTGGTGAAAATAATTTCCAAAACAATAACTCGTAGGTTACATAATATTCTTTTGCAAACAATAATTTAAATTTTATTTTTTGTCGAAAAAATTTATTGAATTGAAAAATGATTTCATTTATGTTGTTTTAAATTTCCAAAAATTCAATTCTACGTATTTATGTATGTATGTAGTACGTATGTAGTTATGTATTTTCAAATTCCCGAAAATCAAAATCAAAATTTTTTATAAATACTAAACGCATAACATGTTATTATTTCATCCTGTTGTTGTGTTTGACTATGACGCTAGAAATCTAAGTTATAATCCCGCCAGTTCCTGATAAAACAGATATTAAATTGAATTAAAATGGAATGTAGATATACCAACATATAATTGTTTTTACATGAATTTTTCCTACTCGTTAGTTTCGGGTTTCAATGTAAGGCCAAAAATTATGTAAAAGTACTTGTACGCAGAGTTGCCATTTTAGCAATTGTTTCCTGTCATTCGATTTCGATGGATGAATGATGATGGAAATGAAATACAAATCCAGCTGTCTGTTTTTATGGTTGGATTCAACAATTCAATATGCACTTTAATATTCATTGTAAACCAAGAGTGTTAACTGTTATACTGCGATCAACGAGCACATCCATTTTGAAATTTATGACGCTGTTCACATTCGACTGTCTCTTACTGCTTTTTTAACTTGAAACCGAATTCTATTCTGTCTAGACAAAACTTATGTGAACACCAGCGACTCACTGTGATGTTCAGCAGTCGTTAAAACAAAAAGTATGTTTTCAAATGAAAACAAAATTGTTTCTGTAATATTTAAGTGCCAAAGAAAAAGTACACACAGAGGAAACAGATGTCACAAAAGAAAACGTGAAAAAAATCCATAATTTTTTTAGAAATTTAAAAAATCCTGCCTTTTTTTTGGCATGAAGTGGGAGTGAGATAAAATACAGAGACGCAAAAAAAATTCACAGGAGGCAGTCCAATTTGAACTGTTTAGGTAAAGTCCTCTTTCGGGCGAGAAAATAAGTTTGGCGGTGTATGAAATGTCATGTCTTAAAAGAAATGTCAAAAAAATGTTAATCTATAACAATTTTTTAACAGCTCTATAGCTTGGTGTCCTTTTTCTTCAAAGCAAAAGTTGCTGGACACAAAAATTTCATCGTATGAAATGGGTAAAAGTGTTATTCTGATAACTTACATTCAATTTTGTTTTGAAATTGCTGCTGGTTGTGTTTAAATTCCTGCTATTCCCAATAAAATCAATTTTTTTTTCTAAAATGTCTGTTTGGTAAAGTGAATTTGCACCCATTTTCACAATTTATTGTGAAAACCCATAAGAAAAAAACCAGTTTTGGAAAATTTGTTCAAACATTTAATTACCAAACGGCCATAATATATACTTAAGAAAAATTAGATCTCGTAGAACTAAGCACTCCCATTTACATGAATAGGATTCTTCAGTAAAATTTCACAGTGTCCTTGAGATCGCATTGTTCTAAACGTGCCTAATATTTGGTATTTTAATATTTGACTGTTTTTTGAATAGAAACAAAATGTCCTTATGTTTTTTGATTTTTGCCTGGATTATAAACAAAAAAATAAATTCAACTTGTTAGATTTAACTAATATACGCCAAGACTTTGTTTTACTTTGTGGAACAATAAAATGAAAATATTGTGATTAACCCTCCATTTTTTGTCTAGATTGACTGCACTATTGAGCTTCATAACATTTATTTATATAAGATCAATACTCAACTCATAAAAAATAAAGTAATAATTAAATTGAAAGGAATGAACACAAAAAAACATGCAAAAAACGACTGCAACTTTTATTCAACGACCCATAAGAGATTCGCAGATTTCTTTTAAAATTCAATTGGTATTCATAATCACACCTTGTTATAAGATGAAAACACTGGTAGAAATCAGCTCTATGACTAAAAAAATATAAACTGTAGTAGTGTCTGTCTTTTAAGTCTTTGAATTAATTTTCTTATTTCAGAGCACGCAAGAAAAGTCTAGGAACTACATATATTCAAATGAATGTTTAACCATAGAATTCAATTTATTGTTGGCATTTATTTGTTTTGTATTCTTTTATAATAAAAGTAGACCTGAAAAAAAACATGCCTAACATTTATCTCTAATTAGAGCAGACTTCAGACGTGTATATCTTTCACTTCCCATATAAAAGAAAATATGTATATTATGCATGGCCTTCCAACTCCAAACGTCTTTCAATAGATGTTAAGACTCATGTTACAAAATCTATATCAAAAAGTCGTTTAAAGTATAATATGAAGAACTCGTTTTCTTTGACTTGAGAGTATACCAGCGGCGCGGCGGTGGTGGTTTTGTTTGCAGTAGATCACGTTCACATATTATTCTTGTCATAAAATTGGAAGCTTTGTAAATTTATCTGTAAACACAACAAAAAGTATTCCAAGGTTTATTTCTGTTTGTACCTCAATGAATTACGAGCGTCAAATTCAGAAAAATTTATACATAATTATAAATTCTCTGTAAGTCTACAAACATGTGCAATAGTCATCAATCTTATGAATCTAAAGAGCCGAAATATTCCCGCTAAAAGTCATGCACATTTTTATTAAGGTAAACTGTTAACTTGCTTTAATACCTACTAGAGATGGAAATTCCCATAGCGAGTGCCTCGCTATTCATGTGAAACAATGTGTCAAAGAGATTAAATGAATTTTGTAAGATGGCTTTAAACGGTGCCAAGTACGATTGTGTTCTTCTTTAACACTAACTGACCATTCGTTGTGGTGTGAACTGTGATGACATTTCACATAAACTCTCGTGGGTTGTAAATTAACACAAATGCAACCAGCTGTTAATTGGTTGGACACAGTTATGCAAACAATTAATTCTTATGAAATATATAAAAGTAATCCAGTTCTATTTATATACATATGTAGAGTTCACTCAACTCTTACAACTCAACGACGAAACTCGTCTTGAAATTCTTCAATTATTGTTAAAAGTTTTAAG
Organism: Epistrophe grossulariae; assembly: GCA_929447395.1. Classification (NCBI taxonomy): domain Eukaryota; kingdom Metazoa; phylum Arthropoda; class Insecta; order Diptera; family Syrphidae; genus Epistrophe; species Epistrophe grossulariae. Next base: position 4,284,819 of record OV839566.1, read on the forward strand.
AATCAGGTTGTTCTTTTGTAACTTACACTAAATAGTCCAACAGAACCAGCTACCAATTTGAAATTTTTTTTTTTTTTGTAAGATCTGATTCTTTTAAATGACAAGAAAAAGCTATATGAGTACCCGAAATTAGCTAATTGTTTTTAAACAGAAAATTTGTTCATTGTTAATGTATATAGTAGAGCTCTTGATTTTAAGCGTGTATTCGTGTCACGTATACTCGTGTAGTAAAAAAATTAAATTAACATGTGTACACGTGTAGGTTCTAAACACAAAAAATATTGCATAAAATAAAATACGCTACTTTACAAAAGTCTCAAAAGTATTCCTCACCTTTCACGTTAAATATTATTAAGAGATTCATATTAACAAAATAAATTACGTTATTAGTTGCAAATTTGAATGAGCTTCTTGATTATGCTTAATGAAATTTGCTCTTTAATCTTATGCTAATAATTATTAATAAAGACTGTGAATTCCAACAAAATTCCGCATACCCCATATCTTTTGTTTGAAAGATATAATATGAATTAATTAAAGAGGTGATTCAACCTCAACTCATCATTAAAGAGAAAATCTTATAAACTAGATTATGATAGTCAAAAAAAAGCAGGTTTTGCATGTTGATACGATGAGCTAAAATTAGATTCTGTTTATTCTCTAAGGCCCGCTTGTGTAAAACAAAATAATAAATAAATAAAACATGAGGTTACTTATCAATTCTTAAATAAATATATTTTCATTTTTATACTACACAAAAAAAAAACAAATAAACCAATAAATATGCATGCTGCAGGAAATTGAGATCTGAGAGATTTCGCTCTGAAAAGAAGCAAGTGAAACCAAATATTTGTTCACAATATTTTGACAGCAAGACTAAGAAATTTTTTCTGATAGGAACCCTGTTAATGTAATGAGATTGCTGAGGTCTCCAAAATATTTTCCACATCTAATTTTGTACACCTGACAGTGCCAGGACTTGCGATTAAGATGTGTAAACTTCAATGCCAAGTGTCGTCGTTTTGTTATTGAACGAGCCCAACTACAATGTAATGTGTGAAACGTAAAGTATTACTCTTAATGCTCACGTTTTTAGTTTACCCTACCGCGCGCCGGCATAGATGTATCAATAATAAATTTGGCTTGAATTTTTCAAAAGCTATAAAATATTTTTTAATTGTTTTATTTTACGTATGAAGATAACAGAACTTAAATTATAGGTAGTATTCCGTTGGCAGAAAAGTACGTAAATTGAAACAAAACAACTTAGCGACTGTGTAAATGTTTATAAAAGAACACAAACATACAATTGCCAACCTAAGCAACACCTATAAGACGTTAAAGAAATACCCTATCCGATAGATGTGTTTTATATGTATATAAGTATGTTTCTTGTATACCCATCATAAAAGCTTTTTTCTGTACTAGTATGATTATAGACACTTTATCCAAGCGAAACAAAATGTAAATAAAACCAAAATCACCAAAAATTCCTAATCCCCACATACATAGACTTATAATGTCTTTTCTCAATTTAGTCTTATTTATTTAACCCTCCCAAGTGCCAGTGCCACCTAAATCAATACGTCTCTGCTTCTCATTATGTCCGCATAACAATAAAAAAAAAATCGAAAATCCATTTTAAAACCTCTACACAGCTGCTCTACACTCTATACAACCACCATTTGGTTTGGTCAAAATAAGTCAAAAGAATTTTGTGTTCTTTTGAAGCTTTTCGAAAGCGGAATTTTAAACATGTTGTGGTACTTTATTTAGTGCAGTCACGCCTGTTTAAAACGAAGTTGTTCAACATTCCACTCACAACCCTATGGATATATAATGCCATAATGGATTGTTTCTCTCACGAGCAAAAACAAAAAAAAAAATAGAAATAAAAATAAAAATAAAAATAAAAATATACAAATAGCAACTTTAACATTGTTTCCGGGGAGCTAAAAACTGGGTCGATATGCGACGATATACACTATAAAATAAAAGTACGAGAACTGTTAGATATGTATATGCACGTTTGGTATGAAGCCCAGCTCTATAAATCAATAGAAACTAGAACACACTACAACAAATTTCACACCGAATCGTGCTGAGGTATAGAACGACAGATAAGGGAGGAGGAATGAAAAGCAATTTGAAATACTGCTGGCGGTTATACTAAGCCTATATTCACATGGAACCAAAATCGATTCTCCCTAGGGATAGTTTTATTATCGGTATATATATAGAAATAGAAACCACCCATTGTCCATGCACACGAGAATTTTCGCCTTCTTCCGGACTATATCAACTGATGAAAGCAGCATACATATACACCACATACAAAATACATATAAGGGTTATAAATAGGAGAGGACCTTAAACGAAAATCAATTTTCACCATGCTATTCGAAGCTTTGAAGTTTGTCACATCAACATAAAGACATTATAAATATATAATTATGTCGTGGAATATGATATACACAAATTAGATGCCTGCATAGTTAATAAATCTGGAGCTGTTGAACATTGAAATTATCCCCGTTTGACAAGAAGTATTTTCAGTTCTACAAATATAAAGACTAGGCCTCGTTTACACATCGATAACCCAGTGGCGAAGAATTTTTGTAATTGTATTAGTTTTCCTCAAATTATAGTTAACAACGATAGACTTGACATCGAGAAACGTCATCAATCCAGATATTACCTTTACGTGAGCGGCGTATATAAATAAAGGGTGATTTTTTAGCTGGTTTGGTTTTGGCAACACTGGTTTTGACAGCTGACGTGTGTTTAGTACCTTGTGTCACTGTCAAACAGCTTCAGTTTGGTTTGAAATTTAACCATGGATCGTCTTACAAATGAACAACGCTTGCAAATTATTGAATTTTACTATCAAAATTCGTGCTCGGTTCGAAAGCCGAGGATCCGCTTTTTTATCGAAAAATTGTGTTCAGCGATGAGGCTCATTTTTGGTTGAATGGGTACGTAAATAAGCACAATTGCCGCATTTGGAGTGAAGATCAGCCAGAAGCATTGCAACAGCTACCAATGCATCCCGAAAAAGCCACTGTTTGGTGCGGTTTATGGGCCGGCGGCATTATTGGGCCATATTTCTTCAAAGATGATGCGAATCGCAGCGTTACTGTCAATGGTGAACGCTACCGAGCGATGATAACAAACTTTTTTTTGCCCGAAATGGAAGTTCTTGACTTGCATGATATGTGGTTTCAACAAGACGGTGCCACATGCCACACAGCACGCGAAACAATGGCGCAATTGCGAGGCGAGTTTGGTGAACAGTTAATTTCACGTTTCGGGCCGGTCAATTGGCCGCCTAGATCGTGCGATTTGACACCATTAGACTATTTTTTGTGGGGGTATGTCAAGGCTAATGTCTATAGGGACAAGCCCGCTTCGATTGACGCACTGGAAGCCAACATCCATGCATTCATTCGTGAGATACCGGCCGATATGTGTGAAAGAGTATGCCAAAATTGGACTCAGCGGATGGGCTACCTGAGACGCAGCCGCGGTCAACATTTGCATGAAATTATCTTTAAACATTAAATTGCAAGGTTCAAACTATCGATTCAAATAAATATTTCATTCATTTTTTCGAATTTTTTGTGTTTTTTTTAAAAAAAAGTTCTAAACCTCTTAAAAAATCACCCGTTAGTTGCCAAAGAAGCAACTATAACTAGTTCGAGTTCAAAGGAAAATTGTATTCGTTTAGAAAAACTGATGCTGAATTTACACGACTGACAAATTGGCAGAACTTGTAAAAAGACGAATTCATTCTTTTGACAGTTTTTTGATTGAAATATTGCACATGTTCAATACATCTTACATCTTTAAGCTTGGAATCTAACGGTTTTTAGGCATTCCCCTGACTCGTTTTTTCCATTTTTTTTTTCGGACCAAAAATAATGGTACAGCCGTTTAATTTTTTTTAGCAAATTATAAAAATTAAATTTTTCTCGAAATCGTGCCCACAACCTTTTTTAAAAAAAAGTGTAATAATTTTTTTTACAAAAAGCTACCATTTTATTGAAAAAAATTTCACAAAATGGTTATAAATGGTGATCTTCTCAAAAACCGTTCAGCTGATTTTGATCAATTTTTTTATGAAGAATTAAACTATACCAAAATTTTCAATTTTTTTTTGGATTTTTAAAGAGTCAATTTTTTTTCTGAACTTAATAATTTGAAAACAACTTGATCGATTTTTATGAAACTTAGCATCCATCAGTTTTTTAATATTTTCATTAAATACAATTTATTCTTATAACCAAAAATAACGATACCTCCCATACAAGTGTTTAAAAACCGGTAAGGAAAATCTTATTTTTCTCAAATAACGGCTCCTACTGATATCAGTACGATCCATACCATATTAATGGGAAAGGTTTCGTATCTACCGTTTAGTACCGGTATCTCACATAGAACAATTTTTTTGGTTTTCGAATATCTCATAACATGTTGAACCGATTTTAATGTAAATTTTTTACACAACAGCTTGAATAATTTTAATGAAATTGGACTAGTCTTGCATTTTATTTTTCAAGTCATCACATTTGTTGATTAATCCTGATAAAATGTTTTAACAAATTAATAACAAAGATTTAAATTGATTTGATATTGGAGATTTTTAACGTGTTTTTTTTAATTATTTATTGAATATTTTTTCATGATTTTTATTTGACGACTTCCAATTGAATACTCTTTAAAATAAACTTCTTTCTTATATATACAATAAATCTTTATGTAAGTAGCTAAAAAAAAATGTGAAGACTCAGCTATGTAAGTAATCTAAGAAAACGTGCGCAAACAATAATGATAAATAAAAACTTTTCTTAACGTTTCAATATTATTTATATTGAATTTGACACAATACGAGTACCTACGTATCTGTTTCTTACTTTAATACTTACTTTAACTTAGAAAAATATTAACACAGTTGTTAAAAAGTTTTTTTTACACAGAAACAATTCATGCAAACTTAATTATTTAAAAACTTTAAGTTCTTCAACTCTTATACGTATATGTACGTTTTTCCAAAACGTAATGATTTTAATTTTCCTTTGCCTTAGAATTCCTTGCCAACTGCTAAATTTGATCTTATTATAAATCTATGGTATTAATTTCCCTTCATTCTCGAAACTAGGTTACAAAACTCCCTTGTTGAAAATCGCAAACTAATAAATTGAGAGAAATTTTACCATAGTAAGAGAAGGTATATCCTGCGGGAAAGTGCAATTAAGGTCTAAAATATTTCAAAAAAAAAATTCAAAACCCATTTAGCTCCACCTTCTATTGGTTACTGTTCCAAGGAGAAACTAAATTTCCTCCAGCACCAGCAGAACAAAAAAAAACGTCTAACTTTATGGCTCGGTACATTAGCAGACATCCTCCAGTATACATATATAATCGGGAGAAGAAAAAACACGTAATTATCGTTACATAACCCAGATACAAATACAGTACTAAGCGCTACATATCTGCAATGGACACAAAAATGGAGTTTTTGTTTTGCTTTTTCTCGTTTCTCTCATCTCGAAGGGAAACCAAAAAAAACTAAACTTCAAAACCTCAACAAGAAGAAAATATTCCAGTCTTCTTGTATAATGTAAATATGCAGTGTTTTCTATATAAGAAAAGTCGCGTCTCTATTAAACTAATTAATTCAGATACAATAACTTATGCGGTTCTTTTTTGTTTTGTTTTATCTTTACTTGCAGTACTTCCACCACCGCCGACATCACAAACCGTGGAGACGCTCAAGAAAGAGGAGCGGTCCGAAGCGCACAGCTCCCCCAGATCGAAGCAGAGGCTAATCAAAGTCGACTTCTCATTGCTCCAGGTAAGCATGCTTATGTTGTAGATAGACAGACAGCCCAGCATATCACGAGAGTATTTTTGTCTCGTGATGTAGTATAGCATAACTTTGTGAATTATTGCAACACATCTTATAGATAAACCTTGTTGTTGTTGTTTTTTGTTGTGAGAAAGATACAAAAACCGCGAAGTAAATTATAAATAATAAGTGAACAATGTTGTGCCTGGTCCGTGTGAACCACGTATAAATATCACAGAAAAGCATAAGGAATAAATAATTCCTTGGGCAATCTGCGGTGGGACCAGACAATAATACATATAATAATGAATTGTGCAAGTAGATCCCGGAAGATAAGGCTTCCCTTGATTGAGATGAATAAAAGATATTTAAGGGACTTATTTGACAATTTATATTTATTTTTGTATATTTATCTTCATGCATCATTCAATTGTGGTGAAATGAAATGCTGCATTAAGAGTTAATAAATAAATAATAATTAATAGTCTTCATTTTTTTTATTTTGTGGTAAAAGTTGATGAATTATGACTTACGAAAAATGGAAAAATTGAAACTTTATTCCATTGTACTATTTTTTGTGTGACGAATATTTAAAAACGCTTCTTCCTATTTTCCAACGAAGTTATTTTTTGTATTGAGGTATTATAACATAGTTCAAATATGTATGAAAGGTAAAATCATTAGCGTTTTCGTTTTTGTTCAGTTCATCTGTCAAAATTGAGGAAAATTGTGGATCCAGTGTATATATTTACTTGTCTAATTTCAAAGTTTTGTTGTTCCTGTGGGCACTCGAACAGCCATTTTTATTTTTTTGACACTTTCAACTTTGACAACCAATATATTACCTTTGATTTGTGTATTGTGGTATTATAACTCCTTAAACTCATTCCTGTGCGATTAGGCAATTTGACTTACGTTGACGTTTTCTCACAGCTTTGAATCGTATACCTTGACTAAGGACTCTTAAACCTGCCGCTGTTGTTATTAATCATCATTTTCCCATAATGATAATTCTTAGTGAACCAAACGTCAAATTATTTTTATTGTTTTGGCCTTTCACAATATATGTATCCACAGTAAAAAAAACCTAAAGATAATATAAATATAATAGCTCAATTAATTTAAAATGCTCAGAAAATATGTCTACAACATTTTTGGAATGCTCACATTCAAGGGGTAAAGACTACAGTTGAGACTTAAAAGGATTTCATCCCAGTGCGTATGGGGCCTAATAAGTAGGCAAATCCAAAATAATAGAAAAATACAAAAAATCTATTAATTTATGAAAACTTAAGGGTTCCGGTACTTTTACAGACTATACAAATTTGACATTTTGAATTGACTTTTTTTTTTATTCACAACAATACACACTAAATGAAAAGTTTTTAATAAAATTTTGAAGCAATGTCTTAAATTTAAGAACTTTTGATATTTTATATAATAATTAATGCAAAAGTGTACATAAACAATTTTTTTTGGAAATTTTGTTTCCTTAGTGATATAGAAAAATCTAGTAACTTTTATTTTTTGTTGTTAATTCATTTTATACTTTAAGTTACTATTAATATTTTCTTTTGAAATATTTCCAGTTCATTATGATGATTTTCAATTGGTTGTGGTCAAAATATAATTTCAAATTATTTGGGAAAAAAACTTAAGAAAAAACTAATAATTTTCTTATAATTTGTAAAAAATAAATATGTTAAATTTATATAAAATAAAAATAATTAAGACTTGAATGGATATAGTATAAACAAAGCCTGAAAACAAAACGCGAGAAAGGTAACTTGTTTTATTTTATTTTTTTTAAGATATAGATTATAGATAAATAAATCAAAATTAAAAAAAAATTAGATCTAAAAACTTCTATCTAAAGCTCTTAGACATGCCTTGAAATTTTCAAAAACCCTTTTATTACTAAAAATAAAATATTGCACGTTTTTAAAGTGTGTGATTTGAATGCAAAAATAACTAAAAATCTTGTTAAAAAAATATATCTCTAAATATAAAAAACAAAAATCTTCCATCATCATTGACTTGATTATCCATAAATAAGTAAATTTCGTTTCACTCTGTATTGACAGTGCCAAAAAAGCAGACACTAATGGAGATTTATTTTATCAAGGGTGATAATTACATGGTTATATAGACCCAGGCAGAATATATACTTGGGCGTGGTAACATAACAAACGAACCAATTTGCCCACACTCACCTGCAAAATGATAAAATTATCCCGGGAAAATTGCGTGCTTTGTGTAATACAATGTCACCACTAATGGATTCAAACGACGTTTTTGTTAGTTAATCATATTTTGGTCGATCAATATAGGGAAACCTTTTATTCAGGAAAATAATGGAAAAATTATATATGTATATGTAGCTATGTATTTTTATATTTACATATTATTAAGAATTTGTTTTTATTTTCAAGAGATTTTTTTTATTTATTTTAAATATCTTCTATATTTAAACAAGTAGATTGTTAACCTTATTAAGGGTATTTATTTAATATACAATCCCAAAATAGATAAGATACAAAAAAAGGTCACAAAAATGGTTGCCGGACGAATCAATTCCATTTCAATATCCACTTCACGTATTATGCTTTTGCTGCTTCCTAAATAAACTTTATTTCAGTTCTTGAGGCTATATAATAACGCTCCTGTACACAGGTGGCCTGAATCCTGGGTGGTTGTTTAGAAGGTATAAATACATTTCATGCATAAATTTGTAGATAAATATTATGTGTATGCATGTATTTTGTACATAAGAGACCATTGAATAATAAAATTTGCAATGCTTGAAGGAATTAAGAAAGAAAATAGGAAAAAGTCGTTTAACAAGTTTATTATCAATTTTTTTTTTTTTGAATATAGGTATAATTAATAGAATTATAAATAGAAAAATAAGAACATTTACTTAATGAATAAACCTGATTATTTTTGTTTTTTAATTTAATGTTATATTTTATATGAAATTATCTTTTATATGTATTTGGTTCATAGTTAATTCAGTTTGAATTTCTGAAAGAAGCGCTTTATTTTTTTAATTTATATTTGTATTTTTTAATATCTTAAAGTAAAAAAATATGCTTATTATTTTTAAACATAAATACAGAACCTTGCAAGTCGTTTTTGAATGTTTTTCAGAAATTAATAATAACCTTGCAAATTTTTTGTGGCGATTCATGTTAAGAGGTTTTTAATTCTGCATTTTTCTGTCAAAATTCAGAACAACATTGTTATGCTGAAATTGCCAAAAAGTGTCTCTGATCCGCTGATTTTTTTGCATTAATAATATATTTTTGGAATTTTTCGACTTACGAGGTCCTGCACTTTAATTCTCGATATGCATGTGCAGTGCATATATATAGAATTTAACATTTTTTAAACAAAATGTATAATTTTTAATTTATTTAGTTTTCGAAAGCATTTTCGTGCGGTTCCACTGTCCATTGTCTTCATAAATTTCCACACACACTATGGGATATAACCTTTATTTTGGCATCAAAATAATCACCGATTTTTCTTCCCAAAAGTTTCAAAATTAAAATTTTTAATTATCGTTTTCAGTGTAAATAAGTCTGGAACATTTCTCTCTATTTTTAAATATTTATTTAAAGCCAAATAAAATTTCCTAATCGGGAATTCCTAAGCCATATCGTATACTAACTAATTCATAATAGTCTTTTACAAATAGAAAGTCACACTTAATTTCCATGCATTATTTACGAAAGCACCTTGAAAATGTTATCAAAGACATTATATTATGCTACACTTTAAGCAGTCATTCCATCAACAAATCAATGAACTTCTTTGAAAGCTTTGGTTATTTAAATTAGTATGCAATACTGGTATTTGAAACTACACTTTCGATTGCATATGCATATTCAAAGGTAAAAATGAAGAACGACGTATTTTTTATTGGCAACTAAAATATATGTAAGTAGGAAGAGAAATTTGGCATTTCATCATATCTTAAATGTGTATCTCTAATCAATATCTTCGTGAATAAAATAAAATGGATTTTAATATAAATTTGAACATATTTTCATAAGCTTAACCGCCATATTATTTACTCGACTAATCCAGTTTAAAACTTAAATCCCAATGCTGATTATTATAAATTCAATATAAATACATCCAGAGTTAAGTTTTAAACTGGATTAATCGAGTGAATAATATGGCGATAAGTGCGAACGTTTATCATAAATCTAAACAAATCTATAGTGCGAGAGTCAATTTTTTAAAATAGACTTTCTAAAATAAAAAATAGTCGAAGCTAGTAAGTACATATTTAAATTTATTTGAACCCTTTTACTTAAGTGGATCATAAATATTTAACTATAAGTTAAACATAAAATACAAGGTATGAATATTTAAGAATTTGTATTTAAAAGTCAAAACTCAACTTGATCAAAAGACGTCCTTAGCCGTGTTTTATTATCTACGGATTTGGATCAGGATCATCCCATGAAAATAAAACGATACCGATCAATGACAACTGTCTTGTATGCTCATCTCTTTTTTTCTTATATTTGTTTATTTTTCATGTAGATACTGTCTTTTTTCTTTACACTACAGTTTGTACTCCCTACCGACTAAAGAGCCGTCTACTCGCTGGAGTTAAGACTTATTTTCGGATCTTTAAAAAAGATCCAGATAAAGAGCAGGATCCAAAGTTGTTGTTGTATTACGTGTTAAAAGATGATCCCGATCTAGATCCGTAGATAATAAAACACGGCTATTATCAACATAAAATATAAGGTTCCGCTTAATATATCAAGCGTTCGAAAAAAAAGTGAATTTTAGGGTTTTAAATTAACTATGAGTATTCAATTCTAACTTCTAACTTCCTAAAAGTAAAAGTTCGGGTACATTGCATGATTGACATTCAATTTCAGCTACCAAATTTTTTACAATTGTAATATTTTGTTGCGATATAGTAATTTAACATGTATGAACTCTGAAAAACACATACAAAATTTTGTTTAAATAAAAGTTGAAAGTTGATTTGAAGGACAACAATTATCCCATTGATGAATTCGCAGGGAGATGCTAAGATTTCAGATTGATTGTTTTTTCGTTGTATGTTTTTCAACAATTTCATAAGAAGAAGATGAGCCTGATAAATTTATCAATTGATTTTAAACTGCTTTAATTTTTAAAAACTAATATTTCGTACAAATTTTAGACTCAATTTTTGCGAAAAAAAATAATTAAATTAAGCAAAACAAAAACCTTATTTAGACAGCTGACTTCCACAAAACTGCCAATTTTGAACAATTCTATTCCAATTTTATTTTTTATGTGGACTTTGACAGAACTTAAGGCTTAAATGGGTAGAAAGCGGCAGTTTTGGGAAGTAAATAAATAGACCTAACATTATTATAGAACAATTTGATTTAAGCTGATTTAAGTTCTTATAAAATTTGGACACAAACTAAACCTATTTGGTGTATTTTTATCGGATTAATGTTAAATTAGTTATGTAATGTAAATTTTACTGATCTAATATTGTATTTCTGCAACAAAAATTATCTACTAATTTTTAAAGTGGATGCTACTCTTGAGTTTTTGAACTTGTGTAATATTGTTTGATACATTTTAGGTACCTACTACCTATACCACCAATTCATAATAATCAAAAACAAACAACTTACTCAAAATCATTTCTAAGTCGTGTTTTTTCTTACACTAATAATCACAAACATCCAATTAAATTAACACTTTTTTTCCGTTTAAATTAAATATTTTGCAACTGAACTGAACTAAATAACTGTACATTGTACAACCTATATACAAAAGTATTATTGTTTTAAGTTCCAACTAAATGATTATGTTTTTTTTATTAACAAACAACACCAAAAGTACTTTTACTTTCCTCTGTTTATATTCTTGAAATATGAATTTCATCACGAATATACATATCTATTTTTCAGGATGATAATTATTTTGACGATTCGCCAGCATCCGGATCATCATCTATCATTCATCAGCAAACCTCATCGATTTGTTCACAGCCAAAAATGCCTCCATATCCAATTGGAGGTTATATGCCTGCCACTATTCCACCAGCACCCACCAACATGAATACCAAAGTTGTGAGACGAACAAGTAAGTTATAATCCAGTGTTTCATCTTAAAAAAAAAAAACAAATTTGTATCCTTTTTTAAGTTGGGTTTAATTATTTTGTTTTTGTTTTACTTTTTTTTTGGTTTAAAGGTATTTAAGTTGAATCTTTTTTTTGTGACACCAAAAGATATTCTATAAAACACAAAGTTAGATAGGGTGGCATGATGAAGGTGAAGGCAACAAAATTAATACTCTCATCAATATACAAAAAATCAACAACTTATAATGACAATTATTAAAACTAAAAACAATAGAATCTCAAAAAGAACAACTTCAATTTGATCTTCCTAGTACATTTATATCACATTATTTAAATATGAATTTTAAATTCTAATAGTTTTCTATTTTCTTAAAAATTTTGTTAATTATTTTGTTTAATAATAAAATCGAATAAATTCAGCCAAAGACAGATGCATCACTATTTTTGTATGTTTTAACTTTCAAAATGTAATCAATTTTTTGGAATTTCTTTCCTTGCCTACTCACAGAGGAAACAATTACAGAAGACGAATATCACAGATTCTTCGACAACGCTCTGGAATGTAAATATTTTCGAATTACATTATATCATGATTTTTTCGAATTCGAATGTATTTTCTTATATAATAATAATTCTTATGCACCCATGCCTAATTCACTTAAAATACATAATAATTATTTAAATATTCAAACAAGATCTGCTTTTATTTACATACATATAATCTTAGCGCTTAAAACATAAACAAAAATTATTTCTAAAAAAAATATTACTCATACGCCACAGTGAATGTTCATTTTCATTGGAAGACAAATATTTTAAATTTTCCAAAATACCATATTATTATTCAAAATTGGTCTTAATATAAAATATGTGTAGCTACAATATTTGAAAATATTATTAGGACTTCAGAAAAGCTAAAGTCTTTAATTCAAAAGTGATTTAATTTGAGTTCGTCACACTTCGAAAATGCAATCTAAAAGAATTACATGCTTTAAATTAAAAATCATTTCGCACGAACATTAACTGGCTACAACTTGAAGCTAACATATGCATGACTTTTGATTACTGTCTTAAGTTATTTTGAAAATTTGCCTTTGCAATGCGAACATTCGAAACTTGAATGAAGGAATTTGTTTTGAAAAATGATATTTGGAATTTATTCGTTGGCAGAAATTTTTAGATTGCATTTTTTCCAAATGATGAATTAATGCGCGAAATTTACTAACAAATGTATGTATGTCTTATATCGCAATACTAAAAAAATTCGTAGATACATTTATGTATGCAAAATTATAAAAAAAATCAATAAAATATTCCGAATCCGAATTTTAATGTAAACTAAGAATTTGGAACGATAAAATTACGAAACAAGAACTTGCTGAACAACGACTTTGAATTAATGAAATTCTTAATGAATAAAATGCGAAACAATTAGCTCGTGAAATAATAAATAAATTTGCATAGAGAATCAACGAATATGTAATTAGTAAGCACAAGAAAAAAATGTGGTTTTGTATCTTCTGGATTATTTAAAAACTCAAATTGAATCACTTATTAAAAAGTATGTTAATTAATTAGTTGCAAACTATATGCTTTTATGTTGTTTGCAAAATATATTCTAACAAGCTTTCAAAAAATAACAATACATGTTTACAAAAATATCTAATTATTTTAAAATAAAGTTGTGTAACTAAACTTTTTATCATTAAGCATAATATTATGCACATATATACATATCTACATTAAATTAAAAAAGTACATATACATTGCAATACATATACATATACATTTTAATGCATTCTTCAAATCAAATATATATTTTTCATTTTATATCAAATTTTAGCATATGATCTTGCTACACAATGCGAATCACGACGTGCATCAATGCGACGGCACACTATTGTCGGCTGCCAGAGTAATTTAGATGAAACGCATTCAATGCCTGCATCTCGTCCAGATTCCCGACAGTCTGATGTGCAATCAATCGCCGCCGGCACGGATGGCAGCACCTCCAAACAGCAGCAGCCACAACATCATCAGGTAAAGTCGATTATCAAAGAACGGCCACAACCCCTTTCTTCTTCGTACACGAAAATGTCTGAACACAAGTCTTCATCACACGATCATACTCCTCCTAAATTTCAACAGCACAACAATAATTTAGATCAGAGCCCCGGAGGCGGTGGTGGTAGTAGCAGTAGTTGCAGTCGATCATCGTCGATTGGTGCTTGGACCAAATCGTTTTTGGACGAAAAGCATTGGCGCGAACGAGGTGATGACCGGCTATCGCTGACTCTCGAAGAGATTGTACACATCCGCTCTGTGATGACTAAGGCCGAGTTAGAAGGTCTTCCAGTGGGTGTGCGTGTTAAGGAGGATGTTGAACGGCGGAAAGTGTGCTTTCTGTGTTTGCGAACGCGTTTCAGTATTTTCGGACCATGGGGTATCCAGTGCAAGCTTTGCCAAAGAACTGTCTGCTCAAAGTGCTACACTAAGGTATAAGCTTATTTTTGTATAACTACTTTAAAATATTTCTTTAAACACTCCTTTCTTTCAAATAGATGCGAATACCAACTGAACACTTTCGCAATGTTCCGGTGGTGCTTATATCGCCTTCCTTGCTATCAAGCCCGGCTGGTTCGAGCACACCCTCACCCTCACATCATGCGCACATAAATGCCGCTCATACGTCTACAAGTATCTTGGATGAATCATTTCCAAAATCACTGATTGAGCGATTGCTCCGCTCTGAGTCAGAGCGAAAGGTAAGCTTAGCGGTAATTTAATGCTCTAATCAATGGAGATTAAAAGGGGTCTTTTTCTTTCTGTATATATAGACTCGCAATTCGGTTGGAAGTGCTCCATCGTCACCAAAACACCTAAGATCAAACATTAGTACACCAGGCTCGGGTCCTGGTCCTCATGAAATGACCAAGTCAATGATTACAGCAGCAAATAATGCTGAATCATCGTCGAATAGTGCGGTTGATGGATATAACAAGGAAAATCAACAAAATGGCAGTGCCACAAACAAAAACATCAGCATCATGTCACGCAGCGTGGAAGGACCACGGAGTCTGCCAGTTTCAAGTCCGGCAAGACCTCATTCGAATAGCAGTACCTTGGATAGAAAGTATGTTTCTTAATAAACATATATGCATTTCCACAGTCTTTAATTAATTATAATATTTCTCAATTACAGAACCAAATTCGCACGCGCATTCACACTCTCTTCATCGGGACACCTGAGCTCTGATCAAAAGGAGAACCTTCGGGGAGAACTAATGGCAGTTTGCAACGACTGCGAAGGTCTTTTGTTGGAGATTATACGATCGTCAAAACAGACAAGATCTTCAGCAAGAAACCGTGCTCTTAAAAATCTCACACTTGATCTATCGCCAGTCTACAAGCGATGAATCTATAATTCCTCTTCCAATATTATGTCAATGCGCGATATTTTCATGTTGTAAATTTATTTAAACAAAAACATAATCGTTAATAAGAGAACCCAATGATAAGAGATCATCCAGTTGAAAATATTAATTAATTTCCCCACCCTTAAATTGTGTAAATATTTAGGCTATTCTCAAAAAAGAACCGTATACCGTTTTGAACTCCAATCCGTTTTAGTGTTGAGTAACGAGTATTTCTTATAAATTAACATACATATATATATATATTTTTATAATTATTTTGAAAATTTCAGATCATTAGTTTTTTTGTTTAATTATTTTATAACTAAGAGAGAATGGGGAGAGTGTTCATGTGAGAGAATCTATGCTCTTTTTTTAAGTGTTTTCAAAGAAAATTCTTTTTGTTTAATATTTTTTTTGTTTTGAAGAAGCATTTTACGTTCATTTAAATTTTTCATATAAATAATTATTTTTTTAGTTTCACAAATTCAACAAAAAAGACTCATACAAAATACACTTAACAAAGAAAAAAAACTTTAGGAAATCAAAATTTAAGAGATTGTTTTTTACAAAGAAAAAACAAAAGCTTCGTTTACGAACTTCGTTTTAAGAACGTTTCTGCTTGGTATACATATTTAAAATAAAATATATAAACCATGATGTTAATTCTTTGTGTTTATTTAGAAGATGATGACATGATATAAATTTTTTTGTTAAGTGTAAAATTTATAAAACAAAACTGATGTATACGTTGTAATAAAAATAAGTGTTTAGTGCTTAAATTAACTACAATGATAATTGATTTATAACAAAACAAAATTATTAAAACTAAACAAAGAACAATACAAAAATGTATATAAAATATAGCACATATTTAAAACAAAATTTAAAAAAAAAACTAATCCAAATTATGATTAAATTTTGTATAGATTATTATTATTATTATTTATAAAAAAAAAATATTATTAAACAAAAATTCCTTTAAATTTAAATTAATGTTTGTTTTTATTTATTTATATTAATTTGTTTTTAAGTGTTCTGCCCTTTGGATATGTTTTTATCTACCATTTGCTTCTCACTTAAATCTTAATTGATCTTGAGCCATCATAATGTTATGCAAACCTTTTCTTTTGGTTTTATCTTAAAGTCCTCTTTCTCGATTATCCTAAAAATCTAGACTTCAAAAAGAAATATCGAATTTTTTCTTTTTGGCACTTATTCAGGTAATTGTGGACTGTGAAACTGGGCATTATAATTAGTTAAATGATGCATGGTTGGAATGGACAGTTCAAAGACGTACACATTTTTTCGCAGGTAACCAGGGGTGGAATCGGCTAACGCGATAGTTGATAGCTGTTGATGATCAAAATCGACAATTTTGCTCTATGTAAGATGATTATCAAATCGACAATTGCTTTTTCGTTTATCAGCAATTAAGCGCTTAAAAGTAGCGCCTTTCAGTGGAAGTGCTTGCAGATTTATTTCATTGAAATAATAGGTCTGTTTTGGTTTCTTTTTTAATAAAATGGTGTTAAACCTCTCAAACTTTGAAAGAAGGAGAAAATACTCTCAGAGAGGGGAAAACTTGTCAAGAAGTTAACAAACGCATTGAACCACTTTTTGTATAACATGTCACTTTAGTGTACAAGACGTCACACGTTGACAAATAATTTTGAATCTTGTAATTTTTAAATTGTAAAATTATTTTTTATACTGAAAAATGCAGAAAAAAAATGTAGCACTGGTTTTTATGGACTTATTTGAATCCATCAAGTCTGAAATCTACTATAATCTTCGTCCGGATAAAGGTTCCCCCACATCAACGCGAATTTTCGGTGGCGACGACGGAAACAATAATAACAACGTTTTCATTGGCAACTACGTGGGGGAACCTTAAGCCCTTCTGGGGAAGGAAATACTTAGCTGTGATTTTGTGGTTTGCCAGCCATGAGTCACTACCGATTGTAACACCTCGAGTTCAGCCTTAGGCGATTTTCAATTAAGATGGTGACTACCGAAAGCCGAAAGGAATATTTTGTAAATTACTTGCGGTGTCAAGTGACATACACTGGCAGCTTTGTATTTGACAATTTTTACACTCCTTACTCACAGAAATTTGTGTAGCAAACACATCTTTCAAGATTCGCTTCATCAAAGCTATGGCTGTCACATTTGACGTTTATAGATTCGAAAATTCGTATACTGAGGCTTTGGAAAAGTTTGTTTGAAAAAAAGAGATCTCAGATAGTGAGCAATAATTGAATCCGAGATTTTTTTTTCATCTGAATTTTGACAGCAAAGCTGAGGAAACAAAAATGGACCGGAAATGTATATACCAAATACTTAAACGGGCGTTTTTGAACTTCGAAATGGGTTATTGATTAATTGTAAGTTATCGCGATGAACCTACAAAGCGATTTGCATTTAATATTTGAAAAAGAAAATATTAGCCGTGTTTTTTTTTGGAAAAGCTATGTTCACAGTACAGTAGAATTTTACACGAGTTACAAATACAACATCTACGGTAGAATTACTGTCAATAAATGCAGAAGTAGAATCATACTGCGGATGAGTTTGGGACGTTTATTCGAGTATCCATTCGAATGTAGGTAACTAAAATTAATTTTTGGTTAAAGTTATTTTTTGTTTTGCTTTTCATTTGTAGAAAACTTTCTTTTATTTGTGTTTTAAATTATTCTCACAGATGTTATTCGTTTATTACCAGCTGTAAAATATAAAAACTAGGCTACTGCGGAGTGAGTTATAAAAAACAAGCCCATAAGCACAATACAAACCTATGTAATTACCGGGCTACAATTTAGTCTTTTTTTTATGAGAATGGGGATATTATTATGTACCTAATTGTTTAATTGAAGAGTCTCCCATTCCTTTCAGGCAAAAATGTCGATAAATTTTATTAGTATACCGCTTAATATGATATTCGGTACTTCAAAAAAAAAATCTGCAACCCGTTTTCGAGATGCATACCTACCTTTTGTATTTTCATATTTACATATTTGAAAATCGTTATAAAAATCCAAAAAGTAGCTATAATTTAAACTCCATTGAATCTTCTCTATAAAAATTAATAGTAATCTGTTAAAACGTTATGATAAAAGTCGACAAAAAGGGGTAAGCTAAAAGAAATTTTTGGAAGAAAAAAATATCATGTTGGATTTTTTGTAACGAACTCATTACTGTGTGTTTTTGTGAGAAAAGTCGGTTAAGACTAGTTATGACGCAGTTTCTAAACAGTTCAAAATATTTCCAAATATTAGGTATACTTCATTTAATTAAATAAACTTAATTCAAGATTTAGAAAACTGATTCCACTGTCGTACGACAGAAATTGCACGTGTTGGGATTATAATGTATGGTTTTTGTAATTAATTTGACCAGTTCTAAAATTTGACAAAAAGTTCCAATAGTGAAAAGAATACCAATAATTTCCTGTTTTTCTTAAAATGCCCAAAAAAGGTTTATATGTACGTCTTTTTGCAGTATCAGCGACGCTATGTAGTTTAAAACTTTGAACGTGAGAAATTTCTAATCTGACGGATCACTAATTCAGATAAGCTATATTTTGTTGAAATTCAAGCGACCTACATATCATTAAGAAAGATTTTTTTTTATTTTGTATATTTACATATATACATATGAATGTATGTACATTGTTCATATGCACATGTAATTAATTATTAATTAACTTTTTTTAATTAAAAAAAAATTGATTAAATTTTCATTCAATTTTCGACACACCAATTCTAGGAAAAAAAATTATATTTCTCGTGGATTGATCTCTAAAAAAAATAAGGAATCTGTAATCAATTTCTTCCTACTCTATTTAGAACAAAAAATATATAAATAGTGTTCTAGTACCAACACATTAAAGTATTCATAAAAGCACACAATATTTAAACTTCATACAAATAAAAATAATATTTATATACTATTTATTCGGATAAATACCTTACTAATTAAAAAAATCGTATTTAAAACAACAAACAAAAATATTTAATATTTGATTATATAGAGACAAATAAAAGTAGGACTTCAAAAATTATCTTCAAAGATTGATTTATCAAACTAAAATTTAAAAAAGAAATATCATTACAATCTGTTATATGTATATTGTTACATGATAAAGTTATAATATAAAATGTTCCAGTTCAGAGTTGATATAATACATAAATAAAATTTAAAACGAAACAAAAACTAACTTCCATGTATAATATGAAACAAAAAAAACAAAAAATTGTTTTTGAATTTATAATTAAAAAAAAAAAAAACCATAACATAATTAAATACTTAAAAGTTCAAACTTGTTTTCTGTTTTTTTTAATAATTTTTACATTACAATTAAAATTGAAAAAAAAAACTCAAATACGATAGAATTATTTTTAGATGAAATCAAAATGTAATATTTTGTTGTATATACAAATACATACACATAATACTATTAAATTTAAACAAGGAAATAAAAAACAAATATTCAGGTAGATATTTGCATTTTCTTCTTTTTTTTCAATGGATTGAGAGGATAAAAAAAACAATAACATGCTTAACGGATATTTTAGAAATGAGAAACGGGGTCAAAAAGCAGCAGCTCGTGAAGAACTAGGGCGGGGCCTATAGTGACTTACAAGTCTTAATTAATCATTCCTGTGTGCGTGTCTGCAGGGATTCGATCCATAATCATTTGTATTACCCACCGGATAAAGGCTATTCGTTTATAGGGGCAGTATGACAACAGTATCATCTGACAAAACTACATATTAGGAAGTTTACGGTTTACCCCTCGTAGCATGACTCGGAATGGAATTCACTCAAAAGGAAACAAGTCTGTGAATATTTGTAGATTTTTTTTTTTTTTTTATTTCTTGTAACTTTCACAGTAGGAAACAAAATCTTAAAAAAAATTTAAAGTCTAAGCCACACTGCAGACTTTGGTCATAGAAAGACTTAAAGACATCTTATTCAAAATCGACAGCTTTACACTCCGGTTGGGTCAATAAGGTCTTTACTCTTTTAAACTCTATGCCGTTTTTGTATTTGATGACCATTTAAATTTGGTTGGCTCGTGTATATGACCAACTTTATGAGATAGAAAACAAATATTTTTTACAGTATCAAATTATACCAAGCTGGTACTGAAATAAAGGTTTGCGGGTTTTTGTGACCAAAATCGTGAAAACCAATGATTTTTTTTTTAATTTTTATAATATTGAATTTTAATTTTTTTTTATTTTTCAAATTTTCTAATAATTTCAAATGGCACGAAAATTACACGATGTTTATGAAAATGTTGCACGGTAATTTTCCATTGATATGTACGGCATAAAAATTATTAAAAGAAAACAAAATAATTCTTACATTTTATCAAAACAAAGTTTAAATTGCAGTAATCTACAAACAGACATGAGAACTAACTGAAAAGTACAGTCTATCACACAATTCACCATATCTCACATTAACTTTTTAGTCTTAAATAAACGTAGAAAATGAGCATCTGTAGGAGGCTAGTTTGTGGGCTCAGAAGACGTCTGTAGAGCCGTTTTCTACTTTAAGCCATTATGTTATAGGATCTTTTTGTCTTAGGTCGACAGTTTTATTTTGCTTTGCACTACAGAATTTTCGCATGTAGCTTCAAGAGAAAGAAAAGCAGTGCATTTCAAAATATGTATATTTAGCATCCTTATACCATGATGCCAGATGTACCATGTTTTGTCGTTTTGTTGTGTATCTAGGATCATATGCGATATTTGGCGGCCTTCTTAAAAGCCGCCGAGATCATATACCACTATAAAGTACAACTTTACTCTGGTCATCCCAAAGAATATTCCTGCACTTTTCAGGATCCCACCCTAAATGCTCTCGCGCAAACTTTCTTTATTTTTTTCAGAAATGGGACTTTTCGAGGACTGCGAGCATTAAAGTTGTGATCCTTCAATAATCTTGTATGAACACTGTTCATCCACAATCTGTTTAGCTGCTGCAATAGTAGGTATGTATTTTTAAAAACCGTTCTATGTCAGATGGCGTTAAATATCGTCTACGCCCACTTGTTTCGCCGCTACAGTAGAGGTTAGAAAAAGTGACTGTATTTAGATATGAAAAAATTATATTTTTTAACAGATTCACAACAATTACTTTGCTGTCACCTTTTTCCCGTATGGAGTGCACCAGGTGGGGCTATCTATCAGTGTATTAATGTATTATGTATTATTGTATCGGAAGCCATTATGTGTTATCATTTCATGGAGACTTATCCCCGTACCGATTTAATTTCATGTTCACATTAATGGTTCAAATTGCAAACTCATTGAGAAATGAATCCAATTACAACATTTAAAAAAATTCTTTGAACATTCTTTAAACATTAAAAAAAAATCGTATTTTTGTTGTAAAATTCTATTCAATAGATGCGTTTTATTCATTTTTTGTTTCATTAATACATAGACGAATTATGTAGCAACATAGTCAATGCGTAAGTTTTAAGATGAGCAAAAAGTTATTATTTTGATCAAGCTTTTTTTGTCTTAATTTATATTCATTATTACGAAAGAACAAATACACTTTTCCTTTTAAGATAATTTAACTTAAATTAAAAAAAAACTTAATAGGTATTTATTCCTTATTCTTCTTGTGTCTTGGTTCATCGCGTTCGTTTCCACCACGACGCTTACGATTGAAACCACCTTTGTGTCGGCTCTGGGTATTCCTTCGCGATTTCATTTGGTCAACAGCTTTGGCAAGAAATTCTTTTTCTTCCTCTTCAGTCAAGGTGCGAAGTGTTAATTCAGTTGCGTTCGATAATTTCAGCTACAAAATAATCAATAATTATAGATTTTTAAATATGATATTTAATGTTTATGTTTGAATCTTTTTATGAGATCTAACAAACCTTCTTGTCTTCAACCTTTTCGAGAAAAAGTGCTGCTGAATTTTCATTGTGGAGACGAATGTGTCCTTCTTTATCAGATCTACTGTAATCTATATAAGCAACATCTGCTTCGAGAGCTTCAAGGGCAGAACGAATAAGTTCACGAGTGGTTTCTTCATTAGCACCATCGAAGAAAAGTACTGTTCCTTTTGGCAGTTGGATTTTGTCCTCTTCTTTTTTGTTTTGTTTGCCTTTCTTCGACTTATTACGTTCCTCCTTCTTCTCTTCGTAATAGACTTCCTGCCACTTTCGTAGGAGGTCGTTTTCTTTGAATTGAACCTTTAAATTATAAGTTAAATATAGTTTTAGTTATTGTATGCACTAAAATCCTAGTTCGTACAAAAAATACAAATTTTCAAAAAAAGAAGCTCTATATTACATAAGGACGTGACTAAAGAAATGGCAGTTTATAACAGTTTTGTTTAGAAAGGTTAATGGGGCCCACAGAACCAGCTGGGCTCTTGACCGGTGGACATACTTCAGGTACCTAGTCGCGCGAATCTCGTTAATGCATGCCCACTTTTAATGGCAATAAACTGATATAAATTGGCATTTCTCTAGTCTCGTTCATTGTATTATGGACATCGATCCAAAAATGTTTGGTCAAATAAACTAAAGAACTACAACAAAAATTTTTTCATGATAGCTGAAATATCCGTATTAATTCCCACTTGACTAATTCATTAACATATTTACCTTTTCCTTCGTGATGAACTCCTCGGCCTGTTCTTTTTTGGCGAATGTGACGAAAACACTACCCTTGAATTTATACGTCTTAGTCGGTTTATCCAAATACTTCCTCATTGAGATGTTTGCCACTTTCTCGAACGGACTGAAAAACTCCAGGATATCGGCCATTTCGACATCGAGAGGAAAACCCTTAGCGTATGCAGTACGAGACATGATTTCCTTGCGTTTCTCCTCATTATGCTCTGGAATCGGTCGCTCCGGATGACGGCGAATCGTTTTCTTGTCTTCGCTAATTTCGACAAGACCCTCGTCGGATTTATGCAAAGCATTGACGATGACATCAACATCGGTGGTGAGGGAGGCTAATCTCTTAAAAGTCAACAGCACATCGAATGGCACCCAACCTTCTTCGTTTTTGGAAATCTGCTCGAGCAGGAATTTGTCACGATGTAAATTGGCATCACCGAAGTAGTATTCTACTTGGCGGATGATCTTTCCCTCCAGATCGGATGTGTTGCCGTTTGTGGCTTCTTTTTCGGGAGATTCAACACTCTCGGAGACTACTTCTTGGATCTCCTTGGTTTCTTCTTCCGCCGAGGTTGCCTCCTTTGCGTTTTCAACTGGAACTTCTTGGGGTTTGTCTGCAACGTCAGTCATGTTGTATATGGTTTTCTGTGTGCGAGGTTAGGTTTTTAATGGCACTTCACAATCGGAAAAAGGATATATTTTTTGGAATAAAATTCACTTACTTCTTATAATGATAATTAAACAAATGAAAGTTTAAAATAATCGAAATTCAGATAAAAACACGTGTTTGTTATACTTTTTTTCGATACAAGCACGTTAGAAGGACCGCCGGTGGTGATGTCAAACAAATTGAAAGAAAAATGGTTGACTTGGCTGTCATAACTTTGTTATCGATAATATTACTTCGATATCTACTAGTGCATTCAGGCTGAAACAACAAATATGTTCACAAATTTTAGGAAACTTTATGGGAATTTCTTTTGAAATCTCTTGTAGCTTTTCATATGAGAGAACGAATCTTAAGACACTTTTTATATTTTATTTTTAATGCCTGATATCGAGTTTCATTGGATGTCTGGAAGCGTTCCAAGGCATCTGGAATCAGGAAGAACTCTTCATTATTGGCACAATAAGGGCCAGTTTGTTCACAGCTGATTATCTTTAATCAAGGATTATCGCAACTGGTAAATCATCGATTGTGTGTTTTTTCCTAATCCCGGAGGGAACTGGTTGAAAAAAACGATATCGGGGATTAACGACGTCATTACAGAAAAAAAATGGAGTTTCCGTACAAACTATCGATAACAAGTATGTAATTTCCACCGGTAATACAGTTTTTCTCTGTTAAGTTAGGCCCCGAAAATTATCTGGCTTTAGCTAAGCCCATTGGGGATTAGTTGTTGTTGCATTTAACATGTAAATTATTAAGCCCCGAATCGTTTTTTTCATAAAATTTCCTTCGGGCTTGGAAAAAAACACGCCTTTTATTTCTTTTTTTTAATTTTTAACTGTTTAGTAGCTTTCTAGATCCAATATATTTTCCCATAACTGAGATTTTTTCCCTTTGGGTTTTGACAGCAAATTGTGAAAATTTGTGCAAATTCGTAATAAATTTCATGAAAATGGATAAGTTTATTTTGAACACACTCACTCTGTATAAGTTTGAAACGCAGCCAATTTTGCCTGAACGTTTCTGATTTGAGATTTGACTTTGACAACACCGAATTTAGCATTTCCCAAATATATTTTTCCTCAAAACAAAGTAAATTCCTTGTAATGGCTCATAATCCTCTTGATAAAATCAACGCTTTAGACGCTATAGAAAAAGAAATTATAACCTGTCTCCAAAGTGCAGGTATGCTAATCAAATTACTCAATTACTGTCTTATAAAAACCATTGAACTGTTTACAGGACAGGCACTACAAGAGCTCAGCAAAGAAAAATCCTCCCAGAAAAATGCCGAAAATCAAACGCAACAGTTTCTAAAATCCCTGTCGAATGTTGAATCCAAACTAAGTGAACAAATCAACTACCTCACTCAAGTGTCCACCGGGCAGCCCCATGAGGGCTCTGGTTATGCGTCCGCCAAAGTCTTACAAATGGCCTGGCATAGAATCCACCATGCACGCTCCCGAGTCCGTGAATTGGAAGAATCTAAAGTAAAGTATACACAAGCTGCACGCCAGCAGCAGCAACAAAGACAAAGCGATTTCTACCCGCAGTAGCGGAATAATTTTAAGCTTAACGTTTTATATTTAGGTTTTTCGGATAATTAATCCTTGAAAGAAATAAAAATAAATAACTTTATCCTGATTTTGGTTTGTCAAAGAAATTGTTTTGCACCACAAACCGAACGCACTGCAAAAGAACGTTCCGTTCGTGGCGAATGTCCGTCTCCAGGAGCTTTTCTAGCATTGTGTTCTGTCGGCCCACTCGCAGCTTTCGATAGTCGAGGGCAGACTTTCGTTTTAAAGGATTAAGCTTGATCTTCTTGCGAGGTGGTTCTGTTTTTGGTTTGTCGGGGATATTTGTGCTCTTTGATATGACGGCCTCCTCAGGCCCTTCGTCGTCACTCGATTTTGGATCAGATACTTTTTCTGTGTTGAATTCCTTAGGTGTTTCTTCGATAGATTTTTCTTGTGATGTTGATTTTTCAGTTTCCATTTCACTTCCAGGTTCTTCTATCTCCAAAACTGGACCTTCCGGTTTTTCCGAGATACATGTGCTCTTGGATATGATTGCCTTCTCTGGTCCTTCGTCATCACTTGATTGTTGTTCGGATGCTTTTCCTGTGATGAATCGCTTAGGTGTTTTGTTGATGGATGTTTGTTGTAATGTTGATATTTCAGTTTCCATTTGGCTTTCAATTTCTAACTCCACGCTTGGACCTTCTTGTGATGAATTTTCTGTAAAATTACTCGGTTCATCTTGTTCAGGTGCTTTTTTCTCAGATTCTTTATTGTCTTTTGCTGGCAATTCCTCCTCTTCAGAGCTTTCTTCAGTGTCATCCTCTGAATCAGAGCCGTACATTCCTAGCAAAGAGGATAGGACGTTAGTTTCATTCTTCTTGACCTTTTTGTAGTCTGCCATTCCTCCAGTGCCTTTAAACATCCGTATACCATCACAACTTGCAACCTCCACCACCGGCAACTCTTCTTTGGAAAGTGAAGGAGGCGCCTCCTCTTTTTTCTTTTTATCGAATTTCCTATCACGTTGTTTTTTATTTTTCTTGTTATTTCGCTTCCGATTATTCGCCTTTTCGAAATTATCTTTCGTCGAGTTATCTCCCTTTATCTGCCTCCGATCAGCACGATTTCCAAATCTCTTCTTGTTCTGCATGTCCAACTTTTCTCCACGCAACATTCTCTGTTCGCGGGCTTTGTATTTCTGTTCGACGATTGCAACAGTAGGATAATTTTTCTTTCGATCGGCCCTCCATTGAGCAATCTCTTCTGGAGTGCTCAACTTCTTCAACTGATTATAAAGTCCTGTGGCATGTTGTTGGCCAATATGTGTGTCCATAAAAGCAGGATGGCCGCGAAATTTGCATTCATCAATCTCGCATTGAACATGTTCGCTTTTGTGGACTTTGTAGTCGGTGGATGTGTGGAATTCGGCTTCGCATGGCTCACAGAAGAATTTCTGTTTGCGATCGAATTGGTTGTTAGTTGTGGGTACTTTAAGAGGACTCAGGAATTTGGGTGGTAGAGTCGTGCCGCGAGGCCCATACATTGGGGGTGGTTGCTGTTCTTTTGGCAAAAGTTGTATACCTTGAGGTGATAAGAAATGTCGAATGGTCGAGGATGAAGTTTCAAGTGTCTTGAATTTCGGAGAAGGTAGCAAGAACTTCCCACTTTTATCCATTTTGTGAATTTAAAATTTTTCTTATTTGCAAAAAAAAAACTAGCAGGAGAACAAAATTTTATCGGGATTTGTTTATTTTTTTGTACCAACTGTCACTTGTCAGATTTTACACGCGTGTTTGTGGTGAGTTTTGTTTAGATCTGTTTGGCAATGTGAAATTTCTTGCGAATTTTCACAAATTTTCACAAGTCAAAACTCATAACAGGGGTTTTTCTTTTTTAGCCCCGAGCGTGGCACTGAGCTGCCAAAAAGAAAACTATGTTACTTTTTAACTTGGAGCGCTCCAAGCTCTTAACTTGCATTTCTTTTTTAGCTCAGAGCTCGATCGGGGCTCGCTGAGCTGAGCGCGGCTAACTTCATACAATTTTCATGTAATTGGACAGATATGAGAGTTCAGTGCTCAATTGAGTTTCTTATATAGATCGGTGCGCTCAGGTCACGCTCTGTTCGGAGTGAACTGTGTTGCAAAAAACCACCGCCGGATACAAATATTCTTCGCTGGATGTATCCATTGTGAAAGAAAACTGAACGCGCCTTTGAAATGACAGGAGATAGATAGAACGAAGACAAAAAAAAGATAGAGGTAGAATAAAAGAAACAGATTCAAATTTTAAGCGTTGAAAGTAAAACTTAATTTTTTAGTGCTAGAAGTTTTTGTAAAAGTAATTTAAGAATTATCTTCTTTATATTCTTTTATTTTAATAAAAACGCAATTCATTACTTAAAGAAAGGTTTCGATTAATTATTTACGCCAACGAATCTCAACATTCTAAAAAATTAAATATAAATTACTGCATCAAGGTTTGTACAAGAACAAACATGTTTTCGACCCCACCACCTGCCGTTTTGGTAGACAGATGTCCTGTCTGCAATAATATGTATACCGAAACGCAGATGGTACAATGCACTAGATGTCCAAAATAGACACATTATTCTTGTGCTAAAGTGGACGATAAAGTTGCCAACGACATGGACTGGAGATGCATAAATTGCACTGAATCACAGCCGCAAACATCTAGCCAGTCGACTGTTGGAACTGAAACGGTCCCAACTGGGACAACAGCTACAATTGTGGCTACCACAACAACAACAAACGGCATCAATTACAACACCACAACAAATGTTCTGGCAGGGCCATCTAATAACGCTCCGGCAGATCATCAATCAAGAGAACTTATATCTTTTACAGCGTCTAATTTAAATGCGAGCAACAACTGTAGCAGCGGATCTTCATCTGTTTCATCTTTGCGTACTAGAAGCAGCGTGGCGGTACGTGAACAATTGAAGTTACTGCAGGACGAGCAAAATATTTTGAAAAGACAACAAATTCTTGTGCAAAAGCAACAAGATCTGATGGAACAGCTAAGCAATTGCTCCGTAAAGGAACGGCGTTCTATACATAGGCCCAATAAACAAATTCATGTCGAAATTAAAAAACATAATGAGACCTATGATATGCAACGACCAACAGAAAATGTCAACGCTAAGTTTACTCAGATAAAACCTCAACGAGTAAGGCCATTTGTAGGATTGGACGAAGGTGAGATTTCATCACGTCAATTAGCAGCTAGGCAAGCGCTGCCCAAGAATCTCCCAGTATTTACGGGCAATCCAAGTGAATGGCCAATATTCATAAATAGTTATAAACAAACCACTGCTGCCTGTGGATTTTCTAACTACGAAAATCTTATAAGACTACAACATAGCATTCAGGGTGCGGCACGTACAATGGTAGAGGATCAAATCAGAATCCCAGGCTGTGTTGATGACATTATAGATACATTGCAAATGCTGTTTGGGAGACCAGAGTTGGTGTTAGATCAGCAGATTCAGCGATTGCGTAAAATGCCAGCTCCTAAGATTGAGAAATTGGAAACGTTTGTCGTCTTCGCAATGGGAGTAAAGAACATTTGCGCTACTTTATCTCAAGCTGGGATGGAAGATTACATTCGTAACCCCATGCTTATGAAAGAGCTTCAAGACAAATTACCGCCAGCAATGTTAGTGACTTGGGCACAGCGTAAACGTTACTCAAGCGATCCGGACAGTCTGTACACGCTATCTGAATGGTTATACGAAATTGCCACTGACGTTTGCAGCGTGACTGCGTCAACTATTTGGATTCCTAAAGAGAGTTCATCATCTCAGCCGGTCCAAAAGAAGTATAAAGGACCACAAAGCTTTTATCAACATCTCGAAATCGATACGACCAACTTTTCGCAATCAAAACGATCAGAGACTGAAGATTCTTCTCGGCCAGCTGGTGCAGCAGCCAACAATTTTTCTCGGCCAACATCAAGAGCTTTCAAAGGTAATATTCGTTGTATCGTTTGCAAAGGAAGCTGCCAAAATGTAAACAATTGCCAAAAGTTTATAGAGATGAATTTTAGTAGTCGTTTGAATGTCGTTAAGTCTGGAAAGTTATGCTTTCAATGTCTCAAGAAACATAGAAATGCATGCCGCTTCTCAACATTGTGCAACATAGATAACTGTGGTAAAAAACATCATCCTCTACTACATAATAATAACAAGTCGAATGTTCCTGAATCAAAAGAGACAGAGATGAGTCATCAAACACCGATGTCAACAGGAGTTAGTTTTAGAATGATCCCAGTTATACTCTCGTTTAATGGAAACATTTTTAAAACCAATGCTTTCCTGGATGAGGGATCAACCAGTACCTTAATTGGAGAAGACATTGCGAATCATCTTGGACTCATAGGCGAAGCGGAATCTCTATATCTGAAATGGACAGGAAGCGTTACGAGGGTTGAGGAACAATCAAGAAGGGTAGAGGTAAATATCTCTGGAGCTTATCAAAATGCACCTGAATTCACGTTGCACAATGTTAGAACTGTGGGTTCATTAAATTTACCAAGACAATCACTCAACTATCGACAACTCGCAAAGACATATCCTCATCTCAGAAACTTGCCAGTGATGTCGTACGACAATATAAGTCCAGGAATTCTCATCGGTTTACGTAACTGGAATGTAGCAGTTCCGCTGAATGTGAAGGAAGGCGCTGATAATGAGCCCATTGCTGCATACTGTCGACTTGGCTGGACAGTCTTTTGCAGTATGGGTGTCATGAATGGAAATACAGACGCATCACCTGAAGTGCATGATTTTCACTGTGAATTTCAAAATGAAGATGACAACTTGCATGAGATGGTCAAAGAATTCCTATCAGTTGATAGCCTTGGGATTACGGCTCCAAAAGATTCTCCAGAACAACAAGAAGAGCATCGAGCTAAGAATTTACTTGATTCTACCACTTCATATAATGGCGATCGATATAAAACAGGACTTCTTTGGCGTTACGAGAACATCAAGCTACCAGATAGTCGACCAATGGCGATGCGGCGACTCCAAAGTCTAGAGAAGAGATTGAGTTCGGACTCAGATTTGGCGGAGAAAGTAAAGCAGCAATTTGACAAATACTTAGTCAAAGGATACATCCGAAAGCTATCACCCGACGATATAGAGATACAAGAAGTACGAAAATGGTATCTACCAATGTTTCCAGTGCAGAACGTCAACAAGCCTGGAAAGATCCGTCTGGTGTGGGACGCTGCTGCAGAGGTCAAAGGAGTGTCATTGAATACGATGTTAATGAAAGGTATGGACTTGAATTCTTCTCTTTATGGTATTCTTTTGCGTTGTAGACAGCGCAATGTATGTATAGCAGCTGATATCAAAGAAATGTTCCACCAAGTCCTTATGTCGGAACAAGACCAGCATGTTTTGAGGTTTCTGTGGAGAGGATTAGATGAAAGCAAGGAACCGGATACTTACGTCTTGCAAGTTATGGCCTTTGGACCAACTTGCTCTCCAAGCTCGGCGCAGTACATTAAAAATAAAAATGCAGAGATGTTTAATGACGAATTTCCACGAGCAGTAAGGAGCATCATCTGTAATCATTATGTTGATGACTTACTCGATTGTGTAGACACCGAAGAAGAAGCGTTGTTGTTAGCAACACAGGTTAGCAAAATCCACCAACACGCGGGTTTCGAAATATGCAATTGGAGGTCAAATTCAAAAAAGGTGATGGATGTTCTCAACCCTACCTCCAAAGATGTTAATGTCGACATGCGTCTTGATCAAGAACACTCTACCGAAAAAATCTTGGGAATGTGGTGGTGTCTCACCACCGATGAATTTACATACTCCCTTCGCTTTAACAAAGGAAACAAAATGGTGTTAAGTGGCGAGAAGAAACCAACTAAACGTGAAGCTTTGAGGATACTCATGTCTATTTACGATCCAATTGGTCTAATTGCCCACTTTCTCGTGTTCCTCAAGATTTTACTTCAGGAAATTTGGAGAAGCCATATCAATTGGGATGATGAAATAAGTGATACACAGTTTGAGGCCTGGCTGCATTGGCTGAGACTGCTTTCTGGAGTAGAACAAGTTAAAATTCCCCGCTGTTACTTAAAGGAACTATCCAACTGGTCCGATGTCAACGTGCAGCTACATATTTTTTCCGATGCGAGTGAGCAAGCGTGTGCTTCAGTAGCATATCTCCGAATCGACTCTGAAGACAAGGTTGTATGTTCAATTGTTGCAGCGAAGACAAAGGTTGCTCCTATAAAACTCCGTTCAGTGACACGTTTGGAGCTTGACGCAGCAGTTATGGGATGCAGATTAGCGAAACACATCCAGGACCAGCTTACAGTTCATATACATAATGTCTTCTATTGGAGTGATTCGAGAACTATTCTTGGATGGATAAAAGGTGAGCCACGTGATCATGATAAATTTATAGCTTTTAGGGTAGCTGAAATTCAAGATGACTCTAATGTGCGAAACTGGCGCTACGTACCATCTAAAGTTAATGTTGCAGATGATGCAATCAAATGGGTACGAACACCGAGTTTCAATTCAAGCGATCGTTGGTTCCGGGGACCCGATTTTTTGTATCAAACAGAGACACACTGGCCAAAAAACATTATGAATGAACCTGAGGAACTGTTAGGTGTACATGTGAGTTATGAACCAATTGTGGCATTAAAACGATTCTCGAGATGGAGAAAACTTCTCAATTGCATGGCATACGTCCTAAGGTTCGTAAATAACACAAAAAAGGTTTCATCGAAGAAAAAGGGCATTTTAACACAAGAAGAGTTAAAGTCAGCAGATATTGAGCTCATGAAGATGGCTCAAGCAGACACCTATTTTAAAGAGATAAATGACCTAAAGAAAGTTACACCTAATGGGCTTCAACAGATTGTTGATAAGTCTAGCCAAATATATAATCATTCTCCATATTTAGATGAAGATGGATTATTGCGAGTACATGGAAGGATAGATGCAGCTGTTCACTTGAATTTCGATACACGACGTCCGATCATACTTCCAAGAGGTCACAAAATTACAGAGCTTATTATTTTACAGGAGCATGAAGCGTTTTTACACCAAAGTAATGAGAGTGTAGTGAACAAACTGCGGCAAAGATTTCGTATACCACAACTCCGATGTGAAGTAAAATCAGTCATACTTAAGTGTCAACTCTGCAAGATCCGAAAAGCAAAGCCAGTTCCGCCACAAATGGCACCACTTCCCGTTGCAAGACTCTCTACTTATGTCGCACCCTTCACTTATGTGGGAGTAGATTATTTTGGACCGATGAATGTGCAAATTGGAAGACGTACCGAGAAGAGATGGGGTGTACTCTTCACCTGTATGACCACTCGAGCCGTGCACATCGAGATCGCAAATAAGATGGATTCAGACACGTTTATACTATGTTTTACCGATTTTATTAGTAGACGAGGCTACCCTGCAGAAATATTTTGTGATAGAGGAACAAACTTCATTGGTGCTGAGAGGCTGCTACGAGAAGAACTTAAGGCTGTAGATCTTGAAATTTTAGCTAAGCACTTCGTTAGTCCCAAATTGAAATGGAATTTTAATCCTCCTGCATCACCACACATGGGCGGATCATGGGAAAGACTAGTGAGGTGTTTCAAGGAAGCGCTTTACGCATCACTGCCAGTAAGAACTCCATCGGAACAGCTACTGCGAAGCTGTTTAGTATCTGCAGAGAACATCATTAACTCCAGACCACTGACGTACGTACCTCTGGACAACGAACAAGATGAAGCATTAACACCCAATCATTTTTTGGGTTTAGTTTCCGGTGACATCAAACCTATTGGAAATCCAGAAAATGATGCAAGGGTTTTGAGAATGAACTACAAATGTAAAGAACGTTTCACTAACCGCTATTGGAAAATTTTTATTGAGAAATACTTGCCCGAAATAACACTTCGTTCCAAATGGTTTCAACCAGCGTTACCATTACAAGTTGGAGACATTGTGTTAATTATAGACAAGGACTTGCCAAGAAACAACTACCCTAAGGGCAGGATCATCGAAATCCGATGTGCATCAGACGGACAAGTCAGAAGTGCTGTAGTGAAGACTTCTAATGGTATTATGGAAAGACCAGCTGTGAAACTTGCTCGGCTGGATTTTAAGAAGGAGTAGCCGCTACATCCTACAGCAAATCGCAGTACTCGGGGGGAGTGTTGCAAAAAACCACCGCCGGATACAAATATTCTTCGCTGGATGTATCCATTGTGAAAGAAAACTGAACGCGCCTTTGAAATGACAGGAGATAGATAGAACGAAGACAAAAAAAAGATAGAGGTAGAATAAAAGAAACAGATTCAAATTTTAAGCGTTGAAAGTAAAACTTAATTTTTTAGTGCTAGAAGTTTTTGTAAAAGTAATTTAAGAATTATCTTCTTTATATTCTTTTATTTTAATAAAAACGCAATTCATTACTTAAAGAAAGGTTTCGATTAATTATTTACGCCAACGAATCTCAACAAACTGTATTCGCTCAGAGCCCACCCTGTGCCCCCTTCGGGGCTAAAAAAGAAAAACGCCTTAAGGCTCTCCCCAACCAACGCGAAACATTCGCCAACGACAGATTTTTGTTGTTGTTTAACGTTGTGTATTTGTCATATTTTGTGTTATTGTGAATGATTTGCTAAGATTTCGCGTTGGTTTGGGAGAGCCTTAATACTACGTTTTCATTGGAGAAAGTGAGGTAATTTCGTTTAAAATTTCCAAATTCTATTCCAAATAACCTCATTTGGCATACAAATTTACATTTCAAAATGAGGTTATTTCAACCAAATTTGCACGAAATATAAATAAAATTCGCTGTCAAACAAAATTAGTAAATTTGCAATGAAAACACTTTCTGTAATTTATGAAATTACCTCATTTCTACGTAAAAACGTATTATAAAAAAAACTCAAGTTTTGTATGTGAGCCTAGGCTCTTCACAACCATTTTTTTTTAATTGAATTTTATTGAGACTTAGGGCCAGTTTCACAGTGCACACTTAACAAAATAAGTGGCACTTAATTTTCCCATTTTGGCACTTAAGGCGCAGTTTTACTACCTGAGTAAGTGGAACTTAAGTGGCCAACATCGGAGACTAAAATGTCACTTATTCCGATAAGTTTACACTGTGAAATTGGGAATTAGTTTTCCATATTTGGCACTTAAGTGACACTTACTTCACTGTGAAACTGGCCCTTAAGAACAATTACAGAGTACAATTCATAATAATATATGTTACTTAGCAAAGCTATGTTTTACTGCGGCTATAATGTATTGCCTGCTCTATCTAGTTACATTTTTGGGAAGCCTCGTGGCTGTCATTTATAATAGGGGTATTCCCGATCCGATGCAAACTGGTCTTGCATCATTGCAAAAGTGTAAAGTTTTTTTTTACAATGGGGTTAGGGTATAGCAAATTTACACTTTTGCATTTTTGCAATGATACAAGACCAGTTGCATCGGATCGGGAATACCCCTAATATATAAAAAATATATAGTCATTCTGCTCTTGCTCATGAGCAATATTTCAGTTACGTGTTGGCTGTTGCAACGGATAAAAAAATATACATTTATACAATACCTTCAAATACAAATACCTTATAAACTAATATGCCATAGAATACATTTATATACATAAAATTTCGTGTTATAGAGCGAGAACGCTCTATGTAGAATTTTCAAATTTAAATGAAATCACTTTTACATGGATAGGTATAATTAATTAAAAGACTGTTTTGATTATTTTACATTCACTTCTTTCACAGTTACATTAAAAAAAAAATTACTGGCAATGAAAATAAAGTAAAACGATATGTAAAAAAAGTCATAAATTACATTAAAACATTAATGATTTAACACATTACAGTTAGATTGTTTTTTTTTTCGATTATGATGATGATTAACCCAACCCAGGCCTCGCCTGGAGAATCTGCCAGCTTGCGCTGCGGCTGTTGCTAGTAGAAACTTTCTAGCTGTAGTCCGTTTTAACGGTAAACGGATTAACGGGGTTAAGTTCTAGTCTGGTGACGATGAACAGGAACTAATAAGTTGTTGAAGATAGAAATCTCCAGGTTACCAAGCAGGTATCCCCCTCCAAAGAGGGGGTGTGGGGGATCCTTAAGTCGTGAAGTTCAGTTCCGCTTAGGTGCAGTTCGGCCCAATGCGGTCTTACCTTAAAGATGATAAGCTGTAAACAAAGTGACCCTGAGGGCCAGTTGTATAATAGTGGTACAGCCTCGGTTCAAGATATTAAATCACCGATTTTGCCGGATTAACTACCGTTCAACGCTGGTTCAAGTATGTAATTGGTTATTATCAAACACTTGAACAGTAAACCACTGTTGAAACTCAGGGCCAGTTGTACAATAGTGGTTCAGCCTCGGTTCAAGATTTTAACTCACGGATTTCGGCGGATTAACTAAGGTTCAACGCTGGTTCAAGTATGTAATTGGTTATTATAACACACTTGAACAGTAAACCACTGTTGAAACTCAATTAATCCGCTAAAATCGATGGATAAAAATTGCTGAACCACGGTTTAAATATTTGTACAACTGGCCCTCAGTTAATCCGCACAAATCGGTGGATAAAAATTGCTGAACCACGGTTCAAATATTTGTACAACTGGCCCTTAATTTTTCATTTTTGAAAGTTAGCCAATAACACCAAATCCATTCCTATTTTAACACTTTTCTACAACCGCAAATCTTGCAATTTGTGACCTGATCCGAACATCATAATTTTGATCGTTTTTGTGACTCTCACAATTAAAGGTATGTTCCCTTACTTTAAAACTCTGTGCATTTGTGTGAATTTCTACGTCATTTTATTTTTTTTATATGAACTTTGACAGACTTTGGTATAGAAATTCAAAGAAATGCACAGAGTTTAAAGTAAAGGAACTAGGCTTTGTTGTGACTATGAAAAAATCACAAAATTAGTTTCACCTCTTCAATTATTGTGAGGTATCAGTTTATGTTGGGGAAAATTCAGGCCATAGTATCGGTAGTATCCATACTGCATGATGCGACGCAGTGAATCTTTGAACATTTGCTATTGACGGAGAGTTTTTACTTTTTCATGAAATTTGCAGGTAAAGTGTACACTCGCATAAATCCCCAATAACGATGTGTTCCTTTTCTTTGTAGTAGACTCACAACCTAATAAACTTTGAGAGTCTCTTCTGCTTGATTATATTTTCACCACACCAATTTTACCAACCAAAAGAAAATAAAAAGTAGAACTCCCTTCAATTACCGTCAGAAAAATAAATCGTCTTTTGTCAAACGACGAGAAATTTTCGTGCACCTTCGTCTGTCGAGATCATGAATTTTTTATTCGCCTGCAATTTAAAGAAAAGTTTATTTTAAGAACTCTGCGTTTAAAAACGAAAAAAAATATGAAAACTTCCACCAAAGCCCAAAAATAAGTGAATTTAATTAGCCATTAATTCAGAATTTTCATTCCCACAGTGCGCCGTGTACTTCAAAAAAAAAATCTTGTAAAGAAATTTTTATCAGAAAATTATCATAAAAGAAATACAAAAAAATCTAGCCAAACCAAGTCGAAAGAAAGCAGGCAAAAAAGTGATACATTCTGATTGATTACACATCCGTGTGCGCCGTGTGAGAAGAAATGTGAAGTGATTCCTCGAGAGTTTTCCATTCGGAATTTATTTTTGTGGCTGAAATTTGCTGTGTGAAGGAAGGAGGCGCAATTCTCTACCAGAAATCTAGCAGCACTTACAGACGAAACGACCAGGATTTCCAGGATTATTTTCGGTAAGAAGATAGTTTGATAGAAATTCTCAATTTTAAGCCAATTTTGTCAGCAATTGCCCCGAGCTAAAGAGAGCTTCTTCCTCTGTTTTTATTTTTACTAGTGATATTTTTTTTTTTTTTTTTGTGTATTTTTATTTTTAAACTTGAAATTATTTGGCGAGCATTCATTTGCCAAGCAAAAAGACGCACCAAAGCGACAGTGAAAATACAGAATTCTTTTTTGTTTTTTTATTTTGTATTCTTACTCGCTCCCCAAGCCCCCAATGCACAAACGAAAGAAAATATTTGTTGGTGTCATTGTATATTCACATAGCTCCTCTGAACTCAGCCTCCATTTCATGTTGCTAAAGTTCTGATTCGTGAGGTGGATCGGGTTGGGGATCCACGCCTAGAAAACACTTGGTTTTTCCATTATGACACTCGCTAAACGTCTCTAGGGGCAGAAATGATTGTTGGATTGTTACATTTTTTAAGGAAATACATGTTGAACGACCGACAAAATTGGCTGTGTGGACTTAAGCTATATGACTGAACAGCTGCTGGTTACTGTGTTATGATAACGAGCGTAGAGCCGATGAATAATATTATGGCAAAGGAATGTGAATGTGAAACTTTCAAAGCCAAATAAACACATCGAGATAGGATGCTGCATTGGTCATTGTTTTATCAACTTAAGTGCTGTACTGAGTTGGAGATTGAAGATCATAAAAACAACATGAATTCATGATCATTTCGAACCCAGAAGCCAACAGAACAGATGTTTCTCTAAGAAAGAGAGAACATAGATTTTGTTGATTGAGAAAATAAAATTGGCAAACAAATGCAGTTTCTTATGAGAGAACATTTTGTCTCAAAAAAAATGCCGTCAGATCTAGCGCACGTTGAGCGCAATGTTTTGAAATGACTGTCCCACTTCCGATTTAAATATGTTTTTCTATTTCACTTAGTTATTTTCTAGTGTATGACGTTTTCGGAATAGCAACGCAAAAAAAAAACTGGACATTAAATACCTACTTAATAAATATAAACTATAACATAGTTGCAGTTCCGTTTATTTTTTTTAAATAAATAATTTTTCTTTATTTTTTAGTTATTTTTATATTATAATTGGCCAGCACCTAGCCTCAGAAGATCTCGCAATGATATTCACAAAATCAATCACCCAAAATACCCAGTACATCATGATAAAGGAACATAGCTTTGAGGAATTTTCAATCAAAACCGATCTACCCTATAGGTACAAAATAAAGAGAAACGAACATATCCTTTAAGGCATTTGTTTACATCTCCTGTTTACTTAAACTAACGTGAGGCACCTTCTCTTTTGATAGTGAATCAAGTTAGTAGATTTAAGGCCATTTTATTCACAGTGTGTTGAATCTGCACCATGACTTTAACAGGTTCTAATTAAATGGCGCTAATCGACCAAAATCGACTGGTTAGCGATCTCCATGATAAGCAACTCAGATTTTGGATTCCTTGATGGAAATTTTGGATAACTTTCACATTCGATGGTATACCAGCTGGAATAATCCTTGATTAAAGATATGAACAGCTTTGAACAAACTTTTGAACAAGCTTCTCTTTTGATAGTGAATCAAGTTAGTAGATTTAAGGCCATTTTATTCACAGTGTGTTGAATCTGCACCATGACTTTAAGAGGTTCTAATTAAATGGCGCTAATCGACCAAAATCGACTGGTTAGCGATCTCCATGATAAGCAACTCAGATTTTGGATTCCTTGATGGAAATTTTGGATAACTTTCACATTCGATGATATACCAGCTGGAATAATCCTTGATTAAAGATATGAACAGCTTTGAACAAACTGGCCCTTAGCACATCACAGCCAAACGACAATAGATAGAGTACCCTGGTGGATTTATCGTACCTACTTAGACAATTATTGCACTTTGTAACTTTATTGTATTCTTCTGAAAGTATACTCCACATGTACCTACGCACACATCCTTTGAAGTATTCTTTCAAGTTATTTTGCCACCGATTGTGATTGTGATGAGGAATTTAATAGAAACAAATGTTTATGCATATATACGATATGTATCTATGAACATACATATATTTTTGTGGGTTGAATGAACAAAGAAATCTGTGCAACAGTTTTCCATCTAAAATCTCAGCCAAATTTCAATCTGAATTTCATGTATGACGCATCTGAAGATATGATATCTTTAACGAATTCCGTTTCCATATTTTTAATAAACTTTTAAATTATCATCCACACTGTTTCCATAATTAAATCATCAGCTAAAAAAATCTAAACTAAAAATGAAACTCAGACCACTTTATAGAAGAAAGACCAAAAATAACATCCTCCCTCAACACTTTGGGTAATGTGTGTGGGGGCTGGAGCGAGGGCGACATGAAACGCGACAGTTTGTACATGAAAGTATTTTCAAAAAAAAACAAAAAACCCTCAGAGGCCGAACACACAAGACCTATTTTGAACATAAATCAAATCTTATATGCGGTTGTTTTCTGTGTGTATCAGTACCAGAGAGGCCATGGAGCGGGCTCATGGGATCACCAACCACCCACCCGCCTAGCAATGGCATCCATTTGGAGACATTCCGTCGTGATATGTGTTTTAGTGTCTGCTGTTGGTGCTGAATGTGATGTTGTCGTTGCAACATGTGGGTGGGCCGGCCCTCAA
This sequence comes from Epistrophe grossulariae, assembly GCA_929447395.1. Taxonomy (NCBI): domain Eukaryota; kingdom Metazoa; phylum Arthropoda; class Insecta; order Diptera; family Syrphidae; genus Epistrophe; species Epistrophe grossulariae. Next base: position 4,324,543 of record OV839566.1, read on the forward strand.
CTCTAATGGTTATGCGGTTTGCACTATACACACACTCACACACACATTCTGAATGTGACAAGGCGAGTGCATATTTTTCGTTATGCTTTTTGAGTTTGTTGGGCTGATGAGTGCCCTTAATCCAATTTAAAACAATCTGTCGGAAGCTGAGTGATGAATTCAAATGATGACTTTTGTTGAAGGATATGAAATGAATTTATTGTGTGTGTGAGGTTTTTGTTTTTGTTTTTTTATTTAAAAACATTATTTGCAAATAATGAGGAAGCAATTATAAAAAGCAGACGAGAACCGAGAGGAAAGAAAATGTACACACCGAGTCTGTGGAATGAGCTTAGGTATACAATTTTAATATCCCTATTTTGCTTACTTCTTAGAATATTAGACAGAACCATAACAAATCAAACTTGATAGGTAACTCCCGAATAATAGGTTTGTTAAATATTAGGACTGGGCGCTCTAGGTCGCCATGAACTCGTAGCACTATGTAGCACTTCTTTCGCACTGTGTTGATAATTTTGTTATTTATTCAATTCATATAATTGTAGAAAAATGCTAAAATATACACAAGGCGATGAAAAAGGGAAATTAACAAATTAAAAGTCAAAAAATTAATAGTCAATAGCCATGAGGTGTTCAATGTAAAACAAAAAACCCGAAAAGAACTGAATTATAAATTATATCAATGGTTCTTAAACGCAACTCTACACCTGATTTATAAAAAGACAAAATGATTTCGTTTATCTTTAAAGATTTTAAGATTTATAGCAACAATAACAACTTATAATTGTTTCTGGTCTATTGTTAGAAATCGTCCAGTTCATTTAAACAAGCATACTAGCTGCTGTATTCATGCAAGCAATATGTATGTAGGTATGCCATGTGTATACACCATTAGCAATTTACACTTCGAGGACAGCTCATAAATTTTTGTTTTTTTATGAACGACATTAAAATGTATAAAGTATAGAATTAGATCATAATAAACGTAAAAATAAAATTATTAAACTTGAAGTTTTTGACTCTAAAATGAAAAATATGTATATACGTTTTGACATACACATGTACCTACATTGTACATACTTTTGTTTATTATGGGTTAAGGCGGAACTATAATGAACATAATGTGTGCATAAGTAGCAATTACAAATAATAGGTGCGTAGGTATAACAAAGGAAAATTCAATTCATAGTTGCCCCACTGGACTGGAAAGTCAGGGAACGAAAATTAATGAGCCCTCAATGTCAATTTGTGGGAGAGAGAATACTTTTGAAATCTTTCTCCAGTGAATTTTTTAAGCCATAAATTTGTCAAATGGAATATTAAATTTTTATTTTATAGAATGATAATCTGTTGAGTATTTACATTAAATGAAAAAAATGTTTAACGATTTTTGAAGATTTGAGCTTTTGCTTACAAGATATTCAGCACTATCACGGTATGCGTTCGCGTCAAAATTTGTGCTCTGTTATCCATCGTTACAAAATCTATATATAGAAATGAAAATTTCTGTTTCCCTTGTTTACGCCATAACTTGAGACTGGCTTTACTTTTACTTTTTTTTGTGTTGCAGCCAAGCAAATTGATCGTTTGAGAATAATGCACAATGGCAAACAAAAAATTTTTTTGAGGCATTAGACCGCACGATGCATGATATGAAAAACAACCAAAATCGGTTTGGTGGTGCGATGATTCTTTTGGCAGGTGATTTTCGACAAATTTTCTTGATTCAGCCAGTTTACTTCAAACATTTTATGAAAATAATTTAAATTAAATATAAACATGCGAATGGATTTGCAGAACGACCGATCGGGAGAAGTTTTTTTTCCAAACAATTTCTTGAATTTTTAAATTGGCCGGATTACCAACTCATAATCCACAATTAAGCTTTGCACTCGAAATACTAGAAAACAAATAATTTGCGGCAAGTTAATTGAAACATTCATGTAAACCGACAATTTCGATTGAAACGTGTAACTGAATAAGTCTTGTTGTATTGTAATTAAATACAACACTTAATGCCTTGATTTCGCAAAAAAAACTAACAACCCCAATAATAAATATTTTAAATAAATTGATAGACATAAAGTGACTGATTAAAAAAAGTTAAAATAAAATTTGATTATTAGCTTGTAATGCTTATGCCTTCATTTCATATTAAAAAATGTGAATATTACAATTCAGTGATTTTTCATTTAGCAGTTGTCTACTGCAATATGTGGGACGCAATTTATTCTAAGTCTTCCATTAATGCCTTTCGGTTTAAAAACAGATATAACGAGCACTTCAGATTTCCATTAAAACATATTTACATTCATACGCACTATGTAATATGTAGATATGTATATCTATATATATACATACATACATATATATTTGGATTTATAAATGAACACACACTCATTATAGCTACTAGGGCTGCATAATAACGTACTCAGTCTTTTTTTTGCTATTACACTTTTAATTGCACCTCTATCACTTTCGCCAGGTTTTCATCTCACATACATAGAAATGTTGAATGCTTGGGCTTAGACTAACCCGGTACTTGTATGCTCTGTACTTTATTTTTTTTTTCTATTCCATTTTTCAAAAGAATTTAGTCACTTTATATTCTCTTTTATACTTTTATCATGCCCTAATTGCTATTTAAAAATAATGCCAACCCAAACGGATGACAAATGTATTCACAATAATTATTCCTTTTATAGTTTAGAAATTGTTTTTCCGCCCTTTTTTTTTTATATTCAAGATTGAATGGTTTTATTTGGAATGTTAACAATAATAATGTTTTTTTTTTGTTGTAAAGTTATATTTAGGGTTTATTTTGTGGTTAGGCGTTTCTGGACTATTCGAAATAGAAAAACACAAATTGTTTTGCTTACTTACGAAATTACTTTAATACAATAGCAAACAAAAATCAATCTTAAATCGTATTTAATTTATCACGAAAAAAAAGAAAACTCTTTCTTCGTTTTTAAAATTAGTTTGTAAAATTTAATAAAACAAAAAATCTTAGACCAACGTAACTCTAAGCTACAGAAGTTGAGATCCACATGGAAATACCTACATATGCAGTGGCTTACTGTCAAAATGGCCCACCTAAAATAGTAGTAAAAAGTTTGGTAAAACATGTTGAAATAAAGTTTAACATTTTGTAGGGCATCCTTTTTGTTTAATTATGTACTGAATTCAAACGATTCGGCTTATATTTTATAACTTTTTAAAGTTAAACTTCTTTAAATCTTTTTGATTAGAAATTTCATGTTTCCGAATTTAAATTTCCAATTTTTGCAATAAATTATCAATTAGGAATTTTAAATCAGGAGATTGTGAAGGGGTCCTGATTAATCTTGGACAATTTTCGAGGAGCAATTCCTTAAACAATGTTAGCCGAATTTCGTTGATCATTGTCTTAATAGAAATGAAAATCATTTAAAATTCCATGCTTTTCAGCACTATTTTGCAAATTGTGTTTCAAAATATGTATCTAAATATTGATATCTATACATAATACCTTCAATAAAATATATGATACCAACTCCAGAAGCTGAGCACGCTCTTCTTTTATTTTTTTTTTGTTATCTAGTTCTTATGTTTTTTGATGTTTTTGAAACAAGAATAAAACTTTATTGAAAATTAGTCTTTCTCTTTTTATTTCGCTTAATTTCATACAAAATTTTTTTTAGGTGCGCCATTTCCACTGCGAGCCACTGTATATGAACACAACCCTTTTTTGCGATTTGATTTTAACTTTGATCCCGAAAAGGTTGAAAAGGAACACACCTTTTATTAGCTTTCTGGATCATTTTTTACATTAAATTTGAAATTAAGAAAAAAAGTTTCCAGATAGGTTAGGTCACGTAACCTCTCCATTGAGCCAGTACAATTTTTCTTTCATAAACTCGTTCAATACCATAAGTTCTTCTTTTGAAACTTCTCAAGGATTTTCATAAGTGCTAGTTGTGCAAACATAAAAAATTCATGCAAGTAGTTCGAAACATTATATCTTCTAGAAGTTGAAGCAAAAAAAAAAACTTCCTGAATGATAAAAAAGAAACCACAACACGACCCGACCATTTGGTCCTTGGAAAGAAGAAGAAAGTTTTTACTTCCTTCTTTTCAATTTTGTTTTTTATCTTTATTCAAACAATCTTTATTCTTGTGGGTTGTTTCAATGTATTTGACCCCATTTCACTTGGCGTCTTTATATTCGTATGGTGATGTGCAGTTCAATGAATTCGCCATAAAATTTTTAGCGATTTTCCAGGAGGTTGTTCGAAAAAAAATGACACATCTGTGTAAATATTCTTCGATTCACGAATTCATTTTCTGTTACAATAATATTGATTCTATGGGGTAATGTTTACCCCGAGCGGACGCTGAACTCGTTGTCTATATACGAAACGATTGTAAGCAAAATCGAATGAGTTGCAAAAAAAAACAAATTACGCTTCTCTACGTGATAACAAGATCAAGTTGGTGTTGTCTTAGGTTAGTTATGGTTTTGTTTTTGTTTTATTGTGCTCAGTATTTAATTTAATGTATTTCGTTTTTTTTTTTTGATAATACCGCATGTGTTTGATTACATCGTAAATCAAAGTCAACAGCACCTCTGAGAGGCACATAAAATACATTATCATGAAACTCAAAAGGAATATTAATCGAAAATTTAATATTAAGGCACCTGAGATGGAAGATTGCAGTGAGGGTGAGGGAAATTTCAAAATAGGTTCTGAAAAGTGATATGTATTTGCTTTCTGAAACTAGGTATACGGTATATTTAATTTTAAAAAAGTGGTCTTTTCCTGTTTATAGCCTTTTATTAAGGTTGGGTTTATTAGAGTTGACCTAAATAGTGCCCAAATTTTTGATTTCAAAGTTGTTAAATAAAGGTACACTCAATTTATTAATATTTCAAAAAAAATTATTTTTAAAGCGTCATGTTACGTTGTATACTTCATAGCTTCTCTTTCAATAAAAGTTTAGCAATATACTATATATCTACTGAATGATATCACAAGCTTTTTATGTACATATGTGCTTAACTTTTGCCAAAACAATTTTTTCTATTTTTTTTTTCGAGAAGCAGTGTGAATCACAATTCGAGATGCAACATTGTGCGTACAGTTAAAGCGTTTCTGTCCTGTAGTTTTTCTTGACATATGAATTTGTCATCAGCAGAAAAATTTCTCCTTTCATTCCGCAGCTACTTCCTTTTATTTCCATTTTATTTGAATTTTGACTGAATTTTGTGTAAAAATTCACAAAAATGCACATGGTTTCAAAGTAAAGGAACACACGTAATAGCAATTTAAATTTCTCACCCAGAATCGCTTAAAAAAGTTATCAATAAAGTTTGTGTGCGAGAAACATGTGAGAAGAAGCTCCCATTTGTCGCACAAAATATCGCAGCTACAAAAGAATACATGATGTTTGGGGGACTTTTCCATTTTTAAATTAGGGCTATCTTCCTTAGGTAAAAGAACCCGAGGTTTGAGGTAATTTTTTTTCATTTTTAAGATTGATGCCATTTTTTATTATTTTCAAATTTCGTCTTCTAAATATTGGACAATTTCTCAAACTGAAAAATAAAAAAAAGGCCTTGAAATATGAAAAATCACCCCAAATCGTAAAAATTAATTAATGTACATATATATACTTTGTTGTTGCTTTTCATATAAATTTTTTGTGGACATATTTCATTTTTGATAATGAGTTTATTTTGGAATGTGATTCAGTTTTGAAAACAATGGAATTTTCTAGTTTTGTGCTCAATATTTAAGTTTGCGTTTTAAATAAAATGGAAAGTAGGTACACACAAATTAAGAATTACGTTATTTTTGAGAAAATCGAATTTAATGTCATAGACATGTTAACATATGTAGATACATTCCTACCAAATGCAAAACGATATGATTTTTTAATTTTAGAATTTGAGAAAGCATACAGAAAGTAAAGGGTGTTTTTTTTTTAGACGTGTGGTTTTCAAGAAGAAATAAAACGCATATAATTTAATGTTATGGCCAAGAATTTAGCTTTATTATAAGGATAAGTGTTTGCCATTATGTTTTAAAAATGATTTCGGGCAAGTGGCTGCCGCGGCTGGCTCGAATAAATTCTAGCCGAGAGGCCCAAGAGGCCCCAGATCCAATTGTTGCGCATGATGGTGGATGGACTCATTCGGGTTTTCTTCGATACTCTTCTCCACAGCAGCAATAGCGTCTTCGGTGCGCACTGTACGGCGTCACTGAGGATGCGCATTATCCACTAGAGTAAACGTGGTGCGAAACCGATCCATGGTTGCTCGAATTACTCTGCTGGGCGATTATGTCGACCGAATATTGGACGCAGCGTGCGATGCGTCGCGAGAACCGAACCATAATTTTGGTTATAAATTTGCACGATTTGCAAACTTTATTCAGGAGTAAGTGTATTCATTATGAAATGGAAAACCAAACTGAGCATAAATCAAGTGACAGCTGTCAAAAAGACCAACTTCGAAAAAAGAATTGCCAGATTGAAAACCACACGCCTAACACCCTTTATAATAACGTGCGTGGTTAGTGCGTATAAGATTGGCCACGTTCGTGATTCAATCCAAAGCTATCCGGATAGGTTTGTGTTGTTGTAATCCCTTGTGACAAAACAGCTGATGCAACAACAACCCAACGTATCTGAAAATGTTTGGATGCGTGGATAGCCTTTCTGATAGTTTACCGAACGCAAGGATTGTAACGCTAGAGGTCTGCGGCAGAGATTATCAACTATAAGTCGGTGTTCACATTGGACTGCCTCCGCCGACTTTTTTTTGACGTCTCTCATTCCCACTTCATGGCGAGAGAGAGATGCCTTTCTTGACCACTATTTTCTCAGTCTTTCTCACCATAAAGTAGGAGCGAGATAAGTATACAGAGACATCAAAAAAAGTCGGAGAAGAAAGTCCAAAGTGAACAGCACTGAAAGTGAATACTTTTTCTTTACAAATACATACTGTAATGATGCCTACTATACTAATGATGGCTGTATAATTATATCTTCCTTTTTCGAGAGAGAATGCAAGTTAAGCACCATAAATACGAATTATATGCGAACAAAAATCCTGGCTCTCCACGAGCTGTAGCGCCACCACATTCATTGATTTATTTATAAAATAAAATGATTAAAAAAAATGTTTCCCTCGCATGGCCTCAAGCTTAAAAACTAAAAACATGGCGTGTTAATGTTTTTCGAGTGAATTAATTTTGCATTTAATGACCTAGTCAGTATGTTTCATTTACCATTACAACCAAGAATCAAAAGAGTACCTGTGGCACCTTCTAGCCTTCAACTCTCATTAAAAATCAAATTTCGGAATTACCAAACACGGAAACGGTCTTCACCGCCTAAATAATTAATATTCATTATATTACATGAACTGTGACTCTCTTTTGACCACTACCTATATAAATTTAATTCATTCTGTGTACCTACTGCTTTTCCAAAAAAAAAAAAAATGTTCAGCAAGCTATCTTTCATTTAATTATTTCTTGCAAATGTACATTAAGATTGTAATCCTTTAATTTATATTTCATTGAACGATGCCAAAAAAAATTCTCGCACAAAAGCGAAGTCCACCTTGACTTTTTCAACATGCTACATAGTATAGTAGGTACTACAATGTGTCCAATTTAATAATTCAAGCCAACACCCTTGAGAGTAGGTAAAGTATAATGGAAACCAAATAATGACTCAGATCCTAGAGGCAACATCAAAGGTCATCGAATAAACTATGTGCTGGCTGACCTAAAAATAAAATTAAAAAAAAAAACATTTAATTAAAAAAGAAAATACAACACAACGAGATACATATACGAGTATGGAGTATGTATTACGAAAAAGAGATGAAAATTCTGAAAATATTCATGTACATTTTGGCCAAAACAGCTTTTCAATAAATTCTTTTTACGACAAGGCATTGCAAGGCTGCTTTGTCGGACTGCCCTTCTATACCCATGACTCTGCCAAACTCTGAGTCGAATATCTGAACTTCCAAATACACATCCACCCAGAACAAGGCTTCTACTTCCAATGCTGATGTCAACACGTGTTTTGTGTCCACTTATTTACTGGCATGTTGCCATTTTCATGCTGACAAAAAAACAAAATTGCCTATGAATTATGAGAGAACCAAAAAGAGTTAAAAAGATAGTCGTATATACAAACGGAGTATATTCGGCTGCTGTTGCTGCAGTCCTTTGGCTTTGGCAATGCATTGGAAGTCATCGGGTCTATATCTTTGTTTGGTTATGTCTCGTGCGGCTATGCCTATGACCTGGGCTGGGTGTCACCAAACCAAAACCACTGCACTCAACCGAACAATAAGAAAATCCAAACAAAAACTTTTATTTATGTAGGTCTTTTGTCCGAAAATATTTTTTTTTTTTCTTGTTTGAAAAGAATTTGCCGAGTTAAATGAAAATATACAACGGATGAGTTTCCTTTCTTGCCATCGGGGGCTGATAAAATCTACGGCATCCTTCTTTCCCACTTGGAAAATCGCTGCTCATAATATCAACAACAAAATAGTACCTATTTTGTTTTCATTTATTCTAAATTTAACCGAGTGACAATAAGTTGAGCCCAAGAATTTCAAACAATATTCGTAAGTTTTCCAACCAAGACGGAAATATTTAAAGGCAAAAAATTTAAAATAGAAATATACAGAGAGTTTAAATTTTGTTACATTGTTTTGTGGGATACCCTATTTCTTTAAATGTTTTGTTCAAAACTGTCTTGTTGTTGTAGGCTAACCAGGGTTAGAACCTCCGTAGTAAAATTTCGGAGAAGTTTATTAAAAAAATGTAGAATAAATCTAAAATTTCCGGAGTAGATTTGAAAACGTAAGAAAATGAAAAACTCATAAACTTTATTAATTTATTTTAACAAAAACAATTAATTCCATTCGTTTCAAAACAGAATAGAATTTGCGATTCAAAGATTCAGAGTCAGAGTTGGCTAGAAAATTTATTAACACTCAATTCTCTCTGTAGCTAACGCTAAGACATTTCGAGTAAATGAAACTAAAATATGTGATTTCACACGCTGCGCCGCGCCACCTGGAAAAATGGTAAGTTTTTGCCTGGTTTAGGACGAGGAAAACTGGTCAAATACTCGTGAGGCCCTTGCGAGTTAAAACTTGGGGGCCATATTTTGCTTTCCCATCAAAATCAATTGATTAGCCAAAAATATCTAGCTTTTCAATGTTACTTCAGCCTCTTTTCTAGTTGAACTGTATTAAATTGAATATATCACGTGAGATTTATTGTGGAATGATTTTATTTTCCATTTTTCTTTATTCTTTTACTGAAGCCTAGATCAAAGCATCAAAGAGTACCCAGAATTCCTTGCTGCTGATTACAGAATAAATTCTTTTTCATTGTTCAAATTTCGCCTTAAAATAAAAAATTTCACAGATTTTTTAAACTACAGCCTAGAAACTAGCTTATAACTCATAATCACTTTAAATCGTCGGTGTAAAATTTAATATTTTCCAATTTTACATTCGACAACCAATAAGGTTTTGTTTAGAAGAGAAGCTATGAATGATTTTTTACAAAATTTCACGCTGACAGTTTTGTATGAACTTTTAATTTCCACTCGGAATGTTAGAGTGGTTTTAAATAAATTTAATTTGTTGAAATTTTAAAACTTCTGATAAGTAAAAGATTATGGAACATATTAATTCATATTCATTTTTCATACATATCACAAGAGTATTAAAAAAGATATTTGGTATGAAATCTCATTTTCATATGATATGAAGTTTTGAAAGTTTCAAATGTCATATCAAGCCAGCGTCGGGCGTTTTGTTGGTATGAAAAACTTGCATACTTTCTTACTAAGCCAAAAAGCAAAAAATTTCATTGGTTTCATACAAAATTCAGAAATGTTTTGCTTTTCTTTCTAGAATTGTAAGTTTTTCTTTTCTGTTTGTATGTTCTAAGTTTTTTAATGCGAGTTTGAGCAAACAAACAAATTTATAATACCCTATATAGATCAGAGGGGCATAATACATAGTTCGTGTGTGGGGTTAGGTAGTATTCAACGAAAGGAATTTAAAGCAATATCCAGGTGATGGCTTAGAATATTTGAACTGAATTCAAAAATGCTTTTCGTTTATTAAGAAAAGTATCACTTTCAGTAACTCAGTCAGTCAGTCAACAGTTATACAGTGACATCCCAGAACTATATACACGAGTAGGTACCTTCATATATAGTTAAAGTGTTGACAACTTGACATGATCTAGAATTCTAATGGGGAAGCGGGAAGAAATAGCTTTATCTTCCAAATAAGAAATTGCAGAAAAAGAAAAAAAAAATACCTATAACCCCGTCTCATACCTACTTATACTAACTCAGGCTGTGTATACTCAGTACTTATACACAGAGAAGTGACGATGTCAGTTCCACTTACAGTTTCCTTTAATTAGTGTCTATTTTTATTCTTAATGTAGAATAATTGTTTTGTCAACATAAAGTGTATACATTAAGAAGAAAAGTATTTCCGTCAACCTACGTGCATATACGCCTCTTATTATTTATAAAATAAAATTTTAAGTTTACAAATTCTTATTTTGTTCTAATTTGGGATATGTTTTTCTTAGAAACAGGACACGCCAAATTAACAGAGCAGAATTTTTATTTCAAGTTCACTTAAAAAAAATCGCACAGCTATTAAATTTAAAAGTGTGTTGTGCGGAATGTAATCCTCATGATGGTACACTACCCGGTATCACATTCCAGCATCGTTTCATTTCATCTCACCGAGAAGAAAGATAAACAAAATATTAAATTTTAACGAATTTATTTATAATACATCTTTGATTTTAATACGTGTTTTTGAATTTATTTTACATCTTCAATGAAATGGTGATGGAGATGAACGGGGGCGTTATTTTGAAATATATATAGTTTCATAGCAAGGTCATATTATTTAAAGTTATATGGAAGGTAAAATACTGGCGCACAACTACTACAAGAACCATCAACAATATTAAGTGTAGGAATTTATTTTTTATTTTAAAAAAAATCATTCTCCTTACAATTACATATTTGATTTCTGAGTAAAAAGATTTCACAAGTTGTTTGTTTAACAGCCAGTTTGAATAAAATAAAGTTGTGTTTCCAACCATAAACTAATTAAAATAAGTACACACATCAAATTCTGTTGCTGTGTTGATTCTTGTCTTTTTTTTTTTTTTTACTTTAACTGAAGTATCGTAAAGTTTTCCAAAAAGCTTTGTAATTCTAAAACAAAAAATTGACACATTCCTCGTTGGAGTAAAAAAGTTTTTTACAGTTTTATTTCATTTATTTTTGTTTTATTGTATACAAAAATTAAATTTTATTTTATATCTACATCTAATCGTTTTTGAAGATGATAGACCGTAAATGACCTCCACGTTCATTCATGCATATGCGACACTTTACCAGAAAATTATTCATTGCGGCCTGAAAGGTTGAAGTCGGGGCCGCCTCAGTTATCATTTTAATCGAGTGCTTCAATTCATTCTAATTTCTTGGTTTAGTTTTGTACAGCTCTTGCTTGATATAACCCCATACAAAAAATCTGGTGCAAATAGGTCGGGTGACCTTGGGGGCCAGTAGAAGATGGAGTTTTTAGATATTAATTTGTGAAAGTGAAAGTGTTCAACAATTCGTTCTAAATGCTAATTCTGAATTAGAATTTTGAAAATACCCATTTCAATCATGTATTTTTCGTGCATGTGTGTACCTAGTTCGAAGTAATTGCGAAATTTTCTAAAATCAGTAAATTCATTTGAGTGAAATTGAAAATCGATTTCGTTCAAAACGCAGAATATGGGGGTAAATCCTGCTGAAAGAGATACGTCTTCGGCGCAGTTCTGGGTAAAACTCCTTCAACATCTTTAAATAACGACCTCCAGTGTCAGTTACATGGGTTTTCTAGAAATATGGCCCGACAATGCACCTTGATGAAACTGCACACTACAGAGTGACTCGCTCTTAGGGTTACCAGCTCTAAAATCAGCAAAGCCTGACAGTAAAGAAAGAAAAGCCTGATTTTTGAGAAAAAAGCCTGACAAATAAAAAACATTTTTTTTCCTTTTTGAAACTTCATTTTTATAAAAAAAAATTTAAAAAAACAACTGCAATCTGTAGCAGACACAAATAAAAGCATACAAACAAAATAGGTCATAAAATGGAAATGTCATATCTTGCACAATAGGGTGATTCAAAATTACACCTTTCTCGAAATTCAACCGGGCCCGGGCGAAATTATGAAGCTTAGATTGAAAACAAAAAATTAAGACCAAAAAATTCCAAATCGAACAGCATTAATTAGTGGCTGCTACCAGCGCTTTTTTAATAATTAAGCTTGAAAAATCTTTGAAAATCGGAATTTTTCTTAAATATTAAAAGCTGTATAACTTTTCGAGTTTTGGTGCTAAAAGTATGAAATTTTCAGAGATTTCATAATTTCGCCCGGTCCCGGTTGAATTTCGAGAAATGTTTTTTAGTATCACCCTATTGCACAACTCTTTCTAAAAAGTGACAACTAAATGACAAAAATGAATGTGTTCACTGCGATTTACAACGTTTTTCTTTTAACGATTATATTTTGTGCGATAATTATAAAAAAGCCTGACAAAGGTCGAAACCTGGCCAAAGCCTGATTGGATATTAAAAGCCTGACGCGTCAGGCGAAATCCTGACGGATGGTAAGCCTACTCGCTCTAGGTACAGTTCCGTATATCATAGAGCATTTCTGGATTAGAGTCACTCCATATACTGCAATTTTGCTTGTTTACATTGCCGTTTGGATCAAAATGATCCTCATCAGACATACACAAGCATTTTATCAAGTTGTTGTCTTCTTCGGTCATTTGGGACTTTTTACGGAATCAAGTTTAAGTTATCATGAATTATCTGTTGAAATGATTTTCTGCGAACTTCCATTTCCTCGGATAAGTTTCGAGTCGAAACGCTTGACTTTGCCTATAGATATTGACGTGGCTACAGCCGCGATTGAGTCCTGAATTTGAACATAAGGTTCTCGATGGTACGGTCTTCGTGCGATGCTTCCAGATTTGGCAAACATGTTTACCAGCCTCATAATGATTCAACTACTCGGGGAAGTGCCGCCAAACTCCCGCCTAAAGTTCCATTGGCCGGAAATGAGGGTCTGCAAAGCATGGTACTGCTGAACCATTCAAATCCTCTTTTCGTTATCCCAAGCATTCATTTTAATAAATCTAATCAATGGCCAATCAAGTACTAGAAACTTCCCTTATAGCCGTTTCACATTGAACCCAAAACGTTGTTTTCCCGAAAATTTTGGTATTGGCAAAAAACCTACACCAAAAACACAAGTTTTCCCATACATTTTTGGTAAACACAAGTTTTCGTAAACCACAATATTTTTTTGATAAAACAAAGTCCCCTTTCAAACGTGGAAACAAATTGCTACAGATTTTTTTGACGTTTTCTTTTTATTTCCTTAAAAAAAACTTTTGTACCTTTCACACGAAAAACGAAAATCGAAGAATTTTCTGTAGTTTTCTTTTAAAGAAGCTTGGTTTAACACAAACTATTTTGTCAAAAAAATCTTCTCAAATCGTTGATCGGTTAGATTTCATTTTCATAAATATTGAAAGTGGTTGAAAACTTCGTTTCCTCATGTGAAAATGGACAACCAAACAGACAGAACAGAATTATTCAGCGCTCAATCAAAAGGCAAAAAAAAGATGGCGAGATTCTGTCAAGAGAAATTAAATTCACTTTGCTTGAACACAGTAGTGGCGATGCAGGGCCCGCAGGTCGCGTATCTCCTAATGTATATACATATACGAGGCAGTTCGCTCACAAATTAAATTAACTAGTCAGGATCAGGGATGCCACTTTGCTGCGATAGCAGTAAATCTACTGCACTTTTCGCAAAAACTAAATCTACTGCCACTAAATTCAATCTACTGCACTTTTTTATGTTTAATGAACCTTTTCTTGGACAGCTGTCCAAAAAACATGCAAACAAATAATCGCTGTAAAGAACATCTGAACGAAGCCAATTCATTGTGAACTTGGCCACATTCTCTTATGACATATGAAATTAGTTGGATGCTTTCATTCAAGATACAAATCTCTGTCTGTGTTTGTATTGTGTTCCCGTTATCTGCTAAACTAACGGGATTCTGAGAGTTTATTTGAATTCGTATTTGTATTGTGTGACACTGACAATTTAAAGTTAGAAAGTTTATAAAAAAACATTTAAGTAATTAGTAAATACTTCTAAGATTAAGTTTTAATACCTACTCGTTTAAAAATACATATGTTAATATAGTTTTAAGCTATTTATTTTTATGTTTTTTGTTTAGTAAAAATCTACTGCGGAAAGATCCAATCTACTGCATTGTTTTTAATGATCTACTGCGCTCCTCTTTTCTTGAAGTGGCAACGCTGCAGGATTTCCAGGACACTTGAAGAGTACCTATACTTCGAAATATCGTAAGTTTAAAACAGAAATGTTTGAGACGTTTTATATAAACTTTGACACTGCGGCTTTTCAAAACATCGCGCCTACGTCGTGTCCAAGTGATTTCAAAACAATTTAAATGTCAAGCAAAAACGTTTAAATTAACGAATGTGAACGCTTTACGAGTTTTTGTAAACTTTTTGTTGAAAAAACAGTTTTGGGTTCTTTATTTGATACACTTATAACTTGTATCAAACGAATACTTTTTGCTTATAGAACTTCAGCGAACTCTCCTAAATCAGTAACAATTCGTGGAAAAAAGTAAGCAAGGTGAAAAAGTTCTAAGCTTTGTCTGCATTTTTAACAATTTTCTCAAAAACTAGAAGACATCTTAGGGTCAGATTTTTTTGACTGAAAATTGATAAAACCATTGAATATTAGATACAAAAATAGTACCTATTCAACAACGAAGAATGTTGATAAAAATTAGTTTGAACAATATTAATTTTTTTTTTCAAAATAAAAAAACATCTATTCAAAATAAATTTTATTTTTTTTTTCTTAAATTAAAATTTTTTTTTCAAAATAAAAAATTTTTTTGTCAAAATTTTAAGTTTGAAAATTAATTTTTCCATCACTATAACTTTATTTAAAAACAAAATAAAAAAAGATATTTTTGGCTTTACAAAATGGTAGAGCATGTTATTGTAAGTGTTAAAGCCCGTATGACACTACATTTTTTTCTTCAATTTTAGCTCATTAAATCATACTAAAGTGTCAGCCAAGAGAAAAAGGGAAAGATGTTGTTTTTAGAAATGTTTATTAATAATTAGTTTTATAATGTTTTTTGAAATACATTTTTATTTTCAATTCTGAAATGTCAAAAAAAAGCTACTAGAAGCTGAAAAATGTAAATCGAATCACATTTTTAATACATTTTTTCAGACATTTTCACATTTTTTCAGACATTTTCACATTTTTTCTGACATTCTCACATTTTTTTGTAACATTTTCACATTTTTAGGATTTGATGTGTACACACTCAATCATATGGGAATTTTCAGTAATGAATTCTTCGTACTGCTTTAGTTTCATTTTCAATGAATTAAAAATGAGAAAAAAATGTAGTATCATACGGGCTTAACGTTATTTTTAAATATTTTTTTTCAGTTTTGAGTAATTTTAGCTTTTTGTAAACCTTATGCAAATCACCCTTTATAATACCTGATCGTAGCCAAAGAGTGTGTTTGCTGACTTCAGACAAGTTCAAACCAATTTTTAAAAAATAGAGAGTTTGTTATGTTCTTAAGCAACTTCTGAAAATCGAGAACTTGTGTTCAAACAAAATTAAATTTTTGAAGTTTATTTTATGGGAGAGTCTTTAAGCCTTGCGTTAACGTTTTTGTAGCTGTTTTGGTTAAATTTAATTTAATTATAGGTTTCCAATTATCTTATGTATGCCAAACATACATGGGATGCCTCACAAGATGCTTAAAAACTTTGTAGATTCATAGTTTAATCCATTAAAATTGTTTTCCGTATATATTAAGTTTCGTAGGTGGCATCCAATGTTTAAAAAAATCTCCACTCCACTGGCACCAATCGCGCCTCATTACAAAACAAAAAAATATTATAAACAAAATATTAATAAAAACATACTTGAAGTGGCTGTTCTAAACGAAAGTTGTTTTTGTTCTTTTTTTGTTCTGTATATATAAATGTAATAAAATGTACAAAGTAAACTTCTTGCTGATCGCCAAAGAACCCGATGTAATCTCACGTCACGTCAACTAAGATCAATTAAAAACAACTATCTCAACATTGCGAGTTCCCAGAAGAATAAATTGTGGCATTGGCCATCGGGGTGGTGCGGCATGGCACCACTGAGATTTCTTTTGGCTAAAAGCCAAAAATATGTTTTTCCTCTTCGTTTTGTTGGCAAATTTTTTAAAAGTAATCAAATTAGATTTCTTCTCAGTTCTCACTGTACATCAATAAATTGCAAACAACAATTATAGGAGTAATTGCTAGTAATAGATACCAAAACAATCGACATCTAAAGAAAAAGCGTGTTCTTTTATTAAATACCTCGAATCGATCAAGCAAAAATGATTAATTTCTGTTTCCTAAATTATACATGTGGGAACAAAATTGACGCAAATCCTGAGATCGTTCTTATTCATAGACACGTTGGTAGGTGATCAGGCCTTTCTCATTTTAACACTTGTATTTTTTGAAAAATAAAACTATTTTTAAAATAAATTTCAAATAAACTATAAAACTGATCGATACCGTGAGATAATGAGTTAGTATCGGTAGGAATGCGTGGCAGGGTTACCGCCGGAAGATTTGTATATCGTAATGTCACTGTTGGACATTACTCTCCCTCTATAGCCAATAGCAATGGTAACAATATATACTCTTTATAAAGGCGTTGGAAAGAAGGTAAGCTTGCTTAAATCTTAAAATAAATAATACTAGTATCGCCCAATAGCCGAAATTAGACCATTTAAAATCACACAATAGGGAATCTGTCAATGTCAAAAGTAACAGCTATAATTTTGTGAATACTGACAGATTCCAAATTGCAAAGCAAAAATAAATTTGCTTTCAAAAATGGATAAACAAATGCAAGTTTCCACAAAGTGATGGTTTTTGACGTTGTTGAATAAACGAGTGCTAATGCTCTTTGAGCTCGTGAAAAAAAGCTGGTCGATATGGCCAACAAAAAAACAAATATCTGTGAGAACATTCCGCTAATGACTAACCGTATTCCATTCCTATTTACAAAAATCAGCAAACAGTCTAAGAAATTTATGTTAGGACTTTTATCTCCCCAGATCACTGCACACAACCTCGCTTGGCAACCCTGACTGTCGAGTAAAAAATTAGCGAAACCCGGCGCAATTGTTGTCAACACATGAGAATCTCCTACGTTGCACTTTGCCACCGAGAAAATGGGGGTAAATCTAACAAAATTCGACGATGAAATGCTGCAGTTGGTTGCGCCAGCTTGCAAAAAAACAAAAAGATGTATACAAATTTCACGGTCAATGGATGATGTTGCCTCGTGCGACATACCACTTCCGGCTAATTCGAATTGTACGAACTTGATTGAAATGGTATTTCAATGAAATTCTTGTAACAGATGAATATTTTCAATCAATTATGCTAGACAATTTGTAATTATTGTTGAAATAATTAGAAGAATGTTGCGTTGTGATGTGCGGTGTTGTTGTTAAATGAGTAGGTATAAATACTCGTATAGTTGCGGATGATTTGGGGCGCCAAAGCCATACGCTCACCCTGACTTTGAACAACCCACAATGTAGCATGTTGTAATTAGTTATATCGTTGTTGTGGCGCGGGCGGCGCGGCGGAGTGTTCAATAGTTTTTTTTTTATTTTTCTCTGTGCTAAGCCGGAGGTGTTGTATGGTTATAATTGCAACTTACGCCCACTACTTCCACCAATTGTATCTTTTGAATGTTGGTAGTGTGGTTATTGCGGTGGAATTTCAGAAAATGAATGGTAATTGCTCGATGATGCGGATAGTGTCATTTAAACAATGGGTTTGGCACTTGGCGCTTTTTGAGGTTTTCATTCAATGAATAGGTATATATTTTTAGAGGTGTAAATTAATGTTAAAAATAAAATGCGGCAAACTGGTTTGCTTTAATGATTGATGTTCTTTTAAAAGGGTTTCCATATGTTGGAGCTAAGGCTGAATAGTTTTTGATATTTTTTTGTTTGGAAAACGATAATTATAAAGCTCGAAGTGAATCGCTTTTCAAGCCAATCAATTAATCCATTTCCAGATCACCATTAATTTACTTATTTAAAACAATTCAACCGTTATATTCGCGATTCTGTAAATGACCCTTTATCAGAGAAGATACAAGTTAAATTTATTTATTTATTTTATATATTTTATTTTATATATTTTATTTTATTTACTTTATTTTATATATTTTATTTTGTATTGTGTTGTGTTGTATTGCCTCCCATAAGGGTTACAAGTCTCCCACACAGTCTTCTCTCCTCCCATCCCCCTCTCCTTACTCCTTCTCGCAACCTCTAGTGCCTTTATCCACTCTTCCCCCTCCCTCCTTCATGCATTATATCCCTCATTTTTTCCCCTATTGATCTTCCTTCATCTCCACCTGACCTGCATCTTTCTATCACATGTTCCAACGTCTCCGGCTCACCTTCACACACTTCTTCTTTTGTCCAGTACCATCTTTCTCTTACCTCATTCCCTAGCCTGACTCTTGCTATTCTCTTTGTTCTGTCTGCCTTCCATCCCGCTTTCAAATATTGCGTGCTCCCCTCGGTCATTACTTCCTTATACCACCTGTTATAACGGGTGTTTTTTTTTTTACGTGTGGTTTATACAGTGGTTAAAACAGTGGTTTTATACAGCCAACGAAACAATCAATTTATTGAAGGAAACTTTTGATGAGCGCATTATCTCGCGTCGTGGGCCTGTGGCGTGGCCTCCAAGATCGTGCGATTTAACACCGCTGGACTTTTTTTTGTCTCTCTACGCAGATCAGCCCGAGGCGATTGACGCCTTGAAAGAGAATATTTGGCGCGTTATTGCTGACATACGGCCCCAATTGCTGCAAAAAGTGGTCGAAAATTGGGACTCTCGGCTGAAATTTATTCGAGCCATCCGCGGCGGCCACTTGCCCGAAAACATTAAATCATCATTAAATTATATGCGTTTTATTTCTTCTTGAAAACCACACGTCTAAAAAAAAAACCTTTATCTGGATTCCATTATTTTATTTTGTATTGTATATTGTATTTGTATTTATTTTGATCATTTTATTTATTATATTTATGTTATTTATTTTATTTATTTTATTTATTTTATTTATTTTATTTATTTTATTTATTTTATTTATTTTGTTTATTTTATTTATTTTATTTATTTTATTTATTTTATTTATTTTATGTATTTTATGTATTTTATTTATTTTATTTTATTTTATTTTATTTATTTTATTAATTTTATTTATTTTATTTATTTTGTTTATTTTATTTATTTTATTTATTTTGTTTATTTTATTTATTTTATTTATTTTATTTATTTTATTTATTTTATTTATTTTATTTATTTTATTTATTTTATGTATTTTATGTATTTTATGTATTTTATTTATTTTATTTTATTTATTTTATTTATTTTGTTTATTTTATTTATTTTATTTATTTTATTTATTTTATTTATTTTATGTATTTTATTTATTTTATTTTATTTTATTTTATTTATTTTATTAATTTTATTTATTTTATTTATTTTGTTTATTTTATTTATTTTATTTATTTTGTTTATTTTATTTATTTTATTTATTTTATTTATTTTATTTATTTTATTTATTTTATTTATTTTATGTATTTTATGTATTTTATTTATTTTATTTTATTTTATTTATTTTATTAATTTTATTTATTTTATTTTATTTATTGTATTATTTATGTTATTTATTGTATTATTTATTTTATTTTTTATTCATTTTATTTTATTTTATTTTCAAAAATCATTGCGGTAAGTTCGGTGGGCAACTCGTTATCTATCTAAACTTGAAAGATTAAGATCCACGTTTGACGTTTCAGTTGCCATAAAATAAAATTTATTGAAGAAGATGAAGCAATAAAAAAAGTAGCTGAAAAAATATCTATATTTTCCAAAGATTAACATTATAGACCCTTTTCCCACTCCAGGATTTAAATAGCTAAAATACTTAATTTTTGTTTAAGAAGCATTATAACACACCCTATAAAAAGTGTGATAAACAAATGTTTCGAATTTATTTATTTTCTGGAACATTGCCAGGACATTCTTCACTATTTATGTGTCAAAAAATTCCATGGTTCATTCATAAAATAAAATAAAACAATAAAACGCATAAATAGAAGTCTTATTGAACAAAAAAAAAACACAAGAATGTATATCTTTTATTATTTATGATGTGAAAACGAAACATTCTTTTTGAAAAAAAGAAAAGAAAACTTAAAAAGTGTTTATTTCTGGATTTTGGATTAAAACAACAAATCACATTTGTTCATTTGTTTTTGAAAAAAAAAAAACCAACAAATAAATTAATACTAACGCAATTATTGCAAAGAAATATGAGAACTAGTTCTGAGCCGGAGGAAAAAACAATAAATAAATGAAAAACAGCCATTAAACGAGGGGAGACTTCGATCAATCAGTATTCACATTTTTCAAATAGTGAAGATTTGTATGTATGCACATAGATTCATCTATATGTGTGAATTTTAATAATATATACATACAATATTTTTCGGACTTCTTCAGGGCAACTATTGGAATATTTATCGCTGGTCATTTGCTTGTTGCAGATATTTGAATGAAAGTAATTAAATTTTAAACACAAAGATGTTTGTTTTAGACGAAAAACGAATAAGGCCAGAATGTGGTCAATCATCTGTGAAACAGTAAAATAAAACTTGGAACAGTTTCAAGGATGTGAAGAGTGGGGCATGGATTTATTGTTAATTGAAATGATATATTTCTGTCAATAACTTTTTCGTTCACCAATCGATTAGTCTGGCTTTTAGGCAATTTGACGTAGAATGTGTTAAAACCAATTATCACAGTGAAACATTGTTTTCCTTAATGATACTCTGTTGACCGCACGTGTCATGTTCTGGTTTTATTCACAAGAGGGATTTTTTTCCAAGAAAATAATGCTTCCAAATCTTTTGTTTGTATTTGTTTCTAATAAGAAGTTAGAAAAAAGATATTCTCATGACTCGCATTCGAAATAGTTCCAACCTCTTCGATGAATCTAAAAGAGCTTCTTCCGAAAAAGAAAACTAGGAACTAGTCAATAACCAGTCACTAAATTGCTCATATTCCTCAAACTTTAATCTTATTTTTTAAATATCTATAATTTTTTTGCGTAATGTCTAAGGGTTAACAATTTTTGTGTACCTAATCTCTAAATCAAAATTACAAGTTATTTTCTTGAAAGTTTAACAATCCGATATTAATCTCAGTGGGGAAATACCCAATCTTCGAGGATAGCATCTTACATTTTTTTAAACTTTTTCTGAATTCATTAATTTAATTTAATTTCTTTTTTTTCTTCCAGAAACGGCGCGAGATCTTTAAAAATAGGTTGATACCACGGACAAATACTACTGCGAGTAGAATGGATCAACCCCTTATCGTCCAAGCTGAATACTCATTCAAAGGCGGAAACAATGACGAATTGTGTTTCCAAAAAGGCGATCTCATTACTGTGACACAACGCGAAGATGGTGGCTGGTGGGAGGGAACACTAAACGATAAGACTGGCTGGTTTCCCAGCAACTATGTTATTGAATATAAAGCACCATTACCACCGTCCGAAACGATACGTCCGCCTGAAGAAATTCAAGAATATCGTTCGGTTGTGTTAAAGGACTTATTAGACAGTGAAAAGGCTCATGTAGCTGAAATCCAGGGTTTGCTGGAGAATTTTCTAGAGCCGCTTCAAAACACACAAATGTAAGTTAAAATTTACAATCATCACATAATGTAATTTAATTAATATTTGTTTTTTAATAGATTAACAAATGATGAATACGCTCAATTGATGTGCAATTTTGTAGAGGTTGTGAAAACACACGATGAGTTGTTGAGCAGTTTAGAAGAATGCAACGATCGTGTGGGGAAACTATTTCTAACAAAAGCTCCTATCATGAAATCCATTCATCAAGCTTATTGTGCAGCTCATCCTAGAGCTATTGTTATCCTTGATAAGCATAAGTAAGTTGACACGAAATTATATACGAACATTTTTAAATTCATACTTTGCTCATAATAGAGATGATCTTGAAAAATATATGGAGCGTCAAGGGGCAGCATCTCCAGGTCTGCTTGTTCTTACTACGGGTTTGTCGAAACCATTTAGGAGATTAGATAAATACTCAGCAATGTTGCAAGAATTAGAGAGGCATATGGAAAGTAGTCACCCGGATCGTGGAGATACACAACGCAGTGTAGCTGTTTACAAGGACATTGCTGTAAGATATCTAAATTTTGTATTTAAAATTCTTAAAAAAAATAAACTGTGTTTTAGGCTACGTGCTCCGCAACACGAAGGCAAAAGGAACTGGAACTGCAAGTGCTCACTGGCCCAGTAAGAGGCTGGCAGGGGCAAGAGCTGAGTACGTTAGGTAGGTATCTAAGCTAAGAGTTATATTTAATTAATTCTAAAAAGAAAACATTTTGCGGTATTTAATATTTAATTTGGATGACTTCAATGAATACATGCGATTTTATATTAAAATGGATACAATATGAAATGAATACTTTATCTGGCATCTTTGATAATTAGCCAAGCAATCTTTTACAACCTTATCAGTTAAAGTAAAAGTATGCATCTACTAATCTTAAAGGCAGGCACCAAGGTCTCCAGAGTTTCTCGCTTTCAACAAAACTGAATAAAAGCTGAACATAAAATGTTCTTCATAACACATGCAGGACTATCAAATCTTTAAGAAAAAGCTATACATTTCCTTAACAAATGTTGCTTTAACTGGCACATCTAGCTTTTTGTGTCGATAAGAAAACATGAAATTCACGAAAGAGAATAAGAAGAAACTTAAGTTGCAAGAATTGCAACAATATCTACTTTACATTCGCCAGAACTAAAGTTTATTCAAACATTTCTTTTCAATGATTTTGCTTTAAAAATTTTTAATAATTATAATTAATCAGTGATATTCCATTTTTAATTTTTCCAGGTGACATTATCCACATGGGAAGTGTGGCTGTCGGAGCTGATCATCGAGATCGTTATTTTGTTCTTTTTCCACAAACTCTCCTCATACTGAGTGTTAGCCAAAGGATGAGTGCCTTCATTTATGAGGTAATATTCTCACAGAAGCAAAACAAACAAAAATAAACATTTTCAACTTCCATTTTTCCAGGGAAAACTTCCGCTCACAAATATAGTTGTGAATCGTCTAGAAGATAGTGAGACTTTCAAAAATGCCTTCGAAATAAGCGCTCCTCTGATCGAAGGCATTGTTGCCGTGTGCCAGGGACCCAACGAAGCCAATCGTTGGGTTGACCTGCTTAATGGTGCTAATCCCACATTGCCAATTAACATTAATCGGAATACCAGTAATTCATCGATGAGCGCACCCCAACCACCGTCACATGTAAGTTTTTGTTTAGTTATTGAAATTTAAAAATAAATAAAATAAATAGTTTTTGTTCGAATTAATTGAATTTTCTATTATCTGTGCATTAGTCACCTCCTTATGTTCTTGATTCACGCGGCTACTGCGCCCGTTTCTCACTGTGCGCCTATCAGATTGGCTCGCCAAATTTTCGTATAACACTTCCGCCAAAAAATTATCCTCCCACAGCACCGTATGCGAATTTAAGTGCCCACTTTTTACAACTTGTCAAGCAGGGTATGCTTCGAAGGTCACTGGTTAGGGTTCTGTTATATCCAGAAGCAAGGCTTAGTGTGGATTTTGAACAGATTACACTCAGAAAGAAACAGTTGTCGACGGCTTATGTTTCTGAAGATAGATCAACATTATCACGACAAGATGCATTTGAAATACCTACTGACTCGGAGAGTGAAAGAGGTTCTTGTGGCAGTGATCCCTTTGAGTTTATCAAATTCTACACCAGAAAAGTGGACTCTTTTGGAGCGAAAGATACATTCATAGACCATGGATCGCTAATTGAAGATTCTGTGCCAACAGGAAGGCATCGTTCAACTTTAAATCTCATTAATCTAAATTCTGAGAGTTCTGGAGAAATCGCTTCTGGTCAGAAAGACTCTCTGATCATTGGTTCAAAGGCAGTTAGAGCATTGAATAGAATGTCATCAGATAAAAGTGTGATAATTCATACGTCTAGTGCTCGATTGAATCTCGGCCAGATAAGGCATCAAATTTCGGAAAATTCTGAGGCATCATCTTATGACGGACGAATCGGAGGAAACTATGTAGGTTACGAAAATCTGGCAAACATGGACGATGAAGCTGAGATTAAGATAAAAAATCCAGTTAAGCATCAGCAGATGCCAAGCTCACCGACTGAGCGCCACAGTATGCCGAATATATTTGTTGGTAACCGATTTAACCGAACGGACAAAACACAGGTCTACGTGCCGACTTATCAAATCCGCGAGGGAAGTCTAGATTGTCAAGACATACAGAGAGAACGAAGCATACCAGGTGACGATGAGGAAAACTCTGTCGCGACACATTCCAGTTCATTGGATCTCCCGGCGATTATGCCAGCTCCCGATAGTATTACGGCGCAACTTTTGTACAACATGGATGGTACTTTACAGCCAGAAGGACACAGGTTGAGTCTGTCTCGTGAAGTTTCACCTTTTAAGAAACATTCTCTTAATTCTGACAAAAAGATCTCTGGACCTTCTACAAGTGGAAAACCACCAGTTCGCCCATCTTCCATGCGGCGATGCATCAGCTATCAATATGTCCAAATGGCTAATCCTGATTCTCAACGAAAATCTTCTCCACCCCAACGAACAAATACAACTTCATCAGGTGGAAAATGCAAATGTTGCGAGAGTTCCCAGTGTCCTAGTCCTCGATCGAGTGATTCAGGCATGGCTGGCAGCTGCACAATCTCATCACCTGACCACCCACTCAACAATACCGATGAGTATTATCCCCATCCGGACGAAAGAGCCCTAAGGAACTCCCAGTCAAATGGAGATCTAACCAGATTCGATGTCTGCGGTATGTTTCGCAATAAATTCCTAACCCAGGATGACGATGATGATGATGATGATGTAGGAGACATGCAGACGAAAACACCCAATGATACACATCCACCGCTAGTCCAAATCAATACCAAAAGCATTTTTATTGGCAGAAGACCAATTACAGAATCCTTTCCTGCCAGCAATGGCATCAATGACGACGAAGTCACCGAAAACGATGAGGATAATCAAGGAATGTTTCGAAGTGGAATGTACGCACATTGGTGGAAAAAAGAGAAGTTGCCAAACGCCGTTATCCGCGGTATTGTCCACGCTCATAGGAAAAATCCCAGCATTGTTTCCGCAGGCAGTTGTAGTTGCTGTTGTGGAAGAAGTTTTTGCTGGAGTTGCCAAGATTATTCAGCAACCCCGACGACCACCAGCAACACCACTTCATCCTCATCGTCCTTATCGACGTCTGGTTGTCCGCTCTGCAATAAGGGTCGTGCTACGTATGCTCCTGCGACTGCGAATCCGACTGCTGCAGTCGAAGTCTTTGGCAGCAGTTTGGGCTCAGGCAAGCGAAGTGTGCACGTTTTTTGATTTTCAATTTTTTTCATATTCTCGTTTTTAGATCACCACCAATGAAATGAATAGTTTATTTGTCTTGTTTTTTTTCAACTAAGAGGAAATAAAACAGGTTCATATTTATTTCTTACTGAGAACTTATTGGTGCCTCAGTTAAATAGTTTTTTAAGTTTTAACTTAGTTAAGCTAAGCTAAAATGTAGTCCCTTTCCTTTGGGTTTTATAAATAGATTAAACCCCCAACAAAATAAGTAGCGTAATTCCTTCTATATGTTGATATATTTTTCAAAGTTTTGACACACTAATTTCAATTATCAATTAATTTATTTAAATTTAAGTCCCTTTTGTGATGGTTGAAATATTTTAAAAAATTGGTTTAAGTCCGAAAATCATAGAAATTCGTTTTATTTCGAAAGAAGCATTCAACATAAAATTGTACTTCAAACATATTTTGACTTAAACTTAGATTAATTGAATTAATATTATTTATGGTCAATACTTTCCAATCTCTTTGACAAATAAACTACTCATCGAATATTATTATTTGTTCTCTGTTACTAAATCTTGTGTTGTTTTTTATTTGTTTGTTTTTTGTTTTAAAGAAGCTTTTTTAGCAAAATTGCAAAGTGGCACGGAGAAAAACAAAACAAAAAATGAATCAAAAACCAAACTGCTTCAATTCGCAGAATGCTTGTCCGTCCTTGTTAATATACACCACAATAAAAACTTACAAAAAAGCTCTCTTAGCTGCCTTAATCATCCATCTATTCGAGCAAATCTTAAAAAAAATCAACAATATAAAATTCGAAACTTAACCAAACGCCATCTCTCATCGCATTGCCTGAGCCCTTTCTTTAATCAATTTTGTTTAAAATGCATTTAATTTGTTAAGTTTAATTTTAAAATATGTTATCTACATTTATATACCTATATATTAAATATTTCGTACTTTTTAAAGCTCGGACATAAAGAAAATCAAAACGTCACAGTAAATTGCACCGAAAATCATATTTATCTTAACTAACACAAAAATATTTAGATTTATTTTTCAGCTGCAAATATAAAGCCTGATGCAAATTTTTTAGTTTAACATTTTTTTTAAGGACATAACAGTTGTTTTGTAGTTAAAGTTTAATGATGGGTTTGTATTTTTTTTTTTTTTTGCAATTACAGATGTCACCGCCAGCCAACTTGGGGTTCGTTCATTCGAATCTGCGAACAACACCTCCAATACATCAACAGTCACTACACAAACGGAGCCTTTCCTTCAATCATCATCTGAGCTACAATCAATATCACACTCACACTCAGCATCCACCTCATCATCAACATCTACCCCCTCTAAGTCAGCAAAATCATCTTCTGGGCCTCGGCCACAAATCAAATTTAGTCCAGACATCGAACAGTATTTCCAAGATGACAAACACGGTCGGTATGGGGGCGGCAGTCGGAGCAGTCCCAGTGGCAAGTCATCAGGGAATGGTGCCAAGCGGAAGGATCGGAAGCATAAAAGGTATTTTGAATTTTTCGTTTTTTAACATCCCTAGAAAATTTAATTGTTGTACTCAATCGACCATATTATGTAAATAAAGAAATTCACTCATATTTCGATTTGATATTTCAGCTAACTGGAGCATAACGAACCTTCGACCGGCACCACCACTTCGTCCAAATTTGCTTAACAATCAGACTACAACTGGTGGTAGCTCAAATGCCTTATCAAGCTATTGCAACAGTCGTAAAAATCAACCAAATTTTGAAGAGGATGCACTTGTGTTACGTGTCATTGAAGCTTATTGTGCTGCCTACCAGAACAATGCGAGGAACACCATTCATTCAGGTAAATTCTCAACAAATTACAAAAATCATTACCACCACCATTGACGTTCTTATTATCTTGAGTTCTTATTTGTGGTTCATTAAAACATCTTTATATTTTAATTTAGTTTTCTTTAAATAATTTATTATTAATTGGGTTTCGCTGAATTTCTCTGCATCCGTAAGATTAGTTGTTAGTTATAATTTATAAATAAAACAAAATAATTGGTTAACTTTAAATGAGAGAAAATTCCATTGTATGTATAAATGTCTCTTCAAAAAATAAATAAAATGAAAAATAACGCTGAAGCTAATTAATGCATATTACCAAAAATCCTCTAATTTAAGATTATTTTTTTATTTGCAACAACTAAAACAATTAATATTATTATTTATTATTATTTTGTTAATTTTATTATTAATGAATATAAAAAAAGAACTCCTTCAGCTGATTAATGATTTTTTTGTCTAAGTTTAAACGAATATTGTTTCTTGGAACCTATGGAATATTCATCCTATAGATCATGTCCATTGAATACACAGTATACACACACAAAAACAACACACATTTATGCTCATTTTGTGCTTCATATTCATCGCTTCCATATAGAATATCCTTGGCTCCTATTGTGTTTGAAAAACTACTGTACACCCCATCTTAAAACAACATCACAATATTATGGTCAGGGATTGACCATCTTCACCAATTCCCCATGCCAACGTAACATCTCTTACGTATCTCATTCCGTTCGCGTAACACAAAAATTAAAAAAGAAATTGTCGTTGTCTTGTGTTATGTCCTTGTTCTCTTGCTCTCTCTCTTCTTCTTTCTCCTTTTTCTTTGTCTGTTTTTTTTTTCTATTTCATTCTCACACTTTAGCCCTACAACCCTGGACACCATGTTTGCCCATACGGGGAGGAAAATTGAAAACCAGTAAACCATTTTCCACCTCCAACCCGCAGCTGCCATTTCTCTGTAATAGCGGTGGCACTTCCTACACAAATTCAGCCGCCCAGGCTCAACAAAATTCTACCAATAGCCTGAATTCGTCTTACATTTGGCGCGAAGCTAGTCCAAATAATTTTAATATGTATTCGACGTCGGTATCATCGCTGAATACTGCCTATCGCTACTCGCTAAGCGGTACTTGTGGAGTCAATCAGAATAACACCCCATCGCCGGCTGAATACCGAGCAATGTCAGAGGAGCGTGCAACAAGAAAGTCACTGAATAGGTTCAAAACTGGCTCGGGATATGATAATATATTCATGACACCACTGTTACCTCGTAAGAATAAACAACAAATGAAAAATTTCAAGAATGCCTATCAAACGCACCAACGGACTCCACCACCGTTTAGTCGAAATCATTCCGCTGAGGAGAAACAAGCTGAAAAACATCCCGCGCCGGGACTTTATGACAGAAGACTGAATAGATCTTTCGAAACACCACAACAGGGCTATTTGAAACAATCAACATTGCGCAGAAGTACACCGCACTTAGCCGGAGATGATAGTGCAACCGACACCGACAGTCAGCGGCACTCAGCAACATGGTGTTGTGGAAATTTCGTTATGAAACAATGGCGGAAAATTAATAATTACTGATTTCTAAAGAAAATCGATTAGGTATTTTGTTTGTAAAAAAATCTTATTAAAGTGAGCTGAATAAGAATTTTTATTTGAAATTAATTGTTTTGCTATGGAAAAACGGTTATATTTTTCTTAGAATCAATCAAAATCGGTTATAAACAAAAACAAAAAAAAAACAAATCGAAATCATTTTTACTTAAACTTACATAGTAAACAACTGAAAGTGGGTTGTAACTTTTGTAAATTTCTTTTCACTTTGAACTTTTGTTCCAAAACAAAACAAAAGCAGATTTTTGTAAGTCTATTTAAGTAAATACAGCACATTTTATTTAAATAAATAAATACATTGCATGTGTAAAAATTTAATTTTATATAAAAATGTGTTAAATATTTATGTCTAGAAATTCTGTTAGTTCAGCAAGCTGAATGTAAATTTTAATACTTAATGGCATAAGGTTTTAGTCCTACGTTTCAAGTAGGTAGGTATATAAACGAAAAATTCAAGGGAACTCGCTAACGTCTCTTGATTTTTGTTTTAATTTGATATGATAAGTAAACGTATATATTCTTTTCGAATCATAAAAAAACGCTGTGCTGTTTCTTCATAATAACCCTGTGATGTTTAAATCAAATAATAAAAAAAAAAAAAAACAACACCATTACGAATATTACGAAATTCATGGCAACAATTGTATACATAAATTTTATTATACGTAGAAACTTATACCCACGATTTTTTTCAAATCGAAAACGACTTTTTTTTAAGAAAACAGATGATAATAAATACATGTTAGAAATAAGTCAATAATTTAATATAAAAAACAAAAATTAAAAACTAGATGCTTTTTTGGCTATAAATTGATTGTGCATATTAACAGAGTCCATTTTTTGTTAGCAAGCATTTCATTAAATTTATAAATCTACAAAAGATATTAAACATAGAGTGCAATTATTTTAATTAAATTTTATTTATTGATGTATATATTCTAATCAAAATAATTATATAGCACAAACAAAAATCAACTTAATAGAAACAATAAGCCGTCAATAGTCTCCTCTATTTAGTTGGAATTAAATTTACTCTGCAAAGAACACATCCAAATAAATATAACTACAACTTAACTGTTTTATTAAATAGAGATGCCATAATAATATTTATATATACATTGTATATAAATAGGTATGTAAGAAATAATTTTTTTATATTATAAAACAATGATCAAACTACATACATTATGTATAATCGTGTAAGAAAACTAAATAAAAAAAATATATTTATTAAATTAAATTAATGTTAAAAGAGTAAACATTTTTGTTTTGTATTAAACTTTATTTATTTTAACACATGAGAGCAATTTATTTTCATTTTTATTTTTCCTCATAACACTTGTCTCACATCACTCAAATCAGCTGAATATTATCCAGGCAATTAATAGTTAATTTATTTTTAAATTTTATTATTTCGATTATATACTAAAAACATGCACTTGTTAATTTTTTTTATTTTTATTATTTTACGTTTTGTAAATTGTTTTAGTTGTACAACTGAAAATTAATTGGCTTAGCTTAAGTAAATTATGTATGTATGTATATCTATTTTTTTGCATTTTGATATTGTAGTTTTAAAAAAAGAAAATAGCTTAGTTTGTTTTATGTTGGTTTCTGAATGTAGTGTTTTCAAGTTAAATGGAGGGTGATGCTTTTGATTGTGTTATTTAGTTTTAAGAAAAAAACTATATTCTTTTCATTGAATTAAGTATCTTTTTCCCAACAACAAAAAAAAAAACCTGGAATTGTTAAAAAACGCAAAAATTTAATTTATTTATCAATATTTGAAATATGACCTCCAATAAATTTTGTTGTATGCCACCAATAAATTTAAAATGGTTACCTCAGAGAAGCAATTTCACTTTTTGTGATAAAAAGAAGTCACACGGGGGCAGAACTGGTAAATAATGAAGGTGATCGATTGTATGGATGTTTGTATTTTTGGACTAATATTCCAAAATCTACAAGTCTGGCTTTCTGACAGATTTTCTCACGCAAATACTTCAATATAGTGAAATAATTTTCTTAACTAACATCCTGTCCCGAAAAAATTTATGTTTTTAAAATTGTGTATTTTATTTAAGATTCCAGGAATTTGTATTAGTTAAACAAGTCCTTATGATTTTTGTATAGGTTGGGGCAAAATTTTAAATTTGCCTAACTTTTTATTTAGATAGTAGATCTGAAAAAATTAGAAGAATATTTATCTATTTATTCATTTAGTCAAGATGTTAGATACAATTTGTTTTCCAGAAATCTGTAAGAATTTTACAAACATTTATATATGTTTGAATACCATGTATGTTAAGTATATGTTGGACCTAAAGCCCATTCAACAAACGATTATTTATCAAGATAAAGGTTCGGTGACCAAATCATATACATATGTAGATGTGTATGTATATGTACTCTGTGTTTTTAATTCTTATCTTAAATTTTTTTTAAGTTTTCTTTTCATTTGAATTCAAATCGATTTTGAATTTCACTCAGTTGCGCAGTTAGTTTTGTATTTCTTGGTGCAAAATGTAAGCAAACTTTATATTTTAGTATTTTTTTTAAATTATTATTTTAGAAGAAAACATAGGAACATTCTATCTTTGTATATATAAAACTAAGTTGATATTTTGTGTGTTTACGTGTAACACGTAATTTTCAATCAGTTAATTGTTTTTCTTTTAAACTATTCAGAAAATCAATGAAAAGGACATAGGCCCGTCTTTCAAAAAAAATGTTTATAAAAAAAAATGCAAAAAACAAGTGTATATCGCTCATTTGCGAATTTCATCATTTCTACAGATGCCATTTTGACAGATTTTATTTGACAAATGTCATTTTGACAGATATTAAAAGATATAATTTTACAGATGTCATTGGCTGCGTTCAGGTTTGTATCCAAAGCGATCTGGATAGCTTTGTGTTGTTGTAATCCCTTGTAAAATCACAGCTGATGTCAAAGCAGCTGATGCCAAAAAATAAATCTCAAGCTATCCTTAAAATTTTGGAATACTCATCTATCCTATGAGAAATGTTAACAACAGCTGAATTGCGTTCAGAAACATACTGGTTACTCGAGTATCTTATAGCGAGTTTCATTCAAATTTTAAAGAATTGCTCTCAAAATCAATGAATAAAACTTTCTTCAGTGGTTTGACATGCCTGTCATTCACGATTCAAACAAAAACTTCAACGAATTAATGAAATCCAAATTATGAACTTCCTCCATAATTACCTGATTATTTTTTTTTAATTTAGCACTAGCCGACAAAAATTCACAACATACAACAAAATATTTTTCATTTGACAGAAAAGCTGTGTATTCAGATCGAATCTCTCACCCCATGAGAGAGTTCTTCTTTCATGTTGAGAATTGACCTAGAATTGCTCTTTTTCTTGCAATGAAACTCTTAATATCTTTTGACAAAAAGTGCAAATCTTTTCGTGAATGAAACTCGCTATTAGATAGGATATCCTAGTGCTACCTGATAGATGACATATTGATGGGTGTCATATTGAAACAGCGCCATTTGTTGGGCCACACCCGAAATGTACTGAGATATAAGCAGTCTCAATAACATTATTTGTCAAAAAAATGTCTCAGATTTGTTGTCATAAAATTGAGGAAATCAAGTTTTAAATTTTTTACCCAATTTTTGAAGGAGATTTTATGTCAATCGAGTTGTTAACCATAGCGTGAAAATAGTGTTTTTTTTCTTTTATCGTTATTTACAATTTCGTTTTTTTATAATTTATCTTCTATATTCTTTATAAATAAAAATGTAAATGTAAGTGGACTTCAAGAATTACTTAAGGACTATATTTTTAAATAAATAAGCTATTCCAGTATCCCAAATTTTTCAGATAGGTTAAGTTGTTGTTATATTTACATAAATATTAATATTTTCTTTTGTTTTTTTACGAAACTAAGACTCGTCAACCCGAGCGAAGCTTGTGCGGGCCAGCTAGTACGAATATAAGAATACAAATTTCATCAAAATAATTCCAAATAAATTACTCACGCTATATCAGGTGATTATTAGATTTTTCTTGCAAAATTGTTCGTTTAACATTGTTTCAGGTTTTCGCTAACTTTTTTCCAATATGCCGATAATTCTGCACCAGATTTCATACGTAGTGTAATTCCACTTTTCAAAACAATTATAAATGGATGTAAATTCAATTTTGACAGTTTGAAGTTTCGAAAACGAACGGAATGTAAAACACGGAATTAGATTTCGAGTGAAATTGAAAATCGATTTCAATTCGATTTCGTGGAAATGCAGAATATGGGCAAATGTATCAGATTTTTCCCGAAAAATTATTTGCCTGATTTTTAGTCTAGAGTTTCGCTTCCTTTTTTTCCTTTAAAAATTCCAGTAATGTATCCATTTTCACTTGCAGTGTAATTACACTTTTCAAAAAATTCAAAATGGACCCTCAATTTTGATGGTTCGAAAATTTTTCGAAAACGAACGAATTGTAGAACATTGAATTTAATTTCGAGTGAAATTGAAAATTGATTTCGTTCACAATCCAGAACATGGGCGTTAATTCGTGAACTTTTGGAACATAATGTAGATCAACATATGTATTTACATACAGTTAATTCGTGAACTTTTGGAACATAATGTAGATCAACATATGTATTTACATACAAACATGCATACACATACATACATATATTTCTGTATATAATTTTTTTTTTAAATTAAATTAAAAACAATCAACCTATCTGAGAATGAAACATTTCTTTTAAAACCAATTGCACCACATATTTAACATTTACTCAAAATATTCAAAACTTAGGTCTTCCTTCCACAAATAATTCCATTGTCTATAATTTTTTGTGAAAATAAATGAAAACATAAAAAATAAAACGATTAATTTTAATGACTTTAGTATAAAAAAGTAACTTCAATTTGTTTAAAAAAATTTCAACTTTTCGAGTTTTTGTGTGATAACACTCTTGCAGTTAGTGTGCAAATCTTTCGCACAATCATATTAATATTGAAGGTTTGAATGAAACAACAACACTTGAGCTACCACCAAGTTTTTTCTATAGACTGGAGTTATAGCTTTTTTCTTCTTCTTATCTGTTTTGGGATTACTGTCCATGGGGGTCAATATATGCCACAAAAATCAAATTGTCTTTTTCTGAGAAGTTGCTTTTTCACATCTATGTAGGTACACATACAAAGATGTGAAAAAGGTTCCAGGGAAATAAGGAACAAAATTATAGCTAGTATGTTTATTAAAATATTTTTTAATTAAACCTTTCATAAAGCATCACCTTTTTGTAGTGCATCTAGAGCGTTTATTAAAATTTGTTTCTGCTTATCTTAAAGTAGTTTTTTTTATAAATATTTCTTCATTCTATGTCTTCCACTTTGTCGAAATTTTTTTTATCTTATTCACTATCACAAAAAAAAAAAAAAAACAACAACAACACAAAATATCCGACCACATTTGCAGGTTTAGAGAATGAAGATATGACACCCACTTTACGTCAACTTTGGACAGCCATCAAACAAATGCAACAGGATATGGCTCAGATGAAACTCCAAATGAACGAGGAACGAGCTCTCCGTGGAAGTTTGCAACAGCTTTTGATGAATCACTTGGAGGCAACTGGAACGACCAGTTCCAAGTGTTGATAAATATTATTATCGTCGTCTATCCATAGATATTTATATACATATATATTTTTTTTTTATTTTGATTATTTCATTTGTGTAATTTATATAATATAAATATATTCTATATAAAACAATTTATGTGTGTGCGTGTTGCTGTGTTAATAGCAAAATCTAGTATCTATACTTCTATCTCAATTCTACTTAAAAATAAATAATAACTTCTAGCAACTTGTAATGTGTATATCTTTTCAAAATACAAAATGCTTTATGAACAAAACAAACAAAAAAATAAACAAACAAACACAAATTAGGAATCTTTTTAGAGATTATGAATGATTTTTAAGCAAACTATATAGTTAAATGCAGCTAGTGTAGAATTATTATTTTAATATTGTGTTATTATGTTATTTGTTTCTTTACACCAGTTTTCAATATTTTATACCAAAAATTATCAACAGTAATTGATTTTATTTTTCAATGTGTTTTTGAATTATCATTTATTATTTTTGTCAATCAACATTTTTTATACAAGCAAAAAAAAAAAAAACAACAAATTTCACTGAGATATCCTATGCAACGAGAGACTTTAATTATTTTCTTTTTTGTTATTATTTTATTTGCGCAATAATGTTGTAGTTACAAAAATATTGTATAATTCTTAGTTCTCGACAAAAAACAGTTAAAAAATAGCCATATTAATCTTAAATGTAACTCAAGTATTTTAATGTTTTAACAACAACAAAAAATGAAAACACACGTGTATGTGTAATGTATATTTTTTAAAGTTTACACTTACTATTAAAACAAAATAAATAAGATAAGATAATAAAATTCGATATTTTATACATGTTAATGTAATTTTTTTGTATTTTTTTTTTATTGTTTTGAATATTGTTGATTCGACCAACACAACACCTGCACTTCGACTAGGAATTCTTACTGTTTAATGTGCACATGTAATGATGCATCTCGTAGTAGAACATGATCGCAAACCTAATTAAAACGGTTCTCTGCCGGTTTGGCAACGCAAGTTGCTTTCTGAATAATGAGAAGCATCCCGCTGCTCTGTTGCGAATCATATCCTCATATCTATGTAT
Organism: Epistrophe grossulariae; assembly: GCA_929447395.1. Taxonomy (NCBI): domain Eukaryota; kingdom Metazoa; phylum Arthropoda; class Insecta; order Diptera; family Syrphidae; genus Epistrophe; species Epistrophe grossulariae. Next base: position 4,360,524 of record OV839566.1, read on the forward strand.
CTGCCCAATTCTATGAAACTTCGCGACCGTGACAAAGTGACACTTGTTTCCAAACTCGTACTGAGGTGATCAAACAGCATTGATAAACTCCCAGGGTGTGTGTGCTGCGTGGCAATGGGAAGACCTTTTCACACGATGAGATGATGGTGCGTATCACTGCATGTGAACTCGATTGCGAACAGGTGCACTAGCACAACACTGTGTCTGCTTATTCTGCCGCTGCGGTTAGCTGGTTCAAGAGACGGAAACTCCAGCACACGGACTGGTTCGAAGTTTGGGTTATGCAATTCCATATATAAACTGACTATACATACTAGAGAATCATGCACGATTCTTCAATGGTCACATATTGCCGGAGACGGTTGTTTTAGGCTCCATATAATATACAGACTGAACATATGAGAATACAAAACATGTCTTCTATTGTGAGTTGGAGAAATGATGCTTAATGCGTTGTGCTTAGGATGCAATGCGCAATCGAATTGTTTCTTCTAATGGGAAGCATAACATTTTTTTTGGGAGTTAAGGTTAGGGTCTTGTGAGATGTGTGACTATTGGCAATCAATAAGAATGGAGGAAAGGAAGATGTATAACAGCCAACGGCTGTTAATTGTAATCTATTGTTTTGAAACAAAAATAATGTAGTTACATTTGATGAACCTTTATATTTTAGGCCAGACGAAACAGGTGAAATGAATGCGAAGCCTTACGATCATGACGATATAGTTTCATTTATCTTAAACCACTTTATGACCTAAAGAATTTTCAATCGACACACGCAACGTTCCTGATCCAAGACATTCATGAACTGCTTTTGAAATTAATTTCAGATTCTTTTTCTAAACGACGACGACAAAATTCTCAAGTATCGATTCTACAAGAAGACTATATGCAATGGATGCATCTATATTGATGCAAATACACGTAAATAAAAATGTAACACAAGACAGTAGCGCAGCAGAGCAACCAAGTGATGTTAAATTATAGAGAACCATTTCAAATTATCAGAGTCACTATTTTCACTCCATTTCTCATTTCCACAAACGTGGGTATACATATATACGCATAACCAGACGACGACGACGACGAAGAAATGCGTAATACCTTACACCATGTAGAGTATCTTCCTTTTGCGGCAGCAACGACCCACAGAGCTAGAGCAGATCTGCCTATAAAGGAGGACATAGAACACCATAAAGCCATACACAAACTGCTCATGGCTTGTTCATTTGGAGTGTAATCAAAGAAATGTTATCTGTTATGATTCATTACTATGCCATGGCCATGGAAAATTGATTCTGAATGCATTTATTGCATCTTCGGATGTTCCAGAGAGATTTGTCTATACCTAATACTTCTTTATAGGAAACCTACTTCTTTTGTTTATGAGAGTTCAACCACAATATTGTGCAATGAAATAGTGTATAGATATTTGGCAGATTAGATATAAACATGAACTGACGAAGTTTCCTTTCGAACCGAGGCCTAAAGCTTTGTTTGCAGATTGGAGTTGTTTTTTAAAGAAAACGTGACAGCTGACAGACACTACAATTAATCACAGAACTGCGTGTTTCCATTTTCGCTCAGCTTCTTTAATAGCTGTTACCAGTGTTAGCCTGGGTTCTTTTTTCTTAATGATAAAAATGAGTTTATCTGGATGACACGATCATGATGAAATAGAATACCTTCGTGTGTTTGGGACTTTTCTGAAATTTGTTAAGATTAATGGAGTACTCGACGACTTGTGGAACCGGATAATAATAATTATATTCTTCAAGGTATTATTCATAACTGGATGTTTTCCTCATTGATGCCTTATAGGTCTAGTATCTTCATCGACTACATAGGCCTACCTATGTATATAGAAGCTGAGAAAATCAAGATATTTTTTTTAATGTCGTCAGCATGAAGAAGTTCCTTTAGTTTTACAACTTATTCAAAAACAAAAAAAATTAATGACTTCATTTGAGTGCATAACTGTTCTCGCACTGAGATCACAACCACTACCACCATAACTAATCACACAGAACACCATTAGTAAGGTGTGAAGATGATGTTATCTTTTCTCTTTAGAGTCAGTAAGCCCGGAAATTACTTTTTCAAGTTGATGTAGCAGCAGTCTCATTTGGTAAACAACAAATAATACTGTGCAAGCTTTCCATCAGTCATTAGAGACGGTAGTCAGACGAGGTATATTAGTAATTACAGTGATAGAAAACAAATTGTTAAATTCTTTCAATGCATCAAAAATTATAATAATAAGATGCACGTATGTATTTGCTTTTATATAGTGAATGGTAAAGGAATGTTGGTATTATCGTCGATGTTAACCAATTTTTTTTTTTAAATAAAAAAAAATTTGAAGAATTTTTTAGCTGAACCTTAAATCTCTCATTTGGCAAAGTAGGAAATTCGTTTAACTCATTATTAGTTTTATAGTTTGTAGGCGAATTATTGCTTAAAAAATTATTTTCTTATCCCCATACATTTAATAGAAAAATGCGGGGCGCATGCAAAAGATAATAGTAAAGATTGTAAGTGGTAGCATGCAAATCGTTTTGAATACCTATTGTGAGTTTCACCCGAACAACATTTCTCCCGGGAAATTTGACATTTCACTTTTCGGCTATTGTGAGTTTCACGCGAAATTTCATGTTTGAAAAACCCCCTTATTGTGAACATTCAATGCCATTGACAGCCTAAATGTTCACTAATTTTAAGTAGTCAAATGAAATTCCGCTCGAGCCAAACTAACAATGGCTTATAAAATTTGGGGAGAAACAAAAGAATTCAAGGGGAAATATTTTTCGGGTGGAACTCAAAATAAGGCTGAATATAAAAATTGTTATTGAAATAAATATTTTCTACTTTTAAGTCAAGTGGATGTGGAAATTTGCATAATTTAGACCAACTGACTGTTTGGTAAAAATTTTTACATTCAGAGCTATGTATATTTAAAATTTTTAGTCTCTATATCTTGTCGGAAAAATTGTTGAAAATCGAATAAAAAATTTGTATACTGAACAGACCATCAGAAAAAAAGAAAGTAAATTAATAAAAGCTTTGTTAAAAAAGTGAGAAACAAATAAGGTACCTACTATTTAAAAAACCTACACACAAAAAACTTTCCACTATTTTGGTATGAACTAATAGATTTTTTTTGAAAAGAATAAAGTGTCATTTTAAACTAACAATTAATTTCAGTTCGATTTTCATTAATGTAAAGTTTTTCATTGGGAAGACGAATTTTTCACTCAGTAAATGAAGAGAATTTCATAACTTTACGAAGAACATTTTTTTTAGTATACACGCCTCATTATGATTAAAACTTAAAACTTAAATCCAGATTAAATTGAATTTAAATTCAATTCCATATTATTCACTCACATTTAAACTGGAAGGTAGTTTATAAGTACTCAAATTTAGATGAAAACAGAATTTAATATTATTTACTTCTTTTTTCTAGTTTTTTTATGAATATTTTACGCTCCCATAATTAAAAAAATCAAATAAATATATTTTTAATAAAAATCGTAAAAGACGTTTTCGATAATATTGTTTGGATTTATTTCAAGTGTTTTTGAAAGTAAAGACCACTTGAACAAACGATGCTGCACAATGGCCCGTTTCGTTTTTTTGTTGCTAAATTAATCATAACTCTTAAAAGAACATATTGCAACAGATTTTTATATTTAAGCGAATTTCCAAGGCTATAAAGCTGGTGGAATTCCAAAAAAATAACTATACATGGTTTCAGAATTTCCAAAAAATAATTTTAGTTTTAGACATAGTTTGTTTTTCAACTAACAAAAGACATTTAGAGTAACAGGAGAGTGTTTTAAAGCTTATTTGGATGAAACAGTGGGGGAAATACGAAAATAAACCATTTTTAAAATATATTTATTTAGTTTAATAAGTGTATATTTTAATTTTTTCATATAAAAGAGTGGATTAAAAAAAACATTGGAATTTATTTACAAGTCAGTGAAAAAAGAAATCAAAAATGAAAGATTACAAGGCAAATATAGTGAAAACAAAATTAAAGAAACGGAAAATATACAGGGCGTTTTAATTAAGATGCGCAATTAGGCTAAATTATATAGGTTAGGTCACGAAGAAAATCATATGCGGTAGGGGTTCTATTTCCCCCCTTTTTAGGCGGGAGGGGTAATTTTATAAAAAAAAAATCGACTGAAATTAGAAAAAAAAATTTTTTAAATCAAAGGCAACACTTAAAATGTCGTGTTATACCTTTTTTAAAGCCATCTAAAAATTCTGTTTTTAAATAAAATTAGTTTTGGAAAAATTAATTATCAAACTCAAAATTTTGAAAAAAAAATTACTGACTTCTTCAAATTAAATCTCCCTACCATAGTTTTACGCAACTTTATGCAGCTGAATTTTTGAGATTATGGGAACAAGTATATAAGAATTTTTTCCGTTAAGTTTAAGGCGGGAATTCGTGAGGTTTTTTTTGTAACTCAATTTAAAGTTAAAAAAATGTGCCCAAAGTGGTGTGTCAAAAAACCTTGAATCAAAAGGTTTTAAAATTAAATAAAATAATGTTTTATTTTGATAATAAACAAATATAAAAAACAGTTTTTACACTCACAACTAAAAAAAAAAATTAAAAAAATTAAAAAAAAAAAATTAAAAAAACTAAAAAAAAAAATATTTTTGCCAACATATAAATTTTTATTCTTTGACTATCTCTACAGCAAAATTATTCATTCAAATGAAATTTTTTTTTATTCAATAAATTTAAGAGTTTGGCATAATGGACCCTCCCGAAAAATGATTATTGCCACTGCTTTAGCTGCACAAACGGACCACTGTTCGTCCTCAGATCAAGATTTTAACCCGCTTAATTGGGCAATTTAACTGAGGTGTCAAGTGTGTAATTGACTATAAGGTGTTTTTTTTTCCCATCCCCGAGAGAATTGTTTAGAAAAAACGAAAAAATTTGATATTCACATACTAGTTTGCGGCAGTAACACAGTTTTCTCAGGGACAAGAACTAAACCCCGAAAATTCCCTGGGGTTATCCTGTAAATTTTTTTAGCATTGACCTCGTATATCTCATGCAAATTCCTTTTGGAATTGGAAAAAAACACACCTATTAATTGGTTTTTGAACCTTCAACCAGGGTTGAAACTTAAACCTTCAACCAGGGTTGAAACTTGAACCTCACTTAATCCGCCGAAAGCCTTGGGTTAAAATCTTGATCGGAGGATGAGCCGCGTTTATACAACCGGCCCTAAGAAAATTTAAATATTAATGGGCCAATAATAAAATTAAATAAGTCAACCCTTAGATACTCTAAGACGAAAAATACGAATTATTAACAAATTGTAATAAATCTAGTATCCTATATCGTTCCCATATATGTAATTAACATGATAAAAACATTAAATTTATTGCTTTGTCGATCCCGACTTTCAGCTCATTAATCGCTTGGAAGATCCAAGCAAAAGTGTAGCGCATAGCAAGCACCCATAGCTTACTTGTATACAAAAAAGGTGGATAAGTTGCATTTTTGCTACTTTTCTCGTCTTCGTCAAAGCACCAGTGCATAGCCAATCAATTAAATGCTAATTGAACAAATAGCCAACCATAAATGTTTCAAGAGCTTTCATTTTCTTTTTGTGAGTATTTTAAAAATGTAGCCATACATACGACTGATGGTTTTAGGTATACATTTTGTTTGGATTGCAACACGGCGATGCAACTTTAGCAAAGAATAATGGACACTCGTTTGCAATTTGAAGAAGAAGATTGATTGTTCCTTCGCTTGAGTAGTTTCTTGCAATCGAACAAGTTTTGTTTTTGTATTATGTACCTACTTATATTAAGGCAGACACCCTTATGATGTTTTTGAACGTATAAACATTTCCACAACAATTCAAGTCATCTCATTTCTTGATTTGCCATACATATTGTCAGTTTGTTTTTAATTTACATTTTTGTTGATTAAAACATCATTAGGCGTGTTTTATTGGTAAAGTTATCCGTTGTATATAGTAAGATTTTACATTCATTACAAATACAACATCGCTTTTACGACCGATAAAAAGCTAAAGTAGAATCCTACTGTGGATAGTTTGACGTTAATTCGAGTTTCGAATTGGATTTTGTAAGATTTGTTCTTAAATGTTCGTACGATTAATTATAATTGAATTGTACCTCGATAGATGTGTTCATGGAGTAGTTATATTTGTTTAATAGTACTAAATGTGAATAAAAAAAAACCAGGCTACTGCCGATGTGTTTTTTTTTGGAAATTTCTTACTGTACTATGTATATATATTCCCAAAAACACGCCAATTATTATTCATTTTATTAACAAAACTTGCGTAGGCTCTCACAAGTCAACCGTTGGCCGGGACGAACGCCGAAACTATACATGCTTGTCATCTATCCAGCAGCACCTAACTATTAATTTTTTGTCACCACTTTTGTTCGTTGTGACTTTAGGAGAAAGTTACAAGCTTCAAGATATAGAACTCCGAACAAGAGCAACTAATTGCCAAGTGGGAGCCCGGTCCATGGTACACACTATCTTGTAGGTATAATTAAAATCAACTACGATTTAGATCATCACTTTTATAAAACAAAGCTAGGTTAGGTCTGTATCCAATACAGCATTGAATTAACAAGATGCAAATTACAGTTTCTAAAAACATCAATATATGCAATTGGCACATACACACATGGAGTGAGAACGACCCCAAAGTCCACCTCATCTCAAATTATTATCTTTTCTAATCTGGTCCCAAGAACCAAGAACCAAATCACTCGGTGCACTTGGCTTGGCACTTGGCATCAATAAAAATGCATGTATGTATGTACATATATAGAAAATGCTTTCCAGAAAGTGCTCTCCAATGTGAAACTAACCATGCAGTGCGCATGGCACTCAAGATTTAGATCAACAATTAGTTTAACCACACTGTGTTGTTTGCAATGGAAATTGTATACCTACTTAACTACCAATCTTATCCTAGAACGGATGAGCTGATTAAAGCAAATGAATGCTATTCAGTTGCCTAATAAACAGTAGCCGGTAATAAATGTGACGGGTTAGCGTAGTTAATGCGGCAGGAACAAGTTACATGGGATTTCCTGCTTCCACATTATTATACTAAGTCTAGCTTAAGTTAAAGTTATCTGCAAATTCATATAAATATTTTAGAATTTTTATTTTTCCAGTGAGAACGCAACTTACAACTACTGTAAGTATAGATATTTATTTATATACCTTCATCAAGGTATAGACTTGAATGAAATATGTATACTTTATGTTTATAACCTACCATTAAGAGCTATGTGGATTCACCTTAGGGCGTCCACCATAATATCCTTCGTGGTCGTCACCGTCATTATTCTGACATAAGTCAGGCTGAATCACTCTCTTCAACATTAAAACATTTTCAAGCCAAGGAGCTTGTCAGCTGCCTTTAGGGATAGCATTAATTTTTTTTTTTATTTAATTGGTCTCCATAATGAAGGGCTATATTATGGTCAATATATAAAATAATTCTGCATAGTTTGTGTTTATGTGTTTTTCTTTAGGAAATGAGAAAAATGTTTTGAGGATAGGTACTATAATACTTTTGGGATATTTTACAGGTCTTGAAAGTGTTTCAATAAAATAGATCTCAATGATTAAGGGAACACGACTGGATGGAATGAACTTGCATAAAAGACTTACCTATAAGGTTTTTTAATTAAATTTAATAATAAGACATATAATATGAGCAATTAAAAAATTTATAGGCCCTTTTTCTTGTTATAGATCAAGAGCCGACAGCAAATTTTTTGAGTGGATATTCATATAGGTAATCAAAATATGAGAACGAGAGTTTATAGGCATGTATATGCGCCGTGTTGACGAGTACGAAAGTGTGGCAGGGTTTTGTCTCAGCCTTTGTTGGAGATGGATGCTCAAAAACAAAGTGAAGACATAAATAATGCCTGTTTTATTAAATATTTACGTTTAAGAATAAAATAAATGGATACCTTACGTTCTTTATATAAAAACAGTTTTTTAGTCAGAATACCTAAATTTTATTTTTTCAACTGCCCACTAGACATACAAGTGCGTAAATGCAAAATACATACAAGAAAAAATATATGCTGTGTATAAGTAGGATGGCTTTTCAACAAAATTATTCATGTTCGAACCCCCAAAAAAAATGTCAAAGAATTAAAAATGTCTGTTCGAGTGCCCAAAGGAACTAAACTCACCACATCATTAGAAACAACAACAAAATATTGAAATTAGACAAGTAAAGGGGCATTTCATCCACCATTTTACCACCATATATCTCGATTTCTGACAGATGCGTAGAACTGAACAAAAATTAAAAACGCTTATGATATTACCTTTAATATGTGTACTAAGATCTGGATCCACCATTTTCCTCGATTTTGACAGATGCACAAAATCTGAACAAAAATGAAAAGTCTAATAATATTATTCCTTTACCTATATGTGTACTGTGCCTCCCACCGATATCACAATGCATATAAAAAGTTACACGAAGTCGACGTCGTCATCAAACAAAATAATTGTATTTATTTCGTCTCTTTTATAGTTCACACTTGGCGTATGCTGATACTATATTACAAGATGACTTAAGAAATTTCAACAATTCGATTCTTATGGACTCATGTTTTTCTTGTTTTTTTTGGAATTAGTTAGAAGAGCAGAGAATATATTTCCAGCTGATTGCAACTCGTCCTTCCTTCGTGTGCCAAGAAAGCTTAAACATTTGTGCCTAAAAGGAACCCTATAGCCTAGCCACCGATATTGTTACTCTTTTTGATGTGTAAACATCTATAGTGGCGGAAGGGTAAAAAAAAACGTAACGTATCTTGTGATGTGATTGTGGTTGTGATTCTGAGCCTCACGTATAACGTTAGGTATATTTACACATCTTAACCGTGATCTATTGTGCCCCCATCTAGAGCTGGATGATGTTGCTCATCTTAAAGCTCCTCCTCCAAATTTATTCCTTTGAGAAATCGGAGTATTTGGAGTATCTTAACTAATAGATCAATAACTAGTCTAAGGTTGTTTCTGCTTAGTTTGATGGAGTTCTTGATGTAATGCTTTAGTTTCAAAAGAGTGGCGTGCCTGAAAATATTTTTTTAAGGAGCATAACGTTTGTATTTAATTCAAAAACTTGATTTCCTAGCTAAGGCTTAATTTTTTGTTAAACTATATAGGAAAAAATATTACTACCAACAATAATTATTTTTCAGAAAATTTTAAGTTTTATCAAAAAATGCCCACCTTAACCTTGGACTGTTTTGTATTCAAGCAGCATTTCCAGCAGCCGCAATGCTTTAGATTTGAGATGATGGAACTCTGTCTAACACACTGTGGCTTTCCATCTTTTACTATATCACGAGCATGACATGCCAGTGTATTCTGGCATCCGCGATAGCTAGGGTTTTTAACAGCAGACTGTGTCCGAGCCGAAGTGTTTTAACTTTTTCGACTAAGTCCACGAGCTAATAGAGTTCCTGATTGTATCTACACTTTCATTCGCCCTCCACACACACAAGACCAAATATATCTGTATAAAAGAATTTATCCTTGAAAGGGACCAGTAGGTATTTGACCTCTCCTTTTTAGCTTATAGTGGAATATCAAAAACTCAATAAAACGCACATACAAATTAAATTCTTTTTAATATTTTGACTTTAAACCTAGTTTGTACTACTTTTTTTCAAATGGAAAAATTATTTGCACTTACAATTTCACTAAGCTTGACCTATACAAACCCAAGTGACATGCAAGAATGTTAGTTTGTCGGATGAAACTATTTCCTTGTCAGCTACCTTTTCTTACTTTACTGCACTTTCTACTGACCCCACTGTTTTTTCCGAATATAATTTTTTTTATAACAAAATTTACGACCGCATCTGTGATCTAACTTACATTAGCTTCATTCAACATAACTAAAGGAAAAAAAAAAACTATAGAATGAAGTATTTAAAAAAAAAAAATATCGTCCCAGAGAGCTTAATATGAACCTCCTACCCATCATCATCATCAATTTGATCATCATCAACAACCAACCTTCAACGCGCTGCAAAAGCCACAAAAGAAGTAATAACAAAATACAACCTCAACACCAACACAACATTCAAAACCATTCCAGAGAGAAAGAGAGAGATCGGCTGTTCTAAGCCAAGTTCTTCTGGTCTGTAAGCTACGGCGAAATGGGCTTTGAATCAGTCAGAGTCTAGTCGCGAGCCAATAAGGTTTAAACATTGCATTTGACGCTATACAAAAATAACAAACGCAATTTGTGAGTGCATATATCTGACCGCTGATCGTTGACGACGACGAAGACGACGCGAGGCCATCTCTTCCGTGTGTATACACCGTCCTTGTATTCTGTGCATTCTCTCCTATATATTCCCAGCAATCTCCGGTGTTTTAATGGATTACAGTGTGTTAACACGGCCAACGTAGTAAACAAAAACAAAAAAAAATAACTCGCGAAATAAAACTTAGAACAAGCATCATGCTGCGATCTAAGAACTACTGCTGCAATCAGCAAAGTTCACACTTACCAATTTTAATTTGCATCTTCGTTGTGCGGTATGTTGCGGCTGCAACCGTTGGCAGCTTAGGACTTCCTTCCGCCGCGTTATCTAATGCAACTATAGCAGCTATTGAAAACCTTTACAAGCTGCCACAGGAGCAAACTGACACTTTGGACGCAGGGACGTACGGTAAGTCAGAAAGTACCAGTGACAACGGCCGGATGGTGGGGTGCATCTTTGGGTCTAATTGTATTTTGTCACGAAATCTCTTTCAAAAAACCAACGTTCAGATATATACAAGCTTATAAGGTGGGCTCGTCCCATATACATACTTATCCGGGTCTTCCTTTTGTGCTCCTATAGAGTTTAGTTCTATACGATACATGTTTGAAGTACGAAGTAATTAAAGTCTTGACAGAATGTGCAGTTGCCATTTATGGTTGTCATCATTAATTTGGAATGGTGGTGGCGGCGCGGTGGTGCGGCCCCCGATTTTAAAACTGTTTTTGGTCCCGTCCCGGATTGGTAGACGTGATTACTATAGTTGCTAGGGTGTTCCGCATATCATCATGGTAACATCTTGAATCGGATGCATCACTGTTTTTTTAAGAGTTTTCCATTTTATTATGTTAAACTATGCTAATCGCTATAGAGATCCGGAAATTTATGATCGTATGGTAATGCATGTTATGGTCTTTGGCTTGTGGTATAACGATTTGTGTTATTTTTTTTTTTAAGATTTTATGATGAATGTTGACCTAAAGCTGCAACCGCAGCGCTCGCACCGCTGCCGATAATTGTTTTTTTTTTGTTTCTTAAATGTGTCCAAATGTTGCTTTGTAAATAAAAATAAAACATTTCTAAGAGAATTTGAGAAAATTTCAAAATAAAATGAATGATTAATTTTTTTATAAAATAGCCAATAAATAAGGCTTATTTAGGTAACACATAAATGAGAAAAGCTTATATTTGTGGCTAAGCTTTGAGTTGTCTTAAAAACACTATGAATATTGTTAAAAAAGCAAAAGTTAAATTTTAGACGAATCTAAAGTAAGATAATCATGGCTTCAGCTGGAGGCAAAAGCTAGACAGCATTAACAAGCTTGTAGTTAAATGTGAATAACATACAAAAATCGCTATAGATACATAATATCGTATTGATTTTAATTAAAAATCGATTTAAATAAAAAAAACAATCGATAAATCTGTAATTTAAAAAATTCCTTACGGATTTTCAAGGTTCAGTTCGACATTCGAAGTAAGTAGTATACTTATGTGGCTGCATATAGTAGTCATAGATCCCCCAACTTTCGCAGTCGAAGTGAGTGGCACTTAAGTGGAAAAATAAGAAAATCATAGGCTCAGGCCTTCTGCACACGAATCGTCTTGTCATAGATATATACGTACAAGATTCGCCATGCAGTGACGATTCCACTTGTGCTAGCCTTCTGCACACGAAGCGTCAAGTCATTTATAAAATGCTGAACATTTTCCAATCAATTATACACCGAAATATACCAAACAAAAAATATTTAAACATTCAATAAACACAAATACCACATGTATGTGTATTGTTGTCGTGCCAAACTTTACTAGGCACCGCCCAAAGCTTTGAATCCGCAGGTTTATAATTATAAGTTAAACTCTTCCAGCCAAATTAATAAACGTGGAACAGCGAAGGGTTAGGTCTTATTCCGTGGACTAAGTGCAAAATGTTATGAATAAAAGAAAATATCTAAAAATTGACGTGTACTAAGTTAAACCACCGGAGAAGGTGGTTTAGCGAAGGAATAAGAACCAGATATGTCAAACTTATTCTGAAATAAAAAAAAATACCTAAGTGAAGATTGCTAATTTAACTTTGAATAAAATTAATAATGTCTGCTAGATTTATCGAGTTTTTAAACCATTAGCTGTAGCTGATATAAATCACAGCTTACATTCTATAAGACATTGGACTGGAATTTATAAACTTTTTATAAGTGAAGTTAGGGTGAACCCTTTAAAATTACTACAACCCTTGATTGTTTCTTAAAAGCGCAATTAAAAAACTTTTTGGAAGAAAAGACGTCTTGAACATAGCATCACTTTATTTCTCAGCTCTGAGATTTTTCCATTAAAACATTTTTATTTTTATAAAGTTTTAAAAATCAATTATATAAGAAGCGGTTATCTTCTTAATCGCAATTCATCTTTACACAGCAGTCAGAGAAATCTTACTGTTCCAGCCCACAATATTCAGCACTTTTTTAAATTTAACATATTATTATCATGTAGCGCCTAGAATATATAATGCACTTCCTTGACGTTCGTTATACTCGCTTAGAAACCACTTTCAATAGAAAGGTTAAGATATGGCTTTTGACTTCAATTTTGATGAAATCAACACAATAATCAGAATTATAGTTTAACTTTCAATATTTGAACACAAATCTTCCGGAATTTTTCCATTTGCTTTACTTTTGTTTCATATTTCTTGCTATTCTACCCCACAACAATTAATTAATACTAACGCCCATATTATTCACTCGATACATCCAGATTGAAACTTAAATCTGGATGTATTTACAATGAATTTTTATACTTTACATCTGGATTAAAAATTTAATCTGAATGTATCGAGTGATTAATATGGGCGTAAAAGAATATTTGTATTGTAAAATGTATTTATCATTGTTATTCGTTTAGTTTAAGTTTACAATTATTTAAATGAAGATGCATTCAACACTTGTCATAAGACAATTAACAGGGTGTATGTATCTTTCAATCAAATCTATTATTTTGGAAAACTTCTTAAATTATTATATCATTTACAATAATATTATATATAATAAAATACCAATTACTATATCTTACCTTCCATGTTATTAATTTTTAGATATTTCATGTAAAAATATGTTATTTATGTATACTTCCAGTATGAAAAAAAAGTAAACAAAAAATTGAATAAATTAACAGATGTCCAACTTTTTAGACGATGGCTAGCTGCACATCTGTCGAAGATGTTTTTGTTAGGAAATCTAATAAATACGACTTTTTGTGGATCACACTTTCTAAATTTGTCCTTTTTAATGACTCCCATTTTGAATGATTGACAGATTTATAATTAGTATAATATCAAAAAATTTAAAAATAAAAATATGTCTTTTTCTCGATCAAGATGTCTTTTCTTCAGTGTTTTAATTTCCGCATCAAGTCATATAGATATAACCTTTTAAGAAACAAAGCTTTTTTCCAATTGCCTTAAACTTAAACGACCTCATTTACATAGTTTGAACTTTGACTCTTTATATAATAGGAAAAAGTTTCACTCATTTATGTTTGTATTTGATTATTTTGATTTAATCAGGTGATCGAAAATTCTATCTATCTTACTTATTCCTAAGCTTTACGATCCTCTCAAAAACAATACCATCTTTTTTTGTGAAATCGTAATTTATTCGCAATATTTAAAACACACAAAAATCATAAATCTTTAATTTATCAACTAAGTAAATCCCAGTTAGGTATATCGATTCTTTTGTACTGTAAAAAAAAATTGAATAAAAATAAACACCAAACTGTAAAAATACCGCAAGAAGAAGATTAAATGTGTCAGTAGAATACCATACCACAATAGATACACTCTTGGCTGGAAAAGTCGAAGAAGTCAAAGACAAACCAAAAATAAAATCCCACATATAATATGAGCATCCAGTAGGTATATGAGCTGAGCATCTATGTTTGGAATTATTTATCACTTTGAGGTTATGTGATGTGAGTATGTATGAGTGTGTACTGTGTATAGAGAAATGAAGACCTGCAACAGCAGAACTTTTAACCCAATCCATACAATGCCATCGAATCTCTAATGAGAAGATAAAGAAACCAACAAAATGCGACCTTCCACGCCGCCGCGCCGGTTGAAACCGCCACCGCCATATCATAAGTATATATGTATATTCATCCAAGAAGAATTAGGTCAAATGGATATTCCAGCAATTCGAAACCGACTAACCAACAATCCTAGATGAAACTTTTCAACATACCTACAATTGAATCGTAAAGTTATTTTTTGTAATTAGACAAAGTCCTACCATTGTATGCGCTTGCATTTTGAGGAAGGTACCTATATCGCTTTGTTAGCATTGGGTTACCCCATGAGTATCGTATCTATTTATGTAGGTACCTCTACCGTTTATTCAAAAAGTCATAACTCACTGAGACGGTTCTGAGGTTTTTCTCTTTATATGCCAATTAGAATTGTTCAACGGACTTATAGACCAAGACTGAAGAAACCAACGACGAGCAAATTACGTGAATATCGATTGAATGGGAAATGTGCTTCTGGTCGATCACGATTCCCAATGACGATGGTGATGGGATGGCGGCAGTTGTTGGTGGTTATATATTTGTTACCACGATGCAATGTCGTCGAATCGGTTCCTGGTGAGAGACCACCAACAGCCAAACCACCTACTTCTTCCCACCACCGCCACCATCACAACAATATTGTTTCGATATAATCATTGTTAGAGTTAAATTTATGACAAGGTTAACGCTTACTACAGCTTTCTTGTTATGTCGAAGGCAGCTATAGAAAACTCAGCTTCAAAATGACTCGCTGAGCTGTAATGCTGGCTTATTGGATGGAAATCATCAATTATTTTAAGATGTGCGCATGCTTTGAGACTAAGATGATGATGCGCTAAAAAAAGTCTTTAGTGAACATGGGTCCTAATAGGATTTGTGGGGGCTCCTCATGAAGCTAATGACATAATGAGGAAGTTAATTCTGAGCTAATGATATAGACTGACATCATAAAATGGAATAACCAGTTACAGACATACAATATGGCATTGATTCTTGCATGTCTGATTATATCATTTTACACCTTTTCTTGATAAATATTGTTTTTTTGTGTTTCTAAAATCTTGTTGATAAGAGCATCTTTGTGATGCCATAATAAACATATAAAATAAATGAAGGCATTCAGGATTTTTTATGAAATTGCATAGAATTTATTTTGAAGCGTAATTAAAGGTAATTGCAATTTGATGCTAATTGTTTTTTAACGTCATTATATGTGCAATCAGAATTATGAGCATTTAAAAAATGTGCAATAAACTGAGCTTTCAGTCTTGCATTTTTCTTATAAAATGTTAAAGAATTTTTGACAACCTAAACAAACTTCACAAATTAAGAAAGTTTTATGTTTAAATTTATAGCGAGCGCAGTAAAATTTCCGTCTCTAAACAAAAACCAAAAAGTGCCGGTAAACAAACCACCAAAATAGTGAATACAAATGTAGACAAGAAAAGTTGAAAAGTATTCATGACTTGAACCTTAATGTTGATTTTTCATTCACATTGAAGCAAATATACTTTGCGAACACAGCCACAGAAATAAAAAGTGTACATAAAAGGGGCTAAAGCATTTTATTTGTACTTGATTCCTGCACTATCTATAAATTACCAATAAAACGCAGCTGTTGAAGAATATTTACACTGGAAAATGGATATTTTTCTGTGACTTTTGTTCGAAAACCGATAAAATTGCCTTATTTTTGGGTTGTTATCGAATATCTCGTTAATGTTTTAATTGATTTGGTGATAATATTACAGTCCGGTATTTCTTATTAGTTCAAATATAGTAAATTAAATTTAAGAAAAAATCAAAGAAATATTCGATTTTTCTTGCATAGTGTTGTTTTCATGTAAAAAAATGTCGAGGTTTAAATCTAACCACTTATAGGATGATGGGGAAGTCAGAATCCACTTTGGGGTTCATAGAATATTTTTTTTAGTTTATTAAAAACGAGTAGCTGCCATAGACGATCTAGTTTTGTTGTTTAATTTTCAAGAAAACGGCTCTAACCTGTCGTACCTGTTACCGTACCTGTACCAAAGTGATCGTAAGAAATTTGCGATTAAGGTTTTTTTCCAAACAAAAATCGTATAACAGAAATAAGGCTTTGACCTTTTTTAAGAAAATTGCGTTATTTTTGAGTTTCAAACTTATAGATTTTTAATAGCTTCACCGATTTTGTTATAATTTTACAAACTGATACTTACTTTTTAATGGTTCACCAGGAACCAATTTTGCATTCAAAAATTTTGAAAATAATTAAAAAAAAAAAAAAAATCAAACAAAAATGTAATTCTTTTAATACTTTTATTATTGTTGTTAAGTGCAAGTTAATCATGCGATCGAGACTTCATTTCTAATGGGGTTATTTTTGTTTTTGACGCATCTGTTTTTGGGATATGAAAATAAACTTTTTTGTGGTTCAATCAGCTTTTCTTCGTATAAACAAATTGGATCAATGACTTTCGTTTTAGAACAAAGTGTTTTTTTGCCAACTTTTAAAGAAGGTATAGGTAAGTGAAAACAAACAAAAGTTAATAAAAGTTTTCTTTGTTGTCAAAAATTATATTTTTAATTTATAAAGGTTTTTAATTAGCACAAGCTCATTAGTTTAATCCATCTTCACATCATACAATTATTATACTTTGGTTGTTTCTCTTGGTCTAATTAGTTAAATTATGGCGTAGGTATAATTGATGAACCCCACAACTTAGGTTTTCATAGACCTTTTGTATATTCATCACCTCGTATAGTGCGTAGCTGGGAACCATACTACTCATACTCATACATTTACTACTCATAAGTAGTAAATAGTTATTTTGTCATTTTGCAATTTGGAATTTTAACAATTTGGTTTAAATAATTTTGTCCACACTTAAGGAGAATATTCCTTTTTAGAGAACTCTGTTGCTATATGCTATAGATAATCATGAAATCTTTCATGGAACCATCAACCCATAAATTCATTTTGATCTTAAAGCCATTCTTGCATAAAATACAATGCCAATTGTAGTATATTTCAAGCATCAAAAACAACCAACCTAAAAATATAATCTTTCACCTATTTTTATACATACATTAAAAATAAATCTCTTTCGAAGCTACGAAAGCGTGAAGACACAATCTTATAGAGAACCCCTCTTTCACGCAGTCAAATCGAGCAGTGAACCCTCCTATCATCGCTCACAGAAAACGAATTGTTTTTATGTTGTTTTTTTGTAGAGCAATGGTAGGGTAAGATTGTGCATTATTTTTGCATATAGATAGGTTGGTTGAAACCCACTTAGTCACAACGAATTGCACTTAATTCCAAGTTATTAGTCATACCATGATGCACCAACACGATGAAGGGACAATGGGCCTTACCTTACTATATCCAACAAAAAACAAAAATCCTTCTCTAACTTTATTTATATACCTACATAAATACATATGAATATCTTGGTCTTATATTTCCTTTGAGCATGGTGTTCTTGGGTACAAATTGACCAACAACACCACGACCACCACTGTAATTACGTGGGCAATTTGGACTGGTTAAGTGAATTTTGCAGAACAACTGCCAGCAATCACAGAACTATGGAGCGAAACTATAAATTAAATGTGATGTGATGTGCCACTTTGTCCTAAGTAAATTGGTACTTTGCACTCCGAGAATCATTTGATGAAGTTTCAATTGTATGGAATGCTATATTTATATTAAAAAAAATTGCATAGATATAAAGATGAAACCAATGTGAATGCCAACTATAGATGTGTTGATGTCGATGTCGATGTCGACGTCAAGTCACATTGTTCTTCGTCAGTTTGTTCAATTATTCAATTCGCGTGAAAATGAAATTGAGCATTGTTAATCTGACAGAGATTAATGGGGGATTACAAAATAATAACAATAATCAAAATGTTTGTTCAAAAGCACCACATACATAGAATAAAAATAGCTATTGTTATTGTAAAAGAAAGATATAATAATTGTTTACAAACGATTAAGCGCTTTTCACTTTTATTGTGTGTGGGTTGTTTGATTCCCAGCAATCTTCACAGTGAAAACTTGATAGATTAATGGGAAATGTCAGAACTTAGACAAATTATTGTCAAAAATATTTTATATATAAAAGAAAGTCGTGTTAGTTACACTATATTTATAACTCAAGAACGGCTGAACCGATTTGGCTGAAAATGGGTGGGGAGGTAGCTTAGAACTAGGAGACGGACATAGGATACTTTTTATCCCGTTTCCGTGGGGCGGGACATAAAACGTGGTATAACAAAACGTAACAAACAGAAAAACGAAAAATTTATCAGTCAAAACATCAATGATTGTTCCTATAATAGCGCCGGGATGGTTTAGAAAGTTGTTTGAGGAAAATCCGCCCACTGCAACGGACATTGTCATTAAAATTCATTTTTCAATACTTTAGTAGAAAAAAAAAAGAAAAATTTACAAGAAAAATAATGGTAATGAAGAACTATTCGAACAACCCATTGAATCAATGAATTGAATCAAAAAAATCACAGTCACGTTCAAATGAAACAAACGCACAAACACATAGGTCGAGTTGTTGTACATAAATAACATATTAATATTTTATTTTGTTAATTTTTTACGAAACCGGGTCGGAGCCGGACGGGTCAGCTAGTTATTATTATAAATACAAAAATTTAAAAATAAAATTAAAAATATAGAATTTGACATCTCAGTTCTGACCCAAAAGTTAAAGAAATTTGTAGGTGTATTATAATCCAGATTTTTGACTACCTAGCTAGGCAGTGTTGAAAATAAGCTTTACTTGAATTAATAAAATGTTATATTAGCCAAGGTTTAGAAAATCGAGTCCGTTGGCTAAGTTAGATAAATCTTAAACATCAACTAAAACTGTTTATCTATAACTTGAACTGCGGATGTCCAATGTTAGACAAGTTTATACCTTTGGTTTTTAAAAGCAAGTCAATTCAGGTTTCTGAGATCTTAGATAGATAAATCTTGCTAAAATTTCTAAATCATGCGCGAACTAGCTATAGATGGTCAGTTAATATTGGTCTGTTAATATGTAATTGATCTGTTTTTTCAATTAAGAAAAAAAAGGATATTTATCATTTCACGATAAAATGTTAACAATCACAAATAGTTGACGACTAATGAATGTAAAATCATAATAAATATAATTAACATTTCACTATAACAAGAGGGCGTGAATTTAGCAAACATGCCATAAACATAGAAAATACTGCACGAAAAAATTAAAAATTTCTTAATTAATTAAAGACTAGCTAACGGAAAATTATAAAGTCTTTAATTCTCTTTGCGAGTTGCTTTGCTAACTTCATATAAACTTAGAAAAAAAGCCCAAATAAAAAACATCGAAAACATTGCACAGAAAAATCCGAATCGTCACAAATAATTAAAGAGCTGGGACCTCTTTCACAAAACACTTTTCACTTTTCACTTTGCGCTTTTACTTTGCAAATTTTGTTTCATCAAACGCAAATTTGCAAAGTGCAAAGTTCTTTCTGCAAAGTGAAAAGTTTTGTTTATTTGCAAAGTATTTGTTCTTTTTGTTTCACCAAACAAATAAACTTTTCAAATTATATTAAGAATTTTGAAAAGTTTTTTTAGTAATATGCAAAGAGAAATTTTCATTTGCAAATAAGTGTTTCTTTGGAAAAGTTGTCTTTAAATAATTAAAAAAATGAATCGTTTTGAAGAATATTTTTTTAAAACGAAGAAGTAAATTATAGTTTCATAATGTACTTAGTCCGAAATCAACTAACTCCCAAATTTATGAACTAAGTCCCAACGAAATTTTGGTGGGAGTTAGCTATAGTGACTTCCTAGATAACGAATATGCATTTTTTGAGTTTTGGAAAAAAAACTTTTTTTACCAACTTTTTTTTTGATTTTTTTGAATTGGCACTTCCTGGATCACGAATATGCATTTTTGAAGTCGATAGGTCGCTTAGTTTAGCCGCAAGTCAAATTTAAAGGTGGCAACTTTGATGCCTCTAGCACGTCTAGTTTAGCCGCAAATCGCGTTTAAAGATAATTTTCCATATAATGCGATACATCAATTGAAAGGTGGCACTTCCTAGATTACGAATACGCATTTTTGAGTCGCTAGGACTCATAGTTTAGCCGCAAATCAAAAAATGTTTTTTTGAAAGTTTTGGAAAAAAATCTGTTTTTTTTTTATTTCAGAGTAAAGGTTCCCCCAAACCAACGCGAATAACAATAAAAATAAATAACAACACGTGGTTGTCAATGAAAACAACACGTTGTTATTATTGTTTTCGTCGTCGCCACCGAAAATTCGCGTTGGTGTGGAGAAACCTTAATTCCTGAATTTAACTCAATTTATCTACCAAAACGTGTTTAAAAAAATAAAAAGGGGGTTAAAATCCTCATTCTTATTGAATCCTTTGTATGCCGATTGCCAAAAGAAAATTACGATAATAAAAAGAAGTATCTCGAGACAGTTTTATAACAGTAACAGTTTTAAAATAGTTTTGTTGAGAAAAGTACTATTTGTGCGACCCCACAGGGCCAGAGCCCTCCGTCACGGTCGTTGGGCATACTTCGGGCACACAGAGTTTTTATTTCAAAGTCGTGCGAAAAGCGTTATTGAACGCACACTTTTAATGGCGAAAAAATGTTATAGCTGTTATTGACTTTTCCCTAGTCTCATTCTAATAAAAAAATCTAGATGACTAAAATTTGTTTTTTTTCGGTCCGTCTAGCTGCATCCACCACACATTTCAAAAAGCTGTTAAAGTTCTTGCCTAATGGGAATCGAGCCTTGAGTAAGTTAAGTGCCATTGTTTTATGCATCTTCTATGTGTTATTACCACTGCATTTTCTCTTTTAACAACTTAATCGTGACATGAGATTGCATAAATGCACTTAAATTGCTTAATTGCAGAACTTTTCCTCTTTAATTGCTTTCCCATCATCAATTCGTTTAGTTTTTTTTTTTTAGTTTTTTTTTTAGTTTTTTTTTCATTCTCTGGAGAAAATATTTCTTATCGAAAAGTGAGATTCTTTAATACATATAGTTTAGCTTACTACACAATTGCGCATTTTGAATAAAGTCATAAAATTGTCTTTTGTGATGATATAGTGATGGGAAGAAATTTTCTTTCTCCACATATTTTCAAGCTAAAATATATAAATGTATATTTAATTATTTTCCTTTAAGCGGAAGCCACGATATTCATCTTTATTTCAAAAGATATACCTACTGATGTTGTGTATAACCTAAAAATATGGACACTTTCCAAGTTCTTTTTCACTTCCTTGTATAATAACCTTGTATCTGTATCGTAAATACCTAAGAGTAAAGTTTTGTATATCTCATCGATCATAATTCATCTCACGTAAAATATTGTTAAAGGAAAATATAATATGAACGAACCTACATAGTAGGTATACATCATCTACATCTCTTCTTCAGATGATCGCTGGATTCAACGCCTCAGGCGACGAGGATCGGTACAGTAAAACAGTTTGAATATCTATAAAGCATCTATGATAGATACCACGTGCCACATGGCGCATGAACAAAAAAAATGCTACCGCTGTGCTATTGCAACAAATTGCAACTATTTAGGTGCAGAAAACGGTTTCAGATTAATACATTTTTATTTTGAAAAACTTATGGGCACGTAAAAGGGTCGTCCGTTGGGTGCATTCATCATAATCTCGGCTGCTGGTGGTGCGCTGTGTTGTTGAGTAGTATACAAGAGGTACAACCCACTTTTAGTGAAAAAGATGAATACTAGATACTAACTCCTTTTGGACTACATGAAAACCGTGTCAGCAATATAATTATTGGCAATTTGTTTCAATGAAAAGTACGTTGATTAGAAATCGCAACATCTGTGCTTTTCAGATGATGATAGAGACCTGTTATTGGATCGAATTTCCTATGCGCGGACCTTAAAATTACTATTACAGTACCTAGATTGTATATTGTAGGTTTCGTTTGAGTGTTGGACAGAAATTGTACCATCAACTTATAGCAAGCGTCTTTATACACATGTATTTTTACAATTTAATAATAGTCATTGAATGAAACGATTGCCAGCATCATAGCATTATAGGGCAAGAGATAAAATAGTTTTAACAAAAGACAGCTTGAATATAATAAAAGAAGAGGACCTGTACCTATATAAGCTGATTAAGAGCAGAGATATTGTATGCTATATAACCGCACGGATTTCCGTTAAAAAATAAAACTAAATCGAATCAATTTCCTTTCGATGTAAAACAGAGCGATAAAAATACGATAGCCAAGTTAAGAGTCTTGTCCGCCGCATATCTGGTAGATTTCAAATTTTTAGCCAAACTTAACACAGAATTAATTTAATAATTTGTCTAACCTCTTAAAAATACCTTGTAAGATACTGGTTCAGCAACTGAGAAGCAGTTTGGGACAGAAAACCATGTGAAAGATAACCATGGGATCGAATGATGGTAACATAATAGCAAATCATTATAAGAAAATTTTAAGATTTAAAATTTTTACATAGATAAATTATAGGTACAATTTAAAGTTGCAAGTATTAACCTTACATTTAGGTATATTTTTGAGCTTCTAATATCTATTAAATGTTGAAGAATTTTAAATTTAATCTGGTTTCATGCAGAAATGGACATATTATGATCACAAAAAATAATGGGACATGCAAGTCCTCTTTTATTTACCATCTTCTCAATACCTAATCAATAATCGAAGAGAACCGGGTCATTTAAACATAGAGGCGCAAAATTTTAAACGGCGCAAAATTTTAAACAGTTCTCGTTTAAGCAATAAACCCGACTCTAGTTAAAATAGTCCTTTATTTAAAAATTCTTGTTTAAATTTTTCTTAATTCTAAACACTTTAAAAAACTCTTCTAACTAAAGAACGTGTTTAACAAAACGTCAGCAAACTTTTGTGAAACACGCCTAATTTTGACAGCTGAATAAATCAAACAGAACGAAAAATAAAAAAAAAAAACAAAAAGAACCCAATCTGTAATTTTGCCGAGCTATAGGAAAGTGTTTCGAGATTTAAATTTCGAGTTAAAATAGTGAAAATACTAAATAAAAAAGTGAAATAAAAGTTAACATAGTGAATAATTGCAATATTTTATAAAAAAAAAAAACAAAACAACATGAGGTGCTGCGTGTAAAAACACCTATAATATGGAGTTTTCAAATTTTTCTTCTCACGGGCTGATTGTGTCTCATATTCCACATAAAGTAATGTGAAGTGATGTTTTTTAGGCTAATACATTATCTTAGAATACTTTTCAATTGATATTTCGTAGCATTTTGCTTTAAAAAAGCAAATTATTTGAAAATAAAAATATACTTCTATCACGATTCACGGGAATTAGCTGAACCCCATCTGTGAAAATTGAAATTCTCGTCCAGGGTAGCATTAGTTTTTGTTGGTGATGGCAAGGCGCTCAAATCCATTGAGCGCCCGTAGTGCAGAGTAATTTTACTTACTTTAGTGGAATATGAGATACAGCTTACCTGTGAACTGAACAAAAATTACACTGCTTGTTATAGGTGTTTTTAAATATAGGTGCAGTATTTAACGCAGCACCGCGTGTAGTTTTCTATTTTTGTACATTTTTGTATTGCATGTAATCACTTTAATTACTTTTATATTACTTGTTTCTTTAATTTACTAAGCTTTTTTACTATTTTAACGATTTAAAATTTCAAAACAATCCTAAAACAAAACAGATCAAAATGCCTTTGGGTGCATTTAGCTGTCTAACTGCACGCCTTCCCTGTGAGGATGCATTTGTGTTTGTGTAACTCACACTCAAAGTGATAATTTCCCACAGATAAAGCATACTTTAAAAAGATAGAGAAGTGTTTTGCTGGTTTTAAAGTTAGAAGACCTCTTTAACGATAAAGTATACTTTATGTCGTTTAAAATTTACAAAGAGCCGCCTCTCATTCTAAAGTTATTATTAAGAGCCGTATCCCATTTTAAAGTAGATTTAGAGCCGCGTTAAAATGTTTAAAATGTTGCGTCCTGATGTTAATGTATTAGCCACTTTACAATTTAGTATCTTTAAAGCTTTTTACCAAAATGTTCTTAGTTTTAAACATTTTTAAAATAGGGGTTTGGTGATTATAACTTTAATAAAATGTTAACACTATGCTAACTCGTTTAAAATTAGGAAAATCCTGTTTTAACGTAGCATCATACTAAAAATGCTTTACCATCTCTCTTTATTCTTAGTCTCATCACTCATCACATCAAAAAAAACAATGTGAATACACATTTACGTGCGTTAAAGTTTTATTTCTATTGCATGATCCAACAATACCCAACCAAATTTTTATTTTAATCCCTTTTTATATGTGTACATTTTCTTATACACTTTTCTAAAAAAAATATCTGCTCTATTAAGAAAAAACGATTAGCTCATCTCTAATCCATGAGTTCACTAAGCGATGCAAACTAACGTTTATTGAAAATCCTTTAAAAAAATCTAATGCAATAAATAGAAATTCCCTTCAGTTCAATTGAAATGTTATACATTGACATTGTATTTGGAGCATGTAAAGATTTTTTTTTGTGTGTATATGTGTATATTAGTACAAAACTATTTTCGGAGTTAGAATTCCTCATTTGGTCGCCGTCTTGGAAAAGGTGGTGTAAAAAGTTGGTTTTCGTGAGAACCATAAGTTTTTGAATATTTTTGAAGAAAATTAAATTCTCTATACAATTTTGTTTACGATACTTTTTACCCACAAGGCCTAGTACCCAAATCGCGCTAAATTTTAGTTTCCACAAAAGAAATTTTTCAGTGTGGTACATTTATCTGTCATAATATAATAATTGTTCGGGACACTAATTCTCGAGCAAAATTTTTACAGATTCTGTAATTCTTGAATTTTGTGTAAATTTTGCTTTTTGAAATAAAAACCGAAATTGACGAAATGAAATATTTGGGAACAAACGATTTATCTTAGCGAACCCTAGTGCTCAGTTCGAGTGAAAATGAAATTTCTATACAAAATTGACGAATAGTTCATTGGTATGAAATTCAACAACAAAAAGTTGTTGACGTTGTACCAAAATATGAACCATTTTTTCAATCAATTTCACGAAAAATTTTCATTTCCCTGCAACGTATAACCACTAGAAAAAAAACTAAGGCGGTGTGGAAAATTGTGAAATTTGCCAATTTGTTTTGCTCTAAATATAAATTCTGAAATAAAAAAAAATTATTGGCGTTTTTTTCTGGCCTGTTGTCGATTTGTGTCGTTTTACTTTGATCACACAAACAAAAGACTTAAGGTTCGAACCTTCAAATACAGATGGAACAGAATTTGCTATTTTGGT
The DNA here is from genome assembly GCA_929447395.1 of Epistrophe grossulariae. NCBI lineage: Eukaryota > Metazoa > Arthropoda > Insecta > Diptera > Syrphidae > Epistrophe > Epistrophe grossulariae. The sequence goes on from OV839566.1 coordinate 4,386,287, forward strand.
TTAGAGACAGGAACATGCTTCATTTTAGTGGAATTTAATTACATACATACATAAATATTTTAAAATTTGAACAAAAGGCTCTAAGAAATAAATCGCAATATACCTACATATAATCGTATCAATAAAATATATATAAAATGAATTAAAATACATTAATATCATCAAGTTGTTGTTCAGTTTGTAATAACTATTTATGACTGAATGAAAAAAATGTTTTAAAATAAAACATGGAAGGTAGTTATTTGCTAAATCTGACATTTGAATGTGTCAATAATTGAGCATATCCAGTTGTTCGATCCACTAATTTTTTTTTTTTCAAAATCTATTATCTTATTTTTCGTCTTCATTATTTTTACAAAAAATTGAAAACAAAAATTGATTAAGACCAAAAAAATTAAGTTGAAAGCACTGCTTCTGACACACCATCTTCTATTATGAAATTCCTATTTCCACTATTAAACACATAATCCAGTATTATTGATACACTTTCCCTAACTCAACAATGATGGTCTGAATAACTTCCTTGTCTTCACTCTATATATAAGTAAGAGCTGTTCGATGGTGTGCAGAATATGTGGTATTAGAAAAAACAAAAATAGAAAACAAGATCTCTGACGGATCACTGCCCTTCTGCTTCTAGCGATTCCATCGAATAATGGATGGTGATGATGATGATGATGATAGTAAGTAAACAATTTTATAATTTAACAAAAACTAAATCGAACGTTTCTCTTAAAAAGATATTTTCAATGTGTTAAGCTTATAACATACAACATCGTCCACATTCCCCATCATTGCAATTTTTCACTTTGGCAACCGCTCACCCCGCGCTTGTTTCCGAGTTGATACGATGAGATGAGCAACGACTCCACTTGCGAGGCTCGCCATCAAATATCTCAAGCATCCGGACAATTTGTGCAAAGTATATCAAAAACAACAACAAGAACATAAGGAAAAAACTATCTTCGCTAATGCGAAAGACCTTGTGCTCAATGATTACATAAAGAATTACACTGCCAAAGGGAATAGAAATTTGAAAAAAAAAATTAAAAAAATTAAAAAATAACCCAACAGAACAAAAGATATATACAAAAGCATTCGCACATCCATCAACGCCAAGTTGTTTGCTTCGCCTAAAAGCATTGTAAAAGCTGCTGTCTGTACAAATGGAACTGCCTGCGCGAGATGAAATAGCGACGAAGTAATGTTAATCCTCTGGGAATGATCGAGCCATCGAGCACACCAAAGTCATTGTCATGTCAATCCAAGACAACATTGCACAGCCAGCACAGTAAGAAAAATGCTAAATAATTGTATGGCATGGCAAAAGACCGCAGAAGAACATGCCTACAATTGTCATATTAGGAAGTATTCCATAGTAGTATTCCGTAGCGAGGATTTAGTCGCGCGGTATCAAGAAAAGTCGAGTCAACCGTGGAAACGAACTTGCGCGCATGCGATGTCAACTCGATGTTGTTGCTTGTTCTGTGTGGCATGGCGGAACGAACAATCCGTGTGTGCCATTGTATTGTTCTTAATTTTTTTATGACTTCCTCGGGAATTCACTTCGTTTTTGTTTTTAATTTGTTTTATTCCGAACTTTTATTGTCTTTATGGTTACCACTTTGATACGAATTATTTCTTTTTAATGATTGCTCTTATGAAAAAAAAAGTTAATATTTTCGTCACTTAATGTGTACATAAACTTTGTATTCAGTTGTTTTTGATAATATGCAACGTTTAGGAGCTACACGACTTTTTCCTTTTTTTAATGGCGATATCTTCTAAATGGTCACTGGTCATGTCGTAGGAAAAAAAGTGTTCTTTTTTGTGGGAGATTGTATCTACAAGTTTTTCATCAACTGCATTTCTATAGCATTTTCCGTTTAAAAGTTAGCGAAGCGAAAAATTGAAATTTTCGACATTTAACCTCGAAAAACTTTTGACGCGTGCACGTTTTGAGATTGGACTTTTTAGTCAGTATTTCTGATGGTAAAATAGAGACATTTGCGTCTATCTTAACTTGGATTTTTTTATGAAATAAAAGTACATTTTTCCTGAGCTAATCTAGATTCTTCTATATTGGCAACCGTTGGTTGGTCTTTTCGTGAACATCTTTCGTTTTCGCAATTTTATAGGCGAATTCGTGTCACGCTTCCTTGGCGGTTTGTTGAAAATTGGTTACTTGCTCTTTTGGGACAATTTTTAAAGGGGATGGTGGGGACGAGGGTTTAGCGGTGTTTTGATATCCGCCGCCCAAGTTCAACGAACACGAAATGATTCAATTTAATGGTTATGATTAGCGCTTTGAAGCGAGATTCCCTAATGCAACTATATTGCCTGTCATTTTTACAGCGAAAGAGAGTAGGTATATAGAACTTGAGAGTCTCAAAAACAAGGCAACAAATTATAAACACCAAAAGTGGCACTCGCTGATGGTGTGTTTGAATTCGAGTCCATCGCGCCCACCGAACTTAAAATGCAATGATACCGGTTTTATGACGATGCGACCATGAGGCATGAAGATGGCCATCAGCGCAGTGTTAACAAAAAAAAAAAAAGAGCTTTATGCTGATTCTAATGCGTTCGTTTTAAACAAGAACAAGTTTGTTTTCGTATACATTTGTATGTACATATACATATGTATATACATAATCGTGTTTATTGTTGTTTTTTTTTTGTTTTGGCAGAAGAAGAAGAAGATTCCAAATCCATGTCAACTTGCTGCATTTCCTCCATAACCTTGTGGTTAACCACATAGAAAAAAAATATGAACAGACAACAACAAAAAAAACGGGACTTAATAATCTGGCCTGGTCCACGTATCTGGCTTGTATAATTTCATATGCAAATCTATCTCTCAATTTACTTGGCCTACTGATATGGTTTCATCTGCGATCATATACTGAGTACAGATAGACGAGAAAATAGATTGGATGGATATAGTGCGTTATATTTGCTAAGAAGTCATACTGGTTATATTCAAAGCTGTGATATTATATAGCTAGGTTTTCAAATTATACTATATGCAGAGAACTAACGCCCTTGTGGTGCAAAGAAGATTCAATTTAATCGAATGAAATATGACATCAGGAAAACGTCCATTAATTATGTATATGTCGCATTGCCTCTCAGGCTATAAGAGATTCATGTATCTATGGGACCAAAGTGTAAATGGAAAACAAGAAATTCATGCGTTTTTTTGTACATATGTACATATATGTATATTGGTACAGAGATCGATCGATTTTGATAAACAGAGAACGGTATCTTCTTTAAGTTCAACTTTATATAGAGTTTCGCATCATGGATGAAGAAATAAAAATACACATGTATGCGAAGATGTTACGAGTTTTATTATGATTGACGTATCAAACAATAATAATAATTAATTAGTGATTGATGAAGCATAATTACGTTAGCAAAATTTGGCGTGTTCAGAAAAATGAAATCTCAGAGATTTTTCTCACTCAAAAAGTGAGCAAGCGAATCTCAAATTTTCTTTCCTCAGAGTTTTGACAGCAAAGCTGAGAAATTTTGCTGAGGAATCCTGTTCATGTAACTGAGATTGCTGAGATTTCATTTTCATCAGATTTTATTCAGTTTTCAAGCTTCTCTGAAAATAAAATTTAAATTAATATGAAAGTACAATTATTACATACCAACGCGTTTAGAATTAACCATCTTAATCTAAAATATAGTTCCTCAAGAAAAAAGATTTTATACAGTAGCCAACCAAAAAATCTACTAACAACTTTTCCCTAGGCATTGTTTCCCTCCTTCGTAAATTGGGAACGTGAATGATGATCGAAACTTTCCCTCGGGATTTATCAGTATCGAAATTAAATTTTGCAGGGGAATCAACTTATCATTTCATTGGATTTTTGTTCGGGGGAAATTGATTCTTGCGGAGATTCTTGAGCTCAGAACAATTTTCGAGATTTTTAAATCAAGATTTAAACGCTTCTCCAGAACACGACTACGACTAGAAACAAGATGGCACCTAAGTTAATATAAGAGACCCGAATATTACATCAATACATCCAAAAAAAAGTTAGTAATTCCGGCAATTGTATGATTTGAAATTAAAAAGCCAGAAAGACTTCAATATGACCAAAGACCCAAATCTCACTCAACAAATATTTGTTTGTATCTGGCTTCAAAATTTTATCAAGACCTAGACCTCATTTGACTTAATTTAAATTGTTTTTGAGAAAAAACTCATAAATTATAACAAAACTAAATAATAATAAAATTACACAATTTTAAATACATATAATTAAAATAAATAACTTTCACTTTAGCGGGGGCAGTAAAAAAAAAAACAAGAAACAGTAAGTTTGTTTTTTAACTATAAAATAGAATGACGAGTCTTTCGTGCTTTTGAATAAACTATCCAAATTCAAAACAAAACATTTTATGGAAATAAATTATGTCATAGTTTGTGAAAGTTATAAATTAAGAATTAAGTTTGTATGTTAATTTTAAAAATAATAATATTACAAAATATAAATGTTATGTAATTTAAATACCGACTTTGATCTGTTATTAAAGAATTAAATTAAGAGCATACCAAATGTTTTTTTTATCTTTTTAACTTGATCTATTAAGGGTGAATAAAGGTTTCGTTACGTCTGTGAGTCCTGATGTAGTTTTTGATCCTAAATTAAACTTTATTAAAGATGTCAAATAAATTACTGCGAAAGCTAATTCCCTATGCTAGGTTTTATTAATCGTAATTCACTTGATTTCGCTGACCCTTAGGGCTAGTTTCACAGTGCACACTTAACAAAATAGATGGCACTTAATTTTCCCATTTTGGCACTTTTTCCGCAGTTTTATTGTCTGAGTAAGTGCAACATAAGTGGCTAACATGGGAGACTTAAGTATCACTTATTCAGATAAGCTTACACTGTGAAATTGTGCATTCGTTTTTCATATTTGGCACTTAAGTGACACTTATTCCAGTGTAAAACTGGGCCTTACACTATTAATTCTCCTGTTTTCTGCCTATGTCAAATCTTTCTTAGAATATTACTGGTGTTGTTTGGAATCCATACTATAACACTCAATCCAGGAGATTAAAAATTATTAAAAAAAAATCACTAGGTTTGTTGTCTGGAAGCTTAAACTAAACATTGAAAATGAGCATTTGGTGAATTATACACTTAATGAGCCAGTAACTCGCTGTGTTATAGGGAAACTTATTTTATCTCCAATGAAGTTGATTTTAATTTCCATTATAGCAGGGTCACTTTAAAAAATAAATTTCTGTTAGACTTTTTAAATAATTAATTGATTAATAATGCATTAACTATTTTAAATTTAAATTTATTGTAATAAATATTTCTCTAGTCTTTAAGATTATTAATGTTATCTCTGATTGATGGTATTATTAAGAGTAGTTATCTAACTTATGATAACAGACTCGGTTGTGTATTAATGGCTAATGTAACAATTCATTTAATCAAATAAGGCATATTGCCAACTATTTAAGATTATCAAGACATTCCGACAATCAAAAATCTAATACAAACGCCTGATAATGTCTAAATCAATTGAAATAATACTGAACTTTAGTTTTTTTGCCAAAAAATTCATTACACCACCACAAGGTCAGATCAAGCAGCTTTTCTAGCCATGGGCTAACAAGGGTATTCAAAAAAGAAAATGAGACAAACCCTCTTTCGCTTTTTCATCAAGATACCCTCTGCACAAGTCTGATGTACTGGTGCCCAATCTGCTCATGTTGGAATCGATAACCATTTGTTCATATATTTTCATATTTTATAGAAATATATTGAGAAAAGGTGTTAATTTCAATTCACGTGAATTCTAATTTTCACATCCCAAATTGTTCTTCCCTTAGAAATTTGTATTCCCTTAGCTTTGCGCAAATTTTAAAACATACAATTAAATTTTTTTAAATTTTTTTTTATTTTTCAAATTTTCAATTTGTGGCAAAATTTCTTCAGAAAAGTACCAAAGTCTGTTATTAAAGCGTCACCAAGCTTTAAATTCTATTTTTTATGGAAATCAAATCCGACCATTTTATTAACTATGTATTCCATAATAGTAAAACTTCATTTTCTTTTTTTTGCATCAAAACTTTTGCAGAAAAGTTACTTCTCTTATATTATGTAACATTTAACTATACGTTTCTATTTCTATTAACATTACACTAAGGTATCGCTGTCAATATAGTGAAAACCAAAAGCATATGGTAATATGAAGCCAAAAATAAAACTCTTTAAAAATGAAAAACTTTCCAGATTCTCTTTTCTTTAAATGGAAAACTGTCCCATAAATCACATTAAAAAAAATTCCCTTCTTCTCTCTGTTTTTTTGATTCCAATTATCGCATCCATATCTAGAAATAAAAGTGAACTTCTAGTAGTATAATGCAGTTGATGTTGCCTGTTTGTCAGATTTTATTGCGTTTTCTGTTGAGAGCAAAATAAAGGGATTGTCATCTTCTAACAACGGCAATGGCTCACGATTTGGGCCAGTGAAACGAAGCAGCCAAATGAAAAGATTCACATCGTATACACACACACATCACTATTTTCGGTTGGCTGCCTAGATAGGTCTTCTAATTGGCCCAAAAGATTCACAGTCAACACTTCAAACTCCATGAAACTGTACCCTCATAATAAAAAAAAAAACGTCGCATTCACTGCACACAATCCCTCAAGAGTGCAGCGCTTCTAATGACATCCTCTCACTGCTATAGTTAAACCATTCAACAAACATGCACATGGAGACAATTGTGTCAACGAGTAGAATAAGCAAAAAGATGATGCTGGCCTAAAGAAGATGCTGGCTGCAGCAAAATCCAACGAACTAGATCAACATTATGACGCCACTAGCATTAAGATTTTTAACATGCGGTTTCCTGTGTGGCAGTTTGTGGTCAGAAAGTCAGTGAAATGGGACATACACAAAAAACAACACTTTTCACTTTTAATCTTTTTCTCTCATAATAATAATATACTACCTACAATATAAATGCTTTCCTTCTTTGAGTTCTCCTAGTTTAATATTGTTTTTCTTAATTATGGTAAAAAAGTTTTTTTTTTTTTTTTTTTTGAGCCATAATCTTTAAGCCACATCAAATGGGTCGAGCCCGTGTTATGATTCGTTGTGCCATAGAAAGACAAAATGTATGCCATAAATCAGTGAGATATAAAATCTGACACAAAGACAATTAAGTATATAATTTGGGTCGCTTGAAGTGATTTATTTTCCTTCGAGCAGGTTCGAAGCTCAGTTCTTTTGTTTAACACCCAATATATATAATTGTGTATTTTTTATTTGATTTCTGTATAATAACTGAAATATGGATAAATTGTATATTGTTCTTCTGTGGCCTGATTAGGTTTTTTATTGATTCATATATTGTTCTGGGTCTATAGTTCTTTTAATATAATTTTTGCAAACTAGGTAATCACTCACTATAACTTTTTCACAAATCTTTTTATACATATTTGTCCATTCATAAAATAAAACTAACAAAAATTGAATATTTATGTATATTTTCGGAAACAAATTCCATTAATTGATCGAACAAGTGATTAATTTAATGTTGATTTCTTATAAACTTACAATTTATATAAAAAGCTTTCACCTTTTGTTAAGTAGGTACATTTTTCTGGGGATTAATTATTTAAAGTCAAAGCTTAATCTTTTCATTCCAAACATGATAACGTGAAGATTTATTTAGAAATGGGGAAAGTACTATTGAATATGAATTTATTAGAAAAGTTGATTTATAGGATGATGACAATGGCAGAATTATATGTTCACTTACAGTTATTTCCAAACATCATAAATTAAAAAAAAATTGAAAAAAATTCCATGTCAATTTAAAAGTTATTCATTAATTACATGCTACATAATTCCGGTTTTTGAAATAATTTCTTCGAATAATAAGAATCGGTCGAATTAAATTTTTAGGAAGAAAATGATTCTGATTTTTGTCCAAAAAACTTTTCAGGCTCTTTTTCCATTTCATGTCAAAAAAAACACACACAAAAATTTCTAGAGATTGCCAGAAATCTTTTTTTTTTTTTTGTGGCGTAATTTCCGCGAGCCTGGTGAAGGATTTCCCATAGATTTAAATGAGGACAATTTTAGTCTACGGTTGGTTGATCCAATTTTTGCCATATACCTTTATTAAGAGATTAGAGAACTGCGTTCTAGCTGCTACGTGGTTTTGTCATTTCAATGTAAATAAGTCTAAATAGGCACATTTTCCTCTTATCTCCTATTTATTACCACCGACAATTCTTTGTCAGTTTGCACTGTGCTAACTTTCCATTTTAAGTGAAAAGACTATTGTGTTTTGGTTCTTAAAAGGCAGAACCAAAAAATCCCGAATTCACAAAATCCAAAATTCAAAAAACCAAAATCCCGAAAATCCAGAATACCCAAAATCCCAAAAACCCAAATCTCAAAATGACAAAAATTTTTCCAAACTTTAAGTTTTCGGGATTTTACGTTTTCTTGGTTTTAGATTTTCGGGATTTAGGGTTTTTTGTATTTTGTTTGTATCCTTGATCATGATCACGTCATGATAAAAGGTTATTGATCTATAAAAAATAACATAACATGCATTAATAATAATATTGAGTACATACACATTTTCTTTGGATTAAAGAACAGATAATGATGGGTTAGGAGGGAATATGAAAGTCTATAAAGTTATAATTTGCCACATCAACTTAAACGTTTCCCGTTCAATTTTCTACACCTACCAATTCTATTCATTCTCTAAATGATTACCTATATAATTGATGTTTCATCATCTATATATTCAATCTTAACAGAAAGAAATCTAGCTTTATACCTTAATTATAATAAGAATATTATGGACTTATTGAACTGTTGTTAGTTTAGAATTAACCCTTATATCCACATTTACAGCGGTATATATATTATATACCTCTCTTCAACCATGCTGCTGTCCATTTCACTTAATAACTCTATCATTATAACATCCTACGTCTTTTAAACGAATTGAAATCCCATTCCAATTGAATCGTGTAACAAATCAAAATTGCGCTCTTAAATTAAATCGAATTGTATAAAGCTATTTTACTTCGGGAGGAGGCTGGCTATAGATAAATTGATTTTAAGTGGTCTCACAAGATGCTGCTATATTTTGGTATAAGTGGTAACATCGAGGAAGACCACGGACGTGCTTGGGTATATAAACGGCGCGGGCGTGATCAATCAGTTCATGCCATATTGCTGTCTATAAAACTTTCTAATGTTTCAATTATTTGGCGCAAGGGTCAAAGTGTGGCATAGTTGGAATATATGTAATACATTTACGTAATTATGTAGGCAGCAGAGTTGCAACCGCATATGAACTCTGCTATGCTTCTTGATTTTCTACTGCAATTTTAAAGACTTTTATAATCATGAGATTTTCAGGCTCATGAATTATTTAAAAAACTAAAACAACGCCTTTCAATATAGGAACTTGGTAATTCTGTCCGTTGTTGCAGATAATATATGTAGTTGAGTTCTCTGGGCTGTTTTAATTGCAACATTATAAGCGGCCTTAAAAATTGTCTTAATTTGTTCCTCCCGCTTGGAGCGACATTTTGACAAGAAGTTTATATCATCCAAATGCCATTGTTTGTGGCACAAAAGAAGGCGTAATTTTTTGTGGTCTAGTTTCTTTGATAATAACTCACGAGTTCCATCTTTATGCGCGTGGTTCTGTTATAAAGATTTGGTAAAAAAAAAACACGCTTCATTTCGAATGCGAAGTAGGTATACGCATTGTTATGTGAGCTAATCTTTTGAAGCTATAAAACTTAATGCCATTCAAGTTTCAAGAACTTTTCCGATTTTATATGTCTTAAGGACAAAAGAACAGCTAAGTTGTACGTTGCGGTGTGCATTTATGATTATGAGAGTGATCCAATTTATATTGAGTTTTTTTTTTAAGAAAAGTTAAACAATGTTGGCATATAAAATAGATACGGATTTTAGAGTCTTTTGATTTTATTGATTTATTTTTGTTTTTGTAGAATGTTTTATTTGTTTTTTTTTTTGTAAAATAATAATATATAAACAATAAAAAATATAAAATAACCTGCTTAACTGCCATTTAAGCTGCTGGTAACAATCCTTGTTATTTTTTATCAATGCCTCCATACAAATACTTATTAGACAGCTCTAAAGATAAATCTTCAACATGTTTAATTATCCAGAAAATTACATGATATTAAAATAAAAACAATATTTTTTATCCGATGGCTTTAGCCCCTCCTTAATAACGTTCGGCAAACAATATATACATACCAATAATAATATGATCGAAAACCATAAATTGCACTTTCAAGAAATTTATCATCGATCAAGTAGCTTTTGAGCAATTTACACACATTTGTCTATGGGTATACAAATCATATATTTTAAGATGAGAGAAAATAGATTATCAGATTGAATTAAATACTCAGCGGCTTATTTAAATTGGTTGATAATCTTTAGAACCGCCATTTAGGCACTTTTTGTTCTATTGTTAAAACCTGTAATTATGTACTTCAAAAATATGTCTTCAATAACATCCATATACTATATCTACCTCCTTAATAAGAGACGACAACGCCCTCTAGGCGTGGACTTTTGACAAAGCAGTCCATGTCCTCATATAGCAACTTGATACTTGTTCCTATTTATAAGTTGATGCCAAAAAAAAATCAAAAACAAAATAAAATACAAAACTCTTCCAGCTTCTGGCTATCATTATTGTGAGTGGCTTTCACGAACATTACGCAATAAGCCTTCACCTGCAACTGGTTTCAAACTGGCTAAAATCCGACAGCAAGCGATTGGCCCCTATGGGATTCCTCTTCTTTTAAGCTGATTACCGGTTTTGTATATAGAATTACCAATTTATCGTTAGTGGGACGCGTGCTGGTTGTATAGTTTCCATACTAGGAGACTTCTTGATAGAATGATTATGCGTATAGAGCTTGGAAGAAACTTTCTTATTTAATTGCTCCCACATGACATATCTACTATTCATATGTCCAAAATGGCTTAGATGCTCCACTGACTCAACACGAGACCTTTCATGCGAGCCATTATTCCATGAACTTCAAACTCTAACCGCTTAATCACACGAGGAATGTATGCATCTCTTCATCGTCAAGCTAATGACGCGCAATACAAAGCTGAAACATCAGAAAGACAACACGCTATACATAAATACACCTATTCAGGCAATTATATGGCTTTTGCAAGCTAATTTTCCCCGGAACAGTTAACCGTCTTCGTCTATGTCGAAGTTAGCCAAAATGCACACACAAGACCTACGGAGATAGATGATGACAAAATGCCAAATCCAAAATGTATATATACATTACATATATATGGTGATTATGTCGCCAGTGTTAAGGTTGTTAACGAGCTGTGTGCAACATCATCGTACTTCGTCAATGGTGGCGTCGAGACCATGTTAGACTTATCTATCGTGCAAGCCCATAGAACTATCTGGCGGAATTTGATGCCCAGCGGTATATCCAATTTTGTTGATTAAGTTATTTGCAAAACTTCAAAACCACAGCTTTCTGCAAAAGGTCGATAATGCTGCAAGAGGATGGTGAAGTGGTAACAACAAAAAGACGCAACAAGTATATATGCAATTGACTCAATACAAACCAGGAAGAGACAAGATTTGGCCGTATCCATACTCGTTTACCTTTTTTTGTATTTATACGGTGATGATGATGATGAAGATGATGATGAGGATGATGATGATGGAGATGTTGTTAAGGCTGCTAGAGTTTTTGGTTCGTATGATGATAATAATGACGAAGATGACGACAATGATGCAGGAATAATATCTCCCCGTCCATTTGTCTATCTGATTGTGAATGAAGTTTGGAAAGAGGAACATCTTACATCAAGGAAGGAAGGGTGCAGACTTTTTGCGATTGGTAATCCTACAGTGTGAATGAAAAAATAAAACTTAAATGTTTTGTTTTTAATTTTCTGTTTTATTGAAATGTTAAACAATATTCAAACTATAATTTGGAAAAACGAATAAACAGTTAGGTTATGATAATTGTTTTTAAAAACAATCTCAACATTATAACTGCAGAATTTTTTGGGTTTCAATATGAGTGTATTCCCTTTGAGAGTTAACTGTTATAAAAGTGTTGATGGTCACTGATTCCTTTTCAAAAAATTGTGTTTTTTTGAGGTCTTAGTTTTTAAATAGACAACACTGTCCCAAGTTACAGCTAGTTTGACAGCTGAAAGATGGTTTGTGTTCAATTTGATGCTGATTCTTTTTTCCGGTCTGTCTGGTTTGTAGAAATGTATGCTTTCGTTACTTCGTTCCCACTACATTTCTACATCCCTCGCCCAAGCTGTCAAAAAGACGAAAGGCGAAACTACAGAAAAAAAGTCGTGTAATCAGCGTCTATATTTTGCTATTTTCTAGAAGGTTTTTAAATTGGACTTTCTTCTCCGACTTTTTTTACGTCTCTGTATACTTATCTCACTTCCACTTCATGAAAGAAAAAGGTAACCAAGAAAGCCACCTCTTTCTCGCCATGAAGTGGGGGTGAGAAAAAGAGACGTCAAAAAAAGTCGACGGAGGCAGTCCAATGTGAACAGCGTCATAGAATGGACTAATACCAGAACAACGCTTGCAAACTGTAATTGCCAGTATATGCCACCGGCCGGGCCGTTTAAACGGCTTTAAAAAAAATGTAAATTTTTTTAAAAAACCTGCATTCGCAATGAAAAGAGAAGCTTTAAGATCTTCAAGTTAACGATGTATAGATCCAAGTTAATTCAACTACTTATGTATATACTAAATTTAAAAAGAAAGTATATTTAAGTCTTAATCAATTTTTAAGTACTTTAAGTGCATAACTTTTGATCTCCACTGTCAAGCCTATGAATAAAAACATTCAACCATAACATATGTTATGGGCCTCTTATTTACAGCACAGAGGTTCGTTGGGTCTAATTGTTGTGGGCTTTTGGTTTCTTGCTACACGACTACCCATTATATACATACATATATTGGTATGTATTCACATACACTATAGTTGATCTTATGCAACCACAAAAAACTATCAAACCTTACTTAAAAAGGTGCATAGTTGTGGCTTTTTTAATGTAAAACTGACTCTTGATTTCAATTTCAATATGATAAACTATTTATGTCAAAGATATTATGGACCAAAATTGTGTGTGTTCAAATTAAAATCCAAAAGCCATTTTATCTAAATATGTCAACTTTATATGAGTGCTTTCTTGAGGGCATACCTACAGAAATTTCCATTTCAAATAATATCTTCCATTAGCACAGCGGAGAAATTAAAATGAAATCTTCCGTTTGAAAAGATTTTTTTCGTTGGAGCAGTGGTGCTGCTGTTGCACTGCATTGCATTTCAATCAATCAGTGGCAGCACGTTTTTCGTGGTCTTTCTCTACATTGCATTTTGGAATGTTTCGTCTCGTTTTGTTAGACCATCTGCACCAGTCAGCTACCGCTGTGTTGTGCTGTAAGCACGGTTTGTTCATCTAGATAAACTCTGACTTGACTTTGTTCTACTTAAGGGAATCAACAGTTCTTTTTTCTATACCTACATATGTATAAACCGGCAGCTGAAAGAGTGCAGAGAAGAAAAAACATTGTTTAACATTTTAACTTTTGTTGTGTTATTCAAATCGCGTCCGAAATTTCGTGATTATCACAGATTGTTCTTACAAAACTTTATATACATACATACAAACTTACATATTTACTCTTGCTCGAAGGTTTTTATTCGCAATATTGAGAGGGAGTGAGTGAGGGTGAAAGCATAATATTTGAATATGGAACTGGGATGTTTGTATAAACAGGAACGCAACACTCTCGTGCTGCTCTAGTTGAAACAAATTTGCCATGACCGAATTTGCTCAGAGTTATGAACGCAGCGACTATCTTTTCACTTCACTTCACTTTTTGAAGTTTTCTTTTAAAATAACTTTTAATTTTTCCACGAATATCTGAGTTGCCTTTTCTTTCGAAGCTATAAAAGTATGAAAAGGAATGTCAAAAAATCTCTTCAAATCTATGACCGGAAGGATTTTTTTTAGTCCCCCTTCTTTAATCAATAATAATAAAATTGAAAAATTCAGAAATTTTAATTTTCAGATGTAAATTTGCATGCGTTCAGCCCTGCATAAAAAACAGTTGTCTAAAGGACACATGGTTAGATATTATGTAAAAATCAATTTAAAAGTAAAGTGTGAAACGTAATGTGTCACACGCAAAGTATTACACGTAAGGTGTTTACACATAAAAAAAAAACATTCAAACATATGGTCATTTCTCAAACATATTTTCATTGTCGGGGTCGTTGTCTTATATAAAAAATATGGTTCCTCGGCCCCTTCAATATTTCCTACTACAAATCCAACCATGAACAATCAAAGCCATTTGGAAACACCAAAGTTATAGACGAATAATACAAAACCATCGCGTTAACTGAGGATTATCATATTAACGTAACAAAACCAAGTTTTCATTTGCATAAGTTGCAGTCTGATGGGTTTTCCTGAAGGCAATTTCAGACATCCTACTTTATATCGTGACTTAGTGGGTGGAGTTGCTTTGATGGATGGGTGTAATGTGGTTGAATGAAATTGAAATAAACGTTAGATCTATATATTATGTATGTATAATCGGAGGCATTTTGAATTAAGTGGAAACAATTATTATTGTTGTTATTATAATGTTAACAATAACCTAAATATTTTATTGTGGTTCGGAAGGGGGAATTTCTAGCAAGATTTTTTTTTTTTTTTTAATTCGAAGGTGGTTAATAGTTTCTTTTTAATTTTTAAATACAGGGCTGCACTGTGAATGATATTTTCTTCTCAAGTTAGCATGATAACCTCATTCATAGTCAATTCAACTCGGAAGTTGTATTCAGTCTTTATGTCTCGATTAAAGCTGCAACTTTTTAAATGAAATTAAAAAAAAAAAGTTACACATACGCCGCAGTGCACCGAAGCATTAATTTTAATGTACATTTACATACAACCTCAACAATCTTTTTAAGGTCAATGCCACAAATATTACCGAGTTTTTTCAATGCAAAGGTAGGTTTTTTCCTTCACATTGGTTTCAGAGGTAAGTCACATCTGAAGAACTGCATGTTATTTATTTCATTGGAAGTGCGTATGTAATGTTGGGTTAGATTAACAAATTTAAACAAAAGTGAAAGTTGAATTGGTTAAGTCAAGAGTAAGTCTCCTGTCTTAGAATGGGAAAGACTACTGACTAGAGTCAAGAACATAAAAACTGGAAACCTTTTTTAAAACTTAATTTCATACGAAAATATTTATCAATACACATTTCCGGTTTAAAAACAAAACTTAACCTATAAGGAAATGTAGATATGTACATACGTTTGTATGTATGTACTTAGATTACACAATATATGCACAATGTACATATCGACGGTTAAAATGCCACAAATTCAACAAAAAATATTATTATGATAATTGAAAAACATGAAAAAACTACTAACGTCGATATGTAGATTGAATTATTTTGTATGTCTGTAGTTAAACATTAATAAAATTGTTCTAGAACACAAAAGAACAACTATCAAAAAAGAAAACACACATACATAATACTTACTATAGTATGTAAGTATGTATTAACAAGATATTTTTCTTTCCTTATTTAATCCAGAATTTCAACAACAAATTTTAATAATAATAATAAGTTGTATCTATTAACAACTCTCTCTTTTGAATACAGATCAAGTTAAAAAATAAACATTTTAGCTACCGCCCTAAAGGACACTACCCTCATATCAAAACCACTCTTCCAACAATGTTATTCTATTTTGTATTTTGCAAATAACATCACTTTGTAATGCAATCTAAATGATGATCATTTGAAGTTTAATTTTACGACTACTCGTTTACCAGTTGTACTAAACTAGAAAGAGATTTACATATTCCAGTGACACATCTCTGCCCATAAAATACAAAGTGAAGAGCTCGTAAAATAACCCTCGCTTAGATCAAGATTGTTTTTTTTCGTTCAACAAGACACACTCACGCGAAACGAAACACAAATCTTCGTTTATTCTAATGGCTAGCGCTCAGAAGGGTTCCACTCAATACAATTTGTATTGGCTATGTTCTTTCAATTCAATTGATCTTAACGATCCAGGTGGAATTGTACAGCAGCTGGGCAGCTTAATGACTTGTACATATAATAGCAATAGAAAGATATGTCAGAAGGTTGAGAAGGTAATTGCTGAAAGAGTGACCCAATTAATGTTCATAATATGCAAATGCATCGCATACAATTTACGTTCAGAGTTATAAATTTTGGTTAGCTCAACTTGTTGCTTCCAAATAAAGTAACTTTGCATAATTTAATTCAACTTGGAGGAACCTCATAATGATCGGTGTTTTTCTTTGTTCATTATTCTTTCAGAAATTCGTGCCGTTTCCGGAGAACCAAATTATAAGTCAGTCAACCTTACGTGGGAAGTAGAATTTGTACCGGCTACATCCAATGATACCAATGCATTGCCACCGCCAAAAACCTTTCAAATATTCTACTGTGAGATGCAATCATTCGGACCGCACCGATGTCGATCGAAAGTCATTGAAGATAAAAAGTTAGAATTGGACAAACAAAATGAGTGAGTATATGGTTCGGAAGTGACATGAATTTGTAATGAGATTTTGATTGTTCTTAATTGCAGACCTATTAGGCATTATACTGCTAGAGTTGACAATCTAAGAATGGCAACTAAATATAGCTTCCACATCAAACCGCAGCAGAAGAAGAAGAATTTAAAAATTAGTGGCAGATCGGAGCTGTTGGATAATGAAGTCGAAAATGACCTATTTCAAGGTCAATCTATTGTAATTCCAACTAAAGGCTGTAAGTTTGTTAAGGAATCTAATCAAATAATCTAAATTAAAATCTTTCTTTTTTATTTCAGTTTCAGCAGAAGCTACTAAATGCCTTCCACACGCGTCTGAAATTGAAGTTGAGACCGGACCTTACTTTGGCGGAAAAATAGCCGTTGATGGTGGAACCTGTGGAATCAAGGGTAATCCAAAAGAAGCAACAGACAAGTATGTGATGAGGATCGACCACAAGATGTGCGGAAGCTTAGTGAAGCCGGAAACTAACACAGTAGAAACTTTTATAACAGTTCAGGAAAATCTAGGAATTTTCACCCACAGCACTAGGAGATTTGTTGTGGTGTGTAGCTTCCAGTCAGGCATGCAAACTGTCAGAGCTAGCTTCACAGTCCCTGGAAAAGGGGGAGTTGCAGCTGCCGTGGAGAATGACCCATTTGAGCCTGATCGAGTTGGCAGAGAGCAGCGACAGATGAATTTCGTAGACAAAAGTGGTTTGGTTCTGAAGGAAGATGCTAGCGTTGAAGAAGTCAATACTGTAGCAACAGTGGCGATAGTTCAAGATATTATACCTGGAGTAAATGAAGAAGACATAAAACACGAGACGACTGAAGAACCTGTTAAGTATCATCGGCAGGCAAAGTTTGCCAAACTTGTCAACCAACTCGAAGACGAACGAGGGACACATCAAATTAAAAGTAAATTATTTTTTTAATACGCTTTAAGTGATCTTTTACTTAAACATTTTTTTACAGATGAATTCCAAAATTTTGCTGGTAACTTAGGAAGCGTGGTATTAACAGTATCGCTATCTGTGATAATGATTGGAGTTTTTGTTTATGTTCTGTTTCGCGAATCGAGGCGGAATACAATATCGCGACGTAATATGCATCAGCTCCCT
Organism: Epistrophe grossulariae; assembly: GCA_929447395.1. Classification (NCBI taxonomy): domain Eukaryota; kingdom Metazoa; phylum Arthropoda; class Insecta; order Diptera; family Syrphidae; genus Epistrophe; species Epistrophe grossulariae. The sequence goes on from OV839566.1 coordinate 4,404,111, forward strand.
AAGAGCCCATAAAGGTTTTAAGCAGACTATTTTTTAATATAACTCGTATTCATAAGATAAATGCTGAGATTTCGCTTGTTACTAAAATTACATACCTACATTATATTTGTTCGTTATTTTTTTCGAAAGAAATAAAACACACAAAATGCGTCATTTAATTACAAGTTGAACTTCGACATTGAAATGACTCTAAAGACTTTTTTACGCTCATTTGTCTTGTCGAATCGTTTTAAATCCTCACTTTTTGACTCAAGACGACTGAGCGTAGTTGACATGCTCCTATTTCAATTCAAATCTCGTTAGTTTTTAAGATAAGTTATAAAATTCCTTTATAAAAAAATACTTTAACTTTGATTGTAAAAGCATAAATTATTTTAATATTTTAATTATTATTATTATTATTATTATTTTTATTATTATTGTTAAGATTGTGTGAAATAAAATTAAACAAAACAACAAAAAAACAATACACAAATCTCTTATTGTGCTTAATTTAGTTCAAGAATGTGGCCTTTTGGTTTTTTATTGCTCTGAGTATCTTTAATTCCAATTATTTTGATTTCCTTTTCTCTCTTTTCCTCGGGAAATAAGAACTTATTACATTTGTCACCGAGTGCTTTTAGACCATTCGCAGCATGAAGTCGAATCTTCTCATCATCAGAATCGGTTGATAATGTTTTAAGAACACGATATACGGGAAGAAGATATTCTTCATGATCCAACAGATTTTCCATTCCTAAGAGCAGTTCACTGAGAACCAGAACTGCAGCCCGTTTAGCGGGAGAATATTTGCCAGTTTGGATCTCATTTTCTATAAGCAGCAGCATCTGGAATGAAAATGATTATAATTTTAATTAGGTTATTATTTAAGGCTCTGAATCGATGCTAAACTTTTAGCGTGACAGTCCAACCCACTAACCATTCAGAATCAGTACAAAACAGGACTTAGGATTAATAAACTGCAGTCAAATGACTTTACTGACTATATTAATATGACTTAAGATTTAAATTTTATTTTTAAAAAAGACTCAAAATTCTCAAAAAGAGCTAAAATCAATTAACTGCTAGTAAACTGGCGGTGTTAGTTGACTGCAAAATCAGAATAGTTAAAGACTGCTGACTGTAGCGTCAATGTTTAGAGTAAGTATTATTCAAAGGTTTTAGTATCTTTATTCACTGCAGTTATCAAAAATTCTAAATTGCGGAAAAAATATAAAAATGAAGATATGATATGATATCATATCATAAAATGTGAATAACTGGAAATTCGAAAACACATTTGCCAGTGTAGACAAAATTAATATTGGAGGTGGATTTGATTCCGGCGCATCTTACTGGATAACTTTATTCCAAAAATAAAAAAATAAGATTTTCAAAGATTCGGATCGCGCCATGTAAATGAATGTAGAAAAAGTTTCGTTTTGAATTCGGGGTGCCTAATTATTATGACCCATGATCCATATAGATAATCCTTCCAAAATAAAACAGCCTCACAGTGGCGAGAAGCACAAACAAGTTTCGGATCATGAAACGTGAACTCGATAGCAGGTTCATATGCGTTGTTGTTATTATAAATGTTATTTGATGATCCCTAGGGATCAATTCTGATAATAAAAAACGGCTAATGTACGTGTTACAAGCTCACCCAAACACACGCAAGACATTCGGAACGACGACGAATCTTTCGCCTATCAAAATTTATTTACATGGCGATATATGTATGAGAGATATGTACGCGACGATGCGATGAAGCGAATCTCATATAAAATATATTGACAGCCGAAAGTTTCGTCGTCGTTCCGAATGTTGGTTTGGGAGACCCTTAATTTTGCAACAACCTAATTTGCCACATGAACTCACAGACTATGAAAGATGATTTCAGAATTCAGAAACTTCAAAAATATATAGTCAGTTATGTATAATTTGAAAAAAACCGCAATTTTTTTAATCTAGTAGGCGAGAAATTTCATAAATTTTTATTTTAATGTAGTTTCAGCAATCAATAAATCATTGAATTCAAAAGACAATGAACAGAAACATAAACAAAAGAAAGTAAATTTTTTTGAGAAAAAAACTTCCATCAAACAACTTTAAATTCAACTTAATATTGTTATTTGTTTTACAGATTTCTTACGATGCAAAGTCAACACCAAAGTTCATTACCAAGTTTTAACCAAGCTACAAAAAAGAGAAAAATTGTTAAATCCGTAAAACATTCGAATAATTTGTGCGAAAAACTATTTTCTTTATTCAAGAAACAAGAATTATCAGATATTTGTGTTATTGGGTCCGATGGTGTCAGATTTCATGCTCACAAAATTGTTTTATCAGTTGGAAGTGATTTTTTTATGGGAATGTTTGGGTGTAATCTTAAAGAGTCCAAAGATGGAGAGGTCAAAATTCACGAAGTGAATGGTGAGACTTTAAAACCTATCTTAGCATATATGTATACTGGAACTATTGAGCTACATACCGAATCAGTAGAAGATATTTTGAGAGCAGCAAACTTCTTTCAAATAACACCATTGATTGCAGAGTGTTACAATTTTATGGGGGAGGAATTGGATGCTAGAAACTGTTTGGGCATAGCCTTGTTCGCTGAGCAACATGACTTAAAAGAGCTTTATAAAAAGTCTTCTAATTATGTAAATACACATTTTGAAAAAGTTTCCCATGAGGAAGAGTTTCTCAAACTTAACGAGAATCAAGTAAGTAAGATTATTTGTAGTGAAAACCTTTTTGCGGGATCAGAAGAAAGTGTCTTCTTAAGTCTGATCAAATGGATTGATTACGACAAGCAGAAACGCGAAAAATTTGCCTTCGAACTCTTTTCCCATGTGCGATATTGGTTATTGAGTTGTAACTTTATAAAGCAACATCGAAATAAACTCCCAAAGCAAGTTAAATGTGTCGAAATGATCTGTTCCTGGCTTGAATGGCACTTGTCGCCGGATACCTCTGAACTGAGACCAAATAAAACTTCCGACATTAAAATCCCATTTGACAAACTTGTATTTTTCGGTAAAGGTTGTAAACAGACTTATAATCCGGAGCTGAACACCTGGGCACGTGAAACTCTCCCCGCATTCCCATCTAGTTTCGAAAAAATAGTCAAAACCAATAATAACAAACTTATTATTAAAACCAATGATTTATTAAAGTGTTACGACCTCCAGACAAATGAAATAACTGATTTGCCTCAATTGGATACACCAAGAATTAAATTTGGATTAACTGTACTGAAGAATGAGTTGTATATTTTTGGTGGTCGTGAGTCTAGTATGGTCATTTGGACTTGGAAAAGGCTTGTGGATAAATTCAATTTTACATCAGAAAAATGGCAAGCTGTGGCTCCTATGAGCAAGCCATTAACGGATCCTGTGGTTGCTATTGCAGGTGGGCTTTTGTACGTAAAGGGTAATGAGAATACAATCGAATGTTTTAATCCTGATTCTATTGAATGGACTTTGATTGAGTTTCCCCGAAATACCATTTCAAGGTTTGGCTTTTTGGGTATCAACAAAAAATTGATTGTTGTTGGCGGAAGAAGAGAACAATTTTGTTTTAATTCTGTCTATATATTTGACCCTTCATCAAATACTTGGGAAAAAAAAGTAATGAGACTTGCACTATCAAACCCTAAGTGTACATCATGGCGCAATCGACTTATTGTTTGCGGAGGCTATGATGATACTGAAACTTTGCTTAATCTAGTTCAAGAATACAATCCTGTAACGAAGAGATGGAGAACTTTGGCACCGGTTGACCAAATAAATGATAATAACTATGATATAATAAATATACAAAACGAAAATGTAATGAAGTAGTGGAAGTTTTTGTTCAAAACTCTTCTTTTTTTATTATTATTTTAAATAAACAGCAAATGAAATTTTAAAAAATTATGTAAAATTGTTTGTCTTAAGAACTCTAAAATACGCAAAATTTCAGGCTTGAAAAAGAATTTAGATTCTTGTTGAAATTTCTCAATAACAATTGCTAATGTTTGGTTAAGTGCCTAAAACTAATTTCAAGATTTTACTTCTATTGGAAGTTAAGTGATGACCCACCAATCCATTCGCTTTGGGTTATGCTTCAATCATCCCAATTTCTCATTTTTAAAGGATCGCCCAGGGGATGGGCTGCTTTCCTTGTGTTAAGTAGTATATGAGTGGAAACCTCTGCACAAATCTGATGTTATGATTTTTTAGTTTTTCTAATCAAGAGGGACAGTCAATGGGTTTGTTTTTTCGTTAGTAAGATATTTGCATATATTTCATCTGCATATGTATATTAGAAGAGATGAGTAAAAATAAATTGGGTGGCGCGACAGTTTGTGTGGAACCAGGGCCTTGTGACTTACAATTTTCAACCATTCCTGTGTGCGTGTTTATTGTCAGGAATTCAGGAATTGAAGGGACCTTCAATTTTCTGCGAATCCCAACGGCTAAGGTAGGAAGATTTGTCAATTCATCGCAAGAGGCAATAACCCCTCAAAAACTTCTTTTTTTTTTAGGTGGCATTGACTGGAAATCGAACCCAATCCTTGAAGTTAACAGTCCTACGCACTAACTATTACACAACGGGTTTTTAGACACATTATAAATTAATATATCATCTAGAAAGTGAGTATTCGTGGTGTATAGCAGTGAAAGTAAATTTTGCATAGTAATTGAACTTCTCTAGTGCGTATTATATACTACTACACGGTATTTTCTTTAATAATAAAGAACTATAAATATTTATATGCATTCATTTTGAATACGGAGAACGTTGTTATCACCGAAAAACAATTTTTTTCTCAAAATGATTCTTACCTCTTGAAAGAAACTGTGAACTTGGAATGTCAGTAACTTGCACAGAGTTGCCAAGTTTGAAAAGCTTGACCATCGAAATTCATTACTATCCGATCGACAGCCATTAATGAAGCAATTCAAAAGAACATCCTTATATTTATAGGAAAGTTGTCCTGAAAAATAAAAAAATATATACCTAAATTATTATTTTTTAAAAAAATAAAGAAAAGTATCACTTACCCAATTCCCGGGTTACTTTGAGAATTGCTTCTCCTACCACTAATCGATAGTCGATTTTGTTCTCTCTATTCAAATACTCATCGGATAGTGTTTCTAAGACCTCAGCTTCCATAACATTCAGCAAAGCAACAAACAATCGAACGCAATTCAAAAAAACATATGATTCTGGTTCCTTGAGGGCGTGCAAGGCTAATGCCAAAGTTATATGTCCATTTGTCTCGGCATCTCGATCTTTTTGCCGAAGCATTTCAATCATTAAATTGATACCGTAAGCCTTCAGATGAGCCTCACGCTCTTTCATCAAATCTCTCGCCATATTGTATTGACTAGTTCGATTTGCAAACGATGCTTTCAACCCGCCTTCCAACAAATGAAGTAACTTATCGATTCTATGGACAATAAGTTCATTGGGGGTTTGTTTCCTAAGCTCTCGCAGAACTTTAGTGAAATCTCTATACTTCTCGGGAATGTCTGAGTTTTCAATCATCTCTTGGGTGATTGTTAGGAGAAGGAGGAGAGTGTGATCGGTGCTTTCTTGATTTCCCAATGACTGACCAGCTCTCCGTTGAATAAAGGTGCGTAGGAATTCTAAGAATTCACTGGAATTCTCACTGATCTGTGCTTTGAGACCAGAATGATTGACCAATGTGCTTAAACAGAGAATGATTTCTACCTTAACTGGATACTTTGCGTTGAGAAATGTAATCAATTCTTCTTCGCTTCGAAGAAGATCTATTGATGCATCTGAATTGTCATCGTCTTTAGTGAGAGCTTCTTGCATCATCCCTAAGAGACACATAAACACAACATAAGTGAGAATGTTATGATTCGATAGGGTCAATACTTCTGGAAGAATATTCGAGACGTTTAGATCTTCTGGTTTAGTGTCAGGGGAGTTTATCTTCACTATCAACTGACTAAATTTGGAATCTGTTTGAATTGACACTCTAGGATGCAGCTGTACCCATTCATCTGGGTATTGTTTGGAAATCAGAGCGTTTATGATCTTATCCAGCTCGCTGCGAGATCGATTAGCTAAACAACGAACAATTACACCTCGAATCTGAATTTGCTCCTTGAACTTGTCAGGTATAAAACTGTAGACAGACAAAAGTAATGGCAGATATTTGGTCAGCGTTTCACTTGGCAGACACTCCATGGACGAAGAGCAGAAGCACGTGAAGAGAAAATTACCAAATAAAGCAAATTCATTATATTCCATTACAATCAATCCACTAATAATATCTTCAGGCTGCGCTAACTTCTGGAAGACCTTGCCAAGTCTATCTGTGATAACCTTTTGAGTATCTGAATTGAGTTCGTAGAGTTTTTTCAACGTAAGCAAACCCGCTCCCATGCAAAATGCCATGTTCGAGTTAGAAATACAAAGATTTAAAAACTCAAAGATCTGTTCTATAAGGCAGAGGTAGAATTTCGTCGAATGCTTTGGATGTGCCACAATATTCGCAATCACTTCAAAGTAGTCACACTCTGCGGCATCTACATTAGATCGATTTATGAGCAGAGTGCTAACAAAATGAGCAAAACCTCCCTTGGCCATCAATTTGTTCAGCAATTCCATATGGAGTCGTTTTTGCAAAACTGGTGGGAGATTTGGAAGACCTCTGAATAGCAGAATATTTCGAAAATAATCGCATTTTGAGGATTCATTCCAAATCGTGTTCAAATCGGTTTGATAGAGTTTCCGTTCAGGTTCGGTCAACTGAATTTTTTTCTCCAAATCGTGTTCGATGATGGTGAGGATTCCGGCTATATAGTCGCGTGTGACTACGCTTAGATTACCACCAACATGGAACTTACGAACAGCAAGGATTTTGCGGAAAGCTTTTAGTGATACAATCAAGTGATCGGTGTTTGGAGGAGATTTTGAGGGAATTGGCGCGAAAATTGGATGCTCGATAAGAATTGAATGGAGATTGGAACGTAGGCCGAAACCAGACACATCTTGAATGGCATCGATTAATAGATTCACATGCTTTGTGGATATAAGGTCCTCCTTGGAGTCAGAGTCAAAATCAACTTCATCTAAGACCGACAAGAGAATCTGGTAGATATACAGAGAATACTTCCATTCTTGATCATCCTGGGAAACTTGATTGAATGCTTCAGATAGAATATCAACAATTTCGTCGGAATTTATCGTCGTAAAAAGGATTTCAATGTTTTTCTTGATTCGGGGCAATTCTAGGGACGGAATTCATAGTGTACACACAAAACTTATCAGAAAATGAACTCACCATCTTTTTCATCAGGAACAAGATCAAGAAATTCTATAGCCGATAAGTATTTTGGTATATTTTTCATGTTTATGTTTTTATATAGTACTTTAGGTGTTTTGTTTTTAAATTGTTTAAATTAGTTTTTGAGCACAAGATAAAGTAGAAGACTGAAGAATTTTGTTTTGGTAGTTTTTTCATAAATACTTTGACAGTTTTTTTTTTTGATAAGACGATACTCGAAGATTGAACCTCGAAATTTTGTTGAAATACGTTTCAGGTTAAAGCAATATTCCCTTTCATACGTGAAAACTGAATTGCCAAGTCCCCTTTCACACGAGGAAATAAGTTGCTAGAGATTTGTTGGTTTTCTTTTAATTTCAACTTTCCACCAATTGTAGACCGTTCACTCTTCTTACTTCTGAGCTAAAAACTGAAAGTTGCTGAAAACATTAGATTTTATTGACAATTCCTTTTTAGATTGTGACTTTTCATTATGAATGAAAAGTTAATTCGTATATGTACTATATACTTTTATGTAGTTTTCGGTTGGATTTTGGGAATGCTCAGCGTATTTTAATGAGAGTACCCACACCAACGTGACGATGCGATTATGCGAATCTTAGATAAAATATATTGACAGTTGAAAGTTTCGTCGTCGTTCCGAATGTTTCGCGTTGGTTTGGGGGATCCTTTCATTGAAACTAGAGCCTACGATTCAGTCCGTGTATTTGAAAAACAAACACGGATACACGGACTCCGTGTGGTTATTACACGTAAATAAAAATCCGTACTCTTAAAATACGCGAGTATTTATTTGCTTAATATCCGTGTATCCGGATATTAAGCATACGCGGATCTTTATTACACGGAATGGTTTTTGATTTTTATCTTTTCAAGGGGTGGGTTTACAAGCTCAAAATTTTGAGGGATAATGGCTTTTATAGATTTTTATTTTTGGTGAAAATTTTGATATTCTAAGTTACCGTTAAGCGCATAAAAACACAGTTTTAAAGTGCCTTCAATTATCAAGTAATAAATCTTGAGCATCTGCATGGATTGATCGGGTTTTTCTTTAATTCGCAAGTAGATAAAGTAACATATGAAATATCAAACGTTATTATACGAGCTAAACAAGTATCACAATCTTAAGTTTAAATCAATCGATAAATCGAAAAAACATAAAATTTCCCTGCTTGGTCGATTGCCAACCATCATCCACCAGTGAGAGAATTCCGTTATTTTATGTAAAACCTACAAAATCGACTGATATGGTTACCTTAGAAAGCTTTTAACTTCGGTTTTAAATGTCGGATCTTCAAGATTAAGGTCTTAAAATATAAGTAGAATCTCAGGCTAAATTGTTGTATCTAAATTATTAGGGAGGCGCAACAAATTTCATACTAAATGGTTGATTGAGTCTGTCGTCAATTTAATTTTCACTTTTACAAAGTTGATGAAAACTTAAACTTAAACTTATTAAACAGAACTTATTGCTCCTTTCTCTTAGAAATTTGTTATTATTATTTTATTTTATATTGGCAAATCCAACAGGAGAGAGAGTAGGACAACTTAATTCCATTCGGTTGTTCACCAAAAAATCGATTTTTAAAGAAAAAAATTAAATAATTCTCAACTTAAATCCATTATGCACGGATACACGAAATACACGGATTCAAATCAGGATATTATAAGAACACGTGTATCCGTGTTTTTAAATATCCGTGTAATAAAGAGCTCTCTAATTGAAATACAGACGGATCAGTGGCTCATTGGAATTTTTTTGGAAAAGTGGTTCATAGCAATCATTGAAAATTATTTTCATTAAAAAATCCACTTGTAAAAAAAAACTAACTTTGTGGTTAGAGTCGATCATTCATTTAATTTAAGCATCACAATTTGGTTCAGCTAAATACTTTCTCATTTTTAATCGTTTCCAAATATGTAATCATAAGTTCATTGTTAAGTTGATAATCGCATTTTTAAAAGATTTGTTTATGCGCTTTTGATATTAGTCTTGTTGGCTTAGCTACATAGGTAACGGCGAAATGTTAGGACCAAAATACAAGAAACGATCTTCTCCATGGAAACAATAACGTGCATTTTTGTTACTTACAAATTACATTACTTTAATAAAATTATGAAGATTGCTTACAGCAGAATTTGAGTAACTGACTTATGTGCGGAGAGTAACTGACTTATGTACGGAGAGAGCCAAGGAAGAGATGTGTTGGAACTAGCATTTACAACAAGAAACTACTTTGAATTTAAACTACTGAAGTTATTTTAATTTATCATATTTGTTGATTATATTGTAACTAAATATTAATTTAATTTTCTTCACTTGACTTCATATTTTGTTCGAGATCAGTTAAATAAAATATTATTTTGAATACGACTATTTATTTTCTTTGTTGGCACAAAAGTATTCCATTTCAAAGAAGAATAGTTCAACAAGATGTTCTTAAGTGGAATGAAAAATTTAGGTCTTTTTTGTACGTAAAATACTGAAACCAAAATATTTTTTGCTTCACATTTTTTTCGACTGACTATTGATTGATCTAGCGAACAGTACCTATTACTTGTGAGAGCAAAAAATTTCCAATACACATTTACGCCAATATCATCCCAGATATTTGGAATTCCGTGTTCTCTTGAAGGCATTGACTAAATATTATAGCCATACAATAATTTTATCAAAAACATTAATATTCATTCAAGACTTTGCTAATTTAGTATATGTAAGCTTTTATTTGTAAACTACATTTTTTTTTTCTCTCAGTGAAACAAACAGCAAAATACGACTGAAAGGATCTTTTACTCAAAAGACAAAAGCTATAAAATTTTAAATATATATTTAGGATTGTAACAAGTCCATACAATCGAGCACAGGCAGTTCCCAGTTTTATTCAATCGAATCGAAAACAGTCGACCTAGTTAAATTAGGAACTGCCTATTCTCGATTGTACCAATTAACTCGATTGTATCAAAGTTACGTCCTAGACCCCCAGTAAAATAAGCTCAATCCTAAAGAAAATGAATCCAAAAATTGAAAAATATCTGTCCAAACTGATTTCTAGTTTTTATATCTAGTTTACCAAATCACCTTATTACGACAGACACCGGAAAAGTCCCAAGAATATCGATTCGATAAACATATCTTAATGTTGAAATCCACCGCTTATAACCACAGTGCGCATATTGTTATTAATATTTTTAGACGAAGTACATATCAAACCAATAGATTTTTGAATCCGCACCAACCCCGACCAGCTATGCTATGATGACTCTTGAGAACACTGTTAATATAATAAAGAACTTTACCGAGACCTTAGAAATCAATAAAAGATTGCGTCTCTTATTAAAATGTCATTTTTTGATATATTATAAATCAATGATCGACAAAGTGATTCGCTTCCATGCGACTACATATAGCTAATTACATACCCCAGATGTGTACACCATCAGAAATATAAGACAAAATGATAGCGATGCTTAAATCTTTAGTCGATTATAGGTAGACTAGATTAGAATAGATAGTTTTGATATTTGTCCAAGTAAACACTCCGCTTACTCCATGACTTGAAAAATTCAATAGACTGGCTCTTGAATATTCTTTAATTATTAAACAATAATTTTTATTTTTGTTTCACTCATAACGATGTAAGATTAAATCTGCATTACCTGTTACAAGTGGTGCATATAAAAAAAATAAATAAAAATAAAATCTCCTCAAAATCCACCGCGAAGAGCTAACACCAAATGAAGAACTGAGCCTCCCTGCACTTTATAATCGGCAGCTGTTTTGTCATCATTCCTATTAAAGGAAGACAAAGAAAATTCATGACCGACCATCTACAACAGATTTTAACATTAAACTTACATTTGTTTTCCGGAAAAAATTAATCGCTGCTGTTGTGGGGGAATACCTTCTTTCTCTTCGACACGTTCTTTGATTCTATCGACTTTGTCAGTAGGCTCAATATCAATTTCGATTTCCTTTCCAGTTAAAGTCTAGTTTCGTGTTGGAATAAAAGTTTATATTACAAAATAGTCGGAGAAAAGAATTTTATGAAATAAAATATAATTTACTTTGACTTTAATGAGCATTTTGATGAGATTTGTTTTTAAAAATATAAATAAAATAAATTAGCTCTAAGTAGAGGTTTTCAATTATTTTTTTCACAAATAGGTTTGCGAAAAATGCCGCTGCTGATGATAGTTTGATATTTTTTGACAGATTGCTCGAAATGAAGTTGTCATTTAAAGCGAGTATCGAAGTTTATGTTTTATTGAAAGCTCTTTTCGGTGGCGCTGCAGTTGAAAGAAGGAAATTCAAATAAGGGTTTGTATGCACAATTGATTTCCGGCAGATAAGTGTAGGGTATCCTTTTTAAATATTAAAACCAGTTAACAGAAAAATCGGTAGTTAAATATGTATATTATAAAAGATTTTGCCAGGTCCATAAATATGGATCTGTGATAATCAAAAGCTTAATTTTATTTTATTATTTATACATAGTACAGTAAGAAATTCCCAAAAGAACGCATCGGTAGTAACATGGTTTTATATTTCACATTTGGTACAGTTGAAAACCTGTCAGAATAATTTGAATTTACAAAAAATCCATCCATAGTAGGATTCTACTTAAGCTTTTAATGCATGTAAAATCGTACTACAATAAAACACGACTAAAGAGGTTGTTTGTTCACTTTTTTTTTCTGATTAACAGTAGACATATTTTACTATCGCTAAATGATTCATATAATATGTATACCATTCCATGAAAATAAAACAACATGGATCACAGTGGCAACAGCTATATATATTTTGTGATCCAAGACAGCAGGATCTGATTATGTTGTTGTAATGCATGTTTTGCGATGATCTATATGGATCACTTTTTATTATAAGGACAGCAGTCATGTTCTATATTTTCACTTTTTGTCTTCTGGTTGTTAATTGTGTGTGTAGTTATATATTCTATTTTTACTTTAAAGTACTCACACCATTTGCAAAACAAAAAAGTCTTCTCCCTGCCAGAGTAGAGGCTAAAATATTTTTGTTCCCGCCAGCAAAGTTGTCTTGTGAAAAAGAGTAAACAAATTCTTTTTAAACCAAAAATTAAGCTTTCTGTATCATTTTTGTCAGTTTTCCATTCGAAAAAACTATCACAAAATAAGTTTGAAAATTTTCACTTTTGTACTTTTTCACTTCACATTCGATTCAAAATGATCTCATTTCACATACAAATTTACATTTCGAAATCATTTAATTTCAACCAAATTTGCACAAAATTTGGTTGGAGATTACTTAAAAACTTTATGAACACACCCAAGTGGAATGCATCCATAGTGGAAACCCATTGGAAGGCATTGAAAATGTCAAAATTTGATGTAAAAGCCTTATACTACGTTTTCATTGGAGCCGAAATGAGCTAATTTCGTAAATTGCAGAAAAGGTGTTTTCATTGCAAATTTGCTAATTTCGTTTGACAGATAACTTCATTTTGAATTTGATTCGGCAGAAGATCCAGATTAAAATGATCGAATTACATTCTGATTAAAATGAATTCGAAGTGACCGTTAGATTCTATAAACTAATTGCAAATTTAAAATTAAAAAAGAATTATATACGTGCTATTTGAACAAAAATGTTATAAATTGATTGAAGCATTTTTGATTGGCTTCAAATAGTTATAAGTATTTTAAGGGCCAGGTTCACAGTGAAGTAAGTGTCACTTAAGTGCTGAATATGGACAACTAATTCCCAATTTTACAGTGTAAACTTATCGAAATAAGTGACACTTAAGTCTCCGATGTTGGTCACTTAAGTTAAACTTACTCAGGTAGTAAAACTGCGGCTCAAGTGCCAAAATGGGAAAATTAAGTGCCACTTATTTTGTAAAGTGTGCCCTGTGAAACTGGCCCTAATTATCTTCAGAAGGTGCAAAGAGATCTTAAAATGAATCCGAAATGTTTTTGGAAATTCATAAACAGTAAAAGAAAGTCTTGTCCTTACCCGTCTGTTCTCAAGTCGAATGGTATTTCAAGTCATGACCCTCGAGTTGTAACGCAACTTTTTTCTGACTTTTTTCAAAGTGCCTTCAACTGTGATACTAACAACTGTGATACTTTAAACTGTGATAAACTTGACGAAAATGACAATAACTTTGACCTTTTAAAATCTTTTCCTTACTTGACTGATATAAACTTTAATATTTATTCTGAAAACATTAAAAAGTTTATATCTAATCTGGATGAAAGTTGTGTACCAGGTCCTGATGGTATACCTTCCATTATTTTGAAGAACTGTGTAAATCACTTGTCGTTTCCTTTGTCTATTCTTTTTAACTTCTCTATGTCTTCTTGTGTTTTTCCGTCTACTTGGAAAGATTCTTTTATAATCCCTTTACATAAGAAAGGTAAAAAAGATGATATTAAAAATTATAGACCAATTGCTAAGTTATCCGTTATTCCTAAACTCTTCGAGGCTATTATTTGCGAATCACTATGTTTTTATGTTAAATCAATTATCGCTGCAAATCAACATGGTTTTACAAAAGGTCGCTCTACTGTGACTTTTTTAATGGAATTGGCAGAAAGTTGTATTGATTCGTTTAAAAAAAGAAAACAAGTAGATTGTGTCTTCACCGACTTCAGTAAGGCATTTGACAAACTCTCACATCGAGTTTTGTTATTAAAATTGAGGAAGATGGGGTTTAGCGAACAGTTTGTATCGTGGCTCCAGTCTTATTTATTTGATAGATTTTATTCGGTTCTTTTCAATGGTTGTGAATCAATTAAGTTTAAGGTTAACTCTGGAATACCACAGGGTAGCCATTTAGGACCCGTACTTTTTATTTTATTTATTAATGACTTACCGTCTCTTCTGAAATATTCCAATTGTCTCATTTATGCGGACGATGTTACAATCTTCAAAACTATTGAAAATATACTCGAGATTGTGAAGAGTTTCAGTGTGATCTTAATTCTTTTTTCGATTGGTGTGTTCGTAATTGTTTGACTCTCAATATTGATAAATGTAAAACTATTACTTTTACGAGAAAGCTATCTGTATCTCCTGCAAATTATTTTCTTAATGGTGTATTATTGTCACGAGTTAGCGATTTAACTGTCCTTGGTGTCCTATTTGATCAAAAACTTGACTTTATACAACACATCAACTCCATAACTAATAAAGCTAATTCAATTCTTGGGTGGATAAAGAGAGAGTCAAGGCACTTTTCTGATCCTTTTGTTATCAAACAGCTTTTTGTGACATTTGTGCGACCCATTATTGAATATGCTTGTCAGGTTTGGTCACCCCACTATGACTGTCACATAGCCAGATTAGAACAAGTGCAAAAAAGATTTCTGAGGTTTGCACTCAGAGGATTGGGTTGGGAAAATCCTTGTGAACTCCCGCCTTATAACAACAGACTGAAACTGATAGACATGCCTAGTCTTGAGAGCAGACGCTTGTATTTATCTTTTGTCTTCATTGTGAAACTTATAAACGGAAACATAGACTCTTTGCACCTTCTGTCTCGCATAAACTTTAATATTCCCCAAAGGAGTTTGAGGAATTTGTCCGGATGCATATTTATTTCAAATTATCGGACTAATTACGAACGATTTTCTCCTCTCAATAAAATGTTTAAATTATTTAATTTTTTCAACAGTAAATATACTAATTTGTTCAACCAAACTGTTAATACTTCAATTAAATTTAAATCAACTTTTTTTCAATTTTGTAACATGTACATATAATTATAACCTTTAAAGCTAGCAATTAGCTGAGTTAATAAATAAATAAATAACTTTGGATCTTAGAAGAATTGTTGTATGTTTTATACTTGTCTATAAGCTTTAAAACCAGGACAAATTATTTTCTAACTTAATATTAATAAACTGCACATCAAATTATTTTCTAACTCAATATTAATAGACTGCACATCATGAAAATTTATGTAATTTTAAATATTTGGGAAGAAATCCGATTTTCAATCAACAATATTGCAAAAAAGGAGTAGCATTATCAAAACAGTGTTTCGTTTTGCTAAAATTTATAGGGAAGGCTAAGATTTTTTGTTATATTACAAAGATTTTAAGAATCGATAGGTTTATTAAAAAATATTATTTATTTGCATATGTAATTCTATGAAATTTATAAAAAATGATTTTACTAAACAAAAATGACGATAATTTCAATTTATATGTATAATAATAATATGATAAATGTAGGTACTTAGATATACAAAATTTTAGACTAATTTTTTTTTCCTTTGAGACCCCTCACGCAATCTCCAATACGCAAAATATCTCTAGCGTATGTTCTACAACATCCGCCAAGGATTTTGGCACCACAATTAACCCATTCAGGAACATAGTTTTCCAAAGGAACACAGTCTTCTTTGCCTGTCCAGCCTTTTCTCACATCATACACTTCTCCACTGTTCGGATATACTACCAGCGGGATTTTATCTTTTTCTGCACGATTACCATTAAGACTTTGAAATAGTTGGGTAACAAACTAAAAAAAAATAAAAAACAATTTTTAAATTGACTATGAAATCTATTGAAGCTATGTTTAAGGATAACAATTAAATACCTTTGGATGAAGACAATTGACTCCTATTGCTAAACAGTTGTCCAGAGCCTTTCGTTTTTTCAACTTCTCCCAAATCGACAATGCTGCTTCTCGGAAACTCTCACCATGAGCTAAACTTGAACCATCCTATATAAATTTTTAAGTAGTATAGAATTTTTGGTCGGAATTTCTATCGAAAAATATTACTTTGCATTGAAATGAAATCCAGAATTTAACTCCAGGATATTCATTGCATAGCAAATCAACCAATGCATCAGCTTCAGCTTGACAAGGAATTGTCTCAATGGCCAGAGCATCAACACCGGCTTCAAGACACGCATCAATTCGAGTTCGGTGCCATTGGGCTATCACTTTGGGTGATACATAATCTGCATAGATTCCTGTATATTCCGAACCATCATGCAAATGTGCTCCATATGGTCCAATAGAAGCTAGGATCATTGGAAAGCCTAAATTGAACAACACAATTAAATAAAATTTATGAAAAGAGAAATTCTTAATCTTACGTATAAAAATAAATTTTTTTTTGCTTGTAACGCATCCGATTTGCGTGGGAATTTTTTTTATTGGGTTCGTATTGAACCAGAAAAAAAAACACAAATGAGCCGAAAATTAAAAATTTCAACCGGAAAAGTCGGAAACACGTGAAAACCCGAAATTGCAAACTTTCAGGGGTTAATGATGGCGATATCTGATATACCATATTGTATGGCAAGGAGAAAATATTGATTCTAAAGCTAAGCACAGACGATTGTCAGATGACAGATCTTACAATTTATTGTCAGATATTTCAGTGAAAAAACTGTTCCAAATGTTTTACAATCGTATGAACACACAATTTTGTCTGACAATATTGTCAGAAACGTCATTGTCAGACGACAAATCAAATTTGTCAGACTTTGGGAAGAAATCTACCAACCGTGTGAACGGACAATTTTTCATTGTAAGAAATATGTCAATTGTCAGCTAATTGTTAGCTTTTGTCAGACCATTGACCGTTCTGACAATATTGTACGATCTGACAATCATCTGTACTTAGCTTAAGGAATGACAAACACTACCGGGATTGACAACTAGCTAATTTTTTTCTCAAAAAAATGGGATCGCCAATCTTAGAAGAAGAAATAGAGGAACGGGCATATCGAGGAAAAAGTGAAGCATTTTTCAAAATAGTGTGATTTACACAAATACATTCACACAGGGAAGGCATGCAGTTAGACAGCTAAATCATGGGAAGGAATTTTTAACTGTTTTTTTGAGGAATGTGTTTTGAGATTTTGAATCGTCAAAAAAGAAAAAAAAGCTTAGTAAATTAAATAAACAAGTGAAATAAAGTAAATAAAGTGAATATATGCTACTCTTCATTGAAATAAAAATATAAAACTATATTCGGTGCTCCGTTAAATCCTGTAAAAACACCTATAATAAGCAGTGCAATTTTTGTTCATTTCACAGGTAATCTGTGTCTCATATTCCACATAAAGTAGGTAGAATTATTCTGCACTACGGGCGCTCAATACATTTGAGCGCCTGCCATCACCAATAAAAGCTAATTCGACCCTGGGTGAGAATTTCAATTTTGATAGAAAGGTACCTGATATATCACGTTTCAAAGTTTATTTGTATTTTCAGCCATTTGCCTTTTTTATAGTAAAATGCTATGAAATATCAATCTTAAAGTATTCTACGATAATTTATTTACATAAAAAACATCACTTCACATTAATTTATGTGGAATTTGAGACACAACCAGCCCGTGAAATGAAAAGATTATTATTATAGGTGTTTTTACACAATTTAAGACAGCACCGCATGTTCAATGTTGTATATTTTTTTCACAAAGTATTGCAAGCACTATTCTCACTTTTATTTCAGTTTTTTATTTAGTTTAATTATCTTTTTGAAGTAAAACTTCTTTTGCGGCATGGGGGTAAAAAATTTTTCTATGGAGCTGTCAGTGACATGTCAAACCGACATACAAATTCCCGTCACGAATTACAAAATTCAGCGTCACGATTTTGCAACGGTTCTGAGTTTCAAATCGGGTGCTCTGAGTGGTAGGACTTGAAAAATACTTGCCCTGTTGTCGTGAAAGAAGTTTTACTTCTAGCGCGTGTACATAAGTACGCACACTCTTTTTTTCACTATTTTAACGATTGAAAATCTCGAAACTTGTTCCTTTAGATCGGCACCTTTTTGTTTTTTTTTTAATTTGGTGCTTCACTCACATACACTGTATATGTGATATATACCTCTTCCTTATCTTCTTATTCTAAGTTGCCAACAGATGGCGTTACCCTCTGAGGGCCAGTTGTACAATAGTGGTTCAGCCTCGGTTCAAGATTTTAACTCACCGATTTCAGCTGATTAACTAAGGTTCGCTGGTTCAAGTATGTAATTGGTTATTATCACACACTTGAAGAGTAAAACACTGTTGAAAGACTTAGTAGGCAATAGTTCTATATTAATTGTTAATTTTGTTTTAATATTCAAAAGCTTAAAATTAAAGGCCGGTTAAGAAGTATTATCTTTATGAATAAAAGAAAAGATCACGCAAATAAGAATCTACATTTAATTATATTTTAAACATGTTACCTTCTTGCAATCTCTGGTTGGTATCATAACATTCGCGTAGATATTTTTCCTTTGCTACCTTTGCATACTGAATGGTACGTCTTATCAGTTCAATGCTCTGTTCCTCATCCATCTTTAAGTACTCGACATAACCTTCCACACTGGCCTGATAAGTATTAGTTAAGATTATATCTGCACCCGCTGTAAAGAAATATTTTATTTAAGATACGATCTGATCACGTACATTATATATATATATTTAGTTCTTTACCTTGCAGAAAATCCAAGTGTGTGTCAATGATAGCCTGTGGATTTGTGGCATTAAATTTTGCACTCCATAGTGGATCACCGTCTACCTGATCACCAACATGTACGGTCAGTTGAGTTGCAAAACCCCCATCTTTAATTAATACTCGTCCAAGCCCCATTTTTTTTATATATTTCTCTGCAAAATTAAAAATGAAATAAAATAATTTTTATCAAAATTGAGTCTAGACTTCTTTGGATTTGTTTTTCTTAAACAAACAAAAACAATTTTAACACAATTTCAATTCAACGTTCAAATATAAATAATAAATACATTTTTTTTTTAAATCTTGAATTTATATTTAGGTATATGTACATACATAGATGTTTTTAAAATGGTTTATTCAACGCAACTAAATACCTATATCTACATAATATGTACATATATAGCAGCTTAAGAGATATGATCTAAATTGTATACTATCAACAGACAAAAGTGATAGATTTGATGATAAGGAAAAACAAAGGAACACAACACTATCTTTAACAATTCCCATATCAGGTCAGAAAACAATAATAACGATTATTTAAATAATCCAACATGAAACAGGCCTTTGAGGAAAATTTTTCACATGGAGAAATGAGCAGCAAATGTTGCTTACAGGAGCTTATCTATTATGAACATTCGCTGCTGTCATTGACCTATTATATATGGACTGCTAGTCGAGCGTCATTTCCATACAAATGCCGAAATGAAAATGGTTCCACCTCTCCCTAGTGACATGAGCGCTATGGTAGGACACGCGGCAAAGAGAGGTAGCTATTTTCAGTGCCATCTGTTGCTACTTTGTCTGAGCAAGCTTTTTTTGCCATAGAAACTATGGACATCTATTGTTATTTCTTATAAAAAACTGAGCCATCTGTTTTTGCTAAAATTTATATTTTTTGACGTTTGTGTATAATTTTGATTTTCATTTCACATTTTGCTTCCAAGAAAAACCAACATAAAGTTACTTCAACTGCTTTTAATTTGTGATAAAACCAAACACCATCAATTTATGAGCAAAAAAAATTTCAAAATCGTTGAAACGATTTAAAAAGAAGTTGAACGCGTTGCATCAAGTGTGAGACCATCGAAAAGTAAAAAAAGCAGTACGAGAATAAAGATAAGCAGAACCCGGATCAAATGGAAGAACAAAAGCCCATCCAAAACGACACCACCAGCCCAGTGCCGACCGAGGAAGTTACTTCAAGGACGCCAGTTGTTGAAATAATCCAAGAAAATTCCGCAGGAGTCGTTTTAAATGGAATTTTTAATCCAATGTAAATAAAATTTTCTAAAATGACAAAACAAACAAAAATAAAATGAAAAAAAAAAACGAATAAAAAAAAACAAGCACAAAACTGAAGTGTCAAAATGTTTCACCATGTTTTCCGCTTGTCCTATGTTAGCGCTAGCAGCGTTTAGTTATCGGTTGAACCATCGTGAAGTTGGCTCCTGGCAGTCCATATATAGTAAGTCAATGGCTGCTGTAGTCTCTATCCCGGGCAAAAGTCCAACGAGCGTCATTCGCTGCCTAGTTACAAGCAATTTTTTAAATGATCGATAAAGTTATAGACTAACAAAAGTAAGCTAGACAATACAAAAATCAATTTATAGAATTTAATTGGTTGAAATGATATTTATGGCAGGTAGTTAGGAGGATATTACAGATGACTTTATATGCAGTTTCATGATATTATGTATGAAGTGATGGGAAGATAAAATCAGAATAAAATGCATAAAATGTACATAAGAGAAATACAAAGCTAATACAATTTAATTTAACAAATACTTGATAAGTCTACCATGGGTGTATGTCTATTATTAATTACAGCCACTGACAACAAATTAAAGTCCGTATAGACAGCTGATTAAGAAACCCGAAGCCGTCGGTCGCACATTTATTTCTAAAACCATATACCCGTAAACATATGTTGATGAAACTATTGAAAAGAAAATGGTTTTTTTCGCGATTCTTTTTCCAATATCCGTTTTTTTAAATTGAAAGGTTGAAAATTTTTTTATAAACAAATTACAAATCTTTGCGACTGTTAAAACAAACCTGTTGTTTTAAATACTTTAGAAATAGATTTTTATCGGCATATCATTTGTTTATTTATTTTTATTTCTGATAAAAATAAATCTTAATCTTTTCTTGAATCTTCAAACTATTAAAACCTATATTCTTTTATTTAAATCCATACAAACTTTTATCAGCGACATAGGGTTAAGCTAAGTACAGACGATTGTCAGATCTTACAATATTGGGTGCGTTCAATCGATTACGTTTTACATCTGAATTTTCAGATTTCTGAATTTTTGGAGCTTCTGATTGGCCAGCTTTCATAAAAAGTTAGATGACTTTTAGTGACTTTTAGTTACGTTTAGTTACGTTTCATCTGAATTTTCAGACAAGAAATTCTCATCTGAAAATTCAGATGAAAGTTGTTTGTGGTGGGGGAAGTGCCAAAAGCACATATAAAAGCTGAACTTTATAATTTTCGTCTTGTTGGTGGTTGATTTTTTTAGTTTTTGTCATGAAAATTTAATACTTATTTAAATGAACGAACTTTTTGTTTATTGTTTAGTGAATTTTTAAATCAACAATTTTTTTAATTGAGTTTGGAAAGTTTTTCTATGTTTTTGTAAGTCATACATATCAATAAAAGGACTTTTAATGAAGGTAATGAAACCTGTTGCTGATTTATTTAGTTACATATATTTTCATCCTCACAACTACTCACTCTCAATGTTTAATTTACAAATGTAATTAAAGTTCTATTTTATTTCGCTTCAATGTAAATCCTTTAGGTAAATGCAGGAATTTGACACAATGACTTTCGACTGAAATTTCAGATTTTTTTTGCGTTCAACGACATAAATTCAGAAATCTGAAAATTCAGATGTTAAGCTATTTTTATTGAACCCGCCCATTGTCAGGTATCTTACAATCGTCTGAACACCCAATTTTTATTATTGTCAGTCGATTAGGACATTATCAGAATCATTGGCCATTGTCAGATGTTTTCATTGTAAGAAATATGTCAATTGTCAGCTAATTGTTAGCTTTTATCAGACTATTGACCTTTCTGACAATATTGTACGATCTGACAATCGTCTGTACTTAGCTTTAGTATTAAGGCTCTCCCAAACCAACACAAACATTCGGAACGACGACGAAACTTTTGGCTGTATTGTATTTTGTTCTAAAAGAATCGATTTTTTTCTTGCAAAACAAATCTTGCTAATTATGTCGAATTCCTTTCAACAAAAGAATTTTTGCTTCTTCTTACATTCTTACATAGATTTCGTGACGAATACCTAGTGTGAACTATATTCAACAAGACTAGAATTCCTAATCATTGTGAGATCGCCGGGACGAAACGCCAATTTTTGTAGGACTTAAAGGCCGTTAAAAGCTATTTTGAATCAATTGTGTTTTTGGTTGCACCGAATTTTCGGTGAATTTTATAGTAAATATTTGTGCGTTGTTTTTCAATTAATAATAATTTCCAAATTGAATATTTTCTGGACATTTTATTTCAAAATTTCTGCTTTCAAGTGCCACATATACAATCACAAAAAAATCGATTCTTTTCGTCTTTTCGTCCTTTCAACGACAGAAACAATTCGATTCTTTTTAGAAAAAAATTCGATTCTTTTGTTGAAAGGAATTCGACATGTGTTGAAAGGAATTCGACATTAGAAAGATTCAAGAAAGATTTTGCACCGATTTGCACACACACTAGCAAGATTTGAAATTTATAAAATGTCAAATTGAAAGCCACGGTATTTAAAAAAAATAAAAAAATAAATTTTTGGTTGCAATGTATTTTCGGTGAATTCAATATTTGTGGTTGTTTTTCAATTAATAATAATAAAGGCTTAACTACATAAGCCAAAAAGTACTGAAGTACAAAAGTAAAAATATTTTTTTTACCGCTAGCGCCGTTGTTTTGTGAAAAAGAATACACAAATTTGTTTTTAAACCAAAATTTAAGCTTTCTGCATCATTTTTATAAGTTTTCTAGTCAGAAAAACTATCACAAAATCAATTTAAAAATTTTCACTTTTGCACTTTTTCACTTTTTTGGCTTATGTAGTTGAGGCTTAATACATAATTTCCAAATTGAATTTTTTTTTACATTTTACTTTAAAATAACCGCTGTCAAGTGCCACACAAACAACCACAAAAAATATCGATTCTTTTCGTATTCCTTTCAACGACAGAAAAAAAAATCGATTCATTTTAGAAAAAATTGGATTCTTTTTAGGAAAAAATTCAATTCTTTGCTTGAAAGGTATTCGACATAAGACAGTTATTTTACGAAAAATTTACAAAAAAAATGCTGAAAAAGAAAATGACAATAAATTGTTTTCCGTGGTTCATTTTCGATATATCGCTTTCTAAAAGTGCTACAAGCCGTTTTTTTCGTTATCGTTAAGGCTATTCTATGGAATATGAAATTACAAACAATTTCATTCCAATTTGATTTTTTACCATTGATATTTCTTCTTTTAACTTCAAGAAATTAACGGGGTTTTCGTAGTGTTTTTAGGTTAGGTTGCATCAGGAAAGTATATTTTTTAAACAAAAATGGTTCCGGAATATTGAAATACTACTTTTTTCCTTTAAAATCTATTTGGAATTTAAACAATATTTCATTTTCTTTTGGTGTAAGTGGAACGACGTCGCACGATGAAGCACAATTTGCTTTCAAATCCCATAGAAAAAAAAATGTCAAGTAACAACTTGTAGCCAGAAGTTTCAGTTACAAAACAGGCATAATATGCCTAAGACCAGAAAATATTAGTGGTTTCAGACGTCGGAAATTTTTTGGAAAATAATATCTTCGCGATCTATCATAGACTCAAATACTAGACACTGTTAAAAGCCCTTCCACACTATCCCACTGAGTATTAATACAAAGTGGAAAAGAATTCCATGCTACTGCCAAATTTGTGAGAGAGAAATTTCTTTTCATTTTTTGACCACACACAACAGTTTAATTTAACCTCAATAAAAATGTGATGAAATGTGTGACAGAATTAGAACCATTTCTAAAAATTCTCATGTATTAACACATGTCAAGTCGTGTAGGCTGGGAATATCATATTTTGTTTCCACACTATTATACATGATTTGTTTCACACTTTTTTGACATGTATTAATACTCAGTGGGATAGTGTGGAAGGGCTTTAAACTACAAGGTAATAAAGCGAACCAAAAGTACTTAGGGCCAGTTGTACAAATATTTAAACCGTGGTTCAGCAATTTTTATCCACCGATTTCAGCAGATTAATTGAGTTTCAACAGTGGTTTACTGTTCAAGTGTGTGATAATAACCAATTACATACTTGAACGAGCGTTGAACCTTAGTTAATCCGCCGAAATCGGTGAGTTAAAATCTTGAACCGAGGCTGAACCACTATTGTACAACTGGCCCTTACTAAAATGGAAACTCTAAACAAAAAAATTATTCGGAATGCAACTTTTGAAAAGTATTAAATAAGAAAATTCAAAAATTGAAATATAAAAACCAAACTTTGTCACGAATTACCAGAATCTGTATGGTACAGAGTTTAGAAATTATTTTTTGATTTACATAATTAAATCGATTAATAATAATAGCTGCATTTTATTTTCTCTGTATGCAATCCAGATCAGATCTTGAAAATAAAATAACCCAGGATCTCAGTGACAACTTGTTATATACCCAACTCTTCTCTTTGTTTTTTTTTTTTATTTGTATACACCCGTTGTCTTTTTTCTTTACACTACTGACGACATAGAAATTAAGGGTGTATGTTCAAAATGGATTTGGAAATAAATCCAAATTCGAAACAAAGTTAGACCTTGTGTTGTTTTTGTAATACATGTATTTTCGTTAGCAAATCCAATCTGTTTCGGATCTGGGGGAAATAAAACACAGCTAATATTTCTAACGAAAGATAATGAGTTAAAAATAATAAAATTATTCAAAAGCTTTTTGCTTTAAGCCGATGTCTTCGTATTATATTATAATAATATGCCTATATTTTTATAAACTCGAATAAAGCACAGCAAACGATAACATTTATCTGTTACGAAAGTGTATATACTAACGGTCGAGCACCTTTGTGTGTTGTGTCATGTGTGTTCTCAACAAGATTATTTAAGTTTTGATGCTATTTTTAAATTTTGTTTTTGTCGAAAAACTATGCACGCATTTTAACAATGATTGTAAACAAAGAATTTAAAATAATTTTTTCGTAAATAAAATTGAACTTGAAAACAATGTATTGTAAAGATGATAAATAAGTGTTTTTTGGTTCAAGTTCATTAACAGTTACCACACGAAAAAAAATACCATTTTAGAACCAATGTACTTATGTATATGAACGATCATATCGTATTTATAATTAATAGGTATTTGATGACTTGATATTCAATCTTGAAAATTATTTTAATTGATGTACCTTCATACATACATTCTTCTGTAGTGTTATTTTGAATCACTTACTCGGATTTTATTTTTTTAATAAGAACAAATACTAACGAGAAATTAATAATCGACGCGCTTATTATCTTTCTTAAGCGAAAAATACTAATTTTTTTTATTACAAAACCACTAAAAAAAAATTGCCTATAAGTCGAGCAACCTCAAACTCTTGACGATGACTGAGGGGAGAACTCAATTAATTATCACAGACAAATAATAAAATTACAATAAAAACAAAGTATCAACACCTACATGCTTATAAATAGAAACTACAGTTTTTACATCTGGTCGATACTTGAAGTAAATTTGATTTAAACAATCATAAACGAAAACTAATTTCACTTTTAGTAAGACTCGATTGACAATAATAATAATATAATCAATGGAATACGCTTTAGCCAGGGTTAGCTTCAATACAAGTTTGTAGAAACTTTTGAACTTGTGGCAATGGTATGATATTGGGTAAACATACAAATTGTACTCACATTTTGAATAATAATAATCGGAACAACAAATTTGTTATTCTGTTCGGTACGTTCCTCTCAGCACTATTAATCGCGTTTGTTTGTCACTTCAAAATGCTTGCCTGGGCTTTTATATTTGTTGTCATTTGGCTTTTCTAGTCTTATCAGGCTTCGGGTTTACATAAATGAGTATAATGTTAATGGTTCACATAAATACATACATATATGCAGCTGTTCTCGATGATGATAATTTAAAGAGTATGAGTGTTTTCCTATCAGAAAAGGCCAGGTTTTATTTTTGTTGATTAAAAATATGAATTTAACTTGCTTTGTTGTTTTAATTTGTTTAGAAAGCAACAGAAGATTAAACATAGATGATATATTTAATCGTATCAAAAGGTGTCTGGTGTAGTGGTATGAAGTGATAAAACAATATAGCAACAAAATAATATTATATTTATTAAATGACTAGTGTCTATCGCAACTTATATATATAAAAGCTGATCCCGAGCTCATTAGAAATATATTAAAGCTGCTGTATTTGTTTAAAGTTATGAAAACATTATTTTTGATAAGAATTTCTTCACCTATCGTAAATTCTTTGTCTCATTTTCTTATGTCATTCATCAGTTATATATCGAAGCTATTTATTACTTTTAACTACTTAATCAATCAGCCCTATCACGTATTCCATCGTAATCGGAAACTTCTTACGAATACCGAAAAAAACTATCACAGATTCCATCGTAGTGGAAAATCTCATACAAATAAGTCATTACGAACGGATTCGGTGATTTTCCGATTACGATGGAATTCATGATAGGGCCGAATATTTCAGTTAAAATCAAATCATGTACATAATATGTCCATGCTCTTTGTATATGTATCAATTTTTACTTTTACATGAATTTTTATTCAAAATGATCAAACATAAAATATGAATATCCTATTTTCACCAAAGAATGCAATAGAGTCAAATAGTGGGAATAAACAATTATTTTATTCTTTAAAATACAAATTAAACATCGAAAAAAGAACAAATTACAAATTATAGGAAACGAATGATCATACATATTTAGTTTAAATAAATGTTTATGGAATAGTATTCTTAATAGATAGGTAGATCATCGATGCATTTTCTTATACTTAAAATATCGCTCGGATAAACTCGGCAGCATCCTCCAATGATTTTTGCACCTAATTGGGACCACTCTGGCACAAATGTTGCTAAAGGGACGCATTTTTCGGCGCCTGTCCATCCATTTTGTTCGTCGAATTCTTCACCACGATTGCTATAAACAATGAATGGAATGATGTTGCCCTGAACAGATCTATATAGCGATGATACAATCTTGAAAAATAAGTATTTTTATATTTTCAAAAAATTTTGTAATTTTTTTTTTTAATAATACGTTACCTTTGGATCGACGCAATTAACTCCTATAGCCATACATTTGTTAGTGACTGATTTTTCCTCAAGCCTTTTTTGTATTGACAAAAATGCATCATTGAACTTTTGACCATGTGCAAGATGCTGTTTATCCTAAAATTATTTATAAATTTTACATAAAAACACATGCAAGAGAATTTTTTATCTAAAATAAAATTTATATACTTTGCATTGAAACGAAACCCAGAATTTGGCAGCTGGGAATTCCGCGCACAGAAGGTCTACAACTGTTTCAGCTTCTGTCTAAAATATATTTTTTAATTGTACGAAAATATTTTATATATTTTAAACCTAAAAAAATATAGAAAATAAATGAAGAAATTCGTTTTACTTGACATGGAATTGTTTCAATTGCTAGTCCATCAACACCTTCAGCTAAACAAGCTTCAATTCGAACTCTATGCCAATCACGCAATACATCTCTGGTAACACTCTCTGCATAGCTACCTTTGTATTCCGATTTATCGCATAAATGTGCACCATAGGGTCCAATAGATGCCATGACAAGAGGTAATCCTTTAAAGGCAAAAGATAATCAAAATTATTTCTGCTCTAACCATAGATTAATATTTGAACAGTTTCTTATACCAAGATTATTGTTTATATTTTTTTTCTATTTGGGTGTTATTTTATTTTGAGAGTGCAATAAAGTTTTGGGCTTTATTGCACTGGACTTTATTTCAAGGCACCAAATACCTCTAGATAATATGCGTAAATTTTCATATAAATCAAAATACGAATTCAATGTTTTTCAACTATCTTAAAATTGTACTGTCAAACATCTTAACGGTAATAATTAATGTGCCTGCATATTATAAAAAATATGTTTGTACCTGTACATATTAAAAGCCGTATGTTATTTCCGTAAGCATTCACAAATTATTGCATTGAATTTATCAAATTGAATCTACAGAATGTTTGCTTGGCTTATAAGATTAAGTACGAGACATTATTACATTTATTTCAAACTAATAATGTCATCGCAGCTCACATATTGCTATCCCCCAATCAACAAGATATAAATAAAAATGTCGAAAAAATTATTAAAGAGCATTCCTAAAAACAATACATACTTACCACTTTCCTCAGCTGTTGAAGAATTTGTCTTCAAGAATATCTCTTTAGCCCGTTTAGCCAATCTCACACTATTTCTCATCACTTCAATGCTTTCATCTCGAGTTAAATTCAAATGCTTCATAAATCCCTCCACACTAGCTTGATAAGTATTGGACAGGATGATATCTGCGCCATCTACATGAAAGCAATTTAAATGTGACCGTTAAATTCAAAATTAATAAAAAATTTATTCTCCCTGAACTCACAACCTAGATAAAATGTTTCATTCAGGGAACGTAAACAAAAAAAAAATTTGCATTCGCAGTGCAGACATTTTGAAAGAAATTGAGTCACCATGACCTTGTGTCTGTGGTGAAAAATTCACTAACTTTTTGTTTACTTTTTTGTTATTTTGTTGAGATTGTAGAAATGAGACAGCGCAATAACATGCCAGCTATTGCTCATTCACCATTATTATGTTTATTGGGCTTCGGTTTTTAGGCACGTAGTATGTATGTATGTATGTAGGTATTAAAACCCGTCGAACAAATGAATACGTAATAAAGAAATATTGGAAGTTGCAACCTTTTGTGACATTCTTGTAGATTATACTTACTCTCAAGAAAATCCAAATGGGTTCTAATTACTGCATCAGGATTAGTAACGTCGTAGCGTGCACTCCAGAGAGGGTCACCATCTATGGTTTCATTAACGTGCTTCGAGAGTTGAGTTGAAAATCCTCCACATTTAACTAGGATACCTTTTTGATTCATATTAAACTTCAGGAAGAAACAACCGATAGAATGAAAATAGAAATGTGTTTTCTGAAATTACTTGGAGAAAATGCAACAAACGAAAAAAAACTTAATACACCGCAGTGGGAATGAGGGGTTTTACAACTAAATAATTCGGATACCGCGACAATCAAAACAAATCTTGACAACTAAATAAAATCAGCACAGCAAGTGTCATCTGTTCGAAAGCTTTTTGGATATATATTTAGTTGAGAGTATCAATCGAGACTCGATAAAAGAAGTTACTAAACGAGACCGTTTTTTATTTTTATTTTGGCTTCTATAATTTCAAATTCGAATGTTTTTATTGATATCGAATGCTACATTAGGCACAGTGTTTTTTTTTTATTCATAATTATTTGGTGTAATGGGGCGTATACTTGTTATTTTATGTTGTTTTTTTCTTTCTCTATCACTTTGTCAAATCATTTGGGACCAAAATGTATTTATTTTTTTACCAAATTCTTGTGATGTTTACCTAATAATTTAAGGCAACTTTTGTTATTTATATTCTTCTTCAAGCATTTTAAAATACTAAATAAATTATTGGTAGTTAGGGCAGAGAAAACAGGCTTTCAACTTTTCGTATCTAAAAAATAATTTTTTTGAACCGATTTTAATTTTTTTTTCAAAAGTTCAGGCGTATTTATTAGATTTTTTATTTATTTAGTAAGACTTATTTATTAAATCAAAAAGTACGTCTTAAAAGTGTCGATAGGATTGATTCCAAGAGCTCTGGATAATAAGAAATAAGTGCATTGAAGCGAAGTGTGTTGAATCGAAGTGTGCGTGATCAATGACAGATTTGAATGTTTTAATTGGCAGTTTAATTTGCTAATCGGCACTTCATCTGGCCAGTAAAATACTTAAACTTTAATTGCCAATTAGTCGTATTCAGACCTTGTGAAACGTAAATGAGGTTGTTAATTGTTGAATAAGTTCCATGTAGCTTAATTGGAACTTTAATCAGACTTTGTGAAACAAACCCTAAGTTAGATAGCTCTTAACCATCAAATAAAAATGTTTATCTATAACTTTGACGGCCGTCCGAGTTAGACAACGTTTAAAAATACGACGGTAATACGAATTATAGTTTAAGGTCCCAAATTGCGCTTGTGTAATATTTTGTATATGTAAATAAGATTGGCCGATTTTTTTGTATTAAAAGTTTTGTCATCCCAAGGTTAGCAACTGAGCCACGAGTTGTGGTTTAGGCGTTAACCAAAGCAAAACTGATCTGATGCTTTTCACTACCGGGACTAAAATTCAACCCTTCACTCCACCCCGACTAAATGGACAAATACTTTCGCTCTCTTCCAGCGCAAAATATCTCGGAGTAATTCTCGACCCGAAAATAAACTGGAAACTTAATATTGAAGAAAGGGTTAGGAAGGCCTGCATAGCCTTCTACGCCTGTAGCAAAACCTTTGGTAAAAAGTGGGGCCTCCAGTCAAAGATGATACTTTGGTCGTATATTGCCGTAGTCAGACCAATGCTCACGTATGGCTCATTGGTGTGGTGGCCCGCTCTTAACAAAGAATATAACATGAACAAACTTAAAAAGGTTCAAAGAACAGCTAGCGTTGGCACCACAAGGGCTCTCCGTACCTGCCCAACGGATACTTTAAGAGTTTTTCTGCACCTCTTACCACTTGACTTACATATAAAATAACTAGTATCTTGCAGCGCGATAAGACTAAAAGAATCAAATAGCTAGGTTACTCAACCCTATGGTCACAGCAATATCACAAGGCTGATTCCAGCGGCTATGTTTTCGACTCCTACTGACTACTGCACTCCTACTGTGGACCTCAATAAGGATTTTAAAGTTCAATTCCCATCCAGACAGGACTGGGAGGATAACGTCGTAACGAGAGACTTTGACACAACTATTTTTACTGATGGATCAAAGATGGAGTGTGGTGTTGGTTCAGGGGTATATTCCGAGTCTCTGAATATAAATAAATCTTTTCGGCTTCCCAACTTTGCTAGTGTTTTCCAGGCGGAGCTTTTGGCAATTAGGGAAGCATGCAAAATACTCAAACAAGACCCTTACCAAAATCGAAATACTGCTATCCTGGCAGATAGTCAGGCAGCTGTGAAAGCCATAGACTCGGCTGTATCGGCTGTGGCATTGAGGGACACGAGTGCGCGGACGAACTGGCCAGGCAAGGATCACCCCTACATAGCTCACTTGCGGAAAGAGTCAACATTCCTCTTGGGCTTATGAAGGGCAATATATTTTCAATTTTTGTTAACGAATCAAACCACAGGTGGGGCAGTCTAACAAACTGCATTATTTCTAGAAAGATTTGGCCCACCTATAACAGATCCCGAAAAAATGACTTAATTCGCAGACCCAGGGAAGATATAGCCAGGATCGTTGCAACCTGTTCTGGACACTGGGCGAGCATGCGGCAAAGCTGGGAATTCCTCACAATACACACTGTCGTAGTTGTGGGGACCGGCAGGAAAAGGTTTCTCACTTCCTCTGTAAATTCCCCGCTCTAGCCAGAATGAGATTACAGTCATTTGGTAAACCAATTATCGACGACCTCAACGAATCTCCGAAACAAAGATCAAAGATTTGGTCTCTTTTCTCAACATAACAAATTAGCTCTAAGAAGAACTTCGACCGCGAGTAAGGGGACGATGTTTTCTTCTGAAAGTCATATATGTAGTTTCACTTTAAACCGGAAATCAATTTACCTACCTACCTCAGCATACTGTGGTTGGGGGAGTGTAATGATGATTCCACAAATTCGTTTCAACAATTCTTTATTTAAACAGGTCAAACGAGTTATGGTATCAAAAAGGCGCAATCAGGCGCTAATTGGGTCACGGAGCTAGGCGCTCGTGGCCGCCATTTCTACCTACCTTTGTCATCCCAAAATCTGTTCTCAAAAAAAAATTCAAAATTTAACCAATTATTTCAAAATAACTTGCTTAAATTTTGCACCATTTTTTTTAAATTTGTTGGTATGTGGGGTGACATTGGTTTTGTTTTTAAATGTCAATAACTAAATCTAAGCAATAATGTTTAAACAAAGTAAAATAAACAGGTAAAAAGTCTATTTTTTGTAATGAATTGAATTACTTACAGCGCTAATAATCTCGATTATTTCTGACTGAAATAAATAATTTAGAAAAATTTAGATACAAAAAATGGTTTTCGTTTAAATTTAAATACATGTAACAGCATTTAATTTTTTGGCCAAAATATAGCTTCACTTTTGAGTTTACACCTTCAATTTAAAATTTTGTGGGTAGAAATAAATTCTGTAATGCTTTGGAAAAAAAAAAAATTAATTCTGCCTTCACGTCTACTGTACAGCGAGCCAGAGCCTAAACGGTTGACTGATTTGCTTAAAATTTTGTACATGTACATACATAATATTATGTAGTAAAAGATAAATAAAATAAATTATTTATTAAAATGTTATTTATTAATAACTTTCAGGTAACACAACTTTAAATTTAAAAATAGCGACGCGTTTCGGAAACAAGTTCCATCAAGTTCTAAACAACTGTGTAGTGTTGGACTGTCTAAGGCAGTTGTTAACGAAAAAAGCTCTACGAAGACAGTCCAACACCACACAGTTGTAAAATCCCAAAGATGGAGTTTGTTTCCGAAACGCGTCGCTATTTTTAAATTTAAAGTTGAAATAGCTGAAAGTTATTAATAAATATAATTTTAATAAATAATTTATTTTCTTTTATTTTATTTATCTTTTATTAAAAATACACACTTGGAGACGAAAAACCAACAACATGAATAATATGTAGGTACATGAATATAAATCAATGATTCTATTACTTCTGAAAACTTTTTAACAACGCTTTAATAAACATTCAAATTAGTTTATTGAAAAAATGTACACATTTTGGGAACATCTTAAACAATAATAAACATTCAAATGAATTTCCTGAAAAAAATTATTTTTGGAGTTATTAGAATTATTATTTCTCTACCAAACACAACTGAATTGTTTCTTACTTAATACATATTGCTCTTAAGTCCATGGAAATAACATTATTTAATTAATATAAAAATTATTCGTTTCAAAGTCATCTCAACAATAAAATTTCATAGCTTACCATTGGTTGGGTACTACAAATTTTTTTAAATGCCACAAAAAATAAGGGAGAACCATTTTTAATAGTTTGCACAAGAATGCAAACTTGTCATTGCGTTCACCCACAACGATATGCATTATATTATACTAAATAAGAAACACAAACATTGAATAATTCTTTAATGCAAATTCCAAGTGTATTGATTTAAAACGCAAAAACATTTTTTTTTACGTCAGGCAGAATTGCCATGAACATTTTACCAAAATAAGGAATTTATCTACCCATCTATTTAATATTTCTACTGGTACTTGTGTTGACATTGCAGCTTGCTTAATAGGTGTGCTCTTTTGGACTCCTGTATTTACTGCTAAGCACTTTTGACTACAGTCAACTACTTATAACTCAGTGGTTGAATTAATTTATTACTTTAGTTACGAATTGTACCCATGCGGTCGAAGTATTTCAAAGTAGTTTATTAATGTAGTTACGAATTGGACCCACACAACACCAAGCAACATGATCCGATAAAAGAGATAACGTTAAAAATTATAAAAATACAATACAAAAACAAAAAACCAAAATTACATTTATTTATTCCAAAAAATATAAGTACTAGCTTTTAGACAACGAAAGTGACGATTCTTACTGATGAATATCAGTAGTGGTTAGATTTCTGAGATCTCAGATTGAAAAAGTGGTAATATATTGAATACCACTAAATTAAAGTAATTAAGTTCATCTGGCTAAGCATGAGCTGATTTTCAGCTCAATCGCATTCTAGGACACTCTGTATAAAAATTCGAAAAGTAAGTTAAAAATATATTGTACTTAATATTAAAGGGTTTCCAATACAAACCTGACTTGACTGTACCAAGAAACGGTCTTTATAAAATTCATTGTTTCAAACGTTCAGATTATCTACGAATCGTTTTGATTAAAATCAAAAAGAAAAAATCGACAACATAATGAATCAAAAGAATAAATCAATAAATGCTTGGCTGTGTATTTTTTTCCAATAAATAATATTTAATTTGTTTTAATGATACATAAATAACTGAATAATAACTATGGTACAGTATTTTATAATAATATAGATACTTTATGTTTAATATATATTTTTGTATGTATAATATGAGTTTTAACAATATAAAGGTTTTCATAATATTTTTCTTTCTCACTTATTATTAATACTCTAGTTTCTTGTTTTCCTTTATTTACTTATTTTATAATAAATTGTATTTTTATCAAATATTAAACAATGTTTTTTACTTGTTATTTTTTGAATGAGTGCAACTGCAATGAAAGGTAAAAATAATTTTTTAAAAGAAACAATTAAGATCTTTTAAAATATATCAAACACCAAAATAAAAGCATTTCGTTGTGAGTTTGCATTATTTTATTTATCAGAGCAGTAGATGTAGATTATTGTTAAAATTAAATAAATTTGTTTTTTTAAGTGTAAACATTTTACCTGAATTTTCGCGTGTGCTTTTAAAGCATTTTATCTTTAACTTTGTTTGTATTTTATTGTATGTGGACGAGTGAAGTTTTTTATTTTTGTTGTTGTTTTGTTTATAACTACATCTCCAAGAAGGAATGTCTTTTTCTTTAACTAAGATTTTTTGTTGTGTGTAGAAAACGCTTACATTAATTAAAATTTTTATTTGTATGTATGTATGTTAATGTTAATAAATTTACTTCGCAATAATCACAAATAATTTGTAGTTTTACAACTAATAAAATGCTAACATCTCTATATATAATGTATGTAAGTATAATGTGTGTTGATTTTGTTTTGACTAAATTTACCAGAAATAAAAAATCTCACAAATAACTTTGGTTTACCTAAAATACTATTTTTTTTATTGAAGTTGATAACATAACATAACATATAGTTTTGCTTTATTTTCAGTGTGTGTGTGTAGTTAAAAATATATTTTGTTTTTCTCAGCAATGCATTTATATTTATAGTTTTATTTTCATCACTTTTGCATACACGTATTTGCTTTATGTTTTTGTTTTGCATTAAGATCGAAATATTTAAGATGTGGAGTTGTAAACAAAACGGATGTTATTCATCTTTTCTTTTACAATTGAAGTTCTAAGAAGGACAGTTTTTTTGAAGACACACTAACAGGGTATTCTTTTTGGACTCAGGACTTAATTAAAAAAATAAAAAAATAGTTTGGATTTTTGATTGGGGTTTAGATTTCCTTTTCTTTTCTCTTCCGATTGGTACCGAAAACATAAATATAGCGCAACTGCGTTCGATGTAAATGAAATGGTCAATGAACTGCAATTTATCTGCTCTATACACTATACATACTGAAAAGGGATTTTTGTACAGAAATTATTGGACGCCTTAGATTTATTTATTTTATTTCAATGCTAATGAATTTAACTCAAATCTTGATTTTACTTTAAAGTAAAGTTATTGGTGGATGAAGTCATTTTTAAACAGTTGATAAGTAAATTTAAAACCAAACATGATTCTTGTGGTTTGTCATGTCCATTTTAAAAGCTATTCAATTCATTAAACATAAACAGGAAGTAATTCGGATATGAATAAAACGAAGTTAAGGAAGCATGAACGTACAGACTTGAGCAGCATTCAATACAAATGCGGGTGTTTTATGTCGTTTTTTTACCGATAAAAGTGTTGAGAATTCGGTAATAATGCTAAAATTCTGATCAAAATCAGTTTTGATAAAAATTAACTAAAATTTTTTAGAATATAAGGTGAGCTATTTAAAATTGTATATTGTGGATTTTGTTTTTATAAAGTAATAGTTAAAAATTAGTATATAATATAAATATCATACATGCCTTAATTTTACAGAAATTCAAAAAATATTTTATTCAATTTTTTTTACAGTTTTGATAAATCTTTATAACATTTCGATCTTTATGTACAATTTTTGTTTTTGTTTTCAATGTATAATAAATGTCTCTAAAAATATTTTAACTTCTCCATTAATACTACATTTTTGTGTATCGCTATTTTGTTTGTGAATTAGTTGTATATGATTTTTTTTTTTCATTTAAAAATGCTGAAATAATAAATTAAAGAAAAAATATCAAATTACAAACAAATAACAATTTTTTGCTTAACAACAATGGAACATAACATTCAAGGGGGGAAATAGACAGAGGAATGACATTTATCCTTAGGGGGATAAGATTCGATAAGTTTCGTTTTATTGCGCATATATGTTATGTATATATGTACGTAGTTAAAAATTCCCGTAAAATAATAGTTTTGTATAGTTTCTCATCAGTCTCTTTCGTCACAATTCTGATTTATTTATTTTTTTTTATTGAAGACTTTCGAAAAATAATTTCGATTTCTTTTCTTTAAATTTTAATTGACACATTTGACACTTTTAACAACAACTTTTTTTTCCTATATTCAACACACATATTTTGTATACTTAATTTAACAAAAAATACTTTTTTATCTTAAAAGTATTTCTGCAACACTTGCTTAAATTCTTTCTTCAAAGACTTTTTAGTCTCGAAGATTCGCTTCTAGGAAAAAAGATTACTCCGTCTTTTTAAAGAGCCGAATTTCTTTTCGGCTTCTAGAAGCATTTTTTCATTGCGTACCACTTCGAAGGGGATCGTTTTTGACATACGATCAATCTCTTGATCGGATGGAAAATCTTCAAAGCTCATATTACTAAAACCCGCTTTTGAGCTTTGAATGGTGTTTGACTTAAAGTAGCCAGCTTGCTCTTCGTCATTATCATAGGATTGTTTCTTGCTTTTCGACGAAGAAACTTTCTTGTAGGTTCCGACATTTGATTTAACTTTTTGTGAGATTTTTGCTGGTAAAGTTCGTACTCCTAGATGAGATTTTTCCTTTTTCGGCTTAGAGGAACTACTACTGCCACTAGCACTGCTGGATGGTGGCACAACAGGTTCTTCTTCATCGTCTGGGGTAAAGTCGGAGCAATGATCTTGAGCAATATGTACGAAGTCATTATCGGCAATTGGGTAGAAATCGTGTGGGGTTTTTAGAGCACTGGTCACGGGGAAACCCACATATTGGGTGTTGGTGGTGGAGGATAAGGAGGGAATTGGCTGGCTTTGCTGCTGTTGTTGCTGATGGTTTAAAATATTTGGAGATGGCTCAGGGGTCTTGTTTATAATAATCGAGTGATTAACAGTAACCAGCTGGACTGGATCAGGTGTGAATTGACTTATAGGGGTGACACATTTACTAATTACCTGTGGAAATGGCTCCGAGCCAAAGAGATCACGCCCATTAGTCGACGGGACATCAGGTGGCATTGGCTGTGCCGACATTACTGTCACCATCCCAAAATTTGAGGAACTTTGAACTTTACATGCTGCCACTGGCACTTTTGGCTTTGGCGGAATTGCTGGAGGAGGTTTTATTGGTGTTATACCGTCAATGAAAGGATTAAAAACCGGTTCGTTAAATTCATCAAGTTGTTGCCTTCGAGGTTTTGGTGTCAAGGTTGAGGGACGCACAGAAACAGGTGGTGCTGGTAAAGTTGGTGGCTCCGTTAAATAGGTTACGAAAGAGTTACGTTTAACCTGTCGGCTTTCCTCCTTAATTGGGGTGGATGTCCAGATTTCATCCTCTTCTTTCTTCAAGTCGACCACGGGAAGGCTCTTGGCTCGACTTTTCTTCTTTTTGGGTAGTGCTACAGGCATCTTGAAGGGCGCCATAGCAAAAACGTCCAACTCTTCTTCATCATTAGGGGCTTCTGGAGATTCTTCACTTTTTCCTTTGGAATCACTGTCTCCAGAGCCATAATCTAATTCATCATCGAGGAGAAGAGGTTTATCACCAAACTTATGTAGGAAATCATTGGAAGATGGACTGAGCTCATTCTCATTGACATTAATATTACCTTCGCTCATTCGGTCCTTCTTCCTCAATCGCACTTTTACAACTACCCGACTTACATCGTCTTCGTGAGTCGTGACACTCTCACATTCGGCGTGATAAGCTGACGAGCTGCATGTCTTTACGCTCTCACTTATTCCATCGTCCATGACAGGTTTTTTGAATCTATTCGCAGAGTTCATATTGTTTTCATCGAAGAAGTCATCATCTTCAGCACGCAAATCACTTGCAGATCCAATAGAATCTGCATCTTCGTCACGCTCAGAAGATTTTTTACCATCAACAGGTAGATCTGAATTAATTTTCTTTTCATTCTTGCTTGCAGACGCTCCTTGAGAGGTAGAATTTTTTACTTTAGTAGAAGACCGTAGCTTTTTAACTATTGGAACTTTAATTTGGGTCTTATCAACCTTATGATAAGCTGCCTGTTGGATTTTGTGTATTGTATCTGGAATGTTATTAGTTACGATGTGTTTGAAAATAGTCTTCTTACTGCTGCCGTAGTCCTCGTTAAAGAACTCGGAGTCTGAGTCATCCGATGTTGGATTGTCATTGCTTCGCAACTTTTCATATTTATTTCGATCTTCTAACGGTATTTTAACATAGCTACCAGCTATGGTTGTACTTTCGCCATCCCGTTCGGAATCAGAACGCAAATTATTGAGCAAAGAAGCTTTTTCTTCACTTGAAATCACTTCTAATGTTGGTGAGAGTAGCCATTTGGATGATGTTGACGATGTAGTTCCACAGGCTTGCGGAATATTGACCGAGGTGCTACCGCTGGCGCTCCCGCGATGAACTGAAATAAATCGAGGTCTTTTATGCAGTATAAAAATTGAGTGTGTGTTTTGGTTTAATTTTTTTTTTTATTTGTGTTTTCATCAACTACCTACTAAGCATTTATTGATTTTGTCAAGAGGAAGACAAAAGCAAGAGAGATAGAAGAAGAGAAAGAGCAATATTTATTACCACCACCTCCACCACCATCATAGTTGTCTATGTTTTTCTCTCTTAGGAATTTAATTTTTTTTAGTTTCTTTGTATTCGGTAGCGAACTGCAGAGAACAAAGCTCATTTCCTAAACAAAAAAGAAAGAAAAACACAAAGGACCATCTTCCAATTGTTTTTAGTAAGATAAAAATAAAAATCATGTTAAAAATGCAGTACGAAAATAATTAAAGTAATGCAATGAATATACAAAATTAAATTAAAATTGAATAGTGCCACGTTCTTCATAATATATATATATTTGCATTTTATTTAATCATTTAAAATAAATATATATTTTCATTTATAATGTATAGCTTATATATTAAATAATTTGTTTTTATATATGCATTTGACAATAGCTATTCAAAATGTTGAAAATTCATTCTTCTTTTAGACCCATTTTCTTCGATTGATTAACAGATTTTTATTATCATTTTATTTTGTTAAAAAAAGAGAATAAAAACAAAAAATTTAATTTAACCTTGCCCGTTTTTTTTTTGTATTTTCTATACGATACTCAAACTTGTACACTTGACTGAAAAATCTAAAAACATATTTACAATTCATAGTTTTAATAAGTATGCATATATTTATATCATATTTAAAAATTAAAATTTATATAGTTAATATCGTGTTGGTTTTGTACCTAGCTTATAAATTTGTTCAGACGACAATTTAAGAAGTAAAGTGTGTTCAATTCGGCTACATATGCAAAAAGGATAATTTGTGATTATGATGGTGATCTATGATGATGATGATGTTTGAGGACGTATGATGATACAGAAATATTTTTTAAAGCAAAATTGGTTTCCAAGGCTTAGTTTTGTACATAAATAGTAATAATAATTTTTTTATAAGTTTAATTAAAGAGGCATTTTTATAATGAGTGTACAATGTACTTTTATGACAACAGTTAGGTGGGGCAGTTTATATGAACTGTACTCTACTTGAGGATTTTTTCATTGAAAGATGTTAATGTGTTTTAGAAGCATTTTACTTGATAATTATTCATTATTTGTCTTCGGAAGACGGACACCACCTCGAATGTAGTTTGAACCTCCGAGGTATTATTTCGCTAGGGCCAACTATTGCAGGATTCGTAAGATGTCGTACAAGTGAAAACAAAAATTTTATTTTTAGGTGGCATAGGGTGGGATTCGATTCCCAAGGGCTAAATGTCTTTGAAGTCCATAGAAGTATCTAAATACAAAATTGGAACAAAATTCATCGATCCATTAAGGAAACCTGAAACGCAATTTTCTTACAATCATTTTGGACATTACATGTACGAAGTTTAGTCAAAATAGTTAATCCCGTTTTCGCGAAAATTAAAAAAAAATAAAAAAAAAACAAAATTATTATATATATATAATTAATTACTATTTGATGCGAAAAAAGAAAGAATTATTATTTGTTAGTTAGGAGCAGATACATGATTTACATTTCTCTTTTTATGTGGCAGCAATTAGCAAATAATTTCTATTTGGCGATTCAAGTAAACAATAACAAAACTTCTGAATTGAGTAGAAGCACTGGATTTCAGAATGACTGAATTGCCAATTGAAACCAATGGAAAACGACATAAGATAAAAAGAAATGAGAAATGAGCAATTTATAAAGTTGAATGGAAGAGAGAATCATATCTATTTTTATGCACATGTTCAGTTGATCCATGTACATATTTATCATAGAACTAGTAGACCCGTGCTCGCCTTGCTTCGCAAAAATTCAAGAATTAATATTAACATACCTACATATATACCGATAGTATTAAATAGGGCTACCGCTACCCGTACCTAATTTCTATTTCATCTTATTAACAAAAAGTTTATACATTATACACTTACGTTTTGATAAATGTGAGTTCTTAAAAAATGGTTTAACTATTTGTATGTTAAGTAGGTTCATGTTTGACACATAAACAGAACCTTTATCTCCCGTTGATTTTCTTATTGCATATACAAATATACACAAATATACTTCGCACCCAAGTAAACATCTTCTTCTTGCCTGACTACCTGCAACCAGGGTTGGCCGAATTAACTACTTTTCATTTTCTACATGATTAACTACGCGTAGCTAATTTAATAAACTACACGCCTTATATACTACAAAATGTTACGTTTGCTACATACATAGTAAAGCTAGGTAAATAATAAAATTTCAATAAAAGCAGTTCAACTCAAATTCAATCTTCAAAGTTTACTACATATCTAAACTACGTGACAAATGTAAAAAATGTAGTTTATTCCAAAAAGCGTTAGTTCGGCCATCCCTGCCTGCAGCGTTATACTCAAAATGTTCCATTGTGGAAAAAGAGTAAACAAAGAGAAACCTGCACAACATAAATAAAAAAACATAAGGGAGGTAGAGAAAATGCAAAAAGGTGGAAATGATATGAAATGAAACAAAGCAGCGACCTCGTGAATGCGATTGAATTAAATTTCTGGATTTAAAAAAATAGAAAAAGTAAGTGACTTAGAGATTTGTTTATATTTATTTCTCAGGTTGTATGCATAATTAAGAAAAGATTTAGGGCTTAAAATTTGCATACAAAAATGTACTTTATGAAATAATTTTTGTTTTTTTCAATTATCAATTAGTTTCGTATTTATAAGTGAATATGTAAGTCAAAATCAAGAAAAAAGTTGACTATCAATTTAAAAAAATTAATTTTAGTATTAAACAAACGAATTAGATAAATAAAAACTATCTTATTACAATCTTCTAAAGATAAAGAATATTGTAGAAAAAATTTCAAGTTAATCAGGTAAATAGTTTCTGAGATTTCGCGTGACAAACTAAATAATCGTTTCGTCTTTATATAATGTTATAGATTGAAAAAAAAAAAACTGCAATATTCCGACCTACCGAGTTCCGAAACGAAAGTTTAATCTTTTTTTCATCATAATCTATATATTAATACGTTAAGCATTTCTTGTTGTTCCTTTTTACTATACTTAAACCGAACGCCAGCCAATAAAGAATACACCATTTGAAAGCTTATAATAATTAGAAGTGCTATCAGAAGAGAGTATTTAAATCAATCGACTACATGCGTGTAAAAATAGATGGTCGAATTTCGACCACAAGCGATACTAGTAATATGTAAATATATTGGTCAGAAATCCCCGGATCAGTGATATATATGCTTCACAAC
The DNA here is from genome assembly GCA_929447395.1 of Epistrophe grossulariae. Taxonomy (NCBI): domain Eukaryota; kingdom Metazoa; phylum Arthropoda; class Insecta; order Diptera; family Syrphidae; genus Epistrophe; species Epistrophe grossulariae. The sequence continues at coordinate 4,446,210 of OV839566.1, forward strand.
GTTTTAGCAAGTAATAGCTTCGTCTTATTTACGTCAAAGTGGAACTTAAAAGGCTCAGTGTTGATTTACGTCTTTTAATATGAAGTGAATTATAACAAACAAGTCAAAGTAAAAATAGAGCTGATGTTGGTTAGATTCAAGTTTTATATTTCCTTAATATGCCAACCAAAAGATGCGAATACGACGATGAAATGGTAGAAGGAAGAAATAGGTAATAAATTGGATGAAAAAGGATACTGTGTTAGTAACTTGAATGCCAAGGAATTTAATTTGTGTTAAAAAAAGGATAGAGCTCAAAATTTAAAATATTTTAATATAAACTAAAAATATGTATTTAGTTATTTTTTTGAAATATAAAAGAAAATATCTTTTTTAATATTTAATAAAAAAAAACCTTTACAAACTCTATCTTATTTTCTCTATCCCGTATATACAATATTATTTATAAGTATTTTAACATTTTTTAAAAAGTTATTTCTCTTTTTTAACCTTTTTTTTATTTTTTAATATTTCTCTTATTTGCGTATTGTTGAAACATCCTGACAGAAGAGAGCTTTAAGTACACTACATAGAACACAAAATTAAATTTGATTAATTTAAATTTTTTTTTATTTTATCGTAGAACAATAAAAGTTGTCTACGCTGCTAAGTTTTCACATTTAAACTACATAAGCGTTGATAATGTTGGGGGCTTTGTGTCAAGAGAATTTTCATTGGATTTGTTCAAATGTCAGTCTTCCTTTTTTTTAATAATTTACCAATGATAACAATAAAAACACAAAATCATAAAAATGTTATGCAAATATGTAGGTCAAACACAAGTGCTTTCTGAAATCAAATATAAAATGAAGTCGATAGTTAAATCGAGACAAAAATTTACTTTGTTACTTTTTTTTCGTTAAAGAAATACATCTTATTATTTCTGTGTGAAAAGAAGTATGCACTATGAAAATAGTTAAAAACGTGTCGAACAAAGCAAAGATAACTTGTGATCCAATGACTGCAAAAATATTTTTTTCTGTTTACACAGTGAAAACTCCACGATTGGTGAAAAAAATGCTCAGACCATTTACAAATCTAATAATTGCAATTAAACAAAAAAATAATCCACTCTCGCTAAAAACATTGCTAGATCTAATTATTTTAAAAGCGAAAGACAAAAATATTGCTTGAAATTTTCTAGATTTATGTAGGTAATAAAAACTATATTATGCACCACAATATTTTTAGTTACATCAATGAATACAAAACGCACAATATCGAACATTTACTTTGATATGCAATTAATTAAGCTTCTACTATTAATTGTTAAATTCACAAACAACTACATACACTGCGGAACAAACCATTGAAATATTCCCTTTCGCGAAACCCACAACATTTTAATGAGAGCTTTAATTTTGTTTATTTTAAATTTTGAATTCCTGAAGGACATCGATTGATGTGTTTACTAAGAGTTGGAAGAAAATACAACTAGATCTAAATGGAACTACTCCTCTTCTGCATTGCACTGGGTTATCAACACGACGGCATCTATATCGTCTGTGTGTGCGATTTCTAAGTTATGCTAATATAAATTTTATATGAAAGAAATTTCATGCTTTACCTCCGGTTTTCCTAAGTGCTGAGGCTTTCTCACGCAATCCCGGTGGCAAGCTGAATGGTGCCGAACCAAATGGATCTTCGGGGATGGCTGGATTTATAGTCGGCCCACCACTGATAGTGGTTGGGGTTGCTACTTGTGCTGCAACTGGGAGTACTCCTGCTAGCGGGGCAGGTAACACGGGAATCGGTGTGGATTGCATTTGATTGCTGCTAGAGTGATTATTCTCAGTCGGCGTCAATGTTGATGCTGTGGAACCTGATTTTGCGGTAATACCTTAAGAAAAGGAAAACACGAGAATTAATTTCGGTAAGATTTAATTAAGGCGCCGAAAGGATAAACTCACTTCCTTGACTTCCACGCTGACGAATTTTGTCAAATTCCACTTCAAAAATATGATCCTCAGTCATCTGACTGAATGGTTGCTCCTCGAATGGATTCCAAGCATCGACTCTTGCCTCAAGGGTGAGCGAAGCACCCGCAGTTGCTGCAGCTGATTCTAACGACGTTCCCGTCGTATTTGCTGGCAAACTAGAAAGCTCTGTATTGGAAATGGAAGCAGAAATCGATTGCGATAGCAAGCGTGCATTGGCCATATTCTGTTCGGATAGGAAAAGTCCAGGGTTGGATCCTTGACTGCCGCCGCCAACGCTGTTAGGTGGTGATTCAACGTTACCACTGCGGCTCTTCACAGACTGATCGTAGGGAGCAAGGAACTGGGATGTTTCGTTTGCAAAAGTTCTGGGTATGGGACAATTGAATATATAGGCAGGCAGTTTGGATCATATCAATAAGCAAGCATACCGAAAAAAGTAATAAAAAACAAAACGAATTAAAATTTAATGAAAATTAAACGAATAAGGACAGTATTTTGAAAGGATCATTTAGCAGGGCGAGGTTAGAAAACGATACTTACTTATTGAATGCCGAGGTGTCGCTTACATTGCGCCTGTGACCACCACTTGACTTGGGTGGTGTAAGCATTGTTTTAGTTGGAGTTCCTAGTGCCGCAATCATATCGGGTGGTAGTGACATCGGCTGTTCTGGCAGAGTACTCTCGATGGAAGCAGCTGATTCTGCAATACTGGCGGCTTCACTAAATGGATCCGGGTATGTTGATTCAAAGAGTCTATCCAGATTACCTCTATTTCCTTTTGGAGGCGGTACCTGTGAATGTGCTGTCGGTATTGCCTGTTGCATTGCTTGAACTGGTGTTGTGACTGCTGGTTGCTGTGCTTGTGGAGCTGCGATGGGTTGTGCCGGTTGCTGAGATGGAGCAGTAATTGCTGGAAAGTTTGCTTGAAATTGTTCTACCACCGGTTGGGGTGATGTTATATTATTGCGTGGCGATGGACTAGGTGGTAAGCCCAACGAAAGTGGATGCTGACTGTGTGCCGAACTTCCCTTAGGTCGTTGTCTAGGTGCAACACTTGTTCCAGATTCTACTATAGGTACACTTTGGGGCTTGACTTTTACGGAAGCAGAACTGTGGAGACGTTTGAATTCAGTTTCGAAAGGAGGCACTGCCAGTTGTTCGAGTACGGGTAGAGGAGATTTCTGTAAAATTTAAAGTGTTTTAAAAAAATCTACAACTAGGTTATATTACACATGTAATATTCTAAGGGCCAGTTTCACAGTGAAGTAAGTGTCACTTAAGTGCCGAATATGGAAAACTAATTCCGAATTTCACAGTGTAAACTTATCGGAATAAGTGACACTTAAGTCTCCGATGTTGGCCACTTAAGTTCCACTTACTCAGGTAGTAAAACTGCGGCTTAAGTGCCAAAATGGGAAAATTAAGTGCCACTTATTTTGTTAAGTGTGCACTGTGAAACTGGCCCTAAGGCCTGGCACACATTTAGTAACAAAGATATAACAAAAATTGCAAAAACAGTTGTTATTCTGCCTCAGCGCCAAAATATATTGCTTTAAACATTTATCAAAAACAGTAGTAAGGCAAATATTCACCAAACATTTTGGGTAAATATCTGATAATTTTGCAACTGCATTTTGTTATGGCGCATTTAAAAAATAATAATTATCGGAAGAAAATGTAATATGTACATCAAAAAGCACAAATGCCTGATAACATTTTTTTAAAGATAAAATACTAAAGCGTTGCTAGGTAAACAGGAATATACAATACAAATTGAATATTTTAAGATTAATTTCAATCTTTCATCATGTTATGAAGCTATTTTAATAAAATAATAATAAAATAAGTAACAATAATAATAGAATAATTCAAGAATATTGTTACTAAACGTTGTAAAACATTTGATCTTAAACTGTAGTTAAGTAAAATAAGAGATTTGTGACTAAGAATACTACCCATCTTAAATTATAAGAAAATCACTTAAGCCCATTATAAACCAAGGCCAAACAACACATAATTTTAATCTGCCTAAAACAAGTTGAAACCAATTCAGAGAGCATCTATTAAAACAATGAACACCAATTAAATATAAATTCTTTGTCCAATCTTTTTTATTGATACAAACAAAAAAAAAAACACTCCAACATGAATAAATTCCTAATCATTTTCGACATGAAACAATAAAAACAAGGCGTCTCCCACCAACTTTTGTCTTCGATTCATAATTAATTCGATAAAAAAAGACAAAACAATTGGAAAATAAAAATACTTACGTGCAGATTTTGTACGGGATTCTCTTTGCCTGTCAGCTTGAAGGCAATCTCACACACTTGAAATATATTGGGTCGTTTGTCCATATCTGGTTCGAGCATAAATTTTATCAGTTGATGCATTCCTTTTGTGTACTTCGAATTGTCGGGAATCGAGAAATTACCACTCTGAATGGCCAGTGTACTCTCACCAAAAGGCAAATTGAAGAAGCACAACTTATACAGCAAACAGCCTAATGCCCAAATATCTGCTTTTGTTGTAATGGGTTTACCACTGTACAAATCAATCATTTCTGGTGCACGATAGGACAAAGTGGTGTACTTTTGAATTTCTTCTTCAACTGCAGTTACACCATGAGTCGTAGGATTAAGGATCTTTGCGGTGGCCGAGCCAAAATCACATAATACAAAATTTCCAGCATCATTTTGCAGTATATTTTCAACCTTCAGATCACGATGGATGATCGGTGTTTGACAATAGTGCAGGCGTGAAACTGCCTCAGCGATATCACAGAATATAGTCAAAACTTCTAATTCGGTGAAGCCAACTTGCAATCTGAAAAAAAAAACAAACGAAAAGATAAAATGATACGTATGAAAAAAAAATATGAATTGTATTTACCTTGCATTCATCATGGCCAGCATGTGATGCTTACAGTAAGGCATTAAAAGAAGAACCTCACAAACTCCATTGCCTGTATGAGTAATGCTTGAGTCGACATAGCCGATTATATTTTTGTGGCCATTTAAGTTGCTCTGTTAAAATAATAGTAATATATTATTAAATTTGTTGAATCAAATTTTTTTAAACTTACAGATATTTGAATTTCTCGCTTCGCTACATTCAGATCATGCTCGTTATTAACGTACATACGCTTGAGGGCGTACTTAGCATTTCCTGAATTGGCTTTTGCCAGGAATACCATCGCAAAGCCACCTTTAAAAAACAAAAAAAATAAAACTTTTAAAAACTTTGTAATATGTAATAATAAATACATAAATGGTATTATATTTTTTTAAATTTATTATCTTATTTCAAGAATTTAATAAGTCATCAATTTGATTTTTGAACTGCATTCACATGTTTGTTTGCACATTGTAAACCTAACTTTTTCAATTTCGAAACCGAAAGTTAGACCATACGTAAGATAGAAATATCGATGGAACTTTTTCCTTAAAAATTCCTTTTAAATCTTTAAAATTAAAAATGAAACTACGTCGCTGTTATGAGAAAATACGAATAGTCTTGGATTTTATGATATTAATTTAATGAACTGTTCTTTTTTTTAACGATGAATTAAAATAAATATTGGATCAGATTTTTATTACTATACGAATCTTTAGCAACAAGTTAATTAATTTAAAGCAGTGATTAATATTTTGGAATCTTTTCTACTTCTAAGACTGCAGACTCGAATTTTCAATAATTCATGTCGATTTGTTAAGCTTTTGATTGTTCTTACTTACAGAATAATAAAAGTGTAATAAATTAATGTTGCCACTAAAGATTTTTTACATTTTTTTCGGGCTTAAAAAAAATATTAAAATTTTCCACCGAAAAATGAAAAGAATTTAAAACACAAAAAGAGAATTTCAAATTTCGATGACTAAAATGTTTAAGTAGTTCTTGGCTTGAAAAATCAATTCAAATATGAAATATTTAAGACTGTATAAAACCTCAGGTCATCAATAACAACAACGACAAAATACAGGAATTTATTAACAAAGCATTGAAAAAAGGTGTTATTTGTCTAGCGCGGACTTTATATTTATAAACTTCAAAATTTTTTGTAGCTCAAGAAAAATCTGTTATCCGAGATATAATTTCTTTCATCCTTTACAAAAAAGTTTTTTTTTACTTGCTATATACATATACGAGGTACTATATGGCAAGTTATGGATTCGTTAACAAAATCGAACTCGAGATTTTGATCAAAATTGTCATTACGATGATAGCGAAGTCGAAAAAAGTGGGCCTCGCAATTCTTTCCGGCTGTCTATATGTCCTTTTGGATGCAGCCTAAACGGGTCGGTCAAATTTTTTCAAAGTTTGTGCCTAGCGTTTTTTGGGCATTCCCCCCACCCGTTTTTTTCATTTTTTCTAAGACCAAAAATAACGGTACTAGCCGTTACTAATTTTTTTTAGCAAAAAATGAAAATCTTATTTTTCTCAAAAATGTGCCCACAACTTAAAAAAAAAAAAATTCATTAATTTTAAAAGTTTATTATACCTACCAAAATTTTCAAAAAAAAAATTTTTGATTTTTAAAAAAAGTTTCAAAAATTTTTTTTGAGAACTTAATAATTCGAAAACGACTCAGTCAATTTTTATTAAACCAGTTTTTTAACATTATCTAGCAGATTTTAAATGAAAATTATTCTTGTAACCAAAAATAATGGTACCTCCCATACAAATGTTTAAAAACCGGTATTGAAAATCTCATGTTTCTCAAAAACGGCTTCTACGATTTTGATTAAAATTTTTTCGTGAACTAATATCTTCACGATCTACCATTTTAATGAAAAAAAAAATTTTTCTGTCGTTTAAAAATGGTATTTCCCATAGAACCATTTTTTTTTATTTTTGACTGTCTCATTATCAGTTAAACTGATTTTTTTGATATTTGATATTTTTTTAATTATTTTTTTAACTCCGCATTAATAAAGGCTAAAAAATTGCGTACACATATTTTTTTATAAATTTTTTCAAAATTTTATATAAAAAAATTATTTTTTTAAAAAACCGCTCCAATGATTTTCAATATTTGTTTTCATAAATTGAATTTCCTTAAGAAATCGGATGATGTACATCGCATTGGTGTCAAAACAATTTCGGAGGTTGTTTAGTCAATTTATGTTTAATTACATATTTTTTTTTACAATTTTTCAGTCTAAACTGTAAGTTCCATGCATATTTGCAACACGGTGCTAATTGTTCATAAATAAATGTACCTATACTCGCATAATACTACCTTAAACTTAACTACGATTTAAGCAGGTGGTATACAATAGCCGTGTTTTTTTGCAAGCCCGGGGGGAATTTTATGAAAAAACGACGTCGGTGCTAAACAATTAGCATGTTAAATGCAACAACAACTAATCCCGGAGAATTCTTGGGACTTATATTAAGCGCACAGAAAAACTGTGTTACCGGCATGAATTGCATACATGTTATCGACATTTTGTATGAAAACTCCATGTTACTGTCATGGCGTCGCTAATCCCCGCTGTCGTTTTTTTCAACCAATTGCCCCCGGGCTTGCAAAAAAACACGCCTAATATAGGCTCTCATTACTAATTTATTTCTTATACGATAAATATAGTTTTTGAAATATTAAAACTTTACAAACACAGTGTGATCAGATCACACATAAGAGCAAGTTCGTGCGACCCAGTCTTGCACATATTTTTTTTATATTACTTCGATATAATTTAGGGTATCTTATGAGCGTTTTAAAGGAGACCATTGTTAAAAACAATTAAGGTTTTGAATGTATTTATTTTTCCACAATCTATTAGTTTTTGTTTATATGCCCTAAATTAAAAGTCAAATTTAAACGAATGCCTATCTCTTAAAGCACCTGCGTCACATAATACCTGTATATAATAGATATAGTATTTGAAAACATAAATGAAAATATCTTAACCTTTTTAACTGGAGTGTTCTTGACAGCATTTTTGGCCAAAAATAAAACATGCCTATTGTCCTTATCATATTACCCTAAAAATATCAAGTGTTCGATGTACTGCAGCAAAAAATTCAACCACTGAAAATAAATCGATTGAATATAATATGTAGATACATAATATGTACATTGTACATTATGTACATACATATGTTATTTATATTTGAAACATTTCCTATTTTTAGCGAAGTTTGTGACATAAAAAAATCATAATCAATAAATTACCTATTCATTCTACCAAATTTCTTGTGCCAAGGTCAAAAGATTCTCCTTTAAAATGCACCATTCCCAAAATATTTTTCATATAACCCAGGCAGTTTGAACATTGGACCGCACCTGCTCCAAAATAAACGCAAAGTATTTCAAACGGAAGCATAAACGGAAGTGGTTCCCGCCATCATTGCCGGCTAATCATATTACTACGATGGACTGTATGATGAAGCAAAGTACTCGTAGAGTGCGGACGAACTATTGGAATTCATATCATGCACACACTCAATGCTATTTACTGCGTTTAGCAACGGCAAAAGTTCGAAAGAGAGTAAAACCTAAAAGTATGTTGTTTAATTTTTTTTTGTTAACGTTGGGCAGAATGTACGCTGACTGGCCATAAGTCTATGCCATCTTATTTTATTGCGAAAGTAATGGATACTAAAATTGCATTAAAAAAAAAAAGATTTAATATACGTGCAACAAAAAAAAATTATATCTAACGCAGAACTCCTTTAAATTGTCTGCTGCAGTCACGTCCACGATCGATAATATTGCACAACTTTGGACGAGCACTTTTAGCTTCACAATATGTAACATCCCGTGGTTTTATTTAATAATTTCTTAAGTTATTGGCAATTTAACAAAAAATGTATTTTTTTACTATGTAAATATTACAAAAAAGTTTAAATTTCTTGACTAGGAAAAACAAATTAAGACTAGTGTTAATATACAAAATTAAAAAATTTAAGTTTAAAAGCTTATTTCTTTTCTCTTTCCAGTAAAATGTTAGGTACATAAATGCTAAGTGGACTTTGACAAATTTTATAGGAGAGCAAAAAACAAACAAAAATAGCTTATGATTGATTTATTTTTTTAAATTCTGCAACAACTATCTATATTCGACAAAAGTGATTAAAGCAATCAAAATTTTAATTTCGGCCAAAAGTGGAATTAGCAGCCGACTATACATACATAATGTACATATATATGTAAGTGCTTATGTTAAACTCAAATATTTATGTTTGGTTTTAGCTAATGACAAGTATTATTCAAAATTTTAAATTGCGGGAAGTAAATTAATGACGAATGACTCTCCAGGCTTATTGATTTTTCAGATAGATTGCTAAAATCTGAAAATTAAAAAAAAAATTGAGCTTAATCTTACAAAGTATTTTTGATAATATGAAGTGTATCAAATTGATATATTTATCATTGAAATAATTAAATAATTTAAACATTCTATTTAAAGGAGAAAATTGTTCGTAGTTGGTCCGATAGTTTGAGATATGTATGCAATCGGTCAAATTCCTCAGGTTTCTTTGGTGAACATTAAAGTTTGTAAGAGACAGAAGGTGCAAAGAGTCTCTATATTTCCATTTTAATTTAAAAATGAAGACAAAACATAAATAAGAACTTCTTCTCTCAAGACTCGGCATATCAATAAGTTTAGGTCTATGGTGGTAAGGTGGAAGATCGTAGGGATTATCCCATCCTAACCCCCTAAGTGCAAATTTCATTTTTCGACCTGCTCTAGCCTGGCTTTATGGCAGGCATAATTGGGTGCCCAGACCTGACTTGCGTATTCTAGAATTGGTCGAACAAATGTTATGAAAAGTTGCTTTATAACAAAAGGATCAGAAAATTGTTTTGACTCTCTCTTAATCCAACCAAGAATTGAATTGGCCTTATTAGTCATAGAGTTTATGTGTTGTATGAACTTAAGTTTGCCATCAAATGACACACCAAGGACAGACATATAGTTTACAAGAGATAATGATACACCATTAAACAAAAAATTGGTCTTTAACATGAATTCAATGAAGCTGCAGCATTTTAACACGTCACAAGCCTTTTTATCTTATGTCAAAAAAATGAAATGAATTACCTAACTTGTTGAAATTATTTTGTACATACATTTGTAACAATAATATAATATAACCATTCGTTTCATTGCATTTAAATTCTTTCGTTAGCGAACTCGATCTGTATAGTTTAATTTCTTGCAAATTTGCAAAAATCTTCACAATTTGCTCATAGGTTACAAAATTTTTGGCACTGAAATTTATGTTTAATGAATACTAAAAAATTAGCAGATCCGACCTGCTTCGCACGGAATTTTTGAAGTAAAACTTCTTTTGCGGCATGGGGGTAAAAAATTTTTCTATGGAGCTGTCAGTGACATGTCAAACCGACATACAAATTCCCGTCACGAATTACAAAATTCAGCGTCACGATTTTGCAACGGTTCTGAGTTTCAAATCGGGTGCTCTGAGTGGTAGGACTTGAAAAATACTTGCCCTGTTGTCGTGAAAGAAGTTTTACTTCTAGCGCGTGTACATAAGTACGCACACTCTTTTTTTTATCAATTTGTATCACTTTGTCGGGCTTGTAATAAGTCCATGAGGGGCCATTTTGAACAATTTTTGTAAATTAAGCAACAACAAATTTTAGCCAACAGTCATAGTAGAAGATCCCGTCATAAAACGACCTATACCCCCATCGAGTTAAAAGATAAGGACTATACAGTTTTTTAGGTAGTGTCTAAAATAACATTTTGCGCATGCGTTGCCTGGTGAAATATGGTCAATGCATTTGGGGTTTCCACGCTTTAAAGGTCGGTTTTTGGGTTTTCTCAATTATCTCACTCAGCTCACATGGTAGGCTCAAGTGATAAAACAAAAATATCATGTGAAAGGAAACTTTATTTAAAAATTTTACGTGATTTTTTTAAAATCGGAAATTTAATATGGCAAATTAAGGTAAACAAAGAAAAAGGTATAAATTCTATTTTATAAACCAAAAATGACTATCTATCATTCTCTTAAATCTCTTATTTCAAATCAGAATTTTTTCTGATAATTGGTATCAAACTATGATAAGAACAAATATTTTTACTCTTAAGTACCTATATTTATAATTGCACTGCACATACTTTATATACATATGTAGGTGTAAATATAAAAAAAGAAAATATTTTATGAGGTTCATATCTGAAACATATGTATGTCTATGTATGTACTACAGTATTTAAATTAGAAAAAAGGAAGTTAATTATTTATTATTATTTAATTATATAACATTTGTTATTGCTTTACTCTGATAGAAATTTTTTTTGGAACTGTATGGTTTGACGTATTTGCAAAAGAAATATTTATACCCATACCTTAAACTCTTATCAAACTGATTATTTCAAAAGTTGCAATGTACGATCTAATTAATTTCCATAAATAGCGACCTAACGGAATAAGAAAAGCATCAGTGAAGCGGATGGAAAAAAAGGGTACGGCATAAATGTCAATCAGAAAATAAAGCACAACTGCACACATTAGAGCTGAATGACCTCAAGGTCGTTTTTTTATTATACACATTATTATAAACAACTTCTATGTATAATTTAAACTTGAATTACTTATTGGAGTTAAATAGTAATCATACTTTACGATTTTCTTACTTATAGTGTCAAGTTATTATATGAGTTGTTATTTGTTTATGCTTTGTTGGGTTTAAAATAGAATACATTGAAATAAATCAACAAATTGAGTAAAATTTTATAGAAATACAACTCTTAACTTTATAGCCAATTATTAGTATTTTTTAAAGTTCACGAAGAAAGTAACAATTTAAAACAAAAAAAACAACCTTTAATGTAATGTTCAAGGTCAAAATCATTTTCATATTTTAACACAGAAGTGTAAATACAAATTATGAATTTAAGGGGAAAAAAATATTATTGCCGCACAAAACAGTAGAAAAATATGTAAATTAAAAGATCAGTAAATGAGTTCGTTTACAATGTTCAACAAAAATTGTCAATACAGGGAAGATAGGGCGTTTGCTTTTAAGTCTAGTTTGCTTTGGCTTGCATAAATCCGTCTGAAATTGCCGCATCAAACAGCTGCGTAACCGCCTGGTTATGGCGCAGTATATAAAATTTTGCGAAGAATTACGTAATAACAATTTCTTTAGTCTTTGGTTTGGTAATTTCTTCAGTGGAATATTTTGGTTCACGGTCGTTATAGTGTACATAGGCAACACTGAGCTAGCATTAAATTTCACTCTATGCTTCGATGACGTAATTAGCCTAATAATTTTCAAGACAGTACCTAATTGGAAATTCCTGACTTTTTTTCTAATATGTAAGCAAAACTAAAGCAATTAATATTATAATCTAACGGTCGCTTAAATGACCATCATGGATTTAATTGGACATAATTAATTAATTTAAAAAGGAAATAATAGAAAAGAAAATCTTCACAAATAGAAAACAATAATATCTACTAGTTTAATGTGTATAATGTTGCCAACAAATTTTATTTTCAGAATTTTTTTCAAGTTGAAATTCCCATTTGAAGTTAGAAATGGTTTTAATTTTGTACTCTCAACTCAATTCAATTCAAGTGTTCAAATAAGATTAAGCCTTTACAGTACAATCACATTTAATTAACTGACATTTAATTTAATTGAAATATATATATTATGTTCTCCAAAAATTATTTTACTGCGATGAATAAAATGTTAGACTTTAAGTGAAAACAGTCAATGACCTTAACAAAATTAACTACATATAAACTTAAAATTTTTGATTGATGAAGAACAATAATTTGAAGAACCAATTTTGTCAATAGAACACATTTTTTAAATTTACTGAAACAAAAAATCAAAAAATAGTTTTAAATCTTAAAATAAGTATTGTAACTGATGCAAAACTGTGAAAGAAAAGTCGAAAAAAAATTTTAATTTTGTTTTTCATTTTGATTATAACATATAATGTTCCTTAAATTTGTTTGTAATACTTTCGGTGAGAAAAAACGGTTCCCTGGACCAATTTGAAATTTTACAAAAAATTGGTGATCTTCTATTAATCTGATTGACCTTATAAAAACATTAGTCTTTCCATCGATATTTGTAAAGCAATGAAAGATTAACCAAAAGTCTATTTTCTTTTCACTCTTTCAAACAAATAATCGTTGCAAAGTTTGAGAAAAATAAAGCAGCTTTCTATTCTTGTTTATTAATTTGATTTAGAAAATTCACATAGCAATAAACGTTTACTAGCTTAAAACTTTTGAAACTCAACTGAGACTATTTGTCTTTCATGATAGGATAGTTTAGTTAACCTGAAATCAACTCAACTAAGTTCAGATATCATCCATAATAGTCATATAACTGCCATATTATTGACTGAGGTTGTAAGTGAATTTTAAATCCGTCCATTTAATCCACGATCGCGGGGAAACGTAGAGAAGAAGAAGAAGAACGCAACTCTTTTTCAGCCTTTTTTGATATCTCACTTGACTTGATGAAATAAGTAGATCCGATGACATAGCCAGGATTTTATATAAATCTTCATCTTTACGTTTCCGTGAAACCAAACCTTGCAGGTATTTTGGTATCGATATCGCTTGTATTCTTTATTAAGGCAATGAAGAAATTAATCTCCCACTTTTGGCAGTTTAAAAAAAAAAACAAAAAGGATTTAGGATTATATTTTTCTTAATTGTGGACGTTAATTCCTATTTACCTACAATAGTTTCAAAAACTCTTTTAGTTTACGAGGAATTTATTAAAAAAAGGGCGTAAAAGTGGGCGGTTTACAAAAATTGAATGTTCAATATAACTATTAGTAGTTCGTTCAAAAGATTGTAAGTTTATTTTTTTAACAATTGTCATTTAAATAAAAAGCGGCGTGGAAGTGGGTGGATTTTTGTACGATCAAGATAACAAAACGTATTCTTATTGAAATAAAGAGAAAATTTTACGTTTGTAGCTCTTTTGAAAAAGGAAATAACTCATTTCCAAAAGTTACCTAATTTGTTTTAATACCAAAATGTTAACACCGAGAACATGCTTTTTTAAAACAAAATACATTTTCTCAAAACATTGCAAAAAGTTGCAGCGGCAGTTTTGCATATGGTTTAACAAATAGTCAGGCTAAAATATCCTCGTAATTTTTCAGCGGGATCTAAAAATAAATTAAAAAAAAAAAATTTTTTGTTTGCGGTTTTTGAAGTGATTGAAATATGTCTCGAATCAAAAGGCTTTGAAATTGAATTAAAAAAAAGAAAAAATAATATTCGCGACTTATTTCGCAGATTTTTATTGTTTGGGGTAACTCAAAACGTCTGTTACTGACATTTTCCTTTTCAGGAAGTCAATACCTTTTGATTAAGCTAGATTTGAGGAGGTTACCACTTAAATTGAATTGATAAAACAATAATAACATCCGCGACTTTTATCGCGACTGTCATCAGTTTGTCACCACCCCAACGTCTGTCCCTTATATTTTAATTTTTATGAAGTCAATTTAAGATACATGTCAAATGGTTTCCTCCAAAAGCCCCTTAAAAAACTTTAATTTAAAAAATCCGCGATTTTTATCGCGCTTTCCAGCTGTTGGGTGGAACCAAAAACGTTTTTATTTTACATATTGGATACACTTTGGATACACTTTTTCTCGGAAACGCTGCCACTACGTACTGGTAGACGAACGTAATCGTAATCATCTTTCTATAATAAATATCGGTTGGTTTCCTTTCTCTCTCGATTTATAGTTACACAATTAACTTCAAGATTTAAACGATAATATTATTACAAATTAGCAGTACATATTCAATGAACTAATAATTAGAGCCTTATTTCAAATGAAATATTAAATTACAAAAACGAGTCCAAAATTAAATAAAATTCTTATATTTTCATGTAGATTGTACATGTCACACACAATACATGTACAACCTCTATGAACATATATGCATAATATGTATATATGTATGTAAATTTAAATTTTTTTAAATTTATTTATTTAGATAGTTTGATTCGTTTTGTTGATAATTAAAATCGAAAGTTATTTGTTTTAGGTCCAAATTATGAAACTTAAAAATGTTATGCTAAATAAACAAATAAATTATGAGAAATCACGTTTTAAAGAAGCAACAACACATAGAGAACATGCGAGTAAGTCAAACATTTAAATGAATCATAAATATTGTTAATTTGTACCTATTATTATCAATGTATGTATGAACATGTGAAACGTGTGGATTTTATTGTTTCACTGTTTGGTTTGGAATTTCGACAATTGAACGTTTAAGATGACATAAGTAGGTAAGTAATGAAGTATAATACGAAAAAAAAGAAAACAAAGTTATGAATGGTTTTATTATTTCTATTTATTATATTTATTTTACTCGCAATGTTACTCATATACTCGTAAAAATTTTAGTTATAAAGGAGGCGCTAACAGTTCGGAGTAAACCTGAGCTTAAGCCAAGAAATCTTTCCGCAGTTAGCCCTTAGCTAGTTGCCTTCAATTCGCACTCCAAGTTGCTTAAGGTCCCCTTACATATTTTGTAACAACTGCGTTGTTCCTCCGGATTAGATTAGACTAAAAGACTCTATAATAGGAGCTTTTGTGTCCACTCACTCTACATGCCCTGACCATATGGCATATGAACTGATAAATTATTGAGTAGTGCGATGGCACTGTAAAACTCCAATATAGATCGTCGTTGAATCTTCTCCTCTAGAACTTTTTAGCGTGGTAAATGAGGATTTGAATTATAAAATTCTTGTAAACTACACGGGATAGGGACCTTAATTATTCAAAAGCGTTTTACTATTTTCTCGAATTTAGACTTTGTCTTTCCGGTGCTTGTTTCTATTTTACTTTTGGAATATCTCCACTATTACTAGTCTGAATACGATTCTTTCGGGGCATCATTCATCAGCTGGCTCTATGAAGTAAGACTATACTTACTATACGACCTGTATATATGTACTAATGTTTGTCAGAAATACAAAATAAATTCTCATCAACTTCTCGTAATTAAAGTATTAACATAATATTATATTTCTTTAACTCTTTTTTTAATATTTGTTCAGTCCTTATTAAGTTATTCTATTCTGCACAATACATACAAAAAAAATGAACTACAAATAAAGAAAAATACAAAACAAGTAAGGAAGTGCTTCTTTTAGAACAAACTTAACTTTAACTCTTTCGAATGCAAAAATTACTTTAATTACAGTTAATTTAATATTTATATCATCTGTCAAGTTCATGTGTGTTTATTTGTCGTATATCATTACGGCGAATATGTAGCTTGCAGCTGAAATATAGATACATATGTAGGTATATTAGGGTGGTTCAAATTCTTGAAGCCATAAAAAATTGTTCCTTGGGTTCCAATAATAGAAAAAAAATAACCATTTAGTGGGTTTATTGGAAAGTTCGAATTCCACAAGGTTCATTCTTGGGTGTACTTTTTTATCTCCTTTATATAAATGATATGGAAAAAGTAATACAGCATTCCAAACTTGTGCTTTTCGCAGATGATGCTTTACTTTTTATATCAGGAAAAGACCTAAATACTTTAATAGACAAAATTAAAATTTATACTTGGCTAAATATGAACAAGCTAATACTAAATACAAAATGTATGACAATAAATAAACCCCTCACTCAACAACAAATAAACATTCAAAAATAATACCCATGTATCAACGAGTTAAGCTGATCAACTGATCCATGTGGTATCACAACGGACCATATTTTGGTCTAAGTGTGTTGGACTTCCCAACCAACAGCCACTTTAACCTAACCTAACCTAATACCCATGTAGAAGAAATAACACCGATCAAATACCTTGGCATTATCCTTGATAATAAGCTAGGGATAGCTTGTTATCACATTGATTACATATGTAAAAAAGTGTCAAAAAAAACTTGGAGTGCTTAATAGAACTCGAAATAACATTTTAAAAAATAGTGCAATAAAAGTGTTCAATGTAACTGTTGAGCAATACTTCGAATATTGTGCAAGTTTTTTATATGTTTATAAAAACAAAGCCATGCGAACAATATTAAAATGTGATATTACACCTCGATTGCATCGAGCCTGGAATATCTACAATCAAGTATACCAGAAAGAAGAATTCTTCACTACAATTTTCGAAACATTGAAGAGTTCAATATCATCCAAACCAGAACAACAAGAGCACAGGCCAGTTTTCTATATATGGGATTACAAGCATATAACAATCTTCCATCTTCTATTAGAAATATTAATAACTTAAATCAATTTAAAGATCAAATCAGTTTATATGTAAAATCTTTTCTTAATTAAATTCCTGGAGAAAAAATTTAATGTTATAAATCAAAAAATGTAAAATTTATTTAGTATTTGAATGGCGATTGAGCCAAATAAATAAATAAGAATAAATAAATTATTTTGGGACTTAAATCCAGTCCTAATAAAAACCGAATTACCTTATTTTCGTCCAATTGCAAAAACATATAATGAGTGCTTAAGCGCTTAATTTATACACATATTTTTGGATGATCTATATGCATCAATTCTGATAATAAAAAATGGATTTTATATAGGGGGTTCATTCATTTTATAAATAAAATCTTTGAAATATTTTTCAAAATATTGAATTTCAAAATACATTTTTTTTTAATTCACTCTTTTGCAAATGAAGTTCACCCTTTTGTAAATGAATCTCTAGATCAATTAAATTTATACCTATTTAATGTGAAAAGTGAAATAAATTAACAATTTTTATGGGAAAACAAAAAGGATCCTATACTTCAAAATTTTGAGCTCATATTGAGTAAACGTTTTAATTTATGGTTTCAGGAATTTCGAAGCAAGTTTTTGAATTATTTGAACCACCTTAATGTATATTTGTATCTGTAAATGACATGTAAATTATTTTAGCATGCTTTTTCTGCTCACCTCAAGGAAGAAAAGTAGACATCAATTTTATTCCCCCTTTCCATTCCTCCCTCACTAAAGCAAGCGATTGTTGGAGAAAAAAATAAAACTTAGGAGCTAAATGTTCAGCTAACATGCCAGAGTCAGAGTCTCGAAGTACTAGCAAGCAGCAACGAATGGACGAACAAAACGGAAAAAGTAATATTCGAAGAACTGTGATGTTAGTGTTGTAGACTTCTGATAAATAAAAGTAGGACACGTTTCCATAGTCTAGCGGCAACAGCTGACTCACCGTTGCTGTAAGCGCAGCCCAAAGCGTATTAAAGGTATAGCAAAATTATTATGAAACCAATTTATTCGACTGGATGTGAAGCGTGTGCTTCATTGGAACAACAAAAACAAATGAAAAATCAAATAAACTTTGTGCTCTGTGCTTCGTTTCTTAGCAGCAGTATTGCGGTTCATTCACACTGGGCTGTCAATTTTAAGTCCATAATATTGAAGAAAAAAAAATTGTAGAAGAATTAGAATAATAAAAGTGCTCCGCTGTTCCACCGCAATTGCCATTGAATCCCAATGAAGCTACATTAAACTAAGGCTAACAGCTCGACACAGCTGCAAGCAGTGCTTCTGCTTACAACTTGCGTTTGGAAAAAAAACAGATGAAAAAGCTAACTAATTGTTTATGAAAATTGAAGCAAAAATAAAAATTAACGCCGCCGTTTGTTGTTTGTATTTAAGTTGGGCGATTCTTTACATTCGACTTTAACCGGTTTTTTATTTTTAATTGCAAAAACGTCTGCTGCTATGTGTTGAATTTTTTTTCTTGTTTTAAGCCATGTAATTGGAATTAAAGGGTAACAAATTGATATTTGTATGATGTTGGGGGATTTTTTGTATAGTTTTTTATTTGTAAAAATTATGGAATCTTGAAATCTTGTTCAAAGGAAAAATGGCAATTTTTTTATACATACATATTTCATCGAGATATTATATTATAAACTTTTAATTATTTTAATAAATTATAAGAGTTAAAAGGTTAATTGCTTGCAAATTTATAGGAGATGATATTATGAACTGAGATATGGAGTAGAAAATGTGTACAAGTTCGAAAACGCAGTAAATAAAAAACGTGGTAAATTTAAAATAGCCTGATAATAAGGGATTATGCATCATTATACTATACTTTCATTGAAAATGATAATTGAATATTTGACTAAAATTTTCTTAATTTTTAAAACTTTCCAAATTATTATTACACTAAACTTAAAAGGTTGGGCATTATAAAAGTCCCACTAAAGAACCAGCTTCTGCCCTGAAAGTAAGGTTGACGCTGTCTTGTTGGAAAATCGAATGTTATGGTCCAAAAATATTCTTTAGCTTAGAAAAAGCACGTTCAAGGAGACATTTTCGCCAAATAACTTGACGCAAACCTCAGTTTCAACTACAGTTCTCTGAATCTTTCTCCTTAGGCTATGTGGTTTTTTTTATTTGTTTTTTTTTTCTGCAGATTTCACTTTTCCTAGATAGTTATTAAAGAATTCCTTACTTATTTACTCTGAGAGCCAGTTTCTTGAAGGCAACTATTTTGATTAAACGAATCCACCATGAAAATTTAGGCAACGCAATATTCCCAGTGTCTTCAATCAAATGAGTAATGACGCAATTATATATACCTACCCATTTTTTGCAGTTCATTGACAGAAATTAGAAAATTTCAATGGATTTTCCTTGTTACTCCTTTAATATTATTTGTCTGTGGTCCAACTTGGACTGTAAGCGCCATCTTTAGAATCATTTTTACTATATATAACGGTATTTATTTTTAGCACTATGATGTTAAAATATTAGGATGATACTACTTAACATTTTTCTAATTTTATGATATGTTTATTCAATCAAGAAATCCCAGAATTATATGATTTCAAAAACCGAACGTTAAAAATGCAACGTATGTATGTTCGTTCTTTTATTAATTTTCAACCATGTTGCATGAGTTTCTTCCATGTACCTTAATCTTAAGTACTTCACTGCTTTTTTTACCCCACGGCAAAATTTTGCTTCTAATAGTTTTGCATATCAGCTACCAAAACTTTGAGAATTCGTATGAATATTTTAGATATCGACTGTATTCGTGTATGTGGCATTCATATACATATAAAAAGCAAGGAAAATTAAACTCGAAAAATTTCAGAACCAGCTCATATATTCACAAGAAAATCTTATCACACAGTATAAAATGCAACAATAGCTTTAGAATTGTTTATAAAATATTCAAGGTATGTAGGAATTTACAGCATAAAAGTTGATTGATTCGTACATTTGGAAATGCTAAAAGTTCAATACATTGCGCACAATTTCATGTAAGATACAAATAATTTAAGAAAAAAACTTGCAATAGCAATGCTAATTGAGTGCAATAAATTGTAATTGAGAAACGTGTTAGAGTAATGTGGATACAATGTTTGAGTATAGAGGGCAACACTGTAAGAAAACACAAAACAATTGTGACATCGATAGATGAATAAAATAACTTAAAAAATCCCAGATGAAAATGTTGTTTTTCAATCAAATAAAAGTTTTTTTTCTAAGGAACAATATTACTTATGAACATATTTGAGGTGAGGATACAGTCTGGTTTGGACCTAGGCCGCCACAAACAATATTATCATTTACATACTTATATTAACATCTAAATCTAATCAAGACGGCATGATATAAATAAAAACACAAACAAAAAATTTTCTTCAAGGCTGAAAAGTGTCTATTATTCCTTGACTTACATTTTGAAGTTTTTCTTCTTCTTTTTTGCTCCTTTGTTTGTTTTTGCTCATTGTCTGAATTTCAGTTAAAAAAATGTTCATGGTGTGGTAGGCTGCAATGTGACTATTGTTTGATGGCTTGCTATGTTCTCTTTCAATTGTGTTTCGAGAAGCAGAATACATACATTAATAGTAAGGAGTTTTAAAAGACCTAAATATTTAAATACTATATGTTTCTATAATACCTCTTATAGCCTATTTAATTAAAGAGAGAAATCATTATATTCTTATTTTGTCAGTCCTGACCAATTTTCAAGTTTTAATTAGGACATTTAAAATAAAAACTGTCAAACTAATAAATATATAGATTTTGTATAGAGAAAACGACACTCATTTGTCTAGTCTCAATTGTCCAGTTGAATTAATTTGAAGGTGCCCGAATTTGTAAGACAAGAACGTAACTAGGTGTTTGATATATTTTATTTTTACAAATAAAAAGTGGTACAAATTACTAAAATTTATTAAAAATTGGACATAGGTAGTAATCTTCGATTTATCTTTACAATATAGTTTTAAAAATATTCAGCCAGTTCAGGTTTCTGAGATTTCAGAGATCTCTGCAATATCAGAAATTGAACGCAATTCCAAAACAAAATTATCCTCAGATCTCACAAACGTGAACTGGTTAGTTCGATCGAACATTTCTTCACTCCAAATCAATTCTTAAGAACTGGGTATGAAATTATTATCGAGTGTTATGGACTTAACATCTCATTATAATGAAATTAGGTTCATGTGTTTTATTATTTTTATAGGACCCAGTAGCTTTTTTTGAGACAAATTGTTTAAATTCTATTAAAAAGTTTTAAAACATCCACCTACCTAATGGTTTCGTTAAATATATCTGTCATTGTGCCTATTAGTTTCAAATGATCAGCCTTGGAGTTACCCTAAAGGTAAAACTGCACTCGGCGGAACTGCACTTAAGCGACACCGCGCGCACTTTCGCACGAAACTGAACGGAACTTCATGTCGCGACAAAGTTGATCAGAATATCATCTTTGTCGCATAGTTCCGCGCCGTGAAGTGCAGTTGTCGCTGACTGCGATATAGCTCATACAATTTTCTATAAATAAGTAGTGTTATTAGTGTTGTTAGTTAAGTTCCGCGGAATTGCAGTTCCGCCGAATGCTGTTTTACCATAAGACCGACGAAGCCCAGGTGTAGTGCAACTCGAAAGAGGGGGGCGTCAAAAAAAGGTCACAATGAAGGAACTGAATCTTAAATAACATTAGAGTTCACTCAACAGATTTTCATGTTTGTAAAATACAAAAATCTCAATATTCCCTTCTTCAACTCGAGTGCAAAAATTACCAAAAAATTAATTATGGACAGAGTGAACAAAAACCGTCATGTTTCAACATAGACAAGTTACTAAATTCTGAGAGGTCATAATCTGGCATATCACCAATTTCAGTTTGGATTATGGGACACCCTGTATAACCAAATTTTGACCTTCATGCCTTTAACTACGTTTGCATGGAGAATTAAATCCGAATCAAATAAGGATTAAGGTATTTGTAAACCTGGATCTAATCGAATCCGGATAACTCGATCGGATCGAAAATAGAAATGTATACCTAGATCAAAGAATTGAAAAATGGAGATTTCAGCTGCTTATTGGTGTGTGTGTATTTCAAGTACAGATTCTGTGCTCTGCGTTTCAAGTTTATATTTTGTTTTTCCAATTTATTTTATTTGAATTCCCTTCGCACACTATAAAAATAAAACTATCTTTTCGATTCTATTTGAATTCAATCTTTCGATCCGGCATCGGCATATACCTGGTTCGAAATTTCGATTCGGATCGATTCGCTCATATAAACTTAGTATTTATTACAGTCAGAAGTGCAATACATTTATTCGTATTGAGGTTAGGTATGTTTCAAAAAAACTTCAAATTAACCTGTTTTTATTGTTTTTTTTGTTTTTAAGTTACTTCATTTGTTATCTTATCACTTAGTGATAACCCAGCTACATAATTCAGTAGGATAGGAATAAATGTATTAGGTATACCTACAATCAACGCATTCTTCATGTTGATTTGTTGATAAAGAAAATTTGCAAAATAAAAAGAAATACAAAACAAACTTAATAAGCACCTGCTATTTATCTACATACGTTTTCAGATTATATTCTTCTTTTGAAATAAAATATTAACTCAAGAATGATAAATTATGTGAATTTATTGCTTAAGTGCTGTGGGAATAGTTTGTAGGTATGTATTTTCTCATCCTGAGGCCTACTTACCTTCTGCAAGCACATCTTCAACCGTCACAGACACTCGACCCACAACAAACACTTTGCCAACAAAACTGTTCGTCTCCTTGGTGGTAGTGCTGTTCTCGAGCTTCTCATTTTTGTCGAACTTAGAAAATATTTTCTTCATTGTGCCTGCTGCTGCTGTTCTTGTTCCAAATCTGGGACGAACTCTTTTGTCGACTTATTGGTTCTTTGTTTTTGGCGAAGATTAACCTTCTGTTGAATGGTTGTATGTTAATCTCTGCACCAGATTCCTGCTCCTTTTGGTCGGATTAAAACAGAAAACAATTTAAATAGAGCTCTGATTGGCAACACTGATTACACCCCCTGTTTGCAATTTTATTTTTTTTTTTTATTTTTGTAAAGCACAGTTGTCGAGTCACCGTCAAACCCTCCTCTTGATCTGATCTTTTCTTTAAGCAAAAAATTTGTGTTAAAAAAATGAAAAAAAAAAACAAAATTAAATAATAACACGACGAGTTGGCGACGACGAACTAGATTTGCATTTTTCTTTCCTTTCCTATTGGAAAAGACGACAACGACGTCGACGAAGATCCAAATCCGAAATTGCACAAAACTTTCAAATCAAAATTTTTCTTTGGAAAAAATATATGGAATTTCAGATTGATGGGCGTTAAAACATTTTATTTTCATCACTTTTCTATTTCTTTCTCCAAACGAAGCTCGGCTTCATGTGGCTTATTTATTAAAGAATAATAAATTTTTTTTGGTTAAATGTGCAAAAAATTTACATTTTTCAGGATTTTTTTTTAAATCTTGTTTTTGTTTGCGTCTCGCCCACACCACTACTCACGATTCACGAATCGATTTTATTGGGAAAAAATTATACAAAAAAAACGTATTGCTGGCGATGTGTTGTTGAGTTTGTTGGTTTAGGGGGCTCAATTGTTATATTTATTTACGGGGAACATTAAATTTTGTTATAGTTTTGAGTTCGTTTTTGAAATAATTAAATTTTTAACTCGGTACTTTTTGCCGTCCTCACCTGGAGAACTTTTCACTTTTTTGACGATTGATTCCCCTTTCTCAGGTCGACTGAGAAACGTCATTGAGCAGTGGAGAGTGTGGAGAGATAGAAGAAAATGGTTTTCGTATTTAGATGGCTAACGTCATGTTGGAAGCATACGTGTGGAGGAAACTTAACACAAGGTGGTTCGTAGAATGTACAAGAGCTATAATTTGGAACATGGACCAAAGAACTATGACCGCCTCCCCTCAGAGAGAAACCGATTGAAAATGAAGGTTAAGCAGTTATTTCTGATCTGTTTTTTATAGATCAACAAATGGCCACAATGCACTTCGTCTTCATTTTTTTTTTTATTAAATAATGGATTTCAAAGAATCCCCCACACGAACGCGAATCTGTCGCGTCGAAAACGAACACAATAATAACAACGTGGTTGTCAATGAAAACAACACGCTGTTATTATTAGCTGTGTTTTATTTTCCCCAAGATCCGAACCAGATTGGATTTGCTTACAAAAATACATGTATTACAAAAACAACACAAGATCCAACTTTGTTTTGAATTTGGATTTCCAAATCCATTTTGAACACACACCCTTAATTTGTAAATGTCGTCAGTAGTGTAAAGAAAAAGGACAAAGGGTGTATACGAATAAAAAAAAACAAAGGAAAAAAAGAGTTGGGTATATAACAAGTTGTCACTGAGATCCTGGATTGTTTTATTTTCATGATCTGATCTGGATTGGATCTGGGGGAAAATAAAACGCAGCTATTGTTTTCGTCGTCGCCACGACAGATTCGAGTTGTTGTGGGTGATCCTTAAAATGTTTTAATGTCTTTTGCTTTAAATATTTCTCTTTTTAAGTCCCCTTTTCCACGATGTAACTTTTTGCATGAAACTTTTGATGATTTTTCTTAAAATTCCTTCGACCTTTTCCGCGATGGAACACTTGTTTCTCGTTGTTCAATATTATTTAAGGTTTGACGAAAGGAAAGGTCAAAAAAGTTTCTTCAAATCGTAGCCCAGTGGTGTTTGACTATCCCCCTCACTTTCCTACCCTTCTTGTCTACAAGCGAAAAAGTTTCATGCAGAAAGTTCCATAGTGGAAAAAGAGACTAACCACTTGGGATTTCATCTACGCTGAAAGCCCTTCCACACTATCCCACTGAGTATTAATACATGTCAAACAAGTCTGAAACAAATCATGTATAATAGCGTGGAAACAAAATATTATATTCCCAGCCTACACCATTTGACATGTGTTAATACATGAGAATTTTTAGAAATGGTTCTAAAGGCTTAACTACATAAGCCAAAAAGTACTGAAGTACAAAAGTAAAAATATTTTTTTTACCGCAAGCGCCGTTGTTTTGTGAAAAAGAATACACAAATTTGTTTTTAAACCAAAATTTAAGCTTTCTGCATCATTTTTATAAGTTTTCTAGTCAGAAAAACTATCACAAAATCAATTTAAAAATTTTCACTTTTGCACTTTTTCACTTTTTTGGCTTATGTAGTTGAGGCTTAATTCTGTCACACATTTCATCACATTTTTATTGAGGTAAAATTAAACTGTTGTGTGTGGTCAAAAAATGAAAAGAAATTTCTTTCTCACAAATTTGGCAGTAGCATGGAATTCTTTTCCACTTTGTATTAATACTCAGTGGGATAGTGTGGAAGGGCTTTTATCAAGTATCAAGAAGTGCCATTGGTCGCGTTCCAGTAAAATTTAAAAGCAATCCGGGTTGGTTGGTGTTGTTGCAATCATTGTATATAAAATCTATAGTACTATCATGAACACATATTTTTTAGTCGAACATAATAGGTCCGTTCGCTTACACGCCAGAAACTACCCAAAACTACCATTTTTTACCAGATTTAGTCCGAAGGCGTTCGGTTTTTACCCGAGAAATTGCTTCGGGCAAAAACTGGTAAGTGCTGTGTTGTGTCAAGGCTTAACTACATAAGCCAAAAAAGTGAAAAAGTAAAAAAGTGAAAATTTTCAAACTCATTTTAGGATAGTGTTTCTGACTGGGAAACTTATAAAAATGATGCAGAAAGCTTAAATTTTGGTTTAAAAACAAATTTCTGTATTCTTTTTCACAAAACAACGGCGCTAGCGGTAAAAAAAATATTTTTACTTTTGTACTTCAGTACTTTTTGGCTTATGTAGTTAAGCCTTCAGAAGCCAGTTTGAAAATTGTGAAAATTTGTGCAACTTTGCAAGAAATTTCAAGTTTGGTTTTTTTTATATATTATAAATGACAGCCACGAGGCTTTCCAAAAATGTAACTCGATAGAGCAGGCAATACATTATAGCCGCAGTTAAACATAAGGGGTATTCCCTATCCGATGCAACTGGTCTCGTATCATTGCAAAAATGCAAAAGTGTAAAATTGCTATACCCTAACCCCATTGTAAAAAAAAACTTTGCACTTTTGCAATGATGCAAGACCAGTTTGCATCGAATCGGGAATACCCCTATAGCTTTGCTAAGTAATAGCTGTGTTTTATTTTCCCCAAGATCCGAACCAGATTGGATTTGCTTACAAAAATACATGTATTACAAAAACAACACAAGATCCAACTTTGTTTTGAATTTGGATTTCCAAATCCATTTTGAACACACACCCTTAATTTGTAAATGTCGTCAGTAGTGTAAAGAAAAAAGACAAAGGGTGTATACGAATAAAAAAAAAACAAAGGAAAAAAAGATTTGGGTATATAACAAGTTGTCACTGAGATCCTGGATTGTTTTATTTTCATGATCTGGATTGGATCTGGGGGAAAATAAAACGCAGCTAATATATATTAGCTGCTAATATATATTAGCTGCGTTTTATTTTCCCCCAGATCCAATCCAGATCAGATCATGAAAATAAAACAATCCAGGATCTCAGTGACAACTTGTTATATACCCAACTCTTTTTTTCCTTTGTTTTTTTTATTCGTATACACCCTTTGTCTTTTTTCTTTACACTACTGACGACATTTACAAATTAAGGGTGTGTGTTCAAAATGGATTTGGAAATCCAAATTCAAAACAAAGTTGGATCTTGTGTTGTTTTTGTAATACATGTATTTTTGTAAGCAAATCCAATCTGGTTCGGATCTTGGGGAAAATAAAACACAGCTATTATGAATTGTACTCTGTAAAATTTTCTTAAGTCTCAATAAAATTCAATTCAGTTTGGTAGCGTGTTATATAAAGGCTGTCTTACGCCCATATTATTCACTCAATACATCCAGGGGCCTATTTCCCGGAACATACATCACATACATTGTATGAATGTATGTACCTTAAAGTAGTCGCCAAATTTGGCTCATTGGGCCTTACCAATAATCAAATTTAGCGACGACTTAAATATTTCAGTAAAATTAACCTTAATTCTGGTGATCCCAAACAATGTACCATTCATGGAATGTTTAATTTTTTGAAGTCCATTCCATATATGATTCATTATTAACAGTCCACTTGAATATTAAGGTCATACTATATATTTGTTTACTAACAAGAGCCCATTCTATTATGGTCCATTTACTGAAATATTTAAGTCGTCACTAAATTTGATTAATGGAAGGGGCTCATTGTAAATTTTGAATTTTTAGAAAAACTGCGTCAACTTATAAAACTCATAATTAAAAAAAAAAAATAAAATGTACGTTCACTCATATGGGGCCTATTTTACGTCACACACATTTCTGTAATGTATGTTCTATGAAATAGCCCCGATTAAAACTTTAATCCGATGTAAGGAATTTAATAATTCGTCTTTTTAACAGATTTGGTGCAGGGTGTAGAAATTTTAGGACTAACTCAATCAATAGTGCATAATGTATTTAATATGATTGCCGTTTTATTATTTGTGATAAAGTACCTTTGATGATAATGTAGAGGCACCATAATATACATTTTTTTTCCCGAGTGATTATTTTCAGTATAATTTAATGGATTTTTTTATTGGTAATCCGAAAGAGAAATGCCAATAGAGCGTTTTTGTAGACTCTGGGCTGAAGTATTAGTAGGTACTTCTGGTTTCGATATTGAATTTAAATCCAGAAGCAATTTTTCTTCTATCGAGAAGAACTGTAGCTTTGTGGGTTCAGAAGGCACCATAACTAAATAATTACTGTTCTTAAATATGTATAAAAGGAAAATTATCAATTAGACAGGAGAAAGATACATGTAGAGTAGGCTTACAATTTTAAGGCGCCTTAGGCTAGGCAGTTTGGTTTCGATTTTGAGCAGAATGGGCTTATATGAGATTGGGTGCACATGTAACCTGAGCTTCATCATTCATCGCAAAAAAATGAGGTATAAAGAATATTAGATGTAAATAATAAGGAAAATCTTTGAATGCAGAGAAAACATTTATTTAACTTACAATCTACACAATTCCAAAAACTAATTCTTACTTAAAGGCATCTGCTGATGAGTTCATTGATAGCTTCTTTCCGATTACCATATTCTCCGCCCCGTTTGTAACTCACGCTCACCTTTTTTTGCCAACCGTCTTTAGGATTATTTAGCTAAACCAAAGATTTTTCATTAATTTTATTTTCTTTATTTTTATAAGGGATCAACTCACCATAAATGAACTGATGAATGCGGTTACAGCGTCGAAGTTCGGCCCAACTGTGAAAATCTCGTGAATAATGTCTTCTAAGCAAATGATTCCCTTCTCACCGAGATGCTCTTCAATCATTGTATTTGATTGAATAGGGGCTTTCTTTCCGTTGATCATAGCGAAACCTTTCTTGAATAACAATTCACGGATTGTAGCTAGCGAAGGATAACCATAGCACACAAAAGGCTCTGCTAGTCTAAGGAGGATTTGGTTTTCCTTGCTGTTCTTGAGGAATACGGCCTGATGACGTTTTGACATACGCCATGTTTTGAATATTTTATTTGTCGTATCGTCGAAGATTTTCTTCCTGCAAAATCAAAAACAAACAAAGCTAAATATTTGTAAAATAATTTGAAAGGGGTTTATGTGAGTTTACCCTGAGTGTCTCATCACAATCAACAGTTTTTGGTTTACTTCTTCTTCCCTTGTCAACTTGGTGCGCAAAATAGTTTGTTTCATGCGTTTCGAGGTCCTTTCGGCTTTTATGAAGTTCATAACAAAAGATTCTGCACGTCTGAATTTGTGGTGGTCCTTTGCTTTTGCGATACGCTTTATACGCTCTTTGCGTTTTTGCTCGACCACCGATTTGTCTTGTAGAATTCTGCGCTTACGGTGGGCGAGAACTGCAACAGTTTTGCCAGGAAGTTTGTTAGGCACCGCATATCTGTAAAGGGTGAGTGATGTTTAGATGTTTATTTTGACTGTACAATTATTGCGTTTATTTACTTGTCGGACATGTTTTTTAAATTAAATTTATGAAATTATTTAACAACGAAATATGCAAGATGCGCACTGTAAACACGTGTGTTGGAAAAGAGAAATGTCAGAATTGACAATCCACGTCAAAATTTTAAACACGTAGATATGAAGTTGGTTCTAGTTTGATTTTGTACACTTAAAAAAAATATTTATGTGGTTTTATTCAACCAAAAAAATTGACTCTTTTTGTGGTCGGTTCGTTATCTTTTTCCTTTGTCCCCTTTCACACGAGGAAACTGAGTTTCCAGCAACTCGTGTGAAAGGGGACCGGCATGAATTACATACATGTTATCGATAGTTTGTATGAAAACTCCATGTTTTTTACTGCCATGGCGTCGCTAATCCCCGCTGTCATTTTTTTCAACCAATTCCCCCTGGGCTTGCAAAAAAACACGCCTGTAGTTAAGCCTTAAAGCCTAGTACGCAGTTCGGGAAAAATTTTATTTCTCATACAAATTTTTTCCCAGGGCAAATTTTGTCTCGGATTTTTCTTAAAAGCCCTTCCACACTATCCCACTGAGTATTAATACAAAGTGGAAAAGAATTCCATGCTACTGCCAAATTTGTGAGAGAGAAATTTCTTTTCATTTTTTGACCACACACAACAGTTTAATTTAACCTCAATAAAAATGTGATTAAATGTGTGACAGAATTAGAACCATTTCTAAAAATTCTCATGTATTAACACATGTCAAATCGTGTAGGCTGGGAATATCATATTTTGTTTCCACACTATTATACATGATTTGTTTCAAACTTTTTTGACATGTATTAATACTCAGTGGGATAGTGTGGAAGGGCTTTAAGCAGTACGCAGTTCAAACGCAAAATCCAAACTTTTTTTCAAACTGTACATACCAAAGTCTCCACATAATTTTTCCCAGACAAATAATGTTCGAATCATTATTTTGCTAGACAAATGTTGACGTTTCATGAATATCACGCTTTTTATCAACGAAAAACATATTTTCGTTTTAACATTTCCAATTTTGAAAGGTATTATGTGAAAGATGACCAAAAAAAACATATAAAACATGAAAGAAATTTACGGGAATAAATTATATAAAACAGCTGTTTTCACACAGTCAGTGGCGTAGCTAATAGGAAGTAGTTCAAGAGGGCCAAATTACTAGTGTGGCAAATTTTTTAATCTAAAGGCTTAACTACATAAGCCAAAAAGTACTGAAGTACAAAAGTAAAAATATTTTTTTTACCGCTAGCGCCGTTGTTTTGTGAAAAAGAATACACAAATTTGTTTTTAAACCAAAATTTAAGCTTTCTGCATCATTTTTATAAGTTTTCTAGTCAGAAAAACTATCACAAAATCAATTTAAAAATTTTCACTTTTGCACTTTTTCACTTTTTTGGCTTATGTACTTCAGTACTTTTTGGCTTATGTAGTTAAGCCTTAAGAAAATATATTAAATTTTCATATAAATGACTTTTGAATGACAACATAAACTCACTGTAAAAGGCTTAACTACATAAGCCAAAAAGTACTGAAGTACAAAAGTAAAAATATTTTTTTTACCGCTAGCGCCGTTGTTTTGTGAAAAAGAATACACAAATTTGTTTTTAAACCAAAATTTAAGCTTTCTGCATCATTTTTATAAGTTTTCCAGTCAGAAACACTATCCTAAAATGAGTTTGAAAATTTTCACTTTTTTACTTTTTTGGCTTATGTAGTTAAGGCTTAAAACTACATAAGCCAAAAAGTACTGAAGTACAAAAGTAAAAATATTTTTTTTACCGCTAGCGCCGTTGTTTTGTGAAAAAGAATACACAAATTTGTTTTTAAACCAAAATTTAAGCTTTCTGCATCATTTTTATAAGTTTTCTAGTCAGAAAAACTATCACAAAATCAATTTAAAAATTTTCACTTTTGCACTTTTTCACTTTTTTGGCTTATGTAGTTGAGGCTTTAAGCCTTAACACAGTTCTTCTGTGCGCTTAAGTTAAACCCCGAGAATTCTCTGGGATTAGTTGTTGTTGCATTTAATATGTTAATTGTTTAACACCGACGTCGTTTTTTTCATCCAATTCCCCCCGGGCTTGTAAAAAACACGGCTAGAATACGAGCTAGCCCCAAAAAATTATCTAGGCTTTAGCTAGGCTCGTAGGGGATTATTTTTGGTTCCATTTTGTATATAATAAAGTTGCTTAGCCCCAATTTTTTAGACTGATTTCATTCGGGCTGTGTAAAAACACCTTTTTATTTTTTGGTTGGTTGTGCCACTGTCATATATAGGTGAAAAATTAAAATTACATCTGTTGTCATAACTCACTTCTTGAACACATCCTACCATACCATCCATCTTTTTCTGTCAAAAGGCAAACCAAACCAACAAAAAACAAAATATATTTCTTTTTGTTTGAACTTTCTTTACTTTTTTATACAGAAATCTATTCTGCCAACTTTATTAAAGTCTTCCTACACAAAGTTTTTCTTCCTCTTTAAACTAAATAACATGGATCAACTATTTGTCGAAATCGAACTGATCAACAGAGATAACCAAACCGAAATATACACCACCGTGCACTCGTTCATTGCCCTTTATGTCTACAAGTACCTGAACTCTCCTTGCAATATCAAACTCAACTACGTAAAGACATACTTCCACGAAAACGCTAAGATAAGACTTAACACTGAAGCTCTGGAGGAGCTCAACGACGATAGGATAATCTGTAAGAATAAGAGTACAATTCAAGCAATCAGGGATCTCAAACTGCCTGCCTTTGTCAAGGACAAGAATACTTTCATTTCTGGATTGTGTGCTGTTTGCAGGGAAATTGTTGACCGCAACTCAGATTCAAATCGAAGAGAACTGCTGGGTTTCAAACAAAGTTGTCTGCTTGCCCCAGCGGAGAGTTCGATTTGGACACGCTTCTGTGAGGTAAACATTCTACAAGCTCTGGAGGAAATTCTGGTGGGAAAACCGATTGCGGAGTCAAAGGAATACGAACTGCCACAGGAGCTACCGAGATTTGAAGCTCATATGGGTGAACCAGTGCGGATGCATAATATATATAAATTGGCCAGAGAAAATGCAAACAAAAAGAAGGAAAAGAAAGGCAAAGTAATCATCGAATGCACAACACCAAAGGAAACACTGGGTATCGAACATCGGTTCGCCGAGGGAATCACATTCACCATCGCGGATCTGATGCTCTATCCATGCTTCAGACTGATTTTAGGACAAATGCCGGTTAGCTTAGTGACGGCGGATGAATTTCCTCGCCTTCATCGTTGGATGAAGGAGGTGAGTTCTCACTGAAAAAAACATATCTCGATTTGTCTTAAGTTTTTTGTTTGTTTTTAAGATTGAATCAACAGACGAGCAGTGCCAACAAGTTCTGGAAGACCTTTATCCAGAGGTCAACATATCAAAGAAAACGCATACATCGTACAAAATGCCAGTTTACGAGCATACGAGTTTGTACAAGAGCGACCCAAAGCGCTACAAACCTCGCAACAGGATTTTCACCGACCAAGGTGAGATCGATTCGAGTTTGGAAAAATTGTCGCCCCTCCAAATTGAGTTTACTAGCGACACAGACGTAGCTTATGACATGCCAATCGATTGGAATGCCATCGAGCCAGACCAAAGTAAAACCAGTGCACTGCCCGAGCAGCGGCTGGACAGAAAGAGACAGCAACTTGAGAATGTAGCTAATGCCGTAAAATCTCTAGCTGAAGATGGCGATAGAATAATAGACTTTTGCAGCGGAACTGGCCATTTGGGGATCCTATTGGCTCTCACACTACCCAAGTGTTCGGTAATGTTTCTTGAGAACAAAGCAATATCCCTGCAAAAGGCGAAGAACCGAGCTGAGGAGTTAGGTCTGACCAACTGCCTTTTCTATCAATGCAATATTGACTATTTTGAGGGCATTTTCGACATTGGTACATCCTTGCATGCTTGTGGCACTGCCACTGACATTGTGCTGAATCAGTGCATTCGCAGTAGGGCCAAATTTGTCTGCTGCCCGTGTTGTTACGGATCGATTCAGCCAATGCCGCACATAAAGTATCCCTTGAGCAAGAGATTCCAATCGGCCTTAGTTGAAAGGGATTTCCTGCACATAGCACATGCTGCAGATCAGGCTCACGAATTGGGAACATTGAATTGTAAACCAGAGACAACTTTACAGGGACAAATGTGCATGGATATTGTTGATTCCGATAGGAAACTTCATGCCGAAGAAGCTGGCTACGAAGTGATATTAACACGATTACGTCCTGAAAACTGTACACCGAAAAATAGATTGCTCGTTGGAGTGATATGATTATGGGAATAAATTCACTTAACCTAATGATGGTGTTTTAATTTTCTTTTCTTTTGTGGTTTATAGATTTTAACAGATGTAGAAGAAAATTAAAACTATTCTATTTTCCTTAAACGTGAAGATGAGTTCTAATAAAAATTTTCATTACAACATTAAATGCGTGAAACAACACCGATAAGATGTAGGAATTATATTTTGAGTTTCAGGAAATGTATCCAGTTTGCTTAATCACTCAAAAATATCAAAATACGGATTTTGAAAAAAATCTCAAAAGCTCAAACTTATCAATCAACTCAAAGTGAATTTAGGAAAATATGTCACACAGATTCACTTTAACCGAAAATAATTCCGAAAAGGTAATACGCCCATCGGTCTCTTCATATGCTACACGCATCGAAGAACGTCCCTCTAGACTGCACGAATGGTTGCGAAGTGAAGAAATCGAAAAATTGCACAGGGTTTTTCGTGTTCATCCGCAACACGAACTCAATCATAAAGAACTTCGAGCGGCACTCAAAAGCTTAAACATAACATTTACCGATGATGAGTTCAATCGTTTATTTTTAAAAATCAACCAAAACAAGGACTACAAATGCGATTGGGATGAATTTGTTTCGCATTTGATATTTGGCTTTCAAGATGATGATCCGAATAGTGAAAAAGAAACACTCATCTTACCCATTTCTGGATCGCCATTGATGAAAAAATCAGAACACCGTACTCCGGTTGTTTCCATCAGTCATCTTAAGAGTTTTGAAAATGTATTATACAATTCTTGAACTTAGTATTTTGTAAAAAATAAACATATTCATATTCATTTAAAGGGAGATGAACAAACGGAATCAAAAGGAATGTATCTAACCGCAAGTAAAGAAGGTACAATAAGATTTTGGTCATCCGAGCTAGAACCAATTCGTAGTGGAGTATCAGATAGCTGTGTGTAGTTTAATATAATTCCCTATACCAAAATATTTAGATTCAAAAATAATTTTTAGTCTTCCTTAAAATGCCCACTTGGATTTTGGCCATACAAGCCTTGTCCGATGTTGCCATAGTATGTACCTCCTCCACTGAAAGAGAACTACGTTTTCATGAGACTATGGCTTCAAATTTTAGTCTTCGAATTGTTATTCGTAGTATGCCTTTTGCGGTTTATTGCATGGCCTATAGATACGACAAAAACGGAACTGCAATGTCGAAATTAGTCCTTGGTGATAGTGGAGGTAATGTTAGGGTGCTGGAGTTTTCACCAATTCTGCGAGGTCCTTTTCAAAGTAAACCAGGGACAGCACTTGTTGAACTATTTTGGTCAGATGTGCTCAATGGAAAATATCCGACGTTTAAACCGAAAGAGTTTCTCAACATTCACACGGAACTTATACAAAAGGTTTACTTTTCCTATAAAATGAATATTCTATTAGTTGCAGCAGAGTACAGAAATACAAAGAAGTATAGAGGTCGGTGCCCAGGCACTATAGCAGTCGATTGGAAGGATTTAAGTCAAACTATTTTCCGAATACCATTGGTAAGATCCTATTGCTCTTATTTAAATGTTGACATCAATAATAACTTCTGTTACAAAAGAGTTTTCGAACAAAAATATTGTTGTTTTTCTTCTATGAATGAATATTTTAGGGAGTGTCAGCGTTTTACCTCGACGAGACAAACAGAATTCTAGCTACTGGGGGGCCAGATACTTACATTCGTATTTGGGACCCTTATATTCCATCGAAGCCTTCGGCGATTCTAACCGGCCATCATGGGGGGATTATTTTTGTTTTCATTCAACCACTTGAGAAAAAGGTCTACAGCATCGACTATTTGAAGACAATTAAGGTTTGGCATATTGCCGAGCATAATTTGCTACAGACCTACAGTGATCTTACTCAAATGGTTTCGAAAACCGAAACAGAAATATCTTACTATTATGACAAACATTCTCGAAACTTGCTCATTGGAGGCCGAAAAATTATAGTTCTGAAGTGTTGCCCCCGTATTCGAATGGACATTACCGATGGCAATACTCATGCTGCAACTGTCTCAGTGATTTTATACAATAAACTATTTAGGAATATTGTTACATGTGGTCTAGATAGTTATATCATAGTTTGGGATCCATGGACGGGTCGTAGGCAGATTATGATCAAGAATTGCCATACACAAATGATTTACGGTGAATTAACTGATATTGAAATAACTGCTGCTTGCTTTGATCCTCTTGAGCAGTATTTGCTAACTGGAGCACGAGATGGCTCACTAAAAGTTTGGAATTACAATAATGCAGTGTGTGTGCGAAATATGAATATAACACCTGGACATGAAGTCACTGCTGTATCTTGGATAGTTGATCGAATATTTGCCGTTGGCTGGGATCGTCATGTCACTGAATTTGCTGATGTTGAGGGCAAAGAGTACAGTGATCCGAAAAAATGGCTAAAGTTTCATGACGATGATATAACTTGTGCTGATGTTAAGCTAGGCGAGGGTCTAGTGACAGGAACTTATTCTGGTGAGTTGATTTTCTGGAAATTAGAAACCGGACAACCATATCGACGTTATAATGTGCAACATCCTAGAAAATTTGTTGAGGTTTGCATTCGTTAACGTGAATATTAATTGTTCAGCTGCTTTGATCATATTTTATAGCTCATCTATAAAAAAGGGGAAAACATCGAAGTTGATAAATCCGAAAAAGTTTCACAGATTCGGTTATCTCGTCTTATTCGTAAGTCTATATCAATGCAAACTAGAAGCTTTCAAGTAGAATGCACAGATGACGACCCAGATCTCAACGACCTGAGTCCTGCAGCATCCAAAACTACGCTTACACTTTCGGTGCAAGCCTTATTGTTTCTACAATCTAGATCGATGAGTAAAATTCATGGTTTGTTTCAAAAAAAAATGTTTATGCGAAGCTTGAGAATTAGTACCTATGTAAGTGTTGTAATTGTAGGAAGTCTTTTGGTCGCTTTAGATAGTGGGACGATTCAAGTTTACTCACATCATCAAGGAGGAGGTTATATAAATGAATTCAATGCTGTTCACAAATCTGGAGATTGTATTCTGGCAATGGCAACGGATAAGAAAAACCGTTATTTATTCACCGGAAGTGCTTTTGGATACATAAAAGTTTGGCTCATACAAAATTATTGGTAAGTCAATTTAAAATTAATGTGAGATCCGAGCCCAGAAGCAAAGACTGGGTACAATATTCGAAAATTCCTCCCTACTCTTAATGCTTCTGCTGAAACCTACGAGACTTCTATTATTACAGTATTACATAAGTGGGAAAATATTAAATTTTTAGCTGTTTTATAAAAAATACATCAGTGCATCTTCAGACGGTTCCTATTTGCTTCAATAAAAATAAATATACATTTTTGTGTTTAAGTTTTTATCAATCTAGGATTCTTATTGATTAATCCCTATGAATAGAGAATTCCAAAATACATAAATAACCATCAGGTAATGGGTACGACCACATCATTTTATAAAAAAAAAAACTCAACTCAGACAGACAGAGAGAAACATTTAAAAGAAAAATAGTTCTACAAAACTTTTGTGACACAAACACGAAATGTTGACAAAATCATAAATTCCACCCCCACATAAAATTATTGGAATACGAAGAAGACAATTTTGGTAAATAGGATTGCATGTCAAATGTGGGTTAACTTCTTTATTTCATTTTTTGTTTTCATTCACGACTAACAAGTCAAGTTAAATTGAACTCAAACCCTTCCTTTTTTAATGATTGTGGTTTACTACCATTCAGCCATAAGACTCCCCATAACCAATTATATACTAATTCTTGAGGTTGTTCCATTGCTATGATGTTGACATTTTTATGAAACCCACATTTATTCTTGGTGGGGATATACGTTAAACTAATTTGAATATCCTCCCACGATTTGTGAATTTTATTGCGGAATGCTTGCTTACTAACTTGTTGCTTCATTTCAGTATCCCCGAAGAGGAAAGAACTCAAGTTAGCATGCCAAAATTGCGATTGCAATTCATATTTTTGCGCAAGGAACGTTTTGCTCCGAGACCCAAGAGGATAGTTCGCTATCAACCTGAACCGATGTTAGTCAGTTCGTATAAGGCACACGTAAGAGCTATAACTTCTCTCGTTTATGTCAATCAACCGCGGATTATCTTATCGTAGGTTGAGAAGTCACTTGAAAAAAATTGAATTTAACAAAACTATTCTTGATTTCCAGAGGAAGTCATGACTTTTCCTGCAGGCTGTGGTCTTTAGGAGGGCGCTATCTTGGCACTCTAGGAAGTCCACTGCCTTGGTTGCGTTTGTCACCTTTAGATCCAGTGGACGAAAATCAAACATATCGCCTGCCTCCGGATATTCAAAAAGTTGCAAGTTCCACTACCTTAAAAGTTTTAAGTGGTGTGTATGTGGACTGTATAAAGCAGTACCAAGAGACCTCTAAAATGGAAGTTAAATACAATGACAAAGATGAAGTAGATGAAATTAAAGGACAAATGTATGGCAAGTCATTGCGACATCCGATTTTGGGAAATCATTTCAAATTGCCGGGAAAATCAACTGTGGTTCAACCTCCAACCTTGGATACATCATTATCCTATATTCCGGTGTATTCACATTTGCAAATTCATGAAACCATACCAATTGAAAGACCACCAACTCCCGAGGTATTAAAAAAGATAAAAGAATTGCAATTTATGGAATTTTTCGAGGGAGAAAGAAAATAATTTGTTTTTGAGGATTTTCCTTCAAAGAAATATGTATGTATATAAACAAAATATTACGTATACGACCGAGTGAACGAGTTTTATTCAAAAAATAATATAGAAAATGGAAATCAGTGTTAATTAATTTAAGTTGTTTATTCTCCATTAAGCCTTGTACGCAGCTAAAGCGAAACAAAAATTTTCTGTTGTCTCCAAATTCACAGCGAAAACGTAAACGAAAAGACTCCGGAAAATATTAATGGAGAGTTTTATCAGATGATGCGAAACGAAATTTGTCTCCAACACGGTTGTAAAATGTTATAGGAAACCACAGCGACATAAATTGTAACAACAACTTGAAAACTGATCAGAATAGATTTTTTGGGAGAAGCATGAAAAACATAAGAATTTGTTCGTTGTTAATTTTGTATTTAAATTAAACTTAAATATGCTTATATAATTCATAATTAAATTTTCATTGAGTGCTCGAATATCGTACGGTGGAATTTATGCATTCAGCGTAAGGTTATTCACAGTTTATGAAGCTCCAAACTTAAATATTATTTGTGCTGTTTACCATTTCCTTCTTATTCTTATAAGTAAAAAAAATTGCGATTTATGTATTTTAATTTTTTTTTGAGTTTTTGAACATTTATTTGTGGCCACAAGATGTTAGAATTTTCATTTTATTTATCTGCCACAACTGACGATATCACATGCTATACAGACTGATATAATATTTAAATATGTCTTCATTCTTATTTCTAAAAAAACAAAAGAAAAAACCAACCATAATAAAAAACAATTGAATGTCCTACTCTTGTAGTACACTACAGG
This sequence comes from Epistrophe grossulariae, assembly GCA_929447395.1. Classification (NCBI taxonomy): domain Eukaryota; kingdom Metazoa; phylum Arthropoda; class Insecta; order Diptera; family Syrphidae; genus Epistrophe; species Epistrophe grossulariae. The sequence continues at coordinate 4,485,369 of OV839566.1, forward strand.
CGTCGAACATTTGCCCAGCTATGTGCAAAAATTTACTCTCTTTCTTCGACAAACATTCATAGGCAACAGTGGTTAGTTTGGTTAGTGAAATAAGATCAATTTCATCCGGGCTCGTTGCTGTAATCTGAATACCACTTGACCTGTTCTCATTCTAGAAAAATATATATATACGAAATTCAAAGAAAATCAATTAAGTCTGGGGATGGTAGACACCACCGACACTTACTAAATTGTCGAGGTAATGTAGTAGCTGTTGACCAACGGATGCAATTTTTGAAAAACGTTCACCAGATGTTTTTGCAAAAAGATTCATTCGACGACCCGCAATTTGGACGAGAAGTTTACCCATTTCCATGTCATCGACCATGTCGCGTAAGAGATCATTGGCATACGAGTCCCATCCATGGGCATACATTTCAACAATCTAAAATAGCACAAATTAACAATTAATAAAATAGAAAAAAGGGTGAACACAACTACTTTACCTGATGACGCTTGATACCTGTTTTATCAAGCTTCCACAGTTCGGCCAGCTCAAAGACCTTTTCCATCCAACAAGTGTGCTCCACCACATACAACCGCTCGAGATCTTCTCTAATTAGATCCATCGAAGCGGTTACCACTCGACAAAGAAACTCCTCACGATTCTTCTGCAGTACCATATCTGCCTCTGGCAGTACGTAGGGCAGTTCCTTATTTATTTCCGAGAAAAATGTCTTATTAGCCATGGCATCGAACAGAGTTGTAATTGGGCTTGTAAACTGCATTTGAAAGAAAACAATAAACTGCAGAACTCGACACAATTCAATGTGTAACTGAAGAATCTCCTGAATAGCATGATTCCGCTGCAGTGCGATATAATGCAGTGGCAACGGACCATCGGATAGAATTTCTTCAAATTTTAACTCTCTTTTTCGATGACTCATAGAAATATCAAAGTGCATAAGAAATTCCAGACAAAGATCAAGGAAATCCCCAACCAAACTGGCACAAATTCCGACATCTTGTTGACAGATCTTGTCATCCGGTATGCGTCCTGCTTTTTGAATCATCTTCATTGTGGATTGCAAGGGACATTTTATGGTGGCCATCCAAATCAAGCAGCACATGCCGTGCTTAAGGGCGTAATCGGGTTCCTTGAACGTGCCCAAACATATCAGACTGGCTCTCATATGGTCTAGACTCTGAAGATTTTTGCTCCAGTGCACTATGTATTCCCATGACATCAAACTTAGAATAACGCCAGATTCCAAACTAAATGGGAAATGGCGACGCAAAACTTGCAAACGCTTCGGCACTGGCTCTTTATCTTCGTCGGCAATGGATTCACGTTCTAGTATTTTAGTCGGATGAATTCGAGAATATAGAAGCCACTTGGTTGCCAAATCGGAAACCACTCCTTTACCCTTGGTAACTATTGCTTTTAAGCTGCAGTCGGGTGTTTCGTAAGGTAGTTCGGTCATCGTTGGATCCAAGCTCAGCATGGGTGATCTAAAAATTGGAATAATCACAATAAAACACAAGTTTTCCATTTTTTATATATGCCATGTCTCCAAATATTTTGACTCAACTTACTCTAAAATTGCTCCCAAAACAGCGATATCATCGAGTTTTCCAATTAATAAGGACCATTGGGCTTCATCCTGGGAAATTTGTTCCCAAACTTCATCTTCTCCTTCTTCACATGATCCCTTAAATATTGAATTTTAACAAACATCAAAAAAGAAACAATATAAGGATGCTTTACATCATTTTGTGATCGCATTATAGTCTTTGCTATAGTTCTACAAACAATTGCCACCATTAAACTTAAGGACCGTGGACTTTCGAGAAGCAATTCTCGAACGGCTTGCCACCAGGGACAAATTGAATTATACGAAAAACTTTTTACTTTTTCTCCTGCCAAATCACAAATTGTATGAACAATAGTTCCAAGATGCATCATGTCGTTTATAATTTCCTCCCTGGAAGAGAAGAGATTCTATAATAATCTATGAATTGTGAAAGAATGAAGAAAAAACCTACCTAGAGGTGTAGGTGAATGTCTTTTCTAGCCAGTAGTTCAATGTTAAGACAATTAGATCTTCACTAGAGATTGCAGAGGCTTGAGCAGATTCCTTGAAATGTTGCTCACAAAAATGACCCTTGAAAAAATTCCTGAACAGATTCTCACTTATGCATCCAAATAAGGCACTCTTATGGGGATTGAGTTGTGGCTGTCCATTGTTGGATTTGAACACCCTCAGATATTCCACGAACTCTCCGTCTTGCTGATGTTTTACCTGAAAAGTAACTTTGGATTGTGTAGCCTGTGTGTTGGATGATGGTCGATCTGCCAAGAGTTCCATGATTTGTTCAATAGTTTCCAAATCGTTGTCTGATAAGGAGAGCGTTTCATAGGTTTTCTCTTCTTCCTTTGGAGGATTCTTCATGGCAATGTAAAAATCCGTGAGCCTTCGATAAAACTCTATGAGTTGTTTGAGTTTTTCATTTGAATCCGAACTGAAAGAATGGACGACAGCAGAGAAGAACTCTGGTGGCATCTTCTTATTTTTTGTCATCATCTCCAGGCACTGCAGGCGTACTTCATCAGTTTGAAAATCGCAACAAATCTCACTTACTGTTTCCTGAGTGCAATTATCAGGGTCTTCACGCAGAATGGTCTTTAGCCGTCTAACAAGGTGGATATCTCTGGCAGTTTTGGAGTTGGCTTCGCGCAGTGCAAAGTGGAATGGAATTGTTATCTCTTTGAGACTTTGGTCAGATGGATCGAGAAAGAGGCATGAATTCACCGTGGCCTTGCATCTGGCTCCAGTCGAAACACCCATCAGACCATGGGTTGTGTACGCTAACTGTCCATTTTTGCTGACAGTAAAAGCGGCTACTTTGGGTCCATTTTGCATGCCCCAGATTTCGAGACAGCCTAAGCGGGGAGCATATATGATAAGGAACAATGCTCTTCGGCGATCACTCTTGTCGCCTTTGAGGGTTTTCTCCTTCACTTTGACGAAGGCACATTGGGCATCTCGATAGCCCTTCCATACACGAAGAACCACTCCTCTGCGGCAATCTATGAGGATAACACGATCAAGGTTATCTGCTATGACGGCTAGCTGATTCCCTGGGGCAATCCAAATACTGAAACCATCACGTTTGCCATCGTAAATTCTACTTCCAGAACGCATTGAAGTCTCTTTTCCAGCTGGTTGCTCCTCGGGTGTCTTCGGAACTGTCTTAGAACTGAAAAATCCTCCCAGAACGTTTTTGTAGACCATTCCAAGAACGTCCTTGGCCACATCACCCACAGATATAGTTCGATAGCCTTCCTCAGCATAATAGAGTCCCAGAAATGGTTCTGTTCCAACTCCCAAAACGAGTGAACTTTGCACGGGAAAGTCAGCAACTTTAGCATAGAGTCCCGAGCTTAAACTCTGCTGGACTATGTGGTCAAAGGTTCGAGGTCTAACTGGCCCCGCTACAACAGTGTCGTTGATTATGCATTCCCGGTCTTTGGGATATTTAAATTTCTGATATGGAATAATTTCGGGAGTTTCAAGGTCACCAAAATATTTGCTGCCATAGGCTGGCTCTGTGTTATGACCGAGATGGTTCTTCTTAGTCACAAGAAATGGGAAAAGATCATCGCCCTTGAATATGCAAACACCGATATCGTACAGAATATAAAGGAGAGACTCTTCTGAGTCACGTTTGTATAGTGATTTTATACCATAGACAGCGCTGTCGTGGCATTGCTGTGAGAACAATTTAATACCAGTTTCTGTGTAAAAATTGACATATCCCGAAGAAAGTCCAACCGCCACACAAGTCCATTCAGCGTCTGAACTCACATTCTTGCCGTAAATTGGCAGACAGATTACCGAGGTTATAATTTCGTTGGGATTGACAATCTCGCCAGACCAATTTGGTGCGAAAGTGGCCAGTTGGTTTTTGTTGTCCCATTGAGAAGATAGGAGAGCCAACTTTTCACCCAGGGCCAGAGCAATTAGCTCGCTGGTGGGAGATATGGCATATTGGACTGCATTTAACCAGCTTTCATCTAATATTAAAAGTTTTCTTTACAAATATTTCTTTTAAATTTATACCTACAAGTTGCATCCTTTTTGAGCCACTTACCATGGGTCAAACCAAAGAATTCCTGAACTTTGTGAAAATCTTTTATGCTGGCGAATGTTTTCACTTCACATGCCATTTTCTATGCGATTGGAATTTTATATTTTGTATAAGATTTGGCAATTTTTAGATAAAGAAACATAAATTATATTTTTGGTTTTTTCTTTTATTTGGGTAAAAAATTCGTTGTAAACACCACAAAGAAAATAAAATGACGTATTCTGTTTGTCAGTTTTGACATTTAAACAGCTGTGTACATTTGAAGATTCTTTTTAATTCATTGTAGCGACATCTATAAATGGCTAATTGAAGTGCAATTCAAAGTAATTTGAACGCACTCTATTTAAATTTTAAATGGATTTCCGCTGGTAACGGTAATTTGAAAGGAATAGGTCTTTTTAAGGTGTTATGTCGCAAGATAAAAAATTTCTTTTCACCCCAGAAAAGAAAAAACCAAAATAAAGTCAGAAATATGTCCAGCCCAAAGTTCTTATGGTACAAATTATATAAAATGGAAATAGGCTTTTGAAAAATGTTGACATTATTTCCCCTTTTGATTGATGCAATACATATTTAAATATAATTATGTATTGCAGTTGGTTTGCTTCCCATTTGACTATACTTATTCTATACCCCTCTTTTTTCCCTTTGTTTCTTTGTCTTGTCTTTTTTTTTTCTTTACTACACTACCGACGACATTTACAAATTAAGGGTGTGTGTTCAAAATGGAATGGAAATCCAAATTCAAAACAAAGTTGGATCTTGTGTTGTTTTTGTAATACATGTATTTTCGTTAGCACATCCAATCTGGGGGAAAATAAAACACCTAGCTATTATGTCGTTGAACTTCAGCATAATAAAAAATCTACTTTTTTGCAGCAAATAAAAATCCACAGGCCTGGATACACTCCGTCATTTTTTTTTTCAATTTTGTTTTTTATGAAAAACTAAATTATTAAATGTTTTTGTAGTATGAGATTTCACAAAACAACTGATTCATTTTGTAGCTATTAAATTCGTGTTTTATACTTTGTTCGCCGGCCATTCACTAACAATTTGCATTGGCTTAATTTTGACGTTTTGAGGCGAGTCAGCTGCTTTTTTCATTCTACCCTGTTGAACTAACATCTAAATATCGGTTGATATTATTTTAGAAGCGTCAAACAAGTTATGTCGTTTTCCATTGATCGTCAAGAAGCCTTCTAGTTTCGATTCTGAAATGAAATCCGGAAGAAGAACTGTTATTTTGAGGCTTTTAAAAGGCGACCTATGGAAAACGCCATTAGTGTGTATATCTAGTAATATTTGTTTTCAAAATGATTAATGTAACATTTTATTCATTTAAATAAAGCATATGTATTTCTAACTATTTTGGAATATCGGGACATCTGTCAAAAATCTAATAAATACAGCTCATATTCTCCATGTTCCATAGAACATCTTTTCAATTGTACAGAATTGTATGTAGTTTCATCATTTCAAGAGTTTTTTTTATACATTGTCATATTGAAAATACATTTATTCTAAACGCTCCGAATTGAAATACGTCTTCAAGGTTTTACGAATCTTATGGAAACATGCTGTATGTCGTAAAAATAGTTTAAAATTTGTACAAATATGTACCTATAGTATTCTGCAGAAAAAAAATTTCATGAAGCAAAATATTAATCACATACATATATTGACCCAGTTACTAATATATGTACATATGTCCGTATAGTGACATATCTCTGACCTGTTTATAAGGCTTCGCATAACTGCACGACTTTTTAAAAAGTACAAAATCTTGTTCTATCGCCTTGACTAACCTACTATATACCTATATACATATATATATATATACACTAAACCTACCACAACATTTCAATGGAAAATAACCACGTTTACCTCGTTCTTCTTTGACTTGGTCTTTGTCTTCTTGCTATGCTGCTGGAAGTAATTGAATATGCTTGCAGTGGAATGAAAGTGCTTGTCTGCATGGCATGTTTGGTGCAAGCGAGCTTATTTTCCTGACAGTTTAATATTATGTCGGGTGGTCATCTGAAGGACAAAAGTCCCTTGAAGTCATTTATTATACAACATTATATTAACCATCTACAATAACAACTTTACCTTTTATTGTGCCTATACGCATTGGCTTTTATTGCAGAACGTGACAAGACGTCGAAAAAGTCCAAAGGCGTGACAGGAAGTATAAGGCCACCTCTGTTTGTTTCGCCCTAGAAATGGTCTTGAACCCCCGATGCACGTTCGTCGATTAATTTTATTACCTAGACCTATACCCACTTACACTCTTGATGCATCTTAATGTGTTGCATCAGGAGTCAGTAACAAAGGCTTTCAGATAAATTTAAATACAAAAACATTATTGATTAAGAGGAAAAGAAATAAGATTCGTCTGCCTACTTGCTTACTAACAAAAGTATTTATGACTCAAGACCCAATCTTAAGCCGAATAGGCCATCGACAGCGACCACACGTTCAAAGCATGAACTTGAACTTAAAGTTGTTCAATAATCGAGTTTATTTGTTTAATTTTTCTTTTCTTTGTTTTCTTCCTCTTCTTCTACCTTCATTGCTTCTACACCTACATGAACATGTATATGTTTTGTACTTTGTTTTGATTTGTTTTTCTCAAAGCATATTATGGCTCTGCAACTGACTTTGAAAATTCGTCAACTTAGCTTGAATATTTATATAAAAATAGAAGAAAACATTAGGCCGGGCCACTTCTATGAGCCAGCTAACTATTCAATATGATGTGGGTCAAGTTCATGAGAGTATCACCATTTGAAATTAAATATGTATTTAATTTAGTTTGGAATTATTTAGATCGATTAAATGTTATTCACATCATCATCAAAGCTTTTAAAGGTGTTTGATCTTCGAATTAAAAATTGTGATGAATGGCTTAATTGATGACCAATGCCATGAGGTTCCGACAGATAAGTAAGCGTCTCGTGATAATTTGAATCAGGGCTTCATCAGTTTATCTTTAAGGCCTAAGGGTTAAAGATATAAAAATATTTTTGCCAACGACTATAGATAAAAACAAACCAAACGCTTGACACTCAATGTAATTAAAAAGTTCAAATGAGAAAGTGTTGTGTGCAAAAGTTCACTCTTTGTGAGAAAGTGTACCTATGTGTGTAGACAAATAACACTCTTTGGCGGCGCGGCGGCAGAGTTCTTCTTGAATATACCTAGTAGATACCTTCGTTAAGATTTGATACTTGAATATGTTTGAATTCTTTAATAAAACGTTCTAGTTGATTTATTAATTAGTAGATAACTAAAAATGTTTTATGAATATATGGGGGCTACAGTTTTATTAGTTCTGAAGTTTATTTAAGAAAAATTGTACTTCAGAATACGCATCTAATCATGTACCTAACCATATAGTCTTAAGTACTTATAATAAATAACATTACATTATTATGTCATTGAGTCGAGAATTTTTTAGTCAAAATTAACCATTTATCATAAGTCGTAAATAATAATTGTCTTCTATATTAGCTTCATATTTCATAAACAAAAGCCACGTTTGTTTTTTTTTTCAAATCAATACAAATAACTGAAACATCTATCAATGTTCTATGCAAAACACATAACCAAGGCCATTGAGTTGAAAAATGAAAGCCATTAAAAACTATATCGACATTTTCAACATGACCATAATAACGAGAACGCATTATTAACGAACGAGAGATGTCAATGTCACTTACTGGCTTATTCTGTTAAACTAACAAGAGCTCTGTGTTGTCATAATACTATGTTATATGTATGTATATACCTAGGTACATATACTCTATTCATTTGAATAATCTCTGTTTCATAACTCTGTCTTATTATATGTGTTGTAGAACCAAAAGAACAAGTTGAAGCTCTAAAGGTACGTTCAAATTGTATATGTGTAATGTATTCATAATAGCATACACGTTATGAAGCATAATAATTAATAGGACAAGAACAAATAATAGATAGGGTATTTAACTATACACTTTGAGTAAGTTCTTAAACAGATATTAAATTGTCGTCATTTGCTAAAGCTGTTTTATTTGAATATTGGACCTTGACAAAATGCATTATTCCGTTGATAATAAATGATGGTGATATGGAATCTATGACCCGAAGTTTAGAAATTTGTAAGGATATGCTTTTATAATGGAAATATATTTTTTTATTTGACAGTCAAAAAAATATTATCTTCTAGAAAAAAAACCTAATATAGAACAAGAGCTCTTTTTGGTGACTTGAAATTTTTTGAAAAATTTCACAAATTTTCACAAATTGTTTAAAATTCCTGTTTGTTAACTCAAAAAGAGAGAGGACAACAAGAGAGCAAATAATTTTCCCTGCACTGGATAACTTGTAAATTTCGGTGTGCAAGGAGTGTAAAACCTGTCAAATACACAGTGCCAGTGTCTGTGACTTGACATCGCTAGTAATTTAAAAAATATTCATTTCGGTATTCACCATCTTTATCATATAAGAAAAATATATTATATCTATATAGAGAGCCGACTTCAGGGCTTTTTCTCTTTCACCCTACAAGCTGCACTGAGAGATTTCCTCCACAAGGGTGAGCATGTGTTTGGTTGCCCTAATGCATTTTAAATGGACCGCGCCAAAAAAATGACTGTTGTGGATATTGCTCAGTTTTGCTCAAATAAATTGGAAAGGTCGTTAAAGTCGTTTTCCATTGGTTTCACTCAGGGATTAACTCATTCTGAAATCCAATGGAACAAAGTTAGCATTCTTCTACTCAACTTAGACATTTTTTCATTGTATTGGAGAATCATCGTGAACATTTCATGTATCGACCAGGCATACAATCAAACATAGTCTGATGTTTACTTTTGACATTTGAGTGAGTTTGTTTTGAAGTTATAGCTGAAATGTATTAGTGCTTCTTGAGTGGATTCTGATTTCAAATCGAGAAGCGAAATTTTCTTCTGAGAAGTGACGACGCACGGTTGACCGTTTTTTTTGCCAATGGAATGGTTTCAGAAGAGTTCTTTTTGATTCTGGACGCTTCCAAACGTCCAATGGAAAACGACATAAGATATTCAAAAAAATAAATCCGTTGAGTTCAAAAACTGAAAAATTAAATTAAATTTTAGTAAAGTTTCTTTTTGTAACCCTTTATCAATATAAATTATAACATATATCGATGATTTTTCAAAATATGCATTTTTGGGTGAATGTTTACCACTTTTTAATTTTTATCTTTTTGACGGATGCTTTAAAAAATCTCAAATACAGATGATAGATATTGTTTATCAAGGTAGTTTTGTAAAATTTTTAGATTTTTCGAAATTTTTTTAACCGAGATATTGACATATTTCTGTTGTTTTATTTATCACCTCACGACTCTTAAGTCATTGCATCTATAGGATTAGTTTTTTTTTTTATTCGCATCTAGGAAAATAGATAATTAATTTGATATATAATACATAACTGTGTACCCTACACGACCTTCACCATAGTTAAATAGGAAAAAAAATCTAGTAAAAATTGAAAAAAATGGTGTTGTTTTCATTGCCAACCGACGTGTTTCGGTTGAGAATTGCCCAATTTTTGCTAAAATTGAAAAACACCCGATTTGAGGTCACTTAAATGCTTATATCTTGGCTTGTACCAGTTACCAAAACAAATTTCAAAACCGTTAAAAATTTCATACTAAAAAAATTGAAATAATTTTTGGAGAATAATTTTCATCGATGCAAACGTAACGAGGAAGAGGAATACACAATAAAAAAATAAAAAAAAGTTTACTGCTAAGAAAATACTGGTGAGAGGGAGATAGTAATTATAAAAAACAAACTCCGATCGGTTCTCTAGATAATATTTTACGTACTCTATGATTGTCACTGTGATCCTGTGTTGTTTTATTTTCATGACCTGATCTGGATTAGATCTGGGGAGTGGGGACTGCAGGAAAATAAAATGCAGCTTATATGTGCGATTGAGTTGTTTCTTTAATTCTCTGTTAATTATCAATCTTTGTTGGATTAAATCCTAACAAAATGTCCAAAATTAAAGTCTGAATAATATACCTACTTGTCAACCGAATCATAACAGGTAAGTTCCCAACATTTCTTCGCACCATAAGTTGGTCAAATGTCAAATTTTAGGAGTGGTGATGAAATGCTCAAAGAGAAAGAAAACTGAAAAAATGTCTGGAACGATTTTCGCACTAAATTGGAATACTTTTTAAACATCAAAAAATATAATTGACTAGACTTGCCGTAGATCAGTGATAAATCTTAATAAAGATTTTCAAGAATCACATCTCAAGAAAATAAAATGTTAACAGAGAATAAACGTAGGTACAAGTTTATCTACATCAAGTATATTAATATGAAAATAAACAAATCTTTAATTATACATTAAATTATGAAGCCTAAGGGTGTTTTTCTTCAAGTAGCACTATATTATATAAGAAATACTCAATTGTCAATTTTGAATTTTCTTTTTAAGAAATAGTTTTGCTTATTGACGTACATTTTTTTGTAATTAGTTGATTAGTTAAAAGATTAATAAAATAATAAAAAAGTTTGAGTGCCGGGACTCACGGTTAAGATGTGTAAATATCATAATGTAACGTGGATCTTAATCACAGAATCACAATCACGATCACAAAATACGTTACGTTTTTTTTTACCCTACCGCCAGTATAGATGTTTACACATCAAAAATATGCTTATCTTTCAAAACTAAAATAAAAATAAAATTAACACTTGGGCAACCCTTGTCCGACATTGATATTTGTACTCAACTGCCAAATCACGTCATCTGACCTACGGCAACCAGGCATTTGACATCCAGCCCAGAAAAAGCCAGAAGAAGGGAACAGACCTATTATTCCTCGGACTAAAATTGGGAAGAAGGGGAAATGTTTTACTCTCTCAAGCTCGCTCTTTATTTGCAAGAATTAGCAGAACTTTTGAAGTCTGGAACGACTTCGGACTAAAAATGACTGAAATCTGGCCGTCTGAAACTGGGTATGGAAAAGACTTAATGTGTATACGTGTGACCTTAGAAGAAGAAGTAGAGGAACGGGCATACTGAGGAATTTTTGCTGCTTTTTTTAGGAATGTGTTTTGAGATTTAAAATTTTTAAAGTAGTAAAAAAGCTTAGTAAATTAAAAAAACGAGTGAAATAAAAGTAAATAAAAGTACATAAAGTGTATACATGCAATACTTTATTGAAAAAGAAATATAAAACTATAGGTACATGCAGTGCTGCGTTAAATCCTGTATTATTTTTATTTTATTCATTTTACATTTTTTGTTCTCATATTCCACATTATAGTAAGTAAAATTATTCTGCACTACGCCATGTCATCACCAACAAAAAGTAATCTGAACCTGCACAAGAATTTCTAATTTTGACATATTATATTTAGGCCCTAACATATCACGTATTTGTATTTTCAACCAATTTGCCTTTTTTATAGCAAAATGCTATGAAATATCAATTTTAAAGTACCTATTCCACGATAATGTAGGTATTTACCTAAAAAAACATCACTTCACATTTTTTTATGTGGAATATGAGACGCAATCAGTTCATGAAATGAAAAAATTGTAAAGTCCATATTATATAGGTAGGTGTTTTAACAAGATTTAATACAGTTGTTTTATAATTTGTTTAATAAAGAATTGCAAGTTTTCACTATTTATACTTTTATTTCCGTTTTTTATTCAGTTTAATAAGCTTTTTGCACTAGGTCTGTTTGGTAACGTTAAATTACTTGCGAATTTGCAAACATTTCACAAAAGTTCAGAATCTGCTGTCATAGAAAAAAAAGTGTGAGTGCCGGGACTCATGCTTAAGATGTGTAAACATAAGTAACGTAACGTGAATCACAATCATAGAATCACAATCACGATCACAAGATACGTTACGTTTTTTTTCACCCTACCGCCAGTATAGATGTTTACACATCAAAAACTCAGTTTTGGGAAATACTGGAATTTGGAAACACTTTCTTTTAGATCGGCAAAATGACAAATTAAAATTTGATGCCTCACTCACATACACTGCATATATGTGATATAAACCTCTATCCTTATCTTCCTATTCTAAGCGTGTGACACGTAAGACTTACGTTTTTAGTTTACCTTACCGCGCGCCGCTCCGCCCCGCCACCAACCCGTCACAGATGTTTACACATCAAAAATTGTGAAACTTTGCAATATGAGTATTCAGTTGTACAAGAGTCAACGAGGTTCAAATATATGAACGGGGTTCAGCAATTTTAATTCACCGATTCCGGCGGATTAACTGAGGTTCAACGATTAGCATGATTATAATACCAATAATGTATATTTATGTAGACCAAACTCAAAAATAAACTCCTTTACTCACTACGGAAGCTAAAATTAGAATACTAGACTCTAGATGACCTTGAATAGGCTAAATTAACATGAAATATATTTTTGGGGGTCACAGTTCCGTTAGACTCATATCAAACCATAAAAGTACATACTTGAGGAAATGTGCCTGAGAAACGCATACCTACAAATTGTTTTAATATTGCATTGAAACTTGGTCAAACAATCAAGCTACTCAATATCTTCGACCGACTTAATATCTATGTATATATACATATGCCCATATCTCCCTCTTGCCACAAGCAGAAAATCTTCAGCATGTACATAGGTATATAAAAAAAAATTGTTTGCTCGAGCTACTAGCTAACTTATTCAAACTGAAGTTAAAGCTAGCAAACTGATATGATGCCAGATCAGTTGTAAACAACAGCAGTTCACAATCGGACGTATTATTCACGCAACTTTTCGAAGAAAATCGAGAACAGAAAAAAAGAAGATAAATAAACGGTCGCGCCGGGTAGTTCAAAGCAAATACAAAAAAATTGAAAAAAAAAAATACCTCCCACATTATCTCGAAAATAGTAACTGGTAATCAACTAAAGTCGTTCGTATCTGGCACTCAGTCTGCCAAGTTAATCCACTATAGTTGCATTGCAACAGATACTGACTTTAATTTAGTCTGATTTTTATAACTGCCTAAACAACTTTAAACTTCCGTGGTTTTAAATTTCGATTTTTATTTATTTTTTTTGATCAACAAGTTAATTCGACATAGCTTAGCTTATTAGATTAATATAGGTACCTATAGGTATAGATACCAAAATAGACAAAGTTGTAAAAAGATACAAAACTAGTTCTTGGATTTCCTCCACATTAAATTTGTGTGCAATTCGTGTATCTCTGAATAGGTATATTGAATATTATTTTTAGTTTTCCTTTCTTCCTTTCGGTGGCGCGCCGGTGGTGGTTGGTGACTCTTGAGCTATAGTGCGGCAAGTATAAGTTCGTTTGTTGCTAAATACTTGTACACATACCTAGACACAAGATTGTGGTTATTGCATTTTTGCACATAAATACGGTTGGTTCGGTTGGTTGTTGCATTATTCAAAGTGACGTAACACTGCAGCTAGATAGATACTTTTTATTTTTAGTCTTAATCTTAATGCCAGTGTCTATTGAGGAAAAGTGAAATCGAAAGTGACGCATTCGAATTTACTTCCTTCTATACCTAGTTTAAGTTTTTTTTTTCCAATTTTTTTTTTTTTTTTAGAATTGTTTGGTGCGGTTGCAGCATAAAAATCAACTTATTTAAATAAATATTTTGTAAACAAATATTAAAAAAATGATTGAAACCGAAATTATAGAGTGAGTATTAAATTTAAATTCAGTTTAAATTAAAACGTATTTTTATTTTATTTTCTAATTGTAATAGGTACATATTACGATTTAAAAATTGTAATAAATTTAAACACATAAATTACCTAAAGGCAGTATTTACGACAAGATAAAATATTTTGATTAAAACCTGAATACAATAAAATAACCGACAATTATTTTGTTATTTAAATTAAAAACAAAAACAAGTTATAAAGAACGATATGTAGGTAGGTATTATAATATTTAAAAAAAAGTTCAGTAACACAAGAATCCTATAAATGTAAAAATTTATATGTGTTTTTGTTTATTTAAGTATAATATTAAAGTTATTAAAATCAATTTCGCTTAGCAAAACACTTTCAATGCAAAGAAAATATAATGGATCAAGAATTTCCTGCGCCATAAGTTCAATAAATTCGTTTTTAATTAAGAGTTCTTTGGTTAAATTTCAAAATGTTTGTAAAAAATTTCAGGCATGTCTTCCACCAGATTGGGCAGTGAATTTTGTCCCGTTAACACGTTCGTTTTACGTTGATACTTGTTGACTTTTTGAAAAGATTGTTAAATATCATTTCAAACAACGAACGGAACATACCTATTTAATCGAACTACATTATGATTTATGCATTTTATCCGTTATGTCAGCAGCTTTCTTCCCCTTTTACTTCGTGCCATTCTCACCACAAATCTGAAAGTTGCTGGAAATTCAGTTTCCTCGTGCGAAATAAATAAATAAATATAAAATAATATTGTACTGAAGCAATTTAAAAAAAAATGTAAAATGTTTTTCGTCTCGAATAGCTCGCGAAAAAAATCAACTTTCAGTTAAAAAAAAAAAAAACTGATACAATTAGTTGATGAATGTTTTTCAACAACTGATAAGGGTTGTATAAAAATTCAATTGATATAGTCTTGTTTTTAAACTGATAACTAGAAAATCTTGAAAGGGAATACCTCGAGTGCAAACGGCCCAACTTTTATCATTCATATATTTTCAAACTAAAACTATAGCTCAAAAAAATAAGAAAATAATTTAAAATTGGTTGGTCCCACACGAATTAGTATACAGAATAACTTTTCCTTATCTGCACTTCGTTAAAAACATGAGAAAAAAAAGAATTTTAGTTTAAAATATTTATAAATTATTATTGTTGAGATTTAAACCCCCACTCATCTGATTTCAAGCCGTATATAATATATTTATATGAAAAAAAGAAGTTGATTTTAAATTTATCTTTAAAATAATTATTTTTGTTGTTTTACAAAAAAGGAATAATGTTTCAAATACAAGTAATTCAAGTTAAATCTTTCCATCCATTTTTTAAGATTGGGTTAAGCTATAAACAGTCATGACGATATGTAAGAAATTGTTTTTTATTTGACAAAAGAAAGAAATTAGTGGAATGAAATGGTATATTTTCAAGTTTAAAGATATACAATACATGAGTATAAGGTATATACATGTGTAGGTATTTCATTCATTTTATTCGATTAATTTATCAAGACTGTATATAATTACATGAAGGATTGATCTGAAATTTAG
Organism: Epistrophe grossulariae; assembly: GCA_929447395.1. Taxonomy (NCBI): domain Eukaryota; kingdom Metazoa; phylum Arthropoda; class Insecta; order Diptera; family Syrphidae; genus Epistrophe; species Epistrophe grossulariae. The sequence goes on from OV839566.1 coordinate 4,500,763, forward strand.
GAAGTACAGGTTTGTGATGATTCACTGGAAAGTTTTTAATAAAATGTAGATACATAGGTACATCTTAGAAGCTAAATAACTTTAAGAGAACGTTTTTAATTATGAAAACGACAGATTAAAAAAAAATGTCTATCCCCCCTATTACGGTTGGCGAATCGAACGTTCGAAGTGAGATGTTTGCATTAGTGAACTAACGAATGACGTTCAAATCAATGAACAAGTTGAAGTTAAAAATATACGTTTACCATAATTTCAGTTCACTTCTACCAATTGGTTAGGATTTGGTATGGACAAGTTATAAAATGCTGAAAGGTAATGGCTTGAACTTTCTTTAATTAAAATTTCAAGCATGAGTTTTAGGCATCCTATAAGTTATTAATACTTAAAGTGAGATGTGCATTACTTTACTTTTTTGCATAAATCTGGTCGACCAGAGAAACTGACTATAGGCTAAGCTCCGGACGACCTTCGAAATATGAATGATGAAATTTTTCCCATAATTTGATATAGATTTCATGCTTTATATCGATTGGTGGCAACCCCCCTAAAAAATTACCTTCTTTTATGGTTGGTCAGCTGGTCTGACCGGTATAGGTATAGGTGATTCTCATGTCAACTGTGATTTTATAAAATTTCAAAATTTTGCTAAAATTAAAAATTATTGAAAATTCTTTTTTTTTTATTTTGTTTGTCTTTAAATAGACGTGGTATTAAACCCGTAAGAGCATTTTACTACAACTTTTAAGGAATAAAAAACTCATATCTAAAAGCTTCTGAGAAAAATAAAATCCGTGATAAATTTACCTTATATATGTATATGACTTTAAAAGAAATACAATATTCTAAAAATCACCTCAAAAATTTTGTGACACACATTTTTAGAATAAAAACACACTCTTACATAAAACAAATAGATTTTTGCTAACAACAAATAAATAGTGCCTTTTTCATATGGAACTAAAAATAAGATGGCGATGCAGCGGAAAATCTTTTGAATTCAAAAATAAAATAAAATCCGGGGGCACCATTCAATTGTAATTATATATATAATTCGATAGCAAATATTTTGACTTGATATTGTCACCTATTGTAGTCAAACTTCTCTGAGAAGAACATTTCCATTCAATGATATATTTTAATGGAAAACAGTAGAATTAATCGAAAAAACAAGTAGGTATATGGGACATGCCACGGTACTGACATTTTGAGTATACTTTTTCAAGTCGAGGGAAAAGGGATAGCAAATTTCCAAACAATCTTTTATGTAAATTGTAGTAAAAACTGATTTCTACAATTCAAACCAGAAATTAATGTGAACATTTTACATTAAGTTACAAATAAAGCCTTGGACACAAAGAATCACAGTTGGCAGAGAATCACCCGTATCGGGTTTCTACATAATAACCTAATGATTATCTAACGCTATATAAGAAAAATTTTCTTTATATCGATGGGTGGGAATTTCGTATTGCCACCCCCCGGTCTATACAGTTCTAGCTGTCAAAACATTCAGGTACAATAATATCAATTGTTTTATGATAAAACAAAAATAAATAATACAAACACGAAGACTTTCTATGAATTTAAATGCATAGGGAGATAATAATGTACATTCATTAGTTGTACACGAGCAATGTAGGTATAGGTGTATAACTTGAAATTAACGTTTTAAAATCTTATTTCGTATTTATAAACTCATTCTAAAGTAGGTACCTACATACGTATATGTATGTGTCTATAACTTTAGACAGCTATCATATTACAAAAACTATTTATATATATTTAATATTTATCACCGAAATAGGATGTCTTAACCGATTTTAAAAGCCTGCGGAAGGGTTATGAAACATTTTAAAATTAACCGATTTATATTCAGATTGACAGTTTTCTTTTTTTGAGAAGAATAAGAAATTGCACACATAAATTAATTAATGTTATTAAAATCATTAAACTAATAACTTATTTTGTAGTTTATTTTGATTAATTAAAAAAAAAAACTGTTGCTTATCTACGTACAAAAAATTAAATTATTGATATAGTTGGAAGGCAACAAAAATTATCTGCGTCAGCAAGTTGACTAAAAAACCTAACATATAATAATTTAAAATTTAAAATTTTAATTTTATTAGTATTTTTTAAAGCATACCCATAATTATTTATTCGTTATAATATTAAAAAAAAAAATAAAACAAAAATTGGTGAAAATTTAGCTTTAAAACAAAAATTAATTTTTGATAAACATTCAATTAAAAAACTTACACAATTCCTCCAAAATGCATTCTTAAAGTTAAAACTATATAATATGAAATTGGAAAGGTCGAGTTCAATGAGCCCCACGGAAATAAACCTCGTGGGTCTTATTTACGACGTTATTTTATATATTATTGCAACTGTTGTCCTTCTCAAAAAACATGTAGTTAATTGATATTCCCTATACACATTTTGCCCTGATGCACCGTATATACCTTCGTACATAATAATCATTTCACTGTCCGCAATTTGTATATAAATGCTTATATTCATTATAGAATTGGACATCATTGATGTCCCTATAACAATTCAGGCTATTGAAATTCCGTTTATATCAATAAATTGTTGGCTATAAAAAGTTCAACTTAGGTAGTTATTGACGTTAAGTAAAACATTGAAAATCATTTGCAATTTTTAAGTTCCATTAGATAACAATCAAGCTCTTGTACACAGCCACATGTTTGTTTTCGTTCGAATCCGTGTTTATTAACTTCCGAAATTAAGTATAGCTTTTTGTCAAAGTTTATCACGTGCGAGTATGTTCGCTTTATATATAAAAATACGTCATTCATTGTCACTATCATGCTGCCTCGCCGCAGACCATGCTGAACTTGAATCATGTCCGAGTGACCTTCTTTGGCTATTCAAGTAGTTATTTACCATGAATGATTAACACCTACGTGATAATTGCCTTCTTCACTTATAATAACTGAAGAGTGAATACTCACAACCTTTACCTTACCTATGTATGTGAAGTCAAGTTAACAATAAATGTTTGTCTTTTCTTATAATGTCAACGAAGCGTTTTTTATTTTTCAAACAATTGATGTTGTACTTGTACCTACATACATGACATCTGTTAGTATCATAAGTTGTATAATTATACGATTACATATTATCTACAATCTACATATTAAGTGAAGTATTTATTAACTTTTTTGTAGAATAAATTTATTAAATAGATAATTATGATGATGCAAAAACGACACATACTCGTATACTTATTTTGCACATCATCACCGCAACTTGACCTAGCTGGTTGCAATAATTATTTTACAGAGATCATGGAGCTTTAGTCGCCAGTCGGTGGCTTGATGTTTGAACCAATTAATTCGTTCGCATTTTAAAAGATCAATTTGAGTTCAGATTTTTTATGTCGTTATATTTCTTAAAGATTTTTCGTCATAAATTGAACACGTTATAATGTAATAATTAAATTGTAATTGTCAGATTTTCAAGAATTCATACAGATTTAATTGGATTGCAATTGTACTGAATAAAAAGAATACATGCCAACAATACAGTAATCTTAAACAATTGATCGTTCATAGTAAAAAGCTATTCCGATTCTGCTATTCGCTTAGACTAGGAACACACTTGCTAATATCTTGAAATCATGGTCACATAATGTACCAACAAAAAAAAAATTAATGCTTTTATAACAGAATGCACGACTCTCTATATAGAAAAGTAAAACTCTTAACACTTCCGATTGGTTTATTTCGAAATCGGTTATTTTTATGAAAAAAAGTATGTTAATGTTTTTTGTAGAAAATTGTATAAGCTACAAATTAGTTTTTAACATTTATTTTCTACAACTTACCATTTGCGAGTTATTCCTACAAAAACCATATTGGGGGTGACCTTCAACCTCCCCTAAAATTGTTAGCGGGCGGCGCTCATATCGATTGGGACTTTTGATAGTTTCTTAAGAACGCTATGAGGAGGCTTTATACCAAAATTCAGCTTTCCGGTAATTTTTTCTGAGTCAAATGCTTTATTGACTAGACTACTTATTGAGTGAGCAAAATCTCTGAGATCTCTTTTTTTGTGAACGCAACTCGCTTCTTTTTAAACTGACTCGTTTTTATTGATGAAAGGTTTTATAATTGTATGAAAAAAATTCGTACAAATATATTTTTGTTTTAAATACTTTACTATAATATGATGATGATTCAATGAAAAATTTCATTCAATAGTGAAAATTGTTTTAAATGAAACTAAAGTTAAATGCAATAAATAACTTCATCGAAAATAATCATTAAATGTTCTGCAATAAAAAAAAAAATTAATTGAGTAGTTCAATGAGTTCGAAAAAATTTTCTACCGTTTTGAGAAAGTTAATGAGACAATTAATGTGATGACAATTGCGCACGTATTTGGACCCTTAAAGATATGGAGTTTCTTTAGAATTCAGTGAATTTGTTTGAGTAGACGAAAACCAAAATCTTCAATTTATTATTAGGCGATTTGATATGGTACAACTGTGAACACAAGTCACAACCTTCTTCGGCAATTTTCATACATGAATCAATGAATTATTATATCACCTCGTGGAGTGGATTTGGCAGAAGTATATTTATACGTATACACAATACACAAATCAAAGGTATTATATTGCGCAGGTTGTCAAAGTTGGAAGAGTCAAAAAATTAAAAATGGCTGTTCCAGTGCCCACAGGAACCCAGCACACATCATTAGAAACAACAACAAAATATTGAAATTAGATAAGTAATAAAGGGACACTGGCTCCACCATTTTACCACCAAAATACCTCAATTTTGGCAGATGCGCAGATCTAAACAAAACTGAAAATGCTAATGATATTACCTTTAATATGTGTACTGTGATACGTATACTCTCTCGAAATAGTAGAATTATTTATCAAAACGTTCTATGAGTCCTGTCAGTTCTATAAGCCTTACAATCAACTTGTTTAAAATTACAGTATAGCTTAGTTTTTTTGCAAAACCGGGGATAATTGCTTGAAAAAAGAAACGGAGATTGGAAATGCAGTTTTCATACAAACTATCGATAACAAGTATGTAACTCCCGCCAATAACACAGTTTTTCTACGCGCTTAAGTTAAGCCCCGAGAATTCTCTGGGTTAGGCTAAGCCCACAGGGGATTAGTTTTTGGTGTAGATATTTAAAATGTAAATTGTTAAGCACCAACTTCGTATTTTCCATCCAGTTCTCCCGGGCTTGCAAAATAATACGCCTATAGAAAAACTTTTAATAGCTTGAAATTTGAACAAACCTTCTCATAAGTCATGTTTGGTTAAATTTAAATTATTTCATATTTTCGAACTTATTGTAACAGGAGAAATTAAAAGCACAATGCTTTTAATTTACTTTGGAGTTTTTTTTAGTTTTTATCAGTTGGTAAACTCAGTATGATACCATTTCATTCATATTATTACGATCAGTTGTTCTTACTTGAATTCGAAAGATATCTTTTGCTATTCATGGCGTAGATAGATTTTTACGATGGGGAGAGGGGGGGGGGGGGGAATGACATGGTAATAAATTCCATAAATATTTTGTATAAGGTTATATTTTTATTTAATGTGACAAAAACATGTAAAAAATTACGTAGGTAAATTCTTCTTTTCCTAATATAAATATAAAAAATTTTGCTAAATTAAATATTCATTTTTTTTTGTTGATAATAATTCATCTATACGACTTAGTTCGCTATGGTTACAAACTTTCGATGCATTTCTAGATCAACCAAACCATTAAAACGGTGCTAAAATGACAACAAAACAACCCAAACTTTAATTTTATATTTCGCATCTGTTATTCAGATGATCAGAAGGGAAACAACTCACTTCTTTTGTCATATTCCTTTGAATCGTATTTATCCGTTTTAAATAAGAAAACGTTCGATCACCAGAAGAAATCGGCAGTGTAGCAAATATCCTATAAGCAACATATTAATTTTCTTCTGGATTTTCTGAAATTTAAGCTCACCTCTACGGATCCAATATCTCTTCCCAATTTCAACTCGACGAGAATAGCAGATGGCCAGGAGTAAGAAATGTTTGATAAAATTCGACAGTTTTGATAAGTTTATTAGCTGTTGATTTGCCAAATTCGAATGAATCATGCTTGAAGAGTATACCAAAATTCCTTCGAATATATCGACATTTAAAGTGTGGGGCCTCGTTGTAAATTGTATTAATACAAAAAAATCATCAGAATCAGAGTCACCTTTTGGAAATTTCAGCGTAACAATTATTCTGAATATTTAATAGGAAAGGCAGAATACAAAACCTCTTACTAATGCTCGCCATACAAAATTTGGCAAGTTTTTTTGATTTCCCAAAAACATGCGAAAACGGACTTACGAGGTTCTGAACTTGATTAACTGTCAATATTTTCAAGATTTGTGAATCTCCCTTATAGTCCCTACAAGTTCCATGATATACAAGTCCAGAAATGGATTAAACAACGGTATACGAAACTAATTTTCTGTACAACTTCAGGATTTGAACTATTCTTCTGTCTGCCCTCTATTCTCGTGTGTAAATTTTTGGCAAGATCATTAGCTTGTAACAAATCTAAATTTACTTATTGAAATTCGTTGCTCAAAGCCACCGAAAGTTGTTGGTAAACCAAATTTGTAACTTGTAAATTAATTAAAAATTCGAAGTCCATAGCTTTTTAAACATTTCTGGCTCACTTTTCGAGATTCTTATTACACTGCTTAATACTCTGACACCCATCATTTCATCAGATTCTTCGATAGCGTTTTCAGAATCGACCTTCTTTTAGTAAATGGAGGGATACATTTATGGTATGTACTCGAAAAAGCCCGGATAAATCAGAAAACACAATTTTGATCACAAATTCGTGAATTTATGAACTAATTTTAAATCGTAGAAAATCTCGTACTTGTCGGACCGATAGAGAAAAGGCAATGACTTGAGAATCCAAATAAGTTAACATAGTTCATGAGACTGTGTGTACGATTTGCTATGTAATGATGTGGAATTTGTTTCCATTACTTTTATGATTAAGTTACTTGCGTTTAAGCTGAAGACTCATAGGAGGGGATTGATCCGCTTGATCTCTCCCCCTATATATGCCACTGGTTTTCTTGTTATTTAATTGCATGATATTAAATGTTAAAAAGGAAGTGAGAAAAAAATGTCCAACATTTTGGTAATTTGACAGTAAAAAATCGTGTTAATCTCTCATTTGAAGGTGGTTTGTTATTATTTTAAGTTTTAAATAAAATTTACAAATAAAACAAAATTGATATGCAATACGAGTTCGAAATGAATATCTATATTACCATATATATAGGTACAATTTTATTTCGTTATTTAGTTAACATCATTTTTATTCCAGCTAAACAATGTTAAACAATGGGTATACGAGTATATACATATTTAATAAAATCTAAGTTAACTTATTGCTCATTTGTATGCGAAAACTTCTCTTTGCTAAGAAATGAAATAAAAAAAATCCAATGACATCAGATTGAGTTCTTTATTAATAAAAGATTCGATTGCAGATAGGCAAGACTGCATCTCAATTCTCAAAGGTGCAGCATGTGACTATAGCTTAGCTATATACCAATCCCATGAATCCCATGCTGATGCCCATATAATAATTACAGTTCAATTAATTTTCCAATCATAATTGAAATTTAACGTACGCGTCTAACTTCTTTGTAGTAAATATATATATTTTATGCGTAGGTACTCACTCGGTGTGATGTTTGAGAATATCAATTCGGGCGCAAACAAATATATTTAAATGAATGATAAATAAAAACACATTATTTTCTTATTGTTATTTAGTTTTGACTGAGAAAAGTGTGCTTGATAGCCTTCATTGACATTTGTGGAAAATATACCAACGACTCACACCACTGGACTAACCTTTATTAATACGTGTTAATTATCGTTTTTCTATATTTTTTTCAGCACAAGGCGGTGATTAAGCTTTACGCCTATTATTGATGAGCTTATTTGTTTTTTGTATTGTACAAATATTCATCCATTAGAATAGTCAAAGAATTGCGACGAAATTTTATTTAAGTAAATTAGCAATATATGTATCTTATGGGGATCAGGGTACTTATTATATTAATAGAAAAACCAAGTTGACTTTTTTTTCAATTGGAAAACTAATATTATGGACTAAGCCATTAGGTATATAGAAACTAAACAAACATCGAGATGGCTTTTGCCACTTTAACTTCTTCCGGTATTGTTGAAATTAAACTATGAGCCTTAAAACTGTATTACGCCCAGGTTCTGCATTTCGAATGAAATAGAATTGCAATCGAATTTCAATTTCACGTGGAATGAAATTCCATGTTCTACAATACGAAATGCTTTCGGAAACCACAGTGGAAAAAACCCCATTCAAAGTGTCATCAATTCAATTGCTAAATAAATACAAATACAAAATAGAATTACATAAAGCCTTTCTGAAATGAAAGAAAGAACAAAAACTAATAAAACTTTTTCATTTTTCTGTTTTTCACTTTTTCAAAAATAATGGGTGGGTTTTTTTTGCAATCCCGGGGACAAGAGTCCACGTGGACTGGACACACACCTAATTAATGGTCCGGAATTCTACAAATAATCTCGTACGAATAACAATTTCGCTCATCGAACAGCGTTCTGCAGAACGAAATTTTTGAAATGAAAATAGCTTAATTTGACATTATAGTTTTATGGCATTAATATGTTTGAATACGATTTCGGGGATGTGTCCGCCCAGCGCCCATGCGGCTGGAATATACGTGGTGTAATTTTAGTTCCAATTTTCACACACTTTCCAGGTGGTATTTTGGTAAAATGCCACGAATGATTTTACATAGTTTCTGGTTTATGACTTATGAGCCTAGACATGCAACTTTATATATCCCCAGAGAAAGTGAAGTTAAAACACACGAACGGGTCCAGTAAACGGTTTAATTTTGTGAAATTAATCGTTCGTCAAATGTTTCTATTTATTTTTAGTCATTTAACAAAAAGATGTGCTTTATCACTGAACAAAATGTGCAAATGAAATGCCCGATGAGTTTCTCGAATTAAATTATGGTTTTTTTTAAATAAATTTGAACAATTTGCAAACTAACCTCAAAACAAGCGAAATCTGTTAATTTAAAATTATCTGCTCCAAAAAAAAGATCCTTTAGAAGCGCTCATAAAATTTGTGAGTGGTAACGAGCAATCTTAAGTTACTATATTGGCACTCCCGAAAAACTTGGTCGAAAGCTTTTTAAATACACTTAAGAGCGCTAGACAATTACCGCCTTGTTTTTTATGTACACTGCTGTCTAATTTATAAGTTTTTATTTTTTGCCTTTTTCTAAAATATATATACTAATTTTGTCTTATTTTATGCTTAAGAAATAGCAATGCTGAGATTGTATTCATTTTCATTCATACAGACCAATGTCTACGTGCCTTCAGTTGCACATTTTAATTGCTCTTACCTTTGCATTGCCTTATTGTTAACAATAAATACATATGTACATGTTTTCTTCTTTCTTTTAGATCTCGACAAATCGGATCCCGCTTATACAATGTACTTGTGGATCTATTTGAATTTACAGTCTTACTTGTTCGAATTCTTCTCGAAGTGTTCTTTGCTATTATTCAGCAGTTTACCAAAAAGGAACAAAAGGACGTGAGTGGAGAAATCATTGTGGTAAGTGGGATAGATTCACTTCAAATAAAACAAAAGACCAATCCCGTCCTCAATAGCTAATCCTATATTCTGTTCTTTTGATTTGCATATATTCGAATTCCAGATTACAGGAACTGGACATGGAATCGGTCGTGAACTGGCATTGCAATATACAGATCTGGGTGCAATAGTGGTCTGTGTGGACATCAACGAGAGTGGCAATCAACAGACAGTGTCCGATTGCAATCGTTTGCAACGAGGAACCGCCCAAGCATACACGTACGATTACTGTTTCAATAGCCACAATCAATAGTAGTAGTTGGCAATGTTACCTTCATTCATATTCATTGAATTTCTCCTCAACCTTTTCATTTTTGGGGACTTGGTCCTTGTATATACAGATGTGATGTATCCAATCGAGAAAAGGTCCTTGAACTGGCAGCTAAAATTAAAATTGAAGTTGGCCCTGTAACAATGTTGGTGAACAATGCCGGTATAATGCCCACACGTCCATTGGGTAAACAAACACCTGAGGAGATTCGTAAAACCTTCGACATCAATGTCCTATCGCAGTTCTGGACTCTGGAGGCCTTCCTACCCCACATGCAAGAACAAAATCGGGGTCACATTGTGAGTATCTCGTCCATTGCTGGAGTGGTAGGACTTTCAAATTTGGTGCCATACTGTGCATCGAAATTTGCCGTTCGTGGTCTCATGGAGTCTCTGCAAGAGGAGATCCGGGAAGGGCCGCACAAGAATTTGGTAACCCATATATGTTAAGCAATTGTAACTGTTTGAAGTTCTTACAGCTTATGTTATGTTACAGATTAAAACCACAACGATATATCCGTACATGACCAATACGGGATTGTGCAAGAATCCCAAAGTGAAATTTCCAAAAATCCTGGGCTTGTTGGATCCCAAACAAGTTGCCAGTTCAATTGTTGAAGCACAACGAACTGATGTGGCGGAAGCAACGATTCCACGTGGACTCTTGTACCTGAATAATGTTTGCAGGAATTTGCCAAGGAATTGTGCTGAGCTGCTTAAGGATTACGTCGACAGTGGTGTATATTCTGATTAATAAGATTTTTATTATTGTTGTATTTTTATACGTTTGTTGAATTGATTTGATTGTATAAGTGATAAATGTTAGAGAGCAAGAAAAGCTTAAGCTAAGCTCAGTATAAGGTTATTTATTAGTTTTAAGGTGAAATGTTTTTATTTACACGAAAATAGACTAACCTACATAATACGTACATATATGTAATAAACACAAATTAAAACTCACAGTCCAAGTTTAGATTTACTGAGGACTGACAAAATTTGCGCAATTGAGAGAGCGAGTCCATAAAATGCCTATCTCAATCTTTATTCTAAAATATTAATAAATATGAATATAAAAAACTATGAGATTTTTGAAAATTAAATTGACTAATTTTAAAAAAATAACTTTGACTTGCGAAATAAAATAAAATGTATTTGTACTAAATTATAACTTATATGAATTAATTTTTATTCCTAAAAATTAAACGTGATTTTATGGTATTATTAAATTTTTTAAATAAATAATAAAAAAATATCCTATACCTATGAAAAAATTAATTACAGTTTTTTTCCCACTTTGATTGTTGATCAGATTTTAATCAAAATTATAAATATTGCTAAAAGTAAGAAGTTTTAAAGAAAATTATTGAATTAGCTATATTTTTGTTTTCTTTTTTTGATTTTAAGATAAAAATGAAGAATCGACTGCGTTGGTTTCCTAGATGGGAAAAACCCTAGAAATATTAATGAAACTATGTATAACACCTGAGTTAATTTTATACAATATTTGAAATTTATTTAAATAATCAAAACACTTATATATTATTTGTTTTTTGTCATCGAAGTTATGAGAACTGTAAAAATATTAAGTGATTTCCTAAAAAAAAAAAATATATATTAGACATTTTATTAATTATGTACGGGTCTGAGTCGCGGTTATTTTTTAACATGTAAAGCAAAATCAACATTGGATATAGGCTTCTATCGGGGTTTCCATTATGGATCCTGAAGTTAGTTTTTACTCTTGCGGGTAGATTGCTTTTCAGTTTTGCAAATGATAAGGTAGTGAAAACTGTTGTGTTAAAAAAAACGAGACCTCAGAGATTTTTCTCACTCAAATAGTGAGCAAGCGAATGCAATTGATTTTTTTTGACAGTAAAGCTGAGAAATTTTGCTGAGGAATCCTGTAACTCCGAGATCTCATTTTCCAGAACATGCCTATTATATCTACACGAAAAATAAACAAACATAAGAAAAAAAGATGAGAATGCAACACCGTTTTTATTAGCATCCGTATTGTTTTATTTTCATAATTAATGTTTTAGTAAAATTTGATTGTTTACATGGTAGTTGCATTTCGAAAATGTGAGAAATATAAATTTTATCATAAGGTACCAGTTATAGCTTTAATTGAAAACGATCATTGAAAGAAGAAAAATCAGTGATTATTTTGATGCAAATATAAAGCTGTTGACTTAATTAATAATTCCTGTCAAAAAAAATTTCGTTTTGGCCTAACCATCATGAAATGAATTTCATTATTTCAATGATTGAACTACCTTACTATTGATCATTTAAATCTTAAAGTCATTTTATGTGAAAGTTTCAGCCAAAATGAAATATTTTTTGGCCCAGAATTATGAATTAAGTTGTCAGCTTTATATTGAAATCAAAATAATCACGGATTTCACATTTCTAAGTGCCTCAAAACTTAAAAACTAAAATTTCAATAATGGATTTCAATGATAGATATATAACTGGCCTCTAAGATATAAAATGTTATGTTATGTCCCATCTTACGACTCTTAAGTCGCGTTTTATTATACACGAAGATCTATATGGATCATCCCGTGAAAATAAAACTATACGGATCCTAACCTAATGACAAGAGTGTTGTATGCTCATGTCTTTTTTTCTTATGTTTGTTTATTTTTCATGTAGATACTCTTTTCACACTACCTTACCATTTGAAACTATTTGCAAAACTGAAAAGCCATCTACCCGCCAAGTTAAGAACTTATTTTCGGTTCTTTAAAATAAATTGAGACACCGAGCAGGGTCATACGTTGTATTACTTGTTAAAAAAATTATCCTGAAACAGATCCATATATTATAATAATAAAATGCGACTTTTGTCCCCGACTCTTTGAAATTTAAAGAGTCCATAAGAGAAAATAAAATGAATGACTGGGTCGCTGGTCGATTATAAAGATGAACAATCATCTGACTTTAAAAGAAATAAATTAGCTATAAAATAAATTTCAATTTTTCAGTTCAAGTGACCTCAACGCCAAAAACTGCGTTTCGCCCAGGTACACAGTTGGGCTCATCAGTTAGATGCGTAAAAACGTAGTTTAGTTTAGCACCGTTTTGCACATAATTTACACGCATATAACTGTTAAAAATCAATATTATGTATGTAATTAGAAAAAAATTCAATTCCCAAATCGTTTGACGCCATCTGATTACTTTTAACAAAGTTTAATTTATGAGAAAAAAAATTTAAAATCGCTGGAGCGATAATTTAAATATTTTTTTTAGATATAAAATTCCTTAAAAATTTTAAAGAAAAAAAATTAATGCGTAATAAGCAATTCAATTTCGAAAAATATCAACTTTCTATGTACATATATTTTGTAAATATCGAATTTTCAAAAAAAAAATAATCGTTATTTAGTTTCAATTGTTTTTTTTTTTTAATTTTAATATGCAATTTTTTTTAAACTTATTAGAAGCTTTTGCATACAAAATTTAATTTAAATTAGTTAAAGACGTAATGAGATACTTTAAAATCAAACAAAATTGGTTCTATAAGAGAACAACTGTTAATAATGGCTTAGGTACCAGTTATAGCTTTCATTGAAACTCATCATTGGAAATTTTAAATTCTTATTTTGAGACACTTTAAAAGCAAAATCAGTGTTAATTTTGATGCTGGGTTATTGGCGATAATGAAACGCGGCTAATAGCTGCAAATGGTGTTGTATGCTCATCTCTTTTCGTCTTATGTTTGTTTATTTTTCATGTGGATGCTCTCTTTTTTCCTTACACTAGAGCTTGTACCCCCTACCGACTGAAGAGCCGTCTACCTGCCAGAGTAAGAACTTATTTCTGGTTCCATAAAGCAAACCCCGATAGAAACCTAGATCCAAGTTTGATAACTCCGACCCAGACCCGTAAATAATAAAACGCGGCTAATGTTGAAAATCGCTTAGTCTCAAACAGGTTACTTTAGAGTTTTCAGTTTGAGTTTTCAAAAAATAAAAATTTTTTAATTTATTTTTTTGAAAATCCAACTAAAAAAAACATTTTAGTTGAAAATTTTGGTATACAATATAGATTAAAACATTGATAAAATCTTTCAAAAAAATCAGTTGAACCGTTTTCAAGAATAGTGAAAAAAGGTTTATAGGAGGTTATTAATAATATTATTAATACCAAAACTTTTTATTTTTAACCGAAAGTTACCCTTTAAATCAAATGATTTGTCTTAAATCTGCGGGCACGTTTTTGAGAAACACACTAGGTAACAGTTTTGTCAATTTATTTTCACTTTAACTTTTATATGTACATATGTCAAGAACGTTGCTGATATCGAACTGCTATCCACGATTATATCCAGAAACAGAAACGATGTTTTCAAAATTAAATGACAGGTAATTTGGCGCCAATCAAAAGGAAATGAGAATTTCAAAATTTTATATTGGTACCATTTTGCACTTGAAACGCTTGGCTTAAGTCAATCCGTAAAAAATGCTAAATTCTATCAATTTGGTGTTTTAATGATGGGTTTTATTGGTTTAAGATATTCTCAAAAAAGAAAGTTTTAAAGAAAATTGATATTATTTTATTTTGGGTATATACGGTAAAAAATTATTAAAATTCATTTATTTTTATAGAATATCCAAATTTTATTATGCCCCTTATCTTTTAAGTTAAATATACAAAGTTATATTAAAAAAAATCACATTTAAGTCGAGTTATGCAGAATTTCTACGCAATTTATGATCTTTTGCACAAATTTTTCTCGGACAAGAACATTCGCTTTCCCCCGAACACTTTTTCCATTTCACAAAGTAAGTTTTGTAAACTTTAGCATGAACAAGTCCAGACTTTCGTTGTTTTAAATAAAATAATTTTCTAAACCACTGGAAACAAGAGGAACAATCATCTGTTTGTTTTCTTTCCTCATCTTCTGTGTCCACTTGGAAAACTAGAAGGTTTTCTGTTTTTGGCATTTTTGTTGGAGTAATAAGGATTCCATAATTTTTCAAGGATACATTTGGAGGACCTTTAAGATGAGTCGGATTTAATTTCAGTTCTTGAAGTTCGATTTGATTTTGGCATCGAATTTTTGATGGTTGGTTATCTGATTGAAGAAATAGTTCTTCATTCTCAGTTGGATCAGGAACTTGATTAGGTAAGAGACATGGATTTTTTTCACAAATTATATTTGTTTTGGATGAAAATTCTTCTTTAACTTCACTATCTTTTGTCCAACATGTCATCACTTTGTGATGTCTTGATTTTTTATCTTCAACAATTGGAAACATAATCCGATTTGGATTTAAATGTGAACTTGGTGATCCTTCAGACATCCTTGCAGTAGTTTGGGAAAACGTCGATGTTGTATTAGCAAGTTTTTTAGGATTTGTCGGCACTCTAACTAAGATATAGAGATTATTTTGTGTGCAAGCTTCTGATATTACTCCAGGAATTTGGTCTTCGAAATTATAATCATTTTTCTCAGTTGATAATCTTGTTCTCACACTCGAAGAACTTATATCTAAATCGCCAAAATCCAAGTCTTCTATTACCAAAGAATCATTTGAATCTTCAACATAATTTATCGTCGAATTCACTCCACTCGTTTGAGGGTATATTGCAGTTTGAAATTTGGTAACCCATTGCGAAACAGCTGATGGAGAATTCTTGACAGACATTTTTCTAAAATCAAAACAAAAAACGATTAATTTAACCGAATGTCATGAAAAGTTTGATTTGTTTTTTTAAATTCTAACGAGTTTTAAACAGAAAACTACACCACAAAATATAGCACATACTTTAAAGAGTGCAAGGTAAATTTTTGCCAATTCCATTGTATACAAATAGGCTGAGATATTTAATTGAAATTAAAATTGAAACCGACAACAATGAAGAGTACTCTCTTTGAAAACAAATTATTTATAATTTCTTAATGTGTCCTAGGCGCAATGCATGACTCGACTAACGAAAATACGATTAGCCTCAATTATTCTCCAATCTTCACAAATATAGGAGAGGTATAGTATGTAGGTAAAGTTTACTACATTATTACCAGATTGCTATACCGCTTATAGCCTTTTTCCTGCAATAATCAGTTTTTTGTTGCCCTTGTAATTGTAATTAGAGTCACACATTCAACTTCTGAATAATATTAATACAAAATATTCCTTTTCAAGTAAAAAGGTAAAGAAGTTTAAGGTATGGACAGGGATTGTGACCAGTGCTGTCGTTTGGAGTAACATTTTTGTCGAATGAAATGGTTTTATTTTCTATTTTAAGTAGTTTTATACTACGTTTTGATTATGAAAAATGAGATAATTTCGTTGAAAATTTAAACTTTTATTCCAAATCATCTCACTTCACATACAAATTTCTATTTAGAAATAAGGTAATTTCAATCATAATTCCACGAATTTCAGTAGGAAAATAATTGAAAACCTTACGAAAACACCCAAGTGGAATCCATTCAAAGTGGATTCCATTGAAAATTTTAATATTTCAACAAAAACAAGCGATTAATGGTCAAATTAGGCATGTTCAGGAAAATGAGATCTCGTAAATCACAGCAATCTCAATTACATGAATAGGATTCCTCAGTTTCAGTTTCGCTGTCAAATTTCTGAGGAACAAAAACTTGGATTCGTTTGGTCACTTTTTGAGTGAGAAAAATGTCAGAGATCAGATATTCAAAATAAAATGAGCTGTCAAACGAAATAAATTCTGTATTTTCGTTTTATCACGACATATTAAGGTCCAGTTTATTCACATTCTATTATCTTTAAACAATGATTATTTCAACTGGTAGATAAATTACGCGGATGTACAATGTTCATGTTAACTAAAATTTTAATAAAAGAATAACAATTTGAGCTGTTAACAATCGAAATTGGTAATCAGCCGATTTTGGATGATTATAGCCCATTTAATCAAAACGTATCATGCAGTAAATTTTTCTTTTAGTTAATAATTTTGTTCGCTACACAAATTAGCACTAAAGGTTCAATATTTGTTTCCGGCTCTTATTTTCTTCATTCAAATTGAAACGTTAAATGTGCTGTTTGTGCAAAACACTGTCTGCAGCTGCGTTGCGTTGTGTTTGCAACATTGAATTTGTGTGTATAAAATATTTTGACAACTCTTCCAGCTGGAGCTTGTCTCCATTTACTTCAGGCAGTTAACCCACTGTAAAAAACTGGCTCCAAACTGTCCTGTGATAACACAATGATTGTAACATTTTTAAAATCAAATGGTACTAGTTAAAATATACTAAATGATTACACTTTCAACATCATTGGTGACGCCATTGTAGTCTCTCACTTACATACATATTATATTGGCCTAAGATATGTATTTACTTTTTGAAAGAAATTATTTAAACGGTCAAACAAGAATAAATATACATATGTGTATTGTGTATATAGGTACATATATAAATAACAATGATTCGAGTTAAATTATGTTAGTTGGCAACAGGGCTGGACTGTGAGTCTTTTGAGTAAATGGACTTTGAACATGCAATTGTATATATACCTACTATTTAATTGTATTTATTATTTTATTTTGCAAAAAGCTGATAAAATTAAAGTCTTTTGGTGTGGGTTTAGAAGTCCTTTTTGTTCGTCAGGTGGACACACGTTTTGGAGGAAAGACAAATAAAACAAAACAAATTTAAATGCAAATAAAAGAGCAAAAGCCTTGAAAACAAATAACAATGCTTAAACTTTTTCAGTCCAGTGTTGCCAATATGTTTTTATTGATTTTTTCGATATCTTGATATATTTCAATGATCCAAAAACTAGTACTTTTTTATTATTATGGTAAGGAAGTGTTAACTGTACGACTAGCTGTCACTGTGATTCTGCTTGTTTTTTATGAGGATTTGATCAAGATTAGATCATGTGGATAATAAAATGCAACTATTAGGTGCAAGTTATATGTAGCTTTCATTGAAAACCATCATTGAAAATTTTGATTTTAAGTTTTCAGGTACTTTAAAATTTAAATCAGTGATTATTTTGATACAAGTATAAAGCTAATGACTTAATTATTATTTCTTATCAACAAAAATTTTCATTTTTGCCCAACCGTTAACATGAAATTTTATTATTTCAATGATTGAACTACCTTACCATTGATCGTTGAAATCTTAAAATACACTTAATGTTATGGGTTGGGCCAAAATTAAACATTGTTTTGGCTAGAAATAATAATTGAGCCTTCATCTTTTGGTTGACATCAAAATATAATCACTGATTTTGCTTTCAAAATTTTAATGAAAGCTATATATGGTAGCTTATTATAGTTGTATAGGTACATTGTAGCTGTTAACTACGAGAACTATACTTCGTGCGATCCAGTCATGTATATTTTTTTTTTCTCCGAGTAATGTATAAACAAATTTTTTTTTTTTATAAAATGTGGGTGGGGGATGAGATGTGAGTATATGACAGTTATTTACTCATTGTCTTAAATGCTTTAGATTTTTGGGGTCAAACATTTAAAATCTAGTGTGTTTCAAATGTATATTTTGATCAAAAATAACTTTTTGTACACAAAAAGATACTACTTAAAAAAAGTACAGTATTACTTTTAACCAACTGGTTTTCAGCGTTCAATATACATTTTATAATAATTTTAAATCCAAACTTTTATACTTTTTTAATATTGATGAACTAACTTTCAGACTATTATTGGACTATATACATATATGGATTATTAAAAATTTCTGTGAAATTTTCAGTGTAATGAAATAAATCCAAATTTTGGATTCAATTGCACTTAATTAAGAGTGCACTAAAGGCCAAAACTCCTAAAAGTGCAATAAACTCAAAAATTTGATTTTGAACTGAACTGCATTGGATTTTATTTTATAGCAATGAATGTTCTGGTATATAGTTACAGTCGATTCTGCTTAAAAAAAATGCCGCAATTTGGCCAAAATGTTTACTTTAGCGATATTTCTTACTTTTAACGGAGTTTTCCGATATTTATAAATGAACATTTCACGCCCCCTTACAAGAATCTGAATTAGAAATCCCAAAGAAAATAATATGGTGCTATGAAAACTGGTAGATTATAGGTATAGGTATATTCAAAGTAAAGTTTTAAATTTAATTGGATTAAACGTTAAATAAATAGTTTTCTACGTAACTGGTAATTCAAACTTGTTGGAAAGGACATCGCAAAATTTTAATTTTTTTTTATTAGAAAGGTTTTTCGATTTCTTTCTAGTTTCTAAGTATAAACTCATTTCCAATTAGCAATGATGAACGAATGTCGTAAAGAATTCTATTTCCATCACTAAGGATTTCTTTTTGAAAATATTATCTCACTTATAAGGAATCATGCGAAAGTAGTGACCTGTCACACAATAAAGACAACAACTCAATCATAGCTCAGAGTAAAAAGATCATCGAAGATTTACGACTGTTCATCGTAGAATATAGAATAAGACAAAAATGCATCACCTATACCATTCAGTTTATAAATGCGAAAAATGTCTGTCAAGGACATTCGGAGTTAATCGTTTTTCTTCTATGGTATATGTATGTCCCTACCGGATGAAACAAATCATGCTGCGCGTTCTAATGGCATTTGATCTTTGAAAATGTTTGAAAACATTGGTTTTTGGTTTGACTACTAGCTATCAAGCTATCTTCTATATTACGTTGGAGAAGAGACGAGATGTCCTTTTCAAGGACATTATGCACATGCAGTTCTTTGTTACGTGTCAATTTTTAGGATCTTTTTCAAATATATCTATGCGTGTATATTTTGTATACTTCTGTTTTGTATGCCACTCATGGGTAGACGATAGAATTGACTGTGTTGTTTGGGATTTCATTTCGTAAATTGTGTTGTCATCAGCATTTTGCGAAAGTGGATTGAATTGTTCTTGGTTCTTGTGTTCGATTCAATAATGAATAAAGGATATCGAAATGGATTTTCATCGCTTGGTCAGATGTGTGTTTGCATTTTTTGTTTCTATGGTGTCTCCTGTTTGGGTAGTTTTTAGCTTCCTTGTGGAATTTTTAAAATTGATTTGCTTCGGAAAAGGTGAGAGCAGTTATTTTGATTTGTTTTGCCTAGTGGGAGTGATGTCCTTGTACATAGATGTACTCTATTGAATATCAGTTGCGTTTTTGTATAGTTACTTGTTTCAACTTTTCAAAGTTGTAGGTACATATTTTTAACAACAAAGGCTTTGAAAATATACAACAACAATTATTTTCTAATTAAGAAAGAAATATTTTGTACACATTTTGTTATGAAGATTTTTCATCCGGATGTACCTACTTTTATTGAAATCTTGTTTATATGAATTCTCAAAAGCATTTTCAACTTCAAACTTAAAATACATAGGTATTGGTATACCTATTTACTTTTGTCAGGAAAAACTTATAGTTTTGCAAAACTTACACTCAAAAGTTGTTTGCTGCAAGAGAAAAGTTGATGCTTTCGCTAGTTGTTGTATATACCAGCAGTGTCCTTTTCGAGAAAACAAAGTTATAGTTAACTCAAAACAACCTAAAAAGCCAACTTCCACTTTGAATATATTTACAAAAGCTATTTAACAGCGCCATCCGATTCCATTTGCCGAGAGAAAATTAAGATCAACCAAGCGGTATTCCAACGTCGTCGTTGTTGTCGTATTTTATGTCCACCCTGCAAAGTTCTAAACTTCCGACCACCTTCAAGAATCAAAAAAAACTTTTCCTGCTGGTCAACTGAAAGCCAAGGTCCAAGGTCTTGCCCGAAATGTTAAGAACCATATTTTAATTAAAAGAACTATAAAGGTTTGGACAGTATATGTATGTATATATTGGCGTGGTCTTGGGGCTATGGCTTAAGGTTTCTTAAGTGTTAATTTTTTGGAATATTTTATATGCAGTAAAACATTTTATGAATGAAATCTAGTTATCGACAAGTTTTGGATAATGCTGCAGGCATTTCAACTTAATTTTATGGTTTGGGGGAATGAGTTATTTAATTTGTTCATAATGAAAGTTCTTTGGAGATAAAAAAAAGTTCAGAGTTAGACAAATTAATCATGTAACTTTTATTTAAAACACAGTTCATAATGAACTTTAACCTTTCACATCAGAGATGTGAATTTATAACAATAATTAATCTTTTTGGTTTAAGAAAAGAGAGGTAAAGCGATTAAGGTAAACCTACAACTTATTATAGTTTAAGTTTGGCCCATTTCACAGGAGCCCGCTGGGAAGTGGTTAACTGGTAATGCTTCGCAGCTGTTTGATTTTATTTCTTTTACCCAGAGTGGCCGGCAACCGTTATCCAGTCGCTAAAATGTCAAAGGCAATTATCTCTAAGATGGATAAAAAATCTGAATCTAAATAATATAGGTAGGTACCTATACTATGCGATAAAAGAAAATGCGAAATAATTAAAACAGATGTAATAATTTGCGAAATATGTGTGTAGTATAAGGCGTAGTATAAATAGAGCACTCAATTTTAAGCGTGTATCTAATTACACGTGTATTCATGTCAAAACTGTAAACTGTATAGTTTACATCTGGATTTAAGTTTTAATCTGGATGTATCGAGTGAATAATATGGCCGTTATAGTAAACAAAATTCAACACGTTTAGGTTCTAAATGAACGTATAAATAAAAATACACATGTAATTAAAAAACGTCATTTTTTTGTAACCGACTGAGGTGAAGCGATTTTAAGATATTTTTACAGAAAAAATAAAGGTAGGTATTTGATATTATGTCACACGCAAGAAATATTATTTGTCAACCTCTTTTGAACCACAAAACATCATAAGTACGATTTAGAATTAATTACACGTGTATATTTCCTAAATACACGTGTAAAAATAAATACACGTGAAAATATAAATACACGTGTTTATACACGAATAATTTAATTACACGTGTAAGACGGGTATAGGTGTACACCTGCAATGCTCATACTCTGAATGAAATCCAAAATTACAATAATAAAATTTACAAAATGATGAATTTGCGAAAGAATAACAAAGCGAAATATAAATTTATAACAAAACCATTTAATGAAAAATGATTGAATTGCAAGACAAGAATTTTCGAATACTCTATTTGTTAATTTAAAAATATACATAAATACATGCATGATATATCTGTTCCACTCCCTTCAGAGATTCCAAGTAAATTAAATCGGACGATATTCGCGCAACGGACACTGGTATTCTTCAAAAATATTAATTTGGTTGTCAGTGTTAAGGGAGTTATGCATATCAGGGCGATAGTTTTTATTAAATTAAATTAATTTTCATTGGAATTAAAAACATTGAAATGAAAGCAGTGTTTTAATATTAATTTTTAGAAATCATATATTTTCTGCTGCATTTCTTATAAAATAATTGTATTAATTTAAGATCTATTCATTAGGATTACGTTGCAACATTTTAACCAAAAGAAAGTAATATAGCTTAACTCTCTTTGCCTCAAAAAAAATATTGTTTTCCACCCTAACTCAAAATCCTATTGTTCTTATTATCCATAAAATCTGTAGATATCTTAATTCTCTTCAATGTTATTTTTGCAAATGGGGTTTATCTCTTTTAGTTGAATAAGAATTCCTATATTTCTTTCAAAAAACAATAAAAATACAAAACCCTTATCCAGTTTTTTTTTTTTTGTTGCTGCAAACCTCGTCATTATAGAGCATTAAAATGTAGATCAGATCAAAATATTATCCCCGAACATGCAATTATAGAGGACAAAGGACCACAAAAGAGTCACTTGTTTATTTAGGTGTCAACATATGTACTTAAAAGAGATAAAATCAAATCTCGACACTTAGTTTAATCCTTGGTGCATTTAGGTGTCTGGCCAATGTCAGATAATAATCCTTAGCATCAATTAAATATTATTGAATGTCGCCAGGAATATTTGTTTGTTTTTTATATTCATTTATATTCAAATGTTAACTCTTTCTTGTGTACTTTAATTTTTATTTTTATTATTATTCAAATTAATTTTTAAGTTTTTTGATAGTCTGCAAGTGAAAATTCAAAATAAATTCACTGTGAAATTTTTCAATCATAAAGTTCATCATCGCTCATTACTCAACCAAAAAACCCACAGGTATAAATTTGTCAAATTCTAAAAAAATCAGTGGTAAGACCTTAACGGATTTTGTTAAAATAAGGTCAATCAGAAGGAAAGTAAGGGAAAATAAGAACACTTTGAGTATAAGTATTCAATTCGCAGGAATTCTTTCGCCTATATGGTTTGGCTTGAGTAATCCTTTTTGGTATTATAAAAGAAGGCAATAAAATACTCCTTTTCTACAGTTTGTTTGTTGTCACCAGGGGCGGACTAAGATGAAAGAATGTCCTTAAATGTTGAAATGTACATTTTTTCAGTTTTTCTAAAAAAAACATATTTTATTTTACCAAGGTATGAAAAAAAAAAAAATTTGTAGATATATTTTTTTTAATTTTTACAGTTTTCAGTTTTTTTATATTGAGGTTCATATATTATATTATAAATATTCAAAACCACAACAAAATTAAATTCCGCGGCATTTAGCCATTTGGCGCCCCAAAAACAGAAGGCTATACTTAAATATAAAATATTGTTTGAATGCATCTGTCAAAAATTAAGCTCTTTTTAAATTGTCTGTCAACAATATTTGTATACCTAGATTTAGGGAGGTTTTCTGATACTACACATAACGATTTAAGTTGAACTTAATTTTTTAAGTATCACTTTATGACATGGAAAAAGTACTACTTAAGAATTTATGTTCAACTTAACTCGTTATGTGTAGTATCAGTAAACGGGCGTTAAACAACAATAATAAAAGAAAAATAATATTCAGTTTTATTCGTTGCCACCTTCAACATGATGAACTCAGTAACTATTCAATTTTCCAACCATGTAAATCCGTCCCTGGTTGTCTTACCTATACCAATCCCTTTCGCACTTTCAGTAGTTTCGGAGAAAAGGACAAGATAGGGTTGTAAAAGAAGAAAAGACTTCTATACATATATTTCCTACTCACTCCTTTCGACGTCCTTTCCCATTTGGGTTTACAAATGTTGATCAATAAAACTTCCATGATGTCTCTATTGACTGAGATTATCCATGTTAATGGTCGTCATTTTCGTCGCCCAAAACAGGACTTCAGCAGAGCCATAAGTCAAGGATAAGCCTGAATATAAAGAGAAAAATAACTGAAAGAGTACATATAGGTACTACTCAAATACATTATGTGTTTTTCTGCAGGTAGTTTCAATTCAAAGTCAATTTTCTTAAAAAAAAAAAAGAAAATAATAATAAAAGAAGGGTGACTCCTGTGGAGCTGAGAATAGTTCCTGTTGATCTTGGTGTTATCCTTTTCGATGTTCTGTTAGGATACTGATTTATATCCGCTATAAACATCAATAAAATTGCATAGAAATTTGTATAGTATTTTCAACTGAACTAGCTATGTATATATGGAGGTACATATACATATGTATAGGATACATAATAATAGCGTATACGATTGGAGGTTAATTTATGTTTGGAAATAGAAGGTAGATGGAAATCAAGATAGTTTTTCGGTTATCGATAATTGTTTTTTTATTATTTTACCACAAAATTGCTTTCGAACGTGCAATAAGTGTAAATAGCTAAAGTAGTAAAACCTTAACAACACTATTAATTCTTAATACCCCACCCTGGGATCTATTAACAAAATAAATAAATAAATAAAAAAAACAGCTGAGTTGCACACACTAACTTGCCCTTAGGTTAAGAGGCGATTAAACGTTAACACCCTATTAATTAAACTGAATTCTTGCAATTAACTGCGTTTTCCGAGAGCAGTTTTGCAAACCAATGCACTCATGGTTTGCAAAGCCGCTTAATGGTGATGATGATTCGATAATGTTTTGGGGTTGCATTTCTTCAATAAATCAAGAAAAATTTGTTCCAATAGATGAACACTTCTGTTGATAAATATATTAGAAGCAAAAGCACCAAGTTTTTGAACTAAAAACCACCACGTGATATAATTATAGGTTTCGGAAACACAATTTATATTGACATTTGCAGTTTTAAAATGTCTGGTTGTTATAATCAGCATTTCAGTACCAAAGCACGACAAGGAGCTTGTTATGTTTTCTATTTACTCAGTAGACTGGGAAAATATTCTTTCTATATCCAGTCTTGAACTTACGTACAATGTTTTCTGTGAGGTGATAGAATCCGCTTTTTCTAGGTTTGTTCCAGTAAAGGTAATAAGAAAGCGAAATCGACCAATTTGGTTCAATAAAAAATTGTCAAATTTAAAACAAGCTATGAGAAATATGTACAAAAAGAGCAGAACTAATATTTCACTTCGAAGCAAGTTTTGTCAACTGAGAAAAGAATATGAGTTCTTGAAAAGATTTCTATATAGACAATATCTTTGGTCTCTTGAATCAAAAATTAAGCACGATTCTAAAGCGTTCTGGGCATTCATCAACACGAAGAAAAATCGCTCGGCTTACCTTCTGAAATGGAGTTTAATGGTGTCGTTAGTGGTAAATTAAACGTTATATGTAATATGTTTGCTTCTTTTTTCCAGTCCAACTTTGTTAACCTTGAAAAAAGTTGTAATCTGCCGTTTTGTGGTGCTTTCACTGATATGGGATATTTACTAATAACAGAGAATGATATTTTGGAGGAACTATCTTCCCTTGAATCGAGTACTTCTCTTGTCCCAGATAATATTCCTCCAATCTTTTTAAAGATGTGTAAGCTTGGCCTTCTGAAACCACTGCATATAATTTTCAATAAATCCTTAGGCTATGGTGAGTTTCTTGAAGCTTGGAAATGGTCTTTTATTACACCTATACATAAAGCTGTGATTAATTACAGGCCAATTGCTAAGCTTCAAATTATTCCCAAAATCTTTGAAGCTATTGTCAAAAATAAGTTGTATAATGCTATTTGTAATAACATTTCTGACGTTCAACATGGTTTTGTGAGAGGTAGATCTACAACTACAAATTTAGTTATCTTTACGAATGCCTGCTTACGTGCCTTAGAAAATAGACGTCAAACTGATTCAATATTTACTGATTTTTCTAAAGCTTTTGACAGCGTTCAACATAATATTCTTGTTAAAAAGCTGGAAACTTTAGGTTTTCATTCGAAGCTATTGTTGTGGTTGGGAAGTTACTTAACTGGAAGAAAGCAGTTTGTAAAAATTGGATCCGAAATTTCCCTTGAAATCACAAATTTTTCAGGTGTTCCACAAGGTAGCCATCTTGGTCCAATTTTATTCCTATTATTTATTAATGATTTACCAACACATGTAGTTCGTTCTCAATGCTTATTATATGCTGATGACCTTAAAATATTTAAAGAGATTCAGTCTGAATACGATGCCATTGAATTACAAAATGACTTAAATAATATATCTGATTGGTGTGATTCGAATGGATTATATTTTAATATCAGTAAGTGTTCGGTGTTAACCGTATCCAAAATGTTGAGTCCTGTTATATTTGATTATAATATTGGCAATATGAGTCTGAAAAGAGTGTCACGTCAAAAAGATCTAGATGTCATCTTTGACGAGCAATTAAAGTTATATAATATCCAAAGCAAATTCAATGTTAGGTTTCTTGTTTCGTAATTCAAATGACTTCCAAGACCCATATACTCTAAAGTCGCTATACACTTCGTTAATACGTTCATGTCTTGAGTACTGTTGTGTGGTATGGAGTCCATACTATGCCAATGCCCGTTTTCGTATTGAAAAAATTCAAAAGCGTTTCACAAAGTTTGCTATAAGAAAATTTAATTGGGCTTATAGTCCACCTTATGATGCTAGATGTGCTTTGATAAATCTTAAGCCACTTGGCATAAGACGTGAATATTTTTCTGTTCTTTTTGCATGTGATGTTTTATGTGGGCACATTCAGTGTTCGCTATTACTTTCTATGTTTAATATGTATGTCCCTGGGAGACGTTTAAGGCCTAGAGGAGGCGATTTCTTCTTCATCCCCCTACACAGATCAAATTACGGTTTAAATGACCCAATTACTATGGCTTCTATTCATTACAATAAGTATGCACACGTAATCGACTTTAATATGAGTAGAGATGTTTACAAGAAAATGGTTTTGAATATTATGTAGTATTTTTTATTTTAATTTTATTTTAAAATTTGTAATCATGTATATATATTGTTTATTCCTAAGTTTATTTTTTAAATGTACGTAATATATTATATTGAATCTAAGAAAGTTAATGTACTTGATAGATAATACCAAATAAATAAATAAATAAAAATTAATGAATATATGGATTTAGGAATTTGAATGGGGAAAAGCCTCCTCAAAACTTCTAAAGACGTCTCTATCTTTGTGTCCATTGGTTTGTAAATTATTCTATGTTGTCTCTCCATCTATTTCTTTGTCCGACAACTTTTCTCGTCTATAATCAATAGGTATACCCAATAAGTTAAGCGTTTAGTCCAGAGATTGTCTTCTAGTTTCGCAATAATATGTCCTTCCAAATCCCATTTTGTTTTCCTTGCTTTTACAACGACATTATGTATTTTGGTTCTTTGTCTAAATGAATTGGTTTGAAATGTGATCCTTTAGGTTAATTTCTAGAATACATCATTCCATTGGCCGTTTCGAAATTGCTAGTTCATTCATACTGTGATTAATGAGTATAATAACCCACTTCTGTGAGCCATAAGTAAGTACTCCATTAAGTAGTTTATAGTTCCTGGAGTTGAATCTGCCACAAAGATATCTCGAATATTCCAAAATTGTTTCCAGCCATTTTTTATTCTTTGCTGAAAGTTTTTATTTTTTTATCATTGAATGTGAATTTCTGTCCTAAATATAGGTGAAAAATCTTCTACATGTTGTATCGGTTGATCTTCTAATTAAATTTGTAATTGTGCGGAGTTTGACATAATTTTTCGTTTATATACAAGGATTCATTTGAAATCTATTTTTTTTGTTCCAAATTTGATCTGTTTAAGAAAATGCTATCTACAAAAAAGGAAATATGATTTTAATCAATCCAATACAATTTTTTCTTTTTACGCATCGCACAATAACAAGATCTCGATAGCAGTTAATGATTCAATGACACAAATTGATATCAAAATAAATATTTTATTTTTTTTAAGTAACCTTTACCTATGTATATATAATTTCGTTTCTAAACTGCGTTGTTCCAAAGTCTTCTTGGAACGAATTGATCCAAACCGAAAAATATTTCATTAAAATATTTGTTTCAGCCGCATGTACCTATAACTACCTGTATAACAAGCTTCCCAATCAGACGCCAAGTCTTCTGCAAAATGTTTTGACATGATATAATAATATACTCCCGTGTCCCATCCCTAATGAATTAATATATGGTGATAACTTTTTTCCACTTTGTCGTCAGAATCGTTCCGTACTCAATTCCGAATGGCGACACTATACAATGCAACGTTTACAAAAACATCATCACAAGCTACTAAAAAGTCTGTCTCCCCAACATGACGCCAAAGTTGACAACGACAACTCCATTTCGTTGGTACAGACTATTTGACAATACGTCATGACAAATTGCTTTGTCATTCCGAAACAGCGTTACTTTTTTGATGGCTTCATATTCATACTTTTTGTTTCCAATTTCCGGTCAATGACAGTTACTATACTCATATACATGCACCGAGTTAACTGGCACAAATTTAATTTGACTGCGCGCAACTAATTTCGTAAATTTTCGGTAGCGCGTATAGATTCGAAGATTAATCTTTGAAAAAAAAAACAAAATTAAGTTACTGAAGATGTGGAGCATGGAGCATCTATATAGAAGGTTATAATCTGACGAATTCAGTAGACAGCTTGGGATACCCCATGCGATGGCCTGATGGATTTGAGGCGATTTAATTAAAAACAAAGTGAAGGCGCTTTTTATATATGTATTATGTATGTATACCGACTGGAGAAGTTGCCCCCATAACGCTTCAACCCACAGAAGCCTCGAACTCTGAAAAATGATTAATGAAAGTTCCTCTTCCGAGGATGAGAACATATAGGTACTACAAAAAACGCCGAAAACAGATTATTGGATGATCCAACACTTTGTTCAACATGACATGAGAGATGTTTTTATTGTTTCAGGAAAAAGAGGCGAGTTGCATCTTTACACTCTGCTCCTCCGAACTTCGAAATGCATTGTTCTTTGGGAACACCCCTTGAATAGATTTTCACTCAGCCCACATGGTCTCGAGCTACTTACATGCCAGCCGCTCTGGCACTGGCATTCTAAATTAATGATGACCCCTCTCTTTGTAACAGAGGAGATACCATATATGTATACAGAGATACCGCGTGTGTTAATGACTTTTCATCCTCCAACACGACCACCGAAAGATGATGATTAATGGTGGGGGTGAGTCTTGAGTCCTTTCTCCCTATATATATATGTACAGTGCATTTATACACTGATGGTCCTTGTGATGATGCTTGACATATGTAGAACAAGTTCTCGTTAACTTTGCCTGAGTTTAACTGAACTGAACTGCCAATAAGTGCTCTTAATGGCTTATTAGTCCTTGAACAGTAAACATTACAGACAAAACTCCAGGATGTCATTATCCTAAACACCTTTAAGTAGCCGAATCCTCTGGCTTAGCACGGAACTTTTGGCAAATTTTGACCCATGTCACATCTTGCATTGTTTCTCTTCAAAAACAGACTTATAGAATATATACCTATAAAGGTCCTTGTTCAAACTGTCATCACTTCAATACATTTCAGAAGTTTTGTATTTCCTTACGGATGTTTCTCTATACAGTATACAGGCCTCCTGGAGAGAGAAGGATGCCTTTGTTTGTACTTCACAAATCATAGTACAAATCATGGGATGTTCATTTACTAACTCAAACTCATTGAATTGATACTCATTGAAAATGAGGTGTTAATTGGAGACTATAACCTGCAATCACAGAAAAAAAATAATTTAATTTTAGTTTTATACGGCATACGATTACGACGAGTATATGTAAGTCATGGAGGATTGTTGATGTGAGAATTTGCCATTTTGCGGGATTTAGTATATAATTTTTCTGGGAATTGAATGTTATGATGTCTGCGCACTTTGTGGTCCATTAATTTTGACGTATAGTCGACTTGTCGGTCGTTGTCGTCGTGTTGAGGATGATGTTGTTTAGTGACAGCAATTTTTTTTTTTTTATTACAATTCGTTCTGCAATTCGTGTTACTGTATTATAATATGAGTTAAGGGATTTTATCAGGTGAATCACGTCGCAAAGTTTTCAGTCAAGGGTAACGTTACATCGTTAAATATGATACTTTGGGAAGTTCTAAGGAGACATTCGCAATTATATCGCTTTAGAATAAAAATGGAAATCTTTATTATAGTTCACATAAAATTCTGGTATAAGTTTAGTATTTTCTTTATTTCTTCTATCAGTATACCTATATGGATGAGTTGAAATTCAGAAGGTGATGTTACGATAATACGAATAAGACTTAAGAAATGAGATTCGTAATTGTGTCAGTTACTGCAATCTGATTTTCCTCAAATTTTTAACTATATAATATGTATGTTCTTATGGAATTCGTAAATATTTTTTTTTAATTTACCCGTAAAACTAAGAACTTTTCAGTAACACTGGTAAAAGTCATAATTCATTTTGGACTTTTACCACCATACTGGTGTCCAAGAAAACTTTTGATATTGGCGCTTGTCTGGCCCCTTGGGTACACATACTTAAGAGGAAGGATTTTCGTAAGCGGAATTGTGATTTTCTGTCCAAAACTACTAATTTCTACTTTATTCTTTTTTTTTATATTAACTTTGACAGACTTTTGATTAAAATTCGTAGAAATTCGAAGTTTTGGACGGTACAAAAAAAGACAATGAATTATGAAAGTAAAAAATCTCGGTCTTTTATCAATGTTGCTGAAAAGTTCCTATTTTTTTGAAGAAAAATGAATTCTCCAAACTAACGCGAACCATTCGGAATGACGGAGAAACTTTTGCCTGTCAAAATAATATATTGACAGTCAATAGTTTCGTCGTGGCATGCGTCGTTCCAAATGTTTTGCGTTGGTTTGGGGAGGATACAGAAAAACGACGTCGGTGCTAAACAATTTACATGTTAAATGCAACAACTAGTTATCCCCTGCGGACCCAGAGAATTCTTGGGGCTTAACTTAAGCGCGCAGAAAAACTGTATTACTGGCGTGAATTACATACTTATTATCGATAGTTTTTATGAAAACTCCATTTTATTTCTGTGATTGATGCGCATAATATAAATTAAAAGCAATTATCGCAATTCTTTTGTTCCAGCAGCAAAGTCTTGCCACAAAATAGACTTTAAGATTTTTGCAGAGGCTCGTTTAAGGATTCTCCAAGGTCGCGAATGAAAATATTATTTCTATTTAACTGATATTTTAGAAATCACAATATGAAATAATAAATGAATATAGGTTAATTTAAAGCAAAAAAACCGTTTTCTAGTTATCCTGATTGTGTATTTTTTCCAATTAATATTTGAAATAGGCTCGAACATGGATGACTCCCTTAACCTAACTGTTAACCATTCTCTAGGATTGCTAGTAATATTTTGATGAAAGTAGCTATCGAGATTCAAAATTCCGAACTTTTCCGGACAGATGAGAATAAAAAAAAAGTAGAAAACAAGGAAAAAAAAACAAAATATATAAAAAAAATTTACTAATTTGTTTAAATTTTTCTAAAATTTTGCATATCAAAAACATCAGGTTCGTTCTTTAAGCCCAGAAGTAACCATAAACCGTTTTTTGAAAAACCTAAAGTCTCCATGACAACAAAATTCTGTGTTTTCTGAGACCTAGGGTCGCCTTGAACTCGTCCTGAAGTAGACCTAGGTCTTTTGATGTGGCAAGTTGAGGTATCGAATAAACTGCCAAGGTGTCATGAGTTATAAGGGAATTTGTTTTGTTGTTGATTTGCATGCTGCAGGTAATTGCTTTTTTTGGAAAAAGAAATACAAATAAAAATTGATGGATAATAAATAGAAATAGAAAAGGGAAACGCTTCAGGTTGTTTTAATTCATTTCTAAAACTAATTTCAAACAAATTTTATGTTTTAATTATTGAGCTCAGAACTTCTTGACTTTTGAGTTGAACGTCAACAACACAATTTAAAGCCCTCGGGTGTTTTTTGAAAAAAAAAACAGGTTTTTTGACAATTTTTGGTGTTGTCAAGAAAACCTGGTTCAACCCTGTGCAAAGTTCAACGAACGAAACCACTAAGAAAAAGCGCAAATCCGAGTGACGTTAGGATTATTTTGACGTTTGACAGCTCAAAAATTCTGTTCGTTTTGAATTTCTTATTCTCAAAAAACTGGTTCTGTCCTTTTCTTGAATTTGAAGAATCCCCGTTTAATTTTATGAATAGAAATTACATTCAGAATATTAGAAACTAACTTTTATCTTAAAAGAGGACAAGTGCACTAATGATTGTATCAAGACCTAGATCTTCGTTTTCAAAGGATTTTTGAAAATTTTTATCAAAATAAAATACACCATACATATTATTTTCGATATTGATTTATTACTTGAGTAAAATTTTAATAATAAGAAAAAAGTTAATAAGAAATCTTCTTAAAACATAACACTTAAACTTAACTTAAACATAAATTTAAAAATTATATGTAAATGTACAATTCAATATAAATACAAGCAAAATAGATCAATCTTTAAAATTAAATGAAAATGTATGTACGCATGTATGTACGCATGAATGAATTTGTTTTGTTTTTTATGAAGAATAAAATGGATAAAACGCCTGCGGCATTCCGTAGTTCTTTGGTGGTGATGGGAAAGCAGTTGAAAAATTGGAATGCATAAAAGCTGGTGGATTGGGATGCATTGGCATGTGAGGATGATGATGATGATAGTGATGTGGATGATGTACTCCGTATGTAGAGTTGGAATTATTGGCGAAACCATTGACAGGGTTGCTGATTCCATGGGCATTTTCTTGCACTGCAGATGCAGTTGGGCGTGGGTTTGTTGTGGCAGATATTGGGTTCCATGGCGAAAAAGTGTTGGCCTGTTGTTGAACTCCAGCCGCTGTTGTCTCCTCAAGCTTTGTTGCTGAATGGATATCCTCGTTGCTGTTGCTGTTTACAGAATTTGAGCATATAGCTGCCGACAGACTATTTGGTGGTGTTGGAGGAAGTTGGAGCCCGCACGAGTAACCATGGTTGGATTCCGCTGGACTATCATTCCGTGGTGCGGTTGGATTGGTTTCCAATTTAGTGTAGGCTGAGTTTAAGTTTGGCAGAACTGTCGGATGATGAACGTATTGTTCTTGATGATGACCCGGATATGTGGCCGATGCATTGTACATTTGATGGGGTGGTGTGACCGATGCCGCTGTGCTGGGTGATCCGGCGTGGTTGCTGTAGAAATCGTACATATGACTTTGAGCGTAAGCACCTGGATCTGGAATTGCAGCATCCCCATTCGGCATCATTGGAGAGTAGAAGTTATTAGACATAGCTTGAGAAGCTGAGTGCATGGTGGAACCGTAGGTAGCCATAGTTGGGTGTGAGGTTTGTTGCTTCCTCAAACGTGCCCGACGGTTACTAAACCATACTTGAATGCGAGCTTCAGTGAGTTTAGTGCGCAAAGCCAGCTCCTCACGTGTGTAGATGTCAGGATATTGTGTCGTCTCGAATGTCTTTTCTAGCTCATCCAACTGACTTGCAGTGAAGGTTGTTCTTGACCGTCGCTGTTTGCGCTTCAACTGAATTCCTGGTTCACTATCACATTCCGATAGATTGCCATCGTCATTTGGTTTTATGGATTCTTCAAGATGTCCCCCATTTAAATTCAAATGTTTCGACGTAGAACCATCTTCAGACGAACTATCACGAGAACGGAGAAGTCTTGAGATTGCGGAAATCGAAGGAGCCGCAATTTTGTCACAAATTCCTTCCTTAATGAGCTTGTCACGAATTTCCCATGAGTAAATTCGAGGATTTTGACGCTGATACTCTTCGATCCGGCTCTCAATTTCGGGTGAAGTAACTTTTGGTTTTGATCCTCCAATTACACCAGGACGGATTGAACCAGTCTCCTGGTATCTATTGAGGATTTTTGATACACACCCATGACTCACTCTTAGTTGTCGTGATATAGAGCATGGCCGCACACCTTCAGCAGCCATTTCGATAATCTTTAGGCGAATTTGGTTGGGAAGAGGGCGGCCATTGATGAAGACTCCACCAAGTTGATTCATTCGTCCTTGTCCATTTGACATGTCTGCTGATGGGAGAATAAAATTTATAATACATTATTTTAAATTTCAAGACAAAAGAAAGTCAATGTGGATGGATGATTTCTTGCGAAAGATTCTTAGAAGAAGTGTGTTCAGAAATAAGGATATGACTACCTATCCTGCGTATATTTATGGCGATCATGAGATACATTTTAGGTCTCGTAAGTTCAGGTAAATCTTCATGATCTTTCGAATCTTCACTCAAAATATCGATTCTAAAACTTACCTTGCAAAGGAAATCCACTGAAAAAGGGTCTGTGCATTGCTGCTGCATAAGCAGTTACTGTCATCTTATATCAAAGTAAAGCTGTTTTAATCCAAAATTTGTGTTTATCACTAAAATGTCAATTTCTGGTTGGTAAACTTCACGGTCGATTTACACTTTTCACTTATTGGTTTCAATTATTGTTCGTTAAATATATCCGAAGGATTCCAATCGTATCTGTTTTGGTTTTTAAAATCTTAAAAATTACAAACTATTAATTTCCGAGCACGTCTTTTCAGATGCGAAGAACTTTTTGAACTGACTCACTTGGAAGATCTTTCGTTCAGATCATCGATTCTGTTCGAGTGCCTTTTTGGATGTTTATCTTTGTATATATTTTTTTCTTTGCATTCTTTCGTCAAGATGTCGACTGACTATAATGTATATTGAAAGCAGGTTAGGTTGTTGAAATACAGCGAATGGTAGGAGTTTGTTTGAGGGCATCTCTTTCTGGCCTGAGCATTTGTGCATGAGGTAGTGTATCTTTTGTGTTGTTAAAAATACCCGTTTCTAAGAAACACTTGCTGTAAGCACCTCCTACTCGGGAAGATATTTATGTATTATTAACTTGAATTCGTTTGCATGTCGCGCATTTTCCTTCATTTATTGCTAGTTATTTTTTTTTATTGGTTGTGTTTGTTTAGGTTGATGAGGTAACTAAGAAGTGCGAAATTATATGACGTACTAATTTGTTTAATAAATGTTAGAAAGGTGTTTTATTGCTGACGTTATCATATGGCTAAGCAAAGCGATAATGAAGTTAATTTGGGTTATACTGGCCTCTTTTTTGCACGCTGAACTTATATGGAGCGAACTTTTTTTTATTGTAAGACTTTTTAGTATTAATTTGTCGATTTTATTATTTTAAGATTTAATGCTCTATGTACTTTGGTTTTTGAGTTTATATATTTCTAGTTCTTTTACTTTGAAACTCTATATACATTTGTGTGATTACTGATTCTACACAAAAACCTGTTTTTAGAATAATTTGCTTCCGGCTATTTGAGTTTGTTTTATTAAAAAGATTTCTAACACATCTCAGTTTTCAAATTCAAGATTTAACGATTTCTTCGAATGAAATAAGTATAAAAATATTTGAAAAATGTTGAATGGCAATATTAGAAATTTTAGATTCCGTATAGCAAGTTTTCTGAAGAACAATTATTTCAAACATCCGAAAAACAGTATTTTTTAATATTAACGTTACTTGTAAGTATAATATATCAAAAACCTTAAAGTTGAAGTGTGAAAGAAAACTAAATAAAGGAATGGTTCAGTTGGATTACTTTTACTTAGTAAAACTGTTGGCTTAATGAAGATTTAAATACATTAATTTCAAATCTACTAGATTAAAACTGCAATTGAGGATATTAAAAAATTCACTTGCTTCCGAAGCTATGCAGCTTAAGTATAATCCAATCATGAACATTAACATGATGTTTCAGATCCAAGAGTTCTATCCAGTTGCCGAAGTTTGGCTATGGCTGTCTTCAATATTGCTTTAGTTCTCAATGAAGCATTTGAAGCGCACTGTGTTTTAAAAGTGTCCAAAACTTAATCCTATTTGTTCAACTTAAATATTAACTCGCAAATACTAAATACCTGGGGCCTATTTCACCAAACACTTTTCACTTTGCAACTTTGCACTTTTACTTTGCAAAGTTTGTTTCACCAAACGCAAATTTGCAAATAGGAAATTATTGAATTGAAAAGTTTTCCTCTTTGCAAAGTCTTTGCACTTTGCAAATTTTGTGAAACACATTGCACTTTTACTTTGCAGGAATTTTTTTTTTGCAAAGTTGCAAAGTGAAAAGTGAAAAGTGTTTGGTGAAATAGGCCCCTGAACGTTTTTAAAATTCTATCAATAAACTTCAAAAAAATAAATTTCTGTGTCAAAATATTTTCAAATTTAATTAAATTCGTGAAACAAGGGATACCTAACTACTTAAACTTCGTACGTATAGAATATCGTTTAAAATTTTTGTACAACCTATAATTAAAACAATAAACAAAAATAAAAAAGATTTCTTAAATCAAAAAATGCAATCTGAAGTTTAAAAATTTTAATATACATACATATGTATATGTATCTGCATATTATTATGTACAGATGTACATATGTACATACAAGACTTGTTTGATTGTAACTGTGAGTTCCTCTTGGTTTGTACAAATAAATAAAATATTTGTGAATATGATAATAGATTTGTTTTCATGTTTGGCAAGAAGTCTTTAACTGGAAATATATATAGAATTAATTCAAAGAATACAAGAACTGTCATATGAATGCGAAACTCAAAAATGCACAATGTCTGTTTTTCATAATTTGTTAGATTTTAATTTTGTCTATTAGTATTTCCTCATATGCCTTTAACTGCACAAATACAAAAAGAAAAAAAGAAAAAAAAAATCAATTTACAAAATTATTTGAATTACTGCTTTCAAGTAGGTACATATTTTGATATTTAGAAATATGGGATCGGAAATATCTCAATCTCATAACAATTTGACATATGTATTTAACAATCCATAAATTTAATGCGTGTCATTTTGATGGATGTCATTTTGACATATGTCAAAATTTGATGGATGTCGTTTTGATAAATGTCAAAATTTGATAGATGCCATTTTAACACCTGTAAAATTGACATCTGTCAAAATAACACCTGCGAAATTGACACCTGTCAAAAAACACCTATCAAATTGACATCTGTCAAAATGACATCCATTATGGTATCAAAAGCTTGTCAACATTTTGGCAAATCCAAGAAATTCTATCAAAGATTCTTACCAGGTTATATAGTTCACAGAATTTTTTTCGTCACTGGACGAAACAAATTCAAATTCGAATCATTCCGAATTAGGGGTCTGTTAGGCAGTTGGAAGATCTCATATGTTATAGGTTATTTAAATTATGTAGTTGTTGCTTTTATAATTTATGAGTTTAAAAATTGATAATTATAAAATGTCCGGAATTGATTAAAGAATAGTTTGGAATATTTAAAGTGTTAAATAAATATGTTAAATTGGTATGAGATTGAGATAAACTGTGTTCCCATATTTCTCAATTTCAAAATATTTGAAAATACACCATATAAATTTATTTTTATTTTTTTGTTAAAAGCATGTAAGGAAATACTGACAAACAATACAAGAATATTAAAATTTTTCACAAACGGACAATTTATGGATTTATGAGTTTTGCATTAATTTGCAGTTCCTGCATTTTTTAAATTAATTTTTACATATTTCCAAATTAAGACTTCTTGCCGAACATAAAAATAATTGAAAAAGATAAAACTTATGCACAAATATTTGCTTATATGTATGTACAAACCTAGAGAAACTTACAAACAAACATTTCTTGTATGTTCCTATATGTATGCACATATGCAGATATTTTTACATTTTCAAACTTCTGATGGAATTTTTTGTTTTGAGAAATCTCTTTATAAGAGGGTTTTTTTATAATACAAATTCTATATACTATTCTACTGAAATACATCAGCCAAGTAGAAATCTCTTTAATTTATGTTGCTTGCTCCATCGCTTACAGTCGGTTGTACAAAAATTTAAAACAATTTTTTACGTTTGAAGTTAAGATGCATCCTTTGTTTCACAAATTTTATCTAATCTAATTTAATTTGAAAAAAAAAAAATTGAGACGGAAATTTTTTCGAAGTTCAATGATAGAATTTAAAAAATGTTCAGGTTTTTAGTATTTGTGAGTTTTTTTATATTAAGCTCAACAGGTATAGGAATTTATTCTGTTTAGATTGGGAAGATTGAGTTTGCATTTAAAACTTTAAGGCGCTTCAAAATACATAAACAACAACAATTTTGACATTTCGCACATTGAAACAATAACAAATGAGACTCATCAGTCCAGTTTATATATTGTCTTCGCGCCTCACGAGAGTCCTCACCCCACACTTCTTTTGCCTACGAACTGCCGTGATACCGTACATTCTTCACGAGTATATATGCTTCTCATATCTACATATCGACGGTGAAAGTTATAGGACCTCGTAGGTCGAAAAATTACAAAACAATTTTATTAATGCAAAAAAAAAATAAGCAGAATCAGATCCAACTTCTGTTCAATTCAGTGTTAAAATTTTGTTTTGGACATTTTATACAGAAAAGGAAGAATAGATCACTATTAAAAATTTGCAAGAGATGTCCTTCGTGGTTTACCTGGAAATGAAAGGCTTTCTTGTTATATGGGTAAAGCTTACCATTATTTGAGAAAAAAAAAGAGTCATATTATATAACAAAAGTGGTTAGCAAATATGAGATTAAGATGTTTATACAAAAAGAAGGTTGAGTATTAAAATGTTAGTTTTGAATAATAATTTTCCGATATCAAAATCATTAAATGCTGGTTAGGCTACAAAACATCGTTCTCCGTTTGAGAATCAATTAAATTTGAACGGAAGTGAAATCAATGAACTGAACTATGTATTACATGTAGAATACCTACATACAAATATACGTAACAAATAATACATTAACTGTGAAAATTCCCACGAGATACAAGACACAACTCTAAAATTCTCACTTTATGCAGCTTTTGATTAATGATCTCTCCACAACATGAATTTCATTTATAAATTCTTTGTCTAAAGATCCGCCAAGTAGTGTAAAATATCTTTCACATTTCCTTCGCAGATATGTAATAGTAAGAAATTGGGAACCAAATCAAAACAAAAAACATCCATATGTATGTATATCCACCTGACCGCGAATATAATGTTCATATATGTAGGTATACACCTCAAGCATACATTATATTGTGTTTCTTGAAGGTATACATTTTAATTCATCATCTGTGTAATGTGTATAAGAACATCAAGATCTTGAAGGGAATGGCGTTACACTTAATCTATCTTCATATTGTTTTCTTTTTGATCTGAAACGGCTGATGATGAATTTTTGCGAATTAGATTCAAATAGAAATAGTAAAATAATAGAGGATCCTTATTGCCAGTAATCTGCCATCCACGAGTCAAATTCTAGTAAACCCTATTGTCAATAGTGCATCGTGAACGTGATATTCATTCACAATGATGCAGGCAGTCTTTCGAAAAACTGTCGTAAAATATCTCTTAAACACCTTTAAGTATAGCTTAATTGGTACCTCAGCATCATCGAAGCTGACGCGAAGACATCATGCTTGCAACATTCTTCGATCCTTATTCGACATCAAATTTCTCATTATTTACTTTAGAAATTGACTTTTAAAGAATTCAAAATTTCTAAAATAAAAAAGAGAAGAAAAAGAAAACGCAATTCCAAAAATCAATCTCAAACAATTGCAAAATTTTATTCGTTTATTGACCTCACATCAGGAGGTGTCGTCATAAATCTTTCTTCGTGAATTCTATATTTGTGCTTCGTCGTTCTTGTGTCAAATAAAAGCATTGTGAGCGTGTTGCTGTTAATATCTTATTTCAAGTCATGATGAAGAGTCCTTTTCCGCGTGTACAAGGCGAACAAGAAAAAAAAATCAAGGATATAACAAGTATAAGAATAAGGAATGTGTATATATTTGGGATGATGTTGTGTTGCATGACTTCGTTTAGTTGTGATGTGGATGTCACAGAAAGTATTTTTTTTTATTTGATTTTTTTTTTTGTGGAGGATGTATGTTTTGTGTCAATGTGTCACAACTGCCCTAAATATGTTCATCGCAGTGGTTTGAAAGCGTGATATTGTGTTTTTTTTACAAATTGATTTCAGCCACAAAAATGTGATTCGATAGTATTGATCAGTGCCGACAATTTTTTGTTTTGTTGTTATTTAAGAAGAATCACTTGGTTTAATCTTCAGCTTGATTTAAATTTAAAATTCTTATTCAATAAAAAATCGATCCTCATTTTTGATAGGTACTTAGTACATAGGTACTTACTTTCCTCAAATACAATTATTACTTGCGATATAAGTAGATATGAATGTACAATGTACGTGTTTATGTTTATACATAGGTACCTACCTAAAATTTAGAAAAAAAAATTGTTTGAAATTAAAAAAAAAAATTTTTTTTTTCAAAATTTCGAATTTGAAAATTAATTTATCAAAAATTATTCACTAACACAACTTAATTTAAAATGAATATTAAAGAAGAGATTTCTGGATTCCCAAAAAGGTAAAGTTTTACCGCTGTTTTTAAATAATTTGTTTTTCCTGTTTTAAGTCAATTTTTTAGAAAATTGCCCCTCCCGCCTAGACGGGCGGAAATAGACTATACGATTTTTTCTCGTCTTAACCCAACCTACTCGCTCTAGCTTTTGGG
Source organism: Epistrophe grossulariae (assembly GCA_929447395.1). Classification (NCBI taxonomy): domain Eukaryota; kingdom Metazoa; phylum Arthropoda; class Insecta; order Diptera; family Syrphidae; genus Epistrophe; species Epistrophe grossulariae. Next base: position 4,541,640 of record OV839566.1, read on the forward strand.
TCACGGGTGTCAAGACCTACATGCGTCATAAATACTTTATTTAGAACATTGGGTGATATGCACAAAACATAGGAATTTTACAAGGGAATTTCAACACTGAAAATAAAATGTAGGTATATATGATAAAAATGTAGGTTGAGCTGATAAAACTTCTGTCAATATACGTCCAACAAAAATGGTTTATCAAATTGATAAAAGTAACAAACCAAAATTTTATTTTGTCGTTACAACAAGAAAATTTTGTTGATGCAACAAAATTTTTGTCAACATACGCCCAATAAAATGTTTTATCGAATAGATAAAAGTAACAAAAAGTGTATATCTTTTGTTGATGTGACAAAAAAAATTGTTGAACTGACAAGCATTATTTTGTCATATATCATCAATCAATAACATCACAATATTTGGTTGAATAAACAAAAAGTTTTTTAATTGTATAAAATGTTTTTGTCATATTTACAATTTAATTTATTGTATTGATAAAATAATTTTCAATTCAACAATTTTGATTTGTTGAAACCACAAAATTAATTTTTCAGCTCAACAAATTTATTTTTGTTGAATCTACAAAAATAATTTGTCAGATTAACCAAATATTTTGTTAAAATAACAAATTTCTTTTGTTGAATCCAAAAAAATTATTTGTGAGCTTCAAAAAATTATTCGTGGGGGACCCCACGGTTTTCTTGTGTGCGTTTATCGGTCTGTTATATACATTTCGTTGCAAACCGAGTGTGAACTTTAATTTTACGGAAAAACTAATATTAAGGTATGCAACACAAATTTTCAGTCATACCAACAAAATGTTTTGTAGAATGGATAAATTACAATTTTGCACATAGGTACCATAGGTGCAACAAAATTTTTTGTTGATGATTTATCTTATTGATAAATTTTTTCTGTAAAACTGACAAAATAAATTACTTACAAAATAGTTTTATCTATATCACAATTTTATTCTATCAGTACTACAAAATAACCAAACATCCAACAAAATTTTTTCATTACAACAAAAATATTGTTTAAATGCTTTGATTTTCTGTCAAATTGATAAAAAAATTAACAAAAACTTTGTAGTATTGACAAATATTTACAAAATTGAATTCTTGTAGATGCAACAAACATTTTGTTTGCTCCACAAAAAAGTTGTGGATATGAAAAAAATCTCTGTTTTACTTTGTTATAGTAACAAAACGTGTTTTGTTAAACTGAAAATATTATTTGCTGTGCATTTTTTATCAAACTGATAAAAATTATTAAAATTTTGTGAAATAGATAAAATTATTTGATTATATTGATAAAATTTTATCAAAACGATAAAATTGTTTTGTTGAAGTGTACAAAAATTTTTTTATCAATATTACCTAGGAATTTATTTTCAGTGAAAGTAGTCACTTTTTATGATAAGCAAATTTATATTCCAGCTCGAACTTTTAGGATTTGGATCTAAAGTGATGATTTGGATAGGGTTTCCTCTATCGATTTTTTGGTTTTTTTCATCATTTAACAGTCCTGTTATCAACACCTGCATAAAAATGCAGTAAATGCTTAAAATCAATTATTTAAACTTTGGGCCATAGCAGTCACTTTTTTTTTTGAGGTGTTTTTCAGTCAAAATTTTATTCCGCATATGCGTAAAAAAAGTAAATTTTTTGTATAGGAATTACATAATTCAAAGTTTCAAACTAGCAACCTGAATATTTTATAGTACTTACATTAAAATCCGCTTAAGCGAAACGGCAAAATGTCACAGTCTCTCTTTCACTTAAACGAACCCCGCGGGTTTTACTGTACATACTTTTTTGCTTTTAACCATCAATTAGGTTGCCGTGAAACCCAAAAATAATAGTCTTGAAATTAATTTTAATTTTACCGAATTATGTAAACATTTTATTGATGAACCATTGCGCAATCAGCCTTACTGCTACTTTTTAGTTGAGTTTTTAAACTTAACACACTTAGGGCCATTTTCTGAAACGAGTCATAAATCTGGATTTTAACTGTTCTCAACTTAGCTCTATGTGGAACTTAGTTCTTAAGATTAACTTTACTTATTTTTCGTTGCTAACAAAAATAAAATTTCATCTTAGCTATGTATGAAATAATTGAGTGTCAAACTTAATAATTATTTTCATCAAAACTGAAAAAAAAAAAAATATTACATATTTACCTACATCCCTATAAGTAGGTACATAAAATTTACATCATTTGAAATGGCCGAAAAAAGGAAGAGAAATAAAAAAATGAACGGGGCTACTTGGAAGGAGAAGGAGTAGAATCACCGACAATTCAACTCCCAATCTGGGGTTACATACTACAGAAGCTGCGAAGCATTAAAAAAAATTGTACAACCTTTACAAGAATGAAGTAAGAAAGGAAGCTGCTGCTGAAAAATATGCAGCACTTCAAACAGGTGGCAATCCATACACTGTCAAGGATCCGGGGCGTTCTATTAACTCGAGGACTTCAACATCATCCTCAATTACGTACAGCAGCGTTTCGAAATTCATTTTCAATTTATAAATTTGTTTCTTGGTATGACAAATTTAAATCAAATTGACAACAAAATTTTTGTTTGCTTTATGTATTACTTAGGAAATTTAGGTTCTACTTTTTCTTCCCCCTAAGTTATGTTCTACATAGCAACTTTTAAGTTTAAGATTTTTATTGGTGCAAACCAATAAGAGGAACTTAAGCCAGTATGTAGAACTTAAATATTTAAGTTTCGTTTCAGCAAATGACCCTTAGGGTAGGGCGGGGATAGTTGGCCCACTTTTTACTTGAAGTATCATAATTATCAAACTACTCATAGTACAACTATGGAGTTGGTATCAAAAGAAAGGATAAACTTCTGGCTTCTAAATGAAATCTTAAAAATTTGAAAATATGTAATCGCAGAAGAATAAAGCTACCTTAAATGGATCAAGTGCAAGTGGGCCAACTTGCCCCTATAGCGGGGCAAGTTGGCCCAGTGTGTGGGGTTAGTTGGAACAAGCCCTGAAAAGTGGCAAAGAAAGTCTCATAAAGGTAAACAAATCCAAAATTTTATAAGGAGTTTTATTTAAAACGGTCAAACAAACTAAACAATAAATTTTAAAAAAAACTTTAAAAATAAATATAATAGAAATATATTAAGGTTTAAAATAAGTTTTGGAATCGTAATTGCTGTTATAATTGACGCATCGTAGAAGGACCCAACCCCGGCCAATGTTTAGTTTGCATGAGCCCACTTTCTGCAAGTATAATGGTACTGTATATCCACTCCTAACCCTACAATCTTTCAGCGAATGATTCGATCCACATTAGGCAAAAATATCCCAGTTCCTCTTCTTCTTCAGAACTTTATTTTTGTAACAAAAACCCCCTGGGCCAACTAACCCCACACCTGGTTTGAGAAGCATATTTAGTCATAAATATGAAAACACTCAAAACTGTTAAATTTAACTCACAAAATATGAAATACAATATATTCACTTATAAAAAAACTTTGCCACAGTCCTCAATCCTGGATTTTTCACTAGGAAATAAAAAAACTATCCTATCCGCATTTTTTACTTTTACACTTGAAAAAGACAAATCTGTGTGTAGTTTATCTTCGGAGGGCACTATACAACTGAAACCGGTATGGCACGTGCTGGTAAGAGAGCACGCTCTGATCGTAAATGATCATTTTCTTGTAGTACTTTCAGTTTGTGAATAATTCGCGTGGGCCAACTTGCCCCGTGGCCCAACTAGCCCCGCTCTACCCTACTTAATTGCTTTTTGTTTTTGGTTATTTTTGAAACTGATGAATAAAAGCATTATTCCTCAGAGAGAAAAAAGGTTATTAAAATTGTTATGCAGCACTTTTTATTGTATATATATAAGCTAAAGAAACTATGAATATGTGCAATAATCAAAAAACGGAAGAACAATCTGATGGCCCCGTGCAAAACCATACTAAGTGCACATAGAATAGTTTTAAGTCATCGATATACTATTGAATATAGAATCGATATATTATTTGAATATTTTTTCTTGCCTCGAAAACAGAGGTCAAATAGGGCTCAGTATAATGCCTTATTTCTACAATTATCCCAAACAAAATCAAACTTTAAAAGTCTCTCCTGAAAAATAAATAAATACACTTACTAGGCCATCGATTATCGATCTGTGAAATAAAATATCTGAAATCTAAAATCTGTGTCGTATTTACTTCATTTTACATTGAAAGACTATTACATTTAAATTACGCACAAACATAATACAAAATTCTCTTTCATATGTAAAAAATTAATAACTCTTTTATTTATAGATATTTTTTCTTGTTTGTTTCAGACATGTTTGGACGATTGCGATCGATCGAAAACATCCAGGTCGTTAGGGAAAGTGTAGCATCCGATCCTGAAACATCGACACGAAGACGCACGTTCAACACAGTTGACAGTATAGGCATACCGCGTAGCACGATTCATCGGATTTAGAGGAAAAAAAAATATTTAAAAACAACTGAAATACTAACAATGTCATGTTATATCTTTTTTTAAAAGCAAGAAATCTATTCTTCAATTCTGCTTTTAAATAACATTTTTTAAGTGAATAGATTTTGAAAAATTAATCTTCAGTCTCAAAATTAAATTTTTTTTTTTTTTTCAAAATTGTACGTTATTAAGTACTATTTTTGTTTTTATCAATTCAAATGCTAAAAACCAGATACTAAAACGTCTCCTAGTATTGAGAAAATTGAAAATAAAAAAATGTAGGTATGTATAGGTACTTTAATACGTATTTAGTGGATATTAGGAGCATTTTTTTGTTTTTCGGGAAAATCGAGCTGAAGCTAAAGAAATCCTTGACTTAAAACAGAAAACAAATATATTTAAAACAACGGCAACACTTACAATATTTTGTTATATTTTTTTAAAGCCAGAAATCCATTTAAGTGAATACTTTTTGGAAAATTAATTTTCAAACAAAATTTTGAAAAAAAAATTAACAAACAAATTTTGAAACTATTTTTTTCAAAATTTTACATTATTAAGTATTATTTTTGTTTTTAATATTCTCTTAATAATTTTTAATCAAACGCTTAAAATCTGATGCTAAAATGTCTTATAGATTTTGAGATTAAAAACTTTTAAAAACAATAATCTAATTTTAGGAATTTGCAAAATTAAATTTTTTTATAAATATATTTTTTCATCAAAAAATGGCTTAATATAAATTCTTTTTTTTACGTATTGTATGAACAAAATAAAATATGTTGTAAGAAGAATGGCAAAACCTAAAGGCGTGATACGTATTTTGTATTTTTTTTTTGCATCTACTTACTAAAAAGTTGTACGATGATTACTGATAAATTTAAATTAGACCCTTACAAATCGGAGATAAAAAATGATAGGCTTAAAAGAAAGACAGTAATATATCGGGATTTTTGAACTCTGGACGTGATCGATCTTTTTTTTTTTTTAATTTATGACACCAGTTAATTTTCTTACAAAACATAGAAATTATAACAAACAAATAAATAATATGTATACTAAATATTTTGGGAACTGATGGCTTTTGTATGAAAGGTTCAGTCTTCTTATAACTACATATTTTACATAGTTTTAAATATTAAAAATCACGACATATTACTGCCTACAGAATTTGCCCCTCTCACTTAAAGGGGTGAACAAATACAGTGGGCTGATATCTTTTAATCATTTTCATATTAATATACCGACAACAATTTGTTTGTTTGTTTGCATTTATCACAAAGTGCACAATTTTTTAACTAAGTCGCCCAACTATAATGTATATCTGATTGATGAATTAAATGAAATGAAATAACCTTAACTCTTCCAATTGATTTATTTCGGAAACGGTTATTTTTATGAAAAAAAAGTACGTTAATATTTTTGTAGGAAATTTTCCAAGCTACAAATCAGTTCTTATCATTTTTTCTGTACAACTTACCATTTGAGAGTTATTCCTGAAAAACCATTTTTTGGGGCGGGCCTTCAACCCCCCGTAAAATTGTTAGCGACGCTCATATCGATGGGGACTTTTGACAGTTTCTTAATAACGCCATGTGGAGGCTAAATACCAAAATTCAGCTTTCGGCGATTTTTTCCGAGTCAAATGCTTTATTGACTGGATTAAAATCGCTATAGAATATTTCTTTTTCAGCCGTTACACTTTTCTTCTTCAATGTTTGAATTCAAGGACACATTTAAAACAGACAAAGAATGTTTAAATTCTGAAGATTCACACTATTGAAAGGGGATTGAAGGAAGGTCAAATTTGCAATTAGAAACTGTTGGTGTTGACAGCTTTCTTCTTGGTCTGCAATTGTTTTCAAAGTATTTAGTTGCTCATTCATCCTTGCATGGGGAGAGTATATGTATGTAGCATATATACATTCTTTAGAAAAGTGGTTTTCAATGTGGCCGGACAGTAGACAAAAAATAAGAGAATATGTATTTTGACATTTCTGTGGTTTACCTACTATGTCTCAATGTCACACCATGAAGATCTCCAAGGAAGATTGGCATCTAATATAAGAGCATTAATTGTACAAGTTACACAGCCTTCCGGGGAAGGACCTTGCATTCAATGTTTCTGACTGAAAGGAGTTTGAATTGGCAGACAATATGAAACCAAAATATAATTAGGTATATGAATACCTTTAACTTTGACCACGAAGGAATGGATGCCATTGTGAAATCCATAGCTTATATTGGATTACGAATTACGATTGATTGTTATCAAGTAACCATCATTCAGGTAGTCGAAATTTTGAGAAACATACCAAATGCGCTTTGTGTGTTTGAGTTGAGTCAAATACCATATGATGCCGAGGACTATAGGAACTGTTCGACCGACAAAAGGATATGCATATAAATAATACAACAATTGGACCGCGCTTTGTGCCCCCACACACATCTCTATAACCTTACAATGTCGGTTTGTTTATAGTATGATGTGGTGTGGTGGTTTGGTTGGCGGCGGCGGCAGCGGTGGTGGCGTGAATTTGATTAATGATGAAATTTCATGGAACAACTGTCCGACACAGCAATTAATTAAGTCTCCTCCATGTTTCCCCTAACGCCACCACCGCACCGTAAGAAGTTTATTTGAAATTGATGATAGTTATCCGATGTGCAAGATGCATAACGCCGCAAATGTCCAACACCTCTCGTTTTCATCAATCGGGCGATGCATGGCTGGAAGGTGTGATGACGATGAGGGAATCATCAACACGATTGATCTATATCGGTGGTATCAATTTGATTGCAATTGTTGCAGTTCACCTGTTCTATATATATGTATGTATACTTGACGGCAGGACGTGCAATTGATAGGATTATTTAAATTAGTTGGATCAATACATATTGGACAGCTGTCAGCTGGGAGTTTAATCTTAATGTTAACCAAGGTTAAAACAAAATGGGTATAATCGTGGTATATACATACATACATACAGTACTTTGTACAATGCCTTGCAATGAATCTTGATTGTTTTCGCAAAGAAACATGACATTTTAATTTAAGTTTAATAAATCAATGTTAAGATGGATGGAACATAAGACAACTTTTAACCTAGGTTGGGAATTAAATACCTACATATATAATATTCGACTAAGAAATAATCAAAATGAAAAGTAATTTTTCCGTGCAGAAATTTCAAAATTAGGGTGAACGTGACGTAACACATATTTAGAATATTTTTAAATTGAACACCATAATTTATAAGAAATGGGAAGATGATATAGCACGTGTTATTGATTAATTCAATTGTATATGGAGGGTCAAAGGTCTACACATTAATCAGAAAGGTCAAAACAAATAGAACCGTATGCTTATTTGTAACTAAAGTAGATAGAAAATATAGCGCATTTCGTGCGTATAGGGGCATAAATCCCTAAAGGACTTATGTATGTCTCACTTCAAAAGCTCTTAAGGTAAACTATTGCGAAAAACTTTGCAAAATAATGATCGTTTGAAATTATCAAAAAACACTTGGTAATATCCAGAACCAAGTAGTGTGGGACTTGCACGGCACTAAAACCACCGTGAAATAATGACCAATCTATGAAAAATCGACAAAAGATTTTTAATTCTTAACTTAACCACTTCTATAACCTTTCTATTGGTAGGTCACGATATAAATCGCAATTTCTAATATACATACCAAGAGGCATTTATTATTCTACGAAGGACTTTGTTTTGGAATTTTTGGATGGCTTCGTTTTCTTTTTAAAGTTGGATGCCTTAAGTCCAAACGGGTTCCAGTACTTGGTTGTATAGCATTATTTTGTTCTGGATAGATAGGTCAGAGTTCTTACACAGTAACCAATACATTTTATACATTTTCTATATATCAAGTTTAGTTCTTTTTTTTTTTTTGATCTGCTCTTTCCACTTTAGCTTGGCATCTAAAGTCGTTCCAAAGTATTTCGCAGTATTGGGGTAAGATATACAGCTTTGCGGCTTATAAAAAGTGTAACATTAATAATCCTTTTTTTTTGTAAAGTTTATATGAGCTGGACCCATGTTCTGTAACTCGGCGATAACTTTTCGAGGCGAGAAACGGCAAAAAATGGAACAAAAATGGAACAAAACTCATAGGAATCCTATGGGTTTTGTTCCATTTTTCGCCGTTTATCGCCTCGAAAAGTTATCGCCGAGTTACAGAACATGGGTCCTGATTTTGTTTCATTTAGTTTAGTTTTTGTTGCGTCCACTCTCTTACTTTATCGGTTGTATTTTTCAATTTTTCTGTAGCCTTCACAATGCATTTATCAGGCACTAAAATGGCATTATCATCTGCAAATGTGGCCATTTTAACATTATTATCCATACTGGAATTTGTGGTACACTGGCTTCAATTTTAATATGTTTCGAAAACTTTTCAACAACATCCGTAATTCGATGCACTTGGTCTTTCGTGAAATGATTTTTTCTGAATCCAAACTGAAGGTTTGGGATAAGTTTTCTTTCTTTCATTACTTAGCCAAGCCTTTTAAGGAGCAGTTTTTCGAAAACTTATGTCATTAATTAGTATAAGCGATAACGGCCTGTATAACAAGTTACTTCTGTTGTTGGCTTACCTTGCTTAGGAATAACAAAGATTTCTGCAATTTTCCAATGATGATGGCACTTATCGGATCTTAAGGCATGCGTTTACCATATATTGGAGTTTTTTGAAGGCTAAAGTTGTGAATTTCTTTTAAGACCTGAGCAGTAATGTGCTGACACATGCCATTTTACTTCTTTGAGCGTGGCGAAGGGAATTTCCCATTCGTCATTTCTATCAACAAAATGTAAGTTATTTGTCACTACACTTGCTGGTAAGGGCTTGAAAACATTCGAGAGATGTTCTGCGAAGTGTCCATAGTATTCATTAAAATCATCAGTCGTAAGACTTTTCAGAAATTTAAGTGATTCATTTTGGAATTCACTGATTTTCTTTGAGTTAATTGTTTTGATGGTTAAATACTGCCTTACTATCAGGGATTCTCGAACTTTGCCATTTTCTTCGAGCCCTTCTTTTTTCCAATATCGCTGCTCCTTTATTTCTGCAATGGTATTTTATTTCAATTTCTCTCCTGCTTTAAATATTTTCTATACTATCTTCTGCAGCCTGTTGTACATCAACAATGAATTATTCTACTGCATGGTCAATTTCTTCATTTGATTCATAAAATATTGACAGTTTGTTCTTTTATTCACTAGTTTAGGGTTATTTTTTAGAAATATTAAGTTTTCAAAAAAAGTTTTGAAAGTTTTTTAAAAATCAAATACAAATATCTTGAAATTTTTATCAAAATCAAATGAATTGTTTTCATTTTTGCCATTTAGTAAACATTTTTCGGAAATTGTTGTTGACCATAAGGTGGCCTTATTTTCTTATAAAAAGAACTGGGCACGTTTTCGAAAAAAAAGATTTTAATTAATTTATAAAAAACTTATGACAGGTAACAATCCGTCGTAATCCATCCTTTAAGGCTTTACCTGAATGGACAGATAAATATACTTACAGAGAGAGCTTAGAGAGATCATCAACAACTTCGAAATTTCGGTTTATTCGGTATCTATTCCAGGCGATCACGATGGTGCAGTGGATGTTGTGCTTGAATCGTGTTTTTTTGGGATTTTATGTATAGTAAAGTAGAAATTCCCAAAAAAACCCGTCCGCTTTTATTGGTAGCAATTCTACTGTGGATGTAGTAAAATCCTACTGTACTGTGAATAGCTTTCCCAAAAAAACACGACTATTGATTACTTTTTCCAATGCAATTCAGGTTGTATTTTATCTTATAAATAATGTGGATAATAAAACACGTTTTATATGTCAATTGCTTCGAAAAAATGATTTCATTTTAACTCTACCATATGACAAGTTCAGGAAAATACCCACGTCCCACATACATGAATTCTACGAAAATTATATCCTCTTTCATAATTCGTTTACTGTTTAGCTACCTTCATATACGAATTCCTCAATCCTATAAAGTAAATGCTTCATTCTTTTCCACCTCCACTAATAAAACAAAGGCTTTGCGAAATAACCATTCATAGGACCGTCATAAAAATGAATACATCAAATTCCTTGCCCAGTAGCATCAGCCTTATAACCGAAACGAAGTATGATACCAAATATTTTGCATCCTTTTCGTGTAAATTAAATCCATTAACCAGGATAATCTCATTCAAAAGGTAGAATCATGAAATTTTTATTGATCAACATTTGTAAACGACACCCGTTTCGCAGCAGCATCAAGTAACGTACTATAATCGCATTTAATATCCAGGTAACCAGGAATGATTCAAAACAGCCCCGTTTTGCGACCGGTCGCACCTCCAGCATACCATCTTTTCAAGTTACACCCTCATTTTAATTTTTTTTTTATTTTTTTCAGGGCAAGCTTAATCGAAGGATTATGCGTTTATGGGATGTTTTGTTTGTTCGACACTTCTACCGAATGGTTATGAGGAGGAATTTTTGTAATTTTCCACGCTTCAATGGTTGGCCGCAGAAAATATTAGCATTGTTTTGAGTGTGGTTTTGATGCTTGTGTTCTTGAAAAACCAAAAATCACACGCGGTTTAAGCAAAATGCGTGTCAATTTCGATGCGGTTAAACAAGCAAAATGAGAAATAAAGAGTCAAAATTACATTTCATTTAGGTACCTACGAGTACACAGCTGTGGAATGAACTGGAAAACTACTTTTAAAGTCTTTAACATCTTTAATACAACAGTGGGTTGGTATAGACTATAGAGTGGCAGGTGTGGAAGGGTTGGTTTGCCCACCTAGCATGTCAATATCAATTTCATAGGTTAACCGTTTACGGTAAACTAAAAATATCTCTTAGACTAAATGGTTTCTGGATTTAATTTCATAATACAAATTAAAGTATGAGTTTCAGAAGCTAAAACTCTTAAGGTTGTAAGAAGTCAATTAATGACAGACTAAAAATTGGAAAAATATTTTGATTTCAACGGTAACACAACCAACAGTATCACTTGACGGTATCATAGAAGTGCTTTGAATTTGCATAATAATATATTTTTTTATAATGGCATGAATATTTTTGTATAATATCTACTTTATAAAAGGTGTTAAAATTATATACGTGAAGTCAACTCCGCCATTTTCGAGTTCTTAAGCAAGGTCGGTTGTGCCGCAACTTGCGATTATGTTTCAAATGTAAATAGAAACCCATATGACTGATATGATTTTTAGCTATCAACGTCATTTTAGATTTTCTAAAACATTGTTGTGTTTAGTATCTTCATATATATAGGTACCTACTTAACTTGCGTGTTCAGATGTGCCATAGAGATGAAACAAAAATACGCAAAATTTTATCGTTCGGAAAAGCGTGAGTTAAAAATCTATATGGTGAAATTCCTAAACGTAACATAATGCAAAAAGCAAGTTGAAATGTCAAAAGCATATGTCTGCTGAAGGACGAAAAGCCAACAAAAATTTCAGCGCTATAAATATTGTTTTCTTATTAATAAAAAACTAGTACTGATCTTGCATTCAAATATAAGTACATAATTGCATACATTATAAATTATTTATTTTACAAAATTTTTGAATTTTGTAAGAAAATTTTACAGGTGAAAGTTGATCTGTAAAATTTTCTACAATTTTGTATGCTTTTAAATTTGTCTGAAGCGTTTTTGAGCATTCGAATAAAAAATAAAAATGAAATTACTTTTATTTAATACAGGATTATTACAAATTTGTTGTTGTAAATTGTAAAGTGGTAAAATAGACCACTGATTGAATTTGGTACCTATTTTGGCCGACAACGCGACGTCAACTAGTTGAATTCAGTGAAATTTTGTCATACCTATATTTAAATCTCATGTACCAAATGACAATTTTACAATTGTTTCACCACTATCAATTCTCAATCTGACATGAGATTTTAATGCAGCCACCACAAAATTTAATATTTTTTTGAGTATTAAAAATTTGAGTCGTTGAATAAATACATATGTGCCGAATAACTTTGAAACACTGTGACTGCATATTTTATTTCATTTTTATATGAAGTTTCAGACTTATGATTAAAGTTCGTAGAAATTTGCAGTTTTGGACAGTAAGGGAATAGACATAATAATTGTTTTTCTACTTTCAATTGTCAAATTTCTATAATCTAAAGAAAAGATCTTGAAATCATTTTTTGCATAAAAACATCAAAGTGATTGCATAAACAATCATTTAGGAACATTCCTCAACATTATAGACAAATTTGGTACAAATCTGCATTGAAATAAATGATATGTTACTCAAACGAAGCTACCTAATATATAGCTATACAGAATCAAGCACAATAAGATAATTTCACTAAGTTTTTGACTAGAAAATTATTTTTTTTTTAAATTTATTATATTCATAGCCTATTCCGACTTAAATTTACAAAAACAAAAATTGAAAATAAAATTAAGACAAAGATACTGGATTCAGCATTCCTAAATTATAAAGTGTGCCAAATGTCATTGTTTTGCTCTAAGAACTGGCTTAGGAAATTATTTATGGTGCGAAATTTCAATAAAGAATTATTGTAATCCCACCGCCATTCATCGGGGAACAGTAATTGCGGAATTTCACAGTTCTTTATTACATTACCTGAGAAAAGTCCCATTTGATTTTGGTTGAATTAAAGCTTTAAAATTTTTGGGCGTGATTCTTCCAGAAAAACGTCTCCTTCCTTTTCAAAAAAAAAATTCCAGGAATATTTCCGTGAACTATGTTTTCTTACAGATAAACTCGATTTTACTAGCTTACAGACAGGAATATATGGACTGCTAATTGACCAAAAATAAAAAAAGGCAGCCTAACTTTCAAAGTCAACGCATTACAACCTTTTTTGGGAAAATCAATAACGCGGCATCAACTAATTCACGACATAGCTTTTAAAAGCAATTTCATTTTTTTATAATATTTTATGACCCTTTATCAAATTTTGTGGGCTATACTTTCGTGCTATTTGTGAGCTTTAATTTGAAATATTTCTTTCATATTTAATGTCCTACGTTCTAGCTTACTAAAAAAATACGAATTCAATGAACCAATGTTTTAAACAAACGTCTTTTGTATCTACTAATGCAGTTTTTTGGATTCTACCAACAAACATGGGACAAGCATATTCAAATTAAGCTATCAACTAAATGGCTATTAAAAAACTTATCCGCTTGACCGATACAAATAATGGTAACAAACTCATAAACAAAATTTTAATCTCTCCCTAAATGTTTCTTAATTGTATTTAAAGCTCTGCACTGCATTGCTGAAAATCGCTTTCTCTGTCCAAAAACCAAATCACATATTTACATTGTTTCCCCCAATTAGTGAACATAATCTCAAAACATTGAAATTCTTCTACATGCGATTGCATATCTCTATCACTCCAGAGATACATACACTAACACTCTCCAGCTGAAAAACCATTCTCAACCCATAATAACGATACCTACTCAGTTGCAAAAACCACAAATCTGAATCTTCTCATCTTGTTTCTGCAAAACACAAAAAAAAACAATCTCAACATTCTTTTCTATAGAAAATCACAACAACTTCACAAGGACCATTGTTGTTGTTGTTGTTGGTGTTGTTGTCTAACACTATATGGGGTATTAGAAGAAACATATAGTCATTTTCACAAAAAAAAAAAAATAATAGAAGTATAAACCTAGCAAGGACATGGGTGGACTCATGCCGGGCGATAATGGCCTCTGATCTTTGTTAGGATGTTTGAAAACATTTTGGTTTGACTACTAGATAGGTTCCTCTCGGCAACGACTTCAAGGATAAATCCCCAGGAAATCAGCAGAGCAGATCTCCTGAAAACAGAGATGTTTGTTACCTCTTATAGCAGACTTTGTTGCCTGTGTGTATGTATTTGTATACTGCTTCTATATAATATGGCTCCTTTGTGTGCTTCCTCTGAAGAACATCCTCAATATTCGTTAATTGCCACCCATTGGGCATTGGAAATGCTTTGTTCAATGTCCGATTTTAGGGAGGAAGTTATAGGTATCTTAAAGATGCACTCTATCTCGAATATATAGAATAGGAAAACTAATGGATTTTCCTTGCTTATTTAGTCGGAGAGGAAATTTTAGAATTTCACCGAAATATACCGCAGGAAGCATACATTCAGGCTATAGCTTTCTTCTTATGGATAACAAATTGATACATTAGATGAAGCAATGTTAAGTCCCAGATGGTCAACACTAAGAATACCTGATCCATATGATGCCTCCCAATTGGTGCACGCATCAATTTAATTTTTCCTAACTCGTGAATATAGTATAGACAGGGCGCTTGGTATCGCGTGCAGTAAATAAGTTGAAACGCACGCTTCGCGAAATCGTGCCTAAAACAACAAACTATAAATAATAATTGACTCCTAACTACCCACAAATAAAGTGATAAATATTTTATTCCTTTACCACTTGTAATAAATCTCGCGAGTCTATGTACGAACGGAATCGGAAAATCTCACTTTGGACCTGAAATTACTTCTTTATCTGCTGAAATTCACTTCTTTCTTCGGGACACACAAAAACAAAACCTGGACGTGTTAGCGAGAAAAGGCAATAAAAGTCCATTCGGGTATTGTTTCAACTATCAGTGACCGTGAAATTGTTACATTTGAGCTCATCAAAGGTCCTTTTAGGACATTTTGCTGAAAAGAAAAAAAAAATGTATATTTATGAGGCGAATTTCCAGAATCCCAGGTAAACCGTCATAAATTTTCACTCACTTCGACGATGATGAACAAATAAAGATTTTATTATAGTGTCGCAGCGCGGGATTCTTGTTTCGTCTTGCAAATATAAATAGAATTTTGCCTAAAACAAGGACCTGGGATGAAAAAAAGTCGCGCAATATTCAGGGATATATTTGTATTTTATTTACTTTTTTTTGAAAATTGTCACCACGGGGAACTACTGTAGAACAAACCGTCCTAAAGGCATCATTATTGTCGTTTCTGGTCCTGGATTGTTGTAGGCAATTTTCGTCAATGGTCATGGAAATTTTAATTTTGAATCTTTTTCTATGTGTGCGTTTTTTTTTTTTTAGAGACCAAAATAGAATACAAATTAGCTCCGCCTCTTTTCGGTTTATATAGATTGTCGAAAAACGAAAAGAGGTAGTGGTAGCATGGCAACTATGGCGGATCGAATTTTTAATTTCGTTCTGGTGGCGTATTATTTTTTTTTTTCGTTCTTGGTCTGAATAAAAATATTATCCCCTCTCGTTGTCGTTGTTGTCGTCATCGATTGTCGTTGAGGAACCCAGCTCTTGTGGTATGTCATGGTTTAGGTGTGTGGTTTTGTAGTTTTGGTCACATTTTGGTTTTGCATTTCGACGGAATTTGTTATGCAGACTGTGGTGTCCACAAAATTTGTGCTGGTCGACAGTTGTTGGTTTGAATGGAAAACCAATCACTTTGTCGACCTTGGATTTATATATACGAAATACTATTGGATATTTGGTTATGGTTCAGGAGGGGTTCTTTTGATTTATAACAACCAAAATGTTCGGGTCAGTGGTTTGCTTTTCTTGCCCTTGACTTGTTTTATGTACATATATATGTATTAAGGTTTACCTTATATTTAAGTTCAATATCAAAGCGCCAAACATTTGTTTTTAATATACCTACCTACATATATGTGTACCTACATAATATTACATACATAGGTACTAGGTAGGTATAACGTTTTTCATTTAAGCCGTATCTATTAGATTTTCTTAAAACATCTCTTAGAGGTCATTTAGTTAAAAAACAACACAAACATATATATGCCAGTAAGACCTAGGGTCTCATAAATTAGGCAAATGTGGACGTAAATATTAAAATTGCCTTTAAATGAAGTAACTTAAATTCGTATCTATAAATCGTTTTCCCATTGATACTTAACTAAACAACTATTCTGTCACGTATTCTACGAATTGCATACTTTTAGGATTTTTGACAGCTTCCAAAAAATGCAAACAAAAAAAAGAGCGCATTAGCAAATAGGAGAGAAAGAGATGCAACTGGAAATATAGTCCAAAGCAAAAGAAATGAAACCAGACTCAATTTTTCTGACGTGTTTTATCTTCATAAATTTCTTTGGTTTTTTTTTTTGCGTTTGATATAAATATATAAAAAAAACCAACAAAACAATTTATTTTTCAAGTCAATTTATTAAAGGAACTCACAAATCTTCTTTATATTATTCATACTTTAAATAGAACAAAAAAAAATTCTTCTCAGATGTCAAAATATATTTAAAATAGCTTTAACTAACCCTTTTAACTTGGTGGCATTTAAGTTAAGAGGTCTTTAAGTCCCGTTACTTAAATGTGAAAATTGATTATAAATACCGATTTCATCACACTTAAGAGTTATTTAGAGGTATTTTAAAGTTAATATGAATTTAAATTTTTTTCTTACATACCTACATATTATAATGTACCTACATATCTACGGCTGTTAATGTGTAATGTTTTAAATGTAATTTTGAGACAAAATACGTAAGCTGCCCCAAATAAAGTTCTTTGTCATAAAAAAACATACATATTAACATAGTGCCTATAATTGTAGACACCTTTTTGAAAAAAAGTTCTACCAGTTTACCAGTACCAGTTTATTTTTTTTGTAATTTTAAGATTTATATTATCTTTATTGATTTAATCTGCTTATTTAACCGAATCTAAATTGTACGACTCATATATTTAATGCGAATAATCAAAAGGCATGGTAGTGCCCAGCCAAGTTCTGGCACTACACCCTTTTTACAAGAACAAACTCAGGCAATTTTTGACCCCCCTTTAACTTCAGTACCAATTAAGTCAGGAACTTCAGATTCGGAATATTTGGTAGCCTAGCCAAGCACACGCTCCACACCAAATTTCAATTCCTTAGCTTAGGTGGTTCCCGAGATATAAGACGTCAAAAATCCGAAAACCGTAACTGACTGACTGATCACTCACTCACTCACTGACAGATCATGAAAATTATGGAGCGCTTCCCGACACCACAGAATCTTGCTATTTCGGAAAACGGTATCCCAAGTAACATCGATGGAGCTATTAGAAGTAAAATTGTTCTTCTGAAGCTCTAAGGTAATAAAATGCAAAACTATAGCTTTGTAAATGATTATTTCACAGCTCTCTACATTTGATTTAAAAATTATGTTCTATAATTGAAATTTAAAAACACTTTAAGCTCTATTAATTTTATGACACTTTAAGATTTAAAAATATGCTCCATTAAATCTTCATACATCTTCTAACGAGCAAACTCTCAATATCAAAAAATTTAAAGACATTGTAGAGCTCCTAACAGCACATGTCCAAAATATTAACGCATGATCTTCTAAAATGTCAAAAAAAAATAGCATTTATGGAGCTAAACAAAAAGCGACTGTAGCGTACTTCGTGAAGCGCATGCGCATTTTAAAGTTTTAAAAAACTTCTTTAACAGAGTGGATATAAAGCTGTATACTTAAAAGAAGAAATAGGAAGAAAAAAGTGTGAGTTAAACAAACATAAATACATTCACACAGGGAAGGCGTGCAGTCAAACAGTTAATTGATAAAGCGCCCAAAGAAATTTTTATGTGTTTTTTTGAAAAAAGTGTTTTGAGATTTTAAATCGTTGAAATAGTAAAAAAAAGCTAAGTTAATTAAATAAACAAGTGAAATAAAAGTAAATAAAGTGAATATAATGCAATACTTCATTGAAAAAAAATATAAAACTACATGAGGTGCTGCGTTAAATCTTCTAAAAACACTTATAATTAACAGTGTAGTTTTTGTTCATTTCATAGGTAAGCTGTGTCTCATATTCCACATAAAGTACGTAAAATTACTCTGCACCACGGGCGCTCAATGAATTTGAGCGCCTTGCCATCACAAACAAAAACTAATGCGACCCTGGACGAGAATTTCAATTTCGAAAGATTGGGTTCAGCTATAATTCCCGTGATTGAAGTGTATTTTAATTTCAAACAATTTGCTTTTTTATAGCAAAATGTTGAGAAATATTAATTGAAATGTATTCTTAGACCATGTATTTGCCTAAAAAACATCACTTCATATTACTTTATATGGAATATACACAATCAGACTGTGAAAAGAAAAAATTGAAAACTCCATATTATAGGTGTTTTTACACGATTTAACGCAGCACTGTATGTTGTTTTATAGTTTTTTTAATAAATTACTGAAAATATTCACTGTTTTAACTTTTATTTAACTTTTCTATTTAGTATTTTCACTAATTTAATGTTTAAAAATCTCGAAACACATTCCTATAGTTCGGCAAAGTGACAGATCGGGTTCTTTTTTTTTTTTTTTTTTACAATTTAATGCTTCACTCACATACTGTATAGGTATGTGATGTGATGTGAGCTCGATATCAACAGTACTTAATATTGCAGCTCTAGAACAATAAAAAATATAGCGATTTGACAATATGGCGGCGAGGAAAAAAATTAATGCAATATTTGCTTTTTTGCAATTAAAAAAAGAAATATATATATCCGCTCTCACTTAAAAACACACGAAATTGCATTTTTTTTTAAATTAAATTATTTCGGCTTTCGAAAATGTATTTCTTAGAGTTTTTTTTTTTTTCTTGTTATTATTTTTTTTTATTTGACAACTAAATATCCAGAATTTCGAAGGCGCGTTTTAATTAAGCAAAGTACCGGCAATACGTTTGTGAAAAAATTTAATTCGCACATAAAATTCGCTAACATTTGACCGAAAAATATTAATTTCTGTTATTATTTATTTTCTTAGGAAATTATAGTTTGCATATCTTACAAAATTATTCATTATACATACATAATTTCAAACGATACATATTTATTCTATTGTAGTATTAAAGCGTGCCTGTGTTTATATTTTTTATCATAATATGTACCTACACATTACTCAAACCAATACAAACAAAATTCTGCCAAAGTAGTTCTTTAAAGATATATACCAAATACCTGCAGAGTCAGTCGCCGCTAACAACAAGCTTCTCACGAGCAAAAAAGAGCTCTCAAACTCAATGAATTAGCTGCAAGTGAGCGCGACGTTAGCTCTAAAGGTGTATCTAGAGCTACTTCTAAAATAAACGAGCTTTAAGATTAGCTCTGGGTGTGCTGTTAAAGCTACTAAACAACTAAAAATGTTACTTGGGTAGTCTTGTGGTGCATACAAAGGATTTAATTAGGTACTCACAATTCAAAACGTTTTGGAAACTTGACAATGTGGAACCCCCAAATTTTAGTCAGTAATCATTAAATAATAAATTCCTCTCATAACTTGGTGTTGTTTCAATATTACTCTTCTCAAAATATTTGATATTAAACCTTCATAAAGATAGAACGGCATACTTTTAGAACTCACTACTTTTCATGGCTGAGTAGTTACATATGTATGTGTACATATTTTTATATAGAAGAACTTGGCTATTTTTTATGTTTTTGTTGTTTAATTTAACAGTAGGTGTGTTTTATTCATTGCTGCATAGCCAGCGCAGCAAAATTTCCCTTGGCAAACAAAAACAATTTGATTGCTGGCGAAAAAGAAGTCATTAAAAATAAAGATAGCTGTGCTGGCGATAGAGATTTCAATTATTGAAATGAACGTATAGAGTGAGCTTTCGTTTTATTCAGACTTGTGCTGCGCTGGCTATGCAGCAATGAATAAAACACACCAAGTAACTTTTAAAGTTTAGCCCTTGCTACTTTCGTTACAGTTTTACGCGCTGCATTGTTAATCTTGATTAACTATAACCAATTTTTAATAAGTTGTCATAATTTAAATTTTGTAATGCTATGTTTTATATATGTATGGTTATAAAAAAAAACTAGCATATAAAACATCGCACGATAAATTGTTACTTATTTAAGATTAGTTAACGGCAAATTATTCAGCTATAAAGCACTCAATGTAACAAGTTTTTTTTACCGCTTTTTGAGGGGTGCTTCGCTAACTTGATGTCAATTAGTCAAATCAAAATAAAATAAAATGCACGACTGATTTAAAAAAAATACATTAGTTATGGGAGCCTATATATTATAACACCTGCTATAATTGAGTTAAGTTTAGGGTAGGGTGTCCATAATTTAAATGAAAAAAAAAGAGAACATTTCCAATATGCAAACATAACCAAAAAAAAACATCAACCAAAAACGATTAAAATAACGACTTGTTCACAAAATATTTTTTTAATTTATTAAGAGAATAAGTTTCAGGTATAGAAGACAGAAGAGTTTGAATTTAAAACAGTTTCGAAAACATTAATCAATTGGCGTGTTCAGAAAAATGAGATCTCAGAGATTTTTCTCACTCAAAAAGTGAGCAAGCGAATCCAAGATTTTTTTTCCTCAGAGTTTTGACAGCAAAGCTGAGAAATTTTGCTGAGGAATCCTGTTCAGGTAACTGAGATTGCTGAGATCTCCGAGATCTCATTTTCCTGACCATTCCTATTAATTCAAAAACAATAGTCACGCTGTTCTGATTTCCATTCCGAATCAAATCCGTTAACAGAATATAAAAAAAAAATATAATGTGTAGAAATTCACACAAATGCACGGAGGTTTCAAACTAAAGGAACGCACCTTTTTAGCTGAAACAACATTTTTCAAATTTTGCCAATTCCAAATCGGATATAAAAATTCCAAACGTCAAGAATTTTCATTTCGATCGAAAATCAAAGCACACTCAATCCGCAAGTATTGAAAGCGAGAATTATTTCAAAACACCTATGTTCTTATTTATAAACGTTGTCTAACATTAGACAACTGCCTAACTTTGGAAAATGTATTCAAAAACCTTGTTTATTGTTGTCGTATAACCGAGAATAATGTGATATTTATTTTAATTAAATAAAGCATATTTCCACCAATTTGAAAATAGTTAGACAGTGTCTAAGTAGACACAAATCTAATAAGTACGACTGCTAGAGTTTGAAAACGATAGGATGTTTTTGATGATGGGAATTCAGAACAGGGTGAATGTTATGATTCTTAATCTGAAGTTTCATATTTGTGAAAATTTCTTATTTGTGATGGGTATTTATTTTCATTTAAAAATATATTGTAAAACTTTTGAAAGTTTTAATCCTTCAAACTGTAAGCCACTATTAAAATTGACTTAACAGTTCCCAGTTCCCACTTTTAAACTGTTATTTTCTTCTAAAAAGTATGCTCCACGTTCAAATATTTCCGAGGAAAACAGAAAAAAAACAAAAATTTTTTAAAAACTTCATACATAATTATATTAGGTATGTTCCTTTGGCCTGCATCATCTACTGTTAAGTACTTCTGGCTCCGTAGTCAAATAAGTTTAAAGCACTTCAATAATGTAGATACGAATTGTATCCACGCAAAAAAGCAGCACTATCAGTAAAAAGAAATTACATATATAGTAAATTACTGTTGTTGGTGTTTCTCTAATCAAAAATAATATACAAATACAAACAACAAAAATTACATTTATATTGAGGTTAGATTTGTTGGCAAAATTAAATTACTCCATTCATCATCTACTAGTAAATACCAAGAAGAACTTTGCAGGGCCCAATGGAACAGACCTAAAAATAATAATAATAAAAATACGGAAAGAAATTCAGAATTATTTGAAGAACAAAAAAAATTAACCCTTTTTTATCAGACACTGTTTTCCGAAAGTCTTCATTTTTTAGTTCCACATTATCTAACATTTTTCAAAATCAAATATTCGCAACATCATCAAATCATTTAATGAAAATTGAAGTGTCCATTTTTCTATGTACTTAATATATTTTTTGTAACAAGCATTGTACTTCACTTTCAACCCGCTTTTATTTAAATTGTTAAGGATTGATTTAGGGCTGAGTGGAATACATTTTTTTTGAGAGAATCTAAAATTGTTGAAACTTCCAAGTTCCAATGGTGAATTGTTTTCAAAGTTGAGAATCACATAAAATTTGAAATACAATTAATTTTGAAGTTCATTTGTGGAAAACCTATTTTGTATTTCGAAAAAGAGACTAAAAAGAGGACGTGCAAAAAAAAGATAACAAAAAAAGAATTTTATGAAAAAAGAGAGTGTAAAAAAGATCGGAATGGAAAAAGAGAACATGTTCTCTATAAAAGAGATGTTCTGGAAACCCTAGTTTAGGGTAGTATTATGTGAGTCGATATTTATATGAACTGCAATAAAGCTTTAGTGTTGCACATATTCATGAGTCTTATACAGTTTAGACTGAAATAAAAAAAAAAACAAATTAAATAAGGAATATATTGATTTTATACAACCTCTGAAATTGATTTCAGACTAATAACTATAACGTGATAGGTATACAACATCTGATTTATCTGAATTAAATCTAAATTTATGAGAAACAAATTTTGAAAATCGTTGAAGCAATTTTTTTTAAAATTTATTTTTTATATAAAATTTTTAAAAATATTTTTAAGAAAACAAAATTGGTACGCAATTTTTTAGAATTTGTTAATGCGGAATTAAAAATTAATTTTGAAAAAAATCAACTAACCATTTTTTTTAAATCCAAAATTTGTTTTTATGAAGCTCTTGTGTAAAAAAATTCACTACACAAATGATGAGATAGTCGAAAACCAAAAAAATAATTTTATGAGAGATACCGCTTTTAATCGATACATACAATTTTTTTTCAATAATGTGATAGATCTTACTAATATAAACTAACGTTAAAATTTTAATCAAAATCGTAAAGGAGCCGTTTTTGAGAAAAATTAGTTTTTCCTTACCGGTCTTTAAAAACTTGTATGGGAGGTAGGTATCGTTATTTTTGTTTATAAAAATAATTTTTTATTAAAAACTGCTATGGGCCAAGTTCAATAAAAATGAACTAAGTTTTTTTTTCGAATTATTAAGTTTCCAAAAGAAAATGTTTACTTTTTTCAATAAAAACAAATTTGAAACTTGTATAACTTTTTTAAATAATCTCTATACATATAATATATATGTATACATATATTATGTACATATGTATGTATATAAAAATTGAACAAAATCATTTGAACCGTTTTTCAGAAAATCGAAAATCAAATAAATGTTTCTATGGGAGGAACCATTTATAACAATTTTCCGTATTTTATTTTTAATAAAATGGTTGCCTTTTAAAAAAATACTGAATTTAAAAAGAAAAATTGTGGGGACGTTTTTGAGATGAATAAGATTTTCATTTTTTGTTAAAAATTTTTTTACGGCAAATATACCTACTGTTATTTTTGGTCATAAAAAAGTGAAAAAATGGCTAGGTACCATATAAGTTTAAAGAAAATCTATACAACCGTTTAGGGTGCAGTCGAAAGGTCATATAGGACAGACAGAAAGACAGAGAATTGCGAGACCCACTTTTTTCGACTTCGCCATCATCGTAATGTCAACTTTGATCCAAATCTCCAGCATATAGAGTACCTATATTATCTAGAGAACCGACTCGTACCCTCCTTGCCTATAAAACACCCGAAAATTTTATTTTAGCCCAGTAAGTGAATTGTTGATATACATTAACAAATTGGCACCATGCAGATCAAAAAGATGAAAACTTGAATAACACACGTTTTGCGTTCTTTTAAATGCTTAGATCCAATGTTCGGATTTTTAAAATTCAAATTAAAGCCAGAATTACAAACAAATTTCAAAACCTTTCAAAATTTCATACTAAAAACGCAAAATCCATAACAATGTCATTGTGTTGGTGCGGTTCTATTTAAAATGCATTGGGCAACTAACACATGCTTACCCTTGTTGAGGAAATCTCTCAGTGCAGCTTGTAGGGTGAAAGAGAAAAAGCCCTGAAGTCGGTTCTCTAGATAATATATTGGCTCTATGATCTCTAGACTCCAGTTCGATATTTTTACGAATGCATTACTTGCCATATATGTATAGTACCCATACATATCGCAATTCGCAATTGATATAACCTTTTTATATTGGTGGTCTTTTTGTTCGATAATTTTTAGTTTTGTACTTTATTTCCACTACTCACTCAAGCTGAAGATGACCTTTCGATCCTGAGAGCGATCGTCACCACTAATTCTTGTCCGCTTTTCCCCAACTTGGTACTAGGGACAATCGACACTCAATTTAAATACGGCCTGATGTATCTGTTGTGTATAGGTTCTGTATTTATACACCAGACTGTGGTTACTTGAGTTATGACATTGTTCCGTATTTTTAACTAATGTGATCTTAATAAAAAATTTAAAGTGGCACTTAAGTGGTTAAAATAGGAGACTTGAGTGCCACTTATTCGCCTAAGTGAGCACTGTGAAACTGGGCCTAAATACTGAAACACACAAGTTTTGTCGCTTACTTTGTGATAATTGTTGTGATACACAAAGTTACATCTTATGTTTATTGTATATGTTACTGACTTATATTTATTGAAAATTTTAAATACAAAAATAATGAATGTCAATGACAAACCATACCATAAACATCATCACTATAACACCTCATAAAAGTTCAACGGCACGATAAAGTTCAAATTGACTAAAGTGCTAGTATATATTACAATTATACATCTAGATACTCAGCACAGCATCTTAGACTAAGAGTCTTGTGTATAAAAGAAAGCGCAAGCTTCTCCATTGCTCATATAGTATTCTAGTTCTGTAGCATTGCAGCAAACTGCAACTGCTCACATAATAGTAAGGCATAACTTCAAACCGACTGACCTCCAATAGTATACATTACAGTTTTTTTTTTTAATTCAAATAAAAAAAAAATCACCATGATCAGTTTACTACATATCTCAGCTTTAGTTTTAGTTTTCCATTTGGGTAGGTTCAGTGATTTCCAACAGTAATTTTGACCAAATAATTTTATTTTTTAATAATTTTTTGTTCTTTAGCTTTAGTTACAAGTGAGACTGACGATTGTGGCCATGATCTAAGCACACCAACTGGCCTAGACAAATTTATTGACTTTAAATTTTTGGGAAGAGTTCTTCGAAATATGGTTCCCTTCTTAAGTCCAGATGTTAAAATGAAATTCTACTTGTATAAAAGAGCATTTCCAACATGTGGGCAAGAACTTCGAACGGACGATAATTCCCTTCAAAGGTCAAGTTTCAATGTTTCACATCAAACGAGGTAAATATTAATAAAATCAGCTTTGGCATAAGTGAACACATTTTGTATTAACATTTTTTGTATAATTAAATTCCAGAATTATTATACATGGTTGGATGAGTCAGAGTAAGAATGCTCTTAATCGTGATATAAAGGATGCTTACCTAAGCGTTGACGATTTCAATGTGATCATCGTGGACTGGAGTGTGATCTCAAGCACGCTAAATTACTTCAGAGTTGTAAAACTAATAGAGAACTTTGGCCGAATCGTGGCTAAATTTGCAAATCATCTTCATTCAATATTGGGTGTGGATTATGATGACATTTATCTAATTGGTCATAGCTTAGGAGCACAAATTGCTGGCAGTGCAGGAAAACAAATCAGACCTGCACAATTCAATACCATATTTGCCCTCGATCCAGCTGGTCCAGCATTTCGATTTAAGGGAATGGACTGCCGAATTGATCCAACTGATGCGAAATACGTTGAGTCTATTCAGACGAGTGTTAATTTGGGATTGCTTCAACCAGTGGGGCATGCGACTTTTTTCCCGAACAAAGGTGTCTACCAGAAATGCTGGGGCTATGGCTGTTCACATAGTAGAGCTTATGAGTTCTTTGCTGAGTCAATAACTAGCACACGAGGATTTTGGGGCTCATTGTGTGATAAAAAAGAGCGGAAATGGAGCTGCCCGGATGAGGGAAAGCAATATAAAATGGGTGGCGAGCCATCACAACCAAAGACTGGAACTTTTTATGTTAGAACTGCGGCTACTTCACCCTATGCCATGGGGAGGTATCATAAATATTTGTATGCATAAAAACAAAACTGAGTTTTTTTTTTTTCTTAAAAGTGATGCTTTAAAAAATAGAAATGGTGTTGGTTTCTAATAAAATGCAGAACCGAAAACGGGTCATTTCTGGTTCATATCTTTGACCAAAACTTATCGCTTGGGATTGAAGGTTAAAGTAGGTGTTAAATAATTACACCTTAAATTAATTTTTTGAGTTCTAAATTTTTTTTTTTTAATTTTTATTTGCAAAAATATTTCAACCTTTATAATTTGAATGAAATCGGTTCAGCCATTAATGAGAAATTGAAAAAAAAACCGTTCTATGGCAAGTCCTACCGGTTAGAACAGTTTAATCAATTCTTTAGTAAAAATTTAGACCCACAAAAATGTGTAAACGACTTGGTCCATTTTTCCAAACTAATAAATTAGTGTTTTTTTTTAGACGCGCGCCCTCCAAAGTTTTAAAATTTTTTTTTAGGGCCAATTTTTGAAATTCTAATTTGTGCCTGTTGTTTGTAGTTTTGGCTGTACGGACTTTACAGAGCTAATAACAATAAAAAGGTATAGATAACTTCCTGAAAATATTAAACACATCCAACGGCTCAAAATGTATATAAATATCGTGTTGCCCAAAAGAATGTATTGAACTAAAAAAATTTAATCCATTAAATTAATATACGCCTTAAGATTCGTTTAAAATCTTCTTATCTATATTTCCAAGAAAATTTAAAATAAAAAAATGTTGGAAGGAAAACTTAAGACTTGCGATGCTCTTTTGCAGTTCAACAAAACGATAACGGAAAATGAGCCAAAAAGTCGTTCACAACTCATTTGTAAGTGATTATGTTACAACTAAAAAAAACTCTAGAACTTTGCACTGCTCGCTACACACACACAACATAAGCCCACCCTGCCTCTGGTTTATAATAATTCCAAGAACTCTCTCCGTCACACTTTCAAATTGCAAAGGGAGAAATAAAATTCCATTCATCATTTCACCCTCAATTAATTCACACACCAGTGCCGTCGTCACACCATTGCCACACAGTGTCACCATGCCTAATTGCCAAGTACTCAATTTTGCCATAAATGACATAAGCCCCAGCCGCGCCGCAGCGATGTTAGATTCTGTCAGTTAGCGTGAAATTGTCCAACAAAAAAGTTGACATACAGATCAACTGAGATGCACCAGACGCGCCATAATTCATATGTCAAGCAAAGACCATCATTATATAGGTCTTCTCTTTTAAGGAGGCCACTTTGTGCTTTTATTCCTATTTTATACTTTAAGAATAAAAAAAAGATGAAAATATTAAATCCCCAATGCATTCAGTGATGCAATAAATATTATACTATATAGATAGGACAAGGATTCAGGAAGAACCATTTCGAGCGCAAAAAAGGTCTGAACTCCCAAATGCAAAAAGTTGAGTGCAAAGCTGAAAATTGGTCTGCTTTTAACGAATGACCTTTGTGGGTTAAATTGAACTTTTACCTTGATGGCAGCTGTCTTTGGTGGAATATGTATATTTCTTGCAACCAAAAAAATCTGACAGAAATAAGCGAGGAAAAAGGAAATCTCCATTTATTACTTTTTCAGGTTTTATTTTTTTAAGGAGTTCAGCCTTCAGCATTCGTATCTTCCCACCGTGGGCCTTTTATATTTTTATATATATATGTTGGTAGATACGATAAATATTTGTATATATTGGTTTTTCCTGAGAGAATCGATTGTTGTACATTTTATTACACAGAATATTTTAAATTTAATATGTACCGATTTTTTATTGAAGCTGAATAATAAATAATTGTAATGGGGAAACTATAATGAAGTCAAATAGTCAGGGATGTGAAGGTAAGATTACCTTTTACAACGCGGCTCTAAAAAAACGAATAGCTTAAGATCAAACTTTTACAAAACCGATGGTGGGATATGGTCAAAAAATTGCCTCTTCCGGTTGCATTTTCGACTGAGTACCTATACTGATAGACTTACCCAGAGCTGAAAAGAATGCAGTATACTTTGGTAATGCAGTCAGTAAAGTCGCAGTTAATTAATTTAATAATTGAATGCTAATACTGGGACTGAGTACTTTAAACGGTCAGCAGTCAGTAATAATATTCTGACTATATGCAGTTAAGAAAAGCAGTTAAAAAAAGCAGTTAATTGAGTAAAAGTTAATTAACTGCAGGACTTTTTAAAAATGGTTTTAATCTTTTAGTCAATTGATAGTCTTCAGTACTGCATTGGTTTTGTTTTAGTCAATAAGTCTTTTAACTATAGTTAATTAACTGTAAGTCAATTTATATTAATTTTGTTTCACTAAAATACTTCATAATTCTACTAATATAATAGTATACATATTATGTAAAACCTGCGGTAGCTTCTGGGTGTCCAATTGAGACAGATTACACAAGATTACAAAAGACTTATATTAACGCAAAAGACTTACAGTTAATCAACAGTAGTTAGAAAACTTATGAACTAAAATGAAACCAGGACAGTACTGCAGAAGAATTTCAACTGACTAAAAGATTAAAACCAGTTAAAAAGTATCTACTGCAGCCAATTAACTTTTAGGCAATTTACTGCTTTTAATAGCTGCATAGTTAGAA
This sequence comes from Epistrophe grossulariae, assembly GCA_929447395.1. Lineage (NCBI taxonomy): Eukaryota > Metazoa > Arthropoda > Insecta > Diptera > Syrphidae > Epistrophe > Epistrophe grossulariae. The sequence continues at coordinate 4,570,641 of OV839566.1, forward strand.
CACTTGTACTGACTACGACCACCTGGATTACAGTTAAAGTATTTTTGTAAGTTAAAAAACTTCAAGAAATTAGTCTTTTTATTAAATTAACTGCAGTACAAAAAGACTGGAGTCTTTCCACTCTGGATACAAGAATCTATCTATAAACATCCTTTTTATAAAAGGAGCATTAAATGAAAGCTAAAAACCTGAAAGTGATCGGACAGACGTTTGTTCGTTGTTACCATAATATTCGGTTACTTTCCTAAAAACAGGTGGTTTTTGTTTGGTTTATTTTGTTATTCAACTCATTTTGTCGAATTTCCTTATAGAGATACCGATCGCCAAACATTGCACTGAACCAAAAAGGTACATGATTTTCATGAAAAATTTCATACTTTTAAAGCACACATACTTAAAAATTGAGCCAAACATCGCGTTCATATGATTCAGGTATAGTTGTATGAATTGATTCCTACGAGAATGAACGTATCATGCAGCTCATGAATTATTCATAAAATTTATGTATCTGATGTTCATAAATCCAATGTTTGTATACTTAAGTTATATGAATGAATTTCATTTAAAGTGAATTTTCTGTAGGTACTATACATACAAATTATGAATAGGTCCATGTATGCTATGAAAATTTTACCTAAAGCATATGATCTCAGTCATTTATTTTATGTTTTATTTCATAAAAAATATGAATCGCTCATTATTTTTATGAATTTTTCATAAAATTTATGAATTCAATTCATAAAACCTATAATTCTGTCCTTAGATAATATGAGTGCATTCCTTAAAACTATGTATAGCTTTCATGAAAAATATTAATGGTTAATTATTTTTATGAATACCTACCTTGTCATACAACGCATGAATTTTTCATAAAATTTATGAAACCAATACATAAAATTTTGCTGCAAATGAAAAACTGCAAATTAAATGAAAATAATTTCCGACTTACCTACAAAGTCTGATGAGCTAGTGAAATTTCAAAATACATACCTCAATTTATAATTTCGAGTGATCTCCGGTCCAAAGACTGTGTTTCGCCCAGGTACGACAGTTGGACTCATCAGTCAGATGCTGTCGTACCCTACTAAGACGCGAATTATGGTCGATGCTTATCGATGCTTATAAAACTCACAGCATGAATACACTGTGAATTCTATATTTCTAAATTTTTTTCGAAGAACTTTCTCTAAGACCAGTGATCATAATTTTTATGAACAGTTCATGCTCTTGCCGATTTCATTTATATTAAATTCATAGACCCTAGGAATAAATGCATTAAATTTATGAAATTGATACATGAAGGCTTTAAAAATCCAGGTTCATGATTCATAAATTATAGGAATAGACATTAAACTCATGAATATGATAGATGCAACCTAAAAATCCAGGTTTATAAGAACCATATACATAAAATTAAGGACTGTATTCCTAATGTTTATATATTTTTCATAAAAAAGTGCAAATTTTAGAGCATGAACCGTTCGTGCTCGTATGAATAAAATCATGAAAACTATGATCAGTGATTTTAAACGAAATTCTTCCATACAAATTTTTTTAGGAATGGAGATTCATAAAAACAACACCCGTTCATGAAATTTATGACCGTTTTTTCATGAATTTTCGGAGAAAATCTGCTATTTTAGCTCTAAGATCGCCGTTCATAGATTTTATGTACAAAATTATTTTCAGTGTGCTCCCGCACTTGGGCATATTTTAATATTGTGATTTCTCCCAATCAGAAGCTGGTATACCTATATTTCGGGATTTGCATGTTTATTTAATGTAGGCAGACATCAAAAGATTTCCTTAAGGATTCGACTGCTCTTACATAACGTACCCTCATTAATGGGGATTATTCCTCAAATCACATACGTTTTGGGGACATTTGACTTCTCTTTAAAATGTACTCAGCACTCGGATCAAGGGAGACTTTTGTAATTTTTTAATGGTACATAAACCGTTATTTTTGTCTGTGACCCTGGAGGACAAATAATGGTATATAAGTTCGTAGTATAGAGATAACTTAAATATGAATGAAATGATGAATTGTTCTTCTTTCAAACCATCCATAATAACAATCTTGAATTAACTCTCGGTGAACTGCAAAAAAGTTAAACTATTTTAGAACTATTATAGTGAAAGTATAAGATTCGTAAAAAGAAATCGACCTCGGGATTTTATTCAAACTTGACATTACGCTCATAGAGAACACAGAAAATTTCACTCAAAAAAAAAGCATCAAGTATAGTCATTTTGAAATGTTAAATTTACAAGGTTCACTTTCCCATATAATTAAAAAAAAAAAAAAAACAACAACACAAACATATAAATGCCAGTAAGACCTAGGGTCTTATAAATTAGACAAATGTTAGAAGGAATAGAAGAATAGGATAGATTTCTGATTAGATGCATAATTTATTTATTTAACTCAGCTAATTATTTTTCACCTGTTCTAATCTAGCTTTATGGCAGTCAAATTTGGATGACGAGTGAGCAAACCTGACACCCATATTCGAGAATGGGTCGAACAAATATTACAAAAAGCTGTTTGATAACAAAAGGATCACAAAATTATATTTTTCTCTTCTTATCCAACCAAGAATTGAATAACCTTTATTACTTATAGAGTTGATAATATGCTGTATGAAGTCGAGTTTTTGATCAAATAGGACAGCAAGAACATTCATATATCATTTACTTGCGGCAGTAGTACACCACTAAAGAAATAATTGACAGAATTAATAAACAATTTTTTCGTAAAACTAATAGTTTAACATTTATCAATGTTACGAATCGATAATTGTGAACACACTAGCCAAAAACCGAATTAATATCACAATGCAACTCTTCACAATCGTGGGTGTTTCAAATAGTTTTGAAAATTGTAACATCGTCCGCATAAATGGCATTATGAATACTTCAGAACAAGACGGTAAGTCATTGTTGATAAATAAAATAAAGGGATCTAAATGGTTACTCTGTGGTATTCCAGAATTAACCTTAAAATTATTTGATTTTCCACAATTGAAAAGTACCGAGTAAGATCTGTCAAATAAATATGATTGGAGCCACATTACAAAATGTTCGTTGAATTCCATTTTCCTTACTTTAAACAGAAAAACTTGATGTGACAATTTGACAAACGCCTTACTAAAGAGTGTGAAGACACAATCTACTTGTTTTCTATTTTTAAATGAGTCAATACAATTTTCAACCAATTCCATATAAAGGTCACATTAGAGCGGCCTTTTTTGAAATAAATGATTCAACATAAAAACACAGCGATTCATAAATAATACCTTCAAAAAATTTAAGAATGACCGATAATCTTGCAATAGGTCTGTAATTTTTAAATTCATCTTTTTTACCTTTTTTATATAGAGGGATTATCAAAGAATCTTTACAAAATAGCTGGAATACACATAGAAGATATTGAAAAGTTAAAAAGAACGAACAAGGGAAACGAAAGGTGATTTTTTCAATATATAATAATAGAAGAGCCTCGAGAGCCTCTAAACGTCAAGATTAGAAAAAATATAAATAAATATAAAATAAGGGCCGTTAAAAGCTAGTTTGAATCAATAATTCAACAAAGTCCATTAAAATAGTGCTAAGTTTTCTACTTGGCTGATGTATTTTCGTAGTATAGTATATAGAATTTGTATTAATAAAAAAAACCTTCTTATAAACTTTTTAATTTTGTCAAAATTAATTAAAATAACTAATTATATTCATAAACTTACACGATTGTTTTAACATGATATTCTTTTAAATAAAATAATTTTCAAGATGTGATGGTTTTAACCAAGTTTGTGCTATTTTAACACCGAATCTTATAATTTTCAATAAATTTGTTAACTTGTTAACTTAACGTTGCCTGTAGTTGTTTTAACAGTTGTTTACCTGATGAAATGAACCTGGTCTTTCATTCTTCCTGTAGGGCAGTGTTGATTTTAGATGTGTATCGGTTTATATCAACCCAAATAACCTGATAATTGGTGTAAATATAATTGTACCAATAATCTTCTATGTATTTAACATGATCACAGTGTTGAATGTTGTGTCAGCAGTGCTAATAACACTGAACTTTCTAAAATTTGTTATCCAACGCATAGTTAAGGTAATCGGTATGTCTTGTAAGTTGCATTGGTAGACTTATGTACGACTAATTTGTTGGTTCAACTATGATGTTATCTGGTATCCTGTTAAGTATTTAACACGATTAACCGTGTTGCAATAACCTGATCATAATTGGTAATTTTTTGTTTAATTTTACATGATATTTTCTCTGAGTGTACTAAATTGTTGTCATCATAAAAATTGTAAACGACGAAATTTCTCATATTTTGAAATATTTTAGAAGATACTATAGGCGTTTTTCTTTTTTAGTTCAGAGCAGAGCCTGAACTGTCAAACAAAAAATTGTGTTTCTTTTTTACCTCTGAACGTTCAGAGCTTCAAATTTGTGTTTCTTTTTTCGTTCTGAACATGTTCTGAGCTTGTTCAGAGCGCGCTCTATGAGCTCAGAATAAAATAACTGAGCAGACCGAGTTGAATGCTGGACACAAGCATTTGATAGGTGAAAATGAAAAAAAAGCTAAGTGTTCAGGTGTGTTTCAAAAATTGTTCAGAGCGCTCAGAACACGCTTTGTTCAGAGGATGTTCAGAGCCACAGTACACATATTAAAGGTAATATCATTAGCGTTTTCATTTTTATGCAGTTCTGCGCATCTGTCAAAATCGAGGTATTATGGTGGTAAAATGGTGGATTCAGTGCCCCTTTCCTTGTCTAATTTCAATATTTTGTTGTTGTTTCTAATGATGCGCGTTGAGTTCCTGTGGGCACTCGAACAGCCATTTTTAATTTTTTGACATTTCCAATTTTGACAACCTGCGCAATATATTACCTTTAATATGTGTACTGTGGTTCAGAGCATGCTCGATATGCTCGGACTCAGTTCAGTGTTGAAGCCCTGAAAGTTGGCCGTGTAATTGAGTACATTCGCTAAACCACTGTTTTAATTGTTAACTATATAACGCTTATATAATTTTTGACATTCATTTTGTTCGAATCAGTCAATTGTTGAAATTGGCCATTTAAATAAATAAAATTCAAAATTTTGCTACTTACATGGTTATAATTATAAAACTTTTCAAGTGAATAATTTTTATGAAGTTTTTGGCCTTGTTTATGGCCTTACCTATATAAAAAATCTTTTGTAAAGCTCTTATATTAATTTACGATGTATGCAGTTCTATTCAATTCATATTCATTCATATTTTTTGAAAGCACAAACTTAAAACAAATTCACATCAAACCAAACCAAACCAACAAAAAAAAATTTAACCAAAAAAGTCACAAACTTCTTGAATCAAAATCACTTGGTTTCCTCAGCTGTTATGGTTTTCCTTTTTTTTCGTAAGCTAAAATAGTTTTTTTTGGTGTTGAAGAAAAACTTTCACACTTTCAAAAGCAATGCCTGTTTTCTGTTTTTGAGATGCATTCTTTTTGTCATCCATGTGTTGGTTGTATGGATGCAAAGGAATTTCTGATGAAGACAGATCATCACACCAAGGCCAACCAAACCATATACATATAGCCACTAAGGAGGGTAATTTCTCAAAGAGCATTTTTGATGGTTGAGTCGTTGAGGGTATCTACATAATGTACATACATACGTTAAAGTTGCCATTGGTTTACCATTGAAAAGAAATAACTTTTTTTGTGTGTTTTTTTTTATTTGTTTCGAAAATGACAATGAAAACATTTGCAGGAAGGAAAATATAACATGTGTAGCAGGAGCTAAACGAGTACCTACATCACGAAAACCATAGAAGTCAAAACTTCAGGAGAGGATCCTTGAAAGGCTTTTGAGAGTTTTCTACTATGCGGATGGTAAAAAATAAAAGAGAGGGGAAGTCTATACTTGAGTTTTTAATGAATGACAAAAAGGCATAAAACCATGAATTTTCCTTGTTTGCTACTTTTTCTTTGTTTTGATTGCGTATATATGTTTATACATCAACGTATTTTGATGTGTATATTTGTGTTTGGTGTAGCATTAGCTGCTGTATAAACAAGTGGTTTTGTATTTTTCATTTTACTTTGATAAAAATAATGAAGATTGAAGGAGTATAACAAATAATTATAATTCAATTCAATTTTCCAACCAAAGAAAGTTGAAGTGTCGAAGAAAAAATCTTTGTATGACAGTTTTATAATTTGAAAAATCCTGCGAGTATGCAAAGTTTTTTTTTTAAATTTTTGTTTGAAGATTGTCATACAACATTTTTAATGCATACTTCGAGGATTACATTTGAAATGAATTATTTATTTTAAACGATTAAAATTTAAGTCCTAAGGACCTTGTCACAAAAATAAGAAACATTAATTCTATAACATCATAACAAAGTACTGACTCCTCCTTCGTTATGATGTTACTCAGCATCGCATCGCCTTGAAATAAATTATCCTTTCAGTGTTTTAAGTAGTATTATTCGGAAACTTAAATTAGTTTATTCATTTCAAAACGTACGACAAAATAAACTGAATTCTCTTAATAACATTTATTACGTACCTATATTTCTAAAAACACAATGCATTAAAATGAGAATTAATTATACATATAAAAGGTGTAGATTCGTATAAAAAAATGAAACGCAAACATTTTTCCATTTTCCTCTTTTACATAAAAGATAAAAGGCAGTTTTCATAGCGATTTATTCGACTGATGCTGAATAATGAATAAGATATTTTAAATATTTTTCTTTTTTTTTGTGGGGTTTAAAATAAATCAAGTAAGGTGACATTTCAAATGGTTCACATTTTAATGCTGCCATTTGGATGAATTTAAACTTGAAAAAAAAATTATTATAAAATAAAATAAAAAGTGTTACAGCAAACCATTTAGCCAACCGCATTTGGCATAAAATCCAGTAAAAATAAAACCCTGACATTCGGAGAAACAAAGTGGTTTTTTTTAAGAAGCCCTGTATGGGGCGATTGTTGGGATCCGAGATAATATATAAAATATAAAATATTTATATACATATATAAAATATGTAGTATTGCAATAATTCTTGATCAATGCGGAACTTGAATTGGATCGATTTAAATCCGATATGTCGCATTTACTCCTTACACACTCCAATTAATTCATTTTGTGTATGAAAATAAGTTAGGGTGCTGGATTTCGTAAAATCATTTTTTTAACAGCAACATGCTATGTAAAATATATCAAAAGTTTATGTTCTAAAAATAAATAATTGACCAAGAAACAGGTTGTCCGGTGTCAACAACCCGTGTGTCTTATGTAATATTTTTCCTATAAAAATGTTCATTGGTTTTACCCTTCTAAATTATATGCTTTAAGTCCTGAAGTATAAAAGGATATCACATTGATGAGATTTTAAAAAACATTTAAATTAGGACGTTTAATTTTTGAATACAATTAAAACAAGATGTTTGTAAGATATCTAACCATTCAGAACCACAGCCTTTTAGAACCACAATAAAACGTTGATATCCACATGTGATCCAGTTTAGGCAAATGAAGTAATTTCCAAATTTGAATCTAAATTATCTCATTTCTCATAAAAATTCACACCTTGAAATCAGGTAGTGTCAAACAAATTTGCACAAAATTAAGTAGAAAATTACATAAAAACTTTACGAACACACCCAAGTGGAATCCATTTAAAGAGGAAACCACTGAAAATTTCAAAATTTTATGTATAAAAAAAGAGAAAAACAACATTTAAAGCGATTTACTGTCAAATAAAATTCAAAATGAAATGAGCTGTCAAAAAAAAATTGGCTAATTTAAGATAAAAACACATTTTAAGTTAACTCGACGAATTTGAAGACTTAACTCAGGATTAACTAAATGAATAATTCACACAGATTCGTACTTCTGACACTAGCGAAAGAGAGAGGGCGACACTTCCTAAATCGCCTATCCATAGTTTCGCCCTCTCTGAAACTATCGAAGTTTCCACAATTTGATTTCGTATATTTTTGACAAACTGAAAGTTAAAGTTAATCCTGCTCTGAAAATTTGTTGACTTAACTTGGAGTCAATTTATTTGCAGGCATAACTAACTCTGGTTTAACTCGGAGTTAACCCAAGCACCTTAAGAGTGCATCAGGATCTTTAGCTTTTATACCAAATTCCAACAAATTTTTAAAGCTTTGTTATATCTTTTTGTCCAAAAATGTCGCTTAATTATGCATGCATTCCCTATCGTCACAATGGCACATACAATAATGTTTCCCTACATGCATGAACGATGCTTGGCCCATCACTATCCAAACAACCAAAAACACATATATGTAGGTACATACATATGTATATAAGTATGTATGTGGATCATAGAAAACACATTTTATTCATAAAAAAAAAAAATCATTTGAAAAAAAATGTCATTGCATAAGGCACCCAAACAAAAAATTAAAGCCTTTCGGATATCCTTGATAATGTTTTCACATACCTATATACAAAAAGTTCCGGTTAAAAACCTACCTATGTATATTGTTTTCTCTTCCACAGCAGGACATTTTGAATATGTTTTTTTTTGGGAATTCAAAGAATACACAAAAAAACTTCACATTTTTTGTTGAATATACGATAGCTTAACCGTTGAGTGGGACTGAAAATGGTATGCCATAAAAATTATTAAAAAAATGAAAGCAAAAATAAATTAAAAATACGTTATTTTACAAAAAAAATCATGTTTTTTTTTACGTTTACGACCATCAGAGCAATTATAATTCGAAATATATACCATAAATTAAATGTTTTGCCAAATGAGCCGCTTGATTTTTGGCCACATTTACGAGCCATTAGGGAAGGAATGGAGGAGGTCCTTCTTCGTTGAAGAAGATATAGAGGGAGAATGACATTTGAATGCAAAGCACGTAATTTTTCTACTTTCATTCTCGCCATATACAAACGCAGAAAGTAATAAAATTTCATTTAACGTAAGCATTACTCTGGAGAAAGTTATTATTTTTCCAGCTCAGTGAGGAGTGGACTTTTGTATGTGTCTAGGTATATAAACAACGCGAGAATTCTGCTTTTCCTGCTGAAATCGCATAAAATGGCTCCTTGGACAATTTAGTATTCTGGAAATGATGCTTTTAACGATGATGTGGTCAGGTCCCGGAACAATTCGCCGTGTTTACCTGAGTATAAACATTAATTTAAATTGAAATAGAATAATAATGAAGGCGCGCAAAACTTATACATTTCTAAATTGAAAAAAAAAAAAATATATCCGGAACTTTTGTTGTTGAGTTTAATAGTAGACAGTATAATTAAGGCGCTTAGTTTTTCAGATCATTCCAGTCATCTTCTGAAACATTTTTTCCAGTCAATTAAGATTCCTTTGATTTCGATAAATTTTTGAATAAAATTTAAAGTTTATCCTTCACTGCAAAATTGCTTCTGAGTTAACTCGGTTTGAGTGTCCAAATAAGCTTCAATCGATTGTCAGCCCAACTTATTATGTTGTTCTTCTCTAAGCAAGTTTCGTGTAGCAAAATTTTTCCAGGTTTTACTCAAACACAGAATATCATTATAATGGAAAAGTATGATGTTTGTCCTATCGTCCGTCGCGGTCGTCTATATGCGTCCATCTCCATACATCCATTCAGTTTGAGCCTAAATGGAAACTCACCTGAAGTAGCTAATTAAATTCTCAACCCTCACAAAACGCGAAGCACATTTTGATATTTTATGTTACTATCTGAGCCATCTGGCAAGTTCAGCTTTATATGTACAATGTACATATATAAAAAAAACGAATAAGTGTAGCTAATAAACCGTTTTCCTGCTTTTTATATGGTTTCACCATAAAGTTTTATTTTATTAAACTAAAACAAAATTTCTTGAATAAAATTACCTTTCAGTTTATTACCAACATAAAAGTAAAACTTTTCCCTGATGATGGTCATGCAACCCACTTAAGTGGCAAGTGCACATGCATAACTTTTGATCAAATTTTATTCCGAAATGTGAGGACTTTCGCTCATATGTATCATGACTATCAATTAAAAATTTAAATTCATAAATTATACAGGGTGTTTAACTGTTGACTGGAAATATGTTTTACGATATTCGTGTTTTTATGCAAGCCCGGAGGCAATTGGATGAAAAAAACGACGTCAGTGCTAAAAAATTTACATGTAAATGCAACAACTAATCCTCAGCGGGCTTAGCTAACCCAAGAGAATTCTCGGAGCGCACAGAAAAACTGTGTTACCGGCATGAATTACATACATGTTATCGATAGTTTGTATGAAAACTCCATGTTTTTTCTGTGATGGCGTTGCTAATCCCCGTTGTCGTTTTTTTTTCAACCAATTGCCCCGGGGATTGCAAAAAAACACACCTAATATATCAATGAGAAATGGGAAAATACTTATAGGTTGGTATTAATTTTGAATTAATAAATTGGCAACAAAATTGTATTTTGCATTTTTTCGAATTGGATTCTTTATGTTGACACATTTATTTGCTGTTCCTATTCCAGTTTTATTTGGGAAGTTTACTGCAAAAAAATAAATATATTTTCGCAAACTGAGAACAATAAAAAGTAGCATTTTCACACCAGCTACAATACATGTAAATATTTGTAAGGCCTAATTAAATCAGAAAATCATCTTCTCAGGTCCAGTTTCTCAGTTTCGGAGATAAACTGTAGTTAACTTCTGAAAAATGTTTTTTTTTTCAGTCAATTTAGATCCCGATTTAGGTAGCTCATCGAATAAGGTGAGTTAACTCTCGATATATATTTCTGACAGATGTGTGTCAAAACACGATCGAAATACAGAGGGCGAAACTGTGAAATCGCCGTTCCACTGCACTGGCGCATTGTATCGCCCTCTCTTTTCCGATAGTGAAAGCGCACTTCCACAATTAATTCTAAAGATTTTTGACAACTTGAGGTTAAAGTTAATCCTACAATCAAAACTGCATCTGAGTTAACTCAGTTCCATTTATTTGAAAATTAACTTACTCTGGTTTAAATCGAAAAAAATAAAGAACATACAAAAATTTTTTTAAAAAAATGGCAACACCCTAAATCCATTTTTTAATTTAATTTAATTTAATTTCAAGTTGTTTTGAGTAATAGTTTTCAATTTATTTTTAAACTTAACATTTTAAAAATTGAAAAATTAAAAAAAAGTCTCAATTTTTTTTTAATTTTACATTATGAGGTTCTATTTTTTTATATTCTATACTTTTATCAATTTTAAGTGAAACACCAAGAACTATATAAATTTTTTTGTGATTTATTTAAAAAAAAATATCAAAACTATATGTTTTTTTTTTTAAATATATTTTTTGGTGTTTAGTACATTTAAATGTTCCATGTTTTCCGTGTTTCACTTAAAATTGGTAAAAGATATGCGATACTTTTATCCGTTGAGATAGGTAATCCGACGGAAACCAATACAAAAATCTTTGTGTTATCCAGCCGGGAAATGTAAACTAAAAAAAAACTATGCCCATCAACACAAAAAAACACCCTGTATAAATCCTTTTATTTTTGCAAAAGTTAAAATAGACTCAGATTTAAAATCATTTTAAATTAATAACAACGCTGAAGGCACTTTCGACGACTATTATATATTATATATAGAAGTAAAAGTTATCTACACAACGTGTGTATTCTTTTCTGTTGGCCAATGAAACACATGGCTGGACAAACGCTCGCTCTTGGAATCGTAATAAAAACCGTTTGTATAGTTTGTTCTCATTTAAGTTGATATGTAGGTTTTCAAAATAAGCAAAAATTTAATTGTTAAAACTTAGACTACAGAGGAAATGCTGTAATTTTAGTATGAACAGAGAACAGAATATTGAATTTATAATAAAAGTTTCACAAACCCCATTGGGGTTTGACTGTTTAATAGACGCTGACTGAATGTGGTAATGATTTCAATTCAAGTTGGAAGTTAAAGGGATTCTAGTTTGATAGCAAGAAAAGAAAGTCAGTAAATAAAAAGGATCTATATATTTCGATATAGTATATAAACCAAAAAAATTTTTTAGAATGGATTTTATTTGGGAGTGTTAAAAAAATTTCCCTCCGAACTACATATGTTAAAAATGGGTTAAAATTACCTCATATAGAAATGAGAATTTGTATTGGAAATTAAATGATTGATGGGAATGGAATTTGGAAATCTTAAAGGAAATAATCTCATTTGCCCTAATTGAAATGTAACATTTTGATTGTTTTCTACATGATATATATATTGTGTTTCTTAAACCAAATTCTTTTAATTAACCTTAGTACGAGTTCCCAAGCTCTCCTCTTACTTTTGTAATTTCTAAAAGTGAATATTTTATAGAGCTTTCTGGATTATCTAGTTATCCAGATAGGAGAATAATTATTACCATTTCTATCAATAATAATTGTTAACATAAGTAAACGTTTAAACCCTACATTTTAATTTTCAATTGTTATATAGATATAAATTATTCCAAATAAAATCAAATAATATTCTCATGTTCAATATTTAATTATTTCTATATGGAAATTCAAATAGTTGCTCATTGCAGAAGGAGATTTTCAATAATTTGTGAACTTTCGATGGAATAATTGAGCATTTACTATATTTGCAATCAATCCAATCGAAGGGATTACATAGAGCTCTTGGGCATTATAAATCATATTATGGTCATCAAGATTGTGACAATTGTGGAAATTATAAATACGAAGAACTTCTCCAGTCTTTTGTTTGCAAAATTATTCGAAATGAAATACCTTTGTGACATAAGGCAAACCCTTCCTCATTTATCTACAACATTTTACTATATAAACATGGCTTATAGTAGTTCTAAAATATTTCAATAATCTTCCACAAAGATAATGATACCCTAAATTAATATTTGGACCAACTCCAAGACTTTCAAATTATATTTCCCAAAATGCATCCGATGTATCTTTTGGTTAGGGTGAAGAAATAAAATGAATCCAGATTATAATCATAGTGATTTGGTGGAGAATAAGACAATTTAACTTTAAGTATTTATTTACGTTTGCATTATTTTGTATAGGACTAAGTCAGAAAAAGCAGGATTTTGAAAAGATTTCCTCTGTGTATACAGTGTGCGCGAAGAACAAGGTAAGGAGTAAGGACCTGGCTATAAATATTTCAAGGACTAAGACGGGAGAAAGGAATTGTTGTCAACATCTCTCTAGAAGCTGCAAAAAATAAAAAAACAAACAAAAATATACAAGAAGAACAAATTTGCTGAGACAGCGAAAATGTATGTATAGAAGGATTCATTTCTTAAGCTGATTTTATCCTTCTAACAGATTTGGTGCGGTAGAACCTAAAAGATTTGTTTTTTAAATTCTTTACTTGGCACAAAACAAGATGAAACAAAGAAAAAAAAAAGAAACAAAACTAAGTTCGATTGATATTTTTGTCGGAATTTAATGACGATAGCAATGGGAAGAACAGAAATTGGATGTACTTTCAAACTTGGAAAATTGTTAAGAATGGGAAATGATGGATAAGTTCAATGAACATTTCAAGATTTTGTTCGCCTTAGAATACGTTTGAACTCAATTGCAGTGTTGGCGTTTAGAAACTTAAATTTCTCCCAGTTAGAAAGATATATCAGCAGTTAATAGGTAATTTCAGTTGGATGATAACCAATGTACATCTAACAGTCAAAATTGAAAGAAGTGGTATACTATCTGAAAAGATAGAGGAGAAAGTCGAAATGTTAAATAAATGTTGATATCAATTCTTTGTCCCTTTTCACACGAGGAAACAAGTTGCCGAAGATTTTTTAACGTTTTCTTTTAATTCTCTTAAAAATCTTTTACACGAAGAAACAAAATCGTAGAAATTTTTTGTAGTTTCCTTTTAAAGAAGCTTCTTTGAACAGCAATGTCAAATGTGAAGAGGAACGTTAAAAAATCTCCTTAAATCGTTGACTGGAGAGATTTCGTTTAAACCTCTTACTTCTTGCCCTTCTCACACACCTATACCGCCATGTTATTCGCTCTATACATCGAATAAAACATAAATCCGGATGTAAAGTACACAAATTAAAGTTTTAATCTGAATGTATTGAGTGAATAATATGGGCGTTAAAGACTGAAAGTAGCTAGAAACTCAGTTTCCTAGTGTGAAAGCGGACTTTGAGGTTTCGAGGACCTCTTATTTGTTTTCATTTTCTAATCTATTAATTTTCCAATCCTATACCTACTTACCGATTTTCCTCCCATCCTCTTGCATCGCGAAATCGTTAATGCCACAATAATGATGCCTGATTTACAATGAGAAGAGAAAATTTGACGTCGATCGACGTACCGAGATCCCTTGGTAGTTTTCCTCTCTTTATAATTAATTTAAAACAATGAAATAATATAATAAAGCATTTCTCGTCGTCACGCCGCGTCTTTATATAGTTTTTCGAAATGACAAGACGTGACGACGAGAAATGCTTTTGGTTATTATGTATTATTTCACTATTTAAAGTTTTTTTGAGAGAGAACAACAGTGAAGACGTTTCGTTTTTACGCCGCATTGTGAATCAGACATGACATGAGTTATCGCACGCCTACAAATCGACCGAAATTTTATTTATAAAATATTGAATTTTCATAAAAACAAAATAGCTTCTTACCCTTGAGTTATGCTTTATACACCAACTATGAAGTTAATTATTAACGGAGGTGTCGAAAACTTTAACGGTTGTAAAGCAGTTATAATTGTCGTTATTTTGATACGTACAAAAATAGGTACATGCATGTATATTGTATTTGTTTCCTTCAATAAAATATTCATCCAAGTTTGAATGAAAATGGCTTAGAATGTAAAAATTGAAGTATGTAAAAACAAGAAGAAATATATAGTCTGACATACTGATATAATATACATATTATACAAACTGACAGCCACTCACACAGACAGAATTTCTATGCCTACACATTTTGTCAGTTTTTTCTATTATCGTGATGGCAGGTTTGATTAAAATCTCGAATTCCTTTGGTTTTTTTTAAAGAATTCAAATAATATACATTTTAACTCTTAAACGCTAGTAATCAATTTTATCGAAGAAAAACAAGTTAAATATTTTTCCATCAAAACAAAATATAGGACAGTGTTATTAATTATTTATGCAAAATACACAGAATCTGTGTTCAAAAGCCATTGTATACGCATAGATTTATTTTACACTCACAAAATCCAAATTTATAAATTTACATCGCTTACAGTGATTAAAAATTTATTTCTGATATTTACTCAAAATGTTTTTTTAACTTCATTGCAATTACCAAGGACCAGAAATAATTAAAAAATCCGCATGTTAAAATATGATTTTATTTAAAAAATACAACACGAATAAATACTTAATTTCCCCCTGGTCATGGTGGCATAGTCAACTACTCAATAATTTTTTTATTTTTTTTTTAACTCAATACTGAATTGATTTTTTTTTATTTTTAATAAAAGTGTAAATAATACACTTTCCAACGAAGTTAATGACTTTGCAGGAGAGTAGAACCCAAGCGTTTTTCCTGTTTCATTCTTTATGACAGCACAACAACATGAAAGCTTTTTGACTGAGTTGAGTTGAATATGCAACAGTCTTTTTTTTCAATTCAACAGTCTTTTTTTTCATTCAATGTGCTTTTTTTTCGGTCTGAAAAATAAAACTAAGATTAAGCCATTTATCATTTCAAGGATTTCTAGAGTGGATAAATCTGCAACCACATTATATACATACTTCTGATTGATTAATTGATGACAAGCTTATAAGCAAACACTTCACTCTTTAAGGGATATTCTTGAAAAAAAAAAAATATATTGTATTCTTTTGATGAGAAAAATATCATAATAATTTATAATTTTATTCATGAGAATGGTGAATTTTTAAGTAATGAGCAAATTTAGCTTCATCTACTTCCTCATAGACTTTAGTAGGTATCATAGGAAAAGTTAAAATATTGTGGTGTTTTTTATGAAGAGTTTTCAAAGAAAGAAATCTCTACCGTAGTCCTCAGAATAAAGAAGGAAAAAGAAAAAAGAAAAGAAAATCACCATAAAGAGGAAACAGTTTCAGCACTCTTGAACAAAAATTGTCTTGCATAATGTAAAAACTTGTTTATATTTTTCCACTCAAAAATAAAATAAAATAGAAGGGAAAACATAACTTTTCAAATTGTGGCAGGAGAAAAAAAAAAATGTCTGATTTTTTGGCTAAACTAATGATAGTTTGGGTGGCAACGTTGCATAATGGTCATTTGTAATTTTGAATTGATTTTTCATTGAGAACTAAGTTTGTGTATAAAAGGCTAGAGTTATAAAGCTTATCTGCTATAAATTTTGTTTTTGTATGTGCTATTTTATATTGCTAAGAAATAAAATGAGTTTATCGGTACTTAAAACAGTCCCCATATTGTATTAAATACGAATATATTATCTCAATAACCTCCAACCTTACCCTTATCGTTTTAAAATGATAATAATGATTGACTTACCTTCGAGTTTTTTTAATTTTTGCCAATCCCTCTGAATTTGGTTAATCATTCGCAGCACTGATTCCTGAACTATCATGACTTGTTAGCCCAAAGCAAATTAAGTTTTCTCTGTTGGTTAAAATATAGAACTTGGAATAAATTTTTTTCCCATCTTGATTTTGGTTAAGGGAAATAGAATTCGTACCTGAAAACATTTTTTTTTCAATCATTGTTAACATCTTGGGAATCCGCTAAAATAAAACTGAGAGCAAAAATGGTTTCAGAAAGATATCAAAATTATAATAAAGATTTCAATGTTTATTTTTAAATTTGAAAAGAATTGTATTCATTCTTCAAAATATGTTTTTTTTATAAAATAATCACTGACTCTAAATTAAATATTTCAATAAAAACAAAATCAAATGAAGTTAAAATTATAAAAACTAAAATTTAATTTAGAGTTAAAGGTTTATATAAGACGCTCTCTTGTTTTAAATTTAATTTGCGATAAAAAAATATTGTAAGCCCAAAAAATTATGGCGTATGTGATTTTCTTAAAAAAAACTATCTAATACATATTTCTATTATCACACTGACAGAAAACAAAACCACAAACCCCATAAATAAAAATATAAACAAATAAGAAGCACAAAATATAACAAAGGTACAAACTCTTCCCTTTCAACCACTAAAAGACAGTATCATATTAAAATATTTTAACCAGAAAGAAAAACCTTTAAAAACAACAGATATTTTATCTATATTTAAATAGCCTTAAATAAATTTTGTGGTACCATTTTCTCAAAAAGTATTTGACCGATTTCGATTAATTTTATATGGTTGGAAAGCCACAATTGCGGAGATGTGCAGAATATACTTGAGACACTCATTTACACACTGTGAATCATTTTTGTTTTTGCACTGTCGAGCACTGTGCATATTGAAAAAAAAAAGAAAAATGTCGAATTTCGACACAGGGCTATACTAGTATATAAATAAAAGGCTTAATTTATGATACTGAAATGCCTCAAGGTTTAAACTTAATACCTCACAAAATCATCGGAATTTCAAATTTATGTAGATACATTAGTTTAAACGAATTCAAATCGTGAGCTAACTCCAAGCAGCAGCCCAATTGGTATCGAATAGGTATAGCCTTTTTGACCAAAAATATCCGAGCCATCAACAAACTTTCACATAAAAGAATAAAATAACCATTAGAGAAAAGGTATCATTTATCATTTATCAATATATGTATATATACGAGTATAGTATACAAGATTTCAAAGTCTTTTGCATGGCAAAAATAAGGTAATTTATATTTACATCATGAACATTATTTTTATAATGTGATATTAATCTTCTTTGACGTCATAGATGGGAATAAATTTTAAATTATGTAAAGGTTATTTACGTAAATTAGGGTATGAATTTGGTTTAAAAAATGTGTTTGGGAGACATTTAACCATAGGATATTTCTTAAAGTATTTGTTTATTATAATTATTATAGGTTTGAAAATTCTTTAAGTTATTTTTAAGGTTCTGCGAAAAAGTCAATTATTTAAAAAAAATATATTTTTAAGAATTATTTTAAAAATAGTTGATTATGTTATTCATATTATGGTTATGATTATGATTGAAACTCTGTGCATTTGTGTGAATTTCTACACATACAATTTTTTTTTATATGTATTTTGACAGACTTTTGTAGAAATTCACACAGATGCGAAGACTCTATTGAATCACAGTCTGAGATAGCAGACGTCACTAAATGACAGCCTGAGATATCAGTCGTCACTAAATCACAGCCATGAGATAGGAGAGGTTGAGATAGCACACATCACTAAATCTCAGTATAAGATATCAGACGGCAGTAAAGTAACTAGCTACTTTGAACACTGTCACTTCCGGAACCTATAATTCTTTCGAAAGCGGGACTCACCGAGAAATCTTTGATTTGTACCATTTCTACTGTGGCATTTTTTCTTGTGTTGCGGTCAACAGTCCCTTTTTTATATGTATATTCGGTTCAAACTGAGTGTGAACTATAAAAAAAAAACACACACAAACATTTATATGCCAGTAAGACCTAGGGTCTTATAAATTAGGCAATGTTAGAAGGAATAGAAGATAGGATAGATTTTTGCTGGCACAGTGGATTGAGAAATAAGGTTTTGATTATCTCATTAAATCCCAGGCGTGACGTTCAGTTGAGGGAATATAGAAAAGAATGCTGCCTAGACTGGGGATCGAACCCGCACATCCAAGTTAGCAGTCAAGCACTACTTCCACTGCGCTGGGGCCATCCCCACTATAATTTTTACCGAAAAACTGATATGAATGCTTCAATGCACTTTACCAGCGATGGCTTCAGTGGTATGACCAAGGATGAAGGGATTGTTAACTGGCACTTGTTTTGGCCTTAAAACCAAACGATCATGCGCGTAGTTAAGGGTGGGCAAGGGTGTGCGGCGCCCACCCTAGAAATCGTATTGCCCACCCTAGAAAATCGACAGTGCTAACTTTTCATTCATTATAAAGACAACAAAATTTATATTTTTCCTACATTAAGGTTTTTTTAAGGTAGTGTAAAAAAACGCAAAAATAATAAAAACGTATCACTATGTTCGTACGTATGTGTATGTAATACGTGAAAACTAATTGCAAACACAATACCTACAAAACCTACAAACAAACGGGTAATTCGTTTATATCCAGGATCGAAAATCCGACCCTTATCCAACTCGATCTTTCGTTCTTGCATATAAACCAGATATTATAAGTTATAGATAGGAAATATAGGGTGTCATTAAGGTTTTGCAGGAGTATGCGTTAAGAAAGATATATTAGTCCAAAAATGTAATATCCACCACGCTCATCTATTTTTTCAGCTCTTACTGCAGCATTACTGCTTAGGTAATAGATAACATAATTGTCAACTTTAAACGCCGTTTTGAAAACCTACCATTAGCAAATGCTGTAGACGCTTTCCTGAAATTAAACATGATTACCTACTGCAGAAGATTTTATTAATAACTATAAAGATGTTTTTAAAGTTGATTGTGTAAGCACTGATTGCTGAAGCTTTGATATTAAAAAATATTTTTCAACTGAAAAATTGCGAAACAAGCATCGAAAATTTAAAACAAAATGTTTCAAAAGAGATGTTTCCAAACTTTTACAAACTTCTTCAGGCAGCGTTAGCTCTTGCAGTGAGCTCCGCCAGCTGTGAAAGGAGTTTCTCAGCAATGCGGCGAGAACAACAATGCTCCAAAATCGTTTCTCTAATGTATCACTACTTAATATTGAAAATGAAATAGTTAAAAATAAAATCACTTCCGAAAAAGTCCTGAACCAGTTCAGCCAAGAACATGTAAAATTAAAACTTAATTAAAAAACAAAAACTTATAAACAAAGTCTTTTTTTATAAAATTTGGTTATTTTGTAAATCTTAATTTAGTGTATGCAATAAATTTTGATAAAATATACCAATTCTTTTTTAAATATCAACTTTTTTAGAAAACAACATTTTTGATTTAGCAGAGTTTAGTGTGGTGTCACTTCGTATGAGAGAAAACTAACTCATTTATTACAACACTTATGGTTTTGACAAAAGCTCTATCTATAAAACCTAATGATTTTCTATTTAAAGTAAATATTTTTGAAAGTATTTTTATAAATATTATTAAAAATAAAATTTAAAACTTGCGGTGGTATATCAACTGGCTGCCCCCCCTAGACAAAATTCCTAACTACGCCAATGCAAACGATAGACCCTTTTCTAGAGTAATCGATAGCGGTATAATTATACATATATTACTTTTGATGCATTATAACGGATATGTAGTAAAGATATAAGTAGTAATAAAAGTATCAAAAGTATAAGTAGATATAGAACTCCTCACATTATATTTCCTTATGATCTATATTTCAAAAAAAAAAAAACGATTCAAGTTAAACAGATTTTTATATTCTTTCGTTTTTGTATACATGTTTGTTTTTTCTAACAAAAAAAATCACTCTTTAGAAAAAAAACAACAAGAAATGTCCAGTTTGTTTCGTTCACCATGTTGTTTATTTAAAACTTGTAACCACTGCAGCATGCATGAATTGAACATTTTTCCTCATGTTGCTTAAATTTGGCTTACTTATCCTGACATTTCTGTCAAAAAATATATCAGAAAAAACATGAGTTTAAGTTGTAGCACGATGTTTTTACAACCATAACAGAGACAAAAAATCATACTGTATACCATAATAGCATAGCATCACAACTCTATACACAAAAAAAAAAAAACAACAAAAAATTAACAAACTCTTCACACCCCGACGAGCAATTCTTCACAGAGGCAAACAATTTATGCGCTGGTATTGAATTGACAGCAAGTTCTTGCACTCCATTGCTTCCATGGAACATCACAAGAGTGTGTAGCCACACAATCGATGTTTTAGAAAAGAAGCAGCAAAAAAAATTGTCACTCTGAAGTCATCCCACCTGAATCCCAAACGATGACAACAGCGGTGGTGGCAGAGTGGAATATATAGTCTGAATGGTTCTTGAATCTTGACTCACATTACTTTCTCTATATACCACACAAATTCAAAATGCCACACAAAAATTCTCTTGCAATCAATCAAGCGAGTTCCATTCGAACCACAAATGAGAATAGTCAATCTCCTGCGGGATATGGCCAAACATTTCTAGTCCATATAATCCTCGTCGTCGTCGTCGTCCTCGTGGTCTTTGCACCACCATTCTCGTCTCATTCTGGCAGTTAATTCGCACAAGAGATTGCCACTCAGCTTGGCTAGCGGAAAAGTGGCCACTCAACCGATTTTCCGAGGACCTGCAGCAGGCAAAATATATATGTATATAAAAAAAAAACCAAGCCATTTGCACAAGGATTCTAAAGTATTTCTGAAGGGAGAAACGTTTTAACGTTTTCCGAATTGATGTTATAGGGTTGCAGGGGTTGAGGGCACATCATTGGGCCAAAATGGAGGTGTGTGCATTCTTCCGCATGATGGGCGCAATACGGATGAAGTGTATATAGTGGAGTGGGTGGTTGGCTTTTTGGAATGTGCTATTTTTGTCGAGAGGTTTGGCTTTTAGTGATGCGAATTCATTTGAAAATATGACTGTAAGTCTGAAAGAATTATTTTAGTGTGGTATAGGAGCAACTGATTAATGAGCTCATATCTTTTGAAAATCGAACCTATAGAAGCTTTGAGAGATGTCATTGATCTGAAAAGAAGAAAAATCGACTTCTTTTAGCCCAAGAGCCATAAGAAGGTAGTTTACCTGCCTATATTGATGTTTTTATAAGGGAATGTAGGCTTCTACTTGAAAAGAAACGACAAGAAGCGTGGCATTACCTTTAAAGCTTGCTAATACGGTTAATCTTGAATGGAAATAAAGTTGGAATGGAATATTATCAAAAAGAAATAATATTTATGGTACACAATTTTACATTTAACACCTTGTATTTTAAAACTTAATTAATTTATAGAAATTCGTTAGAATTTTGTGACGATGTTTCAACTTTTTTTTCCTGGGACTGTCTGCTTAAAAATTGAAAATCTACGAGGAGACCGAATTGTAAGTTCAACTTACCACAGCTTTTATTTTGAAATTAAATAATAATGCATAAGCTTTTTAAAGTTTCTTAAATCTTTTAACCACATGTTCATCACCGTCGCGTCGTAGTGAAATTAAAAATAAACCATGGAGAATATTGTGGAACGTATAATAATATTAATTTTTTTTACTACGAGAGATCGATGACTAGACCTTTTATAGAAAAGTTAACGATCATAGATCTTTATGGAATCTTTGAAGGGTGGTTATGCGTTCGAAATATTTTTTTTTATTTTATTAAATTTTATTTAATTTTATATTTTGTATTATGTGATCATGTTTTCAGAGTATTTTTATCATTCATTTGGAACAAATTTTAATCTTGAATCACAAATAATTATATACAGAAGCCTCACCTCTATACAAAATTATCATGTCGATTATGGAATCCGCGGTTCGGGATCCGCAGTGATTCTCAGTAGAGTGTTCTCTTTTCTTTTCACGACAAATGGGTAAGAAGAAAAGGGAGTACTGCACTGCGAATCACTGCAGATCGAGAATTTCGGATTCTATAATCGACATGTATGTCTGTAAAATGTATAACAGTCAACAAATCTCAAGCCGACAAAGAGCCTTTTAAAGTAGATTTCATAAAAAGAAGAGAGTTTTTCAGCTGATAGAATGCTTTTTCAATTGTTCGATAATACAAGAGATATGGCTCTCTCTTTCTCCGCAAAATTGTCACACACACAAAAAAAAAAAAGTTTGAGGACCGGGAGACGCGGTGAAGATGTGTAAACATTCACTTTTGTCTCAGGGAACGGGTAAAAAATCGAGGTAATACCTCCAAAACCTATTCATTATTATTGTGAATATCCATGACCCGCCTATCCACCATCCTAACTTACAGACATATATTCATAAGTACTCCCCTTTCCTACCACTTTCAAATTCTTATAATCAATAAAAACTCTAATCTCAATCCTAAATGATCATTTCTGTAATAGAGTTTTAAAGAAATTACAAAAAAAAATCATTTTCAATTGTAAATGAAATCCTTTTCTATAACCCTTTACTATGGAAGATACAAATCTAATTGCAAAAATCAAAACAAAACAATTCCTATATGTATATGAACAAGATGTCGCATTGTGCGTAATTATTTCTAAAATGTCATAGTTTATTTATGATTAAATGATAATTTTATTCTTTTCACTTCTTTTTCAGATGTACCTACAGTCCGTACCATTTGGATAGCCTCACCCATAGTTTATTTTACAATTAACTATTTTTGGTACTTCTTTGAGGTCTAATTAGAAAATGTATATTGAATAGCAAGGTAGAACATGGTTACTAGTATTAAGAGAAGTTTTGAATAATTTCTAAAAGCTAAAGCTATTTTCTCAACTAGTTTTGTTAACATTCACAAAAATGTGTATTATTTGCTGTAACATTAGAATAGCCTCACAGTTTTTATTTAGTATGAATAAAAACCAATTGATTGATTTTTTTAAAGAAAATAATTAAAGAATTGCAAACGATTCCTTAAAAATCGAACGAAATGTTGGCCGTGGCCACTTGGATAGATATTAGCTACGATGAACTTTATTTTTCTTGTGTAAATCCTTCCATTTCCATAAACTTGTGTGTTTGACAACTCCACACAATTTTAATGACAGTAGGATAGGAAGGTAAGGATAATTGCTGTTTATTTAAGGTTTGCAAAATTTTAATAAAAGCTGTGTGAATCGGCTCATTATTTTGCTGCAAAAAGAATCGACAGCAGTCTTAAAATACACTGAAACTGAAGCAAGACTGTTTCCAATAAGGTATTGTATTATTTCGATGTCATTTTACAGTCTACAAAATCTAAATCAACAGTGCCATAAAATGGTACTGCATCCCCATAACATAATTCATACCTCACGGCTATGATCAAAACACAAATTTTCTTTGCTTAAATCATGGAAGTAGTATTTACATCCATCCGGTCTGTTTAAGTTGAACTCTCTTCAACTAAAAAGATCATTTTTTGTTCATTGTTTGAATGGATGCTACCTTCAGCATTCCATGGCATTCGGTATCTTGCTAAATTAAGCTGCTATAGTTTACGCGCATTGTTAAATGGAGTTTTTTATTCTTCCTCAGCATCAAGTGCTTTAAGTATCCGGCACAGCTCCGTTTCTTGATTTGCTCAGAGAGTGATGCAATTGGATGCTTATAAATTATTTTCGTCATTGGTAGATAAGATAGAATTAAAAAAGTTCGTTTTTTCTTGTTTTTTTGCCTACATTTTTTTGCCAATAAATTCAAATTTTTCATATATTTGCGCTATGGAAATCTTTTTTAGCTGGAGCGAGTCACAAGTTACATCAACCCCTTTGTTGGATAGAACTAGCGATAAGGATTAGGAAGAATTTCAAAAAAAAAAATCTTATTCGCATGTCATTTTCGGACTTCCTTTGTCACACTCAAGCTCTTGAGCACTGTGTGAAGATGGTGACCGAAGCTTCAATAACAGCAGCTGGTGAAAAGGCCAGACGAGCTAATAAAAAATAAGATATATTCTCGAAATATATTGCCATTTTTCCACACAAAAAAAATTACAACTTGACAAAATAAAAAGTTTAATTGGGTTAGTTTCTGAATGGCGTATTTTGAATTTTTTAAGTTTTTATTTTCAAGTTTGTGTTAATTTATTTGTCTAAATAAAGTTAATATATTATAATCTGTGTTTTCTTTTTTCATGAATTATCATATAGTTTATTTCTAAGTTGGGAAATAATTTTAATGTTTCCGAAAAAAAAATTTTTTGTTACAAAAAGCCGAAACTTTGAGCTAAGGTAGAGGGCTAAAGACTTAATCCAATCTTTTTTTTTTAATGTCAAATTATTCTACTCATCGAAACGCAAAAAAATGGAGGTATTCGAAATTGATACAACAACTTTTATTTTTCTCCATATATCGACGCTCCACCCTACTGTATATATACTTTAACTCAGCAAAAGTTCAGAAAGACTAACCGCCATATTATTCACTCGTTATAATCCAGTTTAGAATTTAAATCCGGATGTAAATTCATATAAATTCAACGTAAATATATCCAGGTTTAAGTGCTAAACTGGAGTGAACAATTTGTTGCTAATTATCTATAGATACGGCTTATTATATTATTAATTTATTTTATTTATTCATTAATAATACTCAATGCAATATGAAATTACAGGAAATGTGAAATATGAAAGCATTAACATTAAAGCCATCAGTCTATATTATTAAAAGAGCTATAATTATTAATTTCTATGAATTAAGGGGTTTGCATAATTTTTTATGGAAACATATAATGACGAGGTGTCAACTCATCGTTTTAAGGAAGTTTTCCTTTCGGTATATACCCTCAGCTCTTAACCACTTGATAAGGTTATGTTAGATAATCAGCTCGAACACGTTAAATTACATTTTCAATCGAATCTAATAACTGATTAAAATAAAATAAATACATTTCTGGCACGAAAGATGGTGTAGAACCAAGACAATGACAACTCTCTATTGCATGTTTCCTATTTAACTGTAAATAACGATTATTTTTTAAACCCTGTTCTTAATTTACAAACTTTATTCTCATTGAAGAGAACTCATTCTCACGAACGTAAAATAATTAAAATTCATTACCATCTACATATCTTTTGTTTTCTTTTAATTATTTAGTAAAATATTCACACAATTGTATACTGGTATCATATAAACAAAACAGTCTTTTAGAAAATTAACATTAAATATTATAGACTTAAAACATATATAGGTTCACTATATCAATTCAATGTACATATCAAGCGTAAACATATTTTAAATTTTTTCCTATCGCATATGGTGAATTGGCCCTAGTTCTGACATAAAACGTTCCATTTTTAGGATGTGATGGCTCACCACCCATTTTATATTGCTTCCCCTTTTCCGGACAGTGCCACTTTCTTGTTTTATTATCACACACAGTTCCCCAAAATCCAATTGAACTAACTATTGATTCTGCAAAGAACTTATAAGCTCGACTATGTGAACATCCAAAACCTAAGCACTTCTGGTAAACCCCATTGTTGGGGAAAAACGTTGCATTACCAACAGGTTGAAGTAATCCTAAATTCACACTTGTCTGAATAGATTCGACATATTTCGCGTCAGTTGGATCAATCCTACATTCCATGTCTTTCTCTCTAAAAGCCGGTCCAGCCGGATCAAGGGCAAAAATTGTATTAAATTGTCCGGGTTTTAATCGTTTGCCAGCACTGCCAGCAATTTGTGCACCTAAACTATGACCGATCAAATAAATGCTGTCATAGTCAACACCCAGTGTGTTGTGTAGATGTTTTGCAAAGTCAGCCACGATTTGCCCAAAGTCTTCAATCAATCTCACGACCCTGTAGTAGTTTAGGGTGCTAGATGCTATACTCCAATCCACTATGATCACATTGAAGTCACCAATGCTTAAGTAGGCGTCTTTGATGTCACGATTTAAAGATGCCTTACTTTGACTCATCCAGCCATGAATAATTATTCTAAAAGTAAAGAGAATAATGAAAATGAATATTGAAGGTTATAGAAATTTTTTTGTACACAAACCTTGTTGGATGGTTTCTATTAAAGTCCGAATGCTGAAGAGAATCATCATCCATTCGTAATTCCTGGCCACAAGTTGGAAAAGCTTTTTTATACAAATAGAAATGCATTGTAACATCTGGTTTCTGAAATGGCACGAGACTTCGCAAAACTCTGCCTAGAAATTTTAAGTCAATAACACCATCCAATCCAGTTGGTTTACTTAAGTCGAGACCACATTCATCCCACTTCTCAGTGTCACCCTTAACTAGAACTGAATTAAAATAGGAACAGCTTTAATAAATTATATTTCTATTTAATATGTTATAAACATTATTACTTTTTGAAGATAAAGCTAGCACTAAAACTGCAATTAGAGACAAACTCATGGTTATAGGTTTATACAAAAATCACCTTCAAGTGCAACGAATCAAGTTCACGCGATGGATACTATGCTGCAACTGCTAACAATAAAATAATTGAAAGCCTTTTTATTACAAATATAAGTATATCAACTGATTGCAATTAAAAAAAATACACCGATCTGTGATAAATTATAGGATAATTAAAGTGGGAATTACAACTTTGTTGGGTTTTCATTCGTTTAACAATTTATTTTCATTGCTGGATTTTTTTGAAAGGCTTAGAACTTTTTCAACAGAACATTTGGCGGTGTTATGTTTGTATGTAACTGGTTTATGATGTGCAAGAGTTTATTTTTTTAATTAATTTAAAGTAGATATTCATACGTATAAAGCAGAAATTAAGTTTAGGACTACATTTTATTTTTTTTTAATTGAATAAAATTTATAAAATAGATGTATTAACAATTCTATTCTTATAAATTTAAAAGTTTAATTTACGATATATTTAAGTTAAGTATAGGTTCTAAAAATACTCTCTCAAGTTTCGCACAAAAATTGGTGGAAGGTGATGGGTGTTGGGTGGTAATACTGACTTTTGTACCTTTTTGGGTTTTTTGTGGGTTTTTTCCACCAAGGGCAGACCCATTTTTTTGGAGCCATTAAATTTAAATTATTATTTATTATAAATTAAAAAAGGACTTCTTCCGCTTCTTCTGTTGTTATTAATGCTGTAATATGTATGACTCTTTTGTAAAGGGAAATTGTTCCAATATAACAATGTAGGATTTTGTTTTTCAAAATTCTGAAATTTTTCATCAACTTATTAATTGAAAATGTTTTTTTTTTTGCTGAAAAATTAATTAAAAGTTTCCCCTTCATTGTTGCTGAAGAGGGTTGGGGAAATAATTGTATATGTATTTTTTAATTATTTGAAAGTTTTTATCAACTTTAGAGTTTAGCATGTCAAAAATCTAATTCATTAATTATTTCTCCATTACGTTTTTAGAATGGAAGGGTTTGTCCTGCATCAAAATTGTATGTAGGCAATTAAAGTCTGACATTTTATTTATATTTAAAGACCTTAATTTTACAACGAAAAATATAATTTTTTACTTCCGATATAATACATTAAATTTTTTGGTTTAAATCACTTAATGACATTTTAAAAGTTTCTTTTTTTTAACCTTGAAAAATAAAAAAAACAATAGGGTAAGTATTCCAAAATAAAAAAAAAACAGGATCATTCAAATTCATTCACTTCAACCGGGTTCTAAATTAATCCTAAAAACATGTAGGACTATTTTCTCTATTGATTCATTTGTTTCTTTGAAGACCACAGTTTCACCATATAAACGTAGTTAAATATAAACGTAGTTAATGTAACAAGTTGTAGCAAACGTAGTTTTAAATGTCAAATGATCTGTCAGCTGTAACTTTGGAGTTTGAATTTTGAGTTAAAATGTTAAAATTTGTATTAAAATTTAATTATTTCTCATAGATTTACTACAGGGTGGCGCATCAATTGTGCTACAATAAGAAATTCAAATAACTTTTTTTTTAATCGATGTATTTCATTTATTTTTTTTTTATTGGTGAGAAAATTAAATTTTATTTTAAATAGTTAGTTATTTTTAAAGATTATAGACCGCAAATGACCTCCACGCTGTCCCACGCATATGCGGCACCTGGTCAAAAAATTATTCATTGCGGCCTGAAGAGTTGAAGTTGGGATCGCCTCAATTATTGTCGTTATGGACTGCTTTAATTCAGTTAAATTCCTGGGCTTCGTTTTATACACCTCTTGCTTGACATAACCCCATAAAAAGAAGTCTGGTGCAGTCAGGTCAGGTGACCTTGGGGGCCAGCGAAGAGTGGAGTTCCTAGAAATTAATTTGTTTGCGAATTTTTTGTTTAGCTCCGCCATAACTGGTCTGGCTATATGTGCAGTTGCTCCATCTTGCTGAAACCAAACGCTGTTGAATGGTATACGTCTTCGGCGCAGTTCTGGGTAAAAAAACTCCTTCAACATCTTTAAATTACGGTCCCCATTGACAGTAACGGTTACACCGTTTTCTTCAAAGAAGTACGGCCCGACAATACACCTTGATGAAACTGCGCACCACACAGTGACTCGTTCTGGGTGCAGTTCCGTCTCATGGAGCATTTCTGGATTAGACTCATTCCATATACGGCAATTTTGCTTGTTTACATTGCCGTTAAGATCAAAATGGGCCTCATCAGACATGAACAAACAATTGATCAATGTGTTGTCTTCTTCGGCCATTGATATCATTTTTTGGCAAAATTCCAGGCGAACAGGCAAATCCTGAAGGTTTAACTTGCTAGTAATTTGGACTTTGTACGGAAACAAGTTTAAATCGTCATGAAGTATCCGTTGTAATGACCGTCTACTAATTCCAATTTGCCCCGAAAAGTTTCGGGTTGAAACGTTCGGATTGGCCTGTATTGCAGATGCTACTGCTGCGATTGTATCCTGAACCCGAACATTGGCATCTCGATGGTACGGCCTTCGTGCGATGCTTCCAGATTCGGCAAAACATGTTTACAAACCTCATAATGGTCCATCTACTCGGGGGATTACCGCCAAACTCCCGCCTAAATTCCCTTTGGACGGAAATGACGGACTGCAAAGCATGGTACCGTTGCACTATCCAAATTCTTTTCTCCGTATCCCAAGCATCCATTTTTATAAATCTAAATAGTAACCTACAAAATAAAAAAAAAATAAGCCGATTACTCACACAGAAAAAAAGTTATTACGTTTTATTTTTGTAGCACGATTCGTGCGCCACCCTGTATAAGAGGTGTATAGTTTACTCAATTAACTACGGGTAGTGGGGGGGGGGGGGGGGGAATAGAAAATTTAAAGAAAAAAGGAACTTGCGTGCGCTTTGTGTTACATAATTTATGTGCGTGAAGTTAGCACCACTATTTTCGATTTTCAAAAAAAATTGCAAATTTGCGAATTAAAAAAAATATTTACGGCACATCACAGGACAAGTTAAGCACAATACAGCACAACTTTTATTTTGAAAATCGAAAATGATGGTGCTTATTTCACGCGAAGTTCCTTCGCATCATTTGCGTTCGGTAGTAAAAATTGAAAATATGCGATTTTTGTTTTATCTTTCCGATTGTATTCATTTTTGAGCACACAACAGCTTTAACAACTTTAAGATTTTAGAAAAACTTAATTAATTTTGGAAAAAAATTTCATTCTCGGACCGAACCCACCCCCCCGTTGATCCGCCACTGATATATGTACACATTTCCGTTGCCAAAAATTTGCTTATTCAATTCTTTTGGAAGGTTTAATAAAAATGTTATTGTGAAATTTATAGCACAAGTTAAATCACCACGCTATCGCTACCTTAGTTCCTCAGTTCAGTTCATTTCATTTAATTTTATTTTTATTATTTTAAAATCTTTTACATTAGGTTGTTAAATATTTGAAATTTAAATTGTTTCAATTTTTTTAAATTTTAATTTGTCACCCCAACAAAATGCCACTACCTTTTTGGCTACCTAAAAATAGTTTTTGGTCTTAATTCATTGGATTTTATTTCAATGTTTCTATGTCATATATCTTAGTACAAAAATAATATTTTATTGACAACTTGGTTCTTCAAAGATTCAGCATGTTCAATTTCAACCGAAAATAAAATCCCATTTAAATTTTGACAACTACTAAACAACTTCTTTTAAAATCACATATTACCAAAACAAAAGAAAAACCCACTCGGCATTTGCAACCATTCATTCTGGGTTGAATACTGCATTTCAGAATAAATCAGTTATTTTGGGGTTCATTTCAATGATTAACACTTAGTTCCAAATGGATGCATCATTTCAAGGTGGTTTCCCTTAAGAATTTGTATATGTTGTTCTCTCATATGTATTTTAAATAATTCAGAATCACCATTGATTGCAAGCGAATTGTTCTTTCCAATTTAATTATCATAATATTAATTCGTTAAATCAACAAAGACATTTTATTAGATAAAAACTGGTTTTGTTCACAGATCCCATCTAGATCTTGTTGGGTAAAAAATATGTACTCCATATGACTAATATACATTTACACACAGAATAAATGTTTGCACGATTAATTTGCAATTTGCAGAGGCAGACTAACAAAAAAAAAAAAAACAACATATACGCGCAAATATATCTCAACTGATTTTGTTCAAATAATGATAGTTCTAGTTGGCATATCACATACATAATTAAAATTTTTAATGTGAAAGCTCAGTTTGCTTTTTTAAAGCAATTCTATTTTTAAATATCAAAAGAGTATCTATATTATGATAAAAACTTAAAGATTATAATTATTTCATTGTTAGCACCGGGAGTTCTGAATAAACCAAACAAGTTAACTGTGGCGTATGCGTGTTAAAGTGTGGAATAGCTGGGAATTCCCTCAAAATATTTGATTCAGACTTTAACGTTGTAACAAAAATTAATTTCTTTGAACACTTTTCACTCAACAAAATGTGGAAGTGTATATTTACTAACAAGCCGCATTTAAATGTTAAAACTTAAAGCTACTCTTATTTGTCTTCCCATCAAATTGAATATAAAGTAAATATAATGCGCATAAAAATTTCAATAAAAAAAAGTTAGCTGAACTAAATATTTAATTTAATTGTTTTATAAGGTAAATAAGTGAATAAATATAGAACATTGAATTTAAAGTAGAGCTTTTTAAATTGTTAAACTTCAATGGAAACTTTTAGGTAGCTTTAAAGAACAATTGATTTTCAGAGTTATACAAATAATAAGGAATTTTGACTTCCTCTATAGCGCAAGTATTGGTTTTACGGAAACAAATGACAATAAAGTCTACCATAACGAAGATAAAGGGGTCTAAATCGATGTGTCTGTATATTGAGCCTCTTAAACAGATGAACGAATTTACTACAAATAAAGGGCATTGTAATATTATTCCGCAGCGGCGACATTCTAATTATTATTTAAACTCATTTGGAACGGGTAGCTGCAATACAATGATTTTATTTTTTTTTAAGATTTTCTTGAAAACGATAGAATTTTAAGTTTCATGTTTATGTAAAACGGAGATACGTTTTTGGACTTTTTTGAGAAAATTGCCTCCTTTTTGTAGTTATAGAGTATAGCTTTTTGATAGCTTGACCGATCCTGTTATAATTAAGTTATTTGCTGCTTCAAGATAAATAACATTGCATTTAAACATTTTTAAAACATTTTT
Organism: Epistrophe grossulariae; assembly: GCA_929447395.1. Taxonomy (NCBI): domain Eukaryota; kingdom Metazoa; phylum Arthropoda; class Insecta; order Diptera; family Syrphidae; genus Epistrophe; species Epistrophe grossulariae. The sequence continues at coordinate 4,602,919 of OV839566.1, forward strand.
TTTAATCAACTAAAAAATTCATTTTTTACTTTTTTTAAAACATTTCATCATTAAAAAGCATCATTAATATGTTACTACATCTTAGTTTGTTAACAAGATCAAGTTTGTGCGACCAAGGCGTGCATATTATTGTTGTATCCAATTGTCATAATATACATAGGTCATAGATGTTGTATTTATGACGTATGAATGCCAATCAATTCTAATTAACACTAAAATGTTCATTTATGAACATCAATTGCGTTAGACATTGTAAATACTCTAAAGTTAATAGGTTTGATTTAAGTTCATAGACTTCACGATGTCGGCAATTATATTGATGACGCCTGCAGATTTAATTAATCTTTATTTGTTATGGCATTAAATTAATTAATCAAATGTTGAGCAATGTTAAGCGATTAAATAAAGTAATTGCTTTTGGTGGCAATATTCTAAAAGGTTGACAATTATTTCTTTGAAGATTTCGATAAACTGATGCAATTAATGTGGTTGTTATTGTGAGTGCGTTTATCATTAATTTATGTTTAACAATTAAAAAAAAACAATGGTTAATCTGTATTGAAGGTTGGAGTTTAGTTTATAGTTTTTCATAATTTTTACAACAAATATTTTCGTTTTCACTGTGTTAAAAAAATGAAAATTGCCATTTATAGCCCAGGAACAAATAATAAAAATGTAATTGAGGAGAAAATCCAAGTGAAGATTTTTAAATTGAACTGTGTTTTTTTTGAGCTTGAATACAAAAATTTCAAGAGGTGACATTTCCAAAATATCAAATTGGTTTTTATGCATAACTTTTAAATGGTATAAATATTAGAGAAGAGGAATTTCATAAACAAAGCTTGTAGATTATAATATAATTTTCTACAAAGAAGTACTTAACACTTTTTTCTTCCGGCTAACGGTTTGGAAGATATGACCATTTGAAAAAAACCGTAAAATAACGAATATATCTTTTTTATCAATATTTAAAGCTTTGTTTACTTCCCGATAAAATTCATTTGAAACTGAATGAATAAATATTTTGGGGTATTAATTGCACTGCGAACTTATTGTGCCCCAAACTTAAAAAAAATCTTAAATTAAAATAAGGTACTGTGTAATTCCAATTTTTAATTTTTAAGATAGGTGTGAAGCTTCATGCACGAAGAGAAAAAAAGTTCTTTTTTCTATAAGTTTACTCTGCTCTTTGAAAAATATTTTCATAGACAGGCCAAGTGCTTCATCACATTTGCATTTGAAAAAAAGGAAGCTCTTTTAAGCCATCAAAGGCTCTTCTATTCTACTATTTTCCTATCAAACAGTGCCTCACTCCTTATCTTTTAAACATACAGCAGATGTTGTTTTTAATAATATGCCGCCATAGAGTACTTCCTTTATGTTAAAACATTTTTTATACCTACATATTAAAAAAATGTTCCCCATAGTTTTCATTATAATTTTCCATTACAAACATTATTGCTCATATTTGAGATTAAAAACAAAGCAAAAAAAAGACACGCGTTCGCATCGTTGCTTTGTTGTTGCCCAGAGTATTTTTAGTATTGAGAATTTCATTAAATTCAACTAATGAGATGTGAAAATTTAATTACACGGTTCGATAGCGTCGTTGCTGAGCATAATTTTATTTTTTTTTTGTAAATTTTTTTTGTTGGATCCACTTGTAATGTGCTTACTGAGTGTATGCAACATGAAACATATTTTATAATGTCCATTGATGGAGAAAAAATTTACATTTTTACAATTTTCATTATAATAACAAAATCACTTTATTTTTGTATTTAATTTTGCATAATATCTGTTTGGAATGCTTCATTGACGATAGTCATAAATTATTAAAAGCCCTATATGATGTACTCGATGTTGTCTTTTTTATTGATTTTGAGGTAAAATTGTATTGTTATTGGTGGAATTTGAATTTTGTACATTGCTGTGCAATGTTTTAAATTCACATCAGCGAAAATCATATTAATGATTCCTTAATAATTGATAGATTGAATTGAGATCAAATTGTAGTGAAAATATTCAATTCAATTCAATTCAATTCAATTCAATTCCATTCAATTCAATTCAATTCAATTCAATTCAATTCAATTCAATTCAATTCAATTCAATTCAATTCAATTCAATTCAATTCAATTCAATTCAATTCAATTCAATTCAATTCAATTCAATTCAATTCAATTCAATTCAATTCAATTCAATTCAATTCAATTCAATTCAATTCAATTCAATTCAATTCAATTCAATTCAATTCAATTCAATTCAATTCAATTCAATTCAATTCAATTCAATTCAATTCAATTCAATTCAATTCAATTCAATTCAATTCAATTCAATTCAATTCAATTCAATTCAATTCAATTCAATTCAATTCAATTCAATTCAATTCAATTCAATTCAATTCAATTCAATTCAATTCAATTCAATTCAATTCAATTCAATTCAATTCAATTCAATTCAATTCAATTCAATTCAATTCAATTCAATTCAATTCAATTCAATTCAATTCAATTCAATTCAATTCAATTCAATTCAATTCAATTAAGTTTTAGTTTGGTTTTAAATTTGAACGCAGGTATTTCATGTATATTTATTACAAAAACAATTATGTACTAATAAACTTTTGCACAACTTTATTCTTCAATGCCTACTCCTTTACCATATTCTATCTTTTACGAACTTTGAACAATTTCAAGCCATCCAGTCGTGCATTTAATTTTGTTTTATTGTTTTCGGCATTCATACAATTTATTTCTAAGAATACTTTATTGTTTGACTCTTAAACTGGCAGTCAAACTTTATTTGAAAATTTTAACCTTTAAAATAAAAACTAAGAGGTATCAATTTTATCCATACAATTCTTGAGAAACTTCTTTCTTTAGATATTCCAAGAGAAATTTTTTGTAATAAAATTAAACTAAAACCCTGCACTGTCAATTCACTGAAGTTATATGTTCTTGCTCTAAAGTAACCGACCATAAGATCCTAAATTCTAAACAAACGAAAACTTTTCCTTTTTTTGTCATCAACCCAAAAGAAAAGAATTGCATGAAAAATTACAGAAGTTTTGTAACAGTTAACTGCTTTTTTCTCCGCCCATTTACTCCTTTCAAGTTAAGTTCACCAAAGAAATACCAACCAATACTAAACACTTCAAATAAACAAAGATCCTTGAAGGATATATGTATGTAAAAGAAAGAGACTGTGCTCGCGTTCTATAAAGAGTCGTCTATACTAACGTCGTATCCTCTTCCATACCAGGAGTGTGACGAAAAAATCCGTAAATTCATCCGTCATGGCAAACAATTGAAGCCATTCATTTTTGTTAAAACTTTAAAGCATCATCCAAAGTGAAAAGGAAGAATCCATTGCTTGCGAAATGCCGAAATCCTGAGGAACATCTTCCTCCTGTGGTATGGCAGTTCAGTTTCAGTCGTGCATCTCCATTGCCTCGTGAGCCGTTTAATAGATTGTGCGATCAAAGAACATCGTGACTTGACACCTTTCGTATCTGTGAGATAGTTTTCCCCCCGAGCTTATACTTCATTTAAGGAGAACATCCTTTTTTGCCTGATGCCCACGATTCGCTTGAGCATGTGGGTTTTCTTTCTATCGCATCACTCGTTTACTTGCTCAAGATTAGGGAGTTCTTTCAAGACGAACTAAGAAGAGATGTCAAACTTAACGCTTGATGTGTCGCTTTTTTTTCTCTCGATTTTTTTTGTGTTGCCTTCTCTATCGGTGTCTTGGGAGAAGTTTTACTAAGCACAATGTGGCAAGTGATTAAGACTAATATCCCAGGACAATTGGATCGACCCTGCTGACTCTTCATGACGAAGATTCATTAGGGGGGACTTTGTTAGCAAAAAAAAAAAAAAGAAAACGAAAAACAGAATTAGTTCGGTCATTGCTTGGCATTAGCGTAATTAGGTTTTGCGGACATCGATGGCTTCAGGGATAACACTTGTGCATTCTACTCTCGGAACGTGCAATTGGGAGTGATTCGCTTAATTTCTATGGTCTCGCTGAGAATTAATCACATCAAGTCCCTGAAAGTCTGATGAATGAAGCTAATATAAGACAACACAGCTGCTGGTTTATTTTGTATTTTAAATAATTTTAACATTTTGTTTCGTTTTTTTTTTTAACTGAATCTGAATGGATGCAGTCAAGTATTAAAATGTAGATTGCATGGAAACGAAGATAAATATGTTCTCATGGTATCCAAAAATATTCAAAATACATAATGTACATATATAGATATGTCTAGTAGAGCTTGCATGTTGGACAAGTACGAGAAAGGAAATTCAAATGCAAGATTTAATCCACAAGAAAAAAAAAAAAAAACATAAAACTAAAGCAGCAGAAATTTAAATGGAAGTCTGAATATTTTATCACAAAAAAAAAAGGCTTTATGTTTGTTTGACGTGAGGTGAAATTTAGATGGTAGTATATGTATATGCATATGTACTCGTACCTGCCCATGTAGGTATGCAGCTTTTTCTTGAAATTAAAGAAATTTAAAATGAGATACGCGGATGTTTGCAATTCAAAAGAATGTATACTTTGGCTTGCATTATTTATGTACAGAGGGTGCGCCATAACATCATGCCATCCGGATGAGGAGAACTGAATTTAAGCATTTAATCGAGATTATGGATGCAAAGTTCAATGATAGACGAAGCCATTAAATGAACATTTTTCATGTTGAAAGCTTTTTTGATTTTATTTTTTTTTTTTGAGATAACGGATGGGTAAATTGACGTGATTTAAAGATAAATTTATGTATCTTAAATGTATTTAAAGGATGGAGCGAGACGACAGTCATTTTTCTCACACCTTTTCTAATCAAAATATCATATAAAGTCCACAGTTTGCAATGCTGATCATGAGTCAAGTGTATTAAATATTCAAGGTCAGTTAAATTTTATGAGAATTTAAAGGATGTCTAGATACAAATTAATATTATTTTATTATTAAAAACACTCCGATTTAGGAAATTATTTTTTCAAAGTTATGTTTAGAGGATGGTTCTCGATTCTAAAACTTAGCTATTTATGGAGTGAATTGGGAAAAAATAACAAAATACCATCCGATTTTTTAATAAGAGGAGCCTTGGACTTCCCAGCCTATGCCACCTAAAAAAAAACAAATGTTTTTCAAAGGTTACATACTGATATACTGCCTCTTGTGAGGAACTGACAAATTTTCCAAGAGTATCTCATGAAAAATTGCTTCACAACTTCGACAGGAAATTGTAGGTCCCCTCCATTTCTGCTAATAACACGCAGACGGAACACAGGAATGGTTGAGGGTTGTAAGTCACTAGGCCCTGGTTCTACACAAGCTGTCACACCACCCAATTTATTTTTATTAAGATAATTTTCTATCACAATCGTAGGAGTCGGAGGAAAATAAAAAAAATGGTTCCTATTTTATAACCATTTTTTGAAAATTTTTGTTTTCACTACAAACTAGATATAATACCTATTGAAACTGACCCATTTTGTTTTTGGATCTGTGGAGCAAATGTTAGGGTTTTCATAAAAGACAAACAAATTTTGTAGGTCAACACTCAACGCGCAACTGGAGCAGAAACACCAAAAAAGAGTCATAGGTCAGGTTCTGTTGTTTTTGTTCCTAAATCAAATTACAAAAACCTGCTAGAGGGATATCGAAATAAACTGCACCATTTACCAATTTTTAAGAAAACCGACTTATCTGTTCAGGCTATCATATCGTTTTGTCAAATTTGATTAAAATCTCGATTTGGATATACTATACGAATCCATAACTTGCCTATATTTTTATCGTTGGTAAAAATTATTTCTCTACCGCCAACATGTTTAAAAAATAGTGAGAATAAAATTCACTCTTTTAAACAAAGTAGTGGGAATCCTACAAGGGTTCGTAAACTCAGATATAAGTTTCCTATATGTTTCGCTATCGCGAAAATATTAAATTCCAATACGGCAAACCCACAAGCTAACAAACCTATAGTATCAAAATTATAAAATAAGGCAATGCTGGCATAGTTCCAATATTACTAACTTAGCTCGCCATAAGAATTTCATTAATTTAAGATTTTTTCAATTTTTAAACTAAATTTCGTTTAGCTTGCTATTAAAACTTATGTTTGCCATATGGCCAATGATTATTTTTTTTGCTAAAGAAAATGACATTGTTCAGTAAAAGCAAAAAAAAAAAAAAAAAAAAACTAAACCCATTATATTCTCCCACCTTTCTTATACCAAAACCTAAGTAGCTATTCATTATATTTTACTTGAAAGTTGAAACCAATCAAAATATTATGCCCTAGCTAATTTAGGTACATATATATACTCTTGCATAACAAGTTTTTAAATATTCAACTTGTGGCACCAAGTCAAGTCATGATGGTGTTGTAAGCTCAGTACAAAATCATCCAATCTCATTTTTAAGAACATGAATACTTAAAAGTAATTTTTTTTTTATTTTTCGGGAAGGGCATGTTATAAAAAAAAAGAAACAAGAAGACGAAGAAATCCCGAAAAGAAGACCCAGCCCCGCAGGAAACATTGACACAAAGACGGTTCAACGCCGCTTTAGACTAATTTCATTTGTTCGTGTTGAATTTAAGATGAACTCCCTGCTTTTCTTCTTTGTTTTTTTCGTGTTTTTTTTTCTGCGTTGCTTTTATTCCTTATATTCAGTTCCAACTTTTTGTCTATCTACTTCGTTATTCACTTCCCTTTTGGATTATTTAAGGATTTGATGGGATAGACTATATAGAGTGTTGATAACAAATTTGGCATGAATTGGCCAAATGCACTGCTCCATTGCTATTGCTATTGCTGACACTAGTTTTGTTGTTGCTTTAGTTATACACTTTTGAGTTGTAATAAAGGACGTGACTTGAATAATGAAAATGCAAACATTTCCGGCCAAAGAACCAACCAGTAGCATAGATAACCCACCATCGCATCGGCCAACACACCCCATCGCATCACCATTCATTTTTTTTATCGAATGTTTTTCTTAAGCTTGAAGTCTGCAGCTGCCTTTCCCATAGTCTATTATAAAAAAAAATGTATTCCAAGTGTTCCTGGCAGCAGATTCGGGCAATTGACCCGTAATGGCTACAAGTTGAAGCTCATTTCCGGTCTCGAGACTTTTTGGATTATTATTTTGTATAGGACTCCGAGTTTTAGTTCGGTTAGATGTCCTTTCATATTTTTTTCCATTTGACTTAACAGACGTTAATATTCCTCAGTCTTCTGAACATTTCCTATAGCATGAATTTTTGTAATAGTTGAGAAAGTCAACTATATAATTGCTATACTTGGAGAAAACATCACAAATTCGTCTCATCTTGAGTGACCTTCTGTCTGGAAGAAGTTTCCCCCTAAAGATCTGAAAATTCATTTGGGTGTTATTCACCTTACAGGCTTTGAATTTAATGGAATGAAAACATTCGCATAAGGCTTCCCCCATCGCTCTTTTGAAACACCATACCTATATTTTAAGGAATTCAACATCCCTAACTCAATTTTACCTGTGTAAGGTACCTATACATACTTGGGATGGATAACGAATGGCATTGGCATAGAAATCTGAGAAGGATCCTTCTGTGTTTATACGACCAAAGATAAATAGCCAAATGGATTCTTCCATGGCTTTTCCATTTTCGCGATTACTGCCTCAGGGAATAAAACCGTACCTATATCTCTACACATATGTATGTATGGGAACCTATATATGAATATATATATCGTATAGAGTCTCAGTCAATCTGTTAAGTGCACAGCTTTGATTTGATAGCAGCTTGCTCTTAATCAAATCTCAGCTCAATTGAGTTGTATGTATATATGTAGGTACTATATCTTTTTTTCTTCGTCGTTTATATTTATTTTTTTTTTTATTATTTTGATGGAATACACGGGAACAGACTTTATAGACATGCAAAATCTTTCCCCTGCTCCCGATTATCCTCCCTTGATTGTTGTATTTGCCTTAAGCAAATAGAAAAGTTAAAGCTTTACAATTGGTGCTGCATATACACATATGACATACAATATATAGGGATGGCACATGTGCTCCATGGAAAAGAGGCATTTATTTCTGGCAATCAAAATGAGGAGTGAATTCGGAGCCATTGAGCAGGAATTGAGTATGTATAGGGAATGGATATAATAATATGTATATATGTAGCATCAGTTGGCATCGTCTTATCTGATGTGAGATCCAAACTGCTGAACGGAGAATATTGCAATCTACGAAAGTTTTCAGACAGCAAAACTTTATAATTCGTTTCGGTATATCGTTTGTCTTCAATTTTTGTTTTTTTATTTCTAGTTGGTCGTTTTTTACTTCCTTTGACATTTCGCTCAAGGGACAATTATTATTTTTACTAGCAGAGACTGTATATGGAGATGATCGATTTGAGAATTCAATCCGAGTTTGGTTTCTATTGGTAAATATGTATAAACATGGCGGCATGTCATGAGTTTCGGGGTTATTGATGGTAGATTTTTCAACTCTTCAACATCAGAATTATGCTTGATGATGTCTTTTATAGGTTAGGTAGAAGTAACTGTCGGCGTTAGAACTGAAACACTTAAACCATAAATTGTTCCATTGATGTGATACCCAATAAACTTAGAAGACAAACTCTTGAATCTTAATATCCACATTACTTCAGATATTGCAAAAATCTCATGAACTTCAACTCGATACCTATCACCTTTTCATCTTTTTCAAGTCCGCGTATGACAGCATTTATAGAAACGAGAAATATAGGGCAATATTTCTTGTTTGCCATTTCAAATTCATCTATTTGTGCAGGATAACGATATTATGGAGAACGCACGCTGTTTCATTAAGTTCGGCGAAAACATCAACTTTACCTTTTACCTTTGATGTAAAAAATGGTAATGCAATTTCTTTAACATTATTCTTGAAAGAATAGTGCAAAAATTTTCCTTCTTTAGAGGCACAATCTTTCAAAGGTCCGTTAAATTATTCGCATACGATGACAATATTAACACAATCGGAAGAACAAAGAACAAGAAAGGAAGTTATGGACTTTGTCTACCTAAGCTCTGCTATCAATTTAGACTCGGTGGTTGGCACTGAAATCAAACCCGCTTCACTGCTTCAATTGAGCGGAAAACCCTTTCTCGAGCATCCTGGTCTTGCTATATGGTGCAGAATTATATGAAACTTGTCAAGGGAGAATGAGAAAACTTTTAGTTGTTTTGATATAGGAGATTGTCTGCGTTATTTTTAGTTCCGACCGAGCTAGCCAAAAAGTCAACGACTGAGGTGGCTTAGTCATTTAGGGTGAATGGATACCAAAGCTCCTGCCCAAAAAGTTTTTGAATTCAATACCGAGAGACGGCATAGTAGGGAATACCGCGACTCAGGTGGCTCACGCAAGTGAAAGAGCTAGTGAAACTGGAGATATCTAACTAGAGACCGAGTGTCTGGTAGCAATTTGTTGGTTGAAGCCCGGGTCCACCTTATAGACCGAGAGCCCGTAGCAAATTTTGGTTGTGAATGATAACAAAAATTATGGATCTTAACTTTTCAAATGCTTTTCAAATATGAAAGTCTTGCATTAATGGTCCATTGAGAATGCATTTTTTTTCGAAACACAAGATAAAAATTAGTATATAATATAGTAACTAAAACTTTACATTTAATAAATAATCTGAGCGCCATAGACATCAAATTGGCGGTCCAAGACGTCTTGGGTGGGGCCTTCTGCATCCAAGACGAACACAAAGATTAGAATGAAACGGAATTCTTTATAAACTCTGATAGAATTTAGAAATATGATATCACTTATATGATATCACTTATAGACTCTGATAACAGATATTGTGTTCCAAGAGTTTTTTTCCAAGTAAATAAGCAAGCAACTTTTAAAGCGAAGTGAAGTGCGCCAGACTAAATAATGTATTTATCAGATGTCCCAGATGGAGTTTGTTTCTTTGGAATAGAGGAGGAGAGAAATCATTTTTTTCCTCTAATATAAAATAAAATAACAAAATTCCTCACAAGAGACAGTTCCCGTTGAAAAAACATCCCACGAGGCCATTACCTTCAGCGTAACAGTCCTACGTGCTAACCATTACGCTACGGGCACTTAAGATTATAGTAATTGTTCTTCTTTAAATTAAACATTATTTGTTAAACCATCTTAAATGTTTTTGACCCAAAATTTAAGAATGATTTACATCACATGCAATTTGAATGCAAAAAAAAAAAGAAAAATTATAAGAATCACTGGCACCAATAAAATATATAGTTAGCACGTATCACCAACAAAAACTCATTAAAATTTTTCTCTGCCATTATCGACAAATTAATGCAACAACTCGCCTTACCCAATTTTATTTGTCGAATTCAATGCAAACAAAGTTGCTCGCATGTAAAACTTTTTACCATGATCCAGCACATCGACAACTGATGTGTAGTATAGCGTATAGATTTCCGGTTGGAAGGCTTATATATACAGTTTCGTCCGCAATCCTTCTTCATAAAATTTATTTAACATTTAAATAACTATTTATCGATGTTCAAACGTTAATTAATGGTGGTTTTTACGTTGCAAGCCAATGATACTGTCACCAAAACCACCAATGGTATTACCACCACGAGTTCTTGCTCCTGCAACAATAGCAACTCTCGCATCGAATTAAACTCAAACTGTGTGTGTGGACCAAAAATGCCAGTGCAGATGTGAAAATTAAGCCAATTAACCGAAAAGCATCATTACTTTTCTGTGAGGGAATTTTTCAGCATACTTTTTGACTTTTTTTTTTGGTTGTTGTTTTGTTTTAAACTTTTTGCATCTTTTTTTTTTTTGTGTTTGTGGTCGTGTGCGCGTATTCTGGAGACAAAACGAGGAGCTTTTCGGATTGCCAGTGTAAGCCTCCGCGTTTGTATAATTATTTTACCAGACACATTATTAAATAAAATTGTTAAGCGTCGGAATTCGTGTGAGTCACGAGGCAGACAAGGTGTCCTTTTGTAGATTGCAATTTACAGGACCATTTTGATTGTGGCTTCACAAAGAGGTGTGTGCACTTTTTATTATTTTTTTTTTTTTTCATTTGTATGTTTTCATTTTTAAATTTTTTCAACTCAATCGTTCATTCCAAGGGATTAACGAAGATAATTAATGAGCGTGTTTAAAATGGAATGATGTATTTTGCACGTTTTCAAGTTTTTTTAATTTTTTTTTTTGAAATTTATAATGGAATAAGCTGAGGCTTAAAATGTTGTTGGAATGATAATGCGGCTTGCAGGATAGTATAGAGAAACATGATAGTTGTTCAATTTTCGTTTGTGGTGAGTATAAAAGAATTCATTAAAAATATTTAATTGATGTTAAATGTGGATTTAAGGCTTATATTTTAAAACATTAACTTTTTTGACTTTTGAATGGTAACAAAATTACGGGTTGACTTACTTTTGGATGATAAGTTGTTCGATAGGAATCTTATAAAACCTTTATATCCATCCATCTCTTTTAGTGTTGGTCAAAGGCAAAATAAAATAACAAAATGGTATGATTAGTGATGAGTGATAGACTTTTTAACTTAAAATAGAGTACGCAAATGCTCACTCATGAGCTGAATGTACAATATCGAATGAGCACTCTCTATCATGAATTTTTAGTTGTGAGCATTTTAAATTTTTCTCAAGCTCACGACGTGAAGTGTCGAGTGCTTGATTTATATAAGCTTACGTCATGAGCACTCCCATATTTCTCGATAACGACACTACTCGCCTCATTAGCGTGAGACGACATTGAGTCAATTAAGTGCTCATGAGCCAATAAACATATTAACCCTTATATGGATCTTAAGGATCTTATATAGGGTGTCCCTAAATAAACGCAGGATTTGAATTTACCGCCATTTGTGTTGGCAACCCTTAAAAAAACAACTTGACAACTTGGGGTTAGTAAAAATGGAGCATAATACGAGAGAACAACGTGTTTTCGCTGTTGAATAATATTTCAAAAATAATGAAAGTTTGGCGACCACATGTTTAAAAATTGCAAAGTATATGTTCAGAATATTGATTTAACTTCGTCAACTATGTATGGAGAGAGTAATTGACACACTGGTCATATAAAACTATGAACTATGAAAAGAGTTTAAATATAATTATCGAAGAAGTGCGTGAGTAGTGTTGTTAAAAGACCAGAAAAATCAATTCGACGTGGACAATATGGTAATTTTTCGAGTTTGGGTAATAAATGCATGAAATTTTCAGGAATTATTTTTAATCACCTGTAATTTTTATAAAAAGCATTTAAAAAATATTATTTTCTTAAGAATTTCATAACCTGTAATATTTTAATACTAAATCTTAACGGTTTTCGAGTTATAAATTTTTTTTTAATCAAGAAAACATAAATAAATAAATTAATTTGATTTAATTGATGAGTCAGCCTGTAGAAAATTGATTTTTGTTTTTAATCATTTATTTTATTAACATTGTTTTAAAGTTGAAGTAACTTTTTTTACAAATAAACCGATATATCCCTAAATGGTGGAAAAATTAAAAAATAAAATTCTAAAGAAAACAATTTTTTTTTCTATTTAGTTCAAATCTTGCGTAAATTTTGGGATTTTCTTAAGCTTAAGTGTATTATTAATTTTTTAAGTATTTTAAAACTATTTCATTCGTTCTCTTATCTATATTTTTGTCTGTTTGGTAAAAATTTCAGGTATACAGGATACCTATTACCTAATAAATCATGCTTCCAAAAAAAAAAAAGAAATAGGTATATTTTCTCTCCGAGTCGTTAGAGTATTATGAGGCTTATAAATTTTTTTGCGGAGCGTGAGCGTAAGGATACAGCCTAAATTCTTCAGATAAACACTTTGGCCTTTTCTCGAATCAAATGCAAAACACCCTCTTTACAGCAAATAAATAGATCTCACAGAATATTGTTTTTACATATTTAAAAATTTTAATATGGAGGATATCCTACCTCCAGTACAATTTTATCCATCATTAACCTGATCTTTTGTTGCTCCTTATGCAAATCAGAATGTTTATTTTTAAATTGTATGAAAATGCGTAAAAATTAATTATATGAATAAAAGTCGAAAGTGTAATTATATAGTTTCCTTTCGTAATAAAAAATTCATATTTTTTATTACTTTTGCTATACAAATTGCAACTTTAAAATTTTAACAATATATCTTCTCGTATTTAAAATTTACCATCATATGATGATGTATTTCTGCAGAGAGCACTTTGAGCTTCCCTTTCACTTAAACTCTCATCATTTTGTATATTTTCATTCACATTCAAAAGTGTGTGTTTTATATATTTTTCTGCCTTTGATGTCCTTGCTTTGGGATATATAAGTTCATTGTGTGCAATGCATTTTAACGAAGCTACAATTTTCCTCACCGACCGACCATTGTATTCGACTCTTTTGTTATGGTTGCAGTTTGAGGTTGGAATATAACAAAAAAAAAATAAAATAAAAACGGATTCTTCCTGCAATTATTCCATTGTTCTCAGGACTATTGTGCAAAAAACGCTGCAAATTATTGCAAACAATTCTTAAAATTGTTGCAAATAAACGAAACAAGAAATAAACTTAATGGGAGGTTTTTATAAGTTTGCTTGATGTCATTGTTGTTTTTATTTCCAATTATTTTGGATACTTCATTGCTTAACATTTATTTTCTTATTGTGAATATTTTGGTTACTCTTAATTGTCAAAATTTCGTTTAAATAAAATTAAAGCTTGTAAATGTTTTTTTTTTTTCATTCTCGGTGGATACCTAGGTCAAAATGAAATTGAAGCCAATTCAAAAGAACAAAATATTTTTTAATAGGAAGTTTAATTTTAATTGTTTAAGAGATTTTGAACTGTAGATCAAATTTTTTGGTTTTGTAACTTTTTCAATGACAAAATTATCTTCATAGATTTTAGTCCTGGTTCGATTGCTGCTGATTTTTTTCTTTCATTGCCAACCTTTAAAATTAAATTAAAAGAAAACTCATCTAACAGTGTCTAATCTAGTGAACCACACTGTATATCAAAAAAAAAGTAAACACATCAATGTAATTACAAAATTCTAAGAACAAAGCAAAGAAAAATTTTATTGTAGAACAATATTTTACTAAAAGGATACTTTCGACTCCTACAATGAATCAACTCTTCAGTTTAGAATGCCAATGGGTTTACAAGCAGCAATTCTTTTTCCTGATGGTGAATCCAATATATAAAAATTTCACAAAGGGCTCGGATAACAAGCGCATAAAGCTGGCACATAGTTTTGTCCATCCCTTAATTAAAATATATCTTTTACAAAAAAAAAACATAAAACAGATAGAAATTCTATGCTTTTATTCATTTTCAACAAGACCATTCATATCCTTTGACTGTTTTGTGAACACAAAAAATCTCTATTTCAAATCATTCTACTTTCAGCTTTATTTTTTATTTTATATATGTAAATATGTTTTAATTTTTTATTTCATTTAGTACTTTTGGTTGCAAAGGTCTATGAACTTTCACTCAAGAGCTCTTTATTCAACATCACTTGATATACCCCAGTCCAACCATAAAAAAAAACCTTAAAACTCAAAGGACTCAGACTTGTATTTCTGCTCTAAAAAGGGCCTTAAAAAGAACTACACTTTAACAGATGATGAAAGTTAATATGAAAAATTCAAAGACAAATACAAAAAAGAGAAGGAAACTATGCAGAAATATGTAGAGTGGAAGTACGATAGACTTTAAAGGGTTAATCTAACCAGCCGCAGTCTCTCTTGGAAAAGGTAAAGAAACTGATTGACCTTTTTCTTTTGCTAAGCTATAACATAAAATATGATGATGTAGACCTCCTTAAAACATCTATCGCGTTTAACCTTTCCATTAAAAAAAAAAGCTTTTGAGGAATTTTCTTAGAAGAATTTTACTTTCTAGTTTGTCCTTGCAGGCGTAGATTCTTTTACTCATTAATTTTGTAGGGCAAATGAAAGTAAGAAAAAAAATCATAATTCATTACTGTGGGTATCGTCACAAAAATAGGAAATAGTTTTCGAGGTTCGTATTTGGTAGTATTTCTGTTGAAAATCAAACAATCTTTACGAATTTTGTTATCACTTATAAATTAAATTATTATTGTCATTAATTATTATTTTCATTCCGTATATCAAACATCGTTTAATAAACTTTTATTGTTTTTCTGATGAAAATATTTTTGGAAACCTTTCGGAACTTAGAATCTTAATAATTTCTACAATGTGATGATGTCTGTAGTGAAATATTTTATCACATAATTTAGTTATAAATATATATAAGTATTTTTGTTCTATTTAATTTCTGTATTAGATTCTCTTCCCATAATTGCTTTGTAAGATTGTATTTTTAATATGTGTAACTAAGGATGCACAAGCTTTGAACTATTAAAGAAACGATATATTGCCAGCAAAAATAAAATAAACAATATTTATGAAATAGCAAAAATGATTGGTAGTATTTTAAAAAGGATGATTAAGCGAGAATTTATACCAGAACACACCATATGAACATCATTCAGGCGAGATCATCCCAGTTTCGGAGTTAAACCCAAATTAACTCCAAGTTAACTCAACGAATTTACTTTACTATGGATTTACTGTAAAAAGATATTTTTGATAGATTCAAATACAGAGAGCAGCACTGTTTGAAATTTCCCTTTTTATAGAGCCGCATATGTGTCACTATCAAGTTAGTGAAAGTGCATTTCCATAGTGTTGTACTTTGATTTCGTGTTAATCCAGTTAATCCAGCACTGAGGACTGCTAACTCGTGTTCAATTAATAATATTTAAGGATCAATAAGATCTGTTTAAAACGTTTGATTGGAATTTCTCTTCCGGATTGTAAATCAAAAATGCCATAAGTGTCAAGTTCAGTAAATGAAAAGTCAGATATGTATGGTTTTTGCAAAAGGAACGCTTCCCACTGAAATAATCGAAATGTCATTCGCAACGAAAACAATTAGTGTGCAGATTAAGATACCTTATACATTTTAATAATTTTATTTCGTTTTCTTAAGAATTATAACTTCTTCTTGTAAATGGTCTAAGATCTGCAGATATGGTCATTATATAAACTGACAAGTGCAACTGACGTTTAAGAAAGGCATAGCACTGGCGTCTTTCCTGTAGATATTGTGATGACACTGTTTTACAAATTATAAGAAAATATAAGAAAGAATAATCTCCTATTTTTATTTGACTTTATATTAGTAATTTTGTCAATGTTGGCAGTTTTGTGATAGAAGTTTGAACAACCACACCGCCACGCGCGCCGCCGCCGTGTGAAACCAATACCTATATTAACGAAAAACCATCTGTTTAGATTTTGAGTGAGTTACGATTTAAGCATTTTATTTTGTTGAACAAAAATTATTTAAAACTGATTTTTAGTTCTATTTATAACTCAAGCAATGTGAAGTTTTTAAAAATATTATTTTTCACTACTCGGAGCAAATGTAAATTTTACTACATGGAAATTTTACTGGATGGAAATAAAAAATTTAAAAAAATACCGAGATGCTTTCTTTTTTGTCATTTCAATTTTTCAACAGTTGCTTGATGCTAATCCTACTCGACCTGTATATAACCATTCATTGCAATCCTAATGACATAAAAAAACAATAGTTTTCCATAACACATCCTTAAACTTTTTAGAAAGTGAATTGTTTTTTTTGTTTTACTTGGAAAGTAACCAACCAATAGAGGATCCAAATAGTGAAAAATGACAAGAATCAATGGTCCAAACTGAAACTGGTGATAGGTCAGTTCATGAACTGTCAGAATTTAGTAACGTTTTGACTGCTTCGAATCATAACGGTTTTCCATTAACGGCTGTTTTTTTTTTTTAAATATCGAAAAACCCGTACTTTGAAGCAGATTTTTGGTCACCCTGTCCATAAATGATTTTTGTTTTTTTTTCAATTTTTCCACTCGAATATTAAATAATAGTTGGACTATTTTTTCGCATTGATATGTTTTTAATCCAAGCCAGAGGATGAATTTTTTAATTTATAATTTATTGTTAAATTATTTTATTTCCTGCACCATTTTGGTCAAAATTAATGGAAAATATGATATCTCGATAAAATCTATTTGTTTACTTCATTTTTTAAAAGAGCTTCCTAAAAAAAATACATGGTTTTTAATTTTAACAATTTTAAATTTAATAAAATTTACAAAACTTTCCAATACTATTCTAAGATCAAAAGTTATAGAAATTTAAACTCAAACAGAGCGGGCTCTAAAACAAATAAAAATAAATCTTTTTTTAAATAATAGCTTTATACTGTATATTAATTTTAATTGTTGGCTCAAATTTTTTGTCGTTAGCTAGTTTTACACTCCTAATTCACATTTTTTTTCTGTGTGAAAACTTCAAAGACCAAAACTCTTCTTACTTATCAGTTAATTTTAATTAATTGTTAATAAATAATAATACTAAAAATAATAAAAAAAGCAAACATTTTTTAATACATTTAAAAATAGAAAACTTGAAGAAAAAATTCATAACTCATTAAAGTATACAAAAAAGTACTCATACGCCCCAGTGTATGCTTAAATTCTCTTGATTCTTATTGCTACTAAAGAATTTTTTTTCAAATTCCTCTTTGAAAATCAACTATCTATCCGGAATTTTAAAAGTGTTCTTCTGGAAATAGTTTAATAAGTGTTTTTTTTTTCTTAATTTTTGAAATTTGTGTTTGACACTAAAATAAATATTTTATGAAATAGCGCTGGAATTAATAATATCAATCTTGCAAAGACGATGACAAATAAAATATATGAGTTTAAAAATGAATTTTTCAAAAAGGAACGTTAGAATATGTAATCGAAATGTCTCACACATATTTTCACTCCTTCTGCATATCTTCTCATATCATTGACAAGCAAAGAGTTATTGTGTGTTTTTTTTTGTCTGGTACAATACTTTTGATATGGGATGCACACTGCACAGAGTTGTCATTACAGAAGCAATTCTCAAAGAAACCATGGAGACGTGAGTAAGAATTGTCATATAGACAAGCGACTATAGTGTCGCTGCACTTTTAAATTATTTCTTCTTAATTTTTTATAAGCTATAAAGACAATTTTCCACATTCTTTGTTCATGTTTCGTTCTATTTTAAAGAGACAACCTTCATTTGAAAAATTTCTATACTACTGCAAGTCTTGTGTAGTCTCATATACATCATTCGAAGTCCTTATTTAGGCAAAAAATTGGAATCCGTTTTTTTTTCAACAAATAACTTTCTTCAACTCTTAAAGCATTCAAAAATCGTATAAATAGTTTTTATGTTTAAATAAAAAGAAAATTATTCCACATACGCCACAGTGAACGAATTAAAGACAAATTTCCAAATTTCTCACAAAGGGATAATAAATGAGCAATAATCCTCATAGAAATAGAAATGACAAAAACCAAATTACTTACCTCAACATCAATTCGCAAGCTTCCATCTTATTAAACATAATCTGAGTTCAAAATACAATTGCTTCCCAAGGAATGTTTTGGTCACCATTGTGTGTTTGCGTGTTTGCACTTGAGCCCTTGTCAGAAGAATTATATTTGAAGATCCTTTCCACAAACCATGATGAACTGTTGAATAATAATGCGACAACTGACAGACCAATGGGACCAAGGCCACATTTAGTCATTCATGAGAGCTGTATATAAATTGTTGCACAGTTTTCTACTGTGTCTTTTTTACAATATATAAGTACACGAGTGTCACAACATTTCATTGTAGGTATTTTTTTTGTTGTAGGTATGTATAGGATTTTATTTTTACTTCAAAAAATCCAACCTTCGTTGAGAGAAGATCCCCATTTTATTTAACGATGCTGGACCACAAACCTTAAAAAAAATAAACAAAAAAGAAAAAAACAAAAAGAAATCGAATTAATGAAAGTGGAAGTATTTTACTACCTGAATTCATTGAAGGGACTCTGTTGTTTTTTACATCACTCTCTTCCTTCCTCCTTCCTCCGACATTGATTTCATTTTGTGGCACGTTATCAGAGGGTGTTCCCTTTCTGTTACTAAACATCAGCAATAAAACTAGAGCATAAAAATAATCGTCTGCCATGATGTGACCGAAAAGGAGCCCCCACAAACTCCCACATAGAGAAAAAAAGCAATTTCGGTCTCATAGTCTGACGATAAAGAAGTGTAGTTTCCCATTAGTTTTATGAGAAAAATATCCTCTATCACACATTCCAACCAAAAAAACACACACGGCCAGACAAAATAAAACGAAATATAACCAAAAGAGGAATCGAGGAGAAAATATAAACGAAGGACTCTGGAATGTTTTGTATCCCAATTTGACCATAATCATAGGATCTTTTATTTTTTTTTCTTTTATTTTTTTTCTGTATGAATAAAATTTGGGACATAATAAAATATTTAAAGGGAAAAAGCACCTGAAGGACTTTGCTCCACTCCGACCGATGCGACGTATAAGAATGCGTATCCTACATTATATGAGAATTTTTATGTATGCTCGTTTACAGATATTTCGTTTTCTCTGGCATGTGTTTTATTTTAAATCTTTATCCTGGGAAATTGAATGAAACCATGCCAATGAAATATTATGTGCGGTTTAATGTGGTATAGGTAGGTATAATATGGAACCCGCATATTCCGAGCAAAATAAGCTTAAGAGGTTATTCTAAGGCGTTTTATATAGAAAATTGTGCCTTAAAGTTAAATTGAATTGCAAACGAAACTGTTAATATGAACATTCACGAGTAAAATGTTACCCAAATTCAATGAATTCATGTTTTTAAATTCAAAACATTGTCTTTTCATATGTTTTTTATTCTGACAAAAATTGGACGACATATGGGTCTTTTTTTCAAACTTTTTTAAAACCAACGGTATTTTGAATTGAGAATAGACATATTTTTTTAACAAAAAAGAAGATTAATTTAATTAAGCGTAGACGAACACAAAGGTAGAATGAACACCGATTTTATTTTGGGAAGAACAGCACTATGGCTTTTTTTGTTGTTGTTGAATAAAACACTTCAATCTGAATTTAAATTCCTATCAAAACTTACTATGTTAAATTTAAATTAACTTTTATTTTATATTTATAACATAATTCAAGTAAGGTATAACCTTGAAGTTTATCATTTAAAACCTAATTAAATAATTTATTAAATGACTTAAGGGAACATACCTTTTCTTAACTATTATGTGAAAAGGCATATCTTTTATGAATTAATTACAAAACATTCCCCAATAGTTTGCTCCTTTTTTTTAAGGAGACACAAAAATATGTCATTAAATAACCTAAAACGATTCTCCTAATATATATTAGAAAAACTTTCAGTTTATAGTTCTAGACTGTTGGGTGATAAGTCATCGCTTTAGGGGTAAAAGTTTGTCCTGCAATTTACTTTGCTATAGAAGCATTCATATTAGAAGGATTTTTTTTTTTCGATTTGATTACTTACACGATGTATAATATAAGGTTCAAGAATTTAATCTAAAAGTTTAAGCATTAAATTAAAAATCGCCAAAAGGTAAATTATATCATACTTGCAGTTGAATTCTTAGAAAATTTTGTTTTTAAAAGTCCCGGAGTCACATGAACAAACTAGAGAAAAAAGTGGATGAGAATTTAGTTTGTAGAAAAAAAATAAGTTTACATGAATTAATAAATTTTCTTTACTCAAAAATGTTACAACTAAAAGGAAAAAGTATGTATAAATATAGGTTACATTTTCTTAGTTTTTAATATTAATAGTAAATGCATATATTTAAAATTTTTCTAAGCTTCATGTTATAATTCAGATGAGTATGAAATAAGAAAGGTATTAAATTAGCTGAATTCAAACAGCAGATAATTTGCCTTAGTACTAAAAAATGACTTACACAAGTTGGCGTAAAAATTCCCACCCTATATATCGAACGATGATTTAATTTTTGCAAATTATTCCGCAAGAAAATCGAAATAATTATTCGGCGTTCTTTATAAGTATAATCTTGTACAAACAAATATACAAATTGAATCCTTTTAGCTTTACAATTTTTTGTTTTTGTCCTAAAAATGCTTTGAAATCCTACTTAATATACTAAAATATTTAAGTTCCCCCTGAAAATACTTAAAATTTTGCGATATATTGATGTCTATGCTTTAACATCTAAGAATATTGATCACCAGATCTGCATGATTCCATAGATAGCTTGCATTTAAACTAAGTCGGGTTGGACCGAAATTCTGATCGGGTCATTTCATTTTACTTGCAAAAGGTTGCGGATCTAAATTTTATATAAATATTTATATAAATAAAATTTTATATAAATAAAATTCGGAACAAACTAGACATGAAAATAAACAAAAATACATATAAATAACTGCAAAATATTAAATTAAATGGATTTACATAACTGTGACTAGTGTTGAAAACTTTAAAAAAAGCTTTAAAAAAGCTATTACATAATTTTGTCAGTGTTGCCGTTGTGATTTAATATGCATTTTTTAATTTTAGAATTTTTTTTATTTGCCCCTCCCACCTAAAGGGGTGGACAAATAGATTGGGCCACCATATTTTAAAATCATGTCCATATAATGTACCAACAATAAAAAAACTGATGCTTTTATCACAAAATGCACAATCTTAAAATTAAGTCGCCCAACTACATAGAAGAGTAAAACCCTCAACTTTTCTAATTGGTTTATTTCGAAAACGGTTATTTTGCATGAAAAAAAGTATTATAATATTTTTTGTAGCTACAAATTAGTCCTTAACATTTTTTTGTATAATTCACCATTTGGTAGTTTATTCCTAAAAAAAACATTTTGGGGGCCTTCAACCCCCCGTAAAATTGTTGGCGGCACTTATATCGATGGGGACTTTTGACAATTTCTTAAGAACACCATGGGGAAGCTATATACCAAAATCCAGCTTTCCGGTGATTATTTCCTAATTGGGCTGTTTTTATGGCTTCATTGACTGGACTATCACTAAAAACTTTAAATTCAGAATCTTACGAAAATTGATTCAGTGGTTAAGGATGTATATCGAGGTACATACAGACATAAATATAAAATCAGCCCACTGTTTCGTATTGTCTATCATCGTAATGACAGGATTGATCAAAATCTCAAGGTCGATTTTTTCGAATTTAAAACTTTCCCAATTCCTATTTCGCTGGTAAATAAAGTGCTTCATGCATTGTGAGAAAAGAGATATTAAGCTCGAATATTATCTAAAAAAGTCAATGAATTGTGTTTTAACATTAATTTCAATAAAAAACCATGAAGTCCCCAAGTTTCAACTCTATTATACAAAAGCTATATCTTAAGGGTTAAAGTCTGACAACAAAAGAAGCTACTTTCAATCTCCAGACTTTCATTCAATATCCGTTGTCAACGTTTGAGGTCAAAAAAAAAATGAAAAAAAAAAAACGAAAAATAATGGAGACAATATCATTCCTGATTGACAGAATAATCAATTTGGTGAAAATCAAACCAGAAAAGAATAAATTTTGTTCTAAAAAAAAAACTTCCTTTGAAAACTGTGGGCATGAACATGAAAAAAAAGCACATCAAAAGGATTCTCACACAATGACGTCGTCGTCGTCATCGTTTAAAGTCTATACAATTTGAATCACCTCATTTATCACTTCAAGTGTCTGATGCCATGAATGAATAAATGGATAAAAGGGAAACGGAACTTGGTGGCTGATTAATTGATTCCAGTGTCTGTTCCAGACAAAGAGACACTTGAAAAAAAAAACAAAAAAAAACTACAAATGTCATTTTTGCAAAAACAAAAAACAAAAGAGACAACGTTCGCCTTTGATGACGGTTAGATGTATTATTAAGATGTCACTCCAAAAAGGATATCAAACGAGATGGATGAGTAAATAATAGTTTTGTATTGACCATTTTTTTGCTTTGTTTTATGAATTATTTTTTTATTAAACTATTTAAAAAGAATTATTACTATACAATGGAATTTTTAAATTTTTGTGAAAATGAAAGGTTTTGAAACGGGTTTGAGTAGCTGTCACCATAGCAAGTCCATCGGTAATGGGAATCCATTAGCCGATGCTTTTATTTGTTCCATTTTTTTTCTGAAAGCTTTTTTGGGCGGGACATTGTTAATGGACATTAGACAGGACTAGCAATTATGACTGAGAACAAAAAATGTCTAATGGCCATGAAAATTAATTGTATAGGTTTACCTTTTCGTTTTTTTAAGAAAAAATTGTTTAGAATTAGGAAAAAAGTATTACTTATTATATTTGGTTTTTAACCCATATCATCCTTTTCTACATTAGTGATTAAGGAAAGGTTGGAAGTTTATGCTCTCAAAATCAGTTTTATAATTTGAAAATGCATTAGAGATTACCTATTATAGACTCTTGGTAAATTTAAGTCGAATAATAATTGGAGAGGAACAAGGAAAATTTCAAGAAGATTCATGAAAAAGGACTCACACAAGCCTTGAAAGAAAGAGTCCCCTATATGAACTGTCAACAAAACATCACTAATTATTAACGTCATAAAATTAACTATCGTTAATGGGGAAACAAAGTAGGTAGTGTACCTACATTATATCCTTCTCATCAAAATTAAGAATATTAAAAATTATGTATATAATATAACATTAATCAGTTAAGTACTTTTCAGACATCGATTTAATGCGTTGAATTTTTATATATCTTGTTATAATACATTGACAATTTATTATATAGTATGAAGTTGATATAAATTCATACTCTGTGTTTTAAAACCAATGTTTCCAATTAATAAATTTACTTTGTGATTTAAAAAAAAAACTTTTGAATGAATTAGATAAAATCAGTGTTATTTTGTTGTTCACGCTGAAGTTAGTTCAATAAATGAATAATATGTACATTGTTTAATATACCTAGTATATCTTACTCCATTATTCATAGTCGTTTTTATAACCCAAAATCATATAATGTTCCCGAAACAATTTGTATATATAGTTAAATGTGTATGGTTAAAAATTTTCTAATGGGTGTCATTTTAACAAAATACATATATACATAGATAAAGGCTTCCAAAATATTCCTATCAACAGAAATGTTTATTTTATTTTGTCAGCCATCTAAAACAGGACACAGCGGGTTGTGTGAAATAACACTTAAATATTTATTTTATTTAAATTTCATGTTATTTTTTTATTTTTCATATAAAAAAAAAACTCCATGAGATAATTGAATTGCTTTTGTATGGTTATGACTTTGATGTTCAATGTTCAGGATTTAAAATAATCTAATCTAAAAAAAATAAACATAACATCCACTTAACCATTCAATGTAAAGGACCATTTATAAAGTATTATATTGTTGAAATGAATATAGGTAGGTATTTAAATTAAATTAACATAAACAATAAAATATTCATAGAGTTATCTGGAGCCAATCCACTGGACGACAAGTTAATATAAGCAAAAATAGACGTGACATTATAAATGGAGGTTGTTAAGCTCATGATTGGTTCGAAAACTAAAACGAACTTTATATAAAAGAAACCTTTAGTTATATCTGTCCATATGATGAGTGATAGAAAAATACAATATGGGGGGTCATTTCAATAACTCTTAAGTAAAACCACTATAAGGATCGAAAATGCGACATCAAATAACATTAAAAAACGATTTTGTTTAAATTCTCAAAAAATCGATTTTTAGTTAAAAAAAAAGTTTCTTTCCTGTTTTAAAGATCCATACGTTTTTATAACACAGGAAATCACGTTCTTCTTAAATATTCAGGATGTGTTCTTTGTTTGCTTTTTTTTCTATAAAGAATATATTGAATTTTTGTTGTGATATTGAAATGAAAGAAATAATGTAACTCATATTTTTTTTAATAAATTATTCAATTTTATTGACGCAAATAAAATAAAATTTTGTAAATATCAATGAAATTCACTTATATCAAAGGATACTGCCTTGAAACTAACGGGTTAGTGTTAGATCATTAAGATGACTATAATAATAATTACAAAAATTATCTACATACATTTAAGATTTTTTAATACATGTTTTTTAATACAATCGCCACGTCTCATATATGCGCGAAATAATAAATATTTCATTAAAGCAAATATTATTTTATTTTGTTTATTGCATAAATATAAAACGCACATTTGGGTCGCACAAATTTGCTCTTATGTGCCACCACACTTTTGTTTTGAAGTCAGAAAAATTAATTTTGAAAACAAATCATCTACCCATATTTGAAATATGTATCTAATTTAAAAAAAAAATAATTTTGACATTTTTTTTCCAAATTA
Source organism: Epistrophe grossulariae (assembly GCA_929447395.1). NCBI lineage: Eukaryota > Metazoa > Arthropoda > Insecta > Diptera > Syrphidae > Epistrophe > Epistrophe grossulariae. Next base: position 4,628,257 of record OV839566.1, read on the forward strand.
AAAATTTTTATTCAAAATTATAAGAATTAGAATCATTAAAATTGGTCCACCAGATAAAGAGATAGTCGAAAACCAAAAATCGATAGAAAAATTTTTTGTTCTATAATAATATGGTATATCGTACCTAAATTCATATATAAGAATTTTTATAAAAATCGTATAGGAGCCGTTTTTGAGAAAAATAAGATTTTCCTTACCGGTTTTTATGCACTTAGAGCCACTGTCTAAATAGTTGGACATCTCCTTATTTATAAATAAATTTCAACAGTTGTCTTTGTTCTCATACACACTCATTGACATCCCTGGAATCTGTCCATTTCGTGAACATAAGGATACGTTCAATGAACAATTCTTTGAATTTTGAACTTTTTGTGCATTGAATATACCAACTTTAGAATAGATTTGGACAACCAATTGCAGTGTCTCAGTGAGACACTCGATGGAACATGATTATAAATAAGGTTTTGTAGTTGGACGCTGTCTAAGGCTAGACATACTTTGGAATAGGTTTATAAATAAGACTGTTAATGTATCACTTCTTGTATGGGAGATACCGTTATTTCTAGTTATAAGAATAGTTTTCATTTCAAATCTGCACGATAATCTTAAAAAACTGCTGGGTGGCAAGTTTTTTTTTAAACTTTTTAAAAATCAAAAAAAACTTTAGGAATTTGTTTTTTTTTATAAAATAGTAGCCTTTAAAAAAAAATAACAGAATAAAAAAAAAATGTTGTTTGCACTTTTTTGAGAAAAATAAGATTTTCATTACTTGCTACAAAAAATTGTACGGCAGGTATATCATTATTTTATGTCGGAGGAATGCCCAAAAAACGCTAGGTACCAAGTTTAAAGAAAATCTGCCTACTTTTTTCGACTTCGCTATCAGGGATGGGACTTTTTGAAAAAATGTCCGGAGTAGATTTGGAAAAAAAACGCAGTAGATCCAACTTTTTCGCAGTAGATTTTTATATTTTCAAAATATAAACAAGAAATAACATAAATAAACATAAATAATTTAAAATAATAAAATATATATTCTGCCCTACCGAGGTATCCGTCGGAGCGGAAAACTCTCCGAAACGCATACGACGTCGGAGGTTCAAAGTTCATTAGAGATGTCAAAAATGTCACTTCAAAACACACTTGCTCGCACTTCAACGCAAAACAACATTGCGCATTCCATAATGTCGGAAAAACGTTCCGAACGCTGTTCGGAAGAATAACTCGAAGCAAAAATCCTCCGATTCCGGTCCCACGGATACCTCGCTAGGGCAGATTCTTTTTTAGCTCTGATCGTTCAGAGCTTCAAATTTGTGTTTCTTTTTTAGTTCTGAGCATGTTCAGGCACGCTCTGTGAGCTCAGAATAAAATAGTAGAGTAAACGGAGTAAAATGCTGAACACACACGAGATGACGGGAAATTAAAAAAAATCGTCGTCAAAACAATAAAAATGGCGGAAGAGGCTGGTTGTTCTAGTGGAGAAGGTAAAATAATAATAATAAATAAATAATTTATAATCATGACAGTTCAGTGCTCAAGTTGTTTCATAATTAAATCAGAGAGCTCTGAACATACGCTGCTCTAAACTTATTCTGTTCGCTCAGACTCTGCTCAGCTCTGAACTAAAAAAGAAAAACGTCTAATGAATGATTTTTTTTGTAAAACCAAAAGTGCAGTAGATTTTATTTAAAGGCAGTAGATTTATTTTTCGAAAAAAATGAAGTAGATCTACTGCAATTGCAGTAAAGTCACAACCCTGTTCGCTATCATCGCAACGTCAAGTTTGAACGTATTCAGAATTTTCCATAAAGTACCTATACTGGACATTTTTTGAAATTTTTATCTTTAAAGAGAAGCTTTAGCTTTTGTAAGTCGTCAAGATATATTACAAGCTCAAACAAAGTATGTATGTATATGACATGCAATTAAAATTATTTGACCGTGACCTAAATAGACAGTTTAATATACGAATAGCTTACTAAACATTTAGTTTATGACATCTTCCAATTTAGCTATTTGGCATAGTTCTGTTTTTATAAGTTGTGCCAAAACTAACAAGTGGATTTGAAACAAAGAACTCTATTATTTTATGTCATATTACTTGAAAATATTTCCCGAAGAATAGTTATTTAATATTTTTGCTCGAACTGTAAAGGAAGTAGTATTCGTCGTATACCAATCATAGACATGCACAGCGCTATTTAACCAATAGTAACAACACAATATCAATAGAATACAATACTTGGCGGAATAGGTTACTCAGAAATTCGTCTAAATAAAAATAAGCCCTTATATTCCAAATATATAATGAAAGAACGGGACCAGACTAAGAAGTTTTCCTTGCGGAACACCTGCAGAATCTTATTTACTAAAACTCTCCATATTACATCCCTTTCCTTTCGATATAAACAAAATCTAAAGATACAAGAACAAGAAAATGACATACAGTTATAGTCAAACAATAAGTCCAAATTTATTTTTATCTCCATTTTTAGTGACAACTCTTCCAAGTACATCATGATCATGATAAAATGCCTCTCACCTTAGCCGTTCGTATAAGTCAAAAAGTCATAGGTCTCCTCTATTTCCGCCGACTAACGAAACAGCTTGCATACTAGAACGGTGTTCTTTCAAACTTTCAGAGTGATATAGTCATTAGGCCCTTGTTCACCATGACCTGTCATGCCACTTATTTATTTATTTAAGCAATAATAGATTCTTCAAATTCCACTTTATTTTTGTGACACTTCATTATTCAAAATAATTTTACTTTCCATTATGATATGGCCTTGAAATCAATGGCTTTTCTTCGTTGTGCTTTTAAAAATTGCTCAAATTCATTCTACATATATTCAATTCTAATAATAAAAATTCAAAGCATTTATCTGTACATTCAGTCACTTTAGTGATAAATTGCTTTTCTAATATCATTCGACATTTAGCAATGAATTTCCATTCAATCTTAAAATAATCCACTATGATAGAAATTGAAAACACATATACATAGATGCAAATACAAATACATAGTTTCGAACAAAAAACGTTTTATTTTGAGGATTAATTGCCTAACTCTGGAATTGACTTTTCCCAACCAATATATTTTTGATTTCCGACATTTCAACCTACATATACTACGTATATATCTCTCTCTCTCTTCCTGTGATTCTTTCTCTTCTTCTGGATTTTATCATTAATTTTTTTTTCTCGAAATCATCACCAGGGTGCAATAAATCTCATATGGTTCCCATATCTCCATCAATATTCAAATGAATGTTTCTACCACTAGACACAAATTTCACAATTCAATCTCATATATATGTACACATTGTTCATGGTTTTGTACATACATATATGTATAGATGTGTATAAAGTAACAAAATGCATGCTCATGGCTATTAAATCGAACCTTGAAATTATTGCATCCATTTATTGCTTTCTATCTGGATTTTCGAGTATAGGTTTTTGAGGAAATAAAATGTGTATAAATATAGATTTTATAGACAAGCTGTATTTAAAAAGATATTCTGGGCTATTTACCTTTTTAGGTGGCATATTTAAAATATAAGTATCGTATAAGTGCCAAACAAATAGAGGTTAAATTACAAATATATATATACTATTATTACGCCCCTCAGGAAATTTTAAAAATCTCTCTAAGTGCAAGACCAGAATAAATGGGCCCAAAGTTTTAGACTGAAGCTATTACACACCAAAAGACATTAGATACACGAAGAATTTTGGGACTTTTTTTTCGTATTCTCTATATCATTTATAAAGTCATTTTTAATGAAAAACTTAAATTATTTAAATTTTACAAATCCATTGCTTTCAAATTTGTCAAATATGGCTGAAAAATAATTTGGTAATGTAACAGCAATGATATTCAAGAAATATAAAACCACTCGACTTTGTTTTGTGACTTGAATTTCTTATGCTTTTCAATGACAACTCAAATCTTACTTTGAATTCGCCGCCTCCACCACTTATTTTGAATTTTCCTGTACAAAAAAAAAACAGGAGATCCAACTTCACTAAATTCCTTTTCACCACATGATTCAATAAGAACAGAGTCCTTTCCCCTTAATGCATTTCAATAAAACTTATAAAAACATCGAAAAATGAGGAGACAAATGTATCTTCATACGTAACTATAATTGAGAAAATACACCAAAAAATATTCTTAAGTGCGCAAAACCCACCATAGGCATAATAATATTTATTTTTTTTGGAGTTGAATGCACTTTTCTACCATAGGCTCCATAGTATTTATCGAGCTTTGATATTAAACGGTCAAAAAATACTAAACTTCCGGTTGGATTGGATTTAATAAAATTTTTTTTTTTTAAATTTAAAACAATACAAAATTGTATTACTAAAATTTATAATAAAAAACATTTAAACAATAAATCGTTCTTTTTCAATTTTTACAAGGTTGGTTGTGAGAGAATATCGTTTTAGCTCAATAGTCCACACATGAGTAGCAAATATTTTCCGGAATAAAACATTAGGTTTCATACAAAAATTATTGTTTCTTTCCGGTAAATATTAAATAATAATATTAAATAATAATAATAATTAAAAATAATTTGTTTGAAAGTATTACCAAAAATAGTGTTTCGATGAATATTGCTTAAATATCTTAGGCATATATTTATTGCTTACAAAGACATACATTTATGTAAAAAAATTCAAGAAAAAAAAATGTTCACAACAAAAAATTGAATATATTAGTAGTACGACACAAAAATTAAATAAAAACTAAACGTAATAAAAAAATAGAATTAATTTTCTTCGAAGTTTATTTTTAGTTTTTCAAATCAAGGTTTGTTGTTCTTGTTTTCTTAAAAAAAAAAAGCTCTACACCTCATTAATATTAATGAAACCTCCTTTTCAGAATAGCTATCACTTTGCCTCTTGAAAACCCTCAGTCCTCAGACCAACCTTCAAGTGTTTGCTTATATTTTTTATGATCCATTCAATGTTCAGAATTCTTTTAAATTATAAAATATTTATAAAAGTTGGCAACGTCAAAAAGTAAAGAAGGAAAAAGCACCAACAACATTTAGTTTCATATTTTAATTTTTATTTTTATTTTCCATGGGCTTGGTCAAGGTATTTTTGTCTGTGTTGGAGCTTATAGTGGTGTTTTATTTTTTGTAGCCATAAACTGCTTACAATATTCCTTGCATAATTAAGGGAGAGGGGCCGACAGTGTGGATATTTTTGTTATGATTTTTACTAATTAAAAAACGTATACCGGTGGTGCTGTTAAAATTTCATTGAAATGATTTAATTAAATTACGTCAAGGCAAGAGGGTGTTCTTCCGTGGGAATATTTTTATTTTAAAATTAAAAATATGCATTGAATACAAAATACAAACATAGAAAAATTATTTTTAATGTGGATAAACAAAATATTTAACATAAGAAAATTGATTACCACGAAGTCAATTAAAACTTACAAATTTCTTTATTGTGCAGAACCCTCCTCCTATATACTGCCAACCTACTATGCTACGTTGTACACATTCAAATTTGCTTTTGCTTATCCATGGTTTTAAGTTTTAACTTCCATGACCATAAAGTAAGTCAAAAAGGGGTGTGGATGTAGAAGAATGGGAATTATAAAATAGGTGGGTAGTGGTCCTCATCCAATTATTATGCAAATCAGTTTTAATTTTGTTGTTGTGTTGTGTGCTTTACTGTTTGTTGGAACGTTAAGGGAGTGTTTGGCTATGAAGCTGACTCCGGCTACGGCTCTGACTTTGTCTTTGGCTTTGGCTTCGGTCCCTTTTATTTTAACTATGGCGACACAATGTGTTTTGAGATTAATTGAGATTGTGCTGTTATTTAAAGTAGTTATCATAAAGTTTCTAGACGACATTTCTAATTGATGATGGTGTGTACCTACCTACTGTGTAGGTGTTGTTTTATGCAGAGTTTTGTTGTCGATGGTAATGACTTAAGTGTTTGTGGTAGAGATAAGTCTCTTTTATATGTAAGTTATACATACCTACATATATTTTTAACAACTTAGGTAAATGATAGGTACATACAGTCGACTCTCCCTAAGTCGTACTCTCTCTAAGCCAAATTTCTCTCTAATTTTGTCGCCATATTTTATTATTATTATTAATCTTGGTACCCTGTGAAAATTCGACTAAGGGAGAGTCAACTGTATATACATAGATATAAATTTAGAATTTAGAACTTTTAAGAGACGTTTTATGACAAATAATTTGGAACTACAATGTTTTTTTATTCATTTTAATTTTAGTATAAAAAGTAAATAAATGTGTGAAGGAGTAATAAGGCGTAAGCTGGTATAACGTACTTATATAATTATATATCGCAACCTTAGAATGGAAGTGACCTAACTAAAAAATTCGGCATATTTTTTACAACCTGGTTTAAGAGTCTATTTCGATTTTTAAGGTCAGTTTACTGAAAAATCTGAAGTTACAGAAATTTTGAATTAGGTCACTTTCATTCTAAAGCCTAGTACGCTGCTGATGCGAAACGAAAAATCCCATACAAAAATGACACAACGGAATCATAAACAGAAAATTTCGTTCTGCTTTTCGTTTTGCAGTACGCTGTTCGAAGAGCGAAATTTATAATTGTAGCAGATTATTTGGAGAAGTCTCCGCTCCTTTTTCGCACTGAATTAATTATACAGACTATTTATTGTGTGCGGAAAAAGGACATTTGAGTTTTATTTGTGTTTTTTTTTTGTTTATCATTTTCTTGCATCATGGGTTTCTCTGATTTTTTGCGTTTATGTTTGATTTTGTTTTTGGAATTAGTGAACTCTCCAAGGATATTTTCCGTTGTGTTTTCGCAAGCGTTTCGTTGTCTGTTTGGAGATTACAGGAAAATTTCGTTTCGCATCAGCAGCGTACTAGGCTTAAGGGTGCGATATATACCATTGGTTATATATCGTCGAATAATTAAAAAAAAAGGAAAATTTAAAGGCACGCGTTTTTCCACACATATAAAAATTTTTTGTATATATTTAGCACACCCAAAAGGCTTTGACTACCCTGAAAATGTAAGGGTGGGAGTAGATAGGGTATGTTTGTTTGTTTTAAAGTTCATGTTTTAATTATAAGAGCTGGTGGGTTTCCCAATTCTGTCCGTCTTTCTGTCTGTTGAGCTAAAGCCAAAACGGGATCGATTTTAATATCTAAAGATTTTAGATATATCCCCCTATATTTTTTTAAGACCGAAAATAAAGAAAAAAATTTTCCTTTTTTTTTTTAAATCTTATTTTTTCTTTTTTTTTTTACAAAAACGGCTCCAAAATTTTTTTCAAATCATGTAGTTAACAAGTTAATAGACTATACCTTTGCGAAAAAAATTCAGAAAAATAGTTATTAATGGAACTTTCGTAGAATATTTTTTTTGATTTTTACTTTTCTCGAAAACAGTTAAATTGATTTTAATCTTTTTTATGTAGAATGTGATTTTAAAAGAAATTAACTAATTATGGGAGCCTTTATTCTATGCCACCTGATAAAAACGTAGCCAAGGTTAAATTTTGTAAACAATTTTAGGATTTGCACGCAATTTTTAGCACTTAGTAATGCGGAGTTAAAAAAATTAATTAATTTTTGGTTATATAGATAATTTTAATTAAAAAACTGCTAGATAATGTTAAAAACGTTTAATGTTTAATAAAAATCAACCACGTCGTTTTCGAATTATTAATTTCTCAAACAAAAAAATTTGTAAACTTTACTACCTACATATACATTTTTTTTTTAAGTTTTGGTATACAATTCTTTTAAAACCTTTGAAACATTCTCCATAAAAAATAGATAAAAATCATCGAAGCCAAAAGAAAAATGTTTCTTTGGGACGTACCTACCATTTATAACCTTTGTTCTAATTTTTTTTATAAAAATGTAGCCTTTTTGTAAAATAAAAATTAAATTACCGAATTATAAAAAAAAGTTATGAGCACGATTTTGAGAAAAATAATATTTTCATTATTTGCTAAAAATTTCACGAAAAAATGTGTCGGGGGATGCCCACTAGGCACCAAGTTTAGGCTGCAACCGAAAGAACATACAGAATTCCGAGACCCACTTTTTTTGACTTCGCTATTATCCTAATGTCAAGTTTGGTAAAAATCTCGATTTTTTTTCGAATCCATAACTTTTAGTACCTTTATGTAGAGTAGTTATACAACCGCAAGCCAAAATTGGAATCAAAAAAAAGTTAAAAATGTTTTTTTGAAAACTTAATATGTATTTCGAAACCGACGGACGTGAACTATTTTTACTAAACTTGGCACCAAATACATAGGTTTTCAACATTATCTAGCAAATTTAAACAAAAATTGATAATGGCGCAAAATTTTAGACAATTAAGTACGATGTTAATAAATCATTTTTATTTGCGACGCTAGGTTTAAAATAGGATTTTCCAAATTTTAATCTAGTTTTACATTTCTAACATTTTAATATAGATTAAATTACCAAATGCCTGCATTTTAGTATCATACTAACTCCAAATGTCACTTTGACAATTAATAATAGGTCTATTCGCGTACTCGCCCGAAACTGCCAGATTCTACCAGATTTATTTTTTGTATATGGCTAAAAATGGTAGAAATGGGTAGGTTTGGCAAGTAAACGAACAAGGTTAATGTGAAAATGGTATGTTTGCTTACTTGTTTGCACGAACTGTCACTTTTTGAGGCGTGTTCAGCTGAAGGTTATTAAGAAAATAAGTTTAGTATGATACTAGTTCAAAAATGTTTAAAACTAAGAATAATTTAGCAAAGAGCTTTAAAGTTAGTAAATTGGTAAGTAGTATAATGATAATACCTTATAATGTCAGGCTGTTTAAAATTTTAGGACAATATTATTTTTCTCGATAATTAATCTTACGATTTTGAATAAATTCTGTGTGTGTGCTAAAATTAGTACAGTCTACCATATAGGAACAAAATTTATACTTAAATTTTATTATAACCGTATCTCTCATAAAACCCTTGAATAAAACCATTTGTCGAAGTTATTGAGGTAATTTTACAGCGAAAGTTGTATGGAATAGTGACAAGAGCTTATGGCTAGTGACTCTTCACAAGGGGGAGAATATTAGTCTCCCTCGACCACTTCTTCACACTTTGGTTGAATTATTTTTTAAATCAGTTTATTTCAGTTGTCATTTCTGATAACCCGACTTAAGGTCATTCGGCTAACTTCTAACCCAGACCGTGTCTTGATTTTTTCAGAGAGTGTTTGCAATTGGAAGCTTATCACATTATTTTCGACATTGATAAATAAGAAAGTATTAAAAGAGTACGTCCTTTGAATTTGTTTGCTTAACGTTTTTTTTTTTAAATTGCATATCAATTTGAGACTTCGATCAACTTGCTGACCAATAAAATGTTTCGTCAGTCTCTGTTCCCGATAGCCCTCTCGGCATCCGTTAATGAATTTTGTCTTTTTAACTTTTAAATTGAAAAAAAAAAAATTTGAGGCTATTCAAATGTTACGGACTGTATGTATATGTAGAGTGTAGACAATCAAAAAGATATTCAGTTCAATTAAGTCGACCTTAAGGTTTTTAACAGTTAAATGTTAGACCATCAGACTCAACCCCAACAGCCTTTAAAAATAATATCAAAAACCCCAATTTGAGGCTCATACTTTCATTTGGACAACAAAAGTCAGATGTTGTCACTTTTAATTTCGGAAAACATAAGACTAAATTAAATAAGGGAAATTTTAAACGAATGCAAAAAGGAGAGCAAAATAACCTTTGCAGGAGATTAGCTCCAACAAAAGAAAAAAAAAAACAGATTTTAGAATTTCCATTAGCTGAAATGGGTATTGTTGTCCTTTTATGGGTCTGGTCGACACATAAAATTAAAATTTTGCCATCGTAAAGTTTGAAAAAGCTGTTTTGAGGACACAGAAAGCCGACAGGTAAAAAACCGAAACCTAGACAAAAAAAAAAAAAAAAAAAAAACAACAGCAAAAAATATAAGAAAACAATTTTACACACCTGTGGATTTTTATTTAAAAGTTTATTAAATTCTTATGGAAATTACCACCAAAGCACAAATTAAACATTAAAAAAAATGTCCTTAATGTGACCTTTAAGGGTGTTTTGTGTTGTGTAATTCAATATTTTTTTATTATATGACACCACCACCATATTATACAACGGGAACCCCAAAAGTACCTAATCAAGGACCTCTTATAACCAATTCAAATGCATATATAAACATCCATTAAGCTCTTGAACCTTGCCTTTGGTGTTTGGCGTTTCACTATCACGTTTATGAGATGATATTTAAGGCTCAAATCATCCTCCCCCCATCGCACACGTTCATTCCCGATGTCAGAGTACATAAAATAAGACTCTATTGTCCACACACCGCATACACACATAAGCACATAAACATACAAACCTCAAGCACAACTTAAGTGGCTAAAAAGGACGTTCGATTTTTCTCTGGCACAATCTTATCTCTATTACGCCCCAGAGGCGGACATTTCCTTCTGTTTTATTTATGTGGAGTAGGATGGAAGTACTTAAATCAGCTCCGGACGAAACATGAATGTTATAGAAGAGGTAGTACCTAGTTTTGTATATACACAGTACACACAGATGATATGCGGTTTCTAAACGATTTGTTGTGTTCTTTATGCTATTGTCAGCTGTCAAACGAGGTTATTTAGTTTTGACATCAAAGATAACCGGCTTATACAAATCATTAAGGATGCAAGGATTTACCGCAGATCTATAGTGTAAAATAAAAAACGTGCCTTCTTTGTTAGTTAAAAACTTTTGATAAGAGACACACAGGCAGGATACTAGTTTATGTGTAAAGATTTTTATTAGACTTTTAAGGTAAAAAAGAGAATTTAATGATTTTGTCGTTTAAGCTAGACGTACATAGAATTCACAAAAAAATAGTGGTACAATAGCTCGTAAGGAAAAAGGTCCAAGCGACTTACACTCTCAACTATTCATGTGCATGCAGTAAGTTGCCAAAAATTTTCAGACGAGTCTATAAGATAAGAATAACTTTATCAAGACAAAAGATACTTTTGGACTTTGGAGGATATGTCCCACTGTCTCGAGAGGTAATATCCCTGAAAAATAACACTTCTTTGGATGGAGTTCGATCCCAGTCTCCAATTAACTTGAAGATTTGTTATTTGTTTGAGTTCCAGCCTTCCAGAAGCAGCAAAATAATTTAACGAAAAAATCTCACACTTTTTGTATTTTCAAAAATTGTTTTTACTACGAATTGTCAAAAACAACATCATCTAAATGTACACACAAACTTCCCAAGATAATTTCACAAAATTAACTTTTAATTTGCAGCAATCAACTTTCTTGAATTTGATTCCCCGGTGAATATCACGCGCAGGATATTAAAAAAACAAACAAGAATTCATTACTTTCAGTTTTAGCGCCCGCAGAGTTTTTACCCCGAAGTATGATGGGGTGTGCTGTTCGGAAGAAGGTTTGTTATCTATATTATTTGGTAAAGCGTGGCGGCAAGTTCAAGGTATTCCCTTGCAAAAAGAAAAAAAAAAAACAACAAAAATTCACTCTTGATTCTTTGGAGGTTTGTTTGATTTTGTTTTTCTTCAAATTCAACGACGAGAATAAAAAGTAAAGATACAATTTAAGAAACGGTAATTGATCTGTTTGTATAATGTCAATTTAATTGGTGCTTCTTTAAGTCTCTTCTATCTAGAATGAATAAACTGCGAGTAAATGCGATTATTTTTGATTGAAGTAAATATACATATACATATATATTTTTTGTTTACATTTTATATAAGATATACAAAATATAAATTGAGTTTTATTTAATTGAATACCAAGAAGGCAGAAAATTAAAATTAAGTGTTTTATAAGAAGGTTGATTTGTTAAAATTGAATTTAAAGTATTTTCAAGTTCCATCAAGGACTCTTAGGTGAAGTTATTTTGTTTAACATATTTTGTTTTATAATTCATTGAATTTTAAACAAAGTAAGTTGGGGTTTTATATTTTGAAACTTAGGCCTTTTTGTTTAGATTTGATTGAGGCAGTTGTTGATTTAACATTTATATATGTTTTGGATACCCACTCATTTTAGACCATAAAAAGGTCAATATATTATGTTTAGAGCTTCCACAAATTACAATTTTATATAAATCATCCATTAAGCTGCATTGTGTTAAGGTGCGTTATGTAATTATGTATTAAGGAGGAAATGTAAAAGTTAAATGTTTTGCACGGAAACTGCCTCTTACAAATCCTCTAAGATTTAAATTTAGCAATTAGTGTACAAATTGCAAAAGTTCTTCTTCCTGCAATGTTTGTGATTGGCCAACAACTTGTCACCATCATAAATTAATCATTTGTAACTGGAATCTTCCCCAAAACTTATTGTACAACAATTCAAATGAAACTAGAATAAATTCGTATAAACGACTATCGTACAATCAATATGATGGAGTTCAGGAGGAGTCTTTCAAATTTCAATTGGTTTAACAGCTTTCGGACAATTTCTAAGTAAATTGTCAAATTAGTCGTGACAGTCTCTAATTAGTTAAATAATAAACCAGGAGTTCCTTAGGGTTCCATTTTGGGTACATTATCATTTATTTTATGAATTTTTTATATATAAAAATGCTTGGATCATTGTAAAGCTACACAATTTTCGAACGAAACTCTTATTTATATTGTTTCTGGCTCATTTAGAAAATATGTTATAAAAAATTGGTAAGTTAGTACTATCTATACCGTTTAGCAGGAACAAATTCTTCATTTTAAACGTTTTAAGATACCTACATATTTTTAATGTTGCATTTTCTTTATTTTTGGATCAAAATTATTTTTTTTTTATTTGTCGAATTTTAATGATTTCTTCGAAATTGAATTTTCAATACAACATAGAAATTGGTGTACAAAATTTTGTTTAAAACATTTTATTTATAAACAAAACAATATTTTTTTCAAAACCTGCTGCAACAATTTTAAAATGTTTTTTCATAAATTAAGATTTTTCAATCAGATTGTGTTTATCGCCATGCACACTGGCCAATTACGTAAAACCCTAGCTGGTCAAAAAGGATAAAAAAAAGTGCTGCAAAATGCCATCGTGAAAGCAATATATTTTAAACTTTAATTAACTTTATTAAACTTTAATAAAATAGTAAATTTATATGTCGAGACCTCCCTTAACATTTTTTTTCTTTTCTTAAACGTAGATCAATTAGCCCTTTTCAGAGCGACCATTTACTTCTTGGAAATACATTTTTTCCTTTATAGGAAATGAATGAATATCCCTATTGGGCAGCATCGGAAGATGTTTTAGAAACCCGTAAAAATTTAGAATTGGATTTTTCAGAAAATATCATGCTACATAAAATTGATTTGCTACACAAATTGCTGATTCCCTCTGATCCTGAAATCACAGATTTTCGTCAACTTTCAAACAGCACAACAAAATTCAGCCAATCGTGGTTTTAGAAATGCTGCTTGAATTTTAAGTAAATAAAGTGTACTTTCGAATTAATTCCAGCTAGTTCTTCAATAAATTTATTTCATAATATGTATGTTTTTTTTGTTGACAATTTTAAAGGGAAACTACTTATATATGTACATAAAACAAAACTTTGTTTTTTTCCAGGTGGCATAAAATACAGGCCCCTAACTAATTTATCTAAAACCTTAATACTGAGTGTCATCGTACATAAGAGCAACTACGTGCGACGTAATGTATTTTTTGTTTCATATATCTATAGGTACTTAAAAAAAACAATTACTTAAGTTTTTATTTTTTATGCACGAACGATAAGTAAATACATATACATAGAACTTTCTGATATAGTAAGTAATCTACATATTTCATTAGAATGTCAAATCTGTCGGCATAAACCATAAACTTATTTTGATAACTTACCTAAGTAATACTAATAGATACACGAATTCGGAGCACAGTAAAACCCATATAATACCTCCATACAAACAACAGTCAAAGGGTCGACCATTCTACCAACAACATAAAATATTTGGTTAGTTTTCTTTATCCTTCGTCCACATTAATAATGCAAAAGAACTCATATTGCTCCGCTAACATTTTTCCTTTGAATTGCAAACATGCGCGCATCTCATTTGAAATTCCTTTAATTTGGCAAAGAAAACTTATATCTCTATATATATATGTATGTATATAAGCCAACAACATCTATAGAGACTCTGGCACTCATTTAGATTTGCCAAGAGGCCAACGTTCAGCAAATGTTCATTAAATATTCAGATAGAAATTTAAATGTTTAAAAACTCTTGGTTGAGGAAGAATGATTTTGTGTTCAGAGTGTTCATTTTTTTTGTGTTGTTATTATTCATGCATGGGCACGACATCTCACGGATGTTTTTTTTTTTATCAAGATACCATAAATTGATTAATATGAAAAGTTATAAGATGTCGGCTTCCATGTCGGCAACTGTAAATTTTAAACTGTTTTTGAGTCCTCTAAAAATTTAGAGAATTTTTAAATTACCATACAAAATTTCTCTATCGATTGAGTGGAAATATTTATGCAAAGTGCTTTGGGATTATATACGCAAACAATTACAGAAAAATTGAATTTAAATATTTTAATAATTGTACAAAAATCAACTAATTTTTTGACAGATTCAAGCTTGAAAATAGAAAATTATAAAAAGAAAATTATATTTTCTATAATTTTTGTCCCTCAAAGTTTTTGATCAAAATTAAAAATAAAATTATTATTATAACTTTATTTAATATAATAAATTACAATATAAACTGAACCTAATAGCACTAACTACCAGAAAAGAAAAATATAAAATAAGTAGGTTTTTTTAATAATATAAATTCTATATACTCATATATATTCATCAAGTCCAAATAAAATAGTGCTAAGTCTTCTACTTGGCCGGTGTATTTCAGTGGTATATAGAATTTGTATTATTAAAAAAAAAAAACCTTCTTTTATAAACTATGTCAGACCACGGACAAAAAACAAAAAACTTCCACTTTAATGATTAGGAATTCTAGTCTTGTTGGATACAGTTCACGGGTTGGGGTCATTATTCTGTAAGTGCCAAAATTCAGTTTCCAAAAATCTGTATTTCAAAATTCTGTAATTTAAAATTCTGTAAATCTAAAATTATGTCTTCCAATATTCTGAAAATCTAAAATTCTGTAAAACAATTATTCTGTATTTTAAAATTCTGTTAATTATAAAAGAAAAATTGTTTCGATAATGAAGAAAAGCGCGCACTTTTTTTCATTATCAAAACAATTTTTCTTTATAATTTACAGAATTTTTGAAATTCAGCATTTTGGAGTTCAGAATATATAGTATTTATAATTTTCCAGAATTTTGATATACAGAATTCTATAAGATTCACAGAATTTTGATACACATAATTCTGGATTTACAGAATTTTGGAACACAGAATAAAAGATTTACAGAATAATGAAGTACAGAATTATTATCATACAGAATTTTCAATCCATTAACAGAATTTTGATCATACAGAATTTTGTAATACAGAATAACGACCCGTTCCCATAGTTCACACTAAATATACGTCACGAAATGTATGTAAGATGAACTGAACTTAGCAAAAATTGCGTGTTGACAGAGCCCTCACTAGTCAACTGAAAATATAATAGCAAGGACCATATAAAATTTTAAAAAATAGTGGGCAAAACTGCGGCACTCAGTGGTTTAAATTATGTGGAAAATTTGTCTTAATTCATTAAAATCTTTAATCAACTCAACCGATGTTGATGAATTTTCAACCATGATTGAGTACGGCATATGTTATTATCACAATAAATATTTAACACTTTTTCTAAAAACAAATGTAATGAAATCGCCAAAATTGATAAAAACATAAATAATAATTTTTATTATTTATGTCATAAAATTTGACTATAAGTTGTTCTTGCCTAAATTAAATAAATTGTACTGTATTGAGCTTCCCAAAACAACCTTTTTTTTAATAGGTATTTTATAAAAAAAAAAACAAAAAAAACCTACTGAAACTGTTTTCTAAGGAATCTTTTAAGCGAATAAGTTATGACGCGTATAGAACAAAATTCAAGGTGTATGGCAACTAGCAACAAGAAGAAAAGAAAAAAGCACTTTAAAAACCTAAGACCATATACATATTTCTCTAAAGCTAAAGCTCTTAATTAAATTATTTAATTTAAGAAGAATGTAGGCTTTGCTGACTTGTTCAATTGTATTAAGGTTTGACCACTGAATGAAAGAAATGGTGGTATTAAATAAATATTTTTTCTTCAAAAACGACCTTGGTTAAGTAAAGAATAAAACAAATAATGTACCTTTTTTTCGATGAAATGAACTAGAAAATTGGAATGAGGTTTTTTTAAACTTGTAAGGTTTTATCCAATAGAAAAATATGGCAAAGAAATGGAAAAAAATGTGTTCAGTACCAAATTGAGTTGGTTTTTTTTGGGAGCTTAAAAGTCAAATTTACCAAGCCTTATCAAATGAATTGCAGGTTAATTTTTTTTTTTCTATAAAGATGCAGAATATTTAACCAAAAGACTGTGTTTTACGTTATAGTTCTTAATGTTCAAATCCCAACTGGACAGCAACAAAATATAGGAAAAAACGGCCATTTTTCCAAGCAATATTTCAAAATTATATACAAAAATTCGTGTAGTTAGGTCTCTCCCTAAGCAACTTTTCCCAATACGTTTTCTTTTCTAAAAAAAAAAAACAAATCGACGTAAATTCCGAACTTTTCTTGTGCAGTCAATTCTGAATTTTTGTTTGTATTAATTTCGCTGTAGTACGTACCCAAGAAGATAGAAGTTGTTTTTGGAAGCTTTGTTGCCCTTTCGACATTTTTTCAATCTTATCTCTTGTCTAAGGTAGGTATGGTACACATATTAGGTACACATTTTATTTAAAGACAATTTAAACCCCTTTAAAAACCGAGGTTTTTCAAAAATACCACACTTCTTTGGGTTTTTTTTCCACTTATATCTTCATTGTCGTAGAGGCATCCGGCTTTAAGCCAAATAAGAAGTTTCCACTCAACCGATAACCGAAGTAGGTACTTTTTTCTGTGTGCAAATAGGCACACTAAACGGGTGTGGGCAGGCAAAAAATAAACTATTTGCACAAGGATATACCAAAAGGATTTCTTAAATAAAAAAAAAAAAAACAAATGAGTGCCTAACGTTTTACATATGTATGTATATTTAAAGTACAGCTATTTACCTACATAAATTTGACATGGAGCCACAGGCTTTACTTCAGCGTGATGCACTTTTCTAAACCCTATAAGAAATCCCAGAAGGGCTTACTGCAAAATGCTATTCTTAGTTCAAGTTGAGTGTGTAGCTTTTGGTGTGAATTCATTAAAGTGGGAGAACGAGAAGCTGAAGGAATTATACTGGTTTTTATATATTTATATTATATATATAAGATCTACAATATGAATTCATTTTGTTCAAAAGCCCTAAGTAGGTAATCTCTAAGTGATGGTGTCATTGATTCAACAGTAGAGAATAAGAGACAAAAATGTATATACATATGCATGTCTAGAAATGTATTTGTATAGCACTGACAGTGTTTTCATTTCTTAAAGTTTACCAAGGACAGCAATTACTGGGACACACATTAAGCCTTCTATCTTTATTTCTTTTTATGGATACATATGTATGTATGTTTGTGTGTGTGTGTGTATAAGCATAAATGTTTGCTTTTACAAATAGAAACAAATTTTCTGAGTGGCATAAAGACAGTTTGACATTACCACACATTTGAGTTTCCCAGACTTGAAGAGGATATAAGGAAATGAATCTACATTCAAAGAGTGTTAACGTTTCAAGAAAATATTTGTGTCAATAAGCTAGAAATGTCTTATAAGAGTAAAAGTAAGATTTTTGAGGCATACTTTGAGTTGAGTCATGAAAGTGGAAGTGGCAAATTTTCTTCAAAATCCTTTTAGAAATATTATGTTTATGAAAGTTCTTTTAGAGACGATACTGAAAAATCTGGTTCTAACTTAAAGATATTTTTTTTCAAGCTTTTTCTGTTGATAAAATAGTATTCCACTAAACGAACTTTCTGTTTGGCTTTGACTGTATTAGGTTTAGTCCTTACATTTTTCAACTTCCACAGATTCTAAATCATGTGTTATAGTTTTAAAATACTGTGCCCGCAAACAAGCAGCGGAATCAAGATGTTCTTAGCAAAATGCCACATTGTCTATCGGAATCTTCCGTTTTCATTGCTACTTTGTTTAAATCACTTGTTAACACTAAAGAAAAAGAAGCGGTGATAAAATACAATCCTTCTGAACCCCACGGATCTCCACCAATATTTGTTATTCATAGAGTTAGTGTTAACTCCAAGGTAAAAGATGAACTCCTAAGCTTCTTCTGCTATCAATATAGTGACATTTTGTCCAAAGCGGTGGACATAAAGTATAACAATAAGTTAAAAGTTTTGGCTGTTCTTTAATCGGCTGATGATGTCGATATCGTCCGCTTACCGCAGCGTAGTCAGACCGATCTTCCTTGTTAACGCCTGCATTATATATAATATGTTCCATTTATTTCACAATGAAATTGAATTTTCACTATGTCTATGGTTTGAATGAACAACAGCACTTGATTGAGCCACCACAAGGTTTTTATAGGCTGGAATTAAAGCTATTTCGTGACTGCCATGCAGTGGCGTATCGTGGCAGGGGCAAGGAGGGCAGAGACCCCGGGCCGCACTTTGCTTGGGGTGGCAATTTTCCAAAATATGGGGGCGGGAAATTTTAAATATAGCCGCGAGGAAATTTGCTAGGGGCTTCAATTTTTCAAAATATTAATCAATACAGACGTCAGTGCAAAAGATTTTTATATGCTATGTTTTTATATTTTCTTTACATTAAAACCAATTTTAGGAGCGGAAAATTTCCAAAAATCCAGGAGGCAGTTTGCCAGTGGGCGGCAATTTTTCACAATATTTATTAAATTTTTATTTTTTATTTTATATTTTTATTTATTTTTATATTTTATTTTCATTTGAACCCAATTTTCATATAAAAAGATTCCATTTGTGGTTAGTTAAAATAAGATGCTAACACTAAAATTCTCCAAAATTAAAAAAAAATGTATGTACATATATGTACATTCTACCGATGATCAATATCTGAAGATAATTGACCTATTATGAGGAATATGAAACCTTTCAGATGGTATTTTTGTTATTCGAATATCCCACAAATGAGGTGTTTAAAGTGTCTGATGACCTTAAAAAATTTTAACCATTGATTTAAAATTTTCTATCGCTGAACAATTTCTGAAAGTAGTTGACCTTTTTTGACCAATTGCTGAACCTTAAGATGGATTACTTTTCTTGAGAAAATCCCACATATGAAGTGCTCAGATCCCGGAAACTTATTTTTTGTGGTTGGATTTTTCTATAAGGGATTGTATTAAAATGTTTTAAAACTCCATTGAACCGTAAATGTTTAGATTAGATAATTAACTTTTTTAAAAACTCCCTTGAACCACAATTGTATCCAAAGAAAATAAATATTTTCCACGTTCCTTTTCTATTTTTAAGTCAGCTTTTTCTTATTTTCTCAACATTAATAAACATATGGAGTTATTCGGATTTTTTTCAATTTAATTGACAAATGTAAAAAACAATTTGACAACTTATTCAAAATCATTAAAACAATTTGTTCATAGCTTTTATATAGTTCTGTATTTGTCTGAGAACAAATCACTGATCTCTATATACACTGGATAGTGTATTCATACAAAATTTTTGAGGCAAAAATATAGTCGTGGCCGGTACCCTTATATAACAGTATAACAGCGGCGCCAGCGGAATGGACGCTACTGGACCTGCATTTTCTTATATTTTTTTCAATATTTACAGGCGCAATGCTTGTTAACATCAACTGATATCAAATAAATGCTCAATTTCGGCAAATATCTTCAATCTCTTTCTTCGTTTGTATAGAGCCAGATATGAGGTCGTGGCCGGTACCCTTTAAAAAACTTGCCTCACAAAAACTGTTATACACTATAGGCTATTCACTATCCAGTGTATTATAGAGATCAGTGGAACAAATATGTTCACTTATAAGTGGTTCCATCGCAAAGTAAATAGACTTGTGTCAATTAAAATTTATATAAAATTTCATCAATCAAGTTCATTCAATCAGTTCTGCAAAATATCATCGATTTAAGTTTGAAAGTATTTCTACTTAAAACAAAAATTATGACCTCTTCTTATTTTTAAACCCAATTATTCAATAACATAAACCACTCAAAGTTTTTAACATGAATCCATACTTAATGCGCACTTTCCGTCACGACTAGTCATCCACCATTAATTTTTAAATTCAATTTTAAATTGATTCCCTGACACCACTACATTATACACTACACAATGTGTTTGTGTAGTCTTGTATACCGCTAGTCCCAACCAAACGTATCCAAGAGTGAAATCCAACATGAAATCGCTGAATGGAAATGGAATAGCCAGCCACCCAGCAGTCATAGAGCTCCCTTTAGGCAAGAGTTCTATAAATTGCACGCTTGGAATGGTGATGTGATGACTTTCCATGCGAAACCCAAGGGGTTTTTTCCCTCTGAGTTTTGTGACAACGCGACAGTTAAAAACCCCCGCTAGGGATGCAACAGCTCATTCAACCTCCCCGCCGCACAGCACCATGTCGCATCGCCCAGGCCTCATTCAGTTCGCACCACTTGGCATTTTAAAACATGCTTCAGATATACAATACACATAGAGAGGGAGATAGACATTGAGCGAATATATATGTATGTATAGTGAGTGGGTGGATGCGGAAGTGGTGTTGGGATGTAGGGAGAAGGGTAGAATTAAAATTACACCATTTGTCACGTCGAGGACTCTCTTGGAAAAAAGGAATGCTTCAAGAAACGCCGCGCCGCCACTTCTGATTGATTAATTGATGACGAGCGTAAGAACACTCTATACTCTCTCGCTTGGTACTTTACTTGAGTATTTTGAGAATGTTGGTAGATGGAATTTAATTGGATGAAATGGCAGCTTTAAGTAATGAGCCCATTTAGGTTACTTCCTGTAAAACAAGAGAAAACTTGCATTTACACAAAGAAAATGAGAAAGTATTAAAACTTGGAGGTTTTTATTGATTTATTTTTTAGTGTTGAAACTAAAGGCAATTTTGTAATCCCTATATCTAAGTACCAAGAACTTTAGTGCATTATAAAATAAAAAAAAATAATTAGAAAGTGTGTCGGTTAAGCTATGTAATTGACGTTATATAGTTAAGTAAATAAAGGGATTTACTTTGAACTTTTAAAGTATAGCTAAGATGTTTATTCAGATTAGTAAAATAACTGAGTTTATATATTATAAATATTCATAAACATTTTATTAAATTACAGTAGATAATGTTTTTTTTAAACAAAAGTAATTTCTTCCTGACAAACTTTTGCATATGATGTGAATTTAGAGGATGTGGTTTAAAACATTGAATTTTTCAGCAACATTGCAGTGTGAATCCGGTTGTATGGAGAGGCGGCCATAATTCAATAAAATCTGAACCAGTTAACCGATTTTTATGAAAGTTTCTGACACACTAAAAAATGGCACAATAAATTATTGAAATGAATTTTTGCCCACTGAAACGCCTGCTTTCTAATAGTAATATTAGAACGAAAATCAAACTAATAATTGGCTTATGTTCTTATATAATTGATCATGTTATTTTTAACAATTCTCTCATACAAAGTTTTGTGCCACGCCCACTTTTTGTTCGGTTTTTTTGAAAATATTTATTTTTTCGTATTGAGTTGCAATCTAAGCTCTTTAAAATTTGAATCCAATTTGATCCGATGAATTTTTATGAAATATTCAGACATGATAAAAGATACCACACAAATTTGTTACGGGCTTGACTCAGCATTGTCTTGTTCTTCAATGTCTAAAACGCATACAAAAAAAATTTGGCATATTTATATCTATCCCCAATTTTGCACATTTCATCGATTCATTTCAATCTCGTTTCGTCAGAGAGGGTAGGTGTGTAGCAAAAAATATTTAGCTTGTAATTTTGAACATTTTGTTGCCTTCGGTCCGACTCTGTGCAGTGAAATGAAATCATCACACTTTCCAAATATCAGTTTCTACATATTTTGACCTGAGATGGTTTGTGGAATCTTTGACAAAATGAAAGGGGCTGAAATGGGAAGGGGATAACACAAAACTCTGTTTTTTTATTTGTTGTTTGATAAAAAAAATACTCCCAACTTGGAGTTCATAACAAATAGGAATAATCAGATAATTTTTGTTGGTTTTTATTAATATATAGTCAAACTCCTAAACAATTCATTAGACATAAAGTTACAAAATAAATTTCTTGTTTATTCTTAGGAATGTGTAAATAATCCAAATATACTCTCCTTAAAATCACATTGTGGTCGATTGGTCAAATAATACTTATTTAATATTCAAAACCAAATATTCAATATGAATCAAAAGATTTACATTCTCTACTTTATGATTGCTCAAAAACTCAACATTTGTTTCCAAAACAAGTCCTCTAGCTTTCCCTGAGTTCAAACTAATATTTAAATCAATACTATTTGGCTTTGCCAATGTGTGTATTAAGAACCTATAAGGAAGGTAAAAAGCTTCACTTACAGAATCAGTGTGTTTGGGTTGTTATACAACCGGAAAATGCAGCAACACAATCCTAAAATCATATTTTCCAGTACAATTTGCTAATAATCTGGTGCTGGTAAATTTATGGTCAAGAGAAAATTTCAATTCCTACTCGTTAAGGTACATACATTCTTTAAATAGAAATAGATTCTCGAAATGATTTCAAATCGAAATTCCTTTTGAGCTTTCTCAGGATTTATTAGATAAATAATTTGAAACCATTAAAATTGAGAATATCCTTTCCGATGAAACAAAAAGTAAAATGATAATGTGTTTGAAGAACGATTTTGTATACAAACTCAGGAGAACCGAAAACTAAGAACATATACATATAAGGATGAGACAGAATACATATAGAAAGCTATAATTGGATTGAGGTAAAAATCAATTTATCATGGAAATCCGTTTTTGCTTGGAGCCTTTATAGGATGGAAAAAGGACATGCATTCATGAAATTAAATGTTATTTGGGAAACCAATTTTTTTTTTTTTTTGAAAATGTTGGTGCTGTAAGGCAGGCTGTTAAGTTGAAACTGAAATATTCAAATCCTCCACAAGGATATATTATTTGGACAAATTCCAAAATGATTTTTAAAGCAAAAATGCTTATTCCTTCCCCATGAAGAGGCGGCTTGGCACGCGTTGAACTGTAATCGGGGAGATCACAGCGGTGTGATGGAAAAAAAAAAAGAACAACACTGACAATTGCAATTGGAAGGAGGTTTTTCCGCCGAGGATTTACTTGATATAGCCTGGTGCACAACGATAAGATGGCTAAACCTGCAAAGAGAGTTAAAATAAGCAAATCCTTTTGCATTTAGCTTATCTGTTTTTGTGCACAGTTTTCACGAACAAACAAGGACATTGCTATAAATAATTCTACGAAAGAAGGAAAATAAAAAAAAAAAACAGTAATTGCGCGAGGATTGTTGTTGCTGTAAAGAAGAAACAATTGAGCAAAAATAACACTTTTTTATTTCTAAAGGCCAAAATCCAGAAATAATGAATTTTCTGGTAAAATCTTTACATAAAAAGAAGATTAATACAAACAAATGAAGGATTTATTTCGATACGTTATATTCACTGCGGTGGGGTCCTAGATTTGGTTTTGAAATCCTTTTTCACTACACCAAATCGATTAATTTGGATTAATTACTTTATTTTTAAGCTTCTGTATCCGTATGAGGATGTTAACAATTTGAAATTTGGACAGAGATCAGCCTTTTTCTACTTTAGATTCATGAGAACTTCTTTACTCAAAAGGTAAAGTGGCTTAAGTCGAGCAAGTATTTGTTACATCACCGCTAGATGCCTGTGGCAGGAAGTTGCAGTTAACAAACAGAAATATTCCATTAATTCTAACGTCATTTGATCGTCAAAGCGAAAATTATCAAATCCGCGTCAACTCTAAAAGTGTTTGGATGTATTCATGCGAAGTTGAGTCATTTAATCAACGTTTAATGTACTATAACGCGTTAACACCAAAGGGTAAAAAACGGATTGACACAGATAACATATGAAAGTATTTTGAAACAGAATTGACGGACTGGCGTCATTCGTGTGATCGTTAACGATTCATGTGTTGACGCAGTCCAAGTTGATAGTATTAGTTATGATATTTTTGATGACCAATTATGCTGACCGTATATCATCACAGATGTATGTAGTTGTCGAAAGCGAAGATTTGAACAAAAATTTAATTAAAAATGAGTGCCTTAGAAACTACAAATGAATTTAAAATTAGGGAAATTTGAGTTCGTGAAATGTATTTTTTAGGTAATAAAAACATTTCTGGCTATACAATTAAAAAAAAATAAAAGTATGCTATGATGAATAAAAATAAAGGGTTTCCCAATATTCAAAGCATATTTAAATTAAATAAAAAACACAGTGTTTTTTTTAGATTATTATTTTTTATTGGATCAGTAGGTACATAGGTACCTACAAAGGATAGGGTTATGGAATAGCACATCGGACAAATTTTCTTACGCCTTTGTTTTCACATGCGTATGTAGGTATATTCTTTTGTCGAAATTTTCCGTTATCATTTTACAAAAATGTGGCTGAATTTTGTTTAATTTCCTCCTTCAACGCACAGGTGGATTCGGCTGTTTGTATAGATTTTTGACTTCAAATACAAAAACCGCTGGATTCAGTCTCCCTGAATTTTTCAACTATACTTTCTTCACAGTTGACGAACTTAAATCAATAGATATTCCGAAATTTTCGAACTGTGGAACAATCCAAATATCGTTTCAAACTAACGCCAAAATTTCTTAATTTTTTTTGGAAAAAAAAGGAAATTAAAATTTTGTTTTTATCTTTCATATTGGTCCTGATTTTCCGGTGGTTTTTTTTGGAAATATTGTTAAACAATAAATACACGTTGTTTCTCTCGTGTAATTCTCCTTTTTTTATCAACCCTAAACTGTCAGCTGCAAATTTCTTTTTTGTTTAAGGGATGCCAACACTTTACAACACAAATGTTTTATTTTCGGGCACCCTTAATAATTAAAAGAAAAAAAAAACACATGTTTCAATTGAACGGACAACTCCTGAAAGAAGATACAAAAACTGTCACCTGCATTGTCCGCTTAAGGGATCTTTCACTGTATTACACATAATTATAATACTGACCTATTTCGGATGTTGTTAAAAACCACATTCTGTTGATACAATAATGAATTTTATATAATGAATTTGTTCAATCCTTTAGAGACATGCAAACAAAATACTGACGTGGAAATATTTTTTTATTAAGTATCATTGGTTTTTGTTGAGGTGAAAATTGTTGTATTACGATGCTTAAATTATTTGTAATAACACAATTCTCAAATTTGTTTTAGTAGTTATATCAATGTTTTAATCATAATTCTATAGAATTAACGACATTTTTATTGATAAGCACGTTTTATTGTGAAATGCGATAAAATTGATACATCTTTAAATATGTACTTTATTTATTTATTTAAGTGGCATCAACATACAATTTAGTTGCAGTTTTATGTTGTTAACTAAAATATACAGGAAAAATAGAATTATTTTTGATGATCGATAAAAACGTGGCAGATAAAAATATTTCTGGCTTTCAGTTTCAGTTGACTAAAAAATTGATGAATGCAGCCTATAGGCATTATATGTAAATACGTGATTGATTTAATCAAATGAAATTTTTTTTTAATTTATCAAGAGGAAAATAATAATTCTATTCAAATAAAATTGAAGTTGAGTGTGACAACAAAATAATATAGTAATTATATTATGCCTCTTTTCAATTGAAAATATTCATCAGGATTCATTTAATTTTAGGTCGTTAGGCCATAGGAGATAATTAAACTATCGACATACACAAATAACTATGCCTATGAAATTTTAATAATTAATTATTTTTCTGAAGGACGCTTATATAATTGATGTGGATGAATTTTATTATATTGCTTTGAGGGTGAGAAGTTTATTTATTTTATTTTTTAATATCATTTTCAATAATCTATTGACTGTTCATGTGTATAATAATATTAATTACTATTATTGGCTTATTACAAGCAAATTACGTAAATCTTATATGACATATTTCTACGATATAATCTTAATTCTATCATGTATACGATGGGAATTTAAGGCTTAACTCTACAAAGGGCAAGAGAAATTGAACTTAATTATTTATGAAGTCTAATAAATGGTGTTTATTTAAGTCGTACAAAGCAATGAAATAAAACAAATTAAAATTATTTTAATTGCCATGGTATTTGTTTTATTAAAAAGATAATTTTCTGCCATTATTAAGTATTTGAGCAGAAGGATGGCTGTAGTGTAATCTGGAATTCTACTTTTTGACCATTTAATCGAGCTCCTGGGAACGTATAAATCCAAAATTCGACAAAATATTTAATTTTGTTTTCATTTTATTTAAATCACGCTTATACAAAGAAAAGCTGCTTTGTCAAAAAAATTAAAAATACCATCTTTATCCCTAAAATCACGTTTGCTTAACGTTAATTGCCTGTATGTCCAAACATATTTACGATCTCACCTAAAACAGATTAGATCCAAGAAAAAAAGGAAACATTTATACCAATATATACCAAATCCCTTAAAAGACCAAAAGAAAACCGGGGGTGAATCCACCAAATTGGATTTACAAATCGAGCTCTCTCTGCTTGTGGCTGAAAATAAAATGTCCCCAAGAGGCGAATGTTGATAGTCCCACTGCAATAGACCAAAACAACAGACTTGCCCTATCACATCAGAATAGAAAAAAAAATACCCAAAAGTAAAACACACACGAAACGAATTAGAAAGTTTTCCTGTCTGACAACTTTCGGAAATTGCAACGTACGTTTTTCGCTACAGAAGCTGTATATGAGCTTGTAGCTATCCCTAAACAGGAGCAAAATCAGGAAGTTCACCTAAATTTACTTCCATTCCTGCTCAATGGACTCGAACCAACTCTTCAATTCGATTGCACAAGCTACATACATATATTCGAGCCTTCTTCAGCTCTTTATGTTCTTTTTTTTGTTGTCCTTAAATCACATGTGCTCATCGAGCTTTAAATTTTCCTTTTTTGCCTTAAGGTACTTAAAGGTTGAACGTTTTGCATTTCTGTATCTTTTAGATTTAGTTTTTCGTTTTTTTAGTTTTTTTCTTCAAAGCATCCACCCCTCGTCTTCTAGTTAATACTGAAAAAAAAATCTATATACAATTGAATTGAATCGAGATTTGATTAAAAGCTACCTCCTTTCAAATCAAAACTATGCACTTAACAGATTGACTAAAATACTACCATTTTTTCGGGACCACCCCCTCCTTCCCGTCACTTTTTTGACAGAGAAGAGGAGCAGTAATCGTGAAAATGGAAACGCCGGCCGTAAAGGAATCCATTTGGCCATTTATCTTTGGTTGTAAACAGAAGCATCCTATATCCTCAGTTTTTGTGTAGAATTCGTAATCTCATCGGAAGTACCTATGTTCCTTGAGACAGAGGTGAAATTGAGTTATGTCGATTTTTTTTTTTTTTTAAAGAAGGCTACGTGCCTTAGGTGGTGGTGTTTCGGGTGTTTTTAGTTCGTGTCTGTAGCCCGGAAGGAGATTGGCATCCCTATGTGTTTGGTTTTTTTTGTCGATTCTTTGGGGGAGAATTCATGGCAGACAGATGGTCATTTCAAAAGACGAAGTGGGTGTCCTTTTATGGCTTGTAACGTGTATTGCAGCATCGATTTTGTACACCACTCACCTTACTGACGTATAACGTTAACACGCCATCTTCCAACCTAAGGAGAATATTCAATTTTGGGTTGTTTCTTTTTCTTTCCGGATGTATGTGTGTGTGTGTGTGTGTTTTTGCGGGAATATCGCCCTGATTTACCAAACGAACATGTGTATCAGGAAAAAGTCTTCCCAAACCAGTTTCATATTCATAAAGTATCTACTTATTTTTGACATGGCAAATACAAAAAAAAAAAATGTAGGATTTTAGGTATCTAAAAAAAATGTCTTCAGTTTTTTTTTAAATGTACCTACATATAAGTACGTATGTATTTCTGCGAGGATGATATCGTTAGAAATCTTGTTAAACACGATTCTGTATACTGCTTGCTCAAAGAAGATGTTCACGTGACGCTAAGGTGTTGAGTTTTCGTTTCCTGTATCACAGTTATTGCGTGATGTAGAAGTGGTGAATCCTCAATCTATGCTTCTGTCCTCTGTGTTAGGTGTGCAGAACCGCTCCGGGCCATGCCATCCACCCTGATTTATTATTCAATATTCTACAGCCTTAGATATTCAGAATATTTTCATGGCAGATGTTTTAATAAAATAGTGCATAATATCTTGTATCTTATTTAATATTTAAATATTTCAAGGGAATTATTCTGTTTGAGTATGAGAGAAGCTGTTTGACATAAGGGTTTTATTAATACCTATGTCATTTACTTAATATGGAAATTATTCATAAGGTTTAAAAACAAATTTAACTCGTGATTTGTAGATGTAGTTTTATGTGTTTATATTGATTGATTTATTTCACTTGCCCACTGTTTAGTTTTGTTTACAGCTTAAGGTTTCAAATATTAAATATTAGTTAAATTAATTATATAAATATACAAATATGTTACCATCATAACCCAAGAAATTAGAAAACAAGTTACTAAAATTCGAAAAAAAATCGAAATAGCAGCTTAACTTTGCTGCATTTTTTTTTTACGTCATACAAGCACTTCCAAAAAGGTAAATTTGGGCAATGCCTTAAATTTTAAGGGGAGTGAATGGGAAAACAAATTCGGGCTTGTTTAATATATGTATTTATATTTTTCAAAATAATTATCAACTATCAATTAGATGACTTTGTAAAACAATGGTACACTGCGACGTATACGTACTTTTTTATTTTTAGTTTTAGTTTTCTAGTATCTATATTTTCTTTCCTTTTTTTCCCTACTGTTCTTATTATTCAAATATGTTTTTGCAAAAAAAGCACACTAAGTTTGGACAAGTGATAAAGTTTCTTTGGGAAGAATGGGGTAAAATTCAATCCTTTTGTAAATTTTTTATTTGTGAACATATATTAGTTTCCCGAAAAATATCGGTAAGGTGAGTCTGTGAAACAGAGGTACACTATGGCGTATACGTACTTTTTTATTTGTATTTTTTAAATACTATTATACTTGTATATTTTATATACTCTTATTTTTCTTTACGCTTCTTATTGTCAAAATAAATATTTATGTAGTGAAAAATTAGGTACAAAATTTTATCCACATATTTAGAGCCCTTTCTGACAAAATAGCAGAAATAGTTCCTGAAAATCACTAAAGAGCCGGATTTTGGTATATAGCATCCGCATATTGTTTATAAAAACTTTAAACTTCCCCATCGATATGTGCGCCGCTAACAAATGTACTGGGATTAAAGACCCCCAAAGTGGTTTTTCAAGAATATATCCCTAATCGTCAGTTGTACAAACAAATTCTTAAGGACTATAATTTGGATTTTGTAAAATTTCCTAAAAGAAATATGTTGATACTTTTCTTCATAAAAATAAACAATAAACAGTCTCGAAATAAATCAATCATTATAGTTAAGGTTTTATTTTTCTATTAAGTGTGGTGGTTTAATTTTTTTCATTGTTGATGATTTTAAGATATTGGGCCACTTTAAAAGTTCACCCCTTTAGGTTGGAAAGGCAAATTAAAAACAAAATACCTAAAGTAGAAGATGCGTATTAAAAAAAAACGCAAAAAAATACAATATTATTTTATAGCCTTATTGTTAAAGCCAGAAAATCATTCTTTATTTATATTTTCTAATTAAGTTAATTTAATGCTTAGTTTTTGAATAAATTATTTTTTAATTCAAAATTTTGAAAATAAAATTCAAAAAAAAAATTATAATATTTGTTCTCATAATTTTACGTTATTAAGCACTAATGTTGGTTATTATTTTCGATACTTTTATTAATTAGTCGAATGCTAAAAACCAGGGGCCTATTTCACAGAATTACATCACATATATTAAGTATGTTTTATTGGAAATAAGCTATCCGTTGTATATTACGATTTTACATGCATTACAAATACAACATCGCCAGTAGGATGACGACCGATAAAAGCTAAAGTAGAATCCTATACTGTGGATAGATTTTTTAAATTTCAAATTATTTTGACAGGTGCTCGGTAGTTCCCAATGTGAATTAAAAACCAGGTTACTGCCAACGCGTTTTTTTGGGAATTTAATACTGTATACTACGCATAGAATCTCAAAAAAACACGCCTATTGTATGTGATGTTTGTTCCTTAAAGTTGTCGCCGTTGATTACATAGTGAATTATTTGAATATAAAAAAAAACTATGCGTTAACTTAGTAAAGGCTTAATTTTTTAAAAATCTAAAATTTACTATCACTCATCTCGGGCATTTTAACGTCATGTATATGTACATGTATGTGATTTATGTGCCGTGAAATAGGCCTCAGTTGTAGTCTTTTTGTTTTTAAGAAAATTAAGAATTATAAAAGCTTCTATTTTATCAGTAAAAACTAATTTTCAGAGAAATGAGCTATGTATAGCTCCAAGCCGTTGGGATGGACCAGGACGGGGTGATGCTTCTCTTCAACTCAACACTGCCTCAGTGTTGACTACTCATTTAATTTCATTTTGCAGCTAACGGGATAAAGGATTTATTTAAGGTCCTTTTTTTTTATTTTGCACTGCAAAAAAGTGTCGCCATAGCTATATGAATTGAGTTTTTGTTGGGTCCGACATTGAACACCAAATAACCGGTTATTCCACAAATTACTATACATATGTTACATTTCAATCAAATAAATCACCATAAAGTCTTTTTATTTCATTCAGGCTTAGGCAATCGCAGTAGTTTATAGCAATAAAACTCTCATAGTCAATCACACACAAATGTTCTTATTGGGCATATTCTATTATAGATTCTTTTTTTTATAATTAAATCTGTTTGACACAATTTCATAAAAACTTAATAATTAAGGTGCCTAATCGTTATAATATTCACTTTGTACATTTAAAATGTCATAATTCCTATTGACATGATAAGAACTTCTCACCCCCTCTCAAAACACCCCACATTCACATAAACACATTTCCAACCAAAAAGATCCATCAATTAAAATGTCATTAAATTCTTTTCAAATTATCATTTCACAAACTATATTTCAATAACCTAATGAAAGTTCAGCCAATTAAGATCTTTCTCTGTGCATAAACGAGTTTCATTCAAGGGGTTTCCTGCTCTTGTGGCACCATCCTGTTATTTTTTTTGTTAACTATTCAACTAACTTGAATCATCTAACTCTTCATTTGGAAAACATGAATTCTTTTTCGCTGTATAGCTGGTGTATTTTTTTTTATTATTTTTCAAACTTAAAACTGAACCAAGGACGATGACGAGAAATTATACTCTGGGGCAGGAAACATCGACACAAGGACGCTTCAACGCTTCAGACTAATTTCATTTGTTCGTGTTGAATTGAAGTTGGAACACTTCTTACTATTTTTTTTTTTTTTTTTTTATCTGCCGCATTCGCCTTTTCTACATCGTCTTCGTCTACCTCTTTTATATTTTCCTATTGGATAATATCTGAATGAAAGGAGCGTTTTGATAACAAATTTGGTATGAATTGGCCAAATGCAGTACACTCCATTGCTGAAAGAGATGCTGACACTTCTAGTTTTGTATGAGTGTATATATTTGTATGTAGTTGACTTGAGCTATATTTTCTTGTGTTCGGGTTTTGTAAGGGAAGAGAACGTGACTTGAATAATAAAAAACGAAGTGCTTATAGGGTGTCTGGGTACTATCAAGCTTTCGTCCTTTTTCCTAGACATTATTTTAACGTTTTGCAATAATCTTTTTTTTTTTTATTTGACTATTCATGCTGTGAAAATTTGTTTTGAAAGTTTTTGGCAACAGATTTGGTCAATTGACTGGTAATGGTTAAAGAGTTTTTAAGGTTTTTTCATCTTTTTCTGAGAATATTAATAAAAAAATTTGGTTACATGTATTTGAAATAGAATTTTAAAAGGTTTATTAAGATCGTTTTTAATTTTCGTTTCCTTTGAAAAGGGACTGGTAAGAACGTTGGCAGCAAATGTGAAAGACTACAGGTTTCATATACTATACTTAAGACATAACAAATTATTCTGGGGAAAAAATTTATATTGTATACAATTCCATTCTTTTAGTAGTAAGAATTTTGTGTAAAAATAATTTGTTCACTTCGTTCTTCCACTCAAAACACCGTAGCGGGCTCTCTTGATTTAGATTTGTCCAACGAATAAACCTTAGGCTGGAATCAGATTCCTATCGTTTTTCCCCATTTCAAATTTTCTAAATGAATTTCATGGGCGTTAATTCAGCCATTCATAGTAAAATAGATTTGTTTTATTTAAAATACCATATTACTTAGAAACTAGAAATAAACTTTTAATGAAGATTATAAAACACTTCGTTGGTTGAAATGTTATATCTGTTAATAAATCTAATAAATGGTTAGAGTTCTTTCTTACATAACTCGAGATTTACTTGCTTTCTTCAGAATTAACCTGCAAAACGACGAGACTCCCTCGGCCTCCATAAAAAAGCATACCAAACTTGTTAAGGTGATTGATTCATCTTTACTCTCACCAAAGTTAAAAAAAATTTTATTGAATAAAACGTGAAATAATCAACACAAGTTTGCATACAACATCATAAAGCAAAGTTTATTGTTCCTGAAGGATCAACGAAAGCTTAAAGCATACATTTATCATCAACAAAGCTGAATTCAGGACGAGGGCTGAAAAAAACCATAGCATAAGACACAACTATATAAAGTTTAAAATAGTTTAATGTTTAATTATTTGTTGCTGCTTTTGACCTTGTTAATTACCGTTTGCCTTTTAGCCTAAGTCTCAATCTCAATAATCTGTATGTAAGTCATGAGATTTTTGTCTTTGTTAATGCGGGACAAACAAATTTATTATGGTGTCAGAGCTACATATGTTTTTATGTATATACAGAGTTTGCATTTTACACACTCAACATAATTACCTACCCCTAAGCCGTCAATAACATCATTTTAGCTTTATCCAATTTCAAATACAATAAACCCTAATACCCATATGAAATTACTCCTTTCCCATCACTTTGTAATTGAGTATAAGTGGTATTTATTTGCAGCCTAAAGCAGTGGTATAATCCACTTTAAATACAAATCAAATCCAATTAATTTTATCGACCAGAAATAGTCCAACTTTCGCTGTATACACATAAACATAATGTTTTAACATAAATTCAGTCCCAGAAAACAGCATATATGTATAGCTATACTCGTATAGGACAAAAAATTAAAATCAAAACTTCATATAAACTTTGTTGGACTATAAAATTCGTTATAATTATGTTCCACCATTAAAAGGATTCTTGATTGTTTACCCTCGTTTCGATGTTGTAGGTGCTCTCAACAATAAATTGAAGCCAATTATGTGCTTTGTTTATGGAAACGAGGCCAACCTAAACACAATTGTTGTTCTTGTTCTCATTAAAAAAACAATAGGTACAAAATACAAGCTGGAAAAAAAACAAAATTAAAGAAAAAATTCTATCATTTCAACGGGCCACTGCGCCCAACCTGATGGTTCAGCCAGCACTGCACTACAAGCTGCAACTAATTACACTCAAAACTTAAGAAACCTGAAACCATAATTTGAATGGCCTTCGTTTTTGAACAAAGAATTATTTTATGCATATACATACAACAATAATTTTACACTTTTCACAGAAAGATAGACAGAGACAGAGAGAGGGAGAGAGACGTTGTCAGAAATTCCTTTCCATCAGCAGCGCAAGCAAATTGGCTTTGGCCCCTCAACACCAGATCATTCTGTGGCCCTTGTGACGTCATTCATGCGCCAGTTATGGCACTCTGTGTGAACATAAATTATTATCGTGTGCTAAAAAAAAAATTATTTTAACCAAAAGTCAAGCCGCAGACAAGCTAGAATCACTCAACCGCATCAATAACGAACCTCCACCACCATACCCAAAACTCTAAACCACGTCAACCCACTTTGGGGTGTAAAATCTGAGTCGGGTAGATGGCGAACAATCCCTCAACCTGCCACAGTGAATTGCAAACGGAAAATTTTTGTTTGTTTTCTCTTGCACTTGTGTTATGGTTGGGTAGAGCGAGCGATGGTGGTCTCCCCAACAATGGAGGGTAACCCATAAAAATGCGGTTTCAGCAAAGAAATGCAATTAAAGGGTTCTAAAAATGCCACGAATTGATTTTATTTTTATTTTTAATTTTATTTTTTTTCTCTGTTGTTGTTACTCTTCTATAGCTGCATGCTTTTTGGAGCAAAGGCAAGAGGCAACCCTTATATAACGGATACTTCCCCACACTCGAAAGTTTCGTGTATTGCAAGCAATGCGTTGGCGTTGGCGTTGGCGTTCAGTTTTATTGAATTAACAATGCTTAGGGGGTGAAAAAATGATTCGTTCAGGGTTTGTGGATTTTGTGGTAGTATAGCATATAATGAAAAAGTTTTCCATTTTTGTTCCTTTCCATTTTATATACCTATACGAGTATATAGTTGGTCAGGATTGAACAGGACAGAAAATAAAATGAAAAGCAAACGGAAAAATAAGAGAGATTTGCGGAAAATTAAAAGTCCTGCTCTGTGTTGGTGTCAACAATCATTGAAGTGTAGATCTCTTGATGTAGGTAGGTACTATAGATACCTAGTTTTCTTTATTTCCTTTCATTGCATTAAAAGCATTTTATTCATTTATCCACGGCCACTTTTACAGTCTATCGATTTCTACTTTGATATCAGATATAGGTGTCTGAAATGAAAGTTTGAATACTTTTTTTTGTCAGACTTATGCAGAAAACATTTGAATAGAGAACTGAGAGGTATTACAAAAAAATTAACTGCTCCAAGTATTTTAAATTAAGAGAGGCAGATGTAATAAACGAAAATAATAATTAATTTACCAAAATTTTAGACCTTTTTAAGCTTAACTTAAACAATCAAACCTAGTTAGTTCATCTTTTACAGTATGATGTTGATGAAGATATTCCTTAAAATTTTAGTACCTTAGTAACGCTAGAAAATGTGTGTTCCCTTTTATACACAAAATAGGCTGAATGTTCGTTTTTGGATTTTGAATTCTTCTTGACTAAGGAAGTGAAGGTCTTAAAAATTTCAAAATAACTTTTTTTTAGATAATATATTTGAACAACGGGTTGTGATATTTTTAAAATTAAATTCTTAGCTGCACATTTAATAAAACTTAAAAATAATTGATGAAAAAAATTCATTAATGGAATGATTGATTAAAGAAAAACAACCTCTAAATTAACGTAACTTTGATCTAGTCAATTTTTAAAATTTCAAAAAATAATTATAATATTAATTATTGTTATGTGTTGTTCACAGGCATAAAGTTACCTATATATGTAGATACAAAAAAAAGAATTAATTTGTAAATGTTCACCAAATATTATATATTTAGCTTGATTTGTAATAATTATTGGCACTTAACAGTTTCCTGTTTTCTAAAATAAATATTAATTAGATGGCAACCTTCTCTCATCCTTGCCCCAATTTCTAATATTCCTTTTTAGCTGTTAGGAGTCTTCTGGCCTCTTGGATCTCAATCAGTATATATAATGTGTCTCGTAATAGAATTTTCTTCACCTCGCAATTTGTAATCAATCCAATGCCACACTTAATTCTGTGAACTGCTGAAGTGATATCTATATAGGTATTTGACCTCTTTTCTTATGAAGTTGGTGAGCTAAGATTGTGTTTACTCAGAAAATACAAAGAATTTTGTGAAGAAATACATTCACGACACGGAGAGATAAAATATAGTTTATTACCAAAAATACAGCGAAAATGGTCCGGCGGTGGTAAGAAAATGTGCAAAAGTGTTTTATTTATTGTGGGAATGAAGAATCAAGAAAATC
Organism: Epistrophe grossulariae; assembly: GCA_929447395.1. Classification (NCBI taxonomy): domain Eukaryota; kingdom Metazoa; phylum Arthropoda; class Insecta; order Diptera; family Syrphidae; genus Epistrophe; species Epistrophe grossulariae. The sequence goes on from OV839566.1 coordinate 4,664,464, forward strand.
CATAAAATGTGAGAATTTTTTTGCAGTAAAATTAAATTGTAGTTATAATTAAGCCTATACTACCCTGATAGTAACATCCTTTCACCCTAAATTAATTTTTATCAAACATTTATGATATTTAATTTTTTAATTTTTAATTAAATGAATGATTATTTTATGTTTCCGTGTCAATACAGTAAAAAGACCTTTTGTCTCCTTCGGCCACATTATTCACTCTGGATTTAAATTGGATTTAATTTAATTTTAAATCGTATCAATAAATAAGGATCCATTAAATTCAAAGATTTAAATCCATGTCCATATTATTAACTGAAAAAAATGCATTATGTATATCCAATGGATTTAAATTGTCTTAAATCGAGATGTAAAATGCTTTAATGCTTATGTCAATTTTTGGAAGTGAAAAATTTATTTAAAATGAAAAATTAATAAGTGAAGTGATACAAACAGCTAACATAATAATATATAGCATGTATTTCACGAATAAAATACATTTTTCTTGATTTATTTTTAATTTTCCATTTTTTCTAATTCTTTATTTATTTGTTATTATTTAATATATTTATTTGGTTTATTCAATTCTGTGAGCGTACAAAAATCATAAAAGCATGAAAAGAACGTTGAATTTTCATTTGGATTACTTAAACTGGCCTCCGGAAACCAATTATTTAAATCCAATTGGATTTAAAGAAAAATGGATTAAAGTATAAATTTGACTAATGAATAATCGTGGACTTAATTAATGGATTTAAATTAGTTAACATCTTGGTTAAAGTTTTAATCTGGATAAATGAAGTGAATAATATGGCCGTTATATATTTGTATGGATCTTTTTGGTTTTTCATTCTCCAAGATAGATTAAATATTATTAACAAGTTAGATATGTACTAATTTTCCTATAGGTCTAGAACTCATGGAAAGACGAAAGCATATGTACAAGTAACTGACTGGATTCACTGACTGAAGTATCATCTAAATTATAGAGCCGATCTCGACACCGCACCGTATAGAATCATGTAATTTCACACAATGGTAGGTTTTGTGGTTTATACTAAGGAAAAAAATTTATTTGCAATTTAGGGGTGTGATATCCGATTAATAAATAATATAGGGTACAAGTTACAAGGATAGGCATTGTAGTGCATACATAGATAAAAACTGATATAGCTTGAGACCGGAAGCGTGTCATCATTGCTTTAAACCTAATACGCTGCCGATGCGAATCAAAAAGACATACATTCCTTATAAAAAATGTACCTATAAGAAAAATAAGAATATCAATCACAACAGCAAATTAACACTTCAGCAACCTCTAGCTCCACTTTGTGATGTGTTGTCTTGTAAACAATAATTTTTAGGTAGGTACAATCCTATTGTAATGTTATGTAGTACACAATTTCAAAAACTTGAATTTCGTTTAAAATCTCTATTTATCGATTAAATTCTGTTGTAATTATATAAAAATATCTCTAAAAAGCAAATTATATCACAAAAAATTACGTAAGAAATATTAATTAAGTACAAAATGTTGATTTCAAAACATAAATTTTAAAGAATAATAACGTAATATTTCTGTTTAATGGGTGACATTTTTGTTCAATAACTCAAGTTGACCTACATATATATACTTCTTCAGTTTTTATATAATTTGTTTTCTTCTCAAGAACATTGAAAGGAATTCTAAGTAAGGAAAGCCAAAAAAATTCTAAAAATAACTTAATGGATAAAAACCTTTATCACAATTTGTCATCAACCGTATTTATACTTGAAAACTTTACGAACCATCAAACTAAATCAGATAAAAGGACGAAGTAGATATGTATATGTATTTATGTATATTCCTCACTAGAGAGGTATATCTTTTGTTGTTTCATATAATATAACCAACAGATAATGTAAAATGTAAAACCAAAGTAAGATGAAATGACCATAAATACCAAGAAGATATCCCTCCCTTATATTATATATTTTCAATGGCTCGCACAAGGATAAATATAAGCACACAAGCCGCAACATGAGAATGTCTTCCTGAGAAAATAACATTAACATTTCAGACCCACACAAAATATACACACTTTTTTTGTTGTTGTTGTTGTTAAAAATGAGGCCTTTTCCATAATCTCAAATTCATTACTTCATGTAATCCACCTTCTTGAAATGTCATCACGGTGACATAGCTGCTAGCATAAGACACTTTTAAAATCCACTCCAAGCCCATCATAATGACTCCTTCATGTGTTTTCATCCTTTAGAGACAACCCTTCTGGTTGAGATACCTACCTATTCTCTTAGAATTGATATTGTTCACCACAAACATAACCCACAGCCTGACATGATGTACACCTCCATTGTACGTATATGTATACGACGACAACGACGACGAGTCGACGACTATACGATACAAGTAGCTAGCTTGACAACAGTAACAGTAACAACAACAATAACAATAACAACAAAAACATGACAATAGAATGAAGTCTCGTGTGTATCAGTCTAAAAGATAACCCAAGTAGGAAAGTAGGATAACTCAAGCTCAGACATGATACTCGTAAAGTATTATTGTAGAGCCAGCAAAAAAAAGGACTGTTTTTGATACAGGAAAATATCCCATATGTACCATACATAGTATATATTTTTCAATCGATTGTTTTCCCGAGAATATTTATCGACTCAAGGACTAAAAGATGGGGATAGCTGAAAAGGGAGAAACATACACACAAGGAAGTATAGTTTAGAGTCCTTAATGACGTAAAGTGTTTATTTATTGTTCCCTTGGGGTTTTTGTTTATAAAGTTGGTGTTTTTCCAAAGAAAATCTTTGTAAAGTTTTCCGGTACACGGATTCGAAAACGCAATTTCAATTAATTACCGCACAACACAAACTGTATAATATATACGAGTCAAGTATGAATCGAATGAATTCCATGTGTGGTAAATGGTCATACATACAAGAACATTGTTTATGGCTCCCAGAGGAGATACAAAAAAAGTACCTTAAGATTTATTTTCAAAATATTGTTTTTGAAGTTGAAAGTTTTCACCAAATAGAAATACCAGACAATGGTTATAGGAAATTATTCTTACGTATATATTCGTTTAATTCAACGAACTTTTAATTTCCGTTTGTATAGGAGTTGGTATAGGTATTCCTCCAACAGGAAACCCAAAAGATGCAACAAAATGAAAGTCAAGTGTAGTTAGAACTGGAGTGTAGAAGTTTTCTTACATTATTATTTTTGGAATTGTTAAATTCTCTTGTTAACCTATATTATGCATTTACCTTTCAACGTGATTCAATTCAATGAACGTGCAGAATGAATTAAAGTTTGAAAGTTTTACTGATGGGGACACAAGAGTTTTTCGAAAGTTTGTACAATTTATTGAGCATTTTTATAGGCTTCAGGTGCTGGGAAAAGGAATAATAATTGTAAGTGAGTTATTTTATTTTTGTTCAGTATTTTATTCATGCGAATCCAGGAAATTGGTTTTGTATACACATAAACAAGCCTTATATTGTTGAATGTTGTTATATAGGTACAATTATTTTTACAGAAGCGGAGAATTGAGAAGGCAAAAGCGGATCATGTAAAGGGCAATTTACGTACCTATCTATTGTCATTTTCTGGGTAACTAATAACTACATTTGTTGCAATTTAAAACAAAGTTAATTAGAACAAAAACATAAATGTCAAAAAATAGCCAAGATCTTCTATATAAAAATCTGTATGTACCTAACAACTCAGCGGTGAAAAGTAGTGAGGTCTAAAAGTATGCCAATTTCTAACTTTATGAAGGTTTGTCAAATATTTTAAGTAGAGTAATATTGAATCAAGTTCAAGTTATGAGATAAATTTATTATTTAATAATTACTGGTTAAAATTTGGTGGGTTCACTGGTCAAGTTTTCAAAACGTTTTGAATTGTTCGTAATAAAAAGAAAACTTGGCAAGAGAGGCTAGCTATATGCTTCGCTAGCTTACGAAATATTTCGAATTTGAAGTTCCTGAATTTATTGATATACTGAAGTTAGAGGGGGTCGATAATCGCCTCAGTTTGTTTCTGTAAAAAGAGTGTAGTGCCGGAACTTGGATGGGCACTACCGTGCCCTTTGATATTATGCTCCATGGAGCCGATTCTGGTTCTGTGAAAAAGTGAATCGAAATTAAGATGTGAAACCAAACGTCAAAAACTCTCATAGGAATCATTTTTTTCTTTCACACCGCCATTTGAAAGTGAATCTTAGAAAAGAAAGGGTTAATACGAACAAACAATGCTCAATTCAATCACATCTTCTTCTCTGTCCTATATTCATGAAGAAAAAGATCTTTCTATCTCATAAAATCTTCAAAAAATAATGAAAATGGGAGAATTGTGTTGACTAGCATGCGCTTCAGGGGGAAGAATAAGGTGGTTCGGAATCGATAATCAATGAATGAAACTCTCCGACAAACTAGAGTTTCATGCAGAATCGCATTATTGGACCAAGTGAATCGAAAAAGTGAAAGCAATGCATGAGAGCGAATGTGAAAATATTTTTTTCCATTCACTTTTTCACAGAACCAGAATAGACCACCAGGTCATTTCAAACTAATTTGAATGTCTCAGCCTGTAAGCCATTCGCCCATTCGCACAGCAGCCTTGTTGAGCTTAAGTTTGTGACTTGGGTAATGTATTAATATTCTATATTTTGGTCCATTTAGCCAAAATTTAATAGATTACTCTATGTTATTAAAGTTAATTCTAGATTCTCGACATCGATTTTGCATCTATTACTTTATTCGATCACTCATATTGGGAGGATTTTGTTGAAGCATTCTACGTTTGGGTGGGTAGTGTTACTCTATGTTATAACTTTCGAACATCTGTCCATGTCAAAGCACCGATTAAAAGGTTGGACTGTGAGCCTCTCAGGCTGTTTCATCTTGAGGAGTCCTTGAGTTGACCTCCTTTATTTTTTGGATCATATAGAATTCACAGTTGTTTTTTTCAGTAGCTCTGCAGTGGAATCGGCAAAGGTGATATGTAATTGTCTCATCAATCATAATCACATGAGATTGTCATTGAGTTTTTCATCTTGGTAAGGTGATTCCACTCAATTCAGTTCAATTGAATACATTTCAATGAAGTTTTTCAAAAGCATGGTCGCCACTGGCCATAGTGAATTTTGCAAATGTTTGTAATGAGCTATATCGAAATTATAAAACAAAAATGACGTTTTTGGTATACAATTCTTATATTTTTTTTCATTCTATTGAATGTAGTAAACTTTTTTGGTCACATATTTATTTTTTTTATGAATGGTTAAATTAGAACTCAGAAAAAGTTGTACAATTTCTGTAGGCTGGCGATAATTCTAGTCGTACTGCGGCAGAAACGTCAAGTTTGTTGGGAAATGACAATCACATTTTTGCTGTGATAATTCTTTAGCTATCAAATGTGAAATCAACCTTGTTGGTTTACTTCCCAAACCTACCCATTTCTACCAGTTTTAGCCCGAAAGACTGTGAAAGTTCATATAAAAAATAAAACTGGTAGAATCTGGCAGTTTCGGGCAAGTACGCGAACAGACCTATCATGTTAAACAGACTGAATTGGTTGATTGTGACTGTCATTTATCGCAAATCACCTCATGAGATTCCACCCATGGTTCTCATTCCATGTGCACTTTTGTGATTAACTGGTAAGCCAGCTCATTCTTGGCAATATTTATCGATATGATGGATTTTTTGCTAACTTATAATGATACTGAGAAAATAAATATGGCTGACACTTTCTCTATATAACTATTACCAATTTCGATAAAATTGAATTTCACGCCATTTGTGCAGTAAGGTGTTTCCAGCTAAAAAAAAACAGCTTGGCAGGTAATAGTTGAGGGTTATTAAAAATAGAGCATAACACGAAACAAAAACACGGGTATTCATTTCTAAGCAACAATTTACAAAAAAATTAAGCTTTTGAGGTGATTTTTCGAACATAATAATTTTTATTTGTACCAATGATATTCAGTTACATTTATACGGAAAGACTTTAGAATATGTCAAGGCCGTGGAGACATACTTACTAGATTTCTATCCTATCCATTAAAGACCGGTGTTATTTATCAAAATTTCTTCTAGTGTGAATTTTGGGACACCCTTTATATCTCATGAAAAGATTCCTCAGTTTTTAACGTCCATTATTTTGGCGGACACTTTTTGGCGGAATCAAAAAATTTTGATATCTGAATTTGTAGCTAATTAAATGTTAATTTGTTGCACAAACCAAAAATTTGTAGCTCGCATAGTTTCGTAGTTATTCAAGTTTCCGCTAAAATAAGTCTGAAGTTAGCGGACAAATTCTAAAATAATACAAATTTTTAAATTTGATTGACACCCAAATTTGTAGCTTTTTAAATGCTCTTGAGTTGCGAAAACCGCGATTTTGTAGCTCAAGTGGTTTATTTTATATTCAAGTTTCCGCTAAAATAAGTCTGAAGTTAGCGGACGAAAATACGAAAACCATAATTCTGTTGGTGTCAAAAATTGTAGCTTTTTAAATGCTAATTTGTTGCGCAAAAATTAATTTTTTAGCTTTTATGTATCATTTTATATTTGCAATTTAAGTTTAAAAAGTGCATTTCCGGTAATTTGAAATAAAACGGAAGTTGGCGGACAAAATCTAAAAAAATGAGATTTTCGAAAAATTTTTTTTGCCAGAAATTGTAGCTTTTTAAATGCTATTTTTTGGCGCCAAGAAGAAATTTGTAGCTCTAACGGTTTTTTTTATATTCAAGTTTCAAGTTACCTCAAAATGGAGCTTCCAAAATCTAAAAAAATGAGAAAATCAAAATTTTTTTTTTGCCATAATTTGTAGTCTCCCTAAACTTAATTAAACACGTAAACCCCGATTTTGTAGCTCGCATAGTTTTTTTGTTATAAAAGATTCCGCTAAAATAAGACGTCATTCCCATATGTAACGGTCAAAATTTTTTAAAAAATTTGAATTTTTGAATTTTTTTTTCTCAGAAATTGTAGCTTTTGAAATTATAATTTGTTGCGCAAGAATCAATTTTGTAGCTTTTATGGATCGGTTTTTATTTGCATTTTAAGTTTAAAAAACGCATTTCCGGTCCGCTAAAATAAGACTGAAGTTAGCGGACAAAAGCTAAAAAAATGAGATTTTCGATTTGAATTTTTGAATTTTTTTTTCTCAGAAATTGTAGCTTTTGAAATTATAATTTGTTCGCAACAAATTATCATTTCAAAAGCTACAATTTCTGAGAAAAAAAATTCAAAAATTCAAATTTTTAAAAAAAATTTGACCGTTACATATGGGAATGACGTCTTATTTTAGCGGAATCTTTTATAACAAAAAAACTATGCGAGCTACAAAATCGGGGTTTACGTGCTTAATTAAGTTTAGGGAGATTACAAATTATGGCAAAAAAAAAATTTTGATTTTCTCATTTTTTTTAGATTTTGGAAGCTCCATTTTGAGGTAACTTGAAACTTGAATATAAAAAAAACCGTTAGAGCTACAAATTTCTTCTTGGCGCCAAAAAATAGCATTTAAAAAGCTACAATTTCTGGCAAAAAAAATTTTCGAAAATCTCATTTTTTTAGATTTTGTCCGCTAACTTCAGTCTTATTTTAGCGGACCGGAAATGCGTTTTTTAAACTTAAAATGCAAATAAAAACCGATCCATAAAAGCTACAAAATTGATTCTTGCGCAACAAATTATAATTTCAAAAGCTACAATTTCTGAGAAAAAAAAATTCAAAAATTCAAATTTTTTAAAAAATTTTGACCGTTACATATGGGAATGACGTCTTATTTTAGCGGAATCTTTTATAACAAAAAAACTATGCGAGCTACAAAATCGGGGTTTACGTGTTTAATTAAGTTTAGGGAGACTACAAATTATGGCAAAAAAAAAATTTTGATTTTCTCATTTTTTTAGATTTTGGAAGCTCCATTTTGAGGTAACTTGAAACTTGAATATAAAAAAAACCGTTAGAGCTACAAATTTCTTCTTGGCGCCAAAAAATAGCATTTAAAAAGCTACAATTTCTGGCAAAAAAAATTTTTCGAAAATCTCATTTTTTTAGATTTTGTCCGCCAACTTCCGTTTTATTTCAAATTACCGGAAATGCACTTTTTAAACTTAAATTGCAAATATAAAATGATACATAAAAGCTAAAAAATTAATTTTTGCGCAACAAATTAGCATTTAAAAAGCTACAATTTTTGACACCAACAGAATTATGGTTTTCGTATTTTCGTCCGCTAACTTCAGACTTATTTTAGCGGAAACTTGAATATAAAATAAACCACTTGAGCTACAAAATCGCGGTTTTCGCAACTCAAGAGCATTTAAAAAGCTACAAATTTGGGTGTCAATCAAATTTAAAAATTTGTATTATTTTAGAATTTGTCCGCTAACTTCAGACTTATTTTAGCGGAAACTTGAATAACTACGAAACTATGCGAGCTACAAATTTTTGGTTTGTGCAACAAATTAGCATTTAATTAGCTACAAATTCAGATATCAAAATTTTTTGATTCCGCCAAAAAGTGTCCGCCAAAATAAGGGACGTCAGTTTTTATAAGTCAAAAAAAAAATTAAAAAAAAAAATAATTTTTAAATTGCTTTTTGATATTTTAGGGTAAAATGGGGAAAATCGAAAAAATGAATTTGGTTTTAAAAAAATTAGTTATGTGTTTATAATATTTTACGGGTGCAATGGGGTAAAACAAAAAATAATACCCGATTTTAAATTTTCTTTCGCGCAGTAATCTCAGTTATCTCTGTAAATTGTTCATGAAGAGGACTTCTCAGTAAAATTTCTCAATTTTTCTGTCAATATTTTTCAAATTAAGCTTTTTATAGATCATATCTAGGGAAAAATTGGGTAAAGCAAAAAAAAAAAAGTAAGATTTCTGCTGTGGGCAAAAAGAATTGATCAAATCACCAAGCTGTCAGGTTTATACACTGGCTATGTACTTTTATAATATGGAAAATTTAATTAATAGTGATTCTAGAAATCTGATGGTTATCCAGTCAATTTTAATTTTAATAATAATTTTTAAAAGAGTACTCCGGTAATGTATGCAAATAAATTTCTTCAATAATTTATTGATTTTTCAGTTATAGTTGACAAAAACTAGACAATCGACCTTTAATAATTCCCAAATTTTAACATTGGCAAAGTTTTTCATTACTCTTCTGACGATTGACGGTATCCCTCCAATAATTTTGAAAAAGTGCAAATCAATCTCATCTTCTCCTCTTCCACATATTTTTGCACTATCCCTTTCCATTTCCAAGTATATGGAAGTCAGCATTTATTTCCCCTGTTTTCAAAAAAGGTAACGGATCAAATATAACCAATTATATGTCAATTTCTAAACTATCTTACATTCCCAATCTTTTTGAACACGTTTTTGTCGATAGTTTGACATTTATGTAATTGTAAAAATATCATTTGCAAGTAACAATATGTTTTCATGCAAGAACGATCGACGGTAATGAACTTTCTTGTATTTTAGCAGAAGTGTTCAGCTACATTACAACGCGGATACGAACTTGACTGCATCTATACTCACTACTCTAAGGCTTTTGATAGACTCTTGTATGTAATCATCACGTTTAAATTAAAAGTGTTTGGGTTTCTTCACGGATTCATCACTTGAAATTCGTTTTATCTCCAAAATAGATCTTACAAGGACCCTTTTTTTTAAATCCTTTTATTTCTAAATCAGGTGTTCCTCAGGGTAGTCACTTATGACCTCTTCTTTTTATATAAGCTATTAATGATATATCTTTGTTTGTACGTAATAGTGAAAAACTCATGTTTGCAGATGAAATGAACATTTTTGAACCTAACCTAACCTAGGTCTTCAAGATGATATTAAAAGTTTTGTTTTTGCAATGTCAAAAGAATGATTTGGATCTCATTCTCAACTAGATAATAACTTATTTTAAGAAAGCGGATTCCCAATTTGTGGTAGTATTTTTTATTAATAACTACTAACACTGCACTAAATGTGGACAATTTTTGTGTTGGCTAGTCCTTATCAAATCCGACTTAAATTTATAACTAAGAAAATGTGAAAACTTCAGTCAAGCTCAAACGGCTGGACGGATAAGATTATAGTATTTTTTTAATAACATTGGGTCTCCGGGAGCTTAGTGAAACAGACGGGTATGGGGTAATAGCGATAAAACATAGAGTAAAATTTGGACTTTGGAGTTATTGGCATTATCTGTCTAAAACATAATACTTATTTAAAGTTTATCATTTATTTATTAAATTTATCGACAAAGTCGAGGCACGTCAGCTAGTTTAAACAAATTTAATCAAATACTAAACAAAAGTGAAATTCATGTGCCCCATTTCTATTCTATTAAATTTTTCTGACGAACTCTTCAAGAAGACGTGTTTGTGTTTATGCTGCTTACCGTCTAAAAACAAAAAAACAAGTGGTTCAATGATTCACTTTTTTGCACCACTCATATTGTGTAGTTCATTCTCCTAACCCTTTAAATTCTCTGCTTACAATGTCATTGACTTCATAAAAAACACTCTGTCTGAGGGTATGTGTGAATGGTTTATTTTTCCCAATTCAATGAATTTAATTCAAAGTTCTTTGAAGCAATATTGTGTATTTAAAAAAACTCTTGCGCAATATCTAAAAAACATGTCCAGCTCATCCTTTAATTAAAAAAAAACCGCCTTATGAGCTGCATGAAAAAAAGGGAGCAACCCCATCATATATACCTACTCTTTTATACTTTTTACCGCACCATCAAGCTTTGTCCATGATAGGTTTTTCTATGTGGTGGTTTTACATAGAAATGCTCAATTTCAATCATCGCACATTTTATTTCATCTTGTGCACTCTACCACCACAACCAGACCAGAAAAGGAGTTAAAATTCTTTTCAATAAACTTTTGAGCCTTTGCGCTTTATTAAACCATGACAATTTAAAGCTGCACAAACCTGAACACTTAAAACTTATAAGACTTATATGATGAAAATGGAATAGAATCCCATCAATATGGAACAGATGTCGAATATATAAACAACATTAATAATTCATAAACGAATAAAATTATTCAAAAATATTTGTTGAAATTCTTGAACTGTTAAACACTTAAAAGGATAAAAATGCTAATAAGTTTGATAGAATTATTTATTTAGTAGAAATTTGATTGAACCCGTTTTAAGAGTTGATAAAGTCCACCTATATTAAGTTACCTGCCTTCTGCCTTCCATATATAGACATTTTTTACTTCTTTGCATGAAACATCTGCAACGCGATTGTTTTTTTTTTTTTTTTTGTTGCCTTGTTCTTTTTCTGCAGAATGAGACTATTAAAAAGTTTTCTTGCAAGGATTCAACTTTATTCAAATTGCCCAAGCTTTGCCCATGATGGTGGTGAAGAAGGAGGTGGGGGGCAGACGAAGTTGCCTCATTAATTTTGTAGGTTAACAAAATACTTGTAGTAGAAAAGGATAAGGCATCTTCGTTTGCCTTGTGGCTGAACAAGAGCTTAAGACAAATTTAGAAGAATATTAGGCTTCATATATGCAAATCATCCCCGCCAGCCTGAAGTAATGAAAAGTGTAAACAATGTAAACGATGAACAAAGTAATTTCGTGTTGCATGGTGCGAACTTTTATCTTTAAGTTTTTGATGCCTCGCAGTTGTTGTGAGTATATTGTATATTTCTTGATAAAATCTTCTTAAATATAAGAAAACATTTTTGTTTAATATTTAAAATCAGTATTCTTGTTTTTTTTTTTTTTTCAATTTAAACTGAAAACTTGAAAATCTATACAAACTGTTGGGTGTTTTGATGGGAAACATATTTGTTTGTAATTTGTTTGTAATCACCTAGCAACTTATGTAACCAAAACAAATGTCTACTATTAATGTTACTTTCTTAGAGTGACTCTTTCCTACTCTTTTAAGCCTTTAAAAGTGTTAAGGTGAATAGAAAGCTTATATATGTCAACTAAAGATCTACTTATGTAGTTTAGTGAATTCAATAATTCAAGAGAGACAGAGTATTTCTTAAATATTATTTCCCCTGATGCAATTGCTTAAACCTAACCTTCTCCTTACAAATGAAAATATTTCTGTGGTGAGTTTGCGCAATATTATTGTTCCTTTTATTCCTTTTATTCCCACAACCATGTCTTTTGTATTGGGAAACGTCACCTACAAATAATAACTTTACAACGAAAAGCCGGTATAGTGCAGTATACAAAATTGACTACAATTTGTCGTATGTTTAATTGGACACGCGTGTTAAAGAAGTGAACTTGAACAAAGGTATCAATGTATGTCCGCAGATGTGTTTCTAAAAGTCTTGGTATAGCTTCGAAGCGATGTTATGAGTTATTCGTTTGGAACGCAAATGCCAACTAAAATTTACAAGAACTTTTTCAAAATCACAAAAACTTGATTCTTATATTTGTTTTCTTTAAGCAAGTTAAATATTCATAAAAAAAAGTTCTGGTGACAAACGTCATGTCATTTAGAATGGCATGTCAGAAACGTATTTTTTATTTTAAATTTTTTTAATGCCAATCGAGAATAACGTCACAACTCATGGTCTTATGAAAATTACTAAATAAATTTTTAATGATATTTTAACGAAAAATTAAAATAATGTTTTTTTCTTTTACATTAATTAAAACAAAATACAAACAAAGAAAGATAAACAGAAATTTATTTCTTTACTTGTGATATAAATGAATTATTTGTATGGAGTTACATATTATATGGATTCGTAAAAACAATCGAACTTGAGATTTTTATCGAACTTGATATTACGATTATAGCGAAGAGGAAAAAATTGTCCGTCCGTTAGATTATTTTAATGTTGAATTTAAAAAAAAGTTAAAATCTATTACATATTTCGACAGGGCTGGACCAACCATATGTGCAAAATGTGCAAATGCACAGGGCGCAAAATTCTGGGGGCACATTACCAGGAGCAAGAAAATGTAATCGGCATTAGGCAATAACGCCCAAATCGATTTGGAAATATCGCCCAAAAAAATTCTGAACAATTGTTGTTGTTTTTTTTTAAAGGAAAGAACACCCAAAATAAAAATTTTAAAAGTCATATGGGAAATAACGCCCAGAATTGGAAATATTACCAAACAAAATCCAGAAAAACCTCATTGTTTATGCGCCGCGAATTTTTGAAGGCTATCTTAGTATTGAAATTTTTCTTTGGAAATATCGCCCAAAATTTAGGAAAGAACGCCCAAATTTAAAATAAAAAAAAGTGGAAATATCGCATAAAATTTAAGAAATAACGCCCTAATTTTACAATAACAATTTACGTTGAAAATATTTGGGCGATATTTCCAACTTAAGATTTGGAAAAATATAGATTTGAGTGATATCCATTTTTTTTTGGGCGATAAAATATTTACTACCATTTGACATGTGTATGTATGCATGTGTGCAAATATAAAAAGTGGCGCTTTTTACAAATCTTGCACAGGGTGCAAGTTTGGCTGAGGCCGGCCCTGTATTTCGAAAAGCACTCGACAATAAGTGAAGTCATCTAGCCCAGTCAAAAATACAGGGCACTATTTATTGTTTTCAATACATACTTTTAAGTGGTCATACTCCTGACACAATAATTGGAAAATGACAATTTTTAACCTCCCAGATCTTCCACAAGCTGAGAAAAAAACTGCCAGACTTTTGAATTTTATATCATGATACTTGTACCTTTTAACACAATTACTCACGTTTTGGTTATAGTTTCTGTCCCCGAATTTGTTGACACCTCTCTGAGACTATTAGAATTGTTTTCTTAAAAGCTCGGCAACTCCAAAAGTAGACAACAGTTTTTAAAACAACATAGTATACCATCGTAATGATAATAAAATTCTCTTTATGTTGCTGTTGTTTTAAATGAAAATACCAATTAAGGTAAAAAGGAAAAAAAATCAAAAACCAAAAAAAAAATGTATTTAAAAAATATGAATTTTTCAAAAATTCACCTAGGCAAGAAAAAAGCTCAAATCAAAAATTTTGCCTTTATTTTTTATCAGCTTCTCAGACATATACAATTTATTTCTAGAAAACCTTTCCCTAATTATATGTGATTTTTTTCTCCAACGTCCATTTTTCATTTTTTGACTTTAAAATGGTTTTATCTCGAGTTTTAGATTTTCTAGAATTTTCTTTCATGTGTGTGACTTTCTTGTATTTATAAGATCTATCGACGTGAGAAACAAAAAACTCTCTATCACTATCTATTTCGTTAGAGTGCATTTATAAAGTAAACATAATTCAAGAACAAATTACACAACATAATAATTATCTCTGACTGTACAAAGAAGTGAAATTATTTCCCACCTTCCACAGGAAATAACTTTAATGTTATGTTATATCTCACAAAAAAGTGAAGTTTTTTATCACCTGCCAGTGGGAAAAAAACTTCATCAGTAAAAACTGAAGTTATTTCCCACTAAAAGTGAAGTTTTTCCCATGTGAAGGTAGTTCCTGCAAAGTGAGTTTCCTGCACCCATCTAAATATCTTACAAATTTTTGAAAATAAATTGCTAAGATCATTTGTTAATTCGCCGTGGTATATTAGAAATGAAGATCTACACAGGGATCTTGATCATCGCGGTACAAAATGCAATAAAAACTTTTGCACGAAAGCATAGAGAAGGGCTTTTAGAAAACGCTTATTATTATCAAAATTCTTGACGAGACAAATATAGTACGCCGCTTACGAAGGACTAAACCTTCTGACTTAGTGCGGTTAACGGAAAATCGCTTTAAAAATACGGAATACGCGCAGGATTTATCAATTAAAAGTAATTTTATGTGGAAATTTGGACCGGAATAAACTATTTTTAACCAAAATTCAATAATTCTTTTTTTTTCATAGTAAGTGGATTAGGGGTGAGTTGAGCATATTTTATAAATAGGGGTATTAAGGAACTAGTGACAAATCTTCTGCACCAAATTTAAACTAAATTCGTGCATTAATTTGACCTGAAGCTCACAGTATAAAAAAAATATATGTATTTCGAAAAAAATTGATTCAATTCGCTTTCATTTGCAAAATTTAAAACTGTCAGAAATTTTATTCACTGACTTCGCGTGAGTAAAAGTGATATCATATAAATCACAATAAAGAATGAATCGATTTATTAAATTGCATTGAGACTGAGTAAAATTCATTTTTACAAAAACCATAGCCTAAGACATCAAAGAATTGTTAAATTGTTTAAACCGTTAATACAAATGAATAAATATAATATAATAATAATCTTTGTGAGTGTAATATTTTATCATTTGTCATTACCCCATACATACTGTTATTTAAGGGTTACTTCCGTTCGTTTACATGTGTTCCTTGACGATCAAGTGCATTAAACATCTCAGAAAGCAAATTAAGTACAAAATCTCTTCAGATCCTTTATAGAGACAAATATTTCCACTCAAATAACATTGACATTTAACGGTCTATCGAAACCCATGAATTCTTAACGCAAATAAGTACTTGAGTGGTTGGATTTCTATTCGGATTTGAACTTCGACTGTGAATTCCTTTCCAATTAATCGAGCACGTACGAATAGTAAAAGGAAAGTCCTTTCCTCTTAAATAGAAATATCTATATCTTAGCTTCATCCATTTTCCGTCACCAATCACCATTCCATTCCATTCAATTCCAACCCGCTCCTCACCACCTCAAAGTTAAATTATCGCTTACAGCAGCAACTAAGTAACACAAATAAACCGCATGTCTTTCAATCGTACGATAAAAGGAAGGCATCTTCCTCTCGACTGGGTTAAATTTATTTCTCAGAGACCAAACAGGACGAAGTCCATAATTTACTTGAAACAAAATTGGATTTTAAGTTCGAGGTTCGACAGGGTATACCTAACCTACTCTGCCGTCATCGCCATTGTCGTTGACGCCCGTCACTGGCATCGTCACCATCACCGCCGCGGCCGCCAGCAACGTCGTCGATGCCCGATGCCGACACTGAATTTATTGAGTCATGGTTGTTTTATGCTGATGAATATTTATGCAGGAATAAAGTGTCAAAGTTGACTCCTCCTATGTTTCCTAATGCAATTTGCATAAATAAATATTATAGGGCCGATCAATCCTTATAATATCTTTGCCTGGAGTTTTATATATTATTGTGTGTGCTGTGCGGGTATGTGCGTTCGTCTTTGGGTTGTGAACTTTTAAATTTGCATAAATTTGTAAAACGAAGGTTGTTACAAAATTTAATCAGACTTTAATTAGTTTTGAACTTATTTTCTTGGGGAGTGAACTTGAATAAAAAAAATATATTGCTATTATTTTGTATACGTCATATATAAATTATAAAATGTATCATACTTAATTTAGTGTGCATGAGTGAGATGTTATGTCGTTTGCAAAATCAGAATGTGGTACACAACTTAAGGGATACATATTTTCAATTGAATACTTAAAAACTCTAAATAACCCGAAAGATTCATGTTCAATCAAATATGAATGGATATTTCAAAAATATTTTATGATTATCTATCGACCAAAAAAACAATCAGTTTGCAAACAAAATATGTCCTTTTGTTACTGCAACATCTTGCTACAGTTTCCTACTTTTCATTTTTTTTTAATGAGATTTGACAGCAAATTGTGCTACGTCGTAAGACGCGACGTCACGCCCCGTGGGTCGTACACCATATCAAGTTACCAAACAGACAGAATATCTGTACCAAAAATACTTTAAGTACCGAGTAAGATTTACTACGATTTATTTCAATTTAAAGAATTGTAACGTTGTGTTATGAATTTGTATCAATCGCCTTTAATGTGAAATTTAAACGTGTCTGCAATGTTTGCATAAAAAAAAACAAATTTGTACATGAAAACAAAATTAGACAAAAAATACTGTACTTTCCTAAAACCGGAAAAAATGTTTTAGCACTCGTAAAAAAATATTAAAAAATCAAAAACTCTCATCGGTTCCCACGATCATCTTCAATGATAATCCTGCTGTTAGTTCCATACACTGCAAAACTAATGCTTTCGTAGGACATTTCGCAGCATATTCTACTCTACTAAATAGTGAAAGAACAACAACTGTACTTGAGAATATAAATTTTTCAATTTCACCAATTCATTTTCGTATAGTTACTAAAGATCTCGACGAATATACAAATCCACTGGCCCTGATGGTATAGCACCTATTGTTCGGAAGAGGTGTTCTTCCACTTTGGAAAAAACATCGCGTAAACTCTTCTTTCTATCTTACTCTTCAGGATACTTTCCAACTGCATGGAAAACAGCATTTGGCCAACCAATTCCTACAAAAGGCGCGTCTTCTCATCCCTCCAATTCCAAGATCAGGGAAACGCTGATAATATTGTCAGCAGCTTAAGAAATATCTTGAAGAACGAAAACATCTTAATGCAAATGGCAGTACGGCTTTCGTAGCATCGGATCCACTGGTGATTTGAAGGCATATCCACCTTAAAGTAATCTTTCCATCGTTTTGGAGAAACTAAGATAATTGCGCTAGATATTCCTAAAGCATTTGATAAAGTTTGGCATTAAGCTCTATTATTGAAAATGTGTGCTTTTGGTATATCGTTGAATCATTTCTTCTTGGATTATTATAGTTACCTTTCCTTTCCTTGACCATTCAATTCGTTTTGATTTGCATATGTTTAAGTCTGAAGTTCAAGTTTAAGTCTGAAGTTCAAGGCTCCGTTTTGTCTCCTACTCTGTTTCTCATTTTCATTAATGACCGTTTAGATATTGTTAAAAATGCAGCAAAATGCTTAGGTTTCCTAAGAACATGTAAGAACTTCTTTTCACCTTCTGATCTGGAAAGTGGAAACAATTTACAAGGCGTTAATAAGGCCAAAGCTAGACCTCTGATCTAAAAAAGAAAAGCAAGTTAAGAGCTCAGAGCGCTCCGAGTTAAAAAATTAACATACTTCTTCTTTTAACAGATTTTTGCCCTGCTCGGGGCGCATTTTGGAACGCATCCCGGATGCTTTGCATACATTTTACGAAAAAAACCAATGAAAGTAGAAGAAATAAACCTACTTCGCTCGCTCCATATTTATGTTTCCTATTCAGTGCAAACGTCAAATTGTGAAATGAAAGCGTCCAAACAAAATTGGACGCGTTTTTTACTCAGTTAATGCACATCGCTGACGTTTAGAGGGCGTTCAGAAATTCATGAACATCATTTTCTATTAGCAAATAATCAACCGAAAATTATTGTTATTTTATATTATTATTTTATATTTGTTATTTTATATTAAATTTACTAAAAATTACTTTAAAAGAATTAAAAGCAACTAAACTTACCTGTTTCAACTCACTCAACCGTATCCAAAATAAAAATGCTTTAAATCTACTTATTTAAAGGATCTTCAGGCACCTTTTCTTCTGTCAGTTTATTCAAATCAATCAATTGCATTTTTTATTTCAAATATTCATTTGGCAGATAAATTTTCAATTTTGTTCATTTTGAAAAAATCCCATCATCCTTAGGCTGATGACGAATCGAGATGAGAAATGATAACCTCATTTCAGATTTCACCAGACAAAAATAAAAGGAAATATTTCAATAAAGACGAATGGAAATGGATTCAGAGAGTCTCTCATATAAAGTGATTCTCTGCATTTTGTATAGATATGTAGTAGATGTATAAAGAAAAGGATATACATATATGTAGTATGGTGTAGGCCACTTATTTGAATGCTCCCGGCTGTTTATACAAATAATGTCCTCACATCATACCAATATTTATAGCAAAATCATCATTGTTTGCCTTATTTTATCCTTTTTAGTTTTATTTTTCATATTTTTTTCCATCTTCTGTATTTGTATATTGTATGAGGTAGGTATGTATAATGTATCTATCTATGATTTGTGAATATTGAATTCAAACTAACAGAAAACCATAAAATATCACATTCATGTTCACACACCCGCACCCGCAACAGCAAAAAGGATCACATTTTTGTTTAATGAACGTTTTATATTCAAGTGTGAAAATTGCAATAAATATTTAAGTGCAATTCACTCTGTCCAACCTCATTCACAGAATGCAATGGCTATCGGGCCATTGTAGGTATATATGCGTCTGTATGTATGTGTGTGATGTGTCCTGGCTGCTATAATGCTGGTCATTAGGACATGAAAAAGTCACGGTTATTGGTGCATTGGGAAAAGCATACTGTCCGGTCGGTCGGGTCGAACGATGTCCATTAGTGAAATGAGAGTAATCTACATTTGAATATGATTTGTTGGGATTCGCATACAAAAAAAAAATAGTATCAGACGCTATTAATGCTTTATGGCTTGTGATGTGATTGTGAATAATGCTGAATGAATTTACTCAATGCGCTGCCGAATCGTTGCCAGATCATTAGAGTTTAACCTTAATTTTTTTTTGTGAAGGTATAGCTATAACTTAATTTAGTTTTATTTGAGTATTATTATACAGTTTTAAATCTGAATTGGTTGTGCTAAAAAAATATTTAATATGTATGTATACTGTTGTTAAGGAAATTCTCTTATAAATATCTAAAAATAAATTTAAAAAATTCAAACTTATAATTAATTGTGTTTATAAAATATGTATGTATGTACAGGTTTGTTTACTGCGTTACATTGGGAACCACTTTATTTAAACAAAATGTTAAAAGTATGAACAAAATGAATTATTTGTTTGATTTCTTTTTTTTTAATTATTTTCCTTATTTTTAAATCCAACATTTTTTTAAATATTATGAAGCAGTGCAGTAAAAAATTATAACAATATCGGTCAAGCTATTAAAAAGCTGTACATGAATTGCTTAAAAATTGCGCAATTTTCTCAAAAAAACGTCAAAACCACATTCTCGTTAGGTATTCGATTTTTTTTCACAAACAACCTGAAACACAGTTTTCTTAAAATTACCTTGATCATTTTAAGCATGAAGTTTCGTCAAAATTGATCTATTTGTTTTTGGAAATACATATTTAAATCATTTTAAGCATGAAATTTAATCAAAATCGATCTAAAAGATTTAAAAACAAAAACTTAAATGTTTGTATGGCAACTATACCCGTTTTAGATGAGCTAAAAATAAATTGGAATTCTCTTTACCCCTTGATAGAATCACATAAAAATACTCTGTACCAAAATTGAAGCAAATCAGTTGACCCGTTTAGACTGTATACCTTAAATTACAGTGCAAACAGATACCTATTTAATTTGAAGGGGTATGGCAACACTAATAGCTATTCTTTCTATTATTTATACCTGCTTTGACTTGACCGGGCTCAGCCTCTGTTCTACTTTATGTCATAAATATGTCTCCTCTCATTTCAAGGAACAACCACAACAGGTTCATACCTCGGTATATTGATAGCCTTGTCGTACTTATACTAACGTCAGCATCCGAAAAGTAAAATAAATGGTAATTGTGGTCCTTGGTGAATTTTATTCTCTCATTAATTATGGCTGCACCGCCAACGAACTTTAAGCCCTATTTGCTTGTATACTATGATGCTGATCAGCTTCCTGCACACAGTCACATTTCGCGTCGCTGAAACATGAAGCTTCTGTAGGAGGTATACATATCCTTTCGCAAAATACAAGGACCGCTGCTGCTCAACACGCCGAATGAACCCGAAAGCACGTTTCTTGAATATTAATTTATTGTCGTATGGCGCGACAATCCCACGTGTGTGTGCATCCGGAAAGTGAGAATTATTTTTTGTGTTTTTTCACCCGAAAGAAGGAAGACAGAGACAGGAAACAGGTGTGCCTTGTTCGAGAGTAGTAGCCCCCTCTGCCACCTGGCTCCCTATATCACATTGTGTGTACTCTTGAGATTTGCTATGTGAGCAAGGCCATGTCGTAAGTCTATACGTGCTTGAAATCTGTGTCACATAAATATTCACCACAGGTATTTCCGACTGTTTGTACCTATGTATATGTGTAGAGCTGTATAGAGCGGTACTTATATGTATAGAAAGAATTTACTCCGGAATACGGATGGATGGAAGTATACCGTACCGAAGCTATATTGTGGTTACCTACTTTCAAATGCGCCGCCTGGAGAAATCCCTGGTGGCAAGTCAGTCAACCCTTGTGACCGGAATGTCATAAGATGCCAGCATTAACCGACTCATTTAGCTTGGAATTTAATTTATTGTATAATTATGTAGAGGTTTGGATTTTATCTCAAGAGTTCATGTCATATGTCAACAAGTCTGAGGTTATAACATAACACATGATGAAATTTTATACCTATAACCTATAATATTTAATTTGAAGAGTGTTGAGGAATGAAGAGGTAGATTACGTAAGTGTTAAAGATTATAATAGGTTCGTATAGATGGCGTTCTATATTCTTTCACAGTTTCCACATTGTACCGAAATGTTTCTACATTTCCTTTGTGTTCGTATACCTATACGACTATCAGGTTATTATATTATTTTGCTTTAAGTTGCAGAAAAACTCTGCGTTCCTTCTCCTGAACGTCAATTACGTATTTTGAGTTAAATATCATTCCAGAATTAATTGAGTAAATAACGTCGTTATACGACAGACTAATACCAATATTTTGTATAGATGGTTCAAAAATGGAGGGTGCTAACAACGTCATTCTGGACGTTGTCCACCTCCAGAGTGAATGTAAGGTTCAGTGTTTCTCCCGAAATACAAACTGTATTACTGGTATGCTGTTGTTTGTGAAGAAGTTTGATGAATAATTATGCTGATATTGCTAAGGAGAGATATGGGACGATATCTAGAAGCGGTACTCTTATAGACTTTCTTCGGTATTGGGACTATTTTTGCTGTCTTACATCTTTTCGGAAAATAGCAATTATTTATGCATTTGTTGAAAAGAACCGCGAGGAATATCACCATGACTTTGGTAAAATTCCTTATGACGTAGTTGAAAATCATGTCTGGTCTGGATGATTTCTTAGGTCTTCCACTATAGATTATATAGCTCGCTTACTTCTTCAGGGTTGGCGAAGCTTCCAGTCAGCTTGATATCACTGTTAAAAATGGTAATTTCAGTTATCGTCTGCTCCAGCTGCACTATATTGTTGACTCGAATTCCGCTAAGAATGCAGGATAACTGGGTGGTTTTTGGGACGAAATTTTCTTCTAAATATTCGGCAAATGCTTTCAATTTATTCTGAGCAGTCGTTGTCTAGTAGTAATGTTTTCTGGCATATGTTGTCATTTTCCGATAATCCTGTTGATTTCCTTAAATACATACAGCCTTTTTTTGAACTGGTTGTTGTTGAAATGTTGAAGAAAGTTCCGATATTTAAGTAAGTTCGACAATACAGCCATATTTAAGTCCTATTTCTTCAGGCAAATACTGACTGTTTGATAATTTCTTTACTGTTTTTGAAGTCTTGATGTTTACTCTTTGCAATGAAATCAAGTTTTAACCAAAATTTACATAAATAGTACAATTTTTTTTAAATTGATTTGGCATGTTAAGTTTCACGAACTTGGGGTATATTTGAGAACTCATTAATTTCAGAATGGGATTAATTTTTTCCAGAAAACCTGCCGTAATTTGACCGCCTTGACCTTAATGCTTAGAAGATGCTGAGAAATGCGCTTATTTATGTGTTATCTTTTCGCTCTAAGGAATTCTCATTGGTAATTCTTAGAACCTTGTAATCTTTTTATCAAACAGAAAAGAAAAAAAAACATAGGGGATACTGGGGCAAAAAGTAATTATTTTTACAAAATTTGATCATACTCCTAAGATTTGGCAAGCTATAATCAGTTGAAGTGTTTTTTTATAACGAAAGTGCAATATTTTAGCAACAAAATCCACCCAAAAGGCTCTTTAAGGCCTTCTCAGAATTGTTGTCAAAATGTATCAATTGGAATAAAACCGTTTTGTTATAACTTAGATACCATGTCTATCTCATTTACGATTTAACTTTTTGTTTCCTTTTATTTAAAGCTGTTTCTTCTAGCTCCGGTCTCTCTTTTCTATTTATATTCATCCACAATTCTTCCTGGTTTCGGGTCATTAAACCTCCCAGGACAAGGATTTATACGTTCAATTTTCATTGAAGTATGAAAGTCTTTGAGTTTAATTACAGCTTTTCTCGATAAAGTCCTGTAATTTTTTTATATTTGGAAACACGATCTTTTTTAACATAATATTCCATAACTTTATTATTATTAAATATTCCTTTGCAATCGTTTTATTACATGACCGACATACTTACACACATACCTTAATTTGCCTTTGATCCAATAAACTTAAACCATGCTGACTAACTCCTCACGGCATTTATCCTGGGTTCTGGGTAATTACTTGTTGACAATGAAGTAGCTCCATCCTCAGCAATCAGTAGGTATTACCTAATGGTATAAGTGTACAAAGTAAGGATATGAGTATGGGAGTACATATTATGTATATAGAAACCTTCGAATTATTATGTATAATTGCATGAATTATATCTTGCGTTTAATTGCAGGAAAACTCATTCATTACCGGGGCAAATCTATTCAATAGAAATTCGCTTGACTTAATATCTAACGAGGCTATAACCTAAGTACTTGTTAACCGGAAGTTTTATACCTAAATGCTTTTTGCCTTTTATAGAAGTCCACAAACATATGTGTCTTGACAATGATTCGATAAAATGCACTAAGAACACAACTTTACAACCACAAGCGATTAATTGGATTGCTCTATTAGAGCATGCTAGTGCTTTTTGATTGGTTCTCATTTCTCAAGGCATGTAAATTGTAGAAACATGTATGTATACAACATTGCGTTAGCGGAAATGTCATCACCACGTCATCCTTCCTTTTGTATTTTGGTCCTATATGGGCTGGGGCTCGGAAACATAATCATTAACCAGACATAGTTTGGGTCAGCAATTAGCAAGTGATAGCATTATACACACAAATCATACATCACATCACAGACTAGGCAGAAGAGAAAGAGAGAGACCGTTGTACGTATCCCACACTTTCAGCCGCACAATGACAGGATGAAGAACAACAGAAATCAACTATGTATATATGCATCGGCACAAGCAACAACAGGTTCAGATGCTTGTTTGCCAAATTAGTCCATCACATGCAGGTTTCATCAGCATGGATTTGGTCGGAGATGGATATCATCAATTGCCAAAATTGTTGATGGCCAAAACGAATTAGCAAACATAGAGATGGAGTGGACAGAGAGTAGCTTGGCCAGCATCCTGTCGACTTAGTGATATTGGGGAAAAATATAAGCTATAATGTATGCGGATGCTGATGCTGATGCTTATGCTGATGTGGATGTCACATATAAGTCCTCAATACCACAGGTAGACCTTACCTTGTTTGCATACAACTTGCCAACGGCTGATAATTTTGGTTAGCGTAACAGATCCGCTGAATAATTATTATGATAGAAGGGTCACTGTATAGGCTGTAAAGGGTTCGCGATGAAAAAATGAATAAAGCAGGGCTGTATTTTAAAATAATAATGCATTGCATATACAATATACATATAGGCCTTAAATAATTATAAAATCATTGCATTATTATGACTTCTTAACTCATGTCTTTTTTTTTACAAAATTAATAGTTTTAAATTTTAAGTTTTAAAATTAAGTCGAATGTAATCAAATGACACTTGCAAACACTTACGATTTTAATAAAAGTCTTGGAATATTATCTTCTACTTATTGCGACTGAAAATCCGCCTTATTATTCGAAAAATATCGTCATTTTTTGTTACCGTTACTATTCATTTATAGTAAACGTGCAGTGCAATTACACTGAAAGATAAAATATTCTAAGATCATAGATCTACCTACTCTCTTCGAGTCACCAGATAAGGAGTATACAATTTTTTAGGTAATGTCTAAACTAACATTTGGCCCATGGGTTTGTCTGACGAAATATTGTCAAGGCATAGGGTTACCAAGATTTAAAGGTCGGTTTTTCTATTATCTCTCATATGGTAGGTTTCAGTGACACAAACAAATATCATGCGAAAGGAAACTTTATTTAAAAATTTTTAAATATGTGATTTTTTTAAATCGTAATTTCAGTAGGGGTATGGTAAACGAAGAGAAAGATCTAGATTCTATTTGCTAAACGAAAAATGATAGAGAGTTTTTTGTTTCTTTAATCAATAGATCTTATTTATAAAGTCATACATATAAAAATAAATTATAGAAAATCTAGAACTCGAGATAAAAACATTTTAAAGTTTTGTGTGATAACACACTTGCACTTAGGCTGTCAAGTATGCGCACCATCATATTAATATAATTAAGGTCTGAATGAACAACAACACTTGAGTGAGCTAACACCAAGTTTTTATAGGCTGGAATTATAGCTATTTCACGAATGCAACTCCGATTATCAGACTCCTTTTTGTGGTGCTTGGTCTATTTTGTTGAATTATATTTAGAAAAACTTTTGCCACAACTTCTAGACCAAGCTCCCTTCACAGTCATATATACACTACGCACTGCGCTACCGAAGATCACGTGATCAAATTCAAAATTTTCGATTAAAGCTTTTTTCTTGGATATGTGAATTTTCAAGCGAATCGTAAGGGTTCTGTTTTTGGAGATTTTTTTTTTTTCAATTGTTTGCTTTATGAAAAATTTCCAAAAAAAATTTCAAGAGAGACTTTCTCTTTCTACACAAAAATTGAGCTGCAAACACTGCCCACACACACAAACGATGCCTCCATTTTGCCATAGTGCTGTCGTTAACAATATTAATTTATAATAATTTCAAAATACGCATTTTATATTTTTTTTTAAATTAAATAGTTTTTTTCCATTTGACATTTACACTACGCTTTGAGTTTTACTACCACCACTATTGCAACGGGGTGGAATAATTGTCTAAGGTGACAAGTAAGTGTCACATCAACCATAGTGACATGTGATTGTGATTGAGTTTTCTGTTTGAGTAAGGTGATTTAATACAATTCAATTCAATTGAGTTATAGGGTTAGGGCGGGGCTAGTTGGGCCACGGGGTAAGTTGGCCCACCCGAATTACTCACAAACTGAAAGTACTACAAGAAAATGATCATTTACGAACAAAGCGTGCTCTCTTACCAGCCTTGCCATAACGGTTCCAGATTTGTCTTTTTCGAGAGTAAAAGGAAAAAATGATAAGAAAAGATAGTTTTTTTTATTTTCTTAGTGAGAAATAAGGACTGTGGTAAAGTTTTTTTATAATTGAATATATTGTATTTTCATATTTTGTGAGTTAAATTGAATAGTCTTGAGTATTTTTATATTTATGACTAAATATGCTTCTCAAACCAGGTGTGGAGTTAGTTGGCCCAGGTGGTTTTTGTTGCAAAAATAAAGTTCTAAAAAAGAAGACGAACTGGGATATTTTTGCCTAATGTGGATAAAATCATTCGCTGAATGATTGTCGGGTGAGGATTGGAAATACAGTACCATATTTGCAGAAAGCGGGATCATACAAACTAAACAGTAGCCGGAGATGGACCCTTCTTCGATGCATCAATTACAACAGCGATTACGATTCCAAAACTTATTTTAAACTTTAATTTATTTCTATTATATTTATTTGCAAAGTTTTATTTAAAATTTATTTTTAGTTTGTTTGGCCGTTTAAAATAAAATTCCTTATATAATTTTGGATTTGTTTTGCCACTTTTCAGGGCTTGGTCCAACTAACCCCACACACTGGGCTATAGGGGCAAGTTGGACCACTTGCACTTGATCCATTTTAGGTAGCATTATACATCTACGGTTACATATTTTAAAATTTTTCAGATTTCATTTAGAAGCCAGAAGTCCACTCTTTCTTTTGATACCAGCTCCATAGTTGTACTATAAGTAGTTTGATAATTATGATACTTCAAGTTAAAAGTGGGCCAACTAGCTCCGCCCCACCCTACTTTACGATGACATTTGTAAAAAATCATGCTGGCCATAGTAAATTTTTTATAGAGCGGAAATGACGTCTTTGTGGCAGAAACGTACAAATTATTCGGAAATGACAGTACAATTTTTTCTTTGATAGCTCTTTAGCTTTCAAATGTGATATGTATGCTTATGCATAGACTGAATTTGGTTGTAACTTTGGATAGTTGATCATTGTGACGATTCGACAAGAATTTTGAGCAATTTTTTATTTTGGATGATTTTGTTTGGTCTTGTATATGTGCACATAAAAACTTTTGGGCCCTTATTCAATTTCTGTGGCCCCAAATTTTCTAACTTAGTTCGGGTCTTTTTATGCATATTTCGTTAAAATTGTGTTGCATTTTCAATAGAAAAATAGGCAATCATTCATCCTTGGTCATATCAAATCGAAAGAGAAGCCATTAATTCTGACTGACAGTATAATCAGATTCAGCGAAAATCAGATATGTATCCAAACATATATATATTTCGAAATCAAATTCGTTTCAACCTTCGTTAGCGTAAGATCATTTTTTTAACATCCGTAATGGCGTTGCAGAGCAAAAAAGGAACAACCGAAAATTATTCACCATGACGAAAACACTAGCGATGATTGTACAAAATTCAAATCACTTCATTTGTCAGTTAAGTCAGCTATACTATGTAGCCAGGGCCGATGAAAGCCACTGGCATAAATTGGAAATGAATCTTAGCCATTGATTAATTTATTGATTGCATTTTTTGCAAACATAGTGAAATTCCTCTTATACAATCGTTCTTTTTCACTTTTATTGACGATGAACAAAAAGGTTGTTATTGAATTAAAAAGGATATGTCACTTTGACACCAAGACGAGTTAAATTGAATAAAAAAAAGAGAGAGGTGATACCTTTGTGCTGACGACTATACTGACCTTAATTTAGGATATTGATTTGCATAAGAATCCTTTTGGCAGGAAAGTGATTTCCGTTTTACTTAAAAAAAAGAAGAATATTAGTGAGAATGTAGTAAATACTATGTCACTCTTGTCGTTTATATTGTCAGTATAAATGGAAATCCATTAGCAGCGGAATTTGATTCTCTATAATGTTGAGTGGAATAGTTTATTAGAAGTCTTTTAGGTCAAAGGATTTGGAATATAGCAAATATATAGCAGTGGAGAAAATGATAATTTGAATGTCCACTGGCCATGACGTGACTTTGCATTTGGCAAATAATGTGATGGTATGTTTGATGTAATGTAATGAATTTCATTTCGATCGAATAAAAGTGTGTGTAGCGAGAAGGAAAAATGGACTCGTTTTCCATATAGAGAGGATTGGAATTTAATATACCTTCAATAAAGGTAGGTATATGTATTTACCTATGTCAAATATTCTTATCACTTCTATATATTATGTGAAGAATATTTAGAATATGACATATCTGGAATTCCTGTTATTCGATTAATATAGGTAAAGGAACCATTAAACTGACTTTGTGCTGAAAGCGACACTGTTAAATTTTTGATATTTTATTTTTTAAATCATTTGAATGCGGGATGAAATCGATAGAATGATATAACCTATATGAATTTTTAGATTTATTCCTATCTTCGAAAAGTTTTTATATTTTTTTTTTAACTTCCTTTATAGTCTTTTGATTTACTAAATGCAGTTTATAGACTTTTAGTAAGTATATTGGTTTCGTGTTAAAATATCGATAGTGGCACTATTCAGCAGGTACTGGGTGGCACTCGACACAGCAGGCTTTCCGCTCTGGTAGATCAGCAGCTGGTTCGCCCCTGGTGACACTATTCAGAAGGTTCTAAACCCCTGGCGACACTCGACGCAAGTCGCAACAGGCTTTCGAACTAATAGATCAGCAGATACTGCTGGTGGAAGCCTTCGTAGGAAGTAGCTGAACAAATCTCTCCTACCTAGGTTTGGCTTTTAATGACACCCCTTACCACTGGTGGAGAAAGAAGCTTAAACAAAGCCAATTGACCGAACCGATTCTTTACTTGCAAAATACTATATGAAACTGGGTATCACTGGGTCGAGTGATCTTCGTTCATACAAGAAGGTCCTCTTGTGATGATTATGACTAAGAGTGAATGTGAACTGTGTTAGGATGAACAAAAACAATAAATGGTTACCATTTTCTAGCTTCTTATCTTTTTTTGGCAAAATATATGGAAGCATGGAACGCTTAGTTACAACACAAATATAATACAATATCAATATTTTTGTAAAGTTATAATTTCTGAAGTCCTCCATCTATTAAAGGTTCTTTAAAAAAAGAATCTCTAAAACCTGGCTTTTGACATTGTTAAATAACATTGCCTTAGATATTTTTGGGTATGCTGTTTCGAAAATAAAATGTTATAAATGCTTGTCCCAAAATTTGCCACCAATTAAAAAAATACGTTTTCAAAAAAATGTTAAGAGCTCCATTCTGTAGGTTGATAATACCTACATAAAATTTCATCCGATTATGGGTTATATCTTGTAAAGAAATCTTTTTAGGCTAACAAAATATAAACAGTTTTAGGTGGGAGTCAGATTAATTCAATGTTTCCATGTTAAGAGCATAATGCGGTATTTCAGAGCATCATTCAGAAGACTATAAATAAAACCAAATATAAACAAATTCTTTGTGTATACTTCAACCACACTACGAGAATAAGTACATATATGTATACATAAATAAATTTTCTACCTTTCCACAAAGTAATGAACCCTTTTTCGTCATCACATATATAAGAAGATTTCTTTGCTTTAAAGGCTAACCGTTGAAACCAACGTCCGCCGTAGAACATTAAATTTGTACGCAATTATGGGGACCACAAAGTCCTGCAAGAGAGCATGCCTCCCCACTCCACACCGTGTGATGCTCATTCTCTATAGTCTAGATGTTAACTTTGTTCCCAAAGGAAAGCTTGTTTGCTTTAAAAATGTCATAAACAACGATAATATAAAATGGTCACCTCTCTGTTTTCTAAAGTCGCCAGGGTATATGTATACTGTATATGTAGGGTCAGGGAATGAAGATTGCTTATATGTTCAAAGCTCTAACTGGAAATGAAACTTCCTTTCACCACTAAGTAAACCACCATCACTGTGACGACAAAGGCTTTCGTTACAAGGCAAAAGATTAATCTTAAGGCTTATAAACGAGCAGAATAATTGTTGTACCAGGCAAAGACAGAGAGAGAGAGAAAGAGAGAGAGTTGCAATTATTTTCATTTCCATATAGATGTATGTACACCGCACGTTATGAGCTAGGGTATAGAACGTGCATTTGAATAAATTAAAATATTCCATCTTCTGAGGCCAGAACCGACCAAAAATCTCAGATTAAATTTCCGTCGACCATGGTGGACGATAATTTACCATACACACCGCCCCCATGTGCTTATGTTCATGATATTTTTCGCCTTCTTTGGTTCCAAGGCAAAAACAAACAATGCTCAGGATGAGTTTGGTTCATGGACAAAGGTTTTGAACGTAAATATAAACGAGTTTACCATGCTATGGTGTTTTTTTTTTTTTTCAAAAGAGACAAATGAGCATCCTTTTTGACATATCCTTGGAGAATTTTTGAACAGAAACTTTTTTGTTTTTTCATTCACAATAACAAATCTATCAGTATGCAAAAATATTGCTGATGGTAAATAAAATGCTTCAAGAAGTCAATTGAAATCAGAAGTTGGAAGCTCTGCAATGAGATTGTTTGTAATTGATGATGGATTTTCTGTCAGCTTTGAGTATGAATGCATTCAACCTTTTTTTTTCAGAGCAAAATAAAATTAACAAAATATACATACAGGGTGTCCCATAGTCAATGGTACAAATTGAAACTGGTGATAAGCCAGATTAACCACTCAGAAATTAGTAATTCGTACCGCATCACAACGGTTTTCGATAACGACTATTTTATTGAAATTTCGAAAAACCCCTACTTTGAACCAGGTATTTGGTCACCCTGTCTTTAATTTATTTTTGTTTTTCTTAATTTTTTCACTTGAATATTTTATGATAATAAGACCAATTTTATGTATTAAAATATTTTTGATATCCAGCACCATTTTGCTCAAAATTAATATATAATACATATGACCTTTTATTTACTTCAATTTATAAAATAGCATCCTGAAAAAAGAGTATGGCCATGTTATACAAAATTTCTTAAAAGGTATAAAACATACCAATATACTATAGGCTTAATTCAAAAGATAGAACAATTCGAAATCAATCAAACAGGGTTCTAAAACAAATAAAAATAAATCTCTCTTTTAAATAATAGCTGTTTTATTAATTTGTATTTTTTATTTTGACAATTAGTTTATTTTTTTTTTATTTTACGTAAAAAATTTTTCAAAATGGAGCCCTCTTGTACTCGTACAAAACTTTAAATTTCCGTCACATGATACATGACAGTAATTTAAAATGCGAAATTAAAATAAGATAAGTTTATAATTCTATAAGATGCGAAAATGTGCGAAAATGTGCGCATATAGTTTAACGAGATTAGACGAAACGCCAAATTTTTGTAGGACTAAAGGCTATTAAAAGCTATTTTGGATGAGATGGCGTTTTGTTCATAAAAGAAATATTTTTTTTTTTTAACTCAGCTTTTTTTTTCAACACAATTCTGTTTTGATAAATTGTTATATTTTGCAGGGTAGGTACAGCACTTATTTATTTTGGGTCAAATTTTTTATATTTATCTTCAAAATCAAAACAAACAATAACAATAATTAGATTTCACGCTCAAGAAAGTTATCAGAAAAGGTTGTTTGCGATAAATCGCATCAAATACTCGTATCGGTGCACATGTGCTGTGTGCAGCATATATAAAAATGGGTATGGTATGTTTCGCTAGAATTGTCTGGCAAACTAACGTTTCGCGGGGGTTCATTTCGCCATTTTTCGTTTGGCATTTTGTTTATTTAGCATTTTGTTGTTTGGCATTCTATGTTTTGCAAATTACGTTTTGTCTTTTAAATGATTTGACAAATCATCCTTCCGCATTTTTCATTTCGCAATTTTCATTTAGTTTTTTATTTGATTGGCTTTTTGAAGTTCGGCAATTTTTTATTTGGCATTTTCCTATTACGCTTTTTTTTTATATGGCATTTTATTATTTCGCTTTTTTTTATTTTGCGTTTTGTTGTTTCGCTTTTTTTATTTGACACTCAATTGTTTTGCAATTTTTTGGTCTCGATTATGTCGATTAAATATATGTCTTCTAGTTCTTGAGAAAATTTAAAATTATTAAAACTATTTTGTATATGAGATTTTTGTTTTTTTGCTTGCTTACATAAATACAGTACCTACTAGCACCCAGCATTACGGCGTGTAAACAGTGAGGTATGTATGGGGGGGGGGGGGGCATGCTGCCCCCCTGCAACCCCCCTGCTTGGCACACTATAGGATTTGGGGTAGGTGCGAGGTTGGGTGTATGCAAAGTCCGAAATTAAGCACAATGAATTAAGCAACAGATCATAAAAAGAACGGTAAATCAAAAAAAGTCAAAGCTTATGAATGTACAATCGACCAAACAACTATAAACGGCGAAATAATCTATCAGGGAAGTGATAAAACGGCTCGTTAAAATTTTGCGAAATAATGAAACGGCGAAACGTTATTCCGCGAATAAAAAACTTGGCCAATTAATAAACGGCTTAACAAAAAAAAGCTAAACAATAAATTGCCAAATGAATTTTGCGAAATGATTGAAAATATTTTTTAGAAAAAGCGAAATGTAAAAACGCCAAATGTTATTTGCGTAATGATTGAAAAACATAATGAATAAAAAGCCAAACGTAAATTGCCAATTGTGGATTGCGAATTAAACAAAATATTTAACGATCAAAGCGAAACAAAGAAATGCCAAATGAATTTTGCCAAACAATGGTGACCCTATAAAAATACATGTGCACAAGTTTCTCGAACGCAAAGCCTTCTCGAATCGCTTCGCTTTTTGCATCGCATCCATTTTTCCGTTACATGCACGTTCACTTTTAGATACCTACGGAATTTATCAAAAATTGCAAAAATTTCTTCATTCCAGATTTTAGTTTACGATTAAGCGTACCGCTCCCAAATTCATCATATTATGGAAAAGTCAAAATGTTTGTCAGAGATTAAACCCAAATTTGTTTGGACGTCGGAAATAAAGATTAAAGAGCGAACAGCGGGAGAAGCAGGCATTGTTTACCAACAGCAAATCAGCTGTAATTGTTCAGTAAGTCCTAAATGTTTATATTTGACGCACTTTCTGATATTGAGGCATATTTTTTTGCATTTTTAATTATGACGACAACGTGCAACAAAAAAGCAGCTTCTGCTTGTTAATATAATAACGACCAAATAGATACTGCTGCAAACAAACTTGTAAATATAGGCACATCCACTTTTTTCGATAAAATTGGAATTACATTATTAGTTACGTAAGTCAGACAAAAATTCTTCAATGCTCTTTTCTTTTTGTTCTGTTCCTGGGATTAAAATGAAATGAACTGTACCACGTGATCTTTGATACCAGTAACGTCGGAATCCAAATTCAATCCTGAATAAAAAGCAATTACAAAAATAATATACATACATATAAATATTTATTACTAAATCAATAATATAAATAATATAAAATTTAATAGAAGCAAAGCTGTATTCATTCAATTTATGAAGATTTTTTGTTTAAAGAAATAAAAATAAAAACTAGCACAATGTAGTTATGAAAACCTGGATGCAACTGCAATCATGTACGTGTATTCATTCGATCCTCCTATATATACATAGTAGTTTATCCTTCGTTTAATAAAAATCATAAATTCCCAATCATCTGAATTCAAATTCAAAAGGAAAAACATAAAAATATTCTATATATTTTTTACGAGGACTTCAGCTGCAGGCATATGTAGGTATAGGACATCAGAAAAGCACCATTGCAAATTGAAGAGATATCCCTCATAATAACCATAACCGATTCGAATGTCTGGTGTTCATTGCTGCTGCAGTCCATCCGAATAGTTTATGCAGGCTGCATGTACTTTATACACACTACAACAATACACATGGTATATCCTGGCCTCTTCGTAAAGCCTTTTAGTTGATTTTTATTGAAAAGGGATATCCGGCAGCAGGCTACAATTTGATTGCACAATTGAATGAGATGCACTAGCGACTGAAGAAGGAAAAGCACAAACAATAAAAAAAAAAAATGCTCCAACAATACCAGCAAGTAATGAAATGGATCAACAAAGTAGTGTATTGCCTAGGAGTCTTCGTTGCCGATGTTCCATTCCCAGTAAAAAACTATTTTCCCATAGCAACAAAGCCAATTCTTGATTAGTTTCGTCCTCATTGCCGTTTTTCATTCCCGGTTGGCCAGCTCTTGGCTGCCAAAGGAGCCCTCGTCAGTGAAAAGTTTCCATTTGCAATTTTGTATGTGGGCAGAAGTAATAAGTGCTAGCGATTGAAAGGATTACTATGTCACCTTACCCAACACCAGTTTACTCTTGGACGCTATATAGCTCCGTATATAAAACTCGATTGAGCCTTCCTAAGACTTTCATGTCGACGTTGTCGTTGTTGTCGTTATTGTCGGTATAGAATAAAAGCATCATTGTTCTCTGTTTGTCAAGCACAAGCCTGGCTAAAGTTTGCTTCTGGCAATAGCACTGTGTGCACTTGCTGTTTTCATTGCATTATATAAGACCTGCGAAAATACAATTCAGAATAGAGAGAGCATTATATACACCGTAGCAAAAAAGGAGAGAACAAAAGTGCGAATTTGAACAACAGCTATATATGTAGCTAACACCTTGTGTTGGTGTTTGAATCTCTGGAGTCCTGCATCCATGGAGAGAAAAACCACCACCGCACCTACTCGCCGCGCTCTGGTGAACGGCATCAGAGAGCGGTGGTTTGTGTACTCGATAGAATATGAATAAAGATGCCATTGTGTGCAGACTTAAGTGTTGCAACTCTATTTGCGGTTGCTGGAACAGAATATAAGGCAGGCAAATTGCCATCTTATCTTGTCATTTAAATAAAGTTTAGCGTTAAAGTTCATCGTAGTGTAAAAGGGTGCAACCGCATATTTCTTCAAATTATTTTTGGTTGGAAATTCCCAAAGCAGCAGCGGAGCAAAGCGAACAAAAAGGATGACAGAAACTCCAGTTTATTAAAATTTAATTATGTATACGTTTATTTAGTTAACCTTTACAGGGTCCAGGTAAATCTTAATCTGCATTTAATTAAATAGAATTCTACTAACTTACTTATAAGTTATAAGTAACTTTTCCAGCACGTAGTAGCAGCCAGCGTTTCAGAAGTAAAATAAATTAAAAAACAAATTATCTGTAGGTATATAAAATGATGGTTTTTCTCAATAAAAAAAAAGAACTTTTAATGATTCAAGCGATTTCAAATACTTTAGATCCCAATGCCTCCATATATATATTTATATATATCTCCTATTATGAATATAATACATAATATTAGTGACAGACATATTTTAAGATAAAGACACCACCAAACCTATACTAAAGATGCCACGCAATTCTTTTTTTGTTGGGAAAATCATATTGGATGAATAATATCGTTACAATTTTTGTCGGCTTAGAGGATAATTTCTCAAGGTTATAAAACCTGAAAATTTAAATAAAAATGTTTTACAGGGCGTTTCAAATGTTTCTAGTTAAATGATACCAATTTTTCTATCAAAAAACAAAAAGAATTCTATACAAGATTTTTTCCAAAAAAGTGTCACTTTTCTTTAATTTCAAATCCTATAAACAGTTTTTATCTCTTAGTAAACTTGCTCAACAAAGTAGAGAGATAAAGTAAATGAACAATTTTTTGAAGGTTCTGACTTCTGAGTGAAATAAGCATAATTTGGGCGTTGTTAGGTTTAAACGGTCGTTACGCATTTTTCATGCCTATAAATTTTATAGAAAGGAAGGTCTTATTTTTTCCTATAGTTCGTTTATCTTGAGTCCTGATTTTAATAAGTGGAAAGAGCTTTATTATTGATGCTCTCCGAAGAATTCCCAACCATATGCCACTGACCCTTAGATCATCCAATTATAGGCATATCCATGGCTATTACGTTCTCACAATTCTGATAACCCCTAATTGAAAAATATTTACCTAAAACATCATTAACCTTAAGTAAACTGTCGTAATTGAATCACAAGAATTAAATTTAATTTCATAAAGACAAACTTCCCTATCTGTCATACTTCGTTTCGTATTTTAAATTATGGAAATCATAAATATTAATTTTTCAAATCCATCAACAAAAAATATCAAGAAAATTAAATTTCATACACCATCGCTGTCTATCATTGAAATACCAAATTATCATACATCCACCGTCAAATATCCTGAACAAAGAAATCCATATCAAACAAAACCAAGAGGAATTCCAAAAGAAAAGCGACACTCTTCAACTTCCCCATTCGAACCAGTGAGAAATAATAATCGGCTTGTTTAAAATGTCCATACATATGTCAACTATAACGGGTCATTGATTTCGTGGATTCAAGTTGGTAACGCTGGCATTTGACACCTGTCAACCTCAGCTGTCATTTGAAGCGTCATTACGATAATCGCTTAACAATCGAACAACGTGTTAAAATTATTAAAACTTCAAACGTATAGCCACTTTTCGCGCATTACGTGATGAATATGGTCGTCATAATCGACCGACTATGCAAGCAATCCTTAAAATTGTGAAGATGTTGTAAGGCCCTTGCATCATCTTAATGCACGCTCAGTCGAAAAGTCCAAACTTTATAATGAAATAAAATTATCATCAAAAATGTATCGCTGTGTGTGTTTTATTTAGCTTTAATTTCGAAACCGAAATATGAATGACCCTCCACGATTTTGTTTTGTTTTGTTTTGTTGGGTTTGTATTTGAGTCATAAAAAAATCTGTCAAAAATTTAAATTCATTATACACCCTCCTTTATTAATTTGCCTACTGTTTTTAATGAAAAATATTACTCATACGCCATACATTTTTCTTCAAAATAGAAATTTATAAAGGGTTTCCTACAGGCTTTGGGTTCGTTTTGAAATTAAATTTATTCAATTAAAATTTTGTATCATTAATTATAGTGAAATAAAAGAGCAAAAAAAAAACATTTCACATTGGTCGCCATTACTTGGCAATGAAAAACCCACACAGGCAATAAATTGTCATTGCCATTGAAGTTGAAACTCCTCAAATTTTGGGAATGGAGTCACAGTGTAAGAGATGGCAGAAGTATCCTACTTGAAATACACGTATAAAATTTTATAATCTAAACTCTTTTGGAAAATGTAAGCTTCGCGAGCAGGTAAAAAAAAAGAAAAAAACAAGTATGTAATTATAAAACCAAAATTGAATTATAACGGCCGTGTTTTAATTGGTTTGAATCGAGCTTATTTTACTTAAAATGTTTTTTTTAAGAGAACTGTGAGTAATAAATTCTCCATGAAATAAAAATTCTTTTTGAAATAACAAAAAAATATAATTTATGTTTTCACATCTATTTTTTATTTTATTACATTACGAATATGCCGTATCCGTTTCTTTGATTCATTTTAATAAATTGTTGTCAAAGTGTGTTCTAAAATGTACTAAATGATAATTCTTTTAAAATCGACTCTATACGAAGCAATATTCCTCTACAGAAGTCAAAAAATAAATTAAATTGTTTAATGGGGAAACACAATTTTATGTTGCACCTTTAAATTTCATTCTGATTTGAAGCTGGAGAGGAATTAATTAATTATTATTTTTTTTTCAAAAATAATCTGAAGAAATTGAGTTCGTCCCTTCACAATTTAGAGAATCAAAACAAAACCTAGATGTGCTTTAAGAATAAAATTCACACTTTACTTTATAATTCAACGTATATACTGAATTTATTTTCCATTATGAAGAAGAATTCACTGCAGCTTCTCAGAATGGTTTGGCTGTTATAGAAAAATTATATGCGAACAAATTTTGACATTTGATTTTACTATTTCACATCGCATCCAGATTCGAATTACGTGTGAAGCGGTGAAAATATGTATCATTTCACAAAACAAGAGTACGTTTTGTGGGATATCTGGGTAAAATTTATAAGTCCCGTTCATTTTTATCGACTAACAATACGCACCATATAAATGGTTGAGATTGTAATTGTACAGGCCTTCGTTATCATGAGCTATGAAAAAAATTATCTGCGCGGCTACCACCAAATTTAATTGAGCTTCCACGGGGACCAACCTACTATGATTACCTTTAACATCGGCTCTAGGAGTAAGATTTATTGTTAGTCCCCTTCAACAAGTCTCTACCGAAATTTTTTAATCACAGCGGTTATCGCACTTACATTCATATAGCTTCATACGTTTTTTTTTCTGTGTATTGAAATTTCCTTTTTCTTGTCCTTTATGTGGTTAACCACATATCATGCTTTATTTTGACTCGCTTATTTCTACCAGGATATGGTTCATGTCAATAACATAATTAGTGCTGACTTTGACTGTCAAAACCAACAATCAATTTCAACGTAACCACTGCCACCAACTTCACCTGCTATTCAACCATACTGAACGTAAACCCCCTTATATCCTACCACCCTGCACAATCCATCACTTTATATATTGTATTCAAAATATCAATGGAATTTATGTGTCGGACGATTGAAAAACCGTGGTCTCTCTGCCGAATTAAATTAATGAATTCATTTATTTCACAGGGATTCTCTGAGTGTTTGGTTGGTGGCTTAGTGCTGACAAGTATAATTGCTATGACCGGACCACTACAAAGAACATAGCCCAAAACCGAGTTGTCATTTGTCAATGGTAATGGTTAATGGCATGGGTTTTTGTTTTAATTTGCTGCTTCAATGGCTGATGGCAGCATTTTTGTGTAAATTGAAAATAAGAACCACATCAACAACAACTAAAACCATTAGTCTCTAAGGACTTTTTTTCCGCTGTTGCATGTAAGTTGTTGTAGTGGAATTCCTTATAGCTATATCCAATTTAATGTGTAATTGGAAATCAATTCTGTGGAATTACATCCAACCACTTGATCGTTGAAATGGAATTTTATATCAATTGCTGATTATATTATTCGTTGGAATCAAGCACTACTCAAGAACATTGTGTATAGGTATTCGATTTACATTATACTGGGTATCCATTTCATTACATTACATTCGTATTGTCTTGATTCTTTCTATTGCTAGGAGTATATATTGTGAAAAATAAGGACTAGTTCCTTCTGATATTATACAAATAATATACCGCTTAGTCTCGCAGTACAGCAATCACTTAAACCGCTTTTCCCTCAGAAAAAAATAATAATGAAAAAAACAAAAACAAACTCCTTGGATCCTTGACTTGTGTGCCCTCTTCTTCCGCATCATTATTAGAAGTATCTTTACGTATCGATTATCCTCTCGAGTGGTGTATCTATTTGGGAAATCACTCTGAATGAGCCGATGAAGAGGTATTTCAATTCTAACCATCCCCTATAAGTGTGCCTTATCTCAACAAGAACCAATAAGTGATATCAAATTTTATGCCGGCTTAATCATGAAGAGAGAGGAGAGATGAGATTTAGTGGATAACTTCAAGAACCTCTGGCTTCTAGTAGGTATATACATTGCCCATCCTCGCAGAGCTCATATTTACGAGGGGTTGGTGCTCAAAATTAGTGTTATGTGAAAACTTTGTTCATTAATTTGAAATTTTCGGGATCTCTAGAATGATAAAATATCAAAGTTACACTTTACCATAATGTATGTATGCTATGCTCTATATATACTTATACTAACCTTTGTTTTAATGATATGGACATAGTTTGTGTAAGTGTATGTACATATATAGCGAGCAGCGAGCTGTGTGTGGATCGATGAATGTGTGTGCGATGTGAGTATGTAACGTGTGCAGTATAAAATAAGCAGACCTCGAGGCCTTCCAGACTTTTTGATTATAAAATTAGATATTGAAATAAAAGGGTTAGTTTAGGGTACGTTACTTTGAAGGACTTTGAGAGAAAAAAATTATGTTTTTAAATTCTGCATGCTATATATATGTACATATCTCTTTACCCGTTTTAAATAAATTGCTTAAAGCTCTTTTATGTATTTTACGTACATTTTTCTTTCCATAAAGTTTATATAGGTAAGTGATATCCCTATACCTTAACCTCACTCTTGAAACTATGATGCGGTAGAGTCGATTTGTTAGTTCATGGTCCTTTAAGGCAGTTTGCCAATCCTTTAAACATGAAATACTTTTGTATGACATTAATCAAAAATGAATGATTACTATGTGAAACCTTTTTCCATTTTCCACACAGAGCAAGCATATATAGCACTATATCTACCTTGGAAAACATTAATTTTTGAGATAGGCAGAATTTTGATTGAACGTGTGTACCCTGAAGAAATATACCTCACTATATAATGTTCAATGTTTCGATGTTAACTTTTGACATTTTCAACAATACAGATGACTTTGCATAAATTACTTAAATTTCATATTGAAAACCTTTATTTAGCTATAGGTATAGATCCTTTCCTATTTTGCATCACCCCCAACCCGCATTCGAAAAAAACCCCAAACCAGCAAACACATTCCGATTCAAAACAACAGCAACAAAAAATATATAATAGAATCATCGTTTGCATGCCTATGCTTTTATATATACATTTCAAAACTCCTAGTTTCTTCGACACATATAGAATGCCAAATGTAAATCACCTTATATTTACCTTTATCCGTAAACCGTTTATTCCTTATAAACATATACATATATGGATAGATGGATAGATATGAAAAAGGACTCCCTGCGGTGTGGTAGTAAAATTCAAATTCACTTTGGAACCCACAAAAACCATAAATTTTAATATCGACAAACATTTCTCTCAATAAATTTTGAACTTATATTCACGTTACACCTAATGGGCGTTTAGGTTCTATTCAAAATATGTAGGTAAGGTAGGTTAGGTAGATATACACAAAAGAGGATATACCTATATTGTGAGGTTTTTGTAGAAAATGAAGCGTGAGGTAAACTTAACCCATATAATGTATATTGTATACGTTAGAGTCATAACAATGGATTAAGAATGGTAATTTCATAATTTTAACAGAGTGATTTTGAGTAAATGAACATTTGAATATTTGTATGATGGAGTTACATACTTGCTTTAATTTAGTATAATAAATAAGTTTATGTTACAAAATTAAATCATATGATAAAATCAGTAAACGAGTTGAAGTAATTTCTTTTAAATATTAGGAAAGGTAAATAAATTCTGAATTCAAAATAACATACTTATGGTAGGTATACAGTCATTAAGAGAAAATAAAGTAAATAACATAGGGAAGGCACGAGGACATAAAACACGTGGATATAGAAGTATTTTTTTGGCGATATTTGCTTATGAGCATAATTACATAATGTTTATAGCTATGTTACTGTAAAACTACGAAATATGTAAATTTTAAAATTAACTGAACAGTTTTCTTGAACTACAGTATACCTACCTTGTTTGGCAAGCTGCGCAGGTTTTAAGGATTTCAAATCCCTCTTTGGGTACTCTGTCCCACTCACGCAAGGACGTTGCTCCGCTAAGGATTCAGTTTCTAGAAATGCATCAGTTTCACAATTTTTCTTGAACAACAGTACCTCGAGGACCGCTTACCAAATGCATGGTCTTAAAAGTAATGATTTATGAAACCCAAGCATTTCAGACTTTTTCTTTTTCTTCAATGAAAAAACTTTGTTTAAGTCCTTTTTGACTAGGAAATAACTCCTGAAAGATATCTTATGTCCCAATCCAATGGGAAAATATATCCGTTTGATAATTTGTTATTTTCATATGGGTTTTGACAGTATATTGTGAAAAATTGTTCAAAACATTCTTATTTTTTGTCATTTAATATCGTGGCATTGTGCTTCTTGCTCCATTAAATTAAAAGAATCTGAACTTTTACAAAATGTCAAAATATAGTCTTCTAAAATGAACTCTCAAAAATACAAAAATTGAAAAAAAAAAAAAAAAAATAGAGGGGTTGAATCTGGGTGGTTCCTAAATTTGTCTTGCGGAAATTTTTTTTAATCTATAGTCGTATAACACTGCTCTGACAGCATATTTATAATTACTGCCTATGTCCTCATTAACAAGCCCAAGCAACTTTGTTTACCTACGGGCTTAAAAATCGCAATGGGTA
The DNA here is from genome assembly GCA_929447395.1 of Epistrophe grossulariae. Classification (NCBI taxonomy): domain Eukaryota; kingdom Metazoa; phylum Arthropoda; class Insecta; order Diptera; family Syrphidae; genus Epistrophe; species Epistrophe grossulariae. The sequence goes on from OV839566.1 coordinate 4,706,625, forward strand.
ATTGCTTTCTTCAAGATAAGATATGGCTCTGAATAAATCGTTCCAATTCATAATAAGTATACGACTTTTAAACCCATTCGATTGATGATTTGATCTAAGAAAACACTGATAAGGACCAATCAAATTGAAGGGCTTAAAATATTTGATGGCGGCCAAGATTTTATTTGTGATGAAATTCGACCGAGACCTAACAACGGTTTTTTTTACCTCATCGAGAAATGGACGAAAATTTGTTCGCAATAAAATGTAAGACAATCAAATACAAAAACACCAGTTTTACGCAGGCTTGGAGGCCTAGGTCTTGTTTATAAAAACAAACTAAATATAAGGACCATTGCCGAATGAGCCGGAGAGAATGGTGAATAAATCTTTTGAGCATAAAGTTTAAACATTGTATGAAATGGGGTACATTTAAGTTAATCCGTCGCTTTCCCTCCGACTAAACCAAGAACAAAATACCAATTTATTTATTTATTTTTATTTACGTCAGAATGTTAAAAATTTGATCACAGAAACATTTATGGTCGTCAAACATAAAAACAACTGTCTAATACACTCCGGTTTATTTTGTCCTTAATTTTATCTTATTTTATTTATTTTTAATTAAGATCTAAAACCCTCCGAGCCATAGTGTATAAGACTGGCGTTTTTGTATTTGATTTGCATAAATAGGCCTGTGATCAAAGTTTCATCATGAAATCATTTTTAGCTCTCAGTTTCTTAAGAAGACTTATTTCTATAAAATTGGCAGAGTTAACAGGATCGGGACATGGTATACTGAGGTTCCATTCATCGGGAATACTTTTATCCGACAAAATTTTACAGGCAAAGTTGGTGTATTCTTCTTACTAAAATTTCGCTATAATATTATAAATACAATTTCCTCTTTCCCTGCCTTAAATATTTTAATCTTCTTAATAAAATTCCCCCCATCATAGGTATTCCGAAAAGAAGCCCGTGTCATTATTTACGTTTATTTAATTCAGATAAATATACAAAGATACCTCAATCACAGGGACGTCCCGTACTCATGCAAAGTGGGTAGACAGTTACTCATTTTCAGTGATTATATTTTGAATTAATCTTAAGATACCTACTTCATTTGGTTTAAAGCCCTCTTACCACGTCAAGGTAGATGTATTCAAGAAGATGTTAGTTGTTTTTTTCATTTTCTTTATTTTTTTATTTTTTTAATTTAATAAAAAAAATAAGAAATTACAATATTTCTTCCTTTTTTTAATTGTTTTTATTCTCACCACAGGCAAAATCGTAGCCTCAGCCATCCCAAAAGAATTTAACTCAAAGTAAACGAACGATTAGACATTTTCAATTTTGTCTATTTCCTCCATATATAATACGAAATGAGAATGGTATACCTTCAATATACATCCATTTTTTTTTACCATAGTTTGGTTGAAAGCGAAGACACTGTCTTCGGCTTTACGAATGATTGATCGGCCCTGTGCCGATCGTTGTTGTTCATACTTCGTGTTGAATGCACGTATAGAAAGAATGAAAAAGGTTTGAGTGTGTCTGTGTGTATAGAGTTTACGTGTTGATTTATATAGCGTGTGTGAACAAAGCAAAGTTTTTTAAATAAATGTATATTGGGGTAAGAAGGGACATTATAAACGTAATAAAAATATAAGATTTCCTTGATTTGAAGATTATCTTGTTATGGCACATGTATTTATGTTTTAAACGAATGGTTTGGGTAGACATTGTCTAAAATGTCTAATTGACGCCTCGTCACTGCTCAATCATGAGATTTCCTATTTATATTATGGTTTATTAAATCCCAACAAAACCTCCTCGTAATCCATACATACCTGTTTGTAATATGTATCAAATAAAAACAATTACACCAAGGAATCACATATAGTGAAACATGTGGAAATTATACATTTTCTCAACGAATATAAACATAATACCTCCCCCACTTATATACACGATACACCTCATCATCATAATTACCTCAAAATGGTTTTAACATAATTTTTACATACACAACAAAAAAATATAGAGTAAACAGTAAACACAGAACTGCAAAGACAGAGCATAGAACTCATATTTATTCCAAAAAGGAAACACCATTTGGAAATGTTATTAGCATTTTCTCCAAGTTTTCAATGTCAATTTAGAGTTTTCCTAAACCTTACCTACTGCTATATGAGGTGTGCTATTAATATTAATGCGGAGCCTTTTATTAAAAACTTCCGTCTCGCCCGCGCTTCAGGAATAACCTCTGTAAAGTGAGTGTGTGTGTGATTTGAAGGTTTTACTGGAATACCAGATGAGTTGTGTCAAAATTCAGAGCCGCCACCACAGAATACAAAAACGCTGCGGCGCGAGGCGTAGGGTGAAGCTGAACGTCAACGGGATTTCAATTTATAATTAAATTGTAATTTTCTCTTGCGTTTGTTCAGAAAAAACCAACAACAGCGATGACGATGACGCGACGTGATTGCATGGAAAGCAAAAGCATGATGCTAAGTTGGATTGGTATATAAAGTTGGGAATTGAGGTTGAGGGCTATATTAGTGTATAAAGTTTGGAAAGGAAAAGGGTAGATCGTCAGTCGTCTAGGTTTGTTTATTATGAGAATCACACGTTTTGCTTTGGAATCCATTTAGATTGACAGTGCGGACACGTTTTTCTTCCTCCAAGAAGAAGAGAACTAATGCAATTTGTGTTTGTGGCAAATGCAACACCATGGTTTGTTACTGATTTCGCAAAGGAGTTAATTACAAAACATATTATAATATGTTGTAAAATAAAAGAATTGTCAAATCTGGTGGTATTTTAATTTTGTAAGATGAAATTCAGCTCTAAAGGCAATGACTTATTAAAGAACAGAGATGAATTAAAATATAAAAAACTGGAAAGTGGATAAAATTCTGCAAAAGTCAAACCATGATTTTTTCCTTTGGATTACCAGCATTTTTTTTTTTTTTTGTAAGCGGCTTTCCTCCATTTTGATTGTTTTTAGTAAGTTGTCAATCGTCATTTGGAGTGTCGACGTGAACAAAGGAAAAAGCTGGGGCCTTATTCCGTAAAACAAAAACGATCGAACGATATCGTTTTGGCAATAGCTGTCTCTATCTTTCCCTTTAGATGTGATAGAGATGGGTATTGCCAAAACGATATCGTTCGATCGTTTTTGTTTTACGGAATGAGGCGCCTGCAGCATAAGAATTGATGGCACTATTTCGTAGGCTCAAAGACAAAAACGATCGAACGATATCGTTTTGGCAATAGCTGTCTCTATCTTTCCCTTTAGATGTGATAGAGATGGGTATTGCCAAAACGATATCGTTCGATCGTTTTTGTTTTACGGAATGAGGCGCCTGCAGCATAAGAATTGATGGCACTATTTCGTAGGCTCAAAGTTCGCCCATTCCATAATTAATTAATTTCAGGTGAAAACAAAAAAGTAAGTCAACGTGTGGAAGAAATTAGGATTATTACCCATCACATTTAAGAGAATTTAACGGCGATTAAAATGAAAACAAACATAACCCGATTGAATGCGATATTGAAAAATTGAATTTGTCACATTCATTCAAGAATGGTTGGCATTTTAGAAGAAGATGACCACGATGGGAAAACTTCCAGGAATGTAACACTGGATACTAGACCGCTTTGGAAATCTTTCATTTTGCTATAAAAATCTGGTAGAGAACCAACTTAAGCGAGTTTATACGTCGTGGTGGAAGAAAGTTAAAGTAAAATCAAGATCAAGTAAAAACTAAAACCTTAATAGAAATAAATCCTCTCGGGAACAAGTATGAAACACATACTTAATTGCTTCTTTCATTTGCTCTTCTATTATTCGCATAGGTCAGCTTTCATTACAATAAGAACTTTGTGTAAAAGGTGAAAAAATGAAGGTCGTGCTCAATCCTATAAACTTCTTCAATTCCATCATTAATCAATAAATATAGTGTGAAAAGTAAAGAACTTAAGCTTCAGCCTTCTTTCAATACTATTTCTTTTGGAAACTATTCGGAAATTTGTCCTTAAAAAAAACTGCAGAAGTTGTTGAGTTATAGAAAAGTTCTTAGATGTTTCCAAACTTTTTCGAAACTCCTTTGTTGTACAGGTTCGTCATAAGTGCATTTCTTGTCTGTAGTATTGAAAGCCGTCTTAAAGTCGATCAAGTAAGCGTAAAGCTTTTTTTTGACTAGTACATTATTTTTAAACTATATTGATGGACGCATAAATTTGGTCAAAATTTAAGTAAGTTTCACAAAAGCTAGCTTGTAACTCACTATCAGGTTGTTAAACTAGACCCAGTAATAAATCCCTTTGAAAAAAAGTTTTAATAATACTTTTATTGAAGAATTCAGCAACGTTAATCCTCTATGGTACATTATTAAAATCTGGTATCAAGTGCTTTCATATGCTTTTTCCAAAACATAAGTTGAATTTTCAACAGAAATAAAAGTACTAATTCTATGTATTTATTGAGGTCCTATTATTTTTTTTTTCATCTGAACAAAAAAAGCACAAAATTTAATTACTTGTCTTAATGTTCTTAATTTTGAAGGGCTCACTTTATTGATGTTCTTCAGCCCTAGTTTTCGAAAACCTAGTAGAAAAGATAAGTAGGAAAAATTGGGTTACTCAAATATTTAATTAAGTTAATGTAATAAATTTCCCCAAAAAAGTAATATTTTGGCATGAACCAATTTTTTTTAGAATTTGCGCAGAATTTGATGGTTTAAAAATATCAAATTAATAATTTTTTAATCAATCTTGTAAAAAACACCCATGATTTATGAAAAAATTGTATTTTTTAAATTGCAAATAAAAATTTTCCAATTGCTTATTTTTCAAATTTTTCAGTTTAATATTTGTTATATTAAAATTCAGCTTTTTCTAGACATTTACATAAAAAAGTTTAAACTAACCCAATATTCACGAATATTATAATATTAAAAAAAATATGAAAAACCATTCCCTCATATAATAAACCAGGACTTAACATTTAAGAACTAAATTCTTACGTTATTAAATTTTATTTTAGATGAACTTTCCACCCACCATCTTTCATATTCTCAGAATATTTTTTTTCGATCTATTATTATAAACATGTATTTAAGTTTCATTTCCCAGTATCTAAGACTATCGAAGGTATATGCGAACGCTCCCACCTCTAGTTATACATTTCAGTTTAATTAAACTAAAAATTATGTCAACTTTTATCTATGTACATGTTTTGCTTATAAACACGAGTAATATTTCTTTAAGGATTGATATCTCACTTATCAAACTTTGATCCTTCTTGATTTAACTAATCCATTAACTTTATGATAAATTTCTCGCAATTTTAATCCACAATGAATTACTATACATTCATCCACAACAGAGATATTCGTATAAGACTCTCCATAAAAAATTACAAACATATACCTATTATCTCTTATAACAAGATGTCCCGTCTCTATTATGGAATATGCTTCCATTCTTCACAAACTCATATTTCCCTTTACCCACTATATTGCTACTTTACTCCACCTATCAGAAAATTCAACAATGTCGTAAAATAATTTCAAAAGGATTCAACCGAAAAGTTTCATCTTCGCTCGAACTCGAAGTCTCGAAATCAGGTGATAAGTCATCGTTTCAAGGATAAAAGTTTGTCCTTAAATTCACTTTGCTGTAACGACATTCATTTTGTCGGTATATAAGTATACACGTACACGTTCATATACGTACATAAGTACACCTTTATACTTATGCACCTTATTCATTCACTCATTGAAAAGTTCCTTGTAGAGCGAGTATAAAGCGAAAGTTTAAACATTAAGCAAGACAAGGCCAAAATGTACTTCATGTATGCAATTCCGTAGCTAACTATAGGAGAATCTAAAGGGTTATCGTTTATGTTTGCTCTATCCTAACCCAACAACTTTACCGTGTCCGTGTCGCTATGTCGCCGTGTCGATGTCGGTCGGTCCGTTCAAAGTTTGCTTTAGGTTTTTCTCATTTTCTCTTTTTTTCTGTCCAGCTTTAGAAAAAACTTTAACATTTAACAATTCAATTCAAAATGAAACCAAAAGCAATAATTTAACCTTAAACGGGATTACATTGCAGTTCGTGCTATATATATTTTTTGTTATAGCTTAAGGATTTTCTCGCCTGGTTCTGCAATTAGTTTTATTAAAAAATATTAAGGTTATTTTATGTGTAATTTAATTTTAAAGGGGAATTTTACAAACAAGTAGCTTAAGTATTTTATAACAGTAGGTAGAGGGTTACTTGCGCATTGGAATTTTTCAGCGGTAATTTGATATTTCTTCGTAGCGGAACAACGTTTGCTCGTGTTATTCTACAATTTCCAGAGATATCTTAAGTAATTCCACTTCAGTCCGTTATTCCAAGTAAAGTATTGAAAATATAGGTTTTTCGCATTTTATTTTGAAAAACGGAGAATGGTTTCAAAAAGTAGTTTGAGTAAAATCTGTAAATCATATTCTACCAAAAAAAATTGAGACACTTTCATATAAGACCGATCATTTAGAAAATATCGCTGTTACAAAAAATATTTCTCTGTTTTGTCCGCAGGATCAATTATTTACAAGATATTGAATTTTCTAAGGATATAGAAAAAATAATTTTCAGCATAATTTGTACTCGATTCCACACCACCTTCGAGGTAGAGTATTGCTGTGAATTTTTATTTTCCGTAAAAAACGAGGTAAAGGGAATTTTTTTGGATGGGATAACTTTAAATTGTCAACACTGTTTTCTGTGACAGCCGATTTGACAGTTATCGGTTGTTTTGAATTTAGTAAAAATGAAAAAAAGTAAGGCATTATTAAATTGTCATTATTTATTATTAAAATATTTTTCCATTTAATAAAATGTTTCTTTGTTTATAGAAAAATTGTGATCAAAATTATCCCTTTATAATATAGAAAAAGTCTTTGAATTCTAAGAAATTCCGTTTTCAAAATAAATAGCGAACACTTTCCGCATTGGATAACAGAATATGGTTTAACATACTTACTAAATCAACTCCAACGCATTCCTCACAATAAAGGAACGAAGTATAGATATGTACATAATATGTATGTACATAAATCGTATATAAGGCACTTCACAAGGATTTCTAGACAAAAACCATTTATTGCAGAACTTGAGCGTTCCAAAGTCATTGTGTTTATCATTGGAATGGCTCTCGCTGTCGCTTATCGTCATGGTGTAATGTTGCGCGAGAGAATTCTATCTACTTTTCTGCTGCATATATACATTCAATGCATTGGTTATAAACCCATATACTCGTATGTAGGTACATATATACATACATATTTAAGAGAGTACGAGCCTTGGGATTTTCAAAATTCTAGAATCCTCCCACGCTTAAAGGATATTCCGGTGATATCGCCGCAATATAATTTAAATTTTCTGGAATGCATCCAAGCAATAATTCTTCATGTGGCCGCTGGGCTAAGTCTGGGTGGATTGGATGCAATGGGTTGGTATGAGTATTCAGGACATCATGCCATAGTTCCAGGGTATAGGTACATAAATAAATACTTTCGAACAAATCTCTTATATTTTTTTGCCAAATTTTATGGACGAAGATTATTTTTTTGTCATGGGATGATGATATTTATGGTAACATTTATGTAAGATGGGAGTGGGCGTGTTTTCCTATACGCCGCATGCCACGTCGCTGGTTGTCGTCGTCGTCTTCGCGGTCGTCCTCCATCTGGGAGAATTGCATCGTAATTCACAAAAAAGTAATTCCATTCTCGATATTTCTGCCGGAGAAAAACAAATTGAGTGAAATAAGTGAAGAGGGAAGGGGGGAGAGGGGTTGAGTGCTGGTAGGTGGTTGAGCCTAGAGCTTGGATATTTGCCGCCGCCACCGTGGGTGGGCGAATTTAACCAGAGCAAGAAATGTGTGGAGATGGCAAAACTATTTTCATTTTTAAAGGATTTTTTCACTCGATCGCCCCCCCCCCCCCCCCTCTCTCAAAGTCAAAGGATGCCAATACCGAGCAATAATACTTTTGGTCACATATGGAAGTTTGGGCACCCTGCATGAAAAGAAATAAAATTGAAATCTGTTGGTGTATCTTCCTTCCTCGTATATAGTCGTCGGATAGTCATATATATATTTCGGACCGTTTTTGGATAAAGCTAAAAGAAACTTATATGCGGTATAACGAGAAGTATAAACAAGTTTAGTTTTTTAGTCGTCGTTTCTGTAATGTTTTACATGTGTGGCTTCTGCTGGTTATAAGAAACTTTTCGACGGGAAATTGAAATTTGAAGTTGCTTTCGTGGGGGAAGTTTTCCGTGTGTCAAGGGGTCATATGGTTTATGATATTCACTTCATTTAGTTTTCCGACATTTTTCATAAATAATATTATAATATGAGTAGGTTCATATACAATGTAGAACTTTGGGATATTGAATTCACTAGGTCTGTGGGTTTTTCTGTTTTTGTTGGTATGAGGCAACGGCTTGCGTATAGTTTTGTGTAATAAAAATTTTGTGGAGAACATAATGAACTCCATCTATTTGAACATTTTAATTTTTTTTTCTTTTCGCAGGTAAATATTTTCGTTTACCTATGAAGATGTTTTACAATTGAATGGCTTTAGTTTTGAAAGCTGCTGCTTTATAAACTAAATTTAATAAAACAAAAAAGTGGCAACACTTCAACTGTAATAGAATGAGCTCAAAATTAAAATATCAAAGTGACGGCTGACAGGTTATTTGACATTTGAAAGTACACCTGGTACAATTTGTTTCATTAACATTGAAACGAAGATTTCAGAGAAAAATTAGAAAGTTATAAAAACTTAGGATCCCCTATGGGAACAAATCATAAATTCATCATTTAGTAGAATAATTTATTGCTGATGTGCAACAGGCTGCAGAAGAAAGTACAGCAACTATTTCGAAAAGTAGAGAAACTGAAAAAAATACCCTGCATAAATAAAGGAGCATAATATTGAAAAAAAAGAAGGGTTCAAAGAAAATGACAAAGTACTATAGTCTAAGATCCCACCATAGGACGACCTTCCCTCATCGAGTTACCGGATAAGTGGTATGCAGTTTTTTTAGATAGTGTCTAAACTAACATTTTGCGCAAGGGTTGCCTGGCGAAATATGGTCAAGCCATAGGGTTGCCACGCCTTAAAGGTCGATTTTTGGTTTTTTTCAATTATGTGACCCAGCCCACATGGTTGGTTTTAGTGCTAAAAAAAAAAATACCATATGAAAGCAAACTTTATTTAAAAATTTTAAAATACGTGTTTTTTTTTTAAATCGGAATTTCAATGGGTAAATTAGGGCAAAAGAAGAGAAAGGTCTAGATTCTATTTTCTAAATTAAAAGTCATATAGAGTTTTTTGTTTTTTCCATCGATAGGTCTTATAAATACAAGAAAGTCACATATAGAGATAAAAACATTTTAAAGTCAAAAAATGAATGTTGGAGAAAAAAATCACATAAAATCAGAAAAATGTTTTACAGAAATAAATTTTGTATGCCTGAAAAGATGATAAAAAATAAAAGGATGCGTATTTGCAAAATTTTTGATTTAAGCTTTTTTCTTGGCTAGGTGAATTTTTGAAAAATTCATATTTTTTAAATAAATTTTGTTTGGTTTTTGATTTTTTTTCCTTTTTACCTTAATTGGTATTCTCATTTAAAACAACAGCAACATAAAGAGGTTTTTATTATCATTACGATGGTACTATGTTGTTTTTAAATTTGTTGTCTACTTTTGGAGTTGCCGAGCTTTTAATAGCCGACGTTTTTAAATTTCTCATAGCGTTAAAGAAAACAATTCTAATAGTCTCAGAGAGGTGTCAACAAATTCGGGGACAGAAACTGTAACCAAAACAATTTATCAAACAAAAAAGCACCTGGGTATGATCTAATTGCTGCTCAAGTTTTGAAAGAAATGTTAACTTTAACCTTAAAAAAAATCTAATATATAATAAACGCTTGCTACAATATGTACTGTACCTACCACATCATTGTTACTCCTAATCAAGGTAAGCAATCCACCAACAGAAGTAACTTCTTATACAGGCGGATACCACTTATATGTGCCAATTTATGGCAAATGTTTTCGAAAAACTGCTCCTGAAAAAAGTAATAGAAGAAAGACAGCTAAATCCGAAACAATCCGTTTGGATTCAGAAATAAACATTCCACAATAGACCAAGTGCATCGAATTACGGATATTGATGAAAACACGCTTGAAGAAAAATATGTATGATCCGCTATATTTCGAGATATTGCTCAAACGCTTGACAACGTTTGGAATTTGAGACTTGAGTATGTATAGAGATCTCCCAATGCAGTTTTACAAAATACTGAAATTCTATGTTACCGACCGAATATTTAGAGAACGGTACGAGCAAAAGTATTTGAAACTTAATAAAATTGAGACCTCAGACCGGTGTACCACAAGGAAGTGTCCTAGGACCAACACTATATTTGCTATATTCCAGAGGACAACAATGCTATCATGGCAAGATCTCTTACCGTCCAGAACAAAATAATACTTTACATCCAAGTACTGAAACCCATTTGGACTGCAACTGTGGGTTTGTACAAAGAAAACAAATGCTGAAACCATCAACAAATTTCAAAACAAAATCCTTCGTGGAATAATAAATGCCTCTTGGTATATAAGAAGTAGCGATTTACATCGTGACCTACAAATAGAAATGGTTACAGAAGTTACACGCTATATCACATAATCAGCGACTGCATAGTCATTCTAACTCTGAGATGGACACTGTCTTAAATGTACGAGACATAGTTCGGAGACTAAGAAGGACCAAACCTCATGAGCTGATGTCTAAATGAGATGGGAAATTATTAAAACTTTAAACTTCCCCCAAAACGATTTTGTATTAATAAATATCGTCGATTTTTCATAGATTGGTCCTGAATCCTGATTTTCCGGTGGTTTCAGTAAGATACAAGTCCCACACTACTTGCGGTAACGAATATTACTAAGTGTCTTTTGAAGATTTCCACCTATGTATGGAGAGAAAAAAAATTACTTTTAAATTCATTAAAAACTGTACAAAAATTTATCCAAAAATAACCAATAAAATAAATTATACTTACTTACTTATTCACTTTGATTTGCAGCCCTTAACGTCTAATGTACATAAAGTGTGAGTTATTTATTTTTTTTAATTGCCTGAACAAAGCAATTGGTTTTACTGTTTGATTATTTAAAATTTATTCATCAACAATACAAACAATAACAAAAGTATATCAATTGATTTGCTTTTAAATGCAAGCCACTTATTGAATATTGTAACAGTATCTCTGAAAACGTTTAAGAGTTTTTTTTTTTAATAATTTTTTCTTTTGTAAAATGAATTCGGGACATAAAGTATTTGCTTTCATTCAAATATTTCTTGTAGCTTTGATTTATATTTGTGTTAAAGAAGACGGCACCATGGTCACCTTAGGTGATGGTATAATTGCGGTTGAGGGCAATGGTAAGAGCACGGCGGATTGCAATAAAACATCAGGAACTGCAGCGGAGCTTAGTGAAAAATTACAATTAAGTTTGACCGGTTGAATGATACATTGTATGATATATCTAAAATAACATGAAATGCATTAATAACCTAAATTAAATAAATATAAATTTTTAAAATATAATATCAAATCAGAGTTTCAAAGATCAAAAATTCTATACAGATCCGAAGGAGGAGACCCTTTTCTTTATTTCAAATAAGTTTTACCTGAGTTATATCTTTCGAACTTAACTACATGAAATCCTTCCGATTGTGTACATAAGGCCACTTCCTGACTTGTCGTTGTTATATCTTTTCTGTCAGTTTGCTCGGTATACAGTCGGTACCGATGATATCTAACAGAACATACATTTCAATGAGTACCTCCTGATTTATGCAGTATGTGCGTACAATTGGGCCAGTAAGAAAGTGTCATACCGAGCCTATAGGTATACAGGAAGCAGTAGTGTTTCGACATTTACGCCTTATGTTTAATGTAGCTGTATATTTTTCTCATTTGTGGGATATCAAAAAAATTTGTGCATAATTCTTTATCGTAAACATATACCGACAAGTTAGGAGACGAAAACGGGGTCGGTATACGTTCGGTAAAGCAGTAATTACCGATTAAAGGTACCGACAAGTCAGAGAGCGGCTGTGATTACATATATCATACACACATGAATATAATTGAAGCATATTCACCTACATATTCACAATGCCAGTTAATTTAATTAGCATTCTCTCACGGTTAACGAGAAGCATTGACTCACGTTAAAGAAGTAACCTGATTACCAAGTGCTTAAATCATGGCTAATTTAACTCACGATAACTACACAGTAGGTAAAGCAGTTTTGATGGACTAATAAACCACCGCCATCATCTGATTTTATCCTCTGCAATCCACCAGGTAGGTAAATAGGCAATATGCATTAAGGTACAAAAACTACGCTTCTTTAACTGGGATCGGTCAAAAGAACACCACCCTTTAGCTCTGAAGCTATAATGAGCAATCATTGTGAATGTAGCCCAAGCTCCAACGTGTTACGATTCGTTAGTCAATTTAATTAATTTCCTACCTCATGGCAATAGAACTGTAACTAGGGCATACTATATATATAGTAATAATGTGCATCAGAACGAGAGACACTTGCATTAAAAGTATAGCACCAGGTGGTATAGGCTATCTTTGCTCTGCCACAAAATCTGTGAGAGTCAGAGCAGGTATAGGTTAATATGGTTGTGCTTTTAGGATATGCGTTGTTATATCCGAGAGCTATAATATTTGAGTTAACTTTTCGAACATATAATGGCATCACTGTTGTAGGGTCCTCGAGGGAGCACTATACCAGCATTCACTGAGCCAGCAGGATACCCGTATATGTACGTGTCATATACACACGCTCATACTTATAATTCTATCCCTTAGACCATAGTCTCTGAAGTGATGGGTGGTATTTAAGGAAGGAAGGAAGGAAGTTTTGTGGGTCATTGAGTTAACCCCTCGTCAATTGCAGAAGCCACAAAAGCTGGCTAAATCTTCTTTTCTCATCTTTGAACTGGAGGTCTGCTGCATTAAAAAAAGCATTAACCCCTATACCTATAGTTACCTCCTCATACCGAACATCACCATCGGTAAACCTAAACTGTTATTTTACGACAGCATCACACCAAGGTGTGTGATTAAGAACACTCACACTCAAAACTTTTATACGTAGAAGTTTCACAATATGTCTAACGCACTCATTTGGTTTTGGTTGGCAAATATACAACAAACTAAAAGCAGTGTTCGTCGAAAGGAAGGGTCTAATGTACACTTGAGTGCTTTGGGGTAATGTCGAATGGACATTTGTTTTAATTTAATATTAAATGTCCTAGTGGACTTAAAATTTTACTCAGGTATTTACTATGTACATCCATATATCTGGAAATTATTAGAAATTTTAAGAGGATCTATAAGAGCACTGCAGAATTGTCTTGACATAGAAAATTCATTCAAATTCATTACTGAATCGATCGAAAAATGTGGTTTCTAATACGATGTGACAAAAAGCTAGAGCGTATAGGTTGAGTCGCGAGGGGGGTCTATTACCCATCTGATTAGCTGGGAGAGGCAATTTTCTAAAAAACTTAATACAGAAAACAAATTTTTAAAAAACAACGTTACCACTTACAATTTTTCATGCTATACTTTTTTGCAAAATCAGATCAAATCTCTCATATTATCTTTATTTTAATTAAATTTATTTTAGTAAACAGTTTTTGAAAAATTAATTTTCAAACTCAAAATTTTTAAAAAATTAAAAAAAATTTTAAAAAATTAAAAAACTTTTTTTTCAAACTTAGATTATTCAAAATTTTACCTTATTAAGTACTATTTTTGTTTTTAATATATAATGTTCTTATCAATATTTAAAACACTTAAAACCCAAGTCATCTAGTTTTTGAGAAAATTGTAAATAACAAAAAGGAAAACTTCCTTAATTTGACTTCAATCCGTTGTTTAAGTTGTATAGTTAAGAAACTTAGTTTTTTGGGCTAAAAATTGATAATTACAAATTTAAGTCAATCCCTTTAAACAGCTCGACGATATTTGATTTAGTAATATTGCATGCGACGCGATGGACAGACAAATCTGTACAAATCTAGTATGTTTCAAAACTGGTCAAGGAAGTGAGTCTAACGGGTTAGCTGAGATGTTACTTTTTAGATAAAACTACGTCTACATCTGCTAGGTAGGTAGTTTATATAGTCAAATGTAGTAGAAGTATTTTAAAATGTCAAATAATTTTTGTGATGTCACTTTAAAGTTTGAATTTTGAGCTGAAGCGTGCATTTTTTTAATTTAAGATGTCGATTTCATCGAATTGAAGTAAGATTTTGTTATTCTTTTCTTCGAATTCGGATTTATACACTATTTTGTATTTATTTTTAAAAAATTCTTTATTCTGCAGAACAAGGCATATCACGATAATTTACAAAACTGAATTGCTAACCTTCGGAAACCAGCCAGCTTCTGTGATAGTTTGGGCTGCTGTTATTGCAAATGAACGCTTTCCTTTAGATTTTTTGTTTTGATTTACTGAATAAAGGACATAAAAGTAGCTTTCTTCTTATGCTAGCGTGACTAAAATCGTGAATTTAAATCGATCCAGAGCTGATGATGATGTTATAGAACCATTTACTAAACCAACAATGTAGCATAGAAATTGTGTTTCGAGAGCAAGGGAAGATTAATCAACTTGAGTCTTTGAATAAGGAGGCAAAGCCGCTCTATGGGACCATGTAAGAAAACGAAGACAAAAGCGCATGAATCTTTTCTGGACTGCCCTAAATCTATAAATGTGTAAGGAATAGCATGGTGCCAATACTATACATCCATCCATATTCGGGGATTGGTCTAAAAAAAGGGTACAAAGAGAAGCTTCATCATTTACTGAATCCCAACATTTTGTTAGCTTTTTAGATGTTCGTTAAATGTTAATTTTGTGGCGAAAATGAGTCCAAAGTCAGTGAAAAAAGAAGTAAAGTCATTAATAAATAAAATAAACAATAATGGGCCTAAATGGCTGCACTGTGGAACACCGGAACTAAGATAAAATTCTTCGGAACACTCATTACGAAAAGCTGCACAAAAGCTTCTTTTTTTTAAATGCGATGATATCCAAAGTAAAAAAATTTCATTTAATCCCAACATCATCAGTTTATTTACAAGGTTGTAATTTTTAAGTCTGTCAACAGACAGTAGACTTGTTTCGATCTTCAAAAGCATCAAGGGAATAGGATGTAAAATGGAACAAATTTGTAACGGTTGACCTTTTTTTCTCAGAAACCATGCTGACATGTTATAGGTATATTATATAGAGATGCAGTTAAAACACAATACGTTGCAAATAATCGGCTCAAACTCAAAAGAGTTATTAAAAAGAACAAAAAGATCAGGGGGGTTATTCCGTAATTTACTGAACGATAATCGTCAAAACGATAATCGTTGACGAGATCGTCCATTATTTGCTTCACGTAACTCGACCACTATCGTATCGTGTATCGTTCGCAGTTTGAGAGCGTTTGGTGTATTTCAGAAATACAAACTGTAGTTGAAAAGTCAAATTGTCATATTGTTGTTTTGTGTTTGGTTCCAATTGAAAATAAGGAGGAATCGTTTTAAAATGTAATTTTTTTGTTATATACATATTTAAATTAAATTAATATAAATGCAAATACTTAATAGGGCAGTCACGCAATCTCAAATTTCGATTTTAACTTCGAAAATTGCTTGGCTGAAACATTTTTAATTCAATATTTCAACAACAGCAACAGATAACACACAAGATGGCAAATTACAGTGGCAACTCAATCATTAAACAACAGTCACCTAAAAACTTCAAGACGATACCAAACGCTATCGTTTTGACGATATTGTTTCGACGATTATCGACTTACGTGAAGCCAATATAGACTTCACTATCGCTCAAACGATATCGTCTGACGTTAATCGAGTTACGGAATGACTCCCCAGGATAAAACAAATGAGATACATATTTCTTTTATTTATTTCTATTGAATTGTGACTGGTAGTATTATTTAAAGTCAATGAGTTGGTGTAGCTTTTCTTTTGGAATTGACAAATTCCAAATTTGACAAATAAAGAAATTTCTGGGGTTATTTTCATTTCCGATTTTTGCAATATAACTTGACTTGAATATTAATCGTTGGAATAGTCGGTAAGTAAGTACTTCAGTTTTGAGATGTTATATAATCATCATCAGCTTTGGAAGTACTACATATATATATACTTTCCATGCTTTGATTCTTTTATTTTTTTTTTAAGTTTTTGAGCTGAGTATCAAACCATGGCGGGGTATCGGATTCATTGCAAGATTTACGCAATGGGACAGTTTCAAAAAAACAACCAAATAGGAAATTATAAAACCTGAAACACATAGGTAACATTAATACTATGTACAAATTAAGAAAAAGTTGATTCTAGTTAACATTACAAATTAAATTTAAAACTTCCTCATATTATGTACTTAAATTTTTTCAAAAATTAAACTCAAGTTTGGATTATCTAATGGATTATGCAAATTTAAATTTATAAAGTTGGATTGGAGGGCATGAGAGATCTGTCAGTGTTTATTAGGCGTGTTTTTTTGCAAGTCCATATGGATTTTTCGAACAAACGACATCGGGACTTACCATCACTTAGTCATCACAGCAAACAAGCCTATCATTGTTACAAAATGTCATCACTATACCCTTTCAGAGTTATGGTGAGCATTTAAATAAAAACTTATCAGCCACGGCACATTAAAATAGAAAGAAAACTCACATTGAAAATTATTTCCCTTCATGAAATATGATTAAATAAAAACATAGATCTTAATTTCAAATCAATTATAGGAAAACAAAATAAATTTCAGACAATGATCGCCATTTTTGTTTGTTTCATACGATGGATTCGGAAAATTTGATTCCATAAAAACTATGGATACCAAAATGATAATTAGCGCCGGGCCATAAATAAAAGAATTCTAAATTATATAATTCAACAATCTTTTTGTTTTTTTGCAGAACAAGCATGAAGATGAATGTAAATCCAACTTAATTCTTATGAAAAAAATTTATATAAAACAGTTATTTCATTTCAGCTCTTTGTTTTTTGCTTGTACTTATTATTAGTACTCTGTATTACAATCCTTCAAATTTATGTAAAACATGTCAAAGAATCGTTACTGAACATTTTCTTAAAGAAGTCATTCAGCAAAAAAAACTTTCATTTCCATTATATTACGCATATCAAATGAAAATGTCTGCTTTCTGCATCAATTTCGACGAGACCCTATTGTAGGGCTGTATAATAATAAGGAACGGTTTTCCACTATAGAATGCTTTTGTTCTCTTGCATTCCTTTTGTATTGAGTTTTTAAAAAAATAATATAAATAAAGCCTCGTTTCTTTTCTTCTATAGTTTTCAACATATCTACCTATGTGTTTTCCATTTTCTTGCGTAACAATTTTAAGTTATGTGTTCACTTTTGAATGTCATACCATATGGTATTATTTTTAGTACCAAATAAAGAAGTTTCCTCTTCAGCCCAACCATATACATTATACATATTCCCTTATTGCAACATTTTAGCTAGAAAAAAACCACAAGTATACACAAGAAGATATAGTATTGTTTTTTTTTTTTTTTTTCAATAAAAATTCCAAGAAAACTTAAATGGATTTGGAAGAAGACAAGAAATTTTCCTTTTTGCTATTGCACGTCTTCTCACTTTGGTTGGCACTCTCTTCAGTTGGCCCTCTACCATCATATGAATTTGTACTAGAAAAAAAGAAAACCATTTAATCGTAAAGGCATTGAGACGAAATATCTATGGCTGCACAGCAAAAAAAAAAAAAAAAAAATACCACAAGAATGCGTTTTGCCACCCATAGAAACCCATACTTTAGCTTGGCCAAAATGAAAAAAAAAATCCGTTCTACAAAGAAAATAGGGTAGATACCTACCTTACAAATACAAAAAAAAAATCCAAAACAAAACATCACCCTTAGCAGCTAAGAGTATGGTATATAAAAAGAACTTGCTTGTCTTTCGTCAATTTATCGCCTGAGACCTAAGTATCTAACCATTAAAGTGTGTTTGGGGGTAAGCTCGAAGTGTTTTATCAAAATACGTTCAGTAGGTTGGCGCCAACCACCATTATACCTCTATACTCACCTTATTTAGTTGGTAGTTTTAGTTATTTATGTCAATGTGAAATACGGTTGGTTGAAACCGAATTGAATTTTACGACACCTTGACGTCAGTACGTATACTGCAACCTACATAAATATACGCACACGGTATACGTGTTCATTGTATACGAGCTGAGGGTGTTTTTCAATTAGTTTTTCATTTGACTAATGGAAGCGAACTATTGTTGCTTGTTTTCTATGTATTTAACCATTTTAACTGCAAGAATCTTGGCGACATCAAATTAAAAACTGATCCAATTGGATACTCTACAATAATTAAGATGTTCGATATACATTATACATACGCACACTTTAAAACATATATCAAATTTTTTTTTTCAATTTTTCTACACAATGTCAAAGACTTTTTTATTGTCTTGACGAAAGTTGCGTCTAAAGCATGTTATTTTAAAAAATGCTAACTATAGCTTTAAATAAAATGCAAGACTGGGTCGCAAAAACTTGCATGTGCGATCAAACTGTGTTAAAAAAGTTTTATATTTTAAAAACTATATTTATCTTATAAAAGAAATAAATTAGTTAGGAGAGCCTATATTGTATACCACCTGCTTAAAATGTGGTTAAAATTAATGTATATAGGTATGTATGCGAGTATAAGGTACATATTTTTATGAACAATATAGCACCTTGTTTCAAATATGCATGGAACTTACAGTTTAGACTGAAAAATTGTAAAAAAAAAATGTAATTAAACATGAATTGATCAAACAACCTCTGAAATTGTAACAGATCAACTTTCACCTGTTAAATTTTCTTACAAAATTCAACAAATTTGTAAAAAAAACTAATTTATAAAGTATGCAATTTCTTATATTAGAAAGCAAGATCAGTACAAGTTTGTAATTGTAAATTGTAAAATGGTGAAATAGACCAAAAGTCGTTTTCGAATTAAGTTTTCAAACTAAAATTTTGAAACTTTTTTTAGAAATCCAAAAAAAAAATGTAAAATTTTTGGTACACAATTCTTTTAAAACATTTGGAAACATTCTCCATAAAAAATTTATCAAAATCAATTGAACCGTTTTTGAGAAAATCGAAAATAAAAAAAATGTTTCTATGGGAGGTACCATTTATAACCATTTTCCGGAAATCTTATTTCTTATAAAATGGTAGCCTTATTATATAAAAAAAAATTGCAGAATTTTTTTTTTAAAGTTTCAGACACGTTTTTGATAAAAATAAAATTTTCATTATTTGCTAAAAAAAAATAACAGTTATTTTTGTTCCTACAAAAAATTGAAAAAAAGTGGGGAATTCCCAAAAAACGCACTAGGCACTAAGTTTTAAAAAAATCGACCCCCCGTTTAGGCTGCAGCCCAAAGGAGAGAATAGATGTACACAATTGCGAGACCCACTGTTTTCGACTTCTCTATCATTGTTATTTCAAGTTTTATCAAAATCTCGAGTTTGATTTTTTTATACGAATCCATAACTTGCCATACATATGAATATGTACATATACATATATCACCTACCTATAAATCGCAAGTTAAATCAGTAACAGCTGAGTCAAATACTGATACATTACAATTTGAATGTTTGTTTCATTGCTTTAAATCATTGCTGATAAACGAATAAAGAATGTATGAAGGGGTGAGAGGAAAAGCAGATAGCTAGATTTGATTGGAATATAATTTAAATGCGAAATGTGAAAGAGAGATAAATAAGATAATATATTTCTCCCAGGCATTTTGTCTTTGGCAACATCAATCACTTTATAATTGATAATTGAAATCC
This sequence comes from Epistrophe grossulariae, assembly GCA_929447395.1. Classification (NCBI taxonomy): domain Eukaryota; kingdom Metazoa; phylum Arthropoda; class Insecta; order Diptera; family Syrphidae; genus Epistrophe; species Epistrophe grossulariae. The sequence continues at coordinate 4,726,646 of OV839566.1, forward strand.
TAACCAAATAAAAATTCCTTTCTGCCAGAAAAATTTTAAACATTAAGGTATTTTTTCAGATGATGAACCCTTGAGAAAATACTCGCAATAATCATATCTTATGAAAAGTGGTTTACAAAATTCAACTTTTTTTCAGTCACACGGACCAGGAATGATTTTCCAAGGTTTTCAATGTCCTCAATTTAAATCTTAATTTGCAAAATTGCTCCGAAAATTTGTCAAAATTGTTTCGAGATATTCTAACCTAAAAGCACCGCTGCACTGTTCGATATACCTACTATATGATGAGCAACGAAAATATTTTTTGTTTAAAAACCAATAACGGTATCGAAAAAGGACTTACCTTCTCTTCCAAACTAAATTTTAAATTTGCAAATATTGGTATTTAACAAAAAAAATATCTTTATTTGAATAAACGATTTTTGAAGAATGAATCTTACGAATGGACTCCTAAAAGAATTAACTCCCATCAGCCAAAATTGACTAGCTGTCACCTAATTTTTCAACGGGACATGTTCAGTTGTTCAGTTGTTAAGTAAGTAGTTCATGATGAACTTTGTCCAAATGACCTAAGTTTCGATTAGAAAAAAGTGGGAGTTAGTTCATTTTGAGTTAACTCTTTTGAGAGTTAGTTCGTAGGTATAGGCTCTGGCGGAATATTTGAAAATAAAGTTTATCAAGGCGAAGAATAACAACTATCTATTGAATTGATGATGGTTTTTCTATTAATATTCTGTCCTCTATATCACCATCTCTAGCTCTATGAGCTATCACGACCCAATTTTTTATCTGTATATAGGGTAGATATTTAGATTTTCTCACTATAATTATCAATAAAACACGCTCAAATTAAAAAATGTTGTGCTAATAAAATACCTAAAACCCAGTTGAAGTGCTTTTGAACTCATATAGGTATAGAGCTCATGAATGTTATATTAACTTATGACTACACCAACGCATTATTCCAACCTGTTTACAGACAAATTAAAACCCTCATAATCTACCATCAAAATATGCTATATGTAAATCTAGGTAAATATACGGTTTTTATTTTCTTCTTCTTAAAAAAAAGAAAGTTTAGCGCAAGGATAACTTTTTGTGTAACATTTGCATAATCCCACACATTTACAGCCATAATATCGCTATTAACACTGCGTATATGTTTTGAAAAAGGATACTTTGCATCTCAAATTTTATACAATATAACTCTGCATAAGTGCGCTATGTGAAATCCGTTGTTGTATATACCTATATAGTAGAAAATTCTTGCAATAGAATTTCGGTAGCATTTTTGTTTAGTATTTCTTCTATATGGCAGGACGAAGACGAGAACTTTGTATACGAGACTACGACGACAACTTTCTTCTTCTATATGACAAAGTGTGTTGCAAAGACGAAAGTTAAATTGAAAAAGTTTCCTCACTTTCGTCTTAAAAGGAAAGGATATCGATACAAGGAGCAGTGGAAACGGAGTCCCGATACCTATATTTTAATGTTTTTCTCCCCTGAGTAGGTTGGTCGTTACAATTTCGAATTGAGCTGAGGGTATTTGAACGATTTGGTGTTTTTTGTTTTATTTTTTTATTCAAAACTGCAATCATAGGATGCAATCATGCAAACAAGAATAACAAATTGTTGAAAACGTTTTTAACAAAGATTTCAATTGATGTTGAAATCTAAATTACCGAATCGACCCCGAAGAGAAATATATTTTGTTCGTTTTTTGTTTTTGTTTCTTGGAAATCAGTTTCCCATCATCCATTCAAAATAAGTTCGTTGTTTTTTTTTTAAATATTCTTTGAGATCTTTTAATTCAATGAAAAGAATTTTCGCAAGGATTCAGGTCGTTTGGTTGACGTGCTCTCTCTCTCTACCCCTGTCTCTGCTCTGCTACTCTCTTTCTTTTTTCGTTGTCTTGTATTCATGAAAAGTTCTAATTTAGTTTCCGTAGTCGAGCCAGGGGAGAACAAAAATGAAATAATAAGAATGAAATCGTACGAAATCTTATCTTCATATTATCTTGCAAGGAGTGCATATCTGCAATGTTCCATAAAACTTTTGTACGAACATCCGTCTGAAAAGTTCAGGAAAGGAAAAAACTGAAAAACAAAAAAAAAAATTAAAATATGAAAAACTTTCTCAAGGATGTGGAAGCATTTGTGTTGTCTGCTGCAGATTTTTTCGCAGGCAAGTTAGAACTTCTATTATTTATATTTTTTTTGTTAAATGTTTTTCGTGATGTGCTCTTTTTGACTTTTGGACTTTTTGAAAGAAGAAAAATAATTCAGGAGGGTTGAAAAAGTTTCATACAAATTATGTTACGTATATAGTCCCTAATATATAGCACAGGGTGTCGCAGCAGAAGGTGCGTCAGAAAATGAATAAATTTATTTTAAAACAAATTCTGATCACGAACAAATTTTTTATCTTAAGTTACAAAACTGTGATGTACTTTTTGTTTTCTATTCCATTTTTATCTCGCCGGACTTGGCGGGTGGTTCTACAGAAAAACTCTAAACTTCAGTTGAATAAATGTTTATTAAATATTTATTTAAACAACTCTTAAACGTTAATAGCAAGAACTAATATTGTATTTGCATATTTATTTCCAAGTTTACTTTTATTTCGTGTATTCGGGTCAAGGCACGATTTTACTGGTATCCTGGCAGCGAGAGGATTTTTCAGCTCAATCTTTGAGATTTGGGTAGTCTGGTAACCTTGAACCTGATATTCTGGGGTACAGGTTATTTGATCTTAATTATTTGATATTAATAAATTCGTTAATTAACAAATAGCGTTGGATCAGCAGGTACTACACCCCTGGTGGATTTGGGAACGGCAGGCTTTCGGGCTGTTAGATTAGCATGTTTAACGTGCCTGGTGGCGTAAGATCAGCAGGTTCTAAGCCCCTGGTGACTTTCGTATCAGTTAGAACTCATTCCTTGCTGACTTTCGAAAACCAGACAAAGGCACTGGTAGATCAGCAGGTACCATATAAATAAATAAATTGGGTGGCCTAGTGATTAACAACTCTCAACCATTCTTGTGTGCTTATTATTGGCAGGAACGGGGGACCTACAATTTTCTGCCTTGAAGCACTTTTTTCATGATAAGAGATACTCTTGGAGGATTTTTCAATTCCTCGCAAGAGGCTACTGCCTCTTGAAAACATTTCAATTTTTTAGGTGGCATAGGCTGTGAATCGAACCCAAAATCCCTCGACATATAAACAACCCACGAACAGTTATTCGCCTTAAAGCCTCTTCACTGGGATGTAGATATAATTAAATTGGTCACTTCGTTATTAATTTATCATTCTCATTCTGCATTCTCATGGTAAATGTCCAATGAAAAATTTTCACCAAAGTTTTTGAGGGTATGGATTTTGTTTTTTTAAATGTTCGTCTATATTACCTGTACCAATTCGAAACGAAAGATTCAAAAATAAATAGTAACTGGAGAATTGGACATTTTTTAAAAATAAATTCAATTGCTTCCCAAAAATTAAAACATAAAATCCAAAACATTATTTTAACAATGTTGAAAAAGGATAAAATTACATGTTCACAATTCACATCCATCAAAAAAGCCTTACAAAATATGTTAACAATAAACCAAACCATCACAACAGCTCTATGCATAAAACGAAACCCTTCATATCGAGATACTATGAATACCAATGAGTGTGTTCACATAAGTATACCCGCATTTGATGGGTATTGTTCATTTCACATAACTATGGAACTCTCTGAATTTTGTGTTCTGAATAATTGATCCAAGCAACATATACAAATACACCCGTCTTATATGTAATGTACCAACCAGTACACTGACGATTAACATATCACATTTTCGTAAAGGATATGCTAATTCCTTTGAGTTTGAGTGAGTATATTCATTGGTTGAATGAATAACTTGGTCAAGAATTTTTGAAAATGTTTCAAAATAAAATGCAATAAATGTATATCTTGTTTTTTTTTTGTTGTTGAATATATAAACGAACTACACACACATTTCATTCTGATTGATGGTGAATACTGAACAGTGAACACGTATTTATACAGTAAATCAGTTTTAGTAGGTTTTGAGTTTTTGCGTTATATGATGAAAATACATATATTATGGTTATTGATTTCTTGTGTAGTTTGGGAAACATCCTAAACGAAGAATTTATTGATAAAGTAACTGTTAGTGGATGAGTAATATAATCAAAGGGTTTAAGGCTTACAATTGCAATACTTGCGATATACAACAATTAAGTACTAAATGACAAGTTTTGGATTCGTAAAAAAATCGAACTCGAGATTTTGATCAACCTTGACATTATACGATGATAGCGAAGTCGAAAAAAGCCTATTAAATTTTGTTATGAGAAGCTAATTTTCTGAGTATAAAAGGAGAACTGAAATTATAATTAAGATCACTTTCGATTTTTGAATTGACCAGGAAACTGGTAAGTAATAATTCAGAGGTATCACATACCGCTTATTATTATACGTACCTTTTTTTCTGGGTTATTAAATGGTATGTCCTTCTCTCTTCAGCAATTACAGCCGACCTCCGTCCGCATTATAGCAAAGAGAAAAGGCATAGCAAATAGCAATATAACACTATGAAGAAGTTTAAATTTATAGTACAGTTTTAATAATTTGTTGTTAATAAAATCAATTCAAAATATTCATGTTGTCAAGAGTTTTATTGGAAGAACCCAATAAACATTTTGCTCTACCGACATCAAGCTACAAATTTTTTTTAACAAAAAGGCTACCATTTTATAAAAAAAATTTCCGAAAAAATGGTTATAAATGGTACATCCCATGCAACCATTTTTTTTCGATTTTCGCAAAAACGTTTGTATTTTGATCAAGTTTTTTATGGAGAATGTTTCAAAAGAACTGTATACCAAAATTTTCAAAATTAAAATGGTAGGTACTTCTCATAGAACCATTTTTTGATTTTCGAATATCGCTTTATCTGTTGTTTTTACATACAAAATTCTAATAAGTTTAAATAATATTGTATATCAACTTTAAAAAAAAAACACAAAAAATTCAAATTTATTTTTTGAAAATTCGATATTTCGAAAATGGGTAAATGATTTTACTTCAAAATTAATTTTTAATTCCGCACTAATAAAAGTTTAAAAGTCGTGTACCAATTTTTTCTTAAAAAATGTTAACAAAATTTTATACATATATTAAAAATTAATATTTTTCAAAAATCGCTGCATAGATTTTCAAAATTTTGTCTCATAAATTTAGGTTTGTTTAATAAATCAGATTGTTTACGCCACGTTTGTTTAAAATCAATTTTAGAGGTTGTTCAATCAATTTATATCTATAATTATATTGGTTTTTAAACAATATTAAATATTATTTTTTCATATAAATCAAAGGGCGCGGTAGTGCCCAGCCAAATTCTGGCACTACACCTTTTTTACAGGAACAAACTCAGGCGGTTTTCGCCTCCTCTAACTTCAGTTCCAATTAAGTCAGGAACTTCAAATTCTGAATATTTGGTAAGCTAGCCAAACACAGGCGCATCACCAAATTTCAACCCCGTAACATAAGTGGTTCCCGAGATATAGGACCTCAAAAATCACGAAAACCATAACTGACTCACTCACTGACAATTCATCAAAATTATGGAGCACTTCCCAACACCGCAGACTCTTCTAATTTCGCACAGCGATAGGTCTTGTGATGCTTAGTGTTATCCGAAACAGAAGTTTTGTCAATCTTTAAATAAACACCCGTTACATTTTGTTGAAAAATAATGTAAAATTCCGCTTGGGTATTTTACGCACAATTGGTAGTGTAACAAACCTAGCCTATAGTCGCAGATGATGTTATTCGGACACTCGAAAGTAAAGCCCAATGGGATTACGTGTGCATATTATTGTATTTTTAAAATTTTGCAACCATATTTGTGTAGAATGTTTTCTTTTTAAGGAAATAGCATCAACATATCAATTTCTGCCAAAAGTGCATTTAGCAGTTTTACGCATTTAGCCGAAGATAATCTTCGGTGTGCAATGAAGTTTCCTTATCCTAAGGTTTAATACTGCACCATTTTATCTATAGCTAGACCTACGAACCTAAAGGTTTTGTATATATATGTTAGTGCATAAAATTTTTGTATAAATAACATGACACTTCTAAATTTATTTTTTGTTAACTCAATTTCAAAGTTACATAGTAAAAGTTACTCCAACTTTCTATATCTAATCTAAAAAAAAATAAAAACAACACTTAATTAAATTCCCAATTTAACTCCCAAAAATAATATAAAATCTTGTATGAGATTTAATTTTTGATTACTGCATGACCCCATTAAGAGAACAATTTCCTCCAATAGCCATTCACAATAGCACTATACGGAAGCCCAGCCATTTTGATGAGGGTATAATAAAACTCAAACGACAAGGTGCTGAGCACTTGGGTTTCAATATTTATTATTATATTCATAGAAAACTTTTTAATTACCCATTTACATCATACATATAAAAGCTACATATATATGAAGTGTTCATTTAACTCTCTGTTATTTATGTAAATTGCAAACTTTTTGGCATTATGGTGATGGTGATGGTGATGGTGGCGATGAAACTTAAACTCAACCGATCCCCAACAGAACAGACCCGGCAAAATTTAACTTTTCCCACATTATTCTACAGAAAAAGGGTCCCATAACTCGTACATCTGCTTCGGACATGAAACTGAACATATATCATAAGAATTTTTCATTCTACTTGACTTCATCCAAATTGTACATACACACAGTCGCAAAGTCCTAGAAATCGGGATAATATTCATAATCGTTAGTTTTTATGGCATTAACAATGAATCTGTATATTAAATGAACATTATAACTCCGACTCTAACTCCAAACTCCCACCATCTTCGAAATCGAAATCCACTTTGGCAGTCATCCAACCCCAAATTCACGCCCTCTCAATATAATGAAGGAGACGTTTTCGATTTTAGCCATCTATTATCATCAATGAATATGGAGTGTGTTTCAAGGATTAAAGAGAATGTGATGAAGGACGAAGCTAAAGCTATTCACCCGAATCGGCAAGTTTTTCATTCTTCTGCGAAATCGTTCTTCATTTTTTTTTTTCTCTTTTGATATCGATTCTATGGGCAAGGATATACAAAATGGTGCCCGTTAAATTGTCATTCACTTAAGAATATGATCGTGATTCTAAAAAAGGATATGCGTTGATTTTTATGACATTGGATACGCCAAGGCTGTAGCTGCCGCCCGCGCCATATGTAGGAGTTAGGAGACTTTTCTTTTATAACAATCTGGGAAGCATTCGTTTTGTTCCTGATGGTTATGGGGCGTAAAAGGCTTTATATTGAAACGATTTATATATACGAAGGCAAATATTTTGTTGACTTTTCGGCAATTTAACTGTGTTCGGAGAGTAGCTATTCTATATACATATGCTATGCAAATATGTAGGACGCGCGTTGTGAGTTTGAGTACGAGTAATATGTATGTATATGGATGCTGATGTTATGGGGGAGGGGGTTGAAAGTTGGAGGAGCTGCAAATATAAATTACTCGTGGATTAAAATAAGTGCGGTGCTAACGAACCGTGTAATTAAGTTTTCCATGTCATTAAATAAATTTGATGAAATCGATTGCAAATTGGATGGGTGACGCGACCGACCGACCGACATGACAGCAGCGCGCGTGTGAAAATAGAAAAACACTACAGAATTGTGCAACGTCAACTTCAATTAGTTTTTATGATTTTGCTTGAAGCATATTGGATTTTATTGCTTGTATTGTTTTACGTGTTTTTTGGAATAGGTATACCTACCTAACGTTTTGCAATCGTAATTTAGGTAGGTATGTACTAAACAAATTATGGTGTAACATGCAATTTGGAAATTGATGCGAAAATCGATTTCTGCTCAATAAATGTAATAGCTGCAATATAAATTTAGAGAAAAAGAGTAAAAGGTAGTTAGTGAATTTTTTTTTTATTTTGCATTTTAAAATTTAAAGTCCTGAAGGTAAAATTTAAATGCCGTTATTTTAGGAAAAATGAAATTCATCACAGCTGATGGACAAACTGGAAATTGACAGGAGGTTAAAATGAGTGATATGTGTTGGATTCTTTTTATTTATTTACATGAATATATCAATCATTTTTTTAAAGGCTCTGCTTTGTGTTTGTAATATTCATAATGTGATGATTTTTAAATTCATAATCTTACCATAGTCATAAGCAGAGTCTTTTGTACAAATGAGTTACTACAAATATCCCAAAGTTACATACAATTTTACAGAATATATATACTAACTCAAATCTATACGGATAAAAATATGGGAGAGGGGGGCACCTTTGAACACTTTTTTTCTATCCAATTTATGCATTAAAAATACATAATTTTCTCCTGTCACATGGAACCGCAAAGTAGTTGAAGTATAGAGATATCAGTATTGTCATATTAAAAATTAAGTTTACGCTTTTAAATATTAATCTGTTTAGATTGTATAAGCAATGTTCAAAAGTACTCCGCGTTCAAATGAACTGCCCTCTCCTCCTACATTTTGAAAAAACAATGCAAAGATGAATTTTATTTCAAACGCATCAGCTAAAAATTACTAACCCCCTATGCAATTTGTGATGCTTTCTCTTTATGGATGAGATTAGCTCGCCAGTGTTTAGAATTCTTCCCATAAAAGCAATGAAACCTAGGCTTGGAGATTTTTAACTCCAACTGAACAGGATTCCTCAACAAAGTTTTTTCGGCTTTGTTGTCAATAGTCTGAGGAAAAAAAATTTGGGGTTCGCTTGCTCACTTTTTGAATAAGAAAAATCTCTGAGATATCATTTTTCTGAAGGCACCAATTGACAATTTTCTCGTTATAATTCTTACCTCATGTAAGATTTTGACAAATTTGTCATGGCATACACAACCTTAAGCAGCTTTCAAATTTGAAATGTCATAGGTTGGTATGACAGTTGTATTGAAAATACATTTTATAGGTGAAAAAGTTCAATGCATACAAAAATTATAAAAAAAGTGTTAAATCGAATTCTTTGAAACTCCCTGTCTATTGGAAACTACGTTATACTGAGCTCCACTTCCACGCCAGTATAATGTACAAAGAAGTTGAGTTTTAGCATCTAGAGAACAATTCCTCTTCGAGGGATGCTTTATGTTTATAACGGGTGATTTTTTAAGAGGTTTAGAACTTTTTTTTTTTTTAAAACACAAAAAATTCGAAAAAATGAATGAAATATTTATTTGAATCGATAGTTTGAACCTTGCAATTTAATGTTTAAAGATAATTTCATGCAAATGTTGACCGCGGCTGCGTCTCAGGTAGCCCATCCGCTGAGTCCAATTTTGGCATACTCTTTCACACATATCGGCCGGTATCTCACGAATGAATGCCTGGATGTTGGCTTCCAGTGCGTCAATCGAAGCGGGCTTGTCCCTATAGACATTAGCCTTGACATACCCCCACAAAAAATAGTCTAATGGTGTCAAATCGCACGATCTAGGCGGCCAATTGACCGGCCCGAAACGTGAAATTAACTGTTCACCAAACTCGCCTCGCAATTGCGCCATTGTTTCGCGTGCTGTGTGGCATGTGGCACCGTCTTGTTGAAACCACATATCATGCAAGTCAAGAACTTCCATTTCGGGCAAAAAAAAGTTTGTTATCATCGCTCGGTAGCGTTCACCATTGATAGTAACGCTGCGATTCGCATCATCTTTGAAGAAATATGGCCCAATAATGCCGCCGGCCCATAAACCGCACCAAACAGTGGCTTTTTCGGGATGCATTGGTAGCTGTTGCAATGCTTCTGGCTGATCTTCACTCCAAATGCGGCAATTGTGCTTATTTACGTACCCATTCAACCAAAAATGAGCCTCATCGCTGAACACAATTTTTCGATAAAAAAGCGGATCCTCGGCCAGCTTTCCAAGAGCCCATTCACCAAAAATTCGGCGTTGTGGTAGGTCGGCTGGCTTTAGTTCTTGCACCAGCTGTATCTTAAAAGGCTTTACGCCCAAATCCTTCTGCAAAATTTTCCACGTAGTGCTGTAACAAAGGCCTAACTGCTGGGAAAGGCGCCGAATCGACATTTCGCGGTCTTCTGTCACACTAGCTGATACGGCCGCAATATTTTCTTCACTACGCACAGTACGTAAACGTGTTGGTGGTTTAATGTCCAACAAAGTAAATTTGGTGCGAAATTTGGTCACAATCTTCCGAATAGACTGCTCAGAAGGTCGAGAATGCCGACCATAAAATGGAAGCAGCGCGCGATGAACATTTCGAACCGAGCACGAATTTTGATAGTAAAATTCAATAATTTGCAAGCGTTTTTCATTTGTAAGACGATCCATGGTTAAATTGCAAACCAAACTGAAGCTGTTTGACAGTGACACAAGGTACTAAACACACGTCAGCTGTCAAAACCAGTGTTGCCAAAACCAAGCCAGCTAAAAAATCACGCGTTATATGCCCACTAATTTTCGAAAAAATATGAGTATTCAGTGGCTTTTTTTTTGTCAAACGAATTTTTTTTGTTGAATTGAAATCATTTTAAAATCATTACACGAACCCATCTGAGAATCTTCATCACTTTGACTTGAAAAAATACTATTAAAAATTTTAATTCATCAACTTGACAATTCAATGCGAAGAACTTAAATTGCCTGTCACAACTGTCAATTAAAAAATGACAAATATTTTAATTGTGTCTCATGCTAAAATTGTGAGTACAAATTTGTCAGACAAATTCTCTAAAAAAGTTATAAAAATCCATTGTCATGGTAAGTTTTTTTATGATCCAAAAACTTAACAATTGTCGTGTATTTTCCGACAATTCTACAAAATTATTAAATTATTGTCATCTTGTTAGCGTTCAGAAAAATGAGATCTCAGAGATTTTTTTCACTCAAAATGTAAACAAGCGAATCCAAGATTTTTTTTTCCTCTGAGTTTTGACAGCAAAGCCGAGAAATTTTGCTAAGAAATCCTGTTCTTGTAACTGAGACCGCTGAGTTCTCCCAGATCTCATTTTTTTAAATACAGTCGAATCTCCCTAAGTCGAATTTTCACGGGATACCAAGATTTGTTCGAGTTAGAGAGACTTATGGAAAAATTCGAGTTATAGAGAGAAACATTTTTTTATTTTAAAAGGTTTATTTAATAAATAAAGGTTAATATATGCATATAAAGCAATCAACAACACAAATAATAGGATAACAATCCTTTTTTTGTTTTTGCGTTGTAACTTTTTAAAAACTGTATCATTTTATAGAGGTACCGGGGTTATGAATAGGAAGAAACGCAAAGAGCTGACGATGATGGTACACGCGATGCTACACATATGTATTAAGGTTTTGATGGTTCCTAGTTATACTTTACCCAAATATGAATTCCGAAGGGGCAATGTTTTTTTTATTTTGTTTTGTTATAAACAAAATTCGACTTAAGGGGTGAAAAAAGATGCCAAATATCGAGAAAATGTGTTCGAGTTAGAGAGAGTTCGACTTAGAGGGAGTTCGACTTAGAGAATGGTTTGTGTATGGAAAATTGAAGGGAATGATAAAATATGGCGAAAAAGTTCGAGTTTGGAAGAAATTCGACTTAGAGAGAGTACGACTTAAGGATAGTCGACTGTATTTCTACCAAAATGTCAAAACTCCAATTTCTGGGGTTTTAAATACAAATTTGGTACAAGAAAGTACGATTATTTAAGTAATGTTGGGTTGACATAATTGAATATTGTATATAGCTATAGCGCTCATTCTCATTTGTATTTCCTCCAAAGAAGAATAATTATAATATATTTATTTATGTTGTGAACAGATCCCATAGATAAATTGTAATGTAATTGCAAAGCCTTTTAAACCAATAAAAAGAAATTTTATTTAAATCTCATTTATTTTAATAATAATTAAGAACTTAATTTTGTTCAAACAACAACTGCTCACCCTCATTTTTTAAGAAAGAAAAATAATAACATTTTCAAAATGTCAGGGTTAACAAAAAAAAAACAAATAGCAAACCCTTTTATTTGTTAACATAAATCCTTGAATATACTTTTTTCCTTCCCACTTAAGTTAAACCAGACGTAAAAAAATTTAAAATAAAAAGCTATCAAGTGTTTTTAAATTACCCATAAATGCCATAGCTTAAGGAAAACATATCTTCACTATTAAAAATAACAACCCTCTTTATCATCGTTAAAAAAAAGTAGATTTCTTCTTTTTTTTTCTGTTTTAATGTTCACCAATGTCCGAACCCTTCACACCAGAACAAAACCATTTTTCACTCTTTTTCTCTTGAACTCTAAAGTCCTATTACCAGCCTCAGATGGGTAAAAAGAATGAAGACAAAAAAAATAATTGCTCGGGGCGCAATCATAAGTTCAATTTCTTCAAGCACTTATGTATAAGATGACCCCAAAAGAAAAAAAAAAATGAAAGAAACTGAAAAAAGAAGTACGTCTTCAATTAAAGCGACTTTTCTGTAATTCAAAGATAACGTTAAAGATAACTAAAGTAAAAAAAAAATTCAAAAAATTTCTAACACAACCATAATTTGAAAATGACTTTTGGGAAAAATTGCGTTTTTTTGGGTTATTTCGAGTGCACAGGTATAATAATAAAGCCTCAAGGAAAATTCCCTTTGCTGCAAGACAACCAAAGAAAAATGGAACTTTTTTTTCCTTCAAATAAAACTCCAGTCCTTAGCCCAATTTTTTTTTTTTTTTTTAAGTCCCGACTATATATAGGAGTATAAAAAGTTAGTTGGAAAAGTTTAAAAATATCCCTACAGCTTAAAAAAAATGTTACACTTTATGGGAAATCCCATTAAAAACAAGGCCTCTAGCCGCTGATGTTCTGGGCTGCTTAAATATTAATTCTATGTTAATTGGTGTTTTGTTTGCTGGACACTAGTCTAATCAATATAATTACATTAAACAGGAGTGAGTTTGATTAAATAAACAACTAATTAAAATAAGTAGATCCTTGAATAATCGATTAGTACACTCTGCGTCACTCGATTGATGAATTTTTTTTTTTTAATTTTCCCTCGTCGCAAAATAATTATATGTTATTAATTAAATATGAACGACTAGATAACAAGAACTTAATCTTGTGGCTAACTATTCTAATGTAAGTTAATATTAAAAGAAGCAAGTTAATAGTTCAAGTACCTATACTAAACAAATTGATTTTCTAGTTAGATTTTTTGTATTAAGAAATATTTTTAAAATTTTTAAATGCTTTATTATTTTAACTATTTTGAACCACCACATTGAAAAAAATTTAAACAAAATCAGTCAAACCATTGAAAAGATACACGAGCACAACTGAAAATCAAGCAAATTTTCGCAACAAACGTCAAAACTCTATTTCCGTTATTTGATTTTTTTTTTTTTTACAAAAACCTGAAACCCAGTTGTTTTCTTACAATCACTTTGGTCATTACAAGTGCGAAATTTTATCAGAATTATTGAAGTCGTTTGCGAAAAAATTTAAAAAATAAATCGTAGTGTGAGAACTACCTGCATCAAGGGGAAACTGTTCCAAATTTGAAGCAAATGTGTTCACACCTTTAGGCTTAAGCTCAATCTGTATTGGATGGACGGACAAACGCACAAACACAGACTGACCCACTGACGCATGGTATGACGAAACCAAACTTTTTTCAGTTTATTTTACATCGTAACTTTAACTTTAATTATAAACTCGCAATTTGTCTTCTACGAGAAAACCAATACTTGCCCTCTAGAGCAATTTAAACGGGTACGATGAATGGAAGTTATAAAAACACACAGCTACAATCAAGTGAAACGAAGTGTATCTTAAACATTGCATGCAAATATACAAACATTGTGTTAATTTTATTGCAATCGCGGATTTGCTGATAAAATTTTACGTGCACCATTATAGAGATGCAGGCTGCAGTATATACCAAAAAAACGGTATAGTTTTCTCTAGCTTCAGTTGCGTGTAGGTCTATAAAATATAATTGGATGCAAATTCTGGGAATGTTTATTTGCGGCAAAGCCAATTCGGTTGACTATTAACATTTTACTGCTAATGTAATTGGTAGCAAATATTTAGTTTTGCATGATCAACCAAACGGCCATATAAAGTAGGTATAATGATATCAATTGAATTTCCGATTTTGAATAAAACTTATACAAGATAATTGGTAATTTACAGAACTCAAAATAAATATTTCCTCAAAAATTTGATATCATTTTGAAATAATTTTATAAAAAAAACATGATAAGGCGATTGAAGTAGGTTAAACTTGACTAAACTTAAATACATACATATAACGACCAGAGAACGTAATTTATATTATAATCTATAATATTTGGGTTTCAAGTTAAATGGAGTTGAGCATATTGGAAGCTTCATTCATAACCGTATATTGAGGCAGAATTTTGGTAAAATGACCTAAATTAACTTTTGAAAATGGATGCATTTATTGAAAATAGAGAACCACATTTGTTTTAATTGAATCCAAATTATTCTATCCGAATTTGAGAATTTGATTCTAACAAGAAAATATTAAGTTTCTTTCATTGGGATATATTTATAGTCATTCTCTTAAATTTTATTAAAACTAAGGTAAAAATTAAATGGATCAACGAACACAGCCCCTTTTTATAACCAAATTACCTTCTCGGTTATGTTTATTGAATTATTGATCTTCAATATATTCAAAAAGTAAACCATGTAGGTAGCAATCATAAATAATGACAGAAAATTTTATTTAATTTAACTTAGTAATAGTTTTAAATTAAATAACTATAAGGCGGTACTTATATTCAGCCTTATTGTGAGTTTCGCCCGAACAACATTCCACCCGGAAAATTTGATATTTCACTTTTCGCCTGGTGTGTTTCACCCGAAATTTTGTGTTAAAAAAATTTCCCTTAAGGCTTAACTACATAAGCCAAAAAGTACTGAAGTACAAAAGTAAAAATATTTTTTTTACCGCTAGCGCCGTTGTTTTGTGAAAAAGAATACACAAATTTGTTTTTAAACCAAAATTTAAGCTTTCTGCATCATTTTAATAAGTTTTCCAGTCAGAAACACTATCCTAAAATGAGTTTGAAAATTTTCACTTTTTTACTTTTTCACTTTTTTGGCTTATGTAGTTAAGCCTTTATTGTGAACATTCATTGCAGACGGAATATAATGTTATTAACAGCCGAAATGTTCACTTTTTTTTTAGTAGGCGAACGAAATTTCGTTCGGGCGAAATTCACAATAGCTTTTAAAGTTTCGGGGGAACAAAAAAATTTTTTGACCCACCCGAGTTTCAGTTTATTTTAAGATCGCTTCCGATTTTTTTGCAGCAAGGAATACGCCTGTTCACACAGCTTGTATTAAAACGTTTCAAAGCCAAAAAAGAGGCATTTTCAATGCACCATTACTGACAAAGGTCCTAACCATGGAATTCAAGACTTTCATATATGAAACACATATCCAAAATTTGCTGTGGGATTTCGATCTAGTACACAAAATAAATACAAATTATTTTCTTAAAGAAAAATAATCATTTAGTTTTTATTTCTACCATAAAATATGTAAGTACTGTGAAGCTATTCTCACGTTTCAAAAAATAATACGCATTTTAGTAACTGCAAACAAAATTAGTTGAGAAAGTTCCTCTATACGTTTTAAAAATTAGTGAAAACTTCTCTTAATACTAGTAACCATACTACTCAATACACATTTACTAATCGGGACTGTATGAAAAACTCAATTAAAAGTTCACGTAACATCAACTTCGAAATTGCCATATTTAATTGCTCCACTTAAACAAAAGTAATTTTTTCTCATTTTCTTTATCATCCCTATTATATTAAAAACTTTAAAAATAGCTAATTATCCAACTAATTTAAATGAATTTTTTATTAGGTACATTGTACATAAATCAATTACATATGTTGTAGTTTCTTACAAATTGTTATCTTTCATTAGCTACATATACACATATGTATGTATGTATCTTGTTTGAAAAGATTAAAAGGAAGAACTATAAACAAAAGACATCAAAGTTTTTAATATTACTTAGTTACCAAGGTGATAAGTCTTTTCAAGTTAAAGAAAAAAAAAAAAGGAAAACTGTTTCTGTCATCATCCTTCAGCCTCATTTAAGTTAATAAAATGAGTAAAAAAGACTTAACTTAAATTAAAACCAGGGCAGTTCTAATCACTTAGATTGCTCATTAAGTAATTTGTAACTTCTTTACTCCCCAACAACGTACACATCAGCTATAACACGTTTATACATACATATACGAACCTCCATATACATATAAGAACAATCAGATACTCTATCTCATTCATTAGACTTTCTAAAGAAAAATATCCTTCGCCGACTACGAAGACGACGCACATAAATGTACGTAGGTGCAAGTATAATATATAAAAACTAATCTTAAAAAAAGTTCCACATACGCACGGGAGACCCAATTGAGTACACAAACTTATCAGTAAAGAAAAAACTAAACAAAAAAATGATGAACGACCGATGAATCTACGCAAAAAGGGGAAGGAAAAAACCAAAGTACTTACCGCAATACCATCTCCAAGCATATCCACATTCCACATCCATCTAATTTAAGATAATCTCGGTCCCAGAGATCCATTCCCTCAAATTGCTTCATTCACAAAAATGTGTGTGCTATACGTACCATTGCTTGTGGGTATTTGCAGTTGGGCTTCTTCTTCTTTGGTCCGAAGTGGGGATGTAGTACGTATATTTCCAAAGAGCTTCCCCACATATAATCATGATGAACTGTTGAGTAAGACAACGAGACAACTGACAGGCCATTGGGACCAAAGCTGCATTACTCATTCATGAGCTTTATAAATTGCTGAACCACCCCCACCAACCCACGCATCTCCCTCAGCATCATGTGAAAGTTGTGCGATGATTCATAGGAGAAGTTCTTTTCATAAGGAAAGAATCCAGTCTCACATTTTATGACACAGTTTTTTTTTTGTAGCTCTTTTTCATTCTCTCACTGAATTCTATATATTCTACCTTCTAAATGAAATATTCCGAAGAGGACATCCACAATATTTCGTTTTACGATCCTGTCTAACCAAAACAGAAACAAAGTATATCAAAAAAAGGAGTATTTTACAACCTAAATTCATTTTGAAGATCTAAGTTTTTCTTTATTTTCGAGACATCTCGGGGTATTTTTTTTTTTTTTTTTTGATGAGAATGACACTTTATTGGAATATTTCTCTCTGTTTTGTTAGTAAACATCAGTGTATATAGTAAAAAAAGAATATAAAACATTATCCTCTGCAAAAGTTCAGGCAAACTGGGTTTCGAATTCTGACTACATATTGGAAACTTAAGCTTGCCATGAGTTTTATGAGGATTATCCTTATTCGAATCGAAATTTTACCCACAGAAAAGTAGTTTTGCTTCTCAAGCTAAATTTAGAACAAAATTAAATATTCAAATGACAGAAAACACCTGAAGGACGAGCACAACTTGCCTCATCCAGCAGAGAAGTTTTATTAAAGGGTATTTACCATATTTTGTATAGGTATTTTTCTTTGAGCTGACGTCTGTTTATCTTATTGCTAGAAGAAAACAAAAATATAAATCTTTGGATTGCTTCTTATTTTTAGGATCCATGGTGTATAAGTATTTTATGTCAGAAAAAAACAAAGATAAAAAGGCGTTTGTTTGATTGTTCATCCAGGAGCAAAATTATTTCAAATTATGATGGATATGAGATAAGAATCAATAAAGATTAAACTTATTTGTTTGTTTTTAATTATTTATATATGTACATGTATACTGTATACCTATATGAAGGATATTTAGGTCATGTGATTCCGCGGTAAATCAAAAATATATGTAAAAGTTATAGATAGTTATATTCAAATGAAAATAAATAAAAGAGTTAAGAAATTTGTTTAGCGAAATTTGCAGGATTATAGAATACTAGCAGACCCGTTTCCACGTTGCTTCGGAATTTTTTAAGAATAATTGTTAAGAAGGTATGTATATATTTATTTTTATTAATTATTTATATAGCCTTCCTTAATATAAGAATATCAATTACGGTGTTCTATAAGGCTCTCTACAAATAACAAAAATTTTAAAATAATATGTTTTCTTTTTCGTTATAAAAACTAAGTCTCGTTTAAAACTGACCCAGGGTGTGATGGCCCATTAAGTTGAAGAAAATGAAAAAAATTTGAATTTATTCGAATTTATTTACAAGCCTTACAACTCAATTGAACTGTGTGAAGGCAAGTTCTTTGACTTATTGTAAAACCAAACCAATTTTAACTCGAAGCCAGACTTACAAGGTGGTCGATGTTAAGTGTAAGAGTCAACGCTAGAAAATAAAATCAGAGCGAAAAAAAAAATGGAGAGAAATGCAAAAACTATGAAATTAAATTGAACAAAGCTCCAATCTTTCTTTTGTTTTTGGCCCTCTATCTTTTCTACTTATTGTCAAGTTATGGATTCGTAAAAAAAATTTAACTCTATATTTTGATTTTTGACATTACGATGGTAGCGAAGTCGAAAAAGTCTGCACCCTAAACGGGTGGGTGGAGTTTCTTGAAACTTGGTATGTACGTTAGCATTCCCCGACACGTTTTCAAATTTTTTTAGGACCAAAAATAGCTGTACCTGGTATTTTTAGCAAATATTAAAAATCTTACTTCTATCAAAAAAAAATTATTTATACAAAAGGCTACCTTTATTATAAAACAAAATTCGAAAAATTTTCTCAAAAAGGGTTCAACTAATTTTTATCAATTTCAAAAAGTATTGTAACCAAATTTTCAAAAATTTTGTTTTTGCGGATTTTTAAGAAAAAGTTTATACATGTAATTCAAAAAGGACTTGGTCAATTTTTCAAGAAAATTTTAAATAAAAATGATTGATTAAAGAAAGAAAAAATAAGCCTATACTTAGTGTAGTGTGTCAAAACAATTTCAGAAGTTGTTTACTTAATTTATTTCTTATTATACATATATTGATTTTTTACCAATATTTTAGTTTAAACATATGCATGCATACATATGTACACAGCGGTGTTAATTTGTGTATTCTCACATAATACTACCTTATATCTACTAAAATACTTTTTAAGGAGGACATGACATAAAATATAGGCTCCCATAACTAATTAATTTATTAAGAGTAGATCTAAACTATTCAGACTTTAAAACCACAGCATTTGATCGCACATAAAAGTTCGTGCCACCCAGTCTTGCACTTTATTTTTGAGTGCTTCGCTTGCATTCAAGTTATGCATGAGTTCATTGCGCAAAGAAAGAAAAAATTATTTAAAGTAAGCTAAAATTTACCAAACTGCAGGTAATAGTACAAAATACAACAAAATACAAGACGATACAATTTCAATACCTAATAGCAAATGATTCAATTAAGTTTTTAGCTAGCACATAAAGCCTCTTAATTACTTTTAACTAAAGTGATTCTTCTTCAATCTTCACTTATGTATGTATATCTAAACCAGATTATTTAAGTCAATTGCATTAAGCAATCTACCACATAAGTCTTAAATAATCTAATTTAAAGTTTATAAAGTTAACTAGACACTAAGGTGAAAAGAGGAGACTTCTTAATAACTTTTTAAAGTCCTTTATCGAATTTGAAGTTGAGTCTTCTCAATAAATTTATCTAAATGAAATTTTCCCCTAATATATAGGCCGATGGTTGTATTGTTTTCAAACTTTGATCCAAATTGAAATACAAAACTCTAAACTAATGCCTCTATATAGAACACACAATTCCTATCCCTGATCACATATCAAAATAATTCGTACTGAGCCATTATTTGACTAAAGAAACATCAATTTAGCGTGTTAAACATTTGCCTCGCAGTAGGTAGGTATAGTCAATGGAATAATCACTCTATATAGTAGATAACCATCCCCAAGAGCTACCACTTTTAGAATAAAACCAACTAGATCCCTAAACGAGAAAACTTTCTCTTGGAATTTGAGCCATTTGTGCAAATCCTATTGGGAAGACGTATGTCTTGCTTTAACCCCTCCTTCCTCACCCCCCCACCAAACTTCTTCTACTTCTTCAACCTTAAGCACTCTTACTTCTCTTTTAGATCGAAGCAATAGTTTGGCTATAACTTTTTCGTGTCAATTAGTAAAGTTTAATTGAATTTTCTAGACGTACAAATCGAAAGGTGGAGAAAATAGCCTTTAGAAATCCCAATCCCCCAAAGAACAAAACTCTTTTTTTTTTCAAAGTACCTAGGAGTATACTATAAAGATAAAGGGAACTTTATTGCGTTCGGGGGTCTCGGGTGTTTGGGAAGTAGGTCGGTCGGTCGCAAAAATAAATAATCTCCTCGGACTGGAACTTCTTTGACGGAACTTTCAATATTAAAACTTTTCAACAAGTCAAGGAGTGCCTTAAATATAATATGTGTGTATGTACTTTTATACCCAACCATTCAAACATGGGTCCGGTAATACGTGCCTTTGGATGAAATTATTCAGTGAAATGTAATTTGCACGTTTCACAAATATTTGTCATCCTGTCGTACAAGGTGGAGATGATGGATTGAAATGTTAAAGAGGGCGGGTGTTGAAGTTCAATTAGGCTGACGCATATAGCTACATATATACTCTACATCTACACATACTCAACTACTCATCAGCAAATGTAGTTAATTCAACAAATAATTACTCAAGGCTTATCTCATCCGGACCAGGACTTTGCTGCTCTCGAAACCCCATCATCTTATTCCTCATAATATGCGCATCGTACCTTTAACCACGGTACTTTACTTAACTGCAAAGTGAGTTCTCGGTCTTTTTTGCTTGAACACGAAAAATAAACTTTAAAACATTTTATTTTAAGTTTTGTTTATTCACAAGAACCAACGAAAGTATAGACACAAAAAAAAGGAGAGCTTCTTTACTTACTTAGTGTGAATTCAGAATTGTCACATAGTTGGGTAGGTGCTCCCACCTTTTAAGATTTTTTTTTGTTCCTCCTGTACCAAGCCTTTTGCTTGCACTTCCGTTTCCCTAATTCAGTTTGCTTTAACATCATTTGATGTTTCAGACACAAAGTGTACGTAGGTGCAGCTTTGGAGAATTGCGTTTTTTTTGTTCACTTTGTGGTTTTACGTTATACTTTTAATTTAAGTATATAACCGCCTTTTGCATCGTGGAAATAAATTAAGTGAGACATTTTTTTGTCTAGAGAAAAATGTTCGAATTTGTGACGCACACTTAAACACTTTTCGGTTGAGCTTTTTGTTAGAGAAATTTTTTTGTTGACATAAAAAAAATTATGAGAAACCTAATGGAAGGGTAACGAATACTTTCGTTTTCTGTCATTGCAAAAGCTTTGGTACGTGAATCCAAGCACATATTGCATTAATTAACATCTGGTGGATTGTTTAAATCTTGATGACATGAAATCTTCAACTTTATCGTACACAACTTCATTTTTAAAAGGATAAACTAATTCTTTGACAAATTAATGTAAAACTTTTCCAAGATAATTTAACATTGTCTATTGTGGGCATTATTTTCAAAATTTAAATTATAGAATGTTAAAGATGGTGAAACGCATTTAAAGAAATAAAAATGTTGATGATGAAATAAAGGTTGTTAACAAAAAAAATTGGGGTCACCAACGCCCCTAAATCAGATCGAAAAATATTTAAGAAATCAATATATACCTACTGCTGGCAGAACCGACAAAATTGTAATTTTTTAAATTATTGCTATTTTTCGTTTGGGATTTTTTGATTTTATTTTTGTGGTGACCATGAATTAAAATGGGACAGACGTTTAAAGTGACACCAAAACCTCTGACAGATGCCGGTATTTAAAGAATACTATTCACTCGCTGTCCCTACGGGTGTGCAAAAGTTATTAATATTAATTTGATATTCGTGGAATACCAAAATGACGTTCAATAAAAATCCTTTCAGAAATCAAAAAATCTGCTAGAATAAATTCCAGTTTTTCTGTGCGAGATTAAAGTGAAACAATATTTACTGAAAAGATGCTTTTCACTTTTTATCTTACGAGTTCGTAAGGTCGATCCGCGTGAATTCTCTTCTTTCTCTTCTTTTTGAGTTAACTTAACTTTAAACACATTTATGTTCAGAGTTAACTAACTCTAGTTTAACTAACAACTGAAAAACTGTGCATAAGCTGAAATTTTCTTTAATCCATTGAAATGTTACGTTGATCTTATATTTTGGGCTGAACCGGATTTTGTGTTGTATATGTGTAGGTATAGGTCAGTGTGAGTTTACAAAACCATTTTCAAGGTTAAAAGCCACCAGTTTGGCAGCCAGCTCTGAAAAAAGGATGTAAAAAGTTTTTCGAATACATCTTGAGAACCCTAAGGACCAGTTGACAAAATACTTAAACCATGATTTTAGTAGATTAACTGGGGTTCAATCATGCTTCAAGGTTCAGATATGTGCTAATAGCCAATTGCATGCTTGAACCTCCGCTCTGTTTATCCCACAAAAATTGGTGTGTTAAAATTACTGAACCACAGTTCAAATGTTTGTACAACTAGCCCTTAGTCTGCCAAACTAAATTTTACCATGTTATACTTGTATAGTGAATTGAATCTTCTACATTTTGGTTAAGAAAGAATAAAAAATAAAAAGACGAACATTTAAAAAATAATATTATTAAAGTTTTTTAATTTTAAGTTTAATATTTTTCTTGAAAATGTTTAGTTTCTTGAATGTATGACAGAGGCTTTTTCATGACAGGAAAATCATTTTGGAGAAATTGCCACTTCCTATCCCCTGTAAAAAAAAATGGATTCACTTACTAACATCTTCTGCTACGATTGTCAAATTGAAATTTGGTACATTAAAACTCAATCTCTAAAAAACTCAAATACACAACTGGGTCGCATCGAACCTGCTCTTATGTCCGACCATACTGTGGTCTAAAAGTCTGAATAATTTAGATCTAGCTAGTCTAATTTTAAAAGAAAAAATTATTTATGAGGGCCTTTATTTTAATCCACTTTTCGAAAATGTAACTAGTTATAGTTAAGGTAGTATTATAAGAGTACAAAAATATGAACAATATAGCATCGTGTTGCAAATATAAACGTACGTGGAACTTACTGTTTAGACTGAAAAATTGTTTAAAAATCAATATAATTAGAAATAAAGTGATTTAGCAACAATTGAAATTGAATTTCTGAACAACAACAACAACTAAAAGGTGCAATGGTATACGAATTAATTTATAATTCGTTTTTAATTAATTATTTGGCTGGAGATATAGCTATTTCAAGGGGTGCCAAGCCCAGGCGCAAAAATAAATTTAAAAAAAAAATCAACTAACCATTTTCGAAATATAGAATTTTCAGAAAATTATTTTGAAATTTTGTTTAAAAATGTGAAATTTCTTTTGAAAGTTTTGATATTACTGATTATGATTATTATTACTTTTGTGTAAGAAATTTAATTAAAATCGGTTCTATAGGCAATGAGAAAGTTGAAAAGCAAAAAAAAATTCTATGAGAGATACCGTTTTTAATTGGTAGATAATTTTCCAATAAAGTGGTACATATATATTATATTGTACTGATATAAGCTTACTTAAAAAATTTTAATCAACATCGTAAGAGCCGTTTTTGAGAAAAATGAGATTTGCATTAGGCACCGGTTTTTAAACACTTGTATGGGATGCACAGTTATTTTTGGTTATAAGAATAATTTTCATTTCAAATTTACTAGATAATGTTAAGAAACTACTGGGTGCCATGTTTAATAAAAATCGAACAGGAATTTTCAAATTATTAAGTTATCAAAAAAATTTGAATTTTTTTTTAAAGATCCGAAGAAAGAAAAATTTGAAAATTTTAGTAATAATTTGATCGAAATTAGTTGAACAATTTTTGAGAAAATCAAAATAAAAAATGGCTCTATGGCAGTTACCATTTTAAACCATTTTTCGGAGTTTGTTTTTATAAAAATACTGATTTTATGTTTTAAAAAGTTGTTGGCACGTTTTTGAGAAAAATAAGATTTCCGTTATTTGTTCAAACAAATCTTACGGCAGGTACCGTTATTTTTGGCCCTAAAAATAAAAATGAACAAAACTTGTCGGGGAATGCCCAAAAAGCGCTATGTGCCAAGTTTAATGAAAATCGACCCACCCCTTTCGGCAGATGAAAGAACAGACAGATAGACTAATTTATTTCTATTAAAACTATTATCAATTCGGTTGTTAAATTTTCAATATTTATCATTTATATTATAATTGATAATTGACATTCGGTCGCACAAAATATTAAATCTGAACATTCACCCCTATTTCTATTCATTGATAGTTGATAAATATTTCAAATTGATATTCAACAAACCCAACTGACAGAAGTTTTGATAATTTAGAACACTTTGAACCTTTGTGAATTACAAGAAAATTGATAATTATTACGGAATAGTTGATCAATTAAATATAATAATTTTTAAATTAATGTGCCAATTCCAATATTTATCAACTATAATTTGACAATACTGATAATTCTAATAGGGTTCATAGCGAACATGTAGCCGGCTAAATACGTAAAAGTCCACATTCGGCCGAAATTGAGATTTTGATGCAATTTTCCTAAGAAACACATTCTGAACAAAATTTTTCTGTCACTTTTATGCAATGTTTCGTAGTTCAGAATCCCAAAGAGTTTTTATTCAGTTTTTATATGGAGCCTATGTAATTTTTGTTTGATTTTTCGCTCTACTGTAAAATTTTGTAGACTTAGCAGTTTAACGTATTTAACTGAGGATGTTATAATTTTTCAAAAATGTATTTTCTTTGTATCTATTTATTTTCAAGAAATCGACATTGAGATAGCTAAAGGCCAGTTTTACAGTTCACACTTACCTAAATAAGCTGCACTTAAGTCTCTCAATTTGCCACACAGCGCCTGATCTATATTTTTATTCAAAAATGATGGTGAAAATTAATGGATGATTTATCAGCAAGTACACATGCATACCTATAACTGCTTAAGAAATTCAAAACTTAGCATTTACTTATTCTTCTGCACCTTCAGACGGTAGCTTCCTATGATAACCTTAATATATTCTCATAAATAAGACTCATATCAGTATATTTCGTGCAGACACATCATATTTGGAAAAGAAAAAAAAATATTTAATCTTCTTTTGCATGATTTCGAAGAAATTTTGCGTCTTAAAAAAAAGTCTTTGAATTTTTCCATCAGACATTTATGTACATATATGTATGTATATAATATTGAGTCTTGTCTCCTGCTTCCGGTTTTGTCTCCCCCGTAGTTTACACTTGGACGAGATTTATGTGGGCACTTATATGAACTTCACGCAAGTATACACTCGAGCATGATGATAAGTGGGCTGAGAGAGAGAGAGAGAGTCCTGGGAAAATATAAATGTTCAACCCTATACCTTCCATTCCATATGATTTATAACCACTGCGTGAATGTCTGAATTCTCACAAGTGGTGATATAGTGAGATGTTATAAATAAACCCACATCCACAGGCACATCAGTGCTCAGCGTTGACATATCGCAAATGACACGTGGTAAATGGACAGCTATATCTTTATTCCTTATCATTGTGTGAAGTTTATTTTGTCAATAAGACACACAAGCTAAAAGTTAAAATTGAAGACTTTCTTCGAGAGATTTTAGGGATCAGGAGCAATTTCTTCAGGATTTTCATCGCGATGAACTTGACTGCCATTTATCGACACATATTGATTTCTTTTAATTTTATCAAAGAACTGAAGGCCAGTTATTTTTTCTATGGCTTCCGGTGGTCGGCGGAATGTCTTCAAATCAATGTCATTGCTAATGTATTCGTTGGGAAGGGCATAAGATTCCAACACAAATTTATTATCCCTTGTTATGCAAAGTATGATTTTGAAGAAATGCGTTGGAACAGCAACAACACTACTACCAATAAAATTATATTCAACGCATAAAGCGGAATTCTTGTATTTCGGTTCATACATTGATCCTGTGCATATGTATATTTCGGGATAAGAGTTCAACAAATTTCTTGTGTACATTTCTAAATTATTCCAAGAATCTCTGTTAAATCCCACACCAACTTGTGGGGCAATGTTACTTAGTACGAAAGTGTCGTTCATATGGTCTTGGTTACATTTGTGGTTGGCGGCTGCGGCCAAATGGCCTCTGTCAAATCCTGAACGGTAATAGTCTTGATTTGTGGATCGAAACATTGTGGGTATGGCAATATCAGATCTAAAAACTGCTATTCTTCGATTCACTCCATATCTGTTGCTTATGCACGGCTCGGTGAGATGTTCCAGAACCCAATGGGCTACTCTATTTCGACGGTCGTACGATAGGACATGATCGGAAAAGACTCGTATGTTGTCTAAACCTGGAAAGCCGTAAGCCATGATCTTCATCATTCGATTCAAAGGCTTTGAAGAATCTCTTGAGCAATTATCAAACTAAGGTAAGTAAGAAAACTATTGTTATATATAAATACAAGTCGATTATAATTTTAACAAAAACAAACACCAAGTTGTTTTATTCTCTCCACTTTTGACTCTAATAGCCCAATTAGACTTAGGACCAGTTTGTTCATAGTGAGTTAAATCTGCACCATTGCTTAAACAGACTCTAATTTAATGGCGCTAATCAATAAAAATCGGCTAATTAGATATTTCCATAATTAAGAATTCAAACTTTAGATGCCTAATAAACAATTTGGTAAACATGCAAATCCGGTGATTTACCAGTTGTAGTAATACGTGAACAAACTGGCACTTGGGCCAGTTTTTCAATAGTCAGTTAAAAAGCAGAAAGTACTTATTCTTCAAATAAAGCTATGTATTTATTCCTCTGCAATAATTACCTTAATGTTTAATTGATGATTAAAAAATCTGCTCTAAGTCTTAAGAGGTTTAAAGATAAGGTGCTTTAGGAACTATGACCTCTTATAAGCCCGTTCGAAAGAAACTCTTTCTCTCTTATAAATTTGCTAAATGGAGTTTAAAATTCACTTTTAAAGAAATTGCATAAAATAGGCTGGCGCAAAAGCTTTTGATATAAGTGAGATAGAATGTTTTAAATATAGAATTTTACTTACCACTTCATACAGCTTATCTTTTAAATACAACGCATAAGCATCAGTTTCAATTAAATTCGTTAATTTTTTACAAATTTCAGCATTTTGAGCACGTTGTCCAAGGATAAAGGAACTGCTTGCCAATGCAGCCCCAACAGCAATTGCAGGAACCAAATTTTCAGAAGACATTTTTTTTCTAATTTTGAATTTTACATTGCCGAACCAAATTTTTTTGAACTTAAGAATTTTATTTAAAATTTTTTGAAATTTAAAATTTACTAAATATTTTATGAATGTAAGTTATGAATAATGAATCTATGAAAAATATAAATAAAACGTCGGAGTAGAAATTCATGTTTATAATATTGTGTACACTGGGTGATTCAACCTCAACCCCATGAATTTCTATATAGGTCGAATTCTTTTGCCCTTTAACCTTTTGAAGTTTGTCAGACTAAATTTGAAGCATTCTGTAGGAAACGAGAACTCAAGAACTTGCTTGTTGGCGTAGTCGCTAAATTTCTGGTCACAGAAAGTCGGTTAACATCGCTCTATAAATAAATAAATAAATAAAAAAATTGGGTGCCACGACAGCTCGTTTTTAGTGACTTACAACTCTCAACCATTTCTGTGTGCGTTTTATTAGCAGGAATGGAGGAGACCTACAGTTTTCTGCCGAATCCGAACGGCTAAAGTGAGAAGCACTTTTTCATGAGAAGAGATACTCTTGGAGGATTTGTCAATTCCTCGCAAGAGTCAGAAGCCTGTGAAAAACATTTCTGTTTTTTTACAGGGCATAGGCTGGTAATCGAACCCGAGACGCGCCGAAGGTCTCCTACGAACTAACCATTACGCCACGGGCTACTTATGGTGATACTAATGAAAAACCTGCTCCCAAAGTCTGTCATCACTGCTTTAGACATATATATATCTGTCAAACCATTTGTCAAATTGCTAACCGTCATTTTTATTCAGTAGTCTTTTCAACTTTTTTCGTGATGAGATGAAAAAAATTATGCTTAGCGATGAGGTTAATTTTTTGGTAGTCAATGAGAATGATTTTCGCATTTTAAGTGAGGATAATCCACCTGAGATTTTTGAAATTCCGACGCATAACAAACCGATTAAAAAAGGCACAGTTGTTCGGACACTTAGAAATCAGCTGAATATCTTCCGATTTCCATGTGTTGGATTCGTATTAAACGCTTTGGAACCATGTAAGTCGGAAAATTGTAAAAACAGTGAAAATCGTATAGGGCTGCTACATTTGTGTATACAAATTATTGGAGGGTTGTTTAAAGCCTTCATAAATTTTATTTGCACTTTTCAGTGGTTAAGTCGGGGCTACCAGCTAGTTTATTATGATTCTTTTCAAACATTTATGAAATGGACTTAAATATTCTGTAAGTAAATGTGAATGGACTTGTTAAGAACCGCTATGAGGCAGCCAAAAAAAAAAAAAAAACTCAAAACAAATTTCCACCTAACACCATTTTCCCCAACAATGCACCCCGAATTTATGTACAAAGGTGCCAACGTAGTGCTTCGCTAAATGTTATTGTTCATTGTTTGCCTCATAAATTTTGCTGTCAAGCTTTTGTTCAGAGTATAGTGTAAGTACTATATAGTGGTACTGGTAGTGCATCTATTCCACATTCCCCAATTCTTCTACAAACATACATATAGACACACCAACACACACAATTAACTTGAAAGGAATCTAAGCCGCAACAAGTGTCTGAAACAGTTCACAATCACTTAACGGAAATGCGTGGCTAATCCAATTAAGGACCACTAAGAAGATAGGATTATCGCTTAATGGCTGCCATATATTTTTCGACCACTTCTGTTGTCCGTCCGTTCTTCTATTTGGCCTGTACTAGTTCAAAGGGGAGTTTGCTAACTTGGTACTGTTTTTTTTTTTTAAGTGTACTGACGACACCCTGTCGCCGCAACAGTGAGCAGTGAACACAGCCTTGGCTCTAAAGCGGAATGTGGGCTACTGGAGCAGTTAGAGACACCGTTGAATGGCTTCGTAATTTATGTCATAACAACAGAAAAGGTATTATCAGAGGAACGTTTCTTTGGCACTACCACCACCACAGTGTGCCAGTCCTCTGCAGACTTTACATTCCGCCCGCAGCGGTCAAGTATACTATATGAAGAAGAGAAACAGGGTGGCTTTTGTAGTTTGGGGCCAACTGAACAAACGATGATTGTAATGAGATGTCAAGCTGGGGTGCTGCTGCCTTTTATTTTTGCTACAATGGTTTTACTGCTTGCTTGAAAGCTGACCCGATTCTCGAACTAGGAGGATTTATAACATAGGTACGTACCTATTTTTTTTTTTTTTTTGTTTTTTTCTCATTTTCATGCAGTCGCATCTGTTTTGTTATGAGGTTTAAATTAATTTTCGTGTATATATAATTGCGTTACACTGTGCGGTTGTATGAGCGTCAAAAAATCATATAGCTGGCATAGGAACTACCCTTTTTTTTTTAGTTTTAATAAATAATTAAGTCCTTTTGGCTGCGAGGAGGTTATTAGGGTAGCGATGCGAAAAACCTTTATAATATGCACGGTGTACACGTGTCGTTAATTAAGTCCTATATACTACATCATTGGGGGTCGAATGCTATAATGCGCTATGCCTTTCCATTTCAGGTTCAGTTCAGTTAATAATATTTACCCATTTCCCACTAAACCATAACCGCAGGGGAAGTTGGTATAGGTATATTTTTTTTTTGTTGTACCTTTTAAATAAATTAAATTAGTGCGGTAGGAAATGGGTTGAATTAGCTGCTGAATTGAAATTGATTAACATAAAACAAGGTGTGGTCGTGATTATATTTGATACCGCACCGTGCCGTTAGAAGTATATTTTTATGAGGTTAGCTATGAACCAGGAACCTACATTATAGACTGTTCGTAATGAGTTTAGAAAGCTTATATTGTTAGTTAGAGGGTATAGCAAAACGGTATAATCAACTGTAAATGATAAGGTGAAATTTGTGTACATAATCTAGATATTATAAAAATGATTCTATTCAAAATAATTAAATATCTACTTTTATTTTGAAAGGAAATTTTTTTTTCAAAAACAGGACCATTTAAGATAAAAGTTTTGGATTTGTATCCTTATATCATGCTTGGCCACAAGCGGGTTCTCCGGGCAACCCGCAGCGAAGCAAGTGGCTTACATCTAGTAATATGATCATTTTATCGAGCCTATAAGGAAAACTCGTCGAAGTCCATCATGGTTATAGTTCCAAAGAAGGAATTTTTGTAGGACTTAAAGGCCTTTAAAAGCTTTTTTGAATATATAGAAAAGGATATTATTTTAATGAAAGAAGGGTTTAGATACTTACTGCAATTTTCATATTTAAAAATGAGCTACGGGAATATAGACTCAGCCCAATAACATTCAATTAGGGCCCATTTTTCGGGCCTGAGTTTAATCCAATTTTATAGTTAATACTGAAAATAAATTAAACACGAGTTATAACGTATAATTTATAATTTTAACTATATGCCTGTAAGACCTATAAGGTCTTTTAATTGCAACCTGATCGTTAGCTCAGAATTACTTTTTCATTGAAGTATATGAATTCTAACTTTCAGTTGTCTAAAATCCATTAAACCAAAGTGCGACAATATGGAATTGCCCTTTTAATATCGAAACAGAGAGGGCGACACTATGCGGCAGAATGGAAAGAAAGTTTCGCCCTCTCTATTCGGATAATGCTTTTACAAACATCTGTCAGAAATATCTATTCAGTTAATCCAGAGTTAATTCGAAGAGTTAACTCGAAACCTAAATTGACTGATAAATATTTTTCAAGAATCAACTTTAACCCAAGTCGAAATCGCACTGACTTGAGCCTTAGGAAAAGTGAATCAGGTAATCTGTTTTCCAATCCAGGCTTACAAACTGTAAAACTCCAATATGTGGAAATTCTAAAATTTACAGAACTGTTGTCAACAGTTTTCTTGAACAACCCGCTTACCAAATGGATATGATGGTAGAATTATGAAAAAAACGTGATTTATGTACTTTTGATTGGGCACTTACATACATATGTTCGACTCAAATGCCATACAAATTCGTTCAGGACCTATGGCTTATAGGAACTTATATATGCCAGTGCACAAGAATTCACGGTTTATCATAAAAAGAATGAGCTGGCAGTTATAAACAAGCACTGAAATCCCCTTGAGCATTTGGGCTTATTAGAATAATCATGAATTAAACGGGTTGTCACAAATACCAAAAAAATAATTCCAAAATCGAAATTCATGAACAACTCACAAATACACCCATTTTTTTTTGATGTGTAAACATCTATACTGGCGGTAGGGTGAAAAGAAAACGTAACGTAACGTTGTAATCGTGATCGTGGTCGTGATCGTGATTCTGAGCTTTACGAAAATTGAGTGCGTTCAACAATATGTACGTTCAGTAACTAAACGTTGAGTATTTATATACGAAATCAAAAGGTCGAGTTCACTTCGGGTTGAAATTTGGTTGGCTGCTTAGAGGATATATTAAGCCCCTATTACACGATTCCCCTATTACATGATTCTTTGCGTCTGACTATATTCGAACATAATGAGTGCGAAAGAGAAAAAAGATAAGAAGGAAGACCAGTTGCCCTGTGAGTCGTGGGCCAAGTTTTACGAGACTCTTTTTGATACTTCTTTAGCATTATCCGTATTTTGTATTCTTTGCATTACTTTTTTTCAATTACATGACTGCTTTGAGACCAGAGCGGTTTTTCTATTTTGATTTCCTTTCAGTTCCAGAGATTTTTGATGTGTAAACATCTATACTGGCGGTAGGGTGAAAAAAAAACGTAACATATCTTGTAGTCGTGATTCTTATCTTGTAGCCGTGGTCGTGATTTTGATTCTGAGCCAGAGATAAGTCTGCTATTACACGATGCATCTAGACGCATGCGACTTTTCAAACTACGTAAGTGCAAAAAAAAAAAAAATCGAAAAGATGAGACGGAAAAAAAGTGACCGGTGTCGCGTGGGTAAAATTTTCGGTGCAACTATTTGACGTTTCTCTTTTCTCTTGTCCGTTTTTTACTATTCTGCTTCATATGGTTTTGTTGTTCAAAGAGTAAATTTCGATGCAACGCACTGTTATTGATAACCTTATAGGCTTTCCAGAAATGAGAAATTCATCTTTAAAAACAACATAAATAAAATAAATTATTGCTTTTCTTGACTGATATTCATTTAAAGGCACACAAACCTTTCTTTCTTCAATGTATCTAATAATGAAAACAAAAATAAAAACAGAAAAAGTTTTTTTATTGCTTGAGCACAGCCCAACACGAAAATGAAAAATAAAGAGAACTGTCAAATTAGATTCATGACTTTGGTTTCAACGTGTAGTAGCGCTTGAAACAGCGGACGAAATAACAAAGAAGAATTCGAAGAAGGCGCATGCAACTAGATTCATCGTGTTATAGCAGACTTATGAATTATCCATAACCTCTGTTCTGAGCTTCACGAAAATTGAGTGCGTTCAACGCTATGTATGCTCAGTAACTAAACGCTGAGTGTTTATATACGAAATCCAAAAGTCGAGTTCAGTTTGGGTTGAAATGTGGTTGGTTGCTTAGACCATATTGTACATGGACTGCGCTTTCAACATGGCTGCAGGGTTTCAACATAGAAGGCCGCCTTTTTTGGCAAATTGGACGAAATAAGGTCATTGAATGGAAAATATTTTTAAATATAATTTTAATGATTGGCTAAGAGCCCACTGCTGTTTGTGGGTGTGAGTGATCGCAAAAATTCACTGGTATGTTTAGATAGATCTTAACTTTTTTATAAGCGTGGTTGGGGCCTTTGTCGGTAAACTACAAAACGCATTTTCCAAGCATCGTTACCGATTTTCAAATTTGCTTATGAAAAGTTAAGATCTATATAAAAATACCAGTAAATTTTTGCTATCATCCACACCCTAAATTTGATGTAGGCTCTCGGTCTATGAGGCATTCGGGCGAGTTGATGTTTACACATCTCAACCGTGAGTCCCGGCACTCACACTTTTTACAAAAATTATCTAAAAACCATTCCCAAGGCTCTACACTATAAATATAAAGTGTTAAATCAGCAATTGAATGATAATATTTTCAACCAGCATCAGGCATTCATCGCACCATGTTGAAAATTGAATTCCGGTCTGGTGTTTGATTTTTTTTTTTCCAAAGCTCTAACTCAGTTAATAATATTATAAAGCATGCCTGAATAGTGTTGTCCGTTAGCCAATTCGCCAGCTCTATCCTTATACCGGCAACCATCAGGATGTCCATCAGAAACTGTGTTATACCGTATACGAATTCGTTCGAGCTGTCAAACTTGTTACAACACCTAAACACAATTTGCACGAATCCATCAATATCCCGAGGATGTTTTTTGAAGAGAGTCATTGCGATGTGACTCTTCTTCCACATTGACAAAAATATTCCATGGTTAAAAAAAAAAAATATTAAAAAAAGAAAAAGACTCGTTTTCATTCTCATTCATCCCTCAGGTAGACAGGAAACAATTTCACATTTGAATTCGTTACAAATTGAAAATTATTTTGACTGTTTGGTGGCTGATGGTTGAATGGCTGGATTTACTGGCGACTTTTGCTAGCATATCAAATGCCAAAGCTCCGTCACTCGTCCTTACGACACTTTTCCATTTAGAAACTAGAGGCCAAAAACCCACAGCCTCCAGCCCTTATACCTATCCACCCATCGAAAAACCGCCTCCAAGTAAATATTTCTATTCTAGTACTATTTTGTGCTGCTGGGACAGGAACAGGAAAACAAATGGAAAAACTTCTGCATAACGGAGATAGAGAAAGAGTATACCTACCTATAGAATCTGAAGGAAGGGTGGTGTGGTGGTATTTGGTTGCTGGATGATGTTGGGGAAGAGATCGCTGTGGTTTTATTGGGAAAATATTCAATTTTATGTTCTCAAATTTCCCGGACAGATATAGACACAGAATAAACGAGCAAACGAATAAACGAATGAAAAAAAATAAAATGAAAACGGACAGAGTTTGGGTTGCTTTTTCAAAATTGAATTCTGTCGATTCCATGTCATCCCAGAAGACGAATTTTGTAATTTTGTTATGGGAATGTGATGTTATTTTGCTAGAAGGTGAGTCCTTGAATAAATGAATAAACTCCAATGCACATCAGGCAGGAACAGGCGATAGCTGTTTCAACTTTTAGTGTCGAATGATGTACGGAGGCATTGTGTGACTATTATGGCTGCTTGCTGGTATTTGAATGTCAATATTCGGTAGCAATGGTCGATTTGTTCATGACTTGAGGGTATACGGATGTTAGTTCATTATATTACCGGAAATAATATCAAATTTCATTTTAAAAGGACATTTAGTCGACTATACCAGACAGTTTTTCTTCATTTTTTTTTTAACAAATTAAAAACGGCGACAACTTAACATAAGCGGACTCGGGATGTGTGAATATAGTATAATTAAATTGTCCAATGAATTTATAATTTATAGAAAACTAAGATTGAACTTCCTTGTTGCTCCTGTTGTAAACAGTTCATTTGAACATATAAAATCTATTTGGTTTCACATAATACGAAGTACGAGTATAAGGTTGCTTACCAACTTATGTACATGAAATAATATATGTAATTGAGGGTGAGATTTCTTGCATAACATTGCTGTTAAAAAATAACATTTTCTAAGTAGTTGCATGTTTATACAGAATATCTATGTATAAGCAAATGCATATTTTTTCCAAAACAAAATTTGTTTGCAGGGATGTTGCCTCATATCATGAATAAACACCTATTTATCATCTTGGCGTATTTCTTCAGTTTTAGCAGCAGATTGTATATTCACTCCATTTGTGCAAGTTAATATTCAGCCTTATTGTGAGTTTCACCCGAACAACATTCCACCCGAAAAATTTGACATTTCAATTATCACCTACTGAGAGTTTCACCAGAAATTTCATTTTCGAAAAATTTCACTTATTGTGAACATTCATTTCGGACGTAATTTTACATATTTTTAGTTTACGAACAAAATTTCGTTCGGGCGAAACTCACAAAAGTTTTTAAAATTCCGGGCGAACAAAAAATTTTCGGGTTAAACTCACAATAAGGCTGATTGTGTTTTTGTCTTTGGACCGTAACTGGACTCGGAACTCGGAAGTAGGGTACTGAACTGCTCTCTCATGTTGACTTAATATTTTTTCACTTCACTGTTTAAAATATATAATACCCAACGTACCTACATACCTATTACAACACTCCTATTCCTATACCATACAACTTTAATTGAATCTTGTCGTGTAATATAACATTTATAGAAAATTGCTTTTATTTCACAAATTTGAATAATATTCCTTATATGTACTTATAACATGTTCCAAACACTGTGTTGTGTTTGTTGTAAACCTTTAAGGCAATCATCTTAAAATGCAAAACACATGCTGCAACCGTGGCAGCTGAACTCAATCGCTTGCATATAATTGCCGGCTTTTGTTGCCTAAATTATGTTAATTTTCTCTGTTTATTCACCTCTATGGAATTAAAATCGATGGGGAATAATAATTGAATTTGGTAAAGGTTGTTAGTTAAATGGAATGGAAAAACTGACAGCGTCACAACGACAAAAACGAAAACAATTGGGGGAGGTTTTAACAATTATATGGGTCAACTATACATGCTTATAATATTAAAAAAATAAAATACCATACCAACTATATTCGGTACATCAGGTATGTAAAGAAAAGGTCTCTAAAAAAGCCTCATGTTCAACGAAGTGAAATAGAAACCGAAAATATAAGTGATGGTGCGAAAAAATGTCGAAGTATATGAAATTGATTTAAAGAACCTATAATACATATACCAGTGAATGTGGGTCTAGGAATTTAGGTTTTTATAGGTGAATATATATTTTCAGGTTCTGGCATGTATTCGTGTGATAAATTGACGTTGAGAATAAAAAAAAACATTAAAATAAGTTTAAAGAAAAGTCGAACAATGATATGAAACGTTTAATTCAATCTTTTTCGATGATTTATAAAAGATTTCATAATAAGAGCAACTTTAGGTATGAAGTGCTAATCAGCTAGTCGCTCCAAGTTCTACCCACCCAGAAATCAGGACGACATTAAGGTGCATCTAATTACACACACCAAGTTGTTTGACGTTGTTCTCCCCTTGTGCGTAACACTCTTCAAGGAAGAATCTTTCTCTGCTGACTTATTCATCAGGGCTACACTCAAAGAAGCTTCTGCTTGGTTTTTTTTTGTTCATTTATCCCGGCCATTTCAACTTATACCAATGCAAATTTTCAGCTTTTCTTAAAAAAGTAAATGATTCTGCTACATGCGTCAAAACCACAATGATAAAGATATCGATCTGTTTTTTGCTTGGTTGCTCGGCTTTAGATGCCTTCTTATCACGAAGAAAAAACTATTACAAAAGCTCGTAGAATGGTGCGTCGTCGTTGTGGATCATAGATGATGTCATCGAATTGGTCCTCTGTGAGGTATCGGGCATGTAGATACCTGGTGCTTGGCTACAGTTTTTGCTGGATGAGTTGTTCAACTATTAAGTTGGGATGGTCTATAGGTTCCTGATCCTTTTTCCGGTGAGCTGGAACATATATTGATCATTTGGTATCAATTTTGCTTCCTCCTACAAGGTTTTATTTGGAATATACTTCTTCGTCAGTGGGATAATCCAGTGCAAATGCAGAGCATCTTCCATTGAAATCGCTGTTGGTGATATTGTGAATCATATAGGAAAGGCCTAGGTCAAAACGGGTCTGATGAGCTGTTTTTAAACCAGTAGCTTTGTCTTCTTTCTTGCTAAGTCCATTTCGCTTCTTGAGTAGCAAGTGAACCAAGTGCAGAAAAAAGTTGGTTCTCTTCCGCAATAAGTCAGCAAGCTTCTTAAATTTCATGATAAAGTTAACTCAAAAGTAGATATTTTGTTGATGATTTGATTATACAACAGTGTTATCGAGAAACCTGATTTGAATGTTGTTGCAGTGTGTAGCAAATGCTGGTGTTCTTCTCACGACTGTTACTGATGTTCGGAAGCAGATCAATTCCGTTTTTTTACTATTTATCTTCAGTCTCCATTTGACATAGTATTCTTATATGTTTTTGATGTGCTCCTGTACTCTCTTGGCAGTATTTTCCGGCGATGAAGAGGTGGGGTATGTAATGGAGTCATCCACATAGAGGTACGTCCCTATTCCAGGAATGTTAGTTGGCTGATCAGCAGTGTGTATGTATATTGAACAGCAATGGTCCGAGCCTTGACCATTGGGGAACTCTATAGCCTTGACTCTTTTGGTTGTTGATTCTTCTTTGTTAACCTGTACATACAAAAATCTTTGGGTTAGGAAATTTTTAATTATTCTTTCTTACTAAATGGTTATGTAGTCCTGTTCCAACAGTTTGAAAAGATTCATTTTATCTAAACGGAGTCGAAAGCCTAAAGACACTGTGGAGTCTCAACTGATGAATACTGGAACTCAGATATGACGATATAAAAGGGCATGGCTATGTGTGCAGTAGCACCATCTTGTTGAAACGAATTGGAGTTGAAAGGGATTTTTGTTGGGTAATTCTGATGAGAAGAAAACACCCTTAACATCTTTAAATAATAACGCACTCCATTAACAGTTACAGTTACTCCGTTTTCTTTAAAAAATATGACCCGACAATGCAGTTTGATGAAAATGCAAATAATACAGTGACTTTGTTGGATGCAGTTCCGTCTCATGGAGTAAAAGTAACTCGACAATTTAGCTTATTTTTAAATCTTCGTGGAGAGTGACCTTTTTTTATTTCCATGTGTGCAGATGAGTTCCGGGTCGAAACGCTTGGATTGGTCTGTATAATATCATTCACACAGTCAAACGTCCACCTAAACACTTCTTCGGCGGAAATAACCAATTCCACAGCAAGATATCGCCGAAGTATTCAATTCTTAGTTTTATCATCCATTTTCAAAAATTTAATTACAAATCTGTAAATAAAAAAATTCGTTCCCGATTACTTTCACAGAAAATGTTTGTTTCATAAGCCATCCCGTAGTTGACGATAGGTGCCACAATGCCGAGGGATTCTTTTGCGGGTAAACTTTCATCCGACTTAATTTATAGAATAAATAGGTGTAAGCTCCTTACCAAATCATCTTTCCCTTGTATAAATAGCTCGGGTTGAATAAGCCATACAATTCAGCAATGTATAAATATACAAAAATGATAATTTATCTGTTTCTTTTCTTTGTAATGTGTTACCCACATCCTAGGTTCAAATACATTATGTATGTAAATTTAATTCAAAATGCCTATTGAATCTTTAACTTATTTAAAACTAAAAATCAATCTATTTACATACATATTTTATATTTATGTATGTAGGTATATGTAGGACACAATATATTCCCAACGTTTTATCCCAACCTCACATCTTCTTTTAATTTTTTTTTGCAAACTACAAAAAATTGATGTCGATACAGCAATAAAATACCTCATAGCTCCTGAATGTTATACATGATATTTAAATCAAAAGGTTAAGTGAAATTTTTTCCCATAATAAAGCATCTCTCGTTCCTTGTTGTTGTTTTTTTTTTTTTTTGCCAACATATTTTCTCAAACAAAAACCCATGAAAAGAATTTATTGGCAATTCAATAATCCAGATCCACATGTGTTAATAATAAATAAACGATTTGTTATTCAGATTCGTAGGGATATCCGTTGAACGAAAGTGTTTCATCTCATTTCAAAGCTTAACAAAAAAAAATCCTTCCACTTCTCATTTCACATTTAAATTTGTATTCCGGCGAAAAACCCTTTTCATTGTTCGGTTTGCCTCCACTCTCTCTCTCACACTCGCTCTCAAAAAAATAAAATAAAAACCTTAAGCTCGGTTGCTGTGATAAAAAGAAAGACCTTAGAAAGGAATCCTCTAGCGGCGCCGGAATTCCTTTAGAATCAAAACATTTACAATTCTATTTTCCATAAACTTCTATCTTTTCGCATTGCCTGCCAGTACCATCGCCATAGACGTCTTTTTTTTTATTTTTTTTTATTTCTCGTATTCTGGCCCATAAACATAGCTCAATAAAAAATATATACAAAAAAATGGGAGATATAGGAGAAGGGAAATAACTTTATTCCACAATTTGCCGTCATCGGAGATGATGCTTGACGGTAATGGATATTCCACTAGGGAAATCGTGGAACACTGCACCTGCAGTTCGGTTAGGGAATTACATTAAAGCTGTTAGCAACAAAAAAAAACCAAAAGGTGGGTGTTTTATTCTCGTTTGCTGATGTTGAAGACTAAAAAATAATGAGGGATGCTCTGTTGGAAGAATTTCTTTTTGTCGCAGAGCTAAATACATATATACAGATCATCGTTAGCGCTCGAATCTGCCTATGTTGAATGAATGGTTACCTTTTTTATAATTTTTTTTTATGAAGTTGGATTAAAGGAACAAAGGAATGCGTCAGCAAAATCCCATCGGATCGACAGGAAATCACATTAAGTGACTTGCTTTAAAGCAAACCAATAAAAACGTGCAACTTTTTTTAATTTTAAGGACATACCCAAAACCCACTATACCCAGCCCACTTTTCATGAGTGACGATGACTATGTAGAAATAAATCAATTTGTTGAAAATGAACAACTAAGGGTCTTTATGCTGTATGGGTGACAAAGGGACATAATGGAAGGATTTTTTCAATGATTAATGAAAGAAGGAGAGCTCTAAGAAATTCAATTGTGTTTGCACTTATGTGGGAACTCAGTTTATATAATAGGCTTGTTGAATTGCCATTTTTAATTTTGTTTTTTTTTTCATTTTTTTACGACCAGGTGAAAGGATTTATTTTTTTTCTCAGCAGGCGTTTATGGTTTTCCGAATTTGTATTTATAAAAATGTAATCAAGTTGCCTGAGAGCTCAAGCATGTTCTATAAGTGCAAGAAATGCTGGGAAAAGTAGAAGCTTTTAAGTTAAAAATAAATATTTAAGTTTCGTAATATTTCTGCAATATCTAAAAAACATAAGTCTAAACCTAGAATTTTTAATTTAAGTAAAAAATTAAATTAAATTGCTGTCTTTTTAAAATTTGTAGGATTGCCTAAAATGTCCATCTTAAACTTCAATTAAGCTTGATCTGGAAAAACCTATAAAAAGTTTGTTATACCCAGATATAGATTTTGTACGATATGTCATGATAGCACGGTTGTAAAAATTGTACAAATTCAGCCTTGAGTTTGACATTAAACTTTCTTGGAAATATAATCTTCGGATTTCCTGCAAAATTGGGCAATCCGCAATGAAATGGTAAATATTTTCAGATTCTCTTCTGTTGCATAGATTACAATTAAGCTGTAGGTCGACTCTATGTGACATGAAATTAAGATTTACTAATTCGACTCTGGCTCTAAAAATGCTGCTTATAATTTCGGATGTGTAGTTTGTATTGAAATAACATTCTGCATATAGCATTGTGATGGTTTAAGTTTTTGTAGAATACTCTGGAAGCCAATGAAGAATCTCTAGTTAAAGTTGTTCGTATATGTTATCATCCACTTTAGCAATGAGTATTTACAATATATGTTGCCAGTCGTTTACGTTTCTTTCGGATAAAGATAAAATGAGATCGTGAGATAGGGCTAGCTGATTTCATTCTCTGAAGGGAAAAGCATTGACTTGTAAAGATTTTAATTATTAATCACATTTTCTCTTCAATACTCTCGTTAAATAATCTGAATTTATAAATAAATTGGATACAACCCAGATTCGACGTGCAAAGTATATGCTGGTATTGAGCCGGGTAAACGAAATGGTCGCTTTAAGAAATACATATGCATCTAGAACAGCTTCAAAATCTTCAAAAGGATTGACTTCAAAAACCTGGGTGAATCGTAAAAACTTGATATTTTGAGGCAAGATCCATGTTAGAATTTGCGAAAAACTTAGCTTCGTTGTTTTTTTCTTTCACATATTTCCCAAACTTTGAATTAAATGATAAAAATACACGCAGATATTTTAATCCTCTCACAATTTCTAACCGCACGTTATTAAGTGGCAAATTTTTTGTACGCAGTCTCCCTCTTTGTTGACTTTCGAAGATCATGACGCAAAAGTTAACTCCACCTGGAAGGATATCAGCATTCAGCAACATCATCAATGAACAATTGAACAGGGCGAATAAAATAGAGCTTAAGATGCATCCTTGTGGGAGTCCTGCTGACGGGTCAGAAACGTGCCGGTTCCTATTTTCTAACCATCTCGAGAGTCTTCCATACAGAATTAAAGTAAAAAAAGCAAATATAAGAGCTTTAGTAAAACTAGATGGCACACAAACCCATAAACTAAGTTGAAAAAATGTACAGTGTAATTTTTGAGTTGGTTCCTTGCATTTTTATAAAATCCTACTGATATCACATCACGTCGTGGGGCTTTGTTATTCTTCATAGACAGCAATGATTTTTCGAGTTCACTTAAAGAAGCTGGAGAATCAAGCTCAGCCACATTGTCATTCTTTAATGGATAACTAAAACTTAAAAGTATAAAGATTCTCATCCGCTGTCAAAAGAGTGCTGCTATAGACTCTTCGAGGGCATTCTTCATAATTTGGTAACGCCCGCCTAACTCATGCACATAACACCAGAATTTCTTAGAGTTTTTAGATTGCTTCAATTTTGTTGCGATATTCTTAAGATAAAACATTTTTGTTATTAAAAATAAAAAAAAATATTTCAGGAATGAACTCGAGTTTAACCCGAAAACTTGTATGATATTGCACTTAAAAATTATAAGTCTAATTTTTAGAAATTATTTCAATCCATTAAATTTACACATTGAGGTAGTTCTTATAATATATAAAAATCATCAAAAAAAATTCTAAAACATATTTTTAGCAAACACTCAAACTTTGCTATTTGGCAACTCTATTTCAAAACAAATCCTTTAAAAATTAAGGATAAAATATTAAATAATTTATTTTATTTAAAATCTATAAAAAGCTACATTCGATGTATGTATAAAACTGGACAAAAAATATATAGGAATAAATGTATAATCTAGCTTAACATGTAAAAATAATAAATTAATTATAGAGATCTCATCTGAGGAAAAAAGAGGTTACAATGATTCTGATGTGTTATTAATACTCAATGTGCATTGTTGTCATCATTTTAATCCTACTCGTTTATGGTAAACAACTTTTGATGTCGATCCATGTTTTTGCCATTCAATGTTCCAGTATTACCACTTCCGTCTTTTACGTGATGCATAAACAGCCCACTCTCCATCAACTTCCGGTAGAGGGAGATGTATTTACCGGCCGTTGTGGTCCTAGGAACAATATACTTTTCACAAAACACAGTCTTGCTTTGGGCAGCCTCACTAAGTCCCGCATAGCCAAGTGCTTCGAGAAATTTTAATACAAATGTATAACAATTGTAGGACTCTTCGTTATAGTGGTCAATGGTCCAATGGGGCTGTTTACAAATCTGGAAAATCCAGCAACGATTATATGTCGAATATCAATGATTATATCGCAAATGAATTTCGTTGGATATCTCGTACATAAACGTATAGCTCTCGACAGATCTAGATGCCGATAGCGATACTGTATCTATATCTCTGCTTACCTGCATAAGGACACTATCCCAGAGGTCGTGCCAAGGATCAGGGACGTCTCCAACAAGCAGACATTGCCACCATGCATTGTTGTCGGATCTACGCTGAAGACCGTTCCGGTCGAATTCAACAATGCTGCCGTGTGATGTGGTTACACCTATGTGCAGGTCCATGGAGTTATTGTAGTCGCTTTAGAAATTGTAAGCACCCCACAGCAACGGTCGTCCAAACGAAGGTGAATGATTTCGAAAAATAGAAAACAAACAAAGAAAAACATATCGAGTTATGTATGAGGGCCTGCTGCTGTTTTGCCAAAGGATCAAAAATAACATTACATACAAATGCACACCAAGCCGGCCCCACACATACAGAGTTACAGAAGGACACAAAAGATGCTAGCGCTTGTGGTGAGTGACTCTGAATATTGTGAGACCAGAGGCAGGTAGGTATATATCGTTAGGGCGCAAACAAACTTACTTTAAAAAATCACCCGTTGTTGGTCGAAGGACTATGCCACAAGGGTATTGTGATGCTCTAATGAAAGGATACGGCAGTCGAAATGGCATAAACTTTGGCATTGTCCTGTCCATCTCACAATTGCAATTCGGACAAACATTTGGCAAATTGAAACAGAAAACTTTCACAGAGCAGTGATGGAAGCACAGGATACCCGGATCTGAAGTAACCGTTGTCGTTGGCGTCGTCGTCATCGTCGTCCGCGTCGTTGTTTTTGTTGTTGTTTTTGCTGTGGATAACATAACCTGAAAGTATAAAATGATGAATAATAAATATGGGTGTGAGCTTTGGCTTGTAAAAGGGTGATTGCAA
The DNA here is from genome assembly GCA_929447395.1 of Epistrophe grossulariae. NCBI lineage: Eukaryota > Metazoa > Arthropoda > Insecta > Diptera > Syrphidae > Epistrophe > Epistrophe grossulariae. The sequence continues at coordinate 4,770,298 of OV839566.1, forward strand.
TTTTTGTGTAGGAGAAGGAGAGGTGCATTCGAAACAATCTCGTTTCCATAAATAAATAATAATAGTTCTTGGCACTGAGATCTGAAATCTGGTTACATTAAAGTAAAGTTAAATAAAAGAATTAAGCGGAGGTTAATGCCTCCCAGGGAGTGCGATTTTAAATTTTGCTTTAATTTAATTAAAATTTAATCTAGAACATTGCAGTTAAGAAAAAAATAGTATTTGCTTTAAATACTAACATTAAATATAATAATAATATTTAGGAATTCTTTTCAGACTTATTTTTTATTTAATTGTTATTTATTAACTTTTTTGAAGTAGCTCTGCTGGACAAAATAAAAGGAATAAACTTTTTTATTTTGTACGTGTTTTTGAAGAGCTGTATCTCTTTAAAAAAATTACCTAATCGAAATGAAATAAAAAGAATTCTGATGTTTTTAGTTTTGAATTTTGTAAGCAATATTTTTAAATCAATTTTTTTCAAGTAAAAATGTTAAAATATTTTCATACAGTCCAGGTGTTGTGAAAAATAGTTCAAAATTTTAAAAATATCTAGTTTTAATTATTTATTATTAAAAATTTGTACGTGCATTAGGGTTTTCGTTGCCAAAAAAATAGAGTAAACATTCCACAATCGCTCAGTACGGTTCAGAAGTAAACTGGGCCTTCCTAAAAGCGGGAGTACTATCGTTAAAATGTTTAAGGGGAAAAATTCAACTAACTAATTTTATTGGAACATTATTTATAGAAGTAGCAACAAAATAAGAAAATATAAAAGTAGGTGATATTAAAAAGGTGTTCGAGTGACGCAAAATTTGAGTTATGGTTGTATCACCTATTCTGTCTAAAAGAATTAAGATTTTTAAGAATTAAATTCTACATGGTTTTTAAATCCCTATTAGATAATGCTGTCAAGATCAGAATTGTTCTTAAGAAACCTCTTCAGAACAATACGGGAAATATAGAAATACAGAAATATACGAGCTATCGAATTTGTTTCAATCGAGATCTTTCAATACTTCTGTAATTGTACGATTGTGATAGAAAATTCGTCCCCATTGAATCATTTACACTCCCAGGAGTAGGAAGAGTCATGACACTATTCTAGGCAGCACTGAATTAATAGGAAACTATGCTGCAAGCAAATTGGCTTTTTCAGTGATCTGACAGCAGGTTTGTCGTTGGATCGTCGTTTGAATCGAAGACGAAGTGTTAAATTCGATAAAATTCTAATTCTGTGAAGAATTAAGTATGTATTCGCATACTAGAGTTAACCAGTTAAAGTTCCTGAAGAAATTGTCGAAACCGTTCCAGTTGGAAGTTGGGACGCATTCCCAGAGCGTTCTTTAAGAGGTTTTCACTTTAATTGAGAGAAATTTGCAGATATGATACAATGGTGGAATGTGCCTAAAAAATGTAATTACACTATTTATTTATTTATTTATTTATTTCAATGAATAGCTTAAACACAGTAAGATATTTATCTTATAAATTTGAGCTAAGCATAAAATAATCTGAACAAAATAAAATATAAATGAGAGCTAAATAGGTGTAAGATTAAGGAATAAAAGTTAAATAAAAATAAAATATACACACATATTATCAAATTAAATAATTTTTAATAAAAAATTAATAAAAGAAAAATTCAGAAAATGAGTTTAATGCTGCTAGGCATTACAAGAAAGATGTGTCTTTAACTTGCTTCTAAATCTAGTTGTACTATCGATTCTCCTAATATAGTATATTTATCGGAGTAAGAAGTGTGAAAGACTTCGGGGGATTAACCAGCAGCATTAGGCATTCGAATTGGTTCGTCAACAAGGCCGATTCAGGTAGCTTAACTCGGCGTATGTAGATCTCAACATATACAGGATGTCCCGAAATCACCGCCTCAGAAGGAAACCATGAGTTCCTGAGGTAATTTCAAGTCGAAAATATTAAGAGGTAATTTCCTCGTTTTCGCTTCGTTTTCGACTTATAACGGTTTTTATGATTTTTATTCTTTTTTCCTTTGACTGGCTCTTACTTTGCCAAACTACAACCGATTTTTGAAATTTTTTTTATTTAAACAAAAATATGTAGTTAGAAATTTGTATCTACCGTACAACCTTTTTTCTGTGTGGATAACGGTTTTCCCGCAAATTATTTTCAAGCACATCTTTTAAGCATTTTTATGTTGTTTTTTTGACTTCGATATGATTTTTTTCACAAACACACGTTATTAGGTAAGTACCTACATATAATTTTTTTTTATTATTATGAAAGCCCAATATGTGTTCTTAAAAATAATTAACATTTTTTACCTAAAAATAGATACAAAACTATTAAAAAAATAAAAAACAAAAAATAAAGGAAAATCAAGAAAATATGAATATTTGAATAAAAACCAATAACTAAGTAAAAAAAAGTAAATTTTCTTATGAAACAGAAGAAATGTCGATAATTTTGATTATCTAGATCTGCAATTTTGGTTCTCAACTCAATAAATGAAATTATAGTACAAGATTCAATCATATTTGAGGTCAACGCTTATAAAACCAAACCAATTTATTTCAACCCCAATTCCACAGAGTACATATCATACATATATCTATTCTCCCAAGAATTTGAAAACAAAGCAATTTAAAGACTCTTTTTCTGTCTGTTACGTGATTATCATTCCTCAAAACAAAAAAAGCACCGCTCTTATTAATTACAACCCCAATGACAAAAAACAATCCTAACATTCCACCTGTTTCTTCTTATAGTATAGTCTGTCCTTTGAATTCGCCGACTTTTCCATCCTTATGATGCACATTTCAACCCCCCTTTTTTTTGTTGTCTGCGCAATCTCACCAAAATATTGCATTTTCTACCTTAGAAGTAACCTCTTTTCTTCTTCAATATCATTCTTGATATCCTCCCCCTCAATTTTGTTGGAGAATATGAAACAAAAAACATATGCGATTATATCATCGCCGCAATTTGAAGAAACCGAGTTTTTGCCAAGAGGGTTGAACACCGCGTAATGCACCCTCGACTCTCTAGTAGAGTGCGAGCTTTGGTTGTAAACGGTCCAGCTGGAAAAGTGCTGCGGTCAATAATTTTTGTTTGTTATATGTTATTTCATCGTTGTCTATAAAATTTGAATTATTATAACAACATTTAGAAATATCAATTAAATATGATTTTTTTTTTGTTTCGTTTCTTTGTTTAATAATTTAAATTAAAAATAATCATCTTTTGTATAAGAACAAAGCGACAACGTGGCTTCTAATGCTTTTACCGGCTGAACGTGCTCGCGTATTGATCACAAAAAGTCTCTCGTGTGCTAATAAAAGAAGCACATTCGTGTAATACAATTTTAAAACAACAACAACCAACAAAAAAAAAAGGATATAAGATTCATATAACAATGAAAGGTAGAAAAAGGGGAGATCCTTGAGTTTGTGCGCTCCTTCGCTGAGTGTGTTTCTATGGTCACGATTTTGTTATTTTTTTTTTTTTTTTTTGTCAACTACAAAACAAGAGGAACCGCAATGTTAGTCTAAGGAGTATAGGTATACCCTACATCAAGGATGAACAGAAGGCGGTTTTTAAGAGATGTTTTTTTTAAATTATTTCTTTGAAACACAAACTTTCAATGCCCACGAGTAGAGATGAAAAAGATGATTATCCTTGTGCATAATGTAATTTGGTTGTTGGCAAACGCAAAAAGAGATGGCCACAGACAGGTGGTATAAGCGGATCGATGGAATGGATGAATGACGGTTTTATTCATTGTCCGCCTTGTTGTCGCTGTCATCGTTTTTCGTCCTTTTTCGTGATCAAAAACATCACAAGGAATTTTCATATTTTACATTTGTTTTTCTTTCATTTTCCTCTCATATTAACACCGAATAAATATTTATGAAGACTCATAGATACACTATGCTACCTTGTATATACGTTTACCTAATACCTACATATCTCGTCCTTTGCAAAACCCAACAATCTACAAAACCCATCCAAGTCATTGTATAAGAGCCAACCCAAATGTATTCTGTTCATCCTTTATGGGGAGCCGTCACACCGCATTCCCGCGTGTTATAACTATAAGGATCCATATACATATCTTTTACCATGTAGTGTAAGCAATAGCAACGTCAAAATCTAAAGAAATGAAAAAAAAAAAAACAAGAAAGGACCTGCTGCCAGAAAATAAAACAAGAGGAAGCATAACAACAACAACAACTACAACAGAAATAATAAAGTGTAAAGTGTTTTATTTGTGAATTATTTCACTCTTAGTCTCGGTCGGTTGGAGCCATCATATGATACGATACACCATAAATAATTATATGAGAGTATGTGTGTGTATTTATTTTGAGTTGAGTTGTTGTTTTTTTTTTTTTTAAGTTTGCCGTGTGGTTCTTATGAGTGTTTAGCTTTTGCGGAAAAAAATATCCTCGACAAAACGAAAAATCATCCTTGAATCATTGAAGTGTGTCGGTGTTTTTTTTTTTTTTTTTGTTCTTTATTTATATTTTATAGCACAAGGATAAATTGCTTTAACAAGGATTTACAATTAATCATATTTATGTTTTTGTCCTGTTAGATGAATGCAGATATATTTAATGGAATTTAATTTAAAAAAAAAATTAAGATAAATAATGAAACATAAATAAATTGGGATATAAACTTCCTTAAGTGTGAACGGGTCAAGTGTTAAACTTAAAACAAAATAATTAAAATAAAAAAAATAATAATATTAATAAAAATACAAAAATACCAACTATAGGATAAAAACTTAACTGGAAAGTCGTGCTTCTGCCAAGAAGAGAGGGTATGTTGTCATTATTATACCTACCTACTCCTGGACCCCACAAATCCAATTACAACTTACAAATTTCTTTATTTTTCTATACCCCCAATCCCTGCAGCCCTAACTCTCTCTCCCCAAAAACCCCAATCGGTATTTTCTCTTCGATGTGCGGTTTGGTTTGCCTTTATTTATTTGCTTCAATCCCCTACAGTATATGTGAAGAGTGTTCGTCGTTCAAAGAGAGGGGATGGTAATGTGGTGGTCTTCTTCCAATTAATATGCAAATCAGTTTTACTTTTGTTGCTTGCCATCATGATGGAGAGTCAGAAACCTCCCTTAGTTCTATTTTTATTATTATTGGGTGGCTATCTAGTTCTACTATACGAGTATACATATATAGAGTGTTTCGGGATTTATGTCAGATTGTGTATTTTTATGTAGATATGTACATATAGGTAGGTATACAATACGTTGTTATTGTTGCTGTTGGTGTTGCTTAGCAGTTATCGCAAAGTGTCCATAGGAAATCATTTTCCTCTGATTGATGACGGTGGAAAGGATAGAAAATGTTTCATATACCAATTGAATTTGTTGATGGTTTATGATATGACACGTTGACGAAGGTTCTTTTTGTGAGATAAATGTTAGTTTTTGTCATTTGAATTGGGACCAAACTTTTTTTTGGGTTTGATTTTGTGTGGGTAGGTAGGTATTTAATATTTATCCAACATAGAAAATGAAAGACAGTTTGAGTTTATGTACTTTTTGTCTTGAGCGATTAATATGTAGGTATATATGGGTAAAAGTAAATTTAAGGAAGAGATAGGTTATAGGTTAAACTTTCTACCTTGGTATATAAGTTTTAGTTTTATATAAAAGTGGTTAGTTGATTCGTAGGTCTTGTAAAGTTTTTAGACTTTTAGAAAAAAATTTAATTAATTAAAATAACATTACCATTTTTTGATTTTTGTTATTAGCTTGAAAAGAGAGAAGAAAAATTTTTACAATTTGTAAATAAATTGTGAGTCTTTGTAAACGCAACTGTATAACTAACAAAGATAAGTTTAGTGCAAATGAAAGTATGTAATCTTAAGTGAAAAAATGATTTTTTTGTAATATCTGGTGTAAAATAAAACAAAATATTTGTTTTTAATACCGAAAAATATCTTAACACAAATATCAAAAGTGCACATATAGGAATGAAGTAACTTGGCCCTGGTTCTTCACTAGCTGTGGCGCAACCAAATTAATTTATTTTTTTTACCTTTAAAAAACAAAATCCGAATTTTCAAGATCTGCATGAATTTAAGAAGATATTTTAATAAACGCAAAATTTATCTCTTTTCATTAAAAAAAATATAATCTCAATTTAAATACAATGTTTAACTATAAAAGACTAAACCCCTTTAAAAGACTTTTTTCAATCAATATTATTCAACATGTCCAATTAAATAGTGCTAAGTCTTCTAATTGGCTGGTGTATTTATTTGATGAATTTGTATTATTAAAAAACAAAAACTTCGTAAATAAAAAATTTCTTATTAAATGAAATTAGTTTTGTAAAGCTTGTTTTTTATGTAGAATTGGTGTTTTAAAACTATTTTATTCACTATTGCTCAACTTGACATAAACTATGAAACTGGCCAACTTAAGAGTTGACTTCAACTCGAGAATTAAAACGCAAGTTGAAATTATTTTTTATTCACTAATTATTTTCTCAACTCTCCAGTTGTAGATCTAAAGTTGGCCAACTTCCAGTTTGAAAAATATCCATGGGATTTTTGTGAAATATAAAACAAAAACTGTAATTTTTAAATTTAAATTTGAATTTTTCATACCTATCACAATTAGTGTACTATTGTGTGTTTTTTTTTTTAAACGGTATTAAATTGTTTTGAATTGTGAATAAATTATTACAGTTTTTTTTAACAAAAATAAAGAGGAAAAAAACTTTTTACGGAAAATTTCAATTTAAATTTTGCTTGGCCAAATTCTACGTTTTCCAGGAGTTGATAAATGTTATGCTGATCCACTCTACAGTTGAAAATGGAAAGTTGAAAACATAAACTTTGAGTGAATAAAACCAAATTTACAAGTTGAAAATAAAAATCCTCAGTGTTCAATTTTGAGTGAATAAAATCGGCCTAAAATGCCTACAGATAATTTGTGCTCAGTATATTTTGTCAATTAACATCAGATAGACTTACGCTAGAAAACGCTTGCAATTGTGCATTGATTTTATCATCATATTTTGTAAAGTAGGTACAGTAGAATCTCGAAAAGATGAACAGATATAAAACAGGGCCCATTCATCTTTTCGAATTGTTCATCTTTTCGAGCATCAAAGTATGTTTGAGGAAAAAGATATAGTAATCATAACAAATTATTTACATAACAAATTAAAACAAGCTCAAAAATATTGTTCAGGAGGAACTAAAGGCAAAGAAGAAGTAAAAATTATGTCGGGAATAAAGTATTCATCTTTTCGAGTACAAAATTTTAACCCGTTCATCTTTTTGAACACTGAAAAGTGAACATTTTCCGTTCATCTTTCCGAGCTGTTTATCTTTTAGAACCGTTCATCTTTCTGAGATTCTACTGTATTATCATTAAAAAGTCCATATCTATCAACATCAACTCTGATGAAAGGTGTTTTTTTTTTATGGATGTTGTTTGTTTAAATTGGGAACACTGTTTTAATTGACAGTAAATTTGACAGCAATTTGGTATTACATATCAACGTCAGACATTTATAATTTCCAATTTAAAAAAACCCCAGCTGCTTGATAGAGTGATAGAAAAAGCGCGATATTTTTTTTTCAACTTATATGACGGACATATTAAAACTGGATTGACATCTAATATGAATGAACTAATGCAATACACCGCCACTTTGTGGTTGCACTTTTGACCACGTATCGTGACGTTATAGAAGACGAAAAAATCAATTTTGCGAAAATTTAAAGTATTTTTTTTTTTGTATTTATTTAAAATATCTTGTGTTATATCGGCGGTCAAAGTTCAGAATCTCGTAAGTCGTGTATATACGGCGATCTATAGTAAAAGGTTTTGAATTCTGTCCTCTTCTTTAAAATGTTCAGAACAACATTATTACGCTGAAATTATCAGAAGATGGCTCTGATTATGCTGATTTTTTTGCATTTATAATAAATATATGCAATTTATTGACTTACGAGGTCGTTATGTTATGTCAAGGTTATTTTTTTAAGGAAATCTAAGTGGGACAAATATAAGGGAATTTTCTAGACTTCATTTTCTTTTCTTAAAAGAAATAAAAATATTTTTTTTTTGTTTTCAATTGAAATTGACGGAATAAAGAATGGTCAAGTCTAATAAACTGACATTCAAGTATGAATAATACAATAAATAATAATAATAAAAATATTTCTATTAAAGTAGAAATGTTAAGTTTTCTTTCTTTATTTTAAAATTTTCGGCTTCGTGCCTTCGATTATCTTTTTACAATTGAAGTACTTCTTTTCCAATTGCATCAACTCCAATAGAACAAGAGATCTGATGAAAGAACGTGCTATCCTACTGGTGGAATATTGTGTTTTTTGACAGCTCGAGTCGATCGTCCAAAGGAGGGTTGGTCGAACTGTTATTTTTAAGAACAAACTTCATTTGTTAAATTTTCTACGTAAACGTAGTTAAATCTAGTTAATGAAACAAATTTTAGCAAACGGAATTTCAAATGTCAAATGATCTGTCAGCTGTCACTTTGAAGTTTGAGTTGAAATGTTCTGTATTTTTAATGAAATTCTATTATTTTTTCTAGATTTACTATACGTATGTATGTAGCAGACGGCACAGTTTGTAGTAAATGAGACGTGTAATTTATTCAATTAACTACGCGTAGTTTATGATGTAGAAAATGTTATAATGTAGTTAATTTGCCCAACTATGGTCCAAATAATAGAGGGTCCAAGTGAATACTTATACATGTATCGATTTCATATCACACTCTATTCAGCTACTTTATTAAACTATTTAAATTTTATTCAAGTTTATGAATTCTGAATTAAGGCCCATTTGCTGAAACGAAACTTCAACATATGTGACAGATTTCTCTGAGGAAAAAGTAGAACGTTATACATAGTTTAAATTTAATATAAATGGTTAATGGATTATTACAAAATTTAGAATGTGATTTTTCTAAAAAGTAAATATAGAATAATGTTTTCAAAATATCTTAAAATTTAATTAACTATATTCAGAATCAGACTAATTAATTCGACACCAATAAATAATTTAAACACTTATGTGTATTCTGTTGAAGCTTCTTTTAAAGTAAATAAATTATCCTGAAAATTATTTAAGGATGGAATATATTTGTATCCCAAAAATAACATTCATACTTTAATACGCCACGCATAGATTAAAGCTACACGAAATGTACATTGTACAATTACTAATAAACGACTATAATAATAAACATTATATTTATATTTTTTTTTGTTCATTCCTGGTCACACAAGAGTTAATCATGTCTTTCCTCTTAATTAATTCCAAGTCATTGTGTTTTCTGAATCGTAAATCTATATACATACCTACCTATCCTTTTCTGAATTAACCACGATATATAGATTAATGTACTCGGAAAATTCAACGAACCGAAATTAATTTCGAAGACAAATGCGCTGTCATTTTACTTCGATTAGCGCTACTATCAAACTAATCGATAAATTCTGGTCTACATACATATATATATACATTATAAATATACGTATAAATCAATGTGTACAGTTAATAAGAAATGTTCTGAGATTTGATTTCCAAAGGGATTTCACTGACTTTGAAAGTATACTGAAATGAAATGTCTGTGATTAATGTGAAATTTTTTTGTTATTGTGAGATTAAAAGGTTTGACATTTAAACATCCGTTTGACGTTCATATTCGGGGCGTAAATTGTGTATTGAAAACCATACAGCTAAAATTTTAAAAATAAAGTGTGTACAAATATATAATTTATAATTTTTTCTTATAATTTATTCAATTACAAATAAGTAAAAACTTTGTCATCAATTTAAACAAATTCAATGAAAAATGTTATGGTTTAGAGAAGATACGAGTATCTATAGCCTAATTTTATTTGTGTACAAGGTTAACAATTTGAAAATAAATATATTAAATGTGCCCCACAACAAATTAACTTGATGTTTTGCTTCAATAGTTAAATAATACAAAAAATATGTTCATGCGGATATAAACAAGGCCAAATTATAGTTAAACATTTAAAGAAAAATTTGTACAGTAATTTTTATAAATAACAGGTTCTATAATTATTATGAATTTTTTCTCATTTCTATTAGAGACTGGTTTATTTATTTTTTTTTCACAGATATTAAGCTTTATGAAAATTCAAATTGTTCTTTGACGCTAACTGAACATATGTACTGAAATTCCATCAATTACGAAAAATTCTTTGTTTTAATAAGGAATAAAGGATTTCCCACAGAGTATTGATATAAGATGCAGTTTTGATACTGTTAAGTATCATAAATCAAGCGTTATATGAAAAACATGTAAATGTGCTAAATTTTTGTCCAGGCAAAAAACTGATTTTTCACATTTTTTTTATTATTTCTCTCACAGGTATTACATAGGATATTATTTTGTTCGGTGAAAACAAACTTCTATGTTTACGAAATATTAATAAAATAAACATAAGACATTTAGTATGAAAATATGTAACTACAAAATTATACAGTTTTAATTTATCGTCAAAAAGTGTGCTAAATTCTTGTCCACTTCTGCATACAACGCATTTTTAAAATATTGAATTTTCAACAAAATAAATTAAAATTTCTTTTTAAATCCAAATCTTGATTTTTTGAAAATTAATATGCAATATAATTAAAACTTATTAGAAACTCTTGTGTAAAAAATTTCATTAAAATCGGTTTAAAGAATATGAGATAGTTGAAAACCAAAAAAATGGTTCTATGAGAACTACGTTAGTAAATCGATAGATAGAAAATTTATTCCAATAATATGGTAGATCATACTGATATTTTATAATACAAAAATTTCAATCAAAATCGTAGGAATCATTTTCGAGAAAAATGAGATTATGTGTTGTGATTATGTTATACATACAATTGTATGGGAGTTTTCGTTATTTTTGGTTATAAGAATAATTTTCATCTACAAGATAATGTTAAAAAACTGCTGGGTATCAATTTTTATAAAAATCGATCTAGTCGTTTTCGAATTACATATTAAGTTCTCAAAAAAAAAAATTTAAACTTTTGGTATAGGTTCGTACGTAACATTTATTACTTTTTAAAATAATCTTAAATGATAAAATAATGATCAAATTCAGTTGAACCGATTTTGAAAAATTAGAAAATCAAAAAAAATGGTTATATTATAATCATTTTTTGAATTTTTTTTTTATAAAATGTATGCTTTTATGTAAAAAAAATTACTATACCTATTCTTTTTTAAGTTTTGGACTCGTTTTTGAGAAAAATTATATTTTTATTATATGCTGGCAAAATTTTTACGGCAGGTACCGTTATCTTTGACCCTAAGAAATTAAAAAAAACATGTCCGGAGAATGCCCAAAAGCCTATTTTGGTACCATGTTTCAAGAAAATCAACCCACCCGTTTAAGTTGCAGCTGAAAGTACAAACAGACAGAATTCACATTAATGTTAAGTTTGATACAAATCTCGAACTTGATATTTTTTTAGGAATCCATATATCCCGAGTAAAAATCAATTTTCTTAGTACTTTTCACTCTGTTAAAATTTGTTCCTTAAAATATCATTACAACCATTGCATCTTCAATATCATAGTTTGTAACCACAATAGCAAGTTCGTGCGATCCAGTTGTGTGGGCTTTTATTTCAAAAATTCATATCAAGAAATTAGAGGACAATTTTTTTGGAACTCAAATTATCTTAGGAGTTGTTTAAGCAATCTTCTTAAATATTTGTCTTGAATTTATATAAATTTTTATTTTTTGCGATTTACTACGCGTCCTTGGCGTCTACTGTAATTCGAACTTTGGCCTTTGCCGATGGTTCGATTTTGTTTAAATTTTTTATGAAGGTATACATCTAAAAATTACTGAAAATATTACATTCCAAAATTTTACCAAAAAAAAAAATGTATATAACCAACAACATTAAAAAAGAAATTAATTTTGCCAGTGTATTTTTACCTTTTCCGTCAATAATGTAATTGTATAGCTAAAACTTATATACCTGCTGTATATTTTCAATGATGACACGCCACATTTTAGCCTTGACTCACACCAGCAATTCATTTGTGCACATTTGTTTTAATATGGTAACGTACACTAGGGCGTATGTGGAATATTTTTTTAGTTCAAAATACAAAGAATGTGAAAATTTTGTGTATTAAAAATTAAATTTGTTAGTATGAGTTTCGCTTTCTTGTTAATTAAAATCATTATTTTCTAAACAAAATAGATTAGCAATTCGTTGATATAATAAGGCCATCTTTTACACATTTTCTTTCAGCATTATTTTAAGAAATAAAGCTAAAAATTATTATTCAGTTCGATTCAAAGGACAAAACTGCTCCCTTCCGGTAGGTATACTGTGAGACACTCTTGAAAAAATTAATTCATTTAAGAATTTTTAAACAACCGATTGAAATAATATAAAAAACACAATTATATCCCTCTTTTGGCCAAAATATTAGTTCGCCACTTTTGGTTTCCCAGCCAATTATAAAAAAGTAATATTTTATTCAAGTCAATAAGCATACCAGTTTTTATTATTCCCTTAAGTTTGAAAAACATTAGCAAAAAAACCTTGAAAAATTGTTTCATTGAAGCGTATCAAAAAAATCATTATAAATATCTTTTTTTTTTACATTATTCTTGATGGTGTCCTGATCTACATTTTCATGCTGACCCATTGTTGGTGTTCAAATTCATTATAATTTCACAGCACGATTTTTAATTTAGTATTTACACAACCACGACGGCGATGAAGAGATAGGACTTCAATGTTTTTTTTTTTGTTTTCATTTTTTTTTTATTTTCGTGTCGCCATTCTAAAACAAGTAATTAAATCCCAATGTTCATGGTTTTGCCAATACCCCACCTAATTGGCTTTTATTTGCTCCAATGGACATGACAAGATACAAAAACACAAAAGAAAAAACAAATAAGTATAACACCCTAGCCACCTGCCCCCAAGCAATTATAGATGGGCATTTAAGATTGAAGTAGGCTGTTTCACTAGAAAATATAATATCTGCACCTGTGATAACCTATTTAATCACACTCCAGTGTACTATATAAGCAGAAATAAAAAAATCAGCTCATATACGTCCGTGACACGCAATCATCATATCACTTCACCCGAACTATACACAACATTCCAGAACACAGCGTTATCCTTTGGCACGTATCTACACACACTCGTTTGTATGCATATATATCGCCCAGTTATTCGGAATATATACAACATGCTTATGTATCTCACTCAGTAAAATGAAATTATTTCACAAAGGACCTATACCTAACAGAAAGACCAAGCTCACCTTCAACCTCATCCAATGCTCCTTGCCCCATCTAGTGCTCTAATTAAAAATCACAATGAGTACTTCTGGCAGACACGCATTTCAGAATCCCGTACCAGGACCCTTGCATGGTACCCCCAATCTGCGCCTTCACAACCCCTCCCCCTCCTTTGCATGGACACAATGATATAGGTGAGCTAACGGGCTTCGTGGATTTGTTTCGCTCCTTTTGTATTTTCCTATTTTATTTATAGAATGTTATGTTTCAAACAAAGTGGGTTCTATTTGTACATAGTTTCATCGTTATGTTCGAGCATAAAATAGGGCGGGTTGGTATTAATTTTCCAGAGGCACGGGAAGTTTGATCAATGTTGTTAGCCCCAGCATAATTTATGGATATGTAATATTTTTGAAAGCCATTCTGTTTGCATTACAGTGGGGACAACAACAGCGATGGAAGAATTTGTGTTGTATGTTATTGTTGTTTTTTGAAACGTTGGTGTTGATATAGTAGTTGTTGTTTTGTAGTTGTATGCTTTCAGTAATATCATGGACTATCAACACATTAAAAAGATTGTTTTTTTGTATGTTTCATTTACAAAGAATTTGTTGCAACAGAAACTGATCCATATACGTTTCAACGACTACATTAACTGAAAATTCATCAATTGATAATATTTTCACTTTGGTGAGGGAGCGTAATAGTTTGTGTGTTCGACTGACGCGTCAGGCAAACTAAACGCACAAAAATTTTTTTTGTGTGGTCCGCACCTTCCGAAGAAGTGACAAATTCTCCAAGAATATCTTTTGTCATGCGATGAAGTGCTTCTTGCTGTTTGGATTCGACAGAAAATTTAAGGTCTCCTCCAACTCTGCCAACTAAAAACACGCACACAGAAATGGTTGAGATTTTTCTGCTTCCCAGGCTACTCCTTTAAAATAAGTAACAAAGTTTACTCCACAAAGATACAGAATTGGAATAGAGCTGACCTTATTGTAGAAAATTCCAAAAAAAAAGTTTGCACTTCCCAAACACTGAAATTGGAGTGTCATACCGGTTATCTCACTAAGGATTGAATCATTATCTTGCCTTATTCCTGGAAAAATGAGATAAGAGCGTGCGCGATCTCGTTTTATTTTTTTCAAATCAATTTTAAATTACAAAAGTAAATGAGGATACACAATAAATTTTGTATTTTTTAAATCGATTTTTTGTCTAAATCTATTTATGTAAGTAGATCGGAAAAAAACAAGCCTGTATACCTACATACCTATATTTATTTTTAAAGAGTTTTACATGCCCAAATAATGCTTTTCAGCAAGTGATAACAGTATTTTTATGTGTTTGCTGTTTTACCAGTTTCGATACCAACATTAGAGGAAGTGCGTGGAGTTTTCTCTACATTTTTTAGGTTTAAAATAATGTTTTTTTTTTTTCCTGTAATATATATGTATGTGTAGGTATATTTATAAGTTGACATTACGATGATAGCGAAGTCAAAAAAGTTGGTCTCGCAATTGTGTCCGTCTGTCTGTTCTTTCAGCAACAGCCATATGAACGGGTCGATTTTCTTTAAACTTGATACGTAGCGTTTTTGGGCATACTCCGAAAAATAACGGTACATGGCGTACACATTTTCTTAGCAAATACGAAACTATTAATTTTCTCAAAAACGTGCCTACAACTTTTTTTTAAATTGCGTAATTTTTAAGCTACCATAGAACTATTTTTTTTATTTTTTATTTTTGATTTTCTGAGATTATTTTAAAAAGTATTGCAAGTTTAGTATACCAAAAGTTTTTTTTTTTTTGGATTTTAAAAAAATTTTCAAACTTAATAATTCGAAAATGACTCTGTCGATTTTTATTAAACTCGGCACCCAGCAGTTTGTTTTTTTTTTAATTAGTTAGCAGATTTGATATGAAAATTAATCTGATAACCGAAAATAGCGGTTCCTACCATAAAAGTGTTTAAAAACCGGTAAGGAAAATGTAATTTTTCTCAAAAACGGCTCCTAAGGTTTTGATTCAAATTTTTATGGGAGCTACAAAAATTTTTCTATCGATTAAAAATGGTATCTCTCATAGAACCATTATTTTTTTTTTTTTTTTTTTTCGACTATTTCATTATCTGTTGAACCGTTTCAATGAATTTTTTTGCAGGTTCTTGACAGGTGGAATAAAATATAGGCTCCCATAACTAATTTATTTCTTTTAAAATCAGATGAATAGATCTAATCTAAATCATTCAGACTTTAAAGCCACAGTGTGGTCGCACATTAAATCAAGTTCGTGCGACCCATTTTATTTTGTTTGATTTAGTTTTTTGTTTAAACAAATTATTTGCAAAATTTTTAAATTGTTAAGAAGCACTCGATTGAAAAATTGTGTCAAAATCTGCCAATCGATTTAACTGTTAAAATTCTATTTCCACAGTGTGAATTTTTTGACAAAAATCTGAAACGCAGTTTTTTTTAAAATGGCCAAAACTATAGAATTCTATTTTGCCGCATCCACTACTATATTGATTGTATATATTTATACATATATCTTTGAAACAAATGAAGAGCCTAAAAACTTATTTTGATCGATACATTTTTCACGGTCTTTCATTAAACTCGTACATACTACAAATAATATTATTGAAGTATTTTACAAATAACATTTTTCTCCATTCAAGTTTAATAGTATTTGCAGAAAATTGTATACCTGATGGTAAAAACCAATTGAATTCTGCAACAAAATGCCACGATACAAATAAACTTTATGAATAAGGGTACTTCATTTCACCGCAGCACAACCGTCAGGTGTGTATGTGTAGCCCATTCTATAGTTATACATCAACAAGAGAGAAAAAATCGAACTGATGATCAACAACGAGAATACATAGGTCTATTTTGAGATTCTAAAAAAATCAAAAAAAAAAAAATCAATAGGTTTTGTAAACACAACCAACCAGAGAAATCAACATCAACAATCCTAGAGCAAGAGCATATGTCCTCAATGCGTTCTACTTGACAATCAATATCTAATGTTTACCCAACACAACACAACATCAACACATAACCATCAGGTATATACACTCGTAGAACCTCCTTGAAACTTGGATTCGTCGTATTCAAACACCGAAATCGATTTAATGTTCAGGTATGCCTCTTCTCGTGATTTCGTTACATTACACTTTATGGTGGACTTTAATTAGACTAAAATGTTTCAGGTCGTTGCTGTGTTAGTGCTGGACGACCAACGCACACAGAGCAAGGGGGCATCTTTCAAACAAAAAAAAGGACGAGTACGAGTACTAATAAATTATATGTACGCGTTTCTGTTGTGCCGCGTATAACTTCTCATTAAAAATAACTGTCTGTTTAGTTAAGACATTACACACACGGTGTAAATATAGAGCACTGAAATCCATTTGCGTTTTATTGTTTTGTTACTAAAAGTAGCTCCCTTGCAAGGAGGTATCCTCTTAAAGCAGTTATTAACCAACGAGGCGAACATTTTACAAAGAAAATCCAGTTTTGTGGTTCGTTGTGACAAGGACAAAAGTGGAGGCAATTCTTGCGAAGACCGACAACGACGACGAGGACAACGAGTAGGAGAACAATAATACTTGGTCCTGAACTTCGAGGAAGCTCTAAACACGCAACTACTCGTGCCCTTCTAACAGCTAACACTTAACGCTATGATTCTCTCATAGAATTCACAATCTACATCGACATTACGTTACGCGAAGGATGATGACGACAACGTCGATGTTGGCGCGTTTGCGTTGGCATCGTCGTCGTTGTTGTTGCCGTTGTCATTGTCGACGGCCAGGTTGGGGATATGATTTAACCTCTTTTCCTTGAAAGACACCCCTGGGGAGAATTCGTGCTCAGTTCATTGTTCACCAAGAGTGTATATTCTAACGGAACTTGTGTGCTAAGTCTCTATAGTGATTGTATGTGCAGTGCAGCTTACAATTTGTGAGCTTAGTTGGTTATATTAGAAAATAGAACGGTATATCAGAGAATGCGAGGTAGGTAACATTAAACGCCTAAGGAAACCAAACCAAGGGTGTAGTGATGTTGGTGGTGGCGGCACGCGGTGTGGTGTGATGGCGGCTTCTTCTTATTCTCAAATTGTAAATTCTTCTCTCACTTTTCATTGCAATGTACATCTCGACCAAAGTCTACAAGGACGACTCGAACGTCTACGACGACAACAGTTGTTAAAACATTCAAGAACTCACTTATGGGCTCTGAGATTGAGGAGGGGCGGGTTTTAAAATAGAATTTACGATGAAAATCACGAGACAAAGAGTAAGTAGGTATATAAAAAGAAAACAAAGGGAACAAAACAACAAGTATAAAAAGAAAAGCTAACACTAAAATACAAGGAAGTAGTAGGTATTTCGTCAAAAGTTTTGAAATTAGAATACAAAATGAAGACACAAACTTCGAGTGACAAGATAAATTTTCCGAGACTGCGTGAGCGTGGCAGTTGTATGTTGTCTCACATTTGTTTTTTGATTCCACTCAGTTCATTATTTTGCTTCACAAAGAACTAACTTAAGAAAATAAAAAATATAAATAAGTTGCATCTGTGGGTTGTATGAATTTGCTCATATTTAAATATATTTTTTTAAACGAATTACCTATTATTAAGCGAAGAAATGTTTCAGAAAATGTCATCGTATGAAATTCGGACTCCTAAATTTCCTGAAACTCAAAAACAAAATTCTATATAAAGCGATTCCTGCGGTTTAACGAAAAATAACAATAATACAATAACAACGCCACGCTGCGGCCGCTAAATTAACGGCGAAAGCTTCAAAACGAATAATTGTCAGAATTGACGTTAAATCCACCGGATGTCATGCCCATTTTTATTGTTTCTCGGCTTTTCGGCAAGCGCTCTACCGACTTGGATTTTTCAGGGTTTGTTTTGATGAACGAGAAAAAAAATTTTGAAATTTTAGTAAAATCCGGCAACATACACGGCCACTTTTGTTGTGGTTTTTTTGGAAACGGCTCTTACAATTTTGATAAAATTTTCAGAGTGTCTTCTGATGAACGAGACAAAATTTTTAATTTAGTACTAGGAAAATCCACCCACTCCCACTTTTCTTATTTATTGGGTTCTCGGAACTAGCTCCTACAATATGGATAAAATTTTTTGCATACCTAAAATTTTCCAAGTTTATCTAAATATGTGTCATCCAGGACCGTAGCCAGGGGCTAATAAAAGGTGCTGGGTGTACCAACGTCTTTAGTGATTTGAATGAAATGATTGGTGAACCAGAAAAATATCGAATTTAGTGCTAGTCACATCCAACTACAGCCAACCCACTCTTTTTTATTTTTTTTTTGTTCTCGGAAATGGCTCCTACGATATGGATTTACATGGGGATTTTTTATTGAATTCTAGTTGAATGAAGTAAACACACTATGGAACGGAAAACGGAAAATTTTGACCGGAAAAGTAGAAAAGTAATGAAAAGTCTGATTTGCATATTTTCAAGGGTTGATTGGTTTTTTGTTCGTACACGCATAACTCGGTGAAACATCATCCGATTTACATGGGAGTTTTTTTTATGGATTTTCAATGAATTAAGTAAACACAATACGGAGCAGAAAATTGAAAATTTTGACCGGGAAATTCGAAGTCATGAAAATTCCGATTTGCATACCTTCAGGGGCGGATGATGGAAAGGAGAAAATATTGATTCTTAGGAATGAGAAACACTACGGATTTCACTATGGACTCATTTTGTCCCTCACGAAAATGGGAGCACCAACAGTGATGGCGTAACGCTCCTGCACTGCTACATTTGTATATACAAAAATTATTGAAGCGAGCCAAAAAAAAAGGTGTTTGAAGCCCCTATACATTTTATTTACACTTTTTAAAATGCTAAAATGTATTAAAAATTCCGTACGAATCCGGGAGGACCAGTTATTTTTCATACATATACAATTAAATTGTAAAGGGTGATTTTTTAGCTGGTTTGGTTTTGGCAACACTGGTTTTGACAGCTGACGTGTGTTTAGTACCTTGTGTCACTGTCAAACAGCTTCAGTTTGGTTTGCAATTTAACCATGGATCGTCTTACAAATGAACAACGCTTGCAAATTATTGAATTTTACTATCAAAATTCGTGCTCGGTTCGAAATGTTCATCGCGCGCTGCTTCCATTTTATGGTCGGCATTCTCGACCTTCTGAGCAGTCTATTCGGAAGATTGTGACCAAATTTCGCACCAAATTTACTTCGTTGGACATTAAACCACCAACACGTTTACGTACTGTGCGTAGTGAAGAAAATATTGCGGCCGTATCAGCTAGTGTGACAGAAGACCGCGAAATGTCGATTCGGCGCCGTTCCCAGCAGTTAGGCCTTTGTTACAGCACTTTTTTTTGCCCGAAATGGAAGTTCTTGACTTGCATGATATGTGGTTTCAACAAGACGGTGCCACATGCCACACAGCACGCGAAACAATGGCGCAATTGCGAGGCGAGTTTGGTGAACAGTTAATTTCACGTTTCGGGCCGGTCAATTGGCCGCCTAGATCGTGCGATTTGACACCATTAGACTATTTTTTGTGGGGGTATGTCAAGGCTAATGTCTATAGGGACAAGCCCGCTTCGATTGACGCACTGGAAGCCAACATCCATGCATTCAATCGTGAGATACCGGCCGATATGTGTGAAAGAGTATGCCAAAATTGGACTCAGCGGATGGGCTACCTGAGACGCAGCCGCGGTCAACATTTGCATGAAATTATCTTTAAACATTAAATTGCAAGGTTCAAACTATCGATTCAAATAAATATTTCATTCATTTTTTCGAATTTTTTGTGTTTTTTTTTTAAAAAAAGTTCTAAACCTCTTAAAAAATCACCCGTTATTTGCGTGATAGCAATACCTATTCTTTAGATGGGAAACTTTAAATATTTGATCAGGACAACTTTCTTAAATCTTCATATATTTTCTGCTTCATTTTCATTTTGCCTATATCACTCTAATTATTATTTATATATGTATGTACATTCCTCAGGAAGATATAAATATAAGTGCGAGTGGCAGTTTATGTGAACTGTAAATTGTTGCAATTTAAAAGCTCAACATTTCAACATGAGGACACAGAGCCATCGTCGTTGTCGTCGTCGGCCGCATACAGTAAAAGTCTACTCCGCACTTTGTGATATTGTGAACATCTCATTAAGGGACAGAAGAAAAAAAAAATAAAACAGGACTCGAAACACGTAGTGAAAATTACTACAACGACAAATTCACAGAAGGATAAACTTTAAAACTATTTTTTTTTATATTTCATTCTTTTGTTGTTGTTGTTCTTGTCTGTGCAGTAGAGCAGTCCTTGTGTGTGCTGGTGTTGTGTGTGTGTGTGTATAGTATAGGTACAATATACTTTCTACCAGTGCAAAGAGTAGGAAGTTTCCGCCTTCTTGCTCTTATGAAACGGTTGCCACTGTGAGACTTTTTTTTATTATTATTTTTCGTCCAAGAAACAATGAGATGATGACCTTAAAATATTTGCCTTATTAAATGTAGATTATTTTTTAGCTTTAAAGTACAGTAATGAAGTATGAGAAAGGAATTTTAAGTTCAACATTTTGGTTAGAAAGTTATTTTAAGTGAACTTGATGGTATGTTTCGCAAGAATTGTCTGGCAAACTTACGTTTCGCGGGGGTTCATTTCGCCGCTTTTCGTTCCGCATTTTGTTATTTCGCATTCAACGTTTTGCAAATCACGTTTCGTTTTTTAAATAATTTGACAAATTATCATTTCGCATTTTTCATTTCGCAATTTTCATTTAGTTTTTAGTTCGATTGGATTTTTGAATTTCCGCAATTTTTTATTTGGCATTTTGTTGTTTTGCTTTTTTTTATTTAGCAATTTATTATTTCGCTTTTTTTTATTTGGCATTTTGTTGTTTTGCTTTTTTTTATTTGGCATTCAATTGTTTGGCAATTTTTTGGCATGTATAAACAGTGAGGTATGTATGGGGGGCTTGCTGCCCCCTGCAGCCCCTCTGTTTGGGCACTCTATAGGATTTGGGGTAAGTGCGAGGTTAGGTGTAATTAAAATGTTGGACAAAAACATTTGGCCTTATTTCTGTTTTTTATTCTATTATTTTTCGAAATGATATAAAGCCAATTTGGCCTTATTTCCACTTTCAAAACGAAATAATGCCAAATTTGAGATTTGGTCTTCTTTCGTTGGGCCTTATTCCACGTCACCGAAAAATACTCAAAAATGAACAATTTTTCATATAACAAAATTACTTCTCAAAAAAACATTAATATTAATTATCAAAACAACTAAACGGTGAAATGATCTATCAGCGAAATAATAAAACGGCAAAGCAATATTTTCCGAAATAATGAAACGGCGAAACGTTATTTCGCGAAAAAAAACAATTGGCCAAATACAACGTAACAAAAAAAAACGAAACAACAAATTGCTAGATGATTTTTGCGAAATGATTGAAAATATTTTTGAAAAAAAGCGAAATAAAAAAACGCCGAATGAAAATTGCGTAATAATTAAAAAACGTTATGAATAAAAAACCAAACGTAAATTAATTGCAAAAGTTAAGTTTTTTACTTTAAAAATTCATTTAATATATTTCACAGCGGCAACCCTACTATCTATCGAGGTGTATTATTATTCTCTCTGCACCAACAACTGGCTGCATGGAACAGTGTGTACATTGTTATCGGTCCATTCAAGCTCTAAGTTGTGCACTGGAAAATATAAAGAACTTGTAGTCAAGCTTCAAATATGTACGTATATAGAATTGTTGTTATGTTTATGGAGGAATGAAGTTGCGTATGAGTATACACTCACTCAGTATAGATGGAGGTGCATTGAAACAGAATATATATTTTGCGTTCATGCATCCTTATGAGAATGGAAAATGCATTTTATGGGTGTAATTTTAAGAACTACTTGCTACTACACACATGATAAATCGGTTTAGATATTCGTATAATATGAAATTACGAAAGAATCACTTTAAAGTTTATCTTATTAGAAGCCTCCGCCGGTTTGAATTAAAATGAACAAGGAAACTTTCTATAAAGTTAGTTTGTATAGCGATTAAGTCCTTAATCCGAGAAATTAATGGTTTTAAGTGGTAATGATAAGAAACAATGTTATCTGATGTTTCACCAGAAGCTTCTTAATATTAAAAAAAAAAAAAACTTATACATAGTTAATCATTTGAAAAGATTGGTGGTTGTACAGGTTTTCATAATTTTGTCATTCTAAAGAAAAAGCAGTTTTTAACCCTTTACTGCCTTCGAATACAAAATTGATGTTTAACCATTTACAGTCTTCATGCACGAATTATTATGGAAACAGTAAAAAATGCTTCAAATAGGTAATCGGTGAAATCGCCCGAACTTGCTGTTATGTACGATCACACTGTGATTTAAATAAATGAAAAATATGTGTGGGGGAAAAACCAAGTTAAAAGAAAATTGACCCTTCCATTTAGGCTATAGCCGAACAGACAGACTTTGTTAAGCGTAACGAGTTGTGGTACAAGTTTTCATGTCTTTCCATGTTATGGCTCGATGTGATACGAACCTTATGCTCAAAAAAATTAAAAACAAAACTCCCAATAAGTAAAAAAAATTTAAATATTAAAAAAAAGTGGGCGTGGTAGTTGCTGGATAAAAAAAAATACTACACATGTCTTAGTTTAAGTTCAATAGAGCTTTATGATCAATTTTTACTTTTATAGGTACATTAAGTACTGAGGAAAATTCAACTGGTTACACGAAAAGTGGGCGTGTCAGTGGCAATACAATACGTGAACAATACAATACGTGAACAAACAGGTCTTGCAGATTTTATTTAAAGAACCTAACTGCAAAATACCATACTTTATTGGAAGTTAAGTTTAAAGTATTTTAGTCTTTAAGTAGTGCACTTAACTTTGGGGGAAATATCATAAGTTAAGTTCAATTCTTATGATAAATATTAATAAATCAGTACTTTTTACTAAAACTAATTTGTAGTCCCTCATCAACATATTTATAATTCCATTTGAACAAAAAGCACACCTTCCATCTTTACTATCACAAACTATTCATTTAAGTTAATTTAAATTTTCTCCTTTTTCATTGCAGGAATCTCTCCTCTAAAAAAGAAATAATACTAAAAAAAAAACTCCAATCAATTGCCAATCCCTGAAAAGAGTCTAAGAATACACGTACACCTCACACAAAAAAAAATTACAACTCACTCGCTGACTGATTGTAAGGACTTCTTCACCTTTTCTCTGTGTAACACAACCGCATCGCAACAAATAATCATCAATCAATGCCACCGTATACAAAGAACTGCATCAGCAACACAATTGCATTAAGAGTAAACAACACCAAAACCATCAGCAGCAGCAACAGCAGCAATAGCAGACCATCAGCCCATCAGTTATTAGCCTCTTGCTGATATAGCACAGAGAAGGATATACGAGCTTCTTGCAGTATTTTTCTTTGTATATCCTGATTTCATTCAAGGATTATTTTTTATTTGTCGGCGAGCACCACCAAACGAGAAAAACCTGAAGAAGAAGAAATTCCAACACAATGACTGCCAATAGGGCGGCAGCCGATGACGACGATGGTGGCACTCACAGAGGATGTAAGTCCCTTAGCCGCAACAGGATCAGTGATAGTAGAACCAGAAAGGGAACCTTTAAATCATCAGCAACAGCAACAGAAAAAGAGACAGCAGAAGAATCATCATCGCTGTCAGTCGATGACAAAACGATGGACACTTTAACCAGTTGTATTACTTATAGGTTTAGGAGCAGACACAGATACTCCTATTCTGAATTTGACTCCAATAACAATAACAACAACAGCAATCAATGTAGACACCTAACTATTGAGAAACCACCTGATTACAAGCACCACCGTCGTCACTTTGACCATCACAACAATCATCAGCAACAACAGCAGCAGCAGCAAAAAGTAGAACAATCTACATCAGCTACACCACCGTCATCGCCACTGGCATCCTTACGCTATTCTTATACCAATCAAGAGGATCCAGATGAGCAGGAACAGAAACATCATGTGAAACAACCCCAAAGGACTCTAACAACTGCAACAAAATCAACATCAATGTTGTCAGTGCTAAAGTCCTACTCATGGCTATTTGGCCTCCTTTGGATGTTGGCCATTTTAAGGGGCGGACAGGCCGGTTTCGCCTGCCTTAGCAATCCTTGTGTGTTTGGCGTTTGCATTGATGGATTAAATAGGTAAGTTGGGTGGGCTTTGATGCATTTTGTTTTTTTTTTTTATTATTTTTGTTTTTTTGACCACTGCATCCTAGAAGGCAGGGATGTTCAAATAAAGAAAGAATCTTTGTATTTGATTTCAAGCTATGGAATTCTTCTAAGCGCACAAAATTTTTCATCTTTTGCACTTCACTTTTAAAAAAAGGTGTTTAATACTGAACCAGTGTTGAAGTTATGTTCTGTTCTTTTCTGTAAAATGTTCAGAACAATATTGTTACGCTGAAAATACCAAATGTGGCTCTAATGCTGCTGATATTTTTTTAATTAATAATATATTTTTTTTTAATTTTTCGACTTACGAGGCGCTAAACCATAGAAATGTCGAAAACACTTCTTTAAAAAATGGGTATAATTTTCGTTTTCAAAGATCCAAAATGAAAAAAATTTCAGCTAACCACTTCCAGTTCTATGATCCAAAAAAAAATTTAAAACATCACTGGTAACCTAGTTTAAGATTTTTTTTTTTTTTGTTCTGTGCGAACATACACACAAATTTCACTGGACGTTAGCAATGAATGTTTTATTAGAAAATGCTTGTTCCTGGTTTTGTACCAACTTAACCAACTTAATCGTGGTGAAAGCTTTTGAAACTTGGTTTTCATTTCTCTAATACTTTAAAAACTTGTCGATCTGGTTCGCCGACGTCGGAATCTTAATTTATTCTCATTTTGGTTTAGGGTTTGTTAACAGTTCTTTCTTTTTTTTAAATCTCATGCGTTTAGATCTTTTACAAAAAAAAAAAACATACATAGGTTTTCTCTGATTGAACTTTATCCGTTTTTTCAGCTCATATTCGTGTTATTGCATAGATGGATATACAGGGATACAGTGCCAAACAAATTGGGATGAATGTTGGTCGGGGCCTTGTCAAAATGGAGGAACATGTATTGATGGAGTAGCGTATTACAATTGTACATGCGAAGATGGATTTTCAGGTGAGTTGTATATATAAATTCAATATTTCTTTCTATCGATTTTAATCAAACACACCTGAAGGATAATTTACTGCAGTCAAGGTTAAATGTTTTCTGAAAACCTACCTCAATGGTGTGTTAATTGTTTTTGAAAGTTAAATTATTTTCCAGTTAACATCAAAAATGTTTCTATAAACAAATCTTAATAGAATTCACTAAATTTCCGATATAATTTCTTGTCCTTATATGATGGTTCTAACATTAAAGAAAACATATCACCTACAGACAATTTACAATGACTAAATTCAAATTTCCTGTCAGTCAAACTTGACAATTCTATTTATTGGTTCTCATATTTTCTATATATACGTACCTACCCTCATCATGCATCTTTGACATATGGTTCAAATAAATTTCAGATTTTGATAAATGTCACAATAACTTCCAAATGTGGCTGTTTGATATTTTCAAACTGACACTTGGGTCAATCATTCTGAAACTTTATAAATTCCAGGATTTTATACGATTTTATGTCCAACAAAAAAGTTAAATATGGAAAAGAGAAGAAGTTGTGTTTGTGTAAAATAATTGATAATTGATATATTATGTACTTAGTATGTATTATATACCCACATAAACATTTAAGCTTTAATTTTCTGAGCGCGGTCTCTTATTATATAATTTATTTTATTAATAGACCATAAAAGTTCGTCTATAATGTTGCCTTGCCATTAAATAAATTGAATCTTATAATTGCATTATTTTTCTCTCAAGTAAAAAAAAAACAAAAAAGGTATTCTAATTCAGTTTGTATATATTGGATTATCAACCCTCATTCAATTCAAATAGAAGATAATAATTTTGAGAGAAAATCCTTCCACAACATTACCCAACCAAGAAAACAATAACATTTTATCTTAATGGCAGGTATTTTGCAGATATAGAAAGAAAATCCCTTAAGGGCAAAAAAAAAAAAAAAAACAAAAACGAAGTAAAGCTAAACTCGCTTCAAAATCAGAGTAATCAGAAAATTTAGCCCCAAATGGCTGATGCCGAAGGATTCTATATAGATAATCCCGCCTGTCTTATACATATATATGCTGGAAACTTTATGCTGAAAATTACTAGGAAAACACGTCTGCAAAAGCAAAAATTGATTACGGTTCGATTTTTATACCATAAATCTAAATTTGTCATCGGATTGGAATAAAAAGACGACGTGTTCATACACCTAGAAGGACTATACCGAATGTTCTCATGCATGTGTATGTTAGGGTGTCCCTTATGTTTCAAAATTTGTTTTTATTACGCATATGGCTTAATTTTGTTGCTATAGCTTAAAACCGTTGCAAAAAAAAAATTGGCGTCATTTGAACTTCATTTACTATAGACCCGACTTTCAATAAAAGTATGCCATGCAATTTATATAAGAAAAATACCACATGTTCCAAACAGTTTTAAGTATATTGTCTTTTTTAGCATCGATATCAAGTATATTTATTTTTTTAAAGATCATTACAAGTTAGAAGAAGTTCTAAATCTATTTTGCTAGTGGGAAATATAAACCACCAAATAATAGGAGCTTATCTTCCTTTAAAAAGGCAAGTTTTAGAAGTTTTTTTTTATAATATTCTTGAAAAGCTTGAGAAAAAAAAACGAGGAAGAAAAGAATTTTTGACTGCTAAGTTAGTATCTGTTCTAGATAGATGTCAGTTGAGCATTTGAGATTCTGCTGTAGCCTGAAGAATATAAACAATATTCTTCAGGCTACAGTAGAAGCGCTCGAACTAAAATTTGACGACTATGCAATCCATAAATCTTCAGTTCAACGTGTTCGGACGCGATGAGAAAAAAAAGCTGCATCTATAAAAACAGATTTTCAAAATGATGTCCCTGAAGTCGACTGTTCACTGCGATGGAAAATGTGCTGTTTTAAGAGTATTAAGTGACTGGAACCTTTAAAGTAAGAAACACATAATGTGCTGCGACAGAACAGTAGCTAATACCGGACGCTTCAACGGTGCGTATGTGCTTTTGGAACAGAGATTTGAAAGGTAGTTTTTAATTTTTGGGTGTCGAAGAATATATTTACTGCTCTCCCAAGCTTAAATTAAACAAGCAGGAGAGACAAGATCTTGGAAATGTTTGTTTTTTCGTTGCTAATACTTACGTTAGACCATGACTCAGTGTAATTTGATTGTATAGGCGCCCTATGAAGACTGCCAGCTTTTATACTATTTTACTTTTATTTAAAGCAGTAAATAACAAAACAAAGATGGTAAACAATCTAACGAAAGAAAGTTTGAAAGTTGCTTAAATAGCTCCAACGTTCATTGGAAGGATGAAATTCGATTTTCATTATACGGTTCCTTTTTTTAAACTTTTGCATTTATTATTTATTTTAAACAAAATTTTAATATTATTCTAGATAAAACTCTAAAATCTAGATGAATTCGTGACAATCAATAGTAAAAATTTGATTTCTGGCTTAAAAATAAATTAATCATTCCTTGAAATGTGGCCTTCTGAATGGGAAATAAATAGTTTATACTCGCAGATGAAACCAACAGTTCTGCAACTGAGGGTTGTGAATGATACCGGAGAAAATGCATTTAAGCTGGTTCGATACTTTCATGGACTCATCAGAGAAGTAGAAGAAGAAGAAGATGCGTAGAAGCATAGGAAATCGTACTTTGACTGCAAAAAGTAAACATTAAAAAGTTTAAATTATTACATGTTTGATAAATTTAAATTGAATCAAATTAAAAGAAACAAAAAAATTCACCAAACACTTAAAAATGGTTCATATTAATTTTCCTTCTCATCTTTGACGTCAAGTTGGGTCGGGTTTCTATAGGTCTAAGAAGCTAATATTTTGTATGTGATCAGGTCTGAGAGATACTAAAAAAATGACGGGGTATGTGTTACAAAAAAAAAATAAAAAAAGGACACCTTAATGTACCTACGTATGTTTTTAAAGAAGGTATTGCAATATATTTTCAATAAACATATTCTACGGGGGGTTCCTATAATTTATGTGACCGATTTTTAAAATTCGTTTCGTCACACCAAAATCTGTTTATGACAAAAATAGCTTATTATTATTTCCATAACTTTATTGCAACACATATAAAATAATTATATTTTACTAATATTTTGAACAAATAAAGCTCCTAATAACCAGGGACATTCGCTTAAAATAAATCAGCTATATGCAGCTTGAAGCGTCAAAAGCCTTAAAGCAACCTATAATATTAATTGAAGTCTGTGATGTTAGTATAATAATTTTTCACATATAGACGAAGAGGACTGCAATAGGAATCTATACTCCAGATTTGGCAGTTCAATAAATAGATGGGTTCACTAAGGTGTTAACTGTTAACTTTACAATGAAATTATTATAAAAAAAATAAAATAAATTTGGTGGCGCGACAGCTGGTGTAGAACCAGGGCCTAGTGACTTACAACTCTCAATCATTCCCGTGTGCGATTCCAAACGCTAAGATGAGAAGAGATGCTCTTGAAGGTTTTTTCAATTCCTCCCAAGAGGCAGTAGCCCGTGCAAAAAATTTTTCTGTGGCTGTGGATGGAAATCGAAACCAAGTCCTTCGGTGTAACAGTCCTACGCACTTACTATTACGCCACGGTCTACTACGAAGCTAGTTTTTTTTTTTTCAAAAATCGGAGAAGGTATCAATTTCAAATAAGGCTTCCAATTTGCATTTTTTTTTTTTGCAGTCCTTATTTCAAAAAATTTCATGGTTTATTGCTATTTTTATACTGCGAAGTTTGCATGACATGCAAAATAGCTCCAAATTTAGGTGAGAAAAAGCTAAACCCAAATTATTCAATCATAATTTAAAAATAACCACCGACTTCACTTGGAAGTAAGCACCTTTTTTCAGCAACGACGCAACCTGAGAATTTTTAAAATTTGCAGTTTTTAATTCAGTACGTGAAAAAGCTCAAACCAAATTTTGAAGTCATTACTATAAAATAATTATGCTTCAAAGCTTACATCAATCTGAAGGCAGTATAAAAGGCTCTTTCTCAGCAAAGTTGAGAACTTGCAATAAAAGCTCCAAATTTGTTAAAAAAAAACTCTATCTTTACTCTGAAGTAATTTGTAAAAGGCTCCAACTTTGGAGTTCGAGAAAAAGTTCAGACTTATTTTTGAAGTCTTAATTTAAAAAAAAATTCAATGCTAATTTCTCTGTGAAGTCAGGTTAAAATACTTTTTTCAGAATCCGCGCAAGATAAGAATTTCCAGTAACTAAGGCTTCTAATTTACAGTTTCTTATATGCAGTTAAGAAAAAGCTCAAAACAAATTTTGAAGTCATAATTCAAAAAAAAAATCATACTTCAAAGCTAACTTCATGAAAGTCTTTTTCCCAGCAAGAAATTATTAATTTGCAAAAAGTCTCCAAATTTGGAGTTCATGCCAAATTTTTAAGTCGTAATTTAAAGGTAATTTCAGCTAGTGAAGCAATACCAGTACCTGCCAATAAAACGCTTAAGCTTATCGGACATGTCAATTTCTTGTGGAGATGCGCTTCAGTGTTTCTAAACTACAAATATCATACCACATCCCTTTTGTGAGTGGAAAATAAAATTAAGGTTCAAGTCATGAATACTTTTCAAAAGCGGAATCTTCATCTTCAAAGTTTAAACTTTACCTGTGTGCTTATATATTCACTATTTGGTTGGCTTATTTATCGGCACTTTTTGGTTTTGCTTACCGAGGGAAATTTTACTGCGCTAGCTATAAATTAACCACTAAACGCACCTACTATTGGAGGATTTGTCACTTTTTCGCAGCATTTAAAGTCGAACTGTTTGTGATTTTTTGTTTGTAAATTGTAAATTTTTCTTAAAATTGTAACCTGATTTAAGTACAAATTATTACTTTTATGTTTTGTTTTATTTATCAAAATTTGTTATGTTGAACTAGGATACTGCTCAAAGATTTCATCTTATTGTATCTATTGTAAATGTTTTTATCTTTAAATAAAATAAATAAATAAATAAAAATAGACTGGATTAGACCTCGGCGTCGCGGTCGGAATGATAGTCTAATATATTAACAATTGCCTATGCCAAGGAGTAATTCAATTGAACATTCATACGAAGAAAATAAGCCCTCTTTAACCTATGTATAATTTTTCTGGTCCATTCACACGCCTACTTTTCGTATATTTTTATTTTCTCCATATATTCAAAGTCTCTACATCAGAACTGGATCACCCTGTTTACACTTTAAGCAGAGGCATTTTCGAAGAACCTTTAATCTGACATCGAAAGAAAAAACGTAAGCATCTCTACTCGTACATATAACACCTTCAAATGATATTCCTATGTAGGTATAAGTATACAGCTATAAATAAATATTTTTTAATGAAAGATTTTGAGGCTGGCATATCGCTTGGCAGCATAAAAAGTAATTTGTCATAATTATTCGTTTTGTTGATATCTACACGATGACAGTTTTGTCTTTGCGTTTTTAGATCCTTGAAAATAAATGATAACGAGAAAGTGAAATTTTAATTGGCATCAATGTTTTTAAGAATAATTTTGTGGGATTGGAACGGCAAGAAATTTGTGTATGATAGGTGTTTAATTTTTTTAAGTCAAAGTCTGGGAATAAAGTTCTTTCAGCAAAATTGTACACATATCACACAAACATCCAAATAAGTTCCCTTAAAATATCCAACCATTTTATATTTTCTCAGCTTGTGAATTACATATTTTTTTTTTTTTTGATTTTTCTCGAAAATAATAAATTTTTGAAGAAAACAGTTAGCTCTGATACAAAGTTAAGTTAAATAAATAAGTAAATAAATTAGGTGGCACGACAGCTCGTGCAGAGCCAGGACCTAGTGACTTACAATTCTGAATTATTCCTGTGAGCGTTTTTTTGGCAGGAATGGAGGGGACCTACAATTTTCTGCCGAATCCGAATGGATAAGGTGAGAAGCACTTTTTCATGACAAGATATACTCTTGAAGGATTTGTCAATTCCTCGCAAGAGGCAGTAACCCGTGTTCTATTTTCAGGATGGCATATAGGCTGGGAATCGAACCCAAGATCAACGGTGTAACAGTATACTACGTGCTAACCATAACGCCACGGGCTACTACAAAATTAAGTTAGTATGTAGGTAATTCTGCACGGACTTTTGCAAAATCCTTTAGGCAGATCTGATCATCTATGCATCTCCAAATCATTCAATAAGCCGCGTTCCCTGACAAGAAGTTGATAACTTTCGTTGTCTGGACAATGATTCTACAATGAGAGTGTGTCAACTAGACTGTTGTTGGACCCATGCCTTTTATACCCACTTTTCTATAAAACGTATTGATCTCCAAAAATGTAATCATAATCTATTGAATTGTTAACATATTTAAACAAAAAAAATTGTTTATCAAAATCGTTAAAGTCGATTTCGAGAAAAATATGCTTTTCTCAGAGCTTTTATGAAAAGTTCTAATAGCTTTTATCAGAGCATTTATAAAAAGTTCTATTATTTTTTAGAACTAGAAACGAAAAAACAATAATTCCCTTATAGGATCCCTTTTAAGCTTAAAAGCTTAGGTATTTGCTTTAGAGATTTGGAAGACTGCAGGTATCAAGAATTCCAGGAAAAAGTATTTTTGACTTTTTATCTTTGTTAGATTTTTTACAATTGCCAAACTTGGAACTAAAATTAAACCTTTATATACAAAAATAGAATTTGATTAAAATTGTTATTTTCCTACGAAATAATCGAACTGTGATAACCGTAACTTTTTTTTGAATTGCCTCTATAATAATAGCAACGTATTTTAAAACCTATTATTTTTTTTCTTGAGTGGGTATAGATAGGTAGATATAGAAGACATGAGCTTGACAACATTGTCATGTTTGCCTTAAGGTGATATTTCAAACCGCTTTCATATTCCTTTCTGTATTTCTGATTAGAAAAGGTAACCTACCCCATTTAAAACCCTAAAAAAAAAACCGAAATAATTTCTGCTTAAAGCTAACTCGGTTTTCCTTTATGATTCCTCATTCCATTTCTTTTCTATATTTCTCTTGGGTAAAGAACAAAAATACCACTAATTACTCAAACTAAGCCAAAAATCATCCAACCTTATCCCTAGCTAGGCCTGATGGCATCTGTGGCTATATGACCACCCACTTTTTGTTGGCTTTTCATCTTACCTACTTCTTAGACTTACATAGGTAAGTAGATATGTATATCGACATAAACAGGACTTGGTTAAATCAATAAGATGACCATACCTACCTATATACGTAGGTACTTTTTTTTATTTTGACTTTTTGTCAGGGCCTGCAAATGGAAAAGTAGGTCTCTTGTGTGCACACACATCTAAGAAAGCGAAAGTGGTTAAAGATGTTCGATATTTTTTTTTCTATTCTTTGGCATAATTTCCCAGCCTTATATTTTCTTTTATGTATTTTTTTGTATTTCTAGTTTTTTTGTGTGTGAGTTGAGTGAAGAAGAAAAAAAAATATATCTTCAAGGAACATAAGCAAGCAGAGTTTATAAGGTTTCCAAGCGATTTGTTGTGTTTTTCGTGCTATTATCGACTGTCGAACGAGGTAATTCGGTTATGACATCAAGGAAAACTTACTTAGAAGATTTTTTTTTATTTTATTTTATTTTTTTTGTTTGCACTCGTGTGAGTGAAGATGGAAAATTGTTTTGATTTTGTCCGAAGAAGCGGGAAATCACTTAGAAGCCATAATATAGGAATAAAGGCACCAAGCAAGCGTGAGAAAGGTGGGTAATTAGTTTCTACCTATGTATGTATGTAAGTGTATTGTATTGTGGGTTGAATGATGGATTTTTGTTCGTGGATTATTGCTTACCTATGTTTCTTTTTTGGTTGAACATGGGTTTTTGTTTTTTTTTTCTTGTTGATTTTGATTTCTATGTAATAATCACGATAACGGTCCAATTATTTGTAATTTATTTATTTGTGTTTACATAATTAACACGGTTTCTTTCTAATAATGCTCGTTGATTATGTTAAATTAATAAAAGAATTCAATGTTTTCGAAGGAAATTATGATAATGATGATTTTTATTATTATTATATATATTTTTCAAGACCTTATATTTTCTAAGGCTCATAATTATATAAAGTGGAAACACAATTAGGAAATGTATGGAAATGAGAGTATTACTAAAACAAAGTATTTCTGAAACGAAATTTAAATATTTAAGTTGAATATAAGAGCTTGTGAGACAGTTTACGTATACCTAAGAATTTTATTTGGCAAACAAAAAATACAGTGGACGCTCATTAACTTGAACACGTACAAAACCAGGGGTGTTCAAGCTATAGGGTTGTTTAAGTTACTGGACCAAGATACAAAATTGGATTTTTTTTTAAAGTTCATTTTAATTATTTTAAAACGGAAATACATAGTAATTTTATAAATAAATAATTTGAAATGAGACTTTTTTTTAATTGCGATTAAAATATTCCATAATGTCCTTTTTGAAACACCAAATAAATTTGCTCGAGATGTAAGGTTGACTCCGTTTTTAGTTTTTTTTTTTCAATTATGGCAGCTTTTTGTTTTAGTTTTAACATTCTTAATTGTTGCCCTTTTTTTAAAACCATTTTAACTTTTCAAAATCTATACTACTAAAGCGAAAAATTCAAATTCGAGTCTTAAAAATGGTCTGTTCAAGTTAGAGAATGCGTAAAGGGAAAAATTATTTCTTCAAATACTTTGAATTTTCAAGCTATCGTATGTTCAAGTTACCAAAAGCCCACTGTGTTTAAATTTCAGAAAATGGGCTTTAATTTTATAACCAGTTCAATATTAAAGTAATTTGTTTTATAAAAAAAACTCGTAACGGCATCTAAAAGTACAATTTTTCTATTTCAAAATTCATTTGGAATCTTTCCAATCCTTTCTTTATTCTTCGATAAATCGTTAGTAGTTTGTAAAAATTCGTCTAGTTTACTTTTGTAAATACCCCACTTTCAATTGTACCGTTTGATTGAATAAATAATATTATTGGCGTTCCACTTCCACCATTCCGTTTTGCATCTGACAGATACTGTCGTTATTTAAATTGAATTTCATTCTGATTTTTCTAAGCAGCAGACGAAGATTTTTTTTCATTGTATTTTAACTTTTGATTACATTTAAATCAATAAAGTTTTCTTTGTATTAAATAAAATCGCGTATGCATTTTATTGTTATATGTTTATACTTTTTTATACTACATATACTTTTGGCTTATAAATAGTCAATTCAATTTTGTTTAATTTTATGGACCGTTTTCGGTTGGGTAAGACTGGTATTCTGGTTATTTTTGCCATCGAGTTGTCGTTCTGATTCACGAGATTTGATTTGATTTAATATCTTGATATTCTGATTTCTAGACAATCTATAGTTTCTGATTTCCGGTTCTGGATTTTACTTCTGATAAG
Organism: Epistrophe grossulariae; assembly: GCA_929447395.1. Classification (NCBI taxonomy): domain Eukaryota; kingdom Metazoa; phylum Arthropoda; class Insecta; order Diptera; family Syrphidae; genus Epistrophe; species Epistrophe grossulariae. The sequence goes on from OV839566.1 coordinate 4,805,300, forward strand.
TGGGAAATTGGGTGAACGCCCCATATCACTCGGCAATGTTTTCTAAATTCTGCTTTCGCATACAAATTTTTTTTTTATTTTTCGATTCAGTTTTACAGAATTCAACTTTTCAAAATACTGACAATTAATATTTACTAAAATAAAATTCTTCTTATTCTGATTTTACGAGTTAAAATTTATTAAATACATTTTAATCAACAAACAAATTTCATATTATACAATAAAATAGTAGAGGATAATATTATATAAAAGTGAAAAACACTGTTTTACAAAATTCTGCAAATAAAAAAATAATTTAAAAAAAAAGCAGTAAAAGGAGAATTTTGATTCAGGTAGAATTTTTAACCTTACTTCAATAAAGTGGAGCTGTTTGGGGTTTAGGCGGCAGGGATTGTTCTCGATTATTAAATACTTTCACAAAAAAAAAGCTGTGCTGTCTAAAACAAATGCAATCCTAAGCATTAAAAGCCTGTGTTTGTCATTTTCTACAATATTTTTTTTCTCATTTGAAAAACTCCAAAAATGCGAATTTAATTCACGAGTTTTTGGAGATTTATTCATTTATGAATTTCAAAGTGAAATAAGTCTCCGAATTAATCTATGAAATAGAATTTCAAAGTGAAATTTCAAAGTGAAATTTCAAAGTGAAATAAGTCTCCGAATTAATCTATGAAATAGATCTCCAAATTTGGAGACTTAATTAATTTTGTCAACGATTTTTTACTTCCTTGGAAGGCACGTTTTATGGGTCCAATAGATTTTTAACTCCATTCTCTGGACCTTTTTCCCTTTAACGCAACTCTGTTGCTCCGCTTAGAGTATATTCAGTCACCAGTCTTGAACATTAGTGCATTGATTTTAGAGACTTATTTCCTTCTTTTTTTGGAAACTTAATTTCATGCATTTTTTTGGGTCTTCAAATTTGGCAAAATGGTGAGTTATTAAATTTTTTTGGAGAGTTGTTTCACAAAAACTTTATTTAGGACACAAATATTTAATTTTCGTATCAACAAACAAGTTTGCAAGGCCTTAACAATAACATTTGAACGGGCTTCTGTACAAAGATTTTCTGTTTTTGGAACTCTAGTATTAATACTAAAAGTGTGAGAGTTTGCAAGTTCGAACCCCTGGGTCGTTTTTTATTGGGTCAAAGATCGTTGCAATCTCAGAAATGTGAACATGATTCCTCAGGCAGTGTTTTGCTCTCAAATACTGATTCAAAAAGTTTTACTTTCATTTGCACACATTTTGACGGAGAAAAATATATTAGGTCAAAAAACTTTATATAAGACATTTTCGTTAAATTTGGGCATTTCTTATTTTTTCAGAACTTTAAACTTTAAAAAATTTAAACCGCAGATCGTGCTACCTAAATTTAATTTAGTATCAATTTATATGTGTCTTTAATTTTACATGAATTATACCTTCATATATGTACATATTATGTAGGTATAGCAAGAAATAATCGATTCAGTATTTCTATTTCGATTTTTTTTTACTTTATAAATTTTTAGTTTCTTTATAGCAGTTTCAATGGAATACCTAAGAAGAATCTGTATTTTTAAATTAAAAAAAAATAATTTCTCACGAAATATATAAATGGACCACTTTCTCTCGCTTGAAAAAAAAAATCATCTCATCCTGCAAACATTGCTTTTCATACAATATACTATAGGTACTTCCTCTCTTGCCACCGATAGAATGGGGCATACATTTTTCATTTGTCTCTGCTCCAGTGCTCACTAAAGAAGCATACGCTATACATATCAATTCTGCACAAAGGACAAAAGCGAAGCCGAGCGTGCGAACACGCCAAAGGAAAATAATTACTTTCACCATTTGTTCCTGGTATCTGCGATATTTTCAATTTTTTTCTTTAATTTTTTAGCCAGATTCAGCCCTAGCCCAGTGTGAACGGTGTTCCAGCATGCTCCTGTATTTTTCTGCTTCCGTTTCTACGACTTTATATCGAATGACAATACTTTATTTTGTTTGATTTAATTTTTTTTGCTATAAGAGTATGTGTCTAACTTCATATTCGTATATATGTACATATATGTTCGTCCTTTTTCGTTTCTTCTTTCAGTTTCGATGAAAATAGTTTCCTTTCTTTGGTTACATTTTAACCGGAATTAAATTGAATCCAGAATTTCAATTTGTTTCACTTCTGTTTCTTTTTTTTATTTCGTTCGCTTTTATAGTTTATGCATTTATCACACTCTAACGCAAGAGCCAGCCCTTACAATCACCGGATGAGAAAGTCCTCCCACCATCAGGACAACGAAGGTTGGCATGCGATATGTTCGCAATACAATTTTAATACTCGTATACACTGTACAAGAGTATAAAATGCAAAAAAATGAAAGTATTAACAAGCAAGGGGTTAGATCTCTAAATGATTAAACCTGAAATATTTTTTAACATACTGTTTTTAGTATTTTTTTCTAAATGTTGTTTTAGCTTACTTTGAAACCTCGGACTCAATTTTAAAACTTCCACTATCCCATCTGTGATTTTTTTTTTTTCAAACTTTGAACCCAAAATACTATTCCCAACGGATGAACAAAAACAGCCACAATTTATGTGGTAAAGTTTAGTTTGAATGCATTTTCACTAGAAAAATCGGGCAAGTTTAAATGAAATAAAAATGAACAAGAACCATAAAAAGTGAGAAAGCTGTTCGAAATAATATGTAGAATCCTAATTGAAATTCAAAATGGATTCTCCAACAGGTCGAAATGGTCTTATTGAATTTAAATAAGTGAATAGTGCTTGTTTGCTTTTGTTTTTATTGTTAAGTGGTGCCCAACTGAAAATGTTGCACGAACTATTTGATGAATTCAATTGTATGTTTTAGAAAATAGGAAGCATAACAATTTAAGTAATTTTACATAAACATTTCTCTTTGTAACTGTTTGTTTCGTTAAATCGTTCGTACAATCCATTGCGCACAATTTTAAACACATTTAATATCTGTTTTAAATCTAGTTTAATATGAGATTCAAGATTTAAATTAATTGGGGAAGTAGTTATTTAGTTTTGTACTTATTTGAGAATTTGTATACATATTTCCTTAAACCAGATATCATTGAATGTACCTTGGTACTTCAAATACAAAAAATAGAAGATTAAGGTTATTTTTCCAACTTGTTGTTACATTTTAATCGTTAAAGATTGTCAAATAAATATAAAAGATCAAAAAGTACAACAAAGCACTTAATTAAAATAACATTTTTCATTAATTTATTCCTCTCTATTCCAAATTATACAAAATTTATTTAATGACCCATCAAAATGTCCAACAGTTGCTCAATTGAAAACTTTATTTGTAAAATTTTCATTCAATGTATTCCAAGCCTTTCTATATATTAATCTTTTAAAAATTTTAAGGTCGGCTCAAATTCACTCCAAGTGTTAAGGTTCAGAGGCCAAATAACAAAATAAAACAAAAAAAAACTTCGAAACATTAATTATTTCAAATGCAAACTTTTTCAATCTGGATTTGTTTCTACCCTCATCCAATAAAATACTTTATATAAATATCCCTTGGCCGACTTATCGGCAAACAGTTTATTTCAAAAAAAAAAAAAAAAACACAACACTTATAGCCCCGAATACGATTAAATAAGTTAAGCAAAAAATCAAACCACCAAAATGTTGACCCACTTAAAAGCATTTCTCTTGTAAACAAGAAACTTTTCGTTCTGTATAAGAAACATTGATTAAAAGTAGAAAGTAATCGCCGTAATTCACGATTGTTTGTTGTTGTTTTTATTTGTTTTAAGCGAAATCTCCCTCGTTTTCTTAATTTAATTAACACACTTTCACTCAAAATCTTATTTTCTTTTTATTTTACAAAGTAGATATACCTAGTTACTCTGCTAAAGAGGGTGAATAAAGCAGATGTCCTAAAATGGGCTGTGTCTTTTCTTTAGAAAAAAACACGGACACGCTAATTTATCGCAATTTATTTTTTTTTTTTTTAACTTTTATCCCCTTTTAAAAATTAAAGCAATTCTACCTACCATTTGAAAAAAATATCCGTCTCGGCCTTCAAAGATAATGGCAAAGCGTAGCTAACGCAAATCCTATCTGTATTCATTTTAACTTATTTTAAGGTTAGGTACTGGTTTCATGATTTGTTAATTGTTTTTAATTTCTAGTTAAATAGCATATTTAAACCCATTTTCATGGGTTCCACAGATAAGACGGTTCCCTTCGTTTTGATGAGTTCACATTAGTGTAGGTTTTGAGTCACACGGTAGTGCCCAGCTAAGTTATCGCCAGTAACTGTTTTAAACGAACAAACTCAACTATTTTCGACCCCGCTTTAATTTGGGTTCCAATAAAGTCAGAAACTTTAAATTCGCAATATTTGTTAAGCTATGCAAGTACAGACGCCTGAGGTTCCTGAGGTTATATAGCTCTTCAAAAATCGCGAAAACCTAAACAGACTGACGGACAGATCATTAAAATTATGGAACACTTCCAAATACGTAGAATCTTGTAACTTCATATACAATTAAAGGTTTTGTGGTCCATACAAAGGAACACAAAATTAAGGTTTTCCATTTAAGTAGCGAATACCACGCCCATTTCTTCAAAATTGTTTTAATATAATATATGGATTACTTCACACTTCAGATTGCTGTAGAATGCTGAAAATTGATTGAGTATAGTAGAACTTTTAGGGCATACAAAAGTAAACATTGAAACATTTAGGGGGCAAATTTGCACTTAAGAAAAATTTAATTATGACCATAATCATTTTTAAGGACATATAGACCACTGAGTCCACAGGCGCGTGTTTTGAACTTTGGCTTGTAGACTAATTTCGCTCCAAATGCGGCAATTCCGTTTATTGACATAGCCATTTAACCAAAAGTGTGTTTAATTTTGAGTTTCTCGAATTAAATCATATTTTTCAAATTAAATTTCGACAATTTGCAAACGTTACTCCGGCTTGACGCTTGAGTTTATTCATGAAAACTTGCCAAACCAAACTAACTTCAAAACTGTCAAATCATAGTACACACATCAGGAAAATGAAAACTCAGAGATCTCGGCAATCTCAGTTTCATGAACAGGATTCCTCAGCAAAATTTCTCGCCTTTACTGTCAAAATTCTGAGGAGAAAAAAACTTGGGTTCGCTTACTCACTTCTTGAGTGAGGAAATTCTCTGAGAACGTATTTTTATGAACGCGCCACTATAAAAGGTAATATATCATTAGCGTGTTCATTTTTGTTTAGTTCTGCGCATCTGTCAAAATCGAGAAAAATGGTGGACCCAGTGCCACTTTACTTGTCTAATTTCAATGTTTTGTTGGTGTTTCTTTTGATGATGGTGGTATTGAGCAGGGCGCTTTTTATTTTTCTGACGAATTTGAATGAAACATATTTTACATATTCGGTTAAAAACAATTCTGTTGGCTCTACTATGGCTAAAACCGATATGTCAATGTTTTTTCAGCAAATATTTTCAATTTTTAAGGAATTTTTATTAGCAGACCATTAAAATATTCGTGAAACGACAAAAAAGAATTTTTCAAAATTCTAAATTCTTCATTCTTGTACACAGATGGCAATTTGCAAGGCACTTATAATTCTTCCAGATGTACAATGCAATGACTCTGACAAGACTGACTATAATTCTTATAAGCGGACGCTCTTTTCATCCCTCGTCTTCTCTCTCTCCCCAATACATTCTTATGTCTTAGTTATTTATTACTAATTCAAACATTATTTTATAGCTTTCGATACAGCTTGAAAAGGGAAAACGATTTTTTTTATAGATCGTGTTTTGTATTACTATAACCATAGAAAAAAAAACTCTATTACTTAATGTAAACCAAACATGAATTATCATGCGAAATCTTATTATAAAACAAAACTGAAGTTTTTTGATGTTTATTAACTAATTTACCGAAGTAGGTTGACTAACGAATAATTAAGTCATTCTTGCCAAAAACTAGAAATAAAAGAAAACTAACCCTAGACACAAATGTTGTTTAACAAAATCCTCAAATGACAAAACAAATTTATTTAGGTATAACTTGCTCACACATTTCAGCAAAACCTTGCGACCCTATCAGATACATATTTTTATTTTATTTCTTACTTGCTATTTAGGGTAGTAATCTCTTGGCAAGGTTATTTTTTTTGTGTACACTTTCCCTATCCTTACCCCTATTCCTCTTTTATTTTTTTTTTTCTTTGAAAATTCCTTATGTCTTGTGCTTTGCATATCCTTCTTTAATGCTTTGGAAGATTAAAAATCACGCTCTCTGATTTTGTGTGTCAATTATAGCAAAAAAAAAAAATAAGTATGGCTTCGACCTAGGACAGGTCTTAAGCCATTTCAAAGCTGCATATACTTGAATGTTCTGCCATGTAGAAAAATATGGGCCAGGAAGAGTATATAAAAACAAAATATACGAAAAGAGCAAAGGGGAATTTTGTTTGCTTTTTAAAGGATTCATACTGTATAATCAATTCTCAATGAAATTAAACTACCAAGGACAAGCAGTTGAGTAGTGTCATAAAAAAAGTATAACGCGAATGAAGACAGCAGCAGCTGTCAATGTGCTGAGTCAAGAGAGATGATTTTAAGTGCTTGTTGCTATCATAATTAAGAGAATTCTTTTCTCATCTTTTACACACAGCACACCTTAACTTGGGTTTTTTTGAGCTTGAATTTTTTTGTTTTTTTATATAAGTTGTTTTAAGTTTAATGTATTTTTTATCATGCCATTATCGTTGAGGGATGATTGTTTTAAAATGTTTACTTATGCTATTTATATAAATGTAAGGAAGTTTTGTTTTGTTTGTTTTGTTACATGAAACAGGAAAAGCAGTTGCAACGGCTTGATGCAGTTGGGTTTTAGAAATAAGGGATAAGTTTTCTTTTAATGCCACCCTTTTATTTCTCAGACTATATTGTCCTTTGACTTTGTTTCGTTATATTACGGCATTAAGTTGGGGTAAATCAGCTTTTTTTTTAAATAAAAGCTTATATTATTTACACCGAAACATAAAAATGGTGGTCAGAAATAAGCGATTTTCTATAATTGGAAGAGGTGTTTTAACAACAGAATTCAAATACTTGTACCTTGGCAGGAGAGAAATTGGTTTGTAAAATTTCTTTTCGCTTGGTTTTTACAACATTTCTTCACTGCTACGAACGTAAGAAAAATTCTTAATCCAGCATTAAAAAAGATCAGTTTCTTGTTCTTCATAATTTGACCTGATTGAATGTTTACGCTGAATATCTTCTTTAGTTTTAATTATAGAGGTCAGATCTATGACAACAAATATTCGAAATTTGCAAGTGCAACTTTCAGTTTTTTTTTAGCTTTCAAATTTTTAAGGAGCAGTGCCACGCCCAATTTTCTTGATTTCTCAGAAAATACATTTACAATTTTGATTACATTTTCAGAGTTTGAACTTATTTGCAATAAAAAGGAACAATCTCAAGGGATTTTCGACAACCTCTTACTTCAGTTGGTACCAACTAAGTCATGAACTTCAAATTCGGAATATTTGATAAGCACAGGCGCCTCCCAAAATTTCAACCCCTTAGCATAAATGGTTCCTGAGATAAAGGACTTTAAAAATTAAAAAAACCGTAATTGACTGAAAGTAGAGTAATACCTCCAGATTTTGACAGACATTTTTTATTTGATGATTACTAAAGTAATGTTTTGATGAAAACTAAAGTTTTCTTCAACCAAACAAATTTTTTTAAGTCAGTAATCATTAAATTTTAAATTTTTCTCATAATTTGGAATTGATTTTTTATTAATCTACTTTAAATGTTTGAAATTAAAACTTCATAAAGTAAGAACTTGCCGTACTTTTAGATCTCATTACTTTTCACATCTGAATTGTTACAAACAGGTTTTTGTACAAAAGAACTTGGCTCTCTTTTTAACATTTATGTTTTTGGTCTGATGTTGGCTTCACGGGACCTATGATTATGAAATTTTACTCAAAGATTGTACTCAACCACTTCTCAAAACACTTTTCTTGCTTATAAGAACAAACTCTGAAAATATAATTCAAATCGTTAGACCTATTTCCGAGAAACACAGATATGTATAGAAAAAGTGGGCGTGCCAGTAGGTGGATTTTAATAAAACAACTTCCTAAACCTTTTCCTTGCTTAAAAGAACAAATTTTGAAAATATCATCATCATCGTAAGTGCCCATTTCTGAGAAACCAAGATTTATAAAAAAAAGTGGGCGTGGCATTACCCTCTTAGGGAGAGAAACGGTAAAAACTGAAATTAAATGTCCATTTCCCGCTAAAAAAACACATAACTCACAAAATTTCATCCACATCGTTTGAGCTTCTTATTTTCTAGAAAACCCGGATGTAGGAGAAATGGGCCTTGATGTGATTGGATTTTACGAGAAACATTTTTTTTAAATTTTCCCGCTGGCATTATTTCCAAGCACGAAAACTGAAATTAAATTTATTTAAGCATTACATAAATTATGCGCGTAATAAAGAATACTCGTATACTCTTTGCGATCTTATTTGAATCTATCCCAATAAAATTACGAACGTCCGTTTCCAACCTTGAATTTATAATGTTTCGAATTTTATTTTAAAATTTTTAATTTAAAAACCATTTATTCAAAAACTAAGCACTACAATAACTTAATTTAAAAACATAATTAAAGAAAGAATTATTGGCTTTAAAAAGCTATAACATGATATTGTAAGTGTTGCCGTTGTGTTTTTATATTCAATTTTTATTTTAAATATTTTTTTTTTAATTTGGTCCTTCCACATAAAGGGGTAGACTAATAGAATGGGCCAATATCTTAAAATCATTTTCATACAATGTACCAACAATTAATAAAATTATATACGCTTTTATCCCAAAATGCACAATTTTTTCAACTAAGCCACTCCACCATATAGAAAAGTAAAACCCTTAACTCTACCGATTGGTTTAATTCGAAAACAATATTTTTTATGAAAAGAAGTACATATATTAATATTTTTTTTAGAAAATTTTCTAAGCTACAAATTATTCCCTGAATTTTTTTCTGTACAATAGCATTCTGTAAATAGCATTTGGGAGATATTCCTAGAATACCTGGGCCCTTTAACCTCCCATAAAACTTGCTAGCGGCGCTCATATCAATTTGCATTTTTTTAAAAACACCATGAGGAGGCTATAAACCAAAATCCAGCTTTCCAGCGATTTTCCCCGAGTCAAATGCTTTATATCGACTTGTCACTAGACCATATAGGTAAAGTGATCAAAAGGACCAATGACAACAAGGGCTTAAAACTTCACTTTTTTATCTTTTAGGGGTTCTATTTGATATGCTGAATTTAAATCTAGAAATCTGATGTTGATTATAAACTTAAAAAACTTAAAAAATGATTTTAAGCTTTGCAAAATATGTATGTCTATCAATGAAAAGAACAAATTTCCTGAGGGAAGTGTTCAACTTTTTTTCTTCGAAACACCCTTCAAGACGTCAACTTCATTCTCATAAAAAGCTTATTTCAAACTTAGTTAAAACTTCTCGTTTTGAAAGTGCATTTATATTTGCCTCGTGTAATTTAAAACGTTTATAACCTTCCAACCTTTAATTTAAATCACATATTCATTTGCCCTTATAACGCAATGTTAATACTTTTAAAGTGCATATGTAAGTCACTTGAAAAATTAAAAACCATGCAGGAACTTAAAAAACTATCACTGGAGTTAAAAAAAAATGTCTACAAAACACAAGTTTATATGTATTTCTGTCACCCTTTCCATTTAAACTTTTTAATGTGCTTGCAAAAAGTTCTGCCGCATTTACCTATTGCTCCTATAAGTACTTTTCTTATATGTGTTATCGCTGAAATGGCATTTAAAAACAAAATGGTGTTCCCAGCACAAACGACTATTTAACGCGTACATTAAGTGAACAAATATATATAAAAAAAACGTATAAGAAAAGGGAACAAAACACTTTCAGAACGCATAACTTCACAATGTGTTTTTACACTCTTATAACTGCCATCTTGAAAATGAACAAAATGGAATAAGCAATAAAATATGTAGGTACATGTACCTACCGTTAAGTTAAGATAGTAGTGCAACAGAAGAGTAAACTACCCCACCAATTTACGATCGATATTCCCCAATATGCTCTCGATAAACACATGATGTGCGTTATATACAACAACAACACCATCACCTGTAATGTACACACAACCAAACACATTTGCAAGATGTAAAACTTTGTACCCTGGACATTCAAATAAAAACGCGAACGAGCGCCATTAAAAATGTATCCGCTTCCGTTGCCGCTGCCACTTCGAAGTCACATATACAACAACAACAAAAAGGAAATAACTACACGGTATATTTTGGTGCCTTCAATAACAAAAACAAAACAAGAGCAATGGAGCTCTTTAAGCCTTAGGCTATAAAGAAATTCCCGCGGCACCCTCATAAAATGGTTGAATTTTTCATGACCGTGTTTGTTTGTTTTTTTTGTTTTTTTTTTTTTATTTGGGTTTCAATATGTGTTTTGTTTTGGGTATTTTCTCGTTTCCTCACGTTAATTTCCGCCTCCCTTAAGTATGAAGGCATGATGGTCTGTAGTTTGGGTGGCCCTAGCTCCATCAGTGAAAATGAAGCTTTTTCTCATTTATTATTCAGGCAGTCTGAAGTGGAACTCGTACCTTACATAAAAATGGAAAATTTTAGGAATAAGAAATGAGAGCGTTCGGGTCGTGTTGTCGTCGTCGGGAATAAAAGTCTTCATAAATTAAAATAGAATGCACGACTGGGTCGCATAAAATTTTCTCAAAAACTTATTTAGTTTATAGAAATTGTTAATATGTAAAATTGAAAGGAGGCTTAGGCATATAGTTCAGGCAATAAATGATGAAATATGGGTTAAAAAATTGAATTGTTCATAAGAATTTTGAAATGTTGAAAAAGATCATAAAATAAAAAATAAAGAAAGCTTTTTATTTGATCCGACTTGCCGATGACAAGAAATTTGATATAGAAAATTTCTATCATTCCGTATAATGTTTGGAAATTTAAAATTAAATAATACCTATTTATCTTAAATCGCAAGTGAAACTCTGATGGTTAAATGAAGAGTGCCAGCTGGCACAAGCAGCCAACAGCAAGGTAAAAGAGTACAGACTAGAACAAGAGCTGCTTACACAGTAACATCTTTGTACGCAATTCGCAAATCTACATCGGAGCTACAATTCTTCAATGATGTTTCTGATATTATTTTGAGAACGAAGCCAACAGCTGTCACTGGGAGAACGACCTCAACCAACTTGTTGTGAGTAAATGGAAAGCTATATAAGTTTGAGGTAGTGAAGGATTTTGTCAACCTATGCTCCGCTATCAATTCAGAAAAACGCAGAATAACTCTTGCAAATCGCTGCTTCTTTCGGCTAAGAGTAGTAACATCCTCTCTCAAGCAACTAAAGTGTCCCTGTATAAGACGCTTATCATCCCGGTCTTGCTATATGGAGCTGAGGCAGGGACCTTGTCAAAGGCGGATGAGAAAGGAAAATTCTCCGGGTGATTTTTTGGTCACGTTTGCATTAACGTGAAGTGGAGAAGAAGATAAAACAACGAACTGTAAGGGCTGTATAGCGACCAAAAAAGTAAAAAGCCAACGATAAAGCCTGAGTCATTTAGAGCGAATGTTAGTATCCATTCGCTCCCGCCTAAAAATTCATCGAATCTAACCCCGAGGGGCGAGGGACGGCGCAGTAGAGAAAGACCGCGATTCAGATGGCGAGCGCAAGTGGAAGGGGACTTTAACCAACTTGGCTGTGAAACTGGATACAGCTAGCTAGGGAACAAACTGGCTGGAAGAACTTTGTTGGTTGAGGCCCTGATCCACTCCGGACTTCCATTAAGTAAGTAAATAAAGTTTGCAAAAGTTAGAAGACAAAATTTGAGCGACGCCGTATCATTTCCCGCAATTTCACTGTGATCAAGGATCCAGCTGATTATGACATTAGAATTTTCAGCAACAGCAACAAAATTTCTTAGAAATTTCTGTCAACTGTCAATGCAGTTTGTAAATCTGTTTGCGGTATAATGCTACCATCGAAGTCATTTTTAAAGCTTTCGTTACTGCTAAGAAAACACACACGCGTTGTATAAATATTCCTATTTCACTCTTTCCAATCAATAGAGTGATGGAATTCAAGTAAATTAATACACAAGAATAGAACAAGGGTACTACCCCATTTATTCCCCACACACAAGGGTACACAAAAAGCTTCAGACATCAGGTAGAAATAGCGACCCTTAGCAACAAACAGCTCCGCAACGCAATAGCCGCTGAAGTTGTTTGTTTCGTTTATTGATAGATGACCCTTACGAGTGTCACAGGTGGAACACTACATCGTGAATTTGTTAATTAAAAAGGTTTAGAAAAAATATCAAAACGTCAACGGAAACGGAAATGAAAGATAAAGAAAATGAAGGGTATAAAACAAAAGATTAATTTCAGAAAACAATTTCTATCTAAGCTTAATAACCAACATTTGTCATCGTGTAATCCTCATTCGTTAACTCAGGGGTTGGTATAGTGATGCCGTTATGGCAAAGATATATCGATTTAACAACATTAAGTAACACATTGACACACAAACCCATTTAACTCAACCCCTTTATTATATATTTTTCCCTATAACAAGCTTATTTATACTTTGTGTTGTATGTGTTTTTGTTGTTTTCATTAGTGAAATGAATATCCGTTTGAGGAATTCCTTTCGGATGAACCCAATTATCACGAACATCAATCCTTTTCGTTTTATACTTTATATACATATATATACAAAAACATCCGTTGCTAAACAAAAACAACATCAAAGCTCAGCAAAAAAAAACTAATATTTGCTCAGCTAAATTGCTCTATTCACTTGATCTTTCCCCCAGATTCATTTACACTCATCTGGCAGTGCAAATTAACCAAAGGGCAAAGAATAACAGTCAAAATGAAAACAGAAAAAAAAAATATTATATTATCCTTAAAGAAAAACAAAAACGAAATACGAAAAACTACAAAGAAAATAGGTCAAATAGCTGGAATTGATATAGGTACTTCTGCGTTGTATTTGCATATACGTTCTCTTCAGTTGTGTTTGTGTTGTATACTTAAGGTTTATCCTCTTACCCTAGACAAGCTTAATCCATAATCCTTCTTTTGAAACATTTTTTTTTTTATTTTAAACTTTCTTTTTTTTTTGTATTTTTTTCTTTCAGGAGCAAATTGCCAGGAAAATGTAGACGAATGCATGTCCAACCCATGCCAAAACTCTGGCATTTGTCGGGACAGAGATAACGGATATGTATGCACTTGTCAACCAGGATATTTGGGTTTACATTGTGAGATTGATGTGGCCGTCTGTGAAACAGGTAAGAGTGGATTTTGTCTGGCATATTATAAACATATACAATGTGAAGGGAATTAGTTTTTAAAATGAATTAACAGAAGTTGCCATTTGGTTAAGTTGGTTATACGAAGAGAATTTATTCGTTTACAAGTTTTTAACTTTATTCATAAAGTATTCATAGAATTCAATTTTCATTTGACTTTATTTTCAATTTAATCTTATACTATGTTTTTATAAGTTTATTTCGTTGTAGATTTGCAAATTCGATTCGAAATCTTCTCATTTCCTATACATATTCACATTTTGAAATGAAGTATGTAATTTCAAACAAATTTGCACAAAAATCGGTAAGAAATTACGTGAAAACCTTACAAACACACCCAAGTAGAATCCATTCAAAGTAGAATCCATTCAAAGTGGAATACTTTTGGAATGTCAACATTTGATGTATAAAAACATAAAAATAAAGGGAAATACAAATAGAAAGAGAAAGTAAAAAATAAAAATAAAAAGAATAAAAAAAACAAAAACAAAAACAAACGATTAACGGTACAATAAAAATTATAAATGAGCTATCAATTGAGATGAAAACAATTTTCTGTAATTTGCGAAACTTTCTCAATTTAGGCTCTAATGAAATCATATATATTTACAACCTTTTATATCTAAATGAAAAAAAAATTGACATTTATTTTATTCAATGAAAAGTGGCAACTCTTTAGGTACCAATCCGTTGTAATAGCAACGACATATTTAAACAATGTATTTTAATTCAACTATATTTTAACAGGTACGGGCGCCAGATGTCACAATGGTGGTGAGTGCATAGAAGGTCGCGGCTTAGAATTCACCTGCGATTGTCCGCCGGGTTGGACCGGGCACATTTGTCAAGATGAAATAAACGAATGCGAATCTTCGCCCTGTCAAAATGGTGGTGTTTGTGTTGACAAACTGGCTGCTTATGTCTGTGCTTGTCCCATGGGCTATACCGGAACCAATTGTGAAGAAGAAATTCTCATTTGTGCTGACAGTCCGTGTCAGAATAATGCTCTGTGTCTGATGGAAGAGGGTGTGCCCACATGCTATTGTGTGCCCGATTATCATGGGGAAAAATGTGAATTCCAATATGACGAATGTCAATTGGGACCGAAATGTATGAATGGCGGCGTTTGTATAGATGGAGTTGACACCTTTACATGTTCGTGCCCACCGATGCTGACGGGAATGCTGTGCGAATGTTTAATGATAGGCGAGGATTCATTGGATTGTAATTATACGGCGCCGATAACAACGTCAACTACAACAACCACCACAGAGGAGCCGAGTTCTGAGGAGGGCACTACTCCATCGCCACCAGTTTTCACAACCGCAGGCGGATCATCGAGCAGCAGCAGTAGTAGTAGTAGTAGTAGCAGTAGTGAAAGTGGAGAAACCGGGGAATCGCTTACTTCGGAGGGAAGTTCATCGTCTGAAACCGCCGAATCTGTCGAGAATTTATACACCACAGTATCAAGATTCGATATAACCGAAATCACGACAGCTAAATCACCAAAAGGATCAAGCAGCAGCAGTAGTAGCAGCAGCAGTAGCAGCAGCGAGGAGTCTAAAGGGATACCAATAACAATCACAGCACATCCGACAGTAATACATCATCGGACGACAATTAAAACGACAGCCACATTCCCCTACGAATACACCACCCACAGACCGCCGACTCCAAAGTGGCCAACGACTCCAGTATATGTAACCGAAATTCCAGAAACACGTCCCACTTCATCAAGATATTATCCCCCAGAGGCGACCACTTTCAGCACAAGTCTGCAAACAGAATACACTGATTATGACCCAGAGAACGGATACACTGCAACCACTCGACGACCGCCTTCATTTGGAATAACAACGACAGTTGCACCATTCTTCACTGAATACCCTGAGGTCTTTGTTACCACCAAGGTTACTGAATACACCAAGGAATATAATGGTGGAAGGTTTACGACGTACAAACCACCAACGCCATTCTTCCCTTCGTCGACTGCGTCGTCATATGACTATGAATCTTCGGGAGTCAGTATTGACATAGCGACATCAACGTCTGGCAAAATAGGTTCACCCATTTCACCTCATCCATCCATTTCGCCCTACTGGCCGGCTAGCAGCACCTCGCAGCCAATTTCACCATCCTTCAGGCCAACACCGCCACCCTTCTCGGACCATTCGACTAAAACTCTTTACACAGATGACTTGGTCACATATTTGCCAACAGCGGCTCCGGCCACCACCACAGAGTACGTTCCACCACCAACGACACTAGCACCCACACCACCACCTCCACCACCAACATCACCACCACCTCCACCAACAACGACCACTCCAGCACCCACACAACCTCCACCAACGCTGGCGGTCCTGACTACGGATTCATCGATTTCATCATCCTCATCGTCCTCATCATCGTCATCTTCGTCAGAAGAGAGCACAGAATCAGGTGGCAGTGGTGGTGGTGGTGGAGCGGTCGGTGGAGCATCGGGAGGAGTGGACAACTTCACCACCGGCATTCCAGATTGCATCAAATTGGGTTGCTATAATGGAGGTACTTGTGTCACCACTTCTGAGGGCTCCAGGGTGAGTAATGGCAAACGTTCTCTCTTTTAATATAAATTTTCGTTCTTTGTTATACGTACTGTATATAGTATGTATATTAAAATAATAATATACGAGTATTGGAAAAGCGCTTCTAGCTTCAACATACAAATATATACATATTATATGGCATAGCACCTTTGTCAGCTTCTATTTGAAGTTTATTTCTCATTCCAGCTGGAGCAGGAATAAGATCCATTCAGTGTGCTTTCCACTTGAATGCTAGGTGAACAGGAGTTACATACATAGGTACATATTAAATCGATATGGATGTATCTCCTATGGAATTTACCACCTCCTGTGTCTTTAAAACTGAAAATGAAAATGAAAATGAGAAAATGAAGACGAAGAGTGGTAATTTTCACACACTAAAACTAACTTTGGGTTAACTTGCCAATATAATGATAACCCTAAGATACACGACCGACTTATATCTATTAATATATATATACTCGTAGTTGAAGACGCTTTTAAGAACATTGATCTGTATATGAAGAAGCTTACAATAAATAGAGTGTTTATTAAGAGAGAAAAGGCAAGGAGGAATAACTATTTTTTGTGAAGACAAAAATGTTTGCTTTTCCAGTAATATAAAAGGATCAGAGAATGTGATACTATTATATGATGGTATATAAGGAAAATGGTTATAATAACTGAAAATATGCGAATGGATGACATTGTTATCTTTGTCGAGATGATATATTATTATGGTAGTTGGGAATATTGACAAGTTAATTTCTGAATGTCTGTGTTTCTGTTTCATATTTCACTAGCGAGACTCGTGATTGTGACGGTAGACTTTTGATTCTTTTTGAATTGATGTTTCTGTCTGTTAGGAGATATATGTACATATAAGGATTTTGCTATACTCTGTTCAATTTATATTTGCAGTACAGGGAAGATAAGATATTTGCCTTTCAGTCTCACCATTACGGAATTCAATAAGCTATCTACATTTTAAAGCTCTTACGGGGTTGCAGGAGTGAGTATTTAAAATTGCCGCAAATCTCACAAAAATATTTATTAATATGCGCACATTTTATAATCAAAAACAATGATCGCCTAAATAAATTTAATCTATGTTTTTCCACACCTCTCTGAAAGACAATAGCCAAAAATTTTTAAAACTGCATTTTAATTTTTAACTGTTTTTCCATACATAAAAGGAAAACCTAAAACATGAAAACAGAAAAACACCAAGCGTCAACACTTTTTTCTCTAAAGTAGAAATATTTGCTACCAAAAGCTCTAAAAAAGCTTAAACCCTGAAAGTTACATTGCAATAACCTAAGAAGATGCCATATGAATTTCCATCAACTGGGCAATGGTAACTCTGATTAAAAGTATTTTTTTTTTAGTAAAATCAATGGCGCAAAATTTTAAACATTTTAACGCGGCTCTAAATCTACTTGCTTTTTTAAAGCAAAATGCTACGAAATATCAATTGAAAAGTATTCTCAGATAATGTATTAGCCTAAAAAACATCACTTCACATTACTTCATTTGGAATATGAGACACAATCAGCCCGTGAGAAGAAAAATTTGAAAACTCCGTATTATAGGTGTTAACCTCATGTTATTTTATTTTTTTTTTTATAAAATATTGCAATTATTCACTATGTTAACTTTTATTTCACTTTTTTATTTAGTATTTTCACTATTTTAACTCGAAATTTAAATCTCGAAACACTTTCCTATAGCTCGGCAAAATTACAGATTGGGTTCCTTTTGTTTTTTTTTTTTTTTTTTAATTTTTCGTTCTGTTTGATTTATTCAGCTGTCAAAATTAGGCGTGTTTCACAAAAGTTTGCTGACGTTTTGTTAAAAACGTTCTTTAGTTAGAAGAGTTGTTTAAAGTGTTTAGAATTAAGAAAACTTAAAACAAGAATTTTTAAATAAAGGACTATTTTAACTAGAGTCGGGTTTATTGCTTAAACGAGAACTGTTTAAAATTTTGCGCCATTGTTTTTAAAGCTTTGAAAATTTCCTTTAAGAAAAAAAATTGAAGCGATATCTTCATTTCATTTCGGTGTTTTAACAGACATCTGTCAAAAAAACAATAATTTATATATAGTTAAACGCGAGATAACTCGCCAAATTTTTAATATTTATTAACTCAGAGTTATACAATTAATTAAAAAAAAACATCTTCTAATTGTTTAAATACAAAATATATTTATTTTTCTAAATTTTGATATATGCGAAATTGATTAAGCTTATTAGAAGCTCTGAAAAAAAAAATTAACTAAGAAACACATTTAAGTAGTATTTTCGATTTTCTGGATTTAGAACACTGTCCAGCATTTACCGTTTCAGTTTTTACATTCCATTAAACTTAATCAAGCTAAGTGAAGACATACCCTCGTTAAGTGAGAGCTCATTAGGACTCAAAGCATTAACCGGGAAATAAATGGTAATAATCACCACTTTTAGTCCAAGACAAATTAGGGAGGTAAAAGTCACTTACAATCATGATCTCATTATCACTAGACTTCTTCTACCACCACAAAAGATTATTTCGGTGGATAACATTTTGTTTAGCAGAAAATAAAATATTCTGCAGGTTTTCTGATGAGTGAAAAACTATATACACACATTTAATGCTTTTGATCTTTGATGAATAAATGTTTTATATGCAAGTATTAGATTCTGTATATTTTGTATCTTCAGGTCTTTTATTTATATAATTAAGACAGTTAAGACAATTTTATTCTACTTTTACTTCGATATCTGTGAGTTTATTTTTTGTCGATACTCGAGCATTTACAATTTTTGATAATGTTGCCATTTCCCGAGAACACTTCGATATTATTTTCCGGTGCTAATAAATAGAATCATTTTACCCGTATTAATATCAATACAAATAAACAATTTTTTTAATTAAATAAAACTAGAAAGTTTTCTTAGAAAAAATTAAATAAAAAAAACAAGTATACGACACAGTGACCAAAGAGAAAATAATTTATTTTTAATAATTGCAAACATTTTAAAATTAGAATGATTTATTTATATTTATTTTATTGGTTTTTCAATTGATTTTCTAGAAGAACACAATCAATATAATTTAAGGAACACTCAAAACACAACACAATTCACCTTAAAACCATCTGCAAAGACCATATACCTACCAATGTCTGTCGTTCGGTCAGTTAGTCGAGATATTATTCCATTTGGTTAAGATTCATGATGACTATGCACTAAAGGCATGTTTGTCTTTCTATCATTTCATCAATCAAAACCACAAGCTGCTAAATTACTCAATAAACCTTTCATCTACAAGCAATTACCTATGCTCATATAGAAGGTGGACCACCCACACTCCAAACCATCCTGTACGTCATATATCTCTACAAACAATTCGATCTGACTTTCATCCAATTAGCTGTTTTGGTATTTGTAATCGCCTTATTATTGTTTTCTCATATTGACACACACAAACTGCACGTGGTCTGCTTTTAATTCCCTCAAGGCCATACATTTATACATATTTCTACAGATGTACATTCGAAACCAAACAAAGTTGCCAAAGTTCCCCTTATATAGTGCCATCAGTTGCTAGCCCTTGTCACAGAAAACAGAGGACACACAGATCAACAACGGTGTATAATAGCCATTCAGCCAAAATGGTATTTTGGGCCGAAATACAAGGACATACTCGTATATAAGACCGTTTGGTTGTGAAAATAAAGTTTGCGTAATAATACCTCGGATTGTTTTAAACACTCAATCGACAACGATATGAGTCCTTGTTGTAACCCAGATGTGTACATTTCCAATTCGAAGTAAACAGAGAAGCCCAACTAGCAAGGCGTTGTAATTTTAGTGCGGGTTATTCAGGTAGCTTCATTTCATTCAGCACAAATGACAAAATATTGATTTTTCAGATGCAACTATACTGCAAAACAACTACGAGTATAATAATGGGCAACAGAATTTCTGATGCAAAAAATGTTTTTTTACTATTATGTATGTGCCTACGAGTGGGTATGGGTATACTCTTGTGTATAATATTGGGGTGACCATTTATTGTTTTAAATAGAACAAAATATTATTTAAAAACACTTTAAATGTCATGTTATTGTTTTTTTTAAAGCTAGAAATCAATTCTTTAATTTATTTTATTTTTTAAATAAAGATGTTTTAGTTTTTGAAAAATTAATTTTCAAATAAAAAATTTTGAACAGAAAACAAATAAAAAATAGTTTCAACTGACACTTAAAACCATATGTTTATATGGGTATGTTTCTTGACGCGTTTTATGCAAGCAACAAGCTCTCGATTTGTAAATGTATGCAAATATTTTATTTTTATACAAAAATTAAAACAAATATTTTGTCTTTTTTCAACGCACCTTTCAATTCTATCTTCTTCCTCTTATTTTACAAAAATAAAAGTTAAAACGTTTTTAACTTTTACTTTTTTCACAAAAGTTAACTATATAAACAACCACTAATAGATGTCGCTGTTGTGAGTGAAATTTTAAGAGGAACTAACTTTACACAGTGGGGCAGATTGCTTTAAAACGTGGTATTAAATCAGCCGTTAGAGCTGGGAAATTTTGAATATATGCTTCTGAGACTCCTACTAGGTCATATCTTAAGCCATAATTACCACGTCCACTTTAATGTCCATCGTTTGGGAACTAATAAAATCTTCAATATTTTTTAGATTAAAAGGTTATTTGAAAGCTAAAGAGACTTAAAAATACATTTATTTTCATCTTACATAACTTCTATCCACGCTCGCTAATACCTACGTAGACTCTTATAGTGGAGAAAACCTGTTTTTTTTTTTTTAATAATTTTTTTTTTATTTTGATCGATTCTTATTTATTTGAAAGATAAAAACTAAAAAATGAGTTATGTTTATTGAAAATTTTTACATTCACTATCGTCATCATAAATATTGGTTTCAACAAAAATGATTTCGGGGTTCTTGGAGGTTTTAATAGCCTAAATTATTTCGGGGAATAAGGAAGGCAAGATCATGCAAAGCTTGAAGACTTACTTTAGCACAAGAAGCTGTGACTTTTATGTGCTCAGTGTTTGGCTAGCAATTTTTTTTTCAGCCTCTACAACTTTATAGAACGGAGACTTTTCAGGGGCACTCGTTCTTGTGACAATATACTGGTGCCTTGATAGTTTTGTTGTGACTTATACAGCCATGGCATCTTTTCCAGTCATACAACTTTGCTTCATGGAATCTTCAAGTACTTTTCTGTACATTTCAGCTCTTTCGAGGCTTTTAGTAACATCTCTTAGAAGTTTGGAAGCTCTTTGGTATATTTGAGTTGCACAATTTAAAATCGGTATTGAATATTGAGTTCTCGGACGACCACGTTTCTTTGCAGATTCTTCTGCGTCTCTAAAAACAATTGAGGTTTATTTTATAATATTTTTTTTTCAATTCTACAAGCTTTGTCACACCGCGTTTTGAACTCGGATTTAAAATGTAAAAAGTTTTATTCAATTTCATAAATTGGATAATTTGATACTTTCTATCGTGGTTAGAAGATGTCTTTTTTAATCCATCTGGTCATCAACTATAACACTCTTCACATATTCTTATAATAGCTACGAGTTGCCTTCTTGTAAACAAAATTGAGTTTGAAGAGATTCCTGAAGAAACAAAAAATTAAAAATAAATAAATTGAATGCTCAAGTGTTACAAAAATTTATATATCACGAAAAGATCAGATAAGTAGATCTTTTTTTAACGGAATCACAAAACACACATCACAAACATTTTAAAAACAGATAAAACACTACTCGGACGAACTCAAAACCTATTAACAAGTAAATGGATTTTAGAAAACCTTGAGTGGTTTTTGCCTTGTGAGCTGGAGCGAATATTGTCTGGTTGAGAGAAAAATTCATCTTTCGCGATAAGAATTTAGTATTTTTCGCCTATTTCGCCTACGGTTTTAATGGTACGTGGATTTAATAGTATACTTACTCCAAAAGTATCCTCAAACAACTTCACCGTAAATTATAAGAACAATGCGTAATTCCGAATGGTCGCAAAGTCCGAAAGATATCACCTTTTTCCATGTTACATTAATTATAAGAAGGCCAATTACAACATTGCGGTTGTCGTATCTGTAAATGACTAGAAACAAAAAACTGTTCCACGGCAATAAAGCATACAAAAGTTGTAAACACGAAGACTTTGCAACAAATACTTTATTAGATATGGTTGCGCTAAGATTTCTGTCAGTATTTATGACTATAATTATTGGAAGAATTCATTTCTATAAACAACCTTCTACTTATAAGCTTTACTTTATTATAAAAAAATATATAAGTGTTTCCAAAATTTTAAAATTTAATTATTTTCAAGTATTTTTAAAATACCTACTTAATTCTTTTGAACGTTTTCCTTTTAATATTAAATTCAAGAATTTGTGGAATAATTGAACAATACCAAAACTTATTTAAGAAATATTGTTTTTTGAATCTTCTTATTAAATAATAATTTTTACAGGCCTGAAGAAGAACTTACTAAGTGAAAAGGGACCTAGAGCCCACATACAATAATCAAAATGTATACGTCATTCATTAAACTTTTAAAAATGAACTTTTTCACAATATATATTTTGAATGACAAGTTTTTTTATTCTTTATAACAATCTGGTCACTGTAGACGAAACATTATTGAAATTCTTTAGAGAACACCCAGAACACAAAAGTATCTCATATATCCTCATTAAAGCCGATAGGATCGTGTATATGGGGATTTCATGTCATCGAACCTCATCGTCATCATCATCAGCATCATCAACAATGTTACAATCATTGCCACCGCTATGCCATGCCATGTAGCCGTCGTCATCATCTTCGTCGTCATCATTGTTGGTGAAGTCAAACTTTCTCGTTCGCAATTTGATTCCTATGAAGCTAATTTGCATGCAACGAGACTCTCTCTCTGATGCTCGAGTTTAATATGCTCTTCTTGGATGTTGCTGCAGGCGCCTAGTGGTATAGTGAGACCGTCCAAAGTCCTCCCCCTTCTCCCCCTCCGTATATTCACTGTCATTGGAATATATTTCATATTATAATATTTACTTTTCCATCAAAGTTGGGGTAAAAGTTTGTGTGTGTTTTACCCCAACGACGATGATGATGAAAGTTCTTTTATATAGATATAAACTTATTACATACTTTTAGCAGCTTTGTTTTTCTATACATTTATTTATGTTGGAAAATTGTGTGCGTGCAGAAATATGATCACGTTCACGTGACGTTTATTAAGTCCTTATGAGATAGGAAACTCTAATTAAAGTCAAGCGCTAATTTTACTCTCGTAGTTAGATTCGTTTTTTTTTTTTCTTTTGTTCGTTCGTCCTTTGTCTTCATTTTACTATTGCCTCATAAATCTTTAATTGTCCTAGCTAAATATATATATTAATAAGGGGTGGAGAATGAGGAAAAATGAAGATTATCTCATACTTAAAGGACGACGACGTCGACAAGGACGTTAGTATATATACCTACATAGTTGGTAGTTGCCGTTGTGATTCCGGTTCTATAATAATAATGATTATTATTCCACTCCTTTACCAGCGAGTGGTCTATGAGCTGGGGAGATATTTGATAAGGACTTGTGGTGAGCGTTATTTGTAGCAGGAAGTCCTCGTATATAACTTTGCTTTGAGGGAAATTGAAAAAGAAGGCCATCATTTTTTTTTTTCTATCCTTGGTTGATGAAAGTTAGTTAACAGGCAATAATTTTGCAAAAATATCTTTCATCGCATGCTATTCATAAATGGCAATTTATGCTTAGCGTGCATAAAGATTCAGGAAACATTTAATAACTCACTGATAGAGAATTTGAATGGCTTTTAGACGTTTATTCAAAAACATATTAATTTATTAGTTTGTGTTGAAATGATAAAATTGATTATATTATAACTCCTAGACATCTACTTTGAGAGAGGTATGTATTAAATAATTTTTAAAATACGAAAAGGCGTATTATTTCACTTTCCTGGGAATTTTCATAAAAAAACAACACAGACTTATCATAGGGAGCAAAAAATTTCATATATGGATTATTTGCGGATCTTATCTATTAACAAATAAAATTCAAAAACGTGAAAATATTGACAGAATCAGATTTCTTTACTTCCCAAAACTACCACTTTCAACTTATTTGACCCCAAAGTATCAAACTCTATCTAAAAAAATAAAATTGCACTAGAATTGGTCAGTTTTGGGAAGTAAAAAAACAGACCTAATATGTAAAAGGTGTTTTTTTTTTTAAGACGTGTGGTTTTCAAGAAGAAATAAAACGCATATAATATAATGTTAGGGCCAAGAATTTAGCTTTATTATAAAGATAAGGGTTTTCCATTATGTTTTAAAAATGATTTCGGGCAAGTGGCCGTCTGGCTCGAATAAATTCCAGCCGAGAGGCCAAATTTTCGACCACTTTTTGCAGCAATTGGGAACGTATGTCAGCAATAACGCGCCGAATATTCTCTTCCAAGGCGTCAATCGTCTCGGGCTTATCTGCGTAGACAAGCGACTTCACATAACCCCACAAAAAATAGTCCAGCGGTGTTAAATCGAAAGATCTTGGAGGCCACGCCACAGGCCCACGATGCGAGATAATGCGCTCACCAAAAGTTTCCTTCAATAAATTGATTGTTTCGTTGGCTGTATGGCATGTAGCGCCGTCTTGTTGGAACCAAAAGTCGTCTACATCAACATCCTCCAATTCAGGCACGAAAAAGTGATTAATGATGGCTTTATAGCGTTCCCCATTGACATTATGGCCGGCTTCATTTTTGAAGAAATATGGACCAATGATTCCCTCTGCCCATAGAGCACACCAAACAGTGACTTTTTGAGGTTTTAACGGCGTCTCAACAATGGCTTGTGGATTATGATCACTCCAAATACGACAATTTTGCTTATTAACGTACCCATTCAACAAAAGGGATCGGTGGCCATCTCGTCGCGCGAACCGAACCATTATTTTGGTAATAAATTTGCACGATTTGCAAACGTTGTTCAGGAGTTAGTCTATTCATTATGAAATGGCAAACCAAACTGAGCATAAATCAAGTGACAGCTGTCAAAAAGACCAACTTCGAAAAAAGAAATGCCAGATTGAAAACCACACGTCTAAAAAAAAACACCCGTTATAACTTTTTGCAGTATCATAGACGATAGTACATATTAGCTGTGTTCCTGTGGGGGTGGCAAGGCAACTCATGATGAGAACTTTACAATCTAGTACTACCATTTACTTATGCTCTCAAATAATTGTTATACTATGAAAGCTCTCGTATTGATACATTTAGCTGCAGAGCGTTATTGCAGCTCCTAACGAAGTAAGGCTTCCTTAAAATAATGAATAAACTTAAAAATTAAAGGGATATTCTTATTAAAATTGATTGGGTGTGGGTTAAAATTTGCCTACTTTTTCAAAAGTTTATATTTTATTTACTCCAATATTAGACTTTTCAGCAAAGGTTTTTTTTTATTGAAAAAAAATCCCAGTGAAATTTTATAATTTGTAAGTGGGTCCCTAACTGCCACATAATTCACTCGATTAATCCAGATTAAATATTAAATCTTAAATTTCAGTTGCACATAACAATTTATTTTCTAATGCAAAATATGTGTTTTGATTAAGTATAATTAACACTTAAAATTTACTTTGGTATTTAAAAATGTGCTGACTATAATTTAAAATTAAATAATTTAGATATTTAAGTTAAGTTTTGTAATTTAGTTCAATTCAATTCAATTAATATTAAAGCTAAGTTATATACATAATTCAATTTAATTCAATTCATAAAATAAGGTATATTTGTGTATCAAGGGAAAATGGGATGTTACAGAAGTCAAATAAATATATTAAATAATAACAAATAAATAAATAAAGAAAGGAAGTGGAAATTTAAATAAGAAAAATGGATACATGATAGCTGTATGTATCGCTTAAACTTATTTTTATTTTTAGAGTTTTTAATTTTCATTTTAAAGAAATTTGACAAAATTTACTTTTTTATTAAAGAATTTTACATCTGAATTTCAGATAATTTAAATCCATTGGGGCGTCACACACTAGAGCAAGTCAACCTGGGCGAATCGAAGTTTATAGGGAAGGAGAAGAGTGCGGAATAAAACTAGCAAAACGTATAATAACAAAGTTTGATTACTTATAGAGACAAGTTGTTTGTTTCTAGGCGAAAAAAACAATCTGTTGGTTGTCATGAACAATTCTATTGTAATTTTTCTAAAAGCAAATGATTTTTTGCTGTTGGAAATGTCAAAATAAAAAATTAATACACAAAATAATATTTCGCCAGCTTAATTAACTCTGTGTGCGACTTAAGCAAAAGTAACCCATGATTTAGTCAACTTTATTTTCATCGACCTTCTCCACGACTCTTGCGTTACCGTTCGGTACGCAACTTCACTATTTTTCAGGAAATTACTTAATATTTATTTTAGTGCTATAACTATTGATCTAATACAGGGAATGAAAAGAAGTAACAATTTTTCGAGAACCGCGGTGGCAGTAGGTGCAATTGCCCTCACCTCGCTCTTATAGCTTAAGGGCCAGTTTCACAGTGCACACTTAACAAAATAAGTGGCACTTAATTTTCCCATTTTGGCACTTAAGCCGCAGTTTTACTACCTGAGTAAGTGGAACTTAAGTGGCCAACATCGGAGACTTAAGTGTCACTTATTCCGATAAGTTTACACTGTGAAATTGGGAATTAGTTTTCCATATTCGGCACTTAAGTGACACTTACTTCACTGTGAAACTGGCCCTAATTATATTAAAAAAATGAGTCTTTTTCGAAGTCGAATTTAATTTTCAAATTCTGGAACAACCTTGTAATGATTTTCTTAAAATGTAAACTCATATTAACTGTATTCTTTTTATATTTTTTAATTTATTTCTGTATAGTGTGTTTGCCGTTTTGACCGTCAAGGACCACTCTGTGAGAGTCCAATTGTAATTAAGAATGCAGCATTCTCTGGTGATTCTTATGTAAGTCATCGCATCCACAAGGACATTCCAACCCACGATAGCTTGGACTCAGTTCTGCCAATGCATGTGCAATTGAAAGTGAGAACGCGTGCAACAAATGGTCTCATTATGTTGGCCGCAGCACAGGGCACAAAAGGTGGCCACTATATGGCCCTATTCCTGCAGAAGGGATTGTTGCAATTCCAATTCTCGTGTGGCTTACAAACGATGTTGTTAAGTGAACTCGAAACACCCGTAAACACTGGCAATGAAATCACAATTAGAGCTGAGTAAGTATATTTTCTTATACATTTTCCAAGTATGTACTTTGGTATTTTTTTATTTATTTAGTTTTTTATTTATTTTATTTTTCGTTTTGTATATTCTAAGGGTTGGACTTTTATTTTGTTTTCTTATATGCTAAGGGTTGGACTCTTGTTTGACTCTGTGGGTGGAATTTAAGTGTTTTGGTTTTTGTGGTTGGTTTCTATTACATAAGTTCACAATAAATCATTTGGGGACAATGTCGGTAACCCAGAACCACACTCTCATTCTGCTTCTGCCTGGCAACACACAACAAAAAAAATAATGAAAACAAAAACAAAATCGTAAATCGATTGCGTACATTCCTGTAAGTTTACGAAAAAAAAAATAATGTGTCATGGCAATCGAATGGAATTTACGTTTTCTTTTTTTTTCTCATATTATTGGGTATCGTATCGTGTATTTAATGGCCCTGTCATTTAAGTCCAAGAGAGAGGGTTTTCCTTACTATACACATATAGCTATACATGTATGTATAAAGTTGCAACCATTAAGGCCTATTAAATTGAGGGCATGTGCTTTGGTTAGCACTTTGATTGTATAGCGCGCAAAGCAATTTCGAATATGAAGTACCGGTGACCACCGACCGACGACGATGGTGCTCTTTGCTTTATTTATCGCTTTTTAGATTTCTATTGACGTCAATTTGAGAGGAAAATTAGAAGAGGTCAATAATGTTCATAAACAAAATGCCTCCTGCTTCCTTCGGCTATCAGTAACAGAATGTACCACATGATAGTACCATAAACAACCCACTACCTATGTATATAGAAATATAAGAGCCCAAAAATAGAAAAGGTAAATTTGAATTATTTATTTTTTGTTTTTTTTTTTTTGTAATTTCTACAGTTGGTTTATTTACGGTTCGGTTTTGGTTGGGAGTAAAATCAATACAGGATGTATAGAGATTGTGGATGACAGGAAGAGGTGTTCATTTGGTGATTTAGGTTTCAGATTTTAGATATAAGATATATGTATCTAACTAACTGTATATTGTGAAAGAAAAACAAGTAATAAAATTAGGAAATGCATTTAAAAATATATATTTAGAGTTAAAAGCTTTATTTAATCTTCTTAAATTAAACATAATATATAGAACGATTAAATGAGGAGAGTCTATGTTCTGTATTCTTAATTTATTATGAAGAAAACGGGCTAAGAATACTGTTTCCTTATAACACTCTATAATTTATGCAAGGAATAAATTAATTAAAGATTTTGCCATATGTAATAAACACTGTGCAACATGTTTTATTTCAAAACTTTTTTACACGTATAGGTATATTCCAGTTTTAAATTATTATATTTTTTGGATTACTATGTATCTTAGAAGGGGAAATAAATTCCGTAAAATTAATTCAACTTTGATAAAGCAGTTTGAATTCAAAATAAAGTACATAACTGTTTTATGCCATAAGCATAAGATTTTATTGTATTCCTTTTAACTTTTCTTTAATTTAATTTAGTGTTACTCAAAGTTTTTACACAGTTGTTTAGTATTGTGAATTGAAACTAATATGGGGTATTTAACGTGAAGCGCACAACAAAAAAAGTGGTGGGTCTTGAAATTCGTTCATTTTTCTGTTATTTGTACTTCTTTTGATTCTAAACACATGTAAGTACAGAAGGATTTTTAATTTTGAGGTGCATTTAGTTATGAGCTTGGAATAAAGTTTCAGCAAGGTATGGATGGGTAAGGGTTTTTAAGAAAAAATTTTGATAAATTAAATTAACAATACTCGATGGAAAATAAAATGCTCTTATGTACGATCACACTGTGGTCTGAATAGTTTAAATCTATACATCTGATTTAAAAAAAATAAATTAGTTAATGGAGCCTATATTTTATGCCACCTGCTAAAAACATATCTAAGTTTAAGGTAGTATTATGTGAGTTTAGACTGAAAAATTATTAAAAAATCAGTACAAATAATTTGGAATAAGTTGATTGATTGATTGGTATCCCTTTTATGAGAAAATAAAATTGAAAATCGTTAGAGCGGTTTTAAAAAAAAATAATTTTTGTACGAATAAAATTTTGTAAACATTTTAAAGAAAAAAAATTTGCACGCATTTTTTTAGCATTTATTTATGTGGAGTTCAAAAATTAATTAAAAAAAAAAATCATCATACAAAAATTCATTAAAATCAGTTTAATAGCAATTCATTATAAAAGCAATTGATTGTTTTGCCTACAGGAAGGTTCATAATCGAATGGTACATATTTGTATTGGTAACGTTGAAATTTCAAGAATAAGTTTTGTTTCTAATGAGACTTTCAACAGGCGTTCCAGATGGTTGCAAAAGTCGACACAATTGTATTTTTATTGAAATATTCAACTTGACTAAATAACAGAAATACATTTTTATAAAATTCACATACAATTTTTCCATTTTGCGTTAATACAATAGGCCGTACAGTTTATATTAGTAATAGGTACTATTTATTTATTTTAACCTACATATTATGTATATGTATGTTATTTTTATAATAATCTTGACTATGTTCAAGTTTTTTTAATACTTTATTTATCGTTAATGTTTGTTGGGTTATATTTCCACCGAAAGTTAAACTCGTTTCCATCGCACAAAGAGATTAACAGGAAGGAATTATTGCAAAATAAGCTATTGGTCTTTTGAAACAAAATAATTTTGTTTAGTAAATGTTTCATATTTTAAGAAGATTAAGGGTAAATCGACGTAAACGTTATTAAAAGATGTTCTTAGTACTATTCTTCAAACAAAATTGATTTGTTGAATAAAATCAAAAAGTACAAGTCGGTACAATTTGTTTTAATTTTTTGTTCTTAACATCTTAATCGTGCATCTTAACCAATGCTCGGACATATAAGCGGCTCTTTGAGCTAAGAAAGACAAAAGACATAAACAAACAAACATAACAATACATTGCTGAAAGACGATTTTTTATCACTGTAAACTAGATATGCTAACATTTTTTAAGAAACCAACAGCCAATCACGTGTTATTTTTTTGTTTCGTTTTTAAGATTTCGAAGGCTTCAAACGAAAATAACTAAAGTCCCTTTTTATTTCAAAATTAAACTAAATTTTTTGTGGTGTATGAAGTTCCATTAAAATTTTAAAAAAGAAATTTAATGCTTTCACAAATACATATTACACAACTTTAAACTCAATTTTTCTTCAATTTTATTAAATTAAACTTTAATTTTCAACAATATCACCTAACATCTTTTTCATCTAAAATGATAACTTTTAACTTTACAATTCGATTCATTCCTAAATCCATTATTCACCCCTATAAAAACCGACATGATTTATTATGCGGTTAAACTTTCAAAACTATACCAATCACATAATAATAACTATAATCTCGATATCATACAAATCAAACAATAAATCTCATATTCACAGCCATATGTTTAATCACTTATCAATTCGGTCAATTGCATCATAAATAACACACAACAATAATTATTATATACCTAGTATCTATATTGCAAAACAAAAAAGTATAACTTCATCTATCACAAAACCACATCGAATCATATCATACAATTTATCGACTTTTAGGAAAAATATATACATAATATCGACTTTCAATCTTCAAACCTTTTTTCTATTTCACACAGATTGGACTTCAGCCGCAATTTTACACACTGTAATGCTTCACTGCTAGTCAATGACACATTGGCCATGTCCGGCGATCAACCAACATGGCTTAAATTACTGCCACCAAGAATGCACACACCCGAAGTTATACTAAATACATGGTTACATTTGGGTGGAGCTCCACAAGCTCCAATTGGTCTTATAATCGAACTGCCACCAGCACAAAGTGGTACAGGATTCACAGGATGTTTACACTCGCTTCGAATCAATGGAGCCAGCCGTGATATATTCGGGTAAGTTTTGAAGTTTGTAAAGAAATTAAACTTGGGCAAAGGAAAAGCATGTATGTATACTTATGTAGGTAGAAATGTAGTTTGTGTGTACAATGAGCTCGACCGTTGTGTATGCTTTAAAGTTTAAACTTTCAAATCCATTTAAACTTTGTTTGCTGTTTTAGTTTTTCTATATTTTTTAATTGTATTGCTTAACCAGAAATGAAATACAGCTAATTAAGTGCTGTTTTTGTACTGCTGTATCAAGTACCTTATACAGTAGAATCTTGGAAAGATTCAACAAAAAGTTTATGCTCGAAAAGATGAACAATTTGAAAAGATCCTTTTTTATATTTGTTCATCTTTTCGAGATTCTACTGCAAAAAATACATAGTACGAAGTACAAATTAGTTGTGTACATAATTTGTGCAAATTCGTAAGAAATTTCACTTTGCCAAACAGACCTATTGTAAGTACCTTCTATTAGTACCTGCAATTGACGCGTATGCATCTGTAGTACATTTTTTGGTATGAAAATAGCGGAATATGTGAAAATTTGGCGGTTGAACAATATATTTGAACATTTTTACATTTATTTATCATTATAAAACTTTTACAATAGATTTCAGCAATAGATGCGTTTTTTTGGAATCCCGGGACAGTTAGATAAAAAAAACGACAACGGAGATTAACGATCCCATCACACAAAAAAATGGGATAATTTATACAAAGTATCGATAGCAACTATGTAATACAGTTTTTCTGCGCGCTTAAGTTAAGCTTAAAGGATTCTCTGGGTTTAGCTAAGGCCCCAGGGGATTAGTTGTTGTTGCATTTAACATGTAAATTGTTTAGCACCGACAACGTCGTTTTTTTTTCATCCAATTCTCCCCGGACTTTCAAAAAAATACGCCTAATCTTAAATTAGTAAAGGTGTTAAAACAAATAGAAATTGAGAGAAACGTTCAGACTTCAGAAGTTAAGTCTAGCAAAAATCCCATACATAAATGACACAACGGAATCATAAACGATAGAATTTCGAACTGCTTTTCTTTCAGCGCTTCGATGAGCGAAATCGATAGTTTTATAGTTGTAAAAGTATTCACTCTTGTTTCGAACTGAATTAATTGCCTAAAAGTGCTTATGGAGAATACTTTATTGAAGGAGTTAAATATATATATAACAAGTATTAAACCCACAAATATTACACCACACAAATACTTTTATTATATAAAAATAAATACGCAACAAATTTCTTTAAACAACATTGAAGAAACATACAAATAAATACATACATACGTAATATATGAAATCACATTGTTCTTATTGTATCTCAGGATTAATTCGTACAGGAAACCTATTGAAAACGATGCCAATGGCTAAAACGCCAACTCAGACGAGTCCTCAGATTACCAAAGTTAATTGGTTTAAAATTGAAACTGAATTCAGCGCTTTTTATATACACAGCACAAACGGATGTAGCATCAGTGAGTGTCAGCCTCCACAGCCATCACACCCACAGTTTATCCTGTTTTTATGTCCTTTGCCAGAGAATTTTCGTTTTAATTACCCATTTAAATGGCTGCCGGTGTCCGGTATGTATAGATATACATATATATTTAGTTCGTTCTGTTCTTGCAATGAGTGACTTTTCGAAATAAACGAAACAAGTTTCATCAGTAAACAAGGCTACGAATACGACTATGGGGACATTTCACGAGACGGAAATGAACATACAGTCAAGTCCATCCGGCCGCCATGCCGCATCCATCTGTCTATCTGAAGAGAAAAAAGAATTAAATTAAAAAAAAAAAAATAGTACACAGTTGATTCATCAATTTTGCCCGCGAGGACAAGGACAAACGATGGACCTCATCTGCAGTTAATATTGACATTTAAATTAGGTATTTTATTGACGGGAAGAGGGTCGTCGGAGTTTTGTACCAAGCTGCGCCGCGCCGCGCCGCGTCCGCGACGTCAATAGTGAAAGGGGCAACTTTTCCATGATCAACTTTTTAATTACTTAATTTAACAACGACCTAAATAGCATTGAATGATGTCGACTGAGGCCGAAATGAGTGAGAGAGTAGAGACACTGTTAATGTCCTTTGTTATTTTGCGAAATTTCGAAATGAATAGATAGCTCGACAAAAATGCCAATAATGAAGTTGTATAATGCGACAAATTATCGTTGAACTTGGTTCGGTTGTCGTTTGTGTGTGCGGTTGATGATGACTTAAAAGGACACAGCAGTCCTTATTACCGTCAAAGTTTTCCATCAAAACAAAGGATTGCTCGGGTGAGCAATGAAAAGGCGAATACTCTCGGTTTCTGAATTATTTTCCATTGAATGATCCTTTTTTGTTCATGAATGTCGATGGTTCTTTCCTTATTATTCACCAAGAAACAATAGGGACAAGATTTAATTTATTTTTTTTTACGGATTTCGTTACTTAACGGATGATGCATTGAGTATATTGGGACAAGGTATATAGACGACAATGAGAAGTTTTAATTAGGTTTTCAAGCGATGATTCGGGTTGATAAATTTCGAAGGATTCAATACAATGTGATCGCTCAGAACGGTTCGGTAAATTTTGTGTTTATATTATAAAAGCTCTAATTTAAATTAGATTTTCGTTGGGTTAATTGAAATGTCTTTGATGTATTAAAAGTATTGTCCAAATTTTTGATACCTATAAATAAATTGAATTATTTTTCAATAAGTTGAACTTGGGGACGCGTCATTATGTTATGGCCATTAGTCACATGGCCACAACATTTTCTATGACTTTAGTTTTGAATTTTTAAGTAATTGTTGATTTAAAAATACACTGGATTTTGAATTTTATTGTTTTTAAATACATATTAAGAAAATTTAAGGGTAGATATTTATAACAAATTTCCGTATCACATCAACCCAAGCCTTTCCACCGCTTTTTCAAATTCCTTTTGGTAGGAGTAAAAAAAAACAGTGACAAAATATTTCTGAACATTTACCTATATTTATATTTTAAACTTTACAGTCGTTATCTAAAGACATAGAGCACACCAAAATTCCCAAATATCAGTTTAATTAAGGGTTGCAAAAGCTTAAGTCACTTCTTAGCTTAAACTTGGCTTTAATTCCAAGCTAGTAGATGAATTAATTTTTTTTATTAATCATAAGACACTAATAGCTTAGGAATTATATTGTTTTCAATTCATAAGTCACCAACTAGCTAAGAAATTAAAATGTTTTTAATTCATAAGTCACTAAATATCTTTGGAATTAATATTTTTTAATTCATAATTCACCAACTAGCTTAAGAATTAAATGTTTTTAATTCATAAGTCACCAATTAGCTCAGGAATTAAATTATTTTTAATTCATGAGTCACTAAATAGCTTAGGAATTAAATGTTTTTAATTCATAAGTCACCAACTAGCTTAGGAATTAAATTATTTTTAATTCGTAAGTCATTAAATGCCATAGGATAATTAATATTTCAAAATTTATAAGTCACTAACTAAAATGTGAATTAATATTTTTTTAAATTTATAAATCAGCTAAAAGCTTATGACTTAATGTTTATTGATTCAAAAACTCGTAACCCTGGTTTAATCAGCAATGATCTTTCAATGCAAAAGTTTATTTGTATCCCAAGCTAACCCCAACTTCATGAAATATGTCTAATTTTATTGGTTAACATTCGGAGAAAAATAGATTGTATCACTTATTAAACCTAAATAAAACATTTGCGTACAAAATGTACAAACAATTTGATCTCCAATACATTTCCTACTTTTCAAACAGTTTTTGCATGAAAACTTCTTTTAGACAATTTCCATATTCCCCCTATTTTTCTAACAAAAAAAAGTTAGAGTATATTTACTTATAAATATTTACTAACTAGAAATTCTACCCATTATAAAAATATTAATTTTTCATTAGTTCAAACATTGCAAGTATTACTAAAGGTACCTATCCACTTTTTTGTCTTTTTTTATTATCTTAATTCCATATTTTTACATATAAATAACTTCAAAATAGTCACTATAGCATTAAAAAAATTGTTCTTGTAGTTTACCTTCATTAATAAGAAATTTAATTAGTAATGTTCGTAGTGTAGCCATGCCAATAATCATGAAATATTAACGACTTACGATTTCTGGCTTAGAAGTTCAATAACACACAAAAGTATCATTTCAAAGGCTTTCAAATCTTTAATTCTTTGCAATTTTTTTAAATAAATAAAATTAAATAATTAAATAAATGAAATTAAATTGCTAAATACTTAAGTACGAGTACGCTAAATAAATAAACAAATTTGTTTGACTTGCAGTGTAGGTACCTGCATGCTGAAAAGCTGATTGTAATAATCTGTAAAGCTCTCAGCCTGCACTCCTGTACATACATGTAAATATATTCACTACATGTCTTATTTCATGACAATCACTACCTTTATTTCAAATAAGAAAACAAAACATAACAGAAATATCCTCCGCAAAATTCAGATGAGAATTTTTTTTTCTTATTTTGCAACAACCCAATTTGTAACCTATTATTTTTATTTTTATTTTCTTCAGAGACGCTCTTGATGGTTTCGGAATAACAGAATGTGGGTCATTGGCTTGTCTGTCCAGCCCATGTCGGAATGGAGCCGCCTGCATTAAAATCGAATCCAACGAAATCGACGAGAATGGCGAAAAAGCCGAAAAATGGAAATGCAAATGTCCTACCGGATACATGGGACCAACGTGCGAGATATCAGTCTGCGAGGATAATCCCTGTCAGTATGGTGGCACTTGTGTTCAGTTCCCTGGTAGTGGTTATCTGTGTTTGTGTCCGTTGGGCAAGCATGGACACTATTGCGAGCACAGTAAGTAGACAACTATCCCAGAATAAAAACATACAAAATACAGACAGATAGACTAGAGAACACTTTGTTGGTCAGTCATTTTTTTTTTTAATTCTGAAGAACTCAAAAACACTCTCATCGTGTAGAATGAATTTAGAGGTTTCAAGTTGCAGTTGTTGTTATTGTTGTAAACATTGAATCTTACATCTAAAATTCACTCAGTCAGTCAAGTCAAGTAGATGGTGTGGTAAAATTGCGTATACGTCTGTCTGGCCTTTGTGTTAAATGCTGTGTTTCTTTTTTTCTCCCCCTTTTTTTTCCGTTTGCATCCTGCTACATTAAAGAATTTTCAGATTTGGAAGTGGCTTTGCCATCGTTCTCTGGCAGTGTCAATGGACTATCCTCATTTGTGGCATATACAGTGCCCATTCCACTGGAGTACTCAGTCGAACTGAGCTTCAAGATTCTGCCACAGACTATGTCACAAATATCTCTTCTTGCATTCCTCGGCCAATCGGGATATCATGACGAAAAGAGTGACCATCTAGCGGTTAGTTTTATCCAGGGTTACATCATGCTTACTTGGAATCTTGGCGGAGGACCCCGACGAATATTCACACAAAAACCCATTGACTTCCGGTTAGATGCTCCGCGAGTTCCATATGAGATCAAAGTTGGTCGAATTGGACGACAGGCTTGGTTGTCGGTCGATGGAAAATTCAACATCACCGGACGCTCTCCAGGAAGTGTCACTCGAATGGATGTAGTTCCAATTCTCTATCTGGGAGGACATGAGATTTCCAACTTTAATACCCTGCCGCACGACTTACCATTGCATTCCGGATTCCAAGGCTGTATATACGATGTTAACTTGAAAGCTGGTCAGGTAACCGTGCCTCTGCAAGAGACACGAGGTGTTCGAGGTCGTGGAGTTGGGCAATGTGGCACGAGAGAATGCCACAGGCATGCTTGTCAGCATGATGGCGCCTGCCTTCAACATGGAGCCACTTTCACGTAGGAATTGAATAAAAAAATTCTCAAAATTATTGTTACATTTATGGTATATGTTTTTGTTTTTGTAGATGTATTTGTCAGGAGGGCTGGTTTGGACCCTTATGCGCACAAGCATCAAACCCATGTGATTCGTTTAACAACAAATGCGACGAAGAATCAACGTGTGTTCCACTCGTTAATGGTTACGAATGTGACTGTCCCGTCGGTATGACTGGCAAGAATTGTGATGAAGGTAAGTTTCAGGATAGCTACACCAGGTTTTAACTAAATAACGGTTGTTTTAGATATCCATTCGTTGAGTGACGTCTCTCTCACTGGAAGGCGTTCCTATCTAGCTGTGCGATGGCCGTACCTGGGTGCCGACCGATCGGACAAAATCGGCTCCAAACGATCACAAATTGTGAGCTACCGTAACTTCACCAAGAAGGTTATGCCACCCAGGCCAATCTCTTCACCAAGCCAGCACTTTGTAATGAAACTTCTGAATGAAGTTGAGAAACAAAGAAGTTTCTCTCCCGTTCCGTTGATGGGTTCTAAGTCCTTCGAAGAACACCACCGGGTCCAATTCTTTTTCATCGAATTTCAGCTAAGACCACTCTCAGAGAGAGGACTTCTGCTTTATTTCGGAACATTGAACAACAATCAGGACAAGAAAATCGGTTTTGTCAGTCTATCTTTGCAAGGAGGCGTTGTGGAATTCCGAATATCTGGTCCCAGCAATCATGTGACGGTTGTGAGAAGTGTCAGAATGCTAGCGATTGGTGAATGGCACAAGATCAAGATGGCACAAAGAGGCCGCTGGTTGACGCTATGGGTGGAAGGCAGTGCCTCCTCAGCTTTGGCGCCCTCTGCGGAGGTACTCGTCGAACCCGACTCACTCCTCTATCTGGGAGGTTTGAAAGATCTTTCCAAACTTCCACACAATGCAATCTCTGGATTCCCAATTCCATTCCGAGGATGTGTTAGGGGTCTGGTTGTCAGTGGAACCAGAATTGTCCTAAACGAAACCAATATCCTAGGTAAGAGAAGGATTTTTTCCTTTAGAGCACAATGCATAATTTTTTTTTTTTTCTATTTGCAGAATCTCGAAACATTAGAGACTGTGATGGCACTGCCTGTGGAGGAGACTCTTGCGAAGCTGGTGGTCATTGTTGGTTGGATGAAAAACTTCAACCGCATTGCATTTGTCCAGAATATGCCAAAGGAGAGCGTTGCGAGTACTCAGAGACATGCAAATTAATTCCATGTAAAAACAATGGACGGTGTCTGCGCAGCGGACGGTGTAGCTGTCCCAATGGTTGGGGCGGTTTCTACTGCGAAATTGGTAAGTGCTAATTGCCATGACTCGATTCCCACATACGTTTTCAGTTAATTAAATCAAAAAGTTTTATGAGAAAATAAAATATACAGACAAAAAATAAAAACCATTCCACCAAAGCTAATTGAAAAATTTGTTTTTGTTCTTTTTTTTGCAGCGATGAGTAAACCAACGACGCCGAGTTTTCGTGGCAACAGCTATCTAATTCTTCCGCCACCAAGAATCCCCATGAAAGACAAACGAAAGGGACCATCGATGTATATGCGACCGCGAGAAGCTTTCCAAATTTCACTTAATTTCTCAACGATCGTTCCCGATGGTCTGTTATTGTGGAGCGAACGAGAACGAGGTGCCAAGTTCTTGGGTCTGGGATTAGAAGATGGACATATGAAGATTGCGAGCAATCTACTGGGCAGCAGCAATGATACAATTGAAGCACCTTCGGGAGGATTTATGGCCGATGGTGGCTGGCACATAGCGAAGATCATCTTGGATCGAAGTAGATTCGAATTGGATGTTGATGGTGAAGCGATATTTAGCGAGAAGTTGTCCTCAACACAACCAATGACATTTAGGCGAGGCAAAGAACCCTCGATCACTTATGAAGATTCATTTTATTTGGGTAAGTAGGACAAGGGAATAGTTAAATATATTTTATAAAAAAATAAGGTAGGTGGACTAGGAGGTATGTACTTACTGATTAATTTATAAATGAAACAATCAACAAAAACACATTCGAAAGAAAACAAAAGATTACACAAGTTATAAGATTACTTTTTCTGTCACGTACAAGATGAACTTTACACAAAAAACACATAAAAATGAAATGAAACCAACGACGAATGATCACAAAAGATGGTCTGATGGAGACACCGACAAAGAAACAAAAAATAATAAAATAAATAAAAACCTTAACTTTCTCACAGCTGACTGGAAGTTGTAATGTCAATTGTTGAAATAAAGCTTTCTCGCTTTGAACCATGGGTTGAGGAGTCAAGAAAAGAGAGAGTACATCTACTCTTGTATTAACAGGTGTTTGGTTGTTGTCTTTGCTGACAGGTAAAAACTGAAAGATAGTTACAGTAGGGGCTGTAAAAAATGGTCATCTTCATGAATCAAAGAATACAAATAATATATTCTTTTAACATTTGACCCATCATCAGATTTTGTTTTTATAAAACAAATGTATGCTGTACTTTTGACTTTTTGTCACACTTTTCGTCAACAAAATGTCATATAGAACAGCATTATACCATACATCTCAAATGCATAGCCACGTAGCACCAAGACATTTAATTTTTGTTTGTCACAAAGGATTTTTCTTCTAATTAAGCTGCAAATGGAAGGGGTCTGCAGACAGTTCTGGATCACAATAAAATTACAACAACCCTTGAAGATTATTATATTTTCTTTAATACCTTTTTATTTTTTTAACAGGTGGTTTTCCCAATGCAGAATCAGTAAGTGAACGCACCAAGGAACGCTTTGACCAACCATTCAAAGGCTGTCTGCAAGATATTCAATTCGGCCCGGAACCAAATTCAATAATAACCGACTTCTCTTCCTACCAAGGAGAGAACATCGGCTCATGTGACTTACATGGAGATGATCCAGTTGTATAGAATATTATGTACTTATAGGAATAAGGAACAATTTATTGATTATACCCTTATTATTATTCATTAACCAAAGGAATGAAGAATTTTGAATTATCTTAGAATAAAAACTAAACCAAAAGCAAAAATAAAATAAAAGCATGGGACAAAATTAATTTTGTTTTAACAAAGAAACAATTAAAAATTGAAATTGATAAAAATTGATGAAACGAGCAAAAGATAGTTGGTTTCCGAAAAAAAGAAAAAAAAAACAAAATAAATGACATTCTAATATAAGGATTAAACAAACAAAACAAAAAAAAAAAACAAAGAGAAAATAAAATAAAAGAAATGAAAATTTTTGTAAATTTTTTAGAAATATTAGAGACTATTTAAAAATTAAAAACATATAAATAAAAATAAAAATAGAAACAAAAGAAAAGAAAAGTAAAGTAAAAAACAACAAAACTGAATATAAAATTGATATTGATATAATGAAGAAATTGAGATAAGTTTTAAACTTAATATTTAGATCCTTTTAAATTGTAATCACATCAAAAAAAATTTACATTGAATTATTAATAAAAACAAAAATAAAACCCAAAGTAAAATGTTTACAAGTTAAAAGGAGAACTATATTGATTCTTTCCTGAAACCAAAGTTTAACAAATAAAAAAAATAAAAAAAAAACAAATAGTAATGGAATTAAAAATTAGTTTGTTCAGCTACAGTAAACACCTTAATGAAATACATATATAGAACTTTTAATTTGAGTTATTACCCCTTATGAAACAAAGAAAAATAGTTATTATCAGCCATTTATGGTGTTCTTAATTTTAAAACGAAACCAAACAACTGCCCTTAGTACTGTCCTCTTTATTGTTGTGTTCTTTTTTGTTTTGTTAACAAAAAAATCTTTTTGAAAAAATGTTTTTATTTCAAAAGATTCAAATGCTGTTTTTGTTTTATGTTTTCATAAGTATTTACAAATGTAAGTTCTTTCTAAAGACAAGATGATATTTTAAATGAGATAATAAAATCAATTTAGTTATAATAAGGGTCGAAGTTTTATTTTTCTTCTTTTTTCTTGTAGAACTCATCTTAGAAGTGGCCGTTCCACACGCAGTGCAAACACCATGTCAAATATATTTGAAAGTGAAACAAGTTGAAAACAAGAATGCGGCTTGACAAAAAAAAAAATACAAGTGGAGTACACTATGGCGTATGCGTATTATTTGTGAAAAAAAATCACTATGCATAATTAATTATATTATGGTATTATATCACCACAAATAATTAAGGAGTGAATCAAAACGCAGTCGCAAAAATAATAAGGCCTATTTATTAGATTTTTTTCAAGTTAGACAGTGCTTTATTTTATTAAATAAAATGTTACATCAGTCAAGGTTCAGACAACCGAGTCCGTCTAAGTAAGATCAAATAAAAGTGTTTATCTACAAATTGGACGGGTGTCCAAAGTTAGACAACGGTTATAAATACGACCGAATAAGTTTATTTAAAGAAAAAAGATAAAAAAGAACTACTTGAATTAATTATAAAATAACTAGTGCCTCAATTGACTGCTGAATCGAAAATTAAATAAATTAGAAATAATTTAGAAAATTGAAATATTAAAGTTTATGTTGATTTGATCCAAATAAATGAAGTGAATTTATGCAAAGAAGGTAAAAGTATTAAGGTAATTCATAGATGATCATTGATCATGTTGTACTTCTATACATGTATACCTAACTAATAGCTAGGTATAGACTTTATTCTATTTACTTTGAATCTCTGTTTAAATTGCCAAAACTTCAGTATGTATTCGGAATAAAACATTTCCTCTGAACTTTGATAAAGACGGTGATAAAAAAAATGTAATTCTAATGATTGTATTAATGTAACAATGACATAAATTTCGTTCTGCTCTACGTACTGCATCAGTACAATACGCTGTTCGACGAGCGATTACTTGAAGAAGTCTGCGCTCTCTTCGCTTTGTATTTTTTTGGGGTTTGTTGTTGTTTTTTTTTGCTATGGGTGACACTTTCAATTGGTATTTTTTTTGCTGTTGTTTCCGTAAGAATTTCTCTGTTGTGTTGAAGACCACATACAAAATTCGTTTCGCACCAGCAGCGTACTAGACTGTAGACGTTAAGTAACTAAGTAACTACAGTTGTAGAAAAGATTTGTGCGGTGTGAAAATATATTGCAATGTTTTTATTTATTAAACAACTTTTATTGTTTCACAATGATTTAATAACTGCGCAAAAATAAATAAAATCGGAAAAATATTGTAGGTATTCAATTTTTTTTTCAGAAGTTGGTGTGGGTAATCATATATCGCCATCGCCCTGTAAATAAATTTTGACAGAGGAAAGTTTAGTCGTTGTTCCAAATGTTTGGGAAAACCTTAAATCTGTAAAAAAAAATCACCAGGGAAAAAATGTCCCATCGCGAATCTTTTACGAATTAGTTTTTCCCCATACAACTTATTTGCGGCAATGTTTGCATGGAATAGCTAATTTGCTTAATCATCTAGTTTACTTTTTAGTGACATAAGTAGCTTATTAATTGGGGCTTCAATAAATTTGGCTGCGCCTTAAATTGGAATAGGGTGAACGGTATAAACTGAATCTGGCTCTTTAACAACAGACATATTATGTTCCTCAATCACTATTGGCCGGTATCTTTTTACTCCTTTACTTACCATCTTAAGCGTCTTAGCTTTTCGACCTTCAAAGTATAACGCAAACATG
Source organism: Epistrophe grossulariae (assembly GCA_929447395.1). NCBI lineage: Eukaryota > Metazoa > Arthropoda > Insecta > Diptera > Syrphidae > Epistrophe > Epistrophe grossulariae. Next base: position 4,848,045 of record OV839566.1, read on the forward strand.
TGAAACAGTGTTTGTTGTTTGTAAAATTCATTACTTTCAACCACATCTAAATCCCTGGTTTGCAATTGAGCTAATAAGACAGATTATTTTTCATTGACGTATTATGTATGGATTGGCCAGATCCAAAACTCTATTTAAGATATACATACACATAGCATAGGTACCTATACAAAAAAATGTCAAATATGTTTGAATAAAAAACCTATTAGACCGAGAGCTCGTAGAATATTTTTGGAGTGAAACGAAATCAAACAAACGTTCGTCTGCCAGAAGTCTATGCTTTTTTTTTGGCGTTTTGAGACTTTTTGGAAACCACTTGAAATTGTTCGCATTCGAAAGGCCTCGACTCCGACATGCGAATATGCGCATGACAGACGTCTAAGTGGCCGCCACGACAAACGTCGATGAAAATGCAGTTTTTCTGGAATTTTTGGAATTTGAGGAAACCCACCTGAAATGTATCTCAAATGAAAGGTCTTGACCCCTTAATGCAAATAGATCCACTACAGACGTCTTGAATGACGCGGTATTTTAAGAAAACAAATTTTTTTATGAAAACAAATTGTGTTTTTGGTTGCAACGAATTTTCGGTGAATTTTATAGTAAATATTTGTGCGTTGTTTTTCATAATAATACCTAATAGGAATTCGACATAAATATAAGATTGCATCTAAAAAGTTAAATCCACTTCATAAAATAATAATAACATCCGCGATTTCTTTCGCGGTTTTCAAAAATTTGGCGTAACCCAACGTCTGTCACTTATGTCGAATTTCTTTCAACCAAAGAATCAGGTGGTTTCCTCAAATTACGAAAATTACAGAAAAATTGCATTTCCGGTGACGTCTGTCGGGGGTCTTTCATGCGCATATTCGCACTTAGGGAGTCGAGGCCTTTCGAATGCGACCAATTTCAATTGGTTTTCCAAGTCTAAAAACGCCGAAAAACGCATTTTCCGCGACTTCTGTCGGTGGTTTTGCGGCCACCTAGACGTCTGTCGTAACCGTATTTGTAATCAGGGAGTCGAGGGCGTTGGGATGTGAGTGGATTTGAAGTGCCCTCTCTAATTCTATTTTCAGAAAAGTTGTACTTTTATGCAATTTGTCTCGGTAATGCTGCCATTTCGTACTGGCGTCTGGCACACGAACGTTTTCGTTATCACCTTCGCCAGTACTAATTATAACATTATTATCGTTTGGTTTCCTTTCACGCCAAATATCTGCTCTTAGCTCTTAGACTATAATATTATGAACCTATGTAAATATATTAGCCCAGTCGCTATGTACAAAAATAAGGCCTGACTTGGAAAAAATTTTACTGTACACTTGTCTTTCGCAATATGTTAGAAGGAGTTATTAAGAGCATATGTATAATTTTTCGGTAAAATCTGGCTTAAGCTTAAGTCGCCATCTTGAATTTTATAACAAAATTGACATGAAATAGAAAAAAAAATATTAAAAAAGAAATCCATTCTTTTTTTAAATCAAATTATTTTAATGAATACTTTTTGAAAAATAAATTTTTTAAACTAAAAATTTTGAAAAACAAAAATTGGAAACAAATTTTGAAAAAATCAGTTTCCAAAATTTTGTTAGGTAGGTATATCTTTTTTTTTTAAAGCCATAAATCCATTTAATAGACTAACGTTTTCAAGAAAAAACATCATTTACCTTTTCTTGATTGATTAGATGACAAAACGCTTTTATTTTTGATTTCTCGGTAAAAGTTTGTATTTTTTCCAGGTCAAATGTTTATTCCGTCTAGGCTATATGGACTGCTAGTTACTTGTCATGTCACTTCCATTTCCACACATATCTGCGCAGGAAAATGTTCTAAGAAATCCCAGCGCTTTTGGAATTGAGTGGCCACATTCCTTACAAAATAGACGTCCAACGCTAAAAAAAAATCTTTACAATTTAATTTATGAAAAACATACATAGACTGCTTTTAGACGGTTGCGATTTTTAAACAGCCTTTCTCTTTTGGTCTTCTTTTGGTTGCAAGGATGCTTTTAAACACTGCGATTTTTAATGGTTGCAATTTTTGTTAAATGAAAAGGCAACATATCTGCTCACTCTTCACTCTGCTTATTCCTCAAAAAACACGGAAAGACACAAAGAAGAAAGTGCGATAATTCTGCAATTTTTTCAACCTCAGCAATTTTATCTACCCCGGCCACCACATACGTCCCCCGCCTAGTTTCTTAAAAATCGCAAGGGGTGATTGCATCGTTTAAAAGCAGTCATAGATGACATCCGAAAAAGTTCGTTTTTTATTTAAATTGAATAAAAGACAATCAATTTTCAATTTTTTTTAGGGTTAATTGGTCCATTAATTAAAAAATGTTTTTGTGATCTTTCCCATTGGATTTTTTTCCAACATACCTAGTACATTATTATCTTAAAATACATATATTTCAATGAGAGAGTTTGGAAGAACTGGAACAGTAGTGAAGTTGGGTATTAGTAGTCCATATAATATATTAATTACGTCAATGATATTTTCACTATTACTAATTGATTTGAGAAAAACAAAATTTGACCCACCCTACTAAATATGTACTTACATGGAAATATGTAAAGTTGAGAAGCGGAAAATAACGTTCAAATAACGAAAAAAAATGTTCTCAGCAACAATTGCACCCAATACGAAAATTAATCCACGATTGACGAACTCATTCATAGTCATAAGTCCTCGGGAGAGAATTCCCCAATGAATGAGAATTATATTAGTACATAAAGGGTGGTCCAACGAAAACGCACGATGTTAATTGTAAATAAAACAAAAAGTTTTCAGAGAATTATCTAAATATTTTTATTATGATAAAAGAATCTATGACAATTAAGTGTGAAACAAAATATCGGCCAAATGCTCCTCACGGCTTCGGTGGCTTACCTCTATCCGATGGTCCATATTTTCAATGACTCTGAGACATAATTGAGGTTCAATGTCGTTAATGTGCCGAATTATCTCATCCTTTAGCTCTTGAATTGTTCTTGGCTTATTGAGGTACACTTTTTCTTTTAAATATTCCTAAAGAAAGAAGTCCAAGGGTGTCAAATGAAATGATCGTCGCGGCCAATTAACATCGCCACGACGTGAGATAACACGGCCATTATGTCTCAGTCATTGAAAATATGGAAAGAGCCATTGTTTCGTTGGCATCGGATAGTGGTATGCCACCGAAGCCGTGGCGAGCATTCGGCCGATATTTTGTTTCACACATAACTGTCATAGATTCTTCTATCATAATAAAAAATATTAAGATAATTCTCTGAAAACTTTTTGTTTTATTTACAATTAACATCGTGCGTTTTCGTTGGACACCCTTTAAAAAGAAAGTGACTCAAAACATGCATGTTTTTACATTGCATTTTTTACATTTACTGTTAATGCGGCTCTACAAGCACTGGACCGTCTGTGGACATAGTAGTTTTGTTTTTCTTCAAGAATGTTGTTTTTAATACTTTTCTCAAAATAATAATTAAAAAATTGAAAACTCGTTATGTGAACCCCTTGATCGGCTCTTTTGGATACCCAATTTCTAACCCTTTTTCGAATGCATTGCATTTTATCGCTTTAAATTCTTTTTTTACGTTTTAAAGCAATTATAACTATAGCCGGTGATCTTGGAGTATTTTGCAAGATATTTTTTGTGAATATTTAATATGTTTATATATCTTTCAAAACTAAATAATTGTTGACAGAAATGAGTTAATTCAATCGGTGCATTTTCTCCGCCTTATACAGATGTTATTAATACGAATAAATAATCGATATATTTTGAATACTAACTTTTATTTCATTCATAATTGTACAAGTTTTTCATCATTCTACTATGTTAAATTTGGAAAAAGAATCTGTTTCTTCTTCTTTTGTATTTTAAATGTTTTCATTATTTTTTTTATTCATATAATGTACCTAAATAAGTTATGTCGCTTCTCAAAGTATTCGAACAAATGGAATGATTAACACAAGAGTTAACAATTTAAATGTAAAAATGAGATTAAAAAAATATTGATAACATTTATTTGAAAACACTTCGGAGAAATGTGTAATAATTTAGTATTTTTTACTTAAATTCTAACACAATTATTCCATATACAATATACACTTTATGTATGTTTGTTTGTTTTTTTTTAATTTTTTAAACACTTGATTCTAACTTCAATAGTATAGTTATTACATAAAACAAAAAATTGATTAGGTAAAATATAAACATAATTTTATGAATTCAGCGAATAAGCTACTCAATCTAAGCTTAAACTTAGCGAAATACTTTAATTTCAAATGAATGGTGTTTAAAATTTTGACTTGATCTCAAAAATTGATTAAAAATTGAAATAATATTAAATGTAAAATTATTTTTTAATAAGTCGAATTGAACTGCCTTTTATATGTGGATTGATTTCATATTTTGCTGCATGTATTCATCCAATTGCTGCAAGAGACGAAATAACAAAATTTCATCAGTTACTAATATTGTTAGTTTACACAATCAAAATTTTGTATTGCAGCACAAGCCTTTAGGAAACAAAACTTAAATATTTAAGTAAGACAGTTTACAAAGAGAAAAGGTAATCGAAAGCGTTTAAGTTCAACCTAAATATTTGACTTTCGTATCACAAAACTAGTTTAAATATCGTAATTTAATATATAAATTATGATATAATAATAAGACCTTGATTACCGTTTAATTTAAAAAATCAAACGGCTCAATATAGTTTATTTTGTTAATAGGTGAAGAAATATCGGAATGTTATATGAAATTTCTATTTTTCCTCGAATATCTAGAACAAAACATTGCAAGGCATATTTTTTTTTCTTACAAGTTTAACTGAGATTCATCAAAGGAAATTTGTAACAGAAAAAATTTTATTTATTTTTCAAAATTAAATTTTAATTTATCCATTCGTGTTGAAATGTTTTTTTTTACAAACAGAAATTATTTTTCCTATCAAAATAGAAATAAATACTGCTGATAGATGAAGAGCAATAATACAAGAGTATTTTTTGTAACTTGAATATATATTTATGTGTATTTCATTTATAGGTAAAATATTCATTGATTGAAATGTTAGTTATTCTTCTTTTTTTTATTGCAACTTGAAGGATTACAAATAAAACAAATAATTAATCAATATAATATATTTATGTTAGAGAAGGACTAAATTTTTTTATTTTTTTAGCCATTGCATTTTGTTTTAAAAAAATCAAAATTTCCATGCAATTCTTAATGGTTTTATTATATTTATTTTTTTTTTTTTTCTTTTACTTTAACATTTTTAAATGTATATTTTGATAGAAAATCCCCAAAAAATCATTTCCTTCCCGTTTATATAATTTATTTTTAATAATTTTTAGTTTTTGTGATATTTCTGAAAAGAGAAAACAAAATAAAGTTAAATACCTAATGAAATTTTGTGTTTTAAAATCTTAGATTAAATATTATTATTGTTGCAATTTAAAACTCTATACTTTAACCGAACCAATTAACAAACCCTTAGGTTTACAAACAATATTGCCAAGATTCACTTTTTAACATATTGCATATTTGTTTTAATGTTTTCGAGTAAAAGCGTTACCGATATTTATTTTGAATTTTATTTTAAGCGATTCATAATCTGAGATTTTCCTGTAATCACAAAACCAGATTAACTTTAGGTTTATGTATAACACAAACAGTCGAGTTTTTGGATTGCGTTTTTTATAAACGAAACGAACCTTTTTGATCGATGTTTCATTTTTGACTTTGGTCCATTTGTTTAATTATCCATTCCATACAATATTTTCGATGAATTATCGTCGAAGTCCCTGAATGAAGTGAAAGCCAAATTTAGAGCACCATGTCAAATTTAAAGACTCGCTTCCAATTTCATAACTAGGTCACATAATACATAATAAGTTATGTAGGTATGTAAAATATTGGGATATGTTATGTACTTAAACTTAACGGAGTAAAAAAGTGTCCTAGGTTCATAATAATTGATACAAATTAAACAACTTTATTTCTATACGACATCTATGGTCTTGCTGCCCTGAAGTCTTACTTTTAAATAATTTTATAAATATGCATATTTTTGGAAATGTATTTTTAGTAAAAAAATAAATATTTTGCCAATAACTAAATAAAATTTTGTTTTTCCTGCAGAATCCTATTTTAAAATTGGATTGTGAACGGATATATTATTGGTCAATCATACAAACGCATACCTACATATTATATGTAGTATACGATAAAAGCCAATACCACGCAGAACAATAAACAAGTAAACAGTACTGCCAATGTAATGTTGGTTACACTTCATATGAGGGACCATCTATAGACTAACAAACTTTCTCTAATTCTTCCTGGTGAAAAACATTCCCATTTTTTGTGTTCCACTTATTGTGTATTTACGCCATGAAAGTGAAACCGGGTGCTTCACAATTAAAGGTTGCAATTTCTAAAAAGAAAATCGATTTCGATCGAAAAGCAGAACATGGGCGTTAAACCTCACACAATTTCTAGTCAAAATGAGATATTTATAGAAAACCTTCCATTGCGAATTATAGCTACATGGATAAATCTTTGCCGTGTTATTACGAACGGATTGTGTGTTAGTTTATTTCAGGATTTGAAAGTTTCCGAATAAGGTGGGTTTTCTGATTTCACCCTTTTTTGATGATGTGAAAAAGAAATTAATAATCAATATCTCTAAAAAAACAACAGTTCATGTTCCTGACTTTCATTTACATAATTCAAAGTATCGGGCCTTTTCCAAACTAAAAATAAGATAAAAACAACGGGAATAGCAAAATTTTAGATCTTCAATACCAAAGAAATCAATTCAACATACAGTAGGGCCAGACCGCATCTTTATAATATAATTTATAATAGTTAATATCTAAACATATGGTATTTCACCCATTGAAATACTCATTAAATACAACAAGTATTGCAACAATATTTGGCCGAAGATGGGGAGCATATCACGGAATGTCCAGAAAATAAAAAAGAAACTTAATTCTCCATCCATGTAGAAATTATTTAAAGGTTGTTTAAAGCTATTTCAGCATTTGGTAAATTTTCTCATGATAAACAAAAAAAAACTTCTTTGATTTTTGTCATATTTAAATGCTGAATTTATTTATATCTTTTTCTTTTTTATTAATAAATCAAATTTTATATCATCCATAATAATTAATGGTAATTTATTTATCATATATATAATATAATTGTATATATTTCTTTAATAATCAATTTAATTTTATACATAAGTTGAATAATAAAAATTAAAAAAATAAAGAAAATAGAAACAAAAAATTTATAAATTTTTTTAAATATTTTTTTTTTCCTTAAACGATTAACCTCTCGAAAATCTTACAATTGCTACTTTCAACACACGCTCTCACTATTCTTGTTTGTTTTTTTTTTATTTTCTTCAATAGTTTCATGCGTAGTTTTTTTTTTTTTTATTTAAATTAATGTTTTGTTTTGGAGTTCTATTTATTACTTATTTCTGTTATTTTTTTTTTAAATTGCATACATGATGAATATTTTCTTAATCAAAAAGCTGTTGCGTGTGATTTTTTCTTTAATGTGTTTTAGTTCGAAGGAGTTTTATTTATTGCATTTTTTCATTATGTCCACACAAAAGGTGATAAAAGTAATTGGATAGCAGAAGTGGCAGAGGCGTGGAAGAGTTTTAATTAACAAAAATAGAAAAAAATGGAAATCTTTAAAGTAATATTTTGTATTTTTTTTTTGTTTTGTTTTAATTAATATTTTACATAGTCTAGCTGACGTAACTTCGCAATGATTTTTACTTGCAATCTCTTTACAAATCTTACCTACAAAAGGACATCACTTGCAGCAGTTATTCGTCTGTCTGGTTTGTTCATTTTCACCAAGCCTCGTTCCTGGCCTGCTACCTTGATTGTTAGCTCCATCGTTTTTAGGTAGTTTTTTTGCTGAAATTATAAGATAAAGTTTGGTATTAATTGGTGAGACTAATTTTGTTTTTTGTATTAGATTTACCGATAGCCAAAAAGATATCGTTGACATTCATTCCAGTTTTGGCTGATGTTTCCATGAATAACAAACCATTTTCATCAGCATATTGCTTAGCTTCTTCGAATTCTACGACTCGACTATTTGATAGATCCGCTTTGTTACCTGCCAGAGCTATGACAATATTCGGTGAGGCCTAGAAAAGATAAAAAATTAATTTAAATATAAATAAAAATAAAAAGACTTAAATATGGCTTTAAAATATTCGGAAAAAAAATGCGAATGTAATTGTTTGTTTACATTGAAACATGTTTTGGAATTGTTGTTGGATAGTGCCGAGCGGTAAAAGGTAATCACAACAAAAACATAAAATGTTAAAAAAAAAACAGCCAAGTTCTTCTATATAAAAATCTGTATATGTAACAACTCAGCAGTGAAAAGTAGTCAGATCTAAAAGTATGCCAAGTTCTAACTTTGTGAAGGTTTAATATCAAAAATTTTAAGAAGAGTAATATTGAAACAACACCAAGTTATGAGAGATTTATTATTAATGATTACTGACTAAAATTTGGGGGAACGGAAAACCTCAAATTTTCGATTTTTTCCTTTGTATGAACCACAAGGCCTACCGTTGTGCGGAATAACAAGACTCTGCGGTGTCGGGAAATGCTCCATAATTTTGATGATCTGTCAGTGAGTGAGTGAGTGAGTCAGTCAGTCAGTCAATCAGTTACGGTTTTCGCGATTTTTGAAGTCTTATATCTCGGGAACCACTTACGCTAAGGAGTTGAAATTGGGTGTGGTGTTTGTGCTTAGCCAGCCTACCAAATATTCCGAATTTGAAGTTCCTGACTTTATTGGTACTGAAGTTAGAGGGGGGTCGAAAATCGCCTGAGTTTGTTCTTGTAAAAAGGATGTAGTGCCAGAACTTGGCTGGGCACTACCGTGCCCTTTGATTTCAAAGAATATGCGGGATATTTAACTGCTCAGATATGTGAATTACAGACGCAATCTAGGCACCATTTAAATAGAAAATATGTTTTAAAAACTGTGCATAGTATTCTAATCCGAACAAATCTTGGTATCCCTTGAAAATTCGACTTAGGGGAGTCGACTGTATTTTATAATTTTATATAAAATATTTCACTGTATTTTGGTGACTTGCCTTTCCAATTGGAAAAAAAAAACAAATGTACATCTGTAGATGTTGTTTTACATTTAACAAATGTAAATGTTTGTAGCATATATTTCCAATCCGAGGCATAATCTCCTCCACTGCTGTTGGCTTAATGAATCCAAAAAGGCTGAACAAACTTTTAGCTTTCAGTTGCACCCCATTATTTATATTATAATCTTAATTTATTACTGATATCAAACGAGATAGACACGTTGTTTTAGCAATAATAACTATTCCTCAAGACCGAGGAAGGTGCAAGACTATTACTCCATTGCAACAGAAACATACAACAGAATAAAATTTGCACTCGTGTATCTGATCGCCGGTTAGGTTAGGTTAGAAGGGGTGATGATATGATGGATCCATGGATCCATTCTGCTCCTCAGGATTTAGATTTCATAGGAGTAAGGAGGAGCAAGGAGAAGAGTAAGTGGGCGCTTAGGTAAAGAGCACTATCCTGAGTTTTGAATGAATTTCAGGATGTTCTTTAAGCTAAGACCGCACTCGGCAGAACTGCACTTCAACGGAACTGAACTTCACGACTTATTTGTAGGAAATTGTATGAGCTATATTGCACTAAGCGATACAAAGTTGATAACCTGACCAACTGTGTCGCGACGTGAAGTTTCGTTCAGTTTCGTGCGAAAGTACGCACGGTGTCGTTGAAGTACGGTTCCACCTTTGGTGGTGAAATCGATATGTCGCTAAGTTCAATGAAGAAGTATTCTCTGCTTTTCTGGTTCTGGAGCATTCACAAAGAAAGTGAGATAAGCCCTCCTCCGCCTCATCGTCTTGACACCCTCTGCATAAGTCAGATATGCTGATGCCCATTCTGCTCATGTGGGTTCCCATTGAGTTGTGAACCGTAAGGATTCCAAATAACAGGGACAATTGAGGCCTGCTTAGCTTGAGTATATAAACTGTTTTCTTCTTTGAAAGATCTGGCCATAGATTTTTCGAAACGCGGCATGTGTCAATTGCTGACCATCTGTCGTTTGAGGCTTTGAGGAATCTTTGGTGCATTCTATTTCTTCCAGTGGCATAAGTACCCAGAGTACAGTTTGGCTTTATTCACCTATTTATGGGTGGGTTATCTGAAAAGATGCCTGACCCTACCCCATCGTCAGTTTTTGAGCCGTCTGTAAAAATCGAACCATGATTTGCGTTTATGGCCCGGTTTTCCTTCCAGAATGAATAGGTAGATAGGAAAAAATGTTTGTCACAGTGGGTTGAGATTGAAAATGAAGTGTATTTTATTATGTCATTAAATCCCACGGATGAACTCCAGTTGAACCTGGCAAGTCAAACACTACATCCATTGTACCATTGTTATATACTTATTTAGCTTTTCATTCAATAGGGTCAATACTCAAACAAAAATAGTGCTATTTAACTCTCGCTTGACAAAACATACTTTTAAAGAAAAGCAAGCACAACGAAAATTATTAATTCATTAGTGTTGTTGTTTATTTTTTGCCTATAGATTTACGCATCGAAGCAAAGAAAAATGTTCATAATAGAATTTGACCGTCATGTAAAGTAAATTTGCATTAGATTATTATCTATCCGAGATAGATAAGTAAACATTCGCCAGTCGAACTTTTGGTTACATATAGTGAACCCTATCGTTATCAAAATGAGAATAAATGTGAATGCGACGTATTTAGGAAAAAATACTCAGTGCGATAAAATTTCTATTGTTTGTTCATTAATACTATTTAGCGAGAAAAATGGAGAGGTTTAATTAATTAAAAGAACTGAAAAAAAAGTAGCTAAATGTATCTACTTTAAGAGGTTGTAAGTGATTACAAAAATATCAGTCGTATATAATTAAAATTACGTCATTCGTGTTTTAATGAATTAGGGACTGAATTACGGTTCCGTCCGTTCGAATAATACTTACTTGTTTATGAAGTTCCTTAACCCAAGTTTTTGCACGTTGAAAACTATCTTGATTCTTAATGTCGTATACAACAATTGCGGCCTGCGCACCTCTATAATACATTGGAGCTAAGCTGTGATACCTGAAATATTAGAAACGTTATTAAACTTCAAAACTTTACCAAACAAAAATGATTGATTATACCTTTCTTGTCCAGCTGTGTCCCATATTTCGAATTTAACAATTGTATCCTCTATACAGATGGTTTGTGTTAAAAATGCTGCACCTATCGTACTCTCTTGGTACTCATGGAATTGGCCTTTGACAAAACGCAATACTAAAGACGATTTACCAACAGCCGATTCACCAAGCAACACCAATTTAAATTGGCATGTTTTGTTTTGGGATGTTCCATTTGGTCTCTGGGCTGTACCACCGCCACGGGGTTGCGTTGCCATTTTGATATTTTTTTTTTTTGAGTTTTTGTTTTGTTAGGTATAAGTTGCAGAGACTGCTTGTACAAGTGTGAATCTCTTTCAATCAAGAGAAACAGAAAATATCAGACGGTTTCAGTAGTTTAAAGGCTAAACTCTCCGTCCGCCAATATTAAAAATGCTCTGGTGCCTGAAAATAAAAATTAAATATTAAATTAATACCACTTTGTTGTTGTGACTTGTGTGTATAAAGAAGAATGTGTACATAGGAGTTAAAAAGCAAAAATAGCACAGCTGATTGTTGAGTCATTCTTTCTATTCGCTGATTACGAGGTCATCATGATACCATAGGAAAAAATAAATACTGTCGATACGATATAACTATATGTATACCATTTCAGATACTGCGCCAGCAAAATGATTACGACTTTGATAAGATATTAGAATAGAGTTAAAGAATAATAATAATCAGAAATTATCGAAAGAAAAGATAAACAAATGGAAAAAGTTTATTTATGTAGAATCCCAAGTTTGTTTATGAATGCCCATGGCTGGATACCTTCCGAAAAGGCTAAAAAAAACAAATTGTAGCATATCATGGCGACAATGGCTTAATGAACAAGTTTTTCGAGAGTTCAAAATGAAATTTTAGAGGAGATAGGAGAATTAAAAGATTCCAATTGAGGGAGTTGAGTTCTGAAGTAAATGTTTGGTTGCGTCAGAAGAAGGAAGTTAAATTTTTATTAAATTGATGTTTTCTTTAAACTCCAGTTTAAAATATTACTGGCTTTGTGCATAAATCTCTTCTTTAGTTCTTTGGTAAAACCAACAAAAAAATAGTACTTGACAAATCCTCCAAAAGTATCACTCTGTCTCAACAAATTTTATTTTTTTGTTGGTTTTAGTGCGGAAACTGAAATTGGATCCAACTGGATTTGTATTTTTTCAAAAGAAACAAAATCAGTCGAGGTAAGATGACAGAGTTTTCCCGGGCTTCAATTGAATAAGAAGCTTTCTATAAGATTTTAACATTCTTAACATCACGTTGATGGTTTACCTCATACATTTTTCTCTTTTGAGTGGTAATAAATACTAAATACATACGTCAACTCCTTCCGATTGTAGGGAAGTAATTTCAGGTAATAATAATTTACAAATAAAATTTAATTTTCCAAGCAAAAAACAATATTCCTTACGTATGCCCTTCTTTACTTCATGTCGAAGAATGAAGTTTACAAATATTCAAAACATAAAGGCTTTATATTTTAGCAGATATGTATATATATGTTTACAGTAGAATCTCGAAAAGATGAACAGATATAAAACAGGGCCCGTTCATCTTTTCAAATTGTTCATCTTTTCGAGCATCAAAGTATGTTTGAGGAAAAAGATATAGTAAACATAACAAATTATTTACATAACAAATTAAAACAAGCTCAAAAGTATTGTTCAGGAGGAACTACAGGCAAAGAAGAAGTAAAAATTATGTTGGGAATAAAGTATTCATCTTTTCGAGTCCAAAATTTTAACCCGTTCATCTTTTTGAACACTGAAAAGTGAACATTTTCCGTTCATCCTTCCGAGCTGTTCATCTTTTAGAACCGTTCATCTTTCTGAGATTCTAATGTATATAATTTTGGCAACCGCAAATTGTCCCGTTCAATTTATGCATTCCAAACAATGACACGTCATGTATACACCCAATTTATGATAACCCCTATTACTACGTACATAAATGCCATTGACCTCAACATGAAAAATAGTTTGATTTATTTGATCGAAGCAGGCGTAAGAAACCAGAAGAACAAATTGGGACGTTCAGAAAAATGAGATCTCAGAGATTTTTCTCACTCAAAAAGTGATCAAGCGAATACAAGGTTTTTACCTCAGTATTTTGACAGCAAAACTGAGAGATTTTACTAAGGAATCTTGTTCAAATAACTGAGATTGTGAGACCTCCGAGATCTCCATTTCCTGAACATGCCTAATAAAACAATTCATTTTGTATTAATTTTAAATTTGTCAGACAGAAAATAACGCGACTTCCTGTCACTTCAGCAATTTTATGGAGATAAGCACCAGCTCCTCCTCGGTCATTGCTTTCATCAATTTATTTTATCTTCTAGTCTCATGCAAGTGTATTCAAGGTCATATCAACCTTTATCTGAATAGTAACAAACAAAAATTCTTTGGACATGACCTAAAGCAATTCCATAATTAATTTGAATCCGAATGGATATTTTAAAGATATAGGTATATACATAAACCTTCTTACAAGAAACCAAACAACACTTTCATAAAAAAAAAGTATTGTTATGATTTTAATTTATGTTAACTTTGCAATGAACACAACTTCTCACTTTTGCCGTCCCGTCATGTCTCCAACACGAATGCAATATATTTATTTTACTTATTTTATATATATGAATGTTTATTTATTATACATATACATTTACACATATACATTTATACATTAATCGATTCCAAAATCACTTAATAACCACTCTAACAAGTTTTCTAATTGATATTCTACTCAGGAGAGAGAGAAAATTCCAATTTAGCAAAGCAAAGCAATAGCTGAACTGCACTGCACTCATCTGCAGGCAACACAATCAAACTAAATAAAAATTACTCAAAGAGAAAGTAGCATCATCTCCCATCGTAGTCGCTATAGTTTGTGTTTGTATTTTGTTGTTGTATTATGTGACCGCCCCCCAGTTTAAAAGTCGACCGCTGACAACGACTATGACGATACTTTCAAGCTCGAGTATCTTTAACAATATTATTTTGTTTCATTTTTGTCGACGGCGTTCAAGCTTTCAAGGTGTTTGCTCTCTGGCGTTGATATTCGCAATGATTAATTTTTTTTAATTTTGCTCCATTGTTTATGTTATCTGACAAATTATATTAACGTTCAAGCTTTTTGTTTGTATTTATCTTGTTTCTTTATATTTTCAATTTGCGAGCAAATTGTCCGCAATATGTTGCTTTTTATAGCTTATCACTGTAAAATTTATGGGCTGTAAAGTTATGATTGACCTAATAACTCAAGAAAATAATTATTTAGATATAAACCAACTATAGTTTCGTGGACAAAATAAAATTCAACGTTTATTGATTACAAGCCACCCTACGATTTGTAATTGTTTTTATTTTTGTTTTTTTTAAACACAGCTTTTGTTTTTCATTTTGGAAGTACCTACATACATATCACGTTTAGAGTGACATTTTTGACTTAAAGAAAGCACTAGAATAATGTAATCATTTTATTCGATGCAAATAAATTTTTCGTTGATAACAAATTCAGAGAATCCGCATTTTTCTTTATAAATTGTTGTAATCAGTTTTATGGGTCATTAAAGATATGCCTGTGAACTTATTTATGTACACCGCTGCCTTCTCCTGCAAGGCAATACTTAAAGTAAAAAAAAAACTGTGCAAAAAATAAAAGTTAGACATTTCTCCATATACAAGACCAGTTACATATATACATACATACATACATATATATGTACGCTCTGTGGGGCAGACAAGTAAATCTTCGAACGCATAAATTGGTTGAAAAATCAATTGAGAATTTCTATGTGTTTAAACACCTTGGTAACATTTTCGATTGGTGATTTGATTATTGAACTTGGAAGCAGGGTCAACTAAAAAATTTTTTCACGCTCATATACTTAGGTGCCAGTTATAGCTTTCATTGAAAACTATCATTGAAAATTTTAATTGTTAATTAGAAAAATGTGCAGTGAGAGATCTTCTTAGAAAGTACCTAGATACTGCAAATTAAACTTCTTAGCATCAATTTGAAACTAGTAATGAAGTTTATGGAAAAGTTAAATTCACTTGGCAGGGATAGATATAATAGGCGTGTTTTTTTGCAAGTCCCGGGGGAAATGGACGAAAAAACGCTTCGGGGCTACATAACTTGCATGTTAATTGCAACAACAACTAATCCCCAATGGGCGTAGCTAAACCCAGATAATTTTCGGGGCTTAACTTAAGCGCTCAGAAAAACTGTGTTACCGGCATGAATTATGTACATACTTGTTATCGATAATTTGTATGAAAACTCCATGTTTTTTTTCCGTGGAGACGTTTTCGTTTAACTAAAACTACCATTGCTGTTTAAAAAAATTACAAATTCAGGACATACTGAAATAAGTTATAAAATAATTTTCTTTATTTTTATGAGTGCTTTTTTAACTAAAATAAATAAGTTTCAATTATCCCTTGTTTATGAAAATAAAAACTTATTTGTATCGAAAAATTCCAACAACAAAAATTGGTGGTACCTATCCCATTTTAGCCGTGAAATAATTTGTCAAAAACAAATTAAGAAAATAAATAAATTGTGTGATTGTTTGTTTGTTTTGTTTATCTCTGTCTCTCTCTCTTTTGTTTGAATACTGTATGTCGTCGTAAATTTAATTAAAAAATAAAAAGAAAAAAAGATAAAAACCATAAACACAATACAACAATTACGGTTGCATTCACATGTGTTATTATCTATTCTGTACAGGGTGGGTAATAAGTTATAATTTTCTTGTTTTTTCCTCTAGACCTATAAAGTCTAAATCAAATGCAAAAGTGCCTATATCCTTTTGTTATACTTTTGTATAACCAATCAATTTTTGAGTTTATATAATGGTAATGCAATATTTATAGCTATACCGGACACATAAAGTTCCACTTATGTCCAGAAAAGTCCCTTGTCTAGATTAGATGAAATTATAATTCACACATACAAATTGTATATGAGTCTATGAGTGCAATAGTGATTAATGATTATAAATAGGTATTTGATTTTAAATCAATCCAAAATATTTTGAAAATGGTCACCAATTTCATAAGCTCAATACTCAAGAATCTAAAATGAAATAACCCATAAAATGAAACTCTTTGATGCTTAAATATATGTATTTCTTTGTTTTATTTTAAGTTTTTTTCTTGTTTCTAAATAAGGAAGCATCTGAATAAGTAAGCAATGCCTACCTATAAAATATTAAATACCCAGTCCGAAAAAGTTAATAAAACATAATCATTTACGTTATTATGTATTTGTAATGCATTGGTTTATTTATTTATTTACTTATTTATTTACATCACAGGTTACAATACAAATAAATTTGTATCATCCGGAATACATAGTGCCGGGGTACTGAACCCATATGGCTTTTGTAATGCATTGATAAAAATTGTTAAAAGAGTATACGAAAAATACAGGAAAAATATAGGTAGATGGCAGAAAATCAGTTTATGTACAAAATAATGGTTTTCTTACGACCGGATAAAGTATTGGACCGATTTCCGAAACTACAAAATTTTTTCAGTTTATCAAGCTCTACAGAATAAGAAGAATTTGTTATTTGCCTTTGTTTTCTTATCGTTTCCAAAATTTTTTTAAACCATAAAATCTTAAAAAAAAAAATACGACGTAAGAGCTTATTGTTATTTCTATTACAAATTATGTAAATAACTAGAAATTTTGCTCTCTTTGACGATTCATTCTTTACTATTTTACATTTATACTTATCTTATCTTCTATCAGTGAAATAAGAATGTGAAAAGTAAATACACACCTAGGTAGTCATTAGAGGATTCATATTTTAAAGTTAAATATCTTATTACACTTTTAAATTATTTGAAGTGCAGAAGTAAAATTAAAAGTGAACAAATCTGTATAGGTAGGTAGTGTTTTTGTTGTAATGTGTAAGTTAACAATATATTAGGAAACGCAGTTGAAATTGAAAAACAATTTTGATTATGAGAAACTCAAAGAACGAAGGAGCTTGATAAGCCTTTATTTATAGGTAGGTACCTACCTCTTTTCCATTTTATCATCAATAAATTAAAAATGACTAACGCCAATTTGATACGGAATTATTGAACCAATGACTACCTACATCTTGCAAAATTAAAATAAAGAAAGGTTGAAAAGTGAGAACAAGAAAAAATTATATTTTAAGCTTGATAGAACCAATTCGAATATTTGTGTTCGGCTGGTTTTGATTTAAAAATAAATTCTAATATTAAGAACATGCAGGGGTCCGAAAGTACAAGTATGTATTTTATGTCATCCTAAACTTACAAAAATAAAAACGGCTGTTTTGTCGAAGGTACCACAATCGCTATTTTTAAAATTATGATCTTAATTCCAAGCCCGAAAAGTAAAAAAGAATTACTAAAGGGCCCTTTTCGAGTAGAAATGATTCAGTTTTAAAAAATATGAGAAAAGAAACTTAAAAACATTTAATTTAACATAAATTTGCGCTGAAGTCGTCCAAACTGTTTTTCAAAAAATCTAAGTTAAAAATATAAACCCATTTTAAAGCAGATAGGTAATAAGATAAAAAAGTATAGGTATACCCGAGATACTTTATCTTGTTGGGATGAAACATGCTTAGTTTTTTTTTTAAATAGGTATGGTAGGTACATATCAATCCGTGCGGTCGTGAATATGCAGTACACAACATTTAACAAAATTTTCTTCATTGTAAAACTTTGGTAATAACTCAGAAACTGCCGACTTGGTGTAATAAAATTGACATTTGGAATGACATTAGTCATAACAACAATCCTCCTGAAATACCTATTTAAGTTGTCGACTCACCTGGTTATTCACTACCTCCACGGAACCTAAATTTTTTGATATAGGTAGGTACTCTGGACAAACTAAAAATCATCAAACATTTTTGGTTAGATTTTCGTCGAATTTTTAGGTACATTTATTATACTAACTAATGCTTTTGCCCTCTGAAACTATAATGTTAATGATGTTATTAAAGTTTTTTTCGACGAAAGGTAACCTGAAGACCACTAGATAGAGTCTTTCTTTAATGCGTCTACAATAATACAATTTTTCTACGAAGTATGTAGGTAGTTGCAAAAAGCTCTGTGTCAATTAATAAAGTCTTCTGAGGCCAACTTCAATTACCTGTGTTGGTATTTACCTTTGGAAAATTAAATTAAAATACATATTCTTCAACAAGAGTGCATGCTAGACATCTCGGTAGCTATAACCATCCTGCACGAAAGCGGTCAAAGTGGCTCTTTGCAAAACTATATTCGCATTGAGTCATAACAGCACTATAAGAAGGCAGGTAAGTACCTATAGAAGAAGTGGAAGCAAGTTGGAATTATGTAAAACACCATTAGCACTAGCGTACCGCACCTGTTATAGATGAGTGAGGAAAAAAATAAAATACTTACTACCTACCTATGAATTTCCCCTTGGCCCGAAGACGATCAAAACACAAATAGACGACAATAACAACAACACTAGATACCTACATATTATGTATGTTGATGGCTGACTTTGCTTAATAAAAATTGTATGTCGACTATTTTATTTTTTTTATAACAAAACTGTCAGCACCTTTTGTTTAAGTACTTGCAGGGGATTGGGGATGTGGAAGTTAAATATTTGCTAATTTTATCATAGAAAATAATTTAACACTTTGCCCCGAGTTGTAAAATTGTCATGTCAGTCACCCGTAACACTGTGCCCTATCTTCATTTCGCTTTATCTACCTAGGTAGTAGGTATACAGAGAAACATCTCAAAACCAGATTTTAATTTATAGAAGAAAAAAAAATCAAAATGAATGAAGAAATAAAGAATAAATTCTTCTCAGCGGACGGATCATGTGATTGAGAAATAAGTATCTTTTTATTTTATGGCATACAAAATTCTTTTGTAACTCTGTGAGAAACAATAGGAGTGCAGCAGGAAAGTTAACAACTAAATTTTACTGCTGACCAATGTTAAAAATTAATTGGATTGGAATTCGGAGAAAAATTCCACTCTCCACATCGCAATATTGTGTTCCACAGACGTGGGGGACCTAATTAAATCAAGATTGAACTCAAATTTGAAACGAGGATGTTAACAAACGGAAACCCTATCGTGTGGAAAAAAGAAAAAAAAATAACAAAACAAAAATAATTAACGAAAATCATTAATTTTTCGACTTTTCATGTTTAATGGAAATCGAAAAAAAAATGAAACTCGAAGCAAAACAGCTGATACGTCACCGGTGACGCATACCATCGCACCCAACACTGCTAAACATCACACTACTACATTAAAACAAAATCACTTTTTTGACACAGCAGTTTTCAAAGCAACAAAAAATGCAATTTTCTTTTTCTCCATAATCCCTTCTCTCATCACCGTCATTTTTTCTCTCTAGCACATCGTTCTGTACGTTTTCATAGGCAAATTTCAGATTTTTCACACAAAATGGCACAGCATAGCACATATTATGTGGTACTCACCTGGGTGTAGGTGAATTCAATTAATCCAAAGGGTTTATCCAATTAGTATGCAGGAAAAGAAGTGAAAATAAATAGAACAAAATAGAAAATTATATTCGGAAACAAATAAGTCCACTTTATAATCAATGCGAAGGAATTGCGACGCAACACACATCACACTTCAGAAGCGAGAAAGGGAACAATGAACGGGCAACGGGGATGGTAATGTGTGATCAAATGGAAATGTATGAGATAGACAGATAGATGATGGCGAGCAACAACGGCGAAATTTGGCTAAGGCGAAGGCGAACGATGACTGGAGTTTGTGTGTTCCACACAAAGAACAAAATCAAACAAGGAACGGGAAAGGAAGAGAAGAACGCAAAATTAGGGGCGAAACTTTATATGTATTTCGCTTGCGCTCATTGAAATTGACATCATTTGTCCCTTTCAGGCTTCACTTTGCACAACTGCAATATATTTAATTTTTTTTTCTTTCTAGGCTTTTTTTTTTTCTTCGATCACCTTTTTATGTTTTCGGTTTAACCTTCTTGCAAATGATTATTAATATAATGAATTTCAAATCGTTGTAGTTTGTTGTCACTTTATGTTCACTTTTTGGTTAATTTTGTGTGGAAATTCGTTGTGAATTTACTCGAAACAATTTGACACACAATTTTTTCTTTTCACTTTGCTACACCGACCGACATTTTTCGATAACTTGTTGAGAGTGTGTATGGGTGAGGCGAAAGCGAAATCAATTGTGAAATGGGTGTGTGTAGTTTGAGCGAATATTAATGGATTGATTACATCAATCGTTTAATACAAGTTAAAGATGGGCGATAATCTTATGTCATTTTCGTTTACACAGTCGGAGTATTGCTTTTCCACTTTTTTTTACTTTTTCGAAGTATTTTTCCTGTTCCCCATTTCTTGAAAAAGTAGACTAAGGCCGATTTTATTCACTCAAAGTTGAACACAATATGAGGATTTTTATTTTCAACTTGCGAATTTGTTTTTATTCAAGCAAAGTTTACATTTCCAACTTTCGATTTACAACTCTAAAGTTGATCAACTTTTGATTTCTCAGCTCCTGGAAAATGTAGAAGTTGGTCGAGCAAACTTGAGATTTTTGTTTGTTTGTTTTTATTTTTTATAATACAAATGCACTCAAGGGGTTATGAATACCTTTATAACATAAATAGTCCGAGCGTTGGGATATAGGATTGTAACTTGAAAATCCTTACAATTTTTCATAAGTTGCGGTCTACTCATAGGAAAAATAATTTTGGGAAACGTCTGAATTTTTACATTTCTAAATTTTTGCAGCTGAATTTTTTGTCAATATAGGTATTGTACCATTTTTAGATAAGCAAAAAGGTCTGTGACTGTGAGCACTGAAAACCACAATCAATTACTTGAATGCGGAAATATCCCCATCCAAATATTTTTTTTTGTTTAAATCGAAATAATGTAATATCACTTTGGATGAAAATATTTCGAGAACTAAAACTTGTAAAATATTTTGGTTTTCAGTTTTAGAAAGATTTTGAAAAAATAATAAAGAATTTTTAATATTTAAACCACTTACGAGTTCCGATTGCAAAAATATCACGATCCAAAATGACAGTTTTTGATTTATATTTTACAAATATCCCAGGGATATTTTTCAAACTGGAAGTTGATCAACTTTAGATCTTCCACTACGGAGTTGGGAAATAATTAGTGAATGAAAAGAAATTTCAAATTACGTTTCAACTCTCGAGTTAAAATCATCTCTTAAGTTGACCAACTTGAGAGTTTGCCTCAAGTTGAGCAATAGTGAATAAAATGGCCCTAAACCTACCATAATACAGTCTTATTATGTATATAACTCGTTATACAGATTAATAGTTACAAATTAACTGCATAAGGTAAACTGCAACTTTGCATAGGCTCTTCCAAACCGGCAAGAAATATTCGAGGCATATATTTTTTACATTTTTAAATACAAAATTCAGTGAAAATTATTCAAAGCAGTCCAAGTTATAGATAATCATTTTAAGATGATTTTTAAGAGTTATTTAACTTACCGTCATATTATTCACTCTATAGATTAAAACTTAAATTCAGATGGAAATTATACAAATTCAATGTAAATAAATCCGGATTTAATTTTTAATCTGGATGTATCGTTGAATAATATGGGCTTAAGACCACGGACTTGGTTGTCTAACCCTTGGCTAATGCATCATTTTATTTTAATCAAATAAAGCATGTTTCCAACTATATATTTCGGAATTCGGACTATCAAGGTTATAGTCTAAAATCTAATAAATAACGTCTGAAGGTATGCAAAGTTGAAACAAAATTTTACCGTTTTCGACAAAATTTGAAAAATAAAACCGTGATATTAAAACTCGTGCTACTACATTTTTAAGCTTTGCGTAATATGCACTGTTCAGAAATCAAAAATTGTAATTAAAAAAATTGATTTTATTATTCAAGTTTTTAATCAATTCGCTTTTAAAAATGCCTCATGAAAAATCGTGCGCCATTGACACACTTCCAATCATTTGCGCTGTAGGTTTAATTTGAATAAAAGTTGAATTTAGAATTATTTTTTAATAAACTAGGCTGAAAAGGAAGCTAAATTTTCGGAATCTGTTGCAAACGTTTTAAAGGAATATCCTCAAGAAGAATTAGCAGAAAAATTAGTAAATCAAAATTTTACTACATGGAGGCCAATAGAACCTGTATCCCCAATAATACCTGAAAACAATCGGCTTAAAGATATCTTGGCTCCAGATTTAAACAAAAGTCGTTTTCTGGAATTCAAAGATCAATTCTATGAAAACCTTTATTGCAAGAAAGTTCCCCTCAGCAAGCCCACGCCTACAAATTCAAAACCTGATCATGTAACAAATGAAAGTGTGACTTTTGGTAAAATAAGTGAACAATCAGAGAATGTTTATGATATTGCATTGCCCAATAAAAGTCCTAAGGAAGTTTTAAAAGAGTTCGTGAAATGGCATGACAAATACAAAATTAGTCACGGCAGCTATTTTCCATCGGAACAAATTAACAGAGGGTACAGGCTTGCAAAAAATAAATCATGCAAAGCATAATTTTCCTACCATCCGTTACAGATACAATATAAATTTTAATAGAAATCAAGTCTTTGGAGAGAGCAAAAATGCTGACGTATCTGGCAAACAGGTCAAGAGTATTCTCCAAGATTTTCTGAACACTTCGAAAATGGGTATTTTAAGTAAGATTCAGGAAGGACATATTGAACGGCATAAGTCGTTGGTGGGTAAACCTATCCGAAGGTAAAATAAAAAAAAAATTCTCTGAAAAAGAAAAACTTTAAAGAAAATATTTGTTTTAATTAGACAAAAGTATGATGTGCATCCCGATACAATTTTTGGACAGGCCTCCCGTGCTGATGAATATAATGTCAAAATGCTTTTAAAAAGCTCAGTGAGTCCAGAAGAATCCTCAAAATACTCAAATGAGACCACATATCGTTTATTTTCCAATGACCTTAAAAACTCGATTGTTGATTGCAATAGGCCAGCTGGGAAAACCGAAAGCCTATATCCGAGAAAAAGTGAATGTAGATTTTTCGCTGAGAACCTTGTTGAAGAGACTACAGTAAAACAGCTTATATCACCAACAATTCCATTACAATTTGGACTCAGTCACAGGGATTTTCTTTTACCTCGTTCAAAGTATCAAATCAGAAGAATTTTCAATAAAGCTGGTTGGGATCTGGGCGACGATGAGCATTTTGAAAAAGTGTGGTCCTTGGCGTTATCAGAGTGGACATCAATAGGAGAATCGGTTTCCATTGAGGCTTTTAAATATGCTTTTGACAAAACAAAGAAAAATTTAGAGTAATTTTTTGGTTTTACTTTGAAACTTTCTTTGAGTGCGAGTTATTACCAACATTTTGGACAATTTTTATTTACATATAACTTTCACTACTTTCGATAATTAGTTTACAGCTCACGTGCGGAAAATAAAATTATAGGTAAAAATTCAAGAGATGCTAAGTTCAAGGATTTAAAAAAAAGTCTTAAATCACATAAATATCGTTAAAAGGAGGAAAAAATGTTA
This sequence comes from Epistrophe grossulariae, assembly GCA_929447395.1. Lineage (NCBI taxonomy): Eukaryota > Metazoa > Arthropoda > Insecta > Diptera > Syrphidae > Epistrophe > Epistrophe grossulariae. Next base: position 4,871,890 of record OV839566.1, read on the forward strand.
GAAAAAAATCACCAGATTTTTGAAAATAAAGGGTTACACCAGTTTGACACAGCCTCAAAATTGAATATTTTAATTTTATAAAGCGAGGCGGATGGTAGTAAAAGCGATACCTCATTTTCAATGAATTTCACCTATATGTTTCCAAGATCGCAAATATGCGATTTTATTCGAGCTGCTTTTATATTTTCATTTAAAAGAAACACCATCGGTCGTTGAAACTCCAAAAAGTCGTATTATATATTTCTGGGAATATTCTGAATAACAACAAATTTTTGATTTGTATTTTTTATTTTATTTTGGTGTTTGATTATTTTAAGAAGCGAAAAATTGGTATTCTTCTCACTTATGGAAATTTTTTCGAATTTTTCCCCAACACGGGAAATTTGTTGAAGTACGACTTTTTGCAGTATCAACGATGTGTTCTTTTCTCAAACGCTAATCCGTTTACTCAGAATGTGGCCTTTTAGGTTGTAACTTTCTAAATTATTTCTTTTGTCATCTACATATGTATATGTTTGATATAAAAAATATAATAATAATCAACAAATTGTTACACGCAAGCAATACAAAATTTTTTCAAAATACACGGTTAGTTATTTTGAAACATATTCAAATATCTTACAATTTATTATTACTTTCTGTTTTATTTATTAAATTCTATTTTTACAAAGTTCTTTATCCCCTTTCCTTCGATCCGTTGCGTGACTTACCTAAAGCTCGATGGTCACGATTATTTTTTCCTGAATAGTTGTAGTTGTCACGATCACGATCGCGATGACGACGATCTTCAAGAGGTGACCTTTCTCTCTTGTAGTCTTTCCGATCACTTCTTCCACGAGAATTTTGTTCGTCTTCATCGCGTCTTCTATTGTCTCGTCCTCGGCCGTTCGTAGATCTTCCATTGGACATCTCATCTGGTTCATCTCTTCGTTTTGATCTTTCATCACGCTTTTTGTGATCTCTCTCAATTTCAACCTCTGGTGATTTATCTCTTCTGTTCTTATTCTTTTTGTCAACTTCGACTCTCTTGCTATTGTGTTTTTTCTTCTTTTTATCATCTTCACTGCTGCTATCGTTGCTACTACTAGAATTTTCACTGCTACTGCTGCTACTAGAACTGCTTCCACTACTACTGGTCTCTTGTTTCTTTTTTGATTTTTTCTTTTCTAGTTCTGGCTTGGAGTTCTTTTTCTTAGATTTCTCAAGAAATTCTTTCTTGGAAATCTTCTTTTTCTTCTTTTTTTTCTGCTTTTCATCCTCCGATGAAGAGGAATCAGATGATGATTCACTCGACGACGAAGACGACGAGGATGAGGACGATGAAGAGGAGCTCGATACATCAACTTTGTCCGAAAGTAGCTCCGAATTAATTGCTGGAACGGTCTTTGGGGCGTTCTTCAAGAAGTGACGTAAATCATCGGTTAGCCCACCCAATCCAATAGATGAAAAGAAATTAATTGCAAATCGTGTATTTCGTGGATTATCCCTTGGAAAAAGACCCGACAAAGTTTCTGTAAGTATACCGTCCTTTAATTTATCATTGAGCTTAAAAAGCCCCATATATTCGGCAAGTTCTTGAAAAAGAATCTTTATAAAAATTCGACTCGAGCTAGTCGTGTCATCTTCATTTAATTTAATACAATCAAGTACATCCCAACCAATCGCATCAGTAAATAAAAGATGAGCAAAAAACTTACTAACATTCCTTAATCTATTTGTATCTAGGCGATGTGTTGTCTGATATGTGTCCTTGAATATCTCTTCAAATGGTTCAATGTATGTTTTATTGATGGAGCAAAATCTTTGTGCTAAGAGACCGTAAAACTTTTCATACGTCCGCTGTTCGGCACAGCAATCGAGAAACATGTGGCACAACTCGATTTCTTGTCCTGGTTTAAGTTGCATTTTCATCAGTTTGTGAGCACATTCTTCATAGTCCAAACTTGAATTGATAGTTAAGTAAATAGTTCTACGAAGTGCTATCAAATTTGTTTCGGTATTATCGATAATTGCTTCAGCTTTTGCTTTTTCTTCTTCATCCTCTTCGGAATCCGATTCGTCACTGCCACTTCCCGAGCCATCTTGTGCATCAGAGTCACTTGCATCGCTTCCCAGTATTTCTTTGCTAAGACCTTTGTATTTATCCTCGTTGGTGGCGTACATGTCATCGAATTTAAATGCGTCTATAAAAACAAAATAAAAAATTATAATTTAAGTACATATATACTAACTTATAATTAAAACATTCAATAAAACTTTTAATGGAAAAAACTATTCAATCGATAAATATGCCCCACCAGTCAGGATTGTGTCCCTGTGCATCACAAACAAAATGAATGAAAGAAAATAAAAATAAATTAAATCATGATACTCACTCAAGTTATCCTCAGTATTGGTGGCCTCATCTAACATCAGTAAATGTGTAAACTGATCGTCTTCTTCGACCAATTCTAGCGACTCAATAACAGATTGATGATCTTTGAATCCATCCTTTCGCACTTGAAATACTACTTCAATCATGTACTGGACCCTTTTGTCCAGTTTGCCTTCGTGCAGAATGTTCTTCAACATTTCAAAGATAGCTCCGATACCTTTGGAAGAAACTTCTGTCAGTTTCATACCGCACTCCTTTAGAAATGCAATTGCTACCTCGACTGAATCATCTGTCGGTGTCTCAACCAAGAGAGTAAGAATTTCCAAAGCTAGAATTTCATGAGCAACCCTCTGGTTTACCAAATGAGCAACAAATCGGGAGGCTGACAGGCAGACTGCCTTGTCATTTCGTCGAAATGCCCTCTTGAATTGAATAACCAAACGCTTTAGCAGCAATTCTCCGATGTTCGGAAACTTCGAGTTGATAATGGCCACTAGTGCAGCATAGACATGAGTGAATGTGGGCGATGCATTTTGAGCTTGGATGATCGACCTACATAGAAGACCTCTTCCTCGGACGATGTTTTCTTTCAGAAGTTCCCTGGTTATGATGCCAATGTTGTCGACGTTCACTTTATTTATGTAACCATGAATTGACTTCTTGAGGGCTTCCCATGCGATTCGTTGATAGGCTGCTGATGCTTTGTCCGTGATCTCGGCTTGCATCATACGCAGTTTTGCTGGAGGTATGTATGCTCCTCCAGTTCGAGAGGTCAGAAGGTCTACAGTGCGACGCTGACGTTCAGTGATTTTCTCATTCGGATTTCCTTCCGGTTCGTGGGCTGCGGCATCGTGCTTCTTATCCCTCGGTGGCGAGCGTACTCCTCCTCGTTGTCGGTCGTTGGATCTGTCACGATTTCTGTCCTTGGAGCGGCTGCGTGTGCGACTACGTCGTCGACGACGATCTCTGCTGCGTGTGCGACTCCTCTTCCGACGACTGCGTTCGTCTCTTTCACGGGATCTCCTTCTGTCCTTTCTGCCAGGCGTTCTGCTTCTTTCTCTTTTTCTGGAGGCTTCTTTCGAATTAGTTTCTTTTGTAAGATCAGAAGCGACGGCTGGTTTTTTTGTGGGAGGTTCATCTGTCACCGGGTCCAGTTTCTTCTTCTTTGAATCTGGTTCTCCATCCTTTTGGGTTGTTTCTGATACCATTAATTGCTCCGTCTTGATTGACGCTGAGTCCTCTTGAAGATTATCATCTTTAACTGGCTCCGTTTCCATCGGCGGGGTTTCTGTATTCAAACTAAGTGGGCATGACACTTCGTTTGGACTACCTTCACTTTTATCATGTTGAATTTGTTCCATTACGGGGTCTTCGGTAGTTGTGGGGGTATCAATTTTTTCCATAACGAGATCTTCGGTGGATTTCCGGGGTTCAATTTGTTCCTTATCTGCTTCTGGAACCGTTGCCGTTTCTACCTGTTGAACTGATTCACAACCTACCGGCTTTTTGACAACTGGAGAAGGTTCCCTTACTCGCTCTTCCAGTTTATCTTCTTTGATTTCATCAAGTTTAGATGTAGCAGATGTAGCTTCTGCAGAAGACTTTTCATCGATTTTCTGTTTGATTGGCTTTTTTTTTGATACTTTGACTTCACCTTCCTCTGTATCGCTTCCAGAAGATTTGGACAACGATGATCCAGATGAACTGCTTCCATCTTCATCATCAGAACTTGAAGACGATGATTCCGATGATGAAGAGTTTTTATTTTTTTTCTTCATTTCTTTTTTCTTTGTATTTTCAGTTTTTATCTTGACTGAGGATGATGGTGATTTTTCATCATTTGATGTGGCATGGTCTTTTTTTCTGGGACGATTTTTTATTTTTGTTTCTTCCTCCTCAAAAGATGTGGAGGAATCAGATTCAGTTTCACTCGATGAAGAAGATGAACTACTTTCAGATGCACTCTTTGCCATTTGAAAATATAAAGTTTAGAGACGTAATTTATATTCAAAATCTTTAGAATAAAAATGCCAATTAGCGAAATTTAAAACGATTATTTTTTGTGCGTGGTTTTCCTTCACGCTCGAACGTCAGTGTCAAAGTGACACTTAATGGTTTTCATAATTTTGATGTTGGGATATTGTAAGAGCACAGAAAAACCAAATGAAAGCATTCGAAGTAAAAATATGGATTTTTAAGCAAATGAGTCCATTTTGGATCCGTGCACTTCCTTGACGTAATATATATAAGGCGTTTTTCTTTTTTAGCCCCGAGCGGGGCACAAAGCGGGCTCTGAGCGAATAGAGCTCACTCCGAACAGAGCGTGACCTGAGTGCACCGATCTATTTAAGAAACTCAATTGAGCACTGAACTCTCATATGCTTAAGTAATGTGTCAAATTATATGAAAATTGTATGAAGCCGCGCTCATCTTTGTGCTCGATGTGCTCGGTCATTTTTTCCGAGCTCATCGAGCGAGCCCCGGTCGAGCTCTGAGCTAAAAAATGAATGCAAATTGAGAGCTCGGAGCGCTCCGAGTTAAAAAGTAACATAGTTTTCTTTTTGACAGCTCAGTGCCACGCTCAGGGCTAAAAAAGAAAAACGCCTATAGACTGCTTGTAACCAACTTCACTCGTGTTCCAGTTTACTGCAGCGCTCTTGGATCTAAGTCGTCATGCCATGAAACTCGCCATTACGAGCAGCCAATACTCTATTATTGATATATATTGCAAGGTAATAATGTAATAATAATATATTACCAAAAAAAAACCAATGAAAAATATCAGAAAAAGTAAGTTCGATCAAAATCTACAAAAATTGTCAAATTCGTTGGCCAATAAACCGAAAAAAACTAAAATGTCTTTTATTAAATTTAAATAAAAAACGAAATTTTTCGAATGCCATCTACTGGTCGGTTCTTCTTAAATATTTAAATTTTAACGATTTTTTTTAGTGTTTGGTGTCTATTTAGTAACGAATGTGGCTCAGTCCCAAAAGAGCTGAGATTTCTTGCAACATTTTTCTGCGCAAGAAATGTATGGAAGTGACAAGTAACTAGCAGTCCATATGTAATACGTCAATGGTGCACGTTAAGGCCCTGTTTTATACTCGAATAAGTCTCACTTAAGTGCCAAATATATGGAAAACTAATGCCCAACTTCACACTCAGTGTAAACTTATCAGAATAAGTGACATTTAAGTCTCCCATCTTGGCCACTTAAGTGCCACTTACTCAGACAATAAAACTGCGCCTAAAGTGCCAAAATGGGAAAATTAAGTGCTACTTATATTTTGTTAAGTGTGCACTGTGAAACTAGTCCTAAGAAAAGACCACGGTGTAACTTTTTGCATGAAACTTTTGATGATTTCTCCTAAAATTCCTTCGACCTTTTCCCCGATAGAACATTAGCTGTGTTTTATTTTCCCCGAGATCCGAACTAGATTAGATTTGCTTACGAAAATACATGTATTACAAGAACAACACAAGATCAAAATTTGTTTTGGATTTGGAGTTCCAAATCCATTTTAAATACACACCCTTAATTTGTAAATGACGTCAGTAGTGTAAATAAAAAAGACAACGGGTGTATACAAATAAAAAAAACAAAAGGAAAAAAGAGTTGGGTATATAACAGGTTGTCACTGATATCCTGGGTTGTTTTATTTTCATGATCTGATCTGAATTGGATCTGGGGGAAAATAAAACAAGCTTTAATTTGGTTATTGGTAAGCAAACAAATTAGCTCGTCTTTAAAGTTTAATGTGGCGTTTATATCTTTACACGTGTTAATTGATTGTGTATCGGTATAAGGCCCAAAGAAATTATCTATTATCGGAATCGTCGTTCGACATAATAGCTGTGTTTTATTTTCCCCTTGATCCAAATCAGATCAAGAAAATAAAACTCTTTTTTCGTTTTATTTTTTTCATTTGTATAAACCCGTGGTCTTTTTTTCTTTACACTACTGACGACATTTACAAATTAAGGGTGTCCAAAATGGATTTGGAAATCCAAATCCAAAACAAAGTTGGATCAGGTGTTGTTTTTGTAATACATGTACCTATTTTCGTAAGCAAATTCAATATGGTTCGGATCTCGGGGAAAATAAAACACAGCTATTATAAATATGTATGTCGAACGACGATTCCTATACAATACATGTACATCTCTTCTGATTATAACCTTATGTATGTGGGATCTTTTCTCCAAAATGAAAGATTTATTATATACAATAGCTGTGTTTTATTTTCCCCAAGATCCGAACCAGATTGGATTTGCTTACAAAAATACATGTATTACAAAAACAACACAAGATCCAACTTTGTTTTGAATTTGGATTTCCAAATCCATTTTGAACACACACCCTTAATTTGTAAATGTCGTCAGTAGTGTAAAGAAAAAAGACAAAGGGTGTATACGAATAAAAAAAACAAAGGAAAAAAAGAGTTGGGTATATAACGTATGTCACAGAGATCCTGGGTTGTTTTATTTTCCTGATCTGATCTGGATTGGATCTGGGGGAAAATAAAACGCAGCTAATATAATAGTTTTAAGTTTTATTAATATTAAATTATAAATTCAAATTACAACGTTTTCCACGGACCACGGTACTTGCTACGTCCACGGTGGTTGGTTCAGAACTGATCATACTCGCTCTATCACCTAGCATAGCACCCACACTACACTCGGTCATCCAACTCCAAATCTGCCTCAGATTGGTTGTTATCGCTCGAAAAAAAATCATCGTCATCTTCTGCATCAGTTTCGTTGTCTATCCACGGTTTCATTTTATCGGCACTTGTGTTAGTTGATTTTGGGCCATCATGTTCACCTTCCTTATGTACGTCGTATCTGTCAAAGCCTTTGCTTGCTGTGATGCGGTACGGCCCAAAAAATTTCGGTTTGATTTTGAGGCCAGTACCGAACTGCACTCTTTCGATGGCCACCAGATCACCAACAGAATACATCTTTGCACGTTTACGTCTTTTATTGAACTGCTTTGCATTCTCGGCTTGAATGCTCGCTATCGCTTGTTTTGCCTGGTGTCTTTGCTCAAGCCTCGCCTCGTCATATTGTCTCTGAAATTCATCATCAATTATTTTCATTAACGTTACATCGTTACCTGTCTTCATCTCAGTTCCGATCATTAATTGAAATGGTGTCGTTTTAATCGATCGATGATATGTTGAGTTAAGAATTCTCTGCAGACTCTTCGTGTGCTGATACCACTTTTCAGGATCATCCATGGAAAATTTAGTCAAGCATGAAATGACAGTTGAATGCAGTCGCTCAACTTGACCGTTTCCACGGGGCACACCAACCGTAGTAGTATGGATCTTGACATCATGATCCTTGCAATAATTTTGGAAATTGTTTGAGACAAAAGCTCCACCTCTATCAGTAACGATGTTGTGCGGATACCCAAACGTTTCGGCTATAACCTCCATCTTCTGCACCACTTCTTCGGAGCCAAGACTTTTTGTTGGAAAAAGCCAGCAAAATTTTGTGAATCCATCGACGAATCCCAAAATATACCGATAACCCTTCTTGGTGTCGGTCATCGGTCCTAGGTGGTCAACATGAAATGTCGAAAGTGGCATATCTCCTTTAGGGATCGGGTGCAGTACACCTTCTGCTTTTCCTCGCTTCCTGTCTGCTAAGATGCATTTGACGCAACTGGAAACACAACGACCTATGCGCCGATCAAGATTAGGAATGAAGAAATCTTTCTCCAAAATTGCTTTCACCTTCTGCGCATGAAAATGACCTTTTTCATGAGCTTTTCTTATGATTGAGGATCTCATGGATTCTGGAACGACAAAAAGAATGGAATTATTAATATTCTTACAAAGTAAACCATGATAAACCACAAAATCTTTATATGGACCCTCTTTAAGTGCTTCGAGAATAGCATTTAAACCTTCATCTTGTTTTGAGCATCGGCTAATTTCTTCATGAAGCCGTTATCCTCAATAAGACACATTACCGCTGGGTTGCGGCTAAGCGCATCGACGTGTCTCATACTGCTTCCTGCTCGGTGTTCCACCCAAAAATCGTATTCCTCAAGAAGGAGCGCCCATCTGGCCACCCTCGTTGCAAGATCCTTCTTCTTCATCGTGCTCTCGAAGGCCTTGCAATCGGTCACGACCTTAAAGCGTTGTCCAATCAGATAGATGCGAAACTTCTTTACGGCTTGAATCACCGCCAATACCTCCAACTCGTAACTGGTGTACTTTTTTTCGGAATCTGTCGTAGCCCTGCTCATATAATAGACTGGGTGTAGCTCGTTATCTTCATCACTTCGTTGTAACAACACAGCACCGTAACCTTCCATACTAGCATCAGTATGTAGTTCAGTGGTGATGCCATACTGAAATATCTTCAACACTGGTTTCGTGGAAAGCGCGTTCTTTAAATCTCGTAAAGCTGCTTTTGCAGAGTCATCAAGACGAAGTTTTCCACCCTCTTTAACCAACTCTGTCATCGGTTTCGCTCGCAACGCAAAGTTGGGAATATACTTGCGAAAGTAACCAGCCAATCCCAAAAAGCTTTGCAATTGCTTTACAGTTGTCGGCTCTGGAAAATTGGAAACTGCCTTTATCTTTGCGCTTGCTGGCGCAACTGTGCCTTTGCAAATTCGATGTCCAAGGTATTCAATATCTTTCTGCAGAATCTGGCACTTTTTCCACTTAATCCGCAGTCCATTCTCTGCTGCCACACCAAGTACCATCTTTAATCGTTCCAGAGCTTCTTCGATTGTCCCAGCCAAAATGACAATATCATCGACAAAAATGCGTAGGATTCCCAACCTAAGTAGTTCTCGAAAAATATATGTAATATACTTTTGGAATACGCTCGGCGAATTGCACAGGCCGAAAGGTACCTTTAAAAATTCATATTGGCCGCTTTGAGTGACAAAAGCTGTGAATTTTGTGCTATTTTCATCAACCAAAACATGGAAAAAACCATTTTCTAGGTCCAGAGTCGTGAAAAACATCGACGCCTGCAAACAATCTATCTCATCTTCGATCACTGGGAGCGGGAATCTTACCTTGTGAATTTTTTCATTAACGGCCCTGTAGTCCACGCATAACCTGTTCGTCCCGTCTTTTTTTTTCACCAGCAGGACTTGGCTCGCGTAATCAGACACACTCTCTCGAATAACTCCATCTCGAATCCATTGTTCAATTTGTTGATCTATGATGTCTCTTTCTTTCGGTGGAAATCTTCTCGGCGGACGGTAAACGGGTTCTTCGTTAATGGGTACAATCTTCATCGTAATAGGAGACTTCTTCGGCTTAGCTGGAGTATAGTTGGCAATCATATCCCTTACAGCACTTTGGACTTCTTTGCTCTGTAAATGAGATAAATCGGGTAAGTTATCGTCACAAAATATACCATCGTCTATTGCAGCAAAAAAACAATTGATGTCATCGGTGTGTTCAACAGGTTGCTGTGTGGCTTTGTCATCAGGCTTGGAAATACTTAACGTGCCACGTTCGATCTTCAGAACAGCTTTATTTAGAAGAGTCATACCGATAATGACGTCTGGTTTAACAAGGTTGCTATCCACAATGTAAAACTCCACATCTTCGAAATTTGTACCATCGATACAGACATCAGCTCGGCAGATCCCACTTGTTGCCACGTTTGCTCCAATTCCTGCTAATGAACAAGAAAAATCATTTGAGTAGTAAGTAGGACGAATGTCTTGCACGTGGTTTCTTTTTATGATGCAAACATCACTACCAGTGTCAATTAAAGCGCTAACTACAAACCCGTTTACCACTACCTGGCGGACCATATCTGTTTTTTGCAACACATTTACCGTGCTTTTCTTTTTATTGGGACAATCAGGCCGCTTATGGCCATAATTGTTGCACCCAAAACACTTAGGACCTTTTTCCTTTTCTGGACACGTATGGAACTCATGTTCTTGAGAGCCACAATTGAAACAATATCGTCCACGTGAGCCAGTGCCTTTTATATCATTTTTTGAATTAGGTGGATGATTTTTATCGCGACTTTTTGCCGAAATATCGCCTTCGTTTTTTATTTGTTCATACGTTAAGAGTTTTTCTTTGAACTCTGTGACTGTTCGCGCACCGTATAGAATTAATTTATTAACAGCAGCGTCTTTAATGCCATCGATAACATAACGAAAAACGGAAATATCATCTACGCTGGCTTGACTAGCAATATCAAGCATTCTGTACAAAAATTCGCGACACGACTCATTGGCGCTCTTCTTTGTTTCACGCAATTTTTTGTGCACGTCACAGCTAGAAATCTTTCGTTCAAATTCTTCCGTAAGAGCACCTCTCAGCTGCAGATATGTCACCGGTTTAGCTTCATATTCAACGTAAAGCTTTGCAGCACCAACCAAAGATTTTTTACAAAAAACGAACCGTTGTAAAGAGTTCCAATTAAACGCGTTAGCATAACCTTCGAATTCTTCTAGCCACTTTCTTACGTTCGATGCCTCGTCTCCAGAAAATTTCCGAACCAAACCGTCGACATCTGACATATTAAAGCGCACATTTTGACTAGGTTGATTATCCAATTCGGTTTCTGGATTTTCGCGGATATTTTCATGATTAAAGGAGTCACTGCTCCTCTGCAAATTTCGTCTTCGTCTTGCACTCATGTTATTTTTTTTGAAGCGACTTCTTTGATTGAAAATAGAACAACGAATGCGTGATGCGCTTAGAAATGAGAAACGTTATTGCCCAAAAAAAATATAAAATCACCTCACATTGATTACTGTTCTTATTTATCATTCGTTCTTGTTTTTTTTTTTTCTGTTTGTTCTCCCGTTGAAACCGTAAACCTGCACCGCAACACAATAAGCAAAGTAAGAATTTGCCAGCGAAATATTAGTTTTTTTTTTTTAATTTTCGTATTCTCTTTTTGACTGCTTTTCGGTTTCACATATAATTATTATGAGTCGTTATACGGACTATAAAAAAACTAAGAGACAATGTGTTGCACTTTTTTTTTTTTAGTGCACAGTGGAGAACAAATATTTTTCGTTATTATTTTTTTTTTCAAATAATTAATTTAATATTAAACAATATTGTTTTATTTTTTTAGAGGGGATCCCGGTTGAGCCCCCATTTGTGGGATCTTTTCTCCAAAATGAAAGATTTATTATATACAATATAATAGTTTTAAGTTTTATTAATATTAAATTATAAATTCAAATTACAACGTTTTCCACGGACCACGGTACTTGCTACGTCCACGGTGGTTGGTTCAGAACTGATCATACTCGCTCTATCACCTAGCATAGCACCCACACTACATGTATACCCATCAATCAGAATTAAAAATAGTTTGATTTCCGTCAGTTATAAATAAGGAACAGCCTTCCTATCATATCGTAATATTTTAATAAGTGAAACACATAAAAATCAAATAAATGGTACACATACGCCACAGTGACCACATGTTACCTTTTTGAATACTTTATCTGACTTATGAATGAACAAAATGCTTCTCTATGATGCAAAACTGTCTTAATCCATTAAAAGTCTATTTTTTTCATATAAGAGAATAAATGAACCCGATTAAACGACAAGTTTCAGACGTATATATATATTTATCTCTATATTTCCATATCCCTGGGTGCCTTTTAATCCATCACATATACATAACTACCAGCCTTTTCCCTTTTTTGTAGTATAAATTCGAAAAGTTTATAGGCCAAACTTTATTTTTATCCTTGTTGCATGTTTCCTACTTCCGTGCTCTACGGCTGTGTACAATTTTTTTTTCTCTCCGACAAACTGAGAGATACCTTTATACACAAACTGATTCGAAACTTATGGAATATTTTTGTTTCAATTTTAGAAAAATATATAAAGTGTAAGAATATTTTTGGGCTCGATGTAGATGTGGGGAATTAAAAATTAAAACATTTCGAAATTATTATATGATGCATGCATACTGTTCTCAGGGATGTTTATTTTGACCTTGAACATTATTTTTTAATTAAATAATGTTATTAAAAACAAAAACAAAAATAAATATTTCGTGAATTTTTAATCTAATTTTATGAATCAGGAAAAATTGAGATAATAAAAAATAAATTATGCTCTTTGGAGTAAAATTTACAATATGAATGGTTAGCTCAGAAAATGTTTAAACTATATGAAAAAGCACAGCAACGTGTTGAACGAAAAAAACGTACATTAATCTTATAGTATCTACTTACATACATTCATACTATATACAAGTAGTGCTGATACATAAATATTAGGCTTGTTTGTAAATACATATACAAATTCGTATAAATTTTCACCAAATTGTCTTAATTTATTTACATTCACTTGAAATTAAATTAAAATGAACTAAAAGCAAAATATGATGTTCTACAATTCATTTTCATTGATCAATCTCAGTAATTTAATACAAGCAAAACTCAAAAAAAGAAATTAAATAACCTTTTGACATTAAATAATTAACATCGTTTCAAATGACATAATATCAGCTGTTTTTTTTTTTTTTAAATTTATAGATCGAAATATAACGGGTGATTTTTTAGCTGGTTTGGTTTTGGCAACACTGGTTTTGACAGCTGACGTGTGTTTAGTACCTTGTGTCACTGTCAAACAGCTTCAGTTTGGTTTGCAATTTAACCATGGATCGTCTTACAAATGAACAACGCTTGCAAATTATTGAATTTGACTATCAAAATTCGTGCTCGGTTCGAAATGTTCATCGCGCGCTGCTTCCATTTTATGGTCGGCATTCTCGACCTTCTGAGCAGTTTATTCGGAAGATTGTGACCAAATTTCGCACCAAATTTACTTTGTTGGACATTAAACCACCAACACGTTTACGTACTGTGCGTAGTGAAGAAAATATTGCGGCCGTATCAGCTAGTGTGACAGAAGACCGCGAAATGTCGATTCGGCGCCGTTCCCAGCAGTTAGGCCTTTGTTACAGCACTACGTGGAAAATTTTGCGGAAGGATTTGGGCGTAAAGCCTTTTAAGATACAGCTGGTGCAAGAACTAAAGCCAGCCGACCTACCACAACGCCGAATTTTTGGTGAATGGGCTCTTGGAAAGCTGGCCGAGGATCCGCTTTTTTATCGAAAAATTGTGTTCAGCGATGAGGCTCATTTTTGGTTGAATGGGTACGTAAATAAGCACAATTGCCGCATTTGGAGTGAAGATCAGCCAGAAGCATTGCAACAGCTACCAATGCATCCCGAAAAAGCCACTGTTTGGTGCGGTTTATAGGCCGGCGGCATTATTGGGCCATATTTCTTCAAAGATGATGCGAATCGCAGCGTTACTGTCAATGGTGAACGCTACCGAGCGATGATAACAAACTTTTTTTTGCCCGAAATGGAAGTTCTTGACTTGCATGATATGTGGTTTCAACAAGACGGTGCCACATGCCACACAGCACGCGAAACAATGGCGCAATTGCGAGGCGAGTTTGGTGAACAGTTAATTTCACGTTTCGGGTCGGTCAATTGGCCGCCTAGATCGTGCGATTTGACACCATTAGACTATTTTTTGTGGGGGTATGTCAAGGCTAATGTCTATAGGGACAAGCCCGCTTCGATTGACGCACTGGAAGCCAACATCCATGCATTCATTCGTGAGATACCGGCCGATATGTGTGAAAGAGTATGCCAAAATTGGACTCAGCGGATGGGCTACCTGAGACGCAGCCGCGGTCAACATTTGCATGAAATTATCTTTAAACATTAAATTGCAAGGTTTAAACTATCGATTCAAATAAATATTTCATTCATTTTTTCGAATTTTTTGTGTTTTTTTTAAAAAAAAAGTTCTAAACCTCTTAAAAAATCACCCAGTAGTACACTGAAAACAAATTCCAACGATCTTTAATTTCGATTTCACTGTCGCTGAAATCTTAAAAGTTTTTTCCCTATTAGCAACGAAATGGTTTAAAAATTAGTTTTAATTTATTAAAATCCACAAACTACCTCGCCCTACTTTTATCATATTCAAAAAGAAGGTTATATAGCGCCTGTAGAAGACTGAATTTATTCTTTAATTTAGACTCTCTTGAGTCTAAAATACGATATATGTTTTTTTTTTGGAAATCCACCTACTGCCACACCCACAATTGTCTTATATTTGTGTTTTTTTCGTTATTTAAAGTTATCTCTTAAAGTTTTAAATTTTGTAATTTGAAATTTTTGTCAATAAATGCCGCTGCGAAGCATGGCAGGATTTATTTTTAAAATATAAAACTCAATACACCAACGTAACTTTGTTTATAAATATGTACCTATGCTTTTGTCAATATCTAATTCATGAGATTTCTTACTTACTTAAAGTGGCGCCATAGTCGGTACTAGGGCCTCAATCAACAAGGTTCTCCAAGCCAGTTTGGCCCATATAGCTAGCTGTCTCCAGTTTCGTATGCCAAGTTGCCATCTATTCAAGAGATGCAAGTCTTTTCAAAATTTTCTTACACAATTATCTTTCTCTTACCTATTCGGTTTGCGTGAAATGCAATGCCATGATGTCTATGAAAATTGTGATGCTTCCATACCTATATGGACTTAAGAATTCCGCCAAAACTAGAAACAACCAAATATATCGACAACCATTATGTATCGAAAGCCAAAAGATTCAGATTCAAAGTAGGTATGCTACTGAATTTCTATACAAAATTCCCGTAAAGTATTAGCTTCATTTTTCATGATGTTTGTATTTTTTTCACAAACAATTTCCGCTGGAGGTATTTAAGTTTTAACTTGTAACCGAAAATTAAACACATTTTAACATTTGCAACCATGAATTTCGATTTAATTAAAAATTCACAAACTCAAACCATCTGGAAATAATCATTTCATTAACGTAGTACACTCGATTTCTTCAATACATATATTTTGTACTATTTTATGTTTGTTAATGCTTTTCTAATTGAATAAACTCTTCAAATCACTGTTGCCGATTCAATTACCCCGAAACAATTAATGGGCTGATGCGTACACAGCTGGAAAATTTAATTAGTTTTTAACTTCCTAATTGAATAATTTCCCTCTTGATATAAATTTGTTCGGTATTGTATTGGGCCAGGATACTTTTAAAAATAACTTTAAATTACTACTTGTATAGTCGTTATCCAATTCCGTAGGTTATTATTTGAATTTACCTATCTACATAATACAAATTCAATTCCAACCAAAATTTAAATAATGTTCGATTTTATAATAATCATTTGAGCATCCAAATTTAATTGTGAAAATCAATCTCATCAATAAGAATTCACCAATGAATTTATTTGAGATTTTTGGTATACATTAATTTTTTTTTGGAATGTAGTTTTGGTTTTTGAGAATTTATACCCTTCACTAATTAAAAAAAAAAAATATTTGCTTTTAAAGATATTTGAAATGATTAATTAAATGGTATACCAACGATTAAAAAAAAAAACTTTTTTTAATTTAATTTGTTTTGCATTAACTAAGTTCTCTCAAAAATCGATAATAACCTATGTTCAGAGTTCAATGTGACTCAGAAAACCCCATCGCCCATGCAATGAATTAATGAAACTATGTAATAAATTTTCAGATTAACTTCATTAAAAAATCCACACAGTAACAAAATTTGCTTAGGTATATGTACATGTAACTAACCTACATATTTTTTCAAAATTCTCCACGTGTTTCAATGGGTATCTACATAACTTAATCCACATTCCCTCTGGTTGGTATTTCTTATCAGAAAATCCTTTCGAATTCTATGAATAGAAAGACTCTTACAAAATTTACTATACAAATCAAAATATTTTTCCATTGTATTCTTTCACATTTGAACAACAATGACAGTTATGCATAATGTGATGCTGGCGATTTGCATGAGTTCTTTCCTATCAGCATGGCACAGGTTGTATTTGAAAAATATTGAATGGAAAATCTTTTTTCGATTATGGATTTTCTGAATATATATTTGTTGTATCACTATGAAGGAAAATTTGTATTTTAAAGAGGTTTGTATTGTATATTGCATATAATATTTTCTATTTTAGGAAAATTTTAAAATATAATCATCCCATAAGTTGGGAGTATCTATAATATAAAGTAAGAATGTGTTGAATGGAGAATTATATTCCTCGTAATCTTTTGGTACCAGATTTTAGAAGTAGAGTGTTTTCATTTGACATTATAGCTCTTCTAATCTGAATAAATTCTACATAATGTTCTTATTTTAAAAAAGATATTTAACTGATTGTAAAACCTTATAGAATAATCTTTTAATTATTACTGCTAAACAGGGGCGGCCTAACCCACCTAGGTTACTTTCCGTTCTATTAAAAAAAACTTTCCGATGAAATTTTATTTATATAGAATATACAGTAAATATACAGCTTTTATGGCCCTAAAGGAATCTCAAAAAACACATATACCTCAGTTAGGGGCCCCTACAATAAGGATAAATCTGTTGGGTTTCTACAAAATTATTTTAACGAAAACTATAGTTTAGTTTATGGGGCCCCCAATTATATTAATTGTGCTGTTGTAAACCTAAGGGCTTACCATAGACTCCCATTGTACTATTAGTTAGATAATTTAAAGGGAAATTGTGTAGGTGTGTTTCAGTTCATTTTGAGGAGAACTTTCTTCTGAATTTGGACTCCTATAAGAGGCCCCAAACTGTTAAAATTGACCTTTTATATAGCTTCAAATGTGATCACAAAAGGCCCCTTAAACTTAATTGATGAGTTTTATAATAAATATTGAGCTGTTTGGGGCTCTCAGATACTTTAAACGAAACTATAGTTGGGGTTCCCACCACACCAAATATTAAGCTATTGTCGCCCCATTGATAAAATAAGGAGGTCCCCAAATTAGTCTTAATAAACTTTATATTCAGTTCATTTAAAGGACGGCTTTCACACAAAAATTCAGGGTCCCAGAAACAAAATAGAAAATAACGATATTTCGATTGGTACGTTTTAGTCATAAAACAAAAATATCATGTGAAAGTACCCTTTTAGTGATTTATTTTAAATCGGAATTTCGTCATAGAGTAATGGTAAACGAAGAAAAAAGTATAGATTCTATTTTTTAAAAGAAAAATGATAGGCAATTTTTGAAGTTTTGCTGGTAAATATTAAAATTTTTACATTTCATGGTTTTAATTACACTAACGATCTGATAAGTACTTTTACAAATGTTAATTGCATTTATTGACGATCTAATCATGTACAGAAGAGGCCAAAAGTTGGTTTCATTTAACTAAATTCTTTTGCCAGATTTAGCAATGTTCCGATGAATGGAGGTTAAAACTGAACTTTCAGAAATTAGAAACTTTTATTGGGAACCTTTTATCTTACGCCTAAAGAGACACGAAAAATAAGTGGAAAACAAACATTTACTGGTGAAATCTTGAAGAATTATTTAGTCTTGACCAAAATAAACGAAAATTCAACATAATAAGATTTGTTTGAGATAAAAAGTTGGGGAAAAAACATTCATTTCCATATTATTTTTTATGTCACAAGCAACATGCCCTAACCTTTTGTCGCATGTAAAGTTGACCACTCTATATATGTGTAGATTATGTATTACATACGTTACGTATACATACATATGATAGAGAGTATTTTTACAATATGTATAGGCATTTAAAAAGGGAATAATGGGACTAGCCGATAAAGTAAAAGGTATATGGTTTCAACTCAATTACTGCGCCTCAAGTGAACTCTCACCAGAAATTTGCCGTTCACTTCTTTGTTTAGCAAAAGGGATAATTGTATATGAAGTAGATAAAACCAACACAATTAGAACGTGCCGTGTGCTATTTAATAAGGGTATTCATGCAACGTCGGAAAAGCATCGTAAACGTGCTAAACGTCTTAAAGTTTACGACGTCGTAAACGATCTGTCAAAATTTTTATGGGAAATCTTTTCAAACAAATCTTAAACTTTAAGACACAAATTTGTGTGTTAAACGAAAATGGTTAACATCGTAAACTCTTGCAACCTTAGAAGAAAAAAAGAGGAACGGGCATATCGCGGAAAAATGAGTTTTTTTTTTCAAAATAGTGTGAGTTACACAAACACAAATGCATTCACACATGCACTTATGTATGTGTTGATCACAACAATAAACATATTTACCATCATTTTCGCCAAATAACTCAAGAATTAATAGATCATTGAAAGCAATTTGTTCACACAATTGTATAAATTTACTTTTTTGGCTTATTTTGGGCATTTTAAAATTGCAGATGACAAATTTTACGAATGGCCGCGTTCAGGTTTCACTAAGATAGCCTATCTAAGATACTCGAGTATCCAGTATGTTTCTGAACGCAAATCAGCTGTTGTTGACGTTTCTCATAAGATAGATAAGTATCCCAGAATTTTTTGGATAGCTTGAGATTAATTTTTCGGCAACAGCTGCTTTGACATCAGCTGTGATTTTACAAGGGATTACAACAACACAAAGCTATCCAGATCGCTTTGGATACAAACATGAACGCGGCCAATGTTAAAATTAAATTAAATATTTCAAGCTGTTTGACGTTTAACGAACAGCTGATTCTGTTACCACATCGTTTACCACATTTACGCAAAATGTTTTTTGGTGCGTTCATGAAACGTGTATCGGAAACTTTACGATTTTACGACATCGTAAAGTCTAGGACGTTGCATGAATACCCTTAATATATGTATGTATCAAATAAAGTTATGATAAAAGAGCTTTAATTGACGGTTGTGATTAATTAAATTAGTTGGATAAACATTTGTAAATCATGTCCAAATAATAGATATATAGGGCATTGCTTAAGACTGACATTAAAACCTACAATAACAAGTAAAAGCCAAAATGTCAATAAAACGGATATTTCTATCAGTCTTTGGCAATTGACTCGTAGATTTAACGCCCTTATTCAACAGGTATTCTATAAATTATGAGGTTTTTATTTAAGTACCTACACGTTTATATATTTTTTCTCGGTGGTATACACAAGTATACACACAAGTCGTTCAAAGAAACTATGTCACGTCAACGTCGTATAGGGACCTCCTGCATGGTTCTAACTGTTCTAAGTATGTATATTATTAAATACTGAACGACTGCTAAGAGTATTTTGCATGAGATGCGAAAAAAGACTAGTTGGGTGAAAACAAGAAAAAAATTTTTTCCAAGACAAGTACTGTACTACCATTAAGAAAAGGGAGGGGATAGTTCAAAATTGCATCACCACTATTTCTGGCAACATACGAAAATTATTCTGATTTCTGTATAGGCTTTGCCCCTTTTCAGACGAGGAAACTGAATTTCTAGCAACTTTCAGTTTTTTAGTGTGAATAGCACGAAGTAAAAGGGGAAAATGAAATCTCTATATGGTCAACGATTTAAGGAGATTTTTTTGACATTCCTCTTCACATAAAAGGTATTAGATATGTGTTCAACCAAGCTATTTTAAAATGAAACTACAGAAAATTTCTACGATTTTGTTTCTTCGTGTGAAAGGTGCAAAAGATTTTTAAGGAAATTAAAAGAAAACGTCAAAAAAATCTCCGGAAACTTGTTTCTTCGTGTGAAAGGGGAGTTTTTTGAGAACACCGAACCTCCACCTCTCTCTTAAAGTGTTTCCTCTTTCATTTTCTTTTGTGGTAACATCAACCGAAATTTCGATCATTACCCCCGTTATACATAATATGTAGATAGGCTAGCTGCTAACTCATGTCTTATTTATTCGTTTCTTTTTTTACTTGTAGTAACACCCTAACGACCCTATATAAAAATCACCCAAGTTAAATAATTTAACTTACCTATTTCATGTTCAATTACTCTAAGGACTTATTTCAAGAATACCATCACACTAATTGGAAAGTCGCATGCATTGAAATTCTAATTCAGAAAATCCTATTAAAGGATGATGGAAAAGCATACTTTTCTATCTATGCATAGAATATGCACACCATCAAAGTGCATAAATGAATTCATTCACTTGTACTTGTATTTTATGAAAACGTTGAATATATGGTTTAATCAATAAAGCATAAAATGAGACGAGTAAAGCGGATATTTGTTAGTAATTAGATTTGCACCTTATACCTATGTATATGTGTATAGGAACCTAGTCATGTACTTGCACGTACTTTATCGTTATAGTTCCCGTTAGTTAAAGTTGACAGGAAATTAAGAATTATGATCGTGAGTCTTTACATATGAAACGGTATAAATACATGCATATTTATATATGTATAAAAAGCTTATATACATGCATGCATCCTTTAGGAAAGATACAATTTAATTACTTGCGTAAATAAAATGAGTTTTTGAGGGTTATTGTTTTGTCGCTCATTATAAGTCATGCAAATTAGTTTTGTAATAGAAAATAAAGTGCAGACATTCTTTTGAATGTTTTTATAAATATGTGTACTATGTACGTATAGGTACGTTGGTGCTATAATGTAATATGGATTTTTCAAATATAATATGTAATTTAAATAAAATGAATTTAATCCAGTTAAATAAAATAAAAGACATAAATATAGAACTTTTACTTAGGCTTAGGCGTTCTTTGAAAACAGGAAAGTAGACGTCTAAGAAATAGTTGGATTAATGAGCCTTAAAAGATACAAAAATATTGTTCTCGTATTTGAAAAATTTTTGATTCATGCGTTTTTTTTTTGTAGTTTTTGATTTTTTAAGCCTAGTACGCTGCTGATGCGAAACGAAAACTTCTTGTGATCTCAAACAGACAACGAAACGCTTGCGAAAACACAACGCAAAATATCCTTGTAGAGTTTTACTAATTCCTAAAACAAAATCAAACATAAATGCAAAAAATCAGCACAAATAAAACTCCAATGTCATTTTTCCGCACACAATAAATAGTCTGTATAATTAATTCAGTGCGAAAAAGGAGCGGAGACTTCTCCAAATAATCTGCTACAATTATAAATTTTGCTCTTCGAACAGCAGCGTACGCAAAACGAAAAGCAGAACGAAATTTTCCGTTTATGATTTCGGTGTGTCATTTTTGTATGGGATTTTTCGTTTCGCATCAGCAGCGTACTAGGCTTTAGACTTTAAAATCTGACATTTAAAAAATACTGAGGAAACAAAATTTATTCAAAATATTAAAAATATATAAACAAATTTTTCAAAATTGTGGCTTCTTTTGCAATATATACCTATAGTATAGTTACTTACTACATACATACTTATATGGCAAGTAAGGGATTCGTAAAAAAAAAATCAAACTCGAGATTTTGATTAAACTTAAGATAACGATGATACCGAAGTCGAAAAAAGTGGATCTATAGCAATTCTGTTCGTCTGTTTGTCTGTCCTTTCGGCTTCAGCAAAACGGTTTGGTTGATTTTCTTTAAACTTGGAACCTATACCTAGCTCTTTTTTTGGAAATTTCCCCGACATGTCTTTCGCATTTTTTTACAACTAAAAAATTGAGAAAATTTGTTATTCACTAGAGGTAGTTAATGTTCAATTTCAAACTAAACTAGCTGCGGCCTGCGGTCCGCCGGGTTTTGCACTAAATTTTAGCGTTTTAAAAAGTGAAAATAAAATTTAAAGTGGCTTCAAACAACCCCTTAGGCTGAAAACATACTGGAGCTGCGAGCAGAGCGGCGATGCGAGAGGTGAGCAGAGCGTTAAAAACAAACACATGCTTTCTTATGAGAACTGATACCTCGTTGCTAGAAGCCTCAGTATGAGAGCTCTCATAAGAACACATTTTTTTGTTTTCGTCGCGCTGCTCACTTCTTGTATCTCCTCTCTGCTCGCAGGCCGCAGCTCCAGTATGTTTTCAGCCTTACAATACATTTTTGAGCACGCTCCAATAATTTTTCACACAAATGTAACAGTCCGATAGCGTAACGCCATCTGATCTGTTTAGGTAATCCCATTTTCGTGAGGGCTAAATCAGCCGATTGACTATGATGGGTATAATTTCAAAGCACTTCTATTCCACTTTTTTTTTTCAAAAATGAGTTAAGCATGGGAAAGTGTTCTTTAGAAGGGCCCTCATCAATGTATTTAGCTAAAATTTATCAAAACTTAAGACTTCCTATAGTTTTGAGTACCTACTTATAAAGTGAAGTTTTTTTCAAAATTACACTATTCCCCTTCAAAATTCAAATTTTAAACTCAACTTAAAACAGTTTTTTTCATTTTACTCAAAATTCTCAAAAGTGGAAAAGAAGAGTTTGGAAATTACACCCCTCTGTAGTGTTTGTTATTTCTTTGAACCAATATTTTCCCCATCTGCTCCCTTCTAATACAAAATGGAATTTTCAGATATTATGATGTTCAGTTCAGTTAAACCGGAACCACACCTATATCGTGTGGTGTGGTGTGTTGTGTTGTTTCGCTGACTTTGCACAATAATTCGGTGTAAAAATAGAATTTAAAACCATACTGGAAATAAAAATGTAAAACATCAAATAATAATCACTACCTCTTTGTATACAAACCAACATAAAAATCAAATCTTACAGAATGATACAAAACAAAATTATGTTAATAAGGTCTGAATTTATTCAAAGTTCTTGAAGGGTTATCACATATTTATCATTTTAATAATCATATATTCCATCTTCAAATGAAGACAATCCTTACAGAAATACTCTGTCTACAAGTGTACAACAATGCGTGAAAAGTCAGGAAATTACAGATTCTTTCTGTTGAGAATAAGCATTTCCATCGTTTATCAGCTTGAATTTGAAGATTTATCATTTGCTTTAAACAAATTATGCCACCATATTCAGTATAATCTGTAATAGTCACCGCATAAATTGCCTCCATGGTGGGTGTATAATTATGTATATATTATGTGGGTATATGAAAGGTACGAGTATGTATATTTTTGTTGAATAAATATGTTGACGAATATACGTCACAAAAACCATTATTGATTAGTATAGAGGGCTGTGACTGTTGTATCAATTTAATTTATGCATGGCTGTTGGAATTTTTAGAAGACTAAAACTTTCCAAGCGTGATTAATGGAATTGTTTTTGAAATGCAAATTAAAAACTGCCTGGTGTGCTTCGCGAACGAAACTGACGTATTGACCACGGAACTCATCCATCAGTATCGATCATCGAGATAGATAATTTGCGAACGTTGTTCTGACAGGAATATTTTTTTTTTTATAAATAGGGGTTTGCTTTTGCTGGAGGTATTTTTGAAACAAATTGAAATAATCCTCGCTTTTTATGGTATTTTAATGAATTTGGAACAAAAAACCTTGAGGGTGTAGATAGGTATTAGGTACATATATCAGGGGTGGATCCATGTGGGGGGCTTCGGGTCCTAACCCTCCATGCAACCAGAAATGTTGTTATTTTAATTATATTTTTCCTAGAGCAGTGTTTTTAAAAGTGTAGGCTTTACCTTATCCAGTAATTGCTTTATTGGAGGAAACCTCTGCACTGTTATATACACTTGTTTAATTCAACTGAAGGTTTCTCTATAGTAGAATACAATTTTATTAACAAAATTTAAATTAATTGTATGAATAAAGGGAAAACAAGAAAATTTTCTTAGGTACCTACTTTCAGATACCATAACCTACTTTCAGATTTACCATAACCTATAATAGTTTTTTTGGAGACAAATCAAGCAATTTTCCGATAAATTTTCAAGATTTGTGTAATTTAAAATAGGAAAAGTTTTCAAGTTTTTCAACAGATGGCACTCGAAACGAAAAAAAAAAATAACCATATATACGATTGAGCTGATACTTTCACAATACATTTGTTATGAAACTGTGAAGTGCATTCAAAAAAGTTTTTTGTTCATCCATACGATTGAGCTGAAACTTTCACAATATATTTTTTATGAAATTTTGAATGTTTAAAATTTTTGTCGATAGATGACGCCTAACAACAAAATATAAAAAAATAGCAAAAACTCAAAAACTAACCGTCTGGTCAGATCGAGCTGAAACTAACACATTATAAAGTAAGAAGTTCAAATAAATCAAAAGTTTAAATTTTTATTCAGATAGATGGCGCTGAACACCAGAAACTTCAAAATTAACTTATAAATCAAAAACTTAAAAACCCGATTGAGTTCGAACTTGCACAATATATTTCTTATGAATTAAGAAGTTCACATAAATCAATAGTTTTAAATTTGTTCGATGGATGGCTTTGAGCAACAAAATATTTTTGGCCCATGGACAGTTTTATTTTCATATGTGACAGGCCTAAGCGTTATCACATCAATGGATTAATTCGTTTACGCCCCAGAACAGCCACACAAAGATTGTTGTATACTTACAAGAATACAAAACGGATAAAATGAATAAAGAATCACAATCACAGTGTTGGGAAAGTTGAAGTTAAAAAAAAAATACTTGTTGTTGCATCACCATGATATTTCAGTTATACGAATATAATTTTCTGTGCAGCGGAGCGCATTGGGTAACGGCTAGTATTTTATAAAAATTTAAATACTTATTTTGACCTATTTTTTTCTTTGACTTCAACCCTATTTACATACAAATTTTAAGCTTCAATCTAAGCAAACTCTGCATCACTCATATACCTGTATCAGAACACGAACAAGTGACCATATCTTGAAGGGAAACCCCAAAGTTATATTAAATAAAAAATCAACACACCCAGTTTGTGTATTTAAAAAAGTTCCTTTTGTTTTTACAGTTTACCTACATTTTTTTTTTTTTTAAATAACTCCTTTAAATATAAAAGCCTTTTTGTTGCAGTAAAATATAGGGCACGCTTTTATATGGTTAAACAACATTTAAGATGCAATTTAAATATCAAGCGAAGTTTTTAATGACCACAACCACAACAAAACTTCCCAACTCATTCTGATGATGCTTTTCTTTAAATAATTGCCTGGTCATTATTTTCCATCAGCATCATAAAACTCATAGAGAGCGTTGGACCAAACAACCCTCGGCCTCACAAACCGCAAACCAAAAATATAAACATTTTTTTCCATAATCGTTGAAATCCATTTCCAGAATAAATGCAAATTGCACCTAGAAAAAAAAAATATTCTTGCTTTATGATTACTTTGGTTGAAGGAATGGGTGGGCGCCACAACATTGATGATGGTATAGTTGAGGGTATCTTATACAACAAGTCACATTGTTTTGAAAGCTCAGGAAGAAATTGAAGAAACTGGAAAAGTGCCAAGCAAAGAAAAAGGACACACGACAACGATGGGCGATATAATTGTGACTTTCGCAACAATTGGACTTATTATCCTTTTTCCATTGAATCTAGTCCATTTTTCATAGTGTGCAAACTTTGTAATGGTGTAATTTATTGCTTTTGCAGAAGTTTTCTATTCTTGTTCTAGGGTATATTTTTGCAAAATCAGATTAATAGCCGGATGTGCAAAGGTGGGCTCCGCTTGTTGGACAAATATGTAGGTATATATTCGTTTTGTTTGCTAGTTGCTATATATGTGTTTCCAAGAACAAATCACGTGAGTGTGACAAAGAAAAAAGTTTATAATTTACTCTGATCACGGAAGCCGGACAAAACTCTGTGCTTCCTTCCTGCTAAGATGACACACAAAAGCATGAAAATCGGAACGTGAGTATATAGCTTACCGATGGTGTGAAAACAGAAGTTTGTCACCTTCAAAATTCTTTAACTTTGAATTTATTTATAGGTAGTGAGGTGGGCTATATATTATTTATTTTACTACAAGTTTATTTCTTAAAAGTGGTTGGTATATGAGGACCAAATGAACTTGAGATTTTATCTTTTTTCTTCAATTGAAACTTAAAATTCAATTAATGTTGAGAAGGGTATAAAAGTGAGTTGGTTATACATGCTGTTATAGCTGTTCCAAAGCAAATACGATGACAGCTAGGGATTGATTTATAATTTATGCGGAATTGCAAATGATACTTTTGGAATTTTAAACTTTTGCATTATAAAATGAAATGCAGTCCCCCGCTTGAACTTTTTCTGTGAGTTCTCTATATAGTTAAGAAAGGTTTGTTTTAAAAGGTCACTTTTGCTTTGTATTTTGTTGACATCCTCTAGAAAAGGATTTAGAATTCAATTTGAGGAAAATTAAATTATAGCATTAATTGTTTCTATTTTTGGTTGAGCTAAAGCAAAGAAACAATAAAATTTTCGTAGACATTTCTTTAAATAAAATAAAAACTTTAAAAAAGGAATTTATAGTGATTAACAGACACATATATATGAAGAGTAAAACTCTTCCAGGTCTGAATTATAGATGAATAGAGTGGTGGTTTTACTAATTCAAATTATTATATTTTATATGTATAAAACATTTATTTTAATGCCTTTTTACTTTTCAAAATATTAATACCTTTTGACCTACAACCCACAAGAGGTATTAACATTTATATCAAAGTTTCTTAATCTGTTCCAAAGATTTAAAAAATAAAACACATTATATTTATATTAACATCAACGAAGATTAAGGGTCAGTTTGTTCAGTGGGTTAATTAGCGATTTCCATGATAAACAACTTAAATTATGAATTCCTTGAAAAAAAAATTGATTAACATGCTCATTCGATGATTTACCAGTTCCAATAATCCTTGTTTAAATATGATCTGGCCCTAAGTATGATGTTAAAGTATTTTTAATATGATGCTAGGTTAAAAACAGGATTTTACAAAATTTAAACGGGTTAGCAACGTGCTATCTTTTTATCATTTTATTAAAGTTAAAATCATCAAATGCCTATTTTAACTTTTATGGATTCAAGGATCCAAATTGTCTCATGGTGCCTGAAATGAATTAAAAGACATACTTCTTTAATTCCAGTTTATAAAGTCCTTTCTGTACTTTCATTGCTCACTTCTTGATTTAAAGCCAATACATGGAATAGTAGACCGGCCGGACGCAACAATTCATAATAATCTGTTCAAAGTAAATATAAAATTTTCGTTATCAATCAGGATAAATCTTAAATTTTCCAGCATAATCCCTCATCTGATGTCAATCTATCCAAACACAAAACAAAACAAAACTTTCCTCATTTTATTGAGCATAAAAGCTATATTAATTACAAAATGTTGGAATTGAGCAATTATTATATATGTATATGTATATAGCATTTATTACTTTATTGGCAACTAAGTACATTTAAACGCAATTTTTCTTCCCCCACACAGATGATGTTAACTGAAACACACTTTAAGAAATTTATTTAACTATAATGTGGCCCAAAACCCAGATGTTTCGAGCAAGATAATGGAAGCTAGAAGCCCAAAAACCCGTTACCACTTGTACTTATACCTAGAATGTTTAATGTTTATTAAGGCGGCTGAGAGTGAAAATAACTACATTCCCACATTTCAGCATCATGGGGGGTAGATATACATTAAATGTGTACCTACTATACATAAGACCCCAGGGAAAACAGCAGAAATACAGATAGACAAAAAAAAAAAAAAAAAAAACATAAAACAAATATCTCTTGATGTCTGTAAATGAAGAGAGAAAATGTCAAATCCTTGTAAGCCTGAAGAAATCTGTTGAATATAATAAAGGGTGTTTTTCAGATTGAGTAAAATACACAAATTTTCTTTGAAATTCTTGTTCGACAAAATGCAAAATTTGCCCGAGTTTAAGGCAATAGTTCAGGGATTGGAATATTGAGTAGTGGAACGTGGAAATCTACAAAGATCTTTTGCATAATGTGACGACACAAAGTTTTTCGACACTACTTATAGGTATGCAAATCTTTTTTGTTACAGTAGGCCAGTTTTTCAGTGCTGAGTTAACTCAGAATTAAGTCTGAGTTAGTTTATCCCGCAAATAAATTAACCCAGAGTTAACTCTGGAAGCAGTTTTTCAGTGCAGGAATTATTATTATAGTTCACACTAGGTATTCGTCACGAAATCTATATAAGATGAACTGAACTTAGCAAAAATTGCGTATTGAAAAAGGCCCTCACTATAGTCAACTGATGAGTCCAAGTGAGATCGCCGGGATGAAACGACAATTTTAACTTAGGATTTCAATTGACTGAAAAACACGCTTATGGAGTTACGTCAGGTTTAATTTCGAGACTAGGATGATCTCGCACTGAAAAACTTGCCCTAAAGACGATGCTTACATTGGACTAAAGCTAAGTACAGACGATTGTCAGATCTTACAATATTGTCAGAACTGGATATTTCTTACTATGAAAAATTGTCCGTTCACACGGTTGGTAGATTTCTTCCCAAAGTCTGACAATTTCATTGTCAGCTCTTTTTTAATCTCTCTTTAACCAACTCATTGACATTTCGGATAGTGAAGAAATTTTCAGCAATTGTAAGATATTTTCAATGGAAACATCTGACAATGACCAATGAGTCGGACAATGTCTTAATCGACTGACAATGATAAAAATTGCGTGTTCAGACGATTGTAAGATACCTGACAATTTTTTGTCAGATTGTCGACTGACAATGACGTTTCTGACAATATTGTAAGACAAAATTGTGTGTTCAGACGATTGTAAGACATTTGGAACAGTTTTTTCACTGACAGATCTGACAATATTTTAAGATCTGACAAACGTCTGAAGTTAGCTCAATTCAACCAACGATTTGATTTGACCGTTTTTTTGGTTGTCTTCTCTTTCTGTTTCTTTTTTTTATACATCGAATTTTGGCATTTTAAATGGTTTCCACTTTGAATGCATTCTACTTGGGTGTATTCGTAAAGTTTTAACGTAATTTCCTACCGAACTTCGTGCAAATTTAAAATTACCTCATTTCGAATTGTGAATTTGTATGGGAAATGAAATGATTTGGAATCGAATTTGGAAATTTTATAGTGTTCATCGAGATGGGAGTGGAATATTATCACTTAAATTGTAGCTCCCAAGAAGACACCCTTTATGATAACACAATTTTGTATGAAAAACTCACTTGTGTTCATATTAATTATCACTTTCTTCTTTTTTGAAAAGTTTTTTTTTTAAGGTAAGGTTTATGAACAACATTTTTTTCTGTACAAAACCTTGCCTAACTATTCATTTGAGAAATTAATGTAGGTATACCTCTAGCTATGCTTTTTTATTGTGATATCCGATCCAATCCACTTTATATTTTATTGACAACGTTGTCTAAAATAAAATATACATTGAAAACTCGCAGCACTTAATGGTGGCCATTAAAATTCAATTTTCTGATACCGAACACATTATTGGAATATTACCAATGGCACGCATATAAATAAAAGAAGCTTCCCTTTAGAGCTTTGAGAGGTCAAAAATTATTATCTTTCCTGTAATAAATAGAAGTCATGCGTCCGTCCGCATTTGCAATTCTTGGCAGAGTATTTTCGGGAAAATCATATAATTTTGTGCCATAGAACTTATAGCCATATGCCACAGCTCGTATATACACCTACCTATAATACATAATTCACTCTCGATTCCATCAAGTGCTCCAATAAAAGTGCCACAAACAATTTTTTCAGCACGAAGTTATTATACTCAAATCGATTGACTGATATAGTTAATGGATTCAGTATAGTTAGAGGTCTTCATGGTTACCCAGGACACCCTCTTTTATTTCCATTAAACGTTGTATCAAATAATTTGCTTCAATTTTATTGCTGTATGATGCGGGAACGTTTAAATGTCGATTTCGAATTTACTCAAAAAGGTGCTTTTGATTCGTTTTTTGGATTCAAATTTATGTATGTATATTGTGTATATTATAGAAATTTATACCAACCATTGCGTTGGTTGAACTTTCAACCCCATTCACGCAATTCGCACAAAATATACAACACGCTATAATTTCAATTTTGGATATGACACAGTTATCCCCTAATGGCTTAATGGGTTTTTAGCGGGCAGCTTAACATGAATACCAATTCCGAAAAGGGTTTTTTTTACGAGCTTGTATTTATGGGCGTAAGGAATTTGAGTTTTCCTGGTAATTCACACACTGTATCTTAATCTAAATCCATCTGGAGAAATTTCAACTTGGGTGAAGAATTTATTCGAGTGAGAAAGAGGTTTTAATGGAAATTGTGGAAGGAAAAGAAAAATAGCAATTTGGTTATGAAATTTTTTTTTGGACCAAAAAGGTTTAAATTTGTATAAGATGGAAGAAAATGAAATATAGACATAAGATGATTGTGGGTTTTTGGTTAAAAGGATCTTAAATAAGGGATATGGGATTAAAAAAACAACATTCCATGCAGATACGATAATTAATCTTATTTAAAATATTGATACTGGTGAACCACTCATCATCAAAATAGGAGCTGTGTTTTTAGTTAAATAAAAAATGAACCTATGACCCTGTTTAGATTGTGACTTTTCATATACGCTATGACGATGAGTTTGTGGGTGAGAGTGGTGAGGAGCTCTGTTCCCTTCATCGATCTCATCCGCAAAACCATCGTCATGGCGTAGTGAAAAGTCACAATCTAAACAGGGCCTATAAGAAAGTATGACCCAAAATTTTAGGCAAGCAACTGAGTATGCATATACATATAGGTATACTCTAGGCAACTGAGATATATTTATTTGTGATTCCTCTATTGTTAAAATAATGTATAGGCGCAATGGACGCAGTTCACATTTGACTTTCTAGTCCGACTTTTTTTGAGAAAGAAAATAAAAATGCCCGTTTGGAGAAAGAGGTGGCCAAAACGGGCATCTTTTTTTTCCCCATAATGTGGGAGTGAAATAAAGTACAGAGACGTCAAAAAAAGTAGGAGGAAACAGTCCAACGTAAGAAACGTCATTAAATTCTCTGAAATACTGAACACAAAATTGGATTGAATTGTTTAAAGAGGGTTTTCAAAAATTTAAAACAAACTCAGCATCGTACAAACCTTATTCGTTTAACTATACTTCCCAAAACTACCGATTTCTATGATTTTTAGCCCAAAAGACTGTCAAAGTTTATATAAAAAAATAAAACTGGTCAAATCTGGCAGTTTTGGGCAAGTAAGCGAACAGACCTAATATCTTTTTCATATTTTGTAAAAGTTAAAATAATCAAATTCTTCTTTTTTTTTCAGTTTTCATTATTTGTGATTTCAACAACTTTCAGTTTTAAGGTGAGAAGTGCACTAACTGTCATTGTATTCAGCTGGAGTTCATTAAGAAAATAAGTTTATCATGATACTAGTTTAAAGTTGTTTAACACTAGGAACATTTTAGTAAAGGGCTTTAAAGTTACAAAATTGTTAAGCAGTATAATGCTATAATACCTTATCATAAGGATAATTAGAATTTTGTACCAATTTGTTTAGCATTTTTGACATAGCACTGCATTATATTAACAAACCAATTTCTTAAAACTTGATCTTGAATTTTGAATTATAGTCTTGTGTTTTTATTAATCTTCGTCCTTAAATTAAGCTTAAACAAAACTGAACGATTTAAATTGAAGACGTAAAACATAAAAATACATATTATGTCTTGTCTATACGACACATCTAGCTGTACAAATGATGCGAAGCGCGGCGTAGCACATTTATCTACTCTTACAAAAAACACATTGCACTTAAATATAAATTTAAGTTAAACATAAAGTTTTTTTTACACAATTCTACAAAATTATATTCATATATTATTATTTGTTTCGAGCTAAAATGTGAAAAATTTGCAATTCTAAAACACAATTTTTAACAAACAAAGTTATGCTTACAAGGTTTTTTTTGTAGAGTAAGAGAAGTGTAGGACTAACTGATGGAGGTTGCGTTGAATGAAAAATAAAAATAAAAAAACTCATGAAACAACTTCATCTTTGGCAGAACAAAGTCACGAGTTCAGATGGAAGGAATGGTATAGGTATAGATATAAATGGTTAACTTTTGACTTATGTTGCTGTTCAAAACTTTTATATAGAATGTTGTCTTTAAATAAAATCACTTTTGTAAAATGTAGCCCTATGGCAAAATTTCAAATGTGAATCCTTTTCAAGCGTATTTAAAATTAAATTCAAAATCATTTTATTTCATACTTTAGTTTTTGTTTGGATTATAGAAATTTTATTTCTTCTGTGCGTTCGTGAGTGTATCCTTTGTAACAGATTAAAGAGCTTTATTGATGTCGCATCTCAAACAAGTTGTTGAACTTGAGTTTGATCTTTATAAACCATTTTGTTTCAAATATAAGTTTCCATATTACTTAAAAAGGAAAGTGGGAGGGGATTTTAGCATGAGAAATATGTTCCAATATAACTGAATATTAATTATTTATGAGTATATCAAAACAAAAAACTTTGTTTCCTTTTTGAAAATATTTCGGTTTTTGAGAGGAAAGTTAACCAGAAATCCTTCGATTAAGTTTCATTGGTTTTTGAAATTGATATACTCAAGCATATATCTACTTGGTTTTCAGTTTTGATCACTATATAACGATGTAACTTCATAACCTGATATTTTCACATTAAATGAAGCAAGCATATAATTTACCACAATATTCTGCAAAAGGGCGAAGTGCAAGTCTACATTATATCACTATCAGAATAATATTCGATTATTATTTTTCAATTAAAAAAAAGTATAGGTAGGTATATAATATATATGTATACAGGGTGTCCCGTAAGTCAAAGTCAAGGGGGTAACTTGTGATGTAGATTGTACCTGTTCTGGAAAAAATAAGAACAAAAATCCATCTCGCTTGGTTAAGTAATAATAGCAATATTTAGAAAAATAGTGAAAATCGATACCCTAGACCACATTTGTAGGTACTGTGGTCACAAATTTTTACGTGTTTATTTTTCTTACGTAATCCTAAATAACCATAGGTACTATTGATTGCAATCACAAATTTAAAAATAAATATTGTAAGTTTCGTAAGAAAAATTAAGTTTGACTGAGTCATGTTTCAAAAAAAATTTTTCAGCTAACTTTGACACTTCATATTTAAAAAAAAATGTACTACACTACCTTGGCAAGTTTCTTAAAAAATTGGCGCGTTTCATCAACATTTCAAAATGGTACAACACATGCTACTTATTCATTCGTAAAAAATATTTTTCATTTTTTATTTGAAAAAAGGACCTCAGTTCATTTCATTCAATTTTACGAGACTAATGCTTTTTTGTAGTCAAAAATCGATTTTGCCGAGGTGTACGTAACATAAACAGAGTCACTAGAATCAGACACTGATTGCCGAAATTAGAGTGAGACAGATCTACATTACATTCGATATCTGCAGAACAATGTGGGCGAAAAATATGGAAGTTTTTAGTTCCTGTTACTAGATAATAACTAACATAATTTCCACAACACTATTCGAGCCCAGGGTACCAAAAGCGCAGGATTGTGAGATGTTGCGAGTAAAACAAGGAACGTACCGTACCGAACGTAGATCGTAGCGTACCATATTATGTAATGTAGATCTGTCTCACTCTTATTTACGGCAAACAGTGTCTGATTATAATGCCTCTGTTAATGTTATGTACACCTTTGTAAAATGGATTTTTGAGTACAAAAAAGCATTATTCTGGTAAAAGTGATTGAAGTGAACTGAGTTGTTTTTTGCAAATAAAAAATGAAAAATATTTTTTACGAATGAATAAGTAGCAAGTGTTGTACCATTTTGAAATCTTAATGAAACGCGCCAATGTTTTAAAAAACTTGCCAAGGTAGTGTAGTACATTTTTTTTAATATGAAGTGTCAAAGTTCGCTTTAAATATTTTTTTTTGAAACATGACTCAGTGAAACTTTATTTTTCTTACGAAACTTACAATATTTATTTTTAAATTTGTGATTGAAATCAATAGCATGGTTATTTAGGATTACATTAAAAAATAAACACGTCAAAATTCGGAAATTTGTGACCACAGTACCTAAAAATGTGGGTATCGATTTTCACTATTTTTCTAAATATTGCTATTATTACTTAACCAAGCGAGATAGATTTTTTTTCTTATTTTTTCCAGAACAGGTACAACCTACCCTATCACCCGACACCCGTTACCCGCTTGACTTTGAGTTACGGGACACCCTGTATAAGTATATATTGTGTAGTGAAAATTCCAAATTTTGTGTAGTGCAATTTTGAGGAAAATTTTGGTGTTATTGGATTGGCAAATATGTTGAATGTTCTTCGTAAATGTTTGAATAGAACTGAGATTTGTGTTTATCAATTTATTTCCCAAAAACTTTTCACTTTAATAATACATATTGTTAAATTTAAAATGAAAGTAAAATACAATTTTAACAACTTCATTTAGCGTATGTAAATTCAAAGTCATGTAAATTTGAGTTCAAAGTGAAATGGATGATGAATGCAATATGCATCCAGATATTAACGCATTCATAATGTATGAATGCGTTCAAAAATAAAGTTCTGTTTATGTATAGGTCTGTTTGGTAACGTGAAATTTCTTGTGAATTTGTATAAATTTTCGCAATTTTCCGTCCATAAGAAAAAACTCAGTTTTGGAAAATTTTTGGAAAACAAAAAGAGTTACCAAACAGGTTTTATGATTCAATGTATACCACCGCCATAATAATTCAATATTTGATTTATTCAAAACATTTTGTGATATGGATGACGATAGAATTTTGTCATCTCCTTCTCTGAATCCTATTCATTAAATGATGATTCTGAAATCGAAAATACTATTGCATAGAAAAAGTAACGATGATAAAAAAATGTATAATGGTACCTCAAAAAGTTTTACCAGGATCAAAAGATGAAGCAAAAAGTGTTTGGAAATTTTGTCACCATCTGTTAAGTTCATTACAATGCTGTGAGTCGGACCTAAGTAAACAACAGTCTTATTTATAAACCCATTCCAAAGTAGTCTAATTTTGGACAACTTTCCAACTCTAAAACCTTATTTATAAACATCGCTTGTCTTACTTAGATACAGTAATTGATTGTCCAATAACCTATTTTGAAGTGGCTACGTTCAATGAACAAATATTTAAAAAGTCATCTTGAAATGAATAAAACGTTCATTGAACGTATCCAAATGTTCACAAAATGTATAGATTACGGGAATGTCAGTGATGAGTGAGTATATGAGAACATATTTTAGACAACTGTTGGAATGTGTTTATAAATAAAGAGATGCCCAATAATTTAGACAGTGGCCATAGCTGGACAACTGTCCAAGAGTTTTGTAAGGAAATCTAATAAATATGACTGCAAATGTATAAATCTGAAATGTGAATATTTGTATTCAGTAGAAAAATATTTAATTATGTACATTAGTTTATTAAAGAGAGTCTTCAATAGAAGATAATTAGGTTTTTAATCCTACAACAATAAGAAATAACACTGCAAATTTCGAAATTAAATGTCTTTATGAGATATACATAATATGACCTGTTTAAGATCTGTATATAGTAAATACATGTATGAGTAAAAGCCTATAAGGAGGGTGGCATGATTATCTTTTAAGGAAAAAGAAGGTTGTTATCCCAGATGTTTATGCTAAATAAAATAAAATTGTACTGAAAATTCTGAAACAACTCCAAAATTTCGAACTGTTTTCTAGAAAAATGGGCTTACATAATTTATGTGGAAAATCTAAAGCCTCCCAGTTTATGAGCAAAATTAATCATATTCAGAATATACAAACATATGTTGTTTAAATGTCAAAAAAATTCAAATTATGAACGGATTAAACCCAGGCGGAACATATTTCTGCAATTTAATTTTTTTTCAAGAATGGTGGTCATAACTCGATGTAAAGGCAAACCACTTTTTTTTAAGACTTCCATTCATTACAAGCCTAACATTATGCCGTACGAGTAAATATATCGTAGATATATTATCACTTAAAACAAAATAGAATAGATGGTACACTCGGGCGTATACGTATTTTTTCTGTTGATCGTTGGTAAGTGCTACTTTAGAACGGATGAATTGATTTTGCTCATTTTAACCCGAATTAGATTTGTATGAAAGCTTAAATTGGAATACAGTCAAACTTCTTTATAACGAACTTCTTTATAACGTAATTCTCTCTATAGTGAATTTCATTTTGTTCCCCTTCCCTTTAAAAAATATCTCATATGAATTAGGTTCTTTATAACGAAATTCTCTATAGCGAAATTCTCTTTATAAGGAAATTATTTTTTTGGTCCGAAAGCAAAGTTGTTTCTTTATAACGAAATCTCAATTTTCAAATTTGAAATAAAAGCCGACTTCGATTTTTGATTCTTATTTTAAAAGGGAATTCCCCATTTAAGCAAGAATTTTCGAAATGTCAATTATTTTCAAATTTTAAATCAAAGCCTACTTAGATTTTTGTTCCTAATTTTAAAAGGGAACTTCCCGTTTTGGGAAGAATTTTCTTAAAGGTTCCCTCACACCAACGCGAATTTTCGGTGGCGACGACGAAAACAATAATAACAACGTGTTGTTTTCATTGACAACCACGTGTTTTTATTGTTGTTATCGTCACCGCCACCGAAAATTCGTGTTGGTGTGGGGGAACCTTAAATTGAAATTATTATGTATGTGCGGATGTATAAAAAGTGTGCATATGTAGTAGAACTTTTACGTCGAGTTTGAGAGAATAGGAAGACTTTTATAATAAAACAATAAATAAAACTCAATTGTAATCGAAAATTGATACGTTTTTAATTAAAAAATAAAAAGACACACATATCTTTTAAATGAGTTTTTTTTACCATTTTTTTTTAAATATACCTCTTGCAGAATTAAAAAAATTACATTATCTATATTACGAATTTTATGTATAACTTCTTTATAACGAAGCAATTTTTTGTTCCCTTGAAGGTTCGTTATAGAGAAGTTTGACTGTAGTTGATTGTAAAATTAAAAAAATCGGGACTTTTTTGACAAACTCTAGATAATCGGCCTTATCACAGGCCCCGTCGTAATAGATTCGTACTACGAATCCCGAAAAAAAGTATTAAACCTGCCGTTGTAACGGAAATATTTCCAAACCAATTCAGAGGTCGTGAAAAGTGATATCGATAGCCCACAAAATCGTGGCAATATATTTCTTACGACGACGATGCTATGACACTTTTTTCAAGATTCGTAGTACGAATCTATTACGACGGGGCCTGTGATAAGGCCGAATATAGGTACTCTATGATACTAGTTCTGTTCTGAATATAATTGTGTTGTGTTTATTGAAATCAAGACATAACTTTATAAAAATATAATTATGTAAGTTAGACAGTAAATAAATCCTTAGCAAAAACAAATCAAAATTTTCTTAAGGATAAAAATCCATTTTACAAATATGACAAAATCAATATAATTTTTTTTTTTTCAAATCCGGACACTGACACTCCTACTTTTTTTAAAAGTGCAGGTATACGTAATATAAAATCAATTGAAATATGCAAATTTTCAATAAATTATGAAAATATGTATTATTTTTTTTCACATCTAGAAATTTTGTAATTAAGTTTTGACACCTATCAAAATCGTTTTAGTATAAAAGTTGGAATGTGAGTCTACACTATAAAAATAATGTATAAGATTTAGACATTTCAGTTACTCACATTTTATATATGTACATATTTGTATTTATATATCCTACACATCAGAAATAAATTTGTATATTTCTTTTTAATTTTAATCTGAAGCCTCATGAATTAAGAGGTTTATTGAGATCTATCCTAGCAAGCTTGAACTTTCTTCGTGGCATGATCGTTAAAGGCCTGATTCCAAAGCCGGATCTAGGGGAGTGGCACTCTAGTGACCCACGTATTTTCTATAAATCAAGTAAGTATAAATCCATTGGATTTCTTTATTTTCCTCCCCTCCTCTATTGCCTTATGCACATTCATTTTGTAAGACTAAAGAAATTACATTATAGCTTAGAACGTTAGAAGTTAAAACAACAAATAAATGGTCTTATAGGAGCAACAGCGCCGTCGTATCTTAGTGAAACAATGTTATAATCTTATTTTTTATGTTTATGACTATACTCTGAAGAGTTTAAGTATACAAAAATACTTAAAAAGTACATATTTGACTTTCTAATTAAAGACTTATTAGTTTCATTTGTACTCTAATATATATTTTTTTAAAACTCATTAAAACATTACACCTCAACAAAAGATATAGGAATTTAATATTTTAAAGTAATGACTCTAAAGTCTTCATAAAATGTCCCAAGTTTTAAGTTAACAATTTCCATTAAATTAATGACTATGTAATACTCCTATATAAAGCATTATACTTAAAGAGTAAGAAATAAACAGAAACGTAAACAAATCCCTGATGCTTTGAAAATCCTTTTTAACTTTGGCTTAATTTTGACTCTTCCTCAAAATTCAATTTTCTATGTCTAAGAAAATATTATTAACATGATAAGAAATATAATTTTCATTGATGATTCTGTGTTATAATATTAAAGGGACAAAAGGATACCTAAGGACCCATGTCATAGAATTTTAAATCCATCTTCTTTATGTTTTTATATTTTTGTTTGTTGATATTATTCAATATCGTTCTTTAAGAAGAAACAAACAAAAAATACCATACTCGTATAGTCAATCTCTTCCGAGACCTTCAGCTCTTGTAAAAAATTGTCTTTGTGACATTTTTATCCTAAGTTAAATCATTAAGTTATTCAAAGGAATCCTTTGAGATGACGATGATGATGAAGGAGAGGAAAGAGGCATTTTATACAATAAGCTCTGAGGAGAAGTTTGGGAATATAAAATGACATAACCATTTTGCAATAAAAAAGACGTCGATTGTGTGCAAATTTGTTTTTTATTTCTTTTTTTTTCCAAAGCATTATTCAGCATGTAAAAAGTTTTTCTATAAATCTACTTTTAATGGTGTGTGAAATTGGCAGTCTTTTTTATTGATTTCTCTTTCGTGGTCGTTGTTTGGGGTTTTTTTTTTATTATTTGAAAAATGCTTTTGAAAGAAGGAAGAAATTAATGAAGAAGCTTTATTGTCGGTAAAAAAAAAGCGATTTTCTCACTTTGTATGTAAACTTTGGAAAACCATGAACATGAAGTGTTTTAATTCCTAACAATGTTTGAATTTATTCGCTTGATGCTTTCACGTAGGTAAGTCACTTTTCGTTCTCTTTTGGACACACATCGAGCATTTTTATGAGTAAAGTGCCTCACTTCTGCAGTGCTTTGATTTTTAAATTCTTATTAAATTTTTATTTTGTTGCTAGATATCTGCAATTTGCTGTTTAATTCAGTTATTTATAAACATATTATAATTAACTAAGTGGCACATAGGATCAAGAATTTTATTCGAATGGAGAGGGGTAAACACATTTTATGAAAATTGCTTCTATGATTTTTTTGTAACTATATTTATCAAAAAAGCTCCATCACATTTGCTTGTCTAACGACTGAATATTATCCTAGATTATTGTTCTTCAACATTTTTACTTCTACGAGCTTACTCTTCCATCCCCCTCTTTTTTGGACGAGATTTTTTTAAAGGATTATCAATAACCAATGTATGTAGGTATATTATACCTATGTATGTACATATAACCAAAATGTGAGTATGTATAAGCCTTTGATGGGAAGGTGGTGCATTAAAAATAGCGACTTTCAAATTTTTTTGTCAAGAGTATAACCACTTAATTAATTTTTTAGGTAGGTATTAGGAGTATATAAGCTCTTGTGATCCAGTCTTTTATTTTAATTAACAAACGGAATTTTGAAATTTAAGAGTTATTATTTGTGTCTTTTTATTTGCTTATACAAGTCAAGTGCTATTCCAGATTTTAATAAAAATACCTATAAAAATGGGCCAATTCTTTCACTACGGAAATATATTATTCCAAGTTTAAAGAAGCTCAGCCAAATGCCGAAACTACCCAGAAAATCTATTTGAAGCT
This sequence comes from Epistrophe grossulariae, assembly GCA_929447395.1. Lineage (NCBI taxonomy): Eukaryota > Metazoa > Arthropoda > Insecta > Diptera > Syrphidae > Epistrophe > Epistrophe grossulariae. Next base: position 4,912,014 of record OV839566.1, read on the forward strand.
AAATTTACATCTTGAAAAAAGTCATGTAAGTCCTATTTATTTTCAAACTGATGACGATGAATTAAATTTAAATTAAAGAATTTGAATGGTTATAAAATACAAAAAAGTAAAAGTAACCAATTTAATTAAATTATATATTTTTTGGGAGCACAATTCACAATCAATATAAAATGTACATGGAAGTGTTCAACAAATCAAAATTTATAAGTAGATATACCAATCGCTTAGGGCTCTCACGACGGTATGATTTCCATTCCAAGCTCAAAAATATTCGATAAGTACCTTTCCTACCTACCTTTTCTTTTCCTTCTTATACCTTCTCACCATCAGAAGTTCTAATTTCATTTCCGAATGATTTCTTTTTTAATAACAACTGCAGAAGTGCCGAAGGAAATGGAAAAATTACCTCGTCTTCTTTAGCAAAAAAAAAACATTAAAAAAAAACCTAATTCGAAAAATATTCTCTTACTTACATTTTTTTTTCCCTCTCTTTACTATTCATTAATCTTGCTTGCTGTTAAGGGATATATATATTTCTGCTGAATAAAACATTATTTATTAGTTCTTAGGAAGACAACAAAATTTTATTTTATGCTTATCATAATTGCTTGCAATTAATTCATCATTTTGTTGGGGTTTCAGAATCGCATTTTTCATATTTAACATTTTTTGTTAGCTTGAACTGAAGTTAATTGTGTTAATAAATCATTACAGTGCACCATTGCATTTTATATATGGAGTTATAGTGGATGGAATCTGGTTAACAAGTAAGCGATAGAAAAATGGGTGAAGTTGTAGGGTAATTATAATTTAAATCTTTAAATTTGTTGTTCTTACTTTAAAAAAATTTCGAACGTCATAAATAGTAGGAAATACTTTGATTTTGGACTTAACTGCACTGGTTTTGATGAGATTTGACACTAATTTGGGTGTAAGAAGAGTTAATTTTCATATTTTACTTTTAGTTTATGAGTAAATAAAATTATCTTCTATATTAAACCCCAACCCAAATTTTATAACATGTGTATCAATAGGCCTGGTTTAATTCTAATCCCAGAAGAAACTGCATGAAAAAAGAAGCTTTGATTGGAATCTTGTTTTCAATGGCAATAGTTTGTATATTAATTGGGATATTATTTCACTCTTTTATCACTGAAACATAGAAAGATCGCTCCGCAATGCTGTGGAAAAACGCGGTAAAATGAGCCTAAGGCCTCTACGAGGCTGCGCAAATTGCAGTGTGTCTTTTTGATATTCCGGACACCTTGCCATGCATAATATTATGCAATTTAAAAGTATTTCTAAAATTATAATAAGCGTCAAAAGTAATTCTCAGAATAGATCTGTTAAGATGAAATACACTCACAAATCTAGGCTAATTATAAAACACGTAAGCAATCATTGAATGCAACATTTAAGCTTAAGTACAGTTGAAAATTTAAAATGGCATTAAAAAGAGTTTTAACCAGACGAAGCTTCATGCCATGTGAAAGTAGTAATGTGGAGTATCTCACACCTCGTAAACCTGTATAAATTTTTCGTATAGCATCTGAGACTGCATCACAACAACTAAGAAAGCTATTTAAAGTGAAGTCTAAATAAATAGGTAACCTTGTCCAAGTTATAGTGTATTATTTCTCCACAGAGAATAATTTAGTGAAAATCCGCTGATTGAAATTAATTTCTAGAACAAATCATAGCAACAGTTTCAGGTCTTTTCTCACTTATAAATCTCACTTCGAACTACAGCGTCTTCCATCCAATCCAAGTAGACAATTGATGTAGATTAAAACATCATCTGTGTACATATGAACTGAATAGTCTTCAACAACATCAGTATGATCATTTATAAAAAGTGAGAATAGAAGTGGTCTAAAAAACAGAACCCTGTGGTACTCCTGTCCTGTGATTACAGGATCTATTTTTTAAATATTTACATAATACACGAAGAGATGCGTTCGAGAGCTTGAAAATGGTTGAAAGTTTAGAAACAAGAATAGAGTGATCAATACAGTCGAAAGTCTTTGAGAAGTCCAATAGAAGAAAAAGACCAATTTTGTCAGCATCCAAATGAAAACGAAGATCAGAGGTTACTTTTATAACTTCTATGAATTTTTAAAACCTGACTGCCATTTAGAGAGCTGTTATGCTCTGTCATAGGACTCCAATCATAGGTTTTTCTCTAGGGTATCACAATGGATCTAAATTGATCTAAGTGTGACGGTAACAAGACCAACCGTCAGCCCACTAACCTAACCTAACCTAGAGAGCTGTTCGTGCAGAGCGTTTAAGAAGTTTATCATTTGGTTGTTTTTCAAATACTTTCGAAGCATATATGATAAGACGCTAATTGGTCTTAAATCAGATGGATTTTTTAGGAATTGGAACTATGTTAACTGCTTACCATTCTATTGGGAGCTGTAATTGGCAAAATAAGTTTAATGAACTTCGGGGAAATATGATCCCAGCCGACAGAATTTGAATTAAATTGAGGAAGTCTCAAAATTGTCATTGTTTACAGAGTCATCAAAATTATCTTAAACCAATTGGATCAGTAAGTTTAGTAGCAAAAAATGTACCCATATGTTGTATTTTACAAACTCCTGCAACTCTCAGATTATTCCGTAAAAGTTTTGAGCCAAGTGCGGGGTTCAATTTTTCGCTGCAATGTTTTTGAGGATCGAATAAGACAAAATACCTTATTTAGGCCAGTAGGTAATCTGCGTTTCAAGTTTTTGCCAAAAAGTTCCCATTATTCGGAATTATTGTAATTTTTACAATCTGGTGTGGTGGCATGTTCACGAAAATGAGAGCTCAGAGATCTCAGGAATATCAGTTTCTTGAACAGGATTTCTCAGAAAAATTTCTCAGCTATGCTGTCAAAATGCGGCGCAAAAAATCTTGGATTCGCTTTCCGAATTTTTGAGTGGACAAATTCTCTGAGATATCATTTTTCTGAAGCGCTAAATATTTTGTAATAACACCACTAGGCTTATTAATCTGATGAGTCCAATTGAGATTGCCGCCGGCCGGGCCTAAATGCCCATTTTTGTTTCCCTACTGTAAACATTGCCTATGAAATGCCTATGTTACTCGCCTCGGAATATATTTATTTACTACTTATGTAACCTGCTCATTTTGAACTCGTTAAATAATTATTTTTGTTTGCACTTAATCTCAAACGCTGGCACTTTTCTAATAACCACATTTTTTTTTTCTTGCACAGCTGTCAAGCATTCTTAAATTAATTAGAAGAGCTTCACCTTAATTTGCATAAGTGAGCGAGTTAGGGATTTTTTTGTGTCTACTTTTCCTTCCTCGAAAAATTAAAACATGTGCTTTTCCAACAACTCTTTAGCTATAGGTCTAGGTAAAATTTAAAAAATAAAAATTCCACCCAGTCACGAAAGGTTTAAACTTAACACCAACGCTAAATTTCAACAAAAACCTTGACCAAGCAACTATATATAAGTTTTAAAACACAACCCCTTTTTCATTGCGGGTGCTTAACATCTTCGTTGTATGTTTACGTTTAGTGTTAATATAGTGTTCAAAGGCTGATTTGCAGGCAAAATAAGATTTGTTAATGGTATCCATAAACGAATGAGTGTTTCGTTTTGACATTTGATCTGTGATTTGGAGGTCAACATTTCTAGTCACACAAAATAATTAAAATAGTAGGGTGTTTATGGGTAAGCGTTAGAGTATATATTTGTTCTCCAGTTTTATAGAGTTTAAGGAAATGATATGGATTCCTAATAAAAATCTGGCGTCAAAACTACAAGAGTTAAAAAACCTCTTGAAAGTTGTACTTAAAATAGGATAAAAGACAACTTATATCGGCTTTAAACTTCGACCTAAGAATGCTTAACTTTACTATATCTATGAGAATGTTTGACTACTTTTCGACCTTTGCTGTTGTATTCTGCAGTGTCAACAAGCTCAATCTAAGGAACTAAGTAGCAACGAAATGAGTGAAAACGTGGTCTTTTTCTGCAGAGAATTTTGTTTTCATGGTCGCCGGCGCGCCGTTCTTTCTCTGTTTCCATTCTCCTTCTTTTCTTTTCGACAAAGGTAGTGCCATAAAGTGTAGGTCCTCGTCATAAAACAGAGTATGGTTATGGATTTGTGTAAATCCAGTGCAGACTTTTGTGTATCCTTTGCATTTGAAATGAGTTCGGGGATGATTCTCTGAAGTCGGGCGGTTGACCGCAAAGTCAAAATATCCGGTTTATCGAAACCTTGGCCCCGGAATCACGTTCATTATGAGTAATTTGAAACGTAACGATTGTTGCGGGTGGCTTACACTACGTTCGTTTTGAAATTCTACAATATATGTAAGTATATACTTCAAGTATAACTTGTGGCTTTTGCTTTTGTGGTTTAAGAACAGGTCGATGCTTTGTTTACGGTGCACTGTGAACATCAGCGTCCACCACTTAAAGGTTATCAGTTGTATGAGGTTGCTGCATAAATTATTTATCCTCATGAGTCTATAATATGGAGGAGCAATGAAACGAAAAGCTGATATGTAAATTTTTTGCTGTGTTGTGGCCTGTGGGATCTTAATAACGACAACAACGGCAAAACAATGAAGACGGGTGTTTTATGGCGAAGTGGGAGTTTTGTGGTCATAACTTTTTGCTCCGGGTCGTAAATTTGCAACTCGTTGTAGTTGACATTACATACTTGTAGATGGCAACAAGAAATATCGTAGATATTTGCACATGTAATTTACTGTCATAAACATGTTCGGTTATACGAGGGACGGATGTTTGACTTGATATATTTATGGGGGTCATTTTATTCTAATAATTCTTTAGACTTAACACAATAATTCCTATTCGTATAAGTGTCCTCCTGAAGACCTATCCATAAGGCTAATGTAGTTTATTGGCTTTTTAACTGACTACTTGTGTAAATTACAAAAACTTCATTATAAGCGAATAAAGCAATGAGATTAAAAATACCATGTACATATGTAAAATAAGGTTATATTTTTAAAGTAAGTATATATTTTTGACCTTTGTAAACTTTTAATGCTCCGCTCGGAAATCTCTGGCTGAATAAGTCTCAACAGAAGTCTTAGACAAACCCATCACTAGGCAAGATGAATTCACTATCTATGTAGATTGAATCCAAGGTGTCTTCAATAGCCTGGCTGACCGGAGACCTCACTGAAGCTTCTCTGACATATTTATATCTAAGGTCAATAGGAATTTTCAGGTGTAGCCTTCAGGATGAACTATTTATGAAACCTTGTACAGCTCTCATATCGCCGTTGTGGCGTCGGAAAATCTAACCTGCTGTACAAAGGTAACACAAGACAAATATCTACGCATATGAAAAACATCAAAGCGATAGCGACACACCAGTACATTAATCACCACACGAGATAAGTGTGGAACAGCTAATCGAAGTATTTGGAAATACTGAAAACAACATAAGTTTACAACTAGAATACGCTGCTGATGCGAAACAAAAATTTGAAATAAAAATAACACGACGCACGAAATCATATAAGAAAAATTTCGTTCTGAATTCGAATTTACCCTCAATTAACTGTATTTTTATACCTCAAGCCTCAAGGTGCATTTTCGGAGAAAATTGTAAAATAAACGATCGTTATTATTTTTTTATTTAATATTTCATTTATTTGATATTGAAAAATTTAATTTTATTAAAACAAAATATTATTTTTATTCACTGTAATTCTCTAATATTATAATATTAATTTTTTTATCACTGCAGATGTTAAATATGAAGTTTTAGTGCATTGATGTGTCTATGTACTGTTGATGACCACCTTGAACGACTTGTTGCTGTCCCTGGTAAATGTTGTAAGTATTCCATATCTGTTGTTCTTGCATGGCAGATTGATGTTGCAGAGCAATCATTTGTTCGGGTGTTGGAAAATAGATGGCGTAATGAGGTGTTGGAACTTGCTGATGATTTGGATGGTAATGATGATGGTGATGTTGATATGTTCCATACTGATTTGTTGGAATTGGCTCCTTCCTTCGAAGTCGACCGGTAGTTTCACCTATAGTCACATCCTCAGCCGAAGGATCTATCGTCCAATAGTGTCCTCTTCCTGGATCATCAAGCGGTCGTGGAATTCTTCGAAAGCACTTATTGATACTCAAATTATGACGAATAGAATTTTGCCATGTATTTCTTTTATTTTGATAATATGGAAATTTATCAGCGATCCATGAACAAATCTCATTGAGAGTAAGAAGCCTCTTTGGACTGCTACGTATGGCCATCACAATCAAAGCACTGTAAGTATATGGTGGACGTTGATCTGAGTCTTCATTACTACTTGATGATGTTTGAAGTTCTTCGCCGCAGCTGGAATTTGGTTGGGCAGTATTATTATTTTCCTCATCACTATTACTTCCAGTACTTGATGTGTCTGATAGAATGGATCTTATGGAAAATTTTGATTCAAAAATTGGAGCCATATTCGATAAGACGAATGTTCTACTGAATGTTCTCTGTAAAATCTCAAATAACAACTGATACTGCTTAATGCAAAGGCTACGTATTTTATACCACAGGAATAAGCTTATATGCTTTCTTATGTCTCAAACGGCTTTTCAATTGATATTAGAATATTCTTTTAAGCAGCATAATTATCTGTCGACTGTTACCAGTGTAGTTTCTATAGCTTAAGGCGACTTCACTTTGAATAGTACTTTCCAGAGCGATCAGCAATAGCGAATTGATATAGATTTGGCTTAAAGCAAAAGTGATTTAAAGTACATAACATGTAAATCTGTCGATTCTTTAAGTTTCATTGAGAAAAAGCAAGATTAACAATTACTGCAACTTATAGATAAGTTCTTTAAATAATGTCGATATGAAAGAATCTTCTATTTTTTAAATAACAAAAGATACATGCAACTCAACAAAATAAATAAATTCTTCATTTTGATTCAAAATGAACCATATATGACCTTAAGTCAAGACAATATTTTAATACTTGAAACCTTCACTCTAGTATAAAATCTCAAACAAGTCTACGGATGGGTGCTTAATGGATGCTCGTAAAATCAATAAAACGGGTGCTCCAAAACTCACTAAAATTACATAAACTTGAATTTAAACTTTTCAATAAATAAATAAGTACTTTAAAAATATTTTATGTATGGAAATAATTTGTTTTAATTCTACTTAAATGTTATGAATATTTTATAATGTATATTTTTCTGTAAAACTGCGAAATGTGGAATTTTTACAGCAACATTAGTAAAATTCCGAAATATTTTTATTTTCATAATACATTTCAGACTTTTTTTGGACAACATGTGTGGACTGTTTCTTAGGTTCTAACGATTTCAAAGCCCTTGGATCCTCTTTCTCATTTGAACTACTGCAACTCCGTTGCTCTGCTCTATAGGGTATGTTCACTGTTCAGTCCCCAGGAAGGTGAAAATGCCAACAGATTTCTCCAATAATTTGTAGTTCCTTCAGCTTCCCAAATGAATTTTATTTGTACTTTAAAGATTAAAGTGCCGAAAACTATACTTTTAAAATTTTTGCCTCAAATCTCCTTAACAATTAGGGAGTTATGGACAAAAATTGAATAAAAAACATACGCCCCAATTCTAAAAATTCCCAGGAAAAAAACGCCCTGGCAGACGTGCACTTCACGGGAGTAGAATACTACTATTCCGATTTCCTCGGTAAAATATTTTTCCCTTCGAAAGCGGGAATGAAGGGGCTGACCCATAGAATCCGTCGCTAGCGTTGCGTCGACGCATACAACTGACACACGTTCTTATGGGAAGCGACCCATAGGTAACGCATACGCTGGACGCAACGGAAAAAGTGGCTGAACTTTTAACTTTTCTCTTCGGCAGGTGCGTTGACATCAGCTATCAATAATATCTATTGTGCTCTGTAGTCATTCTGGTGTATTTTATGTGTCTCTCTTCTCACTAGTTTATTTGACGACATTTCATGTCATGTCCTTATTATTTATTTAAGAATTACTTTACTGAACTTGTGAAAAATCTAAACCGAAGAATAAAGAATATCTATCTATCTAGTTTATTTGCAATCATTTTTGTTTTAAAATAAAAGATAGATATTTATGACGATACACACAAATAATTAGGTAATAAGCTTAGTAATTTGAAATTTGTCTTTTCCGAAATCATAAAGTAAATTTATAAATTCGTTCAAATTAAAGATATCAAAACAACGCAACAGATTCATTGGGTCACCCCTATCCGTTTCATCCGTTAATTTCAATAGATCCGTTGCCACAACGCATTCTATATGGGTCGGCTCCTTGAGAAGTCAGCTGTTTTGCAGTACCTATTCGAATTCAAAATATAAATAAAATTTTAGAAAAAAAAACAATTTTCCCCGGAAAACTCTTAAACTTAAACACTCACAATCGTATGTATTAGGTTTTCTTAGAACCACTCTTGGACAAATAGTTGGATCTCTCCTAATTTATAAACGCATTCCAACAGTTTTTTAAATATGTTCTCATATATTCACTGACTTCCCTGTAATCTGTCTCTGTCAAAATTGAAAATATTTGTAAGCAAAGTTTTGATGTTGGCCACAGATAAAGTTATACATAGTTTGGAATGGGTTTATAAATAAGACTGAATTCTGTTTATAGAATGTTATATAAAAAAAGAAAGATTTAATGAATTTCCTATCAAAATTTCGGCTAAAGCACAACACTATTACAGCTATCTGTTATGGGATCATTAAAACTTATTCGTTTTGTATACAAATTCGTAAATGCAAACAAAACTCCCACCTGCACAAAAAAAAAACAAAATTCGTCTTTCAAGTATAAATAAAAAAGTTATATGGGTAGGTTCACTGTAAAATGCAGATATCCAAAACAAAACATGAAATTCTTTTGCTATATTGTCATCCTGTCCAGCCCAAAAGTAACTTGTCATTCTATCCTATTCCTATAATATAACTTGCATGTTATTACATTCGATCGCAATCAAAAATGTTGGTGTGAGTAATTTGTATATTCCAACAACATTCCGCCCTGTTGTTCATTTGCTGTTTTAATTCCAAAAACACTTTAGTTCACACGATTAGAATTCCACTCTCTGTTGGTGGCACCTATAAATGTCGGTCGTTCGTATACGTAGTCGTTTTGCTTCTCTAAACCACCCATTGTTATTCCAACCACCCATCGCGTTGATGTTTCCGCACTTTCAGAAGGCAATTTTAATTTTAATTCAACTTTAAGATTTTCAACAATTCGAATTTTTTTTTTTTAATGAAATGAAAATACAAATTGCTTTTTTACATGTTCAAGGTTTTTTAGGTGCTTAGTTTTTTGCCTTTTTTTTATTTTTTTAATTTTTTTTGTTTAAACAAAAATATGTATAAATGATGAAGGTGAGGGAAATAAAAGACAAAATTCAAATTTGAAAGCCTGATGGCAGGTTATTCGACAGCGATGAGGAAAATCATCGCATGCACACAAAAAGAAGGAATGTTTAGAATTTCCATTCACAATGGGATTCTGTGACTTAATTTTTTTTCTGGTTCACAGAAGTGTTTTGAAAATATTATAGCTAGGACTTTATTCCAGTCGAATAAATTTAAGAAAAGAATCCCATTTATTTTTGACTTTAATACATTCAAAGCAAAACAACAAAGGAACAGGAAATAAAAAAGGAGAGAGAGATACAGGATATAAATAAAACAACAGGCGTTACTTAATATTCGTTAGTTTAAACGGTTATAGGTATTTCAAATATTATATACATTCTGATGACTCTATCGTCGCCTTTCTTTTTCAAAACCTCGTAAGTCGATATTAATTTCTAAAAAGTGTTGTTCAATTTCTCATACATAATTCCTTCTGCCTGTTTTTTTTTTTCATTGTTATCTCTCTAAACTGCTTTATTGCTTTTTACAATAATTAATGTTTGAGTAAGAATGAAAAATTCACAAAACCAAACACGGAAACAATCACCCTTATACCATCTAAGCCGGCCGGGCGGTGGCGCTCGGTGGCTAAGTTAAAGATTAATTGAAGCCGATGAACTCTACCTTCTACAACAGCCACCCCAGGATCAAAATATACAAAATTTTGTCCATGGTGTTGCCTTTGAGAATGTTCTCGACATTGACATTGTATGTGTTTGTTGTGGAAAAAAGTTATGCCTTCTTTTATATTTTTTTCTTTTGGTTTCGTGTCAGCCAGCTCAATTGCCTAACAATATCGCGTGTGGTAAAACCCTAGACATGTTTCCGGTGATTAAATAAATAAATTTTTCAAAAGAACGATTACCAACGACTATTTATTTTAAACAATAAGGATATTATCTAGAGTTATTATGAATGGATTAAGAATAGACAAATTTCAATAAATTTTTCCATCTATAATATAATTAATTTGTTTTCGGAAAAAAATACCAATATAGTTTTAATACTAGCATATACAATAATATACATTACATATGTATTTTATAAGTTAGTGTTCAAGTCCGAAATGTGGAAATTCTTAAATTCAGTGCTAAGTCCAAAATGATTTCTTTTCATAATTCATTTGCGGACTTTTACATACCTTGAATTGGGTCAGCGGTTCACCTAACTGTTGTCAAAGAAATTTATTAGACATTGATACCTACCTGCCTGATGACTGTGGCAATGAAAATACCTTAAGCTCCAGTTTTCCAATGTGAGATCATCCCAGTTTCAGAGTTAAGCCCGAGTTAACTCATAAAAAATGTTTCGAATGTCATCGAAATTGGTGAGTTAATTCTGACTAAAATAAATAGATATTTCTGACAGATGCGTGCAAAACGCTATCAAATAAGAAAGGGCGACAAAATGCCGCATATGTGTCGCCCTCTCTGTTTCGATAGTAAAATGGCATTTTCATAGTGTCTCACATTGATTTCGGTAAATTTTTGACAGATAGTTAATCAATCCTACACTGAAAAACTGATTCTGCTTTAACTCGGATTCAATTTATTTACAGGATTATCTATAAATTCTGCTTTACTTATCGCCATATTATTACTCGATTCATCCAGATTAAAACTTAAATCCGGATATATTTACATTGAATTAAAATAATTTATACATCTGGATTTAAGTTTTTATCTGGATAAATCGAGTGAATAATTGGCGACTAGAGTTAATGAATTATTTTTAATCAGTGAAGTAAGTGCGAAATCTTAGATATCAATAAAACAAAATTAAGTTTAATTAAGGTTTTTTTTTAATAATACAAATTCTATATACTATACTATACTGAAATAAATCAGCCAAGTAGAAGACTTAGCACTATTTTAATTCATATTAATTAGCTAATTCGCACAAGTAGGTAGATTTACGAGATATTTTTTGCCATAGACACATAAAAACTTTCCAACGTCGTAAAATCGTAAATTTTCCGACACGTTTCATGAACGCCCCTTAAAACATCTTGCGTAAATGTTGTTATAAACCAATCAGCTGATTCACCCATAATGTCATAATATCATTAAAATAAAGTTTACCACGTTTACCATTTTCATTTATACGATGTTTACGACGCAAATTCTTGTCGTAAAGTTTACGATTTGTTGGAAAAGATTTCCCATACAATAGTTCGTTTACGACGCACTTCATAAACTTTCCGACGTTTACCACGTTTACGTCTTACGACGGTTTTCTGACGTTGCATGAATAGTGAATACCCTTATTACTTACAATCTCAAATAAGAGGCGTGTTCTTTTGGACTGCAGCATCTACTGCCAAGTATTTCTAGCTGCTTTCAACTACTTCTACTCTATGATCAAAGTAGTTCAAAGCACTTCAATAATGTAGTAATGAAATGAATCCACGCAAGAAAGTGACACCTTCAGTAGAAGAAATTACATAGTAAATTATTGTTGTTGATGTTTTCCATAATTTACAATAAAATACAAATACAAACAACAGAAAAATTAAAGCGTTCCATTCATCATCTACAGCGAAGTACTAAAAAGTACTTTGCAAGGCCCAAAGGAACATACCTAAGAAAGTATGTGTGCAAAAATGCACACTTTGTGAGAAAGTGTAGGTGTGAGTGCAGACTAAAAAATACTCTTTAGCGACAACAGCGTTAAATTGATGAATGTATTAGATTTTCATTAGGATATGCTAGTTAACGTGAATTAGCAGTTAGTTAGTTTTTTTTCGTGAACTATTCTTTCATCAACGTTTAAGTTAATTTGTGAATTAGGAGATTATTATGCATCCTTTATTAATAGGGATGTAACTGTAAATCTTTGCAAATGTGTGTGAAGTTAGCATTGTAGCACAGGCATTTAAAAAAAATGGTAGTACTAACATAAAACAGATAATTTATTTTTTTTTAACTTAAGCTTAGCAACTCCTGGGTAGTTTAAAAGGCGATAGGTTTAAAAGGGATACAAATTAAATAGTTGTCTTTTTATGCTACAGTTTTTTTTTTAAGTGGATATATACCAAATCCCTTAATTGATATTCAAGAACTCGAAAGACTGCGATATCACAAATCCCTTGAAACATTTTTAGTGTAAAGAAAAACATAATAATTATGATAGAAAAAAGAATTTATTTTATTCTAACTCAATCTTATAATATTTTAAAGCTAAATAAATATATTTTTTTAATTTATAATATCTAAATATTTACAATTTTAAATAAATTAATAATTTTATAAGCATATGTACAATTATTTAAAATACAAATCATAAGAAACTTTATGTTATTGATAGTCCATTGATGAGTCCGTGTAAGAAGCTCCACAACTTTGCATCATATTTTGCTGCTGTTGATAGAGGTGATAGTTATTCCACATTTGTTGTTCCTGTAATGCTGTCTGTTGCATGGCCATTACTTCTTCTGGTGTTGGAAAGTAAACGGCATATGGTCCAGATGACACATGCTTATGCTGGTGATGATGATGATATTGCTGGTATGGATATTGATTTCCTGACACAGGATCTCCTCTTCGTAGACGACCAGTTGTTGCTCCAATGGTGACATCTTCAGCCGATGGGTCCAATGTCCAGTAGTGACCTCTACCTGGATCATCCATGGGCCTTGGTACTTTGACAAAACATTGATTGATACTGAGATTATGACGAATTGAATTTTGCCAAGTGCTTTTGTTCTGTTGGTAATATGGAAAATTATCTGCAATCCATGTGCAAATTTCGTTAAGGGTAAGGAGCCTCTTGGGACTGTTCCTGATGGCCATCACAATCAGGGCACTGTATGTGTATGGAGGTCTTTGATCAGAATCCTCGTCACTGCTGGATTGTTGGGGTTCTTCTTGATGATGTTGATGATGCTGATGGTCATGTTGTTGTGGTTGATTTTCTTCATCGCTATTGCTTCCATTGCTGGAGGTGTCCGAAAGAATTGATCTGATAGAGAAGTTTGAATCGAAAACTGGAGCCATTTTCTTAGAATGATATAAATTGTTCTATTGTTTCTCTGTAACGAATGATTCCTCTTGAAGTCAAAATTGAACTGATGCTACTTAACACAAAAATTATTGTATTTATACACTGGCCAAAAATCTGCTTAAGTAAAGAAATCCTAGACGCAATGGAATATCTAAAATCAAAGCCAATAGATAAGCCATGATACGATGAAGCACTCATTAACTGTATATACAGTGCTCAGATTATCAGGTGGATTTATAGAGTAAAGGAGATAAACTATGTAAAATTTTTGACAGGATTTCGCAAACAAGATCAGACAAAATAAACCAGATTTGGATAAGGGAATACTAGACCCATATCCCTGATTGGTTGGTATATTTAGCTTCCTTGCAAGGGATTGGTCACATAATTTAGTAATTAGTTGAAATGCAATTTTTGCGGTCACAGACTTTTTTTTTCTATTCATTCACACAATTTTTCTGAATGATTTTGCACTACAGGTAGCGAAAAAAGAAAATGTTTCATTCAATAAACTTCCTTGAAATGATCTTGAGAGATATTAAAATGGATTAAAAATCTATGAAGCCATTCACACAAGACGCTGACGACTAACGACGGCACTTTCATGGACGGTAGGTAGGTTATTAATTCATCATCATTTACACGATCTAGTCGTCATATATGGTAAGAAAATGGAAGATAATTTGCTCAAAAATTTAAACTTTTGAATCAAATTCTGAAGCAAAATCTTACATTCGAGAAGAACTGTTCAGTTTTTGCTGTACGAATTTTTGTACGAAATTCATAACTATGTTAAACTTTAAACAAGTTAATAATATCACCTAAATTCTATAATATAAAGTCTATACAAATTTTGAGGAAGATTAAAACGGGTAACAGTAGGATTTGTAAGAATTAAAACCATAGAACATTGAGTTTAAAAATATTCAATTAATCATCCATTTTATTTACTTTATGACGCTTGGCTATAATACAATCCGTTATCTGTGTTTTAAAACAACTGTTGATGGTTTTACAATCCATTTAATAAAAAATATCCGTTCTATAAAATAAATAATGGTATATAGTTAACAATAACTTAATCCTGAGTCAAATAATTATAAAAAATGTATTTGTAATTTGTATGCATACAAAATGTGTTTTCTTAGAGGCGAAGAACTTTAAATTGGCAACATTGTTTTCTCTGACAGACGATTTGGCAGTTCTCGGTAGTTTTGAGGTTAGTTTGGTAAATGTTTTGGCAATTCATCATGAAAATTTAAAAATGTGTCTGTATTTTATTTTAATTTTACATTCTCCTCCTCTTAAAAAATAAACATCATTTAGTAGGACATATATTCTTGCGTCCGTTGTAACGATTTATAAAATGCTATATACTGACCTACGTTAAAATGCATTATTTTAATGAACAAATAACTTGAAAAAATATTTTTAGTTGTTTTTTTGTCAAACTCGTCTGAAAACAAAAAAATAAGTATTCAAATATTCACAAAATGGCACACCGTAAAACAAAATTAGTTCAAAATTATTCAGTTTTCTACAAAAATATCACATATAACGACGCAATTAGACACAGAAGTTTCACGCAACTTTTAAAGAAACATTGCATTTATAATCTTCCTAACAAAGGCCCAATATGTTTGTCTTTTCCCTAAACATTACTAGGTAGTATCTAGAACCCTCAAAATATACATAGGTTAGGTAATCATATTTTATTTAAATGAACTATAACCTTTTTATTTATGAGCTATAGATTTCATGCACAAAGTCTTGCCTTATAAAAACTCAACGAAAAGAAACCCCTTAAATTAAAATGATTTAATTAAAAATTTTGTAAATATTTATTTCCCAACCCCCCTCTATAATAAGTTGTTCTCATTTTTTGTATATATTCCTTTATTTTCTTCATTAAATCTACCCAAAAATGAATGCCTTACGTGAATAATTAATATCCTTCATACTTTACTTCATGAAACACAACAAAAAAAAGTCTAATTTCATCAGTTATAGGTATACTACGGGTATACCTGATTTTGATACAAGAATAATGAAGTTCAATGTAACAGAAATAAGAATTCACAAGCTTGAACAGAGAGTGGATCAATTTCATGTACCAACCAGCACACGCAAAAGGATTGAGATTGAGAGTTTAAGCTCATAAACCTACCTTTCCCAAGCCCAACTAATAAAAAAAAAACAGAATATATTGAATTTTTACATCAAGGTCGTCACATCGATCTCTGACGGAAAAAAGTAAATTTTATAACAGAAACCAAAGGAAATAAGAACCCTAAGGTGGTAAAGTATGATTTGGTTTGGTAGGATACCAACAGCTTTTACATTCAAACTCATCTGCACACACGACTGAAGCAGGCAACAAAAAAAAAGGAAAGGATAACCCAAGCTAATACACATTCACGCAATTCATTCTCATTTTGATAAATCCTCTGGCCAATGGTAGGGATAAATGTTATAACGGAGATTTGGACAAAATAAACCCCCAAAATTTCCAAGTGACCTGAAGTGGATGAATAGTCATCTCCTTAAATCCCCCTTCCATTATATAGGTAGATACATATATCCACAGCACATGGAAAACAGGAAACGTGCTGGACCACATAAGTTCGGCAAGTAATGTTTTTTTTTTTTTTATTTTTTTGTGTTCCATAAAAATCCAAAAAGTACACAATTCCTTTGCCATATATAAGTGGTTTTGATTTTTTGGCTTCAGAATTCAGATCGTTGAAATGAAATAAGTTAAAAGGCAAATAGACTTGCGTTTTGTTAGAAATGTTCTATGTGAATGTATAATACTTGAAATCTCCTCTGAATAAAACAAAAATATTTAAGACAGTATATTCTAGATGAATTATTGATAAGGTTGAACTTTGTGTCAAACCGAGTTATATAGAGGGAAGAAAAGGTTGCTTTTAAAAATACATTTATGAATTGAATTCGAAATATGTATATGTACATTTCAATTTTCTTCTTTTGTGAGCGAGAATAATGGGTTTTTCAAGTTAAGTTTTATTTAAATCTTATTTATATATTGGTGTTCATGATCCTAGTAATTGATTTATAAATATTTATCAAGGTATATTGGTATCAGGGGGCTTGAACTGAAAATTCAGCAAATTTAGAAATCTTAATTCATTCAAATCAAGAAAAATTTTATATGCCGACTTTTGAGTACAATTTCTTGGTCCTCGGAAATTTCATCAAGAGAAGCTTACTAAAGAAATTTATTTAAATATTTTATAATAGGCTACAAATTTAAATTTCTCATTATAATTAAATTTTGTGTCGAGGAAGTGTTGATAATTTGTTGAATGACTAATAATATATGTATAGATATTAGATACAGATCTATATTATAAAACACCGAAAAACGATGAAAGCATTGATCATATTAGAGTTTTACAAATTGTCAAGACAGCTCACAATAAAATAATTTTATTAAAATAAATTTGTAAAACGGTCTGTTGAATTTGATTTCTATAAGTGAAGTGAAGTTGTATAACCTTTCTGACCTAGGTTATAGTTGGTCGTGGTTGCGTGTAAAATTTTATTAACATCATAAATTGCAAAAGCCCAATAAAATACAATGATAACATAAATTTCCGTTTTACACCTTTGACAGGTGACAGTTATACAATATCGATAGTGATATAGATATCATACAAAAAAAAATTCTTTTGAGTTGAATTATTTATCAATCAGTTGCAATATTTATTATTAAAATAACGACACAGGTATAATTAAATGACGGCGAACGCGACCATGAAGTTGTATATTTCTATTGTCTACCTACATAATTCCTTCTTTAGCCATTGAAATCTAAGTATCTCCTGACCACAAATTCAAGTGAAATTTTACTGCCGGAAACAAAAAAGTAATAAATAAATAAATCCTTGCATTTATTATGTTTGTTTTAGTATTCCGCGAATTTAATGCTACAATTTATTATTATGATGGTTGAGGTTCAGGTCAAAATTTCATTCATTATAATCCTGCATACAATATAGTTTCGCTATACTTTGAATGTACATATGTAGGTATGCATAATGTATATAGTTTAGTTCACAGCTCATGATATATAAAAGGTTAAGAATAATGCATAAGTATATGCAAGTATGAATTGCACTTGAATGTGGGTTTTTCATAGTTTTTCATCATCATAAAAATATTTTATGACTCGAACTCCATTCAAAATTGTTGCGTGTTTGTTCTTGAAAATATCGAAAATTGTTCTGATTAATCTGATGGGATAAGTTATTTTTGAATAAACCGCAAATGATCTATACATAAAATATTGTGACACACGACTGGACAAGTTGAAACATTATGTACTTTTCGAATATTTACGAATATTTTAGAAAATAAAAGAATTTTGATTTAAACCAATGTAGCTAATTGTGTTATTGAAGGCAGTTCAAAAATCTTCCAATATACATATGAATATTTTTCATTTGAAAAAAAAATCTGTGTTTTCAAATATTTTTAAAATTATATATACACAATTTAAAGAAATTTCACAAATATTAAAAAGCCTAAAATTTTAAGATCCATACGTACTTACTTACACAACAGCAACAAAACATGCATAATTCAATCATTTAATTAATTTATATGTATATATGTACTTAGGTAAAATATACAATATTTTATGACAGATACAAAAATGGAGAAATAAAATGTATTTACTTAAATATAAGAGATAAAAATAATACACTTATTTTCCAACTCAAGAGGAATTGCTGTTTTTATTTTTTTTGTTCAGATTATTTCTGTTGTTTATTTGTGGGATTCAGTTCTTTGTTTCTGACATTCATAAATAAATCAAAGAAAACAATTATTTCCCACAATTTATTTTATAAGAAAAATGACAAATCAGATTGTATTTGTAAATTCTACCTATTTTTACTTTACTTTGTATTTATGTAGGTATATAGGTAATTTATGGATTTATAAAAAAAAAAACAATTTAAAATATTGATCAAACTTGAAATTAAGAAATCCATCGCACTTCTATTCGTCTGTCTGTCGCAGCTGCATGGGATAGATCGATTTTGTTTAAACTTGATATCTAGGGTTTTTTTTTTGGACATTCCTCAGTCCGTTTTTTTTTTTTTTAGAACCAAAAATAACGGCGTCTACGTTATAAAATTTGCTAGCCTTTTAGAAAAATCTGTGTGCTATAATATTAGAACAATAACACCCTCTTCCAAACAAATACTTAATTGTTGCAGATTTTTTGGAAAAGTCTCCGCTCTCTTTTCACTCGCAATTTATTTTGTGCGGACAAGTGACATTTTATTTTAGTTTTATTCGTGTTTGAATTTCTTTGTTCTTTTCATTACAGCATATTGGTTTTGTGATTTTTCTTCCTTTTTTGTTGCAATTGATGACAATTTCAATGGGTATTTTTTCGCTGTATAGAAAAGAACACAGACAAATGTTTTGATTTAGCATTAGGCTTTACTCGCTTTAGACGAATCATGAAGTTTTTTGCTTTAACTTTCTCCGATGTGGAAAAATATACGATATAAAAGTAATCTGTTGATTTGATAAATTAACGCTAGTGTTAAGTGTACAAGAAGATTAAGTTAATTTACCTTTAAGTAACGTTGCTTAAATAAACCTAAACCTTGATTATAAATACCGATATTACACTCATGATTAAGTAGTCTTAAACATTTCATTATAAAATCGGCTAAGAGTTTTATCTGAGAATTAAATTTTTGGATCATGAAACGTGATCTCGTTCTGTTGTTGTAATGTATGCCTTTGAAAAATCTACGCATATAACTTAAGCACGCAGAAAAATTGTATATTACCGGCGTGAATTACATACTTGCTATCGATAGTTTGTATGAAAACTCCATTTTATTTCTGTGAGGGCGTGCGTCGGTCGCTAATCCACTTTGTTGTTTTTTAAACCAATTGCGATCGGGATTGCAAGAAAACACACCTATTATTAGAAACTGTAACACAAGTACGAAAACAAAATGTTCGAAAGACAGATGTAGGAAAACCAAATGTACTTACGAAAATCAAAATGTTCGAAATGACAAATGCTCGAACTACAAATGTTCTCAACGACAGATTTAGGAACACGACACTTCCTCTCAAGCAAAATGTTCGCACGACAGATGTTCGAAAACTACATGTACGAAAATAACATGCACGAAAAACAAAATGCTCGAAAAGCAAAATGCTCGAAATATAAATGCTCAAAAAAATAAATGCTCGAAATACAAAATGCTCGAAATGCAAAATACTCGAAATACAAATGCTCGAAATACAAAATGAAAGAATGTTTTTCAATCAATGTAGATTTCGAGTTGACTCAATAAATTTGATGAGTTAACTCTGGATTAACTAAAAAGCTACTTTTATTATATGCTTCAGCCACTATCGAAATAGAGTTGGCGACACTATAGGAATAGGCATAGTGAAAGCACATTCCATAGTGTCACACTTTGATTTCGACAGATTTTTGATAACTGAAATTTAATATTAGGTCATGAGTGAATTTGATTAAAATCGCGTTAAATTGTATAGAAAATTTAATTTTTGACACTTATGAGGTTAATCTATATGTGAAAATGAGAAAATTTAATCTCGGATAAAACTGAATTGAAAATTCAATCCAATTCACACATAACCTTAGTCCTATGCTGAAAAACTGCTCCTGAGTTAACTAGGGTTTAATTTATTTGGAGGTTTACCTTAGTTTATAGGTTTAACTCAGAATCAACTCAAGTAGGTACTGGAAAACTATAGCCATTCTAGTCTCAAATGAAAAATTTCACAGTAATGAAGATTATATACAGTGTGTTTCCAAATTAAGCTAAAATACTTTGGGAAACGAATCTTAGATATATACTCAAAAAAAAATGTGGTTGCGAAGTTTTATTATTTTCCATTTATACGGGTAACGGGATGTATATTTTTTTACTTAAATTGAGTGCAAAATTATTAAAAAAAAAAACGACAACACTTACAATATTCCTTTATCTTTTATTTTTATAGATTTTTTAATAATTTAATTTATAATTTTAATTGAAGAATATGAAAGAATTTCGTTTGGCACATTGTATAGTTCAATTATTATGTTTATTTATCTCATAAAATCCCATGGGTGGAATCCAGTTGAAACTGAGTATATATAGAAAAGAATGCTGCCTAGGGTGCACAACTAAGCACTACATCCCACTGCACCATAACTACCCGCTCAAAATTTTTCGATATTAAGTATCTACCTACAGATTTGTCTTTCAACATTTAAATTCTAGTCAAATGCATGATAACAACCACAAATATTATAAAACAACTTTTTACTTAGAAAATTTGTTTTAAAGGTAGAACTAGAATAGGCGGAAGCCAACGTACGTGGTCGTACGAAACCGAGCGAAAACAAGAAATTCATATGACGCACACATAATTGCGATTTGGAACTTTTCGTTTAGTTTTCGTTAACTTTCGCTGTCGGACGTGAGAGCGCTCACCGACCGCTCTTTCGTACGTGGACTGACAGCTAGCTTCAAAAATCAAAAAAATCACTTCCAACCACTCAAGTGCATTATGGGTGACTTATGAATTTGACGTTTTGGAAAGCAACTTTTCGTTCACTTTTGACACTAGCTTCCGACAGCTACCGCCTATTCTAGTTCTACCTTAAAGGCCCAACTATAATAGGCTTAAGCAAACATAAACTAATGTCAGAACCTATCGAAAAGTTTGCTTAAGTTTCAAAAAGTCGCAAGCATAGCCATAATAACTTACGCGCGCAAAAGCAGCTGTCAAAATCAAATTCACAGCTGTTTAATTTTGTTGAGTGTGAACATTGAAAAAACGACAACGAGATAGCAAAGATATCACACATACACTTTCATTAATCTCGAATCATTTACACAGACGGTGGGTTTGATGTGTATTTTGTATGTGTTGAACCGTATCTGTCAAATTCACTTATGCGCTGAGCGAACCGGACCGCTCTTGCTTATGTTTGGTTAATTGAACGAAACTTAGAAAAATTGGACGAAACGTAGCTGGACTCCATTATGGCTACTCAATAGGCATTTCATATATTCGCTCGTTGGCTTAAGCGTGCATAAGCTAGCTCATGCCTATTATAGTTGGGCCTTAAGTCTAAACCATAAAATACCCAATTGGTATATGTATATCTACCCCATCGCTTACCAATATTTTGATACTTTTTTTAAAAAAATCGGTCTACTTCGATTCCCACATTTGTCCAATGAGACGTTATTTTTGAATTATTTTTTCTCCCGCATTTTTTGTATTTATTCTAATGAACTTATAGGAATTTTCGTACCAAACTTCACGGAAATATTTTGAAGATAGTTCTATCAAAAAATGACATATCTATATAACATTGCATACCAAAATTTTTCAAAAATATATGTTTATTCAAAAAAACAAAATTTTGCTGAACATTTGTATACTCTTTATAACGGCCCTTTTTCTCTGCCCACAGGCCGTTGGTCCAGTTACATAACTGACCTTGTATCGGTAAAAATTTTGATTTTTAAATAAAACTTTTCGAAAAAATATGCACTCTTATTATAAGAAGTATTATATATATTATATTATATATATATTATTATGAAACGATATAATCATGTTTTGGGTAACCCAACAAAGATTTTGCAGTAAATACTCCTCAAAGAAACTTCTTGAACTATGGTGTTTTTATGTAAATGAAATTTGAATTTATAATAATAATAGTATAATAATAGTATAAACTTTTTAATGGTTGTGACAGTAGACGTGAATTTTTTGTGATTATTGTTTATTCTATTTATCATGACTATGAATTTCATCAAAATCTGTTCAGTGTTGCAGATTTATTTAAACTAATCCCGTCTCTATATAACAGGAACTATTGTGGGAGCAATTTTTTGTTTGTGATTTAGAAAAAAAACACCTCATTCTCCGCAAAATATAGGAAAAAATTAAACTTAGATATTCATTATGATCAGAAACCGATTTTTGGGTTTATGCCCAGAAGGAAGTTCCATTATTTTAAATTATTTTTCAATATTTAATTTAATTTTTGACGTAAACAAATATAAATTATGCTCATGTGTACATACATAGGTATGAGTATGTATGTATTTGCAAAATATTACAAGTTATTATTAACCACTTGATGATATTTCACAAAATTATTAACGCCAAATGTTTTAAGTCCCAAATTTGTATATTCATTCAAAAAAAATATCCTATTCAATATATAGATAACTTAGGATCGTAATAATCTATAGTATAATCCTAAACCTTTCCTTACCTGAAATTATTCCCATAACTAAATGTTGAAACTAAACCATTCACCAAATCCACTTGCCTTGCAAAACTTCATTAATGAATGGATTAGAATTGTGAATGAATATCCAAGTAAGCCATAGTTTTTAATCAAACGCAAAGCCTAATTGTTGGGTTATTCCAAAATGTTTAAGCGCGTCTGAATGAAAATCTTGTAGATTTACTGCACTATATAACCATTCACAACTCTGAAATTCATTATCAGTTTCATTTGGACTTCCGTAAAATTAACTTCGAAGTGAATCTTCAACTATTCATATAGATAAAAGTTTTTTGTATCAAAAGTTTTAACAATGGCACCAGTTTTCGAGTCGAGTTTTTCAATTAGATCGATTCTATCAGATTCATCATCAAGCAGTGGCAGCAATAGTGATGAAGAAAATCAACACCATCATCAGTCAAACTACACCCAGCTTAATCAAGAATCACAAAATTCCAGCAGCAGCAGTAGCAGCGAAGGAGACCCTGATCAAAGACCACCATACACCTACAGCGCCCTCATTGTGATGGCCATCCGAAATAGCCACAAGAGGCTTCTTACACTCAATGAAATTTGCGCATGGATTGCGGATAATTTTCCATATTATCAAAAGAACAAAAGCACTTGGCAAAACTCAATCCGCCATAACCTGAGCATAAATCAGTGCTTTGTGAAAGTGCCCAGGCCCTTGGACGATCCTGGACGAGGTCATTACTGGACACTGGACCCATCAGCAGAAGATGTCACAATAGGTGCAACCACTGGACGACTACGAAGAGGCGATTCAATGGCTGGAAATCAGTATCCATACCAACACCATCATCATCACTACCACCCGCAGGTTCCAAGCACCCCATATGCCATGTACTTTCCGACACCAGAGGAAGTAATGGCCATGCAACAGTCAGCTTTGCAGGAACAACATATGTGGAATAGCTATCATCTTTATCAACAACAACAACAGATGGTTCAAAACGGCAGTGCCATAGACACCTCAATGGACTATCATTAAAAAATTTGCTTGCGAAATTTTTTAAATTATACATAAATTGTAAATATTTTTTCTTATCGATTGTAAATATATTATCTTTTTTTCTACCCAGAATTTTTGCACTTGTTTTTTTTTTTTTATTAAATTTCAAGAATTATCCGATTATTTTGAGTTCTTTTTACATTTTTCAGTTACAAAAATGTGACATGCAGATAGCTTTTGTTTAAGTTAAAATTGAGCATTTGATCTGTTGACTCAGTATTCAAGAATCTATTATTTTTAAAGAGTGGATGAAAATTAAATTTCTTGTTGATAGAAGTTAAATCTTCTCTTGTAGAATATAAGATAAAAATTAAGCATAAGCAAGAAATTGCAGCTTTAGCTTTTTTATTAGCCTTTTGATCACTTGCATTTTTGCAAGCACCTGCTCTGAGCACTTGCTCCTATTTTATCCAAACCACTCGTGCTAAACTTGGTCGTTTTCATTTTGAAAAGTGTTTTGCTATTAATTCACATGGGCCATACAAAATAAATAAAATATTTCCTGGACTTTTCAAGTAACCTAGTTAGAAATTGTAGGTCTGGTCGGATACAAAGATTCTTAACTCGGTAATTTTTTGACCCATTTTAACCTCTTTTTTTTCAAGTTTTAGCCAGGAGAATAATCTTTCGAACTTTTTGGAGAAAGGAAGAACGGTCACGGGGCAGTATAGTAAATTATTGAACCGATTCGGTAAGAAATTGAAGGAAACACGCACTCATTTGGGTGGAGCTCCAACTGGAGCTGCAGCTGGAATAGCTGTCAAAATATTGAATACACACCAATTCAATGTTACGAATACAAAGCAACGCAGCTGCGACTGAAGCTGCAGACGGTGCTGTAAGATTTTACCAACTTTTAAGTTTTCATTTCACTAAAGCTCTTTTGACGTTTCAATTTGTATGAAGACAAAATATTGAAACTTTTAATGCTGATTTGTGTACGAAAAAAATATAAATTCAAAGTGTTTATAGGCATCCCCACGATGCAAGAAATATTAGTTCACTTTTAAGTTCGTAAGCGATTAAGGATAATTAAATAATCTTACATTTCAAATTTCAGTTATTTTGTATGGACAAGTAATTATGCATAACAAAAGTAGGAAAGGATAAAAAAAATATCTGCGCGACTGGGTCCCACGAACTTGCTCTTATGTGCGATCACACTGTGTTTTTATAGTTTTAATATTCCAAAAACTAAACTATATTTATCTTATAAAAGAAATAAATTAGATACGGGAGCCTATATATTGTATAACACCTGCTTAAAACGAGTAGGTATATTTATTTATGAACAATATAGCACCGTGATGCAAATATGCATGGAATTTACAGTTTAGACTGAAAAATTGTAAAAAAAAAATATGTAATTAAACATATGTAAATTGATTAAACAACCTCTGAAATTGTTTTGACAACAATATGATGTACATCATCCGGTTTTTTAAAGAAATCTCAATTTATGAGAAAAAATTGAAAATCGTTGGAGCGTTTTTTAAAAAAATAATTTTTATATGTACATACATACCTATGTATATACAAATTTTGAAAAAATAAAAAAAAAATGGTATGCAATTTTTTAGCATTTAATTAATGCGGAGTTAAAAAATTAATTTAAAAAAATATCATTTACCCATTTCCGAAATATGGAATTTTCAAAAATAATTTTGAAATTTTTTTTAAAAATCAATTATTTATTTTTTTGAAAGTTTTGGTATGCAATATTATTAGAACTTATTTGAAGCTTTTGTGAATAAAATTCATTAAAATCAGTTCAACTGATAATGAGATAATCGAAAATCAAAAAAAAATGGTTCTATGAGAGATACCATTTTTAAACGATAGAAAAAAATTTTTCCTATAATATGGTAGACCTTACAAATATTAGTTCACAAAAAATTTTAATCAAAACCGTAGGAGCCGTTTTTGAGAAAAATGAGATTTTCAATATACCGGTTTTTAAACATTTGTATAGGAGGTAACGTTATTTTTGGTCATAAGAATAATTTCCATTTAAAATCAGCTAGATAATGTTAAAAAACTGCTAAGTACCAAGTTTAATAAAAATTGACCGAGTCGTTTTCGAATTATTAAGTTCTCAAACAGAAATTTTGAAACTTTTTTTAAAAATCCAAAAAAAAAAATTTTTTTGAAAATTTTGGTATAAAAACTTTTAAAATTTTTTATAAAGTGGTTACAAAAAAAATAAACGATTTTTTTTTTTAAGTTGTGGGCACGTTTTTGAGAAACATAAGATTTCCATTTTTTGCTAAAAAAAATTTGTACGGCAGATGCCGTTATTTTTGGTCTTAAAAAAAATGAAAAAAACGGATTGGGGGAATGCCCAAAAAACGCTAGGTACTAACTTTGAAGAATCGACCAACCCGTTTATAGGCTGCAGTCGAAAGGACAGACAGACAGATGGACAGAATTGCGAGACCCACTTTTTTTGACTTGGCTATCATCGTAATGTCAACTTTGATCAAAATCCCGATTTCTATTTTTTTTACGAATCCATAACATGCCATATAGTACCTATGTATATTATATATCTACCACAAATAGAAAACTTAGAGATAAATAAAACTTGCGTGGGCTTTGTGCTTCATTATTTATGTGCGTGAAGTTAGCATCGCCATTTTCGATTTTCAAAAAAAAATATACATACAAACAAGCACAAACTGAGATTTCAACAGCACAAGTATAATTTTGAAGTGATTTTGAAAAAATTGCACATTTGCGAATTTAAAATTTATCCCTAAAATTTGCAAATTTGCGAATTTAAAAAAAATATTACGGCACATCGCAGCACAAATTGAGCACAATACAAATGATGGTGCTAATTTCACGCTAAGTTCCTTCGCATCATTTGTGTTCGGTCGTAAAAGTTGGAAATATGCGATTTTTGTATCTCTTCGGCTGTATCATTTTTTGAGCACAAAATAGCACAACTTTAAGTTTTTAGAAAAATTTAATTTTGGAAAAAATTTCATCCTCAAAATTTTCAAAAATATTTACGGCACATCGCAGCACAAGTTGAGCACAATGCAGCATAGTTTTTTTTTTTCAAAATCGAAAATGGCGGTGCTAACTTTTTTTTGCCCTTAAAATATTGAATAGTATTTTAATATGTTGCTTTGGACTTTGGAGAGAGGTATGATAATTTTAACACACCCGAAAACCCTCCTCCCCCCCCCCGTGGATCCGCCGCTGTTATTAACCCATCATGATTTTAAACCCATCCAATTTCACACATTTCCGTTAAATTCTTCCATTTAGTTTCCGGATAATTTTGTTTACTGTTTTCCTGCAACAAATTTTGTACGTTTTTTCGATTGTTTTAAAAAATTTCTTACCAATTTTTCTATGCTATTGAGAATATGCTGAATTTGACAAGAAGACCGAGATTTAATGAATGAGCACTGCAATAATTAATGTGTAAAGCTTCTGGGTAAAAAAAAGCGATTTAATAATTTTGTATTGTTTGATTAATTAATATATTATTAATTTATTGCCGATATTTTGTGAAAATTCATATTTGAACTAAAAAATATGAGATAAAAATACACTTGTTAAGAGTTTGGGAAACGGGGGAGGTCAAACCACTGATCTCTATAATACACTGGATAGTGAATAGCCTATAGTGTATAACAGTTTTTGTGAGGCAAGTTTTTCAAAGGGTACCGGCGACGACCTCATATCTCGCTCTATACAAACGAAGAAAGAGATTGAAGATATTTGCCAAAATTGAGCATTTATTTGATATCAGTTGATGTCAACAAGCATTGCGGCTGTAAATATTGAAAAAAAATATAAGAAAATGCAGGTCCAGTAGCGTCCATTCCACTGGCGCCGCTGTTATACTGTTATATAAGGGTACCGGCCACGACTATATTTTTGCCTCAAAAATTTTGTATGAATACACTATCCAGTGTATATAGAGATCAGTGGGTCAAACCCTATATTGTCTTTTGTACACAGATTCTCACCTTTACGCTTCACCTTACTCTATAATCAACTAATTTAGTTAATTTTTATAAAAAAAAATTTATAAATTCAAATATTCACCATTAGAAGCAATAAATGTTAACACCTCTTATTTTAAGGCAATAACCATTTCTAAACTGTTATTCTCATACAATCCGTATATTCCCTAACCATAAGAACAAACCAAATAAATAAACCGATGGCAACCCAGAAACTTTTGACATGCGCACCAAATTTGACAACAAATTATAAAATCCTCTCAAAAGCAGCTCAATTCACAAAAACGCTTGTGCAGAAAACATGTGATTTTCCCCAAATCCAAATGTCTTGAGTGACAAAACTTCCACGAAGAATACCTAGGTATACAAAATTATATTCATCGAAATTTCGACTCTATTTTAAGTTCATGCCAATTGTTCAAAACATCTTAACTGTAGACGATATAATGAGCATTAGACACTCAAGCGCTGTATACATTGATGACCCACTCAAAAAGCCGCCTGCTTCAGAATTCAGAATATTCAACACCCCCAACACATAAATGTATCTGTGAGAACGTTTTTTGTTATTGGTTCTCATCAGAATATCTGTATAATATAGAGGAGCTCCACTGCCACAGTGCCATTGCCATAATGTTTGGTCTTTGCCTTTGGTGATTAAATAGTTCGCCACCGCGTGTTTTTGCTTTTGCCGAATTCACTCTCTGACTTTGAATTCAGTTCATTTCAGCGTGCCATACTGTCTAGTCTAGTGGTTTTGCTCCTCGGAGTCTATATATTGGCCTCCCCCATACACACATATACAAATAGATAACCACATAGCTCGAGATTATCACTGCAGTTTTATAGTACCTACAAATTCTCTCCGCGCCGGGCTTCCTGCACCATATTATTATCTCCGCATTATTGAACCGAGATTCATTGAGTTGCAGTGCGTCTTCCTAGAAGCGTGTCACTGGGTTGTTTTGTTGTCTTGAATCTGTGAAATCCATTTAAAAAAAAAAAAAAAATACTGCAACAACAACAAACAAGAAAAGAATAGATACATTTTCAACCCATTACTTGAGTATGCACTTCCGGATGCAATCTCCGTGAAGGATATAAATCGCGCATCTCTGCTGTGTATAGTGGTGGATCTCGTGTGTCGGTGAATCGGAGAAGTGTGTTCTTCGTTTTTGCGATAACGGTTGCAGATAAATGCATTGAATATAGAAATTTATGTGCAACGAGGACGAGCCACGACGACGCGACGGTAGAAAATTGTGCATTAAGTGGCTTGTAAATTGTATCTCCATCCATCTCCGCCCTCCTCTATATAAGACAGCTAGATACACTGGGTATAACATATCCATCCTCCTTTGTGTATGTGCATGTGCTGTGGAACCTCTCTTAAGTGCATTAAGCCTCATAATTTGCATCTCGAATAATAATAATTTGAGTTGAGATAGAAAATTTCGCTCCTTAAGATTTTTGGATTATTGCTTCATAGCATAACGAACTTCATTCATCCCGTTCCGGTTCCAGCAGCAGGATATGCTGTAAATGGATAATTCCATTGTCATCTATCCTGACGTAAGTACCGTCGCGTCGTGATGCAAGCTTTTGTTTGTATAATTATTGTGTTGTGATAATTTAAAACAAACGATGTCGTTACATAAAAGGCACGCTCAGATAAGATACTTTTTTCTGTTTTTTATTTTTATTGAAAAATTTTCGAAGATTAAAGAAAGCTTCATCTATAATATAACGTTTGTATCTAGATGGAGATTCTGATTGTGAAGATTATACGGATTTCTGTTTGGTTTGGTTTTTTTTTTTTTTTTTTTTTTTTTTTTTTTTTAATAAGGATGATATACGAGCAAACGAAAAACGAAGCAAACTTTCTACCGATGAGATACTTTTTGAATTCATGAATTTTGATGATAATACTTATAGAAGTTTTTTGTGAATAGCTAATGGAAAATTGATCCAAACTTTGTGTTTATATTTTGTGTCTATATAAGATGGATCCTCATGAAAGTTTAAAAATAAACAGTTTCCGTTTTATTTTTTTGTTGTTGTATTATAATCAAGGATTTGAAGAGCTTTATTTTAGGATGGAAGTTCAAATATCTAAAGCCTAAGCATCATGAATTCATAACACATATAAGTATAGGTAAACACCTAGGCCAACCTACTTACATTTATTTGGTTGGTGTATTTTTCTTATAACCTCAAAAGTATATAGATACCTGTATATAGGTAGATACTTGTATGAAATGGATTTATTTCAGTGGCAAAATGATGTACATTTTGTTGACTTTGAGGAAGGTATTTGTTTGCCATATACAAACATTTCATATAAATTGGTCAATTTTCTTGATATAGAAGAACGTAGTATAGTTGACATGTTTTAGGTATTGGATTATAGCTATATGTATATTATATAGATGTGTAAGGTTCATATTAATGTTTATATTTTAAATTTGTGCGGTGTCACTTTAACTTGAAGCTCCTAAGGGGAAATTTTGCAATCCTAAAAAAAATCAAATCAAAGATATTACAAATAAACCTTGAATAATGCTCGTCATTTATATTCTCATGATGTTTGTATCTCAACCTATAGATTAAGCTTATGAAGCGAATTGTAATGTTGGTATGTATTTAAATCTTTAAAGAGATTCTTTAAAAATTAAATGATTTCTAAAAAAAGTAGGTATGCCAAAGCAAAACCGTTAAGTAAAACCTTATAAGTGAATTGTTAAACTTAAGAGAAGTAAGACAAGTGTGTTTCTTAGCATACTTTTGGGTGTTGAACTTACCTTTTTGGCCATCAGCTAGGATGTTCCGAAAATTTAAAGAAAATTTTGTTCGCCTTTTTTAACAAATCCTCTCGATGAGTAGGTATATACATTGGAAAGATTTCACCCGAATTTTGCAAGTATTGTTGACCAACAACAAAATCGTGGTGTTACATAACCCCAAATGTAACAAAAACTATTTTTTCTTTCATTATCTAACGGTATTGCCTCGAAAATTCGAAATGATACGATAACGGAAAAAAGGCCCAAAAATATAAAACTGTGTTATTTGTGCAAAATATAAAAAAGTTTCGATAAGTTTTCCAAAGCGAGGCCATTGGTAAGGCAGGGTATTATATTCTCGAGAATTTTTTGACAATATTCCATTTAATAGCTAAAATCTATTGAATGCGCATTAATTATAAAAAAGAAAATTGGTTGCCAAAATCCTAAGCTGATTCCTAAGCATTTTACAGGATTTTGAAGTGAATCGAGCTGACGGTACAACCAAAACCTTTAAATTTAAACATCTCTTTTATTAAAAATTATGAATAAATGAATTGCTTACTTATATACAGGGGTCACTCACAACAGATCTTTAGGTTGCAGTGCAATTAAAATAGCGTATTTTTGAAGAGGTTTACTTTTCAAATAAGCAACACTTTTTTTGGAGATAACCAGTCATATTTATAAACCCATTCTAACTTCGGATAGCTGTCCAACTCCAAAACCTTATATAAAAATGTTCCATCGATTGTCTAACTTGGACAATCGTTCAATGAACAAAGAATTGAAAATTTATCTTGAAATTAATGAAATGTTCATTGAACTTATCCAATTAATGTTCATAAAATTGACAGTATAATAACAACATATTTATAAAATTGTTGGAATGCGTTTATAAATAAGGATATGTCCAACTATTTATTTTAAGAGTAAACTAAAAAAATCTAATAAATAAGACTGGACAAATTTAATAGTTTTTTTTGTTTTTTGAGTTCAGATTCGAATTCAGAACATCAAAAAATAATGTTTGGACACTAGAAGACGAATTTAATAGTTGTTTTGTCATTTCGCATTGTAATTATCCTATAAACTACACTTACAAATTTTTTATCATTTCGCATTGATCTAAGTCTGAACTTAGATTGCAAATTTTCTTATTTCAAAAATCAAAAGTCCATTCGCTTAAATCAATTTTTGTCAAGTTTATTTTTGATTGAATTCCCAAGATAACAACTAACTTTTTAGCACTGGGGTCTGGGAGTGAATTAAATTCCCAAGTAATTTTTGTGACAGTTCTGCGCCGCGCAGTTAAATCTACAAAAAGTCACTTCTTTTTCTGTGTTATGCGGATTGGTGCCTGGTGGAATCATTGATTTGTAATTTCTTCAAAAGTTATCTAGAACTTACCTTTCAGCGGAGAACGTATAATGTGAAAGAACTATTATTTCAACAAGACGATAATATACCGCGAAAAATTTCGCAAAATGGCCCCTGAATGTTCCACCAAAATCTTTTGATCAAAAATTTTTTAATTTTTTTCTGTGCGGCTAATTATATAGATTCGCTATTCTAAAGCAATGATAGAATTGGAAGTCAACATTTGCTGCGTATTTCCGACCCAGGTGTCCTCTTCGGAAAGTGACGGAATATTGCATTTCTAGATTGCCAATTGTAGTGCCCATATATCCGCAATAACACATAGGTACTTAAATTCTAATGGCATAGAATGATCTTTCCATTAAATCCATAATTTTTAAGTTTTTTTTTTATTTAATTTAAAATTGTATACCTAAACTATTATTCTTTGTAATGTCGTTACATTTAACAACCTTTTGAAAAATGTTTGTTTGCAAAAATCCAGTGTGTAAATATTTGCATTAGTTTCTAACATGATTTGTCCCAGGAAATTAAAAATGTTATTTTCAGTACGAAAATAAACGTATGCAATATTTTTACAGTTCCCCAAAGCATTCCCACTGAATCCCAATGAATCTTTCTATATGATTCTTGTTTTGTGTTTGTATCTATTTCTCTAATAAAAAATTCCTAGACTACTATAAATATTTAGATTTAATATTTAATTGTTTTACCTATTGAAGGTTGAATATTGTTTTGTTTTGTTGGCGCCAAAAAATATCCAAATTTTTGAAAAGAAAAAATTTAAAGTAATCCATTATGAACTTGAAATTTGTGTAATTAAATTCGAACAGCAAAATTACATTGATGAAGCGCTATAGACACTTAAAAATATATTTTTTTTTCTTGCCAAAAATAAGTATATTTTCGTATCAAACTAAATCAATTTCTGTAACGATGTATAGGGTGTTTAATTTTTAAGGTGTAGAAGAGTTTTGGATTACTTATTTACGAAAATCCATTTTTGTTTTAATTTAAGGTCTTGTTAATAAAACGGGTGGACCGATTTGCTTAAAATTGGCTTCAGAGCATTTTTATCTGATTCCTTAGATGACAAATGACACAAAAACAAAAATACAAAAGAACAAAAATCAATGCATTTTATTGAATTATTAGTTTCATGCTTTGCATGGAAGTTGCCTAGTGAGCAAGCAACCTTAAGTTGCTCCGTGTTGCCAGCAATTAAGTTCCGTGAGCAACTCGGAGCAACTAAAAGTTTTCGGCAACAAAGAAGAATTTTTATGTTGGTTGGTACTGAAAGTGAAAATGAAATTTGGGGAAATCGAAACCTTTCAACCTCTTTTTTTATAATATACGCGCACCCTTTCAATTTTCAATTTTTGTTTGCATATTTTCAATTTTCTTTCAATTTTCAATTTCAATTTATTTAATTTTATTTTTTAATTTAAATTTTGCTGTTATAATCACGTTTAAAAAAGAAATCAGTCTATAATTTAAATTACTTATAGACCTATTAAATCATAATCGTAATCGTAAAATTACCTCTTGAGGAAAAACATCAAGAAATATTAAATTACTAAAGGAAAATTTAATCCTTAGATGGACATTTTGATATAGATATAGCCTATAGTAATGAGACAATGTTTAAACCCGTCGTCGTCGGACTGCGCCAATCTTATTATTTCTTTTATTCTTTTTTTAAATTAATCCCTATTTTAATAAATTTATCTTCTTTTACTTTTCATCGCAATCGCCTTTGTGGCATTGATAGTCCCATTTCAACTTTTTTTTTTCATCAAGCTCCTTGGCCTTCCTCACCAGTCAGCAACATGTATTCTATACATTAGTGTGCTAAATGTATATAGGTTTTTCTATTTGCGCTTACTCTTGGATGCCGTAGTAGAATTATATTTATATCTTTCTTTTTGAAAAAAAGGCACTTGGATCTATTTATTTATTTATCTATGTGTGTAGGTACAATGTACATATATCTTCTTATACTATTACTGCATCGAGCTATACTTTCATTTAGATCAAACAACCGGAAGTACAATACTTATATGGAGTATAATAGAAGTATGTATGTATATCATATAATGTATACCAGGATAAACAAGGACTCTTTTCATCTCTTTGATTTTTGTAGCACCTATAAGCACAGAACATAAGAACATACGAACAAAAAAAAATAACCAAACAATGTGTGTCTGTAGGGAATGTGATATCTTGAAATTGTTCTTTTGTATACACTTATTATGTCCCATTAAGAAATAACGAGGTTAACTTCCGAGCTTGCAGATGAAAAAAAAAAAATCAAACTACCTCAACGATATTTGAGTTGACTCATAAAATTGGGAAATTGCTACCTAACTAAAGTACTCTCACTGATAAAGTGGTCAACACTCCTCTCCTCCATATAGATATATTTAGATAGACAATGACTTATTTTCCTTTTTAGATAACAGTACTTTTGAGATGAGAAGTCTCAATAAAATCTATTTATAGAACTCAATTATGGTACATTATTAATTTCTATATAAAAATCCGTCACAATATCAACAAAACAAAAACTGTCGATAAATATTTATTCTTCAACTGTAAAAATTGAAGAAATTAAATGACGTATTACTAAGTGATTTGAAATTAAGTCAACGAAATAGGATCAAAAGGGCTAATATAGTTAGAGGGGTAGCGTTGGTTTGAATAATTTTGTTAAACAAGGTAAATTTTTGAATAGGTAATTAATTTTAACTTTAAGCCAAAAATCTATTACTTAGTTTGAAATTGATTAATTTATAAATAAATTGTGTAGAGCCACGGCCTAATGATTTACAACACTTAACCATTCCCTGCGTGTTATCGGCAAGAATTGGAGGTGATTTACAATTTGATGAAATTCGTGTATTTGGCTAGGGTGAAAGATACTTTTTCATGACACGAGATAGGCTTGGAGGATTTTCTAATTCCTCTCAAATGGCACCTACTTATTAATAATTTCGAATCCACGATCTTCAGCTTAGGAATATTACTCAATAACTATTAAACCAACTACTTGGGATAAGTTTTAATTCATTAATTCTTAGCCTTAAGTCTAGTACATTTGCATTTCGGCAAATATCTTTTATACAAAATTTTCTCGGAATATATATTTAAGAGTGACGATTTTGATCCGAGTAGTTCGGGACTTATCAGCATAATTCATAAATTTTGTATCGAACTGAACCAATCTGTTTAATTGCATTTTATTCCTTCACAAATTTTTTTGCAATATACACAATTTGATTCTATGTAAGTTTTTATTTATACGAATTGCCCCAACGATCATTAGATCATATTTGCAGTATGCACTGTATATATCTTTAAATATTTTAGTTTTACAACTCTTACTCTCAGACTATATTACATTTTATTTACCTATACTAATTGTGAGACATCACTTCTTGACTCCACAACAACAATATGTTCGCGCAAATTTTCGATGTCAGCATCATTTGCACCTTTCAAACCCAAAAATAAATATATATGGGTACCTCATACAGTACAAGACTGTGCTTAAAAAAAAAATATTTCGGTTGAGCGGTATTATGTTTGTGTGACTAAAACAATTAGTTTTAAATAAAATAGAAACTGAGCGTTTCAGTTTCAGCAACAAAAAAAAAACAAAACATATCTACAAATGACGCAATATTGTATAAATGATGGTTTTATTTACTATAGTATTAATTAGGCTATTTTGCATTTATTTTTGAATCTGCTTTTGTGGATTTAACCTGTTTGCATATTATTAATTTTATAGACATGTACTTAATTTATTTTTATTGTATTAGGTTTTTTTTAACTTTTTTATTTGATATCGGAGAATATTTCGGTATTTTTAGAAATTAATTTTTTTTTTTTAATAGATTATAATAAGGTAGGTATAGGTATAATTTGAAAATTAAAACTGAAATGAACTTATTGAACCAATAGATTCATCTAGACTTAATACATACTCATGCCAATAAGACAGAATAGCTTATGTTATAGACATATATGCGATTTTTCGATTGTTAGTAGTTCACACTTCACAGTTTGAGAGCTACTCTTCTGTCAAATCCCCATCTCAATCAATATACCCGTTGAAAAGCTCTTATGATTCCTAAAAGACAAAAAACAAAAAATTTAAATGAATTACTATTACAGATTGTTGACAAAAATGCGTTTTTCTTGAAAAATCTATTTTTAACATTTAAGCTACTCTCGTCTTACTGGCCACAAAGAATAACAGCATAAGTCGACCTATGTCTAAATTGAGTTTATTACAGTATCTGATGCGCAATATGCGAATTTATACTGTCATATTTTTTCTCTTACGGTTTATGAACTGTAACACTTCGTTCATAATATTTGTAATCGGAAAAGAAACATTTAAATTGTTCTCCTGAAAATTTGCAAAAAGTGACTTATGCTGTTTTTCCTTTTTGCCACATATAATATCATTCAACTCATCAAGTCAAAGTATGTATTACTTCAAGCTTCTTTCTCCAACAAGTCCCTTTGCGATCTAAGAGATCTAAATTTGCATTTGCATATTATATACATATTTAAAAGGCTTTTGTCCCTAAAGTTTGCTTCGGGTCAATAATTACTTTATCTGCAGTTGTGGATTTCGGGTGCTTATACACCCTTTTTCAGGCGATTGAATTAATTCAAAGAAAATATACAAAAATCGACCTATGTACATATCTTATAATTTAAACTTATTTTTTATGTATTTGTTTGAAAATCTTGAAAAAAATGTTTTGCATTTCATTTGTGTTTATTAAGGGTATTCACGCAACGTCGTAAGTTTACCAATTGTGTAAAATGATAAGTTTACACAAAAGTTTTCGTGAACGCCCTTTTAATTCATTTGGTTAAATGCGGTGTAATTGAATCAGCTGTTCGTTAAACGTCAAATATGAAACTCCAAAATATGTATACAAATAAGCGTGTTCAGATTTCGAAATTATTTTTAAATGTAGAACCTCTCTCAAACTACCTAATTTGAAATCGGAGCAGAATGTTTTGGAACGGAAAAAAATGTAAGGTACTACTATAAGGCCTGACGGGAATTATATGAGAAAACGATTTCGGGGTTAAATGTAGAACTGTAATAGTCGCAAACTCATGGCACTGATCGAACGAAGATGAGCGAATACAAGAAAAATCATATGGCACGCCCATAATGGTGCAGGATATCTACTTTTCTTTCAGTTTAGGTCATTTTTGTTTTCGGCAGTAAAAGTTGTCCTGAGCTCAACTCAATTATATGGATTTGTGTAAATAATCAATGCTGATCAATAGTCAGAAAATGTGGATGTCGTAATTATTTTTTTTTTTTGTATAAACAACTTTTTTATTCACAACTTTCATCGCCAACTAATCTCAATGCGATAGTTACAGAACACGGGCAGAGTTTTTTTAGTTCTCTGAGATACCTAATTATCATATTTCTGAACACGCCTTATTCTAAAAGTCACAATGACGTTTGGTTAAGTTTACCAAAAAAATTTTGTTAATTTTATCCAGCAAAATCCTTGGAGAATTTTAACCAAATTGTGTAAATCATTTCTCATACAAAATGTGACAGTTTATTAACCAAATGGTAAACTTAACCAAATGGTAAACTTATCCAGTGTTTTACATCATTGCGTGAATACCCTTATTATGTATGTAGATATATACATATATTTTACAAAAAAGAATTTGAAAATATTCGAATCTGGATTTTTAATCAGTGGTATATCACTAGAGCATTATAAGGAACGAGAGAGAGCTTGAACAGAACTTACATTTTGATATTTTTGCTAACTATACGCCATGGCCTGTTTTTTTGGGAGGTAATATAAGTATCTCCGTTGCGAGAAAAATTTACGTTGGCAGTATTATTAAACGTCGACGATAATTTAAGATTTTTTTATCCTATTGAAATTTAAATTTATTTTTGGAAAATACTTCTTATGAAAAATGACAAACATTGATTTTTTTCAAATATTAATATCTTCTTCTTCATAGACTAAAGACTCATTATACGATTGTCAGTTATCAATTGATAAATATCCAAATTCGATGTTTATAACTCAACAATTGACCATATGATGAGCTATTGTGATAACGAAAAAGATAATAACTGTGAAATGTTATTTTTTGTTATTTAATTCAACTGTGCACTGTAATTTTCCTTGAATATGCCAAAAATTGCAAGCAACATGTTGTCTTGTTATTTTGTTATTGTTGTGAAATCCTTTTGTAAAGAAATTTTATGTTTATTTATGGTAAGATTATTTATATACAAAAATAAAACTTTAACAAATAAAAATAAAACTTTAACAACATAGCACAGACAAATCAGAACTTATCGAAGAGCTATGAATATGCCACAATAACTTCTGATGTTTGGTTACTTTTAGAAATTTTATTTTGTAAGAAGTTGCTTTTATTTTAGTTCAAAGATTTCGATTTTTTAAATTTTCTCGCAATGTTTTAAAACATGTTAATAACACTGCATTGCAGGTAGATAATTTCTGAAAAATAATTGAAGTAGGATTTTGACGTTTTTTTTTTTATTTCCTTATTTTTGAGTTTTTTACGTTTATTTTTTTTAATGCCTGAACCGATTTTATTATAATTTTACAATCCAGTTCAAACAATATTTTTAATTAGTTTGAATTTCTAAGGTATGGGAGCTGCAATAACGTAATAAGGAGTAAAATATAAAAAAATATAAAAATATATACACACATCATAAAGAGGATTTACAGTTTTTAAATTTTTTGTTGATACTTTTTCCGCCATTATTATTATTTTTGTTTTCAAATAATCTGATTAAAGTTCAGAGTAGTTAGCTGACAAACAAGTATTGTCACAGGGTCATAATCCAAACAAAATTAATTTTTGTATTTATATACCTATAAGGAGTTCATCAGTCAAAAGACAGACAATTCAACTGTCATAAGATAACAACTGTGAATTTTTTTAAGTGTCGGATAACTAATCAAGACTTTAGTTTTGTTTATGATACAAACCCCTATATTATTGTTATATTTCTCATGAAAACTAACTAGGTACACCTGAAAATACTTAGATATGAATCATTTCATCAATTTCTGACAAACAAAAAATTAAGTACATTTATGTGTATAGACTTGTGCTATCATTTCAATTCAACAATCTGATAAAAAGAACAACGAGTCTAGAAAATACCTTTCTATACCACTAATTGCATTCATATATACCAACGGATGGAACATAATTTTAATTAAGATTAAATCTTAGTTATACACATGAATATAAACACACTTTTCCTATAGAAAGATTGATTAACAAGAGTCGAGAGGAAAAAATTGAAAAGCTATATACATAATACATATATACATAGGTATATGTATATTCCAAACTTCTAGTCTATTTGATTTGAATTTCGAAGAATTGCAGATATTTGTATTATCATTTTGTCCTGTCCTCTTGTTTGCTATCGAAGATGACAAGAATTGGATCGTAATGTCCCTTGGCAGCAAAGCATATAGTCATTTCGAACACATTCATTTCTCGTCATCATCATCGAGATATACTATTTACAAAAAAAATGATTCACCTGATTTTTTCCCTATTTTTATTTTTTTCTACTGGCAACAAAAGGCACAAAAATAGATTGGAAACACATTTACACCGGAAGGTTGGATGTCTATTGTCCATCATACAGTGTGTCAAACTGATATACATATAGCAAACAATCATTTTTATACCATTGACAATTGACGTCTCTAGAATTAGTAACGAGAGATAACGAATTATTAAGTAAAGACTGTGAAGAATATGGTTAGAATTTTTTTTTTAAATAAAAAATTCATATTCTTTTTCCTAGGAATTTCTGGTATTTGTTTCAAAAATTTTGTGGCGTTATTTTCATTCTCAAATGCACTGTTATTCGACTTGGAAACTGAATGAGTGAACCGACTTGCTGAAATTTGGTATAACCAGAGCCTTTCTTGTTACTCCCAGATGAGAAATTTGAACGCTCACTCAAACATTTCGATCGAAAGCACTTCTATAAAGATTTTGATGAAATTTCGTACCTGCGATATCGAAAGTGTAAATATTTAAGAAAGAGCCCTGGTTTTATCATATAATTAACATGACGAAAATAGGGTTTTGATCCTTTTTGAGACAGTTGTGTTATTTTTGGCTGAGTGGCTGAACAAAAACAAATGGCTTTAATTTTACATAAACATGCTTTTAAGTATAGTAAAAAATAATATTGCATTAATTATACAGATAATAATAAAATCGATGCAGTCAATAAAAATAAAATAAGTACGTGAGTATCCCGAAAATATCGCAATATTCTCAAAAAATATCAAAAACCTTTTACCGTTATGCGAAACTTTTGTCAGAAACATGAATTGCAGTATATGTATTTATTTTACAAGATGGCATTGGTTCAGTCAATCAATGAAAATTAAAAACCCTTAAACGATATTTTTCTTGAAAAATAACTTTTTATTTGCAATTTTAAGGAAAAAAATATCTTCAGCAAAATTGTATAAAATACATTTTTCTAAAAAGACATGTCAAATTTTGATATATAGGTACATATGTATATAGTACACGGTTAAAAATTCTGGGGTATTTTTTAATACAGCTCTTGTATTACAGCCGTATGCAATACAGCAAATATTACATTTTAATACTAGGGAAATATTAAAAAAAAATTCTAATCAATTCTTATTACATTCTAATATTTTTGTATTAAAATATCATTTGTAATACAAAAAAGAGTCGATTTTAACCCAAAAGAATAAAACATATCCCTTGCAGAGAGGGAAAATTTCTCTCTCAGTTGCCATTTCAAATATGAGAATTTTTCTAATAATTTTTGATTACATTCTAATACCTCCTCGCCCTTTTTTTGCTTCGATGCTCTTTTTTGTCAGCCATATTGAATATGAACATTTTGAACAGACTGC
Source organism: Epistrophe grossulariae (assembly GCA_929447395.1). Lineage (NCBI taxonomy): Eukaryota > Metazoa > Arthropoda > Insecta > Diptera > Syrphidae > Epistrophe > Epistrophe grossulariae. Next base: position 4,952,942 of record OV839566.1, read on the forward strand.
GTCACTTTTTAATACACCCAAGATTAAAATTTATTAATATTGTATTAAAAAGCAAGAATAATAAAAATAAAAAAATTTAAATATGCATTATTTTGAAGGCGCTTTGCAGTTTTTCGAGGCACAATATGTTAATTAGTAGACAAAATTTCAATCGCAATAAGATTTCTATTCTCATTTCTGAAAAACGATGGAGAAAAGAATGTTATTTTTCTAATAAAGATAATAAGAATAATTATTCCCAAATGGAAATAAATTGACATACAAAGACAAATAGGTACTCTTGCAAACATACACATTCATTATTATAGCTATTACGAATTACGAGTATGTATTCATAATATTTTCTGTGTTGCATTAATTCTCAAAAGAAATATCCTTTTGAGAGAAGATTTTCTTGTGAGAAATTTCTTTGTGAGAAATTTCCTCAATTTATTTCCTCTCTTTTTCTAATAATGTTCTATTAAAAAATGTAATAATTTTTGTATTAAAAGTAAAAATGTAATATTTGCGATGTATTAAACTTTAATACATTTTTGGTGTTGTCATATATACAACCCAGAAAATATTAAAATTAATGCCAGAATTTTTAACCGTGTATTACAGTATATTGTTATCAAGTTTTTGGTTAACATAATGTTAATACTGTTTTCTGCACTCTTCCTTTTGCTTTACCGAATTTATAATGGAGCTCAGCTGTATATCCGTCAATTTGGTTCATTAGGTGATAGCATAGTACGTCCTTTTGTCTTTCTATGTGTCTGTGGGAATGATACTATATTTGTGGATATAACTTTTTATTATTCCAACCTTTTTGTACTATAAAAAAAGTTTTTCAATTAAAAAGGCATTTGATGTACATAATTCTCTATTCAATAATGGCTGTAAAAAATATAAATTTCATTCTAATATTAGAGGAGCGGAGCCCTATCTTGATTTAAAAGCCAATGTTATCTCGTTATTATCACAAGGTTGTTGGTTTTGTAAATATTTCATGCATAATCAAATTAGACTTATATATGCATGTCAATAAAAGATAATGCACAGAATGTATATTTTATATTATGCATTCTCCCTTTGTATAGGTACTTTGTGATAAGTGAATCAGACGTTTTTTATAAAATAAATTATATTACAATTCTAGTTTATTTTCATTTTTCTTGTTAAGTTTCTTAATATCCCAAGCACTTTGTTTGATTTCTTTAACCGAAAAAAGATGGAGTTTTATCACGATTGCGATATTTCAGCTAGGATATCACGATCAATTTTCTACAGTTGAAAATACAATCGATTAATAAATACAAATCCAAAAAATTTCAGTCCCAATATTTTTACACAATAGAAGAATTGTTTAGTGAAATTTTCATATTTTCGAGTACCTATGTTTATGGTTGATATCATTGAGGTCATGCCAGTATTAGCACTTTTCCAGGGTAATTCTTCGACGGATCTCCACTAAGTAGGCATTCCTTAACTATCGAAGTTTCCGCTATCAACAGTGTCGTTTTGTCTTAGGCAGTGACGAACAGATGTTTGCATGTTTGTGAAGATAGCATGTTCTTGGTCTTGTTCTCCTTTACCTCAAGTTCATCAAGTTTCGCCTGTTTTTCAATCACCGTGAAGAACTATATTACTGCACTCGCGAAATCACATGAAAGCGCTTTTCCTTCCCGAAACCCTTGCGCATGTTTGTAATAGTTTGGAGGAGCTATTCCTGATTCACCGAGTATTTTCTGATCTCACGTGATACAGCTGGATCACAGTTTCCCGGGATCCCGATTCCCCACGCCGAATCATATCATGTGCAATCTTATCGCTGCGGTTAATTGTTGCCTATATTGTATTCCATTCTATAGTCCAATGAAGCCAATCAAAAAAAATAATTAACAATATCTTATATAAGAAGAAGTCAAACCTTAGTAATTCTTTTCCTCAGAAATACGAACAAAAAAAGAAACCGTGACTTCAGCCAATATTTCTGTGTTTTTATTTTGATAAGCCCATTTAATCACCTAAAACAACATTAATATACTTTTTATAAAGTTTCTATTATTGTATCCAAACTTTAAGAACTTGAATAAAACAGCGTTCCTTATTGTACTCGAATATAATGATATTTATTTGCTATTAATATTCCATTAGCAGTCTTATTCACATTTCATTTTTGTTAAATGTCAATTAATTTTCCAGAACAGTAAAACCAAATTCAAAAAATTGTTATTTTCAAACACTTAGTTTATTAACATCCATTGTATAGGTCATGAAGTTCCCCGTGTTTATTTAGTTAAAACGACAAAATTTCCCTTTCACTTCTGTGAACGTACCTACGTCATATTCAATACTGAATGTTAATACAATATATATGTACATTGTACATACATACCGAATACTGATGTCGACGTTGACAATATAAATTGTCGTCAATTCGAATGCCCAGGAAGTTCACGGCTGATTTAATAAGAACAAACATTCAATTCACCATCGCATCTTATTCCACTTTGCCGCTGAGTAAACAAATTGAGTGTAAAAATATCATCAAATTAAAGAATACTAACCTCGCGCTCGCTTCATAGAATTTCAAATACTTATAATGATCTCTCCCACTTGTCCATATTTATTTATTCTTTTATTTGACTCTTAAAGACCTGCTAGGCTGCTTTGCTACAGCAAGACGTGAATATAAGATATGAATATTTTAAGACATAAAATTATTTCCAAGTTAATGTTTGTAAATTTATTCAATTGTCTATTCAAATCCCCAAACCCCCTTTTAGTTGCGTTTGGTTGGGGCTGCGATTAAATGAGGGTTGGATTTCAGAAACAGAAAATCAACAATAATAATACTTATTGGGCTATACTGTCTATACTAAACTGCTGTGTGGCATGAAGTAGCGCTGATTGCTGCTCGTCATATAGATTCAGAGGGCACTTATAAGTTACATATATACTTATACCTTTGTAATATATATAGTTTGAACTGTTTCGTAGTCTCATTATGTGTGGTTATTTGAGAGCAGCACCCTCACAAAACTGATAAGCTTATTTTTTTGCATCAACTTCATGAGTGGCATTTTTAGTTATTTCTATATTTGTATATTTTTTACCAGGGTTTCGATGCAACATCCAATATTGTTTTTGAGAGAATTGTTTGTTGTCTAGAAAGCATTGAAAGCTTGCCCCCTGTGAATAACAAAAATTGCAGACGTAAGGAAATTCCTTATCTGAAAATAAATACGTATCTACATAATATGTTCATCTTTAAATTTAAATACATAATATGTGCTCAATTTTAAAATTTATGCTCCTGATGAGCTCGCCCGTGCGACAACGTGCGCATATTTTCAATGAATTGAGAATTCAATTCAACAAGTCTCGCCAAAAGATTTACTTTCTTTTGATATTTCGTCGTTATAGGGTAATTTATTTCAGTGGTCTATTTCACCACTTTACAATTTACTACTACAACTTTGTAATAATACTGTATTAAATAAAAGTAAAAGTAAGTAATTGCATTTTTATTTTTTTATTATGCACTCAAAAACGCTTCAGAAAAATTTAAAAGAATACAAAATTGTAGAAAACCTTACAAATCAACTTTCACCTATAAAATTTTCTTAAAAATTGAACAAATTTGTATAATATAACTAATTTGTAATGCATGCAATTACTTATTTTTGAATGCAAGATCAGTACAAGTTTGTAATTGTAAATTGTAAAATGGTGAAATAGACCACTGATCGCTATTAAACACAGACTTTTTCATTTGAGCTTTGTAAATTACATACGCATGTGAATAGCGTGAATAGCAAAAATATCTTAGGTTAGGTATATATAGTTTATTCATATAGGAATTAGGGATGTAAAATTTTAACTGTGAATTAATACAAACAGCTTATTATCTTATCTTTCTTACTATAATTATCTTTCTAAAATGGCATTGTTAAAAGTGTAACATTTCATTTATAGGAACGATCAATGTTAAAAAAATTGTTAAAAGATATTTAGAATGAATATAATCAAAGAAATGTAAATACTTTATGATATGAACAAGTTTCCAAATTCATCTGTTTTTGACAAATTAACATATTCATTTCATATCAATGAGAACCGGAAATTGTTACAAAGTTCAACATACTGGTACCTCAACATAAAATTAAGGAACGATTTAATGACGTCATAATGTTACACAATGTTTCACTTTTTAAAGTTAGGAACAATCAAAGTTAGCAATAGTTAACATTTTATAAATAAAGAACACACTACAGTGGCATCATCATGGATCCGCCCTTCTTTGATAATGAGCGATGCCATTGCTATCACCTTCAACTGAGAACGCTATACCGATCGATAATTATACCAATTGCTTTTGGCCCACACATGGATGATATGAAGGTGAACAACATGTATGGTTCCAACAAGAAGGAACTACGTGCCACACAGTTCGATGCCACAATGGACGTTCTACATGAACTATTTGAGATCTATAGTTATCTCACGCAGAGGCGACTAGAACTTGTCACCATAATCGTGCGATTTGACTCCGTTTGCCCATTTCTTAAGGGATTTTCTTAACTCCAACCGGTGCCTCAAAGTCATCATAACCTATTCACTATTCAGTCTCATTGAAGCGCCTAAGTAATCGAAAATTGGATTGATCGATGTCACATTTCAGACATAATGTCATTGATAGGCCTTTCAAATAAAAAAAATGTTTGTTTCATTCAATTTCAACATTTTCCCGTCTTGGAAAACCCTTTACAACTTGTTGTATGAATATAATATTCTATGTAGGTATTTAATCCTTAAATATCTTAATCCACTTTCAACTAAATGGGTGATTCATTTGTATTAGGTATACCTATTTATTGATTTCAAGCCTATGTATACCTATATTTAAAAATAAACTAACTAAACCGGAGTCTATTTTCAATTTGGCATAATTTCCTTAAATATGTCAAAAAAGAAACCACTGACCGCGAAATTGCAAGCAGCTGGTGTCTTGTTATTTTGTTATTATGTCTGTTTGGTACCTCGAAACGTTGTATGACGCGACGTAGCACAGTTTTCTGTCAAATCCTAAAGAAAAAAAATGCGAAGTAGCAACTTGTAGCAAGAAGTTGCAGTAATTAAACAGACATATTATAAACATGTTTTTATATAAAAAAAATAAAATTTAATAACAACTTGGAATACAAAAAAAAAATTAATTAAATCAGTCGCGCTGGAAAATTTCGAGTTTTATCTTTTTATTTATTTATTTTTTGACAATCAAAGTTATCAAAGTTAAAAACATCTTAAACATACCTTCTGTAAATAATGAATTAAGTCAAACACTTTATGTGATTTCACATATATATTTTTTTTTACTTTAGAAACACAATATACTTGAGGAAACCCGAATTAAAAAGGTTTAAAAAGGAGTACCTTCAATGCATTTCGGAAAAAAAATTGCAGTGTGTGCTTTTGTTTGATGTGTCATCTTGAGGTGTTGTGGGTGGTATTATATAAATCGAGAGAACAAGTTCAATTCTATATTACAGTTGTCCAGGTTCATCGAGTTTGTGTCTTTTTGTACGTAAAACTCTCCTATATATGAATCGAGTTTTCGGTCAGCAGCGGCCAACTATTTTTATAACCCAAAGAGCAGCGTAAGTTTTTCCCAGTGCGTTAAGTTATATGATTATCCCATGACAATTTTTGATTAAATACAACTCCTAGGTTTTTAATTGTTTAAACATAAACTAGAGTAGAGCCATCATGTTCAATATTTGATGTATGGACCTCTGTTTCAAAAGGTTCTGGTGAGACCATTCTACAATACGCGTTAAATCTTCCTTTTTTCTGGCGGCTGCATCTTCAACAATGCTGATCCTATAGCTCAAATAAATCTGAACGTCATCAACATCAGCATACATGTTGATATTGGGATATTTGAGAACCAAAGGTAAATCGTTATTAAAAATGGAAAAAAAGAAGAGGATATAAAATAGAGCCTTAGGTTACACCAGCATGCGTTGAGAGGAAATCGGATAGCTTGTTATTTACCAAAACTGCTCGAGTTCTTCCAGTTAAATATTCTTCAATGAGAAAAACAGCCGAACTATCAAAGAAAAAGTTGTGTTATAACTTATCAAACGCTTTAGTAAAATCAAGCAAAACCATCGTCGTAACTATATTTTTATCTGTTTTTTGTCGTATGTCATCAACTGTTTTTAAAATTGCAGTGGATGAACTATGCTATATGGCCTATAACCTAATTGGATAGGTGAATGCAGCATGACAGCATTTTTTTTAAGGTCTTATTAAGCTGCGCTAACATGATGTGAGAATTATTATTATTACTAAACATTCCATTAGTTTTCCAGTCCTTATTGTTTTCATATTGTATCCGGGAAGTGCAGAAACATTTTAAGAAGTTTCAATACAATTTGCATTAATAGTAAAGTTCATTTCAATGACATAATATTTTTATTTTGTGCACATATTATATAGAGACTCGAATATACAGGATAAGAAATTCTTTTCGAAACTCCTATATAATAAGTGTCCACCCCATTAAATAAAAAGTACTTTTTTAACGACAGTAAAATGAGTTGTAACATTTATATGTTAAAATACTGCCGCGTCGTGTTGAAGAGAGAATACCATTATACATTTAGATTTAAACTATGGGGATGCATGCTTCTTAAATTCTTGTTTATGCTCCTTGACTTAATGTTAGAATTTATGAATATAATTATGAAGTTTTATAATAAGTGTGCAGAATATCACACATATACTTTTTTAGAAGTTTCTATTTTATTAATAGATCGATAAAAAGTTAAAGAAAAGTCAAGAAGAAGAAATTTTTTTAAAAAAGAAAGTTTAAGAAATGCAAAACTTGCGATAGATTTTTCAAGATAAAACTAGCGAAAGACCGTTGAAAGTGTCCAATTGTATCTCAAGAAAACACAAATAAGAATAATACAACAAAAAAATTAACGTCCATGAAATGAAGTCAGTTCGGTATCAAAAGACCACAAAGGGCTTTTTAATTCCTGTTCAGGGCTTATAAATCAACTAATATATTTTGGAATCGTTATAGCCCACAGCTAAAAACTCCATTTTTACATTTTTAAATATCATTAATACTTAAAATAAAATTGGTCATTAGTTAACAGTACTACAGAAAAACACCTTTTGAATTTTAAGAGCTTCTCAGAATATCGCTTTGAAAGTCTACCAAAATATCAGTTGAAGTCTCTTTGAATCGGGCAAATATGACTCACAGACATAATCTCATTAAATAATTTAAAAATTTCAAACATTTTTGAGCTATAAATAAACTGAAACAAAAATTATTGTTTTTTCTTTATTTCAGCAAGCTACAGCTAATTTTACCATCATACTCGTATAAACAGCGGTAAGTGTTTTATCGTCATAAAATATTAAAAAATTAATTGAATGACAAACGAAAATTCCTAGTGGTATTTTATATACAATTATATATGTATCTATATAAAACCTAGACACAGATTTTCGGCATAAAATATAAAGTCAAAAGATATTAATGTTAAAATTACTCCTCAGCGCGAACAATTTTGGTATGTAGGTAGGTACATAATATGTATGAGAATATACCTGGTAAGATTGTCAGATTAAATTAAGATTTTTTTTTTGGGAAAATATATAGACAGGAATCGGAATGAATCAAATTCCATAGTCCTTGAAATTTTTTGGGTGCGAATGTAATATACGTATGTCGCATGGAATTCCACTAAAAACATATAAAGACACACGCTATCAAAGTCAGGTTATAAAACCTCAAACATTTAATCCTTACAAATAAAAAGCATTTTTCAGAGATTTTGATGTAGGTACTCAGGTGTCAGAGGTGTCTCCAAAACACCGAAAACCTCTGGCTTATACAAGCACGACATACATTACTTCGTTGTCATTTTTCTATCAATATAAAGGGTGATTTCCGTAGGATGCGACAAAAAAAGTCAAGGATCTGTAAAGGTTAAGATAAGACAATAAAAGGGGTGTGCTTTTCTAAAAAAAAATTGACATAAAATTGAAAAAAAATAATAAGAACAACATAAGTATCTACAATCTACTTACAACATTTTGTCATAAATGAAGCTTGTTTTTTAAGCCAGAAATTATTTATTTTATACTCTGTTCCTAAATCAATTTATTTCATGAAAAAAATTTAAAAATGTGTGCCTACTGAATTTTGTCTTCATTTTTTTTTTTCAATTAGGAACTGATATATTTTTTAGTCAAAAGGTGAAAACCAGGTGGATTTATATATTTTAAATTTTGACAGAAGTATAAGTTACAAAATATCTTTGTTTGTATTATAAATTTCATTGTTGTTCAGAAAACACTTTTTTTTTATTTTTCTGTACCTAATAATAAACAAAAATAAATCATGAATTACCTTTAATCAGTTAGAGTTAATAGCAAAATCTTGCTAATAAAATAAAATGAAACATATAGATTAAAGAGTTATTAAATAAAAAATACTTAAATACTTAAAATAAAAATACTTAGGGCCAGTTTCACAGTGAAGTTAGTGTCACTTAAGTGCCAAATATGGAAAACTAATTCCAAATTTCACAGTGCAAATTTATCGAAATAACTCTCCCATATTGGCGACTTAAGTTCCATTTACTCAGACAGTAAAACTACGTCTAAGTGCAGAAATGGAAAATTAAGTGCCACTTATTTTCTTAAGTGTGCAATGTGAAACTGGCCTTTAGGACATATTTTTTCTAACCACAATGCTGGATAAAAAACAAATAAACGCTAGTGACCCATATTTTAATTAAAAGCTCAAATGAGAAAGTAAGTGTGCAAAAGTTGACAGTTTTTGAGAAAGTGTTTGTGTGCAGAATAAAAAATAGTCTTGGGCGACAACAGAGTTCTTGTTGAGTGTAGTAGATTTTCGCTAAGATTAACTTAACTTAACGTGAATTAGCAGATAATTGTTTATTTATAAGATATTTTAATTTGTGAACTGATTTTTGATTGACGTTCCAGTTGATTTGTGAATTAGAAGATAATTTTGCATTGTAATGCTTGATGGAAATGCTTGAATGCATGGGAATGAGTTCGATGCTTTATATGCTTCAAGATTATCAGTTTAACAAGTTTAACATAAACACCTATACATCCAGTTTCTATATAAACTCAAGTTGTATAAAACTTTCAAAATTAATTTCAATTATTTTGATTCCTTTCAAAAACAAAACGTAGGTACCATCAGGAGCTATAATTTTTATTTTTATTTACCCTGCAATATTTAAAGCCATTTTACTTTCTGAAATGCCAAAATGGTAGCTGATGGTGTTGCAAAACAAAAACAACGGTATTGAAGAACACGTCTTCCATAGTTCCCCCATTTTGTAAATTTGAAATCCTAATCACAGTTTATATCGTGTGAAAATAATGTTCTTAGCATTCAAACAAACAACGGCGACAGCAAAAAATTCTTATTAGCATTTGATCACAATCAAGCATATAATATATGCAATCAAGGAAATATTTTTTGTTTTTATTTTTAAAAAATGTAAAGGGTATTTTTTCTAACTTTATATAAAACGATGAGATTTTCTTATGGTGTAGATTGGATAAAAGCCAGAGGAGCTTAACAAAAGAGAGGGAAACACCTTATTTTGGTATCTGAATTGAAATTCCTGACCGTCACCTAAATTTACTGTTTTCATTTAACAAAACAATGAAACGATGGAAAGGATTTGTTAAGAAAAGGAACAATACCAAATTGGAATGTTATATTTTTTGTTTGTACTAGTTAAATAAGTGACAACCTTGGATAATTGTTATGCTTGAAAAGCCTTAAAGCATGAATAAAAATATCTAGTTGATTTTAGGGGAGAATGCTTAAATCCAGGTTGAAAGTAAGGACTGCCTCCGATGCCTTTTTTGACTTCTCAATGGCCAAGAAAGCAGTGGCGCAGCGTGGCAGGGGCAAGGAGTGCACAGGCCCCGGGTGGCGCTTTGCTTGGGGGCTGCAATTTTCCCAAATATGGGGGCGGAAAATTTTAAACATGTACATATATCCGGGAGGCAATTTTCTAGGGGCGGCAATTTTTCAAAATATTAATCAAAACAGGCGTTAATGTAAAAGATTTTTGTATGCCGTTTTTATATTTTCTTTTCATTTAGATCCAATTTTAAGGGCGGCAAATTTCCAAAAATCCGGAAGGCAGTTTGAAAGAGGGCGACAATTTTTTAAAAATATTTACCAAAACAGGCGTTAGTGTAAAAGATTTTTGTATGTTCTGTTTCTTTCTGGGGCGGAAAATTTCCAAAATTTTCGGGAAACAGGCGTTAGTGTTAAAAGATTTCGGTATGTTCTGTTAATGTATTTTATTTTCATTTGGATCCATTTTTCTTCAAAATGGATACATTTTCTCAGTCCAAAGAAATTATTTTAAAGTTTTCGAGCGGTCACAGCCAATAATTGCAATTCTCCTACAATTTTAAGAAGGGAAATAAATCTACTCCGTCACTTTTAAGCAAATTTTTTTCAAAATTTCCTAAGTCAAACCAAAATATAAAAGTAAATGCCCTGGGGCCTTATTCCGTAAAACAAAAACAATCGAACGATATCGTTTTGGCAATAGCTGTCCCTATCTTTCCCTTTTGATTCGATAGAGATGGGTATTGCCAAAAAAAACTCAAAAAAAATCTATCAAAAATTGTTCTGAAAAATGTAAAAATAGGTGATACAGTTTTGCTCAGTAATATCTGAATCTTTAAAAAAATTAAAATTAGCTGTGGTAAATTTATCACCTTTTATTGAACACTAAAAAACAAGCGAAGCGTTTCTCAATTCTACTTCCAATAAAAAAAAAATATTAACAACTAACAAGGTAAGTTGTTTCATTTAATTTTTTTTAAACAATAAAACAAATAAAAACTTAAAAAAAAAAGTTGCTAGGGGCGGCAAAAAACGACTCTGCCCCGGGCAGCAAAAACCCACGCTACGCCACTGCAAGAAAGGCATTTCTTTCTTGTCATTAAGTGGGAGCGGGATAAGTATAGGTACAGAGACGTCAAAAAAAGTTGAAAAGTCCAATGTGAACACCGTCTATTATAGTGATTCATGTCTTGTTGACGTGTATTTCATACCTGTTTGCTTCACAAATGTAAAAGTAGATTATGACATTTGCCGCCATTTGCAGCCGGTGACAACTTTTGCTCGACCTAGTTATAGTTAAGTATATGTTTTCTCCTTGATGTCACAACTGACAGTTATCTCACAATTGTATCAATCCTATTTTCCTTGATATTATTTGACATGTGACACATTTGTATATACAAAAATATTAAATGAACCTGCACAATAAAAAAGGTAGGTAATACTCAAAATCCGCTCTAATGAACTGCATTGCCCAACAATATAATCTGAAATCGTGCCAATTTGTCCTCAAATCAACGCTTATAAAATACATACAAAATGAATTGAACAAAAAAAAACTACTAACAAATCACGATAAAGGACCACTGCTGTCCATAGGGTTGGCTGCATCAAACACGAATTTTAATTTCGATGATGGCAATATGCACATTTGTCCTCAATTGGTCAACCGTAAACGAATGGTTTTCAGGTGATGAGTGGTGACCTGCCTTACTATACTTATACCTGATGAATAAATTGATATATTTTTCATTTGAAATATAGTGATAAATATGTACCTATACACATATTGTACATACTATACCGGATGCACGATTTCAGAAGTCCTTCATTTCAAATATATTCAACGTTCGCAATTTGAAATGAATTTAAAAGGACCTGCAAATGAAATATTCTGCTCTATATACCGTGGTATTATAGAAATAAAATAGCAATTGAAAACATTAAAATACATACAAATTATTTTCGGAATTATTAAGCTTTTTAAACTCGAACTTTTAAATTATAGTGAACGTAATGAATGAAAAGTAAAAAATTGGTATTAATTATGGCAGCCTGATTCTTTGATCCAATTATTGTAAACATTCTATACTCTCCATGAGTATATAATATTTTAAAATATTTTATTTAAATGAATTCGTGTTAAAATTTGGTACTCACCCTACATATTATTTGTGTAATAACAAAATTTCATTAATTCATCGAAAACCTAAAGAAATAATAATGTGTATGATAAAATCTGAAGTTGAGCTCTTTATATGAGTGAAATATTTTTGTCTAGATAGTTTGCATAGCATGCAAAATATTATCTAGACAAAATTATTTTTTAGCACAAATGTGTGAGTACGTACATCAAACTTCGGTGGAATTTCAATGAATCAATGAAAATAATTATTTTTCTTTAACTTTAAACAAAATTTGCTCAATAGTTTTGGCATCCTATAATTGTTGTATTATAGGCTAATTATAGGTCGAATAAATTGTAAATTAAAAATTTTTGTTACTAATGTAGGAAGGACTTTAGAGAACTATGAGTTGAACACACAGTAGGTAAATCTAATGTCGAATTCCTTTCAACAGAAGAATCGAATTTTTTTCTAAAAAGAATCGAATTTTTTCTGTCGTTGAAAGGAATACGAAAAGACGAAAAGAATCGTTTTTTTTTTGTGATTGTGTGTGTGGCACTTGACAGCAGCAAATTTTGAAGTAAAACATTTAATTTGTAAATTATTATTAATTGAAGAACAATGCACAAATATTTACTATAAAATTCACCGAAAATTCGTTTTAAGCAAAAACACAATTTGTTTTCATATTGACATTTTAGAAATTTCAAATCTTGCAAGTGTGCGTGCAAATCGGTGTAAATCTTTCTTGAATCTTGCAAAATTAGCAAGATTTGTTTTGACAGAAAAAATTCGAATTGTTCAGAAAAAAATCTATTCTTTTAGAAAAAAAATCGATTCTTTTGTTGAAAGGAATTCGACATAAAAATGACTGTTCGAGTGCCTGCAGGAACTCAGCACGCATCATTAAAAAACAACAACAAAATGTTGAAATTAGTCAAGTTAAGGGGCCCTGGATGCACCATGTTAGCACCATATTCCTCGATTTTCAACAGATGCACAGAACTGAAGAAAAATGTAAACGCTAATGATTTTACCTGTACTATTTATACTGTGAGTTGAACATAATTTTGACATATACAAAAATCATCGCTTGATGTTAATAATTTGTTGATTTTAATAAGGTCCAACGACCAAACAAAATTTTATTTATAAAAACTTGCGAGTTGCGACTATACGTGAAGTAAAATTTTTATAAAAAACTACATTTTGCCTAGCATTCACAAAATTTACGCTCGTGAATAACAACATGAAGTGGATATGTTTTGTTCAAGACTGCAGATAAATATCCTCATACATAAAAACACAATATAGCTATTAGGTATACAAAAAAATACCACAAAACAACTGATGCAGCGTGACACTACAGAAGCATCATAATTATGTATATTCTTTTTCTACATACTTTATATTTTTCAAATAAATTTTCTTCTCAGGCAAAAGAAGAGGCTTTGTTAAATGCAAGACTCGACAAAGTGACGACCTCGTTATTTTTATTCGGAATCAGATTCTTAGCTCTTTGTCATTCTTTGTCATCATTAATTGAATCAACTTCACAATTTATTCTTCGTGTCTGTGCTATAATATATGTACATAGTTCTTCACAATTTTCTTATACGCTCTGTGCTTGAAACGAAAAATGTATCAATCAATTAGTAATCGATTAATTAAGAATACAATTTTGTAGTCTTTTTTTTGTCGATATATTTATTTTTGAATTGCCAGAAATGAACTGTACAGTTTGCAACAAGTGTGCTGACGAGTAAGCTTTTTTTTCTAAAAATATATCCTTTCGACGCTTCACTACCGCTTGTTTATAGTTACGTCAACATGTCGTAAACATTTAAATTCTTTTAATACGTAAAGACTAACCTACCCCTTGTCATATAGGACGCACAAATAATAAAATAGGAACAAACGCCTCCGGTGACAAGGGCCAACATTGAAGAGCAATTTCTTGACCGACTAACTAAACAATTGCAACAAAAAGTGGCTCCGGCAAAAACCATTGGATTGTCTCGCAGAGAATAAAACCATCAATAAAATTCTTCAATTGAGTGTATGGAACTGGTCATGTGGGGGCGGTTGACCACTGCCGCCGGCGATGAACGACACGGCCGGCGCACTGCGGTTGTAACATTCAATTGACGGATATAATGTTTGTGTACCTCTATAGGTCTAGATACGGCAATAATAGTCGTCAAAAGTAATTTAGCAATTTAAAGTCCTCACGCAACTTAAAACAACAGATTCCATATAATCCAAGAGGCCTTGTCTTCGTGTAAAATAAAATACGCGGGTATGTCGTACTTACTTGCTGTTATTGTGGTTAAGCTGGCGTTTAACAAGTTGAAAGTCAATTTTTATTTGTGTATTAACAATTTAAATATAGATATATTAGCCCTTTTTTATTATCAGAATTGATCTATATATAGATCATCAAATAACATACATAACAACAACAATACATGAACCTGCTCTTTATCGGGTTCACCGTTCATGATCCGAAAACAGGCTAATGATTCTCGCCACTGTGAGGTTGTTTTTTTTTTTGGCAGGATGATCCATATAGATCATGGGTCATAATAAAAAACGGCTATTATTATACATATAAACGTGTAAACAGGCACTAAGGCAAACATACTGGGGTGGAATTTTAAAAGGTGATTTGCGATAGGTGAAAGTCACAATTTATAGCTAAAGAGCTATCACAGCAAAAATGTGATTGTCATTTCCCAACAAATCTGACTTTTCTACCGCTGTAAGACTTAAGTTACCATTAGCCTACAAACATTGTACAGCTTTTTATGAGTTAGTTTTTTTGACCATTCAAACAAACAAAAATAAATAAAAATTCCTGTGACCAAAAAAGTTTGCTACATTCCAGAAGATGAAGAAAATATATATATATATTAAAGTATAATATAAAGTATGTAATAAAAAAAAACACACATTCCTTAAAAGCAGCTGTCATTTTGATCCTTTAATTTTTCTATCCAGTGCCTACGTTCTTTAACTCTCGCATCGGCAAAAGCAGTAGAGAAACAATGAAAATTGAAACAAATCATATAATATATTTGTTCCATTCCATTCTCCAACGTTTCTCGACCAATTTTATCGATGCGAAAGTTACAGAACGTATATATAGGCACAGAGGTATAGGTAATTTGATTTTTGAATCTTTTCCGTTCCTAAGTTCTGTAATTCTCGCATCGATATAAAATTGGTCGAGGAACATTAAAAAATGGATAAAAATTCGTAAGATTTGTTTCAACTTTCATCGTTTCTCTTCGAATTTAATCGATGTGATAGTTACAGAACGCAAACACAATTCTTAAAGTTGAATGTAATCAAATAATCTTATTTTACGTAATTCAACCCAAGATCTACACGCAATTGAATCCGGATTCATATTGAATATTATTCACTCGATTCATCCAAATTAAAACTTAAATGCGGATGTAAATTATATAAATTCAATGTTAATAAATCGGGATTTACGTTTTAATCTGGATGTATATCGAGTGAATAAAATGGCTTTCAAAGTTGGTGTTTATTAACAAGCTTCGTTGGACTTGAAAAAAAAAATCTAGGTGTCCGAAATATGCCCAGCAGCGGAGGGCCCTCAATTTGTGGAGCGTATACCATAAATAGTTCATTTATAAACAAAACTGTTATACGTTGGCATGTCTAGACTCTATAGAGTCATGATATTGTTTTGTGAAACTTAAGAATCTGTGATCGAAAAACCTTCTTTTTTTTCAAAACATTTGGGTGACCAAAGTGCCAAAGGGACGGATGTAGACAAACATTTTAAGTCTTTATCATCCTCAATTTCATTGAATAGTGATTACTGATTATGTCTTCGTTTTTTGTACGAATGCACAACTCTCCCTTTTTATACCTACACTAACATTACCAGGAAAAAATTAAGGATTTTATTCTTTATTTGTAAGTTCTATCACAAGCCAATGGTTGTAATGAGAGCTTTATTATGTGCACTTATTTAGTCTTTTTTGTTGTTGTTCTTATTGATGGTTGGTTTTTAGTAGCTGACTGTTGTTTGTTTGTGTTGTGGTTGTTGAAGTGACATGGCTATTAGACTGGTGTTTGCTGAAGTTTTTTTTTTCTTTATATATATTTAATCGTATATACGCGTGTCAACTCACATGTTTTTTTGCTTGTACATTATACGTACAGGAACAATGTTAACGCGTGACTTGGTCGTTCTTATAATAGACGGTATAGTGTTAAAATAATTGCTTGTTTAGATATTGCGAGAATAGAAGTTGTTAAACATTGTTAATTGTTATTATACTACATGACAAATTTAGGTGACATCAATCAAACAAAGAAAATGATTGATCGTTTTCTTTTCTGACTTTTGTTCAAAACTTTAAATATGACGGACGCGACGCATAAAGTATTTTTGTTTTAGTATTAAACAAAAAACTTGTACTGAGCATATTTTTGCTTATTTTAATGGAGTTGTGGAAGATGGCCCTTAGATTTCCTCTGGATTATTCAAGCAAACAGAACTTTAAGAAGATTTTTAAGCGGTTTTGGTCTTCTTTTGGTTGCAAGGATGCTGCGAATTTTAGCAGCTGCAATTTTTGTTAAATGAAAAGGAAACATATCTTCACACTCTCTCTTTGAAACTCTGCTTATGTATCAAAAAACACGAAAAGGCACAAAGAAGAAAAGGCGATAACTCTGCAATTTTTTTAACCATCGCAGCAATTTTGTTTACCCCGGCCACCACAAACGTCCCCCAGCTTATAGTTTCTTAAAAATCGCAAGGGGTGATTGCATCATTTAAAAGCTGTCTAACCGACAATTTATTATATATACAAAAACCTATAGCTGTCACTTTCTTCTTGCCGTAGTTTGCACTCCTCAAACCGGACATAATTATTTCGCCATTTTAATTTTCGATCTGCTCCTTCTCATATGTCACACATGTTCAATTTTTCATTTAAATCCATTCCATTATTTTTATATGAGCTATTATTCATTATTTATTCATATGAGAGTAGTTTTTTTTTTTATTTTTTTTTAAGAAAATCACTAAAATATCTATCCAATCCAATGAATATATTTTCACAGGTGCTAATCAGAACTCTCGGATGTAAAGATATTTTTCTTTCCATCTTTTACGTGACTAACAAACTAATAATATGAGTTAGGATTTTAAAAGAGGTGAAAATAAAACTGAAACTTCAATTTATTCAAGTATAGATATTATTTCCTATTCAATTACGAATATACCAATAAAAAAAATTGGAAAATCCAATAAGTTAATGCATTCAAACTCAATTGTAGATATTTTCTTTTGAGATTATTCGGTCGTTATGATTGTTCCTTTTTTTTCCATTTCAAGTCATATAGATATAATATAATGGAAACTGATAGATAAAATATAAATTTTGAGCTCAAAATGTTAATTTTGTCCCCAATTAATATCTCATAATATTTATTATATTTTCTTGAAAAAGTCTTTTGTACCCATATAATGTTTCACGATACACTCAGATCAAAACTTAAATCCGGATGTATGGCGGATAATATTCTTATTTTTTGTATTTAAGAGTAAATACATATATGGAGACCAACCATTAGAATCCACCGCATTAGCTTTTCTTTCTTTTTGCACGTGGAATGTTTGTCAAGACCACCGTCTACTTAAAAAAAACAACTTATTAAGAAAAAGTAACCAAGGTGCAGCATTCAAAATACCTTTAAAAGAAATTCCACGACTGTGATGTTCGTGGTGTTTATTGCTTTTCCAACCGCGTGCCAGAATACACTCATTTTAATGTTACACTCCATATTGCTACGCCAAGAATTTCCTTAGTACAAACCTATACGTATACATTCCATCACACGAAATTCAAAACACTCGTCCTCTAAAAGTCTTGAAAAGAATATTTATAAAACTGCACTCAACCCATATCCTAGATCCACCCACAGCCACTATATACCTACCAAGAACGCATAGAGACAGTAAATATACAACGATGAAATATGCATTTCATTGCTGCTCATGACAATAGTCTTAAAGGGTGCTGCTCTTATACTACAATATTATACAATACATATAGTATTCACTTGGAAAAGTGTATAACACACTTAAGGGGTGTGTCAAGTTGGGGCGGGCGCACCCTTAACCCTTTGCTAATAAAGAGTTGAAGGCAAAACAATACCCTTTGCTTTTACGCTAGAGTTGAAAATATATAATATACATAGGTATAGGAATTTTATTGTTTGCACATATTGTGTAAAGGTAGTTTGGCTTACCCTACTTCCGTTTAAGTCGTCGCCGTTCTAGGTATGACAATTATTGTCTCGCTGTTTTTGTCAACCTTCGTGTGAACTCAAAATTTTGTGATTCTCTCTTATCATCGTCTTCACTTTGATGTCAAGGAGTAATAAGTGGTTAGTTATTTTTTAAGTTGAACATTTTCATCAGGAGTTGTAGCCTGCAAATTAAGTTAGACATATTAAAACAAAAAATATGAATCGGAGACGAAATATGAATATAAGAAAAGTTGGAGAGAATTGAAGTTTTAACAAATTTTTTCATGTGCATTTTTATGGAGAATTATTGAAAATAGACTAATTATTTAACGAAAACTATTAAGGGTATTCATGCAATGTTGTAAAACACTATAGATAAGTTTACCATTTGGTTAAGTTTACGATTTGGTTAATGAACTGTAAAATTTTTTATGAGAAATGATTTTCACAATGGCCGCGTTCGAGTGAAAGGCCGATAGGCTATCTAAGATCGTTTTGCATCGGATATGTTTTCGAACGACCAAAACGGGATTGGATAGGTTATGGGGATATTGTTATGGGGATTCCTTTGTATCTTATATTGATTTCATATTATATTTATTTTGTCTGGTACAGTAAAACCCGCTTAAGAGAAACCCACTTAAGAGAAAAACCCGCTTATCTGAGACATTTTTTTCATCCCCGAGTATTTGTCGGCCAATTACCTTTATAACACTTCGCTTAAGCGAAACTCGCTTAAGTGAAAAACCCGGATACCTCAAACATATTTTCAGTTAAATTTAATATTTTTCATTGAAAAAAACTCTTTTAAGTGAAAAAAATTTAATAGAACAGAACAAAAAATTTGCTGAACGCTTTTACTTCTTTTTTATTTTTCATCTCCACCAAATTTTCATCTTGAAAATGACATTTGAATTTCAGATATCTCAGAACCCTTTTTGGAATTTTTAAATCCGCTTAAGTGCAACTTTTTTTCACATATCTCCACTTAAGTGAATTTTTTCACATAAGCGGGGTTCACTTAAGTGAAAGAAAGACAGTAACATTTTGCAGTTTCTCTTAAGCGGGTTTTACTGTATTTTATATTTTATATTTATTTTGTATTTTTTATTTTATTTTGTTCGGTAAAAATCAAAATCTATTTAAAAAAAAAAAAGAAATCTTTCTTCTTTAACCCATTGCTACATAAAGTGAGAGAATAGACAACTGAAACAGCTGACACGTATTTCATATATTTCAGAAAAATCCCCCTTTCAGATTTCAGATCGAATTGAGATTAGTTGGCTCAAAAAGAATTATTAGGACGCGTCTATATTTTCTGAACATTGTTGATCAGCATTATTAATTTACGCAAAACCTAGGGCCATATGGCCCTTATGTTATACTTAACATTATCAAAACTGCATCTTATATCAATACTCTGTGGGAAATCCTTTATTCTTTATTAAAACAGAGATTTTTTTCGTTAAACTTTCCACTAAAGCCTCACATCCCTGCTTTCGAATTGCATACCAAGCATTCTGTATTTTTTGCCACAATTCATATAAGTTCTTTGATTTTTGTCGTCCAATGTGATATTCAACGTCTTTCCATAATTTCTCGATCAGATTAAGATCAGGGGATGGCGCTGGCCACTTCACAATATTAATTGACCTCTAAGCAACCCTTCAATATAGCTTTGAAGTATGCAAGGTCATTAAGATGCATGAAATGCCATGAGACTAGCAAATTCTTTTCGGAAAATGGTAGTATTTGGTCCACAAGAATACTTTTATACAAGTGCTGGTCCATTTTAGTGTCAATTTTAATTATAGTACCAACGCCGTGCCGTGAATTCACTAATTTCTAAATCACAATGAGAAATTTCTTTTTTTTACATCTACTATATTTTAAAGACTCCCGATATATGTATGAAAATAAGGTCCAATGACAAATAAAGGATGTCCCAAAAATTCACGCAAGAAGTAATTATGATAGAAAACATTTTTTTATAATACTGGGTAAGTGGACAACTCGGCTTTGCACTCGTGAAGCACTCCCATTTTTAAAAACTAAGCTGTCTTTTTTTTATTCGCGACACCTTGCGTGAATTTTGGGACACCCTTTAAAATCAAAACTAAAATGGTTGAATATTTCTTAAAAAAAACATTTTTTGTGATATTAAAAATTTGTATTATACTTGTTAATTTCATGTTAAATAACTAATAGATTTTATTTTTTTTGTTTATTGTTATTTATTTCTTTTGTTAAATAACACACATGAAAGTCTTTTTTAACCCAATAAATCAAAAAAATAGTTTTTTTTTTTTAATATTCCTTTGAGATTTTTTCCGATGTCCTCTTTTCATTGAGGATAGATCTGGTCATCTGGGATTTTAGTAAAATTATTGAGAAGCTGTATTTAAGCGGCTGTGCCGCAGGCACAACCGGCCTCGTTGTGACCCACTACCAAACTCCCCTGAACATGCTTATTTGTAGACATATTTTAAAGTTTAACGAACAGCATTTTACCAAATAAATTAAAAAGGGTGTTTATGCAAAATTTTGTGTAAACTTATCAACAATTTGTAAACAATTTGTAAACTTACGAGGTTGCATGAATACTCTTACAATTTTACATCACATCAACTTAATGCAACCTTAACTAATTTTCAAAATTATTTTCAAAACCATGAACATGGACTTTAATATAAATAATATACTAATTCCGTAATTATTGTATTATTAAATTAAGTGCGCAAATTACTCATATGTAAGTTATAAGGGTGCAATTAATTTAATATTATATAGATACATAATATGTATATACATAGTACATACATATACCTTCATCGCGTGTTACGTTTTTGCTTATGTATATATCCAAAATATTTATGACCACGCTGAAAGGTAGCCATGGTTGGTTTAATATAATACACTGCATATGAATAGTGCATGTTATAAAGAGAAGGAGTAAGTAGACTTTCAATAATGACACTATATACCATTTGTATAAATCCCTTTGCGGAGCTCCTATTACAGGATATTATAATGTTTTGCTGTGAGCTATGGCTATAAAATATATGTATGTAGGTATTTATGTTGGTATAGACTAATTGCAAATCGCAGTAGAGTAGAATTGACTATATTCATATTTTTTCTTTATTTTTTATAAAAAAAAAATTGTCCCAAGTAGGAGGCAACGTTTATTTAAATGAAATACATCAACGCAACAGTTAATGTGTTTTTAATTATTGTAACCTTTTGATTTTCTTTTGATATTTAAAATTAAATATTCTTGCACTCTTGAGTCTTTAAAGAAATGAATTAAATTTCCCATTCGAACATTTAACTCATATTAAGAGTGGTGATGCTTCTTACGTTTAAGGAGCGTTTATTGTTTTTTTTTTTTCATTAATAGGGCTGTTAATTTAAGATTCAAGGAACGTGAGACATAGGTATTCTTTTAACAATGTATTTTTTAAAACTTCATATTAACAAGCCTCTTTATAATGGCTCCTGAAATTTTGCTAAAATTAATGGTAAAACGAAATAAGTATAGGTATTTATGAACAGAAGACCTTTAAAAATATAATATTTACTTTCCTCACACATTTATTTTGGTTAATTTTCTGCCATTTTAACAAAAACAAAAACCATGACACTACTTAACACTTTTCCAACTTTAAAGCTATTTACTAAAGTGTAATTAGTGTTAAACATTTTTTAACTAGTATCATGCTAAACCTATTTTCTAAATAAACTTAAGTTGAACACGCCTAAAAAAGTGACAGTTCACGTAAAAAAGTAAGCAAACATACCTATACTATTTTCACATTTTTTATTGTCAAAGTGAAATTTGGAGTTAGCAAATTTGACATTTGATGATTTTAACTTTGAACAAAATTTTAAAAGAAAGTACATATCTACGATGCTAATTCATTTTGAATTCGGAAAATCCTGTTTTTTAACCTAGCACGTCACGAAATCTATGTATGATGAACTGAAATTAACAAAAAATTGCGTATTGACAAGGCCCTCACTAGTCAATTGATGAGAAAAGTGAGATCGCCGGGACGCCAAATTTTTGTAGGGCTAAAGGCCGTTAAAAGCCATTTTTAATAATAATAATTATAATTTTTATTAAAATCGTAGGCTGAATCAAACGAGACATTTTTCCAGTCATTCCACAACACACAGGCGGTACGAAACACATGTTTTCACTTGTTTTCTATGCCTTTTAAAACAGAAGCGGCTTGTTTTTTTTTCCACACTATCTCACACTATTTTTAGCAAAGCAGGGGAAAAAACTTTTAAAACTTTGAACGACAAATTAGAAATAATCACAACTAATTAAGGATTATTTAACGATAAATAATTTCTATTTCCATTTCTATTCTACTCCATTTTCATTGGGTGCCATCTTGAATTTTAGGCAAATTGTTTTTATTAAAATAACCCAGGACCAACAAGGCGAATTACAAACTTTAATTATGATAAATTATTACCAGCAATATGGAAACTCAAATTTTATTTCTCGGGATTGTAAATACCGAGAAAACTATACTATAAGAAAAGTGGGAGTGCATGTCGGTGAGAAAAACTACAATGCCACATAGGAGAGCTTAGTTACATGATTTCAGTTTTCTATTGGGACCTTAAGGATAAAATTAAAATATAATAAAAGTGGGCGTGAAAGTAGGAAAACAACTTATTAAAGTTACTTAATGCTAATAAGGACAAGCAGTGAAAATTAAAGAGATATCGATTCACTAGTTTTGAACGAGTCTTAATTCTAATTGAGATGAAAAAAACAACAATAATCTTTTTTAATTAACTAAAAGAATAACAATCGTATACAAAAATTTGTTATGAATAAAGTTGTAGAAGATATAATTCCCGAAATCTTTCTTTACTAGCATTTTAATTTTAAGTTAAAAATGAGGGATTTTTTTTTAATAAAAATCAATTCAACAAAAATTCAAAATGGCGCCCAACGTAAATTTTCTAGAATCCCGAAAAAAAATATAAATTGGACTCCTTAAAATCCACCCCCCCCCCCCCTAAACGATTCACTACTAAAAAAATACATTCCAACTCAACAACTTAAATCGTTACTGCTCCAACCCTTTGGTATACTGATTTTTTTACCTGACAAAAATAGCTATGTATGTACTGTATACATGGATAATGAAACTCAAGTCATATTAAACTTTTTATTAAATTTAAGTTTAATTTAACCAATTTCCATGAACAGGTCAATGTCCCGCATTTTCGTTCTTTTTCCTCATCTGTCTCATTCGGGTTTGCGTGAAGTCGTGTGGATGAACTTAAATGTCGCCGCATATTTTTTCCCATAAGCTACTTTCTGCTCTGGGGATTTGTAAAATCCTGTGCTTCGTTAAGTTTGCTCGAAATATAAAAAGAAAAAAGGAAGCTCGCGAGAGTATTCATTTTAAGTTTTCAACAAGAATAAAAGGTTAACCACCCTGTCTGATGTGGTGTGTGGTGTGATATGCCATGGCGCATTATAGAGCTCCATAGTGTTATCTTTTGGCCTTTTATATAACTCTGAATAAGAAGGAATAAAATCTCAAACCCTTAGGGAATACTCAAAGACTGTCCTACATTGCACATACATAGATAGATGCTGTCAAATGTCTTTCAAGTGACATCTGAATATCTTTCCATATTCATATGTATATAGGAATATATGTATATGATATGAAATGTATGCTGAACAGGCACAAGATAAGGAAGTTAATTTTAATAGGACCACACTAACACAAAATGTTTTCCTGCAAGGGAGATATTATGAAAACCAATTCGAATGCCCTTTCGGTATATCTACAGTCTTATATGTTGGGGTTTTGAAAATGTCATTCAAGTTGAGGAGGCAAAATGGTAAATGGCAATTCAGATTATGGAGATTCTCATTGAAAGCAGATGTTAAACTGTGGATGGATTCATCAGAGATGATGTTGACATGAGTGTATGAGCAGTTCTATGAATTTTAGCACATAATCTAACGATTCACAATGGTAACTGTTGTTTCAATTGAATTTTATGAACACAAAACGTCAAACATTTTATATATGAATGGTACATAGCTTGACACAATTTAGCGAGTTGATATAATGTTCTTATTGAAATCTTTATAGAAACTATTTTATGTTGTAACATTTTCTATTTTAAGCTATTTTAAGATGTTTTATATACATTACATATGCACGACACAGTTTTTTGTGATTTTTAGAAAACAAAATTATTTATAAAAGTACTTGTATTGAAAGCACGATAAGAAAAGCTATATCTTACCCAAGCGAAAATGAAAACTATGTGTCATAGAATGACAAACGAAAATGACGTTACTATATTTTAAAGAGTTTTTCTTAAATTCTTTTATCCAGTTTTTCGCTTTGAATGTCAAATTAGAAACAAAAACTTTTATTTTGCATCTGTATTCCAAAAAATTAACTTTTCCGCGAACTAATTTACCTTACCGCGAAATAAAAAAATCTCAATTTCTTTTTTTTAATTATGAATGGCATTATTTTTGCCAAATTCTAGCAAATTTTTTTTCATCGTGTAAATGGTCTTAAAGCTGTCAGTATCTTTTTCATTTAAAAAAGAGTGTGCGTACTTATGTACACGCGCTAGAAGTAAAACTTCTTTCACGACAACAGGGCAAGTATTTTTCAAGTCCTACCACTCAGAGCACCCGATTTGAAACTCAGACCCGTTGCAAAATCGTGACGCTGAATTTTGTAATTCGTGACGGGAATTTGTATGTCGGTTTGACATGTCACTGACAGCTCCATAGAAACATTTTTTACCCCCATGCCGCAAAAGAAGTTTTACTTCAACAACACCCAATGAGCGAGAGACACAATAGATTGCAGAATATTTCCATGCAAAACCAATAAACCTACAACTATACATAATTTATGCTTCCTCGCATTAAATCGACCAATGGCCGAAAATCCAACACAACAGAAAAAAATCCTCAGAAATAAAATTCTTCCCACAAAAAACCCTTACTCGAATTCACTGACCATCATAACGAATATATTAAATGCACGAACCATTGCATTTAACGAAAATATAATATCGTGACGCTGAATTTTGTAATTCGTGACGGGAATTTGTATGTCGGTTTGACATGTCACTGACAGCTCCATAGAAAAATTTTTTACCCCCATGCCGCAAAAGAAGTTTTACTTCAAAAACTGTTACCAAACAGACCTATATTCGTCTCTTGTTTATTCACAATCTTAAAAAAGAGTGTGCGTACTTATGTACACGCGCTAGAAGTAAAACTTCTTTCACGACAACAGGGCAAGTATTTTTCAAGTCCTACCACTCAGAGCACCCGATTTGAAACTCAGAACCGTTGCAAAATCGTGACGCTGAATTTTGTAATTCGTGACGGGAATTTGTATGTCGGTTTGACATGTCACTGACAGCTCCATAGAAAAATTTTTTACCCCCATGCCGCAAAAGAAGTTTTACTTCAAAAACTGTTACCAAACAGACCTATATTCGTCTCTTGTTTATTCACAATCTTAAAAAATCATCACTTTGTAGCAACTGACAATTAATTATTTATCTATTTTTGAAAGCTATATGCTGGCATAGTGTGCGATATATAAATAAAAATTGCAAGATTATTGTAATAATAATATCTCAGATATCAAAATTAAAAACACTTATTTTAACATAAAAACAGACTTTTATTTGGTGCGTTCAGAAAAATGAGATCTGAGATTTTTCTCACTCAAAAAGTGAGCAAGTGAATCCAATATTTCCTCATTTCCTCATTTTATTTTCCAATTTTATTTTCAAAATGTAAAGTTTAAAAATCATTTATTCAAAAACTTAGCACTAATATAACTTAATTGAAAGTTACAACTTATAAGAATGAATTACTGGCTTTAAAAAAAGCTATAAACGATATTGTAAGTGTTACCGTTGTCTTTTAAATCTGAAGCTATCCTAAAAATTCTGGAATACTTATCCTATGAGAAATGTCAACAGCAGTTGATTTGCGTTCAGAAACATACATATGGATACTCGTGTATCTTAGATAGGCTATCGTAGTGCAACCTGAACGCGGCCAATGTCCAGCTTTCCAAACACACTGACTTTTAGTGGAAGATCCGAATAGAAAAATTTCAACTCCATTTCAAATCAGCGCAAACGCAATTCCAATAAAAAAGTTGGTTCTTTAAGCGTAGTTCAATCTTATTTCAACTCTGCGTGTTATATTATCTCCTATTAACCGTTAAAGAAGTTAAAAAATTTAATATTGCTTACATATAGATGAGGAAGACATTTCTAATGACATTCAGTATAGACCTATACCTTATTTTAATTTAACAAACTCTTTTTTGACTTTGCTTTAAAAACTTCAATACTCGCTATCTATTTTAGTTAATTTGTAATTGAAAACCCTTGACAGCGGTTTTCTTTATTTAATGTGGTTATACACTCTAAACTTTACTCTATTCCTAGAATTATTATTGATTTTCTTCAGACATTTTTCCCAAAATAGTTTTCGATAACCACAAAATGTTTTCACTTCAATTACAGTGGTAATGGGATTTCATTTATTAATTTCCGTTTCCTTCAAAAGTCTCAAGTTTTGTTGTTGCTGTTTGTTATATCGGTTTTATACATATATTATGAAAAAGTTGTAATGGAGAATGAAAGAGTATATTTATGTAATATTTAACGTAGATACACAAAACTTGATTGAATAAGTAAATAATTTTGAGGTTAAAGAGTATCTATCTACTGATGATAGAGTAAAATTGTTGGTTTTAAGTTCTTTTGTAGGCATATGTATATGGAGACAATCACATGAGACAAGGGTACATCATTGAATCACAGAATCTAACTAGTTCTATTGCTTTTATATTCAAATCATTTACTAAATAAATGAAAAGTCAAATAGTACCTTGGAATTTGTTTCATTCCTTCCAGTTCTTGGAAATAATGTTCTAAATTTTCTAGGCGTATATAGAATTTCATCAAAATTGCCGGATACAGGATCTATTAATTCTACCTTATTATTAATTTGATAAACATTTTCAAACTTGACTTAAGTTACCCATAAGATTTTTATATAAAAACCCTTTAAGTTGTTTCATAATGAAGGTAGATATGTAAATACTATTAATTAAACAAA
This sequence comes from Epistrophe grossulariae, assembly GCA_929447395.1. NCBI lineage: Eukaryota > Metazoa > Arthropoda > Insecta > Diptera > Syrphidae > Epistrophe > Epistrophe grossulariae. The sequence goes on from OV839566.1 coordinate 4,980,462, forward strand.
AACTTTCTCACGTCTTTTTTTCTTAATTAGAAAATGCATATTTATCATCTTTGATTTCTCGTGAAGAATTCAAATATTTCATATTTTGACTTGGTCTTAATTTGTTCCTTAACATTCAGCAGCCACAAAAATATACCCACGCAACTATACCTATCCAATTTCAAAACTCCAAAAGGGATTTAAAACTTTTGCAACCATGCCATTTAAACTTACAAAACTATTCACCAGTTTCATTTTATTCTATACCTACCAGCTCCCCCATTGTGAAATAAAAGCATATTTTATATTTTATACAAAAACGACGCTTGCTGATATGATACTCTTTTGGTATTTGATTCTAAAGCTGTGTTGGCACAAAGTTAATAAGGTTTATGTGAATTTTATTCCAAACTTCAAAATAATATTTTTTATGAAGAAATTAAAAACATTTTTCTCTTTGTGTAGGTACCTATATAAATAAAATATGAAGAAGTTAAAATTAATTTCGCAATATTATCTGTCTATAGGGTACTCCATGGAATATTAAAGAGGTTCTGCTTGAATTATTGCCATAATTTTTTTATGTGAGCAAATTAAAGATACAAATCATTTTATTGATTTGACTTATCATTTATAGGAAATGATCATAATTATTTTAGAAGCCAATGGATTGAAGGAATTTCCAAATTTTTCACTGATGTTGATAACTGTAGGTGCAATTTTATAGTTGAACAAACATCTTTAAAATATAGGTTAGATTAAATAGATCTTACATTTTGGGCAGAACAATATTTATTTTGAATGTGTGGGAGGGTGGGGTTAGAGTGTGTTTGGTTTTCGGAGTTGAAAGCCCATTTGTTGGCCATCATCTTAGAAAAGGGAATTTAAACGAATTTCTCATTGAATTCTCTATATTTTGGTTAACACATTTTTTTACCCGGGAAATTAACATAAAAAAGTTATAGATATTTAAAAAAATAACTTCTCTTTTCTTTTATTTACTGAAGAACATTTGCAAAGCTAAAAAGCCACCTATCCCTAAGAAAAATAAATTAATTTGTGAATCACGAATTTTAATTTTGGTGGGAGCGAAACCCCCATTTATTCGGTTTAATACTTTTCGTCTTGACCTGAAAACTAAAAACTTAAGCTAAGATCGGAATGTGCAAGGGAAACTGAGAAGGCAGAGTTTAAGGCAAGGAGAAATAATTCGAGTTGGAATTAACATTCTGTAGCATGCGAGAGATAGGTTCGTTGGAGCCATAAGCATTAGGTATGGTGAGTGGGTAGATAGAACAGACAAGGACCTCGTATATTACGAGGATTAGTGTTTAAAAAGATAGAACCGTAGAGCAAACTACAGTCAACAGATCTCGAAAGTCGTTGAATAAAGAGAATGTCAGATATTTCTCTATCTTCTTCCAGCGAATTCAAGTGAGTTAGTTTAAGGTGGTATAAAAAGGGAGGTAGGATCAATGGATTTTTCCAAGATACAACGCGAAGGACAAAGCGAAGAAAACGACATTGTACGCTCTCGATTATGTAAATATGAATATCTTGGTAAGGGGACCATGCTTTACTGGCAAACTTAAGGAGAGGTTGAACAGTTTCGTTAAGTATTGAGACCGGGCCACATATAGGGGTTTGGGAATTTCTTGGACCATCGTTTAACGAAGCCTTGAGTTGAACTTAAATTCCTCGTCAAATAATATGCCAAGGAGCAAGGTCCCGAATATTTTGAACTGTGGGTATAGGTTGATCAAGGAGAAAGAAACTAATATAAATAGGAGGTTTAATACGTTTACGTAAAAAAACTCATAGATTATGGTATTTTGAAATGTTAAGCTCCATCTGTTTTTGAGGCATTAGACTAAAAAACTGTCAAGATCGTTTCGCATAGAGAGTCATCTGAAGAAGATATTGGTAATGTTTAATGACCATTTTAATATAATTATTATAAAGAATGAAAAGAAGTGGACCTAGGTGGCTGCCTTGAGGGACACTGGAGGTAGCTAAGAAGAGGCTAGATTTTGTCAAGGGCCTTACTGAAATCGGTCGACTTCGCAGCATTCCTCTAAAGTAAAGAAGCTAAACGACACAAATTCAACAAGATTGAAAAAAGCCGTGTTGTCTAGGGAAGATGAAAGATTTGCAATGAAAACTCAAAATTTCATGCAGAATATTTCCGAATAGCTCTGGTATATGAGAAAGCTTGGCAATGGGAAAAATATGGAAAAAGTCTTCTCTATACCTATTTGAGGAAATTTATCTTGAGTTGGCGATAGGCAGAAGATTTCTGAAAGAAGTAGAGAGCGGAACGAAAACCGTTTTTTTTTGTCACGGAGACCATCAGGACCTTTATTAAATTCATCATTGAGTTGATTTCAGCGATGCCTAAGTAGCACAATCGTGCTTTTTTGACACAAAAATTTCATCGTGGCACGAAAAAATTCAATATGACACGTTTTTCAGATTTCCATTTTTTACTTCAAATAAATGGAATTTTGAAAAAAATAGGAAAATTGCTCCAAATGGAGTAAGAATGGCAGAAACTTATATGAATTTGATTTTTTTTTTAATATGTTCACGGTTTTTTAAGAAAGTGTGGCACCGAAATGATGCAACGCTGATTGATTTAATTTATTTTCGCTGATACAAGGGTCGATGGTTTAAGAGAGAAATGGTCCAAGAGATAAATTTGTTAAATAATCGAAATATAAGCAGAGTCAGGTACGAATGAATCATCGGCAAAAGATTATTTGAAGAATGTGGTGAAAAAAATGGTAAGGATCGTTTGAAGTTTCACTTTCGAAAGAGAGGGAGGTTGGGAAACCATCGAATTTTCTTTTGAAGTTGACAAGCCGAAAAAATGACTTAAGATCTTTGATAAGGTTAGTTTGCGTTTCCAAATGGGATCACGTCGCTCGTCTTGTTATTGTAATGCTTGTTTTTTTGATGATCTATAGGTATATGGATCAATTCTGATAAAACAAAACACTTTTACTTGCAAAAATAACAATGTGAGGACTGAAATCATTTTTCAACTACGTACATAATTCCGGATGAATTACAAATACAAATCTTCGCATAGTAAGCATATGTTCTTATAACTAAACCTGTGTATATTGCAAACAAAATTACTAAATGAATTTACAATATACAAAAATCCAATTAAAAATTCATATTAAAAAAAAACACACAACTTCGTGACCCTGTCAGGCTACCAAATTTTTTATAGGTAGGTATACAATCCAATTTCCAGTCATAGTGTTAATAAAAAAAGATTTGGGCCTTAAAAAACTTCATGAATCCTTTTCATTCAACAAAATATGTATAACGAAATGATTTTCTGTAACACCTCATTTCAACTATAGAATTTTTTCAATGCAGGAAAGTATATGTATACATATTAACGGAATGGAATCGTACTTGAGTGTGTGTAAATTAAAAATCTGAATTAATTATTTTCGAACCGAAAGTGAATTGCGCTTAATTAATTATTCACTTGAAAATTCACCTTTAAGCTGATTGCTTTTCTTTAGAGAAAATCTATATATACGTTGGTATAATAGTTTCCTGGAATAATTAGACCATAATGATTTGATTGTGAATTCATAATAAATTTTAATGAACAAGAAAATACTCTTTTGGGTCGTGTTTATATTCCACAATTTGCGAATTTCAGATTTCCTATAGCTATGGTATGGGTTTAGTCCATAACGGTTTATCAAAAAAAGTGACATAAAATCTTCGGCATAAATTTATGTCAATTTGCACACTTAATTCTAGAAATAAGAAAATAAATCCATCGTGCACTTGACTCAATGTCACTTCGTGTTCTTATTAATTATTGGGGTTAATGGTGTAAAAAAAACAGCATTTTCATTCCCAAAGAGAAACAATATTCATAGAATTTGCCTTGTATCCATTTTGTGTCTACAATGTCGGTTGACTGACGTATATAAAGTATAATATACCTAAATATAATCCGAACCGGCCGTCTCAGAACTTATAATGTATGTACAATGACATATATACAGACTTTGGTGGAGTCAAACTATGCAAAACATTAAAATTAAATGAAGTGTTTGTTTTTGTCGGAGGGAAGAGAAAGAGGAGCGTGGGCGCAAAAAAAATAACAAAATCGTTTGAGGTGCAAAATCAAAATTCAAATAAGCCAGATTGCGTGCATCAGACGCATTGCGATTATATTATAATATGAACCGTCTTTGCCTGTCTTTTGGTTTTTCCTACTTTTTTTTTTGAGAATAATATTTAAAATAAATTGGTGACATAGAAACGAATGTTAGTTTCATAAAATAGAATTTTAAATTTCTTTTAAAGAGAATTGTTGTTATCGGAAAGAAACCATATTTTGGCTATATGACAAAAATTTTAACTAAAACATGCATATATCCGCATTTGAACGAGTTTGTGGTAAGAAAGTTTAATCCAAATCGTTTGAGGCAATAAAATTTTAGAAAATCAACAAACAGTTGCGTGGGAGCTATACCTATACCTACCCGTTTTAGATGAGTTAAAACAATAAATAAGGAGAAACTTTATTGTTAATTTTTTAAATTATTTGTTGAATAAGCTCGAACTAGAATCGAGAATTATATACATACGTTCCTTCTGTTAATTGAACCAGTTTACATTTTAGATGAATCTTTATTTATTCATAAGTAACTAGCTGGCCCGCCCCAGCTTTGTATAGGAAGAAAAATCTTAGTTTAGTAAAAAATTAACAAAAAATAAAAAAAATATATATTGTAGGCATTAGGCATTCAATGTCAATGATTATACAGTTTTGCTCCATAACCTTAGTTTTAAAATTCAATAAAGAATCACCATCCAAATCATATGATGCGCACATAGTTGTGGATTGTTACTTTTCGAGTTTTCGTTAATTTTTGCTTTTATTCATAAATAAAGCTCCCCGTTTTAGGTGGTGATTGAAGCCCAAAATAAACTGAAGTCACTACTGTCAAAACGGATACAAATGTTTTTCCTTTCGTTTAAAAAGTACACTTTGTTTGAATGAATCAGGGATGGGCCGCTGATTCATAGATTCGCTAAACGTGAATTTGATGAAAGTAAATTTAATCCCATCGCCGCGCCGGCCGCGCTGGATTCGGTAGTGGGGTCAGTTTAAATTCATCAAAATAATAAGTTTTGAGAAACTTAAAATTACAATCAAAATTTCCAACTAAATCCAAAAGAAATGGAATTTAATTTCAATTTTACTGAAAGTTCCAATTAATTTTTTATCAGTTACATATATTTTGTTTTTTTTACAATGAATGAACACTATATGGAGGTCAAGCTAACTTTTCAATATTAAACCCTTAAGCCTTTCTCAGAGCTTAAACTTATACTTAATTTTAAATAGCAAAGAACACATATATATAGGACTGAAATTTTTAAACTTACAAACACATTGAAAAATATTTATCCATTAAGCTATTCTTAAATAATAAGTAATGATCCTTGAAATCACATATACTCTAAAAATTACTTTTAAAAACAAAGATTCTTATGTTGACCGCACTTCACCCTATACATACATATATATTTATGTATCTAGCTAGATTTTAAAATTATCTTCTGCTAAAGTGATCCCCATTGAATATATTCTTAATATATTCTTCAAACAAATTTTTCAAACACAAAAAGATTTTTTTAAGTTGAATATCAGTTTTTGTTTTTATTTTTGCCACATTTCACCCTATAAATAGCTAAATTTTAAAAATGTCATCAAAATCTATTCTCTAAATATATGTATAATAGTGATCGGTGTGGCAGTCTTGATGCAAGTTTTAATTTTTTCCCCCCACTTTTTCCTATAATAGTTAAGTTTTGAGCAATATTCTGACAGCAAAACAAGGAATCTTCTCTGATATTGCTGAGATCTCATTATAGTATGTGTTGCTTTTACGTCCAACAGATGGCGCTTTTGCGTGTTTGAATGTTAAACTATATACAAAACTTATTTAACACAAAAATGTATTTGGTTTGGGGTTGTGTTAATTTTTTTTTTTATTTTATCATTTTACTTTATGGCTACTTCAGATTCTATCGAAGTTATTATAAATGTCTATTAGAATCAATGTTATAGACAAAATTCAATATCGCACATATTGCTTATATTACGTCTTATAAAAACATTTAAAAATAACAGTATAATTAAACAGCAACACTGGTGGTACGTGTCAGGTATGCGCTTACCCTCGGTATGCTCTTTCCCCACTTGAACTTATAATTAATACCAACTAATCAAACTTCCATGACAAAGTTGCAAGTGTTCCCCTATATTAATGCATTTTTATTTAATATTGAGGCAAAAATATCGCCACTGTAAGACGTGTACGTGTCTTTTTTGTGCGGCTAAATTATCATTCCATGAGCTTTGTTCGTATGATTCATTTCTGATTCATCGCTGTAGACTACCACAGTGCATCAAGTAAATAATTTAATCACTTAAATTTAAATTCAGAATTAAATTAAACATTGTTTTAGCATGATCAGTTACAAATAAAGAATAAATCAATTAATTTCTTTAAGATTTGTATTGTCATTCTCTATACTCGCACTTAGACGTTAATTTAATTTGATTTTTGTTCATTTTTGTGCACCACGATTACCAAATAAGATATGACAAAAAGGTAGGGCGTTTAGGTTGAAACAAAAACAAGATTTCTTGTATAGGAAATTTCCAAAGATGTCAGAAATGTAATTGGTCTCGATCAATAAATACTACAGAAAACTGAATCACATTATTTCTGAATGTATTATATTTTAAATATATTTTTAATTTCTCTTGAGACCAATTGTACTTTTATTTATATTCAAAAAGAGTTATAATTTATGTATAACGAAGTCACCTAACTATTACATATTATCATGAACATAATTTTTTTTTTTTCTAAATTACAACCTTAAATAAGCTCGCATGTAACGTGAAATCAGTAGCGGATTTTAAGAAAGTTATTTTCCTGTAAACCGAACCGGTCAAAAGCGGCTAGAATTGACTTATTAACATTTAACATAGTCATTTGTATTTATAAACTCATTTTAAAGCTTTGCTAACTTTAGTACATCGTACAACTCCAAAATCTTATTTATAAACATGTCCATCAATTGTCTAACTTATATTGACTGTAATTTTTAATGAAAAGGAATACTCTTTGCCCTGCAATTTTTCAACCTATAGCAACTTCGTTTATCCCGGCCACCACATACGTTCCCCGCCTGGGTGCTTAAAAATCGCAGTGGTGAATTGCTTCGTTTAAAAGGCGTACTAGACAATACATTTGTTTGTCCAAACCTATTCTAAATCAGGACCCATGTTCTGTAACTCGGCGATAACTTTTCGAGGCGATAAACGGCGAAAAATGGAACAAAACCCATAGGATTCCTATGAGTTTTGTTCCATTTTTGTTCCATTTTTCGCCGTTTCTCGCCACGAAAAGTTATCGCCGAGTTACAGAACATGGGTCCAGATATACGTTCAATGAACAAAGAATTGAAAAGTTATGTTGAAATAAATGAAATATTCATTGAACGTATCCCAAAGTTCATGAAATTGACAGGGATGTCAGTGATTATATGAGGACATATTAGGTCTGTTTGGTAACTTGAAATCTTTTGCAAATTTGCACAAATTTTCACAATTTGTTGTCAAAACTCAGAAACAAATAAAAATTATCTGAAATTAAAGGTATAAGTACACAAATTCATATTCCGTTACGGATGCAAGCGTAGATAATTAATAAAGTAGCTGCATTCCTCTTTATTTTCATTTAAAACAGACTCAACCTTAGACTGACAAAAAGTTTTAAAATTTTGTTTTCCTTTTTATAATATTATAAATATGTTTTTAAATACATTTTGTTTTTCCTCGAGATATAATACCCGTACAGTGCCATGAGCATCCTTCTTATAGTCAATTCTTATCGTTAAATCCGGCAATGCGCTATGTATAATGTAATCCTCCTACTATATATTCTTTTATTTTATTTTCGTCCTTTTGCATAATGTTAAAGAATAAATTCTAACTTTTGTAATTTTATAGCCCTATTAAAAATAATAATACCAATAATTTTGTTCTTCTTTTTTCTTCAAATTTCAGATATTCTGCGTGTAAAAAAAATCCATGTGAATCGTCCCCCAAAGTGATGGCATTAAAAATGATGTCGTTATAAACTTAACGACTTTTTTCTCTTCCCAGAAAGGCACATACACACACACACACACTCGACACTGACACCTTCGACAGGATATCTCATAAATAACTAAAGAGATAGAGATATGATCCAGGTGAAAGTTGCAACAATCGCACATAAATTTTCAATATAATTTCTTATGTGTATAAGAGGCAAAATATCAAACCAGAAAATCTGTAAAACATTAAAATTAAGCCCGGAAAATATTTAAGAAAAATAAAGAGTGGAGGAATATTTACATAAAACCAAAAAAAATCAACGCCAATATTTAAGAGTGAAAAAAATCTCACAAAGAAAAAAACGAGAGCAATCAGAAAGATAAAAATACATATACACACACATCATATTCAAAAATAAAGTATAGATAACTATAAATAAAAAGTTTTGCATAAAATTTGCAGTCGTGGATACCGTCAGTGAATTCCAGGAGTCACCTGTACGACCATCGCCTCCTGCAACTCCACCATATCACCGGCTAACAAAAGCTTTGCAGTCTGATCCAAGATGTGGACACGAGGTAAGCACACGGCAAGGACATCAATTGTTGGATTTTCTCTTCCTATATACCTACGTATATGTATGTATATGTATACCTTCCTTGTCCTTGCGTATTTTTTTTTCTTTTATTCGACTGCATTGTAAGAGGATTATCGAATGGTAGAGCATGGATCGAGAAAGACTAAAGCAAAATATAGGACACTCATAAAGTGTACGATTTTCCTTTTAATCCGATAAAAATATGAATACGTTTAGAATTGTGGGTGATGGGGTTGGTGTTAGTGTGTTCTATTTCATTGAAACATGAAGCCAACTATAACTGTACCTACTCAGTACTCACTCATAGCGAACAATCAATTTAAAAAGCATCATGTGTTTTTATAGTTTATTTGAATTACTTTGAAAAACTTAATTAAAAGTTTTATTCTATACCGTTGTGAAAGAGAGAGAGGTTCTTTCTTTTATTAGATTGAATAATCAATTTCATTAAAATTATGATGCCGTAGCGGGACATAATTTTCTTTTGAATTTGAATAGGTACATGTTTTTTTTTATGAAAATGAATAGGTCTTTTGAATTCTTGAGAAGAGAAAGTATTTTCTTTTAATTCATTAGAGTTGGATTTTTTTTTTTGTGAACTAAGCATTTCTCAAGGATTGGTTGGGCGGCTGCATTGCATAAGATAAACTTTATTTCATTTTCATAATTGCCAGTTAGGATTTTCATAGCATAATGTCCATTTATTCTTAGAACTTTGGGTATTATCAAAAGCTTCAGTTTTATCGCTTATAGGCCAGCCACACAGAGACAAAGAAGTGTTTTTATAAGGCAAAAATATACTGAAAATTGGTAGTTAGGGTAGTTATCACTTAAGCCTGTTTCTTAATGCGACATAAAACTCGATACGTGCGTCGGTCGGCGTGACGAGATATCTTCGTCATTTTCCTCTCTTAAAGACCAATTTAAATCAGTGAAATAAAACACAATAAATCATTTCTCGTCGTCTTATCTCGTCGCGTCATAAATTCCAAAAATTAGCAAAAATGATGCAACGTGAGAACTTTATTATTATGTTTAAAATTCACCATAAAAGCCCAATTTAAAATACACGCAATATTAAATAATTTATTATTGATCAATTAAAATTTAAAAACAAATTATTGATAGTTCAATATCTCTTTCATGAGTAGATAATTTTTTTTAAATCAAGTATATATTTAAACACTTAAAATTGGCAAAAAAATAATATATAATTAGAAATAAAAATTAAACAACTTTTGGAACTGTTTTGACACCAACGCTATGTACGCCATCTGATTTCTTTAATAAATCTTAATTTATGAGAAAATAATTCTAAAAATCGTTGGAGCCGTTTTTTAAAAAAATTATTTTTAATATATAAAATTTTGTTTATAACATTTTTAAGGAAACAAATTGGTACGCCATTTTTAGTAGTTATATTAATGTCGAATTTTCAAAAAATAGTGTTGAAATTTTTTCAAAAATCCAAAATAAATTTTTTTGAAAATTTTGTTGTGAAATATTATTTAAACTTATTAGAAGCTCTTGTGTAAAAAGTTTCATTAAAATCGGTTCAACATATATTGAGATACTCGAAAACTAAAAAATGATTCTATATATGAGATATCGTTACTAAACGGTTGATACAATTTTTTTAAAATAATGTGGTGAATCGTTCTGATATTTCTCATACAAAATTTAATCAAAATCGTAGGAATTTTTTTTTTTTGGTAAAATGAGATTTACCTTACCAGCTTTTAAACACTTGTATGGGAGGTACCGTTAGTTTTGGTTATAAGAATAATTTTTTTTAAATCTGATTGATAATATTAAAAAGCTGTTGGGTGTAGAGTTTAATAAAAATCGAACAGGTCGTTTCAAATTATTAAGTCCTCAAAAAAAAATTATCAAAATCAATTGAACCGTTTTTTAGAAATTAAAAAAAATGGTTTATTGGGAGATATAATTTATTAAAAGTTTTCGAAAAAAAAATTTTAAAATGCTACCTACCATTTTTGATAAAAAAAATTGTGTTTTTGTGAATAAAAAGATATTCATTGTAAAAAGACTAAGTTTTTGGAAAATTGTTGTAAAAAATAGTATACGTATACTTTTTGAAAAACTGTTCCAACCGCTGCAACACACGATGTACTCAAATCTTAAAAATCTGAGGACTTTAGTTCTGTTGCCAAAATACATACATCATTTGCTCAAAATGTAATTGTTTAATTTTATTACTCACCTACCTTGAAATGAAAAATAAAAACGTTTCAAAATACAAATGGAAATTCAATATCAACCCACAATTAATTCTTCACGTGAATATTTGATGCTCAGTTTGGAAAAGTATTTAATTTCAATGTTTTCTTCTTTTTCCCTCCCTTATGAGAATAAAAACGCTTTTATCCGTTTAATCCGAAATAATTTTTTTTTATTTCAAAATTTAGTTTTTTTCCATGTTGGGAAATAAAAATTTTGCGTGAAATTGAAGAACGAGTTTTGATACTCACTTCGTGTTGTTAATTTCATATCAGTGAACTAGGCCTCACTTTTGTATAAAAATTTAATTTTCACTCGAACTGAATCTATTACTCAGTAAAATATGGTAAAATGAGGTGAAAACAAAAGTAGCATTCGATTTTAAAACATCCGTTTGTGTTTTAAAGTTTTGACTTTAGCTTAATATTTTTAAAATTTAGTCATTTATGGGTTGAAATATTTAAACAAAAAAATACCATACAATTTTAAAATTCCTATATGTGTTAGAGGATTTACTTCGAGGAAATTACCGATAATGAAATAACGAAATAACGAAAAATAAAAAAACCTCAGATTAAAATTTTTCTTTTAGTACACACATATTTCATAGGTATTTTCCCCAATTTTCTATATTTATATGACGTCTCTAAATTCGCTTTCTATTTCGCCACGTCACATTTTATTGCCACCTCGTACATAAAATGCATCTCCATCAAAAGTTAAACATCAAAAGGTATATCTATACCGAAATAAAAAAAACCAGTATCGTTTATATCGTTTCTTTAGAGGATTATTTACAGTCAATTTATGAAAGAACCTGTGTCGTCGAAGATTAACATTTCACGCATAGGGAGCGATGATAAATGGGAATATTTCTTTCATATACACACTGGCATAATATATATGGGTACATATTATATTTATGTTAAAGATTACAAACTGTCTGATTTACATTTTTTTATCTTCTAGAGAGAAACTGAGAAAGGATAATGTTTCTACTGTTCCCTTCTCTGGTTTTGTCTAGTCTATGTCTAATATAAGCATATCTCCATATCCAGAAAAATGATATCAATGAACAATATGTCTTGAGGAAATATTTAAACAAGTTACATTTTGATGGAATATGTTTATTAAATCAAATTTCTTATTTACGCAACAGAACGAACAGAAGAAATTTTTGTGGATATAAGATATTAGATATAGATGTGATGCTGAAGACTTTTATCAAAATATAAATTTACCAATAGACTAACTTGAACTAAAAATAACATTTTCGCACTTTTATCTATCTATTAACCTACTCCAGATATTTCTGCATTTTATTTACATAATTGAATATGTGCGACGTTAAAAAGGGTTGTGAAACGTATTTGGTTTCAATGTCACGGATGGTGAGTACTAAAAGAGCTAAATCGGTCATTCAAATACACACATTATTGATTTTATGTGCAACAAGTAAATTGGTTTCATTTATTTAATGTTAGCTTACTCATGACAAGTCAATGTGAATGCTAAAAAATCGCTATTTGTTATGTGGTTTTCTTTTAGTGACAATATACATTATATTTAAAGAAATAATAATAGGATTAAAGAACGTAACCATCCATCTTGATAATGCAATTGTAATGTAAGCTATATTTATTGATGTTTATAATATTTAATTATCTAGCCGACGAGACGGCCGGCGACTGTAGCGACGCAGCGGTTTTAGTTCAAAGTGGTTTTAAATAAAGTACATAATAATCCATAAGTGACAACAATTTCGAATAACTTAGTTTTATTTCTTTAGAAATTTATAGAATATTGTGGAAATCAGAGCATTGGCAATGATTCATTTGGCTTTCTGCTTAAGCACTCAACCCAGTTTTTTATTCAACAAGTTGAATTTTATTTATTGACAGTTTTACAGTCGAAGTAAATAGCATTTAAGTTGTCAAATGTCAATGTGGAAAACTAAGGGCGAATTTGGCAGATGTAAAGTGACATTTAAGTCTCCAATATTGAGTACTTAAATGCAACTTACTGAGACTTTAATATTATTTTCAATCAGTTTTTTTTTATTTCTGACACCCTATATTGCCAATCTATACCTGTATAAACCTACAACACTACATGTATGTTCGCACAACCTTGGTTTCCTATTTTGAACAGATGCAACACACCTTTTCAAAACCCATTTGGATTGGACGTGCGTGGGAACCAGATAAACATTTCAATTGCTTCAACTAAATATTGCCCTAACAATTTAGAGCTGTTCAGAGACCTAAGGCCATAACCTCCCACTTGAAATGCTCACCTCCTGGTCATTGCAATCGTAATTTTAAAGATAAGCCTACTGCCTAGCCACACAACCGATATACTTCCGACCGCGTCCCTTAGACTTTGTTATTGGTATAAACTTGTGGCATATGTGTTGCAAAACCAATAAAGGCTTTTTGGGCAGTGTATAGGTAAACATGAATGTTTTCAATTTTGTTTAGGTTGGGGGTGTAAAAGTTGTAGACTTCGTATAATTAACGGCTATCCCTCTAAACGTACGTTATAGATATACACGAACAAACAACAAACGAAACTACTTCCTTGTTTTCTGAAATTCTAAAAACCTATCGATAAGGTATCTTTATTTAGCACAACGAAATACATTTTATATCTACTGCTCAACCGCAGGATCCCTTTTTCCCCAGTACCGGATGTGTGAGATTGTATGGGCCAGCTAGTTAAGCGCACGAAATACATTTTATACTCGCCTTAGATAACGTTAATCTTTTCCAATATCACTCCCTTGTCTATAGTCTATTGTAATGAGAATCGGTGGAGGAGTCTAATTTACGTTGCTATATTGTTCTTCCTGTGCCATTCAAAGAGTGCTGTTGCCATTAGGTATGGCTTCGCCAACAAGTTTCTATAATACATAGTTTTAGCTCTGATCGTTTGATATTTTAAAATTAAGATAATAAAAAGCTTTTCCGTCGTAATTGATTTACTTTGATTTACTAACTTGAAAATATCTTCTTTTTTTTTGTTATTTTCTTATAGGTGGCGCTTGGGAGGCGTGTCGGTTTGTACAGATTTTGCGGCGATATCGGACGTGGAAACTTTTCAAAAGTCAAATTGGCCGTGCACCAGTTGACGCGAGGTAAGTTTTGGGTAAGTTAAGGGATTTTTTTTTGTTTTCTATTAATTTATGTACGAGGACTGTAAAATTGGGGGAAGTTTAGCTTTATACGTTCAGTTGAATTTAATTAATTTGATTAAGAACTTTGTTTTTGACAAAAAGTTTTTTGTTCTTTTTTTTTGTTACCATGTATTTGCATGAATGAATGAATGATGTGTTTGCATAGTTCTTAAAGGTGCTGTGGCATTCTTTGTTCTGAGAACTTTTGAAGCATTTTACTTATTTATTGTGAACATTTTAGTTTTATAATAAAGTGCATCATAATAATGGATGTCTTTTTTAAGAAGCGGAGAACTTTAAACTTTAAATTTTGAATATGATTTCGGGCATAGCTGCGACATAAGTATAGATATATCATGTTGAATAGCCAAACCAAACTAACGTCAAAACCAAAGATACTGAATTATAAAGATATGAATCTTTATTCTATTCACCCTCCAATACCCATTTGTTTTTTTTATTTTATTTGTGAGTGAATACCTACTTGCAATAGTTTATTAAAAAAAAATATAAAACAACATACAGTGCTGCGTTAAATCGTGTAAAAATCCCTATATAATATGGAGTTTTCAATTTTTTCTTTTTACGGGCTGATTTTGTTTCATATTCCACATAAAATAATGTGAAGTGATGTTTTTTAGGTAAATACATTATATTAGAATACTTTTCAATTGATATTTCGTAGCATTTTGATATAAAAATGCAAGTTCTTTGAAAATAAAAAAAACACTTCAATCACGGGGATTACCTGAACCCAATCTGTCAAAATTGAAATCCTCGTCCAGGGTCGCATTAGTTTTTGTTGGTGATGGCAAGGCACTCAAATCCATTGAGCGCCCGTAGTACAGAGTAATTTTACTTACTTTATGTGGAATATGAGACCCCTCTTGTCGGTAAAATGAACAAAAATTACACTTTGTTATAGGTGTTTTTACAGCATTTAACGCAGCTCCACATGTAGTTTTCTATTTTTTTTTTTTCAATGAAGTATTGCATGTATCCACTTTATTTACTTTTATATCACTTATTTCTTTAATTTACTAAGCTTTTTAACTTTTTTAACGATTTAAAATCTCAACACATTCCTCAAAAAAAACAGATCAAAATTCCCCCAGCCCCAGCATCTAGCTGTCTAACTTCCCGCCTTCCTTGTGTGTATGCATTTGTGTTTGTGTAACTCACACTATTTTGAAAAAAGCCTCACTTTTTTCTCGATATGTCCGTTCCTCTGTTTCTTCTTCTAAGGTATATTTGGTCAAAACAACCGAGAACTGTCAAATCGGTTGTCATAGAAAAAATTGTTGCCAATTTAAAAAAAAAAAACATTTAATTATTATTTTTTTTTAATCTTTTTATACAAATTTGTTACACTTGGTTTTTATGACAGACTTGATACCGTCAAACTATAGGATCTAAGACCACACAAATGTGTAACCGTTTGGACGCCCAATTTTCTCAGTGCCAGATCATCCAAGTTTCAGAATTGAACACGATTTAACTCCTGAAAATTATATGTGTTTCTGACCAATGTGATACAAATCACTATTAAAATAGAGAGGGCAAGCCTTTAGAAATCCCCTCATAGTATTCATTACGTTCCTTTTTTTTATATTTATTTGGAAGAAGTTAAGGGGTAGACCACCCTTATTTTCAAGTTCATTTATAGGATTTGTCCATAAATTATTTCATGCAAGGTAAATCAACTCCTGTTGATCCAACACCCAGAGCGACGGGGTTACACAAGTAAAACTATAAATACTTTTTGATTTAATCAGTAAAGCATGTCATCCTTGTCTATCTCCAATTTTTCACGCAATCATATTCTATTTTACATGCTTCCACAAATAGAATTCCATTTTTTTAGTTCGCATAAATTGAACCCTCAATCAAATGGGAGTGCTTTGTGTGTTTACCAAACGATGTAAATTTAATTAATCGAAATCGATAACTCGTTTAGGTTTACGTAAACAATTTCATACATCATTGGTATAGGGTAAAGGAATACCTCAACTTTAACACCCCATTCCACATCCCCATTTCTTATTTGTTGAAACACGCAACAAGTAGCTATAGGTATATAATATAGGAAAGCTGTGAAGTCCTTTATTTGAGGGAATTCATTCGTGGTTATTCAATTATTATTTCCCTTGAGGAGAGTTGTTATGTTATTAGTTTTCTTTCACAAACGGATATCACTTAGTAATGAGTTCCCAAAAATTACAATAGAATTATGCTGGTGCTCGGGTTCCATTGCTTAGATTTTTTGTAACTGAAATTGCTTACTTAAGAAAGTCTGAAACTTGGCTATAAGTTCTGCACGATGTATGAAATGCTGTAATAGAATTACCTATTCAGTTTTTCGTTCGGGGTGGTTTGCCATTAGTCACGGAGATAAAATGAGGTAGGAATTCATTAAATTTAACTTAGCTCGATTAAGTTTAGAAGTATTGTTAGAAAAGTCAATGTATCATATATAGCACGCTTATTTACTTTCGATATATAAATACAATTAAGAGCTTGGAATGGTAGATATTTTAAGAAATTTAAGTCTGTTTGAAACTTATGTTGCGCTGTATTTGCGTTTTGTTTGATGGTTAATATTTATGAATAGTTCCAACCCCGGAAGGAGATTTTCAATGTTCCCTAATATTTTTCCCATAAGAGCTCACCAAGAAAAAAATAAAGATTCCTTTGGACTTAAGTGAGGAATTTTCTGATAATATTCATGATGTGCTTTTGTGAGCCTCTTACATGTGTGCCAAAAATTGGCCTACTAAAAACGGTAAATTTCACATCCTGCTTTAGTTTATAGTACTTAGTAGAGCCGCTAATTAAACATGTACACGTTTACCCGCGTTACACGTATGATTAAATTATTCATGTATTACACGTGTATTTATTGTTAAACATGTATTTAGGCAATACATCGTGTAAATACTTCTAAATCATACTTATGATGTTTTATGGTTCAAAAGTCGTTGGTGTGACATAATATAAAGTAGTACCTAAACATCGTTCTTTTACACTGTAAAAATATCTTAAAATCGCTGAACAAGTTACAAAAAGTGACGTTTTTATAATTACACGTGTATTTTTATTTAAATAGTATGTATTTAGAACCTACTAACATGTGTAACACGTGACACGAATACACGTGTAATTTGATACACGCTTAGAATCAAGAGCACTTAGGTCTTTTTTAAAAGGATAATTTAATATAAATCTTCAATATTTTGTACCTAACAAGTTTTGTGTTTTTTAAACTTTACTTTAAGCCTAGTTAAAAGTCCTCATCCAAAAAATCTTTAAATTTTGAAAGAAATTTTCCAACAATTTTCGGCCATTATATGTACCTTTCCCAAGTAGTTTTCAGTCCCATCTTCAATTTATTCCAAGCTTTAAAACTTCATTATTTTTCTTTTATTATCTTAAATGTTTTTTTTTTTTGTTTTGTAATTTTGTGTCTGTTATTTTTTTATCTGTAGACAAAGTTGCCGTCAAAGTTGTTGACAGAGGTGGTCTTGACGCTAGAGCTCTTCGTATGCTGTCCAGAGAAATTGCCACCCTAGAATGTGTTCATCATCCCAATATATTGAGGTAAGTAAGCATATATATACATAAAGAGACTAAAGTGTCAACCATGCTGCAAACAAACAAGGTCAATATGTTACAATTCTTAGGCTTTTTGAGGTTGTGGAAACACTTGGTCGAGTCTATCTTGTCACCGAATGGGTGCGGGGAGGTGAATTATACAATCACATCACACAAAATGGACCACTTAGAGAGATTCATGCTTCGCCATTGTACAAGCAATTGCTTTTAGCTGTTAAGCATATGGTAAGTTACATAATTTTTATTTTATAAATTCGAATTATTAATTGACAGTATATGGTTTCACGTCGTGTATTTTATTTCTAACAGCACAGCTTGGGCTTTGTTCATCGCGATATAAAGGCTGAAAATGTTTTGCTTGTTTCCGAAAATCGTCTCAAATTAGCTGATTTTGGATTTAGCACAGAACTGATAAATGGTAAGAATAATATTAATGTTTCATTCTTCTTTTTTTTTAAATAACTTTGGTATGAACCTTTGTCAATAAGATGACATGATATAGAACAATAGAACATTTAGAAATATATCGATCAATCAATGTCAGTTAAGCTGACATGGGTTTGAATTTGCTGAAACAAAGCTTATTTTGGCTCTTTTTGTTGACAATGATAATAATATACATTATTTATTAAAGAAAAAAAAATACTTTAAGGCAATTTTCAATTCTATGATTGTCAATTGAATGTTTTTTTATCTCAGAAGTAGAAGGATTGCCCATGTGCAAAAGGTATAGGAGTAGCATAAAGGAAAACAACAGCCTAATTCTATTTGATGAATCACGTCAGTCGTATTTGTTAGATTTCCTTAGAACAATTTTGAACATTACCAGCTTATAGCTATTGTCTAAATTACGTTTAATGATTTAATGATCAAGAGCCACTAAAATAGTTGCAATTGCAATATTTTCAGATGTAAAACGATTTTAATTGAACCCGGCCAATATCAATATAAAAATCGTTTTACATCTGAATTTTCAAAACTGAAATTTTAGTCAAAAGTCTTTGTGTCAAATTCGTTTTACATCTGAATTTTCAAAACTGAAATTTTAGCCAAAAGTCTTTGTGTCAAATTCCTTCATTTACCTATAGGATTTACATTGGTCGCGTTCACGTATCTGAAAATTTTTGGATAGGTGGATAGCCTATCTGATAGTTTACCGAACGCAAGGGTTGAAGCGAAAATAAGGTACTTTATTTACATTCGTAAATTAAACATTGAGCGGGAGTAGTTGTGAGGATGAAATTATGTATATGTAACTAAATCAGTAACCGGTTTTATTATTTTCATTAAAAGTCTTTTTATTGATATGTATGGCATACAAAATTATAGAAAAAGTTTCCAAACATCAATATAAGAAATTGTTGATTAAAAAATTCATAAAACAATAATCAAAAAGATCATTCATTTAAATAAGTATTAATCATGGCGAAAACTAAAAACATCAACCACCAACATGACGAAAATTATAAAGTTCAGCTTTTATGTGCAGTGCTTCAGCTGATTTGGCACTTCCCTTACCACAAACAACTTTCATCTGAATTTTCAGATGAGAATTTCTTGCCTGAAAATTCAGATAAAATGTAACTAAACGTAACTAAAAGTCATCTAACTTTTTATGACAGCTGGCCCATCAGAAGCTCTGAAAATTCAGAATTCTGAAAATTCAGAATTCTGAAAATTCAGATGTAAAACGTAATGCATTGAACGTACCCAATGAAATTGTAAGATTTTGGGACAAAATCTGCCAACCGTTTGAACAGACAGATTGAAAGGTATTTGCAGTGTTGCCTATGTGGCCCGATCGTGCACTTTTGGCACTTTTTCATTTAAATGGCACTGTGGCACTAAAAGGTTTAATATGGCACTTATTTTGATATATTAAAATAAAATATTTGATGCACTGTTGGAAAAAGCCTTACTATTGTACTGAATTCAGTACAATTTGATTTTCCCAGTACGTAAGCACATCTTTGCGATTTTCAGTACAATTTTGAATTGTTTGTACAAAATTGATTAGTTAACCTTTAGTTAATTTTCTCTTATCTTTATTTAAAAAATCAATGTGAGATGGGACTATACTCAAAGCCCAGTTACCCAAGATCAAAACCATCCCCACTTGGGCTGAATGCGCTCATTTGCTTTTAAATATTGAACTGAAGATGTAAGAGTAAATATTTTGCTTCCAGCAATGAAATTTATTTTTAAACAATAATGTAGAAATTTTATGGTAAGGGAATCTTTTGATGAAAAGAAGCCAATAAACTCAATTAAACTTTTGCAAAATCACCTACCAGTTATGGAGATATACTGCGGCACCGAATATGAAATCTTATACACTTCGGAAAAGTTCAGTGAAAAAGATATAAAGAGCTTCAAAAATCATGCTAAAATGTTTTACATAACATTTCTGCAAGATATTAGAAGATTGGATTTCGACGACGTTTTCTTAAACCCATCTTCAAAATTTCCCACAAAGCGCAGTAGTGGATGGTCAAGTTAACTCTATATCGTTCAATTTGTTTTAAAGTTTTTTCCTAATGAATACAAAAATATTGAAGCTATAAACAACGAATATAGAGCTCTAGCTGAATGCGAAAATATAAAGAAACTGAGAAATGTATCTCTATCGGAATTTTGGGCAAAAATTTGGTTTTTGAAAAATGAATGCAATGAGTTTTTGTTTCAAAATATTCATCAAATTATTCAGGGTGCCTTTTGTGTTCCTCTTTTTTTTGGCAAACGTTGAAAATTTTTTTCATATCAAAATATAATAAAAAAACTAAATTAAGAAATCGATTACAAGTTCCAATGTGTTCTACACTGACAGAAACCAAACATTTTTAAAAAAAGGAATGTTGTCACAGTTTTGTAATTAATAAAGATCTTGTGAATAAAAACGTGACAAACAATCCTCTTCAAAAAAAAGAACTTTTAGAGTAAAAAAAATGTTAGTTACATAACTTACTATTATTTACTTATCTAAGGCACCAGTTATAAATAATAATCATTGAAAATGACCATTAAAAGAAACTGTGATACGGGATCCGTCCGTTATTTATTTAGGTATAATAATGAATTTCCTTTACTATGTTACCTTAATATTTAAAACAAATTAATTTTTTTTGTTCTTGTTAATAAATAAATTTTATTTTTGATTTTGTGTGTTTGTAAGTTTTTATCCATTTAAAAGAGCCCAGTACTATTTGTTCTTTTTGAGTACTATTTTGTTTCAGTGTTCAGTACAATCGAAAAAAGTCGATTTCCATCACTGATTTGATGAATAAAAACCTAATTCTTAGACCGTTTATACGTTTGCGTTCGTCATCTATTCAAATATTATCTGTTTTGATTTAATTGTTTTTGTTTGGGATAGTATGTTTGTGCTTAAAAATGTTTTTAGACGATATTTATGTAGAAATAGACTGACATTTTTTTTTTCTGTTGGTAGCACTTTTTGCTGGCAACGCAACGGTGGCACTAACAAAAAATTATTTCCGGCAACACTGGGTATTTGGCTAATGTCAGCTCATTGGCAATTATTGTGAGAGCACAATAATCGTGACAATCGTCTGAACTTAAGCTAAGTACAGACGATTGTTAGATCTTACAATATTGTTAGATCTGTTAGTGAAAAAACTGTTGCAAATAAGCATGTTCAGGAAAATGAGATCTCGTAGATCTCAACAATCTCAGTTACCTGAACAGGATTCCTCTGTAAAATTTCTCAGCTTTGCTGTCAAAACTCTGAGGAAAAAAAATCTTGGATTCGCTTGCTCACCCTGACGCTGATTACACGAGTTTTTTTTCCGTTCGTTTCCTCTTTCGTCTTTTTGACAGCTTGTAGAAATGTATGGATTTGTTACTTCATTTCCCCTACAAGGCTACATTTCTACACCCTTCACCCGAGCTGTCAAAAATACGAAAGGAAAAACAACTGAATAAAAGAGTCGTGTAATCAGCGTCTTTTTGAGGGAGAAAAATCTCTAAGATCTCATTTTTCTGAACACGCCAAATGTCTGAACACATAATTTTGTCTGACAATATTATCAGAAACGTCATTATCAGACGACAATCTCCCAAAAAAATGGTCAGGTATCTTACAATCGTCTGAACACACAATTTTTATCATTGTCAGTCGATTAGAACAACTGTCAGACTCATTGGTCATTGTCAGATGTTTTCATTGAAAACATCTTACAATTGCTGACAATTTCTTCACTGTCCTAAATGTCAATGAGTAGGTTAAGGAGAGATAAAAAACGAGCTGACAATCAAATTGTCAGACTTTTGGAAGAAATCTACCAACCATGTGTACGGACAATTTTTCATTGTAATAAATATGTCAATTGTCAGCTAATTGTTAGCTATTGTCAGACCATTGACAGTTCTGACAATATTGTAAGATCTCACAATCGTCTGTACTTAGCTTTAGCTTAAAAAGTGTAAAACATTCTTCAACTAGAAATAAAAGTCAATTTCCAAGAGAAATATCCTGTGTCATTTAAATTTTTGTTGTTTTTTTTTGGTATAGTCAGAAAATTATCCATTTAAGTTTTTGAAACATCATCAAAAAAATTAGACTATTCAGCTTAAGCACTCAAAGCGGACTCAGTAGTATAAATCAATTATGGAATCAATTTCAAAAAAAGATGACCGTCAAGCATGACGCTTGTGATTTAAATGTCTTATAATGTGTTGTCTCTTACGCACGCAATTTAAACGCCGTAAATCTTCATATTGTTTAAGCCAGATTTAAGCAGTTTGATCTGACATGACGTTGCTTTCTTATACATACATACATAAATGTAGTCATGATGAATCTGTTGTGTGGATGATTCTAGTGAGCTAATTTTCTATAATTGCTATAAACTAGGGTAGGTCAATATAAGAAGAATTTGTTTACAATTCTATAGTTATAAACAAAACATTTTAAAATAAATAGCCTAGTTTCTTTAATTTGAAACTCTGTGCATTTGTGTGAATTTCTACACAAAAGTAAGTCAAAGTTCATATAAAAAAAATTATAATGTGTAGAAATTCACACAAATGCATTCAGTTAGCTATACACAGCAAAAATACTTTTTGTAATTGTAAACAAATTAATAGGTATGTATGTTTAGTTATTTGGACACAATAGCTCATTTTATTTTTGTCGCAGTATGGTAAATTTAAAAATAAAAGATATGTGGAGAATGCTATTAACTTTTTGAGTACATAATATTTTCTTCTCAGCTCTTGTTTAATCATATTAAATTTAAGAATCCTCTGAAGTCTCAGAAACATAATTTTCAATTTGGTCCCTTAACTTTTGTTTCTTTAGAACAAAAAAATGTTACTAATGCGGTCGTTATGTGGCCCTTATACCAGACAATATTACTGCCCAAAATATTATCGAAAAATATTGCCTGAAAATAGACCGTCCCTAATTCACGAAATAAAATTTCTTATTAATAAACAATTAACTGAAAATTCACGTTTAGTAGCAAATCTTAACGAAAATCTTCTACTTTCAACAAGATCTCTACTGTCGTCAAAGATTATTATTCAGTCGGCCACATCATACACTTTCTCGCAAGGTGTGAACAGAATCTGATGCATGCACACTTTCCTATTTAAGCCTGTAAATAACATACATATGTATATGTGACTTTGTTTTCTTTTTATCTATAGTCGTTGGTAAACAATCTTAGGTATTTTTAATCACTCGTTAGTCCAACTACTTGGGTAAAATATCTAATTAACATAAATTAAATTTTCACTGGTTAAAAATAATTCATATTTGATTTGAATTTATTAATAGGGGTGAAAATTATTATCTTTGAAAAAATAGTATACCTCCACAAAATCATGGTTCTAAAGCCATGAGACTTAATTTTTCTGGAAATAAACACCGCATAGAAATTATGATTTATCTCTCTTGAAATGCTGTCCACATTTTCTAAGAATGTGACAAACATATTTGTATGGTTATTATTTAATTTTCATTCGCATATAATGTACTTGGCGTAATGTTAAAAGCCCTTCCACACTATCCCACTGAGTATTAACACATGTCAAAAAAGTGTGAAACAAATCATGTATAATAGTGTGGAAACAAAATATGATAATCCCAGCCTACACAATTTGACATGTGTTAATACATGAGAATTTTTAGAAATGGTTCTAATTCTGTCACACATTTCACCACATTTTTATTGAGGTTAAATTAAACTGTTGTGTGTGGTCAAAAAATGAAAAGAAATTTCTCTCTCACAAATTTGGCAGTAGCATGGAATTCTTTTCCACTTTGTATTAATACTCAGTGGGATAGTGTGGAAGGGCTTTAAATAATGCTTTTTTGTTTTTTTATTTTTTTAATAATTTTAAATGTATTTTTAGGTAAAAAATGTAAAGTATTTTTGAGAACACATATTGGGCTTTCATAATCAACCAAAAAACAGTATTTAAGTAAAAAAAAAAACAACCAAAAAATGCTTGATAATAAATTGCGGGAAAATCGTTATCCATACAGAAAAAAGTTGTAGGTATAGTAGATATACAAACTTCTAACTGTTCTTGTTTAAATAAAAAAATCGGTTGTAGTTTGGCAAAATTAGAGCCAGTCAAAGGGAAAAAGAATAAAACCAGAAAAACCGTTATAAGTCGAAAACGAGAAAATTACCTATTAAGTTTTTCGGCTTGAAATGACCTCATGAATTCATGGTTTTCTTCTGAGGCGGTGATTTCGGGACACCCTGTATAATTGACCCTGTTTAAGTTGTGACTTTTCACTACGTAGTGAATAGTCATGTCGTGTCTACACTCGAATTTTTTCAGTCATGTGTATCGCTGAAGTCTGAACACTGATAGAATATTTATGAATGGAAACATTTGATTCTGAGCACCATGAACCCTGAGTTTAAATATTAAATAAATAAGTAGTTGCAAAATATAGAAGAAATTGCAAGTTTAAAAATTTTCTTCAGCATATTTGCTGTTATTAATCCACCAACTCAATTTGAAATTGAAAAAATGTTATTAAAAGGAACATTTGAAAAATGGCTGTTCCTTCCAATCTGCATGTTTTCTTCACCTAACCGATTTCACCTACAAACTGCCGTCACTTCGTTGTGAGCAGTCACAATCTTAACAGGGTCATTGGCAATAGATTCATACGATTCAATATATGTATGTACGTACTGCAGGATTTCAAAAATTAAAATTAACTTAAAAAGCAATTGTCAAGTGGGGTTTGGATAAAACAGTTTGAAAAATTAGCAAACACTGTAAAAATAAATCAAATAATACATTACAAAATACAAGCTAAAATTTCATAAAGTATAAATATGTAATTTCAAAACAAATAATGGTGAATAATTCCCTTTCATATTCGTACATAACGAATAATAAATTCAAGTTTTTGTCTTTATCATTAGTTAGGCACTTAATAAACCCTTTAATTTTGTCTTACGCCTACGAAGTTCAAAGTCAATTCACTTGGGGTCATATCCTCCCCTATCAGTAAATTCTAATCATGTTGTTCACGCAGTTTTTTTTAAACAAAACCGAATACTACAAACAATCCCTTTATTGATTCTTCCGTTAGGATTTGGACAGCATTTATATCCCTGAAACAAAGTTAAAGCATTCTCCATTCGATCGTAAATAATACTCTGTCTGTGTTATCGAAGCCAAAAAGACTTGTTTATGTACGAGAATGTCTATACATATATCCTTTTCAATGTTTGCTTGATTTCTTTTGGGTGGAGCTGGGGCGTTGTCATTTAATTGCCATCATGGGGTAAAACAAATTACAAAGCAATGCAGAGTCAGTAGTCCTAATACCAGTAGATTGGTACAACCGACTTTAAGGGGCATTAATTGTATATACATTCTCTATATAATGTACATAGGTACAATCTTCTTTTTATTTTAAATTTAAAAATTTGATTAATTTACTTACATATACCTATATAGGTGCTGAATGGCACAGAATAACAAATGTCAGATCACTGTTTTGTGTTCGAAATTCCCATCTTGATTTAGGATTTTATATGTATTATGTGATTGGAAATAAGTCTTAGGATATAGGTCCTTACTTCTAATATCCCTATAGGATAAGGTTGGGAGGGCAAAGAACTTGTTTTGCATTTTTGGTTTGAAAAGATTTTCTTTGAAAATCGATCCTAAAAAAATTTAAACCTCCAATCTATAATCTCTAGAGGAGTTTTGATTTGTATTTGTTTAGGTTGAATGTTGAAACAAAAAACTGATTGTACCTGCCTATATATTTTGGTCTGAAAATTGACTGTTATGTGATTTTGTTTTTGTTCCCAGCTTTCATTTTGGTCTTCACTTCTTATTTAAACAAGAGATTTAAAATGTCCGATACAATTTTTTTCGAATCAAATTGGGATCAATACTGTAATGTACATACATACATACATACATTCATGTTTCTTCAGGCAGTATGTATTTTTCACCTCAGAAAGCCTCAGCATTTCACGTTAGACACCATTTTGGCGCGGTGTTATTTGCTCGTTAGAGAAAGTTTGTTAGTAACCCTTCTTCGAACCAAAAGAATATGCAACTTAAGCGTCCCACGTTGTGCGCCGCGTCGCAGTAAAATAAATCTCTTCAAGTTAAGATTTTAATATGTTATTGCATATCATTTTGTAGGTACAATTAGAACAAGAGACTGTGACACATTTGTGGTATTTTACTAATGGTGTAAATTCAGATTTCAATCTAAAAAATAATTTTTTTTTTGTGGGGAATGAAATTACATATTTGTTGTCGTGTTATTTTGTTTTTGTGTCATTAACTCAAAATTAATTTTTTTTTTTGCCAATAGAAAACCCTATATGCTATACCCATGTCGATAAGCATATTATTACATATTTTATTTAAGTTACAAAAAACAAACGTTTTACTGTGATTTTATGCACTTTTTTTATTTTTCCAGGTGCCAACCAGAAACTTGATACATTTTGTGGTTCCCCTCCATATGCAGCTCCAGAATTATTTTCCGATGATCATTATATAGGAGCACCAGTAGATGTCTGGGCACTTGGTGTCCTTCTTTACTTTATGGTCATTGGAAATATGCCTTTTCGAGCACCAACAGTTCCAGCTTTACGAACAGCTGTATTAAAAGGAGACTATGTTCTTCTGGGACATATCAGTCTACCATGTATTAGACTTATTCGTAAGATTTATAAATTTATTTGTATTATAATAGATCAATTCTAGATTTATATATTTTTTTTTTAGAACGAATTCTAGTCCACCTCCCATTAGGCAGACCAACTCTAGATGAAATACTCGCAAGTCAGTGGGTAATGAGTCCCCAACTTAGCACGGAGTTAATGCAACACGAAATAAATCTCCGAACAAAGCAAACAAAACGTTCGGGATTTTGGTTTCGAACAAAATCTCGACGAATACGTAAGAGTTATTCGTTACGCGAACGTTATATGGAAGTTACCAATAAGCCTCCGTTAAATTTAAATACCAAAAAGACCGAAGGAATTTTCGTAGATAATTTTCTGCACCCTATTGAGGTGAATTACGATACTAGCTTAGC
This sequence comes from Epistrophe grossulariae, assembly GCA_929447395.1. Lineage (NCBI taxonomy): Eukaryota > Metazoa > Arthropoda > Insecta > Diptera > Syrphidae > Epistrophe > Epistrophe grossulariae. The sequence continues at coordinate 5,007,796 of OV839566.1, forward strand.
AGAATGCTCGCAAACAAGCCTTCCCCGAAAATCATTTTTTGGCAGTACCATTATGAAGAAAAAAATAAGCCCATTGGATACGACCAGAGAAAAGACAATAATGAACGGAAATGGTTCCAAATGTTGCGAACATCGTCGTTGGAATGCAGAAGCTGCTTCGGAATCGCCTTTGTTTAAAAATTACGATGAAGAAAAGGGTGCTTTTATAATGTTACCAACTCCCATCGATGATCTGACTGCATTAAGTCCACTTGAAGCTGAAGCCAGAAAGATATTGGATGAGCTTGGAGTTACATCAGAAATGTTACAAAATGCCAGCGAAAATGGTCCAAGAAGTGATATCATTGGAGCTTATAGAATTGTCATTAATCGCCTTCAAAAGCAATCTTGGTTGGCTAAACGTCACGTAGAAATAGCATTGCAGGAGCAGCCTAAAATTCTTAAGCAAAATCGAACATGCACCATTCTTTAAGTCGGTATAGATTTAAGTTGACTTTTGGTATGTGATGCTTGGAATCCTTAAGCGTATGAATCAATATGATCTATGCTTTAAGTGACAAACGATGTATTATTATAAAGTTCTTTTTAGTCAAAAAGTAATCAATACCAAAGCAAATCATAATGCTGTTAACACAAAACACATTTCATATAGTTAAGTTTTTAAGTTTTAACGATCGACAGAAAATAAACAAATTCTGGTGGAAAGCATGAAACAATATAAATCCCATGTTGGGCGCCATTTTTGTATGTTCTTTATTGCAATTGTGGACCGTGCTGTAATTCATAATCTGTCTTAAGCTTATCACTGATGGATTTGGTTTTTGGTTCCTTTCAGAACTACAGGAATATACAAAAAAGGCATCCCACATTGGGCGCCAAAATAAATCTGTTTTAAATTTATACTTTAATAAGTTATTTTTGAACTCTAAAGAGCATATTTACAGAGTTTTTCAGACAAAAACTAATATCAAAATAACAGTATAGGCACCAGAGTTTAAATTAAATTCTAATAAAGAATGATCTGTTGAAGCTTATATTTAATGTCTCCCATGGAGACATGTTTTATTAAACAAACAAAAATATAAAAATATACAATAGATGTAGAAAATTTTGTATTTTTATAAAAGTACGCAATGTTATATAAATTTGTTATATGCTTCAAATATTTCTTTTATGTTTATTATTTGTGATTTAAAATTAATTCATAATTTATTTAAAACCGATCTTTAAGCAAAATTATTGTTATTTCAAAAATATTTCTTCTTTTAGTTATGCTTATGAGGTTTTTTTCTTTTCATTATTAGTTCGGCTTTAATTTAATAGTGGGGTCGTCCTGTCTTGTTTGACCCTCATAAGATGATTTTTACTTATAAGATAAATAAATAAAAAGTCTTCAGTTGGGTATTTTTTTATCTGTTCGTGGCACTTTAAGTCATGTTTTTCCTGATCTTCATATTTCGCTTTTGCTTTTTTTTTTTTCTTTGTATTTTCTTTCTTTTTTAAATCTCATACAAAACAATGATGCCAATTAGAATTAAAAATAAAATATTAATGTATGTATGTATGTATAGTTTAGAAACTTATCGTCAGCTGATAAATAAAAGGTTGAATGTTCGTTAATACAGTACCAAGTCCGAAATTCAACTTAACATTGTTTTGTTGAGTTTGTGTGAAAATATTCAATTTTTTGTTAAACAAATTGATATTTGCGAATAACGCGAATCTGTCGCGGCGATGACGAAAACAATAATAACAACGTGTTGTTTTCATTGACAGTTAACACACGCCAGCGCCGTTGACCTTCGGAAACGTGATCCGATTGGATGTCGATGAACCGGGCATAAAGCATTCATGGGAACCTGCTGACATTGCACTCCCACCTTTGCATTGCTTTATGTAATGCGCAATGCGATATGCCTTTAACCATCCGGTAGGCGAAATAGCATGTTTCAGCATTTCGATTGGCTGTGCAGATATCCAATAGGTGGGTTAGGCAGACGCAAACGTGAACACTATTAAAGTTGTAGATAGAATATAATAAATTAAAACTTGAATAAAATAAAGTCTTGTCTCATTCTTTTAATATTCGGTACGGCGTTCGGATTTTTTTTATAAATCAAGGATTTGAAATCCTTAATTTGACAACCACGTGTTGTTATTATTGTTTTCTTCGTCGCCATGACAAATTCGCGTTAGCGTGGGGGATCCTTAAATCTTATGTCGAATTCCTTTCAAAAAAAGAATCGAATTTTTTTTCCAAAAGAATCTAATTTTTTCTGTCAAAACGAATCTTGCTACACTAGAAAAATTCGTTTTAACAGAAAAAATTCGATTCTTTTGGAAAAAAATTCGATTTTTTTTTTGAAAGGAATTCGACATTAAAAAAAAAGCAAAAAAAAGAAAACTTTTACTTGCAAGTTTTTCACATGCGATCATATTATTCTCAGCTGACAATATCTTTAGGTAGGTATGTTTAAAATCATGCGTATAAAGTGAATGCCAAACATAGTATTTTCAATCATTATACTACTTATTGTCCTATTCCAAAAGCAAAGTGTAGTTTTCTTTAGGATCAATTAAAATGAAAAAAAAATGTAACTAGAATTTTTTTGTAAATAAATTTATTCTTTAACTTTATTGCAAATAGAAACTTCAGCCTTCTAGAGTCTAACACTTTTATAACACGTCGAAAAAAGAACATATATTATGTTTTTACATGTTCGCATCCACATAAATTTGTTTGTCCGAAAAATGATTTTTAGTTTAAAAAAAATATGAAATGTAGAATTAAATCAATAGATATATATTTCTATGTGAGTAAAAAGGAGTAAACGACTTTCTGCTGCATTATTTAATAAAATTAAAATTAGATAACTTAATATAAAATACATTATAAAAAGAAAATTACTAAAATAAATCAAATTTGTTAATTAGAATTTGTTGTTTTTTAATTAATTTAAATTTAAGGATCCTCAACGCCGAGCTTGTTTTGACCTTTTTTATTAAAGATGGTAAAAACTTAAAATAAAAAACGTGAATATTATAAAATACCCAAAACTTTGTGTCCAGGAACTTTAACTACACAAACAAAATTAATTCTATTCCAATAGTCGATTTAAAATGGTCCAATGGACAAAAACATTCTCTATAAACATGTGGTCAAATCAGAAAGCATTTTTCGTTATAAATATTAAACATTTCAAAAAAAAGTCTATGGGTTTTTCTATGGATAATTTATTATTTTCAGTTTAATTAAATAAGGGGGTATTTTACATCGTGGAATTTTAACACTTTAAATCCATTGGATGTTTTTATATGTAAATTATACAAATTAAATGTAAATACATCCGGATTTAAGTTTTAATCTGGATATATCAAATAAATAATATAGGCTTTAGTGGATAATATGGACGTAGAGTTAAACTGCTAAAAGCGTTAAATTGCTGCTTCTAGGGGCCTAGTTATGGGAGGCTCTCACTCAACAACTTGCTATGAGATTGCCTCTTTTTCAATGAGATGCGCCTTCAAAATAATGCATATTTTAATAATTTTATTATTTATTTATGATAGCATAAGCCTCCTATTGCAATACTTTTGGTATTTCAACTCCAGCTACTCTTGATATATACCTCTTTTACACACCACGAAGTACCTTGTCGAAGCAAGTGTCGGTGAGGTTTTTTGGTTGTGTAAAAAGAAAATGCATCGATACAGTAGTTCGATCTCTCAGCGCCTTCAAAATAATGCATATTTTAATAATTTTATTATTTATTTATGATAGCATAAGCGTCCTATTGCAATACTTTTGGTATTTCAACTCCAGCTACTCTTGATATATACCTCTTTTACACACCACGAAGTACCTTGTCGAAGCAAGTGTCGGTGAGGTTTTTTGGTTGTGTAAAAAGAAAATGCATCGATACAGTAGTTCGATCTCTCAGTGCCGATTTGCTATGTCAAACAAGGCACATTGGTGTGTGAAAAGGATCGATTCACTTCGTCGACACAGATTTATTTTACTTTTGTTGTTTTCAGTGGAAAGCGAATAATTTTGACAGATAAATCCTAGTCGACGCAATGGCCTGTGAATGCCCATAGAGAAACGGAGTACTTTGTCGATATGGTCGATCGACGTGGCGTGTATTAGGGGTAATAGAAGGTATTAAACTCCGACTCTGTAAGGGATCTGTTCTTATGGGATTATAAAGACTATAAAACTATACTTAAATTCAAGTCAACTTTTTTTGCCCATTATACATAATCTGTATATAAATTTTTGTAAAGCTGAGTTTAACTGAGTTAAATAAATAAATACTTAAAGCTGAATTTTCACAAAAGGATTCTTATAAGAATATATTTTGAAGAGATAAAAGTGTTCAACTCTTTAAATAAAAAAGCTATGAGACCTATGTACCTGTTTACATAGGCATTTTACTGAAGGGCGCATCCAATGAGACAGGTAGATTTTATGTGCGCAGAAACGAGAAGGATTTTGGGATGGAATTTACCCTTCTCGTTTCTACGCACACATAAATCTACCTGTCTCACTGGTTGCGCCTTTCAGTAAAATGCCTATGTAAACAGGCACTATTGGTAGTCAGTGAAAACTAGCTACGTGGTTGTCAATGAAAACAACACGTTGTTATTATTGTTTTCGTCGTCGCCGCAACAGTAAATGTAGTTTGGTTGCGTTGGTTTGGGGGAGCCTTTAGCCATGTAGTAGTCAAACTTCGTCAAGTAATTCCACACTTACCCAAATCTGAAATCGTTACCATACAAATATACATGTGCGCTGTAATATGGCCGAGAGGAGGGAACACACGATACTGACACGTCTTAAAATCCCCAAAATATACGTGATTTTTCATTTTATACTTTTTTAAGTTATTGTTATTAAAAATAAATTAAACCTTTGAATTCTCTTAAAAGGGTTTAAAACAATTAAAATATGCACATTTAACATAATTACAAACAAATCAATAACAGGTGTGTTCCTTTGGGCCTTGCAAAGTACTTTTTAGTACTTCGCAGTAGATGATGAATGTATTTTATTTTAAACTATAGAAAATATCAACAACAATAATTTATTATGTAATTTCTTCTACTGAAGGTATCGCTTTCTTGCGTGGATTCATTTCGTTACTACATTATTGAAGTGCTTTGAACTATTTTGACCATAGAGTAGAAGTAGTTGAAAGCAGGCAGAAGTACTTGGCAGTAGATGCTGCAGCCCAAAGGAACACGCCTAACAACAAAATATTTGGGGCGAGTAACTACAAAAATCAAGACGTGTGGCCAACATTTCGTGCCGCTGAGTATATTTGGGAGATATGGTCTACATTCAGCCACATATGTAAACAAGCCTTCATGTCAAATTGAAAAATGTATTGTTCAGTATGTCGGTTTGGTTACTACAAACTTCTTACTTCTTATCATAAATAAAAAATAAAATATTTCTATGCCGACATGCCACACCTTTATTCAAAAGAGCAATTTTCGATTTTGAGAAAATCGACATTACCTTAAGTGAGTCACTGTAGAAGTGCCATAGTTTTTATACCAATCGATATGCATTCAATAAATTTTACCTGGCAGTACTGTGTTTATACGTACAAAGAAATGTCAAAAAATTGCAAATTGCATTTTCACTTTTCGAAGACGCGACCGCATTGACAAGTTGTTTTATTCGCGAATCACAAAGACAAAATCGTTTTAATAAAGAATTTCACAGAAATTTTTTTAAGTATTACTTTAATTAAACTCAACCACACTTCCTTAGCTAGTAATGGGTTCACCAATTACTCTGGATGATTACAAATTATGTTGCGAATTGCAAGGGCATAGCAATGATGTACGGGCTGTTTCGCCGGCTTCGGGTGAGAATATAATATCTGGATCACGCGATAAAACTGCTAAAATATGGAAAAAATCTGGGTATAAATAATTTGTACAATCGAAGAATCACCGAGATAAAGTTTTGTTTTTGGTTTAGAGATGATGAGTATATCGAAGGTGTTACCTTGCGAGATCATTCAAACTTCGTATCGTGTGTGTACTATCTGGAAGCAGATGGACTGATTTGCACTGGCAGCAATGATGCAACCATTTGTGTTTACAAAGAAGACGGATATGTTCCAGCTTGTGTCCTCAAGGGACACGACTCGACGGTGTGTTCGATAAGTAAAGGTGTTGAACCCATGAGCATTGTTTCAGGAAGTTGGGACAAAACGGCTCGTATTTGGGCCATAGACGAGTCTGGGCTATCATGCGCTGTTGTTTTGAAAGGTCACGAAGGAGCTGTATGGGCAGTGATAACTCTGCCGAACAATCAATTCGTAACAGGTTCGGCAGATAAGACAATTGTCTATTGGAATGCTGCTGGGGAACGTCTAAAGGTTTTAAAAGGTAAGCTGACTTTGTAGATTTTTTGATCTTTAAGTAACCCTCTACTACTCACAGGACACACCGACTGTGTTCGAGGTCTTGCTAGCCTTGGCGATGGCTCTTTAGTCAGTTGCGCCAATGATGCAGTAATTCGTTATTGGAACGAGGATGGCGAATGTGTACGAGAACTATGCGGGCATTCAAACTACATTTACTCAATTTCACAAAACCTCGCGCTTGGTCGGGATATCATTGTTTCTGGTGGAGAAGATAGTACACTGCGTATGTGGAGTCTTAATTCCGGAGAGCTTGGCAAGCCCATCATTCATCCGACTCAATCGGTTTGGGCTGTAACTTGCTTAAAAAATGGCGACATAGTGACTGGAAGTAGTGATGGTGTCGTAAGAGTCTTCACTAGAGATGCTTCCAGATTCGCAAGTGAATCTGTTCTTGCGGCATTTAATGAAGCTGTCAATATTCGAGCGCAAAAAATTAACGAAGAACTTGGAGATATGAAGAAATCAGAGTAAGTTTTTTTTTAATAGACCAAAACATTTGAATTAAATATTTATATTCTGCCAAGTATACGATGGAAGGAGAGAGATTTGCAATATCTTTTTCGAAGAAATAGGATTCAAGTGGTCTCAAAATTTACTTAAATTTTAATATCTCGCTGAAATCATTTACAAAGAAATACCATATCGACGGTTAAAGTACAGAACCTCGTAAGGCGTTTTTGCATGTTTTTCAGAAATAAAAAAAAAGCCAAATTTTGTATAGCGATATTATGGTGAGAGGTTTTAAATTCTCCCTTTTTTTTAATTATCGGAACAACATTGTTGAAATCGCTGAAATTTCGAAAAAGTGGCTCTATTGCCATTTTTTTTTATGAGTTCCTGCACTTTAACCGCTGATATGCAAATTTGTCAATAAGAAGCAAAAAAAACTAATTATAATTGCACTCCTTTATAAAGTAGGTTGTTCTGTGTGCCAGCTCTTCTATATAGTGGTAATCTAAAATCTCCCGCATTCATTAAATTTTGAAAAGAGTTTGTAATGAGACTAACATTACGTTGTAGGTACCTATATAGGATATAAGTTGTTTTTAATATTAAATATCATGACGAGTGCATTAAATTTTAATTCCTGTTCAATATTTAACCATACGAGATTTGTTAGCATTTCTTGTAATGGAGTTCTGTATTTAAACTTGAGAAACGTTCTCAGCGCCCTATTTTGCAAAAATTGTAATTTTCGAATATAAAATCGACCATGTTTTAACGGCGACGTTGACGTCTGCTCAATATTTTTTTAACATTTGATCTCATTTACTTCAGACGTTAAACCTGTAGTAAGAACTGAGTCCAGTATATAAAAACTCGAGATATTATTAAGCAGGATAATCTTTATGGTTAGGTTAATTAAATGATGAATGTTTTTTCCAACAGTTTACCTGGAGTCAATTCATTGTTGATCGATGGTAAATCTGACGGACAAAAAAAAATTGTTCGACACCAAGATGGCACAGTGAAATGTTATATTTGGGAAAACAGCAAATGGAATCTTGTTGGCGATGTAACGGGTGCTACTGGAAGTTCTTCAACCTCAACAAAACAATTCGAAGGAAAGGTTTGTTCGGTAGCATCCCTTATTTGACTTTATTTATTTATAAATTATTTCTATTTTAGAGTTATGACTTTGTGTTTTCGGTTGACATTTCTGACGATGCACCGCCTCTTAAGTTACCATACAATCGTGGTGAGGATCCATGGCAAGCAGCTCAGACTTTCATTCACAAAAACAATCTTCCTCAAGTATATCTTGATGAAGTTGCAAATTTCATTGTGAAAAATGCTAAGAGTAACGATGACCCTGTTGAACCACAACCTTCAGTTAGGTATGTATTTATTACAAAATCATTTCAATTATTTTTTGTGTTGTTTTTTTTTATAATAGCGGCTATCAAGATCCATTTACTGGAGGTTCACGGTATGTGCCTGGTTCAGCTGCAAGTAACACATCTGCTGGTGGAAATGTCGATCCGTTCACGGGAGCTTCTAGCTATTCAACTACGGCTCCACCAAAAGTTGAGGTCAGTTTTACCCAAGGGAAACATTTTCCCTTGACCATGTTTTTAACATTCGATAAGTGTGATCCGCAGAAGGTATTAGAAAAGTTGAGGTAAGTCATTTTTGTTTTTTATTTAATAAATATCACTACCAATTATTATAAAAGACAATAAATATCCCAATTTCTTTAATTTGTTTGTATTTCCAGAGAATTCAATCAAAAGCAAGTTGAAGGGACAGGAGTTAGCGATAATCTATTAGAAACTGTCGTTCGATTAGCCGCTGATGTTCCTGAAATTGATAAGACTGCAATCGAAGCACTACGCCATTTGCTGCGATGGCCAAGTGATATTCTTTTCCCCGTACTCGACATCACTCGTTTGGCCATACGAAATGAACAAATATTTAACTTTCTAAACTCTTTTAAATTCCTTGAAATCATACTGCCCAATCTTAATACATCAGCACCCAATCAACTTATGATAATTCGGTGTCTCGCCAACATGATGAATCATCCCAGTGGTCGTCAGCAAGTGGAATCATGTCTGGAACCAACAATTGAGATTTTAAAAGGAATCAAATCGGGCAGTGCCAATCTACAAATTGCAATTGCGACATTCTATCTAAACGCCACCATATCTCAAAAGCAAGCTTCGGCCAACAACGACATGTGTCGCCTAATCACCGAGGGAATAATAGAGTTGCTTATATGGTCGAATGACTTGGAAGCTTGCTATAGGTCTATCCAGGCAATTGGCAATCTTACAACGACAACTCATGCTCAACTAGCAGTTGTCCAAATAATATCAGTTGACTCGGTTATGGATAAAATTCGCGGGTTCGCAGAGCACCCCCAAGTGCCCGGATTCGAAAAACTAACGGCAGCTGCTAAAGCCCTTTTAGCTGCGTTCTAAAACAAAACAAAAAAAATGAGCAAAATTTTATGTTTAATATTTTATTTAATTGTAACACTTATGGGACTTATTAACACTTTGTTATTTCGGAACAGTTGGCTTCTGTGAAATGGACACATAATGTGAATAAACTACTTATGATGTTCTACGAGATGTTGTGTTTGTATTTGGTGAGATATCCTTGCGCTGTCGTATCCTTTCGAGAAGGTCTTCCTTCCACCGTTCCTCGGGCACTCCCTGTGCCCAGTCGGGAACTGCCACATTAGGAAGGGTTATACCAGCCATTGCAGACATGATCTTAAATTAGTTATATAGTTAGTTTCCTTCTACCTGCCCCTAATATGTTAAAACCTGTTCTGTCCTGGAACTATCCAATTCGAGATCTAATTCTCGTGGACGTGGCTGACTCCACACTTCTCTTTCTACCTCGGCATCAATACTTTCAACACTGGGAAAATTTGGATCTCCATTGGTAGTTAATGGTTCCGATAAGTTGTTATCTATTTCCATTGAGTCATCACCTTGATCTGTGATGGGAAGTGGTTGGTATCCATCGTATTCGTTGCCATCTTCGCCATCGCTATCGTCACTGTTGTTTCCACCTTGGTTAATAATATGCATTGGACTTGGACGGAGATCATCTTCATTTGATTCACCAGGCAATTCAGGCGAACCCATTTTTTATTAAACTTATAATAAGTTTGTTAGAACACGAAATAAATTATTTCAACTACAGTTGGAATTGTGATAAACAATTAAATTTTTGACATTTCAATTTTCATTTTGATGTATATCTTTTGGCATTGCAATAACCGAGTAGTCTGGCATCATTGTATTTTAGACCATTATAAAAGGATGTTACTTTATTTCCGGTTGAGAAAATATGTCAGTTTTTTTTTATGATTATTTGAGTAATAATTGGTCTGTTTGGTAACGTGAAATTTCTTGCGAATTTGCACAAAAAGTTCACAAAATTTCACAATTAGCTGTCAAAACCCATAGAAAAAAAACTCAGTTTTTGGAAAATTTGCTGAAAAAAAAGTTACCAAACAGGCATAATAAAACCTTTGTTCAGTAAGGACTGCAGTTAACAATCGTCTGAACACACAATTTTGTCTGACAATATTGTCAGGGCCAGTTGTACAGTAGTGGTTCAGCCTCGGTTCAAGATTTTAACTCACCGATTTCGGCGGATTAACTAAGGTTCAAGTATGTAATTGGTTATTATCACTCACTTGAACAGTAAACTAGTGTTGAAACTCAATTAATCCGCCGAAATCGGTGGATAAAAATTGCTGAACCACGGTTTAAATATTTGTACAACTGGCCCTCAGAAACGTCATTGTCAGACGACAATCTGACAAAAAATTGTCAGGTATCTTACAATCGTCTGAACACACAATTTTTATCATTGTCAGTCGATTAGGACATTGTCAGACTCATTGGTCGTTGTCAGATATGTTTTCATTGAAAACATCTTACAATTATTGCTGACAATTTCTTCATTGTTCGAAATGTCAATGAGTTGGTTAAAGATATATACAAAAATAGCTGACAATCAAATTGGGAAGAAATCTACCAACCGTGGGAACGGACCATTTTTCATTGTAATAAATAAGTCAATTGTCAGCTAATTGTTAGCTATTGTCAGACCATTGACAGTTCTAACAATATTGTAAGATCTGACAATCGTCTGTACTTAGCTTTAGTTAGATTCTTCACTTTTGCTGTCAAAAAGCTTGGACTGAAAACTGCCACTTTTTACCCATTTAAGCTCAAAGTTCTGGCAAAGTCCTTATAAAAAAAATTAAATTGGACTAGAATTGGTCAATTTATCAAGTTAAGGTATTTCTGTTAAAATACATTTTTGTTAAAAATACAGTTTTTAAGGACTTGAGTTTTTATTTCAAATCTACTCCGAAAATTTTCGATTTTCACCACTTTTTTTAAATATCTGCTCTGAAATTTTACTACTTAAGGTTCTATATAGCTATATTTTTTTCTCGTGGCAGGGCAGGTTAGGTCAAACCAAGGTTTTTGAGTTTAAAGAACCTACAAACTAGTTTCATGAGAGGAGTGAGCAGTACACAGTAATTACTAAAAAACATTGACTACTTTCAGCATCACATGATTCAGTCAAAACAATTTTTTTTATGACGTCGAAATTTTTCTAATGTCGAATTTTTTGCAATCTTGCAAAAAATCGATTTTTTTCTAAACAGAATCGAACTTTGTCTGTTGTTGAAAGAAAAAATAATCAATATAATCGACAGCTGCAATTTTGAAGCAAATCGTCAAGAAATTATTGAATTTGGAAGGTTGTGGATTGATAAAAGAGTCAAATATCATCGTCTTTGAACATAAATTGTGATGAGGTTTTAATTTCAAAAGTTTTGCATTTTCTTTATTAGATATCTTATGTGAAATTACATCATGAGCGAAATTAGGTGGTCCCCAATTTAAATTATATCGGATTTTCACTGAATATTTATTGAAAATTAGAATCGTTGCAACCAAAAATACTTTGTCTTCGGAAAAAATCGCGATATTTATTTTAGAAATGTCAAATCTTGATATGTGTGTAAAATCTTTCTAATATCTTAACATAAATATGCTGGATTTGTTTTGACAGAAAAAATCGATTTTGTTTAGAAAAATTTCTAAAAATAATCCATTCTTTGGTTTGAAGGAATTCCATATAAAACGAATCGATTTTTTTTTCTGTCGTTGAAAGGAAAAGACGAAAAGAATCGATTTTTGTTTATGATTGTGTGTGTGGTACTTGACAGCAGCAAATTTTGAAATAAAATGTCCAGAAAATATTCAAAGTTAAGACACTCGATCACAATTTCATGGCCGAGCGTTGACCCCATCGTATACGAACGCATTAGGAAGCTTTCATGGCCAGACATTCACCCCATCAACTGCAACATAACCGTAACCTGAGTGTGTGAATGCAACTGCAACCATCGCAATTGCTGACGACAGCATATTTAATTTAAGTAAATTTATTATGTTAGATTTTAAGTTATAATTAGTCAGTTCATTGGGAACCTCAGTAACGATCGCACTTGAATATCTCTTAGGTCCGTTTGCTGATACTACACATAACGATTTAAGTTGAACTTAAATTCTTAAGGGGTACTTTTTCCATGTCATAAAGTGATACTTAAGAAATTAAGTTCAACTTAATTCGTTATGTGTAGTATCAGCAAACCTCCCTTAGTCTGTTAACTTGCATATTACGAAATAAAATTATTTTTTATAATAAATGTGAACGAATAATTCTAACTTCACCGAAAACTCGTTGCAACCACTGATCTCTATAATTCACTGGATAGTGAATAGTCTATAGTGTATAACAGTTTTTGTGAGGCATTTTTGAAAGCGTACCGGCCACGACCTCATATCTCGCTCCATACAAACGAAAAAAGAGATTGAAGATATTTGCCGTAATTGAACATTTATTTGTTGTCAGTTGATGTCAACAGGCATTGCGGCTGTAAATATTGAAAAAAATAAAAGAAAATCCAGGTCCAGTAGTGACCATACCAGTGGCGCCGTTGTTATACTGTTATATGAGGGTACCGGCCACGACTATATTTTGCCTCAAAAATTTTATATGAATACACTATCCAGTGTATATAGAGATCAGTGGTTGCAACCAAAAACACAACTTGTTTTCATAAAAAAATTTGTTTTCTTAAAACACCGCGGCATTGAATTTGACATTTTTAGAAATTTCAAATCTTGCAAATGTGTGTGCAAATCGGTGTAAAATCTTTCTTGAATCTTGCAAAATTAGCAAGATTTGTTTTGACAGAAAAAATTCGAATTGTTCAGAAAAAAATCGGTACGTTCAGAAAAAAATTCGATTCTTTTGTTGAAGGAATTCGACATACATAAGTTGTTGGTATTAAAATACTCTGACAAATAAACAAAAAAAAATCAATCAAATACATACGATTTTCTTCTCTATTACCTAATTTTATTGATTTATATAACATAATGCTGTGGTTTCACATTAAAAAAAATATTCTAATATAGAATAACTTTGTTAAATGAATTATTGCACGACTTATTCGAAAGTGAATATACGAATCTTATTAAGAAAACCATCGCAGAATTCTCAACATCATCTTTGCTGAATACCAACAAAATGGATATTCCGAAAAACAACCTTCTGTAACGCCCCGATATGCTAATCCTTTTGCATATGCTGATGTCACAGCTGTCGGAGCACCATGATATGTTAACTTTATAAAATGTCTAAATATTTCCGCTTCCGTATCATTGAGCTGGGCACCTGACATTATTTGACAAATTAATGACTGTAAGCAGCTTAAAGGGTCTTGATCTAATATGCTTTTCCAGTTTATTTTGATGCCATCAACCTCATTTTTTTCGTAAGTAGTTACATCACGTTTTCCACGAAGTGCTCGTTCGATGACTTTAGTTATTGGCCGCCGTATTCGATCGTAGTCCTGGGCCAAAAGATGTACCATATACATTGCTCCTAGACCCATAACCGCGAGAATAACCAACCTTTTTGGAGAAATTCTTTTAGTTTTAATCCGTTATATCAATTGTTATAAGATACAAAAAATCACCTTAATCCCATTGCACAAAGATTTCTCGAACTACACTTGCCAACATCTAAACACTAACTGAATTCCACTGGCCAAGTTGTTTTTTGGTAATTCGCTTTCAATTTTATTTGCTTGCAAAGAAAACCGGAAATCACCTCCATGCGGCCAAAATTTTTTGTTTTATCTCTTTGCCGCAGTTGGGTCCCTGATCTCGCATCCCAGCCTGTGACGCAACAGCTTGTATAGTGTATATTAGTTGCACAGATTTGCAATTCTATGACTTGAGTATCTTAACTCGTTGCTAGTTAATTGTAATAATTGTAACATTGGTCATTGCTGTGGCATTGGACCAGGGCACGTATTTAAAATCAAGCTTCAGAAGAAGTAACGTGTGTGTGTATGTTTGTCGACAAAGCCGAAGTGGAGGAGTGAAGTGTGTAGAATGTAACTTGGTGTAAGAAAATGTAAGTTTATTTTATTCAGGTTTTGTGGCAGGAAGATGATGTTCCATCTTAAACTACTTATTAAACTGTTTGTCACTGATTAAATGGGTAATTTCTGTGTTACACGCATTTTAATACACCGAAGAACGACTTGGCATTTTTAAGCATTTCTTTTCTTAATATGGTAGCTTAATCAATTTTTTTAAGAGATGTTTTTGATATGCAAATTAAATTTTAAATTTACTACCTACTTCCTTTTTTCAGATAATCAGGAAGTTATGTATATTTTGATGAATCAATTGGACTGTTGAAAATTAATTCTCAAATTGGATATGATTTTTCTTTTCTGTTGAAAATGTCAGGTGTTTGTTTGAAATGTCAGGCATTTGCATGGAATTTTATCCCGGTATCCATCGGAAAGAGACACGATTGTTAAAAATTTTGTACAAACTTCGATAAAGAAAAAATTCAAACAATTAAGTGAATTAAAAAAAATAAATATCGGTTAAGATTTGCACTCAAAAGATGAAAAAAAAGAACAAAACAATTTAAGGCAAATTGAAAGAAAATTTCACGTGAATCATTCTATAGAATCGTATAACAGAATAGGGCTGCATATATTTTTTAATTTAAAGAAAGTTTTGGCTTCGTATGAAAAAGCTTAGAATATGGAAAAATACAAATACATTTTGTGGGACATACTGTCCCATGCAAGCAAATTCGTCAGTCTATATTTTGTAGTTCTTCAACCACCTAGGTATACGTAGGAGACTACTGATCTGATTTGAAGTAGCCCGATATCTTAAAATCATATTAATATAATGTACCAACAATTATGAACAAAATTCAAAGGTAAAGAAAAAAATTAATTAACATCAGTATTTGAACACTATAAATATTCCAAACTATTCTTTGATCTTTAATGACATCTGTTAAGATGACACCTGTCAAGATGACATCTGTCAAGATTAACCTGTCAAGACATCTGTTAAGATGACACATGTCAAGATGATATCTTTCAAGATAACATCTGTAAAGATGACATCTGTCAAGATGACACCTGTCAGCACAACTCTCAAGACATCTGGTAAAATGACACCTAGGTCAAGATGACACCTGTTAAGATGACACCTGTCAAGACGACATCTGTCAAGATGACACCTGCCAAGACATTTCTCAAGACATCTGTTAAAATGACACCTGTCAAGATGACATCTGTTAAGATGACACCTGCCAAGACGACATCTGTTAAGATGACATCAGTCCATCACCTGTCAAGACGACATCAGTCAAGATGACACCTGTCAATGTGGCACCTGTGAAGATGACACCTTTCATGATGATGTCTGTCAAGATGACATCAGTCAAGATGACATCTGACAAGATGACATCTGCTAAGATGACATCTGTCAAGATGACATCTGTCAATGTGGCACCTGTGAAGATGACACCTTTCATGATGATGTCTGTCAAGATGACATCAGTCAAGATGACATCTGACAAGATGACATCTGTTAAGATGACATCTGTCAAGATGACATCTGGTTAGATGACATCTGTCAAGATGACATGTCAAAATGACATCTGTTAAAGATGACAAGTGTCAAGATGACATGTGTCAAGAAGACATGTGTCAAGATGATATGTGTCAAGATGACATGTGTCAAGATGACATCTATCCAGATGGAACCTGTTAAGATAACACCTGTCGAGATGACATCTGTCAAAATGACATCTAAAAAGATGATATCTTTCAAGATGCCATCATTTAAGATGACAAAATGACATCTGTCAAGATGACATCTGTCATGATGACACCTGTCAAGATGGCATCTGTCCAGAAAACACCTGACAGGATGTATTGAAATTTTATTTAGACTTAAGACTTAAAAAATTCAATTTATTTAAAAAAAGAAAACCTTTTTATCTGGATCACAAAATTGAAATAAATTTTTGAAATACCAAATACCAGTAGCTTCGCTTACTTAATTTTACTGTATTGTTCACCTTTGTCGATACATAGGTACAAATCAATGTTGATATCATGCCCATTCAATTTGAATTTTTATGCGATGTCAATAATTTTCAATTTAACTCGATAAATAAGACGTTAATCTTAAATATCCGATTTTTATTACATAAGTTATAAGTCAATCAAACCAACCAAATCAACTCTTTTCTATAAATGTGTGTATCAATTCGATTTTTTTAAATTCAATTTGAATTTTTTATAAATTAACAACGAAGTAAGTAATTCACATTTTCATGCGATTTCAATTATTTTATAACTTAATATAGCCTTAAATTTTACCATTATTTTAAAACCTTACTGGCTGAACACAATGCCCTGCTGCAACTGGAATCGAAACCGGAGCTGCAACTGCTTTCAAAAAATATCATACGTGGTTTTTTTATCTGACCACAATGAGCTGTACAGCTTTTTGTTTATTTTAAAGAATAAAAAAAACAGCCACGATTTTATTGTTCACTGTTTTTATTTCCAATATTTTTCTTTTAATTAATATTTTTTTTTTTCGCGACACAAATAAGCACTAAAAACTTCAATATATTTATCCGGCTTCTTTTTTCTTCATATAAATTGAAACGTCAAAAGTGCTGCACGTGAAAAGTTAAAAGTTCGCGAACCAATGCGCCTCCGACTGCAGCTCCGTCTGCAGTTGCGTTCCATTCTGCTCGTAGTATTGATTTTGTGTGTATTTAATATTTTGACATGTGTTCTAGCTCCGACCGGCTGCGGTTCCGTCGCATTGTGTACCAACCAAACCAATCATGGTACCTTTAGAATTATTATAAATGAAAAATACCTACCACAAACGTGCATACATATGTATATACCTACAATATAGACATTTTTTCCCGATTATGGTTTTTTTTGCATACAATCAGCCGTCTTTCAGATAGCGATCTCCTTCCCACCAGTATTTTCTTAATAAGAAGCTTTTTTTTATTTTTTTTTATTCCTCTTTATCGTTACGTTTGCCTCGATGAAATTTTTTTTCAAAAATCTTTTTTAACGTTTTTAGTAGGAAAACTTGTAGCTGGTACAAGCCTGGCATTCTGGCTTTAATTTGAATTTATAAAATCCGACCATTAGATCCAAAGATATAATAAGCATTTAAGTGAACGCAAAACGGGTGTTTTTGAAATTTTCCAAAAATTGAACAATTCTCCACTGAAAGACGTCGCAAGTTGCCCGTATGGGGCCATTGTTATTTTTTTTTAATAGTCAAATACCTCAATGTTAATATTGTAAAAGATTAAAACCGTTATAATAAAAACATTTTGCATAACATGCATCGGCGCAAGCTATTCTTGTTCACAGATAGCTGAAATTTATTTTGAAGAAATTTGTGAAGCGTTGTTAATTGCATAAAAAAAATTACGGTTGTAAAAAATTAAAATGTTTGATATGGAACCTTCAAGTTCTGGGATGTGTTAAGCTATTTGAGAGTTTTTTTGTGAGAAAGTGCTTTAAATTATATTAAAAAATAATTATAAAAAAAAGACAATATTGATGCGTTTTTTTAACTTTGAGGGAGCTTGTTTTTATAATACGATCAGCAGAACATATTAACTTACAAACACAGTTTGTTTTTCTGGAAGAGGAATTAAAAATATACTCAAAACTTCGACAATATAGGTTTAAATAAAACATTATCACATTATCAATTTAAGTCTAGATGGGAAAAGGCTTGTAAAAAATTTGAGATGTTTTTGAAAACAAATCAGTCTTGGCTTTAGCAATCAATTTCTTTTTGTTTGTTGCCCGGAAGATAGGCTTAAACGTGTTCGACCAAGTGTTTCTTTTAATGAAAGTACTGAACGTACAAAAAGAATGAAAACTGAAAAATTGAGAGAGTAAACAGCGATTTCTATGCTGAGTAATGCTTTACAAATGAGCTTGAGAGCAGTGAGACAGTTAGATGCTTCTGAAGTTTTAAAAGATATAACTGCAACAATCCCTGACCGAGCAAAAAAATATAGAAATTCATATAAGAAGTCACGTGATATAAATAATTTTAATATGTCAGGCCAAGAAGCACTAGGGGTTACAATTGAAGCGCAACTATCTTGGCATCAATATAATGTCATAAGAATGAGGGCACTAGAAAAATTTTCTGCATATAAGGTCGTACAAGCTGCAGAGAAAAACTGCTATCCACCCCCCGAATACATAAAAGTTACTGAAACTTTAATTGAGGTTAGCCTTCAGGCACTGTTAGATCTTACCATAAAGCGTTTGATAGAATCGCAGAAGGAAGTTATAAATGTACTAACAGCAGTTGAAATGAAAAACCTGTGCCTATTTTCCAAATGGGGATTTGACAAAAGTTCGGGACACAGCTCCTACAAACAAGCTTTCCATGGCCTTAAAGCAAGGGATTTATCAGTTTTTATTACTTGTGTTGTGCCGCTTAGACTTTCTTCTAATTCCAAGGTTTTTTGGAAAAATCCACGCCCGGGGCCATTAAAAACAGAGTTTGTGAAAGAATCTACAGAAATGTCCATTGCAGAAAAAAATAAAGTAGAAAACGAGATGAAGAATTTACAAAACACAGCAGTGTTAGTTGAAGAAAGACGAGTACAAGTCAGTCATACATTACTTTTTACTGTGATTTCTACGCTATTACGGAGACTTCATCCACGCAAGTGTTTCATATGTGGTGCATCATCTAAAAGCTTCCACGATATAGATAGTAGGATGACAAGGGCAGTAATAACCGAAAACTTAGAGTTCGGCCTCTCCGTTCAATACTTCAATTTTCGTTTAGTACAAAAAAAGTGGGCGTTTTGGTAGGCGTGGTCATTGTGGGGCTTAGAAATTTCAATAGATTGGTTTTATAAACATTTCCAGAAATTTTCAGGGTCCTAGCTCTAAAGGCTGATTTATTGCCACCGATAGGGTCATTCTGAACCAGTGCGTCGGTTGGCAGTGAACAACAACCCCATATTTTTGAGTTTTTCCGAGATTTTTAAAAAATTTCTTATTTAACTATTGTGAAGGTCGTGTAGATGTGTAAAGTAATGTATGATATATCAAATTAATGGTCTATTTTCCTAGATGCGAATTAAAAAAAACGAATCCTATAGATGCAATAACTAAAGAGTTTTGGGGTGATGAATAAAACAACAGAAATATATGTCAATAGGTCGTGTGAAGGTCGTGTAGATGTGTATAGTAATGTATGATATATCAAATTAATGGTCTATTTTCCTAGATGCGAATTAAAAAAAACGAATCCTATAGATGCAATAACTAAAGAGTTTTGGGGTGATGAATAAAACAACAGAAATATATGTCAATATCTGTGTTAAGAAAAATTTTGAATAAAACAATAGAAATATATGTCAATATCTGTGTTAAGAAAAATTTTGAAAAATCTAAAATTTTTACAAAAAAATGGATATAATATCTATGGGTTGTATGATTTTGAGATTTTTTAAAGCATCCGTTAAAAATAGAAAATTAAAAAAGTGGTAAAAATTTACTTGACAAAATGCGTGTTTTTGAAACATAAAAAACATAAACATGGGTAATTTTTTTGTTTAAATACATTTCGAATGGTGTAAAATTTATTTCAATCGGACTAAACCATTTTAATTGGAATTATGTAATTTTTCAATTTTGAACTTTTAAAAAATTATATCTCGCTTTGTATATTTTATAGATTTTTTTTAAATAAGTAAAGTTCTGGAATTTTGTTAAACTATAAAAAAAAATGAATGTTTTACGACTATCCGTTTAGAAGTTAATTTTTGAACCCTGAACCAGTTTTAACCTATTTTACCCTCCTTGTAATATGAATTTCAAAATCTCCCTTCTAAAATCCCTGCACATAAAATTTCGGCGGATTAATTGAGACTCAACAGCGGTTTACCGTTCAAATGTGTGCTTATAACCAAATACATACTTGAACCAGCATTGAACGTTAGTTATACTACGTTTTCATTGGGCCAGATGAGGTAATTTCGTTGAAAATTTCCAAATTCGATTCCAAATTGTCTCATTTACCATTCAAATTCACATTTGGATATCCATAAGAAAATGATCCCAATAGTACTTGCAAATAGAGTTTCTGAGTAGGCAAATGAGGAGGCTGCAGCGGCAATTCTTGATGCAATTGATCCACTATTGAAGGCTGATCGTTTGGCAAAACGGAAGCCGCTAGGGAAGGAGAACTTTTTAACAATTAGGTTAAAAATTTTGTTTTCCACAAGTTGTAATTATAACAGACTGTTTTTTTTTAAATTGCAGCAAAAAGAACAATTGAAGAATCTTAAGAACTGCTCCAAAGAAAGAATAGTAATTGATGTCTCAATCAAAAGATGCTGGAGTGGTTCATGATGAATAGTAATTGATGTTCAATCAAAAGATGCTGGAGTGGTTCATGTTTATATTTTGTACCTGTGTAGTTTTTCTAAGTTTGGTTCATTAAAGACTTGTTTGACTGGTTTTTCAATTTATCGCAATTTATATGCTTTTAGGAACATTCATTTTCCTCCGACGGATGGGACAATACGAAAATTTACGTGAACGTTTAGCAGAATAGGGCTGAATATAAGACATTTACCATTCGAATTTAGTTCTGCTGCAATGAAATCCCACGCAGCAGCTCTTTTGACTTGATCTTTGTAGTATTTACATTTGGTATTGTACAGAACATCACATCTTCCCACTAATTCAATCAATTTTTCCGATTCCGACATTTTAAATAAATAATTTTTTTTAAGTTTTTAAATGCGAATTGTGTGTGTTATTACTTCGAAACTTGTATGAAAATCTAAAAACAAAACGGAACTTTTAAAACTGAAAACTGTTCTTTTAAATTTTTTTTATAATATATAGTGTTTGCTCTTTCGTACAAATAGTTAAATCATAGTTTTGACATTTGAGCGTTTGTCTCATTTCATATATTCCACATCGTGGTATGGCGCAATCGAAACAGAAGCGATTCCTCCACTACACACCACTCCACAACATAACACACTTCACAAATGTGGTCCTAAGCGTATGAAACACATTGGAGCGATAGCGCGACACAACACACCACGCGAGATAGGTGTGGTTCCGACTTAAAGCCTAGTACGCTGCTGATGCGAAACGAAAAATCCCATACAGAAATGACCCAACGAAATCATAAACGGAAAATTTCGTTCTGCTTTTCGTTTTGCAGTACGCTGTTCGAAGAGCGAAATTTATAATTGTAGCAGATTATTTGGAGAAGTCTCCGCTCCTTTTTCGCACTGAATTAATTATACAGACTATTTATTGTGTGCGGAAAAATGACATTTGAGTTTTATTTGTGTGTTTTTTTTTTTGTTTATCATTTTTCATCATGTAGGGTTTCTCTGATTTTTGCGTTTATGTTTGATTTTGTTTTTGGAATTAGTGAAACTCACCAAGGATATTTTCCGTTGTGTTTTCGCAAGCGTTTCGTTGTCTGTTTGGAGATCACAGAAAAATTTCGTTTCGCATCAGCAGCGTACTAGGCTTAATAGATGGAGTGGATGCGTTTAATAATTATTTATGTAAGGGTAGTGTGCACACTATCCAAATATTATTACATTTTCACTGCATACAAAGAATTGAATTGAATTTTTACTGAGACTTTTAAGAAAATTTGACAAAGAGTACTATTCAGAATTTACTTAGCAAAGCTATGTTTACTACGGCTATAATGTGTTGCCAGCTCTATCTAGTTACATTTTTGGTAATGTTATACCACGCCAGAATCCCGTTTTAACGGGATAGGCTTTAAGTCTAGTTCAAGCGACATAGCTTGGAAACTAGCTTTTCAGTTGCTGGAGTGTGTCAACAACTCTTCTTACCATCCAGGTGGACACCATCCCCACGGAGTACCAACTTTCGATGAAAAAAAAAAATAATTTTAAAATCATTTACTTTACTGCAGTTTTATTAATTGGTCAGTTTACATTTTTGAGATCTCAGAGATCTCAGCAATCTCACAAATATAAACACAATTCCTCAGCAAAATTTCTCAGTTTTTGTGTCAAATACCGAGGAAAAAAAATTTTAGATTCGTCTGCTCAATTTTTGTCAGAGGAAAATTAGTGAGGACTCTGAAATATAAACTGACCAAATAAAACTGGATTCGCAAGGTTGTGCCACTCGACACAACCTGCTTCGTTGCCTCCCAGACTCACTCTCCCCCATACAAAGTTACTGAAGTTCTCCCATACCTCAATGTGACACAAGCAACAAAAAAAACTTATTGGGGGAAAACAAACGCTTTTTCAAAGGGTCGACTATAGTGTGAACATTGCGATTTGTCATTGTATATGTAAGTTTATTTGTTTGTGTTGCATATTTTTCCCCCCAAATAGAACAATCAAATTAGAAAGAGATAGTTTTGGGAAAAGCCCAATTAAAAAGTAGATTCACTTTGACCCTGTTTAGATTGTGACTGCCCTCCTACGTAGTGACGGCAGTTTGTTGGTGATATCGTTGAGGTGGAAAGGGAGACGACAGTCAGGAAGAAAACATATAGATTGTAGTGAGCAATGTGTAATTGGTCAAACTTAGACGCAAAAAATGCTTATTGAATTGATGGATTGATAACAGCAAAGATGCTGAAGCAGATGTAATTACTAAAATTGCAATTTCTTCTATATTTTGCGACTACTTATTTAATTTAATATTAAACTCAGGTTTCATGGTGCTCAGAATCAAATGTTTCAATTCAGAGATATTCCATCAGAGTTCAGCGATACTCATGACTGAGAAATTTTGATTGTATACACGACATGACTATTCACTACGTAGTGAGCATGTCACAATCTAAACAGGGTCTTTGACAGTTCCTTTCAAAATGCAAATGCTGTTTCATTTTTTCTCCTAAAGTAGAAATGAGATAGATAGTTCAACGCTGAAAAAAAAATTAGATTCTCGAAAAAGTTTTCTCGATTCTCGAATATTGTACTCAACGCAAGAGAGGAATAGGCGTGTTCGATTTGTTCAACTATTGGCCCTACCAAGATTTAACAAGATTAATTTCTAATCTACTAGATTTGAGGATTATTTGTATGGTAAATCTTTAAGATTTGATGAGGATTTGTAAATCTTCTTAATTCTCGGATTAGCGGCCGGTGAAGAGTAGTATAATGTATAGTTTACGAACATTGATTTATTTACTTGTGTTTTTTTTTGCATTTATTTTGCATTATTTTATGTATAAATACAAATATTATTATTTATTATCTACGGGTCTGGGTTGGGGTTATCTTTTAACACGTAATACAAAAACAAATTTGGATCTAGGTTTCTATCGAGGTTTGCTTTATGGAACCAGAAATAAGTTCTTACTTTGGCGGGTAGACGGCTCTTCAGTCGTTAGAGAGTTCAAACTGCAGTGCGAGGAAAAGACAGTATCTAAATGAAAAATAAACAAACATAAGACAAAAAGAGATGAGCATACAACAGTGTTTTCATTAGGATCCGTATCGTTTTATTATATCGGGGTGAACCATATGGGTTATTGGCGATAATAAAACGCAGCTATTAGCCGTGTTTTATTATCTACGGATCTAGATCGGGATCATTTTTTAACACGTAATACAACAACAACTTTGGATCCTGCTCTGTATCTGGATCTATTTTAAAGATCCGAAAATAAGTTTTAACTCCGGCGAGTAGATGGCTCTTTAGTCGGTAGGGAGTACAAACTGTAGTGTAAAGAAAAAAGACAGTATCTACATGAAAAATAAACAAATATAAGAAAAAAAGAGATTAACATACAGGACTGTTGTCATTATTGATCGGTATCGTTTTATTTTCATGGGATGATCCTGATCCAGATCCGTAGATAAAAAAAAAACACGGCTATTAGCCGCGTTTTATTATCGCCAATAACCAGAAATAAGTTCTTACTCTGGCGGGTAGACGGCTCTTCAGTCGGTAGAGAGTACAAAATGCAGTGCGAGGAAAAAAGACAATTATCTAAATGAAAAATAAACAAAATAAGACAAAAAGAGATGAGCATACAACAGAGTTTTCATTAGGATACGTATCGTTTTATTATATCGGGGTGAACCATTTTGGTTAATGGCGATAATTAAACGCGGCTAATGAAGTACCTTAATTTTGTGTCTAAAAAATCTGCAATGCAGACTTTTTTCATCAGATTTGCAGATTTCTCAAAAATGTTCATGGCAACACTGCATAGCACAAGTTCTAGTTACAAATCGACTTGCAAGAGGCCGCTCTTATTGCTTGGAAGTAAATGGCTCCATTCAATACTCTTATATTTTGATAATCTTTTTTTTGACCTAAAATATTTCCATATCAAACAAATATGACAAGCGACTCTGTGGGATCTCAGTTTCTAGTATATCCGTAAAATTTACCTAAAAATTTTAGAAAAATAAAATTTTATTAAAATGGTGTTTAATTTTTCGGCCTTCACATATATTGTGGCTTTGATCGGGGATGCATTTTTAATATTCTTTGCTATTTTTCATGTAATTGCGTTCGATGAGCTCAAAACAGACTACAAAAATCCCATCGACCAATGTAATAGTCTAAACCCGGTAAGGCCCAGACGTTTATTTTTTTAATCTTTATTTTTTTCTGCTCCCTCATCACGCACAACCGAAAATAACTTGGCTATTGTTATCAATATTTCAGCTAGTGCTCCCCGAATATTTGCTGCATATCTTCCTTAACTTATTGTTCTTGTTCTCAGGCGAATGGTTTTCGCTATGTATTAATATACCTTTAATTGCTTACCATGTATGGCGGTAAGTGTTTTTTTTTTAACATTAAAAAGTTATTTGTTTTGTGAGGTGAATAATTAAAATTGTATGACTAATCATTTGAGTTTAGGTACAAAAATCGACCTGTGATGACCGGACCAGGCTTATACGATCCCACAACTGTTTTAAGTACAGATAATCTGTCTAAGAACATGCGAGAAGGCTGGATTAAGTTGGCCATTTATTTGATCTCATTCTTTTACTATATCTATGGGTTCGTATTTTTTAAAATGTGTTTTCATCAATTTCTTAATTCTTTTCACATACAGAATGGTTTACTCGTTGATTTCAACGTAAAATGGAATTAAATTAAGTTACCAAAGAAATTAACAGAACAAAAAAATTTGGGTAATCACATTTTTTTTTTTATTAAAAAAGAATGAGAAAGCTCATCATCCAAACAACAACAAAACATACACAAATAAAAAACAACACTGGTCTGCATTCAACCTCTTAAGAAATGTTTAATAACTAACATTATTAATAAGCAATACTTTTTCATATAAATTAATTATTTGATTACTCGAAATAAAATTGAATTGAAAATATTAAAATGCTCAAACATTTGTTTTTGATTTCTTATTAAAAGAAATATGCTCGCCACTGATAAATTGAACTGAATCTTACGATGGTTTTTAAGCGTAATTATGCGCCGAACATATAACCTCAAATTACGAAAGAATTTTAATTTTTGTATTATTAGTCACGAAAGAATTTAGCTTAGGAGAAGGTTGTTTAGTTTTCAGTGAACAAAATTAAATATTTATGGCTTTTTTGAGAGACACCTAACGTTTATTTTGTACTTTGTACCTATGTATGAAATGTTAATATGTACATACATAATGCACTATTATTAGACGCAGATACAGTAAATAAGTACTTTTCTCTTGTTTAAAGCAAAATGTACATATTGCTGATGGAAAATACATGCAAATTTGTCAATTTATGAGGTCTTTCAAAACTTTGAGTGGCAAATTATTAATTTTATGTTATTTTGAGTTCTCAACGCTTAATTAAGATTAAGAAACAAGTGTGAAGTGTACAACCTGTTCCGCGGAAGTGAAAAATCCTCCAAGAGTATCCCTCTCATGATAAAG
Source organism: Epistrophe grossulariae (assembly GCA_929447395.1). NCBI lineage: Eukaryota > Metazoa > Arthropoda > Insecta > Diptera > Syrphidae > Epistrophe > Epistrophe grossulariae. The sequence goes on from OV839566.1 coordinate 5,034,086, forward strand.
TGCCTCTCATCTTAGTCAGTCGGTCCCCTGCATTTTACATGACAACACACGCACTGGAATGGAAGGGCTGGTTCTCTACGAGTTGCAGCACTTCTATTTTACTTATTTTATATTATATAGAATAGATACATATATGATGTATATGTATGTACATATTTATTTGTTAATTAATTGTGACCTTTCCGATAAATTATAGATACCTCTTGATCTAAAGCACACAAGATGTACCTAGAACATAATGTATTTGTAGCAAAAACTTCTTAAAAACACACCAAAAGTCAAATATTTAAATAAAACATAAATGGAGATATATGACAGCAAAAGTGAAGGACTTGGGGACTGATGTGCAAGTATCTTTGCAAAGTATTATCACGCAGGGGCAAATTGCGTTTTTTCATGGTCGTATTTGAATAAAACTTAAATTTTCAGAAAGCTACACAAGAGAAACTTGCAAATTATGCCAAATAACGCAGAATTAAAATATGAAAACAAAATATTTAGTATTATTTTACCCCGCTAAATGTTCAATTTTAACTGTAAAGACATAAGACAAAAAGTGCAATGTGGACTGAATTAATTTTGCATAATTTGAGATGATTTCTTCTTGAATAGCGGTTTTTTTTTTATAACATTTTAATTTTTGCTAGAAGGGTCAGTAGGAGAAAATATCTCCAAAGATCCAGATTTTAATTAATTCCATAACTATTCAATTTTAACAGTAAGGCGCCAGTTATAGCTATCATTTAAAATTTTAGTTGTTTATTTCGACACGTTTAGAGAGAAAATCCGATGCAATCTACTTCGAAATCATTGAATACTAAGAGCCAGCTGCAAAAAAGGGGTTCATTCTATAATCAAAATTTAAACCCAAAGATTACGGCACATTAACAGGTTCAACCAGATTCAATTGTACCCCTGGTTGCACAACATTTTGTAAAATTTTATTGTTCGTCGAAACATTACTTAATTTATGAAATTTTTTCCCAAAAACTTCTTACGGAATTTTAGTAAACATTACCGCCATCAGAATTGGTCCGATGTGTAAAGACTAGGAGGTATCAAACACATGAGAGCACGACAAATTTCGTAAGGATCTTAACATCACTGAAGCCTATATGCACATACTTTACGACATAGGTATACATACTTAAATTGAATAGCATTATTATGAACTTTATTGAGACTTTAAAAGAGATACAATTTAATATATATATTTGTTATTATTTACAGCATTCTTAAAATTACGTCGTTTTTACCAACCATTGATCTGGTATATAGTTAAAGTTTTTTAAGGTTTCTCAGTAATTTATTAGATTTTCATTCATTTTCTCGACGTTTCGACTGAGTTTTCAGTCTTCTTCAGGAGCAAATTTTAAAACAAATGGAACAAAATTAAAATAAATAAAATTAAAAAATATATTTTACATTTTTTAAAGTCAGTCGGAAACGAAAAAAAATCTTTTATTAATAAATTATTGAGACAAATAAGTCAAAAAATTCTTAATAAAATAGTAAGAACACAATTCTATGGAATAAATATATGTAAATAATTAAATACATAAAGTAGATTTGAAAGCGGGTTTTGTACGATAATATAAAACCAACCGAACAAGATAAGAAATAGGTATACAATCATTTATAATCTACTGAAAATATGTAGAAATGATACTTATTAAAAAAAAAAAACACTTGTCATCATGTGTCAGGAAAGGTATTCATAAGTTTAAACTTAAGAGTAGCATACAAAAAACTTTAATTTTATGAGTCTAAATAACATGTAATTTACTAATAATGATGCAATCGCTGAGAATGCATTAACGATAAAGTACCTTGAGTATGCCCCAGCATTCCTAAGCTTCCTGGTGGCGGAGGAGGTGGTGGCATTCCCATAGCAATGCTACTCAAAGGTGGTGGTGGGGCTGGTGGCGGGCACATGCTACCACCTATAGCCGTCGGAACTATTGGAGGCTGGTGGACTAAGGGTATGGAACCAGCATTGCCACCATGACTACGGAAATGCACACTCAGACTGCTTGATGTCGCAAATACCTTATGACATTCGGGACATTTAAAGTTCTCACTGTTCAATTCGTTTAAGTGAATCTTCTTTTTATGCGCTACCATGTCTCGATTACGACTAAACGATTTCCCACATATGTCGCAGTGGTGGTTTCTTAAACCAGCATGTGTTACCATATGTTTGGATAAATCACCAGAGCTCAAAAAAGCCTTGTTACAAACAGGACAGATTTGGTCTCGTACTCCAGTGTGAATTTTTTGGTGTGCTTGAAAGTTTCCCAAGGCAGAGAATTGTTTGCTACAAATCTCACATTGAAAGGGACGTTCCCCAGTATGAGTTCTAACATGAATCTGGAGATTATATTTCTGAGCGAAACGACGAGGACAATAATTGCAGACATATGGTTTTTCTCCGGTGTGAGTTCGAATGTGCATCTGAAGTTGAGCAGCACATTTGAACGTTTTATTGCAATCAAAACAGGCCTGTGGCATTTTTTCTATCGGCTTTGGGCCACGTTTTTTGTGGTCTTCAGGGGCTTTACGCTGGTAGCGACATTTACGTTTACTGAAAACCAAGCTTTAAAATGCAATTTTCAAAGGAAGCTTAAAATTTTGTTAAACCTTTTTCGGATTTTGGAATCATCTTTCTCGTCATCGTCAGCATCATCGTCTTTGTCATCATACAGAAATATTTTCTTTGTTTCTCTCTGTGGTAAAGGGTCCGTCATAGTTTCAGCATCACACAAACTGCGATTTTTTTTTAATTTGTACACATTTTGCTGATAATAGAAGAGATTCAAAACATCACTTACCCATATCCTCTTTCGAGGATTCCCAAGTATTGCCTCAATCGTATATCTGAGTTCTCACATTCCTGTTTAAAATGATATGCAACGCCCAAACGGTAAATGCAATTGTTGCAGATTACAGCTGGAAGCCCATCGGTTTTATATACCTTGAACAAAATATTTAGTTACTAAAAAACCATTGCTCTAGTTGATTAACATTTGATTGATTCGTACTCGAATCTTAGCACACATCATCATCATTGTCATGGGCATCATTGCAAATTCGGTACTGTAAATAGAAGTAAGTGCTCCTTCTTCTAGGCACACGCGACAGATTTTATGAATATTATAATCCATTGCTAAAATTGGTTTATATGCTTTATTTTGTTTTGAAAAATTTGGTTTATTTATAAAAAAAATACTACAGAAGTGGATAGTTGATTCTTTGACAACTGAACTGGAAGGAACGATACAACTAACATCCCTGACAAGAGGTCCGTTCGCGTACTTCTTCGAAACTACCCTTCTTATTAAGAAACTACCATTTTCTAATGTCCGAAGGTTTTCGCGTACACAAATTTTGGGTTGTTCTGGCAGGAGAGAGCACTCATGAGAGATACAATAATGGTAAGTTCTGTGTTCTGTCAGAAGCCAGTTTGAAAGACAAAAAACAACAACAAAAAAAACAAATCGATCACCCCAAACCAGTTACTTTAGTGTGTGTCACAAAGAATTATAGGTAACTGCGCGGACATTCAACTAAATAGTTTCTCGAGGCGTTCGGTTCGTGTATTTTCGGAAAGCTTCGCTTCTCTAAGAGAATTTAACTCGGAGCGCTCCGAGCTCTCAAATTGCATTTCCTTTTTAGCTCAGAGCTCGACCGGAGCTCGCTCGATGAGCTCGGAAAAAAATGACCGAGCACATCGAGCACAAAGCTGAGCGCAGCTAACTTCATACAATTTTCGACAGATTACTTAAGCCTCAACTACATAAGCCAAAAAAGTGAAAAAGTGCAAAAGTGAAAATTTTTAAATTGATTTTGTGATAGTTTTTCTGACTAGAAAACTTATAAAAATGATGCAGAAAGCTTAAATTTTGGTTTAAAAACAAATTTGTGTATTCTTTTTCACAAAACAACGGCGCTAGCGGTAAAAAAAATATTTTTACTTTTGTACTTCAGTACTTTTTGGCTTATGTAGTTAAGCCTTAAGAATATGAGAGTTCAGCTGTGCTCAATTGAGTTTCTTAAATAGATCGGTGCGCTCAGGTCACGCTCTGTTCGGAGTGAGCTCTCTTCGCTCAGAGCCCGCTCTGTGCCCCGCTCGGGGCTAAAAAAGAAAAACGCCTAATGTGACACAAGCAACAAAAAAAACCTTATTGGGGGAAAACAAACGCTATTTCAAAGGGTTAACTATAAAGGTAGAACTGCACTAGGCGGAACTGAACTTCAGCGACACCCTGCGCACTTTCGCACGAAACTGAACGAAACTTCATGTCGCGGCACAGTTGGTCAGATTATCAACTTTGTCATATAAGTGTCGCGCCGTGAAGTGCAGTTGTCGCTAGTGCGATATAGCTCATACAATTCCATACAAATAGGTCGTGAAGTTCAGTTCCGCTGAAGTGCAGTTCCGCCAAGTGCGGTCTTACCTTAAGTGTGAACATTGCGATTTGTCGTTGCATATGTAAGTTTATTTGTTTGTATTGCATTGTTTTCCCCCCAAATAGGAACTCAATTGCAAATTGTGTCAAAATTTCAAAGCAATCGGTGAAGAACTTTCGGAGATTAGCGGTAAGGAACAAACGTACATTTACATTTTTATTTATATAAGGGGTATTCCCGATCCAATGCAAATTGGTCTTGCATCATTGCAAAAGTGCAAAAATTTTTTTTTACAATGGGGTTGGGGTATAGCAATTTTACACTTTTGCATGATACAAGACCTATTTGCATCGGATCGGGAATACCCCTATAGATAGATAGATAGATAACAGATTTCATAACAGATTTTGGCAATCTGAATACCAAAAATGCGATTCATAAAAGATTTTTTGAGATTTCGAACTGTTGACAGTTCATAAGAGATTTTGTAGCAGATAATTCATAACAGATTTTTTCATGCCGAATACCAAAATTGTAATTCATAAAAGATTTTTTGACAGCACAAATTTTTATATGGAAATTCATAAGTCCCCTTTCACACGAGGAAACTGAGTTTCCAGCAACTTTCAGGTTATAGGTGAGAAGGGCAAGAAGTAAGAAGGGAAAATGAAATGTCCCCGGTCAACGATTTGAGGAGATTTTTTTGACATTCCTCTTCACATACATAGTAGTGTGTGTTCAACGAAGCTACTCTATAAAGAAACTACAGAAAATTTCCACGATTTTGTTTCTTCGTGTGAAAGGTACAAGAGATTTTTAAGGAAATTAAAAGAAAACGTCAAAAAAATCTCCGGCAACTTGTTTCCTCATGTGAAAGGGGACTAACAGAATAAAAGAATAACAGAATAAAAGATCTTGCCGAATAGGCCCAATTATTACTTCAGTTTGCACTCAACTATTCACGAAATTTATCCATGCCAGCTTTCCACGAGTCTATTTATCAGTTTCATAGAAGTATGACCAAATGCGGGCAGAGCCTTAATAAAAATCTTTTTTTCCTGACCGCTGTTAACTGTATGTGCCAGAAAGTGAAAGCATGATTTTTAGGTGACGTGACAGTTGTTTGATTAGAAAAAAATAAAAAATAAAAAGCACTTCAGCGAAAAGTTTTTTTGGAACCGATTTTTCATTTGCACCTTTTTCACCTTGCGGGATGTCGAATTTCATTTTATCATAAACAAAAATTCTAAATATAAAACTTGTGTACGATTCTTGGAACAATTATCTATTGAACACTGCAATGTTACGAACCGAACAATTGTTATTCTCACCCTTAGAATTGGCATAATATTCACATACATGAAGATTTTGACTTCTGAGAGTTTATTTCCATAACAAAGCTATTGCAAGCAGCAACAACAGCTGCCGCAAATTCAAAGAATTTTCGGAATAATTATTGTCGGATGATACTTTTAATTGTATTGTCTGATATTCCATTCTAGAGTGTGCATATTTTTTTGGATCTTTGGGTAGGTATCGGATCATATCCGAGTGAAGTTTTCATTCATAGTTTGGCACATTCGTAAACAGTAGATTTTTTTGTTCTCCTCCAGTGAGCTTGTGAACAGATTGCAGTTTCACAAAAATGTCTAGTGAATCGCAAAGAGTGCCAATGCTTGCTCCCTCATCAGACAAGAGTCAGTGCAATGCCGAGACCAATGGACAATCGGAGCCGAATAGAATTCTTTCGAATGGAATTCCTCAATTAGGAGGACGCCCAAATCACCACCATCCGGGAACATTTATGAAGCTGAAGACATATTTACATGCTTTGCGTCCTTGGTCACTGTCTGCAAGTCTTGTTCCTACTCTAATGGGATCCGCCCTAGCTTACAGATCCCAATGGGCCTCGGGTTTCAATTTCATAACATTTGTTCTGACCATCTTTACCGTTGTGACTGTGCACTGTGCGGGCAATGTGGTAAACACATATTTTGACTTCATAAAAGGGATCGACAATCGCAAGGCAGACGACCGAACTCTTGTTGATCACATTCTATCTAAAGATGAGGTAAGACTAAGTACATCTATTGTTTATTTGTTTAGCATTTAAGTTCAATTAGTAGTAGAACTTGCGATCCCTGCTAATACAAACAAAATTTCTGAAATTTCCCATTTATTATTATAAACATTTAATAAATAACCTTTGGGCTATTTATCTAGAATAAACAATTTTTATATTTATTTTTTTTTGTCGAATACATAAACAAAATCATAAAAGTTTAAATAGTCAGTTTTTATTTCTTAGAAAAATTGTTTCTATGGACTCATGTTAAAAATTTGTGTTTTATAATTATTATTGATTAGAAAACTTTATTTTAATTTGTCCTGTTAAAGTTAAAAAAAAGATTTTTAAGTTTAAATTAGGTCAAAAAAGATTGCTTTTGCTTAAAAAAGCTTAAAGTGGCAAATAGGTTAAAGAGCTTTTTTTTTCTTTGCTTTTGCATTTAGGCCAAAAGGTTATTTTCTTTAGATATTGCTGGATTTCGCCACTGTTGTATTTGAACTTTTATAAACGATGCAGTTAAGTTATTAATTCATTTTAAGAAAATATTGTTAAAATGTTTGGAACTTGAAACAAGAATTGAATGTATTGTTGTTTTTTGGGCTTTAGGTCAATAAAAAATAAATTTTGTTTATTTAATGCGACGTTTCGTCTATGATTATAGACATCATCAGGCTTTTATTTTAATATTTTATGGGTTAAACACTATTAATATTCGAAAACACAAATAAATAACATTTATGTTGCACATTCTAACATTCATATTGCACTATTGTAAAATGGAAACTATCTTGCACTCAATACTTTACTAAACAATGTGTTTTCGATCGCTGATTTTCGCTGATGACGGACCGATTTTTGTCGGTGAATAAACATTAAATAAATAATCCTGAATGAAATCAAGCTACTTTTGATGGCCATATACAAAAAACACAAATTCTTATATTTAAATAAAAAAGAAATAGGCATGTTGAGGAAAATGAGATCTCGGAAATCTCATTTACCTGAACAGGATTCCTCAACAAAATTTCTCAGCTTTGCTGTCAAAACTCTGAGGAAAAAAAATTTGGATTCGCTTGCTCACTTTTTGAGTGAGAAAAATCTCTGAAATATCATTTTTCTGAACAGAAATCTGACGTAATTCCTCAATAAGATTCCTCACTTTTTCTACCAAAAAGCTGAGACTGAATTTTTTTGGATTCGTTAGCTCAAATATTTTTTGTCGCAGTTGATCAATTTATAGAAACGAGATGGAGAGTGCTTTTGACTTCTAAAGAAAAAATTTGTTCAGGTTTCTCCTTCTCCTCAGTGGAGCTGACAGAAGTTTTCTCAGTGAGATCTTAGAAACGTGAAATGGCTAATTTATTCTATTTGTGTATTGTCAAAAAATAAAAGTTTCTGACAGGTTTTTATCACATTTTTTTTCAAAATTCGCTTTATTTGAAGTAAAAAATGGATATAAGAAAAAGTACCATATTCTACTTTTTCGTGAAACCGTGTCGATGAAATTTTCGTGTCAAAAAAGCACGATCGTGCCACTCCGGCAACAAAAATACAAATTCGAATACAAATTTGCTAACGCAAACGCAAACGCAAACGCAAATGCAAATGCAAATGTAAATTTAAAGTTAAATGCAAATGTAAATTTAAATGCAATTACAAAAACAAAAACAAAAATGCCAATGATTGCAGTAATAGGTCTATTTGGTAAAGTGAAATTTCTTTCGAATTTGCAGTATCGTTTGACGCAGATAGTTGATGACGCTTTGAGAAAACTTTTGCCCACAGTACACATATCATTTTGTGTACTGTGACTTTTGCCTTACTCATTCACAGAGAAACAAAATGAATTTTATCGTGAAATACGTGAATACTTCGATAAAAATTTACATACATATCAATAATAAATAATGAAAATAAAAAAAGAATATGTTTAAAAAAAAAAATAGTTAATTCAACAAATTAACATATTGAATTAACCTAACGGAATTTTCAAATTTTCAAGATATGTATAGAGGAAAACCTTAAGGGCCAGTTATTGGTATTTATTTGAGTGTACAAAGTTTTCTGAGTGGCTTTACACTTTCACCAAAATACGAGTAATAAAATAACTCCCATAATCAAAAAAATAAACAAATTATTTTGATAAGAACCACTAATAATTTCGTAAATTTAAATACATTAAAATAATTACTGCTACAATGATTTCGAATATTTTTTTGTTTCAGGTTGTTTCCCTGGGAGCTATCCTCTACATGGCTGGTTGTATTGGTTTCATTTTCCTGGCTATATTAAGTCCAGCAAAAATGGAACACCTGGCCCTAATCTATTTCGGTGGACTTTCATCGAGCTTCCTCTACACGGGTGGCATTGGTTTCAAATACATTGCACTCGGTGATGTTGTTATTCTAATTTTGTTTGGTCCACTTTCGGTGCTGTTTGCTTTTATGACACAAACAGGGCATGTTGATTGGAGAACAATATATTATGCGATTCCGCTAGCACTCAACACAGAAGCTATTTTACATAGCAACAATACCCGAGATGTCGAAAACGATCGAAAAGCTGGCATTGTAACCTTGGCGATTTTAATCGGACGAACTTCATCACACGTTCTCTACGCTTTACTTCTATTTACTCCATACAGTATATTTGTAGTTTATGGTTTAAAGTATTCATTGTGGTTCTTACTGCCCCTCATCACTGTTCCACAAGCATTCAAAATCGAGAAGTTATTCCGTAACGAACAAACAATGAATTCTGTACCCAGACAAACAGCTAAATTGAATTTCTTCTTTGGAATATTATATGTGGTAGCCTGTTGCTGTGCAAAGACACTGCCCGCATTCAGCTTTAGAAAGTATTAGACTTTCAATTCTTAACTTTAAATAAAATACATATTGTATGAAATTGCTTTGGAATAATAAGAGAATTTATATGCTCAAAAGAAAATAAAAATAAAACAATTATTGTAGAGAACTACATACATTATAGGTATTCGATGTTAACAAAAGTGTAAAGAATAAATACTTAATTTTCATTTATATGTTATGTATGCATACGAACGCGAGGAAATAATGTTTTAACGATTTCCTATTCTCAAAATTTTAAATTAAAAACGGCAGCTGTGATTCGGGGCTTGATAAACCAATCAATTCTTAAATATTTCTCGTAAAGATTTGCTTCGAAGTTATAATAAGCGCATTAGTCACCAACTTGTTTTAACTTTTTTATGTTGAAGTGGTAATATTATTTAAGTACATAAATAAACTGTTAAAAAAAATACAAAAACATTACTAAAGGGAAACTCGACAATAAGTAATTTTAACGACGCTGACCATAAAAACACACAATACACACCATTTTTATTTAAAAACAAAAATATTGTTCGTTTACACCACACACTATAGATTGTACCTAACTGTAATTATTATTTCATAAATTGTTGTCCCAAAGTTGTTTTGTTAATACAATATTTTACTTTGTTTTTCATAATTTAAATTCTCGTCAGTTATAATTAAAACATATTTTTACATACATACATATATGTACGTTTGTACATATTTATAGAAAAAAAAAACATAATAATTTACAAAAAAAAGTACATGCTAGACATATTTTCAGTAATTCTTTTAATAAATTATAAAAATAAATTCTATCCAGAGTTTATAATAGATTTTATTGATAATTTTATGTAACTGTTATTTATTGAGAGTGGAACGATTTAATTTTTTTTTTAGAAAGAGGATCAAAATATTTAATTAAATACAAAAACAGAAAATATAAAAGATATTCATAGGAGTTTTACATTTTTTTAAGAACCAAATGAATTAAAATTATATTTAAAAAAAATAAACAACAAAAAATTATCGTAGAAAGAGTTGTGCTACAAAAATAAAAAAAATGAAAAGGAATAAATATATCAATTAAATTCTAACAAACGATTATAGTTTTAAGTGTGTTTACTCAAAACAAACAAAATATTTATATTAAAATGTAAGCTTAGTAAAAGTAGTCGGTAGATCAAAATAAACAAAACTTATTGCGAAAACCATTTTTTGTGTATTATTTAAAAAAAATGTTTGGAAAAATTTCATCTGCACTTTTTTTATTGGCTTTATTCTAACTAAATTGACTAGCAAAAATGATTACGTTTTAAAAGAAAGGAGTTATTTTTAATATTTCCTTTTCAAGAAAATTTTTTAGGTAATACAATTTTTTGGGTTCTTACAAAAAAAGCAGCAATTAAATTTTGACTGGACACTTAATTACTCAAATGTTCATGTCACGATGTTCGCTCATTTAGCATCCTGTCGATTCCAAACATAATCCTTTCATACCGACTAAAATAACAATTCTTTTAAACATCGCCGGCTGAATGCTTAAATGCCCCATATACAAAAAAATTATTCCTCAGAAAACGAATTTTAAGGTTTGAAACATAATTTCGTAATTTTGCATTTGAAAATTTCGACCTTTGAATTTTTATATACATGAATGGAATATTTCTTTTTTTAAATTTGAAGTCCTAGGGTTAAAAACATTTATGGTTATTTAAAAAAAAAATAAAAGTTTAGAAAAAGTCAAAAATGGATATAGAACCCTTTCCATACGAATGTTAAATCTATGAAAACCAAACTGCAAATTTCCTATGGATATAGAACCTTTATGCTTTTAACATTGGGAATTCAACGATAGCAAAAATAATAATAAAATATAAAATTTCTAGCACTTCTAATTTATTAAAATCTATATTTTGTAGTGATAAAAATATAAAACAAAAAGGAATATTAATATAATGGCTTAGCCCTTCCCTATATTACATTGGCTTAATTTTAAGTCGATAAAAAAAGTATGAAAAATGACGAAAGTATTTTCACACTTTACAATTAAAAATACCCAACTTGAACTTTGGTTCTTAAAATTTCCTAGAAAAATACATTCAATTTTATTCGGAATTGGTTTAAAAAATACTTCAGCATTCATAGGATTAAGTTTTAGTATTTTTTCACAGTTTTTCAAATTAATTATTTTTGGTTTTTACCTTTTTTGTTTTTATCCATTTTAGTAAAAACAAAAAAAAATGCTTGAATATTATCGATAAAAACCTTATTAAGAATACTCTAAATGCATTTATATAGTTTGTGAACCTGAAGATATAGAAATAGTCTTATTAAAAATATTTTTTTTCCCCTTATTTTTACCTCGTTTTTATTTTTTTAAAAATATAAAAAAAAAAAATATTATGGCCTTTTTTGAGAAATTATCCTTATAAACACAGCAGATATTACTTAATCAGCCCTGAAAACTATCAAAACCAGAATTGAAGCGTCGAAAAATAATCAATAAATATTTAATTAATTATAGACAGCATTTACTTCTATTTATACTTTTCCAGCTGATTGCACTTTTGTCCATGGATATAGGGCACATAAGCAGGAAAAATGTCACTTGGTTTCAATAGATTGTGAGAGGTTACATGCTCTATATGCCATCTCATGTGTGGCAATTAAGCATTGAAAATATATTTGAGTGATGTTTGATCTATATCCATTGCCCATTGCAATGAGGAATTTAAGCATTAAGCGTCTGTTTTTAAAACTTTAATAGAAAAACTGCCCCACCTCGTACAAATTTTGGATATGCGGCAAATAAGCACGAACAGAACCGAAAATATGTGGTCTATGGAGCAAAACTGGTTTCTGTAACTTTATTAATAATAGAGATAGAGCAACGGGAATAGCACCAAACGAAAGAGAACATACGAATTAGTATAACTGCATCTTTAACTCAGTTTCCCGAAAAAGTGGTCTGTGGGGCATTTAAGCATTCAGCCGGCGACATGACGAACCATAATTAATTGCTACAAGACTAGACATGGCCGTTTTCTTTTTTTAAGGAATCAAAAAAATTTAAAAAATAAAATAAAAACAGTTTTTTATGAGTGCGAGGAAAACTTGACTATCGTATTGTATGTGTTTGACGTGAGATATATCTAAGTTAGAGTGGTATGTGTTGCCCATTCTTGGATTTTGAATACCATAAAATAAAGTAAAAGTACCGTCTGGTGTTAACTTTATAGTTGTTTTCGGGGTAAGATGGTTCAAAATTTCTACTTTGTTAGTTTCTATGGTATGATTCTTAGAGCAAACAATTCTTTAAAATCAAATACCAAGGCTGATTCTTCTGTTATTATATTTATTGCTTTTTATGTTTTATTTTGCTTAAAAATCGATGTTTCAAATTTCTTTTTTAATTTATTTGGTAAAACAACAAATTTAATTTTGATTTGAATTTACAGTTTCAAATTATTAGGACTATGAAAATTGCATAACGGGCATACGTCTGAGTATGGGACGGGGTAAGACATTCATCTTCATTTTTTGGTACAAAAATATTTTTTGTATATTTTTATTCCTAAAATTTAAGGCTTCCAAATAACAGTTAATTTAGTTTGCAGGTGCTAGGAATTTGACTGGTCCATCGCAAAAGAATATCTCCCCAAGTTTTTCCCGTTTTGGGAAATGACGAATGTAACTATCGTCAATTACAAGTACGTTTATTCATGCCAATTATGGAATGCGCAACATTCTACTCCCAGGGGTTCTTTCTACATTTATTCAAAAGCACTTGTGAATATGGCGCAGTCTGCAGATCGCAGCTGGATTCCGTAAACAAGATGATTTTGGAAATAATTATTTTATGTATGTATGTATCTAGCGGTCATTTCATGGCTTATAAGCTACCCAAATGCAATCTTTTGAGATTATTGGAGGACGTATACATTTTAAGGGGAAACTAATGGACTTAATTTGGGGGTAGAAAAACGGTATAATTAATTATTAATTTTATATAGAGTTAAAACAGAATAATATGTTTTTATTTCATGAATCAGTTAAAATTTTAAATTCTGGTATTTCTTCTTTATCTCGCATCCACAATGGACTGGTAAGAATTTGTGCTTTAGTATACTCGGATGCTTTGAAGCATTTTGTGCTGCAGAACATTTTCCTATAAGTGATGTCGTAAACTTTATTGGTATTTGTCGATATTTGGTATTTTTTCGTGGGTACGCTAAAAAGATTTATTTTTAATATTTTAAAATCAATATGATTTTGATAGCATACTTAAGCAGGAGAGTATCACATAGAGGATAGCCACATATTTTTAAAATAAATCGTTCCTCTACAACATCTTCATAGTGGCTTTGGTTAATATGTTGAATCTACTTAATCGAAATCAGAAAAAAAGCTACAAAAGAGTTATAGAGTTTAATGCATTATTTTACCATTTTTATAAAGTCTTCAGGTGCTACCGTGGCTTGAAGGAAGTGCTCTACGACGAATTTTGCTTTAGCTTTACATTCTCGTTTCTTTCTTACAGCTTGTATTAGTTGTTCTTTGCTGAAATTTGTTTAACAAGTTTAGTGTTTGCGACTGCAGAAGTTCGGATCCATTACCTCAGTGTTTGTTGTGATGATTTGCTTTGATGGCTTTTAATTTCCTCTTTTGACATGGTTTAGTTTAATGCTCTATGAAAAAACCTTAAACACAACAAAACAGAATTAAGCACTTTTGTTGATATTCAAAAGAGAATTTTAACGCTGATTTAAATAAAAATCTTTACACCCAAAGACAAAACAAAACTCAAAAGTCAAAAACAAGCATACTGACAGACAGCAGATTGACGTTCAGGTTTTTAAATGATAAGGTTACGTTCAAAGATTTAACTGTAAACTTCATGTCGCGACAAAGATGGATTATCAAATTTGTCGCATAGTGCCGCAGTTATCGCTAAAAGCCCTTCCACACTATCCCACTGAGTATATGTCAAATTCAAAGTGGGAAAGAATTCCATGCTACTGCCAAATTTGTGGGAGAGAAATGCCTTTTCATTTTTTTACCACACACAACAGTTTAATTTAACCTCAATAAAAATTTTAAAAATGAGGTAGGAAATTTAAATGGGATTGTACACAAGCCCGTATGAACTACATTTTTTTTCATTTTTAATTCATAAAAAATGAAACTAGAGTAGTACGACGAATTCATTTCTGAAAATTCCAATAAGACTGATGTAGAATTCCTTTCAACAAAAGAATCGAATTTTTTTCTAATGTCGAATTCCTTTCAACAAAAGAACCGAATTTTTTTTCTAAAAGAATCGATTTTTTTTCTGAACAATTCCAATTTTGTCTGTCAAAACAAATCTTGCTAATTTTGCAAGATTCAAAAAAAAAGATTTACACCGATTTGCACACATACTTGCAAGATTTGAAATTTCTAAAATGTCAATATGAAAACAAATTGTGTTTTTGGTTGCTACGAATTTTCGGTGAATTTTATAGTAAATATTTGTGCGTTGTTTTTCAATTAATAATAATAATAATTTCCAAATTGAATATTTTCTGGATATTTTACTTCAAAATTGCTGCTGTCAAAAAAAATTGATTCTTTTCGTCTTTTCGCATTTCTTTCAGCGACAGAAAAAATTCGATTCTTTTTAGAAAAAAATTCGATTCTTTTGTTGATACACATCAAACCCTAAAAATGTGAAAATGTCACAAAAAAATGTGAAAATGTCAAAAAAATGTGAAAATGTCAGAAAAAATTTATTAAAAATGTGATTTGATTAATGTCGAATTCCTTTCAACAAAAGAATCGAATTTTTTCTAAAAAGAATCGAATTCTTATTGTTGTTGAAAGGAATACGATAAGACGAAAAGACGAAAAGAATCGATTTTTTTTGTGATTGTGTGTGTGGCACTTGACAGCAGCAAATTTTGAAGTAAAATGTCCAGAAAATATTCAATTTGGAAATTATAATTATTAATTGAAAAACAACGCACAAATATTTACGCGACATTCAATTTGACATTTTAGAAATTTCAAATCTTGCAAGTGTGTGTACAAATCGGAGTAAAATCTTTCTTGAATCTTGCATAGTTATAGCAAGATTTGTTTTGACAGAAAAAATTCGAATTGTTCTGAAAAAAATCGATTCTTTTGTTGAAAGGACTTTGACAACATTTTTCAGCTTCAAGCAGCAACATTTCAGAATTTAAATTGAAACATATTTTAAAAATATCGTAAAAATAATTTTTTCAAAACATTTAGGAGAAAATTAAATCGGATATTATTTTGTGTTGCCGTTAATATAATATAATCAAATATTGCAGCATTAGAAGAGAAAACAACAAAAGGATTTTTAATTAATATTGACAATTCATATTATTTTTTTTTTGCCTTTTAAAAACAACATCTTTGCCTTTTTCTCTTGGCTGACACTTTAGTATGATTAAATGAGCTAAAAATGAAGAAAAAAATGAAGTGTCATACGGGCTATACCTACATAAAATACATTTTTGTCATTGTTATTATTTTTATTGATTGGGGCTTAATTGACCCTCGTCGAGTTTACTTGAAGATTCCTTTAAATTCGCCAAAAACTTTATTTTAGTTAGTTGCTAAAATAAGTTTGTTCGCGGCTGAATTTTACTTTCGGTTTGTCTTATTGTTTTTTTGTTAAATGTATTTTTAGACGTATATAATTATTGAAGAATATTTGTAGTACTTCCACGTCAAAACCAGATTTACTATTTGAATGTCAAATATTACATAAAAAGAGAAAATAAATTAGCACAAAATAGGTAGGTAGTACCTAGGTACCTATTTATTTGACTTTATTGTTTGTTCCTATTTAGGTATAACTTACACACACAGTACACAAATATATGTAATAATATGTGTACTGTGGGCATTATTCGACGATTTACTAGACAATACACCAAATTCATAGAATTACTCTCATAAAAAATACATTCAACACATTTCAATTTTCATCCAGGTTTCGAGTTTCTTACCTCGTTGTAGGTTTAAGAACACCCACTATTTTTTACGAATGTTTTTTTGTTAACCATGAAGCATAATTCAAGGAGCAAATGGTGTTTATACAATTAGAAATGGTAAAGGCGAAAAAAACGTGGCCCTGTGGCGCAATGGATAACGCGTCTGACTACGGATCAGAAGATTCCAGGTTCGACTCCTGGCAGGGTCGCGTGATTTTTTTTAAAGTTAAGCTTCAATTCAAAAAGTTTATGAAGCTTTTAATAGTTTTTGTTTACAAAAATATCTTGTACTAGATTTTTAAAAGCTTTTTTGAATTTGACAGCTGTAAAATTTTTAGCTGTGTTTACCTTAACGAGTGCTCTGTCTCCTGAATCAAAATCAACTCCATTTTCCTCCAAAGAATTTCTCTTTTTTTGCTGTAACAAAAATTAAACGTTTTGTACGTTTTTCACTTCAGCTGTCGTACTAGTAATCTTTTTAACTGAAAACAAATCCAGAAGAATCAGAACAATCGAAAAGGACATTATAGAATACAACGATTCCATATTAGGTGTGTCCATAATTCCAGTTTTCGTTCACTTTTGCTTTCCTAATTCAAGTTACAGGTAATATCTGTACGTATTAACCATCGTAAAAACTAATTTTTTTGATCATGAAACGTGATCTCGCTAAAGAGTGATCTCGTTTGTTGTTGTAATGCATGTTTTTTGATGATCTATATAAAATACCAATTCTGATAATACAACAAAATTCTCAAGAGATCTCATCAAGATGAACACACTCATTATTTTCCTTTATCTAAATTGTGTTTTATTTTTATTTGTGTTGAAAAGTGAAATAAGCCATAATGACTGATGACATTAAAAAATATTTTAATAGCCTTTTACAAAAGTAATTATTTGTTAAACAATCCAAAAAATATGAAATTTAATATTTAATTAATTTACAGAGTCAATGGCCTGTACCTAATCCTAATCACAGATAGGGATGGAGTTCCTTTACTCAAAGTAAGTCAGGAAAGGAATGTCGACTTTGCCTTGATGCCATCGTTTATACCAACATTTACAACAGCTAGTGACCAAGCTGGAAAACTAGGACTTGGAAAAAACAAAACCGTAATCTCAATGTATTCTAATTTTCAGGTATAACAAAAAGTGTTCTTGGTATATTAAAAAAAAAAACCACGATTAAAACAATTTTTGCAGGTTGTTCAGATGAATAAGTTGCCATTAATATTAACATTTGTTGGGGCAGAAAATTGCAATACTGGTCACATTCTTTCACTCGAAAAACAAATTGATACCCATTTGGATGATATAAAGCTAGCGGTGACGGAACCCTAGATGTTGTAAGTTTAAAACAAAATTTAAGTCTTTGTTTGTAAATAAATGAGTGATTAAAATAAACTTTTGATGTAGAATCTGATAAAAAATCGTTCTAAAAAGTTGTTTTCTGATTAAATATCCGTTATTTTTGAGTACTTACTATTATACATGTACCTGGATACTACATTTTATATTCTTTTATTGTGTAAACAAATGTCATCAATTTGTTGTCCTTTAGTATAGCAGTTCTATTAATTAAGTTAGGCAAACTGGCCTTAGTTTGAAATCCGTTATGATCATTATATACCTGTAGGAATATACGCTTGTGGGAATATACGACTCAAGAATAGATCCATAAGAAAACTTTTGTTTAAATTTGCGGGACAAATAATATGCAATTTCACGCGCGATTTAATGTGGGTAGTAGATGTCCCAATTCTAAAATTTGCCTATGATCGGTGGAGTGCACTGCTTCCATAGTACCTACTTCTAATACCAAAATCTATTGCAGTGTAATCAATAGCGATAAACTATAGTTCGCTTTAAATTCTGCAATAATGCTCTATAGACCGAGAGCCCACAGCAAATTTTGGGTGTGAGTGATAGCAAAAATTCACTGGTATTTTTATATGCAGGTCTTGCATTTCGTTGTAGGGGCCTTTGTCCGTAATGAAAATGTGTTTTTTTTTTTAAAGCCCAAATAAAAAGTATACTAAGTAAATCATTATATTTGATAAAAGATCTTAGAGCCCAAGACGTGAAAATGGGGTCCAAGACGTCTTGGTAGGGGGTCTTTTGCATCCCAGACGAACCTAAAGATGAGTATATGAAACCGGTCTCTAAATAAAATGTGATAACATTTAGATTTTATAAATATTTTCTCACTCGTAGAAGCTTCCCCTCTGATAACATAATATGTTAATCCAAGACTTTTCCATGGAGCCGCTTATCTACCAGATGCACTAAATAATGCAGTTTACCGACAAAGGCCCCAACCCAACTACGGCATGCAAGACTTTCATATTTGGATATGAAAAGTAAAGATCTATCTGAAAATACCAGTCAATTTTTGCTATCACTCACACACTAAAATAGCTTTTGCTAGTCTACTAAAATTTAAATCGGAATAATTATATACTTTTTAAATATTGTAATCGAATTTGAGGGTTTGAGATATTTGAATTCCAGATAAAAAAATATTTCCCTTTTTTGCCCATTCGATCTTTTTTATCTAGAATATCTCCAACTCCTTTTCAGGAACGGATTTAAGGTCATTCTTTACGTCCTTGTTTTAATTTTTGTATGATTTCGACAACTCTCCACACTCATAATGAGAATGAATATATTGTTAACAATCCACAACACTTTTGGAGTATAATTTTATTCGCGCGGGTGATGTCCTGCGGATTCAAAGATTCGGTGATCGAGAATAAGACAAATATCTGACTCCTGCTGATGGATTCGGTTTGTACCTTTCTTTGATAAAAGACTATTAGCCCTATTCTGCTATCCGATCCGATCGAATTTTTCGATTCACTTGAATTGTTTACTTAATTTGTCACAAATTATTCTTTAAATACTTCAATATTTTGAGTCCAAAACTCTATTAATAACTACACGCTAAAAGGCAGAGAAGTTTTTTTTAACTTTTCAACAATGATGACGAAGCCGATTTACAGCCCGCCATCAAAGTTGATTATGTACAACATTTACATATATGTAGGTATACTGAACATTATAAGAAAATACAAAAAAGCGAACTATATTTTGGCAAGCATAATTATCTTCATTTAATCGATTATTTGTGTTTTATTTAATATCAATGTAAAAAAAGAATGATACATTTATGTATGTATATGTAATGGGTATATAATCAGTATCTTAAATTTCTACTTTGAATATGTCATTTTGTCTTTATTATGATAAGTCAAACTATAAAAAATTGTTTTGACCTGTTATTGCTTTACGAAATTAATACCTTAGAAAAATTAGTATACGTTTTTTTGCGTAAATACTTTAAAATAGAATATATTTTGGTATGTTGTCGTTGGTATTAAAATTGTTACTGAACACAGATCGTTTATGACGTGTAATTGCGCCCAAACTATTTACTTGAGTTTCTCCTTAAGCCAATCTTCAGTTAGCTCATCTAACTCACGTATTTCATAGACTCTGGTCAAGTCGACTTCCCGCTGTAGAGCACTCTTTGTGCATGCATACATCATTTGTAATTCAATCTGCCAACAGAAATTTAAAGTAAAGATAGATTTAATATTTAGAACTGAAATGCAAACCTGACTGTCTCTTGGAGTGTAGAATATGAAGCACATCGGATATGAAATTCTTTGGTCATCGTGCACCATCTTGTATGTGTAGATAACATACCTCGGTTGATGTCCTGGTAAGACATCCTGCAGTTCATCGACTGATACATCGTCAATTAGGTCGTCCAAAACAACCAATTGTTTTTCACGATCAACTTTTACTAAATAATACAAAAAAATGGAATGAATATTTTTTTGACTTTGATGCACAGCAAGTAGGAAGTGAAGTTCAACAAAGGCATTTATATATATAATGATTTATTTTCCAACTCACAGATCAATGCTGAGTTTGAAGAATTTTTCCTGAAGCGAAACTTCTTTAATTCGTCACGTACCTGATCGGAAATATCGCATATCTTACCGTCACCCTTAAAATAAGAAACTTTCATAAATTAGTCAAAGTTAAGAAATCAAATTTTAATCATAGTAATTATCGTGACTACTTTTTGTTTTCTCTAATTAGTCATACATTTGCATGTAGGTAGATGTTTGAATAGATTATATTAATATTTTTACCATGATAATTGTCTTTTTTTCTTATTTTAGTTGTAGTTTTTATCTAAACTGTTTTTTTGTTTTGTTTTTAAATAGCGTTTCGATGCGAAAACATTTATTTATTTTAAAAGCTATCGTGGCATAAACAAAACGCCCCGCAGAATACTTTTTTTGTGATGATTTGACTCGATTCCATCAAAGTTTTTTTTATAACAAAAAGAAGAAATGACGTATCTTGCTTGACGTAGTTTTGTAGTAGATTTTATAAAAAGCTGCAAATATACTTGTGTTCAAAAGAAATATCCCAGAATTAATGGTCGCGTTTGGAGATCAATCCAACCAAAGCTATCCGGGTAGGTTTGTGTTGTTGTAATCCCTTGTGACAAAACAGCTGATGCAACAACAACCCAAATTTTTTTGTGATTGGGCTTTTCCACCAGCCGTCAGTTTCAAACAAGCAAAAAAAATAGGAAACAGCTGGTCTGAACTTGGAGAAAGGTAAACAAACGACAAATATTTTTATTATATAGTGCTTGTTTGTTTTCCAATAAAAACGTAAACGATGGTTATAACGCCAACAAAAAATCAACTTCAATAACTTATCATGCTTATTTATATAAACAAAAATCACAGAAAATATTAAAAATCCACATTGCACTGAAAAAGCATTTGTTTACATTTCTCCAAGTTTGATATCACATGTTTTGTTTTTGTTGTTTTGAACTGTCAAAATTAGAAAGAGAAAAGACAAAGATAGTTTTTGGAAAAGCCCAATAGGCGGATAGCCTATCTAATAGTTTACCGAACGCAATAATAATTTGTGAGGCTAAATTAGGCATGTTCAGGAAAATGAGATCTCGGAGATCTCAGCAATATCAGTTACATCATACATGAACAGGATTTCTCAGCTCTGAGTAAAAAAAATCTTGAATTCGCTTGATCACTTTTTGATGAAGTCCTCTCCCACCTGTGTGCGCCACCTGAGTGATGAGTCGCGGTCTTCCTCTACTGCGCCGTCCCTCGGGATTAACTATAGTCTTTTAAAAGATGTTCCATACATCAACAGTTTTTTGTACTGCTATTTGCTTATTTTTTAATATTTTCACCAGAATTTCTTCAAAATGGTTTTACTTCATTTATTTTTGTTTTAATTTTAAAACACAAATTTAATTAAACTTTAAAAGAAAAAATAATTTTTCGAAGATGATTGATACAAATATCCCGAATATTTAGTTTGATTACTTGAAGTTTTCACCAAGTTTTCCAAAATTATATTTTTGATGTGTAAACATCTATACTGGCGGTAGGGTGAAAAGAAAACGTAACGTAACGTTGTAATCGTGATCGTGGTCGTGATCGTGATTCTGAGCTTTACGAAAATTGAGTGCGTTCAACAATATGTGCGTTCAGTAACTAAACGTTGAGTATTGAAATCGAAAGGTCGAGTTCAGTTCGGGTTGAAATTTGGTTGGCTGCTTAGAGGATATATTAAGCCCCTATTACATGATGATTCTTTGCGTCTGACTCTATTCAAACATAATGAGTGCGAAAGAGAAAAAAGATAAGATGGAAGACCAGTTGCCTTGCGAGTCGTGGGCCAAGTTTTACGAGACTCTTTTTCACGCTTCTTTAGCATTAGGCTACGCGCAAACTAACGCGATGGCGGTGGCGATCACGATAAAAATGTGGATGCCTCATATAAAAATCAAAGCACACTTCAATCGTGTAGATGTGTGCCTTTCCTTTGATTTATGTGTATGGCATCCACAATTTTATCGTGATCGCCACCGCTTTCGCGTTTGTTTGCACCAACTTTTATACGTATTTTGTATTCTTTGCATTACTTTTTTTCAATTACATGACTGTTTTGAGACCGGCGGCCTATTTTACAGAACATACATCACATACATTGTATGAATGTATAGGGGTATTCCCGATCCGATGCAACTGGTCTTGTATCATTGCAAAAATGCAAAAGTGTAAAATTGCTATACCTTAACCCCTTTGTAAAAAAAAACTTTGCACTTTTGCAATGATACAAGACCAGTTTGCATCGGATCGGGAATACCCCTTATGTACCTTAAAGTAGACGCCAAAGATGGCTCAGTGTAAATTTTGAATTTTTTGAAAAACTTTGCGTCAACTTAGAAAACCCATAATTTAAAAAAAAATTAAAATTTACGCCCACTCATCTCGTAGTCGTGATTCTTATCTTGTAGCCGTGGTCGTGATTTTGATTCTGAGCCAGAGATTAGTCTGCTATTACACGATGCATCTAGACGCATGCGACTTTTCGAACTACGTAAGTGCAAAAGAGAAAAAAAAAATCGAAAAGATGGTACGGAAAAAAGTGACCGATGTCGCGTGAGTAAAATTTTCGGTGCAACTATTTGACGTTTCTCTTTTCTCCTGTCCGTTTTTTACTATTCTGCTTCATATGGTTTTGTTGTTCAAAGAGTAAATTTCGATGCAACGCACTGTTATTGATAGCCTTATAGGCTTTCCAGAAATGAGAATTCATCTTTAAAAACAACATATAAAAAAAATTATTGCTTTTCTTGGCTGATATTCATTTAAAGGCACACAAACCTTTCTTTCTTCAATATATCTAATTATGAAAACAAAAATAAAAACAGAAAAAGTTTTTTATTGCTTGAGCACAGCCCAACACGAAAATGAAAAATAAAGAGAACTGTCAAATTAGATTCCTGACTTTGGTTTCAACGTGTAATAGCGCTTGAAACAGCGGACGAAATAACAAAGAAGAATTCGAAGAAGGCGCATGCAACTAGATTCATCGTTTAATAGCAGACTTATGAATTATCCATAATCTCTGTTCTGAGCTTCACGAAAATGGAGTGCGTTCAACGCTATGTACGCTCAGTAACTAAACGCTGAGTGTTTATATACGAAATCAAAAAGTCGAGTTCAGTTTTGGTTGAAATGTGGTTAGTTGCTTAGACCATATAGTACATGGACTGCGCTTTCATTTTCCATGCATCATTACCGATTTTCAAATTTGCTTATGAAAAGTTAAGATCTATATAAAAGTACCAAAAAAAAAATGTTTGCTATCATCCACACCCTAAATTTGATGTAGGCTCTCGGTCTATGAGGCATTCGGACGAATGTTGATGTTTACACATCTTAACCGTGAGTCCCGGCACTCACACTTTTTTTCCAATGGGTTTTGTTAGAAATTTCACGTTATCAAACAGACCTGAGATCTTGTTTAGCTTGAAATTTGTTATTCATGCCGCAATACTGGATCCGCAGTGGCCAGCCGCCAGTGATTCTCATTTTTCTCAATAGGCGTTTTTCTTTTTTGGCCCCAGTCGTGGCACTGAGCTGTCAAAAAGAAAACTATGTTACTTTTTAACTCGGAGCGCTCCGAGCTCTCAACTTGCATTTCTTTTTTAGCTCGGAGCTCGACCGGGGCTCGCTCGATGAGCTCGGAAAAAAATGACCGAGCACATCGAGCACAAAGCTGAGCGCGGGTAACTTCATACAATTTTCATGTAATTTGACAGATATGAGAGATCAGTGCTCAATTGAGTTTCTTAAATAGATCGGTGCGCTCAGGTCACGCTCTGTTCGGCAGAGAGAAGGAACTAATAGAGAGAGTCAAATTCGACGGTGGCTCTCTTTTAGCCTACAAGCTACGATGTTGCGACTTGTGCACCATCTTGCATATGTATAATTATTAACTCCATATAAAAAAAATGTGGGGACAAATACATATGCAAGAAGATGTGCATACTCACCACCTTTTTTGTTGTTTTGCACTGCCCGAGGTGAAAACATGTACACACCGATAAGAATTCAACACGTTATAAAAAATGTAAACAAAAGGTTTCGAGGGGACGGAGATGAGGAAATTTGACTCTCTCTATTAGTTCTTTCTCTCTGCTGTTCGGAGTGAGCTCTATTCGCCCTGAGCCCGCTCTGTGCCACGCTCGGGGCTAAAAAAGAAAAACGCCTAATATAGTGTTTTCTTTTCACGACAAATGGGTAAAGAGAAAAGAGAGCATTTCAACAGAGAGAAAGAACTAATAGAGAGTCAAATTTCCTCGTCTCCGTCCCCTCGAAACCTCTTGTTTACATTTTTTATAACGTGTTGAATTCCTATCGGTGTATATATGTTTTCACCTCGAGCAGTGCAAAACAAAAAAGGTGGTGAGTGAGCACATCTTCTTGCATATGTATTTGTCCCCACATTTTTTTTATATAGAGTTAATAATAAGAATTAACACATGTGCTAAAAGAGAGCCGCCGTCCAATTTGACTCTCTCTATTAGTTCTTTCTCTCTGATTGCACTGCGAAACACTGCGGACCCAGTTTTGCGGATTCCATAATCGTTATGATTATTTTAACATTAGAAATGTTTAAGCGGAGGCATACGTACTAACAAATGTGAAAAAATCAACATAATTTCAAAAAAGTGTAACGCCGAGTAGAGAAAGAGGGCGAAACGTCAGGGGAATAGACAAAATTATTGCGTTCATGCTATGTTCTTACTGGTCTGAGGAAACAGAATACGAAGAAGATGATAAAACGGACACAAAAAAGGAGAAGTGTTCGTAGGCAGGGATGGCCACTACTATTTCACATTTGCTACGTAGTTTATGTAGTTAAACGTAGTAAAATGTAGTTAATGAAACAAATTGTAGCAATCTTAGGGCCAGTTGTACAATAGTGGTTCAGCCTCGGTTCAAGATTTTAACTCACCGATTTCGGCGGATTAACTAACGTTCAACGCTGGTTCAAGTATGTAATTGGTTATTATCACTCACTTGAACTGTAAACTACTGTTGAAACCCAATTAATCCGCCGAAATCGGTGGATAAAAATTGCTGAACCACGGTTTAAATATTTGTACAACTGGCCCTTAGTTTCAAATATCAAATGATCTGTCAGTTGGAACTTTGAAGCTTGAATTTTGAGTTAAAATGTTCAAATTTGTATTGAAATTTTATTATTTCTCTAAATTTACTTTGTATGTATATGAAAACGTAAAAATTTGTAGAAAATAAGACGTGTAGTTTATTAAATTAACTACGCGTAGTTAATGATGTAGAAAATGTAGTGTAGTTAATTCGGCCAACCCTGTTCGAAGGCTTTCCAGATTTGTATGTGAAGAAGAGCAAATTTAAAAAAGAATTTATTTAAAGTTTTAAAATACATAAATGCTTTTTTAATTTCTAATGTACCTCAACTATGCTGGAATGGCAAATCGGGTAAATTTTTTAAAGATATTTGTGACGAAAATTATTGTTCTCTGCCCACGAAAAAAGGAGTATTGAATATTATTCGTGTTGATTACACAAGTCAACATGAATTTTGACTTTGAAAAAAGGGTATTAAATTTATAAAGCTGTATCCATAGTCACTCGAAAAACAAATATATTTGATAGAAAAGTTTGCTTTTGTCGCCAGGATAACGTCTTAACAGGTTATTTTTAAAACTATGATTTTTTATATTTTAAATCAAAATAAATAGATTTTTGATTATTTGTGTATCTTTAATTATATTGAAATAAAATTATCATTGTACAAAAATTCTACTTAATAATGCAAAATTTTGAAACAAAATTAATTTTCAATTTTTTTTTCAAAATGTTGAGTTTAAAAATTAATTTTTAAAAATTATTCACTCAAATAATTTTATTTAAAAACATAATTAAAGAATGGATTTCTGGCTTTTAAAAAAGATATAACATGACACTGTAAGTGTTGCCGTTGTTTTTAAATATTTTTTTTTTCTATTTGAAGTCAATTTTTTTAAGAAAATTCCAAGATAGCCCCAGTCCGATTTTCCCGACAAACTACCCATGTGCTCCTAATAATCCCCTCTAACGAATTGTGAAAGAAAAGTGAACATGTACAATTTTTTTCAGGTCAAATGTTTATGCCTACATAATTTAAAGGCCAAAATTTTGTAATAACTATTACAAAAGCAAATTTTTAAATGAATATTGATATTATTTATTCATTTTCGTGCATAGTGAATTTAAAATCCGTAAAATGAATGTAAGGACAAGAATTTTTTTCTTTTGTTGAGTTGTGTTATCGAACCCGCAGTAATTCTCAGTGTAGTGCTCTATTTTTCTCTTTACCCATTTGTCGTGAAAAGAAAACACTTTACTGAGATCACTGCGGATCAAGTATTGCGGATTCCATAATCGACATATCTAGATAAATGAGAACTTTAAGTGGTCACTGAAAGTTGAATAGCGCCCCCTATGAAAGCTTCAATTTGGAATGAAAACGAGCACTCCTTGTAATATATCCTCTAAGGATAACATACAATTTGTATGTGGGTAAAGACGAGATATGTAGATTCACTCAAAATCCATCAATGCTCCAGTTTCAAAAAATATTGAAAGGTCTGTCACTGCATGTGTGAAAGAAACATTAGACATATTTTAAGGCGCGAGCAGGGAAGGGTAGGTGGAACTACACGACAATAATAATAATGAAGCTGAGGTTTCAAAGCCCGGCTTTTTACACACCTTGTTGGGAAAGCAGTAATTCGTGGATAATATTTCTCAAAAATGGAAGAAAAATTAAGTCACTAAAGTGAATTTCAATAAATTTCAGCTCTAAAAAAACATACAACCAGCATTAAAAAATGCAGCTAACTAATTTGTTTGTTAATTTGGTTAATTTCTTATATATATATTGTTTACAATTCAAGCTTAGTTTCTAATTAGGATTAATTTTAAGTGCATTATAATAACTATCCTGAGTTTATCTGCAAGTGATAAATCTCTTAAAAGATAGCATTGATCCACCCGCTACATTAAATGCTAACAAAGCTGTAGCAAGGGTAATGCAGAAGTTCGCTATAAGTGTTGTAGCAAAAAGCTCGTATGCGTTCAATAGAGTTATCCCAGATACAAGTAAATGAGTGCAGAAGACATAAGCAACATGATGATACTTTGACGTGTCCATGGCGTTAAAGAAAATCACACTCCAAAATGTGTGAAGCAAAATTATAGAGAGAGCTTGGGCAGCGGAGACCAAGAAAAATATTTGGGTTCCACTCTTGAGACCCATCGTTGCTGGGCCAGTCTAAAAATATTACGATAAGTACAAAACAGATAAAAATGAGAAATATCATTCTTTTGTTACCATATCAGCGAGAACATTGACAAGTGCAAAAGCTGCACTTATTATTCCGAATCCAAGGCCTGATACATAAGCTAGAATGTGCTTATTATCCGTTACACGAGAATCATCAGCAACTTCTCTCAAGCCATTCTCCGTGCTGCGGAGTATTTTGTAAATGAAGTACCGAAAGCATTCCTATCAAAATAATATTGTAATAATTATGTCATAAATTAAGTTAATAACTTTTTTGTATCTGTTTTTAAGGAATTTACCTGGAATATTATGGAGAATGTCACACCAAAAGCTAGGTGTTCTCGCAAAGGAACCACTGAAAACCACAACACAGAGGATATGAGTAATGAAAGCAGCCAAAAGAATGAAGCTGCTATGAGAATAATTATCCGAACTGGGTCGTGGGCGATAGTGAAGATAAACATATGCAGCGCTGGGCCAAATGCGAGCAAGGTGCAACCAAAAAATTCGGCTAAAGTCATTTTATGGGTAAGTGAATTTAGTAAACAAATTTAAATATGTATATTATTATTATTTGTTCAAAAATTGTATTTTTCATTAAACTGCGGTTTTGGCCCAACTTCAACACTTGATAGATGAGATCGTGACGTAAACGTTCTAAAATTTTGACAAGCAGGCTCGTTCAGCACAACTCTCTTATGAGTACATTCAGTAAATTTAGCTCTGTTCCCACCTAGTTTGTCCCCTTTCACACGAGGAAACAAGTTGCCGGAGAAATTTTTTGACGTTTTCTTTTATGTCGAATTCCTTTCAACAAAAGAATCGAATTTTTTTTCTAAAAGAATCGATTTTTTTTCTGAACAATTCGAATTTTGTCTGTCAAAACAAATCTTGCTAATGTCGAATTCCTTTCAACAAAAGAATCGAATTTTTTTCTAAAAAGAATCGAATTTTTTCTGTCGTTGAAAGGAATACGAAAAGACGAAAAGAATCGATTTTTTTTGTGATTGTGTGTGTGGCACTTGACAGAAACAATTTTGAAGTGAAATATCCAGAAAATATTCAATTTGGAAAATATTATTATTGTTAATTGAACTGCAACGCACTATAAAATTCAACGAAAATTCGTTGCAACCAAAAACACAATTTATTTTCTTAAAACACCGCGACATTCAATTTGACATTTTAAAAATTTCAAATCTTGCTAGTGTGCGTGCAAATCGGTGTAAAATCTTTCTTGAATCTTGCAAAATTACCAAGATTTGTTTTGACAGAAAAAATTCGAATTGTTCAGAAAAAAATCGATTCTTTTAGAAAAAAATTCGATTCTTTTGTTGAAAGGAATTCGACATAATTTTGCAAGATTCAAGAAAGATTTACACCGATTTGCACACACACTTGCAAGGTTTGAAATTTCTGAAATGTCAATATGAAAACAAATTGTGTTTTTGGTTGCAACGAATTTTCGGTGAATTTTATAGTAAATATTTGTGCGTTGTTTTTCAAATAATAATAATAATAATTTCCAAATTGAATATTTTCTGGAAATTTTACTTCAAAATTGCTGCTGTCTAGTGCCACACACACAATCACAAAAAAAATCGATTCTTTTCGTCTTTTCGCATTCCTTTCAACGACAGAAAAAATTCGATTCTTTTTAGAAAAAAATTCGATTCTTTTGTTGAAAGGAATTCGACATTAATTTCCTTAAAAATCTCTTGTACCTTTCACACGAAGAAAAAAAATCGTGGAAACTTTCTGTTGTTTCTTTTTAAAGAAGCTTGGTTGAACACACTACTGTGTATGTGAAGAGGAATGTCAAAAAAATCTCCTCAAATCGTTGACCGGGGAGATTTCATTTTCCCCTCTTACTTCTTGCCCTTCTCACCCATAAACTGAAAGTTGCTGGAAACTCAGTTTCCTCGTGTGAAAGGAGACTTTCAGATCACGAGATTTAAAATAAAGAGATTCCGAGGGTTCAACATACATCTGAAATTTCAGATTTCTGAATTTTTCTGGCTTCTGATTGGGCAGTTGTCATAAAAAATTAAATGACTTTTAAAGTCATCTGACAGCTGACCAATCAGAAGCTTGAAAAATTCAGAAATCTAAATTTTCAGATGAGCGTTGAACTCGCGGATTTATGTCGAATTCCTTTCAACCAAAGAATTATTAGTTGACTCAAAAATTTAATGGTGTTTTTATTTTATTTTATTTACATAAATTAATTTCAAAGAATCGAGTTTTTTTCTAAAAAGAATAATTTTGTTTCTATCGTTGAAAGGAATACGAAAGGAATCATTTTTGTGTGATTGTGTGTGTGGCACTTGACAGCAGCAATTTTGAAGTAAAATGTCAAAAAAATATTGAATTTAGAAAATTTAGAAATATTTAGTATGAAATTCAACGAAAATTCGTTGCAATCGAAAACACTTGTTTTTTTTTCACGCGACATTCAATTTGTCATTTTAGAAATTTCAAATCTTGTAAGAGTGTTTTATCTTATTTGTCTTATCTACTGAGCCAGATGGATAAGTTCCATATGGACAATAATAAAGATAATAGGTGGAGCGAAAGGCACTTTTGGAGTTGAGGTCATTTGAACTTATAATTTGAATTAGTTCCATATGGAACTTCTTGGAAAATAAAACGAGGATTATGAGTAACCCTACGTTCTGTAACTCTCATCGATAAAATTGGTCGAGAAACGTTGGAAAATAGAAAAAAAGGACCTTTTGTTCAGAGAAAAAGTGAAGCTTTGCCATCATTTTGTTGGAGGCAGGACATCAACAATAGAATTAAATGTCTCAGTGTTTTCTTGAAAAAAAACTTGTTATTTCTTGGAATGTAAAAGAGGTAAGAAAATGATTCCTTTTAAAATTCTGTTATAAATCCTACCTCCTGTTATAAGTCCTACCTCCTTTATATCCCAAGATTGAATTAGAAGAAGATCTAAGATCGCACGATTTGTTTGCTGCACTTGTTGAAGGCACTGCAGGAATCCACCAAAAACAGAGGGAACCACGCCGTCATGAAGCATTTGTTTGTCCGCACCTTGTCTTACTTGAAAATCGCTCGCAGTAAAATGGTCCGAGCAAGGACGTGCTCCTGCGTTTGGTTTGAAATCCATTCTTGCATACCTAAAAATGTATTTTAATAAATAGACAATTGAATTAAATAAAAACAACCTCCACAAAAACAAACAGCACACAAAACACTATTAAATTTTTAATGTTTTGCCTCCACCAAAATGGCAGCCGAGCTTCACTTTTGAAGGCGATGTTGGTTATCTAGATATATATTAAAATCTATGTAATGGACGAATTTTGGTGGGGGTGTATGTTGTCCATTCTCTTCTCCCTTTAATGTCAGTATTAATTACATGAAGGTAATCTCTTTTAGAGGGCATTGTCTGCCAAGTGCACTCTAATACCTGAGTGTCCTGGAACCCAGAGTATCATACATTTTTGTTTGTTTTTGAAATTATTTTCCCGTATTTTGCTAATTGAAGGTGTGCAGTTTTTGGTATTCCGATTTGCATTTATAGTTGAAAGCCTGCAAGAGCAGATCACTAGGTTTTTATTTATAACATTTGCAATTTTAGTGGGCTTCTGTAGAGAATATTGAAAAGTGTAGCTAGCCTCAATGAGAATAGAATGTCACCACCCTCAGAAACAAATCGCCGCCTGAGTATTTAAGTGCCCCATAGACCACTTTTTCGGGAATGGAGTTAATGATGCAGTTATACTAAATCGAATTTTTTCTGTCGATTGGTGCTATTCCCGTTGTCCTATCTTCATTAATAAGGAAGTAACAGAAGTCACGTTTGCTCCATTTTTCCGCCTTTTTGATGCTTATTTGACGTATATCCAAAATTTGTACTACGTGGGACAATCTTTGAAGAATAGTTCCTATTTACATCGTTTAATGCTTAAGTGCCCTATATCTATTCTTCGAAACTTGAAATCGATGAACAAATATAGTTCCAGGCTTAAAATCATGCAAATGCAAAAAGTATATTTCAAAAATTACAACGCGGCTAGCTTAAATTTTAATTTTGCTAAAATAAAGTATGCTTCAGCGAAAGAAATTAACCTTTACAAAATGATTTATCCAGAAAAAAGAAGTCTTTTTGAATAAAGTGACATTACCTTGTTACGATCCTCTGAAAATTAAAATAAAATGAATTTTAAGTAATAAAAAAAAAACATGAATTTGTTTTTTTTTACCTATAGAAACCTCCGTTGAAGAAATTCTCCTTGGCAGAGGTACCGGATTGACTTCGGGAATCTGAAATATATAAAGAAAACAATGAAACAAATTACGAGATTTAAACATGCAAACAATAAAGAAAGATAAGCTAAAATTAAATCTACGATAATTATAACAAATAAAAAGAAATTAAAACAAATCTACAACTAAAGAACTAAAACATTCATGCATTGTCGTCTCGCCGCCATGAGTATCATTGCTGTTGTGTTGTGGCTTTGCGGGATGGATAACGAAAGATGAATGAAATATAGTACAGAATATAGTCATATAGTAGAGGCGAGATAGCCATAGCTTTGTTCCACACCCAATAGAGAATTTCCTGCAAACGTCAGATGAACAAGTAGGCATTTAGGGTGATTAATCTAGAATTGAGGTTTTTTGTGGTCGTAACACATTAAGGCGAGATTTTTAGGCTCAAGGATGAATAGATGGGGTAACCACATTTAAAAAAAAAAGGTTAATTGCGGACGAAATAGGTTTATGAGTGGAACCTATTTAGTTCCACAAAGTAAATCAATTTGGAACCTAGGGGTAGTACCAGATCGGTAAGGTAGGTCTCCGGGTCATTGAGAGCGAATAGGTTTTACCTCTAGATCGCTGCAGAGTAAAAAGAACCGAAAAGGGGTTAAGCTCAGCAAGTTGTTGGTAGCTTGATACGGAAAATAATAAGCGGTTTGGCCAGCGAGCGGTACTCGGATGTATGTGTAGGTAGACATTGTAGGAAGGTAGGGTAGGAATTTGGAGACAGATTTCGGCTAACCAATTAGCTCAAAACCGTGGTAGAGGCAAGTCTAGTGTAGAAAGTTTGCCGACAGTTAAGAAAAAAAAGCAATTAGCAAAGTGACAAAGTCGATTGAGGAGTTTGTGTGTAAAGGCAGTGCGGATTCAAATACGAACCAATAGTTTTTTTTTGAAAAAGTGAATTCGTAAGCCGTTGGAGGAATTCATCGAAAATATTAATTATAATATTTAAAATATTATAATTAAAATATATTACCCGGTGAGTGATAATGTTAATTATATCAAAGAAAAATATCTAAAAATTAGCTAGCTGTTTTTTTTTGAGTTAAGAATATATGTATTAAAATACTGATATATATATGTGACCTTTAAACAGGTTGCAAAGGAGCTATATATATATATATATACCTATCCTCGTTCAAAAAAAAAATTGGAAAGGAAAATTGTAAAGGAAGCAAGGAGTTTTCGTTGTTTAAATAAAAGGTGAGAGTTGAAAGTTTTTTTTCTTTGATAACAATTAGGAATATGAAGTAATTAGCGATATTTTAGTTTTGTGGGCCTGGTTTGAAAACGAAATCGTTTTGGGCAGTTGGTATAAAATCATTTAACTAGAATAAGGGGTGAGTTAATTTTTTTTGTACGTAAGATTTTTTTTATTAACAATAGAAAGTTTAGATAGCCGACGAAGAAAAAGAATTTTGGCGGTCGCCGACTAAAGAAGAGTCGTGACCGCCGAGAGTTTGTTGGTAATTGTTGGAGAATTGTCTTTTGCTTCACTATCGACCACATTCAGAACGCGCCCAAATCAAGAATTCGCGATACTGGTGAAGAAACGGAACGCCGATAAAGTGGCCGAATAATTGAAGAAAACCCCGGAAAATTATTTGGCACGGCAGTTTACTACTACAGGGGGGCATCCTAAATTTTAAGAAAAAAAAAATATATAAGAAAAAGAAAATTAAATTTTTTTGGCGTGAAGGATAGGGTTTCATTATTTATAGTTAAAAAAAAAAAAAAGGGAACGGTTATGTTTTAAGTAATGTTAATATATTAAAAAAAAAAAAGAATTAAGAAGTAAAACTAATCAAAAGAAAAGAGAAAAAAAAAAAAGGAGAAACTCCGTTAAGCAAGAAGGGGGAAGGACAGTTACTCCAACCTAACCGCGCTTTCTACTGGGCCGCTTACGGTCGCGTCAGCCATTTTGGGTTTCTTTCGGAAGGCTAATGCCTATCAAGAGCTCTTTTTAGGTAGGGCCAACGAAATCGTCAACGAGTAGTTTTTTTTCTTCCTCAGAAAGGAGGAGGCTAGCAAACGAAAGCGTCTAGGAGGGGGCGAGGTAGGGGCTGAAGCCACTTACAGCTTTTCTTCTTTCTTTCCTGCCGTTTTAGGGGCCTTCCGCTCTCTCAAAAAGAGATATCCAAAGAAAAGAAAATTTAAAAGAAAATACCCATAAAAACAATAAAAAAAAAAACTAACAACAAAAAAAAAACCTAAAAGAAAAAGGAAAACAAAAAAAAATCAAAAAAAAAATTCAATACATATTTTAGTTTATTTATTTATTATTATTTAGATTCCACAGGAATTCCGCTCGTTAAGAGTTAATATTTATATATTCTTGCTTATTTTTGTTTGTTCTTTAAAATACAATTTTTGTTTAAATATATTTATTTAAGCGTTTAAACTTTCTGTATAAATTCATCTTTAAGGTATTTAACCAAATCTGTGTAAATTTTCCCAATAGCGATATTCTTATTCATCCGTTCGGGAATGGTAGACATTCTAGAGTTTTTGTTTAAATAAAATATGTTTGTAATTCACGCCAACCGATATAGTCTTTTACTAAGTGGTAAAAACCACTTAATGGCATTTTAAGATAACTTTTCAGGGGGTGGAAGGGGTGGCTAAAATACTTTCGTGAGAGGATAGACTGAGGGTGACTTCCGTGCTCCGTATACGGGGGGCCTGAAAATTCCCGCCACGGGCTCCAGGAAGGGAGGGCGGCGTACCTGTACAACATCAGCAGCTACGATGGATTGGTAAGAGTTTGTCGGTAAGCGAATCGCAACGTAAGAGTGGTGGTGGTTTTATTTGTCGTTGTTTTTTTTGGTTTTGGCACGATCTATGTATTTTTGTTGTTGGCCCGGTCTGATTTTGGGACAAGATCCCCCCCACATCCGGCGAGCTAAGCCGAGTGTCGCCAGCGTGCCAGGTCCCACGGTCAGACATCCCTCTCCCCCGTTCAGGGTACTCTCTTCTTTTAACTTACCTCCTTATCCTATGCCATTTTTATCGTCCTTTTTTTGGTACATCCAATTCTAGCACTTGTTCTTTATAAGGTATTTCTGAATTCGTATCAGGTCTTCCTATTCCCTTTCCTTTCTTTTGTATCTCCCACCTACCATTTCATCGGCCTACCTTTATCTTCGACTTCGGTTTTCGTCCACTACCTATCGCTGTAACTTCAACCGCTATTTTTCTTCCTCTTCAAATCCTGAACGGTTTCCTGTCATTCACCCATCCTCTATCCTGTTTCCTACCGATCCGACGTTTACCTTCCTGCCTATACCCTATTTCCCATACTCACCTCTTTCCTAATAAGTCCCCAGCAACAAATGGCGCCCATTCGTGTAGTCCTAGTCTGTTGTCCCTAACCCTTATCCATTCAGTTATTTTGATCTCGGTATCATCATTTCGTTCAGCGTAGGTCATGATCCAGGATTGCTATTTAGAATGCCTGATCATTTGCGGCGTGGAGCGGAGTGGTGTCAGCGAGAGGAGAATGTTCTGATGAAATTCATTTTATGTTCGCCTTCGGGACAGGTTCGGAAAGTTCTGCAAGTCTTCATATAGAAGGTTCTCAAACGTACTGTTGAATTGCGGCGGGGTTTCCGGACGTGACACCGAGGGCAACTGCTACATAGGTTCTCAATTGGTGTAGCTTCTGGAGCGGGATGACCCGTATGTCGTGACCAGGGATAGCTCTTGAGAATGCCGGGTCAATAGCGACGGGATATCTTGATTCGGCAACAGCATCAAGAGCGAACTACCAGTGTGTTTATGTGTTCCTCCCCTCAGTTGGTGGTGCTACAGGAGTAAGGTGAATCGTATGACTTGTTTGGGATTGCTCCTCAGAATGCCCAATCAATTGCGACGAGTCACAATAGGTCCGATGGCAACGTCAAGTGAGAGCTAGTTACGTATTTATGTCGTTTTTTTTTATGTTTCGCTTACCCGACACACTTCGACAATTAAGAAGCACACGGAAGTTACCTTAAGATTTAAGTCCACATTACCAGAAAAGAAAATAACCTCCGAAGACAGCAGCCCCCTACACCCCCGCACATTATGAAAATAAAACAACAATCAAAACAAATAGGAAAAAAATTTAATAAAGTAATCATCACTCAACACCAACTATAAGTAATAACATAGGTACAGATATAAAAATCAGTTAATTTAGAAGACAAGCATAATAAAGCTTATTGGTAAAATTTTTTTTGTTTATCTGCCCGCTGGGTGGTACAGTACCAAGATATCGGAAAATAATCAAATTTTTAAACTTATTGTGGAATAACATTAACATGTTCACATTAGTGATTGGATAGGTTGTTATATACTTGTGTCATTTGTCATAGATAGATTTTTTTTAAATTTAGTTAAACAGGTATAGTGAAGTTTTGATTTTGCTCTCAAAAAGATACATTCTACTTTTTAAGATCGGCTGACAGCAGCCCTAGATACAAGCAAACAAACAGTTAAAATAACTTTGAATTGATTTATCTGAGAAATTTAAACCTAGTAAGATTCATTTAACGTCAAATCATTAGTATTAAGGTTTTCAGTTACAGTAAGTAAGTAGGTTGTACTAATAGAGATACCAAAAAGTTGATAAATTTTGTTTTTAGGTAATATAAATTGTGTTTTTGATAATAGTATACATTTCGTTTTAGGTTATATACATTTAGTTTTAGGTAATATACATATTTTTCTTAGGTAATATACATTTTGGTTTTTAGATAATTTATTCAGAATTTGTTTTCTTTAAGTGGATAAAGTACATATTTCATTGGTGAAAATCTGCTTTGTAGCCGCATCACGGGTCCGAGGTTTAAAGAAGGTTTCGTCCAGGGGATGCATCCTAGCAAAAAAGAAAACAAAATTAATAAACGTTTAGAGATAACCAGAAATAGGATAGTAACGAGATCATTAGCGAAGAAAAACTTAATAAAAACAATCGACATGTCGTTAGTACAGCATTCTCCGGTTAATAAAGCCAAAAAAGCAACAGCTTCCGAAGCAGCTATAGACAATGTTACAAATTTTCTTCCACCAGTACCACCCAAACCCTCAAGTAAAACTCCTAGCACAGCTACGATACCATCTCCGGCTTTTAGCAGCCTAACGGGGTTAGAGTCTCCGCCCTTTGGGGGGCGGTCGAGGGGTTCAGACACTTTGATTCAGCGAACTGAACATAATCTTAATCCAATTTCAGCATTGAGGGAAATGGCGTTGGGTTTAGATAACGAAAATGTACCAAGTACAATACCGAGAGCCCTGTCAGGAGGGCCGAGAGATTCCCTGTTAGATCAGGCTTATGAACCAATCGATTGGGACATTGATCCTACGTCCGGACCTAGTAATTTTCAAGAGGAGCGGTTGGTTGAAGAAGCTACAGCTCAG
Organism: Epistrophe grossulariae; assembly: GCA_929447395.1. Lineage (NCBI taxonomy): Eukaryota > Metazoa > Arthropoda > Insecta > Diptera > Syrphidae > Epistrophe > Epistrophe grossulariae. Next base: position 5,071,333 of record OV839566.1, read on the forward strand.
AGGCAAGGGGGGTTTAATAGTCGATCAGTTCGTTACGAATTAGATATGTTTTTAAGTTCGAGACCAACAGACGCCCTACATAATAAGGGAATTGAGGCAGACAAAGTCGTCTCATGGCGGTCAAACCTTCACGGTGAAAATTTACTGATGGGAACGGGAGCGAAGCCGAAGGCTACAAATCCAGCTCCAATACCAGCTGGTGGTAATACCTACCAGATACCTAAGCCACCCGTACCTCAACAGGTCGTTCAGACAAGAGAGGCCCCTAGTGGGCAATTACACAACAACAATAATAATACCAAGGTCATATCTAAGGAACAGCTTAACATTTCAGCTGAGTTAAAAACCGTCATAAATTTGGCGGTAGTGCAAGCGTATGAATCATACACAAATTCGTTAAAAGAAGATCTGTCGGAGTCATTGAAACAGGAGGTCAGGAAAAACTTCCTAGAATTTATGGGGGACATTAACAGAACCGTCCGCGCTGAGCCGCCATTGGAGGAAAGATCTCCGAAGCCGCCGGTCGGTGGGCCAAGGTCTCGTCCTAACCAATATGATAAAACCGTCCCGAAAGAACGAGAACACCAATATTTTGACGTTAGATATGGTGACGCAAAAGATGGATGTCCTGAATATTCAAACCGTCGACGGGTAGAAGGGAATTTCGAGAGACACCAGGGGGGAAGCCAGACTGGTTGGCCTTCGAATTGTCCTCAGCATTCGGGGAATCCTCCCGGTTGGTGGTATCGGCAGCCCGATTATCAGCCACATAGGGGGGCCAGGATACCCATTAAAATGGATAAGTGGGGGCTTAAATTTGATGGAAAGCCGGAAAAACTGACTGTGGAGGATTTCATCTTCCGGGTAGAGATTCTGCAATACCAGCACGGCTGTACCTGGGTTGAGATTCTGCGCGATTTCCACCTCCTTCTCTCGGGCACTGCTAATGACTGGTATTGGCAATTCCAACGGTCAAATTATAGCCCCGATTGGTCAACACTTAGAGACGCCTTAATGCGTCAATTCAAAAATTCAAAGACGGATCTTGATATCATGAGGGATATAATGGACCGCCAGCAAGGTGCCTGGGAGACTAGTGAGGATTACTTTGCGGCAGTTAATAAACTCAGGTCTCAGCTAAGGATGCAGATCCCGGAAGGGGAGCTGGTCCGCGTGCTGAAAGGTAATTTAAATGAGCGCATAAAACGGCTGGTGTACCCTCAGGCAATCTTCTCATTAGACCAACTAAGAATCGCATGTAAGGACGCAGAACGTGCATTCTCGGATCGGGGAAGGGATGGGCCGAAGCCAAATCGACCGCCGGCTCGGCATTTGGCCAACGAATTGGATTTTGTCGATGACCCTCCTATAAGTCAGGAAGAAAATCTTGCGGCCTTTCACCACTCGGGGGCTAGGCAGAAAAACGGACAGGAGTACGCAGGGGTAAGGTCTTTGACCTGCTGGAACTGCCGAATTTCAGGGCATTCCTTTATGGACTGTCCTTCGTCAGTGAGAAACATATTTTGTTACAGATGCGGGCAAGAAGGAGTTATAACACCGAAATGCCGCATATGTAACCCGGAAAACCGATTGAGGAGCGCGGCGCCTTTGGGGGAGCCGCGTTCGACTCAGAACCCCCAAGAAAACCTACAAAAGAAATAAATAAAGAAACAGAGAGTAAAATAAAAATATTAGAAAGGAATAGAGAGTTAGGACCTGAAAGGAAAGGAAATATTAGAGAAGTAAAACCCTTGCATGTTAGAGTGAAGGAATATAATATGGCGAGAGAAAGGATTTTTAATGGAAAGGTCAATGGGAGTTCAAAGAGAATTTTAAAAACCCGCGAAAGGTACAATTTAAGGAAAAACACCAGGAAGCAGATTTCGTCATCAGTCGTCGATACTAGCACTGACCCCAGACCTTATGCCACAATTGTCTTGGCTGGGAAGGAAATGTTAGGCCTATTAGACAGTGGGGCCAGCGTTAGTATTTTAGGAAAAAATTGTATTTCTTTGGTAGAATCTTTAGGTATACGGATACAGCCATACAAATCAGGCGTTAAAACGGCTGATGGGAAAAACCAAGCCATAATCGGCAAGATTAGTTCAGAGATAGAATATAAGGATCAAAAACACGTAATTTCTTTTTTTCTGGTTCCGAATTTGGACCAAGAGGTATACCTTGGGGTCGATTTTTGGAAAGCATTTCACATAGCCCCGAATGTCGTAAGCTCCGTCTCAATTCTGGACGAGGCTGGAGAGGTGAGGAACGCTCATCAGCTTTCATTAGAGCAGCGGGCTGAGTTGGAAGCAGTCAAGGGGAAATTTTTAGATTTTGACCGACATGGTCTTGGTAAGACGTCACTAATGGAGCACGTCATAGATACCGGGGATGCGAGTCCTGTCAAGCAGCGTCACTACCCTGTATCTCCGGCGGTGCAAGCCCTTTTGTATCAGGAGTTAGACAGAATGTTGAAGCTCGGCGTTATAGAGGAGAGTGAGAGCCCTTGGTGCTCGCCTGTTGTCCTGATCAAGAAGACAGGTGAAGACGGTACCATAAAATATCGTTTTTGCCTGGATTCTCGTAAGGTCAACGCGTTAAGTAAGAAGGATGCCAACCCACTTCCTCATATCGACGGGCTTCTCAGTCGTTTACCGGACACCTACTATATTAGTAGCGTTGATCTGAAGGATGCATTCTGGCAGATACCGCTGGAGATGCAGAGTAGGGAGAAAACTGCGTTTGCGGTACCGGGAAGACCCTTGTACCAGTTTACGGTCATGCCCTTTGGGTTGTGTAATGCAGCCCAAAGGTTGTGCCGTTTAATGGACAAGGTGATTCCTGCACGACTCAGGGATCGCGTTTTCGTCTATCTGGACGACCTGCTCATAATAGCCCCAGATTTCAAAACCCATATCGCCCTGTTAGATCAGGTGGCCGAATGCCTTCGTAAGGCGAACCTCACCATCAACGTGAAGAAATCCAGATTCTGCTTTAAAGAGCTGAAGTATCTGGGCTTCATCGTTGGTGGTGGGAAGTTGAAAACGGACCCGGCCAAGGTGGAAGCAGTGGTGGATTTTCCACTGCCGAAGAACCCGAGGCAGGTTCGTCGGTTGCTTGGTCTGGCGGGGTGGTATAGGCGTTTTATACGAGATTTTTCTACCTTGACTGCCCCTCTAACAGATACTCTGAAAAAGAAAAATGAGAAGTTTCGAATGACGGAAGAAGCGATAGCTGCATTTGAAGCATTGAAAGTAGCGCTAACCACCGCTCCGGTTCTCACGCATCCCGATTTCACTCGAAAATTCTACATTCAGTGCGATGCTTCCGAGTCCGGAATTGGGGCGGTGCTGTTCCAAAAGAACGACGCCGACGAAGAATTTCCAGTGTCATACTTTTCACAGAAACTAAATGCGTGTCAACGGAATTATAGTGTGACCGAGAAAGAGTGTATGGCCGCAGTCATGGCGGTGAAAAAGTTCAGGCCCTATGTCGAGGGTATGGATTTTACGATCATCACCGACCACTCCAGCCTTAAGTGGCTGATGAATATGAAAGACCTTAATGGTAGACTGGCTAGGTGGAGTCTCGATCTTCAATCTTTTACCTTCGACATAGAGCACAGAAAAGGCTCACTGAATGTCGTGCCAGACACCCTTTCTCGGGCACACTTGGATAGCCTAGATATTGCCGAAGTTGCACCCTTAGTGGATTTGGAGTCGGAAGAGTTTCGCTCGGAAGAGTATTTAGACCTCATTAAAACAATTCAAAGTCGAACTGAAGAGTTACCAGATTTAAAGATTGAGGACAACTTTGTGTATAAACGATCCTTCCCCGTAAGTGTTGATGAGTCCTTAGTAAGCCATACATGGCGTTTGTGGGTCCCGTCAGGACTCACTGAAGAGATTATACGCCATGCGCACGAACCACCGCGAGTTGCCCATGGTGGAATTGCAAAAACCTTGCACCGCATAAGGCAGCATTTATTTTGGCCTAACATGACTGTTCAAATAAAGAATTTCATATCTCAATGTGCAATATGCAAGCAGAGCAAATCGACCAATCAGATCCTTCGACCACCCATTGATTCCAATTATGTAACCGACCTGCCATTCCAAAAATTATTTATCGATTTCTTGGGTCCGTACCCAAGATCAAGAACAGGTAATGCTTATGTATTTGTAGTCCTCGATCATTTGTCCAAGTACGTGTTCTTGAAGCCTTTGCGTTCAGCGAATACAACCAGTGTGATTAAGTTTTTGAAAAATGAAATTTTTAATGCGTTTGGAGTACCCGAAGTCATTCATTCCGATAACGGTAAGCAATTTGTAGCTAAGGAGTTTCAAAATCTTCTCCAGAGTTATGGAATTCGTCATTTTAAAACAGCCAACTATTCGCCTCAGTCCAACGCTTCCGAAAGAGTTAATAGGACACTATTAGCGGCTATACGCTCCTACTTAAAAGACGATCAACGCGACTGGGATATTCACATTAGTGAGATCGCATGCGCGTTGAGAAGTTCGGTACACTCTTCGACTGGCGTGTCACCATACTTCACTCTTTTCGGGGTGAATATGATGACACACGGCAAGAGTTACAAGCTAGTCGACAAGCTGAAAGCCATAGACGATGGTGAACTTCTAACTCTCCCGAGGCATAACCGACTGCAGTGCATACGCGAAAAAGTAAAAGAAAATATCATTAAGGCAAATGAAAAAAGCGCGAAAACTTACAATATCCGTAGTCGTAATGTTCATTTCGTACCCGGGCAAGAGGTGTTTCGACGGAATTTTGTTCTAAGCGATTCATCGAAATACCTATCGTCGAAACTTTGCCCGAAATTTGTGAAATGCCGAGTCATTAAATGTATAGGTAAGAACATGTACGAATTGGAAAATCTTTCGGGCAAAAAGATAGGAATATTCCACGCAAAGGACATGAAGCAATAAATGATCTGTGATATACTAAGTACCTGATAGGCTAGCGTTACCATAGAAACTTTTTTCGTTGTGCCATACCCCGGATCCGGTCCATTTTTAGGTTATATACTTGTTATTGATTCATAGTTTATTTATTTATTTACAGAGATTTTATTTATTTAGGTAATTTAGTTAAAATTATATATTCAATTATTTATTATGGTGGTGGGTATTTATTTATTAAGTTAGTATATTTTATTTATTATTTGTTATTTTATTGATTAGTGGTGGTGGGCCTTCCAGCTAATTGTTAACCCTAATTATTTATTTTTAACATAGATTTTTCTCTACTACCATAATTTGTGTATTTTTAACCATAATTCGTTTATTCACAATTCCATAAAATGGATGGTCATTGATCTATTCATGCATTGCTACACCTTATTTTTTTTTGGATCGTGTAACTATTTACTTATTCATTTTGTATTTTTGAGGCTTAATTATAAAAGTATATAAGTTTTTGTTAATTATTGCGTTTTTATTTATTTGTTTTTTGTAACGTTTCCTATTTATTTAGTTAAGTATTTATTCTTCCTAATAGTTAGTTTAATTAGTAAGTTTTTCTATCAAATTATAAAATGAAAAAAAAAAAAAGAAAAAAAAATCATATTCCTTTATCTAAGAATTGATTTATTTGTGAGTGGTGGTGGGTTATTGGTTCGAATATTGTATTATAAATGGTTATTTATTTATTTATATATATGTGTATAGAGTATAATATATTTATTAAATTTCATTTAGTTAAAATAAGGTATTATAGACCAGCAAACAAACTCATATAGTAGGCGTGTTAATTCACATCTAATCTTAGGGATAGTGAAATAACCTCGCATGTCAACAAAGATCGCGATGTAGGTAGTTATTTAGAAATAATGAAATGCAAAAAAAAAAATAAAAACGGAAAAGAAAGACATAGAAAAGAATATAATCGGTATTAGGAAAATGAATAATTGCGCGAAATCAGTTTCGCTAAACATAATCGCATAACACAGAAGCGAAATTGATTATGCGATACAGGAAGCAAGCTGTAGCTATGTGATGTAGTTCTCGTACCTAACGTCTCACAAAAACAAAAATTTTCAACTGAGCTTAGAATAATTAACAGTCAAAGCGCAAAACTTAGTGGAATGAATGTAAAATACTACCAGAAATTCAATTTATTTACATTCAGTGTTAATTTCGCACATTTTATCACTTTGGTTTGGGTACACGACAGGAAAATTTCTTTTTTTTGTTGTCAAATAAACAGAGCCATGGTGGCTGAGGAAGAAAATTGAGAATGAAAAAAATTCACTGCCCAAGTTTGATTTTCGTCCCACTGAAAAACAAATTTCTGAGCACTCTGACCTATTGCAATAAGCTACAATCATGTTCACAGTTCTTCAATGCAGCTCCACTAAGAAATAAAATTTACGTCACCTTAGCGACGTCGTTTGAAACCTCAACAAAAAAAAAAAACTAAAAAAAAGAAAAAAAAAAAAGGGGTGTACGAAACCAGAGAATTATATTAAATTAAAATACATACATAGGCATCTGTTCACCGGAAAAAAAAATGCAAACGTAGTTGCAACTAATTGTCTTTACAAAAAAAAATTTCAACATAAGCACAATGCGAAGAACCTACGAAGAACAGACGGTAAAAAGAACGCACCACCGTCCTCACTACAAGAAGAACGCGCAACGAATATCTTCAAAGAAAGTTGGGACACGAGATACCGGTTTTGTTGTCCGAGGAATGTAAATTCTTTCCTTTTTTTTTGATTACTCAGAAGTAAGCAGATTTGCCTACCCGTGCGAGAATACTCGCAATTACATATAACACACACAAAAACGGACAAATGCAGTGGCCGAACAAATTATTGTTGAGAAAATTATAATCCGTAGCTAAGATCGCTTCGTAGGACACCAGATTTGTCAAAATAGAAGGTATCAGGAGCGACGGAAAGTAAGACGAGTTTAGAAATAATATATATAAGTTTGTCACCTGTTTTCGTTGAATAGTTTCCTCTTAGGAAATAGCGAGGGGGTGGCTGAAGGTTCACATTTCCATAGGCGTCAGCGCAACCACCTACTGGGCAGGAGTTACATTCCTATCAGTACTTGAGTGGTGGTAAGAAGAGCGGTGTAGCTACCTAGGTGGGATTGAGTGGAAGCCACCGCGTAGTATGAAACCATCTGAAAAAGAAGAACCAAGTCAGTCAGAACAAGAAATTATTTTATGTATTATTCGACCAACAAACCAAAACAATAACACTTTAAAGCAAAAGAATACTCGTCAATAGAGAATGACCTTGATCGGTCTTTGGCCCTATGCCCGGCTTTTAGCGTGGGTTGAACTCCCCACATTCCTCCACTACGATAGATTTATTCCATAGGCTAGGGATCTGCCACCGTCTCTGATGCGATCAAGGCCTCTTCAGAACCGGTGTTTTGTTACGATCCTCTGAAAATTAAAATAAAATGAATTTTAAGTAATAAAAAAAAAACATGAATTTGTTTTTTTTTACCTATAGAAACCTCCGTTGAAGAAATTCTCCTTGGCAGAGGTACCGGATTGACTTCGGGAATCTGAAATATATAAAGAAAACAATGAAACAAATTACGAGATTTAAACATGCAAACAATAAAGAAAGATAAGCTAAAATTAAATCTACGATAATTATAACAAATAAAAAGAAATTAAAACAAATCTACAACTAAAGAACTAAAACATTCATGCATTGTCGTCTCGCCGCCATGAGTATCATTGCTGTTGTGTTGTGGCTTTGCGGGATGGATAACGAAAGATGAATGAAATATAGTACAGAATATAGTCATATAGTAGAGGCGAGATAGCCATAGCTTTGTTCCACACCCAATAGAGAATTTCCTGCAAACGTCAGATGAACAAGTAGGCATTTAGGGTGATTAATCTAGAATTGAGGTTTTTTGTGGTCGTAACACATTAAGGCGAGATTTTTAGGCTCAAGGATGAATAGATGGGGTAACCACATTTAAAAAAAAAAGGTTAATTGCGGACGAAATAGGTTTATGAGTGGAACCTATTTAGTTCCACAAAGTAAATCAATTTGGAACCTAGGGGTAGTACCAGATCGGTAAGGTAGGTCTCCGGGTCATTGAGAGCGAATAGGTTTTACCTCTAGATCGCTGCAGAGTAAAAAGAACCGAAAAGGGGTTAAGCTCAGCAAGTTGTTGGTAGCTTGATACGGAAAATAATAAGCGGTTTGGCCAGCGAGCGGTACTCGGATGTATGTGTAGGTAGACATTGTAGGAAGGTAGGGTAGGAATTTGGAGACAGATTTCGGCTAACCAATTAGCTCAAAACCGTGGTAGAGGCAAGTCTAGTGTAGAAAGTTTGCCGACAGTTAAGAAAAAAAAGCAATTAGCAAAGTGACAAAGTCGATTGAGGAGTTTGTGTGTAAAGGCAGTGCGGATTCAAATACGAACCAATAGTTTTTTTTTGAAAAAGTGAATTCGTAAGCCGTTGGAGGAATTCATCGAAAATATTAATTATAATATTTAAAATATTATAATTAAAATATATTACCCGGTGAGTGATAATGTTAATTATATCAAAGAAAAATATCTAAAAATTAGCTAGCTGTTTTTTTTTGAGTTAAGAATATATGTATTAAAATACTGATATATATATGTGACCTTTAAACAGGTTGCAAAGGAGCTATATATATATATATATACCTATCCTCGTTCAAAAAAAAAATTGGAAAGGAAAATTGTAAAGGAAGCAAGGAGTTTTCGTTGTTTAAATAAAAGGTGAGAGTTGAAAGTTTTTTTTCTTTGATAACAATTAGGAATATGAAGTAATTAGCGATATTTTAGTTTTGTGGGCCTGGTTTGAAAACGAAATCGTTTTGGGCAGTTGGTATAAAATCATTTAACTAGAATAAGGGGTGAGTTAATTTTTTTTGTACGTAAGATTTTTTTTATTAACAATAGAAAGTTTAGATAGCCGACGAAGAAAAAGAATTTTGGCGGTCGCCGACTAAAGAAGAGTCGTGACCGCCGAGAGTTTGTTGGTAATTGTTGGAGAATTGTCTTTTGCTTCACTATCGACCACATTCAGAACGCGCCCAAATCAAGAATTCGCGATACTGGTGAAGAAACGGAACGCCGATAAAGTGGCCGAATAATTGAAGAAAACCCCGGAAAATTATTTGGCACGGCAGTTTACTACTACAGGGGGGCATCCTAAATTTTAAGAAAAAAAAAATATATAAGAAAAAGAAAATTAAATTTTTTTGGCGTGAAGGATAGGGTTTCATTATTTATAGTTAAAAAAAAAAAAAAGGGAACGGTTATGTTTTAAGTAATGTTAATATATTAAAAAAAAAAAAGAATTAAGAAGTAAAACTAATCAAAAGAAAAGAGAAAAAAAAAAAAGGAGAAACTCCGTTAAGCAAGAAGGGGGAAGGACAGTTACTCCAACCTAACCGCGCTTTCTACTGGGCCGCTTACGGTCGCGTCAGCCATTTTGGGTTTCTTTCGGAAGGCTAATGCCTATCAAGAGCTCTTTTTAGGTAGGGCCAACGAAATCGTCAACGAGTAGTTTTTTTTCTTCCTCAGAAAGGAGGAGGCTAGCAAACGAAAGCGTCTAGGAGGGGGCGAGGTAGGGGCTGAAGCCACTTACAGCTTTTCTTCTTTCTTTCCTGCCGTTTTAGGGGCCTTCCGCTCTCTCAAAAAGAGATATCCAAAGAAAAGAAAATTTAAAAGAAAATACCCATAAAAACAATAAAAAAAAAAACTAACAACAAAAAAAAAACCTAAAAGAAAAACAAAAAAAAATCAAAAAAAAAATTCAATACATATTTTAGTTTATTTATTTATTATTATTTAGATTCCACAGGAATTCCGCTCGTTAAGAGTTAATATTTATATATTCTTGCTTATTTTTGTTTGTTCTTTAAAATACAATTTTTGTTTAAATATATTTATTTAAGCGTTTAAACTTTCTGTATAAATTCATCTTTAAGGTATTTAACCAAATCTGTGTAAATTTTCCCAATAGCGATATTCTTATTCATCCGTTCGGGAATGGTAGACATTCTAGAGTTTTTGTTTAAATAAAATATGTTTGTAATTCACGCCAACCGATATAGTCTTTTACTAAGTGGTAAAAACCACTTAATGGCATTTTAAGATAAATTTTCAGGGGGTGGAAGGGGTGGCTAAAATACTTTCGTGAGAGGATAGACTGAGGGTGACTTCCGTGCTCCGTATACGGGGGGCCTGAAAATTCCCGCCACGGGCTCCAGGAAGGGAGGGCGGCGTACCTGTACAACATCAGCAGCTACGATGGATTGGTAAGAGTTTGTCGGTAAGCGAATCGCAACGTAAGAGTGGTGGTGGTTTTATTTGTCGTTGTTTTTTTTGGTTTTGGCACGATCTATGTATTTTTGTTGTTGGCCCGGTCTGATTTTGGGACAAGATCCCCCCCACATCCGGCGAGCTAAGCCGAGTGTCGCCAGCGTGCCAGGTCCCACGGTCAGACATCCCTCTCCCCCGTTCAGGGTACTCTCTTCTTTTAACTTACCTCCTTATCCTATGCCATTTTTATCGTCCTTTTTTTGGTACATCCAATTCTAGCACTTGTTCTTTATAAGGTATTTCTGAATTCGTATCAGGTCTTCCTATTCCCTTTCCTTTCTTTTGTATCTCCCACCTACCATTTCATCGGCCTACCTTTATCTTCGACTTCGGTTTTCGTCCACTACCTATCGCTGTAACTTCAACCGCTATTTTTCTTCCTCTTCAAATCCTGAACGGTTTCCTGTCATTCACCCATCCTCTATCCTGTTTCCTACCGATCCGACGTTTACCTTCCTGCCTATACCCTATTTCCCATACTCACCTCTTTCCTAATAAGTCCCCAGCAACAAATGGCGCCCATTCGTGTAGTCCTAGTCTGTTGTCCCTAACCCTTATCCATTCAGTTATTTTGATCTCGGTATCATCATTTCGTTCAGCGTAGGTCATGATCCAGGATTGCTATTTAGAATGCCTGATCATTTGCGGCGTGGAGCGGAGTGGTGTCAGCGAGAGGAGAATGTTCTGATGAAATTCATTTTATGTTCGCCTTCGGGACAGGTTCGGAAAGTTCTGCAAGTCTTCATATAGAAGGTTCTCAAACGTACTGTTGAATTGCGGCGGGGTTTCCGGACGTGACACCGAGGGCAACTGCTACATAGGTTCTCAATTGGTGTAGCTTCTGGAGCGGGATGACCCGTATGTCGTGACCAGGGATAGCTCTTGAGAATGCCGGGTCAATAGCGACGGGATATCTTGATTCGGCAACAGCATCAAGAGCGAACTACCAGTGTGTTTATGTGTTCCTCCCCTCAGTTGGTGGTGCTACAGGAGTAAGGTGAATCGTATGACTTGTTTGGGATTGCTCCTCAGAATGCCCAATCAATTGCGACGAGTCACAATAGGTCCGATGGCAACGTCAAGTGAGAGCTAGTTACGTATTTATGTCGTTTTTTTTTATGTTTCGCTTACCCGACACACTTCGACAATTAAGAAGCACACGGAAGTTACCTTAAGATTTAAGTCCACATTACCAGAAAAGAAAATAACCTCCGAAGACAGCAGCCCCCTACACCCCCGCACATTATGAAAATAAAACAACAATCAAAACAAATAGGAAAAAAATTTAATAAAGTAATCATCACTCAACACCAACTATAAGTAATAACATAGGTACAGATATAAAAATCAGTTAATTTAGAAGACAAGCATAATAAAGCTTATTGGTAAAATTTTTTTTGTTTATCTGCCCGCTGGGTGGTACAGTACCAAGATATCGGAAAATAATCAAATTTTTAAACTTATTGTGGAATAACATTAACATGTTCACATTAGTGATTGGATAGGTTGTTATATACTTGTGTCATTTGTCATAGATAGATTTTTTTTAAATTTAGTTAAACAGGTATAGTGAAGTTTTGATTTTGCTCTCAAAAAGATACATTCTACTTTTTAAGATCGGCTGACAGCAGCCCTAGATACAAGCAAACAAACAGTTAAAATAACTTTGAATTGATTTATCTGAGAAATTTAAACCTAGTAAGATTCATTTAACGTCAAATCATTAGTATTAAGGTTTTCAGTTACAGTAAGTAAGTAGGTTGTACTAATAGAGATACCAAAAAGTTGATAAATTTTGTTTTTAGGTAATATAAATTGTGTTTTTGATAATAGTATACATTTCGTTTTAGGTTATATACATTTAGTTTTAGGTAATATACATATTTTTCTTAGGTAATATACATTTTGGTTTTTAGATAATTTATTCAGAATTTGTTTTCTTTAAGTGGATAAAGTACATATTTCATTGGTGAAAATCTGCTTTGTAGCCGCATCACGGGTCCGAGGTTTAAAGAAGGTTTCGTCCAGGGGATGCATCCTAGCAAAAAAGAAAACAAAATTAATAAACGTTTAGAGATAACCAGAAATAGGATAGTAACGAGATCATTAGCGAAGAAAAACTTAATAAAAACAATCGACATGTCGTTAGTACAGCATTCTCCGGTTAATAAAGCCAAAAAAGCAACAGCTTCCGAAGCAGCTATAGACAATGTTACAAATTTTCTTCCACCAGTACCACCCAAACCCTCAAGTAAAACTCCTAGCACAGCTACGATACCATCTCCGGCTTTTAGCAGCCTAACGGGGTTAGAGTCTCCGCCCTTTGGGGGGCGGTCGAGGGGTTCAGACACTTTGATTCAGCGAACTGAACATAATCTTAATCCAATTTCAGCATTGAGGGAAATGGCGTTGGGTTTAGATAACGAAAATGTACCAAGTACAATACCGAGAGCCCTGTCAGGAGGGCCGAGAGATTCCCTGTTAGATCAGGCTTATGAACCAATCGATTGGGACATTGATCCTACGTCCGGACCTAGTAATTTTCAAGAGGAGCGGTTGGTTGAAGAAGCTACAGCTCAGAGGCAAGGGGGGTTTAATAGTCGATCAGTTCGTTACGAATTAGATATGTTTTTAAGTTCGAGACCAACAGACGCCCTACATAATAAGGGAATTGAGGCAGACAAAGTCGTCTCATGGCGGTCAAACCTTCACGGTGAAAATTTACTGATGGGAACGGGAGCGAAGCCGAAGGCTACAAATCCAGCTCCAATACCAGCTGGTGGTAATACCTACCAGATACCTAAGCCACCCGTACCTCAACAGGTCGTTCAGACAAGAGAGGCCCCTAGTGGGCAATTACACAACAACAATAATAATACCAAGGTCATATCTAAGGAACAGCTTAACATTTCAGCTGAGTTAAAAACCGTCATAAATTTGGCGGTAGTGCAAGCGTATGAATCATACACAAATTCGTTAAAAGAAGATCTGTCGGAGTCATTGAAACAGGAGGTCAGGAAAAACTTCCTAGAATTTATGGGGGACATTAACAGAACCGTCCGCGCTGAGCCGCCATTGGAGGAAAGATCTCCGAAGCCGCCGGTCGGTGGGCCAAGGTCTCGTCCTAACCAATATGATAAAACCGTCCCGAAAGAACGAGAACACCAATATTTTGACGTTAGATATGGTGACGCAAAAGATGGATGTCCTGAATATTCAAACCGTCGACGGGTAGAAGGGAATTTCGAGAGACACCAGGGGGGAAGCCAGACTGGTTGGCCTTCGAATTGTCCTCAGCATTCGGGGAATCCTCCCGGTTGGTGGTATCGGCAGCCCGATTATCAGCCACATAGGGGGGCCAGGATACCCATTAAAATGGATAAGTGGGGGCTTAAATTTGATGGAAAGCCGGAAAAACTGACTGTGGAGGATTTCATCTTCCGGGTAGAGATTCTGCAATACCAGCACGGCTGTACCTGGGTTGAGATTCTGCGCGATTTCCACCTCCTTCTCTCGGGCACTGCTAATGACTGGTATTGGCAATTCCAACGGTCAAATTATAGCCCCGATTGGTCAACACTTAGAGACGCCTTAATGCGTCAATTCAAAAATTCAAAGACGGATCTTGATATCATGAGGGATATAATGGACCGCCAGCAAGGTGCCTGGGAGACTAGTGAGGATTACTTTGCGGCAGTTAATAAACTCAGGTCTCAGCTAAGGATGCAGATCCCGGAAGGGGAGCTGGTCCGCGTGCTGAAAGGTAATTTAAATGAGCGCATAAAACGGCTGGTGTACCCTCAGGCAATCTTCTCATTAGACCAACTAAGAATCGCATGTAAGGACGCAGAACGTGCATTCTCGGATCGGGGAAGGGATGGGCCGAAGCCAAATCGACCGCCGGCTCGGCATTTGGCCAACGAATTGGATTTTGTCGATGACCCTCCTATAAGTCAGGAAGAAAATCTTGCGGCCTTTCACCACTCGGGGGCTAGGCAGAAAAACGGACAGGAGTACGCAGGGGTAAGGTCTTTGACCTGCTGGAACTGCCGAATTTCAGGGCATTCCTTTATGGACTGTCCTTCGTCAGTGAGAAACATATTTTGTTACAGATGCGGGCAAGAAGGAGTTATAACACCGAAATGCCGCATATGTAACCCGGAAAACCGATTGAGGAGCGCGGCGCCTTTGGGGGAGCCGCGTTCGACTCAGAACCCCCAAGAAAACCTACAAAAGAAATAAATAAAGAAACAGAGAGTAAAATAAAAATATTAGAAAGGAATAGAGAGTTAGGACCTGAAAGGAAAGGAAATATTAGAGAAGTAAAACCCTTGCATGTTAGAGTGAAGGAATATAATATGGCGAGAGAAAGGATTTTTAATGGAAAGGTCAATGGGAGTTCAAAGAGAATTTTAAAAACCCGCGAAAGGTACAATTTAAGGAAAAACACCAGGAAGCAGATTTCGTCATCAGTCGTCGATACTAGCACTGACCCCAGACCTTATGCCACAATTGTCTTGGCTGGGAAGGAAATGTTAGGCCTATTAGACAGTGGGGCCAGCGTTAGTATTTTAGGAAAAAATTGTATTTCTTTGGTAGAATCTTTAGGTATACGGATACAGCCATACAAATCAGGCGTTAAAACGGCTGATGGGAAAAACCAAGCCATAATCGGCAAGATTAGTTCAGAGATAGAATATAAGGATCAAAAACACGTAATTTCTTTTTTTCTGGTTCCGAATTTGGACCAAGAGGTATACCTTGGGGTCGATTTTTGGAAAGCATTTCACATAGCCCCGAATGTCGTAAGCTCCGTCTCAATTCTGGACGAGGCTGGAGAGGTGAGGAACGCTCATCAGCTTTCATTAGAGCAGCGGGCTGAGTTGGAAGCAGTCAAGGGGAAATTTTTAGATTTTGACCGACATGGTCTTGGTAAGACGTCACTGACACCTACTATATTAGTAGCGTTGATCTGAAGGATGCATTCTGGCAGATACCGCTGGAGATGCAGAGTAGGGAGAAAACTGCGTTTGCGGTACCGGGAAGACCCTTGTACCAGTTTACGGTCATGCCCTTTGGGTTGTGTAATGCAGCCCAAAGGTTGTGCCGTTTAATGGACAAGGTGATTCCTGCACGACTCAGGGATCGCGTTTTCGTCTATCTGGACGACCTGCTCATAATAGCCCCAGATTTCAAAACCCATATCGCCCTGTTAGATCAGGTGGCCGAATGCCTTCGTAAGGCGAACCTCACCATCAACGTGAAGAAATCCAGATTCTGCTTTAAAGAGCTGAAGTATCTGGGCTTCATCGTTGGTGGTGGGAAGTTGAAAACGGACCCGGCCAAGGTGGAAGCAGTGGTGGATTTTCCACTGCCGAAGAACCCGAGGCAGGTTCGTCGGTTGCTTGGTCTGGCGGGGTGGTATAGGCGTTTTATACGAGATTTTTCTACCTTGACTGCCCCTCTAACAGATACTCTGAAAAAGAAAAATGAGAAGTTTCGAATGACGGAAGAAGCGATAGCTGCATTTGAAGCATTGAAAGTAGCGCTAACCACCGCTCCGGTTCTCACGCATCCCGATTTCACTCGAAAATTCTACATTCAGTGCGATGCTTCCGAGTCCGGAATTGGGGCGGTGCTGTTCCAAAAGAACGACGCCGACGAAGAATTTCCAGTGTCATACTTTTCACAGAAACTAAATGCGTGTCAACGGAATTATAGTGTGACCGAGAAAGAGTGTATGGCCGCAGTCATGGCGGTGAAAAAGTTCAGGCCCTATGTCGAGGGTATGGATTTTACGATCATCACCGACCACTCCAGCCTTAAGTGGCTGATGAATATGAAAGACCTTAATGGTAGACTGGCTAGGTGGAGTCTCGATCTTCAATCTTTTACCTTCGACATAGAGCACAGAAAAGGCTCACTGAATGTCGTGCCAGACACCCTTTCTCGGGCACACTTGGATAGCCTAGATATTGCCGAAGTTGCACCCTTAGTGGATTTGGAGTCGGAAGAGTTTCGCTCGGAAGAGTATTTAGACCTCATTAAAACAATTCAAAGTCGAACTGAAGAGTTACCAGATTTAAAGATTGAGGACAACTTTGTGTATAAACGATCCTTCCCCGTAAGTGTTGATGAGTCCTTAGTAAGCCATACATGGCGTTTGTGGGTCCCGTCAGGACTCACTGAAGAGATTATACGCCATGCGCACGAACCACCGCGAGTTGCCCATGGTGGAATTGCAAAAACCTTGCACCGCATAAGGCAGCATTTATTTTGGCCTAACATGACTGTTCAAATAAAGAATTTCATATCTCAATGTGCAATATGCAAGCAGAGCAAATCGACCAATCAGATCCTTCGACCACCCATTGATTCCAATTATGTAACCGACCTGCCATTCCAAAAATTATTTATCGATTTCTTGGGTCCGTACCCAAGATCAAGAACAGGTAATGCTTATGTATTTGTAGTCCTCGATCATTTGTCCAAGTACGTGTTCTTGAAGCCTTTGCGTTCAGCGAATACAACCAGTGTGATTAAGTTTTTGAAAAATGAAATTTTTAATGCGTTTGGAGTACCCGAAGTCATTCATTCCGATAACGGTAAGCAATTTGTAGCTAAGGAGTTTCAAAATCTTCTCCAGAGTTATGGAATTCGTCATTTTAAAACAGCCAACTATTCGCCTCAGTCCAACGCTTCCGAAAGAGTTAATAGGACACTATTAGCGGCTATACGCTCCTACTTAAAAGACGATCAACGCGACTGGGATATTCACATTAGTGAGATCGCATGCGCGTTGAGAAGTTCGGTACACTCTTCGACTGGCGTGTCACCATACTTCACTCTTTTCGGGGTGAATATGATGACACACGGCAAGAGTTACAAGCTAGTCGACAAGCTGAAAGCCATAGACGATGGTGAACTTCTAACTCTCCCGAGGCATAACCGACTGCAGTGCATACGCGAAAAAGTAAAAGAAAATATCATTAAGGCAAATGAAAAAAGCGCGAAAACTTACAATATCCGTAGTCGTAATGTTCATTTCGTACCCGGGCAAGAGGTGTTTCGACGGAATTTTGTTCTAAGCGATTCATCGAAATACCTATCGTCGAAACTTTGCCCGAAATTTGTGAAATGCCGAGTCATTAAATGTATAGGTAAGAACATGTACGAATTGGAAAATCTTTCGGGCAAAAAGATAGGAATATTCCACGCAAAGGACATGAAGCAATAAATGATCTGTGATATACTAAGTACCTGATAGGCTAGCGTTACCATAGAAACTTTTTTCGTTGTGCCATACCCCGGATCCGGTCCATTTTTAGGTTATATACTTGTTATTGATTCATAGTTTATTTATTTATTTACAGAGATTTTATTTATTTAGGTAATTTAGTTAAAATTATATATTCAATTATTTATTATGGTGGTGGGTATTTATTTATTAAGTTAGTATATTTTATTTATTATTTGTTATTTTATTGATTAGTGGTGGTGGGCCTTCCAGCTAATTGTTAACCCTAATTATTTATTTTTAACATAGATTTTTCTCTACTACCATAATTTGTGTATTTTTAACCATAATTCGTTTATTCACAATTCCATAAAATGGATGGTCATTGATCTATTCATGCATTGCTACACCTTATTTTTTTTTGGATCGTGTAACTATTTACTTATTCATTTTGTATTTTTGAGGCTTAATTATAAAAGTATATAAGTTTTTGTTAATTATTGCGTTTTTATTTATTTGTTTTTTGTAACGTTTCCTATTTATTTAGTTAAGTATTTATTCTTCCTAATAGTTAGTTTAATTAGTAAGTTTTTCTATCAAATTATAAAATGAAAAAAAAAAAGAAAAAAAAATCATATTCCTTTATCTAAGAATTGATTTATTTGTGAGTGGTGGTGGGTTATTGGTTCGAATATTGTATTATAAATGGTTATTTATTTATTTATATATATGTGTATAGAGTATAATATATTTATTAAATTTCATTTAGTTAAAATAAGGTATTATAGACCAGCAAACAAACTCATATAGTAGGCGTGTTAATTCACATCTAATCTTAGGGATAGTGAAATAACCTCGCATGTCAACAAAGATCGCGATGTAGGTAGTTATTTAGAAATAATGAAATGCAAAAAAAAAAATAAAAACGGAAAAGAAAGACATAGAAAAGAATATAATCGGTATTAGGAAAATGAATAATTGCGCGAAATCAGTTTCGCTAAACATAATCGCATAACACAGAAGCGAAATTGATTATGCGATACAGGAAGCAAGCTGTAGCTATGTGATGTAGTTCTCGTACCTAACGTCTCACAAAAACAAAAATTTTCAACTGAGCTTAGAATAATTAACAGTCAAAGCGCAAAACTTAGTGGAATGAATGTAAAATACTACCAGAAATTCAATTTATTTACATTCAGTGTTAATTTCGCACATTTTATCACTTTGGTTTGGGTACACGACAGGAAAATTTCTTTTTTTTGTTGTCAAATAAACAGAGCCATGGTGGCTGAGGAAGAAAATTGAGAATGAAAAAAATTCACTGCCCAAGTTTGATTTTCGTCCCACTGAAAAACAAATTTCTGAGCACTCTGACCTATTGCAATAAGCTACAATCATGTTCACAGTTCTTCAATGCAGCTCCACTAAGAAATAAAATTTACGTCACCTTAGCGACGTCGTTTGAAACCTCAACAAAAAAAAAAAACTAAAAAAAAGAAAAAAAAAAAAGGGGTGTACGAAACCAGAGAATTATATTAAATTAAAATACATACATAGGCATCTGTTCACCGGAAAAAAAAATGCAAACGTAGTTGCAACTAATTGTCTTTACAAAAAAAAATTTCAACATAAGCACAATGCGAAGAACCTACGAAGAACAGACGGTAAAAAGAACGCACCACCGTCCTCACTACAAGAAGAACGCGCAACGAATATCTTCAAAGAAAGTTGGGACACGAGATACCGGTTTTGTTGTCCGAGGAATGTAAATTCTTTCCTTTTTTTTTGATTACTCAGAAGTAAGCAGATTTGTCTACCCGTGCGAGAATACTCGCAATTACATATAACACACACAAAAACGGACAAATGCAGTGGCCGAACAAATTATTGTTGAGAAAATTATAATCCGTAGCTAAGATCGCTTCGTAGGACACCAGATTTGTCAAAATAGAAGGTATCAGGAGCGACGGAAAGTAAGACGAGTTTAGAAATAATATATATAAGTTTGTCACCTGTTTTCGTTGAATAGTTTCCTCTTAGGAAATAGCGAGGGGGTGGCTGAAGGTTCACATTTCCATAGGCGTCAGCGCAACCACCTACTGGGCAGGAGTTACATTCCTATCAGTACTTGAGTGGTGGTAAGAAGAGCGGTGTAGCTACCTAGGTGGGATTGAGTGGAAGCCACCGCGTAGTATGAAACCATCTGAAAAAGAAGAACCAAGTCAGTCAGAACAAGAAATTATTTTATGTATTATTCGACCAACAAACCAAAACAATAACACTTTAAAGCAAAAGAATACTCGTCAATAGAGAATGACCTTGATCGGTCTTTGGCCCTATGCCCGGCTTTTAGCGTGGGTTGAACTCCCCACATTCCTCCACTACGATAGATTTATTCCATAGGCTAGGGATCTGCCACCGTCTCTGATGCGATCAAGGCCTCTTCAGAACCGGTGTTTTGTTACGATCCTCTGAAAATTAAAATAAAATGAATTTTAAGTAATAAAAAAAAAACATGAATTTGTTTTTTTTTACCTATAGAAACCTCCGTTGAAGAAATTCTCCTTGGCAGAGGTACCGGATTGACTTCGGGAATCTGAAATATATAAAGAAAACAATGAAACAAATTACGAGATTTAAACATGCAAACAATAAAGAAAGATAAGCTAAAATTAAATCTACGATAATTATAACAAATAAAAAGAAATTAAAACAAATCTACAACTAAAGAACTAAAACATTCATGCATTGTCGTCTCGCCGCCATGAGTATCATTGCTGTTGTGTTGTGGCTTTGCGGGATGGATAACGAAAGATGAATGAAATATAGTACAGAATATAGTCATATAGTAGAGGCGAGATAGCCATAGCTTTGTTCCACACCCAATAGAGAATTTCCTGCAAACGTCAGATGAACAAGTAGGCATTTAGGGTGATTAATCTAGAATTGAGGTTTTTTGTGGTCGTAACACATTAAGGCGAGATTTTTAGGCTCAAGGATGAATAGATGGGGTAACCACATTTAAAAAAAAAAGGTTAATTGCGGACGAAATAGGTTTATGAGTGGAACCTATTTAGTTCCACAAAGTAAATCAATTTGGAACCTAGGGGTAGTACCAGATCGGTAAGGTAGGTCTCCGGGTCATTGAGAGCGAATAGGTTTTACCTCTAGATCGCTGCAGAGTAAAAAGAACCGAAAAGGGGTTAAGCTCAGCAAGTTGTTGGTAGCTTGATACGGAAAATAATAAGCGGTTTGGCCAGCGAGCGGTACTCGGATGTATGTGTAGGTAGACATTGTAGGAAGGTAGGGTAGGAATTTGGAGACAGATTTCGGCTAACCAATTAGCTCAAAACCGTGGTAGAGGCAAGTCTAGTGTAGAAAGTTTGCCGACAGTTAAGAAAAAAAAGCAATTAGCAAAGTGACAAAGTCGATTGAGGAGTTTGTGTGTAAAGGCAGTGCGGATTCAAATACGAACCAATAGTTTTTTTTTGAAAAAGTGAATTCGTAAGCCGTTGGAGGAATTCATCGAAAATATTAATTATAATATTTAAAATATTATAATTAAAATATATTACCCGGTGAGTGATAATGTTAATTATATCAAAGAAAAATATCTAAAAATTAGCTAGCTGTTTTTTTTTGAGTTAAGAATATATGTATTAAAATACTGATATATATATGTGACCTTTAAACAGGTTGCAAAGGAGCTATATATATATATATATACCTATCCTCGTTCAAAAAAAAAATTGGAAAGGAAAATTGTAAAGGAAGCAAGGAGTTTTCGTTGTTTAAATAAAAGGTGAGAGTTGAAAGTTTTTTTTCTTTGATAACAATTAGGAATATGAAGTAATTAGCGATATTTTAGTTTTGTGGGCCTGGTTTGAAAACGAAATCGTTTTGGGCAGTTGGTATAAAATCATTTAACTAGAATAAGGGGTGAGTTAATTTTTTTTGTACGTAAGATTTTTTTTATTAACAATAGAAAGTTTAGATAGCCGACGAAGAAAAAGAATTTTGGCGGTCGCCGACTAAAGAAGAGTCGTGACCGCCGAGAGTTTGTTGGTAATTGTTGGAGAATTGTCTTTTGCTTCACTATCGACCACATTCAGAACGCGCCCAAATCAAGAATTCGCGATACTGGTGAAGAAACGGAACGCCGATAAAGTGGCCGAATAATTGAAGAAAACCCCGGAAAATTATTTGGCACGGCAGTTTACTACTACAGGGGGGCATCCTAAATTTTAAGAAAAAAAAAATATATAAGAAAAAGAAAATTAAATTTTTTTGGCGTGAAGGATAGGGTTTCATTATTTATAGTTAAAAAAAAAAAAAAAGGGAACGGTTATGTTTTAAGTAATGTTAATATATTAAAAAAAAAAAAGAATTAAGAAGTAAAACTAATCAAAAGAAAAGAGAAAAAAAAAAAGGAGAAACTCCGTTAAGCAAGAAGGGGGAAGGACAGTTACTCCAACCTAACCGCGCTTTCTACTGGGCCGCTTACGGTCGCGTCAGCCATTTTGGGTTTCTTTCGGAAGGCTAATGCCTATCAAGAGCTCTTTTTAGGTAGGGCCAACGAAATCGTCAACGAGTAGTTTTTTTTCTTCCTCAGAAAGGAGGAGGCTAGCAAACGAAAGCGTCTAGGAGGGGGCGAGGTAGGGGCTGAAGCCACTTACAGCTTTTCTTCTTTCTTTCCTGCCGTTTTAGGGGCCTTCCGCTCTCTCAAAAAGAGATATCCAAAGAAAAGAAAATTTAAAAGAAAATACCCATAAAAACAATAAAAAAAAAAAACTAACAACAAAAAAAAAACCTAAAAGAAAAAGGAAAACAAAAAAAATCAAAAAAAAAATTCAATACATATTTTAGTTTATTTATTTATTATTATTTAGATTCCACAGGAATTCCGCTCGTTAAGAGTTAATATTTATATATTCTTGCTTATTTTTGTTTGTTCTTTAAAATACAATTTTTGTTTAAATATATTTATTTAAGCGTTTAAACTTTCTGTATAAATTCATCTTTAAGGTATTTAACCAAATCTGTGTAAATTTTCCCAATAGCGATATTCTTATTCATCCGTTCGGGAATGGTAGACATTCTAGAGTTTTTGTTTAAATAAAATATGTTTGTAATTCACGCCAACCGATATAGTCTTTTACTAAGTGGTAAAAACCACTTAATGGCATTTTAAGATAACTTTTCAGGGGGTGGAAGGGGTGGCTAAAATACTTTCGTGAGAGGATAGACTGAGGGTGACTTCCGTGCTCCGTATACGGGGGGCCTGAAAATTCCCGCCACGGGCTCCAGGAAGGGAGGGCGGCGTACCTGTACAACATCAGCAGCTACGATGGATTGGTAAGAGTTTGTCGGTAAGCGAATCGCAACGTAAGAGTGGTGGTGGTTTTATTTGTCGTTGTTTTTTTTGGTTTTGGCACGATCTATGTATTTTTGTTGTTGGCCCGGTCTGATTTTGGGACAAGATCCCCCCCACATCCGGCGAGCTAAGCCGAGTGTCGCCAGCGTGCCAGGTCCCACGGTCAGACATCCCTCTCCCCCGTTCAGGGTACTCTCTTCTTTTAACTTACCTCCTTATCCTATGCCATTTTTATCGTCCTTTTTTTGGTACATCCAATTCTAGCACTTGTTCTTTATAAGGTATTTCTGAATTCGTATCAGGTCTTCCTATTCCCTTTCCTTTCTTTTGTATCTCCCACCTACCATTTCATCGGCCTACCTTTATCTTCGACTTCGGTTTTCGTCCACTACCTATCGCTGTAACTTCAACCGCTATTTTTCTTCCTCTTCAAATCCTGAACGGTTTCCTGTCATTCACCCATCCTCTATCCTGTTTCCTACCGATCCGACGTTTACCTTCCTGCCTATACCCTATTTCCCATACTCACCTCTTTCCTAATAAGTCCCCAGCAACAACCTAGGGTATGGTGCAAGCGAGTACTTCAACTGCACTTCGTACTTCCAAAAATTGCTATTTCTTATAATGCTTTAAACCCATCACAGGAAAAAATAGAAGATATCGTTTCAATGTTTCCCTACAAAGTACATGCCTCAGGAGGATGTCAACTTTTATAAAATTATTCTTAATCTGACATAAAAAGTTTTTAAATCAATTGATTTTGCATTCGTATGGAGTAGGGGTCTATATTATTAGAATTAACAACGCGACTTAACACCAAGAGGGATACAGACAGAGTAATTTATTCATGTGATATATATACATAGTTAATACATACATTACATCTGACATATATACATAACAGTCGGGTTACACTTAATAGGGTAAACTAACATATATCCATTTCTGACTTTTTTCATACTTTTATATTTCTTTGAACAACCATAACAGTTTTTGAC
This sequence comes from Epistrophe grossulariae, assembly GCA_929447395.1. Classification (NCBI taxonomy): domain Eukaryota; kingdom Metazoa; phylum Arthropoda; class Insecta; order Diptera; family Syrphidae; genus Epistrophe; species Epistrophe grossulariae. Next base: position 5,095,306 of record OV839566.1, read on the forward strand.
TTGACTCCTTAAAATTACAACATATATATCTTCAAATAATATCTATTAAAATTCAAAAGTCATATTTCTGAAGTAGAAAGTAACGAAATTATTTTTCAAATCTTAAAATTCGTTTTCTGATGAACAATTTCTAGGTTTATGGGACATTTAAGTACTCAGGCGGCGAAATCCAAACCCGGTCTCATTTTCAAATTAAGACCCGTCCGTGTATAGAATATCCCATGATTTTTCTTCTATATTCGTCCATAATTCCGTGGAATTATCCCTCCAATCTAACATATCTGCTAATATCTGAACACTTACGTCCATATTATTCACTCGATACATCCAGATTAAAACTTTACTCCGGATGTAAAGTATACAAATTCAATGTAAATACATCTGGATTTAAGTTTCAACCTGGATGTATCGAGTGAATAATATCTGCGTTAAGCATCTTATTTCTTATTGTTTGAAAATAAATGTCCTTTGTAAATCAATTTTCAACAAAAAATTATATCCACAACGTCTATTGAATTCGAATCTGTAATTTAACAAAGATTGGTGAGCCTGGCAATCTCCTCCGATAGCCCCATACCTACATAAATATTATTATATCACTTATTTAAAAACTTTTAGCCGCAAGTCCTGGTTGCTAGCGCTTTTATAAAATTCTGTTGTAAATTTGTTTTTTTTTTGTTTTATTTATATAGTTTAACTCGTCCTTTTTAACCAGGAGGTTTTTGAAAACCGTTTTAACTGGAAACGGAGATGCTACAGAAAACTTTAATATTGTAATACAGTCAAACTATGTAGAATTAAAAGGGGTGCACATCTGAAAATTTTATAACAGGCTGGGCCTTGCAACTTATTGTTCCTCAAAGTCTGAAATTTTGCTTTAGACTTTGAGGAATAATAAAATGCAAAAACCAGACTGTTAAAAATGTTTGTGATGTGAAAATCTAGTTTTACTACTAATTTTTCTGTATGTTACATACATAGTAGTATATTCGTATAATGAGACTTCAGACAAATTAAAAAGCTAAACATTTGTTGAGTATTGTTATTAATGTTAATTGAAAGGTTCTTCCCATCACGGCCTCAAGAGTAAACTGCGATGCGAGAAAAATTTGTCTTCCAAGTGAGGTGATGCAGAATTTCGTATATTTTGGAAAACAAGGTGCTTCCTAGGTGAAGAGACAGTAAAAAAAAATACTTTAAACGTAGACAAATATTTGAAAATAAATTTACAATAACAAAACAATATGTATAGCATATACCTAGTTTACTTCTTTGAGATGCTATAAATTCTTTTAAAAGTTTATTGTTTTTAGACTATTTGTATAACAAAAAATTGCCTTTAAAAAAAAGTAAAACGAAAAAATCGATTGATTAATAAAGCTTTTCTTATTTAATAAGTCCATATTACTTTTTTAATTAAGGGAACATTATTATTCCAAAACTAAAAAACCAGACAAAAATATTTAAGATTTATTATTTAACTCAAACAAAATAATGCGGTTTTCGAACAGTTATTCCATAGTCTGACAAAGCTGGCACCAAATCCTCCATAGTCATCGTATATTTTCTATCTTTGATTGGCTTTTGTCCCTAGGTTTACAAAAAATTCAAAATGTTATGTAGTTATTTTCCTAATAAATATAAGAATCCGTCTAAAGACCCGACAGCGCGATTTGGGGTAGGTGCGAGGTTGTCTTTAAATCCAGATTCTTTAAATGCAAAAGAAACTGCACCTACCCCAAATTCTAGTGTGCCCAAGCAGAGGACAGCATGCCCCCATACATACCAATATACGCCCTAATGCTGGGTGCTAGCACTGTATTTATGTAAGCAAAAAAATCATAGAAGTGAGAAGCACTTAATTTCGCGTACGCGAAATCATTTTCGCGTACTCGCTGTCGGGTTTTTAGACAGACTCTAAATATAATACCTTTCCTATTCCATGACTTGGCGGTTGTTGATTATTGGTCCTGACTTTGCAATGCTGAAGTGAATCGTTAGCTACATCAGATATGAATTTTTGTGCTGCGACTGAAATCAGACGAACTATACGTGGATCAACTGACTCAAAACCAGCAGAGTTGAGGTAATGGGCTGTGACTGCGTCGGGTACTGTAGGAACGTAATCCTCAAGCTGCATTAGGAAATCACTCAAAATCTGGCCTTGACCACGATCGTCTTGTGCTTGTCGTGAAGAACCACGATAAATGCCAAAATTGTCACCGCTTATCATATTTTTTAATTAGACCAAAAAACACAACAGTGAACAGAAAGCTAGAAAAGATAAAACTCGAATGTTCCGCTTTTTGACGTTTATTTCATTTGTTTCGAATTCCACTGGAATTGAATAATAAACTTTATATTTTGTTTATTTTATAAAAATGAATTCTCATCCTAGACGAAATATTGAGGTTTCCTAACAGTAATACCATAATCGGCCAAAGCTGGAGTCAAATCTTCCATTGCAAGAGTGTACTTCCTGTCCTTTGATGGTTTTTGCCCCTAAGTATAATAGTTGCTTGAGTACCTCTACATAGCCAGATATAATTTTGGTATTACAAAAAGTAGAACTCACCTTGGAAGATCCGTGTCCTGAAGAATGCTGAGTATTGCTGGTTCTGGTCTTGCAATGTTGCAGAGAATCGTTTGCAATATCAGAAATAAATTTCTGGGCTGCGACAGACATCAACCGTATGATTCTTGGGTCAGTGGCTTCGAATCCAGCTGCGTTAAGGAATCTGGCTGAAACTGCGTCTGGGACAGTTGGTATGTAGTCTTCTAGTTGCATTATTAGATCGCCCAACACTTGGCCAGGTGCTTGTTCGTCTTCTGTTGCTATTGGAACTTCGTTTGTTGCAACCATTTTCATGAAAATTTAGTTAAAATAAATATAAAACAAATTTTTCTTGTCGAAGTAGAATAGAAACAATGTTGTTGGCTTTATTTTTTCCTTTAAAGATGAAATGAATCTAATTTCTGATGAATTGTATTGTGTGGAATGTGGACCAAAAAAATTTAATTTTGACATTGAAACGAAACAGATTAGTTCACTATAGATTGGTACAGTGGAACTAGAACATGCTCATTTTCACAAACTTTTTAAGAGAAAAATGAAACAATCACAAATAAAAATCAAATCACATTTTGTGTTCTATTTGCAAATAAATATTTTTAACGAGAAATTTCTCGAGAATTTTCACAATTTTCTGTCAAAACCCCTAGGAAAAAAAAATACAGTTTTGGGAAATTTGTTGAAAAAAAAGTTATTCAAAATATTTCGTTTTACATCTGAATTTTTAGAGCTTCTGATTGGCTAGCTGTCATAAAAAGTTAAATGACTTTTAGTTACGTTTGATTACGTTTTATCTGGATTTTCAAACAAGAAATTCTCATCTGAAAATTCAGATGAAAGTTGTTTGTGGTGGGGAAAGTGCCAAATCAGCTGAAGCACAGGGACATAAAAGCTGAACTTTATAATTTTCGTCTTGTTGGTGGTTGATTTTTTTAGTTTTCGTCATGAAAATTCAATTAATTATTAAAATGAATGAACTTTTAGTTTATTGTTTAGTGAATTTTTAAATCAACAATTTTTTATAATTGATTTTTGGAAAGTTTTTCTATAATTTTCTAGGCCTTTTTATTGATATGTATCAATAAAAGGACTTAATGAAAATAATAAAACTTGTCGCTGATTTAGTTAATATAATTTCAACCTCATAACTACTCACGCTCAATGTTTAATATACGAATGTAATTTAAGTTCTATAGGGGTATTCCCGATCCGATGCAACTGGTCTTGTATCATTGCAAAAGTGCAAAAGTGTAAAATTGCTATACCCTAATCCCATTGTAAAAAAAAACTGCACTTTTGCAATGATGCAAGACCAGTTTGCATCGGATCGGGAATACCCCTTATAATATTTTGTTTAAATATAAATCCTATGGGTAAATGCAGGAATTTGATACAATGACTTTGGACTGAAATTTCAGATTTTTTTTGCGTTCAACGACATAAATTCAGAAATCTGAAAATTCAAATGTAAAGTGATTTTTATTGAACCCGCCCATTGTGAATCTATTTTTATTTATTTGTGAACCATATGATTTTGAAACACAAATTGATGTTCTGTCTTCTGTTTCGTTCCGTCTGGCGAAAATGAAAAACAGCAAAATTAAAATTTTGTCCGGACTGTTTTGATTTGTCAACAAAAAAAAGTTAAAACGCTTGACCGGCTGTTTTTTAGTTCATAGAATTCTACGCAAAGTACTACATAAATACTTTTAAAATCAATAATCCCAGAAATGGCACAATGTGAAGAATTAAAAGATGATGATCGTCCATCGAATACTCTTGAATTATTTGTCGAACTCGAGGAAGTAATTGAGATGATCGACTCGATTAAGGTGTGTCACGCCCGGACTTTTGAAAAGGAGTATGAGCATTTCACTGAAATTCTTTCAAGGTATGTGTAATAAATTAATCATCACCGAAACGTGCATCTCTAATGCAAGTTTTAACGTAGGTATCAGGAGCAACCACATTTGCTGGACCCACATCTTGATGTTTTGTTAAAAAAGCTCCTGGACAAAATCCGTGATCCTAATAGCGAAAGCGACTTAGTGCATGCATGCTTCAAATACTTGTACATCTTATGCAAGGTAAGATCTTATAAAGCATTGGTTAAGTTCCTTCCACACGAGCTAAGCGACCTAGAGTTTGCTCTGGATTTGCTGGAAAAGCAAGATCCCAAAGTGTTCGAAAACTGGGAAACACGTTATATTCTCGTGCTTTGGATGTCTATATTGGTGTTGAATCCTTTTCATATGGCTCGCTTAGATGCTTATGCTGCAGGGGGAGCGGTAGTCAATTGCACCGCAAACACAATTGTCAAAACCAAAATGGAAAGAATTTTTGATATTTGCAAAACTTATTCTGAACACAACGATACGTGTGCAGGCATAACTGCATTTCTTTCGGCGAAATATTTCATTCGTTCGGACATCAAGGACATATACTTGGAAAAATACTTTGACTGGGTAATTGAGAATAACAACGCCGAAACTCAAGAAGTAAAATTCGGACAGTTGGCAGCGGTTGCTGCTATACTTAAGCACGGAAAACGCGAGGACTTACTACCCTATGCTCAGCGACTACAAGTGTGGATTTTAGGATGTAATTACAAAGATAGTTCAGACTTCTTGAAATACAAATATTACATTAAAATAATTCAGCGAATTGGTTTGGTTTATTTGAAACCCAGAATAGCCGCCTGGAGATACAAAAGAGGTAATATTGTGTACCAACATAACATGCACATATTTTGAATCCCCATTTAATGGGAGATGGTTTTTATATCACCTAGGGCCTTCTTGATTGGTCATATGTATTATATAAAAAAGAAACCTATGCATGGTTTATACTTATGTTCAGTATACGTTAACAATTGAGATGGGTTTTAGGAGACGTGAACCTTTTCTAGGTGCACTTAACATGTTGTTGCGAGGTAATAGGCAATTACAACCAAAAACATATTCGTTGCGCATTTCTTTGCCCTGGTTACCTCCAGACAAATAAAATGTTTGGAGGTTGCAAGGACAGGTGGGCACAACAAAATTTTGACTTTTTTTCTCAAACAACTTTGTCAGAAAGAGTTGTTCGGTTAAAAAATAATTTTAAATTAAATGTAACCAACGGGTTTACTGGTGGATCAAGAACTTAAACTTGTTTTTAAATGAGTTTGTCCCCCTCAATCGAAATCCTGCACACATCCTTGATCGAAATGTTCTTTTTATTATCTTTATTTTATCTAAAGTAAACAGTACCAGTAGATCACTACTAAATACGACTAATTGTTCTTTTTGTTTGTAAATGCTTTGTAAGTGTTCTATAGAAAAAAAATGTTATGAAAAGAATCTTCCGCTTCTGTTGAATTTTGATAATACTAAATACGAAAGGTAAATGTTTGATTAATAATTTCTCTTAAAGGCGTGCGATCTCTGGCTGTTAATCTCGCTGAACCATCCGATGCGGCAAAGCCAACAAACTTAGAAGAAATCGATATAGACATGGAAGACGGAGAAGAAATTGTTGTTCCAGATTTCGTCGAAGATGTAATTGAAGAACTACTTCAAGGTCTACGCAGCCCAGGCAGTGACATACGTTGGAGTGCTGCTAAAGGAATTGGTCGCGTTACGAATCGTCTTTCGCGCACACTAGCCGATGAAGTTATCGGCTCTGTAGTGGACATTTTGAATCCTCTAGAACCACATGAAGCATGGCATGGCGCATGTTTAGCTCTAGCCGAATTGGCCAAGCGTGGTCTTTTGCTTCCTTATCGCCTGAAGGAACTTGTTCCCCTGTTACTACAAGCATTGTTTTATGATGAAATGAAAGGTTATATGTCGGTAGGTCAACATATTCGAGACGCTGCATGTTATATGTGTTGGGCTTTTGCTCGGGCATACAATCCCAGCGATTTGCAACCTTTTGTACATCAAATATCTGCTGGCTTACTAACCGTTGCCTCTTTCGACCGAGAAATCAACTGCAGGCGAGCAGCATCTGCTGCATTTCAAGAAAGTGTCGGTCGTTTGGGTAATTTTCCGTATGGCATTGAAATTTCGACAACTACAGATTTCTATACTGTTGGTTTAAAACAAAATTCATTTCTAATAGTGAGTGATTATATTGCACAATACAGGGAATATCAAGTGCCACTTATTGATCATTTGGTGGAAAAGAAAGTCAACCATTGGGACACTTCAATCAGAGAATTGACTTCGAAAGCACTCCATAAACTTACCCTCAAGGCACCGCATTACATGTCTAGTGACGTTCTTCCTCGTTTATTTAATAAGACAAACTCAATTGATATCAATATGAGACATGGATCTGTTTTAGCAATTGGTGAAATAATTTCTGCCCTGAAATTGGTCGAAAAAAAATTTGAAGAAACCCTTCTCACAAATCAAATAGTAAGCGAATTAAACGAATTGATTGGATCATTTTTAACACGCGATCAATTTAGAGGTAAATTTATGTGTGCATAGTTAAAATACCAGAGTTTTTATGCATATTTATACATTTTAAGGTATGAGTGGAGAAATAATGAAAGATTGCTGTGTGGAGTTTATAAGAAACTGCAGTGTAGCCAAAATTGCAGCAAATTCCAAATGCTTAGGTAAATAATTATAACTGACTAATACGTTTAAATAATTTTTTTATCAAATACTACTTTTAATCTGCTTCCAATTTTCCAGAGTCTTGGCAAGAAATAATTGACAAATGTCTTATCGGTCAAACCCGGGATGCTGCAACTTTAGCCCTTACAGAATTGTGCAAGGCATACTACAACGAGCCTGAACGAAGTGATCAAAATGATGTAATTGTTGCAGTTTATCTAAAAGGAGCTGAAAATGATCTCGAAGAGAAAATTCGTATGGGCTATCTTTGTGCCCTTGGGGCCTTACCAAAATTCATGATTTTACCTCAGCTAGATAAAATAATTGATTGCCTTGTAAAATATTGCCAAGTACCAAGTTCTAATTCACAAGAATTAACTTCGGGAACATCTGAAAATCAACCAGAAAATGTTATAACGTTTAAATGGAGCGAGGCTCGTAGAGAAAGCGTTCGATCACTTTCAAATATTGTCCAAACCGTTGGATTCTCTAGTGATTCCGATGGTTCCATAGCAAATCCAAAGTATTTTGAAAAAATTTTCCAATGCTACATGAAGGCTCTGGAAGAGTACTCAGTGGATAATCGTGGCGATATTGGAGCCTGGGTACGAGAAGCAGCTATGAATGGTTGGCATCGAATCGTTGGCTTTTATGATTTTTAAATAACTTTTTCATTTTATTTTGTAGCCTTGTATCAATTGCTTACCACATGCCCAAAAAACACTTTGAAACCAGAACATGTGCGACGAGTACTCCTAGGTTTAGTTCAACAAGCAGTTGAAAAAATTGATCGGACAAGAGGTCTCGCAGGGCGTCTTTTCTGCAGTCTCATACATTTTTATCCAGCCATTCCACACATAAGTCAGCACGATCGACTTAAAGAGATTTTTCCGGAAAATTCTGAGGCTGTACTTTGGTTATTTGCAGACCATACATTCCCCATGTTTTGCTCTCTATTAGAATTACCAGAATATTCACAGAAAGTCCTTCTCGGCTTAAGTGCAAGTATTGGACAACTCACAGAATCACTGGTGAGAGAAGGAACTTTGTTGTACAAAGTACATTTTTTAACGCTCTTATGTTTTTTTTTTGTTTTGTAGATAAAATATTCATCTGCAGCTTTGTTTAAATTTTTGCGTTCGCACCCAAATGAAATTCCTCGGCTTTGTAATGAGATTGTTAAAAACTTTGAAGAAAATTTCATGGTCGAGCGAGTTACTCACCCGATGTTGAATTTCCTAGACATTCTTATTGGATCAGGTATTCTTAGACTAAATTGTTTCTAAACGATTTCTCTTATTATCAACTTTTTATTTTACCTCACAGGGACAATCAATTCAGTTTTAATGGACGAAGAATCTCACTTTGCCGACGACATCTTTCGACTAGTAAACGAAGAAATCAAAGGACACAAAAAACTCTACAAGCTTATATCGAGTATCAATGTATTTTGTCAATTGATTCAAGTTCCTCGTCTTTGTAAAAAAATTCTTGCAAAAATGGCAGTATTTTTAGGACTTACTCATGTTCATGTTCGCAAGACTACAGCTACAAAACTTTATGAAGCTCTTGCACTTCATGGTGATTCATGTGATATTCCCGAAGAAAAAATTGATGAAATATTGAATTTATTATCTGAAACTGATTGGGGACTGCCTTTGTTAGAGATTCGTCCTGTGCGTAATGAATTGTGTAATTTGATGGGTGTTAAACCACCAGTGAGTGGTTCGATAAAAAGTACTGGACATTAATTTAGTTTTAATTTGTTATCTTCTCGTAGAGGAAGTGCTTAGAAGCGATGTTAACAAGCTTTCTTAATTAATATTCAGGCAGCATAGCTGCTGTTTTCTTTCAGTAACATTTATATTCCATACAAAACTAATCAACAATAATTTGCTTATTCTAACAAAATAAAAAAATACTTGTTTAATCAGTTATGAAATTGGAATACTTCAGATATTTTTTTAACATTAAGCCTCGTTTGAGTAACAATGAAAAGGATTGGTATGTGAAATTTCGTTGTGGTATTCACAATTATATTTTTCACAAAAAAACGTTATACTTTTGAAGATAGCTGTTTCCTATCTTTCTCAAAAGATGAAATACGAGACCGTTATTTTAACTCTAGCTATTTAAAACCTATCGAAATCGCTATTCGCAGGTTAAAGTGACAGTGATTGGTCGCAACAAGCGAGGTGAAGAAAACTATAGTGCGATACACTATGGACTGGAATCATTTTGTCCAAATAGAAGAAAGCTTGAAACAAAACAAGATGGCGTGTAACGGTAGTTGATGCATTATGCCCATTGACCGGACATATGATTTAATTAAGTAGCGTAAAAAAAACAAATAAATTAGTGACAATACAGCTCGTGGAGAACTATGACCTAGTGATCTACAATTTTCTACATTTAAACATGTCAATTTTCTTTATTAGTTGATCTAATAGTCTACATGAAATGAAATTAAACACAATTTTTTCTCACATTTCTAAAATAAAATTTCATCGAAATAATCTGGTGAATTCTTTAAGAGCTATTGTCACTGCTTTTGTCTCTTCTTCTCTGTAAAAAAAGAAAACAAATATTCAAGTAAGCGTTTGTTTAAAAACACTTAAAGACTTACTTTAAAACCGAATTACAAAATGCATCTAGTTGTTCTTGCGTTGCTGTCACATAACCGCCACTGTTTTTCTTTGGCAATGCATCCAGTGCTCGCTTCAAATACGCCTCCATATTCTCGCCTTCAACTGATTTTATCTCCATTAATACTTCTGCCACGTCTGGCATCATATACGAGTGCAAACAGAATACGGAAGCGTGAATCAAATTCATGACCAGCGCTTCGCCGTTTTGTTGAGCAATGCTCTTGACTAGTGGACGGCATTCCGGATATCTGTAAGTAGTGCGACCCCAACGCAAAATATTGCAAAAGAATTTCATGACCGAAGAGTTGGCTTCCCGATGGTCGAGGGTACATGCCAAAAGTGCACATTGAAAAATCGGTGTCACAAGTGGGCTCTGCAAGAACGAGACCGGGCAACATTCGATAAATCTCGAGCACAATCTAAAAAAGTCATCTACTGTGTCGGGATTGTTTTTCAAACCATTTTCTACCTGCAGCATATTAAATGTGGGTTCGATGAAAGCTTTCAGCATCTCCAGTAAACCAGCGATGCAATCTTCGGATTTGGCGAACACATCGACCAGCACACTTCCCAGGTACAGGAAGCAGCTGTGATGATGTACGACGTAGAGGCAAACCATTTGCTTAACGAGTGGTTCTACTAGTGGGGATGCCAGCTTGCCTACCATTCGAACTGAGTAGCGAATCAGACGACAAGTTCGCTCCATTATTCGCAAATCGCTTTGGTATTTTTCCATCACACTTGAAATTAATGGCCAAGCGTCGGTGAATATTGTCAAAGTAGGGTGTACTTCATCGGCCTGAATATCTGGGTTTGTGTGCCTGATTATAGCACAGGCACGATCGATCCAATAGGCCGGATCTGTGCGCTCTCCTTTTTTTACCGACAAGCTCCCAGTTTCGACCAATTGAGCCAAAGGATTCAATTGGAAGGAACAAATTTCACGTAAACCCGGCTCTAGTTGATCACGCGGCAATCTCGTCAATATCAAGGAAATTCCTTTCAGCAGTCCGATCGCAAGTTCATTAGATATTTCAAAACTGTCCAAACTGCGGGCAATTTCAATAAGTCCATTGAGATGAAAACTCATCTGTTGACGGCAGGCAGTGCATATCGATGTGAGAGCAATAGCAGCAGCTGCTGCTAAACCATTCTTTTGCTGGAGGGAATACAGGAGAAAATTCAGAACTGCTTGCAGAGATTCTGGATGATTCTCAATCCAATCACACAATTCTCCTAGTAGCATTATGGACGTGTATCGTACGGCGATGTGAGTGTTTTCAGGAAGATTTAAGATCGCTTCAACCACTTTGGGTATAACTTCATTTTCGTCACTTTAATTAAAACAAAAAAAAAACAAATGAAAGATTTTTTTAAATTTAGTTTTGTTTTTGTAATAATGCTTGAAACTTACGGGACAATATTTTTAGCTACATTTTGCATTATGAAAAGAGCCGATTCTGTACTTTCCCATGTAGCAGATGGATTCTGCAATGTGATGAACATTTGCTTGAAACACGCTCCCGATCCAACGATAAATACAACATCTTTGATGAGATCTGAAACTTTTCTTCGAAAGTCCTAGAGTAAATAAAAAGTAAGGCAAATGAAAGGAAAAACATAATTTTTTTATTGGTAAGCTTCATGCATTTCTTTGTATGATTCTTATAAACAGTGTCTTATCAATGGTCCAAACTGTAACTGGTTACAGGCAAGGCCATAACCTCTCAGAATTTAGTAACTTTCCATTCCGAATCATAACGGTTTTCGATTAACTACAGTTTTTTTTTTTAATTTCGAAAAATCCCTACTTGAATCAGGTTTTTGATCACCCTGATCATAATTGATTTTGTTTTTTTTTTTAATTTTTGCACTCGAATAATGATAGTAAGATACAAAATTCAATAAACACAAGACACCAGAATTTTTTAGACGTTTTCGTGCTTGTACAAGTGCTAAATAAAACCTTTTTGGTAAACTTTGTGACACAGGATTTTAAAGGCCACGATACATCTAACTTTGTGGCATGTTATTATTAAAGATTGTCTGTTTTTCAGACAACATTTGGAGTCATTGTTAAGGTTTTGAGTTTCGGATTGTTGCCTAATAGTGTAGAGAACTATGACCTAGTGACTTACATATTCTACATTTAGTACATTTAAACATGTCAATTTTCTTTATTAGTTAATATAATAGTCAACATGAAATGAAATTAAACACAATTAAAAGTGTAGTAGTTCTTTGACCTCGAAAATTACGCCAAATAAGTCTGACGTCTTACTACGAATTACTAAAAATTATCATGGACTTCGATCACTTTTCTCAGCGAGAAACTATTCACTTCTCACTGAGAAAATATAGCGACAAATGTTACTAGCCCATTCAGTTTTCCAGCTTGACCTGATCAAAGCAAATCTTCAATTTTGGAGAACGATGTTAAATATCTCAACATCACGCTCCGCCATAACCATTAATAACAAAACTAACTAAGATGAGAAGCACCTAGTTCTTTGTGAGAGACATACAATACAAAAATAGAGTTACAAATAGAGTACCCAGGATGAAGAAGCTAGAGTTAAATAAGTTTTATTTATATAATTACTTACGTTGAAATTATCCGATTCATCAATGAGCCCATCATGGTCTGCGTCCATTTGCGCATGTCGATACAACGCCCCTAGCAATCTCTCAACGTGAGGCTTGAAATGCATTGTCAATGAATCGTTGTTCTTCTGGTACAGCTCTTCGCTTAGGCGATACCACAAATTGAAAGTGATCTCAGCGACCTCATAGTCATAATGTCCAACACACAGCAGCACCAATTCGAGTCCTTTTACCGAATAATGTGGCGTTTCCGCATTCGAAACCATCAACAACAAAAATGACTCGCACATGACAGTGAATATGCGACAGTAGTTGATAGTTTTCTCGGCATCTTCGTGGGCGATGCTGTTGTGATAGGCATTTTCGAGAGTCAAAACTCCGTTGAATATCTGCAACTCGAGCATTTGGTCTACGTTGTAATGATTGTTATTGCCCTCCATGCACCCTAGCAGCGTGCAAAGGCATTCGGTCGCCGAGTCGTGTAGCTTGCGTGTTGTGTCCGTCGAGCTAAGCATATTAAAGACGTGCCGGGCCAACGGACTCTCGGGAAAGGTTTTTAAAGGAATGGCATGAATACCAATCCACGATGCGAAGCATCTCGTCACTTTATTGAGTATGAACTCGTTTTGAATATAAGTGGACAGGCAAGCCAATAGAAATTCATTCACAGTGCAAGCACTCTCGTCCAATTGTTTGTGGATCTCCTTACGACGATTGGTTCCCAATCGCAAATAACGCGAGTCAATTTCTTCAGGGATTAGTGTGAGTATTTCTACCAGAGGCCAGACTGTCTCTGACCTCTTTGACAATGACTCGACCAGCCATAAAATTGGATCCTTCCACGATGCCATCAGCAAAACAAGATCAGAAACTGCCAAACACAATTGGGTTACAATAATTTGATCTGTTTCACTGGTTATCTGGCAGATATGAGCTATCAGTGAATCGCGTAGGCTTTCGTGGGAGTTCGGGGGTAGCTCGTTGAAAGAATTCTGGATTTTGTTTCGCATGGTTTGAGCCGCAAAGTAACAGGAATGAAGATCGCGTTTTTGTTGGAGTAGTTCATCTGCTATGGTCCACGAGTATATCTAAGGAGAATGTATCAAAAACAATGATTAATTTGATTGATTTAGAAATTTATGATTTCGTAGGTACAAACCGATTTTTGAAACTCCTCTAGCCACTTTGAGGCTTTTTCCTTGTCTCTAGAGTTTGGATTGTTGAATAAAGTGTATATTCCTTGATAGACAACGTCTGTGGAAGGAGGTGATTCCATTTTGATAAGAAAAATTTTATTTCTTCTCGTTTTTCTTTAATTTTAACCAATGTTTGGGGGCGAGAAGAAAAATTGGAATTGACAACTCAGCGATGAGACCGGATGATTATTTTTTCCAAATCCTTTTTTCAGAATTTTCAAAGAAAATTTTGAATGTATTCAATAAATGTTATCAATTCAGTCAATGTTCACAAACTTTTTCATTTAATATTTTAATATTTTATTCATAACTTTAGGTCAAATTAAACGAAAAATTTCTATTATATTTCAATTTACTATACCCATTTGCAATGTTGGGACTTGGGATGGCGATGTATTTACAAAAAAAAAGTTAAACTGTCAAATGATTGACGAAAAACCGCTGTACAGATGCCACAATTTCCAAATAGATGCTATGTCTGACACACAGTGGCGTTAGAATTGTGAATAAGTAACGATGCACACTAACGAGATATATTAGCCTAGTTCCTTTACTTTGAAACTCTGTGCATTTATGTGATTTTCTACAACAAAGTCTGTCAAGGTTCATTTAGGGCCAGTTGTACAAATATTTAAACCGTGGTTCCGCAATTTGTATCCATCGATTCCGGCGGATTAATTGAGTTTCAACAGTGGTTTACTGTTCAAGTGTGTGATAATAACCAATTATATACTTGAACCAGCGTTGAACCTTAGTTAATCCGCCGAAATCGGTGAGTTAAAAGCTTGAACCGAGGCTGAACCACTATTGTACAACTGGCCCTTAAAAAAAAAATAAAATGACGGAGAAATTCACACAAATGCACAGAGTTTTAAAGTAATGCCTAGTACGCTGCTGATGCGAAACGAAAAATCCCATACAAAAATGACACAGCGAAATCATAAACGGAAAATTTCGTTCTGCTTTTCGTTTTGCAGTACGCTGTTTGAAGAGCGAAATTTATAATTGTAGCAGATTATTTGGAGAAGTCTCCGCTCCTTTTTCGCACTGAATTAATTATACAGACTATTTATTGTGTGCGGAAAAATGACATTTGAGTTTTATTTGTGTTTTTTTTTTGTTTATCATTTTTTTACATGATGGGTTTCTCTGATTTTTGCATTTATGTATGATTTTGTTTTTGGAATTAGTGAAACTCTCCAAGGATATTTTCCGTTGTGTTTTCGCAAGCGTTTTGTTGTCTGTTTGGAGATCACAGAAAAATTTCGTTTCGCATCAGCAGCGTACTAGGCTTAAAGGAACACACCTATTATTAAGTCCCTTTCACACAAGGAAACAAGTTGCTGGAGATTTTTCAATGTTTTCTTTTCCAATATAGTCCCCTTTAACACGAGGAAACTGAGTTTACAGCAACTTTCAGTTTATAGGTGAGAAGGGCAAGAAGTAAGAGGGGAAAATTAAATCTCCCCGGTCAACGATTTGAGGAGATTTTGTTGACATACACAGAAGTGTGTATTCAACCAAGCTACTTTAAAAAGAAACAACAGAAAGTTTCCACGATTTTGTTTCTTCGTGTGAAAGGTACAAGAGATTTTTAAGGTAATTAAAAGAAAACGTCAAAAAAATCTCCGGCAACTTGTTTCCTTGTGTGAAAGGGGACTAACATCAAATTTTGACATTTTCAATGGATTTCCACTATAGATGCATTCCACTTCGGTGTGTTCATAAAGTTTTTACGTAATTTCCAACCAAATTTCTGGCAAATTTGGTTGAAATTACCTCATTTCGAAATGTAAATTTGTGTGGGAAATGAGATAATTTGTAATCGAATTTTGAAATTTTCAACGAAATTATCTCATTTGCCCCAATGAAAACGTAGTATAACGGATCCCCCATACCAACGCGAATTTTCGGTGGTGACGTAGAAAATAACAATAACAACGTGTTGTTTTCGTTGACAACCATGTGTAGTTATTGTTGTTTTCGTCAACGCCACCGAAAATTCGCGTTGGTGTGGGGTAACCTTAAAAGATTCGTCCGATGTTTTTCATGAGTATTTCGCTGTCGAATTCGGGAATAGAGAGTTGAATTCATTTCGCTTCAGCTGAGTGCTTAACGACACAAATATTTACATTGAATACTATGACCCTGTTTAGATTGTGACATGCTCACTACGTAGTGAATAGTCATGTCGTGTCTACACTCGAAATTTCTCAGTCATGAGTATCGCCGAACTCTGATGGAATATCTCTGAATTGAAACATTTGATTCTGAGCACCATGAACCATGAGTTTAATATTAAATAAATAAGTAGTTGCAAACTATAGCAGAAATTGCAATTTTAATAATTAAATCTGCTTCAGCATCTTTGCTGTTATCAATCCACCAATTCAATAAGCATTTTTTGCGTCTAAGCTTGATTTATTACACATTTTTAATTTTTATTCTCATCTACCTTACCCTTCAACGAACATGCCAAAAATAAAAAAAATGGCATTAAATGGAACATGTCGGATATGAAACATGACTGCTCACCACAGTACACATATTAAAGGTAATATATTGCGCAGGTTGTCAAAGTTGGAAATGTCAAAAAATTAAAAATGGCTGTTCGAGTGCCCACAGGAACTCAACGCGCATCATTAGAAACAACAACAAAATATTGAAATAAGACAAGGAAAGGGGCACTGAATCCACCATTTTACCACCATAATACCTCGATTTTGACAGATGCGCAGAACTGAACAAAAATGAAAACGCTAATGATATTACCTTTAATATGTGTACTGTGACTGCTCACTACAATCTTTATGTTTTCTTCCTGACTGTCGCTTCCCTTTCTACCTCACCGATTTCACCTACAAAATGCCGTCACTACGTAGTGAGCAGTCACAATCTAAACAGGGTCTATAATCATCAGACAATGCAAATTGTATTTTTTTAATGACGTAACCAATTTAGAAATTGTCTGATGTCGACTCCGCTTAAAAAGTGACGAACAAAAATTAGAAACACCGAGTAATTTATTGCACGCCCTGCTCTGCTGGTTCTGTTGATTTCTTTTTTTATCTTCATATCACTGATAACAGTAAACATTAACCTCATCCTTCTCTCATCTTTGAATTCTGATGCCAATCATCTGTTAACTGTTTTGTCTTCGGAATTTGTTTATTTTCTTTTTTATATATAGGCAGATATGCAAGTCATAGAATTTATTACAAATTCCAAAAAATAGTACAAAATTGGAAGCGGTAAGTAATGTCTAACTGTATTTTCATATTATATTAAAACAGTAAAAAAAATATCAATAAAATTAACAGCGTATTACTTTTAAAATAAACAAAAATTCGCCTGGAATCCGTCTTTCTTTGAATATCGTTGCCGCAAAGTTTTTCTTTGCTAATTTACTTATAATATCCTTAGGATTATTTTCCTTCAACACCAATAAATAAAGCACCCCGCTTGGGGATAAAATAGAATCCAATTTATCAATAAGCGCATCGATAACACGTCTTCCGTCTGCGCCACCAGCCCATGAATAGATTAAATTATTGTCCGTTTTGTCAGATTTAAAGTTCTTCTCCTGATGATTCATCTCCTCATCTGTAGTTACAACATATGGCGGGTTGAATAGTAATACATCTACAAGATTATTCTTGATATTGTCGAAAAGATTTGTTCGAATAGGGTCTACGGAAGCTTTATTTCGCAGAGAAGTTCTCTTGGTGGTGCTGCAAGCCCAAGGATTGATGTCTGTCGACAAGCACAC
Source organism: Epistrophe grossulariae (assembly GCA_929447395.1). Classification (NCBI taxonomy): domain Eukaryota; kingdom Metazoa; phylum Arthropoda; class Insecta; order Diptera; family Syrphidae; genus Epistrophe; species Epistrophe grossulariae. The sequence continues at coordinate 5,112,705 of OV839566.1, forward strand.
TGCGTTGGGGAATTTCTTCGATAGAGCTGTAATGATGAGTCCACTTCCAGATCCAATTTCTAAGCAAACTCCCGGTTGAACTGTGTTGAAGTATTCCAAATCATCTTCCAATGCATCCAGAAGCAAAAATGTATCTTCAGCAGGCTCATAGACTTTTTCATAATCTTGCAGAGTCAAATGATCATAATGGGGAGTTTCCATGTCTTAGCTTTTTTTTTTATATATTCGTTGAAATTGCTGACTCAAGCAGAGCTGCTCTCCTCTCTTGTTCCTTATCGATCAGCTTATGTAAATTATTAAGTCGCTCTTGACTCGTGGTTAGAATATTTGCAATTACAGTGACCTTGTGTTTAACGTTGATAAGTTCTTTAACTTTGTCAGAGAACTCGGGGATTGTCGCTTGTGCCTTTTCAATTTCTTTTAACTGATCTGCTAGGGCATCCAATTGAATTTTGAGTTCAGCTTGAGCAGCTCTAGTAGCTGTTATTCTTTCGTCCAAGCGATCGACTGATGGCTTAAACAAATTGATAATACCTTCGGCTAGGATGTCTCGTGTTGGGTTATTGCAGAAATTTTCAGTGTTTTCGTCTAGGGAAGTTACAGTACTGTCTGAATCTTTGTCCATGTCAATGAGCGATAAATTTTTATTTTGATTAACAAGTTTAAAGAAATTGGAAAATTTACATCGCTTTGAAAAGTAAATTTTGCAGAGACACAAAAATGTCAATTTATTTTTTTTGACGTTTTTATTGGTGCGCGTTCCAAGCTATTACTTTTATAGAGCTTTACATTTGCCTGATTGCTCAGATATTTTTCGGAGATTTCTGAGACAAACAATTTCTGTATTTATTTCTGTCTCAGCCAAAACAGATGTTAGTGTTTAAAACCAAACCAAAAGCAGTAAATAAATAAAAAATAAAGACATTTTAATAAAAATGAAACTAGATTGAACTTGCTATTTATTATATTTTATTAAGTTTTATAAGAATTGTGTATATTTTTTGCCGTTCATATTGGACAAACTCAACCAAGTTGGACGTGAATCTGATGTCGAATTCCTTTCAACCAAAGAATCGACTTTTTTTTTCTAAGAATGATGTCGAATTCCTTTCAACAAAAGAATCGAATTTTTTTCTAAAAAGAATCGATTTTTTTCTGTCGTTGAAAGGAATACGAAAAGACGAAAAGAATCGATTTTTTTTCTGAACAATTCGAATTCTTTCAACAAAAGAATCGAATTTTTTTCTAAAAAGAATCGAATTTTTTCTGTCGTTGAAAGGAATACGAAAAAACGAAAAGAATTTTGTAAGATTCAAGAAAGATTTTAAACCGATTTGCACACACACTTGCAAGATTTGAAATTTCTAAAATGTCAAATTGAATGCCGCGGTGTTTTAAGAAAACAAATTTTTTTTATGAGAACAAATTGTGTTTTTGGTTGCAACGAATTTTCGGTGAATTTTATAGTAAATGTTTGTGAGTTGTTTTTCAATTAATAATAGCTGTGTTTTATTTTCCCCGAGATCCGAAACAGATTGGATTTGCTTACGAAAATACATGTATTACAAAAAAAACACAAGATCCAACTTTGTTTTGGATTTGGATTTCCAAATCCGTTTTGAACACACACCCTTAATTTGTAAATGTCGTCAATAGTGTAAAGAAAAAAGACAACGGGTGTATACAAATAAAAAAACAAAAGGAAAAAAGAGTTGGGTATATAACAAGTTGTCACTGAGATCCAGGGTTGTTTTATTTTCATGATCTGATCTGGATTGGATCTGGGGGAAAATAAAACGCAGCTAATAATAATAATTTCCTTCCAAATTGAATATTTTCTGGACATTTTACTTCAAAACTGTTGCTGTCACAAAAAAATTCGAATTGTTCAGAAAAAAAATCGATTCTTTTCGTCTTTTCGTATTCCTTTGAACGACAGAAAAAATCGACTCTTTTTAGAAAAAAATTCGATTCTTTTGTTGAAAAAAATTCGACATTAGAAAAAAATTCAATTCTTTTGTTGAAAGGAAGTCGACATAAGAAGATAAGAAAGAGGTACGATAACTGTGGCGCCAAGAAATGATAACGGTTTTTTATAGAACACTAATACAATCATTTTTTACTATGGGAGGGGGGGTCTACCCCCCCCCCGTTTGGCGGGAGGGGCAATTTCATGAAAACAGTACTAAAAATGGAAAAAAAAAAATTATAAAAAAATAACGGTAATACCTACAATTAAGTATTATACCTTTTTCGAAAGCCAATACTCTGTTCTATTAGCCACCAAAAGCTTCCTTCAATAAATTGATTGTTTCGTTGGCTGTATGGCATGTAGCGCCGTCTTGTTAGAACCAAAGGTCGTCCACATCAACATCCTCGAATTCAGGCACGAAAAAGTCATTAATCATGGCTCTATAGCGTTCCCCATTGACTAAAATTATGGCCGGCATCATTTTTGAAGAAATATGGACCAATGATGAGAGCACACCAAACAGTGACTTTGAGGATGTAACGGCGCACTGTGGCGCCTTTTTGCAAAAGTGCTTGCAAAATTCAATTTTCGTGTGTGCATAAAATCCAAAACTAATTTATTTACTGGATTAGGAAATATTGGAAGCTTCAAAAGCCGAAAGAAATTTTAAAATCGGTTGAAGGATTCGGATGATACAGGTAGTCAAAGTTTCCTTATTGTTATGTATTGAATTCCATTGCATTCCTCTTCACACATACTAACACATACTAACACACATCTTATAATAACCAATGTTAAACCTCAGTCTAGAATAAGCATTTATCGAATAAAGTCTATAAGAAAACTTCTCCGACTTGTCATTCTGGATATACATATTACTTATTTTTAAAATCAAAGAAAAAATATTTGTTTTATGAAAAGTTTCAGAGTTTCGGCGTTAAAATCTAAAAACCTTGTTCGAAAATTATCGTTTGTTTTTATTTGAGCTTGTAAAAATGACCATTTGTATTACAATTATGACCGATTTTTTTTTTATTGCAAAATTTTAAGATTTTCGAAAAGCTGTTTTTGGCTCAATTTTTTGACTTTGAGTTGAGTTATAGAAAATTTTACCGATTTGCCATTCCAGCGTAGTTGAGGTACATTAGAAATGAAAAAAGCATTTATGTATTTTAAAACTTTGAATAAATTCTTTTTTAAATTTGCTCTTCTTCACATACAACTCTGGAAAGCCTACGAACAGGGTTGGCCGAATTAAATACACTACATTTTGTACATCATTAACTACGTGTAGTTAATTTAATAAACTACACGTCTTTTCAATAAAAATTTGAACATTTTAACTCAAAATTCAAGCTTCAAAGTTATAACTGACAGATCATTTGATATTTGAAACTAAGTTTGCTACAATTTGTTTCATTAACTACATTTAACTACGTTTAACTACATAAACTACGCAGCAAATGTGAAAAATTTAGTGGCCATCCCTGCCTACGAACACTTCTCCTTTTTTTGGTGTCCGTTTTATCATCTTCTTCGTATTCTGTTTCCTCAGACCAGCAAGAACATAGCATGAACGCAATAATTTTGTCTATTCCCCTGACGTTTCGCCCTCTTTCTCTACTCGGCGTTACACTTTTTTTCGATAGGTCAATGCTATAGAAATTTTTGAGGTAAAATATTAAGTCCATTTCCTATTGGGAGAAAGTCATATTTCAGCAGAAAATTCTGAAACACCCTGTGAATATTTTTTTCTTAAAATTCACAATAGCTGTGTTTTATTTTCCCCGAGATCCAAACCAGATTGGATTTGCTTACGAAAATACATGTATTACAAAAACAACACAAGATCCAACTTTGTTTTGGATTTGGATTTCCAAATCCGTTTTGAACACACACCCTTAATTTGTAAATGTCGTCCGTAGTGTAAAGAAATAAAACAATAAAAATATACAAATAAAACAAAACAAAAGGAAAAAGTGTTGGGTATATAACAAGTTGTCACTGAGATCCTGGGTTGTTTTATTTTTATGATCTGATCTGGATTGGATCTGGGGGAAAATAAAACATAGCTAATATTTATAGCCTTGGAAATTTCCTTCAAGCTGAAAAAAAAATTATCATGATATCTTTATTTGTTTACGAGCTATGATTGCAACCAAAAAAGTCAATATGCGCCACTGTGCGGCGTCTCAACAATGGCTTCTGGATTATGATCACTCCAAATACGACAATTTTGCTTATTAACGTACCCATTCAACCAAAAGTGAGCTTCATCGCTGAACAAAATTTTCTTGTGAAAATCGGGATCGCTGGCCATCTCGAACCATTATTTTGGTAATAAATTTGCACGACTTGCAAATATTGTTCAAGAGCATGATACAACTAAACAGATATGGTCTTCGCGTTTCTTTTTTTGTCTCGTTCTGCGCACCTACGTCATGGCCGCAGATCGAGTTTGACGTCTTGCAATTTAGTATATTTCACATACGCGAAATGAAAACAAATTATTGTCCAAGGACCATTGAGTCAATATTTGTCCCTGTCCCAGAAGATTGGTGGAGATGTTGCAACACATGCCAAATTGGCCAAAGCTGCATTTGATGCCCAAACTCAGTATGTTATGCTAGCGACTGAAAGTGCAAAACCTTCACAGGATAAGCAAATGGAATTGTTGAAACCAGCATCAGATCAAATTTCAGCTATTCAAAGTTTCAGGGAGAAAAATCGTGCATCGCCGTTCTTTAACCATTTGTCGGCTATAAGTGAAAGTATTCCAGCGCTCGGTTGGGTTTGTGTTTCCCCAACACCTGGACCACATGTCACCGCCGATATGCAAACTCATAAAAATCCAACTACAGGATTGGCACCCTTTAAGGCTCCACAACATGGTAAACCAGCAGTTCCCCCAAAAATGATTGTCAAGGAACCTGTATTTACCCGTGATGGCAAAAAGTGGATCATTGAATATCAAAAGTCAAATATTTGCTTTTTCTTTGAATAAATAAAATAGTTTTCAAAAGTGTAATTTGGTGATACCTATTTAAAAATCAAAAAGTAAAAGAAGAAAAGTTTTAGTGGATAATTTTTTTATATTTTCGCTTTCTTGAATTTTTTTGTTCAACAATTTCTCTATTGAGTTTTCGTATCCGGAAAATCTCAAGATTTTGCAAGAGCTTTGGAAGGCGCCACCCAGATGTACGAACCAACAAAAAAGTCTAGATGCTTAAAGGAAAGATTTATTGAAGCATCTGGAAGGAAAAATTATTTTGCAACAATGTATTAGCCAACTCTCTTTTAGAAATATTAAGCCAAGTCAATTTATCGAACCTGTAGCAGATTATGGAAAAGATAAAGAAAATAATACAGATAATGATGCAATTGTAGACCATCCAGAATGAGAAAAAACTGAAATTTTTAATGATCTTACTTGTGTAATTTGCTGTGTAAAACCAAAAAGTATTTTGCTTATACCTTGTAGGCATTACAAAATTTGTAATGAGTGTTTCTTTATCCTAAAAAACAAAAATTACCTAGTAAAAAGTACATTGGTATGTCCATATTGTCGGAAAATTGTTGAAAGCCATATGGAAATTTATCTTTAAATTATTATTTCGTTTTTAAACTTAACAGAGAAGTATTTTATGTTATATTTACCGTTTAAGAAAATTGACTGAATTTCTTTTTTGTTGTTTTTTTTTTTATTTTATGTTCCTAATTTATTGTTACTCTTGTTCAAACAATTAGTTATTCCGAAATAAAGGTTCCCCCACACCAACACGAATTTTCGGTGGAGACGACGAAAACAACAATAAATACACATGGTTGTCAATGAAAACAACACGTTGTTATTATTGTTTTCGTCGTCGCCACAGAAAATTCGCGTTGGTATGCGGGAACCTTTATAGATTTTGTTTTTTGTTATATAAAAAAATTTCTTATTATTTGTTTAAAAAAAAACGATATTTTTTGTTACTTTTTGTTTATAACACAAAATAAATAAAAACAGTAAATCCATTGAAAAACATTATTTTTTTTATTTTTTTTCGAAAATAGAAAAATGCAATAAAGTCTTAAGGCTTTATTGCACTTTTAAGAGTGCAATAAAGTCCAAAAACGTTTTGGACTTTATTTCACTCTTGAAAGTGCAATAAAGTCCAAAATTTCGTTTTAGACTTTATTACATAAGACTTTATTTCATGGCACCGGTTGTACATATGTATAAAAATATAAGCCCATAACATATTTTGTAAAACATATGAGGTTGCTGCAGTAATAACTGATTTAAAAAAAATTTTTCCGGACCTCTATGGAATTTATCCTATTGTTCTGAAATCATGCGTAGATTCATTGAGTTTGCCACTGCAAATTATTTTTAACAAGCGTCTTTCGTCGGGGGTCTTTTCGGATAAATTGAATTTATAATCTCCAGCATGGGTTTTACAGGGGTAGATCTACTTGTACTAATTTGATCGAGTTTACAAATTTTTGTTCATCAGCCATGGAAGAGGGGGCGAAGGTGATGTTTGCTACACAGACCTTGTAGAAGCTTTTAGCAGTACCAGTCATAAAGTTCCCCCAAACCAACGCAAATCTGTCGCGCCGACGACGAAAACAATATAAACAACGTGTCGTTTTCATTGACAGCCACGTGTTGTTATTATTGTTTTCATCGTTCGCGCGACAGTTTCGCGTTTTTTTGGGGGAGCCTTTAGTATTTTATGGGATAAGCTTAAATGAAGCCTCAATACAAATTTTTTCTTCTCAAAATACTCAATACTCAAAATTGGTGAATAATACACCTTCGGTGTTCCTATTATCTCAAACGATTTTCCACTTTATTAGGTTTTCCTTTTATGTATGGAAAAACAATTAAAAATTAAAATTCAGTTATTCAATTATTGGGTATTGTCTTTTAGAGAGAGTTTTTATTCGCGCGAATTTTTGATGAAGTTCGGTTCAATATTCAAGTGCAATTTTGATTTGAAGTGCTAATAGTTTTTGCTTAATGAAAATAGGTTGGTAACTCAATCGATATTTTTGTGAGATTTGCGGCAATTTTAAATGCTCACTACGGCAACCCTGTAAGAGCTTTAAAATAAAGATAGCTTATTGAAATCCATAATGGTCAGACTGAAAGGCAAATATCCTATCTTCCCTGGGGCCCTACTATGTTGCTTGCTTCTACTTTCGAATCCATTCGAAAGTTGTTTTCAATGCTTAATTTAAGTGGTAATATGTATGAAAGTGCGATGAAATTTTGGTGCTTTCGACTTTTAGCCACAGAATCTTCAATTAGCGCTGTTCTATTTCCGTTTATATGCGTTTGCTAAAGAATTAGCGAGCTGAGATTTTGTGAATTCGAACACTTTTATTGTAGAATCGAGTTACATAGTTGGGCCCCTGTACTGCAAATATAAATTGAACAGAGTATAGCTATTGCCTTGATAAACAAATTGGATTGAATGGAATGGAATGCGAATGTGGTGTCACCCATTTTTTAACAAAATCTAAAAAAGGAAAATGTACATATATGGATCATTAGCTAGCGATAATAAAACACGGCTTATATACCATTACTTATATCTATATCACGTTAAAGCTTTGAATACAAAAAACAATAGACGGTCATTTAAATTGTCCTCACTTCACAAAAAGCATGTTCTAGTCAACCACCGGAACCCTCTGATGGGAGGAGTTGTAAACGAGCCAAAACATTATGACCAGAGGTACCTTGAAGCAATAGAACTATTAGATGAGGATATAAGATCAACCAACGACGAAGAGTCAGTCAGGCCCTTATTGTGCCAACATAATTTTAATAATCAATGTATATTTTAAGATAGCCAGCTTACACAAATTAGAAATAATAATTGTTCAATAAATATAGTTGAATTGTTAAATTCGTTTAAAAGCGTGTCCTTCAAGAAGGTCGAACTGTGACGCTTGTCTTACCCTAATTCACCTACAAACCCAGATAGAATGAAATTGAAGCCATTTAGTGAATTTTATTTATTTTTGAATATATAATGTATTCATATTAAATTAATTGATAGTTTACTCTGTTGAGCACAAGAAGCATATACTCCATTCCACTTCATCACAAAAAAAACATCAGAGGCCAGTTTTATCTTCAAGGACTTTCAAAGGACATACTGTTTTTTTTTTCTAAAATAGGTATATACAGTTGTTATATCGCATTTTTTTAATGCCCAAAAAGGGTCATACTGCACAACTGCAATACCTAGTCGGAAAAAAGGACAATAAACATTAAACAAAACTACAATAAATATAGGGATGAATATGGAACATCTTTATGAAGCCAGAAATTTAATTCACATCGTTCTTTGTAATATAGTGAAATTTTCCATGTGTATGCAGCACACACCATTCCTTCCTTTCCCAACCAACAGTTGTAGTGCTCGTGGTTGGTGAAGTATGAAAAATGTGTACAGTCCCGTATGTTAACAGCTTATTGCTGGAAAATTTTTAGAAGTATCATGAAATGATGCCAAGCCATCCAGCAAGAAAAACCAGAAACCTGCTTCATTTTGACACTGACTGAGTAGGGTGTGTTTTCGAAAATTACGGCATGATGTTTGTTATAGCTACGCTACCCTTAGCACAAATAATGCTTTGGGCAATATGTATCTATCTCTACCGTGGCTCGTGAGGTCGAGTTGTTCTTTGTGAAGTAGGTACAAACGAAAGCAGAAGAAGAAAATACTGTGTAGTTTTCCTCTTTTTTCGTATACATTTTCTCTTATTATCGATTATGGAAAAGATATAGAAGAGAGACTGATTTAGTATAGTCGCCGGTGTAGATATAATTGCAGATACCTACGTTTATAAAATAACATAGATACCCATAAGACTTAAAATCTAACAACATTAAAACACAAATTTTCTATTAATTTAAGGGAGTTTTTATTAATTTATATAATAAATAATGTTAGTCTCTATAGGAATTTGGTAATCTATAGTTATGGGCTATTTCGATTTTATTTTCTGAAATAATTTACACGTACATATGTATACCTACGCTCTTCACAGACAATTGATGTAATTAGCCAACTTCATGTACAAATATACATGTATATACATACATATATCTGCCTATCTATGTTTTGCTATTTTTATACCGTTTTTTAATTAATCTACATATGAAAAAAAACACCTGGGTATCTATGTATTTTCTATAATATGTGAATAATTTTCAATAAAATATTTGTTATAATTGTACGCAATGTATTATTAATTTTTTGTTTTGTAAATAATAGATATAGGTACATTCTACATTATGAATAGTAGTAGCAACCTAAATACAAATTATTTTGATAAAAGAATAGATGGATAAAAAAAATTACAAAATTCGCAGTCTGTTTCTATACCTGCCATAATATCAGCAAAATTTTTGTTCATGGAATCAACCAGTTCTTGAAAAAAAAAGTGTGCGTGTTTTTATTCCTCAGAGTGTGCTTAAGTGTTTTAAGTAACGGAACAATTCTGTATGAAAATACAGGAAATACATGTTATGGCACACCCAACATCAAGAGCACCACTAACGGAATTTCGCGTTTACCTATTTTTTACTATAAATGTATCTATGTATTATTAATGCTACGTATGTATATCATAAAATATTTTATTGCCGAATTAGAAAACTATTTTTAATTTTTTTGTTTCAAGCCAACAATTTTGATAAATGATAGAAACTCCTTCATATAATATTTTCAAAGCCCTCGCCCTGCATGGATAAGGTCCTCCACCGATGGGCACAGTTAGGGGAACCGAAAGGTCTTTAATGTAAACTCACTCTTAATATCAATAAATTGTTAACTGATAGATACATTAATTGGAATTTTTCTACCCTCGTTCATTTATTAAAGCAATTAATATAGCTTGCCCTGGTCGATATTTAATCGTAAGTGACAAAATTAAAATTGTACAGGTAACACATGCTTTAGTGCTTTCATTGGCATTAAAAAGAAAAGGGTCTGAATTCAGCATTCGATTTTATTTACGAAAACATAATTGAAGGCTGGCATGGCATTGATCCTATACTGGTTTTGATGTTCAGGGACAAATTATAAAATTTTTTTTCTATAAAATTAACTTCTTATCTTTAACGATAAGATGGCAATTAAGGGTTATACTTCGTTTTGATCTTAAAATTATTTAAGAATTTGTTTTGATAATTTGAAGAATGAATCCAATGATAATTGACATAAAAATTGCTGCGTCCCCGCTGTGTAAAAAAAAAAAGAAAGAAATGTTAAATTATGTATCTGTAGAACGAAAAGTCCATTGCTAATTCTATCATTTACTTACATAAAGAGGAATAATTATTGTTATTTATGTACTGCTTTTCATTATTTTTACTCAAAATATTCTACGGAAAAAAAGCAGGGAGAAAAAACCTTCCGAACGATTAAGATTTTGTGGGTATTTTTTTAAATTTAATTTTAACAATTTCATTTTTACTTTTAAAAAATCAATTGAAACACTTAATGCTATTTTTTTTAATTTCTCTGGTTTTTGACAGAAAAGTCAAGCAATTATAATCTTTATAGTCAAACAAATTTCCTTTAAATAACTTCATCGTCCTCGTCTTTTATTTACATAATAATAATTACAAAATAATATAAATATTTAAAGATTAACACTAAGTTTAAATTAATATAATATGATACTTCTCTTAAATAGATATATTTATATTACTTTCTTGTGTTTAAATAGATTCATGGTACAAAGTTTATTGCTCTTGATTGGTTTGTTTCTCAAAGGTTACAATGATGAAAAACATTTATTGTATTTAAATTTTTATGGGATGTATACTATATAATGTTTATTTGAATTCTTTTATTTTTTTTACGAAAACCAATTTAAATAAATATTATTTATTATTATTTTTGTTTAAAGTTCGAACATCTAAAATAAAACTAGTAAGTATTTGGTTAAGTTCAGTCGGAGAAAAAAACCTCGTGTTTTCCTTATATAAACAATTATTTATTTTATTTTTATTTAATTTAACAGTTTACATCCATTCAGTTTTTTGTATAATTTGTACATGGTATTAAATGTTATTACTTTCGTTCTCTTATACACCTAAAATATAATTTATATATGTGTTTTAATGAACTCATTTGTGAATATTTTTATTGTAGACTTAGAATGAATTCTTTAGCCTACTTCTAGTATCTACATTTATAAGTAAAATTCTTGAATGCTCACAGTATGTTAACACATCGAAAAAAATTAATGATTAAACTTTAATCATCTAGAATACTGAAGTGAACAACAATACGAACCATTTTTATTTTATTTTTGTTTGTTTTTATTTGCACAACAATAATTATTACATAATGTGTGACATTGAAATAAAGCTAAAAGAGGACTCTCAGAGAAAAGAAAGAATAATCATACATTGTTTTCTAGATTCCAGAATTTTTTAAGAGAAATCTTCCCATACGTAGGTAACCCTCCGCACACTAAAGTCTAAAAGTAAATTCCCGTCATCAGTTAACAGTCTCTCGTAAATCATTGTGTTCAAATTTTCAAAATGAAAATCGATTCCTAAATCAAATTAGCTTTTATGCAATTTGTATACAATGTTACGGTTTAATACACGAATGATGACGCGATGTAAAGGCTTTATTGGAAAAAAGCTTGTAACTTACCTAGATCCGATCAACTTGGCTTGTAAACTGATTTTTGTGTTTATTGCTAGATTCAAGAAATAGAGTTAGTAAAAAAAAACCAAAATATGAAACGAAAAAGAACAAACTTTGTGGCAGCATTTGGCTTGTTAGAAAACAATTTTTGCTTCAACACACAAGATAATAGCGAACACAAAAGTGTTTTCCCAAAAAAAAGTTCCTTTCAACTTTTTTTTTATTTCGAATTTGTGAAGTTGTCTATGCAAAATCTATTAGAATGAATTCAGGTTTTTATATGTATTTTTATTTGTTCTAAAATACTTTTTTTTTATTTGTTGTAACTGCTATTTCTTTTCTATTTTTTCGTTTTTTTTCAATTTTTTTTTTGTTATTTTCAATATTTTAAAACTTAAATATTAAAGGAAAAAATCTTGCATCGTAAGTTTTTTTTCTTATTTCTGATTTAAATTAAAAAAAATTACATCATAAAAAAAATAAAATAAGAAATTAAAAAATATTTCTTATCAATATAATATATATATATAGATTTTTTGTTTGTTTTTTGTTTTTATTTCTTTATGTTTTGACTACATTATTATTACGCTTGGTCATCGGAGCCGGAGACATCATTTTCTTCGTCATCTGAAAGCGAAAAGTTTGAAGTTTTTTTTATTCAAAAGAAAAGCAATTTGATAATTTATAAAAAAAAAATGACGGAATATTTAAAAAAATGGTTTTGAATGATGGATCTATATAAAATAAAATCTACACAAAAAAGTATTTTTAATACTGTTGGCGAAGGTTTTTTTGTGAATTAAAACTTTTATTTTCCCATTTGCATATTTAAAATTCCATTTGCTATCGCGGCACTCGCGTACACTATATTCGTGTCTATCATTGACTGGCGCCCAATGTGAGAATCATTACTATTATGTGGTTGAAAAATGAGTTTTAACATACATTATGTAAATTTCTTATTACATAAACACTTAAAGTAGTTTTTTTGGGAGTACAAATTTCATTTAAGTAAAAATCCGACCAAACAAACCGAGTTTAAAAAATTTAAAAATGCATAACTTTTCCTACCTTCTTCGCCTTCATAGGGGAGATCGTATTCATCACTTTCAATGTCACTCTCAATTTCTTCAATAATCTCCTCTTCTTCGATGATCTCTTCATCTTCAGAACAATCACTTGCATTGGCAGCACTATCTTTTTTAGCTTTCTTTAATGCCGCTGATTTGTCCTGTAAGATAAATAAACAAAAAAAGTATTAATTCAAATTTCTTTAGCAATTTTTTAACTATCTAACAAACTTAAATGGAAAAATATCTTATTCAGGGCAGATAATCTTCAATTCACTATCCCATCACATAATTTCCGATCCACATCCAACAGAAAAAAAAAACAAAGAATTTCACGCAATCAACTATCGTAACGCGCGCATCATATTTTTTTGTTTTGACCCGGCAAACATTTGCAAGTTGGATAGCCGTTGCATCTACATCTGCTTCTTGTGTTGTGAACCTAACTGCTTTTATCGTTGATAATATATTCTGTGAGTGATTTCGACCGCATCAAATTTTCTCTAACCTTCTAGGTAGGTAGAACAATAAACCATTTATCTACATAATAAAAGAGGGAGAAGGATAGGGTCTGTTCAGTGTGTGTTTCGTTCCATGACATCGTTTAAATACATCGGTAGAAGAAACACATTGCTTTTTCACCCTCGTAGACACTACATTCCTTTTGTAAAATGTAGTAAGTGACGAAAATAAAGGCTACCAAAGCAACCGTTACATAGCATATCCCAAATAGGATTTTTTTTATTTTTATCATCAAGGCACGTTTACTGCGCTGTAGATACTTAGGTTTTCATTCAATAGCTGCAACTGGGAAAAAACTACCTAGATATTAGAATAAAACTCAGTACAGTTTCGCTTGTATACGTCCTTTTCCAGCTTGGCTTGATAATTGGGTCGCGTGAGCAGTCTGTTATATGAACGAAATTTTTTAACAACAAAACTACCACCTTGTTCAAGGATAAAGTAGATTTCAACCGTTTTGCGTGTATTGAAACACTTAATATTATGGCTGGACTGTACCTCACCTTACGAATTTTTGAATTCATCATGTAGGTAATCACATTTCCAATATCTTAAAAAAAATCATTTTATTATCTTTGGTGCTTGAACGAATGTGTTTGTTGAATAAGCAAGGTGGATAAACAATTTCTAGAAGGTAAAAAGTGACATTTGCGCTGAAGAAAGAGACAAACATTGTTGAGCTAGATAACTATGACTTGCGCAAACAACCAAAATCTGTATCTCATATATTATTTTCTTTATTTAATAAATTTGCTTTGCCACTTCTCTCAATTTCGTTTCTTTTTTATTTTTTATTATTTATTTGAAAATCTTTGTTTCTATTTTGATACATCAATTTACGTTCCGACTGATAAGATTTACTTCACGGTATATTACCGTACCGGCCGGCAGTTCATACTCACACACACTTGTATGAAACTAGAATACTTATTACTCATTTCTTGTGAATAACGTGAAAAGAGAAAAGAAGACCTTTAATAAAGTTAACGCCTCGCGTTGCGTGTGTTTGCATTGTTTGAGTGCATTGCGGCGATGTGGTATGTGGTGATGGCAACGCTGTTAAAATTTTATTGAATGGGATTTTGAGCAATAACTCGTTTCTACATTTTGTAAATACTACACACGAAACACAACATAATAACAAACAGGTACCTGTGCTTTATTTCTTGTTTATTTTGTATCTTTATCTCTCTCTCATTCTTGCTGTCATTATCATGACAAGTTGTAATATAAAGTCAAGTGTGGAGAAGAAACAAGAGGGTCAATTGGGGGCTGTAATGTGTTAGTGTTTGCTTGAGAGGAAATTTAAGCGTCGTTTTATAGATTGGATACATTCCTTGTAAAGAGTATAGGCATTAACTTGGAAATACGTCCCGAAATAGAATATAACATATTAAAAAAAATTATAGTAGGGGAAAATGACGCTTATTTGAAATCAAAACAAATTTCTTCGAGAAAAAAAAACGTTCGCTCAAATGCATCACCGGGCGCCATTTTTGTATAGTACTTATGACTATTAATTTGATAATTTTGCACCATGTGAAATACTCAAGTTAAAGTAATTATCTTTTTAATTACACATAGCTTGCACTCTGAAAATTGATTTCTCTCTACGAATCGAGAGATTACGTGAAAATAAAGAGCAACCCTGTTCTGTAATCCAAAGGCGTTATGTTATAAAGCAAGAGCCTTGCTTCTATTGGTATTGATTGTTGTTATCAATTCGAATAGGCTCCAACTCTCAACAGAGTATGTCAAAATCGTTCCAAATCCGATGACTACACATCATTTGACAATAGCTATGAGAGTGAGTGAGTGTTGGTTGGTTGGTTGGGATACTTTGTGACTTTGGGGGTAAAGTGTGATAACCGAGATTATGTGTCTGTCGCTAACAAATGCGCGCGCTTGGCGATGTTTCCACTTTTTGAGGACGAATTTCCCATTAGTTTTCCTTTTTTTAAGTGATAACACATAAAAAGTATTAATACGTCATGGTTGTCCTTTTTCTCTCTACTCTTTTCTATGCCGACTTTGAGATTATTGTGCAGCACACACTGACTTATAAATTATATGAGAGGAGGTGAGGCTGCTGCCCTTTCTTAGTCGTTGTAAAATTACTTTTTTTTTAATATAAAAATAGACATAAATTTATTCCGGTGTGGTGCTCGTTGAAGATTACTCACTTAACATATACCTATAGTATCTATCATTAGATGTTTCTATGAGCTAAAGTATAATTCTTACATCTGCAGGCCGTTTTGTTCCTTTGACCTGGTCTTTTGTGACCGCTGGTTTGGTGGTACCATTATCTGATGCCGCTGTTGTTTCTTCGGAGGCTGTTTTAATTTGTTTCTCATCTTTGACAGCAGTGGTGGCGTCGGCGGCAACTTTTTCGACCGCGATATCTCCATTATTTTCTGTTGCTGAACTCATTTTGAAACTTTGTTTTTTTTTATTTTTGTTATAAATAAATTAAATATACTTAGTTAATCTACAACACACACGTATTCAATTGGCTAGAAACTTTTTTTTTGTATAACACTGTTATTTATTATTACTTTTTTACTACTTTGTTAGCTAGCCTTTTACCGATGTTCACTCGCTGAATGCTCGAAATCGACTGAAGGCGTCTTCTAGAGTGTGAAATATATTTTGAAGGGAGCGCGCCATTTGAGATCTCATATAGTAAATGAATCAAAATTTTAAATTATTTTTTGCAGCGTTAATTTTAACCAAAATTTAAAATATTTTATACCATTCTATAATAAAATTTACAAGGATTATTTTAGTATTTTTATTTTGAAAATTTGGTTAAAATTGGATAAGAAAATGACCAACCAAGAGGGTTTCATGAGTATTTTCATAGTAAAAGTGCTTGGGTGTCATGAGTATATAGCTTGCAACCCTGTAGTATCGAGAGCTTGGCGGTAAATTTGAAAATGTTTTTCATTCCGGATGGTTATTCAGTCTAAAAACTGTAAAAGAGTTAAATATTGTTTTATTTAAAAAATAAAACTTAGTGATAGTAGACGTTAGACATACGACATTCGACAGTGACATTAGAATGGCATGGCAAAAAGTCCAACTTGAAGCTAACAGCTCTGACGTCATGATTCGACCTGCAATTAATTGCAAGAAGTGGGCATCCCTAAAATTATTATCGAATTGCATATTTATAGGTCAAATTTCTAATAAGACGTGTGATATTGCTGTTTTTGTATTCTGGATTTGTCTTTGTAAGCTAAGGTATAAGGTAGGGATATGACGAGGTTTACCGATTTACCCCAATATCAAATCTGTTGTGAGTATTGTGCAAAGTTCTTTTTTGTATTCAATATTTTATCAAACAAAGCTACCCTTAAGAGTCTGGTATGCTTTTTAATTTGTTTTTCTTTTCATTGCTTTCAGAATTGCTGCAATCGAAATCGAAAATTTGTGTTTGTCAAATGGCGTGCGATTGAGTGCATACAAGTTCGTAAGGTTTTCATCTATTATGTCTGTCTAATTGAAATCAACCATCAACTAATAATGTTTATGCGCTTATTAACTGTTAGGATGTTTTTAGATTTTGCTTTAGAAAGAAAGAGTATTCTTACGACGCTACCCATCGAAAATAATCGCAGGCATGTGTATTTACAATTTTGCGCTGAAGGTTGGCTTTATGAGTTTTCTTAAAAATTTAAATATGTACCCCTGAGGTATGTATTTATAGGTACATTTATATCGAATACGAATATACAACCTATTTGGTACAGCATAATATTCATTTTATCAATAAAAGGACATGCATTCAGAGTTGAAATAAAAAAGAAACGCTGGTAGTTATAATTTGTATGTAATTCCGAGAAAGAATTTAACACCTTGTAAGTGTGTGGATGGGGCGAGTTTTTACGAAAAGTTTGTGGAATTTGTTCTGAGTACAATCTTGTTATTTATGTATATAGCAATTGGATCATTTGAAATATATTAATAATTTATAGAGCTTTCAAAGCAATTATTTCCAGAGATCTGTATATATTATACGACTTTATTTATAGCAAGGATAAACTTCAAATAATTTCATAAAGTTGTTAAAGAAAGCTGTGATTTCGGTCGAGCGAATTTGCTGAATTTGCTTGATTATTACATTTTATTATTAAAACGCATAGTCAATGTTTACCCGTTTGAATTCAGCTAACCTATTTTAATTTTAAATTTGCTGGCAGCGAAACCACAAGACAAGAATCGGATAAAATATCCAAAGCTTTCTAGAATTTAATCGAAATTAGTGCAAAAGTGGCCGTCGTTTTTTTGTATTTTATTTTATTATTTGGTTTGAGAAATTTAAGTTTTATTTCAGTTCATAAAATGACGTTAGCTTTATGCAAAAAAATTATTGTTCATGAAATATATTTACAACAGTCGCCGAAACATGCTTTTATGATTCAAGGCTATAAAGTGGATAGGCTTTTATGAAGTATGCATATATGTATGTTGTAAGTGGCTGTTTAGTGCGGTGGTATCAAGAAAGTATGTGGTAAAAGAAGTACCGGATGAGGAGTCTCATGCGGCACGAACAAAACATAAATATCGGACTCAACCATACTATCATACCCTTTATGTGGTATTGTTGTTGTTTTGATCATTAGCTTCTCGATTAAAAATTTTTTGTAGGTAAATACTGTGAAATCTAAAGGGTTGGACCCTGTTTAATTTTAATTTAGTACGAGTAAAAATTAAAATTTCAAATTAAACAGGGTCCAACCTTTTAGGTATCCCTCTATTTCTCATTTGAAAATTAATATAATAATATTATAAATACTACTTTTTCCGGTGCTTGAAAATAACAGTTTTGCAAAAGTCAAGTTGCACTTCATACATTTTCGTTATGTGAATTTTTTAGGTATTCAAAAACCTAAAAGGCAGCTCTATTACAATTAAGTACTTTGGAAAATATACTGTTACAGTACAACAAGTTTATAATTAAAAAAATCTTAAAATCTTAAATAGAAGACATTTCTTTCTTACACGGTTAAAAATTCTGGGGTATTTTTTAATACAGCTCTTGTATTACAGCCGTATGCAATACAGCAAATATTACATTTTAATACTAGGGAAATATTAAAAAAAAATTCTAATCAATTCTTATTACATTCTAATATTTTTGTATTAAAATATCATTTGTAATACAAAAAAGAGTCGATTTTAACCCAAAAGAATAAAACATATCCCTTGTAGAGGGGAAAATTTCTCTCAGTTGCCATTTCAAATATGAGAATTTTTCTAATAATTTTTGATTACATTCTAATACCTCCTCGCCCTTTTTTTGCTTCGATGCTCTTTTTTGTCAGCCATATTGAATATGAACATTTTGAACAGACTGCGTCACTTTTTAATACACCCAAGATTAAAATTTATTAATATTGTATTAAAAAGCAAGAATAATAAAAATAAAAAAATTTAAATATGCATTATTTTGAAGGCGCTTTGCAGTTTTTCGAGGCACAATTATGTTAATTAGTAGACAAAATTTCAATCGCAATAAGATTTCTATTCTCATTTCTGAAAAACGATGGAGAAAATAATGTTATTTTTCTAATAAAAATAATAAGAATAATTATTCCCAAATGGAAATAAATTGACATACAAAGATAAATAGGTACTCTTGCAAAAATACACATTCATTATTATAGCTATTACGAATTACGAGTATGTATTCATAATATTTTCTGTGTTGCATTAATTCTCAAAAGAAATATCCTTTTGAGAGAAAATTTTCTTGTGAGAAATTTCTTTGTGAGAAATTTCCTCAATTTATTTCCTCTCTTTTTCTAATAAAGTTCTATTAAAAATGTAATAATTTTTGTATTAAAAGTAAAAATGTAATATTTGCGATGTATTAAACTTTAATACATTTTTGGTGTTGTCATAATATACAACCCTGAAAATATTAAAATTAATGCCAGAATTTTTAACCGTGTATATGTAAGTATGTATGCATGTATAAACAGAGGAAAGAAAAAGACTGGGTCGCACGAAATTGCTCTTGTGGCTCAAATGTCTTAGAATTTAAAAAATCTCGTATTACAGCGCACGTTCTCGTTCAGTACAATATCTTTCGTTATACTTAAAGGATCCCCCACACCAACGCGAATCTGTCGCGGCGAAAACGAAAAAAATAATAACATGTGGATATCAATGAAAACAACACGTTGTTATTATTGTTTTCATCGTCGCCGCGACAGATTCGCGTTGTTGTGGGGGATCCTTAAAGCTAGTAGGTATCAATCCTTTTTTTGCGGGATTATCTCTTTTTCCGGCTTCGTAAAAACTTTTCCGTGAACGGTTTTTGAATCAAGCGTTATCCTTTTAAAATCCTTTTTTTTTCAGCCTCGGAAATTTTTCAAAAGAAAAAAGTCCAATTAATTAGAAAACAATTAATCATAAAACACATGCAAAATATATAAATGCAATGTAAGAAGAGACGATTATATACCACTGGCATGTCACTGTAATCCTGTTTGTTTTATATGAGGATCTGATCTGCTTTATTTATCTGCGTGACACTTGTTGTAAGTTCGTTTGTCTTAATTTTATATTTTTAATATTATATTTTTTAAAAATTATAAAAATGCCGAAAATGAACGCTAAACTTCGGGGAAAGTATCAGTTTCTGAAGACCGTGATATTTTTTTTTGTAAAAAGTCCAAGCTATTTTTCCATTTCTGGTGGTGGTAAATCAGACATCGATCGCCACATAAAATCTTCAAAACATATTGGCCGTACCAATAAAAAAATTTAGAGACGACTTAAATATTTAAGTTAAATGGACCACAATATAAAAATCGCTGGAAATATAAAAATATGAACATTGGAAATTAGCAGTCGAGTGTTTTCTAATTCATGTAAGGTTCTTTCACTATATATTTACAGTTTTCGTTATATTGACCGACATTTGCCGTGTAAAACTTATAATCTTGTCGATTTTGATATTAAAAAAAAAATAATTTCGGGCGTACCAAATAATTATAAAAAGCATTCACATCAATTTGAATCTTTTCGCAGTCAAGATTATTAGAAATTTTAACATCTTCAGCATAGATAAAACAGTGCTTTAAAACTTATGTTAGATAGTTTATAAATATGTCGATTATGGAATACGCAATAATGGATCCGCAGTGATTCTCAGTACAGTGTTATCTTTTCGTTTCAAGACAAATGGGTTAAGAGAAAAGAGAGCATTGCGGATCCAGTATTACAGATTCCATAATCGACATGAATATAAATAGAATTGAAACCAAATATCTCCCCTGGGGAAATTCAGAATCAGCTATAAAAAAAGTGAAAGAAGCATTCAGAAATTCACAGAATATTCTGCCTAGTGAGGTATCCGTCGGATAAGATTTGAGCCAAGTACTGAATTTTCGCTAAACCCAAGCTTGCTTGTCATTTTAAGCCAAACTTGATGTGAAAGTTTGTCTAATGCCTTGCTAAACAGCAAGCGATTTCATGTAAAAACTTAACAAATTGCAAACGATTGCTTCAGAACAGTCGACAGTTTAGCCTTTTAGCGATAAATTGTCAATGGTATCCATGCATGGGAAATGTACACAAAGATATTGAAATGCAAGTGGCATCATGAAAAAGGACTTGGCAGATTTTTTCAATACAGAAGCTTGTCTCCCATCAGATGTATCGTAAATCTACTAGGTAAGACTCAAATCTCAATACCTATCTCAAATACTAATATGTATTGAAACTTATATACTTAAGTCAAGTGGGAACATGATTTCAAAAGACTAAATAGATTATAATTTTAGTAGGAATCACAGATGTGAAAATATATATGTACCTACATTTAAATCTTAAGCCAGAACCACACCTATCTCGTGTGGTGTGTTGATGTTTAAAAAGAAAAGTACAGATATATATGTCATGACATGACTGTTGTTTTGATTTTTGTTTATAAATATAAGTGTTCTCTTTCTTACAATGGAAAAATATCTGTTTTGAAATTTGAGTATTTGTCTCATTTCAAATACTCCGAGAGTGAGTCTGGGAGGCAACGAAGCAGGTTGTGTCGAGTCTCACAACCTTGCAATTTGAGTTTTATTTAATAAAACAGCAAAGTAAATTATTTTTATATAATTATTTCTTCTCATCGAAAGTTGGTACTCTGTGAAGAGGGGAGTCCACCTGGATGGTAACAGTAGTTGTATTTTGTATACACACTCCAGCAACTGAAAAGCTAGTTTCCAAGCTATGCCGCTTGAACTAGACTTGAAGCCTATCCCGTTAAAACGAGACTCTGGCGTGGTATCACATTACCCGCTAGCAACTGTATCATGTGACCGTGACTGACGTGTTGCCTACATAAAATCCTAGCATGGAACTTCTCTGGGGGAAGGATTCCAACTGGATCAAAACCGGAGATGATCATACACTCCAGCAACTGCTAATCTAGTCCCCAGGCAACCAGCACCCCATAACCTTGTGCTAAAAACAGATTACAAACCTTCATCACAACAATATACAAAGGATGACCGCCCTGCATCATACCAAATCAATGAGATGACCATCATATGATAAGAAAATTTGTTAAAGTGAATTACCTCTTTATAACTGCTCATTATGTGTTAAAAGTTAAAGTGAATAATCTTTTATATAATTCAATCATTATTTTGCTTAGTGTTTCTACTAAGTTATATCCTTTTACATATACCTATTCTATATTCATTTCCTATTTCAGCCATCTTGTGCTTAAAAATCAATCAAAACAACTCGTAAAAAGTGAATTTATGTAAAAATCGAAATTGTCTTTAAATAATTCAATATACCTATTCATGCAATAGTGATTTCATTAAATTTGAAAATTCCACATAGTGCGTTCTCGCTCTATAACATGAAATTTTATGTATATAAATGTATTCTATGGCATATTAGTTTGTAAGGTATTTGTATTTGTAGGTATTGTATATATGTATATTTTTTATCCGTTGCAACCATTGTATATAAAATCTAATATAGTACATGAACACATGTTTTTTATCGCCACAAATTAGACTATTGAGACTTAACTAAGTGTAGCGAATAAGTAGTAAGAGCGAGAAGTATCTATTATTTAAATTCTGCAAACATAATAAGATTCCTTAAAAGGGTCAAGTACACGTACATGAAAATATTTTGTTTAATTAAATTTATGTTTCAATTAAATTTTAAATTAATTAAATTTTTTCACACATACCTTTATGTTCCTCCGCAATGATTTCGTAAAAAAAATGTAACCCGACATTCTACCCAAATTTTAAGGCCTCAACCTTAACGATCCGATTATAAGAACAAAATTTATCAGCCTACCAAACCAACTACGTGGGGACCTTTAAAATTATTATGAAAAAAAAATACCTACTACAAACGTACATACCTACATATAGCAAATTTGTTTCCGATGCGAAGCCAATTTGTCAAGGTTATGTTTTTTATTGCGTTTTTTCACTTCCTCGCACTTTCATAAATTTAGTATACAGCGTTCCCGTTCTTATTTTATTATTACGTTTCTCGTTTTGTGAATATTCGGGATTCCAACCAACACTACCCAAATAAGTCGAACATATGTCCTTAAGACGTCGCTACCGTCACTCCTCTTCATTATATTAGCCGCGTTTTATTATCGCCATTAACCCATATGGTTCACCCCGATATAATAAAAAGATACGGATCCAAATGAAAACAGTGTTGTATGCTCATCACTTTTTGTCTTATGTTTGTTTATTTTTCATGTAGATCATTGACCTATTATATATGGACTGCTAGTGGAGCGTCATTTCCATACAAATTCCGAAATGAAAATGGTTCCACCTCTCCCTAGTGACATGAGCGCTATGGTAGGACACGCGGCAAAGAGAAGTAACTATTTTCAGTGCCATCTGTTGCTACTCTGTCTGAGCAAGCTTTTTTTGCCATAGATACTACGGACATCTATTGCTATTTTTTATAAAAAACTGAGCCATCTGTTTTTGCTAAAATTTATATTTTGACGTTTGTGTATAATTTTAATTTTCATTTCACATTTTGCGTCGTGCGTGGTAAATTTGTTTTTTTATAATTATATTTTTTGTTTAAATTTGGATAACAAATGGTGATTAAACAGCATTTGGAGATAATTTTTTCAAGTACATAAATATTTATTATTTACTTGTGGCAAGTGCCAGAAGGCACTTGGACGCAATTCTAGCTAGCACGAGTGTCGTAGGAGAGATTCTAACTAAGGAGGATGTCTACACGGCCGGAAACCGATCCATAACCAGTCGCACTTGGGGATACATTTCTTTGGTCACCAGAACCTTCTTGACTAGGTCTTCATGCTCTGTGAGAACAGCCAAAGCGCTGAGTTTCAAAGAATTTTATAACTTTTTTCACAGATATGCGTTCAAAATTATGCGGTGGAATTAATACATTTAATTCATTCATAATCTTTTATTTATTTTTGTAAATAAAGTTTTCTAAAATGACAAAAAAAAACAAACAAAAATGAATGAAAAAACGAATAAAAAAAACAAGAACAAAACAAAACTGAAGTTTCAAAATGTTTCACCGTGTTTTCCGCTTGTCCTATGTTAGAGCTAGCGGCGTTTAGTTATAAGTGGAACCATCGTGAAGTTGGCTCCTGGCAGTCCATATATAGTAAGTCAATGATGTAGATACTGTCTTTTTTCCTCTCACTGCAGTTTGTACTCTCTACCGACTAAAGAGCCGTCTACCCGCCAGAGTAAGAACCTATTTCTGGTTCCATAAATCAAACCCCAATAGAAACCTAGATCCAAATTTGTTTTTGTATTATGTGTTAAAGGATAACCCCGACCCAGACCCGTAGATAATAAAACGCGGCTATAATAAGTGACAGCCACGAGGATCCCCAAAAATGTCACAAAAATCACATATACAGTGTATATGAGTCAGGCACCAAATAAAAAAAAAAAAATGTTCCTGATTTGTCATTTTGTCACGCTATAGAAAAGTGTTTCGAGATTTTAAAACTCTAAAATAGTGAAAATAATAATTAAAAAAGTGAAATAAAAAATAAAAGTGAATAATTGCCTTAATTTAAATCGTGTAACAACAGCTATAAAGGTTCCCCCACACCAACGCGAATTTTCGGCGGCGACGACGAAAACAACAACAACAACACCCCGTTGTCAATGAAAACAACACGTTGTTATTATTGTTTTCGTCGTCGCCACCGAAAATTCGCGTTGGTGTGGGGGAACATTTTTTTTTTCTCGGTCTGATTGTGACTCAAATTCCACATAAATTATGTGAAGTGATGTTTTCTTAGTAAATGCATAATTTTAGTATACTTTTTAATTGATATTTCAAAGTATTTTGTTGTAAAAAAGCAAATTGGTTGAAAATAAAAATATACTTAAATCACCTAAATTATCTGAACCCGATCTGTCAAAATTTAAATTCTCGTCCAGGGTGGAATTAGTTTTTGTTGATGTTGACCAGGCGCTCAAATTCATTGAGCGCCCGTAGTGCAGAGTGTAGATAGAATTTAATGCAGAACCGCAAGTAGTTTTATATTTTTTCAATTATAAATGGCATGTATACACTTTATTTACTTTTATTTCACTTGTTTATTTAATTTACTAATGGCCAGTTGCCCCAAAATCCACTAAAACCAGTTTTTGCTAAAATTTTTGTAAAATTTATCGGCTTGATAAATTTTTTGAGTTGCACCAACGTGTTTCTCTGATTTTTTAGCTAAAATGCTGTTTGCGGGCCATCCCTGGATTTTGTCAGTTAAGGTAGAACTAGAATAGGCGGTAGCTGTCGGAAGCTAGTGTCAAAAGCGAACGAAAAGTTGCTTTCCAAAACGTCAAATTCATAATCACCCATAATGCACTTGAGTGGTTGGAAGTGATTTTTTTGATTTTTGAAGCTAGCTGTCAGTCCACGTACGAAAGAGCGGTCGGTGAGCGCTCTCACGTCCGACGGCGAAAGTTAACGAAAACTAAACGAAAAGTTCCAAATCGCAATTATGTGCGCGTCATATGAATTTCTTGTTTTCGCTCGGTTTCGTACGACCACGTACGTTGGCTTCCGCCTATTCTAGTTCTACCTTTAATTTTGAACTGAACGAAAAAGTTTCACTAGTGTAAAAGCCCTTCCACACTATCCCACTGAGTATTAATACATGTCAAAAAAGTGTGAAACAAATCATGTATAATAGTGTGGAAACAAAATATGATATTCCCAGCCTACACGATTTGACATGTGTTAATACATGAGAATTTTTAGAAATGGTTCTAATTCTGTCACACATTCCATCACATTTGTATTGAGGTTAAACTAAACTGTTGTGTGTGGTCAAAAAATGAAAAGAAATTTCTCTCTCACAAATTTGGCAGTAGCATGGAATTCTTTTCCACTTTGTATTAATACTCAGTGGGATAGTGTGGAAGGGCTTTAAGTAAGACCCAGTTTAGATTCGGAAGATTGAGTCCGGACTGGTGAGTGCCATCGTGTTTGCATTTGAAACTTTGAGGCGCCTCAAAATACATTGAAACAACAAAAATTTCAACATTTCACACATTGAAACAACAACAAAGTAGACTCATGAGTCCGGTTGTTATGTTTTGTTCGTGCCTCACCAGATTCCTCACCCCACACTTCTCCCCCCACAGGCCGTGATACCGGCCTCAATCTTCCCAATCTAAACAGCGTCTAAGATAGCAATATGAGAGATGACACCTGGTTTAAAATGAAGTGAGTGATTAACCTTTTGAAACATGTGTTGTAGCCTTAGGATAAGGAAGAGAAATATATCACATATACAGTGTATGCGAGGTGAAGCACCAAATTAAAAAAAAAAACAAACAAAAAGGTGCCTATCTGTCATTTTGCCGAAAGTGTTTCGAGATTTTCAATCGTTAAAATAGTGAAAAAAGATAATTAAACTAAATAAAAAAATTAAATAAAAGTGAGAATAGTGAAAGCTTTCAGTACTTTATTATAAAAAATATAAAACAAAATGCGGTGCTGTGTTAAATTGTGTAAAAACACCTATAATATGGAGTTAAAAATTTTTCCATTTCACTGGCTGATTGTGTCTCAAATTCCACATAAATTAATGTGAAGTGATGTTTTTTATGTAAATACATTATCGTAGAATACTTTAAAATTGATATTTAATGGCATTTTGCTATAAAAAAACCTAATTTGTTGAAAATGCAAATAAACTTTGAAACGTGGTATGTCAGGTGCCTATCTGTCAAAATTGAAATTCTCGCCCTGGGTCGAATTAGCTTTTGTTGGTGATGGCAAGGCGCTCAAATACATTGAGCGCCCGTAGTGCAGAGTAATTTTACTTACTTTATGTGGAATATGAGACACAGCTTACCTGCGAAATGAACAAAAGTTGCAATCATTATTACAGATGTTTTTAAAGGATTTAACGGAGGACCGCATGTAGTAGTTTTATATTTTTATTTCAATGAAGAATAGCATATATTCACTTTATTTACTTTTATTTCACTTGTTTATTTAATTTACTAAGTTTTTTTTTCTGTTTTAACGATTTAGCTGTCTAACTGCATGCCTTCCCTGTGTGAATGCATTTGTGTTTGTGTTACTCACACTATTTTGAAAAATGCTTCACTTTTTCCTCGATATGCCCGTTCCTCTATTTCTTCTTCTATGATTGTAGCTGAAGAAGAGTGCTATCCTATTTTGTTTCACCACAAACATTTTTCGTACGGAAAAAAATTTTTTTTCACCACCATTTTTTTTTTGTTGGAAAGAATTACTGTATATGTATGTACTAGGCTTGAATAGGAAAAAATTAAAAAGAATATAATGGATTTTACCTGTTCATTTTTGTTTTTATTTATTTTTAATCTTCAACGATCTATTTAATGTTGAATTTTTTTTTATTGTAACTTTCAAATGTCGTATCAAAAGTGAAATATTTTTTTTGAAGATATTTTCGTTAAAACTCGCTTTTAAAATTTAACTGGAGGAAAATGGCATTTTAATTTTTTGGCTTGTCTTTTAAAACTAAAATTGGTTGGTGCAACCTATAAATGCCATTTTAAAATTTAACGAAGCAGTAAATATTTAAAAGCGTTTGGTGCAACTGGCCATAAGCTATTTTATTATTTTAACAATTTACAATCTCAAATCACATTCCTCAGAAAAACAGCTAAAAATTCCTTTAGGCCCCGACTTAGCTGAAAAATGGTTCAGTTTTTCCTCGATATGCCCGCTCCCTCTATTTCTTCTTCTAAGGTTCTAAGCATATGAAACACATTTGTCGCGCTCGGGGAACTATCCAAAGCACTCCGGATAGGTTTTGTGTTGTTGTAATGCCTTGTGACTTGTGACACAAATCAGCTGATGCAACAACAACCCGACCAACCCATTATCCGAACTTATCCGAACATTTTTGGGATATAGTGTAAATTCATAAACATCAAACATTTGCTTTGTTGCGATGCTAATGCGCAACACAGCTGATGCTGATGCAATACAGGCTCTCCCAAACCAACGCGAAATCGTAGCGAATCATTCACAATAACACAAAATATGACAAATACACAACGCTAAACAACAACAAAAATCTGTCGTCGGCGAATGTTTCGTGTTGGTTTGGGAGAGCCTTACATCAGCAACTATGCATCATGAATTTTCTCGATTCGGTTTTGCTTGAAGTTTGCGCATTATTTGATGCAAGTTTGCAATAGCGAACACTACACTAAAACTGATGCTGGTTTGATGGCTTTATGAATGTTTGACGCAAGTGATTGTGAATCATCTCTGCAACGATGCGTTTGTGAATTTACACATAGGTTGATACCTATTTGATAGATCCCCCAAAGCGACAATTGGAACGATAACGACACAACACACCACACGACATAGGTGTGGTTCCGGCATTAAAACATTAAAACAACAATAACATCACGTGGTTGTCAATGAAAACAACACGTTGTTATTATTGTTTTCGTCGTCGCCACCGAAAATTCGCGTTGGTGTGGGGGAACCTCTATTTCAGAAATAATTTCAGGGACCTATTTCTCAGATCATACATCACATACATTGTATGATTTTGACAGTTCTGTTGTATGATTTCTGTTTCTCAGATTTGTTGTATGATCCAATGTCATACAACAATGTATGACCGGAGATTACACTGGAAATATTGGAATGTTGAATGATTCTGTTTCTCAAAAATTTATCATACACATCATACAGCAAATTAACCTCAAATTTTTCCTACATTTCATACAGCATATAAATTTGTTGTAATTATTAAAAGTGTAAGGACAAATGAATGTAAACAAACGAAAATATACGAAAGTAAGCAATCTTTGAATTAAAAAAATGGTAAATTTTGATGACTTATTATTGTTTTTTGATTTTCTGTATTATATTAAAAATTATTAGAATTAACTTTTATTTCTAGCAACAAACGATCTATAATTCACTTCACAATAAAAAAAAATTGAGATTTATTTTAACTTGACGCTCAATATTAATGAAATGTCAAAATCATACACGTCATACAACAAACAAAATATCATACAACACTTCCAATGAAATCTGAGAAACAGAAAATTGTATGATGTATGAAAGTGTTGTTTGATGTATGAAGTGTATGTGATGTATGATCTTAGAAATGGGCCCCAGAAGTATTTATTTCTTCGTTGAGTGGGCAAATTATTTCATAAAATTTTAATTGGAATCATGTCCCCGCCGAGCAAGCACCGCATTATTCGCGCTATTACCGCACTAAAAGTTAATTTATGTTCACATTTATAATAATAATTTTTAAAAAATACAATATAAATGAATATATTTATGTCTGAAAATAAAAATTTTCTTGACATAAGTGGCCTCCACAAGAAATTTTGACTACATAACACATATTTTGCAATGGTTCATATCTAGTGGAGCCCCAGGGTTAAACTGTTGTGTATGGTAAAAAAATCAAAAGGGATTTCTCCCACAAAAATTTGGCAGTAGCATGGAATTCTTTGACCCTGTTTTTATTGTGACTGCTCTCTACGTAGTGACGGCATTTTGTTGGTGAAATCGGTGAGGTAGAAAGGGAGGCGACAGTCAGGAAGAAAACATAAAGATTGTAGTGAGCAGTCATGTTTCATATCCGACATGTTCCATTTAATGCCATTTTTTTATTTTTGGCATGTTCGTTGAAGGGTAAGGTAGATGAGAATAAAAATTAAAAATGTGTAATTAGTCAAGCTTAGACGCAAAAAATGCTTATTAAATTGGTGGATTGATAACAGCAAAGATGCTGAAGCAGATTTAATTATTAAAATAGCAATTTCTGCTATATTTTGCAACTACTTATTTATTTAATATTAAACTCATGGTTCATGGTGCTCAGAATCAAATGGTTCAATTCAGAGATATTCCATCAAAGTTCGGCGATACTCATGACTGAGAAATTTCGAGTGTAGACACGACATGACTATTCACTACGTAGTGAGCATGTCACAATCTAAACAGGGTCTTTCCCACTTTCAATGTGACATGTATGAATACTCAGTGGGATAGTGTGGAAGGGCTTTTAATATCCACACAAAATTGTTGAAAAAAAATCCTAACGTGTGGAAGTAAAATTAGAGTGAACGTGTAACTACTAGCAATTTCGGTTTATATAACATCCCTGTGTTGTGTCCGAATTTCGAATAAAGATGTCATTTTTGACAGCGAAATGTCGAACTTCCGTTTGTGTCCCTGTCTTTTTCTTTCCTTTTCGTTCTTTGTCAACTGAATTTGGTCAAGATGGTATGCTTAAATCTGAGTTTTATTTTTTATTGAAAATCCTCTTGTAATTTGTAGTTTGATTTTCATCCAAACTTTGGTTTAATAAAATATTATTAAGTAAAATTATAACTATAGATTAAAATCAATATTTTTGTAAAGTGATAAAGAATTCAGTGCAAACGAACTAATTTTGTTTTCCCATCGGACTAGGTGAACGTACCAAAACAAAGACGTACCTTCTGCAAGAAATGCAAGGTCCACAAGTTGCACAAGGTGACACAGTACAAAAAGTCCAAGGAGCGTAAGAGTGCTCAGGGCAGAAGGCGTTACGACAGGAAACAACAAGGTTTTGGTGGTCAGACCAAACCCATCTTCAGGAAGAAGGTAAGCATGTTTGTCATGATTGAAGATTTTTGTGCATACTTGTAGAACTGAAAGGCTTGTTAAATTATCCTAAAGCCAATTGGTGGGAAAAAGTATGCTAAAGCAAATTTTAGTCGGCTCCTATGTGGATTCAAAGTGCCAATTTGATTTGTCTCCCGGAGCGGACTTTGACAGTTTTTTCTTTCTACCTTGATTGAATTGTTATTAATGGATCTCTTCTTTCAGGCAAAGACAACCAAAAAGATCGTCCTGCGTATGGAATGTACTGAATGCAAGTACCGCAAGCAAACTCCTCTAAAACGTTGCAAACATTTCGAGCTTGGAGGCGACAAAAAGAGGAAGGGACAGATGATTCAGTTCTAGATTAATATGAAACATTTTATATTAAATCTTCCTTCTGCTTTTTTTAATTAAAAAAAAACAACAAATTCAAAAATGGACTTAATTATTTTATTCAGTAATTGTTGATTCACCGTTGCCGTCTGCAAGCAATAAATTTGGAGTACTGGAAGTCGGGAAAGTAAAAAAGGTTAATCAAAATGAGTAAAGGTAAAGATAATCTTCTCTTACTCTATGATAGCGGGATCGGCGCCTTCTGCTTTCATTTTCATCTTGACAGCATTGATTGGGACTCCGAACTGTAACATCTTGAAGAATTTCTTGTAACGTACATCTTCACAAGCCTTAATACCCGTTTCGGCCGGCAGCAGATGACCTTGTTGGTCATTTGTTTCTTCTTGCCCGCTCGCAGTAAGAGTATCGATTTCCTTTGGTTCCTGAATTTCTTGGTCAGCAGAGGAACTGGTGACGCTTACTGTTTCCTGTTTGGGTTCACCTAGGCTAGGAATGGATGAAAGCTAAAAGTTTTTTTAATTGAGAAGGATACTTTCTTATAAAATATAGTTTTACCTTTGCTTCTATGATTATTAAAGATGCTTCTACTTTTTGCATTTTTCTCTCGACTTCGATAAATTTTGTTTCGCATTTTGAAGCAAAATCATTTAGAAATGAGCAGGAACTGATAACAAAGTGATTTACAAACGCAAGAATTCGCTTTTGGTGTAGTGGCGGTATCTATAGACGGAAATCATTAAAATTGGTCTTTTTATCGTAAACATCAAGGTAGACCTGAGTTTTATCAATAGAGTTGTTTAATATATGTTCATTCATTGCGGCAATATTGAAAATTTTGAGTTTTTTAGGAAAGTTCTGCACAAAAATACATAAAATCTAAACGTCAAAATTCATTACACCGTTTCCACATAATAGGTTTGTTCGTTTACTTTTGGCTTGTCCGTATGTGCGGAACTTGTCTTGTGCCCTTTCTGTAATTCTCGCATCGATAAAATTGGTCAAGAAACGATGAAAATTGAAACAAACATATGATTTTGTTCCATTTTTCAACGTTTTCATTGGAGCCGAAAAGAGGAAATTTCGTTAATTACAGAAAAAGTTTTTTCATTGCAAATTTGCTAATTTCGTTTGACAGATAATTTCACTTTGAATTTGATTTGGCAGTTAATTGCTTCTTTTTGTTGTGTTCTGTTTCTGTGTTCTATACATCAAATTTTGACATTTTCAAAGTTTTCCAATGGGTTTCCAGTTTCCACTACGGATGCATAGCACTTGTGTGTGTTCATAAAGTTGTTACGTAATTTCAAACCAAATTTCGTGCAATTTGGTTGAAATTACCTCATTTCGAAATGTGAATTTTTATGGGAAATGAGATAATTTGGAATCGAATTTGGAAATTTTCAACAAAATTACCTCATTTGGCCCAATGAAAACGTATTATAACAGAATGTAAACTGAATTATAAAGATGTGCATCCTAGCATCCATTTTTATTTGCCTGCAAGCTGGAACTGTCAAATTGCAGATAAGAAATAAGAAAGGATTAGTAAAAACCTCACACATAAACAGAGATTCCAAACCATCGCGAAATATTCGGAATGTAGAAATTACGACCACAGTCAATTGTTTTTTGCTCTTTAAAATCACAATTGTTGATAATAAAAAAACTTTAATTCAATTTAATTTCTCATATTTTCAACTTTACAGGGCTATTCTGGCGTTGTGAGGTCTCACAAGTCACAAGCCCTTGTGAGGTTGATTCCTTGTGAGGTTGTTGTGATTCGATAACATTTTCCGTATTCTGCGATAACCCTCACAAGAAACCTCACAAAAAAACTTACCACAGCAAGGTGATTTTTTTATTGTGCTTGCTAAGGTCTGAATTTTTGTTGAACGCACCCACTGAACTCATCGACAACGAAGATGATTGTGATGCCACATACATACATATGTAAATATCATATATGTACCAGGGATGGAAAATTCGGTACAATTGTATCGAATTCGATACAATTGAGTTTGCTCAAGTACAAAAGTACAATTTGCCTTATTTCAGTGCAATTTTATGAAACCTGTGCCTACGTTCTGTAACTCTCGCATCGATAAAATCAGTCGAGAAACGATGAAATTTGAAACAAATCATATGAGTTTTGTTCCATTTTCCACCGTTTCTCGACCAATTTTATCGATGCGAGAGTTACAGAACGTAGGCACCTGATTTCTTTAAATTTGCAAATTTTCTAAATCTTTAATAATTATGTCGAATTCCTTTAAACAAAAGAATCGAATTTTTTTCTAAAAAGAATCGTATTTTTTCTGTCGTTGAAAGGAATGCGAAAAGAATCATTTTTTTCTGGTTTGTGTGTGACACTTGACAGCAGCAATTTTGAATTAAAACGTCAAAAAAATATTCAATTTGGAAATTATAAGGAAGTTGTTTATAAATCAACTTACCAGTGTTGAAATTGAATTGCAAGAGTTTGTGGAAGACAAATTCACCGAGAACGGCTAAAAAATACACTGAAGAAAGTAATTATTTACCTTATTCGTTAAATGAAACTAAACTTATTACTATCTGTGATTTATTTGTTATTATTAATTGAAAAACAACGCACAAACAAATTTTTAATATAAAATTCACCGAAAATTCCTTCCACAAGCCGTTCTTTTCGTTCTTTTCGTTTCCCATTCGTCCGCAAATGTCGAACAAAATTTATTCATACCAGAATATTATAAAGTCGAAATGTCGGAACAAAATGCAAGTTCAAATGTGTTCTTCCTTGATAGCAACGAAAAACTTGTTAAAGAATTCATCGAGCTATGATTTTGAAATACGTAAATGAAAATATTTTGAAAAATGCCGTGCAAAATGCAAGCATTTTGACAGAAGAACTTTTAGACTGAAAAATAATTATATAAGTATGTAAGTACAATGTTTAAAAAATGTGATACATGAGTAAATTTCGTGCAAAACCTAACAGTAAACTTAAGCACGCATTTTTTTGTTTTGATGGTATAGAAGTCATTTTAACTCCGTGCGTTCTTATATTGAGTACTTTTGGGTAAAATAAGAAAAAGGGGAGTTAAATTGAGTATGTTATGCTAAGATCGCGTTCTTAAATTCAATCTAAATATTCTCAAAATTAGACTTTCATATTTCTCTGGGTGTAAGTATAAGCAGTTATTTCTTTATAATAACGTGAAGATAATTAGAAAAATACTTCTGTTTAAGTGGAGCGATTGAATATATTTCAATTTATAAGTTCAAGTGACATCAACTCCAAAAATTGCGTTTCACCCAGGTACGACAGTTGGGCTCATCAGAATCGATTATAAGGGTATGACAGCATCTAACTGATGAACCCAACTGTCGGTCACTTGAACTTATAAATTGAAAGTTATTTCTTTATATTTGATGTTTTTTGTTTATTTATCTATGTACATATGTATATTTATGAATTGTTTTTGTTTATGTTTTAAAGAATAAAATATTTTCATTACATATAAAATATTTTTTCATTCAACAAAAAAAAAATGTTCAGTACAATTGACTTCACTTCAGTACAATTTTAAAAAAGTTTTCAGTACATTCAAAAAATGTCATTTTCCATCCCTGATATGTACACCACTTGCTGTTCTATGTCGATCGTACTCGACGAGAATTGTTTTGTGAACAATAATTTTCTTTTATGGAGAGATAAATTTTGTTCGATTCACAACAGAGGATACATTTTTTTCACCAGTTAACCTATTCATTTGGTTACAAAATGTTTTTTCAGACAAGAAAAAACAAAAGTGTCTTAAAATTGTATTTCAAATATCAAATTTGTGAGTTGTGACCTGCTCTGAAGAAGATCACAATTTCGATAGTTTTTGTGAGGCTCA
Source organism: Epistrophe grossulariae (assembly GCA_929447395.1). Lineage (NCBI taxonomy): Eukaryota > Metazoa > Arthropoda > Insecta > Diptera > Syrphidae > Epistrophe > Epistrophe grossulariae. The sequence continues at coordinate 5,147,338 of OV839566.1, forward strand.
CAGTTGTGAGGGTGCTGCCAGAATACGAAAACCTCACAAAATCGAGTTCACCTTACCTTGTGAGGTTGTTGTGACTTGTGAGGTATCAGTGAGGTTTGCCAGAATAGGGCTGTTAATTTAAAAACGAAGCACAATTTTCAAAATCGCGGAGGAACTGCATTTTGAAAATGGTGAAGCGTCAAAATTTATTGCCTCATCGATGGAGATCAATAATTGCCTTCCATCAGCCGAGCAATATTGTCATTGCCAAAGCATCTCTATTAGCAATATTCAAGGCAATGGCAATGAGCCAAGCAATTGTATTTCCTCAAGTATTGTAGCTAAGACCGCACTTGGCGGAACTGCACTTCAGCGGAACTGAACTTCACGACTTATTTGTATGAAATTGCATGAGCTATATCGCACTAAGCGACAACTGCACTTCACGCCGCGACACTATGCGACAAAGTTGATAATCTGACCAACTGTGTCGCGACGTGAAGTATCGTTCAGTTTCATGCGAAAGTGTGCTCGGTGTCGCTGAAGTGCAGCTCCGCCCAGTGCGGTTCTACCTCAAATGGAGCCGCTGGGTAAACATCTTACAATTAAAGGCTCTCCCAAACCAACGCAAAACATTCGCCGACGACAGATTTTTGTTGTTGTTTAGCGCTGTGTATTTGTCATATTTTGTGTTAAGGTAGGACTAGAATAGGCGGAAGCCAACGTACGTGGTCGTACGAAACCGAGCGAAAACAAGAAATTCATATGACGCGCACATAATTGCGATTTGGAACTTTTCGTTTAGTTTTCGTTAACTTTCGCCGTCGGACGTGAGAGCGCTCACCGACCGCTCTTTCGTACGTGGACTGACAGCTAGCTTCAAAAATCAAAAAAATCACTTCCAACCACTCAAGTGCATTATGGGTGACTTATGAATTTGACGTTTTGGAAAGCAACTTTTCGTTCGCTTTTGACACTAGCTTCCGACAGCTACCGCCTATTCTAGTTCTACCTTTATTGTGAATGATTCGCTACGATTTGGCGTTGGTTTGGGAGAGGTTTATAATACGCCTGTTTGTATATAATTTACGAAATTATATCATTTCATGCTTTTTGAAAACGTAGTATTTCAAAATATAATCATGTCGATTATGGAATAAGCAATACTAGGGGTATTCCCGATCCGATGCAACTGGTCTTGTATCATTGCAAAAGTGTAAAATTGCTATACCCTAACCCCATTGTAAAAAAAAACTTTGCACTTTTGCAATGATGCAAGACCAGTTTGCATCGGATCGGGAATACCCCTACTGTTTCCGCAGTTATTCGCACTGTAGTGCTCTCTTTTCTCTTTATAGGCTTTTCACACCAAACCCAAAACCGGGTATTCGGCAAAAAGTTTTCAAAAACCCGAACATTTATAAGTTTTCGTTTGACATTTCACAAACACCAACTCATCTCCTGCAAAAAAAACAATAACAAGACATCTCATTTACATAACACACTCACAATTTCTTTTGTCAGCAGAATTCAGCAGTTTTTGTTTACATTTGATTGATTGAGCCGAGTTACAGAACATGGGTCCTGGATGTTTCGTAAGGTTTGTTTGTTTAGTTCAACTTTGAATTTCAACTAGTTTTCGTGAGGTTTTATATAAAACTTGTGGTTTACGAAAACTTGTGGTTTACCAAATATGTATGGTAAAACTTGAGTTTTCGATTAGGTTTTCCGCCAAAACCGATAATTTCGCCAAAACCGCGTTTTGGGCTTGGTGTGAAAAGGCTATTAACCATTTGCCGTGAAAAGAAAAGAGAACGCACTGTACTGTGAATCACTGCGGATGCATTATTGCGTACTCCATAATCGAAATGAATAAAGGTTCCCCCACACCAACGCGAATTTTCGGTGGCGACAACCACGTGTTGTTATTGTTGTTTTCGTCGTCGCCACCGAACATTCGCGTTGGTGTGGGGGAACCTTAATTTTACAAATCACGCTCTGAGATCGCACTCATTGCTCTGCGTCTATTGTGGTCAGTTCTTAAACATATCTGCGATCTTCGAAGATTCGTCATATTAGGTGTGTTCGCGTACTTGCCTGAAACTGCCAGATTCTACCAGATTTATTTTTTTAATATGAACTTTGACAGTCTTTCGGGCTAAAAATGGTAGAAATGGGTAGGTTTGGGAAGTAAACGAACAAGGTTATTGAATTTCGAAATAAAATGAAAAATTCGATCTTCCGGTTACCTCGTTGCTTTCTCCACGCAATCTTCTATTACTTCACAGTTCACTTTAATATACATTAACTTAATGGTTTCTGGATTATTTCGCTCCTCTTTTTCGTAAAATTTATAAAATATAAAGAGATGGTGGTAAGTTGATTTATTCATAGTTGCATTTTTATAATTGAAAAACAATTAGCCTTCAACTTCTGTGAAGTTTTTTCTGGTTCAGTTTTATTGATTAAGAAAATAATGATTTTTTTACCATCTATCTTTGAAGGTCCATCTTCAGAAATGCACACTGAATAGTAGTTCAATAAGCCCACAAAATGAGGGAACATGAGAACAAAGTAGGTTTTTTATGGATACATCTGCCGTAAGAGTTAAAAATGGTAAGATAATAGTAAAAATGATTATATGCATAGTTGTACAACTGAAGGCTCGTTCAATCGCTAGAGCCATTTGGTGGGAAAAGTATGCTATAGTAATTCAAGTTTTTTCCATGTGGAGCTTCAACTTCAATGGTTTGCCTCCTGGACATTAATTTGTACATTATCCTTTATTCTTATATAACTTGGATTATTCTTATATTCTTTTCTCTATTGCAGATGGAAGGAATCATTCCTATCGTGTGCGAAGACGATTTAATGGCCATGGTCAGAGCTACCATGATTAATGTTCCAAATAAAATTTCCATGAAGTGTCAGTTCGTTACTGAAATTGCGAACAATAAATAAAAAGTTTTACATGTATATGATGTTTTATTGCCTTTTTGGTATTGTGTTGAGGTTTCTTTAAGAGGGGATCATAACGGATATGGCTTGGCTTGTCCTTAAGAAAATACAGACAGGAATTACATCCTTGTTTAGATTGTCTGCATAAAAGCGTCAATATTTTTTCTGTGATGGCATCTGCCGTCAATAATCCCCGATACCATTTTTCTTCATGTCTTAAATTCGGGACTGTTCTAAAATAAAAAAAAACGTATGGTTATGCAGCTCATAAAGACGTATTGCATATTTGTTTGATGTCTCGACTGCTATTCGGATGCAATTTGAACACATTCATAATTAAAATGCATATCAGACGTCTTTTTTGCAAAGCCCGGAGGAATTGTAGAAAAAAGACATGAAGGGAACTATCGGCGCCATCACAGTACAGACAAACAAGATGTTTCAACACAAACTTAAAACTGTCAATACAAAATACGTGATTCGCGTCCAACAGTTTTCTGCTGAATAAGGAACTCCACCAGACGGAACTGTGGCTGGCGATGCGGGCAGAACTCGTAGTTTACCGCGTTTTATTTTATCTACGTAATACAAAAACAACATTTAGGTTTCTATCGGGGTATCTTTTAAGCATCGAGAAATTATTTTTTACTCTAGCGGGTCTACGGCTTTCAATACATATTGCCATATTATTCACTCAATACATCCAGATTAAAACTTAAATCCGAATGTAAATTATACAAATTCAATATAAACAGGATTTAAGTTATAATCTGGATGTTTCGGGTGAATAATATGGGCGATACAGTCGTATTTTAAACCGTTGTCTTTCCACAGCCGTCCAAGTTATAAATAAACATTTTTAATTGTTGTTAAGAGTAATCTAGACAGTGCCCAGTGGAATAGCCTAACAGGTCAGGTTGTCTAAACCTTATCTATAGGTAAAGTGACATTTTATTAAATTAAATATTGCACATTTACAACTTTTTCGAACTATTAAGACGCTACACTCCGCTTCAAATGAATGAGCACAAACATTTTCTAAGTTACGTTGTCTATTTTTTCGAAGCATGCGTTAATAGGTGTGTTCCTTTGTACTTTTTAGTACTTCGCAGTAGATGATGAATGGAACGCTAGACGAAAGCTTTGTTGTTTGTATTTTTATTTTATTTTAAATAATGGAAAACATCAACAACAAAAATTTACTATGTAATTTCTTCTACTGAAGGTTCCGCTTTCTTGTGTGGATTCATTTCGTTACTACATTATTGAAGTGCTTTGAACTACTTTGACCATAGAGTAGAAGTAGTTGAAAGCAGCCAGAAGTACTTGGCAGTAGATGCTGCAGCCCAAAGGAACACGCCTAATGTATCATTTGATGATGCTTATGTTTGCTAATGCGATATGATGTTGAGAAAAGAAATCAGTAAGAATAATTCAAAAAGTACCGCTATTTTTTCTCTGGCCCTCTTGCAAAGTGTTATAGGTATTCAAAAATGCCAGATTTTTTTTTTGCGTCAACTGAATAGACTCAAGATCATTATCTTCATTAGGCGTTTTTCTTTTTTAGCCCCGAGCGTGGCACTGAGCTTTCAAAAAGAAAACTGTTACTTTTTAACTCGGAGCGCTCCGAGCTCTCAACTTGCATTTCTTTTTTAGCTCAGAGCTCGACCGGGGCTCGCTCGATTTTGAAATGATAAGCAAATGCTAGTGCGATAAGAATAGTTTAAATCCTTGTGGCCTGAATTTGTAGGAAATTGTATGAGCTATATCGCACTAAGCGATAACTGCAACTGCACTGAACTGTCATGATTAGAAATTATTTAATTATTATTATTATTTTACCTTCTCCACTAGAGCAACCAACCTCTTCCGCCGTTTTTATTGTTTTGACGATGATTTTTTTTTCAATTTCCCGCCTTTCAAATGTCATCTCGTTAGTGTTCAGCATTTTACTCCGTTTACTCTACTATTGACACAAAAACTGAGAAATTTTGCTGAGAAATCCTGTTTATATTTGTGAGATTGCTGAGATTTCTGAGATCTCAGAAATATAAACTGACCAAATGACCTTGTGTCTATTCAGTTGACGCAAATACATCTTCATTTTTTAATATGGAACGTTTTGCAAGAGAGCCAGGAGTGTATATCGAATTCCTTTAAACCAAAAAAAATCAATCCCTGTGAGAGATTTTGATCCCGGACCAGTTTTCACTTTCCTTTCAACCAAAAAATCGGTCCTTCATGATTTGGGCTCAAAATCTCTGATCCCGATTTCAAGAGAGATTTAAGGTAGAACTAGAATAGGCGGAAGCCAACGTACGTGGTCGTACGAAACCGAGCGAAAACAAGAAATTCATATGACGCGCACATAATTGCGATTTGGAACTTTTCGTTTAGTTTTCGTTAACTTTCGCCGTCGGACGTGAGAGCGCTCACCGACCGCTCTTTCGTACGTGGACTGACAGCTAGCTTCAAAAATCAAAAAAATCACTTCCAACCACTAAAGTGCATTATGGGTGACTTATGAATTTGACGTTTTGGAAAGCAACTTTTCGTTCGCTTTTGACACTAGCTTCCGACAGCTACTGCCTATTCTAGTTCTACCTTTAAGGTAGAACTAGAATAGGCGGAAGCCAACGTACGTGGTCGTACGAAACCGAGCGAAAACAAGAAATTCATATGACGCGCACATAATTGCGATTTGGAACTTTTCGTTTAGTTTTCGTTAACTTTCGCCGTCGGACGTGAGAGCGCTCACCGACCGCTCTTTCGTACGTGGACTGACAGCTAGCTTCAAAAATCAAAAAAATCACTTCCAACCACTCAAGTGCATTATGGGTGACTTATGAATTTGACGTTTTGGAAAGCAACTTTTCGTTCGCTTTTGACACTAGCTTCCGACAGCTACCGCCTATTCTAGTTCTACCTTTAAGGTAGAACTAGAATAGGCGGAAGCCAACGTACGTGGTCGTACGAAACCGAGCGAAAACAAGAAATTCGTATGACGCGCACATAATTGCGATTTGGAACTTTTCGTTTAGTTTTCGTTAACTTTCGCCGTCGGACGTGAGAGCGCTCACCGACCGCTCTTTCGTACGTGGACTGACAGCTAGCTTCAAAAATCAAAAAAATCACTTCCAACCACTCAAGTGCATTATGGGTGACTTATGAATTTGACGTTTTGGAAAGCAACTTTTCGTTCGCTTTTGACACTAGCTTCCGACAGCTACCGCCTATTCTAGTTCTACCTTTACACCTAAACAAAACACGCACTTGCACACGCACCATAGTAAAGTGACATTTATCTAGACGTCATTGTGAAATTTTTCATTTCGGAAATTGTTGTGTTTATACCTACTTTTCCCAAGTTTTTGAAAATAAAATAATTATTATTCCTTTTTCGTGACCTTTTCAAATTTAAATTGTTTTTTAAATTCAATATGAACTCCAAGAACGACGCACGGTGAAAATCGGTGTACGACAGCTGGTGGGCCTGCCGAATGCATTTACTGGAATCGTGTTTTGCTCAGTTTATGTGGACTGTAGAATAAGGAATGCAACGCGTCCATTGCTGCAGCCATTCCACCTTCAGGGATACCTACATATAATCCAGACGAAAAGTGAAATGAAATTGAATTACAATTTCCAGGTGCTGCATTATCATTTGTTTCTCAAGTTCAAATTTGATATAATTTTTTTGTTAAAATAATTGAAATTTATGCAGTGTTAGGCCAGGCGTGCACCTGCAACTAAACAGTTTGGTTCCAATTTTAGCGCAACGGGATTATATGGAAGTGCGCGCACATAAAATTCCGCGGGGTCTCATATAATCCTATAGTACTCAAGATCGAAACCAAATAGTTTGGTTGCAAGTGCGCGCCTGGCCTTAGTAAACGAACGAAATAAAATAAATAAATACTGAAAAATCCCTTATTTGTATTTTATTTTTAAAAACCCTTCCACAATCCACACTGTCCCTGTGGCTATACTGAGTATAGCTTTAATTGATATTTTTATACTCACATGAGGAAAAACATCGTTGACTTTTTGACATCGTTGACTACATTTATAAGTCAAATAATGGCCCACTCTAAAGATACTCATGTCGATTATGGAATCAGCAATAGGGGTCACGGGATATAGCATTGATTCCCAGTTCAGTGCTCTCTTTTCTCTCTACCCATCTGCCGTGAAAAGAAAATAGAATATTTTACTGACAATCACTGCGGATCCAATATTGCGTATTCCATAATTGACATGACTATTGATTTGCTTAAAAAAATAGATCAATTTGAATCTTTCTAATAGGGTTTTCCATTGGTAAAATAAATCAATTTATTTTTGATTTGGATCTGTCAAAAACACAATTTCCCCTATTTTTGCTTTCCATTGGGCAAAATAAATTCATAAATTTTTGATTTTAAATTAAATTTGCAAATCTAAATTTTTCGGCAGATGTACCCCTGATTTTACTTACACCAATACAAATATGTATAAGCTGTTAGCTTGACAAATGTGTTTTTAGATTTGAAATTTATTCGTTTTGCGAAAAGTTTGCTGAAATTGTTTTAATAAATACAATCCTATTGAAAAATGGAAGCAGTTTAATATGAAATTTACTGGCAAAAAAATCAATTTGAATTGTGTTGCATTCGCGAAGAAAAACAAATCAATTTGTTGTTGATTTTTTTAGTTTTTGTCATGAAAATTCAATATTTATTTAAATGAACGAACTTTTTTTTTATTGTTTAGTTGATTTTTAAATCAACAACTTTTTTATATTGATGTTTGGAAAGTTTTGTCTATGTTTTTGTAAGTCAGACATAATAATAAAAGGACTTTTAATGAAATTAATAAAACCTGTTGCTGATTTAGGACCAGTTTCACAGTAAAGTAAGTGTAACTTAAGTGCGCAGTTTTATTTTTTTTTTTTGATGTGTAAACATCTATACTGGCGGTAGGATGAAAAAAAAAACGTAACGTATCTTGTGATCGTGCGAGTGTGATTCACGTTACGTTATGTATGTTTACACATCTTAACCGTGAGTCCCGGCACTCAGACTTTTTTAAATTTGGTGCTTCACTCACATACACTGTATATGCGATATATTTCTCTTCCTTATCTTCTTACTCTAATGGTAGAACTATAATAGTCGGATGCCGACGTAAGTGGTCGTACGAAACGAAGCGAATAGAACTATAATAGTCGGAAGATGTCGGAAAAAAATTCTCGTCGGCATCCGACTATTATAGTTCTAACTTAAGGGTTGGTAACTCGAAACCAGAGATTGGGCGGGTTCAATAAAAATAGCTTAACATCTGAATTTTAAGATTTCTGAATTTATGTCGTTGAACGCAAAAAAAATCTGAAATTTCAGTCGAAAGTCATTCTGTCAAATTCCTGCATTTACCTAAAGGATTTACATTGAAGCTTAAATAAAATAGAACTTTAATTACATTTGTAAATTAAACATTGAGAGTGAGTAGTTGTGAGGATGAAAATATATGTAACTAAATCAGCAACAGGTTTCATTACCTTCATTAAAAGTCTTTTTATTGATATGTATGACTTACAAAAACATAGAAAAACTTTCCAAACATCAATTAAAAAAATTGTATTAAATAAGTATAAAATTTTCATGACAAAAACTAAAAAAATCAACCACCAACAAGACGAAAATTATAAAGTTCAACTTTTATATGTGCTTTTCCATGGAATTCTATTCCACTTTGTATTAATACTCAGTGGGATAGTGTGGAAGGGCTTTTAATACAAAGTGGAAAAGAATTCCATGCTACTGCCAAGTTTGTGAGAGAGAAATTTCTTTTCATTTTTTGACCACACACAACAGTTTAATTTAACCTCAATAAAAATGTGATGAAATGTGTGACAGAATTAGAACCATTTCTAAAAATTCACATGTATTAACACATGTCAAATCGTGTAGGCTGGGAATATCATATTATGTTTCCACACTATTATACATGATTTGTTTCACACTTTTTTGACATGTATTAATACTCAGTGGTATAGTGTGGAAGGGCTTTTAGGCAAACCAGAATGACAGCCGAGGATTCCAATCTTTGTAATTCATAATCTCTGCTCGAAACGTTGTACGACGTAGCACAATTTTCTGTCAAATCCCATAGAAAAAAAATGACAAGAAGTTGCAGTAACCAAACAGACTGATTATAATTATGAAATTCGACAAACGAATCATTTTCTCATTTTTTGCTTCGATTCAATTGTGTCATTCAATTCCAAGAAATCGATATCAATTGTCAGCTTGAAACGAAAGCTTAGAATTAAACTTACAAAATGTCAGGAAAATTGAATAGCAAATACGACTTTTGACCATTAAATGACACAAGATGCTGTAGCATTTAAAACCTTTCAACATTCTTTTGAGATTTTTGTTCATTATGACAATTTAACATTTATGTGCATCTAGCAATGTGATTCCAAATTTTGCTTACATATAATTCAAAGTGATTTCTTTGATTGAACTTCGTATGTATATTTTCTCCGAATGTGGTTGTTGTTAATTGAACTCAAAACAAAAATTGTGTATGCCACCAATTCTATTTACTGGCGTTATTTTGTGCGGTTGATGTGGCGTATTCAATTTCGTTTACTTAATACGGATTCACGTGCTGTGTGAACCGCACCTAATTGAATTACTGAATTCAAATGTATTTTTCACATGCATTTCATCAGAAAATTAGTCCATGCTTAAATTAGGAACACTTGTTTGAATAATTTTGAAATAAATAGATGGTTTCAATCGTGTTTTATTTTTTTTATTTTGTTTTGGTATGGTTGTTTACATGAATGTTTGTATATTATTAATGCTTCGCCGATCTTTTTTGATTTTTTTTAATAGAAATTTTTATTTTTAATAATTGAATGATTTGCTCTTAACCATGAGAAGAGTCACATTGTGGCCTTTCGTTTTTTTTGTAATTCGACTTTTAATCTCTTAAATAAGGCAAAGAAGGGAAACCGAAGACAGAAGGTTAGTTAAATACTTTTTAAAATCATGTGTTGTATTTAGCCGTTAAAACAATTTGATTGCTGGCGAAAAAGAAGTCAGTAAAAAAAGATGGCTGTGGTGGCGATAGAACTTTGAATTATTGAAATGAAGAAGGCGAGTGAGTTAAATCGTTTTATTCAGACTTGAATGCTGCACTGGCTATGCAGCAATGAATAAAACACATCTATAGTTTTATGAATTGTTTACCAATTTAAATAGGACTAGTTAATTTTATTGCTTATGAAAATTTAGAACAAAATATGTACATATGTATATGGGATCGAAAAGTGGATAATACTTAACAACTTTAAAGTAATAAAAAGTAATTTTTTTTGAATATGTAGGTACATAGGTATAAATTAATTGATTTCAAATACAAAGTATTCTTCATTGGCTTAATTTGACCGCTTTGTTGAAATTATTGTTCTAATAACATGTCATGGTTATCAAACTATTTATTACTAGAATAGTACCTTGCACAATAGTATATACCTACGCATAGATCGTTATGATGTCGATACCCTTTATGCAAACTCGATTCGATTTAATATATAGCTCAAGCTTTAACTGATGATTAGTAACAAGTTGTAATTAATTTTACCAACCTTTTAAATGCCAACTGATATATGTATACATAGACACTTTAGCTATAGCAATCTCTCTACTGGCCATGTAATTTTGTAATTTGTCATGGAACAAGAAAAATGAGTAAATAAATAAATGTAAGTTTCAACCAATTTTACAGCACAGAACATTAATGCCCATATTTTTCACACGATACATCCAGATTAAAACTTAAATCCCGATATTTATTTTAATTAGAATTAATTTAGACTGTAAGATATTCTAAGAAAGTCAAATGTACTTGTTAGAGTCAATAAATAAATAAATAAATAAATAAATTTAGATCCGGATTTAATTTTTAATCTGGATGTATCGAGTGAAACATTAAAAAAAGTTATAGCTTTATTTTCTCGAAAATAAAGTTTTTAATGTAAAATTTATTTTTTAACATAAATTATGGCAAGTTTTTTAAATGTTAATAATATTAGCTGTGTTTTATTTTCCCCCAGATCCAATCCAGATCAGATCATAAAAATAAAACAACCCAGGATCTAAGTGACAACTTGTTTTATACCCAACTCCTTTTTCCTTTTGTTTTTTTTTGGGGGTGGAAGTAGTGCTTGACTGCTAACCTGGATGTGTGGGTTCGATCCCCAGTCTAGGCAGCATTCTTTTCTATATTCCCTCAACTGAACGCCACCCCTGGGATTTAATGAGATAATAAAAAACCTAATTTCTCAATTCACTGTGCCAACAAAAATCTATCCTATCCTTCTATTCCTTCTAACATTTGCCTAATTTATAAGACCCTAGGTCTTACTGGCATATACATTATACAATGTTTGTGTTGGTTTTTTTTTTTTTTTTTTTTATTTGTATACACTAGTTGTCTTTTTTCTTTACACTACTGACGACATTTACAAATTAAGGGTGTGTGTTCAAAACGGATTTGGAAATCCAAATCCAAAACAAAGTTTAATCTTGTGTTGTTTTTGTAATACATGTATTTTTCTAAGCAAATCCAATCATTAGAAATTATTTTTTGTTTTGAATGGTTTAGAAAGCAAGTTTCCCAAGATGGCCAAAGATTCCGCATAAAATAACTTCTATTATCTGAGGTCCTTCAATTTGTGCATTGCATTTGTATAAATTTCTATTTATGAGTCCAAGTGAGATCCCTGGGACGAAACGCCAATTTTTGTAGGAATTAAAGGCCATTAAAAGCTATTTTTTTTTTATATGAACTTTGACAGACTTTATGCTAAAATTTACACCAATCCAGCGAGTTTCAAAGTAAAGGAACACACCTTTTATTTCAACTTTTACTGGCACCCTCTTTAAACTTAATTTTCAGAAAAAATTTAACGCACACTTAAGTTACTTTTGGTAATACCTAAAAAGATAATGCCAGAAAAATTAATGAAAAATGGTTCGAAAATGAGTATTCGTCCATTATTGACATTATTGAAATTATTTCATTATCACATATTTCTAGACAAAAATCCACTTATTCTCGGTTTCCACTTGTCACTTTGCAATTGACGCAAAACCAACTTCGACAACACGGCTGGCATATGGTCGATCCCGTAATACGCTGTTCTTTTCTTTACTTTGATTTTTGGTATCACGCACCCTGTTTTGTCAAAGTTGGTCGTTTCGTCAGTTGCATGTTTAGGTACTTATTGAAAGCATTTTAATAAATCTTCAGTTAAAGAAAAATTTTAAATGAATCTATTTTGGTTATAGATAGAGCAATAAGCTCATAGTGCCTGTTTACATAGGCATTTTACTCAAAGGCGCAACCAGTGAGACAGGTAGATTTATGTGTGCGTAGAAACGAGAAGGGTAAATTCCATCCCAAAATCCTTCTCGTTTCTACGCACATAAAATCTACCTGTCTCATTGGATGCGCCCTTCATTAAAATGCCTATGTAAACAGGCACATAAGAACACATATACCTATTTTATAAATTGAAATTTTATTCGTTTGGGCTACTACGGCGTATTAGTAACTTTTTCAAGTATTAATAATATTTTGACTCTAAAGTCTTCTAGATAAATCTTTAACTTTTTTTCTCTAAAGGGAATTACAAAAATGATCTATAGCTTATTTTTAGTAAATTTATCCATGTCTTTATAGAATATTTTTCAATTTTAAGATGGGCACAGAGACCAACGAATCACGGTATGACGTAAACCGGATTTACATCTCGTCATTGTAATGTTAATTTTGATTTGTTTTTCTTTTTAATATTATAATTATTTTAATTAATTAATTTCTTAACCTAATGTTCTAAGCATAACAAAAAAGATACCATGTCTTAATATATATGCCTATGATTTGATATCAATAAATACTAAATACTAAATTTGGGCGAAATGTTTTTTAACACGACTGCAGTAACCCTAAACAGCAAGTAAGATATTATAAGAAAACAGACAAAAATGTCATGAAAAATTATCTATTAGGTCGGATATATATTATAGAGAATTATTCAATTTCATCAATTTTCGATATACGTACATTAGGGAGGAGCGTCAAATTATTTTTCCGATTTAGCTATTCGAATAGGACTAAAAACTTGCGTAATTACCTAAGCTACCCATAAAAAATAAAAAAAAAACAAAAATTGCTTTTCTTAGCCCTTTACCACAGGTCAAATGTTTGCAAAATTGGAAAAAAAGTCGTACATTTTTTTGCTTTGCTCTGTATTTCCGAAAGTACAAATCCTACAAAATAATATTTGTAGTAAAAAGAAAGATAATTAAATTTCCTACAAAAAATGTACAACAACTTATATTGTATGATTAGCCGTTCTCGAGATATATGTTAAAAGGCGCTACTTAAATTCAATTTTTTCATATATTTGCGCTATGGAAATCTTTTTTATCTGGAGCAAGGCACAACTCACATCACCTCCTTTGTTGGATAGAACTAGCGATCAGGATTTGGAAGAATTAAAAAAAAATCTCTTATTGGCATGTCATTTTCGGACTTCCTTTGTCACACTCAAGGTGTGAAGATGGTGACCGAAGCTTCAATAACAGTAGCTGGTGAAAAGGCCAGAGACGAGCTAATAAAAATAAGATATATTCTCGAAATATATTGCCATTTTTCCACACAAAAAAAAATTACAACTTGAAAAATAAAAAGTTTAATTAGGTTAGTTTCTGAATGGCGTATTATGAATTGTTAAGTTTTTATTTTCAAGTTTGTGTTAATATATTTGTCTAAATAAATTAATATATTATATTTTGTGTTTTCTTTTTTCATGAATGATATCATATAATTTATTTCAAACTTGTGAAATAATTTTAACGTTTCCGAAAAAAAATTTTTTTTTCCAAAAAGTCGAAACTTTGAGCTAAGGTAGAGGGCTAATTGCTAAAGGCTTAAGGCTTAACTACATAAGCCAAAAAGTACTGAAGTACAAAAGTAAAAATATTTTTTTTACCGCTAGCGCCGTTGTTTTGTGAAAAAGAATACACAAATTTGTTTTTAAACCAAAATTTAAGCTTTCTGCATCATTTTTATAAGTTTTCTAGTCAAAAAAACTATCACAAAATCAATTTAAAAATTTTCACTTTTGCACTTTTTCACTTTTTTGGCTTATGTAGTTGAGGCTTTAATCTAAATTTTTTTTTTAATGTCAAATTATTCTACTCATCGAAACGCAAAAAAATGGAGGTATTCGAAATTGATACAACAACTTTTATTTTTCTCCATACATCGACGCTCCACCCTAACGTACATGTACAATACATGTACCTACATTGTTCATAAAGTAAATAATGTAGGTACATAAAATTTTATATGATTTGTAGTTAAATTTTGTTCAATTTTTATAAAGTACAATTTTAATACTCCGAAGCTCACCAAAGCGAATTCTATAAACCAAAAAAATGTGTTTGTGAAATATTAAAATAAACAATTTATAATGATTTATAGAATTTTGGCAAATATACAGAATTATGATGGCAGCCCAAATATACTATTCATCGCAGTTCACCAAATTTGATGTCAGTTGTTAACAGTAAGTATATGTTTAATTCGTATCGTATTCTTCACTCTCTATTTTGTTTCATCCCACAGAATGCATGCTGTACAACTTAAATGTATATAATTATTATTATAAATCTTCGGTATTTCTTGAAATAATTTAGCCATGTGCATGATTTAATGTTTGTACAGTACATACGAGATGGATTTAAGAAACTCTGAAAATTGAAAAAACTTCTTTCTTATATTTGAGCTTATTTATTATAAAAAGAAACGATTGGTATAAGAAAGAAAATTTTTTATATAGAAAAAAAGAGAATAAACAAAACCATCATATTATAAAAAGCAAATGTCAATGTTATAGTTCATAGAGTATTCGAGCACTTTCGAAACTTTGCGTTGGATGTTATTATTTTAGAAATTTGGAAGCAGTCTGCAGTAGTCGATAAAGCCTAGTACTCAGTTCGAGTGAAATTGAAATTTTCATACAAAAGTGACGCCTTCATTGGTATTAAATTCACAATAAGAAGTGAGTACCAAAATATGAAAGTGAAATATGAATCAATCAATTTCACCCAAAATTTTTATTCCCCAACTTACGACCACTAGGAAAAAAACTAAAGTGGTGTGGAAAATTGTGACATTTGTCAATTCAATTTTGTAGTATACAGTTCTTTTGTACAAAAAAAAAACATAAGTGGTAAGAATTTTATTTTCGGTAGAAAAAAAATCTGAGTTGAAATAAAAAATTTGTATTCGTTGTCCTTTTTTTTTCCACAAAACATTGTTTTCCGCGGAAAAGTTTCCGTGGTGAATATAAAGTTTTTTCAACAGGTTTGGTTCACTGTTCGATAGTAAAATTTTAAACGTCAAACATTTTTTTTTGCGATAAAATCACTCCCATAAGAAGTACATGTATTTTTTTTCGAGGAGGAACTGTATACTAGGCTTAAAGAGAAAAAAAGAACAAAACACGGAAATTAAACACTTTTTTGGGAACCTTTTCCTAAAATTCAGATGACAGTTGCACATTTTTAAAAATTTTTTCATACAAAGTGAGTAAATTCCAAACTGAGTATCAAAAATTCCACGTGTATTTGGAAGTTTTTATTTTTCATTTCACGGGAGGTGCGAGCTTACAAGACTTAAAGGTCAAAACATATTTAGGGAAACGAACAAGTTTTGGCGAACATCAATTACTAAGGCATATAGAGGAAATACATTTTTATGTTATCTTTTGGGGAGAGTACCTACGATAACTTGGGTGACCAAAATTGATAACGGATTTTTATAGAGGGTTCAAATACAAACATTTTTTACTACGAAAGGGGGGGTCTATCTCACCCCGTTTAAGAGGTAGGGGTGAATTTCGAAAAAAAAAAAACGACTTAAATGGAAAAACAAATATTAAAAAACAACGGCATCACTTAAAATGCAAAATAATAACAGTTTTAAAAGCCAGAAATCTGTTCTTTAATCCTACATTTAAATTATATTATTTGTGTCAATAGTTTTCAAAAAATTTGCATTCAAACTCAAAATTTGATAAAAAAACGCAAATTACCTATACATATTTACTAATAACAAATCAATGATAAAATATGTACATATGTACATAACATACGTACATACATACATACATATGTATGTACATAAATGTATATACGGAACTTTTTAATATATACATACATACATACATACATAGATAAATATATTTACGTAAATAAAAATAATATTTAGATAATTAAATTTCAGTTCTTAAAATAATTTTAAGGCTTGAATCACTTTATAAGACTCGTGTCCTTATACCTAAATAAGTGTTGATATTCGTTAAATCGTTAAATGCAGTTATATAAAAAACAAATATAAAACAGGACCCGTTCATCTTTTCGAGCATCAACATTTCGTTAAGGAGTAGAAATGGCCAAATAAAAACATTGGCGCATATTCATAGTCGTTTTTAGACCCCAGTTTATCTTAGCCTGGACTCTGGAGTTTATCCAATGTAAATTAGATAGGATAAACCCAGTATTTTTTTAGAAACAACTTAAGCAGTGACTATGAATATGCCCCATTAAATATTAGCTGTGTTTTATTTCCCCCAGATCCAATCCAGATCAAATCATGAAAATAAAAGAACTCAGGATCTGTGACAACTTGTTCTATACCCAACTTTTTTCCCTTTGTGTTTTTATTGCTATACACCCGTTGTCTTTTTTCTTTACACTACTGACTACATTTACAAATTAAGGGATGTGATCTCAAATGGATTTGGAAATCCGAATTCAAAACAAAGTTGGATCTTGTGTTTTTTTTGTAATTCATGTATTTTCGTAAGCAAATCCAACCTGGTTCGGATCTGAGGGAAAATGAAACACAGCTATTATTTATATACATAACAAGTTAAAACAAACCCCAAAGTATAGTTCACTGTTTTTATTATGAGCCATGATCCATATATGGATCATCCCGCGAAAATAAAACAGCCTTACAGTGGCAGAAGCAGAGCCTGATTTCAGATCATGAAACGTGAACCCGCGATAAAGAGGAGGTTCATGTGTTGTTGTTGTTATGTAAGTTAAAAAAGAGTGTGCGTACTTATGTACACACGCTAGAAGTAAAACTTCTTTCACGACAACAGGGCAAGTATTTGCAAAATCGTGACGCTGAATTTTGAAATTCGTGACGGGAATTTGTATGTCGGTTTGACATGTCACTGACAGCTCCATAGAAAAATTTTTTACCCCCATGCCGCAAAAGAAGTTTTACTTCAAAAATCAGCTAATGTTAAATAAATATAATACGAGGAACTAAAGGCAAAGCAAAAATTAAGTTGGGTATAAAGCGTTCATCTTTTTGAGTAAATAATTTCAACCCGTTCAACTTTTTGAGCACTGAAGGGTGAACTTATTTCGTTCATCTGTTGTCCATCTTATAGAAACCGTTCATCTTTCCGAGATTCTACTGTGCTTGAATATCTATAGCAGGATTCACAATCAACGACGTGACGCGACGTTTCGTGCCTGACGTGAGTCGTTTACATATCTATGTATACCTATATAGCATTAATTTTTAGCGATTATATCTTAACGACTAGGTATGCACTTGCAATTTGCAAAGACATCTACACATCAATTTCATATTTTTCCGCTCCATTTTTGTTATATTAAATCCATTTCAAGTCACAACCCCCCTTATCTTTAAAAAAAAAAAAATAAAACAAAAAAAAATACTAAAATCGTCGATCGTCCGAGGTCCAAATGTGTTCAGATTTACTATACGCAGGGGTGTTCGACCAAGCAAAGTATTAAACAATTTGAATTACACAGACAGTCGATCAACAATCCTTCGACTGTGCACTGCTGTTCACCAATTACTTTGATTTTTTGAATTCACTTTATAAATCGGCCTCTAAATGATAAAATCATGTGACGTAAAACCATTAGTTGAGCTGATATCAGGACAACTGGTTTATGTATCATATATAAGTACCTATTTTACACACCAAAAAGTACCTTGTCGAATCATAGTGTCGTAAGGTTATTGGTTGTGTAAAATGAAAGTGAATGGCCTGTGAATGCCCATACGCAGAAACGGAGTACTTTGTCGATGAGGTCGATCGACGTGGCGTGTATTAGGGGTAACAGACTTCAATTTTATTTTATAATTTATTATTAGACATTAAAATAAGCATTACACACATTTACACACACACACACCCATACACATACACATACACATACACATACACATACACATACACATACACATACACATACACATACACATACACATACACATACACATACACATACACATACACATACACATACACATAGACATAGACATACACACACACATACACATACACATACACATACATACACACGCATACTCACACACTTACACACACACAACCACACATACACACACACAACCACACATCCAAAGACACACACATACACATATATACACACACAAAAACACACACACACACACACACACACACACACACACACACACATACACATCCAAAGACACACACACCCTTAAAATCACGTTGAAAGTGTCAAAAAATTAAAAATAGATGTTCCAGTGCCCACAGAAACTCAAGACGCATCATTAGAATTAGAAACAATACAAGAAAATATAGAAATTAGAATTCGCAACGGATTCACCATTTTTCCCACCATTTTCCTCTATTATGACAGATGCGCAGTACTGAACAAAATTGAAAACGTTAATGATATATTACTTTTAATATGTGTACTTCTGTGAAGTTAGTAGTACATGGTGTTTTTACAATAACCAATCAAGCTATCAGCAAGCTCTAAAATTGCAGTTCTTTTTGCAGTTCTAGAAAAAAAATTAGAAAAAACTTTGAAGTTATCAATTACTTTTAGTTTAGTTATTTTCATTTATACTTATTACACTTTAAGATAAATTATCTTATAAGATAGCGCAATATTTCATGTTTCAAAACCGTATTTAATATAATATTCTTAAAATAAAAAAAAAAAAATAAGAAAATATGTACATAACGGGTGATTTTTTAAGAGGTTTAGAACTTTAAAAAAAAAAAAAACACAAAAAATTCGAAAAAATGAATGAAATATTTATTTGAATCGATAGTTTGAACCTTGCAATTTAATGTTTAAAGATAATTTCATGCAAATGTTGACCGCGGCTGCGTCTCAGGTAGCCCATCCGCTGAGTCCAATTTTGGCATACTCTTTCACACATATCGGCCGGTATCTCACGAATGAATGCATGGATGTTGGCTTCCAGTGCGTCAATCGAAGCGGGCTTGTCCCTATAGACATTAGCCTTGACATACCCCCACAAAAAATAGTCTAATGGTGTCAAATCGCACGATCTAGGCGGCCAATTGACCGGCCCGAAACGTGAAATTAACTGTTCACCAAACTCGCCTCGCAATTGCGCCATTGTTTCGCGTGCTGTGTGGCATGTGGCACCGTCTTGTTGAAACCACATATCATGCAAGTCAAGAACTTCCATTTCGGGCAAAAAAAAGTTTGTTATCATCGCTCGGTAGCGTTCACCATTGACAGTAACGCTGCGATTCGCATCATCTTTGAAGAAATATGGCCCAATAATGCCGCCGGCCCATAAACCGCACCAAACAGTGGCTTTTTCGGGATGCATTGGTAGCTGTTGCAATGCTTCTGGCTGATCTTCACTCCAAATGCGGCAATTGTGCTTATTTACGTACCCATTCAACCAAAAATGAGCCTCATCGCTGAACACAATTTTTCGATAAAAAAGCGGATCCGAATTTTGATAGTAAAATTCAATAATTTGCAAGCGTTGTTCATTTGTAAGACGATCCATGGTTAAATTGCAAACCAAACTGAAGCTGTTTGACAGTGACACAAGGTACTAAACACACGTCAGCTGTCAAAACCAGTGTTGCCAAAACCAAACCAGCTAAAAAATCACCCGTTATATGTAAATGTGTAGTCAGAAAAAGAGAAAAATAAAACAATTTCATATCGTATTGCTAACTTTACTGTGGCGTTAGCAAAACATACCGTTTTTTCAATAACCAAAGAAAGAAAATTTGAAAAAAGGACTCAAAATTTATCAAAATTTTTAAGTCCTCATCAAAAAAAAAAAAAATCATTTTGTGCCGCCGACTTCAATGTAAAGTTAGCATGAAAGTCAGAAACCACGTATAAGCTAGAAGCTTGCAGTAATGGCTCCAAATTTGCAGAACTTAAAAATTTTGTGAAATCGCACATTTTTGTTGTAAACTTAAAACTCTAAAGTCACTACGGCGTATGTTAAACCTTTTTCGCTGTGTAATATTTTTGGAGTCATCTGATTTCCAACTTTTAAGTTATACGGACGTAACCGTTCTGTGTATCCGGAACTTTTCACATTCAATTGACGTGAAAAAGTTCAACGGTACGAAACCAATTTTTTTCTAAAATCGGCTGATTATCGATTGATTAAGAACTAAAATTATCGATTTCTTGGTAAAAAAACATTCTATGATTTACCAGTTCCAATAATCCTAGATGAAAGATGATAAGCTGTGAACAAACTGGCCTTTAGGGAATTAAAACTGAATCAGATAATAGCGCAGAATAGCACAAGTGTGTGAAAACTGTCAGAACAAAAATGTACACTACAGCCTTCTGTTTTATATTGAGTGTAACTTATCAGTTGAGAAATTTCAATTTAAAGGTTTCCCCACACTAACGCGAATCTGTCGTGGCGACAAAAACACGTGGTTGTCAATGAAAAAGACACGTTGTTATTATTGTTTTCGTCGTCGCCACGAAAGATTCACGTTGGTGTGGGGGAACCTTAAAACTTTTTGAATTATAATTTTAGGTCTTTCTTTATTATTTTGAAAGGGTCACGAAAAAGGAATAATTTTTATATCAATTCACTCTTTTTAATTTTGTTTTGTTTTTTTTTGTGTTTCCAACTTAAAAATCGAAATAATGTACTTCTTTGGTACATTTTAGCTTATTATTTTGCCAAACATACAAATTAGCTGAAGCTTTTTATATTTCTAGTTCACTTGCTCCACCTTAATAGTGCTGCAAATGTTGTTCTAAACTGTTCTAGACAACTTCATGGAACACTAGGAGGCAGAATGTAGAACCGTTCTTACAATCATGTACTTTTCTAATCTTTTCTGTGCAGAACAGGTTCCATTGAACGCACCTATAATAGGAGCCTATAAAATCAAAGGAAATCAATTCCTTCTAACTAGTGAAAATTGCAATGTCTTACAAGCATAAAATTCAAATTATCATTATTTTTGTTGTATTATTATGATTATTCATAAAAAGAATGATGAAGCGTTTTTTTCGCTTCCATACCGCATCCATATAAACATATTATAGGGGTTGAAACTGTATGAGACTTTAGTGTCAGTGTAAAACAAAAAAAGTACATTTCCTTACGTATCTCATGGCTCATACGCATTTCGGGTTACTTTCGTATGTGTGTAAATGCTTATTCCCCCAAGATAACCGATAATTGTATGATACAAAAAAGATACCTAATCTAATACTTATAGAATAGAACCTTACAATACATATGGTTTAGTATCTTTTGAGCGGCTGCCGGCTTGTCACACTAATTGCTATACCTAAGCAACAATAAAAAGCAACAGGCTGGCTTTTGGAAAAACATCATTAACTTTTAGAAAAATGAAGAGTCAGTCTGTTTGGAGCAACTATCAAGTAAAGTCATATCGTATCGTATTGGTTGGTGCGGTGGAGAAGAAATTCTTTTCGTTATATTTGTTATAATTTTGCGGGAAGGAATATTTATTATATGATATAATTTATTTTTCTTAAATGCCCCTTATTTTAATATTGTTCTTCAAGTCTTACAAGTTCATTTTGTTTATTTAATTTTCTGATTTTTATCAATGAAATAGATAGAAAGACAATAAAACGGTTGTCTTCTGATCCATACTGCTCAGTGTCCGGTAAATTCATAAATTTAATTGTATTTTAAATCAATAATGCGCATTATCAACTGTTATCCTGTGGATGATAAAAGTTCGATTGTTGGTAAAGTGTAAAGGACTAGTGGAAAGGAAAGGAGTACTGTGTGATTTATATTGCGTTGTAAATTGATTTATGTTTCTTTTTGTTATCAAAAACATTTATAAACAAAAGAAAAATTGAATCGGCATTGCATGATTCAGAGTGAGCGCATCATTTTGCTTTACACTATTGTTTTGCTTTTCCTGAATGAGATTAAATTTAATTGAAGGTTTATTTGCTATCATCACTCGTGCTGAGATAATAACTGTCGGTAAGTCAATTGATATTTGGGAAAAAGAAAAAGATATAATTTCGATACAATGTGAATGTTTTAAATTAGGTTAAGGTACCTATCATATTATAAGGGTTACCAAATTATAAAACAAGAAAAGGTGGAATATGTTAAAATTTTACGGTGGACAAATGTACTTAGCGGGAGTGCGGTTGGGGACAAAGGCTTTAACTTATATTTATATAGAATTATACAAAAAAACTGAACATTCTATTTTATTTTATGATGTTTCTTTTAATTTGAAATAGAAGATATAACTTTTTAATCAAGTGCCTACATGAATACAAAATATAAAGATAAGAAAATAAAATAAGTAACAAAATAAAAGCATCATAATGCAAATGCAAACTTGATCGCTCCAATTTACTATAAAGTGTTCTTATCTAGCTATTTATGTATATATATTTGATTCGTTTTTGATGTTTAGTTAATTACTCGCGTGCGTTGGATTGATTCCCAATCTTTAATTGTCATTTAAAAATAACGTTTTTATTTGGCGAATAGTTTTTTTTTTTGTTATATTTAACAAAAAAAAGTAGTTTTGTGTTGATTTTGTTCGATGCATTTCATACTAGTATATAAAAGGCTTATCACACTTTAATAATATGCGATGAACAAATTCAAAGTGAGAAGTTTATCCTTTTATAAAATAAAAACAGAAATTGTGTCCCTCTTTAGATTTTTAACTTAAGCCTTGTATACAGTTCTTTTCATAAAAAAAAAATGGTGGTGAAAAAAAAAACTTTTTTTTTCAAAGAAAAATGTGTGTCGGGAAACAAAAAAGGGTAGGACTCTACTTTCTTCATTATAATACATGTTTCAAAAAGGTAATCGTCACTCACTTCCATTTTAAACTAGGCGAATATCAAAATAATTATTAAAAAACAAAAACACTATACCGTCAAGCCGAATCAAAATCAATTCAAAAACTGTAAAATATGTAAAAAAGTATCAGTGGTGTATATTAATTTTGGTTCACAGTTCGATAATAAAATTTTAAACGTCAAAAATTTTGTTTGCGATTAAATCACTCCCATAAGAAGTACATACACATATTATTTTTTTTCGAGGAGGAACTGTATACACTATACTAGGCTTTAAAAAAAATTTTGTTTAAAATATTCACCGCAATTGCAGAATCCGATGACTGAGTTGCGGACTCAATTTTGAGATTTTTACTATTAGCGAAATGTCAACATTGAATTCCGATTCCCTCCGCAGCTCATTCATCCGATTCTTTAATTCATGGCATTGTCTCCTTTTATGTGAAGTTAAGTTATAGGTAATGGTTATATTCAGGTTGAGTTGATAAGCGTGTAGACACAGTGGAAAAATTAAATGACAAAAAAAAAGTTCTTCTAAATTTTTTGTTTAATATAATAATATGCCTGACTTTTGCGTCTGGTAGTGAAAAATATTTTTAAAAACTTCACGTTGCTAATTGAGTTATCAAAACAACTAAAAAATGTAAACTCAATTCAAAATGTTAACAAATTTGGCTTTTCGTTTATAATGGATTTACACGAATATCCAAACTTCTTTGCCAAAATATTGAACGACATTTGCAGGAAGTCAAAAAAGAATGAAGAAAATTATTCTCACAATATTAATACGATGCGAGGCCAGTGTTATGTTTGTCAGTCTTTATGACGAACAAAATGGCAGATTTTAAATCATTGACACGATGAAGTCAGAATCTTAAGAAAATTGAAGAAATTATGAAGCCTTGTCAGTCGTCTTAATCTGTAATTTGTGTTTTCTTGGGGAATGACATTTTTGTCATTTAACAGCTTAAATGTAGGTTTTTGGCAAAAATCTAAATCTAAATCTAAGCGAATTTTGACGATTTTATGAAAAAATTTTTTACATTTGTAGCGAAGACCGGTCCTGTGCAAAAGGGACGAGTATATCAACTTAGAGGGAAAATACTCTACTCGCAACTCAATACCTATAATGACACTCACTCTGGTTTAGAACGTTACGGAAGTAAGACGTGACTTATTGTTAAGAACCACAATATAATAATTAGTATTACTGAGCTGAGCGATCGAGTTAACGTTTATATTGTTCAATAAATACAATAATTAGACACCGACGTGTAAAGCTGTGTTTTATTGATAAGGCCGTATTCTACGCTAAACATTGAATTAATTGTAATTGATTGAAATAATTTACGTCCCATACCCCCTCCCCATTATATATGATACATTTCCAAGGCACAACAAAACAGTTTTTTCCCGCTATAAACTTTTAAATATCATTATAATAGATTTTTACTTTCTAAAAAGCCAAAGTCAACTCAAATTTAATTTATGTGTTCCCAGAAACAGAATTTTTAAAAACATTTTCCATGTGTAAAAAGTTCACGTGTACTTCTGTGCAAGTTACCAACAGGGGTATTTTCGCCCGGAGACTCCGGAAATTCGGTTTAACCTCCAGGCTCCGGGCTTAGCCAAAATTTCTCAGGCCCTAATGTTTCGTTTATGATATTTAATTCTTGAACGCATTCCTTAAAACAAACAGAAATCTTCAAACACAAATTGTAATTTTCCATTCCTTGCGTTCATATTAGTATCCATGGGCTAGAAAGCTTTTAAAAAATGTTTTACATAGCATGAGTTGTTTTGGCGTCAGTGATATCAACTGTTTTTCCACAAGGGATTACAATAACACAAAGTTATTCAGATCGCTTTGGGTACAATTCACAATTTCACAAATTTTGACAATTTGTTGTCAAAACCCATAGGAAAAAAACTATGTTATAATAATTGTCCAAATGTCAAATGGCATGTTGTTTGATAATATCCGTCAAAGCGAAAAAGCAGCAAAACAGCAATGCTTCAAAGCATCCAAGTGCAGAACGATAAAACGGAAAAGCGAAAAAGTGTCAAAGTGACAAGGCGTCAAAGCAGAAAAACCGCGGCTATTCGGGGTAGAGAAGAAGGACAAACAATGGTTTTGGAAAAAACCACCGGTTCTGGGCTTTACCGAAGTTGGTAACCGTGCTTCTATGTATTCCAAGTTCGCATTCATAATAAAATACATACATTCGATTGATGGAGATTCTCGAGAGCGGCGTCGTGCGCCGTATTCTATTAAAAAACTTGAATGGTATATTTTGCTTCTCACGATACACTTTTGTGTGTCCTTGGAAAAAAAAAAAGAAAACTTCTGTAGTGTAAAAGTGTTATTGTTGAAAAATGTTTGTTTATAATTTATATTCGCATTGATTGAGTACTTTTAATTTATTCCACTCCACTTAAATAAGATGTTAAAAATGCTTTAATTTTTTAAAGTAGATTATACATATATACTTCTTCAATTTACAAAAATACGTTAATCAATATTTTTGTTTGGATATTTCAGTCTAAGTTTCAAAATTGTGTAGTAGTTGAACTTGGTTACTTATTGATTTAGAATTTACATTAATTGTTTAAAGTTTTAAACCTCATGATCACAAATGTTGAATGAAATGAAAGATGTATTTAAAATTTGAAGATTATCTACTTTATTTAGACTTCTTCAGTTTCTCAAAATTTAAAAGAAAAGGGGAGATACAAGATTTTGACAATTTAAAGGAGGGAGACAATTGATGAAGTAGACAGTCATTTATGGTATAAACAAAGTATCAACAAAAAATATTCAACTTATTAGCATATGTATATTTTACATATACATGACATGTAACCTCAGTTTGGATAAGGTCTTTTAAAATGGCAACTAGATTGCACCGCGGGAATATTTACGCATTTTGTACATATCTGTGGGACAAAAACTTTCAAATGGTATACACTTTGACATTTTACGGCCTTCCATAATTACTATAACCACAAAAAAAGGGTACAACAATTTAGTGTTTACTTATTTAATATAAAATAAATACTGTATCTCCATAAATAATATGTATATCTATGTATGTAGATATGTATGTCATTAGTTTAAGAGGTTTATTTAATAAAAATATTTACTTGACAAAGGGTAATGAGTCGCCTCGTATAGATTCGTAGGTGTAGAGATTAATATTTTTTGATGATTAATTTCATCTTATGATGAAATTCATCAATATGTTTGCTACTAATAATAGTTGCTGTTTTATGTTTGTTTCTTTGATTTATTGCCGCTGTTTGAAATTCGCGTTTTCAAAAAAAAAAAAAAACGTGCGATTATATTCTGAATTTAATTCTGAGATTATGTTTTGACCCATGAAACAAGTTCGCAAAACCGTCAATAGAGTTTCTATGTTTATGTTAAAAATATATTTAATTGCAGCAAATGTGATAACTGAGATAGACATAAAAAGACAAACAAATAATAAATTAGTGCAAATCCTTCTTGATAAATAAATTATAAAAGAAAAATCCATTAAATGAAAATACATTCTTATCTATGTATGTAGTTCACGTGATGGATCGCAAGTTATTTTTTATTTTCAAGGCTATAAAGTGGCTAAGTATTGAAGATTTATATGAGTTTTATTTCTTTGGAAATACGATGATATAGTCAAACAGAAATCGATGAACAAAATCAAATTCAGCTATGTATATTTACTTAAAATCTGATTTCTTAGGATTCAAAGCCAATGTGGACGTATTGAAATGTGGCTATACCATATTCGCAGGACTTGAACATCATGGAAAAGGTGTGCGTGTGTCTTTTAAGAAAAGTCTGTGAAGAAGGAAGGTAATAAAAACAAAAAAACCTAACAGATAATTGAAGCTGTAAAAAGAGCTTAGTCTGAAATGTCTCTGAATTATTTTAAAATCGGAAGTATCTTGAATATCTGCAAAGCAGGCTGCAAGAAGTGATTCAGCAATTCAAAGGTAGTATCCATTACCTTATACTATAAGGCCTAGTTTTTCGGATTCTTAAGTTAGCTCTGATTTAAACCAGAAATATGTTAAATATAATAAATTGAATTCAAAAGCAGTTTTTCAGTGTTTTTCTTTCAGTTGTCAAAAATCAATTTGCGACACTATACATGGAATTCCGCTTTCGAAACAGAGCAAGCACTACTATGAAAATACAGTGTCACCCTTTCTATTTCGATAGTGTTGTGTTGTGACAGATATCAATTATAAGTTAATCCACAGTTACTTATAGAATTTGGTGAAATTCTATAAGTTATACTTATGTGAAAAACATTTTTCAAACGATTTAACTCAAAAAAGGGTGCTTAATTATTTTTTTGAAATAAATCACAGTTTTTGAGAAAATTTATAGTCAACTTACAATTTCATGTCAAACAACTGCGGATGAAACGTTAAATTTATGTTTAGAATCAGAAGACATTCAAAGCTTTTTTGCAACAATTATCCCCCTGAAGCAATTCTCCATACCTTAAAGGTATCAAATTATAAGAATCTTATGTCCATTTAGAATTTGCTGTGTCACACGCCACACCCACTCACCTGTTAAAATAAACAATAACTGCCATGTAAATCTCCACTTATGACTGCAGAACTAAAATATGCAAAAAAAAAAAAAAACTATACTCACAAACTACATGGGTCATTGTTTTAAAATAAATTAATTAGTTTTTGACAAGTGACACATAAATTTACTTAATTCAAGAGATTGTTATACAGATCTCTTTAATATAAAACCACCGCATCAAACCAAAAAAAAAAAAAATAATGAAAATCTGTTGACGAATTATAAGTTCAGTTAAAGGTTATCTTTAAGTATCATACCCAATATTTTAATTTATAAGTTATGACACGAATTATTTGTTTATTAATAAAATAAAAATTTTATACATATTATGTTGAGTAGATAGAAAACACGGTTCTATAAAATTTAATCTTTATTTTGTTGTGGAAAACAGATTATATAGTTTTAAGAGGGTTTTCGAGAAATTCTTCTAAATTTCTATTTTAAGATATTTTTGTTCATTATATTTTTTCCAAAATAAAAGAAAATGACACCCTCGGACCTTTTCCCTTTAAATGCAAGTTTGGACAAGTGTAACGAATGTCAAAGATTCTAGCTTTTTAATAATGCATTATTTCAATAATTTTTTTCAGCGAATGTGGTCAATTTTTAACAAAAGAAATGTATAAATAAATAAATCGACACAAGCTGAATAGCAAGTACGACTTTATTATAGACTCTACTACACTCGATGAAGTTGTTGAAAATCAAAGACCAGGATAATATTTTGAAGTTCAGATGTTTGTAAGATATAATCGATAATGTACTATCTAGGTACATTAACTTAACACGTGGAAGCGTACCATCAAGTGACCAATGTTATTGGAATACTTCGGCAGTTAAAATCTTTAACGAAGGAAGATATTTTGAAAGGAGCTCCAATTCGTATCATCAGTTCTTATACCCAAATGCCAAACTTTGTAGAAAAGAACAGAGTAATGGAATTCTCTGAACTGTTCAAAACAAATATTTCTGCGGCTGTTGGGAACAAAACGCACGTGGCTCTGAAAATTTAAATTAAGACTCCAATCATAATTCATGTTGAAATACACATGAGTTTTATGATCACCTCACCACCTCCATTTGGGAACGTTCTTTTTGATATTAAAAAGCATTTTTAAAAATGATTTATAAGGAACACAATGGGAAAACAATGTCTTATTGATCATATTTTAAAATAACATAGAAAATGATTTACTCAAAAATATTGATTTGACTTTATGTAGTGTTATCTCTAAATTTTGCTCAAATTAGATTAGTAAAAGTTTTTTTTTTATTAAATACGCTGTTTTATTTTAAATCGTGAAAATTATATACCTTAAGCAAACTAAGGGCCCTCGTTCACATTGCTGCGGGATCCAAGCTGGCTTAATCCGTCCCTACCCCTACAGTCTTACAACCTAAAAGGAATGTAAATACCACATACACTCATTTGAGGACCATCGAAAGTTAAAAAGGGAAAAGGGTATGTTATGTTATTGTTAAAAAAAAAAATTAATCTGAAACTTTCTCTTTGTTATGGCCTTCAATTACTTATTTTCAAAAGTTTCGGTGCTATATTAAATACAGAAATTAAAATAAATAGCACTTCTATATGTTATTTATATGTATGTATATCATTTATTTAACAAAACTTACCCTATGGTATGCAGATAAAACTTTATATACAGATATAAATTTCATTCAATTGTGAAATTCTGATTTTAGGTATAAAACTATATACATATGTTTACTTCCCACTTGGATCAAAGCATTCACTGCTGCTGAACTATTTATTAATGCAGTTTTGTTTTTTATATGGGATTGATGATTTGGGTGATTTAAAAGTTAATAAAATAAATTGATACATTATAGTACAAATTATGTAGGTACTAGATTTAAAAGCGTTTGATCACATAAATTGGTCATTACTCATTACTACCCTTTAACGACAAGCAATTAAAATAAGTCACAGTATGGGAATTTTTACATTTCCTCAAAGCATTGCATTTGAAATTAAAAGAATAGTTTATGCAGTTTTAATTGTTGTTTTTTTTTAATAACATTGACTTGTCATATATTTTTATTTGATTATACCGAAGGTCGACTTCCTATTCGTAGAGTGCTGTATACCATTCATAAAATGTTGTAAAATTTTGTTTGAATTTTTGAAAATTCATACAAATTATTTATAATTAGCCAGTTGAGGTTTTTTAAGATCTCTAATATCTCAGAGACTCACCAATCTCAGAAATTTGAACGTAATTCCTCAAATTCCTCACTTTTGCTGTCAAAAATCTGAGACTGGTATGTTATGGATTCGCTTGCTCAATTATTTTTAGTCGCAGTTGATCAATTTAATAAAAAAAAGAGATAGAGACTAGAGAGTGCTTTTGACTTCTAAAAGAGAATCTTGCTCAGTGAAGCTGACAGAAGTTTTCTCAGAGTGAGTCGTGCGAAGAACGTAAATGCACACCCACTTTTAATAGCAATAAACTGAGCACTTGTTCAAAATGTTAATTTCTCTATAGTCTCGTCCTTTATAAATTCATTCATATTTTTTTATTTTAAAAAGAATTAAAATCCGCAAATAATTTAGTGTTATTTTTGAATAAATATTAATGAATTAATATTTTATTGTTGTATTGGCCAATGCTTAATAGACTACCTCGCCAAAGGGTCTGAATCCAGCCTATTCCAAGACTTAAAGCTCCCCCAAACCAACGCGAAACATTCGGAACGCCGACGAAAATTTCGGCTGTCAATATAATATATAATTTCACATGAGATTCGCTTAATCGCATCGTCGCGTTGGTGTGGGTACTCTCATTTACCGCCATGTAATTTAATTTTGACAGACGATAGATTCGTTGCCGCGCCGAATGTTTCGCGTTTGTTTGGGGGAGCCTTTGAGATTTTTTTATAGCTGGAATAATAAACTTAAAATTAGAAATATTCCATTGAAGATAAAATGTGTGTCTTTAAAAATAAAAAGCATTTGGAAAGTGTTTCAATAAATTTTTATTAAATTTTATACCTATTACCAAATCACTTAAATTTATAATGACAATTTCTTTTGACATTGATTTTCGAATTCTTCTTCTTCAAAAAATATAACAGGTTTTTAAGAATTGAAATAATTGCAAACTAATGAGGTATACAGGTAGAAAAACAGACAAAAAAATAACAAAATTACTGGTTGGACCCAATGCGTGGAACTTCCGAATTGAAATCGATTTCCAATATCAATCGGAATGGAATTCTATGTTCTAGAAGTTGTTTATTTTCTTTAAACTCAAACTTATGTCGTTTTCTAATCAACCATCTGAAGATTTTGGGATCAGACCCACCAGAGAAAGAACTTATTTTCGGTTCTTTAAAATAGATCCAGATTTAGAGCAGAATCCCAAGTTGTTGTTATTGTATTACATGTTAAAAAATGATCCGCTACAAGTACTATACAATAAACTCAAGACAAGTTTTAAAAAAACCCTGCAAGTAGAAGTTCAACTCAGAACAGGATCAAGAAATAGAGTACATAGATAAGGTTTGATGAAAATTTAGAATTCAATATATTTTACGAAACCAAAACATACCCTATTCTTGAGTGTTCACAATTCGGATGCTACTAATAGCTTAATGACAATAGGCTTATAATAAACAAAACAAAATCATAATTTTATGTATTATTCAGTTATAATTGGTGTTCTATAAATATAAAATTCACACACAGCCAGTGCGCTCAAACAGATCAGTAGCGGGCCATCCACACAGTGATTCATAATGACGAAAGTCGTGGAAAAAATCGAAAATCCGATGTTATCTATCGTTCTTATAGGAATTTTACAGTGCTTCAAAAAAGAAAACTATAACCAACATTATTTGTTTGTTTGTTACGCTGCTTTATTTATAGTCCTCTTCAAAGACAACACACACTTTTGCTTTGGAGTAAAATTAAAGGTAAATCATATTATGCGAAGGAGAAATCACAGTTGCACTCCATTTTTCGATTAAATGATTTTTACTCATAAAAGAGTTAAGCCGATATGCTCAAACGAAACTTAAATATTTATGTTCAACATAAGAGCTCATATTATATGACAGTTTACGCTTAGGAAAGAGTGAAACATAAAATTTAAGTTTTGTTCCAGCAAATGGACCTTATAGAGAATTTGTGATTTAATTTTTAAAATTCGCTCACTTGAGTTGCCGTTTACTGTTAAACCACGATAAATTATACGTAAGGTGTATCTAATTTAGTTCAAAAGTTATGATTTTTTCAACAGAAGAATACATTTTGCACCACAGTGCGACTACTCATATCAAAATTGTAGACGTATCGTCATAGTTGTTAATTTTCAAAGTCTATACTATGTCACAAAAAAATGTATATACCTATTATGCGTCATTTTGGAAAAAATAAAAACAATTCATTAAAAACATGAAAAGTTGTGAAACTCGTCAAGGCCACAGCGCTCATACATAATAAACCATTATAGGAATTATCTATACACATGTCATATACATAGCTATATCTATAATTATATTAATACTTTGGGCAATTGAGCTAGACAAATATTTCATCTTATTTTGTTAGATGGAACCCTAGAAAAGATAAGTGGTTTTATGTTTGTATTTAAATGTAAACTATATATAATGAAGGGACATTAGACTCAAAAAAAGTTCTTTGGTAACACACCTATATTTGAAGTAAACAACTTAAGACATTTTTTTTTTAATATGGATACACTATATTTAACCAATCATATTATAGATGATGCAGTTTTATTTAATATCTTATGGTAAAAGATCGTTTCTAGTTTTGATTACATAACAAAAACCTCGCTTAGAACTATTGCTTCTGATGGCTCTTCATTTTCCTTGTTATGTTAATAAGCTTAAAACCTCTTCAATCAACTTAAAAATATTGTTTAAAAAGACAGAATTTTTTTCTCTTAAATACATTCTGAGTTTCGTTTTGAGCTTAAACTTAAAGCAAAGTAATATACAAAAATTAAAAATATGATATGACATACTTTTTTGTAAGGGGCCAGTTTATTTTTAACATACACAACAAATCCCAATTTAAGCAGACAATAAAATAACAATCATGAACATTTGACAAATGCCACGAATTGAGTATAATTTCTTACGGTGAAAACGTTCTTACCATCTGTCATTTGAACTAATTCTTCAGAAATAATTATATTTGTTTGTCAAAGTTTATTAAATTGATAAGTTAGGACAATGTATACCTGCAAATATCAGTGATACTGGATGAGAATAAGGGAATGTACTTTATAAAATTAATTAGTTACAATGTAAATAAGAAAAAAAAATACAAATCAATTTAATATTCTTGGTTTAAATCTAGTAAATTTAAATTGTTGTACAAAAATTATATTTGATTATCTCACAATGCACTAATTTGTATCAATAAACAATGATAAAATTAATATACGAAAAATATAAAGGTCCTTTCACAAATTTGATTTTTTGTTGACATTTTAATAAGATTATTAATTTCATTTTGGTTACACAGACTTTTCGATTAGTTATTATACATTTGCTTATTTTCTTACCAACTAATATTTCAATGGATTGTTTCCAAAAATATACAAAGCTAACTCGAGAAAGTTAACCTAATATGATTTTAATATTTAAATAATGTGAGCTGTGTGTTGCTGAAATTTTATACAAAAGCTTTTTTCCACCTTTTCAGCAGAAGAACTGTCATTTTGACTTGTATAATAAAACAGTTTTAGGAGCATTTCTAAGACAAATTTTCTCAAAAATTACAAATAATTTATTATAATGAATAGTGGGAGTCTGAGAGCGTTCTGTTACTAAAATAGCGCTCATATTTGTCCCTAAGAATAACAAGTATTTCTTCTTCTAAGATTTGCCCACCTTTTCAGAAGAAGAACTGTCATTGTGAAATGTAATAGAACCTGTCTTTCACGAGCATTTCGAACGATTGTGGATTACGAGCTACACAGATCGTAATAGCCATTAAAAAATTGATACTTAAGATACTACATTTTGATTAGCACAAAATTGAAAGAACAACAAATTAAAAAAAAATAATAAGTAATGAAAAACAGATTAAAATTTATTTAACGAAACATAAAAATGCTTTTAGTATGACCATTATAGTTAGATTATATGGGTTATTAAAAAGAAGTAGAATTTATAAGATTTGTTTTTAGATATCTTTATTTAAATTAACACAATCATATTCTAATAGGTCATAAATGTGCCAGTCATGTATTAAAATACTTTCTTAAAAACTCGTGAGTCGTTACTCATAAATCCTGATTCATGAATAATTATTTTTGGATAAGGAAATTGAATGTATGTTAAATTTACCAACAGGTAGGTAAAAGATGACATCTATATATTTTTTTCCAAACAACAATGCCTCAAGTTATTTTTAAATCAATTATAATTAACAAGAATATTTTATACGGATGAGAAAAGATATAAATATCTATCTATAATAATATTGCACGGAAACCTACAAATAAATCGTAGGTATAAGATAAATACAAGAAATCTTAACTTTGCTTGCAAGTACGGTTATAGTTGCTGCTATGGATGGAAGTTTTTTTTATATATCTAATTAGAGATTGAAATTGTTTGCTTAATATGTACATATGAATATGTATACGTGAATGTCAAAAAGTTATAACAAAATTGATCAGTATAGGGGAAAGCAATGCAAAACTTTGAGATTTTCAACAAAACTAAAGTTTTATAATAATTCAAGATAAAAAAAAAACTAGAAAATGTTAATTTTTAAAACATTTCGAAAGTAATGTGCAAAAAAACTCTACACCGAAAATCAAAGTTCTGTCAAATTTCATAAAAATAAATTTGTAGAAAATGACAGTTTTGGGAAGTAAACGAACAGACCTCATGTGTGATTGATTAATAGCGTTTTCGTTTGGTAAGCTGGAAAAAGTTTCCGTAACTCTCCAATCCGGAATGCCAAATGAGCAACTTTCAATACTTTTTTGGATTCTGAAGTTTATGTTTCATTGTATTTGTGAATCGTCAATTTAAAATTATTTTCATTTTTCATTATTTGTTTTCGCCATGAACATTAATTTGGAAGATTTTAATTCTACATCTTTAAACATGGGTAGATATTACAATTTCATAACTAACAAACCAAATAAATGTAAATGTAAATTTAAAAACAAAAAATGATATTTCACGATTTTAACGTTAAAAGTGTACATTTTGTTTGGTTTTGATTCTTTTTTTAAATCAAGAATCGACTTTCTCTTCTTTTCTAAAGAATCGATTTTTTCTGAAAAATTCGAATTTTTTCTGCCAAAACAAATCTTGCTAATTTTGCAAGATTCAAGAAAGATTTTACACCGATTTGCACACACACTTGCAGGATTTGAAATTTCTAAATGTCAAACTGAATGCTGCGGTGTTTTAAGAAAACAATTTTTTTATGAAAACAAATTGTGTTTTTGGTGGGAATGGATCGTTATTCTGTATTACAAAATTCTGTATGACCAAAATTCTGGAAATGGATTGAAAATTCTGTATGATCATAACTCTGTATTTCATTATTCTGTAAATCTTTAATTCTGTATTCCAAAATTCTGTAAATCCAGAATTCTGTATATCAAAATACTGTAAATCTAGAATTCTGTATATCAAAATTCTGGAAAATTATAAATACTGTATATTCTGAACTCCAAAATGATGAATTTCAAAAATTCTGTAAATTATAAAGTGCGCACTTTTTTTCATTATTAAAACAATTTTTCTTTTATAATTTACCTACAGAATTTTGAAATACAGAATTTTAAATTACAGAATTTTGAAATACAGAATTTTGGAAACTGAATTTTGGCACTTACAGAATAATGACCCCAACCCGTTTATGGTTGCAACGAATTTTCAGTGAATTTTATAATAAATATGTGTGCGTTGTTGTTGTTGTTTTTTAATTAATAATAATAATAATTTCCAAATTGAATATTTTCTGGATATTTTACTTCAAAATTGCTGCTGTAAAGTGCCACTTACACAATCACAAAAAAATCGATTCATTTTGTCTTTTCGTATTTCTTTCAACGACAGAAAAAATTCTATTCTTTTTAGAAAAAATTCGATTTTTTAGTTGAAAGGAATTCGACATTTTAGTGAAAAAATTAAACTTATGGTATGTACAATGTACATATGTACATATATGTAAATGTCTTGTCTTGAAAAGATTATATTGCTTTTGCTATAATTTGTATATTTACAAAATCTATACACAAACATTTCTAACTTTTACGAATGTTGAAAAATTCAAAGTTTACCGGTAAATTCTAGAATTTACACATTTTGTGGTTTTACAGTGACATACATAGACTTATTTATAAAATATCGAAACGTTCAGAAATATAAATAAAAAATTAACCCTTATTATAGCAAGCAAAATAATCAGCAACCCAGACAGACAAACTACTGGCTTTCACATAATATAATGCACAAGACCACTGGAAACAGTTTAATTCATGGATCACGGTCGTTGTAATGTACACACGACTAAATGCGATACTTAAAAATCTCAATTTTTATCAATTTAATTTTAATTTGATACACAACAAGTACCGCCTTCTTGCTTTTATACCGGCAGTTATATTATGCAGTTGTAGGTATAATGATTTTACTGCTAGGCCCCGAACTGGGAAAAATCCTTAGAGTTAGGGGGCAGCTGTTATAATATATTTATAACTTTAATTGGTAGCTAAGTATAAATTGGTGAGAGTGTGTAGAAAGTTCAGCAAAGTTTTTTTTGTATTTTAATTTTTTAAACATTTACAAATATTCAAGTTATATTTTGGCACGAAATATGAGTTGAATTATTTTTTTTAGTATAAATACATTCAATTGCTTTTAATATAAAGGGCGCAGGGTTGTCAGGTTTGAAAAAGCGGAATCGCCAAATACAAAGTCTAAAGCGGTCCCTAGACGCTCAATATTATTGTGCAAAATATTGCACAATATTATTGGCTAGGTGCCCCACAAGGTTCATTATTTAATCCAATAATTTAGTTGACAACTGATACTTGTGTAGACAACGTGTTGAGTTATACTGAAGTTTGTTGTTGTTAAATAAACAAATATTAGCTGTGTTTTATTTTCCCCGAGATCCGGACCAGATTGGATTTGCTTACGAAAATACATGTATTACAAAAACAACACAAGATCCAACTATGTTTTGGATTTGGATTTCCAAATCCGTTTTGAACACACACCCTTAATTTGTTAATTTCGTCAGTAGTGTAAAGAAAAAAGACAACGGGTGCATACAAATACAAAAAACAAAAGGAAAAATGAGTTGGCTATATAACAAGTTGTCACTGAGATCCTGGGTTGTTTTATTTCCATGATCTGATCTGGATTGGATCTGGGGGAAAATAAAACACAGCTATTGTACAATTGTACCCAAAGACTATATAATAATTTTATATTGTGCAATAAATATCAAAAGGGTTTTGATTTTCTTCAATATATTGCACAACCTTTCAATATTATTCATAGACGAACAATAGTATTGTGCAATATCAAATATTGCACAATAATATTGAGCGTCTAGGGACCGCTTAGGTCGCCAAAAAATCGCCAAATTTCAATATCTTCCACCCAATAAATCACCAAATTTAAAAATGAAATAAAATTTCACAATTTTTAGTTTCTACATAAAAAAACCGTTCTTAAAAACAAAAAATAAAAGAAGACAATTAAAAAACTTAAAAATAAAAGAAAACAATACGCTTTTGTTTACCTAGTCTTCCTCAATAAATTCAATGTATGTATGTATCAATTGTTGCCATTGGATC
Organism: Epistrophe grossulariae; assembly: GCA_929447395.1. Classification (NCBI taxonomy): domain Eukaryota; kingdom Metazoa; phylum Arthropoda; class Insecta; order Diptera; family Syrphidae; genus Epistrophe; species Epistrophe grossulariae. Next base: position 5,184,966 of record OV839566.1, read on the forward strand.
TTTTTCATATAAAAAAATAAATCGTCAAAAACTAAAAATATCGCCTTTTTGGTGGTACATCGCCAAATCGATTTTCGTGTCGCCAAATGAAATTTCAAATCGCCTGTTTGGCGATAAATCGCACAATCTGACAACCCTGTTAAAGGGTATTTTTTAGAGGCGGAGAACTTTAAATTGGCAGTGATCAATGCAAATGACGTAGCACAATTTGCAGTCAAATCCCATAAAAAAAAGTAGCAACCTGTACCAAGAAGTTACAGTTACCAAACAGACATGATATTGCGCTCATATTAAGCTAAAAAAGTAAACGTTTACTGTTGCGTATACTGTGTGCAAGGTCAGTGGCAGATTAAGAAACATTTTTTTTTCAGTTCCTTGAGCCCTGAAGTCACCCTTTAGGGGTGACTGAAATCATCCCGACAATGGGCAGGTTCAATAAAAATTCCTTTACATCTGAATTTTCAAATTTCTGAATTTATGTCGTTGAACAAAAATCTGAAATTTCAGCCGAAAGTCATTGTGTCAAATTCCTGCATTTACCTATAGGATTTACATTGAAGCAAAATAAAATAGAACTTTAATTACATTTGTTTATTAAACATTGAGCATAGGTAGTTGTGAAGATGAAATTATATGTAGCTAAATCAGCAACGGGTTTTATTTATTTCATTAAAAGTCTTTTTATTGATATGTATGGCCTACAAAAATATAGAAAAACTTTTCTAACATCAATATAAAAAATTGTTGATTTCAAAATTCACTAAACAATAAACAAAAAGTTCCTTCATTTAAATAAGTAATGAATTTTCATGACAAAAACTAAAAAATCAACCACCAAAAACACGAAAATTATAAAGTTCAACTTTTATGTTTAGCTTATCTGGCACCCCCACTACAAACAACTTTCAACTGTATTTTCAGATGAGAATTTCTTGTCTGAAAATTCAGATGAAACGAATCTAAACGTAACAAAAAGTCAGTAAAAATTATCTAACTTTTTATGACACCTGGCCATCAGAAGTTCTAAAAATTCAGAATTCTGAAAATTCAAATGTAAAACGTAATGCATTAAACCTACCCAATCAAATTCTGTGTTTTTTGAGACCTGGGTCGCCCTGAACTCGCCCTGAAGTGGACCAAGTTTTTTTGCTTTGGCGAGTTGAGGTAACGAATACACTGCATGAAGTTGTGAGGCAATTATTTTGTTGTGGATTTGATTGTTGCAGGTAAAAGCTAATTTTTGAAATAGAAATTAAAAGAAAAATTGAAAGATAACAAATGGAAAAGGAAAACGCTTGATGTTGATTCAATTCATTTTTAAAACTACATAATTTAAAACAGATTTTATGTTTTAATTATTGAGCACATAGCTTCTTGTTTCTTGCTCTTAATGTCAACAACACAATTTAAAGCCCTCTGGCGTTTTTTGAAAACCGAAAAAACCAGTTTTTTTTGAAAATTTTTGGAGTTGTCAAGAAAACCTGGGTCAACCCATGGGTAAAGTTCAACGAACGAAACTAGTGATTCTCAAGTAATTTTTCTATTTAGTCAGCTACCCATATTCAATGCAATTCATTTTGTTTTTGAAAGTCATTGACCGGAGCCATAATTTTAATCTTTTAGGTTAGGTAGATATAATTGTATGTATCGTCAACATTATCTTTATTGAATACTTCAGCACTGCACACTGCACAGTATTTTTCTTGCAGAATTGGTAAATAAGATAGGAAGTTATTTGTGTCAATAATCCGTTTGATAATAACCATGAACCAATGAATTCTTAAGATAAAAAATGTTGGTGGACTTTTCATCAGACCAAGAAATATTTTATTATTTGTTTGATAAGAAATCATATTTTTTATTAGCAAATATAATAATATTTGATTTTGGACTTTATATTTACATTATAAGTACATAAACAATTTAAATTCGTGTTTGTACATATAATCATAATTGATACGTGAACAGACAAAATGTCGTATTCTTTTTTAGTTTTTATGATAATAGTCAGGAGATGTGATGACCGTAAGAATATACCTATATATCATCGAAGTTTTTGAAAAAAAAAAATGGACAATAACCGATAGGTTAATGTCAAACATTTAAAAAACCGCTAGTCTGACAAGTTTTACTTACTATGGTCAGAAAATGCGGACTTCCTGTTCCATTTTTTTAATTTTGCGGGATTCTCTTTTCGAAGCTCTGAGAGCATATATGGAGGGCTCACAGCTGTACCGAACCAAGTCATGCAAAAAAAAAATCCAAAATTAGTGCTAACTTATGGGAAAATTTAAAATCTATTCACGTCTGTAATGAATTAATTCAAAAATTGTTTGGTTTCTAAGTTAACGATACAAAAATTAAGTTAATGGCACGCATTTTAATGGCAGTTCATATATATTTAAACTCTAGCTTTAAATTCCCTTATTTGACTTGGTTTGGTACAGCTGTGAGCCCTTCATATTATATGAAGTGCTTGTTTCTACAACTAATATGCAGTGTAGTGCTTGAAGCCGTGACCACTTTCAGTGTTACCATTTTCAGTGTTACCACTTTCAGTGAATACTTAAAGTTCAACTGTCAGTCATAATTTTCTTATATTTTCTCTTGAAATTTGTTATTATTTTTTTTTATTGTTTTTAAACATATTTGCGACGAAAGTTATGGCCACTGGAAAAAGTGCTGTTGAATATTACATCTTGATAAATGATTGGCTGCCGGCTATCAAAAACTTGTAAGTGTTCATTGAAAGTGTGTTGATAACCCCTATTAAAGCTTCAATTTGGAATAGAATCCTCTTGGCGAAGCCCAGTGGTAAACGCGATTTCTACTACTTTTATAGAAACAGCTGTTTATTTTAGTTGGCGTTTTTAATGTTGAACTGATCCATTTGGAAACGGACCACTCAAGATACTGTTGCCCAAGAGAACTGTTGATTATAAGAGTTCAGAATGAATTATGAAAACAAAATACAATTCGGACTTTTATCAAAGCTGCTGAAAAATTCTAAGTTTTACCGACTTATTCTAGAAATTCCACAGTCTTAAGGCATAACATATTTCATAATATAAGATTAATAATGATTATTATAAGTTCTAGGTAGAATTCAATTGCGTTATATCTTATTTGTCATTTTCTTATCACTATTCTAACTGATATAACTTTTTTGCACACATATTTTATTTCCACGCATAAAAAAATTTCACACTGGTTTATTACAAAATGTTTCTTATCTTTGTTGTATTCCTAATCTATCACGACCTATGATTTCATTTTATATTAAATTCCAATAACACATAGACTTAAGCTAGCAAAATATGTATATAATTTTGAAAGACTCGAATTGTTTATTTATAGATATCGAAAAAGAATTAATATTCCATTCTAATGTTTAGTAAGAGTTATGTTAATGCTAAGTCACTTAAATGCCATAAAATGACAGGTAACTAGATTAATATTTGACAGCAAAAATATTGGTATTTATGAGGGTGCATTATATATATTTACAACATGTTGAATTTAAAATGTGACGAATGCCAATTCATTCATATTTTTTTTACACAATTTTATATGGAAAAAAATCATTTTCATTTCAAATACGCCACAATCAAATATATATGTAAGTGAAGATTTTTAGGATATATACACGTATCCTTTAAGGCTAGGCGCGCACTTGCAACTATTAGTTTCGGCTCTGTTTGGTTTCTCATCTGAGCACTATAATAGACTTATATGAGAGTCCGCGCACATGGAGAAACTTTTCAGTCGCCCATTCGAGCAATTTATTAGTTTTTGTTTTGACACAAAATCTTCATTTATAAACTATACATGAAATTTGACACATGTCAAATTAACTTGTAAATCCTGTAAAAATAGCTTAATGTACATGTACATCCACACAAGGTCTGTTCCTTGTAAATTTGCACAAATTTTCACAATTTACTGTCAAATCCCTTAGTTTTTGGAAATTTGTTGAAAATACAATTTACCAAACACGGTGTACTATATGCATATATGTATTAACACATGACAAAAAAAAGTGGGATAGAATAACGTACAACTGTCAAATTTCTTCACACTATCATTCAAACAAATCAGTTTCACCATAACCACATACCCTCGAATGGGATAGAATATGTTATGGGTTTAGTTAGAACCAATCCTAAAAATTTTAATTTTTTAACCGAAATGTCAAATTGTGTGAAATGGACTGTCAAGTCGTGTCACGTGTGTGATAAATTAAAATTTCTTAAAAATGGAGAAACTTACAAGAAACAAACAAACGAACGCATCAAACGATTTTGGTGTAGGTGTCAATCAATATCGCACATTATTTCGTCATTTTATTTAAGTTTGAACAAAGAAATAACAAATTAATATTTTAAACGGACCGTCTCGTCTCAAAATCCAATTAACAACAATCCAAATTGACGTTATTTTTGTTGGGGGAACGCAGTCTTATAGAACATAACGTAGGCAGAAATATGAGCTCATTGGATACCTACTTGAAATGGAAATAAATAAATAAAAAAAAACAGCTATACTTTACAATAATTCTACATAATATACTCACGGTTTTTGGGAATGGTGAGTGGTGGAGTCCAGTAACCAAAATTAAACAAGGGGTTAAAGGTTTTGTATATTTACAACTTGTATAAAAAAAGCTTTGCATATATAACCTATAGTACTATCATGGAGTCGATTTTTTTTACGTTCGGCATTAATTTGAAAGTGGAGAGTATGAAGAAGGAATCAAGAACAAATAGTTGAGAAAAGTTCGCTTTTTTATTGAAATTTTATTATTTCTCTAGATTTACTATTTATGTAGCAAAAGTATAATAATTTGTAGTAAATAAGGGGTGTAGTCTTTTCAATTAGTTAGTAGTTAATGATGTAGAAAATGCAGTGATTCGGCCAACCCTGCCCACGGCTCTGTATAAAGAGAATAAAAAGGAGTTATACCGAAGTTTAGAAAGGGAAACGACAAGATTTCATTGGGACTTTCAGTCAAAAACAACCGATTTCCACCAAAACTGTACTTCACATTTTTACCCGAACCAAAGGTCATTCTTTAAATCAAACAAAAACTGTAAAAAAGTAGCAGATTACCGAAAAAGACAAATATGTATATCTCTTCCGCTGAAAATTTAAAATCTTTCCCCAGTTTACCACAAACACAACCGATCTTCACCATTTTAACAAAAATTGTTTCTAAAAGCATTTGTAACTTTGACAAGTAATCCGACCAATAACACTTTAAAAAATATATTCTAGGTATGTATGTGTCAGTTTCAGGGATATTTTTAAACACTTCATTCATTCCAGGTTTCTATATATGGGTTTATTTCAAGGATTTAAAAATTAGTTTTTACTCTGGCTGGTAGATGGCTTTTCAGTTTTGCAAAAAAGATAAGAAAAACTTGAAAAATTAACAAACATAAGGAAAAAACACTGCTATTTCCATATTCATCTCTATCGTTTACTTTTTATGGAAAAATCTACATAAATGGCTTTTCAGCGAAAGTAAAACGCGGCTATGAATTCCCCAAACAAAATTTTATAGCAAACCTATTGCATACTACCATGCATTCGAGTTCGAAAAACGAATGTTAGGTGCGCACGTTTCGTTCAATTCAATATTATAAGGGTCAGTTTCACAGTGCACACTCAACAAAATAAGTGGCACTTAATTATGACATTTTGGTAATTTAGCCGCAGTTTTACTACCTGAGTAAGTGGAACTTAAGTGGCCAACATGGGAGACTTAAGTGTCACTTATTCCGATAAGTTTACACTGTGAAATTGGGAATTAGGGCCAGTTTCACAGTGAAGTAAGTGTCACTTAAGTGCCGAATATGGAAAACTAATTCCCAATTTCACAGTGTAAACTTATCGGAATAAGTGACACTTAAGTCTCCGATGTTGGCCACTTAAGTTCCACTTACTCAGGTAGTAAAACTGCGGATTAAGTGCCAAAATGGGAAAATTAAGTGCCTCTTATTTTGTTAAGTATGCACTGTGAAACTGGCCCTTAGTTTTCCATATTTGGCACTTATAAGTGTCACTCACTGTGAAACTGGCCCTTAAAACTTACTTGACTCATTACTTCGCATATAATAGGATTTAACTAATTGCCAGAAGCGAGATGGTCTAACGTAAAATCAAAAAGTGGCGAAATATCTCGCATATTATGGGTGAGCTAGTTTTTTCGTATAGCTTAATCGTAAACAAACCGATTTCCTCATTCGTTATTATTGTGTATCAATTTTGTATCCACTTTAAAAGTTCAAAAACTAGAATTTTATACAAAAATATTACATATTTGAATACAATGGGTAACATGTGTCTAACAATATAAAGTCATATCAAAAAGCATTTAATTTTTTTTTCTTTTTACACAAGTTTAAGTAAATTATTGTGTGTTTTTTTTTTTATTACAATAAAGGCAGTTAGCTTTGAAGACTCTTCTTACTTGGAGAGGACTTCTCATCCCCGCCCGTGCCTAAACTAGTATATATCAGGCGACCCCTAACCTAACATAGGCGATACAAAAAAATAATTCAGAAGCCTCGACTTTTCTCTTGAGTTCAATCTGTGAGTACTTGTTGAACGTCAATGACATACACGGGCTCGGCGTTAAAGCTTTTGTGCATCAATTTGTGGTGATATCGGTTTCAAAAAAAAAAAAAAAAAAAAACTGTTCCTGCATGCAATGGTACACGGCGTGAATCAAAATTAATTATTGCAACGGTAATTCTAGTTCTAATATTCAAATACATACGTAGACTACGACTACATCAGTGAGGGTATATTCCCTTTATTCGATTCAACCTAATCTATCAACGGTCTAGTTGAACAAGAGCTTAGAGAAGATATCATTAACAAAGCTAGAAATTATCTCAAGCGTCCAGGAAATGCAGTGTATTTGTTTGTTTTTTTTTTTTTTTTTTGAATAGAATTTAAGTGGAATAAACGAAATAGTGTCGCTGTGGTTAGTGGTGGGTGAGTAAAAAAGTCTGAAAATTACTGTAAATATAGGTGAAACGAAATTAAACTCTGAGAAGAAAACAATTTTATGTGGGCTCCGGACTTGATATAGAATTTGAAAAAATTATAGAACCATAATATGATTGTTTAATTCATTACTTTACGAATCCAAAGTATTTTCACCGCTTTTGGAATTCGAATTTTTGAAAGTTTATTCCATGATTTATATCTGTGTTATCTGCTAAGGGAAAATGCTTACAATGTTTATTTTTATAAGAAAGCAATTTTCAATGTTTACTGGTTTACTGTCGTGATTTATATTTAAGATATTAACTCATTAGAATATTCAGAGCGTCACGAAAGGATGAATTTTCCAAAATTCTGTCTTAGGAACCAGAATTAAAAATCACTTTTTTGGCAAAGTTATCGTGATTCGCCTGATACATTCTTATAAGTAAATACTCCTCAAGGTTGTTGTTTTCAAAACATTTAATGCCTTAAAGCCCTTAACATAGTATGTCACAATGAAAGTTTGAAAGAAATCCAAGACGACTGTCAAATTTGTGTGAACAAAATGATTTTCATATTTTGTTTTCACATTATAAGGCTTTCTGCACACGAAGCGTCTCGTCATAGACGTGTACTTCAATTATTTGCAGCTTGTGTGCAGATTGTGTGTAGCTCACGTTTGTTTCAATAGACAATCGCACACGAGGCGTAAGCTGAATTTATTTGATGAAATAAAATAAAATTTTGATGACTTCAGTGAACTTTATATAAGTTGTTTTTTTATTTCAAATTATTGTAACTAAATTTACCGAACTTCACAATCATCAACAAATCCTCAATTCGCTCAATATAATCTAAGTTGAAGTAAGTGCTGTTATTATAAAACAAAAAGTTTAAGGGTGGGTTTGTACTTAAATAAAAAAAAAATAACCAAATGCCATCTGATATCAAATCTGTTGAAGAAAGCTTTTTTCAATTTTATTTAAGCTGAAATCTGATGACAAGTGTTTTTTTTTGTCACCTCAAGCAAAAATTTAGTTTTTAAGGCTCCCTAAACCAAAGAGAAACATTCGGAACGACGACGATACTTTCGGCTGTCAATATATTTTACATGAAATTCGCTTAGTCGCATCGTCACTTCGGTGTTCTCATTTGCCGCCATGTAATTAAATATTGACAGACAAAAGTTTCGTTGTCGCGCCGAATGTTTCGCGTTTTTTTGGGGAGCCATTATAATGTAGAAAATCTTTATGATCTCAATTAAAAGTCACCCTGTTAGTTTATTTTCAATAAAAAAAAAAAAATATAAACGACCCACAACATGGCTTCCTTAATCTTAGCAAAAGTTTGTTCTTATAAACAAAACGTCTTATCATTGATTTGAGTGATTTGATAGATTGAATTGCATTACAAAAAAAAATCCATAAATAAACCTACTTATGTGGACATTTTAAAATACAACTTTGTAGCAATTTAATTCTTGTTTAATTATTATTTCAAGATTCTATAACTTTATAAATAGAAAGATTTGAAATAAATCATTATCAACAAACAAATCAATGTTTATTTATTGTTTTCGCATTTAAAGTTTGTAATTTAAGATTTAATATTATGAAATTGCTTTTCGGTAGACAGAGAATGTTGTTAGGAAATAAGAAATATAAAATCTTAAAATCTGTTGCAAAATTTCGAATTGTTTATTTGCTTCTCAAACCAAATTGAAGTGCTTCGATATGGAAATGGCGATTTCCTGACAATATGTAAGACCTTGATGTTTGTTCTGATATTATTGCTCTTCATTGTACGATAAATTCGCTTTTGCAGACATATTGCTCTTAGGCCTGGCAGACGCTTACCAACATTAAGTTTATCACCCAAGCGACTTTTCGTTGTTCCCTTTTTGTTTGCTCTCGGAATTTAGTTGTCGACAACACGACGCAATTTTTTTTGCCGTCAGCTGGCGCAAAATTGTATCATACTTAAAATGCTTTAACATGTACTAAATTGGATTAAGTTTTACGCCACTTACTTTAACTAAAAGTGCGCGAGGGTATGTTGCCGCCAACTCGAAGCAACAAAAAGTTGCCGGCAATTTAGTTACCTAATAGGCGCTAGTCTATAAAGCCTATTCAGAGAGGGGGATTATGGTTTAATCGAACAGATTGGCGTTTCAAAATTTGAATTCCGAAATTTTATAATTTTAAACAAAAGAAAGGTCAAAAACGACAAATAAATTGAAATAGTTTCGTTTATGAAGTTGTATTTGAGATACCTAATAGTTAAAGACTGAATCTATACAATAGATGCATCAGTTATGGTGTCTCCTTTCCTAAAATGACTTGATCTGAAAGATCAATAAGAATAAGATGTCATTCTATGACTTCCTACACTAGAGTTCAATTGATTTTCCGAAATTTAGTCTCACACGCAACATATTTCTATATACCTCTCAATAACGGAGATTCTGATCTTATTGAAACAAAACAAATTGTATTGTATTTAAGTATACACCAAGGAAGGAGAAGTTTATAGTTGTTTCAAATAATTGCGACAAATTGTCTTGAATTGAATTTTCCCGCATTTTTTATTAAATTAGCGTCTTTTTATTGATGAGTGAACTCAATTGACCCTCTGGCCTGCGTTAGCCTCGAAGCAAGGCATTGAACATCTATCTCCATGGGCGGCAGGCACACTCTTCGACTTCGACTTTCTTTCATATAGTCATATACCTACTTGTGTTGCATTTAAGTGTATCGATATAATGACATGTAGAAGATCGAGTGCATTAGATGTTCAAACACTCTGTCGTCAAGTTGTTCAATCAATAATTATATTTACGCAAAGAATTTATAAACAATAAGTTAGTCATCATTTTTCATTAACAACACTTCAAATAATATGATATGAACTAATACTTTTTTTTAATTTTTCTATTTCAGAACCTTCAACAAAATGCCACAAACAAACGCAAAACTCCAAAGAATATGCAACTGCAAATTGTGCATAGGCGGGGCAGGATTCCTCCTTGCACTATTCGGACTACTCTGCGGGGTGTTTTGGGTGGATCTATTCACTTATGGAATGGGAAAGGTAATACTATTTAATTACAAGATTGATATTGAAGATTGCAGCATTCAAAATACTACGTACCTACATATATTATGTACATACATATGTTTGTAAATCCATGCAAGGTTTTAATTGACTTTCAATTGACTTAATCTATAGCAAATAATAATTAAGCTCTCGACAGCTTATGTGTATGTTTATTTACGAAATCTTTTTGTTTAGATTTTAATTGGACGTTGATTGTTACTCATATAAGACTCATCTCGTCAATTAATAAGTACAAAAAAAAAAAAAGAAAATGGGTGGTAGTTTGTAGCGCATGCAAAACGCAAAAGCCTTCATCGATATAGTGCTTTATATGGCAAATCTTATTAATTATAGTTATATACGTATAGAAATTCAATTCAAGATTTGTTGGGAGCAAGCAATTTAAACCTTTTAGTAAATCGTCCATGGTCAATAATAATAATAATTTATGCCGCCTTAACATCAAATAATTGCCAGCGTTGGGGTAAAGGCAATGGCAGCAGTCTATCGCAAATTTGTATTCAGATACATACTTTGAGTTTAATTTTGGAAAACCTTGAAGATTTGAGTGCCATTTATTTAGTTATGTTTGATTTAAATCAATTTTTCCCAATCTAAATTTGTTGGTAGATTTACACCTCCATTTACACCACTAACTGTGAACCCCTCTAATGAAATTCTATGTTCTACAATTCGTTTGTTTTCGAAAATTTCGCAATTACTTCCAACTGTCAAATTTGAAGTAAAAATCAAAATTACACTGCAGTTGCATTAGATGTAATATTATTGGCATTTTTAAGAAAAAAAACAAGCGAAAATATTTGACGAAAAATTTTGCGTGATAAAACTAATATATTTAGTTTGTCTGACATAACCCGTTTTTCTTTTTAAGCCCCGAGCGTGGCACTGAGCTGTCAAAAAGAAAACTATGTTACTTTTTAACTCGGAGCGCTCCGAGCTCTCAACTTGCATTTCTTTTTTAGCTCAGAGCTCGACCGGGGCTCGCTCGATGAGCTCGGAAAAAAATGACCGAGCAGATCGAGCACAAAGCTGAGCGCGGCTAACTTCATACAATTTTCATGTAATTTGGCAGATTACTAAGCATATGAGAGTTCAGTGCTCAGTTGAGTTTCTTAAATAGATCGGTGCGCTCAGATCACGCTCTGTTCGGAGTGAGCTCTATTCGCTCAGAGCCCGCTCTGTGCCCCGCTCGGGGCTAAAAAAGAAAAACGCCTATAGCGTGAGAATATCATACCTATACTTATATGAATTGTTCTGATGTATTGTTAATTCTTATATTCGTATGTTTTCTACTAAAATAATCCTAATTAATATTATGTATAAATGTGAAAGTTTGTTTGTCTGTTTGTTCCTCTTAATCTCTAAAAATACTAAATTGATTAAAATTGATAGAGCGAGAGATTGGAAGTTGACGATGAACATAGACTATTTTTTTTTTTGGAAAATTTAGACAATATTAAAAAAAATAAAAAATAACAAATGTGACAGTTAGTTTGGCTGCTTGTTTGTTCCGTTCTCAAAATACATATGTATGTAAATGATTGTAATGGAAATTGGTTGAGCGAGGGCATGGAAAATGACAATGGACGTATGTAATTTTCTGTTTCTGACGGAATGATTTGCTTTATTTTTTATAATACACTCGGGCGTATACGTACTTTTTTCGTACTTTATATGATATACATTTCATTGATAAATATGAAAAAGAAAAATACTCAAAAATTAATTGTATCTATATATAATTAAAAAAAAAAATCAATAAAAATAAAAATATTTTGACTTCAGTTACACACGAAATATATCAAAACATTTATCCCTATCATGAATTCCATCGTAATCGGAAACTTTTCCAAATCCCGAAAAAAAACTATCACCGAATCCGTTCGTATAATGACTATTTGTGTATGAGATTTTCCACTACGATGGAATCTGTGATAGTTTTTTTCGGGATTCGTAACAAGTTTCCGATTACGATGGAATTCGTGATAGGGCTGGTTAAAAAGTAAATTAATTATTATAATTTTTAGTTTCGTTAATTATTTCATAAAATTAAACTTTTGTATAAGATATTTGTTGTAAGCGAAAGTCGAATCTAGCGTATATATAGCAATTCTCAAGATGGAAAATTAGCGAGAAGTGTGTCACAATATAGCAAACAAAATATCAAAATGTTGACTGTAGATACTTAAGCCAAAAACGGTTTGTGAAAATTGGGGCTTTCGGTAATAAATTTTGCTAAGCTTATCAATTATTTTTTTACAATATAGTCATTTATGAACATTATTATCTGACTGCAAAAATATACTGTTTTAACCTATATTAAATTGCTTTGTTATTGAACTTAATGTTGGAATTTTATAATTAAATATTTTTGATATTAATATTACGTATAACATTTTGTTTTTACGAAATTAAGATTTGTCAACCCGTGTTGAGCCGGGGCGGGTCAACTCGTAATAAATAAATACTAAAAAAGAACAAAAATATAACGTTTGCTCACATTTTGCATCAAGAAATACACAACTAACAGCAACTGCACTAATTTCACAAATAATTTAGAAAGAATAAACAAAGTGGATGCAAATGCGTTCAAAAAATGAAATGAACCGAAATACAGAACATCAATTTTCATTTTCGAAATTCTAATTCACAATTATAAGCATCTCGAACAAATTTAAAAACAACTAAATTCATTTTCTTCGTGTGAATTCACAATAGAACATGGCCATGGACGACAGTACAAAAATAATAATAATAATATGTGTACTGTGGGCGCAGCTTTATTTATTTCCGAACAAATTAAAAGAAGAGAATTCGAAAACAGTACGATGTGTGCTTTAGTGATATTTTATAGTTTATACAAACATACATATGTGTAGAAAATTATAATTAATTTATGAGTTTTGCATTTTGGTGGGGTATCGAAAATTAAGTGTAAATTATTTAAATTAAATTTATTATTATAAACAACGGAGGTCATTCAAATGTTAAAAGCAATATCAATGCCTACGGTGATTTGTTATCAGTCATTTATGAAGGTACGGTTTTTTATAAGATAAAATATAAAAAATCCATTTAAAATCGATCATAATTCCAAACAAAATTGCTAGTGCAAAGTACAGAAGAACTTAAAGTACTTTAAATATATGTATATAAAATTAAGTTAATCACTTCTTGGAATTATACCTACCTTATAGGTATATAGACAAATAAACCCATATAATAAAGATTAAAGAAAATTCTTGTCTTTTGTTTTATTTAATAAGATTTCAGAGTAGCTAAAAAGCGGAAATATTAATAACATATATAACTTTGATAGATACTGTTACGAATTTTACATTGGTTGAATGCAATCTTCGACAGTGAATAGCTAAATGCGGTCAACAATAATGACAGCCACGACTGCCAACATGCAAGATAGAAAATATAGGATTGTTAAGGAAGCTCGAGAAAAAAAGGCACGTGTAGTATTTCACCCAAGGTTATTTTGCGTTTTATTTTCTTTAATTATTCGGAATCTCATCCTAAAATTTACTACAATAGTTACATTTTATTATCCACATGATTTGATCTGGGTCAGATCCCCATAATAAAACAAACAGGATCACAATGACAACCAGGGTAAATATCTGTCTCTTTTTGCATTGTGTTTGTATATTTTCCATGTTTTTTGTTGACTTTTTTCTTTGCACTACTGCAGTTTACACTAGCCATAATAATAATAAAAAAGTACTAGATTTTGGATCATGAAATAGATCCAGAAAAAAAGCAGGATTACATGTTGTTTTTGTATTTACGTGTAAAAATTTGATCCTGATCAGATCATGTGGATAATAAAATGCAGCTAATAGAAATATATATGTACATTGTACATATATTTAAAGTTCATATGCAATAACGTGCGTAATAAATGTAAAGACAAAGTAATCCATAACATAATCAATGGTATTTCGTTACATGAATGTAATACAAAATTTAATTATAAGTATTAAAAATTTGATTGCTCTTTTGAAATTTTAGACAGGTTGAAATTAATATTTCTGTGTCAATTTGAAAATTTGGCACCCAATATTTTGTTGCATTAAGCTTAGTTTAAAGTTCACGTAAAATATCTAAGTAATCCTTATTTTTCCCTGATAAAATAAAATGAAGGGTTTTTCAACACTTCATTGTAAAGGTTCCTCCAAACCAACGCGAATTTTCTGTGGCGACAACGAAAACAATAATAACAACGTGTTGTTTTCATTGACAACCACGTGTTGTTATTGTTGTTTTCGTCGTCGCCACAGAAAATTCGCGTTGGTGTGGGGGATTTTTTGTCCGAGGATATCGGAAAAAAATTCGATTGAAGCTATCAAAAATGTCACTCAAAAACGTACTTCATCGCACTACAACGTAAAAAGTCTGTGAGCGTTGTTATGTTACGCTGGAATAATGTTCCGAACAGCAGCTGTTTAGAAGAATACCTCAAAGCTAAAATTCCTCCGATTCGTATAAAATCGGAAAGTTTGTTCCGACGGATACGTTGTTAGGATCGAATGTATGTACTTACATATATTTCCTTTATACCTGCAAGGACATCTGAATACGGTCGAGTTCATAAATGTAAAAATGCTGCCGTCCTGCATGCTGCCGTCCTCCAAGATTTCCGTTCATAAATTAAAATAGACTGCATTGTCTTTGCATGATAGCAGTTGAATGGTTTTTGTTTTGTTGCCTCCTTGCAGGAAGATGATGGGAGAAAAAATTTTTTTCTTTTAATACCGCCTTCTTATGTTTTTTATTTATGAATTGAGCCCTTTTTTGGCAATGGAAATGCAAAGCTGCTGCATGCTTGCAGCAGTTTTTCTGTTCATTGAATAAATATTTTTTGCATGACTTGTGCATTGTGCAACAATGTTGCAATTATGAACTCAACCTACATGTAGCATATAAAATATCTGTTTGGTTACTGCAACTTCTTACTACAAGTTGCTACTTGTCATTTTTTTTCCATGCGATTTCACAGCAAATTGTGCTACGTCGTATGACGTCGTACAAGGTTTCGAGTTACCAAACAGACATAATATTTCGGTAAGTTTCCTATATACTATATATTTTCGCGTGATAATTCAAATATGTATTGGAAATATGTCGTCACGACTTACTCTCCTCATTTTTAAATCCAATGACTAAGAGTAATTTCTTTATCAATTAAAATTATAGGCTATAAAAAAAAAGTTACAATCGGAAATCGTAACTTGTTTATATCTACTTTTAAAATATACGTACGATTTGCAATTCTTTATAAAAAATATTTTGCTATAATAGATTTAATTGACATTACGATTAGTAAATATAATTGAGTAATTTATGATTCATTTTATAAATATTGAACTTTTAAGTACGTAGTACCTCCTGAAAAATTGTATAGCTCTCAATAAAGTTTGAACCCAAAACTAGCTTGGATGATCAAACATTTTGCAAATGTGTTAGGCGAAAAAAATACTTTACACTACACCGTTAGAGGATGTATTACGCATGGAGTGTTCGTTTGCTTTCTAAATGAAGCTTTCATAGGGGTGGTCAACAAACTTTCAGTGTACACTTACAAGTTCTTTGACAGCCGGCAGCCGATCATTTATCAAGATGTAGAATTCAATGGCACTTTTTCCGTGGGTAGAGGGCCATAACATTCGTCACAAATATCTTTAAAAACAATAAAACAAATAATACAAATTTAAAGAGAAAATATAATAAGAAAATCGTGACTGACAATTGGACTTTAACCGCCATATTATTCACTCGATTAATCCATTTTAAAACTTAAATCCGTATGTAAATTAATATAAATTCAATGTTAATAGACCCGGGTTCAAGATTTAAACTGGATTGAACGAGTGAATAATAACGCGGTGAAAGTGAAAACAGCGCTCCCTATCACGGCTTCTGACACTACAATGCATTAGGTATAGGAACAAGCACTCCATATTATATAATATATGCTCTAAGAGGACACCCTTAATTTCTTGAAGATCTTAACAGCAATTAAACATCCTTACGTACATTAAAGTATCGTGAGTTTTAATTTTATTTGCAATAATTTCTTTATAGGAAATCGCTCTCCGACCGAACTCAAGAGTCTACGAATCATGGAAAGTACCACCTTTAGATCTCAGTTTAGATATATATTTTTTCAACTGGACAAATCCAGATGACTTCAAGAACTTATCAACAAAGCCAATTCTCCAACAATTAGGCCCGTATCGATTCTCAGAGAAGCCTGATAAAGTGGACATCAAATGGCACCCTGAGAACTATACTGTGAGTTATAGAAAAAAGAGTTTTTTCTATTTTGACGCTGAGGGTAGTAATGGCAGCCTTGATGACCAGATTACAATACTAAATGCTGTTGCTCTGGTAAGATTATTTTATTTTTTAAATAAATTTGCAACAAACGCCTTAACCAGGACTTTAATTTCAGTCAGCTTCGGCAAAGGCTAAGCAATGGGATGCCATAAAACGCAACATGGTGGACATAAGTTTGAAAATATACCATCAACCAATGGCTGTGACAAAAACTGCTGATGAACTTCTTTTCACTGGTTATCAAGATGATATGATTGATATTGCCAGAGCTGCACCAATATTTGGTGATGAGGTACAAGTACCTTTTGATAGATTTGGATGGTTTTACACCGTAAGTTATACATTTACATGATTTAACATTCCAAAGATTTACTTTAGCAAAGTTTTCAAAATTTTCTAGAGAAATGGAAGTGCTGATTTGACTGGAACATTCAATGTTCACACTGGCGTTGATGATATCTATAAAATTGGTCAAATGCATTCATGGAATTTTATGACTAACACAGGATTTTCTGAGTCATATTGTGGCATGGTCAATGGTTCGGGTGGTGAATTTTATCCACCAAATTTAAAAAAAGGTGGATCGATTTCATTGTTTTCACCAGACATGTGCCGAAGTATTCCTTTGGATTATACAGAAACAGTGGAAGTGGAAGGAATAACTGGCTTGAAATTTAGTGGTGGACCAAGATCGGTGGATAATGGTAAGCAAATCTGAACGTAATTTTTAATAATTAAATTTGTGTTTTAATAAGAAAAAAAATTTATTCGCATTTTTATCAAAAATACCAAAACAAACTGTATCTTATAACAGTGAAAAAAAACATTTAAAATGCAGGCTGGTCTTACTTCAGTTTTTGAACTAAATTCTTCATTTTCATTGGAGTCGAAATGATATGAAGAATTTCGCGATCTTCATCTAAAATCAGCTTATTCTGTGACAGCAGCTCATTTCATTAGGCTCGTTCGGAAAAATGAGATCTCAGAGATTTCGATCCGTCAAAAAAAGAGCAGGCGAATTCAAATTTTTTTTTTCTTCAGCATTTGAAGCTGAGATTATAAAGATTGGAATCCTCGGCTGTCATTTTGGTTTGCCTACAAGCTAAAAAAAAAATGGCGGATGGTGGTGAATTCATATTTTTGCACTAGAGTTCATGTTTTAACGCACACTAGTGCAAAAATATGAATTCACCACTGCATAAAATGTTGTTGCAATTCACATCTATTCATCGACACGAAATGAAATTAAAAAAACAACAATGTAAACAAATGGGTTTTGGGGGATGGAACGTACGAAAGATTCCAATCTTTATAATTCAGTATCTTTGTTTGAAGGCACATCAGAGAAATTTTGCTGCAGAATCCTGTTCATGTAACTGAGATTGTTGAGTTCTCCGAGGACATGCCTATTTTGAATAATAGCTGGTCATTCATATAGAATGCATTTGTTGTTTTCCTTTTCTTTTTATGTTTCTGTTTTTTATGCATCGATTTTTGACATTTTCCTGCAAAAGCTTTTCAATGCTTTTAAAGTGGATTTGAATTGGATATGTTAGCATGTTTTTCACGTAATTTCAAAACAAATTTCGTTCAAATTTGGTTGAAATTATCTCATTTCGAAATGTGAGTTTGTATGAGACATGACTTCATTTGTAGTTGAATTCACAATAACATTTTCTAGATATGTTTAGTTGGTAGATATTTTAATTTTTGTTATTTTGTTATAACGAACGAAATTTGTACGATGTTTTTTTGGAACTCAAATTTTCTATCTTGGTGTAGGTCATACAAAAAAAAAAACACAAGATAAGATAGCGTTAAGTGTTTCCTATGTCTCGAGAGAATTTCATTTTGCTATTTGATCAATGACAGAGTACCTACAATTTCCTTTATCGATTTTTTTTACATGACGTGAAATAGTTGCTTTATAAACATTAATTATGCTGAACTGGTTGTATATATAAACAACAGTTAAAGACGTGATATGATGACAATGATTCTTAAGTTAAAAAAAAACATAACATCACAATGTCAACCCTGGCCTTGGGTTTCTTTCCATTGTCAATCACTAATTGCAAAAAATCGTATTTACATTTTATATACACAACGAATCGGTTATGTTAAGGGTTCTGCCATTGTAAGATGATTAATACTTTTAAAAGTCTATCCCAGAGGCAAAAAAAAGATGTTTGTACATAAATTTTGATTTTGATTTTTTAATCATTTTAAATGTATTTTAGGTAAAAAAATGTTAAGTATTTTTGAGAACACATATTGGGCTTTCAAAATTATACTTAATAAGGTGTTTTTGTGAAAAAAATCATATCGAAAAAAAATGCTTAAAATTGCGGGAAAACCGTTATCCACACAGAAAAAAGTTGTATGGTAGATACAAATTTCTAACTATTCTTGTTTAAATAAAAAAAAATTCAAAACTCGGTTGTAGTTTGGCAAAGTTAGAGCCAGTCAAAGGAAAAAAGAATACAAATCATAAAAACCGTTATAAGTCGAAAACGAACCGAAAACGAGAAAATTACCTCTTAAGTTTTTAGACTTGAAATGACCTCAGGAACTCATGGTTTTCTTCTGTGGCGTTGATTTCAGGACACACTAGTACATAATTCAAAATCTTTGTTCGTAACATTAAATTTGTGTGTACTCAATATTTTGACAATCGATGAAGAGAGCGGGTCTCGATTTAAAGTTACTGGATTTTTTTCAAGAACTGCTATCTTCCGTTTCTATATAAATCGGTAGATATTGTATAGTCCACGATGGACTTTTCTGGCCTAGAACCAAACTGATATATGGGCACACACTAATGTTTGTTGACAGCTTAGGCATTCACAATTCGCATTATGATGCTTCTTTAATTGATGCAGTTCAGAGGGTCCAATTTTTTGAGAAACGAGTATACGATGAGGCTGAGATTCGATTCGGTTATGCTTTTTTCCGACCATAATTTGCAGAAGAGGTGGTGCATACTCTTAACCCAGGGGCCTCATAAGGTAAAACGAAAACGATTGAAGATATCGTCTTGAAGATTTAGCTATCTTTATTTTTCTCTACAGATATGATAGAGATAGCGATGGTGAAAACGATATCGTGTGATCGTTTTTATTTTACGTGATGAGGCCTCAGGTAAAAAAAAAGTAATCGTCTGCTGCTTTGAATAGCTCCCCAGCGAGGCGTTGCGTCGCGTCGGTCGCAGCTTCGTCCGCTTTGATTGGATTTAGATTTAGCTCTATTATAGACATCTTAACTTTGTCGAGGTCAGGTAGACGGAATTATTGGTCTACATCTAGGTTGAATGATACATATCGAAATTCAATTCGCCATTGCCGTTATATACATATAGTTTTGAGTAAAGATGTTTCCAAATCTTCAGCATCACAACTGCGATTCAACTACGATGTTCCCTTGATCGTTTCTCCAGGTTTCGGAAACTTGAAATTGAAACGGAAAAGAGTGCGATAAGGAAAATGGGATAAAGTATTAACTTAAACACAAATCACAAATTATTCGTAAAATGATTACTGTTGGGGTCTTTGTAGTATTCCAAAAATATGAAAATAAATATATATATATATTAAGTATCTTAAAAGCAATCATGTATAATAAATGTATAATAAATAAATAAAAAAAAAAGAAGAAAATAAATGACACACATAGTTTTAAACGTTAAAATAATCTTAATTTGATGCGTCTTACCTCGAAGATAGTAAGTTCCAGAAGGAAGATAAATTTCTTATCAAAATCTCTGATAGTCGAAGTAGGTACAAAAGAAAACTTGAGTAATTCTTTAGGCAGTAAACAAAATGCTGAAAATTTAACTCTGTTACATTTGACGTGAACAATTACCAAAAAACATTATTTCAACATTTTTAAATATACCTAACACATTTGTCTTTTTAGGAACAATCTACCCAGAAAATAAATGCTTCTGTGGAGGAGAATGCGTTCCATCTGGAGTTATGAACGTCTCAGCGTGTCGATTTGGCTCACCTGTATTTATGTCATATCCACATTTTTTCAATGCCGATCCGATCTACATAAACCAAGCTGAAGGACTTAAGCCAAATAAAAAAGACCATGAGTTTTATATGATCTTGGAGCCAAATACAGGTGTGGCGCTTGAAGTTGCAGCAAGGTTTCAAGTTAATATGCTTGTTGAACCCATCAACCATATGAGGTATGCGTAAGAAGAATTCTAAAAGATAAAATTTTGTTAAATTAATTTTTTCTTCAGTTTTTATGAAGGCGTACCTCGCACTTACTTCCCCTTGATTTGGTTTGAACAGAAAGTACGAATAACTCCAGAATTTGCCGAAGAGTTAAAAGCAATACCAAGAATTCTAACAATTGGTCACATTGTAGCTGGTGTAACGTTGGCAATAGGATTGATTCTTCTTTGTTGGTATCCAACAGGGTATTTCATTTCAAAATGGCGTGGAGACTTGAAGCCTTCTTCAAAGAAACACAAATCAACATCGAAGGTAGCACCAACCGCAGAGTTGTCAGCTTCATATAAAAAAGCTATTGAAGCCGAAGGTCAGCCCGAAGGATCACCATTACTTACAAAGCCTTATCTTTCAAATGTCAAAATTGTGCCAAATAAGCAACCTGCCTTAGAAAAACCGTCCGAATTTAAGTCTTAAGACAAGACTCAAAATAAAACAATATAATCATCCCCTCATCAGAATAATATTAAAATTAAAAAAAAAAAAAAAACTTTAGCTTTAGACTTAACATTGCCAAAAGACATAAAATCGATATTTTTTCAAAGAAATAATCTTTAAAATACTCTTTACAATTTTTTGTATGTTTGTACTTGCAATTTTCTACGAATTAAAAAAATAAAAATAAAAAAAACATTCCATGTCGAGAACAAACTTGCCAAAATCGAAACTAAATATATATAAGAGGGTTTGTTAAGTTTGTGTAATGAAAAATTAGTTATAGTATTTTGTAGCCATAGTCAAACTTTCCATTACATCTTATAGAATTTACTATAGCCGTGTTTTTTTGCAAGCCCGGGGGGAATTGGATGAAAAAAACGACGTCGGTGCTAAACAATTAACATGTTAAATGCAACAACAACTAATCCCAGGGAATTCTCGGGTTTAACTTAAGCGTACAGAAAAACTGTGTTACCGGCATGAATTACATACATGTTATCGATAGTTTGTATGAAAACTCCATGTTTTTTACTGTCATGGCGTCGCTAATCCCCGCTGTCGTTTTTTTCAACCAATTCCCCCCGGGCTTGCAAAAAAACACGGCTAATATGTATCGAGATATCGAGATATCGAGATACAAATAATAAAAGCAGTATTTTATCTGAAAGTTAAGTACCGAATATCGAATTCTTTTGATTCGATTATTTATGTTAATGAGGTGAATAATTAAGATAATTTTTGACGCAATAATAAACACTGGAACAGTCCATATCGGTATATAGCAGGACCAAAAAGATTATTGTTAGAACATGATAAAAATACCAAATTATTTTGTATACAATAAATATTATGCTACTATATAAAGACTTCATTGTTGAATTGTTGTTATATTGATAGAAAAATAAAAAAAAATATATATATAATGTGCTTATTTAATATGTTTGGAGATAAAAATAGAACTTTTAACCAAATTGCACTATATCTATCAGGTGTTTTTCACAGACGTTAAATCATCACTTTGTGCAGCACCTGACAATTAAAAACGCTCCTAGTGCTACTAAAGCCATCTACATAAAAGAAGACAACTAAAGGCGATGAAGACCATAGACGCTGTTTAGATTTGGAAGATTGAGGCCAGTATCACGACAGTTCGTAGGCAAGAGAATTGTGGGGTGAGGACTCTCGTGTTTCAAATGTAAACACGATGACACTCACCAGTCCGGACTCCATCTTCCCAATTTAAACAGGATCTATAAATAGTGTGGTTGTATTGTCGTTTTCCATTCCAGAAGCCTTCGGGTTTAAACTCTGAAATGAAATCCGGAAGAAGAACTGTCATTTTGAGGGTTTCAAAAGATTTTTGGACGACCATAGCTAAAATAGCAAATCGGGTAAATGTTTTGCTATTTTCCTATAACGTTTCAAATGAGTTTAAAATATAAAAGAAAAAGTCACAAACATTCAGCCCTATTAATATTCACAAAATAGATATGAAACAACACTAACAGATGTTTTAACTTAAAATTCTTAATAATAAACGTGTATTAGCCTTAAATGACATTTGATAATGAGCGGATAACTTATCTCACCAATTTTGGTGTTCAACAAGAGGATAACTTTACCGTTCGCAATTCAACTCAAAGCTGACTGATATGACAGTTAGCTTTCAAAAATGAAAGAAGTACTTGAATATTTAGTACAATTGAGGGAAGTACAGCTTACTTTTTGGTGTTATTCAGTGAACAGATGAATATTTTATTTTATCAAACGGATATGTCCACTATCCATGTGTTAGGTAAAACGTGTATTTACGAGCGGATGGTATATTTTTATTAATAGGGCTGTTAATTTATGAATAGAATTGTATTTGGAAAAGCTCCCAGCGAAAACATAGTTAAATAGTATATACATTTAGGCGCAATGATATTTTGAACTTTTATTAATTTGAGAATCTAACGGAAAAAATGTCGTTTTACTCGTAATGTAATGAATAATCTATTAGGCGTGTTTTTTTTATCTTTTCTATAAAGATTATAAAACGGTTCAATGAATCAAAATTATAATAACATATCATAGCAACAAGACTATACAGTTTATGAAAATAGTTCCGATAGAATTCTAGGTTAACGATAGACTGATAGTTGAGTTGCTATGATAGTGGCTGTTTATATAGGCATTTAACTGAAGAGCGCATCCAGTGGGCCAGGTAGATTTTATGTGCGTAAAAGCGAGAAAGGTAGATTCGACCCAAAATTCACCGATGCGCCAGATTCAAGTAATATTCTCGGGTGAAACATGACAGACTTTTTTTTGTTTGAGTGAGATATTCATGAATTTTAAGACTGTGAGATAGGGAAAGATAGCTTGAACTGAAAGGGTTTTTTTTCTTTATGTGTAGAGTCTACACTATAGACACGCTTTCAGTAAAATTCCAATGTAAACAGGCACATACGTTATTATTTATTTTGCTTCAAATTCAATAGAAAAAACATTCTATATTCAAGCTCATTGGTTTTATTTTTTTTATTATTGAACTGTATTGTAATACTATACCTATAGATTAGAGATAAAAAACACGCCTAATATAATAAAATAAATAATTTCAATTTATTTTATTTATATATATTTTTTTTAAAACTTAATAAAGCTTCAGTTATTGATTTATTCTGAGTAATGGGTGATCAAGTAGGTACTTTTCCATTCTATGAAATCATAAAAATTTCATTTGAAAGAAAGATCATAAAAGAATAAATAAAAACAACCAATATTTTAAAGCTTTATTTTAGCTGATTCACATTTAGTGAGATAAAAGTGGGTTCTCTTATTTACGTATGGCATGGACTATGGTATCAGAGGAATATTTTACTAAAAACTATTTTTATAGCTACCTATATAGTATATATAAAATAACAAATAAAACAAATTTTAATTGATTAACAAAAAGATATTATATACCTTACCTATACTTAGTCCTAAAAATTATAATAATCTCCTCTATTCCGAAAAAAAATAAAAAGTCATTAAAATTTAGTTAAATTATTTTTCAGTACAAACATTGATGTGATGTCTAGTATGGAACTATACACCTATATCTATACAATGCATGTATCATGTTATAAATACTTTATATAAAGAGGTACAATTTGTTTGTTCATTTCTATGAACATACATAACCGATTCTTAAAATGCGTTCACAAACAGTGATTCTGCAATAATATTCCTGATAGATTAATGAAGACACCGTACCGCACCGTACTATCTCATAAACATTTTGTTAAAATTTAAATCACCATCACTATTTTTTACTTTTACTTGCTCGTGTCCACAACCATGTAAATTTACTAAATATGTAGTTAATTTTAAGAATTTCAATACAAAAAATTACTACAAATTTTGTTTTATATTAGAATCTTTACATTTGATTTATGTGTTTTTATTATTCGTCGGTATTCATAATAAAATTCAGGAATTTGATTGTATCTACATATATGTATATTGTATATTATATTCTCAGAACTCGTTGTACATAAACACCAGTGCCCTTGAGTTTTCCTTAACATTTTGTTTACAATCTCGTTTGAGTCGGTGCTATATTTAATATTAATAACTGTGTTTATTCTCACTTATAATTTCATAGCTTCTGTTATATTTTGTGTTCCTTCACTAACAAGTGAAGTTTAAGTCACACCCTACGCACATAATAACATCGTGTTCCTCTAATTTGAAACTCTGTGCATTTGTGTGAATTTCTACACATTTTATTTTTGATGTGTAAACATCTATACTGGCGGTAGGGTGAAAAAAACGTAACGTATCTTGTGATGTGATTGTGATTTTGAGCCTCACGTTACGTTAGGTAAGTTTACACATCTTAACCGTGAGTCCCGGCACTCACACTTTTTTTATATGAACTTTTAGGATAATTTTTTCTGAGAGTGCATGATCATTTTTCTATCGGGATAATAATATATTTTTGTTCTGAGATCTGTGGTGCGTTCTTTTTTATAAAATGTTAACTATTGTTACACTATTGTTAACTTTGGTCGTTCCTAAATGGAAAAGTGTAACACTTTAGCCGCGTTTTATTATCTACGGACCAAGATCGGGATCATCTTTTAACACGTAATACAACAACTTTGGATCCTGCTCTGTATCTGGATCTATTTTAAAGATCCGAAAATAAGTTTTTACTCTGGCGAATAGACGGCTCTTTAGTTGGTAGGGAGTACAAACTGTAGTGTAAAGAAAGAAGACAGTATCTACATAAAAAATAAACAAACATAAGAAAAAAAGAGATGAGCATACAACACTGTTGTCATTATGGAACCGTATCTTTTTATTTTTGTGGGATGATCCAGATCCAGATCCGTAGATAATAAAACACGGCTTTTGTTACATAATGACGTCATTGAATCGCTCCTAAATTCAGTGTTGAAGTGTCAGAGTGGGTGCGTTCAATCGATTACGTTTTACATCTGAATTTTCAGATTTCTGAATTTTTGGAGCTTCTGATTGGCCAGCTGTCATAAAAAGTTAGATGACTTTTAGTGACTTTTAGTTACGTTTAGTTACGTTTCATCTGAATTTTCAGCCAAGAAATTATCATCTGAAAATTCAGATGAAAGTTGTTTGTGGTGGGGGAAGTGCCAAAAGCACACATAAAAGCTGAACTTTATAATTTTCGTCTTTTTGGTGGTTGATTTTTTTAGTTTTCGTCATGAAAATCCAATACTAATTTAAATGAACGAACTTTTTGTTTATTGTTTACAGAATTTCAACAATTTTTTATATTGATATTTAGGGCCAGTTGTACAAATATTTAAACTGTGGTTTAGCAATTTGTATCCACCGATTCCGGCGGATTAATTGAGTTTCAACAGTGGTTTACTGTTCAAGTGCGTGATAATAACCAATTACATACTTGAACCAGCGTTGAACCTTAGTTAATCCGCCGAAATCGGTGAGTTAAAATCTTGAACCGAGGCTGAACCACTATTGTACAACTGGCCCTTAGAAAATTTTTCTAGAAATTTGTAGGGCATACATATCAATAAAAAAACTTTTAATGAAAATAATAAAACCTATTGCTGATTTAGTTGCATATAATTTCACTTCGCAAGTACTCACGGTCAATGTTTAATATACGAATATAATTAAAGTTCTATTTTATTTCGCTTAAATGTAAATCTTATAGGTAAATGCCGGAATTTGACACAATGACTTTCGACTGAAATTTCAGAATTTTTTTGCGTTCAACGACATAAATTCAGAAATCTGAAAATTCAGTTTTTTAGCTATTTTTATTGAACCCACCCAGTGTTACACTTTCTAACAATTTTCAACTCACCTCCTTGATATGAATTGAAGTGTTGATCTGTCAAAAGCTACTGAATTTGGAAATGTGTTTATATCTTTGTTTACTTTTCGTTCTTTCGATTTGGAATTATTTTAATTTTTGTGTTTTTTTTTCAACATAATTTATTTATTTTTGTATTTTGAGTTTTGCAATTGTTTTAAGTTTTTCTCTTATGAATTTTGTTTTTTTTTTAGGATGTTTAATATTTCAATTTGGTAGATTTCTTACAGAGGAATTTGTGTCCATTATGAATGAAACAAATAATTATTCGATTTTGTACGAAAATAAAGTTGATGTGAATTTATTTTGAATATTGTAGATATGCATTTAATGATTTAATTGGTCATTTAATAAAATTTGATGCAATCAAAAAATTTCTTTGATTTATTCATTCCAAATATGTTTTAATTTTATTCAACCCCTTTCGATTGACAAATCAACAATATTTTTAACATTGGTCGTTCCTAAAAGAAAAGTTACACTAAGTATAACACTTTTAACAATGACATTTTACATTTTTTGACACAACAATAGTTAACATTTTATAGAAAAAGAACGGAACACTGGAATCTTGAACTTAGCAAGTTCATCTTCCAGACAACTGCAAAGAATTTCGAACTGCTGTACTTCCTTTGAAAGTTTTCTATTTTAATTTCGGGAAAGTTTACCTTGGCATTCAAATAATCGACGAAACGTCGGCGAATCGACGCACGTCCTCGTGGCTAAATTCAAGGACACTTATACAAACTTTGTGTGGAGTGGATCTTCAATAATTTCATTTTTTTTTATTTATTAAATGAGGCTTGGTAAATTTTTGTTGCCCTGCCTATATGAAAACAATCCTTGCGTTCGA
This sequence comes from Epistrophe grossulariae, assembly GCA_929447395.1. Taxonomy (NCBI): domain Eukaryota; kingdom Metazoa; phylum Arthropoda; class Insecta; order Diptera; family Syrphidae; genus Epistrophe; species Epistrophe grossulariae. The sequence continues at coordinate 5,212,315 of OV839566.1, forward strand.
TAAACTCTATCAGATAGGCTCCCAAAAATTTTCAGATACGTTGGGTTGTTGTTGCATCAGCTGTTTTGTCACAAGAGATAACAACAACACAAACCTATCCGGATAGCTTTGGATTGATCCTCGAACGCGACCATTGTCTGCTTAAATTGTGGTTTTTTTGTGTATGATAAAAATAAAAAAATAGGTAAAAAAACAACTTATTTGGGAAACTTCATTTAAAAAAAAAAAACATGTCATATCATATTTTTAATTTTTGTACATGAATTTTTTTTAATTGTAAGCTTGATGCGTTGGCAAAGTTTGTTCTTCGAAAACGCATTCTTTGCATTCTTTTGCATTCGTTTGCATTCTTTTCATTCTTTGCATTGCCATTTCCTTGTGGAAACTGGGGAAAAAGTTTAATGAAGCCAGAGCACATAGGGTTTATGGAGGGAAATGGTAATGAAAAGAATGCAAAGATTGCAAAAGAATGCAAAGAGTGCAAATGAATGCAAAGAAAGCAAAAGAATGCAATAGAATACAAAAGAATGTAATGAATGCAAACGAATTTAAAGAATGAATGAATTCGCAAAAGATTGCATTTAATTGATTGCTGTAAAATGAATGGGAATGAAAATGATTGCAATCTTTTTGATTCAAATGAATGGTGATTGCATAATTTGAAGTCTGAAGTCTCAAAGTGAAATAAATGAATCCAATCATATTATTGAAGTCATTAAAGATTGTTGCATTCTCTTATGTCGTTTTCCATTGGCTGTCTGTTCGATAACATGAAATGTTCACGAAGATTCACCAATACAATGACAAAATTTCTAGGTTCAGTAGAAGTAGTAAGCATTGTTCCATTGGATTTTAGAATGAGTGAATCCCTAAGTCAATGGATCAATGGAAAACGACATTAAAAGCCTGTATCTCTGGAAAAAAACAGGCCTTTTTAATAAGTTTGAACAATAGTAAGCGTGATTGATTTACGTGGAAATGATTTACCCAAATGTTTATAATTTTTCTTTCACTATTGACTATTGCTTATTTGAAAATCTTTTATTTTAATTAATGTAAATGTCAACTAAATGCGTCGATGCGCATCATATTTCTTTTACGATTCGTAGATTTCTCCGAATGGATACGAAAATAGGGCTGATTATAACTGTAAGCAGATTGTAGATTTATTTTAAATCTATTGACAAAGCAATATATTTGAAAGGTTTTTCATTATATTTATTTTAGATATTTTCTTTTACTTTTGCTGTGCATTTGCGTGATTTCTACACATTTTATTTTTTTATATGAACTTTGCAAGACTTTTGTGTAGAAACTCAGAGTTTCAAAGTAAATTAACTAGGCTTTGATTTTGACAAAATCAAGAGCAATTTATTAATACATAGTAATTGCCATAATTATATATTATTACACTGTATAATGTACATACATATAAATTTTAATAGATTGTAACAGTTTTTATAGTATTTTTACGAGTTTGCATTTAAATAATGTATCACAAATTGACTCTTTAATTGTTTACCAGCTAGCACATTCACAATAATATTAAAAAAAAAAGAATTCATAATAAAGAAATAAGAAATAAATGTTTTAGTCATATTAGTTAACACCTGGAAAAGATTACAGGTAATATTAATTTATAGCTCTCTTTATAGTTATCAAACTCTAAACTGCATTTTTTATTGTCTACCTGCAATTGGACTGATATTTAGTAGGGGAAGTAAAGTAAGTAGGTATACTTATTATTTTTACAGATTAGAAAAGCTGAATGTCAATATCTTATGCAATCTTTGCTTTTTTTTAATCGATATTCTGTGAGTCACTGAATCACTAAATTTAACAAAACTTTAGGAAAAAACTTAAGCTGGTGACATTATGCAACTAAACTTCTTTTTTATTTAATTCAATTAAATTCAACAAGTAAAGAGAAATGGTGATAAGATGTATATTCTTCCTACAAGCACATTTCTAATATTGTGTTACATGACACTCAAATTAAAAAAAAAATTAAATGCATGACTATAATAGATCGTACAAACTTACTTTGTGGTTCATGGCCTTGAGATGACCACGCATTGAAGTATAAGTTTATTATTACCGAAAAGTGTAATAAAGTAAAGTTCACTAAAAGCTGTATTTCTTCTTTGATTTTATTTTTAGTTTTGTTTGATGCAACAATAATAAATAGAATGTGTAATTGGTGGAGCCATTAATGAGATATAAAGATGTAGGTTTCTACCAAATAAATAGTGGCACGTTCAGCATGTGCACAGGACTAACACGGGAATAAGTTCGGCTATCAATCAGGTAACCAGTCTCACAAACTTGCGTACAGTAGCTGTGCCGAAATTTCTATTAAAAATTCGCATGGTCTCGCAAAATCGTTCCCTATTTCTTCTAGCGCAGAAATACAATGCATTCCGATGTCTTTTTTCAGCAAATTGTAAAAAATACACACTTAATATATGATTTAAAAAAGAAACCAACGGATGGGCCACTCAATAGTATTACCTAAAAATTAGACAATTTTCTAAAAAAAAAACCTCAAAACCCTTATTCAATTACAGGAATATTTCCCTAAAAACCTACAAAAAAAACTGGGGCCAAATTACGGCATCAGTGACTGAACGACACGTGAGGGAAATTTCATACAAAATATCGATAATATTCGATATTTCGTATGAAATTTCCCTCACGTGTCGTTCAGTCACTGATGCCGTAATTCGGCCCCTGTTTTATTATATTTATACTTTGGGAATTACGAAGTTTAATCAAAATCGTTTAAACCGTTTTAGAGAAATATACTTACGGACGCCTTTTTTTGGACTTCTCCATATCATTGAAATCCTTTGTTTGATTAGAATCTCGATTTTTTACCACGAAACCAATACTGTCCTATAAAGAAAGTAATAATTTTATTTGCAAAAATGTATTTAATTGTAATAAAAAGTGTTTCAATCCATATCAATAAGATTGGAATAAACATACCTACTTGATGATATGGACCTCTAATCTCTGCTCTTTCGATTTAATCAATAAAATTAAAACTTAATGAACAAAATTAAAAAAGATTTTTTTGTAAATTAAACACTTTAATACCTTTGCGTTGTTGTAAAAAACAGCTGATATCAGCTGGTGCATCAAGAACAACGCAAGTTACCTTAAAATTTTTCTGATGGCTATTCCAATGAATACAAAGAAATTCATATAATATGTACTAAATAATAAATACACGTTCGCAAAAAAAATCTGAAGCAAAAATTCGATTGGAACTGATTGCCTCTATTGAAGCGAATAGTTTCCAATACTATTTCCAGTAATTGATAACAACAATTTATATTGTTCAAAAATTCACCCAGCCAAAAAAAAGCGGGCTCAAACGGGTTTTTAATTTCTTATAATATGCTTTTCAAAAATATTAAATTTATTATTTATTTGTATTTTATAAGATCTGTCAATCTGTCATTTTGTCGAAAGCTTAAAGGATTCAAACTTAATGTTCCGATAAATATCACCTGTGGTGGCAACCACTGATCTCTATATACAGTATATACACTGGATAGTGTATTCATACAAAATTTTTGAGGCAAAAATATAACAAGTATAACAACGGCGCCAGTTCAGCGTTGCTACTGGACCTGGATTTTCGTTTATTTTTTTCAATATTTACAGCCGCAACGCTTGTTAACATCAACTGACATCAAATAAATGCTCAATTACTGCAAATATCTTCAATCTCTTTTTCGTTTGTATGGAGCGAGATATGAGGTCAAAAATTGCCTCACAAAAACTGGCTATTCACTACCCAGTGTATTATAGAGATCAGTGGTGGCAACACTCACAAATGTATCCATCAAATATATTATACCATTAGAGGCCGTAAGAATTATCAAGAAGAAGATTCAAATCCAACAGATAAAAAAAATCTTCACTTGATTTGTAGACGCACAAAACAATTTTTGAGTTTAAGTTGTCCCTATACAAAGAGTAAAATAATAAAAATATTAAATAAAAGGCAAAGGCTACTTCAAAAATGTATGTGTTTTTATTTCAAGTAAAAGTTTTTCAACAGCACCCATAAGCGAGCCACATGGCCGCTCTGTTTTGCAGAATTTTTTTCAAATGGTTGTTTTGTGTAATATCTCAAAAGATGCCATATGGTTCGCATTACAACCACCTTGTAGGTTCTGTTGATCGGATCATTGAGATTTATTATGTTTTAAAAGATGTTTGTGGATGTTGAAAAACTGATAACATTATCCCCGGATTTGCATAAAAAACAAAACTATACCTCAACGGATTTTAGAAATAAATGGCTCGTTCAAGCATTTATCACTTTGACAAATAATCAGACGAAAAATTTTATATAGATTAGATTAAATTGATTTTTATTTTCCGTTCAAATGTTTTAACAATAAATACATATGTACACATAATATAAATTAATAAAGCATGGCTTTGCGTCTGCCTGATTGAAATTGTTTTGTTTTACAAAATAAGTTGCAGTTCTGAACTAAAAGTTTTCATCTAAAATTCTGTTTCGATAATTGAGTGTCAAATTGAAAAATTTCAATAACCCATATGTTTCTTCTTTCATCCATTAGTATGGGCAGAGACTATTTTACAAAGAACGAAATTTTAGACCTCCTCAATGAATTTGATTTATTTAACCGCCATATAATTCACTCGATAAATCCAGATTAAAACTTAAATCCGGATGTATATTTACTGTCACATTTAGGTATCGTGGCTCGGGTCACCTCTCTTCGCTTGGGATGGTTATAACCAGTGGATTCGGAAGGTTGCTAATGTTTGTCGTCAGTTTTATGGCAGCACTGATCATATACTATAGGTGTGTTTTATTCATTGCTGCATAGCCAGCGCAGCAAAATTTCTCTTTGCAAACAAAAACAATTTGATTGCTGAAGAAAAAGAAGTCAGTAAAAAACGATGGCTGTGCTGGCGATAGAACTTTGAATCATTGAAATGAACGTAGAGAGTGAGTAATCGTTTTATTTAGACTTGTGCTGCGCTGGCTATGCCAGCAATGAATAAAACACACCTAAATAAGATCGGTCTGAGATGTTGCTTATAGAGAAGCAACTGTGTCTCCTGGCTGGGTCCATTCCATTTCCGCATTAGGGAGGAGTAGATGCGGTGGAGTGCGAAATTCATTTTCTTCAGAGTATCTGTTTGAAACGTTAACTCTCCTCGAAGTTGATGCCCAGATATTTCACTGATGGTTTGGTTGTCAGCTAAGATCCGTCGGGTAGATTGAGAATAATGCTGCGGCAGCTTGTGACTGAAGATGTGTTTCGCTGTCCCGCGGGTCTTCTGAAGCAAGTCAACTTGGATTTAGTGGAGTTCACTTTGAAGTCCGATTTTGTGTAGAATTCCCACAGGCATCTTACGTGCTCTTCTACTCTTCGGGCTGTAACGACTGGTGACATGGAACTGGTGTATGTCATTGAACCTTCCGCATAGAGCAAATTCGTTTTTTTTTATTTAACGGTAATTCTATCGGCTTTCTTCGGTATCGAGACTATTTTCGCTGTTTTCCATCTTTTCGGTTAATAGAAATTATTGACGCAGTTATTGGACAGGATCGTGAGGAATAGAACCATGACTTGGGGAAACTTCCTTATGGTGTAGTTGGAAATCATGTCTGGTCCGGATGATATCTTAGGTCGTCCACTATAGACGATATAGGCACCTTCCAACAAGATAGAAAATATCCTCAAGCTCTTACATAGCGCCGCACTTCGAATTCTAGTGAAAAACTGTCTCATGAGTTAACTATCAGGTTTAATTAATTTTTTGAATTAGCTTCCTTTGATTAAACTCAGAGGTAACACTGAAAAATTAGATATAAGCGTACTCCTAGACTGTTGGTGGAATAAAATCCTAACTGAAAAACTTTTATTTAATTTGTTTTAATGGAAATTTCGACTCCACAATATAATGTTTTATTTTTTAATGAAGTGGAATTGAGATAGCAAGTTTCATTTGTGTCAAACAATAAAAAAAAAGTCTTTCGAATGAATGCGTTCAGCATGACATGGATATAGGTTAGTTCGATTGATAAAATTTTTATTGGTTGGAAGATTTAACATAAGAATTTTTTCTAATCTCTAAATTAAAATTAAAAATTATTTTGTAAATTCGATTTATTTATTTTCAAGAAACCAATACATGCCCTGCAGAACGAGTAATATTACTATATATGTATATGTACACCACTTTGAAGAACTGAGTTTATTCAGATTATCGACGATGATATGGTATTTGTTATAAAGATATAGCAAAGTAAATATTTTACGGCAGTAATAGAGTCAAAACAAAACTGGATGCCAAGCAATCCAGACGCGTTCTATACCTACTAAATATAAAAGAGGTTCACACTATAAATACAAACAATATACAAAACCATTACATAAAGAAGCGCAAATTTTGAATTTATTTGAATACATTTTCCCTTTTCTATTGTTATTTGCTATTGTTGTAGATTTTAAAATGAGCTATTTTTATAAAATAACAAACATAAAGTGAGGTATGAGAGAAGTACATTATATGATCTTGATCTTGTGATAAGAAGAAACACGTGTACACGATCAGTGTTGTAAACAATCGGATATCGGAAAGTAGTTCTTTTAAAGTGGAAGCAGGTCGCAATCGTAATCAAATTTTTCAAGTGACCTTGATGTTGTCGGACGTGTGGGTGCGAAATATTACTTCAATTGATTTAAGACAGCACAAAATGATATCAGTTTAAAAACAAAGTGTTTTTTTTTATCGTTTAAATTTAAAACAGACAGCAATATGAGTTGCCGTTTTTGTAGTAAAGAATGGATTTTTGGAGTAATTGGACTGATTTTGTCTATAATAGGGATGGTGCTTTATGTAAATTGGATCAGCTGGTTTACAATGCTTCGAGGGAAGGTAAGTTGCACAAAGTTACTTACTCTACTTTACTTTAATACCAAAAAGAAATAGTCGTGAGGTGTCAGTTTATATATTTGTGAAAATACCTTCCAATACCTATTTCTGAAATACAAAAGATAATTTTGAAACAATTTATCATTTTAATAGAAAAAAACACATGATGAGTCTTGCGGCAACGAACGAAAATTGAATAATGTAAAACGATTTATTAATTTAATTTAAGTTTGTTTACTTTTCCTATTCTTTATAAAAGACCCTATTATCGTATCAACAATACTGTTAAATACGTGACGAGACTGTTGAAATGATAATACGCCAAAACTATTTTGCCACTTCGCTCGTAAAATAAACAAAATAACGGGTGATATAAATCTAAATGAAATACATAGGTGATGTATGTGTATGTATGTATGTATATTAAGTGCGTGCGCACCTATTTCTATATATTGTTCAAGCATAGGGGGAGCTTTAGGAAAATAAGAGAGCATTTAAAAAGGAGCTACCGGTGAATATTTAGTTTTGAAGTTCTGAATATCAAAACGAGAGGGAAAAATAGAGCCAACACATTCGTGTTGTTGTGCTATTAAAGAAAGAATACCATCTGTTCAAACAGTACCTAAGTCCGATGTTGACCTCAGGGTAAACTGATGGGCATTCCTATAAAAGCACTAGTATAACAATTGAATTTTATGGGAGGAAAGCAACTGTCTACTTTACTAGAAAAATGTTTATAAAAATAACGAAATGAAATGTTTCCGTTATAATTCTCACACCTATCATTTTGATCTATTCTCTATTTTTAATTCTATCCAAGAGATGCAAATGAGTTTTAGAATGTGAATTTTTAAAGCTTTGCTATTTCCTTAAAGATACATTGTTGTTTTTGTTTATCTACATATATATGCACCTATATAATATGTACATAAATCTGGACATAATAAAACGAACAAAACCATTTTATTTTTTTTTAAGAGTCTTTTGCTCATTCAAAGTCAGATATGTGACCAAGCTGTTGAAGCAGAAGGACAAAAACTATTCAAATTAAAGTGGAATAAACAAGTTAACTGAATAATTTATTGGTTCAACTGCAAACTGACCAGGAAGGACTGTACGCGGGTTTTTCTTATGGTTTTTAGGTATAAAACTTTTGGTTTTATCTTTATAAGACCATTTTTAACAGAGATATTATGTATGTATAGTTCTTCAAAAATAATTCAAAACAAAAACAGTAAAAACATGTTTATTCCTTTAATTTTCTTCCTCAGTGTATTATTACTCACTGTAAGTTAACATATAAATGTTCGATTTTAAACTCAAGCTATTTGTTTATTGTTAAAAAGTTTGATCATAGTAAACTTGTTAAATATATGAAGTAAGTGTTTGTTTTGTGTTTTGTGTTAAACGACTTCAATTATTAACAATAGACGGCAACACTTGCAATATTATGTTACACTTTTTTATAAAGCCAGGAATTCGACCATGAACTCTGTTTCTAAATAAAATGGTTTTAGTGAATAGTTTTGGAAAAATTGATTTTCAAACTCAAAATTTTGAAAAAATAAAAAAAATTAAACTATTTTTTTATTTTACGTTATTAAGGCCCGTTTGCTGATACTTCACATAACGAGTTGAGTTGAACTTAAATTCTTAAGGGGTACTTTTTCCATGTCATAAAGTGATACTTAAGAAATTAAGTTCAACTTAAATCGTTATGTGTAGTATCAGCAAACCTACCTAAGTAGTATTTTTATTTTTAATATTTAATTCTTTTATCAATTTAAAGTCAAACGCAAAAAACTAAATGCTAAAATGTCTTATAGTTTTTGAGAAAATTGAAAATAACAAAATATACTTTACCACTTACATAGTGGAAATAAGATTTTGAAAGCAATTAAAACCAAGGATTGAAGCCAAATTAATTGAAACTTATTTCTGATATTTCTCAAGAACTATAAAACAAAAAGACTACTTAATAACGTAAAAATTTGAAAAAAAAAAAATGCTTTCAAAATTTTTTTTTAAATTTATACTTTCAAAATTTTGAGTTTTTAAATTAATTTTCTAAAAAGCGTCCAAAACCTAAAAAAAAAATTAAAAAAAAAGTTTCTCTCTGAGTGAAACCAAAAAAAAAATACTTTTTAGTAAACTGGTTATTAATAATTTTTGAAAATCGCAACAAGTGAGAGTTATTTAAGAGACCTTTCAAAAGGTTGAGTTTTACTTTCGATCTCTGTTTTCAAATAACGAATAAATGTAATGGTGTATTTAAACGACTGAAAAAAGCCATTATGGTAAATGGTCTAAAATCTGCAAGTTGATTATTTTCGTTATTAATAAACTGATTTTATTATATTATCCTGACGTCCTGTAAATATATAATGCTGAAACCATTTTTATGTTATAAAAAAAACTTAACTTAAACACAACTGCACGCAGCATCATGAATGTATCTACTTATTACTCAAAAAAAACTAATAATGCTTCATTTACATGAATGACAAAATACTATATGTATATGCTGCAAGGTTATATTAACAGAATTATATGAAATGCTTTTATAGGAAATTTCATTAATGAAATAAACCAACTAGACTTGCTAACTTCCGGTATGTGACCTCCTAGAGGTTTAACGTTCATCATCACAGTTGAAAAAAAATATTACTTTCAAGCAATGAGCAAGTTGGTGCGATACTGTCGTGGACTTATTATATTTTGTTATTACAACTTTTGTTCGTAGTTTAAATATATGAATACACACATATGTATTGAATTTTTATTATTATTATTTTTCAAACTTGATGGTAGGTACATTTACTTGCTTTTCAAGTATTGACCACATGAAGGTTTACACCTTCTAATCAATTATTACCATTCTACGTAAAAACTTGTTAATAAGGTACATTCAATGGAAATAATTACGTATCTAATAAAATAAAACAATTTCATTAAAAAAAGATAGGTACAAATAAGAAATATTACAGGTTTTCATAAATGATTGTATACTGTACCTATATAGTAGAATTATGTACATTGTACATATGTATATACGATTATTCATGTTATGTTAATTTATAAGTTTTTCATATATATATAGCCTTCAATATAGAACAATGATTTTCTAATTAATATTAAAGATATTCATTTTAGGTCAAGATTAGAACATACATATTATATGTATATAATATACATAAGGCGATCGTATAGTTTTAATTAAAAACAATGTTCGTTTTATAGAAAGTGTTTTTAGTTTTAAAGTCTACAACCTTTGCTTCAAAAAATTTCTATTCAAAAAAGCAAATACATGTCCTTATTTTATGAAATATTATTACGATTGAGTTGTAATCCACCGATCGTTATTCGGTATTATCGATCACAGCTATTTGTCGGTCCAAAGCCAATAGGATCGTCCATACTTCACGTGAGCGTTCAACCAAAGTGGAAGGTACAGGATATTTTAGAAGAAATTAATGATTGGTAATCTGGAAGAGAAATGGCAAGCGAACGCTTTTATTGATTCTGACGTGTAAGTGCTTCTGACTTCAATTCTGAATTCAAATCCAGAAGCTCTATCGAGAAGAGGAACTGTCATTTTGTGGGGTTCAGAAGGCTTCTGGGCGATCAATCGAAAACGCCATAAGAGAAAACGTCAATTTGTTTCCTCGTTTGAAAGGGGACTGCTTGCCTTTTTGATTCTGAAACGATTCTGAAAACAAATTTTGTTATTTTGTTTTTATGAACGAAAAAAAAATTTTAAAAATGGTTTTAATCACTGCAACGCCCACTTTTCAACTGCGTTCTTTAGCGGAAACCCTATTTCTCATAAACGACTCAAATGATTTAGATGAAATTTTCAGGGCCTATTCTTATGAAGAATACAAAAATATCCAGCAGTTTTTTAACATTGTCTAGCTGATTTTTAATTAAAATTATTCTTATAACCACAAATAACGGTACCTCCCATAAAAAAGTTCAAAAACCGGTATTGAAAATCTCATATTTCTCAAAAACGGCTCCTACGATTTTGATTAAAAATTTTTGTGTGATCTAATATTTATACGATCTACCTATTAATGAAAAAAAATTTGCCTACGGTTTAAAAATGGTTTTTGATTTTGGACTATCTTATTATCAGTTGAACTGATTTTAATTAATTTTTTTGCACAAAAGCTTCAAATAAGTTCTAATAATATTGCATACCAAAATTTTCAAAAAAATAAATTATTGATTTAAAAAAAAAAATTCGAAACTATTTTTTGTAAATTCCATATTTCGAAAATGGGTAGATATGATATTTTTTTTAAATTAATTTTTTAATTCCACAATAATTAAGGCTAAAAAAGTGCGTACCATTTTTTTTTCAAATTTTTATATATTAAAAACAATTTAAAAAAAACCGCTCCAGCGATTTTCAATTTTTTTTTCTCATAAATTGAGTTTTTCTAAAGAAATCGGATACATTGCATTGGTGTCAAAACAATTTCAGAAGTTGTTTAATCAATTTATGTTTAATTATATATTTTTTTTACAATTTTTCATTCTAAACTGTAAGTTCCATGCATATTTGCAACACGGTGCTATATTGTTCATAAATATAATATGTACCTACTCGCATAATACAACCTTAAACTTAACTACGTTTTAAGGAGGTGGTATACAATATAGGCTCCCATAACTAATTTATTCCTTTTATAAGATAAAATATAGTTTTTGAAATATTAAACACAGTGTGATCGCACATAAGAGCAAGTTCGTGTGACCCAGTCGTGCACATATTTTTTACTATTACTTTGCGGAAGTTTTTGGACGCCATGTTGTTGTTAGGGTTTTCATATGCACCAAGACGGCAGGCAATTTAGTGTTTATTAATGGGATCATGTTGGATGAATTTTTCAGATATTGTTCTAACTAGCAGGAAGATGGTTTAGGAAGTTGTTTTTATTTGAATTCCCTCCTACTGCACATTTTTTGATGTGGGGTTTTTCCTCACTGAACGCATTTATAAAGGGAAAAAAATTAATTGTTGGCATATTATGTTGTTTTCCACTAACTGCCATGTCTACTTCTCTCATACATATTTCAAATTTCTCGATTAGGGAAAGCCGAGCGAAGCATATAGTCAAATCAGAAGACCAGACGGTACAGTATAAGTCGTTTAAGTTACAAGAGCCTACATATTAAGACTCGGGCCTTATCATAGGCCCCGTCGTAATAGATCCTAGCTAAGAATTAAAAAAAAAGTAACATAGCACCGTCGTCGTACAAAAAATATGGACATGTATTTAGATATCACTTTTCACAAATTCGGAATTCGTCTGGAAATAATTCTTTAAGGACTAGGCTATAATACTATAATAAAGGATTCGTAGTACGAATCTATTACGACGGGGCCTGTGATAAGGGCGACTATAATGCGTAGTTATTACTTTTTTGACTAGTTAGACAGTCTCTTAATAGTCCAAAATAGTCATATATATCAAATAATGACTAAATAAAATTTGATTAAAACAACGTTAATAAATACGACCGTTTATCTCTCGAAATTTATTTATTTTTTTTTAATTTAATTTAAGAAGTCTTAATGACATCGATAATGCTCTCTTATCAAATGCACCCTTTCCATTTTTTTGTATTCATGATTTCATAAGTTCGAAACGATATTTACTCACTATCGCATCACTTGTAGCATGTTGTTGTTATCACATCTAAATTCATTCAGAGCTATGTTAACAAAAAGAATATGTCCGAGTTCACCAAACATCCACTTATCAGTGATTCAGATTCAATAAACCAAAAGTGGTTTCACAAAAAAATGTTTTATGTATTTTTTTTAAATAAACAAACGTTGGATTTCGATGAAAATACAAAATTCTATTTCATCTTCTCCCCTGTTAACGACATCCTCAGGACCTCATGGGTTTAATTTAACGATTTCTTGTAGTCATTTCAAAATTCAAGTTTTATTTTGAAATGATTCATTGATCAATCGAATTTTAGTTTTCAGTTATGTATGCCTACATTCTATAAACAGAAAACTAAACTATAGAACTTCTTATCTATGTTCATCAGTGTCAAACAAATAAAAGATATTTTCTGGTTTTGGTGCATTATTTTTGTGTTAATACGTGTTACACAATCTAAAATTTGGTCGGAAATGCAATCCGTACGTTCTTTACGATTGCTAAGCGTTATTTTGAATATGGCGGTATATTAAAATCAAATAAAGGAAATAAAAGATGAAGATGATTGAATAAAAATAGTGCTTACTATAACATTGAAATACAATATTTAAGAATTTTGGAATAATAGTTTTACAGACTATAATGGAATACAGAAATACGTTCATATATATATATTTTTCGATTCATTTATATAATAATAATTTTGGTAATATAAAGAATTTTGGAATATAAAATAATTTTTACTTAATTAATTTTAAATTTTTCAATTGTTGACTTGATTGAAAAATTTAAAATTAATTATTATTGGATATTATTCTTTTGTTCAAGTATTTCATTCGAAAGGCTTTATCTCTATTGGCCTTGAATGCAATAATTTCCTTACTCTAGTCGTTAAGTATTGGAAATTCTCAACCTCCTATATCAATTATCATTAAATACTTTATCATAGGTTCTTGTATATAATATATTTTATAAATGATAAGACTTCTTTGTGGGCTATAGGTCTCGTTTATTTATTTAATACTTCAAATGCGACGTTACGAGGGTGATAACGCTCTTCTTCAGGTCTGCCAAAATTTAAATATCATAATCAATCATTTTATAAATAACGAAAAAAAAATATTTTAAATTAAAGGAGTGACTAAATACCAAATTATAACAGTTACGTTTATAAAAGTATACTGTACGTTTTGAAAAGTATACCGCAAAGTTTTTTTGCAACTGATTGCACACCGACTTTTTATGGCGATTGTCTGTTAAAACTGTTGTGAATTGGCATTTCAAATTAATGATACAAAAATTTCAATTTATTGAAAAGCTAATATTGTATTATTCCTCGGGGTCTCCATTTTTGTTTCCTAAGTTTAGTTATACATAATAATATGTAACGCAATAATCATACATTACGTCAACTTAATTTCGAGTCAAAGGTTGGTGGTAATCCGACCGCCTTATCTAAGCTGAAAATAAGAAAAAGTCAAAAACTTTTTAGATAAAGACGATCATTTTTTAATCCTAAAATCATAAATTTATTCTTTCAGGAAATGGCACTTAGTCCAATATCTCCTGCCTATGCTGGTTGGAAATCATCACCTATACCATTATACCTTGACATTTATCTTTTCAATTGGACAAATTCACATGAATTCACAAATCACTCTATCAAGCCGAGATTTCAAGAACTTGGACCTTATCGATTCAGAGATATACCCGACAAAGTCGATATTGTATTTCATCCTACAAACAATTCAGTAACATTCCGTAAGATGAGTTTGTATTATTACGATGCTGAAGGAAGCAATGGTAGCTTAAGTGACATAATTACAACCGTTAATATGGTTGCATGGGTATGCGAGAATAATATTACCTTACTGTGTAGATAAAACATTTCCTCTAAAATCTTGTTTTCAATTTTTCAAAGGCAGCTGCTCACAAGAAACGTGATTCCGGATTCATCGAGATGTTTTTTCTGAAAAAAACATTAGACCTATCCAATGAAAAACTAACAGTTACAAAGACTGTTGATGAAATGCTTTTCAGTGGCTACAAAGATCCAATGGTAGATTTAAATAATATTTTGAACACATTTTCATTGGGCGAAGAATCCATATCTGATGACCGTGTTGGTTACTTTTATAAGGTGAGTTAAAAAAAAAACTATAATAACTATGTATGTATTTCAAGTTTATTTTTAAATACTAGCGCAATGGCAGTTCAGTGTTTAATGGTCTCCTCAATATGCACACAGGAGGTGATGATCCTACAAAAATGGGACAAATTCATACATGGGATGCCAAAAATCATTCTGGGTTCTATGAATCAAATTGTGGTATGGTAAACGGATCACTTGGAGAATTTTTTAAACCTAACCTAAAAGAGGGAGACTCCATAGAATTGTACATTCCAAATATGTGTCGGACAGTTCCATTAGATTATACAGAGACCGTTGAAATTCATGGAGTGAGGGGTTTAAAATTTTCTGGGGGACGTCGATCAGTCGATAATGGTAAGACCTTATTAAAAAACAATGACACCTATTCTAAACCTGTTTAAAGGTGTCTAACTTCTTGTTTTTTTAAGGATCCATGTATCCCGAAACGAAATGCTTTTGTGTTGATGGAAAATGTGAACGAGCTGGTGTTATGAATATGGGACCATGTCAGTATGGTACAACGGCATTCATGTCATACCCACATTTCTATGAAGCCGACCCATATTATTTGGAACAAATTGAAGGCTTGAAGCCGATTAAGGAGAAACATGAGTTCTTTATGACATTGGAACCAAATGCAGGTGTACCATTGGATGTTGGTGGAGGGTTTCAGGCAAATGTGCTCATTGATCGAATTCCGGAAATGGGGTAGGAAACATTTAGATACCATCTCGACTATGGGAATCTAACTTTCCAGAAGTGGTATTTTATATATGGGAATTGTGTTTTCCCATTCTTAAAAGCGACTCGCTTTCAATTCGAGTTTACATCCTAAGCGAAAGCTTTTTCTGTTTGAAAGCCATAGATCTTAAGTGTTAGATTTTTGGTGGCTTGAAAGAAATTGTAAATTTTAAACAAATTGTAAATATTAATAAAAATGAAAGCTAAAAGAGTGAACTCTCATATTGCACCCTTAGAATGAAAGTGACCTAATTAAATAATTGCAATTTGTGGGAAATGAGCAAGAAAGTCTACAAAAAGTGCTTTTAAGGTCAGTTTATTGCAAAATCATAAGTTACAGCAATTTTGAGTTAGGTCACTTTCATTCTAAGGGTGCGATATACCGGACACTGATGGTAACCAGACACTAATTGTCCATATACTAGAATTTTCTTATTTTAGTCACGTACTCGGACTTTTAATGTTCCTTTGTTGAGAGTACGTGTGATGGCTTAACAATACCTACTAAAAATCAAAGCAAAATTCGACCTAGTTTTAGGTCTCGAGATAAACCAGTTTAGTTAGTATCAGTAATCATGATACCAAGAAAAAATTACAACTCGAAAATCATTTAGAAGCAGAAAACTGTAGATCACCATCATTCCTGCAAACTAACAATTCAGGAATGGTTGAGACTTGAGAGTCACTTGGCCCTGTTTCTCCACTCCACCGTCGCGCCACCATTGTGTAGAAATTCACACAAATGTACAGTTTCAAAGTAAAGAAACACGAACACAACTATACAAATAATAATACAAATAAGAAATCCAAAAATATTTTAATTATATTAGATTTTCTTTAATTTCAGAATTTACGATAAAGTACCTCGTATCTTCCTGCCGATAATGTGGTGTGAACAACGTGTACGTGTGACACCAGAAATAGCAGCTGAGATCCAACTTGTTCCGCAAATCATATACTGGGGACAAGTTGTTGCCGGAATACTTCTTTTTGTCGGAATGGTTTTGTTCCTTTGGCATCCATTCCATGTGATAAAAAATCAGTGCATACCGAAGGATCAAAGAAAACCAAGAAATAAATTTAATATCGAGGCCAATCAAATACGAATTGAAGGAACTCCTTTTGTGTCTAAAAACGACACCGGACAAATTATAACTAAACCACAAAAGCTGTCCATACTGGGGCAGTCAAAAGATGGCACAGAGAGATAACATTCAAAGACTTATTTAGGTATCGTGTTAGTTTATAATTGTTTTCTGATTTATTTTAAGACAATAGATTTTAAACCATCATTATTATAACTTAAGACTAAACAATAAAACTTAGAAATAAAGACTCTTGTGTAATTTTTAGGAAAACGTTTTTTGTAATGCAAAACTTGCCACTAAAGCACATAAGCCTATGTACACGAAGTTAACTACCGATGGAATTGCTGCTGAATTGCTAGGTCCTTTTTGTAAATTAAGTTTACTAGACACTTCCTCGGGAACATCTAAGTAAACTCGATCCAGACCAAAGTCAAAGATCAATTTGCGTAGTTTTTTTATGTTAACATTGTCATTTGCCGAAGACCAAATAGTAAGGGTACTTTTATTGGTTTCATTGACAGCTCTTAAAAGCCAATGTAATTGTGTGTCACTATTTGCAGCGATTCCAGCTCGCACAGGGAATGTAATTGGCAATTGAGAGTCAGTGATGTTGTTTTTCTGATATAAATTTAAGTTTAGTAAAATAATAACTCAGCATTTATTTTTACTTTCTCACCTTGATGGAATCAACCATTTCTTCAATCTGAGTGTCAGTATAGAAACCCTCGTTGTATTCACTTCCCCAGAGAGTAGTCCAACCAATTGAAAGTACAGCATCGGGAAAATCTTTACACCCAGCAAAGAAACGTGTTGGTTCGACTGGGATTGTTTCAGTGTTATTAACCGGCCCCTTGATAATGTCAGCATTCAACCAAATCGGATATGTCATCTAAGAAATTGAGAACTCTAAGACTTTTAATCGTTAAGGTGAATTGAAATATCATTCATTACCGAAGACCACAAATCATGTAGCATAGTCAGGGAGCCTTCAAAAACCTCTATTGATTTAAAATCCAGTTTTACGCCTTTTTTATGATTATTCTTAATATTATATTCAAGAATTTGGAGTAGGAATGATTCGAGGGATATATCGGAAGTTTGTACTGGTGGATGACCCATAACTGGTAGGTCGGGTCCAGTGTTATTTATTTTTCCAAGCACAATGTCTGCTTCAATCATGTCTACGTCACCTATGAATCAAGTGAGATATTTTTGAAACTTCTGAATGAATTTAAAATAAGGAACCATAGAATGTTACAGATCTATTTTATCCAAGGGCTTATTTTATTCAGTCATACAATTTTACCTAAAGGCAATAACCAGCTATACTAAATTGATGACGTGCCATATTTTCTGCATCTATAAATAATTGGTTCCTATCAAATCTGTTGTATTTGTAATTCAATTAAAAGATCGTAATTGAATTTGCAAAAGTTTATTCATTTTTTCCATTCAAATTGTAGCTACGGCTGTGTGAAGATTTAGTTTGAAAAGTTGTTTAAAAACGACTAAGTTGGCTGGTGCATTTATTTCATTTTAATGCATACATTTATTGAAGTCACGTTTTCTGTCGCATGCCAAAACGGCAAGTATCAAGTACATGATTCAATAGGTCATGACTGATGACAGTAGATGTCGAGGTTATATTACAGGAGCTCGAGTTAGTAGCTAATGCCCAAAATAAAACAATGGAAAATTTTTAAAACCTCATGAATTAAATTTAAATTTAATGAAAACTTATCAGGTCCAATTTTATTTAAAATTGTTAATACAAATATTGCTGCATTACCTCCTGTTTGAATCCCAACCCCTGGCAATTGCATGCACTAGATGATAAATATTTATGGGATTTGAAATTATGATTTTCAAGATCGACTATTAAAAAACAACACAAACATATATATGCCAGTAAGACCTAGAGTCTTATAAATTAGGCAATGTTAGAAGGAATAGAAGGATAGGATAGATTTTTGTTGGCACAGTGGATTGAGAAATAAGGTTTTGATTATCTCATTAAATCCCAGGGGTGGCGTTCAGTCTCAGAATGCCTAGACTGGGGAACGAACCCACACATCCAGGATAGCAGTCAAGCACTACTTCCACTGCACCGGGGCCACCCCCAATGGTTTTTAGTTTTTTTTTTTTATGGCTTTTTTTTGGAATTTTTGAAGTCATCGTCATCTACCAACAATGAAATTCTGCAGTGACTAAGAACATTATCATTTATGTAATATATTTTTATTTAAAACAAACGTGGGCCTAGTATTATTCTTTGAGGCGCATCGAATTAAGTATTTTTACTATTAAATAAATCCTGATTAATTTATTTAATTTAAACATTTCATAAATATTATCATTTGCAGACCATAAATTGAAGGTGGTAAGAATCTAAACTTTGCTTCTATGAAAATTTAAGAAATTCCAAGTGCCAATTTAAAAGAGGTTTTTGTTTTTGATAAATATTATTTTTTTTAAAAAAGGATAAATAAAAACATTGAAATATCTTAATAAATTCAAACATAAAAATTAAAAGAGCATTCTTAATTCCAAACTTACTTTTTAATGCATCATCCAATTCCTTTTGACTGTTGACAGCATGCGCCCAGCTTATTGAAGTCAAATTATTTTCTGTAGTCTTCATTGACTTATCGGAATATGTAATTTCGTAAGCAAAAATGGAAGTATTATATGGAGTTGCTAGTGATATTCCAATTAAACCTAGAGAAAGTGTAATTAATTATTTATATAAATATTTAAAAAAAAATTTAATTTAAGTGACAAACAAAGAATCAAGCAATTTTTAAACAAAATGAATGTATTTTTTTTATGGTTTTTAAATTATAATAATGAAATTACATATAGGTACATTATGTACCTATCTTTATTTAATTTTAATTAAATCACAGGTGCTAAATTTTTAATGTATGTACACTTGGGTGGGTCAACAGTAAATAATTGATTGAACAAAAAAACACTTAAAACATGAGTCGTTTATATTTACATAAAGAAGTCCTTAACAGAACACGGGTACACGAGTTCTTATTTAGGATTTGATTCGTACATTCTTTTATTTTTTTAAATGCCGCATATCCTTTCATTAACATTTTTTTTATTTTAAATATATGTAAATATTAATGGGAAACAACAATTTGAAATTTTGGGATGGGAATAATAATAATGAATAAGGCCAGAGATTAAAATCTGAAATGTACGAACTAAGGTATTAATTTAAAAAAATTTAGTACAAGTACTCTCATTTTTCAGCACATATCCTCGTTGAAAAAAAGCCACATTCACACATAGTCCAGCCAGGCACCTTGTCGTCTCACAGAAGGGTGACCATGCGTCAGATCCAATAGTTCTGATTTTTTGCTGAGTTATTTACGATACTGGCCTAGTTTTCGCGCTTTTTTCAGTTATTGACGATTTAAACCCTAAGGGATAGTTTTCGATTATAACTTCGTTCTACAATTTTAAGATAGCTGCAATTTCTTTAATTTGATCCCAAAACCACCAATATAGGTACAGCCTTCAAAAATGTATCAATAATAACGTCGTAACAAAAAGTAGTAAACAGCACAATAAGAATAACTGGTCTTTGTCTTAATATGCATCAAATCAATACAGTGTAGGTTGTGTCAAAAGAAAAAAATAGTATGGCAGGGGGTGTCTATATCCCCCCGTTTAGGTGGGTGGCAATTTTCTAAAAAAACAACATAAAAGAAAAAAGAACCATACAGAAATAACGGCACCATCTGCATAAAAATCCATAGTTTTTCGTAAAGTCAGAAACCCATTCCTGAATATTTATTTTAAATAAAGTTATTTTAATCAACAGGTTTCGAAAAATTTACTTTCATACTCAAAATTTATTTCCATAGTAACGATAAGCTTGGAAAATGGAAGGTCGTCATTTAAATGCAAAATGCATTGCGGCATTTGTAAAGAAAAATGATAAAAAAAAAATAATATAGTGAAGAATTTGTGTTTTCCTGTAATTTTGAAAGCCGATTATATATTACCTTCGTAAAAAGAACCTAGATTTGTACATATATACAAAGCTATTACCTAACTACTACTACATGCGTTTATGTGATCTTTTGTAAAGCGAGTTACATTGTTTTGGTATATAAAAGTGCATTGTGTTTTGAATTTAAAACATTAGTATAAAAGGTATGTAATGAGATTATTTTTTCATTTAGTTTGGTAAAAAATGTCTGTTGTATTGTTGTATCGTTGACGGAGCATTAACCCAGACTTGACAATGAACAATGATTACGAAGTTAACATTTAAATGACGGTTGCTTCGTGAATAAAAATAACGATTCACATTTTTGTTTAACCTCGCAGTTATGTTTAAATTTTCCAACCTTACCTAGAGCTAATAATATAAAATTCCATTTACAATCCATTATCAAGTTTTATTTGGATTAATAAAAAGAGATAAACCTTAAGCAATGGTAATTCTTATCAATCAGCGTTCTTTTCAATTTCCTATATAAAATTATAAAATATCATTCAATAAAAACTTATAAGGTAGGTATAATAAAGCAATATAATTTATGTTGGCATGAATTGGATAATTTTCGTCTTCAGTAATGAGGAAAAATTAGTAGGTAGGTAGACATCAATTGTTGAAATTATAAAAGCAGGATATTTTATAATAGGTAGGTAGGTATACCAATGAATATATAAATATTCTGATGTGTATTTACCAGACAAGACTACGCTTTAAGCGTTTTAAAAATTAAATGAAATTCATACCTGAGACCTGAGTTGCCCGTCGTGTGTTGGAAACTTTATTAACAATTATGGCTTATTTTGAAAACATTAATTGCATTAAAACTAATGAAACGAAAACTAATTTAACACCATAAGACGAACTGATTGAGCAACAAACTATGGCGTGCGACGGCACCGGGCACAAAACTTTTCATTTCTAGAATTCAATTCAAGATTTGTATATAAAAGCTAATATACAAATATTCAAGTTCAAAAATATCAGCTGTTTTAAGTAAAAGCTTTTTATTAGTACTTGCCACCAATACAGTGCTGTGAGCGGGCACTTGGACTTGCTTCTTGCCTGAAACAAAAAAAGTGCTGCCAAGAAACACAGTTTGTCAAATTTTTTACGAAATTTCATGTTTAAAAACAACCCTTCCATATTTTGTGACAGGATTTTCACAGGGGTGAATGAAAGACTAGAAAAGCATGGGACGGAAATAGCCTGACAAACCCACAGTACACATATTAAAGGTAATATCATTACCGTTTTCATTTTTGTTCAGTTCTGCGCATCTGTCAAAATCGAGGTATTATGGTGGTAAAATGGTGGATTCAGTGCCCCTTTCCTTGTCTATTTTCAATATTTTGTTGTTGATTCTGATGCGCGTTGAGTTCCTGTGGGCACTCGAACAGCCATTTTTAGTTTTTTGACATTTCCAACTTTGACAACCTGCGCAGTATATTACCTTTAATGTGTGTGCTGTGTGACAAACCATCCCCTATATTACGCCACAGAACACTGTATAAATGCATAGTGTCGATAAGGGTTTATGAAATGGAGATATACCGAGTACCGACACAGTAGGGGTATTCACGATCCGATGTAACTGGTCTTGTATCATTGCAACAATGCAAAAGTGTAAAATTTCTATACCCTAACCCCATTGTAAAAAAAAACTTTGCACTTTTTCAATGATACAAGACCAGTTTGCATCGGATCGTGAATACCCCTAGTATTTCGAGTAGTATTGCACCGGTATAGTATGCCGACTGGTGTGTAAAAAGGGACGGAGTGCTTTACCGATACGATTTGATTTTTTTTAAGTCTGCCTGTTGCTTTTGGTTGAAATTACCTCATTTTGAAATGTAAAGATTCCCCCATACCAACAAGAATCTGTCGCGGCAAAAATAAAAACAATAGAGGTATTCACGATCCGATGCAACTGGTCTTGTATCATTGCAAAAATGCAAAAGTGTAAAATTGCTATACCCTAACCCCATTGTAAAAAAAAACTTTGCACTTTTGCAATGATACAAGACCAGTTTGCATCGAATCGGGAATACCCCTAATAATAACAACGTGTTGTTTTCATTGACAACCACTTGTTGTTATTATTGTTTTTGTCGTCGCCGCGAAAGATTCGCGTTGGTGTGGGGGAACCTTTAATTTGTATGGGAAATGAAGTTATTTGGAATTGCTTTTGGAAATTTTTAACGAAATTACCTCATTTGCTGCAATGAAAAATTAGTATAACATTATTAGATAGTTAAACAGACATATTTTTTCGTGTTGTGTCGGAATCCATCAACGGCGCCATACTACCGTGTTTCGTACTTTTATTTTTCTGTAGTGGGAAAGAGAAGACTATTCTCGTGAAAGGAAAATAATTAAATATCAAAAGCAGGAACTCTGTTCATTTTCTTGAATTTCTACACATTTTTTTTTATGAACTTTGACAGACTATTGTGTAGAAATTCACACAAGTGCACAGAGTTTCAAAGTAAAAAAAAAAACAAACCTTATACGGCTGTTTAGACCAAGTTTTCTTAAACTGTGCTTTTTTCCATGAGAGTTGACAACAAATTTGAAAATTTGTAGAAATGCGCAAGAAAATTCTCGTTGCCAAACAGTCCTAATTAGTGTTGGTCCGCCTTAATTTTTGTATGTAAAAGTTTAGTCATACCTTTATTTAAGTACATTATTTTTATTGGCATCACTTTTTTGAATCAGCTGCTCTTATATACTTCAATTTGTTTTGGTTCAGTATATAAGGAATTTGACGTTTTTTACGCTAAATGTTTTTTTCCTCCTTATACACACTCAAACATCATCTACGCGCTGTCAACTTGAAAATTTCGACGGAATTTATGGCGTTTGTTTTTTCTAATTAAAAAAACCGAATTCTTAAGCCCAAAAACAATATCAAACATACCAAAACCGCAATCCACTTAATATGTGGATTATGTGAACTGTAAAAGTTTACAATAAAATATGCAGTTTGTATAATTTCCAGAGTTTTCATAACCTAACCTTAAAAAAATAATATGTGAAATAGATTGTATAAAATTTATAAAACATCTACTTTTATTCAAAATATATAAAAATTCATAAAAACTACATCCAAATTAGAAGCGAGAATATTTATTTGTTCAAGCAATAAGCCAAAAAAATGTCCACTTCGATTGTTCAACAATTCGTAGCGGGGCTTAAATCCCGTCACCGCGAAGTGCAGCATAAAGCTGCCCAATCCCTGTTTCTGTATGTTAAAACCGAGTTGAGAGAAATGTCTCAGGAAGAGCTGGTACAGTTCTTTGATGATTTCAATCACCACATATTCGATATGGTCCTGAGTACGGATATAAATGAAAAGAAAGGAGGGGTTCTTGCTATAAGTAAGTTTTATAATAAATACATTTTAAGATTTCAAGTGTCTAATCTAGATATTTTTGTTTTATTTCGTTAAAATAGAATGCTTGATTAGCGGTGATGTTGTGAATACAACAACTCGCATATCGCGTTATTCAACAAATCTAAGAAATCTATTGCCTTCCAATGATGTGTCGGTTATGGAGATTGCCGCACGAACTTTGGTTAAATTGGCTTCGCTACCTGGCTCCAAGGGTGCTGAATCCTTTGATTTTGATATAAAAAGGGCATTTGAATGGCTGTCCGGAGATAGGCAAGAGGTGAGAATTAAAATTGTATTTTGTAATTAAATTGAAAGCAGTTCGATGTACATATCATTTTGAATTTAGCCGTGATGATTTAATCATATGTAATTAACATCATTGTTTTCATAATTTCGCGACTGTGTTATTTCAACAAAAATGTTTTAAATATAATAAACATTGATCCACTTCCAAAAAGAATTCTTTCCTATCTCTCAATTTACGTTAGAAATTTAACTGGGGACATTAAATTCAGATTTTTTTCAAACGACTTGCTTTTTTATCTTAATTTCTACAAAAAAATGTAAAAAAATATAAATTTTACTTTTGTAAGTTAAAGTGAGGAGGTCAAAATGTATCTTCATAAATTCAGATTATGCCGAAAACGAGAAGTCAATTATAGGTCACAAAGATCTGACATAAATTTAACCTTAACCAGAACGAAATGGCTACATTTTGTATCCATTTTTCAGATTCTAGAAGAAAGTCATAGTCTTCATATTAGATCCAGTGTTTTTACTTTATAAATACTGGTTAAAAACTCCATATGCTATAAGTTAACAAGTAGTAGCTTAAATATTTCTAAATAAAGAAATAAAAATGTGTATACATAATAGTCTTTTTATGATTTTAATACTGAGTTTATGATATGTCCGTTATGGAGCAAAAAAGATATTTAGATCTCTGCATTAAATAACTTAATATTCTTTCCTTAAAAAAAAAATCTATCAAAATCCTTTTCTTTGACAAACAAAAAAAACTGTTAATCTTTCCCTAGTATCGTCGTCATGCTGCGGTTTTTATTCTACGTGAACTGGCACTCGCTATGCCAACATATTTCTATCAGTCCATATCGACATTCTTCGATAACATCTTTTATGCCATCTATGATCCGAAACCAGCTATTCGCGAATCAGCAGGAGAAGCCTTACGCGCAGCCCTCATAGTAACATCCCAACGTGAAAATACCAAGCAATCAAGCAAGCCACAATGGTATAAGATTTGCTTTGAAGAAGCTGAAAAATGTTTCGCAATCGAGGCACCAGTTTCTAAGGAAAAAGGAATAACTCGTGACGATCGCATCCATGGCGGCCTAATTGTTTACAACGAACTATTTCGCTGTTCGAATTCTCTGTGGGAACGTCGATACAGTACTCTTAAAAATCTCCAACCCGAATCGTATCCACGTAAGAATTATACCGACAGTGGAGTTACAGCCATAGTGCCGCGTCTTAAAGCACCATTCATTGAAAAATTAGGTAGTACCCAAACGCATTTGGAACCAGAGCATACAGCTTTGAAATTTTGTGGTATGAATGTCCAGGAGTCTGCACATAGTCGGCAGATTTTAATTGAAAATTACTGTAAAATCTGTGAAAATGTTCTGGACCAGCGTCTGTCGAAGTCTGCCCATGTACAACAAGGGCTGCTCGAGGTTCTGCCCAGATTGGCTGCATTTAATCGTGAAGTATTTGTGCTGAAATACTTGAAGCCTGCCATTAATCATCTGTTGGGTACACTGCGAGGAAAGGAAAAAGATAGGTACAGTGCATACATAACAATTGGATACATTGCTGTGGCTGTTGAAAAGGACATCGATTCGCATTTGAAAAACATTATGGATGCTATTAAACAGGCACTTCCTTCTAAAGACACTCCTGTCAAACGCAAACCTAGCATCGATCCAGCCATATTCACGTGTATAACTCTGCTGGCAAATGCCGTAAAATCGGGAATTACCAAAGACGTGACTCTGATTCTGGAGCAAATGTTTTCGACGGGGCTTTCCCCAGCTTTAACTGTTTGTTTACGGGAGTTGGCCGACAATGTTCCAGAACTGAAACGACAAATAGCTGATGGACTTACGAATATTCTCTCGCAGGTCCTAATGAACAAACTTCCTACTGGAATGGGAACACCGAAGCACAATCTCAGTGCACCATTTGCTGCCCTTAGTCTGACCGATTCTAGTCAGCAGGATGTGCCAACAATTATTCTGGCTTTGAAGACCCTTGGCAGTTTCAATTTCGAACAGCAAAATATGTTGGATTTTGTTCAAAGGTAATTTATAAAAAAAAAAATTTGAATGAGGCATTTAATTGTATTTGCCTTTAGGTGCGCTGATCATTTCATCAACCACGAGCAACAAGGCATTCGTCTGGAAGCGGTTCAAAGCTGCACTCGTCTACTGAAGCTTGCAATTCAATCTTCCGAATCGCAATTCGAAAGTTCTAAAACCCTCAGTGAGACTGTTTCTCATGTATTGGAACGTTTGCTCATTGTGGCAATAACTGATATCGATTGCAACGTTCGACTAAGAGTTCTACGTTCGTTGGATGAAACTTTTGACGCCGAGCTCGCCCAACCTGAATCGCTGAGCGCTTTGTTTGTAACTTTAAATGACGAAGTGTTTGAGATACGTGAATTAGCAATCGTGACCATTGGTCGACTGTCGGCAATGAATCCAGCATATGTGATGCCCAAATTAAGAAAAACTCTTATTCAATTGTTGACGGAGTTAGAACATTCAGGAATGAGTCGTAACAAGGAGCAGAGTGCAAGAATGTTGGACCATTTAGTTATAAGCACACCTAGGTGAGTTTTTTTTATTAGAAAAGGTTCCTCAAGTTTTTATATTCTTATTTAAGGTTAATATCTTCCTATATGCGCCCAATATTGACCATTCTTGTGCCGAAACTACGTGAGCCAGATTCTAATCCTGGTGTGATTTTAAATGTTCTCCGGGCAATAGGCGACTTGGCCGAAGTAAATGGCGGTTCAAATGAAATGGAACGCTGGGCCGATGATTTGTTGTCCATTCTTCTGGAAATGCTTGGCGATTCAGGAAGTCCTGATAAACGTGGAGTAGCTCTTTGGACACTTGGTCAATTAGTTAGTGCAACTGGTCGTGTAGTATCACCCTATCATAAATATCCAGTTCTAATTGATATTTTGATTAATTTCCTCAAAACTGAACAACGTCGATCCATTCGTCGGGAGACAATTCGTGTTTTGGGGCTTTTGGGAGCCATGGATCCTTACAAACATAAAATGAACAAAGGCCTGATCGATAGTCAAAAGGATAATATTTTAATATCCCTTTCTGATTTTAAGGGTGATGAAAATCAAGATATTTCGACAGCAGAACTTTTGGTCAACATGGGAAACCTCGATGAATATTATCCAGCTGTGGCAATTTTCACTCTCATGAGAATTTTACGAGACCCAACCCTGAGTCAACACCACACAAGCGTCGTTCAGGCTGTTACATTTATATTTCAGAGTCTCGGCATAAAATGCGTTCCTTATCTAGCTCAGGTTTTACCAAATTTGCTTGAAAATGTTCGCATAGCTGATATGAATCTGAGGGAGTTCTTATTCCAGCAATTATCGACATTGATTGAAATTGTCAAACAACACATTATCAGCTATATGGGGGATATTTTTAAGTTGATCAAAGAATTTTGGACTATCAACACACCCCTCCAACCCACTTTGATCAATTTAATAGAAAAAATTGCTGTCGCCCTGGGATGTGAATTTAAAAATTATTTATCGCAGCTGGTGCCTCAGATACTGAGGGTATTGCAACATGACAACTCTAAAGATCGCATAGTGACTATAAAGCTTTTGCAAGCGCTGCAAAAGTTTGGCAATACTTTGGACGACTATTTGCACTTGATTGTTCCGCCGATTGTAAAACTTTTCGACGCTCCATATGTCTCTTCGCAAGTTTCTTCGGCGGCTATGGAAACAATTGACAATCTTGCATGGATATTAGACTTTAATGATTTCTCTTCGAGAATTATCCATCCCCTGGTGAGAGTGTTGGACACAAATCCTGAGCTGAGGGATCAAGCTATGTCAACTTTGCGATCGATGGTGATACAATTGGGCAAGAAATACCTGGTGTTTGCACCGTTGGTCAATCGTTCCATTGTTAAGCACCGCATTGTCGATTCTAAGTATGAAAAACTTTTGACGAAAATTCAAAGCAATACAACAATGTGTCTGGAAGATGAGTTCCACACAAGACAAGCAAAGTACAAGAGCACTGACGTATCCTTGAGTGATGTGAATACAACAATAAAAAAATTGCATGTTTCAGCAAGTGATTTACGAACTGCTTGGCAGGTTACCAGGCGGGTTTCCAAAGACGATTGGGTTGAATGGCTGAAAAGGTTATCAATTGGTTTGCTAAAAGAATCTCCTTCGCCAGCGCTGCGGTCATGTCGAGCTCTAGCTCAGAATTATGAGAAACTTTTAAGAGATTTGTTCAACGCAGCATTTATCTCTTGCTGGACCGAGCTGGAAAAGGAGCATCAGAATGAGCTAACTCAGAGTTTGTGTCAGGCTTTGGAAGTTACCGATATGCCAGAGATCACACAGACGATTTTGAATCTTGCCGAATTCATGGAGCATTGCGACATGCCGCCAATTCCAATTGAAACCAAGTTACTAGGCACACGTGCTATGGCTAGCCGAGCATATGCAAAAGCGTTGCATTACAAAGAGGATGAGTTTTTACGTCAAAATGATCGTCACGTTTTTGAGTCTCTTATCCTGATCAACAATAAGCTACAACAGAAAGAGGCTGCCGAGGGTTTATTGACAACTTATCGCAATGAAGCAAATGAGCTTAAAGTACAGGGTAGATGGTATGAAAAGTTGCATAATTGGGACCAAGCGCTAAAGCATTATTCGGAAAAATTGCAGGTAGATTCTACCGATTTAGAAGCACGCTTAGGTCATATGCGATGTTTGGAGGCTCTTGGCGAATGGTCCGAGCTAGGTTCAGTTGCTAAGCAGGACTGGGAGACTCTCGATAGCGAAGGCAAGTCGCGGGCGGGCCATTTGGCAGCAGTTGCTGCTTGGGGCTTGCAAGACTGGGAGGACATGCAGGAGTATGTTAAGTGTATTCCTGAAGAAACACAAGATGGCAGTTTCTATCGGGCAGTATTGGCTGTTCATTATGGCGACTTTGAGACTGCACAACGTCTGATAGATGAAACTCGAGATTTACTTGACACCGAGCTGACTTCCATGGCTGGAGAGTCCTACGAACGGGCCTACGGGGCAATGGTTTGTGTTCAAATGCTAGCAGAATTGGAAGAAGTTATTCAATATAAGCTCATTCCGGAACGTCGTGAGCCCCTTAAGACGATGTGGTGGAAGCGATTGCAGGGCGGTCAGCGTTTAGTTGAAGATTGGCGAAGAATCATTCAAGTCCATTCGTTGGTCGTTAGTCCCCAGGAGGATGTGCACACTTGGTTGAAGTATGCATCTCTCTGTCGCAAGAGCGGATCATTGCAACTTTCTCATAAGACGCTTGTTATGCTTCTCGGTTCGGATCCATCAAAGAACGCAACTGATCCGCTGCCATTCAACCAACCGCAAGTCACTTACGCCTACGCCAAGCACATGGCTATGTCGGATAATATACAAGGAGCCTACGAACAACTAAGTCGTTTCGTCAATACATTCAGTGCTCAATGCAGCTGTATGCCAGAAGATATAAAAAAAGAAGACATGCGACTTCTGGCTCGTTGTTATTTGAGATTAGCTATTTGGCAAAATAAGTTGCAAGGCATTCAAGACCCTGCTGCTGTACAAGGTGCCCTGGAATGCTTCGAAAAGGCAACGGAATATGATAAGAATTGGTACAAAGCCTGGCATCTTTTTGCCTATATGAATTTCAAAGTTGTGCAGACCCAAAAGCAACAACTCGAAAGCAATCCCACGGGAATGACTGAGATAATGCAGCTGCAGAAGGAGAAACTCATTATTGAACAGTATGCGGTGCCTGCAGTACATGGATTCTTCCGTTCCATTAGTTTGGTCAAAGGAAACTCCCTGCAAGACACTTTGCGCTTATTGACTCTGTGGTTTGACTACGGGCAGTACTCGGAAGTATATGACGCCCTTCTTATCGGCATGAAGATCATAGAAATCAACACATGGCTGCAAGTGATTCCACAGCTCATTGCTCGCATCGATACTCATCGAAATCTAGTGGGGCAGTTGATTCATCAGCTGTTAATCGATATTGGCAAATTCCATCCCCAGGCTTTGGTATATCCTCTGACAGTAGCTTCAAAATCCGCTTCAGTGGCTCGAAAGAACGCGGCATTTAAAATCCTCGATTCAATGCGAAAGCACTCTCTGACTCTCGTCGAGCAAGCGATGATGTGCAGTGAGGAATTGATTCGGGTGGCCATCCTTTGGCATGAACAATGGGCCGAGGGTCTAGAAGAAGCATCGCGTCTGTACTTTGGGGAACGAAATGTGAAGGGAATGCTCGAGATTTTGGAACCGCTGCATAATATGCTCGAGCGAGGACCACAAACATTGAAAGAAACTTCGTTTAGTCAGGCCTATGGACGCGATCTGACCGAAGCCTACGAATGGAGCCAGAGATATAACACTTCTTCGAACTTGGTGGATCTGGACCATGCATGGGACATATACTATAACGTATTTAGAAAAATATCGAGGCAATTGCCTCAACTGACATCATTGGAACTGCCTTACGTTAGTCCAAAGTTGTTGGCCTGCAAAGACTTGGAGCTGGCTGTGCCGGGGAGTTATAATCCAGGTAATTATTGCAATGATTTTCAATTCCTTCAGATGAATATAAAAGTTTATTTCTTAGGTCATGAACTGATTCGCATTAGCCACATAAAGACGAACCTCCAAGTGATAACTTCTAAGCAACGACCTCGCAAACTTTGCATTCGAGGTTCGAACGGAAAGGATTACATGTATTTGTTAAAGGGCCACGAAGATTTGCGGCAAGATGAACGTGTAATGCAGTTATTTAGTCTAGTCAACACATTACTACTGGACGACCCGGATACATTCCGACGCAATTTGACTATTCAGCGTTACGCCGTTATCCCGTTGAGCACTAATTCGGGACTAATTGGATGGGTTCCGCATTGTGACACCCTTCACACTCTCATTCGTGACTATCGAGACAAAAAGAAGGTTCCTCTTAACCAGGAGCATCGTACAATGCTCGGAATGGCACCAGATTATGATCATTTAACACTAATGCAAAAAGTCGAAGTATTTGAGTATGCTCTGCGTCAAACTCAAGGTGATGATTTGGCGAAGTTATTATGGCTGAAGAGTCCTTCGTCAGAAGTTTGGTTCGAGCGACGCACTAACTACACTCGATCCCTTGCAGTTATGTCAATGGTCGGATATATACTAGGACTGGGAGATCGTCATCCATCAAACCTTATGTTAGATCGTATGAGTGGTAAAATTCTTCACATTGATTTTGGTGATTGTTTCGAGGTTGCCATGACCCGCGAGAAATTCCCCGAAAAGATTCCCTTCAGGTTGACTCGTATGCTGATTAAAGCAATGGAAGTGACCGGCATCGAAGGTACTTACCGGCGCACATGTGAGAGCGTTATGGTGGTGCTTCGTCGCAATAAGGACAGTTTGATGGCTGTACTGGAGGCTTTTGTCTACGATCCATTACTTAATTGGCGTTTACTGGACACGGATAAAAATCGTAGGTCAAAGGCAAACAACGACGGAACAACTACAATTGGAAGCCTTACCACTGGCGATGACGATGAATCAGTTAGTATGCTAAGAAGTCAATCAAACGCCAAAAAACCATTTGAAACAGGCTTGGGCATTGTGCCCAACAATACACAAATGGTGGCCGAAGTTACGAATTCCAAAGCCCGCCTGATTGTAGGTCGTGTTAAACGTAAGCTAACGGGAACAGATTTCCAAACAAAAAATGCTGTTACTGTTCAACAGCAAGTAGACTTGCTTATCCAACAGGCAACAAACAACGAGAATCTTTGTCAGTGTTACATTGGTTGGTGTCCGTTTTGGTAAACAAAATAAAATTGGTTGCTGCAATCTGTTTTTGAACCTTAAGATTTTTTTTTTAAGATTAATATTTTTTTAATTTACTTTAAGTGGTTTACTTTACTAACGACACTTAACGCGCTCTATTCAATAAGTAAGGATTTCGTTTATGTATTGCTTTTTCATCTTATTATAGCTTTGTATCTATATACATATGTATTATTAATACACAAATAAAATATTTAAAAATAAAAATTAGTATTACTTTTAATGGAAAAAGGATGTATTGGCACATAATGTTTGATAATAAAATATAAAGTAAAACATGCTCGAATAAAAAGAATAACCTGGAATATCTTGACATATACATATCTGTTTGTTCACCAAAAATATTTTTAACTTGCTTGCCCGGGTTGACAAATCTTAGTTTCGTACAAAATTAACAGAAGAAAATTTTAATTAGTTAATATAACACCAACTTATCTGAAAAATTTGGTAATGATTTTCTCGAAAGCAAGGAATGATTGCTAACTGGCGTAAGCTATTTCAATAACTCCAAAGTCGTTATAAATATTACTATTACCCCTCTATAGTATGTAATAGTATCCTTTAAATATGCAATTTTTATTGATTTAAGCAGCCTATAATAACAATTTTAAAAATATAGACTAAGTATTCTTCGAAGTTCATATGCTCTATATATACATAAACTTTGAGTGACTTGAGTGACGTTTCGTCGTGTAATAGAGGACATGGCAAAAATTTTCGTAGCTCCCGTATTTTTTGAAATTAAAACATAAATCTAAGTAATTTCCTGAGAAAAATCACCCGAAAATACGCATATAACCACCTTAAACTAAACAACACAAATTAATAGTTAAAATCACTGAAGTTAATCAAGCTTTTTTAAAAAGAAAAATCAAAAATATATTTTCCGCACTGCATCGAATTCAATTATTGCGGTACAACGATTTGCCGATGAACCGCAAGCGTAACCTACTTGAAATATCACCCGAACAAAACACTGCCAATAAAAAGAGTTCTCATACAAAAACGGAAAATATGGGAATAGGTGATTTATCAATTGCTGAACTTAAAACTGTCTTGAATGAGACCCTCGAAGAAAGGTTTAAGGATCTAGCCACAAAAAATGACTTTTTGACGCTTTCGGGCGAGCTAACTTCTTTGAAGACACTTAACACGCAACTCAACAAAAAACTCATTGTCATGACGGAAAGGTGCGACTTGCTTGAAGCCCAATTGGAAATTCTTTCACGAAAATCAAACGATAAGTCTATTGTGGTACACCTTCCTTTAGACACAGAAACCGATGCAATCCAATTTGCAAAACAGACTTGCAAGGGGCTTCTGAAGTTAAAGGAAGATGAAGAAATCCAATTTCAGAGCTCCAGACAAATACGCAACAACAACACTGAAAGAGGAACTGTCATCATCGAACTTCCAACAGCGGCGATCACCGAAAAACTTATTGCCGCCGCGCACACGCTCAAAGGCTCCGGAATAAGTTTATTTCGCGAGCAATCACTTTTGTCACGGAAAAAAAGAAAATCACTAGTAGAAACAAAAAACAAACTGCTGCAGATAAATCCAAACGCCAGAATTTTCGTTAAAGGAGACAACAAATTGCAAATCAACAATCAACTTTTTGTTTACCAAATTTCACGAGGTTTAGTTGTCAAATCAGCAGTTGGTATGTCTCTCATTAGTGAACTATTTGGTGACAGTTGTGACGAGTACTTTGACTGCAGCGAGGGAACGAAGTTAGCTGTGGTTCCAAATTGTTCTTCCTCTTTTGGCCACCAACCGCAGCGAGCGCCATCTGGAAATCGGAGTTCACACCTTCTTAGGGATAAAACACAATAGGTAAATTCTGTCGTCTGCCATAACACAATTATTTTTCAAAAATTAAATATTTGCTCGTATAATATAACTGGTCTCAAAAGTAAGCTTTTACAATCCGATTTTTTTAAATATTTACAACAATTTGATGTTATAATTCTTATAGAAACTTTTATTGAAGAAAAGAATCAAAATGAATTTCTTAAATATTTCAAAGATTTTAAGGTAATGTTTACACCCGCGATAAGATCTAATTTGCATGGAAGAGCCAGTGGGGGTATTTTATATGGGATTAAAAAATCTTTATGGGGTAATCTTATTAATTTTAAAATTATTGAATCTAAAATTATTTTTCATATGGTTAGCAACAACCTAAACTATTATATAATTCCTACTTATTTAAATTGCAATAATTGGCTAAGCGATTTCGATAAACTAGTTGAATTTATGAATAACACTTCTCTTGACAATGTATTAATCGTCGGTGATTTAAATGCTAGGATTGGTGAATATCAAAATTCTTCCGTTAATATTTTACGACCACGAGTTGCACTGGCTGAGGGTAGATGTTCTAAGGATGAAATTTATAACCGCAACGGGCGCAGTCTAACAGAATTTTTTGAAGTTTTCGGTCTATTTGTTTTAAATGGGTCCTCTAATAGTGATGCAGCTGGCGAATTTACTTTTGTCAGCGGGCAGGGACAATCCGTGATTGACTTTGCAGCGGTGTCAGGGGACTGGCTGAACATTGTCGACGACTTTGAAGTCGCACTAGTCAACTATTCGGCTCATTTTCCAATAGTTATTAAAATTCAGCTATCGGAGTTAAACCAACAAGCTGCACCTTCTAGCTTTAACAAGCTTAAGTGGTCGGAGAACAATGCAACCCTCTACAAAAGTCTCCTGTCTCGGCACTTCCAATCTCTGCCTCAACAATCTATTGTCTCGTCTGAAAAGACGTGTGAAAGTATAGAACAGGTTATAAAGGCTGCAGCCCCTTTTGCTGTGAAGAGTTCACACACTTTTGTAGCAAAAAATGTATGGTTTGACAAGGATTGCAAAAATCTCCGTAAACTTTCGTTTGTTTACTTAAAACTGTTTAGAACGACCAATTCCCAATTTTTCAAAAATATCTACCTTCGTGTCAATAACGATTTTAAAAAAATGCTTTCAAGTAAGAAAATCACTTATTTAAAAAACATGGCTAAGAAATTAGATAAATGCACTAACTCAAAGTTATTTTGGGATACAGTGCGCGAACTTGGTGGGCGCTATCAGGGTATGAAGTTCTCTTTAGAAGCTGAGACGTTAGCAGCTCATTTTAAAACTCTACTCTCAGCGGATGAAGACCTTCATACCTTTGATTACGCACTGCCTGATACTAGAGTCAACGAGCTGGATATGGATTTCTCTTTGTCCGAACTGGAAGTAACGCTCCAAAAAATGAAAAATAACAAGGCTCCTGGCTTAGACGGCATACCAGTCGAGTTTTATAAAAACAGCACTACCGATTTAAAAAACTATCTCGTGTCTTTCTTTAATAAATTGTATAATGATGGATGTGTCCCCAACAGTTTCAATGAATCTGTTATTTTTGCGATCTATAAGAAAGGCGATGTTAACGCTGCGGAAAATTATAGGGGCATTTCAATTTTAAATTCAATAAGAAAAACTTTTACGGCAATTCTCAATGATCGGCTCACAAAATGGATTGAGGATAACAGTATTTTGAGTATCTTTCAAGCTGGTTTCCGACCAGGTTTTTCGACCACGGATCATATCTTTGCTATTTCAAGCATTGCCCGACAATTTATAGATAGGAAAAACAAACTATACACTTGCTTTGTTGACTTTAAAGCTGCTTTTGACAAAGTCAACAGACAGGCTCTAATATACAAACTCTCTTGTATTGGTTTGTCACGTAAGTTTCTCCAAGTTTATGCCAGTTTTATTTCGTCAACAAATGCAAGGGTATGGGATGGTCTCGCGTTCTCAGATCGGTTTGAAACATCTGCAGGTGTTCCTCAGGGATGTATCCTCAGCCCATTATTGTTTGCCCTGTTTATAGATGATGTCTGCGACCTCCTTCCTGGTGGAGTTAATTTTGCTAACATAAAAATCAAAGTCCTGTTGTACGCTGACGATTTAGTTATGCTTGCTGATAATCCTTTCTCGCTACAAATGCAAATAAACCGTCTGAGTTCATTTTGTGAGTCTTGGGGCTTGCAAATTAATACCCAAAAAACTAAGATTGTCATATTTGAAAAGAGACAATCAAGAAGACGACCAGAAGAAAATTGGTCTCTAAACAATATACACATTGACGTTGTACAGGAGTTTAAATATTTGGGAGTCCTTTTGACCTACAATTTAAGCTTTCTAAAGCATTCCAAGGAAAAAAGCAATGAAGCTAAACTGGCACTAAATATTATGTGGCCAAAGTTCTTTTCTAACCAAAATGTTGACTTAATGTCTAAATACAAAGTTTTTAATGCGACGGTTAATGCATGCATGGCGTACGGCGTTCAAATGTTCGGATACACACACCTCGAGGCTTTTGAAACCGTACAAAGAAACTTTTTTAAGAGATTATTTCGTTTGCCTAACTCAACACCCAATTATGCTATATATGTAGAAACAGGCTTAGCTCCCATATACATACAAAGTTTGAAAGCAAACGCGGACTTCATAACTAAAGTGATGAAAAGAAGTGAATCATGTCTTCACAAAATCATTTTAAAAAAATTACTTCGAGTAAATGCTTCCCCGTTCAAAGACTGGAACGAACTAGCTTTATGTTACGAAACATCTTTAAACTTATCAGAAAATAATGTGGCCGAGTGGCAGGCTCAGTTTGCTGACGTGGTTGCTAAGGTTGATCACAAAATGTTTCTGGATAATCTTTCCAGAGCATCTTCTTCGACATCAAGAGCAATTTACAGTAATTTAAACCATCAACTTCTCTCGGAAGGCACATACTTTCGTAACGATTTTTCAGCCTTTGTTATAGGTATTATTTTTAGAACAAGAGTTGAAATTTTAAATTTAAACTTTGTACCTCATCGACCAGATCTGCCTCAGCTTTGTGTTCTATGTAACGGAAGAGTGAACGAAGATATTTACCATTTCGTTGCTGCTTGTCCAATTCTACAAGAAATTCGTCGGTTACATTTTCAGGAAAGTTTTATATCCTTACAAAAACTTTACGAAATCTTAAATGGAGAAATGGGCTGGCTCAGCCTCTATAAATATTGCCAACATGCTCTTTCGTACCGTAATAGTTTCTTATATTAACACACAGTCGAATACCCACTTATTGCAATTTTTTGAACTAAATAAATCAGGTCAAATTATGTTATGTTGCTGATCATACAAAACTTAAAACTTTTCTTTTGTGTTTCAAATCACGTTAAAATTGTCATTAATTTTTATAAATACCAAATCAAATAAACAAAATTGTATAATATTTGTGTTTCTAATCACGGTAAAATTGATAACACTGTCAACTCAAAAATTAATAAAACTTAATACTTTTTCTTTTGTGTTTCAAATCACGTTAAAATTGTCAATAATTTTTATAAAAACCAAATCAATTAAACAAAATTGTATAATATATGTGTTTCAAATCACGGTAAAATTGATAACATTGTCAACTCAAAAATATTTGTTTGCAGTTCTATATACAAAAGTTGTGAAAATTAGGAATTTTAATCTCTGAACTGTAAACTATAAATTCATATCTTTTGTTTAAATTTTCTTATGTTTAACATTTTTTTTTTTTTGCATTTTATTTCTTTTATTTTTTAAATCATATTATGAAATGTCATCTCAGGCAGACGGCAGTGTATTGCCATGTCTTTATTCTTAAGTATACAAATTGTTAAACTTTATGATGAAAAAATAAAGAATATTATCTATCTATCTATCTACATAAACTTTCAGAAAAAAAGAATGTTTAAACTTAAAAATAGCTTATATGTAAATAGCAAAGTTTTTAACGGATGTTGCTTTTGTGTCCAACAGATGGCGATGTTTTTAAATAAAAACACTTGCGTACTCGAATGCAATATTAACTTAAAAATTTCAAACCAGTCGGTGGAGATCTGAAGGAGATTTGAGATTAGGAACAAACGGAAATTTAACTTTTTTACCGTGTTTTGGTGAGAAACTGCAACCCAGTCAGTCAAAATTAAACAAGATATAAAAAAACAAAAATCTACTGGCATTAAAATTAACTTTTCTCTTCAGTAAAATCTTACTTGATAAAAGTAGTTTGTCCTACTGAAAACTATGGATCGTTTTCTTGATTTTTTTTACTTCACTGAGCTATATTCTCACGAAAACACGGCTTTAGATAGATATATCAAAAACAACTAATAAAGAACAACATAAACTATATTCACGAAATAAATATTTATTGTAAACGACACGAATGATCTCTTCTTCAGAAATTTAGCAAGCAAATTTAAAATTTGTTTTCGTCAGTTTTGTTTACAAGAAAACTGATAAATAAAGTTCATGTATTGCTTATATTTCAGTATAGCGGGTGTTGTGTTTATGCCCAACATATCGATATGTATAAATCGATATGTATAATGTTGTGTCAAAATTTCATTGCAATCGGTGAAGATCTTTCGGAGATTTGCGATTAAGGACAAACGAAAATTTTTATTTATATACATAGATACGGATTTAATTTGAAAAGTTATTTAGTTCTCAACGAACAAAAGGGAGGTGAGGGACACCTAACGGTCAGTGAAATTTGTTTTCCCAGTAAGTGAAATGAAACCAATTTTGTATTATTTATTCAGGTTATCGCAGACAAAGTTTTCCCTTTGAATGTTTCCCTCATTCAAAAATTGGCAACGTGTATGTTATTCGAAAGTTTCTATAGGATTTTATTTGTATCACGAATAAAATTTTCAGAGGAATTGGGTGTCATTTCATTGGATTTTTGTTTGAGGGAAATTTATTC
Organism: Epistrophe grossulariae; assembly: GCA_929447395.1. Classification (NCBI taxonomy): domain Eukaryota; kingdom Metazoa; phylum Arthropoda; class Insecta; order Diptera; family Syrphidae; genus Epistrophe; species Epistrophe grossulariae. The sequence goes on from OV839566.1 coordinate 5,251,261, forward strand.
GGAGCAGAAAAATTTTCGAGGGAAATTTTTTTCATTGCAATGTTACTACAGTAAATCTCTTTTTGTCGAACCATTATTTCAAATTCTGAAGAGGGAACTAATTTTGCCGAAATTTTCACTCGAGTGTGTTAATTATTTTAATAAGTATGATCCAGATAAGTGTTACAAAAGTTTGTATTGAATATTGCGCATAATGTTCATTCCGGCAAAAACTAAGTACTACCTGAATGAATTTTTCCTTTGCAGTCCGTTATTATATGAATTTTGTTTGTTTTTCTTCTGTTGACCTGGCCGTTACGACCGAGTTCGTGTTGAAATTTATTCCTCCAGTATTTATTTTTTACTGTACCCAATAACTTCGTTTAAAATAAATGAATAAAGTGCCCGGAGAGTATTCAATACGGAATCTGGCTTTACTTGAAGGGTGGAAAAAATAAGTCAACTTTTACACTTATGACAAAATTGTTTGTATATTTTTTTCGATTTCCTTTTCTAATTTTTTTTATATGTATTCATGTATATATATATATATTATATTAGTTCCAGTTTACATAAATGTTTAAACTATCATTTCTTGTTCTCGCTTTTTTTTATATAAGCAATTTAAATACTATGTATCGCATACAGATATTTCAAAGAAAAAAAAATAACAACGCCAATGATCCCCAACACACACATCAAACAATTTCTTAATAGATGTCTGTGTTTTGGAACAATTCTAACATTACCAATTGAACGAAAAAAAAACATAACTAATAACTAAATTCGTAGCAAACCAACAAAAAAAAAATTAATAATTTTGTTTATATAAACGGATTGCATATAAAAAATTTAGAAAAAAAAAACAATTATAATTAAATTTTATTTGAGAAAAAATGATAATGTGCTTAGCTACTTTTATCAAATAAGTCCAATTGCTGCTGATTTTGTCTTTTATCTCGCTTCTCCCTCCGCCATGCATCGATTCGATCTTTCAGTTCTACATTTGAAATGAGCATATCTTCTGTGAGTGGTTGCCGATTGAAGGGATCCGTGCTGCTGTTAAGAAGATGGCGGGTGATTATTGCTCGATCCATTACCGTACCTGACGGTAGAATAACGGGATCAAGCATTAGAGTATCCATAAGTGGATCTTTAAACTCATCGGGCGCATCTGCGCACTCGTCTTCGGCTTGTTGGTTAGCAACTTTGGAAGAGGAAAAAATACAAATTTGTTTATATTCTTTTTGAAAAAAGAAACAGAAGTCAAACTTACCATATGTATCATGAGCTTTTGTAATCAATGCCCTAAACTTCTCAACTTCAATTGTCGATCGAATGCCAAGTCTTTCGATTCGATTAGCTGCATCATCGAAGAGATGTTTTTGAAATGATCGCTCGTCAGCGGCAAGCGCTTGCGCGAATCTATCACAGTCAAGATGTAAATATATGTCGAATATTTGGCCTAGCAGGCGTCTTGGCTCCCAACCATATTTCAATGGATTTCGGACTTTTAAATCATTGCACTTTGGCCCGCACAGCTGTTGGAGATTAAAATTCAGCATTGAACTAAGCCGGTCAACAAGTTCGGCGCGCATGAAGGGCTCTTTAATATCGTCCTGCAAAGAGATTTGATATTTTTACAAAAATAAATACATAAAATATGTTTAACACAATTAAGTTAAATTACTGTTAAATAATGGAACATTTCTACTGTTTCTCTGGCAAGAGTAAGATAAGACCGGCATTGTCGTTCATCTGTAGACAATTGTGAAAGTCTAGTTTGTTGTTGTTCTGATCCCAGCTCGGCCCAAGCGCTCTCGTTCATCATTAGAACCTTGGACGAAGAAAAATTTCATAGAGAATTGCTTTGGGAAAGATTGAGTCTCAACCAACCTGAGTCTGATGAATGCGTTTAAGATTCTCCAAACATTCATCTAGCAAGAACGTTGTGTCATTCATTAACATATTGACAAACTTAACAAATTGCTTGCCCGATTTAGATTCAGTTATCATGACCTGCCGGTGTATTGGACTTTCCCACATTGATTTGAATAAATGACTTATATGATACCTGGAATAAAAAAAAAACATATTAAACTCGACAAACAGTTAGTTAAGGTTGCAAAAACCTACCTTATCGTAAACTTATCGTAAAATTCAGTACTTTGTCCGGTCGTTTCGATGTCTGTGTAAAATTTCATCAACGAACTGACCAAAACTGTTTGTGACAGTTCATGATTCCACATCTAGAATAGAAAAATAACAATTTTTTTTAGCATCATCTCGTAAACGATATCGATAGTAAATTTACCAAAACATTCAAATTCGAACTCGATGGAGCCAATGAGAACACAAATAGGACCTCAACTAATTTGGCAGTGACATATGGATTCTTTATACAATGCGGAGCACATACGCACGTTAGCAACCAAGTTATAATTGGATGATCGATTGCTTGACGAACTGCATTTTGGTCGGCTAGGGCATGCTGTAGGGCGAACAATATAAATTCGGCAATGTCATCGACATACCACTCGGGCAGTGCGGCAAATGCATCAGTGGGCTTCATCAGTGGTGCATTAACTTTTGAAATAAATGGACCTTCGATTTTACGGCCTTCCATTTGGTACAAAAGGAATTCACATACAGTCGAATAGAAGTACATGCAAGACGTTATAAGTTTCGGGTCTAAAAGACAAACTTCACTGCAGATTTTCGATCTAGAAAACAAAACAGAAATTATTTTAATTTTTATAGCTTTTTTGTCCCTTTTAAATAAATTAGGAGTAAAAAAGTCTGTTGCAAAAATGTGTCTGTTGCCTTCGTCAGCTTCGCCAGTTGTATTCTATTCAAATCGAGCTAATCTTCAATGGAATTTCGATGTGATTTTCAAAAAACATGATTCCTTCACAAATCTGTAACTTAAAAAACTACTTGACGCATTTTAAAAGGAAAGTCTCACTTCTATCGAGTACCCCCGACCCACATATTTTGTTGACCAACGTTTTTTTTTTGTAATGAAGAACTTACCTATTAAGTTTTTTTAATTGTTTTAACCAACGATCTCTAAATTGTTTGTTACGTTTGGCATATGGAGTATTTTCCCAATGGGATTTGGTCTTGTCCAGTTCGTCAATTAATTTCTGCAACTCCTTAATGGCTCGTGTTTTTTGTCGATATCTTTGAATAGCAGGCATAAATCCTAAATGATGAGCTTGCAATGTTAGGAACCAACATTGCGTTTGGAAATTGGCATTGTGTTCCGAATTTTTAAAATCACGTTCCAGAAATTTCTTGTATTCATCTTCGGTGAATCGTAGTTTTGTGTCATTTTCGATGAAAATTAATGAATTCGAATAGAATGGGAATAATGGATCGACACGATCTAATTTAATTTTTACTGATAGCTGCTGCAGGACAACCATGAGATTGATGACAAAACCATCACGTGCTAAAAGTTTCTCGTCGGAAGCGATCTGCACACGTCGTTCGTTGTGCAATAGTACTTGAGAGATATATGCTAGTGTGATCGGACGACTGTTGACATTAACTAGTAATGAATGGAACACTGTGTGCATAAGAGTTCGCATCGAATGAAGTTGCTGTGAATTAAATACAAGTAAATATATTTTCGTACAACCAAATGAGTCAAATTTAGTACTTACCAGTCTAAATTTACCCGAAGTTACTGCCAAAATAGAACTTCTTCCATTTGTTTCTGCAAATTTAATGTTCTCCTCGGCAAACATAGAGACTGATAAGAATGGTCCTAAGTAACTGCACTTCACAATTTCTCGACCAGCAATTTTTGTACAAATTTCTGGTAAGAAATTTGCCTGCCTCACCATCAAATCACAAATCGGTCGAGCATTTCCCACCTTGATCACAATCAAATTGGCCAATGTTTGTATCTGATCGGTTTGCATGTAAGTCGTACAAATATTCCTTTGCATGCCCATAAACAGTGCTCGCAATACCTGTCCGAATATATACTCAAAATCAGCTGGATACTTGTAGGCTTCGATTACTAGGTCATGCAAAAATTCCTCAGGGCAGCGATCTTGATATATTATTTCCAACAAATACGACTGGTCTAAGTGGTATGCTACATGCTGATGAAGTGTATCGTTCAGAGCCAAAATACTAAACCGCATAAGGGACTGATGAATGAATGCCAGTGTTGTTTTGAACAAGGGGTCTACTGTGAGATCGGGCCGGCTGCTGACGTTCTGATAATTCTTGTAACATTTGATCAGATACAAAATAACAGAAGTCTTTCCTTGGCGCAATGGTTTCATGTATGGATTTAAAGGTGGTTGGTCGCTAGTAGTTGTGCGCGATGAGCTGGGTTGATCTGCTCTGGGTTCAGTTTCTGTTGTGCTGCCGGTAGCTACAACATTAGCAAGTATCTCCTGTACTTCGGTGTCATCGCTTTTGATCTTTTTCGGAGTCGAATATTGATCACAATTATCCGAATCAACTGAGTCTGGCTTTTCGTTGTTGTATATTCTGGTAACACATTCCATAAGTATTTCCGAAACAAGGGTTTTGAAGTCGTAGCGTTTCTCGGGATACATTTCAATAAGATTACCAACTTGTGCGCATATTAATTTGCCAATGCTATTATCATTCCATGTGGCATTCAATATCTTCGATACATATTGTTCGATTTTCTCTTCGATGGCTTCAATAGCTGGAATCATTAGACATGATCCTTCTGTGACAGGTGATGTGTTTTCACTGGTTTCCATATTTTCAATGCCCGAGTCGGAATCTTTGAATTTATCATTCCCATCGGTGGATTTGCGACACGGGTGAAGAGGAAATTCATCAGTTTCCATTTTTTGAACAGCATCGTTTAAAATTGATTTTGGCGTTGCAGTTGAAGTCGAAGTCAAAGTGGGTGATGTGCTGATAGCTTTTTGAATTGCTTTGCTAGTGTCCAATGTCATTTGTAATGCATTTTTAACTAAACGGGATTCTTTTGCCACATTCGTTGTACTACGGGGAGCTATACAATACAAATATTAAATAGATTATTAAAGACAAATTTCTTGCACAATCACTTACTCTCTGCTTGCTGAGGACTCTCAGTCTCTACTGTACGTGGTGTTGTATTTAGACCAGCTGATAAGATGCGTAGTCTTCTGGCTCTAATCTGTAGGTAATAAATTGAAATAATTTAATTTCAAATATAAATTTATGTAGGTAATTCATTCATGTTAGTATGATTAAAGATGAAACACTGTGGAAATTTATTTTTTTAAGAGTTAATTGGTGCATGATTAAAGCTTTAATAAAACCCTTGAGGTTTGTTTCACATAAGCCGTGTTTTCGTAAGATTTCCCAACTCAGCCAATTGAGATCTAACAAGTAATGATAAGGGCCAGTTTCAAAGTGAAGTACGTGTCACTTAAGTGGCAAATATGGAAAACTAATTCTCAATTTCACAGTGTAAACTTATCGGAATAAGTGACAGTAATTAAGTGTCCCATGTTGGCCACTTAAGTTCCACTTACTCAGGTTAACTCCGGGTAAGGTTCCAAAATGGGAAAATTAAGTGCCACTTATTTTGTTAATTGTGCACTGTGAAACTGGCCCTAAATCTACACATGACTGCCAATAACCAATTACCCTTTTTTCTCCAATCAAATGTGACTTTCGTTAAATATTTTGTAACGATAAGGAACTATGAAATTTACATAAAATAATACTATATATCTCTCTCACGAAAACACGGCTATTGTCTAAGTAAAGTAAAATCTGAAAAGATATCACCTCTTACATCCTGGAAAAGGGTCAAACAACTTAGTTTTGTCAAAAAAATATTTGTTGAAAAAAGCAATACTAAGCAAATAATTGTGTTGTTGTTAATGGCAGAATTAAATTACTTGTATCATAAACAAGATATGGTCAATGGTGGAAAATGGTGGAAAAGCGCTTATGGGATGAACACGAAAGGCAAAATTAAATTATAAAGAACAATAAATTGACTTTTACAAATTAATATAATGTACCCCTCATTTTTTGTCTAGATTGACTGAACTAATATTACGAATTTAAAAGGTATATAATAATTTCTCTTAACCCATACAGATTGTTCTTTTTTAAATTGCTATAGTAAGAAAAACACTAATTGGATTTTTTGAAACCCCTTGCTGTAAAATAAAATTTATTTGAAGTCAATATCTTTCTGATGTCAATATGTACGTACACACACACATACAGACATCTATCTAAAAACGATGGATTTGAATTCTTGGGACCCCGAAACGTCGAGATATGTCAAAATTTTCGATTCAGCAAATCGGATCAATTAAAATAACTTCCAATGGGATGTTAATAACATGCCGATTATAGAATCCGCAATACTGGATCCGCAGTGATTCACATTACAGTGATCTCTTTTCTTTTCACGACAAATGGATAAAGAGAAAAGAGAGCACTACACTGAGAATAATTGGGGAATCAGTAATGCGGATTCCATAATCGAAATGTAAGTTTCGTATCATAGACACACCCAAAACTGAATTTCGCCATCACTTTTCCGAAAAGGGACAACAGTGTGCCGGGCATACTTCGGGTACACAGAGTTTTTGTGTCCAGCTTTTATGATTTTTATAAATAAGGATGTCTCTAGTTTCATCCTAAAAAAATAATTATGACAAATATGTACTTTCTGCAGTTTTGGCCGTTCAGAGTGAGTTATAAGTTCATAATTGATTTGAAGACTTAAAACCCACCCAAGCATGTCAGGAATCCATTGTGGACTTATGATCCTACACCAAAACAATAGCGTCTGACATTTTCGTACATTTATCGTGAGTATATCAGTCGCAGAGATTCATATAAAATCCATAAAAAAAAACAAACTACTGATCACTGAAAAAATCACAACAGTTGATTTTGAGTTTTCATAAATCTGTTCTATTTTGTTCTACCTCAAAAGCAAGTGCAGAAAGTTCGGCTCAGGTTTCCATTAGGAACATTAAAACAAAAATATGAAAAAATATGTTTTGGATGCCAGCTGGGCCATAAAGCACGAAAATAATAATTATTTTGTGCGGAAATGATTATTAACCAAGTTATAAACAATTTAAGTTTGTTTAGGTCCTTCCCATTAAACTACTTACTATACGAAACAAAATATGAAAAAGGCTGTTTTCCTAAAAGTATGCAACCCTTTTGATATCATATCTTCTAGTAGGCCAGCTACAGTACTGTTTATTACAAAAAAATTGAAAACATACCAAACTGACGAAATAGGCGCCTGCCTGGCGACTGAAGCGGAGCAACGGAGTTGCGTGAGCGGGACTGTACCTTAAAAAGGGAGTTAAAATCCTTTGAACGTCACCCACAGTACTGTTTATTACAAAAAAACTTGATATCAACCGAACTGAAAACAAAAACATTTTCAGTGATAAAATTATATCAGAAGCGTTGTATACTTTTTGGTGAATACCACATTTGCTTTTAAGTTAGTATTTTTAATCTGTCAATCGCATCACTTTTACTTCTTTTATTATGATAATTGTTTATAACTTTTATATTGTTTTATGATTGTTTTTAATTAACTGGAAATTTTTCTACACAGAAAATCGCAAATAACCATTTTGCAGTGCATTTATGAAGTAAATTAATCTGTTTTCATGAAGCTATGGTGCAAAATTTAATTGTTTATATCTTTGTTAATAACTATTTCCGCACTAAAAAAATATTTTTTTCTTGTTTTATACTCTATTTCACAACATTAAAAAAAAAATTTGTTTTGTTCCTTCAATGTTCCTAATGGAAACCTGACCCATCATGGAAATCGCTAATCAGCCGATTTTGGTTCATAAGCGCCATTTAGTTAGAAGCTGTGAACAAACTGGCCCTTATTGAAAAAAATAAACCTATATAATTTGTAAGCTTTATTTTATTAACATTAAATATACATACAAAGGTACCTAGTAGTTTGTTTTCACTGAGCAAAATAATTTCAGTGAGGCTACAACATGAATATCTGAGACAGGAAAGTTCAAATTTTTGTAGTTTAATGAGATTTTTTTTCCTAAACTTTAACTTTTCATTTATTGATATTCAATCATTCTATGCCTGTTTGGTTACTTTTTTTTCATCAAATTGCCCAAAAACAGAGTTTTTTTATATGGTTTTTGACAGCAAATTATGAAATTTTGTGCAAATTCGCAAGAAATTTCACGTTACCCAACAGACCATCTGTCTCGAAGAACTTGCAACAGGATATGCCTCTTTAGTCGGCACAGGTTAGAAAATATTCATGAAAACTGTCAAAATCAGCTGTTGGACTTTTTTTTCCAAAAAATTAAACTTGTGCCATAGCTGGCAGATTTGGTAAGTAAACGACAGACTTTTTTGTATATATTATGTAGATACAATTTTAATTATGATTTTGTTTTTAAAATTAAGTCTGAGTGTAAACACATCCAAAACCTTATTAATAATTTATATACAAAAAGCCCACAAAAGGTACATAATACTTTATACATAATATAAGCTCTTATTAATAAACAAAAATTATTACTACAAATTATTCGGAGGTTTTGTGGTTTAAAAAAAATAATATTTACGATAGTTGAAAATAACTTTAAAATAGTTTCGAAAATAGAATTACGTTACAAATGTAAAAAGAAAAAAACATTGGCTATTAATTTTTTACTATTCAAGTTCATTGAACTGAATGTGATCACCCTCTTATTCCGAGATTGATTCTAATAGAAAACACAAAATGCAAGCAGTACAATCTCGTTCCTTCTCCGCGTCTCAACAAAATTATTGTTCTCGTAACCAAGGATATTTTTTGTGTATACCTATGTACATACCTAACATGCAACACGCAGTTCCTCTTATTCTGCCCACACAGATTTAATGTGCATTTCTATAAATTAAACAATCAAGAAGATAATAATAATGACTTACCTCTTCTGGTGATAGTTCACTCATTGTTGTGCTGCTGAAGCTTCTTTCCGCGTTTCCAAAATAAAGCACGAGGCTGGAGGGATGAGGACGAGAATTACACGAGTGTAAAATCCGCACAGTTTCTCAATAATTTTAGTGCTATTTATTCTCGTCTTCTTCCGCAGTCGTTACAATTCACTGTTTATGTTTGTTTGGCAATTTGCCCTTTTTCAGCTGTTGTGAACTCTATAGCTCTGCCTCTAGATCGCAATGCGCCCTCTTTTTGTTTCAAGTGACTGCTGATTGTTGACCAAATCAACAATATTTTCAACAATGAGTCGTAACAAAGTGAAAATAATAACAAATTGTAAATCACTTTACTTTTTATTTAATGTCTGCTCTTTCTTTTTTGTTATGCACGAACTACTAAAAAAAACCATAGATATGCTTTTCCAAGGCGAACAACAACCCACAGTTCTCAATGCGTCGACAAAGTTATTGGTTTTAATCAAAAACAACTAATTTAATTCTTTTATTCGTGTTATTTTTCATCGAAATGAGTTTTCCCTGCAAAACAAAAAGAAAAATAGAAAACAAATAAATTATTTTCAGATTTTCCTGCGTTGTGAAAATGACTTCTTTGTTCTTGAAAATCTGCGTTTTCTTTTGTATCTTGGAGACTGAATGAACAACTGATGAGATGGTTAAGACGATTTCTCTTTGACGAGAAATTAGGTATGTCGAGAATCGAGATCGATTAAAACAAAAAACAAAATTTTAAAAGAATATCCAAAATATAGATAAGTTTGTGCTTTAAATACAAATAAATAACGAAACACATTAGGTTCATAAGCTTTTAATAATTTTGGATAAAATATGTCATTTTTTTATTTTTAAATAAAATTTAAAATTGATTGATTTTCATTTCGCTGTGTATTTCGTTTTTACCATATATCATTTTTTCGACATGTCTCGCCGAGGAAAAGAAATTGCAGTTAGCTTTTTTCAGACAAAAACAATTAAATTGAAATTACTTTGATAGTTTTTCTTTGTTTTTTAATTTAAATTTATTGTTGTAGTATAATTACAGCGATAACAGCGATTTAATTTAATTTAATATGGATATAAATTATTTTCTGAGGATTTTTAATCCACACTTTCAACTGGCAATTTTATGCTACACTTTTTTCTTTAGTTTTTTTTTTTTATTTCGTGGTATCTTCGACTCGACAGACTTTTCAGATGACTACAGAAAAAAACGAAAAAAAGCAAGCGAATTGAAAACGAAATCTGTCGAATTCGCTATGCGTTCAAAGATGAACTTTGGAAATTACTGGCTGCGTTCAGTTAAAGAAACATACATGGTATATAGGCGTGTTTTTTCCAAGCCCGAAGGAAATCGGGGCTAAATAATTTACATGTTAAATGCAACAACAACTAGTCCCCAATGGGCTTAGCTAAACCCAGATAATTTTCGGGCCTTAACTTAAGCACGGAGAAAAACTGTATTACCGACGGGAATTACATACTTGTTATCGATAGTTTGTATGGAAACTACTTTTTTTTCTGTAATGGCGTCGCTAATATCGTTTTTATCAACCAGTTCCCTCCGGGATTGGAAAAAAAACATACCTATTATTCTAGTTCATTTACTTTGAAACTCTGTGCATTTCTGTGAATTTCTACACCAAAGTCTGTCGCAGTTCATATAAAAAATAAAATGACGTAGAAATTCACACAAATGCACAGAGTTTTACAGTAAAGGAACATAACAGGCCACTTGCCCGAAATAATTTTTAAAACATAATAGCAAACCCTTATATTTATAATAAAGCTAAATTCTTGGCCATAACAATTAAATTATATGCGTTTTATTTCTTCTGGAAAACCACTCGTCTAAAAAACACCCTTTAGATCCGGATTTAAGATGAAGGGCCAGTTTGTTCACAGCTGATCAAATTTTTTTTTCAAGGAAATAATAATTGAAGTTGTTGATCATGGAAATCGCTAATCAGCCGATTTTGGTTGATTTTATCGCCATTTAGTTAGAAGCTGTGAGGGCCAGTTGTACAAATATTTAAACCGTGGTTCAGCAATCTGTATGTCCCCTATTCTTTGCGTGTAATAGGGGACTATCCACCGATTTCGGTGGATCAATTGAGTTTCAACAGTGCTTTACTGTTCAAGTGTGTGATAATAACCAATTACATACTTGAACCAGCGTTGAACATTAGTTAATTCGCCGAAATCGTTTAGTTAAAATCTTGAACCGATGCTGAACTACTATTGTACAACTGGCCATGAAAGTCATCGGTCAGATTTAACCCACTGTGAACAAATTGGATCCTAATGTAATTGTATCGAGTAAATAATATGGCCGTTATAAACTAAAAAACACACCTTTTCACATACATTTTTATGTGATCTCAATGATTTTTCAACTCAATAAGGCTTAACTAAATAAGCCAAAAAAGTGAAAAAGTAAAAAAGTGAAAATTTTCAAACTCATTTTAGGATAGTGTTTCTGACTGGAAAACTTATAAAAATGATGCAGAAAGCTTAAATTTTGGTTTAAAAACATATTTGTGTATTCTTTTTCACAAAACAACGGCGCAAGCGGTAAAAAAAAAATGTTTACTTTTGTACTTCAGTACTTTTTGGCTTATGTAGTTAAGCCTTTAGCCTGACATCTTTTACCTTTATTTTAAGACCTTCTTCAGGTCCGATTAATAGAACCTTTATAAGTCCAACCAAATCGAATCTTTTCTACTCTTTTATTTAATAAAAATACCTACAAAATGTACTCTACCTACATTAGGTGTGTTCCTTTGGGCCTTGCAAAGTACTTTTTAGTACTTCGCAGTAGATGATGAATGGAACGCTTTAATTTTTGCCAAAAGAAAAATCTAACCTTAAAGCCTCAACTACATAAGCCAAAAAAGTGAAAAAGTGCAAAAGTGAAAATTTTTAAATTGATTTTGTGATAGTTTTTCTGACTAGAAAACTTATAAAAATGATGCAGAAAGCTTAAATTTTGGTTTAAAAACAAATTTGTGTATTCTTTTTCACAAAACAACGGCGCTAGCGGTAAAAAAAATATTTTTACTTTTGTACTTCAGTACTTTTTGGCTTATGTAGTTAAGCCTTAACGTAGACGAAAGCTTTTTTGTTTGTATTTGAATTTTATTTTAAATTATAGAAAACATCAACAACAATAATTTACTATGTAATTTCTTCTACTGAAGGTGTCGCTTTTTTGCGTGGATTCATTTCGTTACAACATTATTGAAGTGCTTTGAACTACTTTGACCATAGAGTAGAAGTAGTTGAAAGAAGCCAGAAGTACTTGGCAGTAGATGCTGCAGCCCAAAGGAACACGCCTATTATAAGTTTCCTTAAAAGGGTCAATATACAAATCCATGAAAATATTTTGTTTAAATAAATTTTTCTTTCCATTTAATTTGAATTTAAGGCCTTAGCTTTTTAATGATAAGGCCATTATTCAATTCATTCCATAAGTTTCTTAACTGAGCAATGTGTGTAGAAACATCATCGCCTGTCTTCCAGTTAAAACTAAAGAAATCTGTACAAATTATGACGTTCTTTTGACGTTGCTTCAAACTGGTTTTTCAATGCATTCCATGCATCATAAGCCGGTTTCTTGTCCATAATCTTCTGATAAACTGTATCCGTCACAGAACTAGTTATCATTGACTTTGAATAACTATTGGCTTTTCTGTACAAATCGCACTTCATCTTGTATTCTGCCCTTTGAGGTTCTGTGGCATTCGCAACCAATGCTTTAGGTTTTACTAACATTCCATCGATGACATCAACAGCTCCTTCATGATAATCTAGAAGATCCCTCATTTTCCTCTTCCATATTGGCCAATGTGTTTCACCATTTAACAGTTTTACGTGCTTGACTAGATCCATCTTCTGATTATCTTTAATGAATTTCTTATGAACAAAAAACAAAACCAAAATTCTTTAAAAATTGTTATGTTATTATTTATAATCCAGCTGCTGGTCCCATAACCTATTGTATTTATTAAAAGACTGGGTTTTATAAATAAACAATAAACAGAATATATTAAAAAGATTTAGCTCTGATTCTGATAAAAGATTTCATAAGAATAATAATATTGAAAAATTAAAAATCAGTTATAGAAAATTACAAACTTCCTAAATATAAACAAAACAAAGTGTTGTTCTAAACTTAACTGAATAGTAACATATTCTTAACTTTAACAAAAAATACCTATTACATCTATGCATCAATAATATCTATCACTTGTATGTTTTCCAGATTTTTAAATTAATCCACTAAAAATATAAAAATAAAAAACTGTTCAAAATTGACCCAAAAATGTGAGATATGAAACTTAAAATATGATGTCAAAAAAAAATAAAATCAAAATTTCCTGAAACATGAATAATTTCTTTGTTGATTACCTTTCCTGAGCTGTAAAATTTATTTCAATGGGATTTGATCCTGATTTTTAGGAATTTTCCAATTTTGAACTTTATATCTCGCTTTTTCGATTTTATAGATTTTTTTCAGATTAGTGAAGTTCTGGAATTTGTAATATTTGTAGAATAAAAAAAATAAATGAATACTCTACGACCTTCTGTTTAGAAGTTAGTTTTTGGACCCTTGACCAGTTTAGGGCTATTCTGGCGTTGTGAGGGCTCACAACTCACAAGTCACAAGCCTTTGTGAGGTTGATTTCTTGTGAGGTTGTTGTGAGGTTCTCAAAAGGAGATCACAATTTCGATAGTTTTTGTGAGGCTCAGGGCCAGTTGTAAATACAAATATTTAAACCGTGGTTCAGCAATTTTTATCCACCGATTCCGGCGGATTAATTGAGTTTCAACAGTGGTTTACTGTTCAAGTGTGTGATAATAACCAATTTACATACTTGAACCAGCGTTGAACCTTTGTTAATCCGCCGAAATCGGTGAGTTAAAATCTTGAACCGAGGCTGAACCACTATTGTACAACTGGCCCTCACAGTTGTGAGGGTAGGAAAACTTCACAAAATCGATTTCACCTTTCCTTGTGAGGTTGTTGTGACTTGTGAGGTATCAGTGAGGTTTGCCAGAATAGGGCTGTAAACCATTTTACCCTACAAATACAAATACAAATTAAAAAAATCCCTTCTTTGTGAGCCTCTTCATAAAATTTGCAATTAAAAAAAAATTTACTACATATATATATTTTTAACAATTAAAATTATTTTATTGATTCATAATTTTTTCTTTCATTAATATTTTGTCTATCCCCGCAACGTATTTATAAACAAAAAAATAATACACAGCATAAACGCATATCTGTTAAAACTCTCAAACCGTCTAGGAATTCAGTCTGATATATAGTTAAAACTTTCTGAAGCGAGGGGGGGTGTTAAAAGTACACTCTCAGATAGTTTAACTACTTGTTTAGAATTCACTTGATAAGAAAATACATTGTACATCATGGTATTTCATACAAATGTCGTGAAGAAATGAAGTGCAGTTCCGCCGAGTGCGGTCTTACGGTTGTTTTATTGATTCCTTCAAGCAAATTCGATCAATATCAAAGCACAAATTTTTTTTGTCCCCCTTGAACTCTTAAGAAATTTGTATAAATTGTTCTCGTTCTTGTATTATTCTCATTTTCCTCGTGTTATTATCACTGATCTCTATATACACTGGATAGTGTATTCATACAAAATTTTTGAGGCAAAAATATAGTCGTGGCCGGTACCCTCATATAACAGTATAACAGCGGCGCCAGCGGAATGGACGCTACTGGACCTGCATTTTCTTATATTTTTTTCAATATTTACAGCCGCAATGCTTGTTGACATCAACTGATATCAAATAAATGCTCAATTTCGGCAAATATCTTCAATCACTTTCTTCGTTTGTATAGAGCGAGATATGAGGTCGTGGCCGGTACCCTTTAAAAAACTTGCCTCACAAAAACTGTTATACACTATAGGCTATTCACTATCCAGTGTATTATAGAGATCAGTGGTTATTATATTCTTGTATATCTTATCTTGTATAGAACCTATATAGTACTCTCATAAATTTTGTATGCAGTGCTCTCAGATTATTATCACACTTTTCTTTTTTGGATAACACTTCTTTAAGGTATAACTAGAATAGGCGGTAGCTGTCGGAAGCACTGATCTCTATAATGTACTGGATAGTGTATTCCCTGTATGTATAACAATTTTGTTTGACTCCATTTGAAGATGACAAGTGTACCTTGCCACTGGGTGCGTGTTTGGTAATTTGAATTTTTTTCTGAATTTGTAATAAAAATGCACAGCAAATTGCTTTAAAAACTGAAAAAAAGTTGCTAAACGGGGCTCTTTTTTGACATTTCACCAGTCACAAAAAAAAAAATAAAGTTTATTATCGATTTTGTTTCGCGCCATAAATTAAATATGAATTACAGGGAAAGGTGCTATCCAAAATAAATAAAGAAGAACATATTTGTTTCCTGTCCAAGGGTGTCATTCCAAAAAGGTATCAATCCATCGATGTATGGCTTACCGTTGTTCAGATACACTCCAAAATGTTTTTGCATTTTCTTCATGATAGCAAAAATTAAGAAAATTGAAAAAGGTTTTGGAGTGTATCTGGCCAACGGTAAATCGTAAGTGCTGTTAAAAGTAGCATTCAAATCTATTACTCAAAAGTTGCGCACTCTTAAAATATTTTTTTTAATGGTGATTCTTTTTTTAATTTTGATACTCGTTTTTAAAGCATCAATTTCTGATTGCAAAAAAGTATCAACCATCGCTGTACAGTTTATCGTGCGTTGGTCAGAAACACTCCAAAACTTTTTTCCATATTCTTGATTTTTCCCATTATGAAGAAAAATCGAAAACGTCCTGAGTTTGATTTGAAGTACCCTAACTGTTTCTGAAAACCATTTTCAAATCGAACAAATATTCCAAAAAAATTCCATATAAAAGTAATTTCCGTCATTTTTCAGTTTTAAAGCAAATGCAGATATAACTTTTATATGGAAATTTTTTGGAATATTTGTTCGATTTTATACTGTTATACTTTAGAACAGTCAAAAAAAGTAAATATACCTTGCCACTGTCCTACAATTCTTCAAAAGGATTCAAGTTTTTTGTATGGATACACTATCTATATTAGCCGTTTTTTTATTATGACCTATGATCCATATGGATCATCCTACGAAAATAAAACAATCTCACAGTGGCGAGAATCAGCAGCCAGTTTTCGGATCATGAAACGTGAACCCGATAAATAGCAGGTTCATTTGTTGTTGTTGTTATGAATTTATGATTCATAGCAGAAAATTCATAGCAGAATAACAGATGTGGCAGAAATGCCTGTTTGGTAACTTTTTTTCCAACAAATTTCCCAAAAACTGAGTTTTTTTTCTATGAGTTTTGACAGCAAATTGTGAAATTTAGTGAAAATATGTGTTTTGAGGCACCTCAAAGTTTCGAATGTAAGCACGATGGCACTCCCCGGACTCAATCTTCCCTATCTAAACAGGGTCAAGGGACATATTTCCTTCTGAAGTATGCCATTGGCCGCGTTCAGGTTTGTATCCAAAGCGATCTGGATAGCTTTGTGTTGTTGTAATCCCTTGTAAAATCACATCTGATGTCAAAGCAGCTGTTGCCAAAAAATTAATCTCAAGCTATCCCAAAAATTCTGGGATACTTATCTATCCTATGAGTAATATCAACAACAGCTGATTTGCGTTCAGAAACATACTGGATACTCGAGTATCTTAGGCTATCCTAGTGAAACCTGAACGCGGCCATTTACATATGCTTGATTGCTGAGCGCACTCCCGATCAGCTGGTTCTCTCATGTCAGGTTGGGTGTCCAAATTCCAAAAACAAAACTCTCCACAAATAAAAAAAAGTAATTTAATAAGCTAATTACAAAATTAATAATTATAAATTATTAATAAAAAGATAAAATATTTCATAATAAAGGTACCTAGTTTCAACATTTTATAGTTTTGAAATGGCCGGCCTCTTTATAAACGGAATAGCAGATGATGAATCTATTAAATCATTTGATGAACTCGGTATACACGAATCTTTGTCTTTTGTTAAATGATTTTCGTCAAAATTAATTGAATCTTTTTATTAGAAAAATCGGTACAATCTCTAATTAATGCTGCAATAGAAGCTAGAAAAAATGCATATTGCCCATATAGTAAATTTGCAGTCGGTGCAGCTTTACAAACAGATGATGGTAGCATCTATACTGGAAGTAACATTGAAAATGGAGCATATAGTGCTTCCTTGTGCGCCGAAAGAGTAGCTGCTGCCAAGGCTATTAGTGAAGGCAAGCGACAAATTGCAGCAGTTGCTGTCGTCGGACTGCAAGAAAATAATTTTACAACGCCATGTGGCTTGTGTCGTCAATTTCTTATGGAGTTCGCCAAAACAGATTTTCCAATATATGTAGCAAAGCCGATTAATCCGCCCTTGCGGGTTCTATGTACGAGCATATCTCAGCTTTTGCCAAAAAGTTTCAAACTAGATTTGTAGGGGACACCCATTCTATTAAAGGGTAAATGTATATATTTTGTAGGTGTTGATAAGCATTTTTTTTATTATAAATAAACAATTCAGACTGAACAAAAAAAGCTATGCCCTTTTAAATTTAGATAATATAAGCCTAGCAACCGAACTAAGTTTGTTGATGGTTAGGTATATTTATTCTTTGAGTCAAATGTATTGCCACGAAGCATGAATGAATATGAATATTTTGATTTTAAAAGACCAATTGGTGCCCAAAATGACTATCGTACGTCTACTTATCGAGGACATCACAAATTACCGGAACAGTTTTCTGAATCTACAAATCACGTCATCTCACTAGACCACAAACGATTTCTTCAAAGCGTAGGCGATGAAGAACGATTTCTAACCGAAACCCAGGGGCAATTTTCATGGAAGGTATTGATCTTTATCTATTTGTTTCTCTGCTTTCAGATTTACTTTTTTTACTAGATACAGAAGCCTTCCACTGTCCGAAAACCCATTGAAAATGGAATTCATTTTATGAAATCATTTGAAGAAACTCATCTTCGCAATAACCGCAGACTCTTGCCGTCTTCGTCTTGTGTTTCTCAAAGGGATTACCAGTGGAAATCAAAAGTCTTAGAAAAATATTCACCAGTCATGCAATTAGTATTTGAAACTGAAGGGAATAAAAATATACCGATTGGTATTGATCGATGTAAGTCCGGTTTTGGTAAATTATTGGATCCATCAGCAACAACTAATAGCTTAGCATATAGAGCGTATTCCACTGAAGAATCGGGTGAATCTTCGAAGAATATAATAACTTTTTGGAATTGGAAAAATACATTTGAGACAAAGCATACTTCTTGCAACGTTGCAAATAAGTGTTCTGTACATCGTAGAGAATATCAAAATTCTGTTAAACATGTCCCAAATAGTGGCCTAATAACTGAAGCTAAATCTAATTACGTACAACACTTGAATTTGACACATTTTGATTCTTTTCATATAAATAACAAATTTATTAGCTGTATCGATTTACCAAACCAAGAGAAATCGGAAAATACGATTTACGGATCCGGCATACCTATTCAAAAGTATTTAGCATAATTAAATTAACTTGAGCATAAATTATTCATAGATTTAATAAAATCTTTCCACATTAATCGTTTTTTTTTGTTTTTAAAACTCAACATACACATCTGGGCTTGAATTTTACTCATGTTAATTCCATTAGACGAACGCACAGGAGACGTAAACTGCACTTATTCATCACATCATTTAATGAATAATTCCTTGCTTTCGGTGAACCATCAGTGTACTTTCAGATACGTTGGGTTGTTTGTTCATCAGCTGTTTTGTCACACAAACCTACCTTGGTAGCTTTGGATTGATCCCCGAACGCGACAACAGTTGCTTTAATTAAATACAAAAATATGAGCATTTTTTCATCAATTAATCTTAGCATTAAGGGCGGTATAATTATGGAGCGCATATTATAAAATTCTTCTTCTGGGTGAGATCTCAAAACGAAAGATGATCAGCCCTATCACGAATTCCATCGTAATCGGAAACTTGTTACGAATTTCGAAAAAAAAACTATCAATCGTAGGGGAAAACCTCATACAAATTGTCATTACGAACGGATTCAGTTATAGTTTTTTAGGATTCGGAAAAATTCCGATTAGGTACGATGGAATCACAGTACACTGTGTACTGTGCGATGGAATTCTTCATAGAGCTGGCTATTTATTTTTTTAGTTTGGTAGATTTGATCTGCATTCACCCATACATGTACAAAATCAAACGTCAAATCGAAATTGGAAAATTTTCTTGTTTTGTGCTGACGACGTGAAAAAAATCCGTACAGCCTCAATTCGAAAAAAACCCAAGATAGGAAATCAAAACAAAACTGCCAAACTTTCGTATGTTTCACCCTCCAAAACCCATTTGAATATGTAAATTTTAATTTAAATTTCATGAAAGTTCATCTGAAACATGATCTGTTTGGTAACGTGAAATTTCTTGCGAATTTGCAAAAATTTTCGCAAAATACCACAATTTTCTGTAAAAACCCGTAGACAAAAAAAAATTAGATTTTGGGAAATTTGTTGAAAAAAGATACTAAACAGCCATACAGAATAACAAACGTATCGAGTGCAACGAACATGTCGAATCGGGAAAACGTGTGGGTTTGTTTTTACCCATACTTTCTCATTTCCTAAGAGAAAACAGCTGATTATTAGTTTTTTTGCAAATTGAAATGGAATGACAGCCGAGGTTTCCTATTCTTCTTGATTAATGGTCTATGGAGTGTTTTTGATTAAAACCAACAGAAAAAGGAAATTTGTTTATTTATTTTATTTAAATGAAATCTCTGTTTATGAAAACAATTATAATTCAAAATGAGTGAAAGCTTAGAAAACTCAGGTAAAAAATTATATATGTATTTTGATAACATCAAAACATAAATTGAGCTTATTACAGAATCCCAAGACAATAATTATGTTTATGGAAGATTCCAAAGGATCAGCTCCTATGATCCAAATATGTGCACAACTGCGGCACGTTTTAGCCCATTTTATGATAAGAGTAATGTCCCGAAGCCAAATAAAGAAAACTCCATAATTTATAAAAGTCTCGTAAGTGTGAAATCCCAAAACCACAATCAAGACAACATTGTCAGGGCTTCTAATAGTCTCAATCCCACTGTGGACACTTCAAAGGTTGTCGAACCCCCTTTTGAATGCAATAACGAAATACCAGTCGTCCACCAAAGTGCTAGCAGAGAAGTGTTGGTAAATAAT
The DNA here is from genome assembly GCA_929447395.1 of Epistrophe grossulariae. Lineage (NCBI taxonomy): Eukaryota > Metazoa > Arthropoda > Insecta > Diptera > Syrphidae > Epistrophe > Epistrophe grossulariae. The sequence continues at coordinate 5,271,497 of OV839566.1, forward strand.
GAAATACCGAGTTCAATGCCATTTAATGAACAGAGACCAAGTACTTCGGGTCTAGGCAGCGATGGTGGTGAAGTTGAAGTTGATTACATCCAACAAATTGCTCATGATAATGACGAGACTGCAGGATCTATACCAACTGGCATTGTTTTACATCGCTCACCAAATGGTCATTTGTATCAAAACTTCTATGTGACAAATGAAGAAGAAAGCCCAGAAGAAATCGTTGAGCTTATTCCAATAAACCCAGCTGATGTAACGCGACTGGGTGAAGCAGAAGGAGATAGCTATGCCCTGCAACCGTACGAATTCCCAACCGAAAGTCACTTGGATGCACTTGAATCGCATCATCCCATTAGCACTGTTGTTGAATACGAAGAAAATGAACAGCAAATAATCACAACAGAAATACTAACCAGAGAACAACAGAGAATTTTATTGGAGACCACCATGTCACCTTTGCGTAAGTGTTCATTTTGATTAAAGTAATGATGATTAAAGGTAAAATGTCTTTATTGTATTCCAGTCGCTGCTGTAAATGATATCACCCAAAGAGACAAACAGTTTTTGTCTTGCCTAAATCGGCAAAGTATAGAAGAGCAATCTTCTTATGATTACAATAATAAAATCAATGCACAAAAAACAGACTCATCAGAAGATGATGATGATTATGGTTAGTAAGTAAAGACAATTTTCAAAAGTTATCAAAAGCAATCAATTTTTTATTTGTGAATATATTTTAAACTTTTCGCAAAGTTGCATACTAAAAATGTAAACACTTTAAGTTTGATCAGAGAATTGCCAATCAAATTTTGTCCAGAAAGCAAAATCAAGAAACGAAAGCAGAAATCTGGGCGAGCAATGATTTTAAAAGTTTTTCAAACTATTTTGATAAGGCGTATAGAAGTTCTAAGAATATCGGTGCAGCAAAGATGTCGCTAGGCCAAAAGCTACAAAAAACTACTCAATTTTTTCGACGGCTTCGTTAAAATTAAATTGTTTGTTGATACTTAGCTCAGATTTTAACTCATTTATTTAAATTAATACCAATTCCATTAAGGTTGAAACTTCGATGTAGTTCTATAAATATTGCACAAAAAAAAATTAAAAACAAATTTGTATATTTTGGATCAAGATATTAGGATGTTAGGTTTAATAAATGTGCAAATTCTACATGTATATGTATATTTGTAAATATGTATTTCCAATAACAATAAAATAATTTTTTTTCAGTAGAAATTAATTTATTAACAAAAAAATTGATTAGTTCTTGTTTCAGATAAGATCATAGAAAGCCGAGCAAGAGCAACTCTTCCTTCTAGTTATCTATATCTAGGTCCAATAAACGCTGATACAAATGGTAAGTGCTATACATACATATACATATATATATTTCGGTTTCTGTTTTAATTTAAACTGAACAAAGTTTACACGGCCCTTACTCCAAAAGTTAATACAATTACTGACAACATGAAGATACAATGAATTATTTACATAAAAATAAAATACCACGCTTTAAAGAAGCATTTAAAAGATTGAATAACATAAAACAGTTTCTCCTGGCCTCATACACTTTTATAAACCTACGAATGAGTTAGAGACTTCAAAATTTAATTAAACGTATTGTCAACTAGTTCTCGAGTATCCAAAAGACAAACAAGAATGAAATTTTAAACATAACTTTGTTTTTTCATCTCTAGCTCATCTGGAAGTATGTAAAATATTGATTCATATACCAACAAGCAGAAAACTCTACAGACAGATTAGAAAGCGATTTACATGTTAATAATAAAAATAATCCAAATAATTTATTTGTTCCCTGTTTTTATATCACTGCTCTCGAACTGATCACAAATACATTTAAAATCAAAATCTGCACTCCTATCAGGTTTTTTAAAATTTGATTTTGTTTCTGTTGTTAGTCCATTATTTGGTACGGAATTTTGCATAATTTGAAATTCACAACGTCGACGTTCAGAATATTTATTTTTACTGAATTCGTCCCATAAATTCTGTTTTATCGGCCACACATTGAATTTTTTATTTTTTCCGTTCTTTATCCAAGTCCAATAAGTTATGTTGTCCTTTGCTCCTATTCCTTGCAGTTGATCGGATGAAAAAGGAAAGTAATCGAGTCGATTTGATGTTGCCGATACATCTAAGTACTTGGAGTAACCTGGTTTCGATCGATCTATTCTTAATTTTTCAGAATTCTCAACAGAAATGTGGTTTTGTTTTAAGGATGATTTCTCTTCTTGAACCTGCAGCTTACTATAAAAGTCATTTTTATAAACACTTTTGGGTTCTTGTAGAGGCTTCGGAGCAAGCCGCAGATGTGCATCTTCAAATGGCTTTATGAAATGTAAGACATTACATTTCATCGAAGGATTACGGAGGCTGGTTTTATCTATATTCTTAAAGGAAATATTTTAAGCATATATGTAATTTGTATATAACTTATTATAATATTTAACTACCTTTTGTGTGTACTGCCGGCGTTGTTCACTGATATATTCATCGGTCATATTTTTCAGTTCGGAGAATCTGTAATTACATAATATTTTTTTAAATTTGACTGAAACTTATAAAAAAATGATAACAAAAATGGAAATACTTACAATTGTTCAAGTGTCCTCGCACACTACATCGAAAAGACTATTTTGTTGCCCATTTGTTCAATCACTGACGCATCATATTCTAATGATACTTGGTAATAGTAAACACGTTACACAAGAGTGACGACAAAGTATTTTCGTAGTCGTCCCTTTAAATCTTGTGAAATCTTACTCGAATTTCGTATTTTATATCAAAAAAAAAAATATTATAAATTGTGAAATTTCAGAACCTTCTGTCTATGCTGCAAAAGAAATTTTACAAAGAACAAAGTTTGGTCCATTCGAGGGAGAAATTCGTTTTACTAATGATATTTTTCTAAACATATTAAGATCTCAGCGTCCGCGTCACTATCCTCTTCTGCTAGTTGGACAGTCAAAAATTCTCATCGTTACAAATGAAAGTAAGTTAATCACAATTGTATAAATATTATATACATTATATATATCTAGTTCAATAAAACAAAAATTCCAAAACAGATACATCTAATTGGATGCGATTTGTGCGTCTAGCCAAAACATTTGCCGAACAAAATTTACAAATAATCGAAGAAAATAATCGAATTTATTTTAAATGTAATCGTGATATTCATCCAAAAGAAGAACTTCAAGTTGGCTATCATAGTGCCTATGCAGAAAAATATAATTTACCAATACTAAAGCCGTCCATTGAAGATACTCAAAAAAAATATGAATGTGATAATCCATGGATGTGTTTTGAATGTGATCAAAGGTTTCCAACTTCACAAGAAATGCAAAAACATTTGAAAGTTCATGATTTAGAAGATGCATCATGTATTATATCGAAAAGAAAAATCAAAAGGAAAAGAACAAAATTCAAGAAAATATCAGAATTACCCAAGAACTCGAGTAGTTGTTTGGTTTGTTTTAAGGTTTTCATGACAAATGCAAGTTTAAAAAAACACTTCGCCTTGCATATAGCTGCAAATAAGAAAAAAACTAAAGCAGTCATTAAACCACCAATAAAGCGTTCGGTGCATAAGTGTCAATTGTGCTCAAAAAGATTTTTGTCCGAAAATAAACTCAAGGTAAGAAAGTTTTAAAAATTTTAGTTTACTATTTTATGTAAAATAATTAATTTTAGACGCATCAGCGAACCCACTCTGACATCAGTAAACCCTATAAGTGTCCTCACTGTGATCAGCATTGTGCCACCCCAGCAGCTCTGGCGGCTCATGTCCGTAGTCACACAAATCGTCTTTATTCCTGTGTTTTTTGCCAAGAAGCTTTTAAGTACGTTCTGGATTTTAAAAATCATGTCCTTAAGCATAGAATTGATGGGTTTTTCATTTGTTTTCATTGTAAAAAGGTAAATCTATTTACACTTAATAACATTAGTTACAAAAAAAAACTTATTTTTTCTTCAAGAATTACAAAGAATATCACATAGTTAGGCGGCACATACGAGTTTTCCACCCAGCTGTGAAATATCCATGCAACGAATGCTCACGTTTATTTCTACATATGAGCTTTTTGAGGCGTCATAAAGCTACTCATGCCAAGAAAAAAACTATTCATTGTTCAAAATGTGAGCAACAATTCGAGAAAAACTTCGAGCTGAGGGAACATGTAAAGTCTTTCCACAAAGTTAAAAGAAAAATCAAGAATCAAAAAAAAAGTTCTGAACAAAATGTAGGTTCAAAGGATCTAACGCTAACGCCAAAGAAATATAAACCAGCTAAGAAGACTAGGGCCAACTCAACACTATTAGAAAATTACTACCAATCCCAATTCAAATGTGAAGAATGTAAACTAGGTTTTAAGCGACGTGGAATGCTGGTTAATCATTTGGTGAAAAGGCATCCAGAAAAGAATATCGAGTCAATTGAAGAATTAAATCAACCAATTGTAAAACTACAGACAATGTTTAAATGTCTCCATTGTCCGAAGCTTTATAAAAACAATGCAAAACGAAAAGCTCATATTGTGAAAAATCATCCAGGCATGGATGTTCCCCCTTCATTTCGTAAAAATCCTGTTTTAGTTGACCCAAATGTCCAAACGGTGGGATGCATTAAATCTGACGTTCAGAAATGTCATTTGTGTTACAAACAATACGTTTCGAGAATGCGCCTTATTACACACTACCGAAAAGCCCACATGAACGAAAGTATACCAGAAATGCAACACAAAGATTATCCGATACAAAATATAATCGAAGAACCATGTATGGATCGGGTTTTTGATATTTACAGACAACCAGTATCGCCAGAAAATAAACTATTAAAACTATCTTCTGCAGCACTTGAATTGTCCAGTATTGAAGATAGAAAGTATTTTGATTTTCTAAATGAAAGATCAGATACAACAGATATAGGCAATAGAAATAGCTATAAAATGGAAGAAAATGAGTTCGTTGAGAGTTCATCGAATGCAGATTTGAACCGATTACCTGAGTTATTTGAAGAATCAATAGCGTGTATTTAAATAATTTATTTTTTATGTTAATTAATTTAAAGAAAATAAATATTCAAATATGAAATTTAAACACGAATATGAATGTAATATTTAAAATGGACAACTGGGTCGCACGTACTTGCTCTAGTGCGCGATCACATTAAGATTTATTAGTCAGATATACAATTTCGAATGTATGTATTTTTATAAACAAAAAATTGGTATACCGTTTTTTAGTGTTTATTTATGCGGAGTAAAAAAATAAATTTCGAAAAAAAAATCATCTACCCATTTTCGAAGTATCGAATTTTCAAAAAAAAATAATTCTGAAATTTTTGTTTTAAATCCAAAATTATTTTTTTTGAAATTTTGATATGCAACATTGTTCAAACTTATTAGAAGCTCTTGTGTGAAAAATAGACAGATGGACAGAATTACGGGAACCTCTTTTTTCGACTTCGCTATCGTCGTAATGTTAGTTTGATCAGTTTCCAGTTTGATTTTTTTTAAATTGTTTCGGAAATATCAATTTGTAAATATCAGCTGTTTCGGTGGAAGGCGTTTTGACCAAAACAAGTGGTGTTTAAGAATCGCAATACCGACTTATACGCCTTAAAAGTGACTCGACACAAAAAGTGACAGTTGTCGTTAAAGAAAAACGCCTATTGTAATAAGGGTGATTATTTTAACATACGATTAATGACTATGCAAAATAAAGTACAGCACCTGTAATGGAAAAAAATAAAAAAAACCATCAACTCAACTATATTTAGAATTGTTCATTTTTATATTTTTGAAATGCGTAATTATAACACATAATTTAGAATAAAGGTGTATACAATAAAAATAAAGTATATAAATGTATATAATGAAGAGAAAAAAAAATATATGTAACAATAATAATAATTATAAAATATACCAAAAAAAGAATAATGTTTAACATTTTTTATAGTTAATATTTATAAACCAAAATATATTCTACAAAGATAATAGTGAAGGAATGCAAAAAGTTTATAATGATTCGATTATTTTTGTAGTTCTTGTTAGTTTTAGTGTACTAAAGCAACTTGTTTTCTTCTTTTATTTTTTTTTTTCAAAGTACAAAAGTAACGATTCAATGTATCTTCTTTTTTGTTTAATCAAGTTTTATGCATCATACATTTTAATATAAATTATGTATGTATGCAGGTGTGTAATTGTATATGGTTTAATATTAAATTTAATTTATTTTACAAAAAATATTAGCGGCTTGGGAGAAATTAATTCAGTTTAATAAATGTTGTTGTTCAGTTGGGTTTTATAATATTTAGTTTTTTTTTATATTTTCATAATATACATAATGAACTGTTGGCTATATAATTTTTCATTTGAAAGGATTTACATTTATTTGCAATAGACTGACTTTAAGATAATAACAGTGATAATCTTTGAATAGAATAAATATTTTTTTCCTTTTTTCTTATTCTTTTTTCAGAAGGTTTTGAATGTATAATATATTAAAGTTCTTTGAGGGCGTTAAGGGATTGACGTAAGAATTCATATTGCGCTTTTGCGTGTTTAATTTCCAATTCAGATAACTCTACGAGACTGGAAAACAAAAATAATTTTATTTGAATGTTGTTAAGTATTGTTTCCAATAAAAAAATGTTTACCCTTTTTTAAAAGCAGCTACGCGACGATTGCGAAAGCTGACGAGTTCCTCTTTTCCACATGCAGATATAGATTCAAATTTTTCGCAAGCTTCCGCCTGAGCTGCTTCAGCCTAAAATAAAGTTTGAAGTTTAGTAAATGTATGAACTTCCTAAATAAATTTAAGCTACAAGAAAATAAAAAGAACAAAAAAAAGTGTGATTTGAGTTTGATTGGGTGGTTGATTGTGTAGTATGGACAGGCGAATAAGGTGTATTAAATATGTAGTTTATATTGCATTCAAAATTGTAACTATTGTATACAGAATCGGGTTTCCTCTACAATGCAATTCATGCAGCTTTCAATAAACCCACATGCTTATAAGTCAAACGTTTGTGGGTTTACAATAACACATTTACGAAATCAATCAAGTTCTCTACAGGACTAGGGAACCGTCCATAAATTACGTAACACCTTCAAGGGGTGAGCATGATATATTTGTGACAAAATGTGACAGATGGGTTCGGAGGATATTGCAAATTGTGATGTTACAATAGCCATAAGCATTAAACTGGATCAGAGCGGCCATACTTCGTCGTCGGTATGAGCGAAAACTGTCACAACTCATAAACACCTTACTTTTCGGTGGTTCAGGAATATTTTCGGAATCTCTAAATATATCTAGGTTTTCGGCTACCCAATTTTGCTAGTGTTTTTCTAGCTGAATTACTGGCAATTAGGGAAGCATGTAAGATGGTAGGAAGATTTGGCCCACCTATAGTAAATCCCGAACAAATAACTTAATTTGCAGACCTAGGCGAGACATAGCCAGGGTCGTTGCGACATGTACAGGACACTGGCCAACCTCGTGACCGCCATTTATACCTACCTACCTACCTGTCGGTGGCCAAAATGAGATTTTAAAAAAACAACTTTGATTTTCTGTAAATCTGTTATTTTTTACGAATGTACTGAAACCATTTACTATTTCCTGGGAGCTCCCAAAAGATTTTAAGGTTTCAGACTTCAGTCAACTTTTTTCTCAACTTCTTTGGCAAGCGGGATGCGTACTGGATGTAATTTTTGCCTGTTTACTTGAGCATTTGAGTACTGGAGATCGTACTCACATGTCCAAGTTAACAGCCAACAGGTAATTATTTCCTTGTTCTATCAACTTGAAATTTCAAATGTATTGATACAAAATAAATAAATCCGTTCACTTTTCTAAACTATAAGGAAAAACTCAGTTAGGTAAAGAAATTGAAACATCTACACTATTGCATAGTAGTCACCCATACTAAATACGTTTGTTGTTGAATAAAAATTGATTGTTTGAAAAATTAAAAAAAAAAAAAAACATAAAATAATGTATTTTGAAAGAATGAAGACGACAATACCTCTTGTACTTCCAAAGGCTGCATACATTTGTTTAAAATTTTTGAATCAAAAACAAAACAAAAATATTTTTTTTAATAATATTAGTGATTTTTTTAGGACAAACGAATGTGCGGGCGATAGAAATTGAATTAAGAAAAACAGATTATAATAGGAGAAGAATTGTAATTATTTTATTTTTATTATGATGTTACAACTTACCGCATGGACGTCTTTGTTTTTCGCACGAACTTTTTCGAGATTTCGATTTGCTGCTTCGTAGGCGGCCAAACATCTTAAACGGCGAATTAGTAGTGCTTTAGCTGCATCACTGTCTCTTTGGTAATACCTGAGAGTGTCGCCGAGTTTAAGATCTTGATCACTGGCTACCCTGGATTCGAAATGCTAGAATAACAAGTACAAAATATTATTCAAATAAGAAAAATTAAAGGCTAACTACTTTTAATTTCACTGTCACACCAAAAGGCCACTTAGGGAAAACGTTGGTATTAAACTAAATATTTTATATATTTTGTTAACCTTTTTAAACTGGATAAATCATAAAATAATACAATAAAAATAACATACGCAAAAAATGTAGCTTGCAGCCATCAACTTTTACTACAAATCCTTAACGAATAAAAAATTTAAAAAAGTGTTAAATAAAATAAAACTCAAATCCTGGGCAAGCCGATGGATCCAGACTTCAGATTCCTGTCTTAACTCTGCGATTCGTTCGATACTGACCTTTGAAATCTATAGACCTAAGAAATAACAGGTTTTTTCTTCCTAGGAGAAGCAAAAGAAGGTCCTGTCTACATTTAAACAAATAAGGGAGAAGATATAACAAATAACTGTACAGACACCGAATTAGTAAAAAGAATAAAAATGTCCAATGACGCAAAGTTGCAGTTGTTGTTATTTTTTTTTAATCAGAATTGTTTTTTAGTTGCTCTTAAAATATCCTCGATTCCAAATTATTTCGTAACTAAAAACTCCAAAAATAATATTTTAAAATTTCATACGAGCGATGAATTTTTACCTTAAGTTTTTCAAAAACTTCTGCACTTTTGGCATAGAATGTTTCCATCGTACCCTTTTCTGCTATTGATAATTGCATCAGAGCATTCGAAACCTTCTGATGACACTCTGCTACTTCTCTATGTTTGTGTGTCATTTTTTCTGTTCGAGCTGCTCCTTCTTTTAAATGACCATGGTATTCCGAAAGGAATTGCAATTCGTTTTCGAAAAAGTCATTGACATCACGAACAGTTGCTCCCAGTAAAATTTCATCGGTTGTCTTGCCAAGCGATCTAACAAACCCACCAAAAAGTGCCATTTTTCTGCGTGGCTTAGCGCACAAATCTTGGTCATATTCGAGAAATACTTTCAAGTGTTGGTCCATGCGAAAAACTGGATGTTGTGCGAGGCGTGTCAAGAATACCTCGTGCATTGCTACAGTTTTCTTAAATGTGGCAAGGTATTCACTGTGAAATGGGAATTTAGGGATAGTTGAATTGACAGTGAAGGCAAACTAAACTTACGCTTCTAATTCAGATTTCATTTTTTTGAATTCTTCTCTTGTCATATTTCCTTCGCCTTCTCCCAAACGCTGTAGTTTTTCTCGTGAAGCATCAAAGTCTGGTCTGGGCGGACAAGGTGGAATCTGAAAGAAAATAAATTTCAAGAAATAAACAATGCCGAAAACCTATATTAATAATTCAAGAATAAAAATCAATAAAAGTGCGACTAACAACGCACGCATTGTACTCACTATGTAACCAGCATAATCCTCGTTTTCTTCGAAACGGTCATGTAGCCACACAAATTCTTCATGCTGGCGAACCACCAACATATCTTGCTTGCCATAGCTGGGCAAGGTCGTTTTTGTGTGCACGGTAAATTTTACTTTATCTTTTTCGCTGAGCGCGTCCGATATGTCCACGTGTAAGCTATTTTCTGGCAGTTGAGGAGGCGTAGCCTGTTGCCCTGTCGATGGGGATGAATCACTTGGATTCGTCACACCTCCTTGAGGTCCCCCCAAAGGACTAGATGATGAGGCTATGTCCAAAGTCTGATTACTCGGGGAATCTGTGATCTTCAGATTTTCTATGCCAGTGGCTTCATCTGTTCCGTCCTAAAAAAGAACATAAACCCAAACAAAAAAATTCTTAAATAAGTACGCCCAGTCCTGCTTGATAAAAACATAATGTAATTATGTTTTATGTTGTTTCTGATTGGAGGACTGTTGCTCCAAAGACGTGTTGTGTTACGCCCTAAGCAACAATACCAATTAACAACTTTCCAGTAGTATCAAGTATTAGTAAACTCCATTTTTCAATGATTTTTGTAAAATCAAAAATTTACGCTTACCATCATCGTTCTTAAATTTTTCTTTCAAAACAAAATGTTTTTTAAAAAGAATTAAATAAATTCTTTGCACAACACAAATCAGTTTATTAGTTTGCAGTCAGAATTCGCGTTAGCACCAACGGAACAGCTATGGCAGCGATAAGAATGCTTTTAATCGCCTTATTTGCTCTTTTTGGAATGCTTTCTGCCTTGAGCAAAGCGATAACATATAAAACAAATTATGTAGAAAATAGTAAAAAAAAATCAAAAAATAAAAACACTCGCATCAGATTTTTACTTTAAACCGCCGATATCAGAAGGAGTAATTTTGTATTGAATTTTTTATTTTTTGCTTCTTTTGTGTGACGTTGAAAAAACGTATCGGTGTTTGTTCTTAAAGATGACATTTATCGTTGCACTTTTGTTTCTATGTTAAATTCAAAAGGGAATGTCAAAAAATATTTTTCGAAAATTCGAAAACAGCTGACGATGGGGCAGTGTTTTCGTGGCCGTGTTCAAAGTAATTTGTTTCGAATTCCTTTCAGCCATTTCAGATAAATTACTTTTTTGATTGAGTCCCCTTTCACACGAGGAAACTGAGTTTCCAGCAACTTTCAGTTTTTGGGTGAGAAGGGCACCAAGTAAGAGGATTGAACGGTTCGCGATTGGTGGGAATTGAAAATTAAAAGAAAACGTCAAAAAATCTCCAGCAACTTGTTTCCTCGTGTGGGGACAGAGGAATTTGTAAAATATTCATTTTGTATGTGATTGTATGCGTCTCATTTGATAGGAATTTTATAACACAACTTGCTGTGTCAACAAATTAAATACAAACCTTGCGTTCGGTAAACTATCAGATAGGCTATCCACGCATCCAAAAATTTTCAGATACGTTGAGTTGTTTTTGCATCAGCTGTTTTGTCACAAGGGATTACAACAACACAAACCTATCCGGATAGCTTTGGATTGATCCCCGAACGTGACCAAATACATATTCATAATAGGTGTGTTCCTTTACTTTGAAACTCTGTGCATTTGTGTGAATTTCTACGTCATTTTATTTTTTTTATATGAACTTTGACAGACTTTGGTGTAGAAATTCGCAGTTTTGTACAGAAAATCACAGAATTTCAAAGTAAAGGAACTAGGCTAATAATAAATGGAAATATATCATCTTCGTCAGTTCTTTGCAGACTGAATTTTAACTTTAGCCGAAAAAGCTTAAGATTACGGCAACCTTTCTGCCAAATTTTTAGTAGGTCAAACTATGGTGCTAATAGTCCTTTGAATCAATTGATTGCAATATACATATAATAAATTTTATTTTCTCATATCTTCTGTCAATGACAATTTGAAAAGTATGAAATTCAAAACTTTGTTTATAAGAGCAATAGATAATAACTAGATTTAAGAGATTATATGTAACGTTAGTAATAAACGGTCTCCAATAAATAATTGCATTTAGTTTGTGGGTTTATCTCAGAAAAAAAAATCGCAATTCAGTAATAGAAATTCAATTTGTATATAAACACTATAGTACTCGCATGGAACAGAAAGAATTAGTTCAGTATCGGCTCTCGAACGGCGCTGCAATCGCCACAATCTGACATTGGCGAAATAAAAAGGCGGGAGGAAGATAAATAAAAAAGAAACGAAGACAAGTAGTAAGAACGAGAGGATTATATTAATATTATTCTGACAACAATAATGAGACTAAAGGGAGATAGTTGAATCGGATGTTATTGACGTGGCAAAAAGCAAAATAAGGAGAAGAAAATGAAATTTTTTGTCGTATGGAGGAAGCTTACTGTGTTTTGTCGTGATAGGTGTATATACATATATAGGTTAAGGTATAGGTATTATTTAAAGTCTTCCGCACTATCCCACTGAGTATTAATACATGTCATATATATAAAGCGAAATATTTTAAATTTGATGCAAATTGAATATATCAAAGCAACGTTGTTAAATTTTTTTTGGATTTACTATGCTTTTTCCCTAGGTAGGTATATAGGTTGGTAGGTATATGAATTGTTGTTACGCTTTTTTTTATCGTTTTAGGTAGCTGGTATTATTATGTGCTAACCATTGTGTTTAAAAATAGGGGAGTTGGGTTTGTAAATTTTAAAAATTGAAATACCCTTAAAACCAATTTTTGAGAGAAAATAAATTATTTTCTTCCAAAAAGTGATTTTCTGTTAAAGACAATTTTGTAAAAATTAAAAAAAATGTGAATTTGGTTTGCAATTTTTTTTAAATCGATTGAAATAAACGTGAAAATTAATTTTCTAAAAAAAAATAAATAATTTTTTTTAAGTTATCAAATTTTATAATTTTTTTTTTTAAATAAGAATTTGTTTTGCAAATTTTCTAAATCCATTGAAATACACTTGAAAACAATTTTTTCCGAGAAAGTTAATTTATTCTTTTCGCAAAAAAAATTTTGCATCAGCTGTTAGAAAATTTTATAAAAAATTATAGGTATTAATGAAATTTTTTTCGTAAAAAAACATTTTATAATAATTAAAAAAAGATCCGATTTTTAGTTTTAAGTCAATCAAACCAGCCAAATCTCTTTTCTATAAATGTGTGTACTTTGATTTCAATTTTGTTGCCCATGCTAGTGAAACCGATTTTGTTCACTAAGTTTGAATTTTTTATAAATAAATAACGAAGAAATTCACTTTTTTCACATACATTTTTATGTGATCTCAATTATTTTTAACTCAATAAGTTAGCCTGACATTTTACCTTTAGTTTAAGACCTTAATCTTACATATACGATTAATAAAACAGAAGTTACAACCACCAAAATCAATCCTTTCTTAATTTTTAATTAAATACAAAATTATATACATGGTCTTATTTAAAAAAGGTGTCTAACTTTGGACAACTGTCCAACTTTGGAAAATGTGTTTAAAAACCTTGGCGCAAAATTTTAAACATTTTAACGCGGCTCTTAATCTACTTTAAAATGGGAGTCGGCTCTTAATAATAACTTTAGAATGAGAGGCGGCTCTTTGTAAATTTAAAACGACATAAAGTATACTTTAGCGTTAAAGAGGTCTTCTAACTTTAAAACCAGCAAAACGCTTCTCTATCTTTTTAAAGTATGCTTTATCTGTGAGAAATTATCACTTTGAGTGTGAGTTACACAAACACAAATGCATCCACACAGGGAAGGCGTGCAGTTAGACAGCTAAATGCACCCAAAGGCATTTTGATCTGTTTTGTTTTAGGATTGTTTTGAAATTTTAAATCGTTAAAATAGTAAAAAAGCTTAGTAAATTAAAGAAACAAGTAATATAAAAGTAATTAAAGTGATTACATGCAATACAAAAATGTACAAAAATAGAAAACTACACGCGGTGCTGCGTTAAATACTGCACCTATATTTAAAAACACCTATAACAAGCAGTGTAATTTTTGTTTATTTCACAGGTAAGCTGTATCTCATATTCCACATAAAGTAAGTAAAATTACTCTGCACTACGGGCGCTCAATGGATTTGAGCGCCTTGCCATCACCAACAAAAACTAATGCTACCCTGGACGAGAATTTCAATTTTCACAGATGGGGTTCAGCTAATTCCCGTGATTGAATTGTATTTTTATTTTCAAATAATTTGCTTTTTTAAAGCAAAATGCTACGAAATATCAATTGAAAAGTATTCTCAGATAATGTATTACTAATGTATTACTAAAACACATCACTTCACATTACTTTATGTGGAATATGAGACACAATCAGCCCATGAGAAAAAAAATTTGAAAACTCCATATTATAGGTGTTTTTACACGATTTAACGCAGCACCTCATGTTGTTTTGTTTTTTTTATAAAATATTGCAATTATTCACTATGTTAACTTTTATTTCACTTTTTTATTTGGTATTTTCACTATTTTAACTCGAAATTTAAATCTCGAAACACTTTCCTATAGCTCGCTATATGATATTTATTTTTATTAAATAAAGCATATTTCCACCAATTTGAAAATAGTTAGACAGTGTCTAAGTAGACAAAAGTTTTATAAATACGACTGAAAATGTCTCTACCCACACCATAGGTTTCCTTAAAAGAGTCAAGTACACATGCATGAAAATATTTTTTTTATTAAATTTGTGTTTCCATTAAATTTTAAATTAATTACGTTTTTTAATTTTTACACATACTTTTATGTTACTCCGCAATGATTTTGTAAGAAAAATGCATCCTGACATTCTTCCTAAATTTTAAGGCTTCACCTATTCCATTATTAGAACAAAAGTTATCAGCCAACCAAACCAACCATGAGGGGATCTTTACAATTATTATACCTATATACAGAAATTTTTTTACCGATGCGAAGCCAATTTGCCAAGGTTATGGTTTTTTATTTCATACACTCCACCGTCTTTAGAATACCTATCTCCCTCCCACCAGTATATTCTTAATAACTTTTTTTATTTTTTTGTGTGTATTCCTCTTCCTCGTTACGTTTTCCTAGATGAAAATTATTCTCCAAAAATTGTAAAATTTTTTTTAGTAGGAAATTTTGAACGGTTTTTAAATTTTTTTACAGCTGGTAAAAGCTCGTCAATCTGGCTTTAATTTTGAATTTTGAAAATCCAACCATTGGATCTAAAGATATAAGCATTTAACTAACCGCAAATCGGGTGTTTTTCAATTTTAGCAAAAATTGGATAATACTGCACTGAAACACGTCGCTCGGTTGGCAATGAACAACAACCCCATTTTTTCCCATTTTTCCGAGATTTTTTGAACTTTTCTTATTTTCTATTGTGAAAGTCCTGTAGGGTCTACAGTTATGTATGGTATATCAAAAAGCATCCGTTTAAAAGATAAAAATCAAAAAGTGGTACAAATTCACCCCGGAAAATCCCTGTTTTTGAACATAAAAATGTTGTCAAAAAAGATTAAAATCCAAATTTACTGAAACACTTATAACTTTTTTTTTCAAATATCTTTCAAATTGTATAAAATATATTTCAATCGGACTTAACCCTGATTTATTAGAATTTTTTAATTTTTCAATTTTGAATTTTCAAAAATTTATATCTCGCTTTGTAGATTTTATAGATTTTTTTTTTTAATAAGTAAAGTTCCGGAATTTTGAATAGGTATCTATTAAATAAAAAATGAATGTTCTACGACCTTCCGTTTAGAAGTTAGTTTTTGAACCCTCGACCAGTTTTATCCTTTTTTACCCGACTTAAGATTAGAATTTCGAAAAATCCCGTCTTAGTAAAATAGCGAAAAAAAAAATTACTATATTTTTTAAACAAATATATGAATCAGTGAGTAAGTTATTATAAAATCAAAATTAAATTGAATAAAATTTTTTCTCTATCAAATAAACGTCCTTGAACATTATTCTTTTATCATTCTTTATATATCCTACCCCTTTTTATAGAAATGTATACAAGAAAAAGCCGCAAAACTATTTTTTTCTTGTCTCACTTCAATTTTCATAAATTTCCTTTACCTTGTTCTCGTTCTTCTTTTCTTTCTTTAATCTTAGTTTTTATTCTTCTGTATTTGATTATCCGTTTCTTCTCAACTGAAATGGTTTGATATCATGTGTACTGTGGTTTGAAATGGAACAAGCTTCAGTATCGGCTCACCTCACGGGGCTTCGGACGTTCCCCTTCAAGAGAATACTATAGAGTTTATATACAAAGCTTTGTTTGAATTTTTTTACACATTTTATTTTTTATATGAACTTTGACAGAATTTTGTGTAAAAATTCACACAAGTACAAAGAGTTTCAAGGTAAAGGAACACACCTATTACTCACTGAAATTGTTAATTTTTAACCAATTTTTAATAGGTATTTGTTTTCAGACTCTTCCAAATTGGTGCGAAACATTCCTGATAAGCTTAGTGAAAAGATTACGTGTTTCGCTCACTGATCTCTATATACACTGGATAGTGTATTAATACAAAATTTTTGAGGCAAAAATATAGTCGTGCTCGTGGCTGGTACCCTCATATAACAGTATAACAGAGGCGCCAGCGGTATGGACGCTACTGGACCTGGATTTTCTTTTATTTTTTCAATATTTAGAGCCACAATGCTTGTTGACATCAACTGACCTTAAATAAATGCTCAATTACGGCAAATAACTTCAATCTCTTTTTTCGTTTGTATGGAGCGAGATATGAGGTCGTGGCCGGTACCCTTTCAAAAATTGCCCCATAAAAACTCTTATACACTATAGGCTACTCACTATCCAGTGTATTATAGAGATCAGTGGTTTCGCTCGTGCTTAAAATAGATTCTTCAGTACCCAATATATTAACTAAGAATTTCTAATGTAAGACTTTATAACAATATTGGATTTTTGTAGGCTTTTATTGAAGCGTTTTTCCTTGTCTTAGATTAATTTTAAGGAAAATACAAATAATGCTTATTCCTTCAGTTCAACCGAATCAGAATTTGATACACTATTTTCTTTTTCTATGGAAAAATATAAAAAAAATATATTGTTTAAATATAAGTAACTTTAATGGCGGTAGGTATTCACCGAACGCTCATTACTTAAAAGCTTGATATACCTATCTATTTAACGAGCAAAGATAGTGAATATTAATGAGCACTGATCAAATTTTATTTTTTGAAAAACGTCTTTTATTAAGAAGTAAATACCTTTTTTTAGCAAAATTTATTCACTGAAAAAAAGAAATTTCTTTGACTTATTTATTATTGAAATGACGTACGTGCTTCTTTTTTGTCGTACGTGTATGAAGAAAAGAATCTTTTGATTTTAAAGGCATATACGGCAAACTCATTTTGGACAAAAAGTTAAATATTATCAAAACTAAAAACGTTTGGGGATATCTGATAACGATGATTAAAAGAGAATTTCCAATTAGATACTGTGTTAAAAAATACAAAAAATCCAACGGTTGGTTTTCTCGCAATAGACTTCCGAAACTTTAAATGCGATTTCCCAAAAATGTAAAAATGGCGTATACGGCACTTCAATACTAATGTTGTGTTCCCTTAATTGAGATTCAAACTCTTCAATTTAAAGTAAAAACAGTTTCTGAAATGATACCTGAATCGAAAGTATTATTACAGAAATAAATGTTTTAAAGTTTGCTCAAAGCATATAGACCGTAGTGCAATAATTGTCAAAGAAATAAATAATATGGGGTGTGACATTCAGTTCACACGAAGTTTTTCTGTTCAAACCTGAAATTCATATTCCCTTATCTGATGGAGCAATTCTGTGCTCGGGTGGGAATTGTGAACGAAACTGTGTGTGACTCTGAATTCAGATGTATGTACATATGTCGGTACCTTCAGTACCGACTGTGGAATCCGAACTACAAGATAAGCGGCGCTTTAGCATT
Source organism: Epistrophe grossulariae (assembly GCA_929447395.1). Lineage (NCBI taxonomy): Eukaryota > Metazoa > Arthropoda > Insecta > Diptera > Syrphidae > Epistrophe > Epistrophe grossulariae. The sequence continues at coordinate 5,289,239 of OV839566.1, forward strand.
ATAAAAGATACATATTATATGTATACAATTGGTGAATTTGTCACTTCCTTATATGTCAATATACATAGTTCATGGTGCTTCACGTGCTGTCACGCCAGCAAAATATGAAGTAATTTCTTATTAGATTTACTTGTGCAGGTTTGTCAAATTTGCTTGCTACCATTTCGTTAAAAATTCAGTTTATATTTAAAATAGTTCATGTTCGAAATTAATTTATTTGTGCATAGCAAAATCTACCCGTTCATTTGTAAAATATGCATGGGAAATTTGTTAAACATTTAAAATAAATCACAAAAAAAAAAAAATAAAAAAAAAGCATTTTGTTTTACCTTTGAATCTAAGGAACAGTTAGCTCTTTCAAAAATATTAAATATTCTATTTTTCTCCGTACGTTCTTCAGTTTCTTCGTTAAGCAATGTATTAGTGATTTTGGCTTTAAAATGCTCAAACAATGCCATTTTTACAATTTAATTTAATATTAAACTAATGCAGGTTCACCATTCGCGGTAATATAATATTGTATGACTGATTTGTTATTGCAGCATTTTTTATAACTGTTGCTTTATATATGAAAACAAAAGATTTCTCAGTCATAAACAATGTGTAACTTAGAACATAAATTTAATATAGAGACAAATTTGTATATGAAAAAAAGAGAGGTTAATAACAAAGAAAAACAATTATATTAATTGTGTGTAGTACAGTCCACTCCGATTAACTGAAACGCATTTATCCTCATTTTGTTTATTAAAGTCTTTTTTTTTTAAGAGAACGTGGTATTCGCGTAAACAATGTTTCCTCAATATAACGACAGTTAGGGTAGCTGAAAAATGAACTGTACAAATCTTATTGTCAACCCTAGTTTAAATATAGCGGTACTACTATGCGTATAAGCACAATATTAGGTGTTTTTTTTTTTTCTATAATTCCGCACATAAATTGGATCAAACAACGATACGTCGATTCAGTGCTTAACAATTTAAATGTTAAATGTAACTACAAGAAAATCCTTGTGGGCTTAGCTAAAGCCAGACAATTTTCAGGGCTTAAATTAAGCTCTATTTGATTATATAAAAAGATTTTAAAGAAATCATCTTACAGGCAGTGCATATATAGAACTTTGGTTTTCTATAAAAACATTCTCACAAAGAGATAATCCTTAGTCCTGTTAAATGTTAAAAGCCATTTTGAAATTAAAACGTTTATTCATTAACTTGGTTCCTGATCTGTTCGTTTGTTTATTTTAATTAATAAAGGTTACAATTATAGGTATATGTATATGTACATCGTTGATCCATTTCATCTTAAACTGTATAGTTAAGTTAAACATGAGTTTATCAAACGACTATGAATACGTCCCAATATAATAAAGAACACACTATAACGTTAAAATTAAAAATAAATGTTAAAAAGCTACATAATATGTGTATGTGAACCTATTTTTAATTTGTTTTGTTGCTTTCGTAAATTTTTTTTTAAATACTTTCATGAAGACCTACGGCAGCACTGGCTCCAAACTCCCAACAGCATCAAGCCTTAAACATTAACACAGCATAGCCAATACGCCAACTTCGAACCCAACATCAGACTTCAGACACCAACCATTACTTCGCCGAGCTGCCATTCGACCATAACTCACGAAACCATAGCTATGGACCGTGCCAAAAATCATGATATCCCGTATCCATATGTGACTCTTCGACTCTTCATCCCCTTAAAAAAATGAATAACAATATTATGGGATGGCTTATGTCGTTTTCTATTCGGTCGTCTAGAAACCTAGTGGTTTCGAATCTTCAAATAAATCCAGAAGAAAAACTGTCATTTTAAGGGTTTCAAAAGGCTTCTGGATGACATACTATTGGAAAATGCCATTAGTGTTGCCGCAACCTCAACTAAAAAGTCGGTAGGCTAGCCTCAAAAAGTCGCTAGATAATATACATATTTGCAAATTTGATAGCAAACAGTCGATGTACAATTTTTTTTGGAAACAGTTTTATTTTTGGGTAAAAATAAGTAGGTACAAAATAAAATGTGTTCGCAATGAAAACATTATAGTCTAAGAGCTCGCAGCAGATCAGTAATAAATCGATGTTCTTAGTTTTAAATGCATTATTTCATTTATGCTTAATATGTCGTTGGACATATTCAAACGACATGACAAAAAATATAGCGACAATAAAGTCGTCAAAACGGCAACCCTGGCTCCAAAACCAGAACGAACCGCAACTCCACCATCTCTATATACTGTAATAAAACTGTACTCTATGCTATGTAGTATGTATATCAAATCAATATGGATGGAAATGGAGACAGACTCACAGTCGACCATCACTATAACACTTGTTCCACCAACAAATCCACAATCGAATCAGTTGTAGTTCAACTTCCCCAGAGTTAACAACGTTTTTATGGCTGTTTTGTACATCGTCTCTGTTTGAATCGGTTCATTAATATTTTCCGCTCTTTCATAGTTGTTCCAGACGGATAATTAACGGTATTTTTTTCCTGCCAGTATATCTTCTAAAGCAGGTGTCCTCGACATTTTCATTATCATTATCCTGCTCTTGTGAGTGTAGTTAAGTGTTTCCTTAGACTGAATTACGGGAGTGAGTTGTGTGTACCTATCTATCCGAAAAAGGAAGTTGGAGAAGAAACAACATCCCTCCAATAAGTATCGTTTTGTTTACGTGGGAACAGAAAATTTTTCCCATAAAGTGACAGTGAATCGCCGACACACAATACGCAAGCACAAGGAATCGGCTTTGGAATTATTATACATAGTAGTTCTACACTAGTACTTTGTTTTGTAAAGAAAATTATCTGTAGTGCTAGTGCACCTATAGTCGATCGATAAAACACAGCATCGCCGTCCCTTGGTTTCTGTTTTTTCCCCAAAAACAACTGCAATAAATATTTTTTTAAAAATGTCTACATCCGCTGATAACGAACTTAGCAGCATCCTTGATCGTCGTCAGAAAATCAACGACGCTCTTGAGAACGGCCAAGAGATAAAACATAGCTTTAAGGTCGTGAATGTTTATACAGAATTTAATGAGTTCAGTCGAAAGCAGATAAAGGATTATCAAGCCACATTCAATAAGTGAGTACCTACCTACCTACCTACATAATGTACATACTTATACCTAAAGATTATCATTCACATTGAGAATTATTATACCTTATCTCATTTTCGTTTTATTTTAATGAATACCTACGAGTAAAAAAAATTCTAAACATGTGTCCTTGAGAATGTCATCATCTCTTGCCTTATAAGGGTATAATGTATTTTCAAGGTCGTTTGTCATATATGATGACTGTAATTCGTGAATATATATATGGAAAGGAATAAATTCGGTTGGCAACTGGAAAATGACAACGGTAGGCATAAGGAGTGTCAAACTGCCAAGCCTTTTAATCCTTGTTGAAAAGGGTGTGTCAATGAGTGCTCATGCACTCTCCACACTGCAGTAAAAGAAATGTGCAGTGGATTGTGCACCCTATTGATATAAAGAGATAAAACAGAGGTAGACTTATAGACGCCCAAAAGATTACATTGTTTTGATTTGTTTTTTTTTTTTAAGAGGTTATAAACTGTAAATTATGATTTTCATTCTGGAAATTCATAAAATTTTACCAGAAATTTCCTAATTTGTATGGACAATTCAGATAACATTTTGAAAAATACGAAAATTTGCTCAAACAAAATAATGACCTACTTACATACATACATATATGTTTATGACCAATTTATTTTAGTTTCCCAAATAAGGATTTCGACCAGGGGAGAAGCAAAATCACATTCATTATCAAAATTTCATGGGATTCAAACAATTACCGCCATATTACTCACTTGATACAAACAGGCGATTTTCAGATTTCTAAATTTATGTCGTTGAACCCAAAAAAAACTGAAATTTCAGTCGAAAGTCATTGTGTCAAATTCCTGCATTTACCTACAGGATTTACATTCAAGCGAAATAAAATAGAACTTTAATTACATTCGTATATTAAACATTGAGTGTGAGTAGTTGTGATCAGGCCCGGCAGAACAGCATCGGCCCAAGTGGGTAGTTGGTGGAAGATGTAAAAGCTTAAATTCACTAATAAAAAAAAAGTCATAACATTTTTTAATTTTAAGTTTTTATTTATTCTTTTGATGAAACACTAGTTTTTTAATGCGAAAACCGCACTTCGTTTGGAGTGTTTTGAAATAAATCTATTTAATAATTCATCCAAATTTAGATTTTCCGTGAGGTCAGAATAAACATGCAATATAGCAATATTATTGATCCGATCCTGCAGCATTGTTGACCTAAGGTAAGATTTTAAACGACGAAGAACGGAGAAACTTCGTTCATTTGAGCAAGATGATCCTGGGATTGTGATTAGCAACCAGACAAACCGTACAAACTCGGGAATAATCCCTCGACTACAGGCGTATTTTTGTAAAAATTCAGCTACTTTTCATACAAACTATCGATAACATGTATGTAATTCATGCCGGTAACACAGTTTTTCTGTGCGTTAAGCCCCGAGAATTTTCTGGGATTAGCTAAGCCCGCAGGGGATTAGCTGTTGTTGCATTTAAAATGTAAATTGTTTAGCACCGACGTCGTTTTTTTCATCCAATTCTCCCAGGGTTTGCAAAAAAACACGCCTTATTTAGATTGTTCAGCCCCGAATTCTCTTCGAGCTTATAAAAAACACACCTTATATTTGTTTGTATTGCATTTTCTTCTCTCTAGATAGAACTGTCAAATTGGAAAGAGAAAAAAAAGAAAAGAGAGATAATTTTTTGGAAAAGCCGAATCTGAGATTTTTAATCCATAATTATATTTTTTATCACTATTTAAGGGCCAGATTCACAATACACACTTAGGGCCAGTTTCACAGTGAAGTAAGTGTCACTTAAGTGCCGAATATGGAAAACAAATTCCCAATTTCACAGTGTAAACTTATCGGAATAAGTGACACTTAAGTCTCCGATGTTGGCCACTTAAGTTCCACTTACTCAGGTAGTAAAACTGCGGCTTAAGTGCCAAAATGGAAAAATTAAGTGCCACTTATTTTGTTAAGTGTGCACTGTGAAACTGGCCCTTAACAAAATAAGTGGCACTTAATTTTCCCATTTTGGCACTTTAGCCGCAGTGTTACTGCCCGAGTAAGTGGAACTTATGTGGCCAACATGGGAGACTTGAGTGTCTCTTATTCCAATAAGTTTGCACTGTGAAATTGGGAACTAGTTTTCCATATTTTGGCACTTAAGTGACACATATTTTACAGTGAAACTGGCCCTAAGTCCCTTAAATCTTAAAGCATTTTTTCGAAGTTGAGCTATCTCTCGTATATTCGACATTTTAATGTTGTTCTATAATGTTCTATAATTCTAAAATAAAAATTTCAAGATTCAAACATTTTTAAATTCTTCTTAGTACCTAAAAAATTGAATTTCAATTAAACCACGACAATATCTTTTATCATTATTCAGTTCCTCCCTCTAAAATTTAAATAAATAAAACGGTTACAATTATTTATTTAATTTTTTTTCTCAATTTCTTTATCCAATGTGTTGCAATTGACGTCACCATCTGTGTAAATATGGCCAAGAAGTGTAAACAAATTTTATAGTTCAATACAAAAATAATGTCTGTCTGAATTTATAAAAAAAAATACAGGAAATCCTATACTTCGACGTTTGGTCTTAAGCCTATACCTGTGTATATGTGTGTATCTACACGCCTTGATCATTGAATTAAATAAAAAAATTACTTCGTGCGCCATTATCAAAATGTGAGATGACTAAGTATTTACTGACTTCATTAATAATTCTAAGAATTTTGCTATTGTATTCGTAAAAATATTATTTCAATAAATTACTCATATTCATGTGTTTTTAAGAAAAAAAAACATGTTGTATTACATATAGGGTGAACAAAACACCATTTTCAAACTTAAATAATTGAATATAAATTTTTTTTTTATTCACACTTTATTTGATATCTCTTTAAAAACGGTTTAGACCAAAGATACTGAATATACAGTATCTTTGGTTTAGACTTTTCATTCAATCCCACCTTCCCCACCAAAAAGTTCCATCGTTTTGTCATATCTTATGCGAACCACCCTGTTAGAGGTTTTGGTAGGTACTTATTTATTTTTTTCTTCTCTCTCCACTATGATTAATATAATTATGTTGGAGCGTTATAATTTTAAAGTCCACGAGAATTATTCTGATAAATATTTTATAAAAATGTTATACAAAAATGTCATTGAATGAGTATTAAAAAAAAAAAACATCGAAGCGTGATGCAGAGCTGTTTGTGGTTTTACTGTGACTTTTGAGCGTAAATGAACGACAAACATGGATCGTTGGATATTTTTTACGGACATAACCTTTTGAATTGCATTTTGATTATAATACCAGTCGAGTCAGCGCTCGATGGATGATAGTCTCGGCTAGGGTGACAAAGGAGAATTAATCCAATTAAATGCGGTTGATAGGCTACACTTAACGTAAATGATTTGATTTGAATCGCAGACTGAGGGATAAAAGCTGTGTAAATTAAAATTCATTGGTTATGTTAAAAGAGGAAAAAACAAATTACTAAGTACATATATACCTACCTACATATTATCATAAGAATTTTAGATCAAGAAGGAATAGAAAAAAAATATATCTAGTGTTAATAAAGAAATCTGAGAAATTGGTTTTTATGTTTTAAAAACCAGACTCTCGCCCATGTTCTGAATTACATTTATTGTGGTAAAATTGCAATTCCCAAAACTAGGGTAATATTATGTTCCGTAGGTTGTCAAAGTTGAAAGTGTAAAAGATTATAAACGACTGTAGGCATATGCACTCAACACGCATCATTTTATTTGAAATGATGCGTGATTTCAATTTTAAAAACGATTAAAAATGGATGCACCTTCAATTTTGACATTTCGAAGTAAAGTGCGAAATTTTCGAAAACGAAAGAATTATAAGACATTTCGAGTGATTTTAATTCGATTTAGGTGGAAATGCATGCATCTGAAAGCAGTTACTGCAAAATAAATTTTTACTTTAGACCATTTAATAATTTAGACCATTTCACTACTCTAAAAACCCCTTAATATTACAATCCAATGCCAGCTAAAACAGGTTCAATTTAAAACGAAGGGAATTAAATTTGAAGATTTTTTTTGTCAGTTTATGGTTTACGTATACCCAACATATTTTAGATGTATTTTTTTATTTATAGGTATATCTTTTAGCAAGAAAACCAGTTTAAGCTAAATGGTGGTTTTATTGTCTTGAATCCTGCAGTATCATTCCATTGATATCACCGTCGCGGTCGTTCCACAAATGTTTTTTCATTTTCATATATAGTTATGGTATCCATAACAAAATAGATAGAGACGACCGACGCACGACGACGACGCGACTACCAAAATGAACGCTTTTATAATGCCACGAGACATTGCCATAAGTGTTGGATTGGAGCTCAGCAAACGTTCCTTGCTACACGGTTCAAGGATAAACGAATAATCAAAAGAACGTGTCTGCATGGCGCGGCGGTTTGTTTTGCTCATAAAATAACCTTTATTCAGACACATTCCTGTGGTGTCAGGTGCTTGTAGAATTAAGACTCATACTCTCTTGTCTCATTTCGCATGCCATGATGTGTGTATCTTTCAAATGTTCTTGGGTAACCTTATAATTTAAAGTTCTTCAAGCTCTGCTGCTTGTTTAAGCCGAACAAAAGAAGGCTAATTATAAAATACGAAGATTCTATATCTTGTAAGTTTTTTTGTTTTGAATTGAAATTGAAAGCGAAAGTATTGTGTTTCTGGTAATAGCGTTAAGAGGTTAAGCGTACGTCAGTCTGATAGAAAATTCTATGTATTATAAAAATATAAATATTTACCTACATATAGGTACATTTGTGTAGGTAGTATAATACATACAAATGTTATAGATGTACCTATCTTAGCGATGACGATTTGTTTGTGCTGTAACAAGAAACACTTTTCCAATGCCATGCAATCGGCACTATAAAATGCAATGGTTATTTAAATTTTCACTTTTTAATAATCTGTAAAGCAACACCAACATTTTGTATTGTTGCTATAGGTATGCGGTCTATAAGCCATATCCAAAACTAAACTAGCAATTCAAAATTAGAGTTGAACTTCATATGAATCATGATGAGGGCACGCTTAGCGTCGACACTGACGTGATTATCGACGCTGAAATGCTTTTGTCCGGTTCGAGGTCGTTTTGTGGCTAGGTTATTAAAAATATATAGGTATCTTAATATTTGTTTCTCTGTACGTATTCTTTTTTAATTACCATAATGTCAGGAATATCAACAGGTTTTTACAGTAAAGAAAATATGTAGTTGAAGTTGAAGTTGAAAGGTTAGAAAATTAAATGTTTATAGTTTTTGTTAAGGCATACCTACGTAACTGTATTGCCCTTGAAATATGTGATACAAAATTTAGCGAAAGCAAATTCAGTGGACATGAACAATGAAAATGCGTATTTATTAGATTTTTGACTAGTAGGACGGTGTCTTGATAGTCCGAAATAGTTGCTTTAGTTGATTAAATAAAATTTTACATTATGACCGTTTTTACATAAGAACAGCTGATGACTGAAACTGCAGCAATCGGAATACAAAAAAGACATACAGTTTCCTTTGCAAGTGCATTGTGACCACAGTACAAAAATCTAGAAAATGTATTGCACAGGTTGTCAAAGTTGAAAGTGTCAATATTAAAATTAGACAAGGGGCACTGAATCCACCATTTTCCCACCATTTACCTCGATTTTAACAGATACGCAGAGCCGAATAAAAATGAAAACTCTAATGTATTACCTTTTATATGTGTACTATGAATCTAAACAGCGTCAAATGGCATGAGTGACTTGTCCAGTCGCATAAGTGCCTGTTTACAAAGGCCTTTTACTGAAAGGAGCAACGAGTGAAACGGAAGATTTATGTGTGCGTTGAAACGAGAAGGATAGATTCCATCCCAAAATTCTTCTCTTTTCTACGCACATAAAATCTACCTGTCTCACTGGATTCGCCTTACAGAAAAAGGCCTGTGTAAACAGGCACTAAGGGAATCAAAAAGCTAGTTTTCGTAAAAAAAAAACTACATTTGTTTTAGTTAGACCGCATTTACACTAATGACTAATTTCCCCCAATTTTCTCCATTTTCCTTTCATTAGGTAATCGTGGAAATGGGCAAACGATTTTGTCAATAATATACTGATAGATGGAAACTGGACAGTTTTTACCAATTTTATTCCTATCTCACTTTTTTGTATATATTTTCATAGTTGGAGAAAGAAGAGGGACGATCTTATTTTCGTAGGGGAGAATGAAAACTAAAATTTTTTTTCGGGTCTAACAAGAAACAAATTATTGAAATTTTCAATTATGTAAAAACAGGGACATAGTATTTACATACATATATAGAGTAACTAAGCATTTTCAGAATAATATACATACATATAAAATGCAGCATATACCTACGCTTTCGTTTTTAAATTTATGTGATTTCTGAACGAGGTAAGAAACCGAAGAACACGAAAGTTCAAATAGCTATATCAACAGACAACACGCAAGGCAAAGGAAAAAACCACAAAGAAGTAATCAAAATAAAGAATTTTAACCTACCCCAATGTGAAATTCAAATTCGTAAAATAGTTCACGAAAATTGCTTAACGGTGCGGCTAACTATAGTATGAAAAAATAACGAATTTTAACCCATATACAAACATACATACAATGTTTTTGCTATGGGGTGTGCACATTTCCTGTTTTGTTATTCCCTTAAAAGAGTCTGGTACAAATTCGTTTTAAAAAACTTGGTCTTGAGGAAAAAAAATAATTCTGGAAAGCCTATATGGAATATGCATTAAGAATACAGAACACAATGCCATGAAGATTGAAAAATAAGGTAGATCTTTTATTAATAGCTTTGTAGTTTGGATATACCTACTTATTTTTATAACAGTATAGAAGGTATTCGGCTAGATACAAAAAAGAACTTGGCATGTGGTCTAATCGTCGAACTTCATAAAAGATAGTTCTATCGTATACCTATATTATTTCATGTATAAAGGCAACAGGAATTTAAATGACTCAACCTGCCACCTGCGGGGGTCACTGTAGGCAAAGAGCGTAATGAATTATTGCATGTGTTGTGTGCATTAAACAGCAGTAAATTTCAAATTGATTTGTTTTAATAATTAAAATGAAAACCGCACGTACATAGGTATTGTTTGAAGTATATATGAGGAGGAAACAACTCAAAACGTTTCCTAGGAGGTGTTATTGCTATTAGCAATACATAAATAAATGTTTTATCGAGAATTCATCATAAATCAAGAAATTGTTTTATTAATGTGAATTTTTATACATATACATATCTATTTAATTAAAATTTATGTAAGTCAATGAAATGATAAAAAATACAGCTTTCCGTTCTGTTTGGTAACGTGAAATTTCCTGCGAATTTGCACAAAATTTCACAATTTGCTGTCAAAACCCATAGAAAAAAAAATAGTTTTTGGAAATTTGTTGAAAAAAAGTTACCAAACAGGCATATTATGTCGTTACGGAAAAGCGAATTGGGAAAGCGTTCATATAATTTGACATTTTACACAATTGCCGTATAATAATTATTTTATTTGTGTTGCGTTAGCTTGACACTTTTCTCGCAAACCGATCTAGAATGGTACACACTATCAAACATGTATTACAGTTTTAACTTACGACTGATAGAGTGATAGTAGCCGTGTTTTTTTGCAAGCCCGGGGGGAATTGGATGAAAAAAACGACGTCGGTGCTAAACAATTAACATATTAAATGCAACAACAATTAATCCCAGAGAATTCTCGGGGCTTAACTTAAGCGCACAGAAAAACTGTGTTACCGGCATGAATTACATACATGTTATCGATAGTTTGTATGAAAACTCCATGATTTTTACTGTCATGGCGTCGCTAATCCCCGCTGTCGTTTTTTTCAACCAATTCCCCCCGGGCTTCCAAAAAAACACGCCTTGTGACATCGTACGACGTTGTACATCGTTTCAAGTTACCAAACAAACATAGTGCGTAGCTTCATTCTGAATAATAGGTGTGTTGTTTTGCAACCCCGGGGGCAATTGGTTGAAAAAAACGACAACGGGAATTAGCGACGCCATCACAAGGTGTGTTTTTTTCCAATCCCGGAGGTAAGTGGTTGAAAAAAACGATATCGGGGATTAGCGACGCCATTACAGAAAAAAAAGATCAATATAATGTTATGACTTTGCAAAACTGTAAATCTTTTTTGTACAAATAAGATTAGAAAGGTATAGGATAGTGTGTTTCATTATTAAAAACCCTGTATAATCAGAAAATCGAGTTAGATTATGTACGAATTTTCGACCCAGGTTTTTCGTTTGATATTAGTATCAGAATGACAGTTCTTGGAATGAAGAGGAAATTGATCTGAATTTGATTTCAGAATCCAAAACAGAAACGTTATGTATGTATGTATTTATGTATGTATGCATGTATGTACGTATTGGAATGTTCTTCTTTTTGAATTCATGAAAATGAAATGTGACGAAAGTATAACATGAAGAAAGCTCTGAAAGTAAATATGAGTAGGAAATACAAATTTCAATAAACAATCGAAGAATTTCTCCACAGTTTATTTGATTTGCATTAATCTAACATGTAGTCCGCCATTACAACATTATTGACTCTTTGAACTCCTCATTTATATATATGTATACAAATAAAAATCCATAATGGGGAAAAACAACAATATTTTATTACGTAGGTAAATGATTTTCTTTTTTGCGCCACAAGAGGTTCATGTTGGAATAAAATTCCATTAGCATTTTACCTATATATTACTTTCAATATACCTACCTACTCGTGAGTCCATAAACTTATAATTGAAGAAAAAGAAAAAAAATGTATTATTACATAAAATCAATAAGTATATCGATATTGTGCTCATATGTATGTATAAGGCTTTCGGTTTTTTTTTTTAATTTTTAAAGTAAGAAATCTGTTCAATACCAATCCATACAATTTGTAGTGCAACATAATGTAAATCTTAAAATTCTTGCTGTGAAATTCTTATAGACGCATTTCTTTTTTCTGAAGGAAATTGTGCAATATACTTTCCGCAGTTCTGATAAACAAAACTATCGCGTAGTATGATTGATATTAGAAAAGCTTTTGTATACATATATCGTTGTAATGATTATGCGTTACAATAAATTGTGATATCCATATCCTGCTTCCTGTTTTGTAGAGTGATGCGGCGTTAATTTAATTAAAATGAAAGAAAACTGCCGCTGGTTTTTTTTTTTTAATTTAGCTGCATTGATTGTTTTGAGCTTTTTTTTTGAAATTTAATCTTATCCAATTAATAATAGTAAAATGTACGTTACATTCATATGAATTTGTGTGTGCTGGAAGCGTTCATAAATACTTATTAACTATGTAGGTTTGTACATATGTAGCTATGGTATGTTATTGTTACATCATTCTATGTTCATGTTGCCACCTTCGATTTATGAGGCTTGAAAGGTTATTTTAGCTAAATGTTAATACCTCTATTAGTAATATGAAATTAAAAATGAATTATCTTTAATCAGTTAGTTAAGTGTATAAGACAAAATTAAAGATAATTCAAGTTAATTATCTAATTCACCAAAGAAGATGCATTAACTAGTAATTACAAAAAAAATTGCTAAGAATTTTTCGCCAATGACTAGAGATATAAAAAGAAAACAAAAGTTAGTGCGGAGACAAGCTCAAATAAAAAAGTATGAGTGCAAAAGTTCACACTTTGTGAGAAAGTGGATGTATATGCAGATAAAATAATACTCTATTTGCAACAGAATTCTTATAGATTTTCGTTGAGATTTCCTACTTATTAAAATAGTTATTAAAATTTATTTAATAAATTTTTGATGTTTTAGTTGCTTTTCGAATTAGAAGATATCTGAGCATTGTTATTAATAGGGGTGTAACTCTTTTAAATTTATATAAGATCTTTAGTAAATTCACATCATAGGCATTAGAGTGTTCGTTATTTCTCAACTTAAATTTTTTAAGCCAAACATTCCCGAAATTGTATGGCAATTTGACCTCAGAGGCACGAATTAATTACCTCGGAACTAATTTTTATGATTTGGGGGGTGCCTGATTATTAAAAATACTTTATTAAAGAACGGAAACCCTTCTTCGGACATGTACTGTTTTGATTCCGGAAAAGAAACAATTTAAATAAATTTTCTGAAGTAGTGTAAGTGTTTTGGCACAACCGCAAGTATCAGAACATATTCATAGAAAGCTCAAACATTCAATGCGAACAAGAATAATTTTGATGCTTGGATACTTCACCCAATTTTAATGAAATAACTATTTAATATTACTCAAGAAGCTGAAAAATATATGTATTTCCATTAGTAAAATCAAATCACATCAAATTCTCTTTGATCAATTAACAAAATTAGCATAACCAATTGGAACAAAATTAAAAAGTGTGAGCTATATGCCACCGCGACGAAGAAACTTCGATACAATGCTTCATGTAAATTGAAGATGATGTCACACAAAATTTGAAAGAAAGATAAAAAACAGAGATTAGGGGGAAATTGCTATTTAATATAGCCCTGGGCATTTTCCCATAGGAACTTTTGAATTTTCATGAAATGCATTTCAACGTTTTTCGTAATTTTTCACTCTGTCACTTCAGTCCCATATCTTTGAAATTTGCCAAGTTGTGAATTTCTGTCTGTGCCAGATCTGTTCATACGAAGGAGCGCCTTGTTCGATCAAACGGTTTGAAAACTTTTCAAGCTGCTACTGAGTGTGAATAACCCCTTTTGGAAAGCTGCATCAGTAATCATATTTCATCAACACTATAACATTCTGCATCTCCACCCTTATCATTCTTCACTTATTTGCATAAAATGTAGTAACTCTTAACCAAGGGTTCATACAAACCGAGGGTTTATCCTCCATAAAAAAAAATAAATATCTTTAATTATTACCAAAAGGGAGATTTTTACTTACCAACCCATGCAAACGATATATGTACTTATGAAAATGTCAGATAAGCAAATATGGCAAATGCATAACTTTCAGCTTGGATTAAGAAACCGGTACAGCCACGATATGAAATTTATTTTTCTCTTACCGGCCTGCCGACCCCACACTATGCGACAATATTATAATTCCTTACCTATAAGTGCATATAAGCCAGAGCAGCGCCTCTGTGTCTCTCACTGGACGCAGTATAATACGACTAGTTGGTTCGGGATGGATGATTCATTTGCATTACTATAATATTATGCCAACGTTGCATTGCTGCAATTGAAAGTGCATATATCTCTTGGAAGTACTCGTATGTATGTATATAGCGAGCAACATTTTTAAGTTGTGTGTCCCGGTTATGCTATTGTCAGTGCATTGAGGGAGGTGAATGGCTTTGTTTGTGATTTGGTTGTTATGTGTATAAGAACTCAAAGTTGGGGACAAAGTATAATGATTCACTTTTGTTTTTTGTTTTCAATTTAATTTGATAATGTATACATATATATGTATATATGTATGTATAAATGTAAATATGTACAATGTATATATATACGTATAAAAACAAAAAAACTTGCTTTTTCTCATATCAGATTTGTCAGCTTTGAGGTCAGTTTGGTGGTTGATTTGGTTTTGTCATAAAAATTAAAGTTCATTGAAATTTGTTATAATAGATATAATTTAAAACAACAACGATAAGAGAATTTTATTATTAAACATTAAATATTGTGTTGTTCTGTTTTGTTTATTTAGGCTATACAAAATTTGACCTTGTATCTATATTGATTCATTAGCATCAAAATTCCAGCTTCCACAATAATTTTAAGGTAGTTCAGTAAAAAATTGATTTGGATTGTAAATGCTGTATCTATATATCTACACTGGTATATAAGACTTATTTATATCAATACTTGGCATTTTATTTTAAAAGAAAATACAATTTGTCTATGGTCTAATTGAATAATAATTTCGAATAAAGTTGATTTATAATTCGAAATAGCTGTAACGACCTTAAGTTCTTAAAAATTGGCGTTTCGTCCCAGCGATCTTAAGGCTCTCCCAAACCAACGCGAAACATTCGCCGACGACAGATTATTGTTGTTGTTTAGCGTTGTGTATTTGTCATATTTTGTGTTATTGTGAATGATTAGCTACGATTTCGCGTTGGTTTGGGAGAGCCTTTATTACTTGGAATTATCAGAGACTAGTGAAGGCCGCTTGTCAATACGCAATTTTTTATAAGTTGATTTTTATGTTGCCTTTGATAATAGTTTCAAGTTTCTAAAATTCAAAATAGGAAATTTTATTGTATTCATACATATATGTACATAAAGGCGTTCCAACGCTAAACATTCGGAACGACGACGAAACCTTCGGCTGTCAAAATATATTTACAACGCGACAATTCGATTGAGCGAATCTTATGTAAAATATAGTGACAGTCGAAAGTTTCGTCGTTCGTCGTTCAGAATGTTTCGCGTTGGTTTGGGAGAGTCTTAAGCCTGCGTATTTATTATAACTTTAGTTTTGAAATAGATTAAACTTCAACTGAGTTTGTTCGATTGGCAGTGCCGTTATTTCTTGTCATTTTTGTGTTTTAAGTCTAGTACATACGCAGCTGATGCGAAGCAAATGATAATATTATATTGAAGAAAATTATTTAGAAGAAATAGTCTCCACTATTTCTTTGGAAAAACAGAAATAAATCACAAATGTCATCCTTCCGCATAGAACCAATAGCCGGGCAGTAAATTTTGTGCAAAAAACGGATAGAATTCTCCAAAAAATCTGCTACAATTCTCAATTTCTTTCATCGAACAATGTAGTGTAGGTACTTTAGAATGAAAAGCGGAACAAAATATTTCAGTAATTCTCGGTTATGATACTCGATGTTTCAAGAAAATTTAAGCTCAAAAGTTTGGCATAAAGAAGAACATTTATGAACTCGGTATTTTAATAGGTTTATATCAGCCCTAATGTGCACTTGGTCGCTCTGAGGTGTTTTATGTAGCACTTTTGTCAAAATTCAAATCAGCTGTTGGCATTCGGGCAAAATCAAGACGTGTTAATGACAAAATTTTTGTATAAATATGAGAGATTTTGATGATAATGTTATTTATTTGTTTCATGTAAATATAGACGAAATGTCAAATTAACGAAAAAATTATATGGTGAACTTTATAGACTGAAACGTTCGGTGTAAAATAAAAACCCGACCCGCCGTGAGTTTTTTTTTTAGAATTGCTTGACATTTTCTTGAATGTTGTAGCTACTATAGCTATACATTTTTACTTCTATCAGGTAGGCCCAATAATTAGCTAATGTCCATTTTACCGTTAAAAATATTATTTGAATTAACCAAAGCCAGAAGAAGAATTCCAAAAGGAAATTAAGTGTGAATGATATAAAACCATACCATAACGATTTAATTAACTTGCGACATACGTTTCAAGCTAGTAGATGGCACGCATAATAAATTAGCACTATTTCCGCACGGACAAGCATGTACTTACTTTCAAAAACCCGTACTGGAACCAATTGTAAGTGTATTGCCAATATGGCAGAGCAATTTCGTTAGTGTATACACATGCACGCAATTAGAGGAAGGTATACGCCTCAAAATGCCTTTATGTTCTTCTTTCACCAAACGTGCATAATATTTATCTATTATTTTTAACTATCTATAAATAAAAATATTCGTAGCTGGTTTGGTTATAGCGGTAAAATTTATTTACAAACGATCCGCATAAATCTGACAAATAGCCAAACTTTAAAAATCATCATTGTTTTATAGACCCCTCAATGTCAATTGAGGAAGTATCAAATTATGTATAATAATATGTTCCCCAACTGACGGTTGTATGTTTGCGTGATGTGTTTGCAAACGACGAATAGGCCTACGACGCACGGCGCGGTGGCGGTAAATTATGTATCTGCACTTCAATTGTTTCCAAATTAGACCTCCTTTGTGCAATGCGGTACCTATATCTGTTTAAAGTTGCAATCACGTCAAGCAGACGATAAAACGTTGCTTTTCAAACAGACATGAAAAAAAAGCAGTACATATGTACATATATAATAATGTGTATATGTGTATATTGTATATGTATAAAATGCACCGCCAATGAAAAGATTTAGAATTTGCATAAAGAACAGGGGTAATTCCTATATAAGAGAATTTTTAGACAAAGACAAGAAATTTCAAACACAAAAGGATTCGATTCTCGATCTCTTGACATGAGCCTGAATTCCATATACAAAGCTTCCTATACTCGACCTATACGAGACAAAGCACCATTGTTTCTATTTTTTTCATATTGTCATTGTCCATGTCCATTCATTCTCATAAAAAAGGATTCTTCCGTTAATTAAATTTAAAACATGGATGCAATGAATTTCATTTATCATTTGACTCTTTTTTCTGTATATATGTTTTCTAGGACAACATCGCTTTAAAACGTCCTGGTGTTAAAGTGTGCAAAAAGTAATTTTACAATGCAATCGTCATAATTCACAAACTATTTCCAAGACAATTTTGCTACCATGTTTGACCTAGATACCTACCTACATAGAGTGACAACAATACGACAACATACTATAGGTATACAGCATGGGTGTACTTTCCCACTTGAAGTTTAGGGGCCAAGTATTGGTTTTGTATTAAGAAAAATCGAGAAAAGCTTTTTTGTCTCCCCGTATTTCTTTTTAGGGCAAAACAAAACCCGTAAGAAAAAAACACAGTTTGTTGAAATTTGTTGAAAATATAAGTTATCAAACAAACGTAGTGTATACTGTGACTATTATTATATAAGGGTATTCATGCAATGTCGGAAACTTTCCGACGACGTAAAATCGTAAAGTTTCTGAATGTTTTGATATACCGATCAGCTGATTCAGCCATAATGTCATAATACCATAAAAAAAAAAGTTAACCACTTTTACCATTTTAGTTTTCGATGTTTGCGACACAAATTCTTGTCAGAAAGCTTACGATTTGTTGAAAAAGATTTCTCATACAATTTTTGACAGTTCGTTTACGACGCACGTCATAAACTTTTCGACCCTTGTATATATAAGAGCTAATGCGTACGACCGAATCCTACATTTTATTTGCAGTGGCATCTGGTATCAGAATAAAAAAAACTATGGAATGCAATCCTTTCTTAAAAACGACGTGTCACATAAATTCCGTTTCTGTCTGACACTTGTATTTAAGGCGAGTGTTTTTGCACATTTTCCTATTTGCATTTTTTGTCTTTTATCTTTTGTCTAAATTTATATCAACTGGCTTCAAGCAGTTAGAAATTGTTGACATCCTTCTACTCGTACGAGGAAAAATTATGCTCCTATACATCAACATACATATTCACTCGTATCATACACGAAAACACGTTTAAGGACTGAACGATGACGACGATATGCCTGACTTGTCTGTGGTGTTTAACTTAAATGGAATTATGTAAAGTGACACTTTAGTTAATAATTTTTTTTTTTTTTTTTTCAAATTTACGGGTACTTGGCTTGTATCCAAAGTGGAAGTATTGATTTTATTGACACATAATAAGCATCAAGTGAGATAATTTCCTACATCTTTGAGTTCATATAAATATACAACAAAAAAATTAAAAAAAGAAATAATATCAATGGATTCAGTTTTTTGAAGAATTTAAATCGCATTAGAATTTAATGATAATTTCACACAATAGCTTTGCAGATGTCAAAAATATTTGCGTATATAGGTTAGGTACCTTAATTATACAGTATACACAAATCTAAGGTAATATATTGCGCAGGTTGTCAAAGTTGAAAAAAAAAAAATTGAAAAAGAAAAATTTAAAATGACTGAGTGCCCACAGGAACTCAGCATGCATCATAAGAAACAACAATAAAATATTGAAATTAGACAAAGGTACACTGTATCCAAGATTTTATCATCGTATATACCTCAATTTTTTAAAAGATGCGCAGAACTGAAAAAAAATGAAAACGCTAATGATATTACATTAACTTTAATATATGTGTAGGTACTGTGTCTAAATTACACAGTGCACAATGCACATATTAAAGGTAATAATAGGTCTGTTCGCGTACTTGCCCAGAACTGCCAGATTCTACCAGATTAGTTTTTTTATATGAACTTTGACAGTCTTTCGGACTAAAAATTGTAGAAATGGGTACGTTTGGCAAGTAAACGAACAAGGTTAATATGACGCTGATTCAGCGAGTCTTTTTGTCAGTGGTTTTGTCTTTTTGACAGCTTGGGTGAGGGGTGTAGAAATGTAGGGGGAGTGAAGTAACGAAAGCATACATTTCTACAAGCTGTCAAAATGACGAAAGAAGAAACGACCGAAAAAACGAGATGTTCAGTAAATTGAGATCTCGGAGATTTCAGCAATCTCAGTAAGGTACATGAACAGGATTTCTCAGCAAAATTTCTCAGCTTGGCTGCCAAAAAAAAATCTTTGATTCGCTTGCTCACCTTTTGAGTGAGCAAAATCTCTGAAATCTCAGTTTTCTGAACACGCCATTTTAGACTTGTGTACTGTGCCTACATTGTACGCTGATTTTGAAAACGTCTGCATGCGTCAAAAATACCTTGGAAATGTAAAAACGCAATCTGCAAAAGTTTTTTTTTTCGAAATACAAATTGGAATTTTAGATTATTACGTTGTTGTTTGATAATGGAGTTTGCTTGAGTCACATATTCAAATTCATCAACTGCGGTGCAGCTGGTGCAGTAAATAAAGAAACGAATGCGATTGCAAAAAATTAAAAAAATTCACGATTGTAACTTTTGGGCCATAAAATGACGAATATGTCAAATTGATTTTGATTTAACGTTTTCGAAAACGTTCAAATAATGCAGAATTAGTTTTATAAAATTTAGTACACTTTAACCGAATCAGAGTGTAGATTTAAATATTTTTGGCTTAATCGAGTTGAATCGTATAATTTAACCCACTGAGTTCGCAGGTTGTATATTAACAATGTTTGTTGTGTAACTTAACCGAGTTTTACGTTGTTTTTAACTGATCGTTTTTCTGTGCGTGTTATCTCAAAACTTGAAAATACAGTTTTAAATTATGGATTTCAATGATAGCTATGCTATAAAAGGCGCCTTCAACGTATACCTATTTAGATATCATTATAATTAAGTTTAAAAAAAAACAGATAATAAAACTTTATACCTACGCATAATATTAATGATAAAGTTTGATTTAAAAAAGAGAATATAAATATAGTTATCTATATCATCAATCTTCTCATATGTACATAAACATATATTTGGAATAATGCTGAGCATGATAAAGATAACATAATGTTATCTAAGATTGTAATGTAAGTTATTTTTTTTATCTTATCTTATTATAGACTCATATAAAAAACCACAAATATCTACAAATATAATAGAGCCACAACCCTAAAAATACTCTCATAAATTACATTTTACATGACGAAATAGTGTCTATTTTTAATATCGCACTCTGTGTGGCATTTATGTACATACACCTTTATAATATGATGGATGTTTCAAAAATTGTGATGTAAAAATAAATTGACAAAACCCCAAGCGACCCACGCACAGAAATTATCGACACACACATATATGTACATACATAATATGATAGGCTCCCCCACATCGTAGGTACCTGTTAGTTGATTTCAAGACACAAAACATTCCTAAAGCAAATAAAAAAAAATCTAAATTGAGTAGGTATACTGGTACATATTCCTTGGCCTTCTTGTCCTCTTGACAAGAAGTCACATCGTCGTCGTCGCGTCATCGTCAAATATTTATTTATGGATAAAAGAGTCCTCTGATGAGCTCTGACTACCGTATATATATATGTATATTATATGTATTTAAAGAATAATCATTCCTCAATCCTCATCACATCCATCCACCAGACTAGGTAAAGTGTTGAAGCTTGAAAATCAGATAAAATCTTGACTCTTGTTGGTGAAAGAAGCGCTGATGAGCCACTGAATTAAATGGTGGTGTGGTGGCAAATGGAAGTACCATGTCATCTGTATATTAAAATAAGATGAGTGGTACCTGATGAAGATGATGGAAATTGCATGGCATGGAGTCAAGAGTGGCTGCTCCTTTATGTCATTATTTTATTAAATGGTATCTCGTAAATGTATACATATTCGGTGTGATATTGTGGAAATTTAAAATGTTTTAATATTACTCGTAGATTAAAATGTTATGGTTGTGTGATAAATTGAAGAAATGAATATCAAACATATAAAAAAAAAACATAAGAGGGAAATTAATAAACAAAAAATTTTTTCGGAACAGTCGAGCAAATTCAGTGTATGCGATTTGAAACACGCAATAAAATCGATTTCGATCAGTTTTGTATTCAAGAAATTCTAGCGGAAGTCTGGCCAAAATTTTAAATAATTTTCAAATATTAAATATTAGGTGTGTTCCTTTACTTTGAAACTCATGCATAGGAGTGAATTTCTACACATTTTATTTTTCTTATATGAACTTTTGACAGACTTTTGTGTAGAAATTCAAACAAATGCACAGAGTTTCAAAGTTAAGGAACTAGGTTATTTTTAGGGCTTATTTCATAATGTCTAAGTAAAGTGCTGATTAGTTATCCGACTTAGGGTTATAAGTCATAGAGAAGAAAAATTCAGAGTTCTCTTTTGAACCTCTTGAATTGATAGTTAATCCAAAAATTTATTTTAGTTTGGAATTTGGACTTACATATAACTCTGCTTATATTTATGTGTCGGATAACTAATCAGAACTTTACTTATGTCGAATTCCTTTCAACAAAAGAATCGAATTTTTCAAAAAGAATCGAATTTTTTCTGTCGTTGAAAGGAATACGAAAAGACGAAAAGAATCGATTTTTTTTGTGATTGTGTGTGTGGCACTAGACAGCAGCAATTTTGAAGTTAAATTTCCAGAAAATATTCAATTTGGAAATTTTTATTTATTATTAATTGAAAAACAACGCACAAACATTAAACTATAAAATTCACCGAAAATTCGTTGCAACCAAAAACACAATTTGTTTTCATATTTGACATTTTAGAAATTTCAAACCTTGCAAGTGTGTGTGCAAATCGGTGTAAATCTTTCTTGAATCTTGCAAAATTAGCAAGATTTGTTTTGACAGAAAAAATTCGAATTGTTCAGAAAAAAAATCGATTCTTTTAGAAAAAAATTCGATTCTTTTGTTGAAAGGAATTCCACATTAGACATTGTGAAACATGCCATTAAAGTTTAGTTTTAAATAGTTGGTGAATCTTTTGGGTATCTAGTATCTACATTAAATAAGAAGACATTTATGAAACACATTGTCAAATAGACTGCCATCTTATAACTAAATAAATTTTATATATGTATGCAGTACGATCATTTATGTATATTATATCATGAATAACATTTGCGCTTTGTTGTTTATCTAATGAGGACGCCATTTGTTTTCTCATTTTATCTGACATACGAGTATCATATTAATAACATTTAACATTGAAAACATAAACTAGGTTAGGCACATGAAAAGACGAACGTTTTCATCATTACTTTTTATTTGATCTGTTTTTAAATTCATATCACGGTTCGCTTTTGCTTTATATGTGTTGTTTGTCTCAAATTAAGTCTCAATACAAATAGTACCAATATAATTCGTATTCTTGACACACCTTTATGAAACTGTGCACAGAAGACAACCAACAGACATAGGTACTGTACCTACATATATACAAGTGGAAAAATAAAGAAATTATCAGCTTAGTTGATAAATATGCGAAATTCTTTATTTTCAAAAGTTAGTTTTGACTTATTGTTAACTTATTTGACGTTTACACGAGTGATGCGTAATATCATTAGGTCCGTTTCTTTACTTTGAAACTTTGTGATTTTCAGTCAAAAACTACGAATTTTATTTCTTTTTATATGACCTTTGATAGACTTTTGATTAAAGTTCGTAGAAATTCGCAGTTTTGCACAGTACGGAAACAGACATTTTATTTCTGCCGTTTTTCGTTTTTCGAAAATTTCTGAGACAATTTCTCTCAATTTAATCTCTCAGAAAAGTTCAAAATTCAAATTGTAGGCGTACAAATAGTTCTGTTTAGTAATTTGATATTTTAACAAAATTGCAAATTTTGTCGTCAGAATCGATGAAAAAATAAACAAAAAATTCAATTGGGTTTTTTAGTGCGGGATGGGAGAAAAAACACACCTTAAGTTCGAGTTTTTCATAAAAGGTATAGATATCTATCATGAAATGGTATGCATATCAGTGCCTAAGTTCGGTAACCCTCGCATCGATAAAATTGTTCGAAAAAGTTGTAAATATTTTCGTACTTCTACGAATGGTATACCATTTTTCAAAAAGTTTCCCAAAATAAAGTTGTTTTTTCCTATATGGGTTTTGACATCAAATTTAGAAAATTCGCAAGAAATTTCATGTAACCAAACAGGGGCCTATTTTACCAAACACTTTTCACTTTGCAACTTTGCAAAAAAAAAGTTTTTCACAAAATTTGCAAAGTACCAAGACTTTGCAAAGCGGAAAACTTTTCAATTCAATAATTTCCTCTTTGCAAATTTGTGTTTGTAAAATTTGCAAAGTAAAAGTGCAAAGTTGCAAAGTGAAAAGTGTTTGGTGAAATAGGTCCCAGATCTGTTATTTACACTATCTGTGAATTTCATATCAATAGTTTGACATTTGCAAACTGTTATCATGACCGCATTATAACTATTATTCCAGCAAAAGAATATTATTTATTTAATAGCTGCATATTTTATTTTATATTTGCAAAACTGATAAAAATACTTGCTAACAAAAACTTATATTCAAAATATTATTCACACGAGTCATGACTAAAATAAAAAGGAATAATATATACCTACAGATTATTTCCAATTTAGTTATATTTGTATGTGTTATCAACACAAACTTACATACATAGTTCATAAAATTTAAATATTTTTTTGATAAGACCTTCTTCGTCTTTGTTTGTTTAACAAATATAATGTTTCATTCATAAAACAAATTTTCTTATATCTTGTGAGCGAAAATTAAATGATATGAAACAATTATTAATTATGAAATAAACAATTAATTGAACTCGAACAACTTCGCAATTTTTAGCTCATAATTAAATTTAAATATAAATGTTCACCAGCTACAAATATTAAGTTTTCAACTCGTTTGCTTTGTTAACTTTTTCTGTTTTTTTTTTTTTGTAAACTAAACTCTTAACCTTCAACATCACACTCAATTAAACTTCTATACTATTAACGTTAATCAATTTAAAGGCAGCACAAATTACGCAGAAATAAAAGTGAATAAGCACAAAGAACGCAGGTAGTTAGATCTATAGGTAGGTACGTTGGTAAAACGAATAAAAACTACTTTACCGAATGGATGCATTGCTACTTAAAATAGATATATCCACCTGCAGTAGGTATAGTAAGAACAAGCTATTGACTCATCACCTTCACTGGTAATTCTAGATGTGTAATCCTTATTCTAAGTGGCTAAGTAATGTGCAACAGATGCGCCCCCATTGTCTATTGAACTGCAGTCAAATCGACTTATTGGTCGTTTTGTTGATTTTTACATTCGCTAAATATTTCTCAATTTTTATATGTACACACGAACCTATACGTGTTATGCAAAAAAAAAATCAATAATCAGATATTGGTAGGTAAATAAAAAAATATGCGGTCGTTCACAAGCAGGTCATTGAAGTTTATTGCCGGAACGTGGAACTGACCTATTTCTTATGCAAAAAACAACAACAACAACAAAATGCTGTTCTCTAGCTCTACAACATAATTTTGTTTTAATAGTTTATTATTGGAATACTGATGATTATGATTATTTACTGAACTTTCAATTTGAACAAACAAATAAACAAATAAAAATGTCATCGAATTAAAGTGATTTTTAAATCTTCAAATTAAAATTGCAAATTTATTGAATAAACATATAAAAACATATTAAATTCATTAAAAGGTAATTATGTAGCATTTTTTGTCATATAAATTTATCTTTCTAAGTATATTGCTTTTAACCAATTTGAATATATTTATGAAGCTAAGTCACTTACAGCCGTATTTATTAGATTTTTTCAGAAGATTGGATAGTTAGTTAATTTAATAAAATGTCATTTTAGTTATAAGACAACCGATTCCTTTTATAGGTTAGATAACTCTTACACAACAACAAAAAATGTAAATAATTTGGACGTCTGTGCAAAGTAACACAACGTTTATAGATTATAAATACGATTTTTATTAATTAACAACGTGCTTTTACCAATTAATCAAATTATTTATTTATCCACGTACAGTCTTAGAAATTTAAAAAGAGTATCTATCTTTTATTAAGAGTTCAAAATTGACTAATATATGTATATTTTAGGTATACATATTAAAAAAAACAAATTTGAATTGGAAAACTACTTTTCGTAGGTTTTTACATTAGCTTCAGTCATCAGTAGCTTCTGAATAATATAGTTCCAAATTTAGACAGCTTCCGTAACTCTAGAAAGTACTATCAAATATTTAAAGTAGAGTATTGAAACAACTCCAAATTATTAGAGACATTTATTTTTTAATGGCTAAAATTTGGTTGGTTCACTGGTCTTGTTTTCAAAACGTTTTGAATTGTAAGTAACTAAAAGAAATCTTTGCAAGTAAACCGCCAAATTTTATTCATTAAATAATAAATTTCTCTCAGAGTTTGGAGTTGTTTCAATATAACTTTACTTTAAATATTTGATATTATAATTAAATAAAGTAAGAACTTGGCGTACTTTTAGATCCCACTACTTTTTGCGGCTGATTTGTTACATGCAGGTTTTTTGTATAGAAGAACTTGGCTCACTTTTTAAAATGTCTGTTTTTGGTCTGATCTCACTACTTATTTCAAAGATTTTTTTTTTGTTTAAAAGGTCAAATTCTCGAAAATATACCAATCAAGCTAGATGTGTGGGACTCATTCTGCTGCAATCTTAAGTACTCCATTTAATTGATCGTAATTCTGATAAAGTGGGCGGATACCACGCCCCTGAATGGAAAACATCAAATTTTTTATTTGTTCCTTGGTATGCCCTTCAAGCCAATTCAAGTTCAATTTCATCATTAGGCGTTTTTCTTTTTTAGACCCGAGCGGGCCAGAGAGCGGGCTCTGAGCGAATAGAGCTCACTCCGAACAGAGTGTGACCTGAGCGCATCGATCTATTTAAGAAACTCAATTGAGCACTGAACTCTCATATCTGTCAAATTACATGAAAATTGTATAAAGTAAGCCGCACTCAGCTTTGTGCTCGATGTGTTCGGTCATTTTTTTTCCGAGCTCATCAAGAGAGCCCCGGTCGAGCTCTGAGCTAAAAAAGAAATGCAAGTTGAGAGCTCGGAGCGCCCCGAGTTAAAAAGTAACATAGTTTTCTTTTTGACAGCTCAGTGCCACTCTCGGGGCTAAAAAAGAAAAACACCTAATAAATATTAAATTTTTTTCTTTTGTATGCACTTCAAGCCCTACCGCTCTTCAAAATTTAATCATTCTACAGCAATCGGAAGTGCTCCATATAATTGATAAAAATTCTGAGAAAGTGTGCGGATACCACACCATCTGAATGGAAAACCTCAAACTTTCGATTGTTTCCTTTATATGCATCACAAGACCTACTGCTGTTCGAAATTACAAGATTCTGCGGTGACAGGAAGTGCTCCATAGTTTTCAAGCTCTGTCAGTGAGTCAGTCAGTTATAATTTTCGCGATTTTTGAAGTTTTACGTCTCATAAAATCGCTTGAGTTTGTTCCTGAAAAAAGGGTGTAGTGTCAGCACTTGGCTGGGCACTACTGTGCCCTTTGATCACAGGGACGCACACCATAAATTGTTATGATGTTTTCGATTGTCGTATTTTTTGTCAAGAAAATAGTAGAAACACTGAGAAATTTTCAGTTTTGCGAGAAATCCTGTTTATGAAACTGAGATTGCTAACGTCTCTGAGATAAAATTTTCTTATAACTGCACTTTCAAACGAATTATCGATCTACTTTTTTGTACCTTTTCTTATTGTTCGAGTTATAAGTGGAGTCAAGAGTCAAGAGAAAGCAGCTGTTGGCGAAAAATAAATCTTAAGCTATCCTAAAAATTCTGGGATACTCATCTATCCTATGAGAAATGTCAACAATAGCTGATTTGCGTTCAGAAACATACTGGATACTCGAGTATCTTAGATAGGCTATCCTAGTGCAACCTGAACGCGGGCATTGTCATCAAATTTAGTTTGTTTGTTTATCAAAATTTTATTTCAATTTTCATTAAACGAAATAATTTTAATATGAGTTTTCTTTTTATTTTAATGCGGCATGGCTATGATAAGTTTCTGTTTTGCATGCTATGCAACAAAGCTGAAAGTGTAGTGCTATTTTGTAGAAGTTTGGGCTTGTTTGCTGTGATGACTTTGACAAGTCCCGATGGCGTTTTTTTCGTCAAACTCCATAATGGATTTGCAAAAAAACACGCCTAATATCAGATATTCTTGAATACAACATGAAAAACGGGAACGGGAACATCACCCAACATATATATATTATATATAAGATATAACATACATATATTTATGAACCTATATTGAAATGCAAATGACGTAGTAAACCTAATGCAAAAATGCACCCTCACAAAAAAAATGCTGCAACGTAATTATATACATATGTACAATGCCAGCCAAATGAATGGGATTGATTAATTATATTATTGATATTACTTTCACTGATTCAAGTCTGAATCTAACTTGGCAAATCCCAACTTCAGTAGTTAAATTATGTGCATCGATCGATGTCATGCTTATTCTTCTCTCCTAATCTGCAAATTTTGCTTTCCTTTGAGCCCCTTTTCGCATAATGAAAGCGAATTTTGTACGAGAAGTTTAACTTGAAGCCCGCGATGACGATATAATCAAAAGTGAAGAATACCTCTTGGCTCACAACTTTTAAATCCTGACTGGCAATAGCATGCTCCTTCCATGGAGTTTATATTAGTTGTAAATTTTTGCCACTAACGATGACGATATAACTATCAATGGTGGCAGTTTCGTTGCCATGGTCAAGCGTCTACAAATCTAGTTATACCTGATTCACTAGGTGAGTCTGCCTGGCTACTGCTACTTAAACAAGTCTCATATAGAAGCACGAAATGAGCGGGCATAAACAAAGAAACCTGAAATTGTTTATTGCATTAGGTTATGCGGTACATTGTAAGAACCGGATAAGAGGCATTATAAATAGTGGGCAGTGAATAGATAGGCGATATACTCGTAGCTTATAGCTGATATTCAACTATAAGCTTGGCTTTAATGTGACAATATGGTTGATAGTTATTTCCTGAAATGGTCTTCGTAAATCTTATTTGTTTTGGCCTTTCGATTTCTATTTGGTAATTGATAAACAAGAAAGTAATGTACTCACATACAAATTATACTATCTCGAAAAGTTAGATTGGCATGGTGTTTTATTGTTGCTGAAGGTCATTGCGCTCATCTGGCACAAAAACAGGAAATCCGATATTATGATGTGGATGAGATGTTTGCTCACATACACCTACAATATGGGAAGAGAAATAAAGCCGAAAGAAAAATGTATATGAGAGGCACATTTGTTTTTGTTCAAATTAACACTTGGTAGTGTATTTTTGATCCAATATGAGAGCTTCATTATTTTTGAAAGTAATAATTATTTAAAATTATGATACCTAGTTTCCGTGAGAAAACACTTCTCGTCATGTTTTAGATAACTTTAAGATCAAAATAGACTGAATCTTTGATTCTACATTATAGGACCAATAGTCTTACGAATCGAACAAACCTATTCTCATGTTGCTCTGAATGTAATATTCAAGAATTAATTTTTTTTCATCGTTTGACACAAATCAAACTTTATAACTCACTTCCACTTCATAACAAAAAACAAAACAACATTTGGATTTAGATGAGAAAGGTACGAAGTAAGAGTGTATTTTTATATCCATTTTCTGTGTTTAATATTTTTTCTTTAAATTTGGCCCTCCCACCTGAAGGGTGGACAAATAGTGTGGGTCAATATCTTAAAATCATGTTCATATAATGAACCAACAATAAAAAAAATTTATACTTTTATCACAAAACGCACAATTTTTTAACTAAGCCCAATTTTTTAACTAAGCCGAAAACGGTTATTTTTATGAAAAAAGTATGTTTAATGGTTTTGTAGTAAATTTTCTAAGCAACAAATTAGTTATTGACATTTTTTCTGTACAACTTACCATTTGGGTGTTATTCCCCTCTCAAATTGTTAGCGTCGCTCATATCGATGGGCTATATACCAAAATCTATCTTTTCGGCTGTTTTATGGCTTTATTGACTGGGCTATAGTTATAATAGCTATACAATAGAAGTTGTCAGTACATACATTTATATTTTTATTAAGAAGGTTTTTTTATATTAACTGATACGATAGGTTACGCTGGAGTCACGTAATTAAGAAAATCTATTTTTATAGATCTAAAAACAATGATAAAACAGTGGTACACTTGGGCGTATACGCACTTTTCTTATTTTAATGAATTTTTAATAAAAAAGTTCCTCTATTTTTGTTTATGTAAATGTTACGTTAGTTTGAGTCATTTGAAATATTATTATTTTCTTGAGTTAATAGCATAATATTGTATTTATTTTAGGAAATCCATCGACTGCCACACCCACACATATTCAAGTTTTCTTTTAAACAAAGTTTTTAAAATTTTCTTACTGAGCTCTATAGAAAATAAAGAACAGCATGCATAATTTTTTCCGCCTACTGTCACGCCTATCTACACACATAATAATGAAATGTAGTTCGTTGAATCGATAGTTTTGACAAACCACTCGATTTGTTTGTGGGAGAAAAATGTTTTTAGGAAAATCCACCCACTGACACAACCAATTTAATTATATTTATTTTATTTCTTTATTAAATATTCTATAAAAAGTAGAAAATACCACTAACACGATTTATATGACATTTTTAAAATATTTTTAAAAAATTGGGAAGAAGGTGTAAAAAGTGGATTTGTGGCGTCTTCTTTTCGTATATTTGAATTTTCGTTTTACTGAAATTTGTACTAAATACTAAATGTAGTCACTTTTTATGCCAAATCTTAAATATTTTCATCAATTCTTATCAATTTGATTTTATAAATGTACAATTTGTCTTCAATAAAGATATTTTAAAAAGAAACTACAGAAAATCTCTTAGTCCCCTTTCACACTAGGAAACTGAGTTTCCAGTTACTTTCAGTTTTAAGGTGAGAAGGGGACGAAGTAAGAGGAGAAAATGAAATCTCCTGGGATTTGAGGAGATTTGTTTGAAAGTCCTCTTCACACAAATAGTATAGTTTAGTGTGTGTTCAACCAAGCTACTTTAAAATGAAACTACAGAAAATTTCTACGATTTTATATCTTCGTGTGAAAGGTACCTACAAGAGATTTTTAAGGAAATTAAAAGATAAAAAAAATTTTCGTCAACTTGTTATCTCATTTGAAAGGAGACTTACGATTTTGTTTCCTCGTGTGAAAAGTAAATAGAAAAGATTTTAGAAGAAATTAAAAGAAAACGTCGAATGAAATGGGACACAGGAGAGTAAACCTAACCATGTAACGTTTTGTCAATCGTTATGAATAGTTATGTATTCAGTTTGAAATGTGTGTAAGAAACAATAAACTACATTAATTAACCTATATTTTTCTTGTTTGTCATAATCATCTGCTTCACTCTAAATAAAAACTGACAACATTCAATTCATTGTACCTTCATGTACCAAGCCCACCTAACAGCTATGCAATTAGAGTTTTGCAATAAAAAAATACATTTGAAAAGCTAAAATCAAATTCTCTTTATATAGGTAGTAGGTCGTATATACTCGTATAATGGCATTCTTTTATTGGCATTAAATAAACGCGCAAAATGTCGTAATTCCCTGCCACCAACACAATCTTCAGTCTTATTTTCATAAAGCCATTGCATTGCGCTGAAGCTATAGTCACATTTGAGAAAAATTTCAATCAATCATTTCGGAGTCATTCACCTGCATAAAAAGGCAAAGCCTACAGCATCAATATATGAAGAACTAAGCTAGTTGATGCAACAAAGCTCTCACATTCCCTCAAGTCGCAATGATTCAACTTTAAAGAAAGACCAGTAGAAGTAGTAGGTACATACATACGATGTTGTGTTGTCGTGCTGCTGTACTGCTGCTGCAGCAACTCATTTATTCTGCTATGGCCTTTGTTTGTTGATTGAAACTACACTGTGTATAGACTCACGTAAACTACATCATCTGAGGTAATCATGCTACCACAAGATGCAATTTATGCGCAGTTTGCAAAAGGCCAACGAGATGTGCATTTATGGAGTCTAAGCATGTTACAGAGCGTACACACAAGCTCCTTAAGTATTTAATTTTTCCTATAGTCATATCACGGCCCGTTTGCGTTCTGTATAGTGTATATGCGTCTGTTTATGTATGATGCATGAATTGTGCACATAATAATCGTCCTTCAACAGCCTTTATGTTGATTTCATTTCAATTTCAACTCAGGTGGATTATGGTCTGTCTGCATATTATTCTGCTGTTTGCAAGCAAAGTTGGCACGAGAGTACAAATCCATCAATCAGAGATCATTTGACAGTCGAAAGTGAAACCATTTGAGTGATGGACGCCAACAGTGTTGTTGTAGCATAACGTACATTACGAAAGATGTATGTATGTATATGTGATGATTGTTTTTATTTTTAAATATTACTTATTCCTATTAACGGAAATACAGGCTGAAAAAAGGAAATGATCGAAGTTCAGAGTTCGGATTAAAAATTTTAGGATTTTAATTAAGCCGTTATTTCTTTCGTTGATTTTTAAAATGGAGTTTTATTGATTATGTAGCCCATGTTCTGCATTTCGAACGAATTCAAATTTAAATCGATTTTTAATTTCACTCGAAACGAAATTCCATGTTTTACAATTCGCTCGTTTTCGAAAATTTCGAAATTACTTCGAACTGTCAAAATTGAGGGTGCATTCATTTTGAATTGTTTTGAAAAGTGAAATCACAATGTGGATGAAATTGGATACAGAAATATTGAATTATTTAAGGGAAAGAAGGAAGCACAAATTTGAGAAAAAAATTAGACAAAACATTTTGCAAGAAAAATCAAATAATTTCCTGATATAGTGTGAGTAATTTTTTATGAATTATTTATTTTTATATTCGTAAGTTATTCTTATAAAATAATAATAAACAAAATACAAAATACTTAAAAGATATAAAGTTTGCTCACATTTTGCAACAATAAATACAAAACTATAACCGCAACTGCACCAATTTCATAAAGAAAGTAGATTGAATTCGTTCAGAAAATGAAATGAAACATCAATTTTCATTTTCGGGATTCCAATTCACAATTAGAATTTCGAATGAATTGTAGAATGACCGAGTTCATTTTCTTAATGTGAATTCACAATAAGTGGAATGCAGAACATGAGCGAATATTAGAGTTTTTTTTTGTCTAATGCTTATTTCGTTTTCGATTGGATTTTCGGACTGTTCTATACCTACTTTTTTTATGCCAATCGAATAGTAATGAAGGAAAATGAAAGACCTACCCCAACATTTTCAGATACACATACGTTGAGATGTTGTTGGATCAGCTATTTTTTTTTTGCAACAACAGAAAGCTATTCAGATAGTTCCTGCAACGCGACCATTATTTATTCCAGGGCCAGAGCTATTTTAATTATTTTTAGACCTAAATGATTTCCCAACATACCTTCACTTATGTATGCAATTATTTTCGAATGCCCTTATTTTTATAATGAGATACACCTTTTTACATTTCGATTATAAAAGCTCAACATTGTGGCATCATACCAAAAAAGTCTTTCGTAAATTCCTTAACTTCCATAATAACCATGTATGTAATCGCATTTGATTGCAGCGCATTGAGAATAACAAATGAGTTCGCTAGCCTCAAATGAGGTGCGCAAATTGCATGCCACAACTCCAAATTTGTTGCTGCGGAATTTGTTATATGTATGTTCGCTAGTAAACGTTTAAATGTTAAGCTGCACTGCAGTGACCTCTTTTCGATTGTTTGTCTGTTTGTTTTATGTGAAAGTAAGATGGGATCAAAGTGCAGAGAAATAGTCTATATTATGCTAGGATGAAATATTTCTATGCCGACATGCAATTATTGTCGATTTTGAGAGACCTTTAAAAATGCAATGAAGAACTACATTAACTTGTGGGAGAACCTTCACATTTTTCTTTATTATCATAGATATATAAATGTTTAAAGATTCGTTTAAATTTACCAATTTTTTCTTATTCTCTTTCAGATATGATAGTGGCCACGATGGCTATCTCGATTTGACCGAACTCAAGGTTATGATGGAAAAACTCGGAGCACCTCAAACTCATTTGGGACTCAAGGGAATGATCTCCGAAGTTGATGAAGATCACGATGGAAAAATTTCATTCCGGGAATTTCTGTTAATTTATCGCAAAGCTCAGGCTGGTGAATTAGACAGTGATTCTGGTCTTAATCAGTTGGCCCGCTTGACCGAAATCAATGTTGAAGAAGTTGGTGTATGTGGTGCGAAAAACTTCTTCGAAGCTAAAATCGAACAGCAACTAAGGACAAATAAGTTCCATGATGAAATTCGACAGGAGCAAGAAGAGCGCCGAATGGAGGAAGAACAGAAGGGTATGCGACGTGCAGAATTCCAACAGAGAGCCGCTATATTCCAACAGAATTAAGTTTTTTTTTTGTTTAAAAAGAACATCACAAATAGATCGCACTAATACGAGTATATGGGTAGTGAATAGAGTGGGGTCACGTAACTCATTTTTAAGATTATAACTATACAAATATATTAAAGTAAAATGACTGTTAAAATTATTATATGTATCGTAGATTTTTAAGAGCCTAAATGAAGTCCGTAGTTGCAATATTTGTATTTCTTTATTTTGTTTCTGTTTTTGTATATTATATGTTTTATGTCTTTATATTATGTATATCTAGACAAAGAGTTTATTTTTTTCATTTATTGGTTTTTTTTCTGTCTTCTTAAATTTAAAAAGCTGTCGTAGTGCCATCGTAAAGTTTGATCATTCGAGCCGGATAAAGTTTACGGTTTATAAGTTTCAATGTTGAAACTAATTTTTTATAATGAAATAATTAATATGATCGTATCGGTATATATTATACATAATATTCAAGAAATGGAAGCACGTTTTATAAATTTGAAGCACCACCTTTAAGATAAGAAAATCGTTTTCAGATTTAAGTTGTAACTTTTTGTTTTCTTGTATAATTTTGTTTCGTTAGGTTAGGTATGTATGTATATAATTGAACACATTTTAATATATTATTATTCAAGTAAATAAAGTAACATATTGTATATATAAAATACAAGATGGTGTTTTATTTTTAAAAGACGAACAACGCTCAAAACAATTGATTTAAGCTTTTCTATCCAACCAATGGATTATACATTTTTTCTTAAATTCTATATTTAAGTTTTTATATAAAACACTTTGCAAGTGAATATGCAAAATCTTCGTAGAAACTTTTGCTCATATACCTCGTTTTCCTATATTTTAGTTGAGATTTATAGAAAGTAGGTATAAGTTCTATGGAGTGTGGTGAAAACAGCATAAGTAAATTTTTAAATTGAACTATAGATGCAGAACTATACAAAAAAATATCTATTTTCATATATATTTTTTGCACCGGTATAGTATGCCGACTGGTGTGTAAAAAGGGACGGAATACTTTACCGATGCGATTTTTTTTTTTAAAGTTTGCCTGTTGCTTTTATTTTGAAGTAACTTTGTTTATATCTGAGTGACATTAAAGGATAATTAATTATGGCAAAAACCGATAAATGTGTCCACCATCTGGCTTCATTCCATTGTTGACCAAATGGAAATTTTTGACACTTGACTTTTTACAGCCCCACAACGACAAATGGGTGTGTAAATGCCTATACAGAATCGGATTGCTTTATCGGTAAAATGTTTCGATGCTGGCGTGTAATAGGGATATTAGTCCGTTATATTTACATTAGTAAACAAAATTACTGACCAAACAAATTTTGTATGATGTCATTAACCGGAAGGTCATTCTTATCACATAATATACATATATGAATCTAAATCGAAATGTTTAGGTAGGTATACAGATTTTTGTAGGCACATTTTTTAATTATGTCTTTTAAACGGCTCAATGCACAATAAAAATGAAGACAAAACTAGAACATTGAAATTTCAAATAAAAAACATAAAATGTTAACAAATCTCTTACAAATTTATTTGGGGAAAAATATGGCCAGAGGTATGTTCAAACATTTTTAAGGGCATATGATAAAAAAACCAGTGGGATATGACGGAAATCCTTCTCTTTCCTTCTACGAAAAGGATAACCACCACAAATTCTTGTCCACATTTTGAATTTATTTCAGGACTTTAGTTATTTAAATATTCGAAACAAGCAATATTCATAAACACATACTTTAACCACCAAATTTCAAAAAAATTATGTAATGTCTGCAAACCTGCATATGGTCTTAAATGGGTGATATGCGGATTTTGTCGCATATCGTCCGAACAACTCGCATATTGACCACAGCATATGTGATCACATTTGCAGACACATGATATGCGAGCATCTTGATCTCAATTGCATTTTCGACTTTTGGGACAGTTTCTGCATATCGTGTGAACATCTCTATATGCAAGTTTGCGAGCACTGATGTATGCATAGAATTTGCAACAAATATGCGACTTGTACGTGACGCCAGAGTCGCAAACGTATGCGACTTTTTATATGCCGTCTGCTCATAGCTTTATTCCTTAATTCATCAAAAAATTAAAAAAAAAACACGATTAGGAAATGAATAATAATCGCACATAAATGATTGCAAATGATTTTGGAAACTTGAACGAAACGCAACAATTGAAAGTAAAATCAAAAGAAGAAGGTAATCAAAAAATTAAAGAAGATCTTACCGAGTTAATTTTGACCCAATAAACCAAAGCCCACCGAAATTTCAAACAAGTTAATGTTTCGAAAATAAAATGCACTAGTGGCCACACGTATTTGCTGTTATATTTCAAGTTATTTGATAAAAACTCACATAAGCATTCCAATCAAAATACAGTTCTATGGCAGTTAGGTACCCAGCTTTAATAACATTTCGGGTAATTTTTTTGCCGAAACGTTGGACATGCCTTGGATAGTGCAGATACAATACATTTTTACTAAAACCAATTTTTAGTTTTATTTCAACAACAGCTTCAATAGTAATACTATGTTTTATATAGGCCAACGGAGGCTTTATCAAAAAGACCCTCAGCCAGTAGTCATAAATTAACCCATCTTCTAATTTACAAACAAATATCACGTAGCCAATTACCTACCAGAAACCAGGGTTGTAAATAGGTAATTACATTTTTAATTTAACTACATTAAAATTAACTTCAATTTAAGAGGTGCAGCCCTTAATTATCTTGTATGAATTTAAGGATGTTTATCAGTTGCAAAATCTAGATAACGACATCCCCCAGTTCGTTGTAAAAGTATTTTTCAATGGATGCTATTCTAGTCTGAACTAGGCTGGGACATTCACAAAAAATCCTCTGCCTCTCCTTCTTCCTGACCTAATATGCATAAGTCAGATTTCCTGATGCTTATTCAGCTTATGTAGGTTGGGGTTTCCTATTCAGACAGTAATCCTTTTTGCAAACTTTATAATTTATGTTTTATTAAATAGATGCGACAGGTCCTGCTAAGCTTAACATAAAGTTAGTTAAACATGCATACATACAT
This sequence comes from Epistrophe grossulariae, assembly GCA_929447395.1. Taxonomy (NCBI): domain Eukaryota; kingdom Metazoa; phylum Arthropoda; class Insecta; order Diptera; family Syrphidae; genus Epistrophe; species Epistrophe grossulariae. The sequence continues at coordinate 5,326,241 of OV839566.1, forward strand.
AAATCAATCAGGTATTAAACATTTATTTCATTTATTATTATGATGAAAATTACAGTGTCAATATTGAATGTTTACAACGTAACATATCTCCTTTGAGAGCAAACCGTCGCTTACACACAACACACTCGTGTGGTTTTAGTTTCAAATGAATCGCTTTTATATGCTGCTGTAAGCCGCAATTTCGTTTGAATGTCTTCTCGCACAAATGACATTTATGTTTCCGTACATTCGAATGTGTGATACGATGCTGAGCTAGAAGCTTCGAGTTCTTAAAGGCTTTCGGACATTCTTTACAGTAATAGTTTAAAGAATATTGAAAATGCCGGTGAATACGCAGCTTGGCAAATTTGGTTATCGGTCGATTACAAGTGCGACAGAATGCAAGCACCTGATCTGCTGATGGCTGAAGTTTGCATTTTTTTTCAATGTAATGCAAACGAAAATCATCAACCGAACTGAATGTTTGATTACAACCAAGACAGAGAAGATTGAAAATATCTTTTGCTGGGAGTTTTTGGGAAATTTTTGGTTTGTCTTTTGAAAGAACCTTTGAAATTTTTGCGATTTTCTCAGGTTTTTTTGAGTTTCTAAGCTTCTTGCAGCGTGATGCATGATTTCTATAAATTCTCCAATGTTTGAACGTGTCTTTGGAACACAAACGGCACTTGAAGGTCTTCTGGGATGAATTTACCTTCGATAGACATATGTAATTACGATGGTTCTTTAATCCCATCTGGCTAACGAAGAACTTTTCACAAGCAGCACACTCTCGGCCACGTTTTTTCCTTTTAGCAATTGGCCTGGGGTGACTTTTGATCTTGTGCTTGAGGAGATCATGAATATTGGAAAAACTGTTGGAACAGAAGGGACAGTATATGGACTTGGTATCAACTTGAGGAATGATCTGTTCCGAAACATTGCATGAGGGCATCGGAATTGAAGTGGAAGCAATGTTTGGGGGCAACGTAACCATTGGAAAATGAGTTTTCGCAACATGGTGGCTCAAACCCTCAGCGGAGAAGAACTGCGATTGGCACATGGAGCAAGGGTGGAGCTGAAATGCAGATGCCGTCTTCACAATACTTTCATTCAGAACAACAATATTTGGCTTCTTAACGTTCGTCTCGACTTTTGGACGAGGGAGCAAATCGCTTACTGATGTCACCATCAGCTTTCCACCGGACGACGATGAGGTGTGTGAGAATTGCAAATCATTGCTGATGATTGTAGACTCTGCACTATTGCAGAATTTTGGTTTAGCAGTGATTAAGGTGTCCGGCGGGATGTTGCTAGCCACTACGTCATGGTCATCCTTATCTTCCGTCTTTTCAGTCTTGTATACGTTTGTGAGGTTGATGGATTCTTTGCATTCGATTGGCATAGCGTAGTTGTGCTCATGCACCAAGTTGATGGACTCGAGTTTCGAAGAATACTCCGTTTTACTCGTAGTTGTGAAAAAGTCCTGATTTACCATTTCTCCAATTTCGTTGCCATTTTCATCGTCCGGTATGTCGATGAAGGGATCATCAAGGTTAATAATTTCCATGATGTCACAGTTGTTTATAATATCTTGTGTGTTAAGCATGGGAAAGTCACAGAAGGAGAATTTCTGCTCGCAGTCTTGTTCTTCTTCAAGTTCGTCGCTCAGGAAGCTATCGAAGTGTTCGGCCACTTCTTGTTTAACATTCACGACTGGTTCCTGTTTTATTTTCAGTTGTCTTTCGGGTGGTTTAATGAATTTTTCTATTCGAATCGTACCATGGAGGTGCTTCTGTGTATTTAAAACTAAGTCGATGAACTCAGAAAAGCTGTTAAGTCTTTTTAAACAACCCGAACACATATCTTTTGGTAAATTGTCATCCAGTTGGATATTGAGTGTAGGGAAGCATTTCTGTATCATACCAAAAATTTCAAAATTCGTAGCAAATGTTGCTACTGGACGACAACAGATCCCACAAAGACGACAACTACTTTCAGGGATCTAAAGATCAAATCAAATAAATAACCAACTTATCTTTAAAATAAAGTTCGAAAAAACTTACCTTCAAGTCTGCTTCGTGATTCTGAAGCGAAAGTGAAGGTGGCAATTGTTCAGTGTGTTCATTCCATGTTGAGGTTTTAATCGTGGGAACTGCAGTCTTCTTAAGGGATTTTCTGGAATTGACATTGCGAAAATCATCAGGGGCAAAGTGCCGACTACATATTGCACTCCATTTGGATGGTTTCCAATCGGGTTCACGACTGGCAAACTCAATCCACTTTTCAAGAAGATCCTTACGACTGTGAGGAAATCTATGATTGAATAGAATATTTGTATCTGATTGGCTATGAAAGTCAGAATTTATTCTTACTTGTGAAATGATACATTTTCCGAGTGTTTATATTTATCTTGGCAATTTGAAATTACACAAAATGAGGGCATTTTTTTGTTATAAATAAACTCAGCAAATTGCGATAGAATTTTTTTGTTTACTTTTTTGGTTTCGTTCGACAATTGACATTTCAATTCAGCTGCGTTCTTTTTTTAATTAGAATTGGGCTTTTCCAAAAACTTCTTATTTGACAGTCCTATTTGGGGATGAAAACAAATGCAATACAAACTAAACTTACATAAGCCGTGTTTTTTTGCAAGCCCGGGGGGAATTGGATGAAAAAAACGACGTCGGTGCTAAACAATTAACATGTTAAATGCAACAACAACTAATCCCGCAGAATTCTCGGGGCTTAACTTAAGCGCACCGAAAAACTGTGTTACAGGCATGAATTGCATACATGTTATCGATAGTTTGTATGAAAACTCCATGTTTTTTACTGTCATGGCGTCGCTAATCCCCGCTGTCGTTTTTTTCAACCAATTCCCCCCGGGCTTGCAAAAAAACACGCCTATATCCAACGACAAATCGCAATGTTCGCACTAGTCGACCCTTTGAAAAAGTATTTGTTTTCTTCCCAACAAGGTATTTTTTGTTGTTGTTTGTGTCACGAATGGGAGATCTTCAGAATTAAGTAGTTATCTTCCTTTCACATTGGTAGCGTTCGAGTAAAATTTAAAAGCAATCCGGATTGGTTGTTGTTGTAGTAGTATTCCTATAGGAAAAAAGAGCTGATGTTCCAAAATAAATCTGAAATCTTTATATGAGGGTACCGGCCACGAGTACATTTCTTCAATTGGCCTCAAAAATGTTGTATGTATACATTAGGCGTTTTTCTTTTTTGGCCCCGAGCGTGGCACTGAGCTGTCAAAAAGAAAACTATGAAAAGAAAAACGCCTATTTTCCAGTGTATATAGAGATAAGTGGATGAGGTACACCAGTCCGGACTATCTCTGCAATCTAAAAAGTGTCTAAACTATATTAGAAACTTAGAATTTGAGTTGGCAGTGCTTTGCAAAAGAAAATTTAAAAAATAATTCCAATTCCACCCAATAGATGTCACACCGATTAGTAGAAATATAAGCTGTTTGTCAAGTTTCTTGACATTTCACATGTCATTTTTTCCGGGGTATAAGAAATAAAAACTCCAAAAATAAGTTTGTTCGTTTACTTCTCGGACTAAATCTGGCAAACTGTCAAAATTGGAGGAGTGGGGGTGAAATTCTCTCAAAGAGAAGCAAAACTGTCCGAGAATACACGAACGGCTTAAACCGAAATGTTTGCCAGTTTTTAAACGTCAACAAAAAGTAAACAAAAGCAAAAAAGTAAACAAAGCAACAAAATTGAAATTTTCATGATAATTTCACATTTTTTATTAAATTTGATGATGAACAAATTAAAATTAACGTTGTAAGTATTTACAAATACAAAATACGACACTAAACAGGATCATCACGTAATTTTGTTTTATTAATCCCGAATTCTATGAAGAATTCAGAACTACATAAGACAGAATTAAAAAAAAAACACTGAATTAAAGTACACTTCACAAACAAAGTTTCTTAAATAATTTATTAATTTTTTTATTAAAAAGTCACTTCTTTTATTAAAATAATTAATTTTTGTAAGTTAACGAATTAAAAACTACATTTTTACTAAGACAAAACAAAAAGTAAACAACAGCCATTTTGTAAATTTTTTGTTGTTCTTTGTCTTTTAAACTGGCTTCTGACACAACACAGTACTTACCAGTTTTTGCCCGAAGAAATTTCTCGGGTAAAAACTGGCAAGAAGGGGAAATTATTTTCTCCTTCATGAGCGCTCTCTCCTGCCAGAAACTACCCAAAATTTGAGTACGCGAACGCCTTCGGACTAAATCTGGTAAAAAATGGTAGTTTTGGGTAGTTTCTGGCGTGTAAGCGAACGGACCTAATCAGATACGCTTTTTTACTACGTTGCTGGTTAATTATTGTTATTGTGGGTGGTGGTTCGTGGAATGACGAAAAGGTCAATCAAGGTCCTTTGAAAAAAACAATCTAAATACAATATACATACATTTTAAAACTACGTCTAACAATCTCAGCATGTCTGTTATCCGGAAAACAAAGTTACCTATCCTATTCTCAAGGTTGAGTGCGAATCTTGGGACATCTAGCCGACTTCAGTCGATGGACCATAGAAAAGTGGATAAGTGAGTAGAAAAACAATTAATCGGATGAATCATTCTATTTATTTTTCTCATAAAAATTAAACAATAAAATTTATGTTTAGCCAGTATGATCTCGTAGTTGTTGGTGGGGGTATTGTTGGAGTGGCATCGGCACGTGAGATTCTTCTACGGAACCCTCATTTGAAAATAGCCGTGTTAGAAAAGGAAAGAAAACTGGCATTCCATCAGAGTGGTCACAATAGTGGGGTGATTCATGCTGGTATTTACTATAAACCAGGTTCACTCAAGGCCAAATTGTGCGTTGAAGGACTCAAATTATCGTACAAGTACTTGGACGAAAGAAATATTCCGTACAAGAAGGTTGGCAAGCTTATAGTTGCCACTGACGTATCGGAGCTTGGTAGATTGGACGATTTGCATGAACGTGGAATCAAAAATGAAGTTCCGGATTTGCAGATGATAGATGGTTCAAAAATTCCTGAAATTGAACCATATTGTAAAGGAGTGAAAGCTCTGTGGTCCCCACAAACGGGAATAGTTGATTGGGCTCTAGTCACGGAGTACTATGCCACTGATTTTAAGCAAGCTGGAGGCAGGGTCTTCCTTAATTTTAAAGTGAATAAGTTCAATGAGACGCCAACAAATGCTGAGTACCCAGTGACGATACAGGGAACTCAAGCCCACCAACGTATTCAGACACGATATGTCCTCACCTGTGGTGGTTTGCAGTCGGATATTTTAGCTGGCCTGACGGGCTGTCCGAAAGATCCTAAAATCGTGCCGTTCCGAGGGGAATATCTTCTTCTGACGCCGGAGAAGTGTCACATGGTTAAGGGAAATATTTACCCTGTGCCAAACCCCAAACTGCCCTTCCTTGGAGTTCACTTTACGCCTCGAATGGATGGCAGCGTGTGGCTGGGACCAAACGCTGTACTCGCCTTCAAACGAGAAGGATACAAGTAAAGTTTGCGAGATAGATTTTTAAGATACATTTAAATAAAAATATTTCGTTTGTATTTTTTTAGATGGGGTGATATCAATCCTTTAGAACTTGCCGATGCCTTGCGCTATCCTGGTTTCATTAAAATGGCAATGAAAAACATCAAATTTGGACTGTGTGAGATTTCAAAATCTGCATTCACCCCTTTGCAAGTGAAAGACCTACAAAAGTACATACCCAATATAAACGAATATGACATTTCGAGAGGACCTGCGGGGGTTCGGGCTCAAGCACTCGATCTAGATGGCAATTTGGTAGATGATTTTGTTTTCGATCGAGGCACAGGTAGTGGAGCTTTATCCCAGAACGTACTGCATTGTAGAAATGCACCATCGCCAGGAGCTACTAGTTCGTTAGCTATCGCAAAAATGGTAGCTGATAAAATCGAAAAGGAATTCAATATTCGAGCTTAAACAAAAGAAAACAAGAGATTTTTCTAAAACCGTTAATTTTAAAACTTGTTTTGTTAACCTAGTAAAGTGTTTGTTAATTTCTTTTAAGCTGTTGTTTATTGATAAAATAAATCGTAAAACGAAATTAAAAGATGAACATTACTTACATGTACAATAATGTAGCTATTCTTTTTTTTTAATTATTTGAATAGCTCAGCTCGATTTGAATGGTTATAATGCATTTTTTGGTATGTTTGAGGTCATGTTACATACGAAGTAATTTTTCTTCAAAAAGTTAGTTATGAAATCCTAGATTAGAACTTACTAATCCTCAAAAGCGTGTTTTTCTTTCGGATCACTTAAATCACTAAACATATATGGAAAATTGGTCAGAATTTTGATGTCGTATTTTAATTCGGAGCATCATTTAAACCTTCGGAAAAGTAATCTTCCAGTATTGTTTTGTTAATGTTTTGATTAAAACTATCGGTTGTTATTGTCTTTTTTCTACAGCCGCTATAAAATAGGTTATCTTACAGTCCCTTCCCAAACTAAAAGGGCAAGCATGTGGAAAGCAAAACGATACTGATGTTTTTTTTTAAGAATTTTTATTTTCATCATAAGATTCAGACTAAATAGTTCGAAATTCGTTCATTCGAGTATATCACTTGGCTATACTCAAGTGATTATAAAAGATATTCGCACTTATGCTAATAATTTAAGGCCTAAGCAATGTTGCATATTTTTTTGTTTTATAATATTATATATTTATTTTAATTAATACATTTTTTTATTTCATCTAAATAAAACAAAATTTATTTTAAACTAAGTTCTGTGTTCGAAAATTAAGTGTGTGTTTTTTAGTTTCTACATTAGTATTTTTTTTAAATGCATAAATAACAGTTTTTTTTCTACATTGGCACAGCTTTATAGTTAGTAAAATAATTTTAAAATAAATATCAAACAAAAAATAAAATAAGAAACAGCTATTTACTGGTGTTTTGCTTTTTTTAAAGAAAATTTACACATAATAAATGTATGTTAACTTTTGGGCTAATATTTAATTGTTGTGTATTAAAAATGTTGCATTCATTCTTTTATTCATTGACTATTTGATTCTCAATTTTACTTATTTTTTCCTGAAGATTTTTACTCTCTGCCTCCATCAGTTTCAAATCGCCGAGTATGTTCTCCAGATTTGCTAGAATATTCCTCGATTTTTCTTGCTCAATTTGGTCTTCCAGGTCGCGAACTTCACGCATCACAGATCCAGTTTCTTTGACGAGAACAATCAAGTTGGAGCAATGAGAGTGCAGCGTGATGAGTAGTTTGTATGCTTTCTTCGAACTTTCGCTGTCTTTGGCGGTCGTGAAAAGCAGATCATCGGCAACAGTGAACTGTCGGTCCAACTGTCCTGTAATTGTATTGATCTGTTTTTGCAATTGCCTTGTGTCTCGCAAGACCTTTTCGATGTCGTCTTTTTGCTTTCGAATATTTCCGATGATCTCCAGAATTCGAGTTGTGTACGCCTTTCGGCTGGTCGTCCGGTTCTCCTTCTGCAGAACTCCCACCAATTGGGTGTGTAAAGCTGACTTGGCCTTCAACTCGCTCTCGAGTTTGGTGACTTTCTCTTGGATGGACTCGAGCTTCTTTAGTCCATCGTTTGCTTGGGCGGAATTGGCATTCTTTGCTTTGGTCTTTTCCCAAGCCTGCTGTAGCGGTTCCCGATGTTGAACCCACTTCTCCTCGAGCTTCGCTTTCCGACTCTGTGTGGATGCGATTAGGGCTTCCATTTTGGCTATGTTTACTTCTGGATTCTCCAAGACAACGCATGTTCTCTCGTGAACTTTCTTTTCTTCCTTCAACTTCGCCTGCGTGACCTGAGATTGCTTACGAAGTTCCTTGATGTTGTTGATGCCAATTTGAATCTGCTTGTGCTCCGAGAGCAGCTCATCAATTGATTGCCTGAGTTGCTCGATATCCTTATTCAAATCCTGAATGGAAGTGAAGAGAGAAACTAAGTAAGTGCTGCCTTTTTTCTTATCACTTCCTTCAACGGAAGCAATCTTAACCAGAGCAGCTGTTTTATTAGCTTTGGGAACAGTAACGGCCGACATGGCTATCGATTGTTCACTTTGAGTATTTATTAATTCAATAAGTTTATCGGTATCCAGCTTCATAGAATCGTTCATTTTGCATTCTTTGTCGTTCATGTGAATTAGGGAATTGGGCAGAGTATTGATTTTGGTCTCCTGGAAGATGCCAGGCGATCGTTTGAGCCAATACTTTCGCAACTCCGGCCGAGTTACCACAGATTCATTCTTTAGCGACGACAATCGCGGAACGTTTAGGCTAACTTTCGACTTGAATGGAGTTGTTTGCGAGTAGGAATCGATAAATACCTTATTCCACTCTCTCATACCGAATTTCCTGCAGTATTGAGTCACCCAGGCACTGTTCATGGAGTAGTGCACGTTCTTCTTGATCTTCTCCTCCAAAGTGGTCAACTTGTCGGTCGTCACATCGAGCGATTGCTCGAAAAGAAGATTTTCATTTTCTTTGGGAAGCATTTCAATTAGAAACATAAAGAGCCGCCTCACCTCGACAATGTTCGAATAGAGAAACGTCTGATACCCAATGTCACCACGAAAACCAATCAGGACACAAGCTTCGGCTAGAGTTGTTGCCACTGCAAAACGTTGAGCCATTGCTGCGGGTAATGTGCTGGGCAACACTAAAGACGGATTTATAAGTTGGAAACATTTCGAGACCGTTTGGACTATGAGTTCCGGCGAGAAACTCGAAAGACTGACAATTTCTTCGTCGATTTCACATCCGATTTGTCGCAATGAGTGCACTATGATTTTATCAATTTCATCCATTTTTGTGCTTTGGAATGCTTCCGATTGATTGTGATTGAATAAACCAAACTAATTCTAAACAAAAACAATTTTTAAAATTGATTAATAATTTTATTCCTCTACATCGAAATCGAAAGCAAAAACACTTTAGCCAAAGATGAGATATAAAATTCAATGGAAGTGTCAAAATAAGAGACACCCCACTTTTGAAGTGATTTCTGTTTTATTTTTATTTTAGAGGGGGGCTGGCAGTGAGTGGAAAAGAGACAAGTGCTGTTTTCAATTTATTGATAAACAACTGCTGCTATAAAAATGTCAAACTGACCTTAGGCGGCATGCACAATGTTGAATTTTATAGGATCTTTTTAAAGCGAGGAATAGCTTTTGGTTCGTATTTTATTTTCTAGACGAATACAACGCGAAACATTCGGAACAACGATGGAAACTTTTGCTTATCAAAATATATTTATAGGACGATAAATGAGAGTACTCACTCCAACGCAACGATGCGATTCCCAATTTTTTTTTTATGTAATGTATTTATATTTATTGGCAGCCGAGAGTTTCGTCGCCGTTCCGAATTCTTCGTATTGGTTTGGAAGAGCCTTTATTCTGTTACATGCCGTAGTTATTTCGTGAATTTTGACAGAGGCCAATTTAACAGTACATACCAAATAGTTGCCTATTCTGCATTTGCGAATTTCAAGCTAAATGTGATGAAATATAAAAAGATACTTACACAAAACTCTAATTGAAGATAGACTACCTCAGCAATTTTGTCTTGCCCCGCTGCCACCGCATACATGCTTAAAAATCATATGGTGTTATGATGAGGTCGACGCGACGTGAGAAAATTATGAACTACCCACTAAAATCAACGCATTACTTAAGCCCGCATCACACGACGCTTGTTTTCCCGCTAGAAATGCTTGCTGGCTTTCGTGCTGGCTATTGAGCTGGAAAATGGCGTCACTGCTGGCTCTCTTGATAGAAGCGCTGCTAGATTTCAATGTTAGAACCGGTGCTATTTTTCTTGCTTGTTTTGCTGCTGGATTTTAGCAGACGTCAAAAGGTAGCTGTATATTTTCAAATGTCATTTTTTCTATTTCGTTTTTATTTATTTTCTAATAGTTTTTTCAACTTTAAACAAAATTAAATGTGATTTCATTAATTTGTATATTTAGTTCTATCAGATGTATGCATTTTTTGTGAAAATTTGTTTAGAAAAATATTGTGTACTGTGTTCTCGGAAAAAAAAACACATCAAAGAAATGTCAAAAAACCATCAGCGAATCCAGCTCCAAAACAATCATCGAGTGAAGCCAAAAAATTCAAACCAGCAAAACATCCAGCACCACACCATGCAACAAAACCAGCACGAAAGCCAGCAAGCATTTCTAGCAGGAAAACAAGCGTCGTGTGATGCGGGCTTTAGACTGCTTTTATTATTAATAGCTGCGTTCACTGATCTCTATAATACACTGGATAGTGAATAGCCTATAGTGTATAACAGTTTTTGTGAGGCAAGTTTTTTAAAGGGTACCGGCCACGACCTCATATCTCGCTCTATACGAACGAAGAAAGTGATTGAAGATATTTGCCGAAATTGAGCATTTATTTGATATCAGTTGATGTCAACAAGCATTGCGGCTGTAAATATTGAAAAAAAATATAAGAAAATGCAGGTCCAGTAGCGTCCATTCCGCTGGCGCCGCTGTTATACTGTTATATGAGGGTACCGGCCACGACTATATTTTTGCCTCAAAAATTTTGTATGAATACACTATCCAGTGTATATAGAGATCAGTGGCTGCGTTTTATTTTCCCCCAGATCCAATCCAGATCAGATCATGTAAATAAAACAACCCAGGATCTCAGTGACAACTTGTTATATACCCAACTCTTTTTTCCTTTTGTTTTTTTATTTGTATACACCCGTTGTCTTTTTTCTTTACACTACCGACGACATTTACAAATTAAGGGTGTGTGTTCAAAACGGATTTGGAAATCCAAATCCAAAACAAAGTTGGATCTTGTGTTGTTTTTGTAATACATGTATTTTCGTAAGCAAATCCAATCTGGTTCGGATCTCGGGGAAAATAAAACACAGCTATTATTATTATAAGCTTTTTTATTCAGCCTGAAAAAATTACATAAAATTACATTCTTTGTTTTAAAAATAAGTATCATAAAAAGTTTTATACATTTTGAATTATGTATTTTTGTTCGTTTTGTAGGTATTTTCTTGATTTTTACTTGGCATAAGCCTCCCCCATAGCTTCCCACAAATCTTTGTTTTTGGGGTTGTTGTACCAGTTCGGACTTCGGACAGAAAAAGGTTAAATCATCTTTCGAACTCGTTTTTGGTCTTCCTCTTGGTCTAGTTTCTTCTGTTGGTGTCCATTTGGTTAAAATCTTGGTCCATCTCTCATCTTGAAGTCTAGATATGTGTCCTGCCCAGCTCCATTTCAGTTGTTTAACTTTTTTTATTACATCAGTTATATTTGTTTGTCTTCGTATTTCGTCATTTCTTATTCTTTGCAGTGGTTTGATGTTAAGAATCTTTCTTTCTATTTTTGTTTGGCAGATTCTAATTTTGTCAAGAAGTTCTGCATTAAGTCCAAATGTTTGCAGTCCGTACGTCATCACCGGTAAAATTGTTGAGTCTAAAATGTATTTCCTCGTTTCTTTGGTTAGTTTAGCATTAAATAACTCTTTTAAATTCCAGTATTGGTTCCAAGCATTTGTAATTCGACGTTTTATTTCTTTTCCCTCTTGTTTGATGAATGACTTTATTTGTCCTAGGTAGGTATATGTAGACTACTTTTAGACGACTACAATTTTTAAGCTTCGTTTCTCTTTTGATCTCATTTCGGATGCAGAGCTACTTCTAAAATTTTAAAGCCATCGTAACTTTAAAATACCTCTAAATAGCTCTTAAGTGCGAAATCGGTATCTATAATCAATTTTCACATTTCAGCAAAGTTACTTAAAGGCCTCTTAACTTAAACGCCAACCACCGCGTTTAGAGGTTACTTAAAGCCTTTTTAAATATATTTTTGAATTGTCCCTTCACGCGGTTGGTAGATTTCTTCGCAAAGTCTGACAATTTGATTGTCAGCTCTTTTTTTATCTCTCTTTGTCAACTCATTGACATTTCGGACAGTGAAGAAATTGTCAGCAATTGTAAGATGTTTTAAATGAAAACATCTGACAATGAGTCTGACAATGTCCTAATCGACTGAGAATAATAAAAATTGTGTGTTCAGACGATTGTAAGATATCTGAAAATTTTTGTCAGATTGTCGTCTAACAATGACGTGTCTGACAATATTGTCAGAAAAAATTGTGTGTTCAGACGAATGTAAGCTTAGAAAAAGAAGATAATTGGAAGAGGAATATATCACATATACAGTGTATGTGAGTGAAGCACCAAATTAAAAAAAAAAAAAAACAAAAAGGTGCCTATCTGTCATTTTGCCGATCTAAAGAAAGTGCTTCGAGAAATAAAATAGTGTAAAAAGATAATTAAATAAGTAAAAAAATTAAATAAAAGTGCGAATAGTGAAAACTGGCAATACTTTGTTAATAAAATATAAAACATGTGGTGCTGTGTTAAATTGTGTAAAAACTCCTATATGTAATATGGAGTTAACAATCTTTACAGGATTTAACGGAGCACCGCATGTAGTTTTATATTTTTATTTCAATGAAGAATAGCATATAATTACTTTATTTACTTTGATTTCACTTGTTTATTTAATTTACTAAGCTTTTTTGTCTATTTTGACGACTTAAAAACTCAAAACACATTCCCCAAAAAAATAGCTAAAAATTCCTTTGGGCGCCCCATGATTAAGCTGTCTTACTGCATGCCTTTCCTGTGTGAATGCATTTGTGTTTGTGTAACTCACACTATTTTGAAAAATGTTTCACTTTATCCTCGATATGCCCGTTCCTCTATTTCTTCGAAGATTGTAAGACATTTGGAACAGTTTTTTCACTGACAGATCTGACAATATTGTAAGATCTGACAATCGTTTGCACTTAGCTCTACAGAACGTAGGTACAGTTTGTCAGTCGTAATCTTTAATCCTATAGCCAATCGAAAGCTAGAAAACTTGTACAAACTTCCCACCAGCATCTTAACGTACATATTTATATAGTTATATATATGTCTAACTTTAAAGCATTTTCTTTTAAATGAAACTCAAAGCCAATATTTTAATTGTCTATTTAAAAAAAATTAAGTTCCAAGGAGAGATGTAGTTGTTTAATCATCAGCTAACCGCTGCCTAGCATTTCCTTTAGCAGCGAACTTTCTTTTTTTGAACGCAGTAGGCAAACTGGCCAAACTTGGATCAAGGCTCTCAATAGTCTTCTCTTTAAATCGTTTTACGGGTGGTTCATAAGGAATTTCTGATACTACAGGAGGAAGATAATAGTTATTCGATTCTGGCAGTTCCCAATTTATAGGTTTTTCTTCTGGCCTATGGAGATTATAACAAAATTTAATTAACTTCATTTGACAAAAAAAAAGTTTTGTCCTTACTTTTTCTCAACAGTGATCCAAGCTCCAATCTCTGGAGTGTGAGATTCTTCTTCGGTCTTGAATGTTTGTCGTTTTTCTTCTTTCGCAGTCTCTTCTTTTGGATCAGTTCGACGATACATTTTTAGACGCTCACGATTATATTTGGCCACTTCTTCCGGAGCATTTTTTTGGAAATCTTTAGCTTGTTGCTGCAACTGAATTTCTTGTTGTGCCTCGGCTATTTGGTTTATCTTATTGTACTCCTCAAGGGAAAGATAGCCTTCTTTGGGCTCTGTCCAAATAGATTCGTTTGTTTTAACATTCCAATAGTATGTATGACCTTCAGGCGATTTAGCTTGCACCCAAAGCGAAGCATTCGGAACTGTTTCTGGGTCGGCGACTTTGCCAACCGTAGGTCGAAGTGAGTCGTCTTCTTCATCTGAGCTACCAGGCAATCTCATCGGATCAATTTGGACCGGTTTTCTGCCACCTCTGCCCCCACTAAGATAACTACTTGATGAACCAGAAACGCTCATAACAGAAGAAACAGATCTTGCGGTCATGTCACCTTTTGTATGGATGTCCATGGCATAAGACCTCAAGGCGGCATCTTCCATTTTGCGAATTTCCATTTCCATTTTTTGACGTTCCTTTTCGGATTTTTCGCTACTCCGACTAATGTCAGTGATGCGTTTGGCCACGCTGGCCTTATGCCTTTTCCCACTCTCATGGAAAGCTATACTCTAATCAAATGAGAAGTAATATTTAGATGTTTTTTACACACTGAAAAATCATACCTACCGCCTTATTATCACTAATCCAACACTTGCAGAAATCGCAGTACTTCTTTTCGTTTGACTTCCAGTAATCAGTCCTAAATAATCCAAAAATTTATAATCAAATCAAAATCAAGTATAAACAAAAATCATAGTAAAAGAACTAGAATTAATTGAAACACCTCAATAATTTTTCTTTAATTAACCTCAGTGACATTTTCGCATTGTTCATTGAAAAAGAACAAGCGTATAGAAAGTATATGCCTACACATATCGGAAATTAAATTATTGCGTTTTAATGGGACTTAAGCATGCCAATTGCCAAATGAGCTAAACTGACTATTAGCTATACCATATCATTGACTAACATCGCGTGACTTGACCAGAACTCTACATGGAAAGTGTTACCTGAAAAGTACGTTTATTAGGAATTTTACAATTCGCCAAATTTTCATTGTTCGAGGGTAAAAGAAATCATGCACGCAATGCAGTAGAAATTACAAAACGGATATTGTTGCACAAGCTGCACGAAGTACTTAGAAGTTAGAATATTTTCCGCTATTGGAAGCTACGCGCAAAACAACGCGATGGCGGTGGTGTTCACGATTAAAATGTGGATGTCTCTTATAAAAATCCAAGGAGAGGCACACTTCAATCGGGTAGATGTGTGCCTCTCCTTTGATTTATATGTGGATGCCGCAAATTTTTATCGTGATCGCCACCGCCATGGCGATGGTTTGTGGATGTCTTAAATCTGGTAGAAAATGGTAGTTTCTGGTGCGTAAGCGAACGGACCTATAGTGAGGCACCATATAAAAAAAAAAACAAAAAGAACCCGATCTGTCATTTTGCCGAGCTATAGGAAAGTGTTTCGAGATTTTAAAACGTTAAAATAGTGAAAATACTAAATAAAAAAGTGAAATATAAACAATATACAGTACTGCGGTTTAATCGTATAATAACACCTATAATATGGAGTTTTCAATTTTTTTTTGTACACGGGCTGATTGTGTCTCAGGTTCAACATAAGTCATAAAGTAATGTGAAGGTATGTTTTTTAGGTAAATATATTATGTGAGAATACTTTTCAATTGATATTTTAGAGCATTTTGCTATAAAAAATAAAAATACACTTCAATCATGGGAATTAGCTGAACCCGATCTTTCAAAATTGAAATTCTCGTCTAGGGTAGCATTAATTTTTGTTGGTGATGGCAAGGCGCTCAAATCTATTGAGCGCCCGTAGTGCAGTGTAATTTTACTTATTTTATGTGGAATATGAGACAGCTTACCTGTGAAATGAACAAAAATTACACTGCTTGTTATAGGTGTTTTTACAGCGTTTAAAGGTTCCCCACACCAACGCGAATTTTCGGTGGCCACGACGAAAACAATAATAACAACGTGTTGTTTTCATTGACAACCACGTGTTGTTATTAGGCGTTTTTCTTTTTTAGCCCCGAGCGTGGCACTGAGCTGTCAAAAAGAAAACTATGTTACTTTTTAACTCGGAGCGCTCCAAGCTCTCAACTTGCTCGGACAAAAATGACCGAGAACATCGAGCACAAAGCTGAGCGCGGCTAACTTCATACAATTTTCATGTAATTTGACAGATATGAGAGTTCAGTGCTCAATTGAGTTTCTTAAATAGATCGGTGCGCTCAGGTCACGCTCTGTTCGGAGTGAGCTCTATTCGCTCAGACCCCGCTTTGTGCCCCGCTCGGGGCTAAAAAAGAAAAACGCCTATTGTTGTTTTCGTCATCGCCACCGAAAATTCACGTTGGTGTGGGGGAACCTTAACGCAGCACAACAAGAAGTTTTCTATTTTTTGTTCAATGAAGTATTGCATGTATTCACTTTATTTACTTTTATATCACTTGTTTCTTTAATTTAATAAGCTTTTTAACTATTTTAACGATTTAGGGCCAGTTTTACAGTGCACACTTAACAAAATAAGTGGCACTTAATTTACCCATTTTGGCACTTTTACCGCAGTTTTACTACCTCAGTAAGTGGAACTTAAGTGGCCAACATGGGAGACTTAAGTGTCACTTATTCCGATAAGTTTACACTGTAAAATTGGGAATTAGTTTTCCATATTTGGCACTTAAGTGACACTTACTTCACTGTGAAACTGGCCCTTAAAATCTCAAAACACATTCCTCAAAAAAAAGTTCAAAATTCCTTTGGGCGCCCCAGGACTTAGCTGCCTAAATGCACGCCTTCCCTGTGTGAATGAATTTGTGTTTGTGTAACTCGAGAAATTTTGAAAAATGCTTCACTTTTTCCTCGATATGCCCGTTCCTCTATTTCTTCTTCCAAGGTTCCGAATGCCTTCCGAATGCCTTCCGTTCGAAGAACCTTTAGGTCTGTTCGCTTACTTGCCTAAAACTAGCAGATTCAACCAGTTTTATTTTTTTATATGTATTTTGAAAGTCTTTTGGATAAAAATGGTAGAATTGGGTAGGTTTGGGAAGTAAACGAAGAAGGTTTTTATCTGCTATTTTTGTTTGTCTGTCGTGGAAGCCCAGCATTACCTCTAAACGTTTGGTAACTTTGAAGCCGCAATTACAATTTTTAAGTTAGGATTTATGTTTTTTATGTGAGATCTGTACAAGGCAAATCGATGAACTACGATAGTGCCCGAATTAAAATCATGTAAATGCAAAAAGAATATTTCAAAAATTACAACGCGGCTAGCCTAAATTTTAATTTCGCTAACATGAAGTATGCTTCGGCAAAAGAAATTAACTATTACAAAATGATTTAACCAGGAAAAAACAAGTCTTTATGAATAAAGTGACATTTCCTGGTATGGAGCAAGCGAGTACTACAACTGCAATTAGTACTTCCAAAAACTGCTATTCCTTATAATGCTTTAAACCCATCACAGGAAAAAATAGAAGATATTGTTTCAATGTTTCCCTACAAAGAACATGCCTCAGGAGGATGTCAACTTTTATAAAATTATTCTTAATCTGACATAAAAGTTTTTAAGTCAATTAATTTAAACCGTCCAAACAAAAAAGGTGTGAAAAATAATAATAATAAAAAAATTATCAAAAAGTGTTCCTTTAATTAAAATTTCAATATTAGATATTTACTTAACCGCATTAAATGTGTTCTTGAAGACTTTTTTAATTTAAATCTAAAAAAAAAAAAAGTTGAAAAAAATTATAAAATTGGTTTTTATTTTAAAACATATATGACTGTTTTAAAATAAAAACCTTCACCTTCCCAAACTACATATATGTATGCATTTGATGCAGTCCTTGTAGATGTTTTAATCGATATAAATAATGAATTTATTTTTTTTTACTTAACTGGGTAGAAACAAAAGACCTGTGGATTTATTCTATAATTAAGAAATCTTAACAAAATTTCAGTATTTTTAATAATTAAGTAAGTTAACAACTTAATAATTTGTGACTTTTTTTATTGGATTAATAATAATCGAAGGTAATGCTAAGCAAGGCATAGTCATCGAATTAAGATTTCTTTTTGTTTTACGTTTTTATCAATAAAAATAAAATTTAAAAAAATAAATAATGTCAGTGCTTTTGACTTTTATTATTGTTCTTGTTAACGGTGCATAGGGCATAAATGTCCTATATCCATGGAAAATTTAAGTTTTTTTTTCATAGGTTTTGCATCCGTATGGAGGAGGGGTCTATATCCATTTCTGACTTTTTTCATACTTTTATTTTTCTTTGAACAACTATAACAGTTTTTGACTTCACTCCTTTAAATTAAAACAAAAATATCTCCATATAATATCTATTAAAATTCAAAAGTTATATATTTTCTCAAGTAGAAAGTAAAGAAATTATTTTTCAAATCTTAAAATTCGTTTTCTGAGGAACAATTTTAAGTCTATGGGGCACTTAAGTACTCAAGCGGCGATATGTACATTTATGTCACACAATTTTTATAACAAAAAAAACCTTTCCCTAAACTATAATTGAAGGAAAATTTCCAAAACAAATTATTGTTCTATGCCCAACTGACATTTCCATATTCACTACGTTAAAATAAATACTAGAGTAACACAATCTCAACCCTTTATTTTGACAATGACCTTTGACACGCTTCTGTGTTCTATTAAATAAAAATAAAGTATTCCAACTGCTCATTACGTGTGGGTGTAACATTATGCCAAGTATACGGCAGAGACTATATATTTTTGTGAGGTCATTATCATCGACTTGTCAAAAGTCCTGTCCGGAGGCTTAA
Organism: Epistrophe grossulariae; assembly: GCA_929447395.1. NCBI lineage: Eukaryota > Metazoa > Arthropoda > Insecta > Diptera > Syrphidae > Epistrophe > Epistrophe grossulariae. The sequence goes on from OV839566.1 coordinate 5,344,576, forward strand.
CAAATAGTATATTTGGGTTATTATATTTATCAACCGATGATGATGATGGTGTGTTAAGTTGTAATAAGAATAAAGGAATCACAGGCTCTCTTACGAAACGATGGGGGTATTTTGTGACATAACATGATATATCTTTATATGTACATATGTACGTATGTAGCGTGGCGGTGACGTGTGGTTGCGAAGAGTTCTTTTTTGTGTGACCTAATATTTTTTAGTTCTAGTCGAAATAGGAACGTTGGGGTTGACAAAAAAAAAGATTGATAATGTCCTGCACCTGGTTGTGGGTATTTTCATTTGATTTTCTGTTTGCCTTTTTTTTATTGCGACAAGTGTTGACGCACACGAAAATTGTAAACGAGTAGCTGTGTTTAAAAACTTGTAAGGATTCCATTCATGAAAATAAATCAATTTGACTAGGTTCTTGGTATGCAAGGGTGTTTTGTCGGTATTCTTTTTTAAATCATTTTGGTTATGGTAATTTGTCTTATTTTATATTTAGGTACATATTTCTATGTAGTTTTTGAGTGCTAATGGAATAATATTGGGGTGTCTGAGTTTAGGTTTTTTGCATTTATTTATGTATTACAATATTTATTTATGAAATATATAAAAATAAAGTGTTATTGTGTTCAGAACTCACTGGAACTTAGTTTATTTTGAATTTGTGAAAATGATTGAAATTTGGTTGACGTATCTTTTTTTGACATTCGTTTTATTTTGTATCTAAAAAATTCTTCAAAAGGCAACCGCCTATAAAGACAATCTACATAATAATTGCCTGCGTTACCTATCGTATACCTATCGCCTAGGCATCTACCTATACATTAAGCTAAGTTTATACTTAAAAATTCTACCATTAACAACACTTATGTTATTCAGTTACTATTATGAACTAGTCTCTACAACTGAACAGACCCAACGGCAAAACATAATGAAGCTAACTCATTATGGCTAAAAGCTCAACATATAACAAACGTCACATTAACCAGCTGGTCAACCAGCTTAAATTTGCGAAAGTTTTCTTTTACTCTATTTAGTCATCAAACTAATTGCACCTTCTTTAAGTGAATTACTATTGTAAAATTTAATTATAATCTTTCATTTTTGTAAAGCCTAAATCTATATATTAATAAGACGCTTTAAGTTATGCTTAAGAAAAATTATAAATTATGAAATCTCATCTCAAGAATTGAATGTTCTTTCTTTTCCACATTGAGAGGATTATCAAAAGGTCTCCGTATTGCAAAGTACCGCAATATATTTAATATCGGCTGTTGCTAAAAGCCCTTCCACACTATCCCACTGAGTATTAATACATGTCAAAAAAGTATGAAACAAATCATGTATAAGTGTGGAAACAAAATATGATATTCCCCAGCCTACACGATTTGACATGTGTTAATACATGAGAATTTTTAGAAATGGTTCTAATTCTGTCACATATTCCATCACATTTTTATTGAGGTTGAATTAAACTGTTATGTGTGGTCGAAAAATTAAAAGAAATTTCTCTCTCACAAATTTGGCAGTAGCATGGAATTCTTTTCCACTTTGTATTAATACTCAGTGGGATAGTGTTGAAGGGCTTTAAGGCACCAGCAAGTTCCACGAGTACCGGTTTATTTTTGCTTTGTGCCGCAACAGTTACTATATGGCTTAATGTGGAACACTGCGGAAAAGGCACCACAGTAGCTAGCTCAACAAAATGTACCCTATTATATCTGTTTGGATACGTGTAAACACACGTGTAAACAAGTTCCTGGAGATTTTTTGACGTTTTCTTTTAATTTACAATCTCTACCAATCGTAGGCCGTTCACTCCTCTTACTTGGTGCCCTTCTCACCAAAGAACTGAAAGTTGCTGAAAACAGTTTTTTCGTGTGAAAGGGTTTGCACCCGCATAAAATTCAAATGACCCAGGAGCTGAAGGTAAACGACCATATAGATCGACGCGTGTCCGCTGAATGGGCTCTGGAGCAGTTGAAAATTATGTCATCGGTCCATATTTCTTTAAGAACGAAATAATACAAGTTTATATTAGTTATTACATTTAATAAAAATGGTCTTTTTATTAAGCACCTTACTAAAATATTTGCGAAAAAGTAATTTGACGGTCTCACAGACCAATGCGCGGGCATAAGAAGGTTAACAGGACGTCGCTACGTGCCACACAGCTCACGCCACATTGGAAATTCTGCACGAGCGATTAGAGGGCATGGTCATCTCACGTGGAGGTGATGTCAATTGGCCACCGAGATCGTGCGATTTGACCCCGTTGGATTTTTTCTTGTAGGTTTTTCTGAAGTCGCAGGTCTATGCGAATAAGCTTGAAACCACAGCGGCCCTCAAAGCCAACATAACCCATGCCATCGGTCAAATTCAGGATGATTTATGCGGAAGTCATGGAAAATTGGACATTTCTGAACCGCGCCCCCCAGAGAAGCCGCGGCGGACATTTTAACGATGTTATAATAGCATCTATATAGGCATTTCTAACGAATAAATATACAATACAATACGAATACACAAACTATGTTTTATTTAAATTTAAAGATAGGAAGCGCTTAATGAAACACAGGTACTCGAAAGCGGCGAACATGATTACAAGTTTATCATGCAACACCAATATTTTCTTACTAACCTACTCTTTCAACTTTAATGAGATACATTTTAAACAATTTTCTTTAAAAAAAAACTTTTGATTACCTATATAAATCTACAACGAAACAATAACTTTATTGAATAAAATACACGATTTCCATCTTGTTAGCCATCAAAATTTCATAAACAATCTCAGAAGTGTGAACTTTCAAAATGTTTATGAGGTGCTAATATTAAAGATGGCATTTCTAAAGCCATTACTTTCACCACAACGCGTTGATAAGAGGTGATGAAAATAAAGTATCTCACAACAAATATACATACATACATAAAAAGTGTTTACATATTATCTACATATTTCAAATAGCTTTCCTTATTTTTCCATAATAAAATCCCGAAAGAATTTTTATTTTTATAAAAAAATATTAGGTAAGTAACAAAGTTCCTTAAAATCAATGCTTATAGTTGTAAAGTAAATTAGGCTCAAAATGTATAAATGAGTCAAATTGACTATGACACATTTTCTACCTCAAACGAACTTAAAGTTTACTATTCGTTTTTTTTTGTTTTTTGTCTAAAAATATGTACATATGAATGAACACCAAAAACAACATTCTCTAATGAGATTCTGTTTATTTGGAAGATTTTTCCATCAACCACCCACAATAATATAGAACATTTTACCACATTATTATTTCCATTACAAAACGTCTCAAAAAATTATTAAACACCGAATGCCTGTCATTTGGGCGGGAAAACAACGGATTGCGGCGGGTCGTTGTCGTTCTGGTCGTCAACACAAAAAGTTCTGACCGACCAGCAGAATATTTGTATTAATGTCCTTGTTCACTCATTTGCAGCTTTTCAATATCAACGTAGCGTGTAAACAATGGCGATTTGCCCATCGACAACAAAAAAATGTGACGTAGATATATTTGAAATGTGTCTAAGCAATTTGACGCGACGACATACAACGGAACATTTTATTTTGTTCTTTGTTGTTGTTGTTGTTGTTTCTATGATCGATCGGCAGACGGCGCGCCATTATGACTCATTATTCAAAATTTGGGGCGAACGACGCGCTGTTTTTTTTTTTCTCCATATTCTTATAATAGTTTGATTAATGAGAGCGTTAGTGAAACCTTTCATGTTATGTGCTTGTTTTTGATTGTGGAATGTATTTCTTTGTATAGGTTCTATCTAAACACAAACATTATATTAATGTTTTTTAACAGATGTAAATAAATACCAAAGTTTTGGATAAATTAGAGAAATACCAAAATTAAGTAATAAATGCAATTAAGTAAAAAATTATATAGAAATGCATGGTCATGTCAAGATTATGGATTTAATAAGAGCCAGTCACCAAAACATTAACCAGAGATTAGTTGATCAGAGAATCACAACCAAATTTGGGAAAGTTAATATTTTTTTATCACACCAAGGTTTTTAAGTAGAAATAAAATATGAATTTAATTGCACCATTACTATTTTTCACTATCCTTACCTTTGAAGAGTTTTTATTTACTAACATTGAAGATAACGAAGAAATCTCCATTGCGCTGAAGTTTTGTCGAAGTTACCAACTTTGAAAATTAATGACAGTAGTGCGTTTTTTTTCTGTAAAATGTTACAAAAGTTAACTTTGATCGTTCCTAAATTGTAAAAGTGTAACATTAAGACATCGTAAAATCGTTCCTTAATTCAATGTTGGAGAATGTTACACTTTGTAACAATTTGTAACAATGTTGATCTGTTAAAAGCAGCTGAATTTGAAAATGTGTTTATATCTTTTTTTTACTTTTCGTTCTTTCGATTTGGAATTATTTTAATTTTTGCATTTCTTTTGAACATAATTTATTTTTTTTTTGATTTTGAGTTTTGCAATTCTTTTCAGTTAAGTATTTTCTGATAAATGCTGCTATTTCTTGTGATATTTTAATCTTTCAATTCGATAGATTTTTTATAAAAGAATTTGTTTCATTATGAATTGAAAAAATTCTAAATAAGATTAGATTTTGTACAAAAATAAAGTTAATGTGAATTTAATTTAAATATTGTAACTATGCATTTAAGTTATCAAAATATTTTTTCTATTTGATGGAATAAACAAATTTCTTTTATTATGCATTCTAAATGTATTTTGATTTTTTTTTCAACTCTTTTCGATTGACAATTGATCAATAACAGTAACAATTTTAATAATGAAATTTGAACATTTTTTCTGACACATCAAAAATAGTTATGTTTTATAGAAAAAGAACGCATCACAGTTAATTGAGGAACCGTTGCGTTGGTATAAGGTAAATGGTGTGTGATTGTAGATTCGAAAACGAACAGAACTACGCGGCTCGGACTTGATGGAATTGCTGGAAATCTAGATAGATTTACAGCCACATCGATCCATGTGAGTTTCAAATCACATCGGCGCGGTGGGCGGCGCGAGGCCATTTGATGTTGTTGAGGAAAAAACATTTCCGTTTTACATACATAGGTAATATAGCGTGACAGCTTAAGCTTCTTCTTGATTACATTCGTCGACACTTTCGACATTAAATATACTCAGCATCATTTTTTTTTTTCCAATAACACCATAATCGTAAGGGTAGTGTGAAAAACCTTATCGCACAATGGCCCCCAGGGAATATGGTTCATGATCAATCTATCGAAATCAGTTCATGATTTTTCTTTTTTATAAATTTTAAAGTCACATTGGGAGAAATTTAAAATTTAAATACTCCCAAAGCTTTAAGACATGTAGCCCTTAGCTAAGCTCATTTGGCTTTGCTCTTCTAAATATTCCTTAATTTTAAATATTATCTCGTATATTTAAGACGGTCTCCATTTTTGAGTTTAAGTGACTTTGACTTTGCATAGGAGCTGGTTATGTGATACAGCTTGTTATTTAACCAATTCTGTATTTGAAGGTCACAATGTAAATAGATATTTCGTATATATAAAAAGGGGATTTATTATAACGTTAACACTTATGAAGTTTTATTTTTTACAATCCCAAATTCTAATTGCTTTTTTTGGGATCGACCCTGGGGCCTGGACATCCACGAGCACTCCTTAGTCTCAACAAAAAAGCATCACAAGTCACAGTTCTTAGAAGAGTTTGTTCGAGAATTTTTTGGCGGTTTCTATAGGTAGATATATGTTTTCTTTGCACAGTCCCTTAGTTGGATGCCATACGTCCAAACATACACACTTGTTTATGTTTATAGTATTATTTTGTTCTGGATAGATAGGTCTGAGTTGTTTTCCATAACCAAACTTTTCCTATTCCAAGTTATTTCGCCAAATAGGTTTGGCGTAACTCGTAAGGTCCAATCCGTTTCGCCCAGGCACGACAGTTGGGCTCATCAGTTAGATGCTGTCATACCTTTCTAAGACGCATAGACGCATACACTGCAAATTATATATTTCTAGGGGAATTTGAATAAATTCGTGCTCCTAGAAAAATAATGCCCGTGGTCAGGCTAAGTATAAGAAGAAGAGAAACACAAATAATAAGAAAATTATTATTTTTGTTTTTGTTTTAGTGGACTGTATTGAATGAAATTCAAAATAAAGTTTTTTTGTGACCTTTAGTCCAATGCGTTTCGCCCAGGCACGTCAGTTTCTATTTTTCTAGGTGCACAAATTTATTGAAATTCCCCTAGAAATATATAATTTGCAGTGTATGTATGCTGCAAATTGCATAAGAGTCGGTAACCATCGACCAAAAAATTGCGTCTTAGAAAGGTATGAAAGCATCTGAGCCCAACTGTCGTGCCAGGGCGAAACGCATTGGACTAAAGGTCACAAAAAAAAAAAAAAAAAAAACAAACTATATTTTGAATTTCATTCAATACAGTCCACTAAAACAAAAACAAAAATAATAATTTTCTTATTATTTGTGTTTCTCTTCTTCTGAACCTCGTAAGGTACAGCGTGATTGTTATAATGTATATATGAGGGCTCAGAAACACTCATAAGTTACGAACGTTCTCTCCAAAAACTTGTTGGAAAACTTCAACATATTTTGTTTTTTTTTTCTTTCAAATTGTCGACCTGTCACAATTTGTATCTCTTTCAAATTATGTCTGTTTCTTTACATCCCAAAACTTCTACTTTCTACCCATATTAACCCAAAGTTCTGTTAAAGTCCATATAAAAAATAAAATTGGACTAGAATTGGTCAAAATTGGCAGTTCTGGGAAGTAAAGAAACAGGCCTATTGTTTTTTTTTTCGATATTCAATAAATTTATTTGCTTTCATTCTTAAAAATTCTTTTCTTTTATCAATAAAATTGAAGAAATATTAGGTGTGTTCCTTTACTTTAAAACTCTATACATTTATGGAATTTCTACACAAAAATCTGTCAAAGTACATATAAAAAAAAATAAAATGTGTAGAAGTTCACACAAATGCACAGAATTTCAAAGTAAAGCAACACAACTATTAATTTATCTTGTTGTTGTTGCTGCTGTTCTTGTTGTTGTAGATGCTCCCATTTTTGAATTACAAAAAATTTGTATGAGTGTGGTGAATAGAACAAATATTATTTGAGTTATGAGCCTCATAAGGAGCCGTTTAGAAAAATTGCATTTCTATGGACCTTGCAGTAAATACACAGCTTCTACACACAGCCTCTACAATGAAGCTAAATCTGTTGCGTTTCCACAAAAATATTTTAATGAAAACTATAGTTTAGCTGATGGGTCAACCTCACTAGTCATTATTGTGCTATTGTAGACCCAAGTGGGTCGTACGAAGGCCCCACATTACTGTTATATAATTTAAAAAATTCTCCGTAAACTATATGTGCTCTATGTATTTTTAGGTAGTTTCAGTTCATTAAGAGAAAAACTATCTTCTGAAATGGGGGCCCCCTAAAATTTCATTGATAACTCTTAGAATAAATATTGAGCTATTTGTTCCCTCACAGTACTCTCAAACATTTTAAACAAAACTTTAGTTGGGGTTTCCACACTAAATATTTATCTATTGTGGCCATATTGGTATCCTTAGGAGGACCCCAAATTACACGCACTAAACTAAATATTCTCTAGAAATACTTACAGTTCATTTAAGAGAAAGCTTTCACACAAAATTTCATGGTTGCAGAAACAAAATAAAAAATAACAATATTTCGATTGCTGTGAGTAGAAGTAGGAAGCATCAATTATAAAACTTACATTATTGTAGCCATGTTTTCAGAAATCAAGTAACATTTTTCGTTAACTCATAAACACAGTCAAAATTTCGGAGCAGACTGTTCTTGACTTCAATTACACAACGATAGATATTTTTTATCGTCGTTTTGGGAGCTAATCTTTTTTCACTCCTGCTACTCATTTTTATTATTTTATGGATCCATTTTCTTAAAGTCCCGGGAGGCCCTTCTACTACCAGTCCGCCCCTTTAAGGACTGGTCTTATAGCTTTATTGTTCACCGAAATATCCCCAGTATATCTCTATAGCTAACAAAACAGGATTGGTCCTAAGACACTTTCTTCTGGTACACTAGCTGCCATTTTCTTGATTTTCGAATTTTCTTGCTTCTAAGATTTATTTTTCCATCAATAAATTAATTCATGAAATTTTTATTTGATTTTCAAATATTCTTTTCCGCCCAACGACGAATAGCAAAATTACACTCTCTTCCTCTGACTCAAAATTGTTTATTTAATCATTTTTCTTAAAACAGGAAGAAATTTTGTTTTGTTTATTTTAGAAAATTTTCAAAACAGAAATATATTAAATAAAACACCAAATACCTTCATAAATTAACGTACTTTTGATTTATTTGTTTATCAAATAACGTCTGCTTATTTTCTACATACAGATATACGTAACGCACATTTCTTATTTCTTCTTCTTTATTTGAACAGAAATTATGCAAGAAGATCTATTATACTAACAAAACATTTGTTAAAAAAAAAAAAAAAAAAAAAACAATATATTTTATCAATCGAATATAATGTTGATAAATAATACTTTATATCTTATTAACAACGAAAGGAATAATACACGTTCAGAACGATAGAACGAGGGAGTTTATACGTAGGTACATACATATTACATAACATATTTTTTAGAATTAAATTTAGTGTACAAGTAGTAGTTTATATATATAAGTAGCGCTCATCGTTCAATATTCTAATAAATATATCTATAATTCTTTGGTCTTTTTGGTTCTAAGCATAATATGCACAATCTTACAATCCAACGTCTATACACATTCAATCTTTTTATTTGGTTTATACAGTCAACTCCGCTTATTTGAGTTACGCTTTATTGAACATTTCGGTTTTTCTGAAACACAAAACTTTGAAAATATTCTCCGAATAGCTTCGAATAACTTAAATAAAAATGTAACCGGTAAAACGGTTTTTATCGTTAAGTAAAACTCGATCTCATTTTTACAAGAAAATAATATATCGATGTAAAATTTTTATATTTTTTTTAAATTTTAGGTTGGCTATAGTTTAAATTATATTTTTGTTATCCGAAATATGGTAAAGTTAGAATTTGTTCGGTTATTCGAAGTTTGTACACGGGAAGAATATATCATTTAAGTGACAAATTGGCGTTTCAGTTAAGCGGAGTGTATTGTATTTTTTTGGTTCTTATCAATTTGATTTTATTTTTATTTTTTATTTAATTTCTATACTGGAATACATAATTTATTTTTGTTTCGAATTGATTTATATTAATCATGTACAATAATAGGCGCAGGAGATTTTGTCAACTTCATGAGGACGGGGTAGTGAATATTTTCATCGTAAAGTTCGGTTCCTTGAAGCTCTAGATGTCTCTGCCAGATGATCTCGTTATATCGATGAACTACGTCACAGTTGAAACCTTTTCGAAGGCATTCTTCGACAAACAGCGTAAGAGTTTTACCACGTTGAGGTGCCATTACTAAAGCTTCACCAGCTGGCGAAAGATAAAACCAGATTGTATCGACGAGGGCAGATCGTGCCTCATCGAAAAATAGACAATCAGCCGAAAGTATACAATCGAATTTTTCATATTCATTTATGGACCGAGCAGTTGTATCTTCCCATTTTAAAACCGAGCACTTAGTGTAGCAGGAGAGTTCATTAAGGCAAACTGTTTTTTTGACATTATCCACCGAGACATCATTGCCGTCGGTAAGGTGGACAGCGAATGGCTTTGAGTATTTTGAAAGCATTAGGCCTGTCAGGCAAGTCATTCCACCTCCCAATTCTAATATCCATTTACCTCGATAGTTCTCCAGATCAGAGAGAACATAGACTGTAAGTGCCTCCTCTGACGGCCACACGCAGATATTTCCTGTATTATTAAAGCCCATCAAGTCGTTGGCGGTCAAATGTCGATCGATATGATGAATATTAACCGAATGTTCGATTGGTCCAATGAGAACCTTGTATTTGTACCAATTGTCGGGTTTGCCAAGGCAATTTAAAGCTATGTGGTCTTCGAAGCTGTCCTGCTTCAGCAAGTCAAAACTCTTAAATCGGCGCACCGATGCTGTACGCTCTTCATCTTCAGACGAAACGGTCTCTTCTGAGTCTTTACGCAGAACCTTTGCAAGAATCTTCCATCTTTTGCGAGCATTTGTTGGTAACGCTGGTGAAGGCGGACTTTGACCCATTATCAATTTATCATTGTTATTGATCTCCAGCTTGGGCCGGCAATCCCTTACAATCTTGATATCCTTCATCAGATGTCCGTTTTCTTTGATTGTATTCAAAGTATTGTCAATATCGTATTCGAGCATTAACGATATTGATGATAATTGTTGAATTGACTCGGCAGATGTCGTTCTATTGTTTTGTACTAATGTTTTGGTGGCCATAATTTTTAAGTTTTCCAAAAAAATACAAACAATCTAAAATTTAATTGTTGTTGATTCTTTGTTTGTTTACTTTTATTTCACAGTATTTCGATATGATGAATGTGTTTTTTTTTTTGATTAGACTTGCTTTGGTTTTAGCATTAGATATAAGTTTCAGCTCATTTTGAAGATATGAAATGGTGGTAATATTGATATCTGGATGGAAAAAATATTATTTTAGACTGGAAATAAATTAATTAACATATTCCCCCTTATTTGTGAGCTGGTTTGCAATGTGGTGTAAAGGATTTGATTTTCAAGTTTTAGTTTATCCATTGAAATCTCTTAAATAAAGACTCCAATCTGAATAGTTTTTAAATCACATCGAGTATGATATAATACGTATTAAAAAGAATGCTTAACTCACATCTAAACCAAGAGATAGCTAGGAATAGGAGTAAACTCACAAGTTCAAATTTCCTATTAATAAAAAACGAAACATTAGTGGAATAGTAAACTGACGTCTATTAAATATAATTAACAGCTGCCATCTTGGAAAAAGGAAGTGTTTGTCCCCTTTCACACGAGGAAACTGAGTTTTCAGCAACTTTCAGTGTATCGGAGAAGGGCATGAAGTAAGAGGGGAAAATGAAATCTCCCCGGTCAACGATTTGAGGACATTTTTTTGACATTCCTCTTCACATGTGTGTTCAACCAAGCTACTTTAATGCGAAACAACAGAAAATTTCCACGATTTTGTTTCTTCGTGTGAAAGGTAAGAGATTTTTAAGGAAATTAAAAGAAAACGTCAAAAAAATCTCCGGCAACTTGTTTCCTCGTGTGAAAGAGGACTTTGTTGTCGTGATATTTTGAGAACCATGAGCCTGAGGCGTAATGGTTAGTGCATAGGACTGGCTACGCCGAAGCTCTTGGGTTCGATTGTCAGCCTAAAAACAGAAATGTTTTTCATGGGTTACTGTCTCTTGCGAGGAATTGACAAATCCTCCAAGAATTTCCTTGTCATAAAAAAGTGCTTCTCACCGTAGCAGAAAATTGTAGATTCCCTCCCTTTCTTCGAATTTCACGTATACAGGAATGGTTGAGAGTTGATGGACGAGCTGTCGCGCCACCCAATTTATTTATTTTAGAAGCCTGGATAGCCAAAGATTTAATTTCTGACATTAATTAGCGGAAACAATAAAATATAATCTCGAATACAATTTAATCAAAATTTAAATCCAATAAACACATCATGTTTTGTTGTTTCTTAAAATGAAAGTGCAAACAACGCACATTCAAATAAATAAAGTTTTTGGCAGCACCGATAATTTCATGATATTTAATGACATTTTAGATGTCAGCTGTCAAATGTATATAAAAACTAATTAAACAGTTCAGGTTTCTTGAGATCTCTGAGATCTCAGCAATCTCAGAACTGTGACGTAACTGTGAGATTCCTCACTTTTGCTGTCAAAAAGCTGAGAGTTGAGACTGAAATTTTTTGGATTCGTTTGCTCAATTGTTTTTTGTCGCAGTTGATCAATTTATAAAAACGAGATGGAGAGTGCTTTTGACTTCTAAAGGAGAAATTTTGTTCAGGTTTCTCCTTCTCCTCAGTGCAGCTGACAGACGTTTGCTCAGTAAGATCTCAGAAACGTGAACTGGCTAAATGATTTCGGTAGCAACGATAGTTTTATGATATTTAATGACATTTTAGTCAAATTAAATTGTAAAGAGACATTTTTAAATGTTTTGTCAAATGAAAAGTAAAAATGTAATTTTGTGATGAATTGATGACATTTCACAGTAATTCATCTAAAATTAGTATTTGCAAGCACACTGTTTTTGTATACTTTAAATTAACTTAACCGGATATGGGAAATCTTGGTTTTACGTACAATTATTTGTATACACGACTTATTTCGAATTACTTTTTGTTATGATTCTTCTGAAGGCAAACTATATTAATTCTTTTTATTAAAATGCCAATTCGTCCATTAAAATTTCTCAGCCCTCGTAGGTATAGAATTCTAATTCCCCGACTAAGTTTTATCATAATGAAGCGACGATTAAAACCTAGGAACAAACTGACATAAATAGCCCAATATATCTACAAGCTTACGTAGTTAGAGCATAATCATATCATATTTACAATTTTTCAAATACAAATAATGTCGCAAATAACAGCAAATTCAGCTAAAAGCTCCCTTAAGCAAAATTAGCTAACTACAAGGTCAACACAAATATTAAATCCTCGCACACAAACATTAATTTCTTATAATGTTATACATTTCCATCTTCATTCAAACTTTATCCATTCTGACATTAAAACAGCGAAACAATTAATGGCATAATCCTGCTTAAGATCTTCTCTATGTTTCCACCCTAAAGTATTAAAAAAAACGACCACCCACAACACAAGCAAACGTCATGACTGGCATGCATTTTGAACAAAAATGAACACAAACCAAAAAAAAAAAAACTAAAAAGAATAAACGCTACACCTTAAAAATTCCATAGAATTTGTATCCTTCAAGATTATTGCCGGCAAGAATGGGAGACAGAGGGAGCACAGCACACAAATCATACCCATCTGTTAAGCCCGTAAAAAATGGTTGAAAGGATAACATGAAAATGTTTAGCGACATTGAATTTCTTCATGTTTTTAGATAACGGGAAAAGGTATTTTATACGACAGTTAATCTGTTAAGATTCGTATACACGTTTTACATTGTATCATATATTATTGCCGTTACAATCTGCTAGTTTTCCTCTTTCTCCTCATTCTATATGTTAAGCGAATAGAGTAGGTATACTTGGACAGGATAACAAATGTGGAATATTCTCTTGGAAATCAAACAAAACGAAAACAACAACTGTGGGACTTTGTGCATCTTATATTGCATTCATGAAAATGATAGAAGAGCGCGGGGTGGAAAAAAGAGAGACATTTTCAACAATGTCTTCTTCTGACTCAAGTTGAATCCTTTCAATTTATTGCAGCAAACTAAGCGCGTTTATGTGGGCGCGAATGGAAACAGCTTCTTTTTCAATTCTATATAGGTATACAATGGATTTTTTTAAGATGTTTGCTGTGTAGTTCCTTTTCGCGCTAGGAATACTTTTATGTTCACGTGCTCTTTGTAGGTCAAAAGAATAGGAATTGTTGAAAGTTGTTTTAAATTTAAAAAACTGAACTTTTGTGAGAATTTAAAGTTTGTCCTTATGATGTCATAATACAAATATTTAAACCAGTTTATTCAAAATCAAACTAATAAATAATATTAAACTTCTACATGAAATAGGAACTAAGATCCACTAAGCGTTCTAAAAAATATAGGTACAGCCCTATTAATAAAAAACGCTTAACTATCTCTAATTCACGAATTTAGAATAGCAAACTGACGTGTATTGAAATTCCTGTAAGATAATCTACTACAATAAGTAGAAATTTCCTTTAGTTCATTGAAATTTTACATTGAACTTCCATTTTGAGCAGGACAAGATTTCATTTTAGGTATGGAAATATTGGGAAAGGGAATGTTAAAAGTTTGTTTTCGCGACATCTTCAAAACCACAAATCTGACATATAAAGTTTTGAGGACGTTAGTAAAGAGAATTTAATTCACTACAATTATCTTTTACTATGGAAATTTCTGAAGTTCGAATCGGCAAGTCGTGAGTCATAATTGGGACCTTAAACACCAGTTATCACTTCATGGGCATAGTCGCTATAATAATACTCACATAATTATTTGAGTTGACTGCAATTTAACTCGAAGTTTAAATTGCATATAAATTATTTTTTCGGATTTAACCTAAGTTTAACACCGAAACTTGGCACTCAGAAAATTGAGACTTGACCAATTCTTGAATCAATAATTTCGGCAGATTTATTTAATAACATTGTCCTAACTCCAATTGGATGTTTTTTTTTGTTAATCTACAGTTATGACAGCCCCTCCTGGAAAAATCTCTTCCCCCTCAATAATAAATAAGACAACCAAAGTGATAAGGTGAAAATATTAAAACGGATACCGGAAAATAGAGGTTATATATCAGACGTTTCCTGCATCCTAACTGTTCACACAAAAAACACGTTGCTTCGGGCAGGCAAAAGGTAAAAAACTTTGTTTACTATATTGAAATTGCAAATTATGTCCTTGAGGCGTACATTTACGATAAAACAACAAACATAACTTTTTAGTTTACAATAGTTCACTTAATTTTATAGTTTTCGTTTCCCGCTATAGTTTAACAGTTTTGTCCGTTTGGTTGTAAATCGTTATATAGAAGTGATGCTTCAATATAGGATGTGGTGGACATGGTGATGGTTGCGATAAAATAAATAAAAGCAACGGTGATTTATTTAATTTCACTGCAGGAAAAGCAGAACAAAATCTCAACCAAACCAATAATTCTAAGCTACATCATCACAGAGGGGGGTTTTGTTTGTGCTGACTCGAGTCACTTGTCTGGCTGACATCTTCATATATATAGATACTAAAAGCGACCCAGATTCGACGACCTATAATCATACGAACCATATCGACAACAAAAACAACAATAATACAAAAAAAAAAAACTCTAAATGCCTTTATTTAATTTAATGGCAAGGCAAAGCATAGGGCTTTCACACTGCGGGAGAAAGAAGGAAGTTCCTTCAAATCTTGTTTCCTCTTCTGGAGGATATTATATATAAGGATAAGGGCATTATAGAATAGGTATGTCTATAGTCGAACCGGAACTAACTTATTTATAAGAAAATGTTGCAGGTATCACTTTAAATTTCAGTTTATTTACCTCGACTGTTTGTTGTCATTGTCAAGTTACTATACTTTGGGGAGTTGAAGATTGTGCGGTAAATCACTTGGGCGGTTATGGTTATCTCTATGGCTATGGCTTTGACAGAGGCAAACGATGACGACAACGTGTCGGTGTGGTAATTGAAGCATTATATAGGTACATATCTAAAGATAGAAATTGCTTAGAAGAAAGTTCATTTTACAAATGGTTTTTAGGTCAATTAGGGGTGGTGATGCGGTAAGAATTAATTTGAGAATCAATAAATGGGAGCAAGGTTTTACTAATTGCTTAAAGATTTATGAAAATCTTAACAAGTTTTATTTACAGTTTAGAGGGTTTTAAAATTTGTTTCTTGAATTTGTAAGTTTTATTTACATACATTGGTGATCCAATATAACGAATGGTTTAACTTTGGGAATGCATGCGTTGTAACGAAGTTTCCTTCGATCGAATATTTTTTGTTTTACGAAAATTTAGATAAATTGAAAATAAATAGTAGTACATACCTATATATACTATATAGTATTGTTTATAAAGACTCTTGCAATTTGTGATCGGGAGAGGGAAATCCCTGTTTCAATCACAAACGTCCAACTGAACTGTCATCTGAGATCGTTTATTCTAATGGCCAAACCACAACCACGCTTCGAGCGCTCGGGCTTTTGACAGGCTTCTCACCGACTTTACGATATTTTACGATATCATGTGTCTTAAAGCGCGACCTTAGGAATTTGCAAAACGTAATGTAGCTTCAAACCTCGGGCGTTGAGATATGAAAGAATAAAAGTTCTGTTTCCTTAAAATAACACTGCGCAAATTCTTCGCAGATAATAGGGAACCAAAAAGTCCCTGTTTTTATGGTTTCAATTAGGTACTAACAACAATTGAAATAAATTGCTTTTCCAATGAAACTATTTATTAATGTCGATGTTTTTTTTTTGATTTCAATGAAATACGAAACAACCGTCTTACCACATTGACACAATGCTAGTTTACAAAAACAAAAAAAATTCAAGCATATTGAACTTTGACAAGTAATTCGAAGAATGACTTTATATTTGCAATCGGGATGTGAAAAATATTTAATTATTATTTCTATTATTATTATTACTAGTTGTATTTTATTTTCCCAGATCAAATCCAGTGCCTATACAATTTGTAACTCTTGCATCGATTAAATTGGTCAAGAAACGTTGAAAAATGGAACAAAACTCATACGAGATGTTTCAATTTTCGAAGATGAACATGTTGGTCCTTTCTCTCTATTTAACAAATGTAAATTTTAATCTTACATCCTTTTTTTGCAGTACTCGCATGAAGATGAATGTAAATTCACCATTATATGGTTTTCACAAAATCTCGGATTTCGGCAACAAGATCATGAAATCCGTTCACACAACACATAAACTAGATTTTGTTTGACATTTCGAACAAATTTGATTATTAAAGAAAACTATCGAAAAATGTATGTATTGTAGTTAGGTAAAAGTCCCAAAACAATTACCTACACACATTAAATTTTTTTTTTTCTTTCTTTTCCTATTGAAAAATTCACAAAACGGAAAAAAATGCCTCTGTCTGTGAACAATTCACTCAAAACTGTAATACGAAGAGATAAAACAACGATCCCAGTGACAACGTTGTTATATACCTCTCTCTTTTTTCCATTTGTTTGTTTTATTTGTATCTACTCATATCTGTTTCTTTACACTACTGGCGCCAGTCATCTACCTGTAAAAGTCGGATCTTGTGTTGTTTTTCCTAACACACAAAATCAGACAAGTGAGAAGTCAGCATTACAGGTACAAAAACCAGAGAAAATTCACTCTCCGGAACCAGACAAAAATTGCCTAAATCAAACAAGTCCAACCAAACAAGGGTACTTCCAAAACAGCTGTTGAGCAGCAAAACATTTTTTTTTAAATTTTAGAGTGAAATGAATAAAACACAAACAGATTTCACTTTAAATATGATTTATTTGTTATGTTTTTATTCTATCCAATTAATTAAACCTAATCTACATGGATGTGTGTATCTTTTAGAATAATAAAATCATTCAAATTTATTTCCAAGAATCCATAATATTCAATTGAATCTGGATCTTGAACCACAATTTAATAAACCACACGTACATAGGAATAATTTAATTTTTAATACAGCAATTGTTGCATTTAACACTTATTTTAGTCACTCACACACAAATATTCCAATGGTTTTACTGAAATAACATATTTTTGTATTTTTATTTTAATAAAAACTTTCACATACGAAAGAAATGGAATAGCAAATAAAAAAAATTGATTGTTGTTTGTTTAGCTGTCAAAGCGCGACCAGAATAGAAAATAGATCTATTCGGGCGTTGCGCTCCGGCTTACGATATTTACGATCTAAAGCGAACGGGAAGCGTGAGGTAACATTTCAGATTGCTTCATAAGAGCCCATTGTTTCTATTCAATATGTCAAAGTCAGAGCGACCTGACGCGTGGTTGTGGTTTGGCTATAATTCCTGAGCAAGATCAGTTTCTTCCACAATAGCTGCACTATGAGGCAAACATATATTTAACCGAAAGAGCTGGCAATACATTATAGCCGCTGTCAAACAAATATCTAAATGTATACCTTACTATATGTAAATCTTAATCTGAAGTCTCAATAAAAAAAAAACTGAGATCGTTTAGCAATCGAGAACGTGGCTTAAGTTGTGAAAACTAACTTCAAAAATATTGATTCTGTAGTAGTCACGTTTCACACAGCATTTTTTTCAGTGATGCGGCTCATTTATATGGTGAGCAATTTGGTCTGGTGGTTTTAAGGATTATTTCGTGTCAAAAATGTAAGAAAATTTAAGAAATTTAATTGTTTTTCTTTTAATTTGTTCTGTTTGCAAAAATTTTAGCCTAGTTAATTTACTTTGAAACTCTGTGCATTTATGTGAATTTCTGTCTGTCAAAGTTCATATAAAAAAATGTGTAGAAATTCACACAAATGCACAGTTTCAAGGTCAAGGAACACACTTTTTCTTTGAACAATACAAATAACCAGTACTAACAATATTTTAGCAGAAATCTGTTAATTAGGAAACTTAATTCAAAAGCCAACGATGGTCTGTGTGGTAAATCTCGGTTCATTGCATTCGAATTCGTTTTAAATTTAATCAATATATATGTATACCACATAGATAAATATATCACTAAATAGTATATAATTTGTGGAGGGACTGCATATCATTTTATCCCAACGTATACATAACTTTTGCAAATACAGGCCCTCATTATATAAATGTCATAATTTTCAAATTGTTGAGAAACCGCTTGTGTTCATTATATTCTAACCAAAACACTACCCATCTCCCACCGCCTAACATCAAAAATATACCCACCCGATTTTGAAGTTCCCGGCAAAGGGAGATGCAACGATATGAATATAGTTTAACCAGAAAACCTTTATATTATATATCTCTTTGAAAATAGACGTAAATTCTACAAAATTTAACTAAATGCATTATTTCAGTTAGGAGTTTCGTGATGTGCGGTTAGATGGTCTATTGTGTAATTGCATCCTCTCATAAACCCGACACAAAACAAAAATTCAAACCAAAATTAAATTTTCCACATTTTGTTCTAGTTAGGATATGAAAAACAGATTGGTACATATATATAACTATATGGGTGTTTCATAATTTACTCTGTGTGTGACATGCTCATTGCTCATGATATACAACTTTACCACATTTGCTGCGACAAATTGGAGCACATGAATGTATGTTTATGTACATAATATGTATGTAACTGTACTTACAAGAATTGGTCATATAATATGGTCTGTTACGCTGATGTTGAAAATTTTTAAATTTAGCATTTTCTTAAACTTATCCAGCTTCACACTCGAAAGCAACAAAAAAAAGTTTAAGTGTCATCGCGATGAAGAGGCATTTTAAGGTTAAGTCATCACAATTTGCAGCTGATGTCAAAAGTTTTTAAGCTTACACTATATATGCAGGGATTTTATATTGCATGTGAGAATAATTACAATAAGTACCTAAGTGTGCTTGTGTGAACAGAGTGCATTTTGTATTCCAGCCGGATGTTTTTTTGTTAACTTAATAAAGGAAAATAATTCAACAATAGCTTGGCTCCCTCAAACGAAGATCTGTCAATTCAAAATATCATTTCATATAAGATGGCGATGGCCCTTTCCTTAGTGTCGCCCTCTCTGTTTCGATAATCAAAACGCATTTCTATATAGATTTTTGACAGCTGAAAGTAAAAGTAAATCCCACTCTGAAAAACTATACAATGTAAATGGCGGCAAACTAAAATCTTGCGTACATTTTGGGACACTATTCATAAAAATGGACAAAGAAAATATTAAATGGGAGTTAGTCATTCACTGAACGAAAAATAAACCTTTCAAAAGCAACAAGAATAGGCGTCCGGCTATTATAGTTCTACCTTAAATCCTGTAGGCTAAAAGAACGCAACTAGTATTACTAGATGTATTTTTTTTTTAATTCCCGGTTTTTTGTAAGATTTTGTTCTTTTTTTATAAAAATTAAAATTTCAACTATTATTTATGAAGCATTTTGTAAAAAACGTTAACAATTAAGATCTTAAGGCATAGATCGAGATCGTTCTCTCAAATGCACTGATATTTACAGCAATCGAGTTTCATGCTGTACATATTGTGTAGAGTGAGGGTTTTCAACATTAATGGTCTCGTTCTAAATTATCTGCTCGGTGCTTAAATATGAATTAAAAAGAGAAGGTTTACAAAACCACAGTCAATATGTTTGACCTGTCAAACATATGTACATCTATTATTATAATTATTAAGGTGAAAAGATACCATTAGAACACTCAAACTCTTACTTGAAAATCTATTTAATGACTCTCATTTAAATGAACTAAGAAATCCTTGCCACAAAAATCACCACTTTGAATCCTTATATGTAAAAGTTTTTCGAACGTGTATTATATTTCCCTTGATGAAGTTCTTTGTTATTTTCTCAAAGTTCCTTAACAATATAAAAGTACTTCATCACCGTACTTCGCATTGTCTTTGTGTTAAATGTATGTATCTCTCTCTCTCTCTCTCTCTCTCTAATGGAAATAGGAAACCTTAGAATGTATTCTAATTGTTCAATTAACTGCAATCAATCGACTGGAAAAATGCCATTAAAGTATCTTTCTAGTTCTTCTTTTTTTTTTTCTTTTTCTTTATACATATACATTTTTTCTTTTAGAATAATCAAGATATATAATAAACTTCAAAAGAATGGTCATAGGATTTCACTAACTAAAAATCAATATCATCTTCATCATTGATTCGATTTTTATTTGGGTCGAGTGTTTGGACTCATTCTTAAAATAGGATTGCGTGTATTGATCCTTTCACATACCATCAACCCGATATGATGTGGATAAGGATGATAACCACGATGATGACGACAAATCGAGAAAAATATAGCAAATCCAAAAATGCTCTTGATCTTTTCTCGTGCGAAAATAATTAATTTTGTTACATTTATCCTTAATGAAAAATGAAAAGGAATTGAAGTGGAATGAAGAGGAAAAGACCGTAGAGTGGGTTAGTTTTATATAAAAGGTTAACTTCGGTAGCTGGTATAAGGACTTAATTTATTAGATTCATGAAAAATATAGGTAAATGAGATGTAAAAATCCAGTGCCAATAAATATTTTCGTCTTTAAATAATTTTGAATGAATAAACAAACAAACGATAATTTTTATCGAGAACTAGGCAGGCTGATTGGATCAGCTAGTAAAATATAAATGTACAGTGAAATCTCCCATTACGTAGAAATATCTTAAGCGGGCAATTTTTCCTAACCAACCATTTAAATACATTCTACATTACGTGGGCACTCCCTTGGTCGGACAAGAATATCTATAAGAAGTTCATTTAATAATTGATTATATTAGTCTTAGGCCCAATTTTTCATTGTGAGAGTTAAACCCGAGTTAAATTCTGAAAAATATTTTTCAGTGGATTTAAATCACGAGTTAACTCATCGAATTTGGTGGATTAAATGAACAAACATATATTTCTGACAGATGAGTGATAAAACAAAATATCAGCCAAATTAATAAACGGGAAATAGCGAAAGATTAGGCATTATTTCGTGGACTAAGTGCAAAATGTTATTAATATTTAACAAAATGTCTACTAGGTGACGTTTACTAAGCGAAACTATAGAAGAAGGTGGTTTAGCAAAGGAATAAGAACGAGATGTTTCAAATTCGTTCTGAAATAAAAACAAATATATTAATGAAACATTCTTTTTTCTTTTGATTTGTGTTGGTATCAACAGATTTATTTTCTATTGTGCCTATTTTTTCCATGCACAATTATTTTAAGTAGGTTTTAAAGAATATAATGGAAAACGTGATTTAGAAATGGTCTAATTTATTTTTAAGAATTTACTTTGTCGTTTGTGCTCCAGTTCTCACTCCTTTTTTATTTAAATTTTCCATTTTAAAAAAAAAAAAATGAACAAAAGCAACAGACACAACACAAACAATTGAAAAATGATAATAATTTTGATAGAAATATGACATTAATATGTACCAAATTATCACAATACTGTCAAAACTCATACAAAACTAAAACAAGTTTCAGCAACTTAGTGAAAATTTCAAGTTACCAAACAGACTTCTCACTTATTGTAGTAGATTTTTTTAATGGATTCTTGGTAAACGTCACTTTACTATTCCACGAACATTTTGTATTTATTAATGGAAAATTTTAACCCGTAGCTTAACTCTTATTACATGGTTTAGTAAACTTGTGTAATAAAGGTGGAATAAGCGTTTTTTTATAATAGGGTTGCATAAAAATAGTGATGTTATGTTATAGTTAATCCTATACTCAATGTTAATGTATTGAAATCGAAGTGCAAATTTCACTATCGAATTGGAGAGAGCGAGATATACGGTGATTTTTATAGTGTCGCCCTTTGAATTTCGAAAGTGTTTTGACACGAATCTGTCAGAAAAAACTATTCAATTACTCCAGATTTAACTCACTAAATTCGTTAATTCAACTCGGAGTAAACTGGGGATTTAAATTGACAAAAAAACAACTAGCATGATGTCGCACTGATAAACTGAGCCTTAGAGGGACAACTACCTAAAGCAGGCGGAAAACATATTGCCCCCATCACTATCCGCCTAAGAGAGCCTTTACTGTACCTACACTATTTAACTTTGAAAGAAAATTTAAATTTAATTTCATCAAAGAGACTCGAAAAGAATCAGCGACTCGAGTTAAATTCTAATTACTTTACAAGGGTAAATCTTCTTAAGATCATCCATCAACAATTCACTCAAATCTTTCTTCTAAAAGAGGGCGTTGTACAACATATTTTGGTTAAATATGGAATATTTTTTCATTTATAATTTAGTGCTTAATATAAAATCGAATAAATTACTCGCAGCTGTAACTACCTACTAAATAAAAAGAACACACCTACACGTAACGTACATATATATATAAGACTTAAAAGGTGAGCTCATAAAGGTGTGTAAACCCTTTTGGCTGAAATACAAAAAATGTTGAAAAATATTATGACTAGACCCATCGGAAGTTTAGTTTATAGTTATTTGATATTCTTAAATATGTCATCGTGTATGTCGTTCTGTCATTGCTGCCTTGCTGCTTGGGGTTTAATTATAGAACTCAGTGAAAATATCTCACACATAATATTCCTATAACAGCAAACACAACGAAAGTCTACCATTATTAGGGCGGGAGGTTGAAGAACAGGGAGGCGATATGTAAACAACTTTTTTGATTTTACGTTTTTTTGTGTGTTTTTATTTAATTTTATAATAATTTACCTTATACCTGTGTTTCGTAATTATTTGCTAAGAATTAGTGGTTGTGGTGAACAAGACAACTAGCAGGGGACAACGGACGACCGGACGTCTTGCAAATCAGCAATTTTATTTTCATCTACATACAATTGTACATAAACTTACGTTCTCAAGGTTAAATCAATAATTAATACTGCTCTTAGCTTACATAAGATTCTGCTGGTCTGATGGTAGATATAGATACTTGTGCACGTAACATGCAGCGGCAGAGCACAGTGGGACGAATTGACATGTGAAATCTACGTTCACACTTCAAATAAAAAAACTTCTTGATTCTCTTGAGAAATGTAAATGCTGCTTAGATCAAAATCTTAGTTTCTGGTGCAATTATTTTTTTTAACAAATTCTACAACATTGCAGCTATAATTTTCCAAAAATTCTGTAAACTGGATTTCTTTGGAGAGTTTTATTTTGATGTCTCAAGCATTTCCTAAAAAGTACACTAAGAGGGACAAATTTCAGTTTTTTTGAAATTTTTATGAAAATTATCAGTTTTTGCTGAAAAAATACTGTAGCTAATACAATTCTGCATAACAGTAATAGATTTCTAAGAAAAACGTGCGATAAGTTAAAATATCAGTTTATTTATTTTTTAGTGAACTATTTTCTTAACGAACTAAAAGTTTAAAGTACGTTTCAGCGTACGTTTGTTTTTGTGGTTTCCCCAGAAGGGGCTTAATCCATATTATAAGAACATAAAAAAAAATATTCTAAGAATAACTTCGGATTTTTCGATTTTTGCCAAGAATTTTGGTACATTGGACCGCAGTGTGGTGGCATCTTGTGGTTTTAGCTGATGCTATATGGGTTGAATGCAATGTCACCCTTCTTCAGATTGCTCAAGAGGGGAACAACAACGACGACGGCAACATCTTCAAATCCCGTTCTATTTTAACGCGATGATAATAATGAGATCTGAAAAAGTATGTCGGGTGAAATGCTAGACGTTGGGTCAACAATGAACCATTTATAGAATGAATTTTGCTGTGATGCACATTCCACTGTATATAGTAATTATTGCAGCCATTCCTGTCACTAGTGTTTTTCCGTTGATGCGGAAGATAATGCTAATGCACGGTGCAGCAGCGCTGCAGCACAGAGTACATTATACACACTATAATCATTTCACACTCATTGCTTGTATAATGAATATATGTACATATATGTGTGATCGAATCAAGAGAGCGCTTTGTGGCGCTTGCCAAAGAATCATAATATTTTAACAGTGCATGTTCAAAACAATCTGCCGAATTTATTTAATTTATTCATTAGACACATTTTGAAGCTTTTACAAAAGTTTGAATAAAACAATACCCAATTGGAATAATATTTCGACCATTTTTTATCAGACAAATCCACATTAGAAGTACATAGTGTTTTATTGAAAAGTTTATACAGCTTACTCAGCTTTTTTACACGTAATTTGAAGCAAAGAGGGTAAAATAAGTAATCAATGTGAACTTAGGCAGTTTACTAAACCATGGGATAAAAGTTAAGCTACGGGTTAAAATTTTCCATTAATAAAAACAAAATGTTCGTGGAGTATAGTAAAGTGACGTTTAACAAAAATCCTTTAAGAAAATCTATTACAATAAGTAAGATGCCTGCTTGAAATATTCATCAAACTTGAGTTTTTTTCGTATGGGTTTTGTTCGGTCGCTAGTTATTCTTCTTTCTTCCTTTTAATTTAAAACAACTTGCTTTTTACTTTTAATATTCTTTTCAGTGTTGGCGCTTGGCGGCGTGGTTGACTTATAACTTTAGAATGAGGATGAGAACCTAAGAAAGAGGGAGTTCATAAGGATAGTGTGGTGACCAAACCTGACAAGTATATAACACAAGTCAAAAAACTCTTTACAATCAGGAGTATTTACAATATTTTTGAAGATTGTAACAACGTCCGCATAATAATGAGGCAATTTGAATAATTCAGAACAGATGGTAAATCATTAATAAATAAAATAAAAAGTACGGGTACTAAATGGCAACCCTACGGTATTCCAGAATTAACCTTAAATGATTAACAACCATTGAAAAGTACCGAGTAAGATAAATAAGATTGGGGCCACGTTACAAAATGTTCGTTAAACCCCATCTTCCTCAATTTTAATAGCAAAACTCGATGTGATAGTCAAAAGCCTTACTAAAGACAGTGAAGACATAATATACTTGTTTTCTGTTTTTAAATGAATCAATACAATTTTCTGCCAATTCCATTAAAAAGGCCTATTGTAAAACCATGTTGATTTGCAGCGATATATGATTTAATATAAAAACACAGTGATTCACAAATAATACCCTCGAGTTTAGGAATAACTGATAGTTTAGAAATAAGTTTATAATTTTTAATTTCGTCTTTTTTACCTTTCTTATTAGAGGGATTATGAAAGAATCTTTTCAAGTAGATGGAAATACACGAGAAAGAATTGAGAAGTTAAAAACAATAGACGAAGGCAACGAAAAGTGATTTACACAGTTCTTCAAAATAATAAAAGGTATACCAACAGGACCTTATACACACACAACTTTCGTCAAGATGAGGTATAAACGTTTTAATGTTGTCAGAATAAATATTGATGCTTATATCACAGTAAGAAGTAGCACAGTCTAAAGTATCACAGTTGAAATTATCACAGTTAAATGCACTTTGAAAGAAGCCCCAAAAAAGTTGCGTTATAACTCGAGTTGTCATGACTGAAAATGCTATTTGACTTGAGAACAGAACAGGGTAAAAACAGGACTTTCTTTTACTATTTAAAAGTGAGTATAAGTAAAGAAATAAACACGCATTTAAGTTTTACTTACGGTAGTTACTTGTGTATACATAATATAACCAGTACCTATGTAGTATGTTTATAAATAGCTCTGTGATCAACTTCCATATTTTAAATGTCTGTCAACTGCTGTAAATTGAGAGAAAATTAAAGTATTATAAACCCGTTTTAAGCAGACTGTCAACGCGTTAAACACTATTCAACCGCTTGTTAACACACATAGGGAACTTTTTTTTCTTATTAATACACTTATTTTTGCTTTATGATATCTTTTCAGTATTTATCAGATTTATGAAAATTATGTTTGTAGTAGTCTTTTGAGATGTATGCTTGTGTGTGTTTAGAAGTTATCCACTGCTTTTCACAAGTCAGAGGCTATTACACATTAATTTTAGAGAATAACAAGTTCACAGATGTTTAAGTTCTATTTCACCGTTGTTTGTCGTTTATTAATAGGGGGATAACCGTTTAAAATTTATTTCAACATACATTTGCCTGCATACATTTGCCTCTCCGATCAATAGGAATTAAAATGTATCGCAAATTTAAAAAATAAAGGATGACAAAATGAAAAGCACTGAGGGATGCTTTTAATCTTTTGCATGATTTAGCCTTTGAGAAACAATAAAATCCAAAAGCCAGTCTGATGTTATCAGTTATATACAGATTATATTTTGATTTCAAAACCTATAGTTTGAATAAAATATCGAAAATTAAAAAAAAATATCTACCACTGTAAATAAAATTTTTGATACCACAAATAAAGTCATTCTCATGAGATTCAAAATCTAATATTATAAAACTCAAACTCGAACATTTATGAAAAATTTTAAAATCAATTTAATGCAATTAAACAACAAGCCATTAATTAATCAATTTTATTTTTTGCAGTTACTGTACATATATGCTTGAATAATTTTCATCACATTTCGAGCAAATGAATTTTTCTCTTTTTGATTTTTTTTAAATGCAAAAAAAAAAAATAATAAAAATCTACCAACAGCCATGAACCATCCGTTGCATGTATGATTTTAATGTCATTAATCCAATATAGTAGAAACATGTTTATGTAGAAATAGTACACATAGATTGATACGTTTCTATGTTTCTATATATTATAGATTTTCTCTGCAGAATTTTGTCCTGTGTAAGTAGGTATAGTCGCATAATATTGGAAAGTGATGTGTTGAAAATTTGTATTCTTATAAGATACAAAAATAAAATATCTTTTTTTTATTTTGTTCTGAAACAGCATAAATGCTCAGAGTGTTAATTTGGTCTTCTGTATACCTAAAGAAGAGCATTTTTTTTTTTTAGTATAAATAAAGTGAAAGGAGGTATAATTTGAAAGTATTAAACCGTCCTAGCAAATTTAAATTAGAAAACACAAAGAGTATACTCAATTATGTAGCTATCTATGTGGATTTAAATGTAGGTAAACTATTTAAAATTCTGTTGACCTTTGAGATGAAAAGAATATACATTTTGATTACAAACTCGAACTGTTTTTTACACGAAACAAATACTTGCCCTATTTAGCGAGTAAAAATTTATTTCTCACATAAAAAATTATTTGCATGAAATTTAATTCAATCATTAATTTTCTTAAAAAAAAATTCTCTAAGGTAAAATTACCTAATGGTTTGCTTTATTGAAATATTTTTTTTCCTATGTTACTACCACGTGGATTGTTTTTTTTTATAAGAACACACAGGAAAATCATTATAATAATTCTTGAGAAAATCTCTTAACAAAAGTTGTGAACTTTTCAATATGCTTTAAGGGCAATATATAATACAGTCACAGACAAGAACGCATGTTTTGATATACTTTTTTATCCTGATTTGGAATTGTACATTCAAAAAAAGGGTTTTTTTTTATTAACGAAGGTGATTATATTTCTTTTAATGAAAAATTTCATTTAACTAAAATGGAAATTTAATTATGGAAATGAGTGAAACATGATAAAAAATACTAAAACTTGAAAAAAAAAACTTAAAGAAGTTTATTGACAGGTATCTTCAAAAATAATAGTCCTGTGAAGTTAGCAAAAGAATTGGTTAAAATTGAATAAAAAATGAGAGTTCCCAGTAGCAAACAAAGAGTTCTAGAATTCCTCATACTTTTTTCAATAGTTCTGGCAAATAAAGTGTTAAAATTCGAAAAAAAAGTTTTTTTTTGGTAACTTCACGCAGCACGGACCTTTGAAAAACATGCTCAGAACTCTTTTTCTCAAAAAAGTCCTTGCTGCGTGAAGTTAGCAAAAAAACTTTTTTTTTCGAATTTTAACACTTTATTTGCCAGAACTATTGAAAAAAGTATGAGCAACTCCAGAACTCTTTATTTGCTACTGGGAACTCTCATTTTTTATTCAATTTTAAACAATTCTTTTGCTAACTTCACAGGACTATTATTTTTGAGGATACCTGTCAATAAACTTTAAAAATAATAATTTAAAAATCACAAGATTTAAAACGATTTGTCACCATTTGAGGTCTTGTACAAAAAACTGAAATTTTATAAAAAAAGTTTTGCTTTGCGTTTGTTTTAACTTGTTGACAGGTTTTACACCTTTTTCTTTAAAAAAAATACTAAACATACCTAATAATTTTCGCTTCTTAAATCAAATCCTCTTCGAAAAAAAAACACATAATTCAAGAAATTTGTTAATTATTCTAGTATATTCACATAATTCCGCATTTAAAATAAAACACCCTTTTAATATTCGAACAAAAGAAAAACATTGCTTAGTTCGTTTCCTATATACATTTTGATTCGCTCTTACTATCAAAACCATGGTAGCATCTCTCATCTTTATTTTGCAGTCCTGCAAAAGGATATGAAAATACGGAACATATACCTGTGTACATATGTACAACGTACATTGTATTTTTGAATATAATACTTGCTTTTCTTTTGTTGCAAAAAGTTAGCTTTGTGTGATGTTCTATGAGTGCACTTAAAATTCAAGATACACATTTTGACAGATGTTTGAAGTGTGTATACTTGTGTCTGCATGTGCATACATATGCATGTGTGATGTTGATGCATCAAAATTCGAAGTGAAACTTTTCACCCATATTTTATTTTCATTGTTTTGCTTCTTTTTTGTTTGCATTCATTGTGTACGTTACCTACATCTGAAATACTCTCTTCAATATTATTATTTTGACATGTACAAAAGGTTTGCTATCTACAAAGTTATTTGAACTATGACATAAAACTTTGACATATTGTCAACATTATAGTGACAGTGACCTGTTAAAGTTACGAATTCAATGTACTTTATATGCATTTAACCAAATGTCTTTGTAGGATATTTGACTGAGAATATGAATCAACAAAGAACACATCACTCATAGGTAACGATAACAAATGTAATAATTAAGAATCGTCGTTTACCTACTTCGAAGCTTTAAGAGAGAGCCTTTCTATTCAAAGTATTAAATGCGATTATGTGGGCTCAACGTTATGTGTCACAACCATATAAGCCCATTAACTTACAAGAACACCTACAATTGTCCCACACCATAAGTACAGTACGCTTCATTTGGTTAGATGCAGAAAAAAATATCAAAAGACATATTTGGTTGTATTACCTCAAAACTTCGACTTTTAAAAATTAGAACTGATTTATGAGAAAGGTTAGTTTAGTGATTTAAATCGAAAATGTCATATTCATAGATGGATTTTTGTGTCCTTAAATTCTGCTATGGTTTCATTGTGGGAGATATATTTCTGAAAAATATTTGCTAGTACTGAGGTTAGAGTTAATTAAAAGAAAATGACTCAAGACATTCCAATTTATAAGAGTTCTTAATATGTAGATTTTATTAATGCAGCCTCTCAACCCCAGGGCCCTCCACATGTGCAGATACTTTACACACCTATAGAGTTATTTTTAATGCACGCTCACTTTTAATTGCGATAAACTGTTATATGAGTGTTGTAAATTGACATTTTTCGTAGGGCCCTGGCCTTGCAAGGGCTGCATAAACAATATACTTTTATAAACAAAACTCTTCTCAAGTATAGTTGTTAATAAAAAACAAAGGGGCTCAAGACATGCCAAATTATAACAGTTCTGAATAGATAGGTATAGGTACTGTTAGTGAGGCCCCGCACGGCCTGGGGCGTTGGTAAGAAATTTCGG
The DNA here is from genome assembly GCA_929447395.1 of Epistrophe grossulariae. Taxonomy (NCBI): domain Eukaryota; kingdom Metazoa; phylum Arthropoda; class Insecta; order Diptera; family Syrphidae; genus Epistrophe; species Epistrophe grossulariae. Next base: position 5,374,620 of record OV839566.1, read on the forward strand.
TTTCTCGAGTTTTTTAAGCTATGAAAATATATTTTGTACTCAGGCAAATGAACCGCAGTGTATGAGACCATAATAAATTCCAACCACGCACATAATAATCATACGTGACTTCTAAGTCTCCAATCTCCATCCCCATTTTCTCTTGGAAGTGTATATAAATATATGAGGAATCAAAAGTTTTCCCTCATTGCATCACGTCCCCGCAAAAAGAACTTATACCTATTAAATATTATTATTTGTTAAGTTTTATGTCATACCATTCTAAGACTTTTGTTAAGCTGCATCCATACACTAATTGTGCAGCGAGCTTTATAAAACGATTATGGCAATTAATTTAGTTACTTGGACAATTGGGTTACGACTTTAGCACTCGCTGGTTGAGTTTTCCAAGAAACGAAAGCAGTGATATCGCATGTGAAGCAAATGGCAAAGCGTCTTTATTTCTTGTTAGCCAACAAACCTTACTAACACCCACCCCCTACATCCAGCAATAGTCGTAAGTGTCATATATATATGTAAGTTATAAATAGTCATGCAATGCAATTGAATTATATTTTACGACGACAATACCTGAAATTGAATTTTACTTACCTATGTTATAATAAATATACATACATAGGATAAGGTTGATGGAATAAATTTAATCCCAAAAGCTTGTTAAACCTTATGGTATCTTATTACATTAGGAATAGGTAATATACCGTCGCTGAATAGCGTGTAGCAGTGGGTGGAAGTTTAAAATAAATATAAACAACATTTTGTCTGTCGCCAAAACGATGTAAATGCAAAATATTAAATTGTGTTTGATTTAGATTTTGGATGATTGTTACAGCGTGAGGCATAGCAGCTTAGGCGGGGCGGTTGATTGAAGGATTATCAAAAGTCTCAGCATAAATGACGACTTTATGAGTCAAACAGTTAATCAAGTAGATAAAATATTGGAAGGTGGTAAATATATTTTGCCGATAAAGTTTAAGAAGCGTCGTAGAAAAAAGACACTATTATAGCTTATTCAGTTTGGAAAACAAATTAAGAAGAAACTACACCTACCTACTTTATTGTGATTTGTGACACAAGGATTAATAATTAAATAAGGAATAAATAAAGTTTAAGGGAACTTATATGAAATAAAATAACAAATTAAAAGAATAAATTATAACAAATTACTAAAAATAGTGCAAGTATTAATTCAATACAATACATTTTAAAAATTTGTTGGTATTAAAAAATGTTTCAGCAACGAATTGTTTAAGTTTAAGTAGGCTCAGCCTTATAATTTGAACCGGTTTGAACGGTTTCATAATGAAGATCTTATATTTTTGGTGTTCGTTTTGTTTGTAATATTAGTTTGCATGGAATCTGTTTCTTAAAATAAGCTGAGTCACGCTTTGCAGCGCCACCTATTAAACATTTCTTAAATTACAATATATCAACTTTCAAAGACAATAAAGTTAAATTCAATAAAGCGCATTTAAAAAAAATTAAACATGTCATCATCGGCTAAATACGTAAAACTGCTAAGTCCACTTAACAACACAAACATATATATGCCAGTAAGACCTAGGGTCTTATAAATTAGGCAAATGTTATAGAAGGAATAGAAGGATAGGATAGATTTTTGTTGGCACAGTGGATTGAGAAATTAGGTTTTGGCAAATTTTACGCAGGAGATCGAATAAGCAAACAAAAATTACATAAGGCTCCATATAAAAACTGTCAGCTGTCGAATTGTGTTTGTTTTAGAGTTGCCAAGTACTTCACAAATGGCGGCAAATTCAAATCTTGCGTGGATTTTGGAACACCCTTTACAAGAAAATTGGGTCTGTCAGTAGGCCGATTTTCTAAAGAATTTACGCATTATTTTAAAATTTTAACTTTCTTAAAAGGTTAAATAAGGAAAAAACACTGAATTACATATCGCCGGCTAAATACGTAAAGCTGCTAAGTGCACTTTTGACCAAAATTGAGATTTTGATGCCATTTTCTTAAGAAACAAATTTTGCACAAATTGGCTTAATCACTTTTGTCAAATGTATCTTAATTGTTTCAAAATCAGTTTTTATATGTAGTCTCATGTATTTTTTTTTTTGTTTTTTCGCTCTTCTGTAAAATTTTCAAAAGTGGACTTAGCAGTTTAACGTATTTAGCCGTCGATATGTTCATATAAAAAGTTGGTGAGGTAGTGATTGGATTTCAAAAAAAATAAGTAGAAAATTCCAATAAAAGAAAAATGCTTAAGTCGTTAAATAAATAGAAAATTAAAATAAAAGTATAAGAAAAAGAGGCGTGGCAGTGGGTGGGAAAAATTATACGTTGTATATTAGTCTAATTACAATGTTTACTTTCTTAAAGAGCTGAATAAGAGAAAACTTAAAGATATGAATAGTGGGCATGGCAGTAGGCACTAGGTGGATTATAAAGGGTGGTCCAACGAAAACGCACGATTTTAATTGTAACTAAAACTAAAAGTTTTCAGAGAATTATCTTAATATATTTTATTATGATAGAAGAATCTATGACAATTATGTGTGAAACAAAGTATCGGCCAAATGCTCGCCACGGCTTCGGTGGCATATACTTCTATCCGATGGTCCACATTTTCAATGACTCTGAGACATAATTGAGGTTCAATGTCGTTAATGTGTCGAATTATCTCATCCTTTAGCTTTTGAATTGTTCTTGGCTTATTGACGTACATTTTTTCTTTAAATATGCCCAAAGAAAGAAGTCTAAAGGTGTTGTTAACGAATTAACCGAGGTGAAAGTGTGCCTCGTCGCTGAAGATGATTTTCTTGGTAAAGTCACCATTCACTTCTGTCTGTTCAACCAACCATTCGGCGTATTGACGACGCTTGAAATTGTCAGTAGGCTTCTGAGTCCATTGAACCTTGTAAGCGTGTAAATTCAAATCCTTATTCAAAATTCGTATCAGTGAGATTTTCAATTGTTGGGCATGACGACGAGTCGAGGTTGACGGCACTTCTGCCGACTGCCACACTATCGCGAATAACAGCAATGTTTTCCGCAGAACGAACTGGACGAGCATGCACAGGTGTTTTCACATTTCGTACAGACCCGTTTTGCTGAAATTTGCGCACAATTCTACCGATTGTGGACACATTTAGTCAATTATGCTGACCAAAAAAAATAACGAAGTGCACGAAATGCATTTTAATTTGAACGGCCATTTTCGTAAAAGGCTTCAACAATTTTAACGCGCTGCTCAATTGTGTACCTCTCCATGGTTGAATTTGTCAAACACTGAAACAAAGAAATGTCAAATTAAGTTGGGCAAAAAACTTGACGTTAAGGTGTGACTCACAATTAACATCGTGCGTTATGGTTGGACCGCCCTTTACTAAAACGACTTTTCTTACCTGCGCGCTGCTATATGAACGAATTTTTAAACTTTTAGCAAATCAGGTTATATTTTTGAACCCCGTTTCAGTTGATTTGTGTCAAAATGTTAAACAAAATTTACCTTTTGTATTCTCACTTTTTTATTAACATATATTTACCGATTTCGACATTCGGAATCAAATAAAATTGTGTTGAGTATGGAGGGCAGTACTTCAACACATTAATTCATTGAAGCCGTAACTTTCAGAAAAGGGAAGTCATTATTAACTAAAGAAATCGATCCAATTCGAAGAAGCCTCGTAGCCTACAAGATTGAAGAGATCATGCAAAAGCTTAAGGTAGGTAGGCTCTTAGGCCTATGGAAAAAAAACTAAAAAGAAGAGTCAGCAAGGTGATAACAACTTTCAGAAGTCGGGCGGTATACTCAGAACTGCCATCAACTAGGGGATCTTTTAGGAAAAAGACAATACTAAATCTGAAGTCTAAGCCAGTAAAATGACAGTTTACCGAGTGATGTATAAAGTCACCTATAATCAACACACAAAAAATGAAGATACACAAAAATGGAAGTATATTTCCTAATTGAAATAGACTAAATCAGCTGAAAATCTTTTCTCGTTCAAGTAGATATATCTTATCTTCTCTTAAATTAAATTTATTTGAAACCCGCTTTAACGTCTTGTCAAAGTTTATTTCCAAAAACCATCCCTTAACCAATAACCAAAAAAAAAAAAGTTCAAAATTGATTTTTGATAACACTTTTTACAGTCCATTTATCAACTGTGATGGACGTTATTTATTGGAAAAGGTTCTGCCAATCTATTAGGAACTTAAAATAGAAAAAAAAGATATTTTGTTCAATCAGATATATTATAGATATTATGGTCCTTCAGTTGTCCCATTGGAAATGTTACAACTCTACAAATTTCTTTCAATAACTTCTTAACTTGCGTGTGTCATAAAAGTAATACTGTCTAAAGTACCCTCATTATGGCCACGTATATTAACAATGAGTTAACTTAATTTTCTTTTATTTCTTTATACTTTTTTATAGGTTTATCTTTTCCGTGTAACCTCAACTCAATGAAATTGACTCCCTCAAACCTATATAAACACAAGTATGTATACATATAGGTATATGTACAGTGTAGTTATAAAGTTTTAAGAAGAAAAACATATTAAGGGACAAAAATAAACTTTTCCCACACATATTGTACTCGAAAACGTGAGTAAAATTATTTGTTTTTATTTTTTTTTGTTGTCGGTTGCCTTGATTTTTTTTTTATAATAATATATAAAATCTATGTGTAGCTATGTATAAGGGGTACGTGACCAGAGGAGGTGTTTTTGTGGTAGGTTAGATTTTCTAACCCTTGGTCAAAACCAATGGAACAAAAAAAAGTCACCTCTTTTCCGCCCGAGTATAAATGTATATTTACCAGAAACCAACATGGTAAAAAGGACCTTGTTTCATCTATAAATAATTAAATCCTGTAATTAAAGCACTGCGTTTTACTATCACAATGGTAAGGATCTGACAAAAAAAATATATGCTCCTTGATTAGAAGCGAATGTCCTTGTGGATTAAAAACAAGTTCCAGCCTTCTGAACTTACAAACAAAAGTCTTGTAATTAAATCGATGTCAATCTTTGAATAAATTAATATAGAACATTGATCAAAACTGGGCAATTATACTAATAACTTGTTATTATAGGCTTTTCTAATAACAGAAATAGAAAAAAAGAAAAAGAAAAAGAGATTCAACAAATCAATAGTCCCTGATGTGCCATGTCCGACTACAATTGTCATTAAAGTGAACTTACTCGTTCTATAGAACTTCCATTTAGCCCCAGGACTGAAGGAAAAAGTCTATTTGAAGGAAAATTAATAATAAAATACAATAGCATCACTAAAGAAGTCTGATTAAAGGCTTGGCTTCTTTGATTGAACAACATATATACATTATAGACCTATACAAATATAATTCTATTGCCCAGTCAACAAAGAAACACAATGTGCGGGGACTTCTCTTATGGAAAGAAAAACAGCGATTTTTGTATTGGAATTTGTTAGTAGGGTGACCTTGAGTATAATATCTGCTTTAATTAATTTGGTGATGGGGGTCGACTTTAACCAGCTATATACATTTAAAAACGCGTTGCAGATATTTTGGGTGTCAGTATTTTATAAAATGGATCAAATGAATTTTCATTCACTTACATCTCTATTAATAAACTCAAATCAAACATGAATTATCTTTAGACAGTTAAATAAGTGTGAAATCCTATTAATAAAACATTCATTCAAGTTTGTAGAGGTTCAAGTTTAAAATAACTCAAATATTTTTTCCAACGACCATAGAATCAATGGCACAAATAAAAAGAAAACAAACGTTAGTAACACATATGTATGTTTTTTTAAAAGCTCAAATGAGAAAATGTATGTCCACACTTTGTGAGAAATTGTGGGTGGCAGACAAAATAAATAATACTCTTTGGTGTCAGCAGAGTTTTTGTTGAATTTTTGTTATTTTCTACTTAACGTGATCTATGATTTTATTGTTTATTAATAAAAATTTTAGTTTCTGAATTAATTTTTGATCAATGTTTAAGATGATTTGTTTTGAATTAAAAGATAACTAAGCGTTTTTAATTAATAGAGTTAAATAAATAAAAGATATTATTTTAAATAACTTAAAAACACTTACTTTATTGATTTGTATAGAACGAGTATGTTCCTTTTATTCACAATTGTAGTCGGACATAGCACATCAGGGACTATTGATTTGTTGAATCTCCTTTTTTTTTACTTAAATGCATTTCGGAACCTATGCTTCCATCGTCAGTAAGCATAGCTTCCGAAATGCATTTAAGTAAATAAATAAATAAAATGAGTGTTTTTAAGTTATTTAAAATAATATCTTTTATTTATTTCATGAAAAAACACGTTAAAAATCTCCAATATCAAATCAATTTAATAGAGTTGTTAATATTTAGGAATTGAAGGAGCATTGATTGAATTATCAAAACTTACCATAGGCATTATAAATAAAAATTAATAATAATAATTTGAAGAACAAAATGTATTAATTTTGCCTTATGTATACGAATTGGTGATGTATGTTTGACTGGAATAAACAAAAAACTGTGTTTTGAAGGTTTGAATGAAACAAAAAACACTCTGTTGAACTAACACCAAATTTTGAATATGATGGAGTTATAGGAAATATTAACTATTAATAATTTATCTAAAAAGATTATAACCAAGGTAACCCTATTCACATTTTGCCCCGAACAAAAAATTAAATAACACTCTTGTCATCTGGGCTATACCAATATTTCTATGCTTGTTATAAATGCATTCAAGCGGTTGTTTCGTTCATCGGTTTTTTTATTTTTCAGGAAAAAAATATATTATAGCAGCATTATATGCTTCTTTGTATTGTAAATAGGGCTATTTTACGGCACAATTTTTATATCTGAAAGTCTTATCTTTTTATTCTGACTCCTTGTATTTATAATTTATATAAAATGAATTGGGATGGTAAAATAAATGAATTCGAAGCAAAATTGGCATCTATTTGGCATTCATTAGATTTTGATTTATCTCAATCTCAATGTAGAGACGCAAAATGTTGGCTAATAAAAATTCAATATCGTTAGTGTAAAAGGGGATTGGTTGAGGTCGTTGATTTAAATATTTTTTTTTATAAAAAAAAACAAAAATGACACAAAATAAAAATTTAAATAAAAAAAAGTATCTATGTATGTATGAATATCTCCACACCATTAAGCGGGGATACACAATTTTTAAAGGCCTCCTTTCATAACTTGTCCTTTTCAAATAAAAAATGTAAATTATGAATAGTAACAGAAAAACAAACTTTCTTAAATTGTGGAACTTTACTGATTTATTTCATCAATCACAACGCCTTATTTGACGGCATGATTATTTAATGATGTCCTTCCCAAATAAAACTAGCTTATAAAATGTAAAAAAATGACACGATGCGGTTCTTCTATATCTATCGTTTACGAGTTAGTCACATTTGAACACTTTAGTATTTTAATTTTTGAACGCACCCATTGGAAGTTTTAACGTTTTTGATATATGTATGTATGTATGTGATTTGGTTGGAATATTTTGTCTAATGGCGTTTTCGATTGGTGCACCAGAAGTCTTCTGAACCCACAAAATGACAGTTCGTTTTTTCGATAGAAGAGAAAATGCTTTTGGATTTGAATTCAGAATCGAAACCAAAAGCACTGACACTTCAGAATCGATAAAAGCGTTCGATTGGCATTTCTCTTTCGGATTACCAATTAAAAACGCCATTAGTTAATATTTATCAAAATGAAAACAATGACGTTGTTCACATTGGAGTATTTTCTCTGTAATTTTTTGATGTCTCTCTACTTTATCTTACTCGCACATTATGATTAGAAAGAAATGGCCAAAAAGGGAGGATTTTTTAATTTCTTAAATTTTTTCTTCAAGTTTTCTTTTGTGACATTTGTTTTTTGTGTCTGTAATTTTTCTTTGGCACTTAAATACCGCAAAACCAATTTTCGAACATATATCTTTACTCTTTTAATAAAATTTAAATTTCATTATTTAAAGAATTCTATTTAATTCTTTAACGAACCCAGATTTGTGTTTTGTTGTAATGATTGCTTAACGTCAGAGTGAGTCGGTTCACGGTTATGTTAACATTAGTTTGTGTCTGAATATAATAGAAGTCATGTTTACGTCACAAAAAAGTCGATTCAGTTAATTAAATGTGAAAATTGTAAATAAGCGAAGCACTTTTCTTAAGCTACTTACAGACGGGCAATAAATTTGCTGAAAAAATATAGCATGTAACTTAATTTGCATGTGTAAACAGAAGAAGAATACGCGTTTGTACAACTGGCCCTAAACAAAACTTATCACAGGGAATTCGTAATTGAATAACTCACTTCATCTTCAATTAGCAGCTCAGGTATTTTTGGATAAGCAATTTTTGACTCAAAATCTTTTTTTCGGATGTATTTTTCGCTATAATTTAATTTTTTTCACGTTTTTTAGGAAAAAAACTTGCTCACACAATTAAAATTGTTTGCATTGACATTTTGCTACAAGAATTTGACATTTACCATGTGACATATTCCGGGAAATAGTCGTACAAACAATTTGTATGAAGTCGTAAATAAATTGTTGGAAATATTTAGCATTAAAATTAATTAATATGCTAATCAATCAGGAAAATTTGCCGCAAAAAGAATAATACAAAATAGCTGCATTTTATTACCCACTTGATCTGATCGGGATTAAATTTAAATACGTAAGTACAAAAAACACATGCCATTCTGCTTATCAGGATCTGATTCTGAGTTCTTGTTGATTGTAGTAGATTTTACAAAAGATTTGATACTAAACGGGGTTTATAGCTGTTTGTTTTTTTTTTATTAATAAGAAATTGTAGATCAATGTTTCAGTTAATTTGTGAATTAGAAGATAATTAAGCAATTTTTTATTTATAGGGATTTAATAAAGTAAAAATGCAATACCTACCTGAAGTTTCCCGTATAAAATTCGTTTTTAATATGCTTCACTTGCCAAGACTGTTTTAAGGTGAGAGTTACATAATGACCATATAGAGGCAAAGACTACAATAGAATATTATTATTTATAGTAATTCTCTATGGGAAAGAATAAGGATTCTTCTTCGAGAATTGGAGAAAGATTTTAATTTATAAAGATTAAAGTTTTATGTCAATTTATGAAATATACACCATTTTTTAATGGAACACCTGAACAGGTAAGTGTCATTCCCTGAAGTATATGATCTCAAAAGTTTTCATTTGCGTTTTCTCTTTGAAATTCATATACCTACAAAATAATTGAAATATAGCTCATAAATTCTTAAAAATAATTTGATGCAATAGACCTTCTATTCAAGGTTGAAGTGCTAGAAGTTAAATCGAGACTAATAAAGACTAAGAAATAAATTCCTTTATTATTGTACAAAAAGCGTATTTCTTTAAACAAAAAAAATATATTAAGGTGGAAAATAATAAATAAAAAAAAAAACAATGTTGTCAAGCCTTATAATATTTTTGTGCACGATTTTCAAAGCGAGAAAATAATTTCCCTTCCACCAAAAATGTTGAAAATAGAAATGTTTCCTTTCATGCGACTATATTTTCTTGTCTGAATTCAACCTTTTCGCATTGCATACAAATAAGATTGTATCTACATATTTATTGAGATATTGTTAGGGAATAATATGTAAAAATAAAAATTTCGTAAGTAGAATTATCTAGGTAGGTATTCTATGTATAAAAAAACGATAAACTACGAGTACAAGGTATTACGAAAAGAGACGGTTACGTGATGTTTTTTTGTATTATTTGGAATTTGTTAAGGCTACGAATTTCATGTTGGTATATAATATGTAAGTTGATGAGTTTGAATAAAACAATACTATTTAGACGAATCATATATTATACTCGTAAGTATTTAAGTTCAAGGTAAAACTCAAATAATTTTTTTAGAGACGCTAATTGGAACTCAGTACCTACTTTGCTCTAAATTGTTGAACTTACGTAATTATAGGATTAACCACATTTTTTGTAAACCTAAGTTTTGACAGTTTATATTTACCAATCGTGACGTAAAGTCTTAGAAAATTTTATATTCATATTTGAATGATAACATTTAGAGGAAGAACTTCGAGGATCACTTCAGAGCTAGAAATCCTTTAGTCTTCAAATTATCTTAAAACTTGAAATTAATGGTGTTTTTGATTAGTAATCCGGAAGATAAATGCCAACCGAACGCCTTAAACAGATCTTACTGATTCTAAAGTGTTAGTTCTTCTGGTTTCGATTCTGGACCCATGTTCTGTAACTCGGCGATAACTTTTCGAGGCGATAAACGGCGAAAAATGGAACAAACCCATAGGATTCCTATGAGTTTTGTTCCATTTTTGTTCCATTTTTCGCCGTTTCTCGCCACGAAAAGTTATCGCCGAGTTACAGAACATGGGTCCAGAATTCAAATCCAAAAGAATCTTTTTTTCTATCGAAAAGAAGAACTGTTATTTCAGAAGGTTTCTGGGCGACCAAACGAAAACACATACACATCAATAACATACACCAACATTCTAGCACAAACTTTAAAATACGAATTTAAAAACTGAAAATCAACATATCTTTTAAAACAAATAATAACATACAAAACATACTAAAACAGAAAACCAAAGACGATACAAAGACATACACTCTGAAAAGTTTTATATTGGGCAAACAGGTAGAACTTTTCACGAAAGATTCTTGGAGCACAGACCAAAGCCCAACACCAAATCTCCTTTTGCACAACATTTCATCGACAATAATCATAATTACACTGACTTCGACAACAATCTAGAACCATTACACATATTTTTTTAATTTTAGACGCCACAGAAGAGTTCGAGATTTTCAAAGCCAATAAATTAGAACAAGACAAATTGCGTAACGACAAATTGACAGTCAAAAATAACCCACTATATGACACAGCAATTAAATATGTTGGAACTAGTTGTTTGAAGTTGAATAAATAATCCACAAAGCTCTAGTCAACAACAACAAATAAACCAGTTTTCAACAGCACAAGAGATAACATTGGCTTTGACTTAACATTCACACCTAAGTCAAATTGAGTAATTCGCCCGAAGATGAAAGTACACTCCGAAACGCGTCGCATTTTTTAATTTTTTTTTTATAAAAAGTTGTGAAAGTTATTAAATATAACATTAAAAATTTTAAAGCTAATAACGTTTGTATTTTGTTTTTTACATAATTTATAAATTATTAACACAACTTGGAGACACAAAAACACACACAAAATGTATCACACTTCTTAATTTTCAAGCCGCCGGTGAATTGACGTATGAAGAGGAAAGAAGAGGTTTTCGAACTGTCAAAATACCAAGCAGTCAGTTTCTTTATTTTCAACTTGAAATTGTTGTGCAAATATTCTTATCCTCCTACCAAGTCCTTCTTAAACTCCCAATTCCGCTGAAGTGTATTTGAGTAGAAAACTAGATGGTACCACCTTTTCTTGTCACGTCTTAAAGAAATCATTTTTGAATTGACAATATGGAGGCGAAGGAATTAATGTTGTTTATAAAGAAATTCTTTAAAGTTCCACCAAATATTGTTATTTTCCTTTTATAAGTTTCCGGAGGAATCAGCTTTTCCACTCGATTCCTCAGCCTCGCAAGCTTCTATTCCCCCTGACTACGTGTTTGCACTGTATTCAAACCATCAAAAAATGTTAAATAAACGCATTCTTTGTAACTGAGAAATCTAATACAAAAGAGCTTAAAGACTCATTGCAACTTAAGGTTCATTCAACAAAAAAACTGCACTTCTCATAACTTCGATAAGCCCTATATTTATATTTCACAACTAGTACTCACCTGTCTGCATAGTAAAAATGTAAAATTTCCAAGCAATGACAAAGTTCATTTTATAGTTGTTTTAGGATCCTATTTTCCTTGCCAAAATGAAAACAAATTTCATCCTGACAAACGCAATTTTGTATTCAAATATAATCCATCCTTAACCCAGGGGCTATATATTCTGTGTTGTATAGGTATATATATAAACTTATATATTGAAAACACTCCAGGAAACAGAAAATATCATCGTTTTTGCATATATACAAAGATGCATTTTGCTGCGAACTGTTAAAATTCTCTGATATACAAACATTTTCTTTTATGGTATAAAAGTCTCTCAACAGAGATCCTTTGAAAAACATTTGTATATCCTAGATATTTTTAGCTTAGGATGATTAATTATATAGCTGAATTCTCGAGAGGAGTGGCTCATTGAGATTGAAATTAATTTTGATTATGTTTGTCTGTTTTTGCTAATGGTTAAAAAAAATAGAAATTTTCTCTTCATTCCAAGCCTTTCGCCAACAATTTTGTTCCCTCGGACAGAAAAAAAAACACTCTCGCACTTCATTCATATTACTTCCAAACGATTGAAGCTCATTAATCAATTCTCCATCATCACCAACATTGATAGGAAACAAAAACGTGATGAATAAATAAATTAAAAAAACAAATGTAAAAGTTACATGAAAAAAAGAAAAATGAAGGAAAACTAATTAAGGGAGGCAATCTAATTGAAGTAGAAAATCGTTTTTTTTTTCTCCTTAAACTCAAAACAGATGAGATCATAAATTGTAGGTTCTTCTCTTCTCTTTTCTTTTGTTTGTTTTATTCTCTTTAAACAAAAATTAAAACATTATATGAATGACGTCTTTGTCATGACAAGTACTTTCGTATCAATCTTCGTTCTGAATCCTTACATGTGGTTAAATTGAAAAAGAAACTTTTATTTTATGCAAGCAGAGAATGAACAACTTTCTACATCGTAGTCGTATAGGGTTAACCAACTTAAAGTTTGCAACTATTTTTCTCTCTTATAGAAACTACTGACTTTAGTTTTGATTATATTTTCAGGAGGTGGTTTTTTTTTCAAATGGAGGTGTTCCTCTTTACCTATACTTCGTCAGACCAAAAACATGAATGCAGATGACAACTTAATCAAGTTTTTTTTATTATTTTACTTTTGTTATAACTGTGACAGATTGTTTTTATTTTTTGAGGTTATGTCAAGTTGGATGTATGGATTGAGGTTAAGTTGGAAAATAATATGGAATTTATATATAACTGTCAAAGATATGAGTAAGTAATAAATAAATTTGAAATGAGATCATATTTGAACTTGGTCAAAGGACATTATTAGTCTTACTAAAATAAATAGTTTCAAAATATGTTTTCGAAAAGTTTTTGACAGATTTATTGTTCTTGAGAAATATAACACCAATTTAATATAAAAACTCCTGCTACAACTGAATGCAACGATACCATAGTATTTAGTCATGTTACTAAAAATCTACTTTCATTCAAATTCTTTGAAAACCAATCAATCTATACACAACTAAACAAACAATTGTAAATCTAGTAAAAAAATAAGAAAAATACGGGATTTTAGTATGACAGTTCCAAACAAACATCTAAATAATTAAATCGTATTAATAATATGGAGCGATTGCTGCTAATAAACTTCGTGGCATAGTAAAACCATTTAACAATTATGTGTTGTTTGATTTGGGTATTGATAAAAAATGTCCATTGTTAAAGTAAGTTCAAAAATTCGAACATAGCATTTAATTGACAGATCATGAAATAGGTCTGTTTAGATTATGTATTGGCATCTCGGTGCAAAAAATAAAGGACAGGGAGATAAAATTTGTTGATGTTAAAATCAGTTCGTTGCGAAAAAATTCAACTGCAAATTTATTCAATTTATTGGAAAGAGGTAGATAATTTATTGACATGTTCTTAGTTATCTTTTTCAATAACCATTTTTAGTCCAATTTTTTTATAGGAAGTTTGACTGAAATTTGGACTAACATTGGTAGAAATCAGCAGTTTTTGAAAGTAAACGAGCAAAGGTTATGAAATTTGATCACAACGTTGTCTCATTTCCCACGAGGAAACAAATAGCTGGAGATTTTTGTTGACGTTTATACTTTTAATTTCTTTAAAAATCTCTTCTGCCTTTCAATAAGAAGAACGAAAAGATTTACAATTTTTGTCAAAAGATGTGCCCTTTTCTTATTTTAAGAGTTTCATTGCAAGAAAAAGAGCAATTCTAGGTCAATTCTTAATACGAAAGAAGAGCGCTTTCTCATTGCGTGAGAGATTCGATCTGAATACACAGCTTTTTCTGTCAAATGAAAAGTATTTTGTTGTTTGTTATGAACTTGTTAAAAAAAATAATTATGGAGTAAGTTCATAATTTGGATTTCATAAATTTGTTGCGAGTTTTTGTTTGAATCGCAAATGACAGGCTTGTCAAACTACTGAAAAAAGTTTCATTTAAAGTTTCATTCATTGATTTTGAGAGTAATTCTTTAAAATTTTAATGAAACTCGATATAGTACTGAGTGTGTGAAGAGGAATGTCAAACAAATCTTTTCAAATTGTTGACAGGGGAGATTTCGATCACTCCCCTTACTTCGTGCCCTTCTCAACAAACAACTGAAAATTTCTTGAAACTCAGTTTCCTCGTGTGAAAGGGGACTATGTAAGTTGATGAATGCCAGGTTAGCGAAGCAACTTTCGGGGAACGAAAATTGGTTATGTCTACAGTCGGCCGTTAATTACTATAGTTAATACGTTTTGTTTTCACCAAAAATAACTTATTAAGGCTTCAATAAAAATCCAAGTAAAAAATGCAAATGATGTTGATGGTTCAACTTGATAATGAATTGTGGTTTATTTCACACTTATTTTTCACAATATTACAATTTAAAAAGAAAAACAATATAAAAACAACACTTGACTTGCAAAAATTAACGTTCAACATGATTTGCAAATTTTAGGATGACATTTAAGAATTGACGTTTATAAAAAATGGTCGTGTTCTGGTGTATCCATATATGTTTCTGATCGCAAGTCACCTGTTGTTGACATTTCTCGTAGGATAGATGAATATACCAGAATTTTTAGAATAGCTTGAGATTTATTTTTGGGAACAGCTGCTTTGACATCAGCTGTGTTTCTTTTCAATTTTACAAGGGATTACAACAATACAAAGCTATCTAGATCGCTTTGGATAGAAATCTAAATTAACATTACAATTATTAACATCTTCATGATATATGGGTGCGTGGACATCTTGAGGTGAGTTTAGACGTAACAAGTTGTGAAAATTTCGAATTTGTCGTCCAATGGTTTTCTATATCTTTTCTTAAGATTCTGGGTTTTTTGTCCTTACATTTATGAACAACTCTTTTGATTCGAAAAGAATCCTTGATTGACTGACAATAAAAAGAAAATATTCTTCTATTTTCTCCAGTCTTTCAAGTAAATTACAAAATAAATATCCTTTTTATTCATGATATGCGTCTGAGTTTAAAATTCGTTTAGTCATTAAATCATTTTCATTAAATTGTGGAACTGTGTAAAATAAAAACAATATATGAACCATGAAGACACCCCAAAAACAAAACAAAACAAAATAACAAAAACGAATTATTAATTTGCAAAGCATTTCATAATCTACATAAATCGGGAGACTCAAAGAGTTTTGTAAATATGTACTTTGTGTGTGTGTTTGTGTATTCTGTCTTCTACTTCACGGCGATACTTTTAATTAAAAATTCACAAAAAAAAAAACATGAATCTTTTAAGTACTTCATACACACGGAACTATACAAGAAGAGCAATATTCCAGGCATACACTCTTTTTATTTTTTTAAAACAACTTTCCATAATATGAGGATAAATTTCTGACAAGATACGCGTAAATTAAAATTCCGGAATAAATTTTTTAACTTTCATATTCTATATTCTCAGCTTAAGTTTGAAACGAATTGAAGAAACAAAAACGTCCGGAAAGGAAAAGAGTGAATATTTCATAAAATGTTGGCCATTTTCTGGAGAAAGAAGAACCCCGAAGAGGTGCATTTACTTGAAATGCTTAAGGGTGAATATTTGTAACAAAAAAAAAAAAATAGCGCATTCTATACCTTAAGTGAAATGAAAACAAAAATATCCGAGTGCTGAGACTCGCGGTTAAGATGAGTAAATATCAATTACAATGTGAAGTGTGACACGTAATGTGTGACACGGAACGTATATTACACGTAAGGCTCACGTTTTTAGTTTTCCCTACCCGCGCCGCAGGCATACCTAGTGGTTTACACATCAATAAATACGTTCCACTATCTTGTTCCCTTTTGATTTTTGTTCATATTGCCAATTTTCTAAATACATATTTTCATTTTATTCAAACATGGAAAACACAAATAATAATAAATTGTGAAATTCAAATCAATTTTTTTAATTGTTTTACGTGCAAATTCATTCAACATATTCACCCGCACCAATATCAAGGGAGTCTATACATAAACTCAAAAACGTTCACTTTTAAATAGATGCCCTAGTGATGTATGAAGTAGGTGCTTGGATTTTACAACGAAGAGAAGAATCAACGAGAAGTGGGTGCGTTTATCATCATCGCCACGCCATCACCGTGTAATATAGATGTTCATTGAATTGTCAAATTCATTCTTTCTATAAGAGGTTAAGCATTAAGTGTTATCTGTTTTGGCAACTTAAGCAGTTTATAGTACGTACAGTAGTAATAGTAGTATAAGTACACAGGCACTTAAACGTTGTGGTAATAAATTTATGTTCACGTTTAGATCCAACGAAACTAAAAAATTAAAGTTTTTATTAAGATTAATAATAAAGACATAAAGAAGTGTGTGCATTTTAAAAGGAAAACACGTACATCAATTGATACGGGAGGTACGACTAAACAACATATGAACAACAGAACCGCGACACTGTATTTTATAGACTGGAATATGGCTTCTGCTAAATAAATGGGTTTCTGATGGGAACGTGGTGCAGGTTGAAATATTTCACTATCCATATGGTACCGACACAAAATTGACCCGAAAAAAAATAGAAATATATATATAACGAGTTTTAACATTTTAACATCATTAATCATAGCTAGCGTAGCAATTCATCGCTACACCTATTAATATCCACTTTTGTTTTTATAATTTTTGTTTATGTTTTTGCCATTTTCCACTTTTTTATATCCTCACTGTCACTAGTTGATTTTAGTCCGAAAAAAGATTCGTAAAGGAATGAATTCACTTTTAAATAAGTTAAGGGATGTGTTGGAAAAGTATTTGTTATCTTAGCTAAGTCCATATGGACTTAAGTTGTATTTACATGTGAATCGCTTAGTTCCGATGTTGTTTCGTCCAATTCTATGGGGAATTGCAAAACAAACACGCCTATTATATGCACTTCTTTTTACTGACTTCTTTATCCACCTTTGTTGTTGTTTACCGTGTGAAATTTTGCTGCGCGCTTATATGCACTTCAATTAATAAAAAAACGATTGATATTTTTTTGGCGTTTCTTTTACGACTTTTATATTGTCGCTTTAGATTAGGGGTCGATAAAACCTTATTATAAAAATTAATGTGTGAAATATTCGTCTTCTATGCGTTCGCACATCGTTAATCCGATTGAGTTGAAATTTTCAGAGTTTGTTCTAAAAAGGGACGGGAAGGTTTGAAAAATGGTTTTAGTTTATCCAATCCCTACAACGCCATCTTTTCGTATATTTGAACTATCTTATTAATAAATGTTTGTCGAACGCAGAAAATTTAAAACTAAGCTCTATTAAACTTAAATCATATCTTCAATTTTCCCTCTCAGAAACAACACCAACACAAAGCAGGACATTTTTCGAAAGAAAGTCGCTTGTCTTACATCTATATACCGAGCAATATTGCCAAAACGTCAACATTCAAATGGCTAAGCAATTTTTTTTCCTGAAATATTGCCAATAAAGACGCATGGGTAGGATAGTTAACAAAACAGCGTTAAATTTTAATATTAAACAAAACAAAATCTCCGAAAAAATTAAAATAACGTTGCAGTAGACCGTATAAAAATAGAATCGATTACAAAATAATTCATTCGACAATTTTAGCCTCATACCAATAAAATGTATTTTATGGCTCAAAACAATTTTCTACGCAAACCCTCATTTAATTTCCTTGAGAGTAAAAAAAAAAACCCCAAAGTTTAACTATCATTTCCTCATAGTTCCGCTCAACTTAAATTTTATTGAGTAAATTATAACTATATCTGTGGATGTGTTTTTTTCTTTTTTCTTTAATTCAAACTTTCTGACTAAGTTAAGTGTTGTCATTATTCATGCTTACGGCATAAAACCTCCTCAAAAAATTCTATCTCTCGTCGTCAACGTTGAAGCTTCGCATAAACGACAACTATTATGACAAAAAAAAGTGATATCCAACAATATTATAGCAGTCTTGTGGGAAAGTTTTTTTTTTTTTTGAAAACTGCAAAGGAAACTTTAGAATTGAAAATAATTGATTTGAAGTGTCATATCCACCCCTCGCCTAGACTGATGGTAGAATAGACAAATAAAAACCTTTTGAGAAGACGAGAAAATACCAGGGGAACAGTTAAGTATTTTTTTGTGGGCAAATGGAGTTGTCATTTTTGTTCTTCGCAAAACCTAATGCATTATTAAGAACATTCATTCCACTGTGCATTTTTAAGGTTTCCTTTTGGCTGAGTTAAAAAATTCAATTAAAAATGCATAAATTAATCACAAGTCAAATGTGTCAGACCTATGTAGTACTCGTATACCAACCTACGTCAGAATTAAAAATCCATTCAGTTCACGATGCTTCAAAAATGAATTACACTGTTGTAAAAAGGTCGTGAATTCTTTAGCCAGTTTAACTGAACAGGACACCATCATCTCCCTCATATTGTTGGAATTTTTTATATTTTTTCCTTGGAGAATTTAAAACTTAAATGTCCATGTCGAATGTTCGGATGAAATTCACTGAAAGGACAATCTATATCTGTGATGTGTATATGTATATGTATATGTGTGGAAGAATATGATTGTGTGGTGTTGTGATAAATAAGCTGTGTAGTTCAAACGCGTTCATCCGAAGCCAATTAAATTGTGTCATTGCTGAAATGGATCTGTTTCTTTATTTGTTCATTGTTTTTTATTTTTATTTTGTATTATTATTTGTTATGGCTATATATTTATATGATATTGAGTTTGTGTCTGTATTTTAACAAGCATCAATGGATCTGTTGTTTTGAGAGACAATATAAAACAGGTTAAATTACACTTTCGTGGGAAAAATTGATTTGATTGGGAAATACGATGAGATTTAAAAATTTATACACTCCAATTCAATAAATCCAGGTCGTGATTTGCTTAAAATCATTTTTGGGGTACCTTAAAAGGGTTTACATAATTAAATTTTCCATCTTGTTAAGACTTTTTTTTTATTGAAGAACGAAAGCTTTTTTGATTGAGAGTATGACTCTCGAAGCAATAGGTTCACTGTCCACTGGTGATCTCACCGAAAAGTGAAACCAATTTCTACATCATTTTGAAAAATAGAGGTAATTGCACTTGATATTTTAAAAGCATTTTATACGAGTTTGGTACGAAGCTTGCTTGACGAAAATGATAGCGATTTAATTCCAGTTGTTTTGGACGATTTAAAAATCTGATATTCAAAAAAATGTTCGATGTATCACAAGGCTCCATTTTGTCTTCGATTCTTTTCCTTATCTTTATAAATGATCTTATTTGAAAATAACGATCGACGAATCGGTTTGAAATTTAGATGTATCGATTCCCAATGATTTATTCTTCGCACGCACTCTGG
Organism: Epistrophe grossulariae; assembly: GCA_929447395.1. Lineage (NCBI taxonomy): Eukaryota > Metazoa > Arthropoda > Insecta > Diptera > Syrphidae > Epistrophe > Epistrophe grossulariae. The sequence continues at coordinate 5,394,298 of OV839566.1, forward strand.
TGCTGAGAGTTGGAATACAGGTTTGGGATAAAGCTTTAAGCACATGCGTATGTGTTATCACATATTTGATGAAGTCCAGAAACACCGAAAAAAGGTTAGGTTTTCTTGAAAGAAATGCAAGACTATAACTCTCATATTTGTGCAGGTACCCCTATAATTACATATTTGAACATACTTACATATATTCGTAAAAACCGAAATTTGATAGAAATATTCTTTCATTATTTTTCGTCTTCTCTTTTATCGTATTATGTTGCCAAAAATATGCAGATAAATGGCTGAGATTCTTATTATTTTAGGAAAGCTTAATATATTTTCTTTAATGTCACATTAACGAAGCAACATTCCCCGATAAAAAATTGGTTGCGTGGATAATTTGTTGTTCTATGTTTTCTATGGTTTTTTGTTGTATTCAAAAGGTGATTTTAAAATTGTCACCAACTTATTAAAGACTTGATAACTTTTAATTATAATAATTCACTATGTCAAGTTTTTGATTTAAAATAGCTTTTAACATCCTGTAGTCCTACAAAAATTTGGCGTTTCGTCCCGGCGATCTCACTTGGGCTCATTAGTTGACTAGTGAGGGCCTTTGTCAATACGCAATTTTTTGGTAAGTTCAGATTGAACTATATTCAACAAGACTAGAATTCATAATCATTAAATTGGAAGTTTTTGTTTGTATAAGAAGGTATATATAATAATTAAAGGCAAACTATCCTACCTAGGAATTTTCTATCGAAACTTGACATTTATTGCATTTTTGTTTAAAGTAAGAACAAGTCTATATTTGTAAAGAGGATTCCAAGTAAATGTTAAAATTCTAGCTTCAGCAAACATTTTTGCATTTTTTGCTGGTGGCTCTTGGACTATAAGGTTATCTTTTTTAGATTTAAAAAAAAATAGCAAGTGTAATTCTGTTTTTTTATTTATTTAAATTTATTATTTAAATTTTCCTACTAAACCTATATATACCTACGTGCCAACCAAAACGCATTTCAAACAAAAAAGTTGTAAAAAGATGACATAAATCAAGTGGTACGAAGTGTATATCCGATTTTCACTTCCTCTTTAGGGCAAGTATTGGTTTTGTGTGAAGAAAATGATTGTTTAATGTTTAATAAAATATTTTTAATAAAATCTAACATTCTTCTTCGGGTTGTTCGTCTGTCTGTGCATCCAGGATTTCATTGAGCCAGAGCCTATAAACGGATGGAGGAATTTTCTTTAAAATTTGGTACACAGCATTTTTATATCTGGTTGGCTAGAGGAAAAACTTGAGTTTAATTTTAGCTCATCAAATTTCAAAAACTCTTAAAACTGATTCTAACGATTTATTTATTTATTTATTTGAATACGTTAAATGCTAACGTTAACATCATATTTTTAGTAAACTTCGATCATGTTATGAATAAATTAATTGCAATTTACTAAAACAAAACTCATAACGAAAGCAATATAATAAGATAATTATTGAACCATAAACCCATTACCCATTATAGGTTTGAATTTCATTGAGCAACTTCGTGCGATCCAATCGGTTATTTTATTTAACTTGGTTATAATTATTAAATTGTGAAAAGTTTATTGATTCAAAACACTATTTTATTGTAGCTATTCGAATTTGAATACGTTAATTGAATCAAGGCATTGAAAAGAGATTTAATTATTTTTGTTTTTAACCAATGAATTTTAATGCTGAAATAAAGTGAACAATTCGTCTAGTGCTATCAAAATTAAAAAAAAAAATATATTAATTTTAGTTTTTAAAATCTGTTAAAGGTATTTAAATAAAATTTATTAATTTACTACTTTTTCCATATTTAATAATTTTTTTTTGGGACAGAGATGTTTGAAAGTAAAAGGGTTTGTTGTAAATCTATTTTCTCATTGGCCAAATAAATAAACATATTAAAATGTCCCAAATACGAATAAATGAGTTTTTAGTATAACTCTCAATTTTTAACTGAATTTACGAGTAAGGGAAAAAATCGATTTTAATTTCATGTATCGGGTTTTGCTTAAGTATTTATTTTAATTTGAAACTTAAAATAAAAGTAATCGGCACGTGTGAAAGCTCTCGTATATGTTAAACATTTCGTTTATGGGACCATCGAAGGGTAGATATAAGAAAAATAGGTCAACGGAAGTCGCAAAAGCAAAGCAACCTACCTGTCGATCAATTTATTTCTCCAAATTAAAAACATTTCCAAAAAATCAACCCCTATTACTATTTTAAAGCTGAATAATAAAAAAAAAAAACCTGGATACCTAACACATTATACAAAATGTATTCGGATATGTTTAACAAAACTGTCAGAAAAAAAAACTCCTTGTATATTAAGCCTACCGCTAAAGGCTATACAAGTGTAGATACGACAGTATCTCTCAGCTCTTTGCAATTTAAAATGTCTAAAGGAAATTCATATCCTGTTTCTTTTGTTTTATTTTTTTTTTTAGCCACATGAATGCTTTTACTACGCACGTCATTTTACGGAAACTGAAACCTGTTGTCGGGGGGATAGAAAAAAAAGGATATTTTTAGCACTTTGTCTATGAGAATAGGTAAGTACATATTATATGTACATCATATTATAACTCTTACATACAAAAACCTAAAAAAAGATTCGAGGGGAGAAGGGAAATATCCTAATAATGATGAGTGTGACATTTGTCTTCAAACAAACTACCTACAGTATTGGTTTCATAAAAAAAAAAAATGTTTAAGGTACAATTTTTGCCTGACAATTCTTCAAAAGATTTGATTATTTTCGAGATAATTTCAAAAAGTTAAATTTTAACCCTTTCACGCTATAAATTGTAAGGTCCTTGGTCCAAATTAAGTGTATGTACTTAAAATACAAAAATAAACCTTTACACCAAAATTCAGCTCAGTTGGAATTTTTTCTAATTGAAAGTCAAATTCTCCTGGGTATATAGGGGATATGGAATGAATGATTAAAATAATCGTAAATTTTTGCTTTGGCAGTAATGTCCATCTGAAGGGGTACAAACTACAAACATTAATACAGCAACATTTTATACCCTGTTCATAGGAGATAAGCATAGAACAAAATTTAAAAAAAGTACGTATACGTCACAGTGAACCATTATTTCACAGAGTAAACTTTTTTAATTGATAGATATTTTGATCAGGAATATTTAGAAATTCGTCGACATACATTTAAAAATATTTTCATTGTACTCAAAGGAAACTGTTTCGGTATTAGAATGTATTTGGTTAAAAAGGCAAAATATTTTGGCCAAAATGAAATTAAAACAAATATCCTAACACAAAATGAATCCAATTCAAAAACGTCAAATACGTAGGATTGGCATGTTGAGCAATGAAAAATTAGATAAGTCCCGAAGTTATTTACCAGAAGGATAGGACAAAACAGAGATATCCTACCACTCCACCCTGATAAAAAAATTATTTAATTCACAATTTAATCGTAAATAATGGACATGTTTGTGGTCAGGTTAATTAGTTGAAAGTTTTCCATATAATATATAGCAAAAACTAGTTTGTTTTTGTTTCTTATATTTGTTTAAAGTAATTTAAACTTTAAATTCAAATATTAAATTCAATTTTATATTTAGGATGAATATTGTTTCGATTTTGTTTTTAACAATTTTTTACCTAAAAATTAAAAAAAAAAAAACTATAGATAGAGTCTTACGAAGAGGTTTAGATTATCCTAATAAAATTGTTAACCACAGTCCCCTTTGGTTGAAATTTAAATAAACAAATTTAAAAATAACAATATAATGTAAACCCATACTTATATTGCAAATAATAAATTTCTGAAATGGTGTGATGCTTTATACACAACAAACAGTTTCGGTGATATTTTGGATTATCCTATATGCCTTACAGCCACTTGTTAAGTTTTTTATTTCGTTTTTCTTTAACTGAATAGACGTCATGACATTATTAGTATTAAGATTTTTTTTTGGCAAAATAACTTATTTGGTCGAAGGTAATCAAGTATATGTGTACATAAACAAATCGATTTCGCCAATAGTGATGATTTTGTTTTTTGTGTACTTACAAGTACAATAGAAGCATCGTATTACAAATTGGAATCAAGACTCAAGAGCCAAGGGCCACAATGGAAAATGTATGGATTTATTTGTTCATATCATGGATATTATGTAATAAAATGCCAATATAAAAACGATATCTAATAATAAGCATACATTTCGGATACACAACTGTATTTACTATACATATTTAAATATTTATGTAAATGTATGTAAGTATATGTACTTAGCTACATACTACATATATGTATGATTTTTTTTTTTTTGATTTATGATTCAAAATTTACCTTATTTTTAGATTTATTTGGAAGTGACTAAAAAAAATGGCAATTTACAGTTTTTTTTACACAGGTATTGTTAATACGGCCCCGCAGACCCAAATCCCTCTGCTGGGTATACTTCGGGCATCCATGAGTCGCTCGAAGTGAATTAAAGCAAATCCTATTTGAATGGTGATAAACTGTTATAACTGTAGTAAATTGGAGTTTCGCTAGTCTCGTTTCATATTGTGTACTTGAAAATACATTTCTTAATTTGCTACATCCCAAACGTTTTTAAGCAAACAAAATTTTGAAAAAATTAACAAAGGAATAGTCAGTAAAAAAAATCGCATATAACAGTTGAGATAAAGTTTTGGAATATCTGAAATAATTTGAAACTCAGAAAAATATTTGTTATTGAAGGTTGACAGGTTAAGAATATTTAGGGATATGTTCGTTGATATTTCTTTGCTTTGATTTCACTGGAATCAAAATGTGGTGATCAAAAAGTCAAAAATGTAAATAATCATTAGGTCTCCAAAAAAAAAAAACAACAGTAGTTACACAAAATTTTGTTTCTAAGTCCTAGAAGCGTTTACATGTATTCTTTTGGCTTCGGTTCAGAAAAATAATTCCAAATGCATTTTCTATTCTTTTTAGAAAATTTGTCATTCTATAAACAATAAAAACCGACATTAATACTTTTTGGTGACAGTTCGCACTAAATTTCAATTTATAAGTTCAAGTGACCTCAACTCCAAAAATTGCGTTTCGCCCAGGTACGACAGTTGGGCTCATCAGCTAGATGCTGTCGTACCCTGCTAAGACGTGAATTATGGTCGATGCTTACCGACTCTTATAAAACTCACAGCATGAATATGCTGTGAATTTTATATTTCTAAGGGAATTTGATTAAATTCAGACACTTAGAAAATTAGGGCGACATGCAATTTTTGGAGTTGAGGTCACATGAACTTATAAATTGAAATATATTCAATCGCTCCACTTAAACAGAAGTAGTTTTTTAATTATCTTCATTAACGTTTTTGTTCGCACTAAATACAGCAGGTATGTAATTAATAATAATTATGTCAATTACACATGTGGTCGAATTTCTAAATGCAAAATTTGCGCCAATTATGGTGAGCAAACAGTTCCGAATGCATTTGTGCTAATGTAAAAAATGTCTTGCACACTTCACTTGCATTTGAATTTGTTTATTGTTTGCGGTGTCTGGGATTTATTTATTTCTTTTGGAATCAAAAAGGATGCAAAAATTGAAGAAAAGTAAGTTAAATTCATTAAAAATATTTTTTTTAGGGGGTCTATTATTAGCTCCAGCAATAGTCAACAACCAAAGAAATTATAATTAAAATAAATAAAATAAAATAAATAACTATGACGAGGTGTTTCGAAATTAATTCCATCCTCAGGTATAAAATTACATTAATGTTAATTTTATTTTATTTTGTTTTGTTTTATTTTATTTTATTTTATTTTATTTTATTTTATTATTATTTTATTTTATTTTATTTTATTTTATTTTATTTTATTTTATTTTATTCTATTTTATTTTAATTTATTTTATTTTATTTTAATTTATTTTATTTTATTTTATTTTATTTATTTTATTTTATTTTATTTTATTTTATTTTATTTTATTTTTATTAGATTTTTTTTGGTTAAAAACCGCGCAATTGGAGACGAAACACCAAAAATGAATAGTGAACAATTAAAGACAAGTACCGACATGACGAAGACATAATGTAATATACATGCAATTCGAAAATCTTTATACTTTTGACATTTCAACTTGCTTTTTGCATTTGCTTAGGAAAATCCAAAAAAAAATTGATATTTTATTAAAAAAAATTGGAAGACAATTTTTTAACAGACCAGAAGCTTGCCTTACCTTCAACTCACTTATTCTTGTGAACGTACCCAATATATTCGTAGTAAAAAGTGACAAGTGCAACTGATGTTTAATCTAGACATAACACGTCGTAGTAGTATAAATATTCTGATGACACTGTTTTACAAATTATAAAAAAATATAAGAAATAATATTCTTCCTCATTCTTTTTTGACTTCATGTAAATAAATGTCTTAACGAAATGATTTTGTTTATATTTGTGACAGAAGTTTAGACAGTTTTGTAAATCCAGCATAAACAAAAAAAAAAAAACAATAAAAAAAAAAACGTTTTCAGTGAGTTAAGTTTTTGTAATTTTATTTTTTTCAAATTCAATTTACCTTAAAAAAATTTTTAATTTAATTTGTTCAAGCAATGACAAATGACGAATATTTTGTTTTCACCAGCAAAAGTAAGTCTTTTTATATAATGGAACTAAAACCCTAAAAAATACCAAGATGCTTTGTTTTTTTCTGTCATTTCAATCTTTTAACAGATACTCAACGCTAATCTACTCCATGTAACTATTCATTTCAAACCTTATATCCAACTTGACATAAAAAGAACAATATTTTTCCAACACATCTCTTAACTTTTTCAAAAGTGAATTGGTTCTTAGTTCCATGTTTTATTTTGGAAAAGAATTGAGCCAAAATAATGGAATAAAAAATAATACATATAAATAGGCGCAGCAATGCTCGTCCGAATAAAATGTAATTTTAATGTCTTTTTTTTTTCAAATATTTTTTTTATTTTAGGTGACAGCTGATTTTGACAGGCATACGGATATAATAGTGCTAATACCATTTTGTTCGGAATTACACTGCTATGCTAGCTGAACATTACCAATAAAAACGCCTAACACTCAGTAAAATTTTCTGCACAAAACATGTTAATGGGCCATGGTATATTAGAAACGACGATCTACACAGGGATCTTGGGATCCCCACGGTAAGAAATGAAATAAAAAATTTTGCGCGAAAGCATAGAAAACGAATTTTATAACACGCTAATAGAAGTATTATCGAAATTCTTGACCATACAAATTTAGTACGCCGCTTGCGAAGGACTAAACCTTCTGACTTAGTGCGGTAAACGGAAAACCGCTTTTAAAATCGCGGAATACTCAGGAGCTATCGCGGGATAGGTACCTGCAACACGTTGTATAACTTCGTTAAAAAAAATTGCTAGATAAGTTTCAACTAAGTTGCAAACGGGAGGTGGAGGTGGTTTTAGTGAAGTAAGAATCTCACACTCCTATGAGCACGCGTTTTTCGGTCCTTATAGAGCCTTTTGAAGGTTTAACACCTACCCACGGAAAAAACAAAAAACAAAACATTCCTTTTCGTATTGATTATTATTTTTATTGTCTCCAATAATAATTTATTCATTTAATTTTTTATGATTTAATCGTTAAAAGCGGAAATTATTCATCATATAATTGTGAAACCACCGCCCCTTAGTCTTTTGGTGTTTAGAAAAACAAAAAAATTAATACCTCTATAATTGATTATATCTAGAACGTAAGCATCATATACAATCCCCATACGGTTTTCTTCCATTTTCATTAACAAGACGTCTTTACTCACGATTTTAGTTCCAAAAAATTTCAAATTTCAACAACCACAACATGTATAAACAAATAATCCCGTAAAAACAAACAGCATACATATAAAAACTACGTAATACATAGAGACGTTTCCTTTTCACACATAATGCAGCTGGAATGGCAAATCGCGCGCGAATTTTATAAATTCACATTTGCTGTCAACGCAGTATGCACCCCACCCGCACCCTCACCCAACTTTTGTTTTATTCAACTAGATGATAATCTTGCGATAATACAATAATAATTAACCACCACAAATCACTGCCGCTAGCCGTATGTGTATATGTATATTCTGATCGATCAGTGGGGGGTGAGTGGTGTACCTGACTCACGAACGATTAATTTTCAATTTCAAGATTGTTTACATTTTCGATTTTGTTTATTATAAACAAAATTTGTGTTCCCGCACATCAGTTAGCAAATAGAACATTGCCTCCCGCTGAGCTGGAAGTATATTCTTAATTTGGGAGATTTTGAAACGAACAAATTCCAGCTGGGCCAAGGGGAAAATATTTGATAATATAATCGAAATACGCGAATTATTTGCATGCACTATCTGGCTGGGATAGTTGCAATATGGATTCGTTATATTATCCAAGGCTGGATTTATGTAGCTATACCCATATAGAAGCCGTTAGCTAAAAATCGAGTATGGATTCTATACTAAGAAGAATTTTGATATGAACAATGGGAAATCGATGAAATGCGACATTTTGACAACTTTCAAATTTATCTGTCATACAAACGTTGACAATCTTGTAAAATTTACAGAAACAATTCTAACAAATGTCAAAAGTTTCTTAGGTATGCCGATATAATTCACAAATCAAGTCAATCATGCTGAATGGCTCTCCCATACCAACGGCAGTCAATATATTTCACATGATATTCGAAATTGGAATTGGCTTAACTCTCCAATGATATTTTTCCGCTGGGTTTTAGCGGGCATTTCAATGTTTTGTGGATAAGCTAAGGCCCAGCAGTTTATTAACAGTGCGCGTTAAATCTGTACAATGATTTTCAGAAGTTCTAAAATGGCGCTCATCAACAAAAATCGGCTGATAATCGATGTCGATAACAACTCAATCTTTAATTAAATTTTGGTTAACCTTCACATTGTCATAATAATTGATTGAAGTGATTAACTGTGAACAAAATGACCTTAAAAGTTAGTTATGAGTTTTGTTTAGATTGAAAACAGTAAAATAAAAATAACCAAAGATTAAATTTAACAAATGGACGATTTGTGAAAAAGGCTTTAAGGTAGAACTATAATAGTAGGATGCTGACGTTAGTGGTCGTACGAAACGAAACGAATACAAAGAATTCATATGACGTGCCCATAATTGAGGTTTGCTTCGTTTCGACCAATTTTCGTTAACTTTTGCTTTCGGAAGTCCGACCGCTCCCTGCGTAAGTGAACTGAGAGAATTTTCTTCTGACATCTCCCGACTATTATAGTTCTACCTTTAGTGTGGTAATCGAACTGATTAATTATCTGTGATTACAACAGATTCATAATCATGGTTTAAATATGATCACTGGTTACCTAACCCCGACTAAAGTAGCGGTAAGAAAATTGGATATTTGCATTCAAACCAAAGCAGAAATGAACAAAATTTTCGATCCACGAGGTGGGACCGGGGCCTTCCGCTTACATTCGATATACATAACCCAATCCACCACTGATAACACCAATTGAAAAGTTCGTCCTGCGGCACTGTACTGCCATTGCTACATACATATACTTGTCTCTAATAGTTTGGAGCTGTAGCCTTCTAAACAGCCACGTAGCACAAATTGAACCCGGAAAGTGTTTTATGAATGCAATTTCTGGTCAAGTAAATTGAGATGATGCTCTGTACTTTTTAGAGGTTTCCTCTCCCTGACGGTTGAGCGCTATTTCCCTGTATAAATTGTGTATGTTTTCCTATATAAACTAAATATACGAGTATACCGCAATTCATACCTCGCCACCGCCACCGGCCACCGACTCGACATTGATGCTCTTTCGCTTCTGGGCTTTTGATATGATAGGGTCGTGTTTTTCCAGCAACGGCAACGTGGCAATTGTTTGCAAGCCATGGGGCGTATTAAGTTGAGATGTAAATAGTTCTTCAATGTTTTTGTTTTAAGTGAATCTCTATTCAAAAAGTTTTGGGTGGCAGTTTGTTGTATGATTGACGCAAATGGACAGACTTAATGAAACCAAAACCATTTTGTTGCAACTGCAAAAGCGATGATGATTTTGTGTGTGTGTTGTTTGTATGGAAGGGAGTGCTGTGGGGAGTGGTGGTCATAAATTTTCTCGGCATATCTAAGTCGTTATATTAGCTTTTTAACAATTTCCAGTGCAATTGCTGATGAGAGTGTAGTTAGACATTTCTGTTTTATTGTCGATTTTCTATTTTGTTTAATTGCATGGTTTCATTTAGAGAATGATGTGTGTTCAGATGGTGTTTATATCAATTTCAAATATAAACTTTAATATATATAGGTATTAAAATATAATAATAATATAAATATAGGTATTAAGAAATGATCATCTGAAAGAAATGACAAGTTCATAGATGACATAATTTGTATTATTATAGGGCGTCTAACAAAAACTTTCATTTTGAAGTTTCGATTTTATTTAGGTAAAGCTTGTTAGATTTTTTATAACTTAAATGTATACATTTTTAATATTTTTTTAATGTTTTAATATAAAATGTGACAATCAAAAGTTTTTACATAAATGAAACCTTTTAGTGTTATTTTATATTGATTATGTGTCGTATAAATCGTCTTATATTTCACAAAGTACATATACAAATTCGTTAGCATTCAGAGCTTTTAAAATGCTCATGGCATTCAACTTATTTGTTTGTCACCTATAATAAGGTTGCATGAAGACAAAGGTTTATAAAGTGTTGTCTGAAATTTCCATTTTTAAATTGGTACTTCGGTTATATATAGGTATAAATTATTATGTTCGTCATAGCATGTTCGTGACAAGTACAACCGAATAACTTCCATAATTTTAATAGTGAAATTAGTGGAAAGTCTCAGACAATTAACTTTTTGCTATTTTAAAAGAAGATCAGATCAGAAATTTTAGAAGAATTCGCAGAACCAAGAGATAGGAACGAATTTTTTCGATTTATAAAAAACTCAATGATATCTTTTAAAATTCAACTGAAGTTTAATAATTCTAAAGTCATACTTTTTCTTCCATTTACTTTATTAAGTGTACTAAAATAGACTAAGGCAACGATTACAGTTGATGCGCGTATATCTTACGAACATACAGTTTCTTAAGAATTTTTCGTCAGAACCGAGTGGTTACACTGAATGCTTTGGAATTCCAAGTAACAGCTTTTTTTAAATAGCTCTGTCCTAAAATAAATTTGATTTAAACGATGGATATGTTCTGACTTATATACAAAACAATATACGACCGAGTTGGAGATTATGCAAACAAAAACAAAAAATTTAGTTATAAATTGTTAAGCCAATTGTTAGTAAGTACCTATCTTAAAATTGAATGTCGAAAAAAATTATCTTTCCGTTTTCGAAATATTGAATTCCCTAAAAATTCGTTTTTTTTTTTTGCGAATTTTGAGTTTTGAGAAACTAAAAAAAAAATCAAGAGTATAGTTTTTGAGAGACTTCTATGGTAGGTACTGTTATTTTTGGTTATCAGAATAATTTTTGTTTAAACTCTGCTAGATAATCTTTAAAAACAGCTTGGTGCCAAATCGACTGTTAACCATTTTTTGGAATTTATTTTTTTACAAGAAAATTGTGGACACGTTTTTGAGAAAAATAAGATTTTCATTAATTGCTAAATAAAAATTGTGCGACAAGTACAAGGTATTTTTGGTCCTAAAAAATACGTATCGGGGAGGGGAGGGAGGGTTTACCAAAGAACGCTATAAGTACCAAGTTTAAAAGAAAATAGACCCACCTGTTCAGGCTGCAGCCGAAAGGACAGACTTGACTTGATCGCTATATTATCACCGTTATGTCAAGTTTAAATGCCTAAAAACTGACATATAAAGAAATATTTTTATTTAGTGGGAAAAAAAGAAGTTAAAAATAAAATATTGCAGAAATTATAAGACAAAATTGAGTTTTTGTTCTGGATAATTGATGTAAGACTTAGTCCGTTGTGATTCCAATCACTTTATGAATTGCCAGAGCAGCCAAACTATTCAAGCGGTCCTAAATAATATCAAAACAAGACAAACTTGAATTTTATATTCCGCACTGAAATTCAGATGATCAGAAGAGTTAAACCCACTTCTTTTGTCATGTTCCTATTAATCGTATTTATCCGTTCCAAACAAGAATACGTTCATTTGGCAGCAGACGTGGACCTAAGAAATATATGGATGTTCGGGAAATTTTCTTCTGAATGATAGTGCATTCAGGGCTTCAGTTGAATTTTTAGGGTTGATATCGCCTCTGTGGATCCCTAAGAAATTTATCAGCTGTCTTGTCAATTTCGAACAAAGTATGCTTGAAGAGTTCCAAGTTCCATGGTATAGAAGTCTAGAAATGGATTCTGGACTCGGACGATTGTTCTGTTAATTCTTGTCTATTCAAATTCCAGTTAGGATCGGGTCTAAGTGGTCGGTTAAACGGTAATTTACAACTAGTAGGAACATTCAGGCCTATCACAGAATCCATCGTGGAAAATCCCCGAATGGATTATTCCACTACGAACCCCGAAAAAAAGGATTCACAAAATCCGAATGGAATCGAAAAAAGCAATGCCTCATTAAAAGAATTAATTCTGATTTTCGAAATCAGCTGTCCTATGTCACAGCAATACTTGGAGCTTTTAAAAGAAAAATTCCCTTAAACTTTTTAAAAAGTTTCATCTTTTTTCCCTTTTTATTTTACACAAAAAAGCTGATTATTTGTGTTAAGTACGGCTAGACTCTTTGTTTTAATAAATATCGCAAAAACAAAATCCCAAAATCCCTGAGCACAATTACAGCTGTCAAAGGATTGAGATCGTGAAAAAGTTGTGTTGTGTTGTGCATTTTTTTCCCAAGAAAATCGATTCAACACAAAAATGAAGGGAAGTTATAAAAAAAGTGGTTTCAAATGTTTCAGTGATGAAAGTGATGTGTTCTTTTAATTCCCCTTTTTTTCCTAGTTTTGTTTATACTTCTTTTTAAATTTTTCTTAATGACGTGGTATTCAATTATTTTAAGAGTTTAAGAATTTTTAATAAAATAAAAATTGATTAATTTGCGTTTGCAACTATTGCAAATTTTAGAATTTGAAAAAAAGCATTTTTTAATGAAACACAATCGTTTACCACTTGACTACGACAAGAATCAGTTGTCGTAGAAAAGGACGTCATATTTCCGTTTTATTCGGAATTTTTGATACAAAATTTCCCGAATTTCGAAATTCTTAATAGATTTTCCACTACGAATGGATTCTGCAATACATTTTTCGTGATTCGTAGCAAATTTTCGATTACGATGGAATTTGTGATAGGGCTGATTATCTTGGAGGCGGTGAACCTCTACACTATTGAAGGAAGTAATATCAGATCCAGGGGAGAAAAACATCCAGTCATATTTCTTGTGGAAGTAAACGATAAAAATTGATTAACGCTTCGAAGGAAAAATTTCCTTGATACTGCTTCACGGATTTTGTAGTTGATAACAATAAATTAGAGAGCCATTTTGCATCATTCAGCTTAGGCAAGCCTTTTATGACATACATATTATATCGTTGAAATTCTTTTACTTGTCGGGCAGATAGAACAAATTTAATGATTTGAGACTCCAAGTAAGTCAACAAAGTTATAAAATTTTTTTTTGTTCCTTTTATGATTAGGAAAGCTATGATTCCCTTGACTCCCCCCCTTATCAATGCCACTGGGTCAAAGTGTTAAAATTTAAAAACTATCTTATCAATAAAAACCTCAATAACCCATAAATTAATAAAACTTAAATGACAGTTTTTCTAAATTATACCAAAATGTTAAAAAAAACTACAAATTTTCCATTCCTAAAAAATCCTTCATTTTTTATAAATAGGTACTGTATCCCGAAAATTAATTAAAAATATAGAAAACTATATAAATATCTTGTAAAACTGATTGGAACTTTGTTCTATAAGCATCAAAGGGCATCTTCAAAAGCTAAAAACCAATGAAAATATGTGCGTATATAGAAGAAATAAACATCACAGCTTGAGTGTGTTTTAAAAACATCATCATCTTCATCATCATCATCAAATCATCAGACTATATGGACATCAAAACCCCACCCTTCTCGCTTTCCTCCTGGCCAGATCTTTTGTAAACATTTTAAATCACTAAATTTAATTGCATTTAAAATATTTTTTTTCATCCACTTTGATTGGAACACACAGACACACCAAAAACATAACAAATCAAGAACGCCATAAAGCCAATCTCCTAATTAAGAAAATTATGTTTTAACATTAAGGTCACGTATGGTTTCTGTTTTTTTTTTTTTTTTTTTGGAAAGAATGAACGCTCTTTAAATAAATTTCAAGTGGCTTTAATGTACAGCGGGGGTTGGAGGAAAAGAATTCAAATATTTTTTAAGATAAATAAAGTGTTTTTTTTTGTTTTGATGTATTTAAATTGTTTTTAACAATTACAACACGTTCGTTAACATGCAAATAAAAACATCATGTTTTTGAGTAAAGTGTTTTCAGTCATTTTTATTACTTCACACGTTTTACAAAGAAAACACGATTTGCACGCAAATATAAAAATGAAAAGAGAAAAAACAAATATTTATCCTCAGTCAACAAGTCAGACGTAGTTATGTATATTGTATGTATGGGTATGTTTATATGAATGAATGTGCTCAGTCAAAGTTATGTCTTTTACACGTAGCTATACCTACAATGCGTCAATTGTTTGTTTTTACCCCCAACCAATCACCCACCCACCCAGTAAATTTATAATGTTTGTTCCCTCTACTCGCACAAGAACATCCATTCAAATCGAATGATGCGAAGCTCGATAAAAAGTCTTTCAACGCGCCATGCGGGGCCACAAGTGTGTGTCTTGCTGAGAACTGATTTGTAAGATTGTTTCGCATCAATTGCGAGAATGATGGAATGAAAATTACTGCTCGAAGACCATTAATTTGTTGATTCGCACCCCACTTGAATTAAATAAATGCTTGTGCTGCATTCAATCGTTTTCATCGTCGTCGTCGTCGTCATCGTCACAATCAAAAAGTCAGACGGAATGAACTGCACGAGCATAACGATGTTTGCGCAGAAGAATTAGCGGTTGATTAGCAGGCGGATCTGAGATTGAGAAATATGTAGAATAGGCTTTTTGAATATTTGTATCTATACACACGATGTGCTCATTTAAAAAAAGATATAAATGACTCGGTGTCTAGAAAATACAAGTGGATTCATTTATTTAACACCCCCCGCAATGTCTGTTCAAGAAGATAAAGAAGAGTAAAAAGAGAAGAACTTGAAATATGATTAATGTTGCCTTTTGGAATCAATTAAATGTGTGTATTTTATACAGTACAATGTACATCATGTACATATATATGTATGTATGTATATTCACCTACATTTGGGTGATGTTTTATCAGCAAATTGATCTTGGTGGAAATATTGTTTTGGGGTTTTTTTTTCAGAAATAATTTTTGCACTTGAGTATTCTTCCGTACAGTTGTTTTTGTTTAAAACTAGATTTTAAACAATTTTAGAAAGCTTGCCCTTATCACTTATACCAGGTACGAGTGTTTCTGTGAAGTATATGAATGTGTCCCTATACATTTGGGCAATCACAGCATACGGATACAAATCACAGTTGGTGGTTGGAGAGGCACTAGAGAACAACTATTATTATAGAACCCATGATAGAAAGACTCATCTTCAAACCGTTCGAACAATCTATAGTCCAGTCAATGAACCCAAAAAAACAGCTAAATTCGGAAATAATCACCGGGAAGCTGGATTCTGGTATATAGCTTCCTCATGGTGTTCTTAAGAAACTGTCAAAAGCCCCCATCGATATAAGCGCCGCTAACAATTTTACGAACATACGAAATGGTTTTTCAGACGATTTTTTCCGAGTCAAATGCTTTATTGACTGACTACTATCTCAAGACTATTTCTCGCACAATCACATTCTCTTATTACAGAAGTGGTAAAAGATTTAAAAAAAATACGACTAGGAGAAATCTACACTCCGTTTGTCGTTTTCAATAATAGTCCTGTCAATGAAGCATTTGACTCGGA
The DNA here is from genome assembly GCA_929447395.1 of Epistrophe grossulariae. NCBI lineage: Eukaryota > Metazoa > Arthropoda > Insecta > Diptera > Syrphidae > Epistrophe > Epistrophe grossulariae. The sequence continues at coordinate 5,410,385 of OV839566.1, forward strand.
AAAAATAGTCGGAAAGCTGGATTTTGGTATTGGCGCCGCGGCCGCCAGCAATTTTGCGGGGGGTTTAAGGTTCCCCTAAATGGTTTTTCAGGAATATCTCCCAAATGGTTAGTTGTACCAAAAACATGTCAAGTACTAATTTGTAGCTTAGAAAATTTCCAACAAAAAATATTCACATACTTTTTTTCATAAAAATTACTGTTTTCGAAATAAATAGATCGGAAGAGTTAAGGGTTTTATTTTTCTATATACTGAGGCGGCTAAGTTAAAACTGTGCATTTTGTGAATAAAGCATCAATTTTTGTTGTTGTTGGTACATTACGTGAACATGATTTTAAGATGTTGGCCTACTTTATTTGTCCACCCCTTTAAGTGGCAGAGGCAAATTAAAAAAAATAATACTAAAAATAGAAAATGAATTTAAAAACAAAACGGTAACACTTATAATTTCGTGTTATAGCTTTTTCTCACGCCCAGTAATTCATTTTTTAGTTATAATTTTTAGTTAAGTTCTTTTAAAGCTTAGTTTTTGAAGAAATGATGTTTAAACTTTACATTTGGGAAAAAAAATCGAAAAATAAAGATTTTAAAAAATTATATATTCAAAAACCAAGCACTAAAATACCTTATTTATAACTAAAGAATTAAACCAGTGAAGCCAATTACTATACATATATATAGGATTGGGTCCTCAGACAGTACCTTTTTAAGTTAAACGACCGTTTAGGTGAAGTGCTTAAAATGACGAACAAATGAATGACAAATTGCCTTTTTCAAAATATATTAATAAAATGATTTTCTCAGTTTGTTTAACCTATTGGAAAATCTCAAGTTTATATTCTTGAAGCTCAAAGCTTTTTGTGTAATGACAATTTTCATACGACCAACATTTCGTCACTCAGAATATAATGAAAATGGTTAAACCTTAAGCTCACTTTAACAACTCTTTTTACCCATGCAAAAGCTGATTTCCTACATTTTAATACACAATTACTAACAAAAATCTTCCTTTTATTGCAAGTGTTGAGGTTGCAAATAATAAAAAAAATAAAAAATAAAAAAAAAAAAAAAAAAAACAACATCCCTTGTCGTGGTTGACACTTATTTCTCTCTTCTCCTCTCCATCATCAAACATAACCACTTTCGGAAGCTTATTTTGCTTTTTCGTTTTACTCGTACTGATCCTTGTGCCAGTGCACGTTTGTGTACATTTTTCCGCCGAACATCCTGTTCGTTCTTCCGAAACCACTTCACTCATAAATAAACCAAAGAAAATCATCAACTACACGAGAAGAGTGGGCTCCCTTTTGGTCCTTCTCTGCTTTGAAATTCATTGCATAAAAGGCTAAAAGTGCTGAAGAGGAGCATCGAAATGTTTTCACTTTAATTCTTGTAAAAGGTTTTTTCTTAGAGCCGTTTTTTTTTATTGTTTTCTTTTTGTGTTTTACCACGATGCACCTATTTTTTTTTTCTGTTTAAATTTTCAATAAAGATAGGTACTCCTAGGGTAACTTATATTAATTATTGTTTAAACAAAAAGTAGACTTTTTTAATTAAAAATACGATGAAATGGAAACTATTGAAATATTGACCCGATTTAATTCAAATTCGAAAAAAGAACGGAATTTGAAAAAATTCAAGAATGAAATCTTTCATTACTAACCCATAAATAAAAGACCAATTTAAAAAAAAAAGTTTATTCGATAAATAAATAAATTTGCTGGCGGGACAGATTGTGGAGAACCCGGTCCTTGTGACTTACAACTTTTAACTATTCCTATGTCCTCTGTCAGCAGGGGACCTACAAGTTTCTGCCAATTCGAAACTACTTGAAGGATTTGTCAATTTCACACAAGAAGCAGTTATCCTAAAAACAGTTTTTTTTCCTCAATCGGAAGTAGATAATCCTTAACGAAGCTTTATCGAAATTATTTTATTTTATTTTTGTTTCCGTGGTTTTTTTTGAAATAATTTTCTTCTTAGTTGATGTTTTTGTAATTTTTAACTTTATTGCCGCACTCGAAAGCACTTCCCAAAAGCTTCTGTAAGACATTATGCTGATCGCAACTTATGACAGTTAATCTGTCATAACGTAAGTTGGCACGAAAATACGATTTCAAAAGATTTCGTTGCTCAATTTATTTATGTATATTAGCATCTTGCTCTATTAACGAGAATTGTGTTCTTTGCATCATAAGTTTACCAAAAATAAAATGTCAAAGATGACTTTCCTTTATGAGATATCAAGAATGATTTAAAATCGGTAACTTTTATCAACTTGTTATGCGAGAAAAATTTTTCGATACATTTCATCTTCTTGGCATAAGAAGCAACAAATGCTGCTTGATTTATGATTCTGTTAACACGTCCTTAAGAAAGTTTTTTTTGTTTAATAGATTCTGTAAGTTTTAATTGTTTTCATGAGGCTTCCTTAACAAACTTTTGAAAAACATTTTACAAAAATTAAAAAAAAAAAAAACTTTACGAAATTGCGACTTCCATAAAAAAAAATCTCAGAAATTTTAAATTATGTGGTGGTTTTATAAAACTTGCAGTTCTTCATATAAATGTACTTAAAAAGTAAATAGGTAACGATACTTGGCTTTCCAATCCAAAACTTCCATACATAAGCTTTAAGGAAACTCTTTACACGAACATATTTGAAAAAAAAAAAAACAGTTTTATAAGCCTAAATTATAGAAAAAAGATTACAAAAAATTGAAGTACCTACTAAACAATGATTTTTGTCACTTTAAAAAAATTCACATATGTTTGATAAAATTTCATTAAATTTTCTACTTTTTTTTCAATTTTAAATTCACAGATAATTTCAATCATGAGAGCATATACCTGAGACCTAGTCGTGTATTTTATTTTTTTTTAACTTTTTCTTTTTGGTAAGGCTCCATTAAATTAACTAATTGGAATAGATACGCGCGCATTTACATCGACTTGAGGAGAGTGAATTTTTCACGGCTACTTGTGCTCCTCTTTTTCTACTTGGCTTGCACTTTCGGTTGTGCTAGATTTAGATAAAAGATTGCACAGCCATAATAATTGGCATGAGATTCATTCGAATGAAAACAAATTTTATTAACTTGGCGAGTGATCACAAAATGATTCCATTTACTAACAAAAGCTATAACGACGGCGGCCGCGGCCGCGGCGGGCGGTGCAGTGGTGGCAAGTGTCTATCAACAATATGACCTTCTGGGAGAGTGGAGGTATACAATAATTATTATTATAAGAGATGAGGTCAAATGATTCTTATTCGGATGCACACAATCAGGGACATAGCGCAAGGCAATAGGTACATAATTCTAGATATCACTTTGTGCAAAACGTGCACACGACACAAGCCCAGCGCCCACCCACACAACCAATAGACTCCCGTGTCATATCCACAACGTGTCAAGTATGCAAATTGTTTCGGCATCCCATGGTGCTGCTGCTGGTTGAGATCAATACGGGAATATACCTATAACCTATATACCTTCCTACTATAACTAATGTAGCTATAGGATTGTAGGTGTACCTACGCTCGTTTGTGAAATCTCGCTGCTGGAGCTGGGTATACATATTTCTCTGGGGGCACTTAGTTTTGAATGTGATTGGTACTGGCATATTGGCATTTTTCCCTTCGCTGCTGGCTGAAGAAGCACTGGCAAAGCTCGCCTCGCGCGTTATCCGATGGAACAACGTGCAGTAATGAAATATGAAAAAGGATGATGTTGTCTCGAAGAGGTAGCTTTTACCAAGTTATGGATGACTATGCACGTGGTATTCCTTGTTATTGTGAAAGTGGCAGTGCCAGTTCCCTGCCACTCATGCACTGACTGTTTTTTTTTTTTTTTCTTAGTTCGTTTATTTGATGGGCGGTGAAGTTTTAGATTGGAGGGGAAAGTTGGATTTATTTTTGCGCCAAGGCACGGATCGCTGAACTGAGACATTATCATGCTTCTATTCTAACTTTATGTTTTGCTATGATATATTGGATTTCAGAGTTTTGAAATGCCAAAAAGACATTTATGAAAATCATCCTGAAGGTGATGCCGATTTTTTTGTGAAGAAGTTTTTTTGGAAATACGTATTATGCAGCTATTTATTTATTATGTATATGATTTGATTGTTTTTATATCTTAAATTCTTCTACACAGTTTGAGTTTGAGAAATATTAATAGAATAAAGTGGAAGGGTAAAATAAACACTTTTTTTTATAACCGTTCAAAATTCGAATTTCCCTTCTAGATATTCACATAAAAATGCTCTGTACCAATTTTGAAGCAAATCGATCCACCTGTTTAGGCTCTACTTCAAACTACAGTGAACACATGGACGCAGAGAAAAATAAATTAAATTTTTTTATGAAAATTCAATATTCGAAGACGACTCCGTAGAATTTTTATAAATTTATCAACTAAAGAACTTCTCTTAACAATTTTGTTAAAAATACATTTTTCAACTTTCCAATTTTTTTTTTAAATCTGTACTTCGAAAACGAGTTGATTATTTTTTACATTTTGTTGGTTTTTGTCTCCTAGTTGTTGTTAGTCTTAATTTTGAAAATATAAATAAATAATTAATTATAAATAAAAAACAATTTTTAAAATAATTTGTGTATTTATTTTAAATTTTAATTTTACAACTTTTTAAATGTTCGTAGGTATTTGCGACGCGTTTCGGAGATGCTACTTTTGCTGCTTATTGTTGTTCCAATTTCTACTTTGACTTAAACTTAGTTGATCCTCAGTTGTTGTTGTTGTTGGTGAAAGTTTGTTTTTCTTTGTTTTGAGTTATATTAATGATGTTGTCTTTTTTCTTTGTTTTATTGTTGTTTTTGTTTATAGTTTTGGTTTATTTATTTTGAGCTTTATTTTATGTGATGTTGTCTTTTTCTTTTTTTTACTTTCTTTTATTGTTTATTTTCAAATTTTATTATTTTTTTGAAGATTAGTTTTTTAAGTGTATGTATTAACTGTTACTGAAATTTGGTTTAATAAATTTATTTTTTTGTAAATGTTAACAAAATGACCTATACATACATAAATTATTTTTTTTAAATAGCTCAAAATGTAGACATGTACATTCAAACAAGACAAAAAATCAGGTTTCATCAGAAACATTTGTAGCATTATCCCTTAAAATGTGAAGCATAAAACACAAATTTTGTATTCCCCTTCTCTAGCACTTCCCCTTTATTTATTTTTATTTTTTCAAATCGATTATTTTCAATTATTTTTGATCAGCGAGAAAAATTGTGTAAAAAAAAATATAAAGCTTAAAATTGTGTACATTTGATGTCAAAAATCGACCTTTAAATTTTGAATATTTCATGTCAAATGTCCGAGTTTCTGTTGTAAGATAATATGTGCTCAGTAAATTTTACTATTTCAACATGAATAAGAATGCCAGAACAAAAGGCCCAACAAATTGGACCAACATTTTACATTCAGTGGTCTATTTCACCATTTTACAATTTACAATTACAAACTAGTACTGATTTTGCATTCAAATATAAGTAATTGCATACATTGTAAATTAGTTATTTTACAAATTTGTTGAATTTTGTAAGAAAATTTTACAGGTGAAAGTTGATCTGTAAAATTTTCTACAATTTTGTATGCTTTTAAATTTGTCTGAATTGTTTTTGAGCGTCAGAATAAAAAATAAAAATGAAATTACTATTATTTAATACAGGATTATTACAAATTTGTAGTTGTAAATTGTTAAGTGGTGAAATAGACCACAGATTGCGCTAGATTGAAGCCAGCGACTGCGGCGCTCAGTAGTCGTTTTGAGGGTCGTTAAAGCTAGACTTAATTCGAAAATACACTTTTTATTGCTTAAAATTCAAGCAGCATTTCTAAAACCCCAGCTTTTGTTGAATTTTGTTGTGTCTTTTGGTAGTTGACGCAAATTTGTGATTTTAGGTTCAGAAGAAATTAGCAAATTGTGAACCAAATCAACATTTCTAACAACGCGGGACATTTTTCTGGAAAATCCGGCACTAGAAGTTTTACAATATTTTTGACGGATTTTTGAAAACATCTTCTGATAGCTGGCTAATAGCGATTAATTCTTAAGGAACAAAATTATTTCCGAGAAATAAATGGTGGCCCTGATTTTTTTCATTTTCGTCCAGCTAGGGTTATACTAAATGGGCCAGTGTGGAGCGGCTTCTGTATTATTCCTGAAATCATTTTTAAACACTGATGACAGAAATTAGTCTCTTTAACAAAGCCAATGTTTTTTGCATTTAAATTATTTGTTTATGTGTTTTATTTTGTTCAAACCTAAAAACGAAAATTCTTTGTGAAATATCAATAAAAAAAATTACAGTTCATCACTCAATTGTAAAAAACTTCCTTTCACTTTTGAATTAGAAAAGGAACTTTTTGGGTATGAAATTTTGTTTTGTACTTGTTTATTTTAATAAGCAAAATTTATTTTAAAATATGCCTGGCAACCACCTGGTTGGCAAACGTCACCGCAGCGATTGATACAATTTTTCGCAAATTCGGAAATGTGTACACTTCTAGAAAAAGCTTGCGATTTATTTAAATAAGTAAGTTGAATCTCAGTAAGTGTAGTCTTTCTTAAATTTAAAAGCAATCTATGTAGTTATATACATATAATGAATTTTTCGTCTATCACGTAAACTTTTTGTTGCTTTGATTAAAATATTAATCTTTGTTCCCCTTCCTTGACACACAACGATGTAGAGGGTATCTATGTATATAATCCTTGTTTCCTTATGTTCACAACTGATTTTGCTACTCGGCTGCTGGGTTGCAGTATCTTAACACTGCAGTCTGCCAGGTGCAATGCAGATTGCGGAATTACTGTATAGAATACATTTTAAAGAAGGATTACTAATTTCCACTTCATGTTGAATGTATGTATAATATGAAATAATCAATAAATCTTCTAAGTGACCTGCATCATAAGACTCTTACTTTGCTTTAAACTAAATGAAATTTGATAATAGTACAAAAACGAATTTTAGAGTTCATTAAATCAAAAAAAAAAATCTCTTATTTTTTTTAGACTTGTATTTTTATTCCCTATGCTTTCTGTAAGTGGTTTACTTTCCTAGCTGTAATTTATTGTGTAGATACGAGTGATTCGCATAAGATGCCACAATGACCGACGGCGCGTCGTGTAGATTATGATCAGACAAGTCAAAAATCGTATGGTAGAAATCTATTTGTATTTATTTTCTTCTAACTTTTGATTCAAGATATTGCATATTGCTCATGTTTTCTCAACAACATTTTTTCTCTTTTCTCAAAAATATGTTTTTTTTTTAATCCAAAATCTTTACAGTTTCAAAATTCAATAAAGAATCAACACTATCCCTACTCGTTGTTCATTATCCATGCTCCCCATAATTGTAGATTGTTACTTTTCGTCCAGTTTTCGGTCACTTTCGGTTTTGTGGGTAAAGAAAGCTCTCGTTTTTAACTTATTGAGTGAAAAGAGCTCACGAAATATACCGAAGACAGTCTGCGAAAATAAATTCAGTTTTACTTTTTTGGATACATTCTATACTTTGCTAGAATGTTTGTATGATTCACGGATGGGCCACATTTTCAGAGAGTCGGTCGCAAACGTGAATATGACAATAGTAAGTCATACTCCCACCACTAGATTCGGGTAATCGGGGAAAAATATAATGTTTTTAGAAACTTAATTGTCGTAGTTTTCTACCAAAAGAAATGAAATTTTATTGCAATTTCACTGAATGTACTAATTTATTTTGTTTCAATTACATATTATATAAATGTTATTTATTACCATGAATAGCTATTTTCGTATTGAGACCAAGCAAACTCTTGAGTAGTATGAAATTCCAAATCCTCTCTCAAATTTTAAACTATTTAACACAATTAAAAATTTTATTAAGCCATTCTAAAAAAGAAAAATTAAAAAAAAGATTTTCTCGTTTTCACCCCAAATCACCCTATAAATAGTTTAATTTTTAAAAATATCAAGCCTTAAAATGAACCTTGAAGTTCATCCTCGAAATATTACTTTTCAAACGCCCATGTTCTGCATTCCACTTATTGTGAATTCACATGGCGAAATTGAATTTAGGTGTTCCACAATTCGGTCGAAATGCTAATAGTGAATCCTAATTTCGAACATGAAAATTGATGTTCTGCATTTCGGTTCATTCCGTTTTCTAAACGTTTTCAATCCACATTTTTATGCGTTGTGAAATCGGTGCATTTGCAGATAGTTTTGTTTTTCTTGGTACAAAATGTATGCAAACTTTATGTTTTGTTTATTTATTTATTATTATTTTCGTAGGAAACATACGAATAAAAAAATACAAAAATCATCAGAACCATTCATATTTAGGTAGGTATATTCACGCCGCGCGTCGGGCAGGTTTTTTCTTACAAAATTGTTCGGCTTATTTTTTCTTTCAAGTTCCGCTTTCTTTTTTCCCTTATAAATGCCAATAATATAGAATAAATTTTCATCAATTAAATATGGAGGCACCTTGCATTTTGACATTTCGAACTAATTGCGAAATTTTCGAAAACGAACGAATTGTAGAACATGGAATTTCAATTCATGTGAAATTGAAATGCGATTTCAATTCGATTTCATTCGAAATGCAGAACATGGGCGAAAAACAAGGCAAAATGGATACCATTTATTGTGTTTATACCTAAATTCACCCTATAAATAGCTCAATTTTAAATCCGATTATTTTCCTCCGTATTTCAACAACGAAACTGAGAAATTTTGCTGAGTAATCATCTTCATAAAACTGAGATTGCTGAGAAAGAAAATTTAAAATCGATTGCTATTTTTTGTTTTACCCCAATTCACCCTATAAATTCAAAATTTTGAAAAATACTATGCCATAACTCAATAAAAATCTTTTTGAAATGTAAAAATTATTTTTAAAACGGAATTTTTTTTTCATTTTCCCCATTTTACCCTTTAAATAATAAATTTTGAGCAAACCATGCAAACATTTTGTTTCCTAAGTATTTTGACAACAATTAACAATATAAAATAAATTTAACAATTAACTAATAAATCCTGTTATGAGGTTGCTGAGATATGAGTATAGCGTGTGTTGTTTGTTACGTCCAAAAGATGGCGCTGTTTTTCGAATGCAACGTTGTGTTAAAATTTCAATGCAATGAATAGAGAACTTTCGGGTATTTATGATTTTAAACAAACGAAAATTGACTTTTGTATTAATTAAGAAGATTTATTTAATATTTGTTTTGCGGGCGAACATTTAAAGAATTTCTTTTCAAAACCAAAACAATAACTCGTCTCATTAATTTACTTATACTTAAATACAAGTTCTCTATTTTAGTTTTTAAAGTATAGAGTTATTCATGTAAAATAAAAGTTGGAAACGATTTGTGAAAAAAAACTTCAGTTGAAAATATTATAAAACTTCCATAGAAGTTAAGAACTCTTAAAAGATAACCTAACCACCTCCAGGACATTGGAGTTAACTTTTCTGAGTTTCTACAGTAGATATTTATTTTTACTTATTATGTAGTTGAAACTGAAAAAGGATTTTATCCATCACTTAGCGTCCTTCTTATTCGCAATAATCCAATATTATGTACTTACGTTTTTCATTGTCAGCATCGAATCGAATTACACATGTCTTTTATTTATTTTGAAGCCTTACATTCCTGATGTTAAGCACAATTTTGACTGTTCAGTTTGCTAATGGATTTTAAAATCATGTCATGTTCAAGAGGTGCTATATACTTCGGAATATAAAGAGAGAAAAACTTCAGTAATTCTTATATCGTTTTATGTTTAAGCTTTCTTGCTAATGGTATAGCATTTCCATGAGATCATTGTGCCTATAAGCATTTTGTACACCTTAACAAATCAAATTAGGGAAACGATTTCTATGCAAGCATTTAATGGAGATAAATCAATTTTCATATAATAAAGGGTCTGAAATTTTCTTTTGAAAAAGCTTCTAAAATTTACAAGGGTTAGGTACTCTTTTAAAATCATAGAATTGCGAATAAAATATCCTGCAAATGTTACTCAAAAATTGATGGTTGATTTTACTAAGTTCAGACTGGAGATCTATTCGATGGAACATTCAGGTTGCATTTAAAAGTCCTTAAGTCTTACAGACATGTAGTTGAAATTATTATTATTTTTATTTTTAAGTACTTGTGCAAGGATTAAAAACTGAACCCTTTCAGTTGGATTTTATTTTTTGTTTGGTCTTTATGGTATGGATTATGTAGGTGGTCAATATGCTCGTATAAATATGTTAAATATATTAGCTCATAATTTTAGACGATTTAGTGCGATGTTAAAGCATTTATGATGCTAGGTAAAAAACAGGATTTTCCAAATTCTAAACGAGCTATACATCGTACTATTTTTTTAGAATTTTATTAAAGTTAAAATCATCAACAGCCTTATTTATTAGATTTCACTAATACTCGTTTCAACCTCGGAATAGTTAAACCGAGTCGGAGCACTTACTCCGTCTTTACGCCGCGTCAAATAAATTCTTATTTATTAAGTCGTTTTATAGCGACGGAGTAAATTTACTCCGACTTTACTTCGCCTCTGATCCTGAAAAACTTATTTATAAAAAAATAAACGATGATTAGAAGCGGAGTAAGCTAAAACTGGTACATAGTAGGATTAAAGCCGTAGTAAAGCCGTTTTAGTATCTAAATGACATGACATTTAGTAACTAAAAAGGAACGTAGAAGAAGTTTTTTTTATCCGTTTGTTACTAATTGTAAGGCAAAATGGATAGTTATTTTGCATTTATAAATGATTTAAATTCGTTTTAATTTAGTTGCAGTACAAAACTCGTTTAATCCCATATTATAATAAGCATAGAGATTGGTTTTTTTTTTTAATATATATTTGACATAAGGAGGGTGTAGCTAAAACCGTTTGACGTGGCGTTATGACGGAGTAAGTGCTTCGACTCGGTTTAACTATTTCGAGGTTGAAACGAGTATTAGTGAAATCTAATAAATAAGGCTGCAAATGTCTATTTTAACTTTTTAGCATCATACTAACCTTGTTCGTTTACTCCTCAAACCTACCCATTTCTACCATTTTTAGACCGAAATCAAAGTTCATATAAAAAAATAAATCTGGTAAAATCTGGCACTTTCGGGCAAGTTCGCGAACAGACCTACTATCTCCAAATGTCACTTTGACAATTAAAAATAAGAAAATTGTATGTTTGCTTACTTGTCTGAACAAACTGTCACTGTTTTAGACGTGTTAAACTGAAGTTTATTAAGGAAATAAGTTAAGTATGGTACTAGTTAAAAAGTGTTTAAAACTAAGAACATTTTAGTAAAAAGCTTTAATGTTAGTAAATTGTAAGTAGTATAATGCCAATACCTTAAAATAAGGTTGTTTAAAATTTTGTGCCATTGATTCTGAAGAATTTAAAACAAAAAAGTCGCAGTGGGCCCACCGAAGTGGCAGGGTATAACAGCTAGTAAATAAATAAAAACATCAAACATGAAAAAACAAATATGATTTTCACACAATATTTATCAGGAACACATGAACAGCATTTATTAAAAACAAAATATATGTAAATAATAACTAACACAATAGCTCTAAGCCCTATATAGCTTTGACAGTTCATTTCGAAATGAATTCAAAGAATTAACTCTGCTATTATGAGATTGCTTCGTATGCAAAACAAGATACAATCTCAATTCGACAATACATATTTTCCCAAATTATTTGGAAAGTGCAAATTCATGGAATATTTGATTTTAAAATGCAACCTACATACTACTCGTATACAAGCCAAATTGCACACCACATTCATCCCACCATCATATACACAATTTCATAGTTTCATTCTCTTTGATATACGAGTACAAATATGTACATATAGATTTTATACGAATGCTAATTTGCTATACAATTTGTCTGCTATCCTTTTAAAGGATTCCCACTTCATATTTCACTATATAGAAAATGAAAGCACTATGTACATTTATACGTTCTCGTAGGTTGGGATATGTTGGTATGGTTCCCATATAAATTAATAATTGAGAAATGTAAAATTTAAAATTCAATTCAACTACCAAACCACAATATGAAAAAATAAAATAAAATCAAAATTATATGCCACACCAAAAACAACGTACTCGTGAATGGTGAATGTACATTGTACATATACTCGTATACCTATCTAAGATAATTTTAAATATTTATTAAAACACATTCCTGGCACACAAATAATGCATTGATTTCAACTTGATATATTATCATTTTTAATTCTAAGGCTTTTCACCACATCAACGTGTCATTTCCATTTTTGTTTTGTTTATTTTATGCAGAAATTTTACTTTAAAATACAAAATTTAATTTATTATGTATTATTGGAAAACAAACTTTTGTGTGGTTTTTTAAATGGAATTAAGACCAAGCTGCTGTGATGTGATAAAGATTTGTTTCAGTGTCGGTGTCGAGTTGTATTCATTAATTTGTGAAATTTGAATATCAATCTACCGAATTTTTTTCTTACACATTTATTTTAAATGAATACTCGTACATATGAAGTATACAAAGAAGAGTTTGTATAATTTTGCATGCAAAACGTGTGTAATTTTATATTTATATAATCAGTTCGTTTCAGTGGAAATTATTTTTTTTAAAGAATTGATTGGGATTCCCAAAGGGTAAAAGGGGATATATTCTTTTTTGTGTGAATACATATCAACAAGAAAAAGTTTAAATTTACAAAAAGACTTGTCGATGGTTAAAGTGCAGAACCTAGTTAGTCGTTTTTGCATGTTTTTAGAAATCAATAAAAACTTTTCTGTAAAATGTTCAAAAAAACATTTTAACGCTGAAATTGCCAAAAGGTTGCTCTGCTTCTGCTGAATTTTTTGCATTAATAATATTTTTTGGAATTTTGCGACTTACGAGGTTTTACACTTTATCCGTGCGTCAATATTATACTTTGCTTCAAGCACAATTAGCTAGTTAAATGCTTTATCATTACGACAAAATAATTCTTAAGTTTGTCACGAATAATCTCAGAGTATATTTAAGTGATTTGCGTGAAAAAATTTTAGATTTTTTTATTTCTATAAGCATACATATGTTTTAAGCTATTTTTAATTTTTATCTTTTCTAATTTTTTTGTTTATGTTTTTGCATTCAAGATTTTGACAGTGCAATTGCAATCACGAGGTCGCTGCTTTGTTTTACTTTTCATTTAATTATCATTTCGGCGATCTTGTAGTTTCTTTTCTTTCCATATCAGTTAACAATCTTTATCTGTCTGTAGTAGCCTGTGGTGTAGGTACATATTGGGTTCAATCCCTAGCCTATAACACCTTAAAAATAAAAACTGAAATGTTTCTCACTGCCTCTTGGGAGGAATTGACAAACCATCCAAAAGTATCCCTTGTCATGAAAAAGTGCTTTCACCTTAGCCGTTCGGATCCGGCAGAAAATTGTAGGTCCCTTCCATTTCTGCCAACAACAAGCACACAGGAATGGTTAAGATAGTTGTAAGCCACTAGGCCTTGGTTCTACTCGAGCTGTCACGCTACCCAATTTATTTTTATTTATTTATTTTATCTTAATCTGTATTTTATTCAATTGTGTTCCACTATTGTTTTACTCCCAAGAAATATAATATGGGCAATTAATTGATTCGTGCAAAAAATCAAACGGGGTGTATAACAATCAATTATGAATTTACGATGATAGAGAACACTAAAACGGGTTTAGAAATTCTTTCTGTCACTCGAAAATTAACATCTTTATGTCGAGTTTTTCCCATTTTCAGAATTACACCCGATTTAAATCCTGAAAATGGTTTTTCAGTTCATCAAGATCCCGAGTTGGCACTGAAATTAACTCGAATGTGGTGGGTTAACTCTGGATTAATTGAATCGATATTTCTGACAGATATGTGTCAAAACACTACCGATATATAGAGGGCGACACTATAGAAATCTCTTTTTCCTCAGTGTCGCCATCTCTAGATAGTAAAATCACATTTCCATAGTGTCGCACTTTGATTTCGATAGATTTTTGAAAATTGAAAGTTTCCGTGAATGATTACTGAAAAAAAATGTCCCTAACAACAAAAGCGCAAAATTTTAAACAGACTGAAATAAACGTATTATATTATTAGAATAATTATAATGTATACCTTTTTAAGAATTAAAACTCTTTACTAAAATTCTCTTAATTTTAAATACTTTTTTGATAATATCCAAAATTTCCAATTTTCAATGACTCTGGCGCATAAATCTGGCTGAATTTGCCCGATGGAATGGGTTATGTTGGCTTTGAGGGTCACTGTGCGTTGTGGCTTATTCGAATAGACCTGCGCGACTTCAGGAAACCCCACAAGAAAAAGTCTAACGGGGTCAAATCGCATGATCACGGTGGCAAGTTCACATCACCTTCACGTGAGATGACCATGCCCTCGTATTGCTCGGGCAGAATTTCCAATGTGGCTTAAGCTGTGTGGCACGTAGCGCCATCCTGTTCAAACCACATGTCGTTGGTGTACATATCATCCAATTCAGGCCACAAGAAGTTGATAATCATCCACCTATATAGCGCTCGCCGTTTATGATATGGGCCGATGACGCCGCCAGCCCACGTTGGCAGACCCAAGTCACGACGCAAAATTCGCCTAGTTTTGGTCTGCGAAAGGACGAGTTCTTGTGAGCGACGTGAAATCGACTGCTTCGGACTCTCACGGACAGCGGCGATATTTTCGGCAGATCTGGCGTTTTGTCGACGTACAGGTGTTGATTGATTGTTTACTGAACTAGTGGGCTAAAATAGTCCTCTCGGGAGGACGATTAAATGAGCTAATCGCGCGGAACGTTGCCCGAACAGAACGCCCATTTGGATAAAACAATTTAATCATTTGCACTTGTTGTTGAACGCTATATCCGTCAATGGTGACAAAACAGACTGAATTATTTACATCTAATTTGACAGATGTATTTCTTCAACAATATAGCCGCTATCAACTGTCAAAGTTCGGGAATCCCTATTGGATGACCTTTTATTTGCAATTCCTGCAAAAAATCTAACCAAACACATCTTTTTTTTGACATTTTATAGATTTCAAAGTGACATTAATTAATTGACATAATGGAGTTAGTACAATAATAGGTCTGTTCCAAACATTTCTCACACTAAAAGTAGGTCAAATGTCAAATTTGAGGAGTGGGGATGAAATGCTCTCAGAGATAGATAAAATGCTCTCAGAGATAGATAAACTGAAAAAATGTCTGGAACGATTTTCGCACTAAATTGGACTAAAGATTAATAAAATAATAAAAAGTATGCTTATTTTTCAAAACTAAAACACTTGGGCAACCCTTGTCCGACATTGATATTTGTACTCAACTGACAAATTACGCCATCTGACATACGGCAACCAGGCATTTGATATCCAGCCCTGAAATAGCCAGAAGAAATTCCTCGGACTAAAACTGGCAAGAAGGGGAAATGTTTTACTCTCTTGAGCGCGCTCTCTTTTGTAAGAATTAGTACAACTTTTGAAGCCTGGAACGAATTCGGACTAAAAATGACTGAATCTGGCAGTCTGAAACTGTTTGAAACTGGATATGGAACAGACTTAATATTACGAGAATAGATGAAGTTTTTATCAAAATTAAAACTTACTTTTCTAAAACATTTTACATAAACTTATGTTCATATTTGAAACATGTTGAAGTTCTCATTAAAAAAAAGTTACTGCCTCCAGAGCTAGCGTGTTGCTCTAATTATATGTCTTACATTATTATCTCATTACGGAAAGTTTCAATTTCATATCTAAACAATATCACATAACCTTATTTATATTCAAATTATATTACATCCTCATAACTTATACCACTACAATATGTAATTATACTCTATTTTAGCATACATAGTTTTTGGATAAAAGTTGAACCACATATGATCGTACAACGCATCTACCTATAGAAGTTAATATTCTTTGTAATTTTTGTACTTACTATAGAGTATAAGCGCAGAGTCGACGACGTGTGTCCTAAGGGAATTGTTTTCAAATTGCTATTGGTTTGTTTTCTAGGTCATTTCCCTGTACCTAAATAATAATAAACATGAAAATGTATAAAATACAATGCATGTTGTTTTTTTTTCTAGTTATTTTATTTGCCTTTAGCATTTAACATCCCAAGACCATAAAAGACTCAATATACAAATATACCCGGTGGAACTGGGTGTGTGATAATGGCCGTATCAAATGCCTCACGCACGCATATTCTCATCTCTTTTACCATGCTTTGCAGTGGTATAGGACATATTATCCTTGATATCATTTTGGTGTCTATGACTTATAGCAACTCAAGAGAAAGTGTAATTATTGCCAAACATGAAACCATATATACGAGTATGTAGATATTTTATTTTATGTTTTTTTTTTTTACATATCGACATACATAACTAATATACGTTCGAATTAGTCGCACGTGTATTTTCATGCAAGACAACTCAGATTATCCTTCAAATATTAATTACACATATACCTATGGCTATAAGTTTAGACTTTCAAAGTTCATTGAAATAATCATCAGACAGGTATAGGTATTAATTTTCAGACGAAAATTGTTTTCGATTTTTTTTTTGTGTTTTCAATGTAAAAACACCGTGGGGTAAAATATGAACTATAGGGTGGCTCAAAAAACACGTGTTTATGAATTCCAGACATTATTCACACGTAGGATTTGGGTATTAAGCCATGAATATACTGCCTTTGCTAAAAATTCTGCCTTTTTTTAAAGAAGAATGGTCAACCTGTGAGGGAATACGCCAACATTTTGTGTATGTCTTAGATTATGAAGAACAATAAAATGTGAAGTCCAAATTAATGCTACAAATTAATGTGATGTACCCCTCATTTCGTGTTCATAGATTTAAGCATCTTAAGCTTAAATAAATTGTTTTTATTATTCAATTTATAGAGCGAGGAATTTCAAACATTTTGTTGTATTTTTGAAGATACCTCGGTAGTTCAAACAATCGGTAATTCGAACGCTCCATTAATTCGAATACCTATTTTGTTATATGTAATATCTTGTTGTTGGAACACTTGCTAAAATTGGTGCTCTGTAACTCAAATTTTTCTGTTGTTTCTTTGCTAAGTGCTTTTGCTGTTGCAGAGTCAAAAGTATTTTCCTATAAATACTAGAGGAACACATTTTTTCGAAAAAAACGCGTTGATTTTCATTCAGTATAGGCTGTGCCTGTGAGTTTAATTTTTTGCTTAAGACAACTACATAGAAGGTTTGCGTGAAGTAAGAATTTGTGTATCAACGCCAGTGAATGGTTTGTTATTTAAATAAAGTTAAGTCAAGTTTAAGTTAATTTTTAACCAGTTTTTTTTAGAAAAACACAAACCACTCAAAAAAGCAGCATACGTTTTTGACTGAAGCAGAAATGCGGAATTTTGTGCCGAATAAGGCAAGAGTGATCACACTGTGACTTTAAATTCTTTATATAGTTAAACTGAAAAATGACAGCGATAGTGAATTGCTTGCAATTTCGTTAAGTATTTTGCGATTATATTTAAAGACAAATGAAAAAACAACCAATTCTTTGTATAACGGTTTAAACTCCATTGAAGTTTCTTTTTTAAACGAAAACAAAAAAAAGCAGCATAAGTTTTTGACTCTGAAGCAGAAATGCGGAATTTTGTGCCGAATAAGGTAAGAGTGATCACACTGTGATTTTAAATTCTTTATATAGTTAAACTGAAAAATTGTTAATAAATCAATATAATAAGAAATAAATTGATCAAACAACCTCTGAAATTGTTTTGACACCAACGCGATGTACGCCATCTGATTTCTTAAATAAATCTTAATTTATGAGAACAAAATTTTTGTATATATGCATAAAGATTTGTAAACATTAGTATTTATTTATCATTTAATGATGATTTAAAAAATGAATTTTGAAAAAAAAAATCATCTACCCATTTTCGAAATGTCGAATTGATACGTAATATTATTCAAATTTATTAGAAGCTCTTGTGTAAAAAATTATATTAAAATCGGTTCAACAAATAATGAGATAGTCGCAGACCAACAAAAATAGTTCTATTAGAGATACCATTTTTAATCGATGGATACATTTTTTTTTTCCAAAAATGTGGTAGATGTTAACTGATATAAGCTGACATAAACAAATTTAATCAAAACTTTAGGAGTCGTTTTTGAGAAAAACGAGATTTTCCTTACCGGTTATTAAACACTTGTATGGGAAGTACTGTTAGTTTTGGTTATAAGAATAATTTTTATTTAAAATCTGCTAGATAATGTTAAAAAACTGTTGCGTGCTATTATTGATAAAAATT
Organism: Epistrophe grossulariae; assembly: GCA_929447395.1. Lineage (NCBI taxonomy): Eukaryota > Metazoa > Arthropoda > Insecta > Diptera > Syrphidae > Epistrophe > Epistrophe grossulariae. Next base: position 5,428,761 of record OV839566.1, read on the forward strand.
AAGTCGTGTTCGAATTCTTAAGTTCTCAAAAAAATTTTAAAATCCAAACAAAAAATTTTTGAAAATTTTAATAGGTAGGTACTTATACAAAACTTTTAAAACATTCGTCATAAAATAAATGATCAAAATCGGCTGAACTGTTTTTGAGAAAATAGAAAGTGGTTCTATGTAGGTAGGTATATTCATTTTTGTGAAATTTTTTTATAAATGCCTTTTCTAAAAAATTTCGGGCATGTTTTTGAGAAAAATAAGATTTTCAGATTTTGCTAAAAAAATTGTACGGCAGCTACTGTAATTTTTGGTCCTACTACAAAAAATTAAAAAAAAAAAACGAGTCGGGGGAATGCCCTAAAAAGGCTATGTACCAAGTTTGAAGAAAATCGACTCACCCGTTTATGCTGCAGCCGAAACGACAGACAGAATTTCGAGACCCACTATTTTCGATTTCGCTATCATAGTAATGCCAAGTTTGATCAAAATCTCGAGTTTCGATTTTTTTCGAATCCATAACTTGTCATATAATACCTTCATATATCGCAAGTAAAAAATCTTTCAAGGGTAGTTCTTTAAAGATATACACAGGTATACCACAGAACTTCAGAGAAACATGCCTCTGATAAAGACATCTTTAGAGCAAAAAAACTGTTCTCAAACTCAAATAAATTAGCTGCTTCGATGTTTGCTCTAAAGTTGCATCTAGAGCTTCCTCTAAAACAAACGAGCTTTAAGATTAGCTCTGGAAACGCATTTAAAACTTTTAAAAAACTAAAAATGTTTTTCGATATCAAGATCGAAATTATAGTTATAAATAAAACTTAAATCAACTGTCGAATGCAAAAACAAATCCTTTCTAAACCACTGCAATTTTTTTATAATCTTGACTCGTTTTAAAAAATAATATTTTCTGAATTTTGTTTTCAAAGGCATGAAATGAATTTTTAAAATACATATTTTCATCGAAAATGCCTCCGTTACTTTTTTATTATTTAAAACAAATACAAAAATTACAAACAAAAATGTGAATTACGTCCTTTTTAGATTAACCAATTCCAGTTTAAAGTTCCTTAAATTTCTAACCCCCTTCTTTGCATCCCAGCTCACAAATTTTTCAATATTTTATATCTAACCAAAGTAATACCTACCTCGTTTGAGAACTGGACAGAATAATAATTAGCCCACACTCATATATGTATCCAATTGAAATCCTTAAAAGATCTGCACTACAGAATTGCACAGCACAGCACAGGAAACAAACCGTACTCCAATTCAATTAGCTGCGAGATATCTCTTGTGATTTATTTCGTTCGTTTCCAACAGGACCAAAAAAGATGATGATGGTGTGTATGGGAAGACCGGCTACCGGCACATTTGAATCACAGTAATCTTTATTTATTTCTTCGTAACCGCTTTACAGCTTCAAGGTACAATAGTATATTTTATCCAAATATTCAGTGTTTCTATACAACGACGGTTGCACTTTGAAAAATATGGGTGAAAATATAACAGCACCACCAAACAGTAACACACAGAGAACAGAAAACCGAATGAACAACACAAATCAAACCGCACTGCAGCTATTTTAAAGCATTCACAGTTCAACCGCAGCAGTTGCAGTGGCAGCAGAAGCAGCAGCTTCAGTAGCAGCAGAAACACGCCACTAAAACAAGAGCCACAGTCAGCAGAGAACAGACACGACAAACTAGAGTAGCATGGCAACACAAAAGCAAACAAGAAAAAAAAAAAAATAAACAATCCGAATCCGAAAAGAAAGAATCTATGCCAAGAGAATACAGACAAAAAGAACAGATACTCTCAAGTGTAAAATATGAGGACTGCAGAAGACGATAGATAGACGAACAGCACGACCGAACGACAGAACAACCGAACGACACGAAGGGTCTTCGCTCTTCGACTTGACCGGAGACAATCACTTTTTATTGCACCAAAGTACCCAGCAGATACATACTCCCGTCACTCAAAGGTCGTTCTTGTTTAACCAATCAGCACCACAACACTACAACGCTGCCTCACGCAACTCTGATATTGCAGCAAATTTTCAATATTCAAAGAGCAAACATATCAACGGACGGTTTGGTAAAACGTGACGGTAATTCACAAAAAAAAAAAAAAAAAACTGAGAACACCACCCTCGGATGTCGGATGCACTGCAAGTGGGACGCAATGGAGACGGAGAGCCTTTCAGCACGTGAATCCTCACGTATACGTATAATTCTTCCTCACTTGCCCTCTTTTGTTGTTGACCTACAACAAGAAGATACAACGAATAAAAAGCTTCAATCTGTGCAGCTGTTAGCCCGATTATATTGCCGGCAAACCGCAAATCAGTGCGAGCTCTATTATATATATTACGCCACACAAATCCAATGGGTTGCTAGCCGATAGATAAACAGATAAATGGAGGCCGATATAATAGCCAAATCCGAGATGCGGCACGCCTGATGAGTTCGTTAAACACCGGCACGCGGTCGTGTGTCGTTGGGGCACTTAAAAGTTCATCGGATTCGGAAATCAGAACGCAAGGGAGAGGATATTCGCACTCTCGAAGAAACTTATATATAATAGTCAAGCTCTCGAATCTCGATCTCGATGCTCTAGACCGGCTGGTGAGCCGCACGAAGAAGGACTGAAGTGGAAGTGTATTGTATATTTTTAATGTCGACGTGCTATAGTGCTGAAGGTACATGAGAGCTTTGGCATTGCAGCGCGATTCGAATAGAAATAATTTGAGGGTGAAAAGAAAGCTTTTTTCATTCACAAGTTTTTGAGAACAGTGATGGCCGGAAATAGATGAAAAGGTTGGTGGTACTTTGACAAAGTTTATTTTATGATTTTTTAAGGTTTTTGTTAAAAAGCTTGACTTAAGTGAATACATACTTCCAAAACTCATATAATTTAACTAAGAATTTCTCAGAAAAGCATAGAAGTAATGAAAAAAAATTTAAATGTATTTTATAGAGGAAAATAAGTTCCTTATATTAAATCACAATTTAGTCGAAAAAAATACCTTGTGATTTAATTGTATATCAATTATCCGCAAAAGCATGTTTATTTCTTACCTTTTTAGAAATTATATTAAGGACCAATTTATTCACTCTCCATAAGCAAAATAGCTTTTAAGGTTATGGTGTCATTAAGAACAGGAATTTAAATAATATATACCTATTAACAAACCTTTTGCAAAAACAAAATCAACAAAATCAGAGTTTCGAAGTAAAAACATTTTTTGACTCAAAATATTTGTTTATGGTATTTTTAATAATTATATATCATTTTTATAAAGATTTTGATTTTTGAACATTTTGTTTAGTTTAAGACAAATCGCTTTATATTAAATAAAAGTTATATATCACCCGAAATCAACCGCGACCGGCAACTGTGCCCAAAATGAAGCCGAATTCTTACAGTTACACTCTTATTAATAAACCAGAATTAGCGACGAATTAGAATTATATTAAGGTCGTGGATTAAATGTAAAATATCATTAATAAAATTTTAACTGACGTTTATTCATTGCGTGTAAAGCGTGTAAACTAACTCACCTAGAAAATGCTTTTTTATACATACCCATGACTCTCTCTACAGATACAAATAAATAAATCTTGGTCTGCCCAAAATTCAAGGTAAGTGTAACTTTTTAATAGAGATTGTAATAATTTTCTCAAAAGAATTTTCAATCAACTTTTCGTTTTTATTCATTAGAACGCAAATTCACTCGGATATTTCATATATTGAGTAAACTCTTGGATTATTAGTTTTTCATTGTCGGATACATTAGATGCATTTTATTATCCACGTGATCTGATCTGGATCAAATTTTAAATTTTAACTTGTTAGTACAAAAACAACACGTAATTCTGTAAAATCCTATAAAATACACCTAATACTACATCACTTACATATTATGAAAATAGTTTTTTAAACATTGTAAAAAAAAACACCCAATTTTTTTGGGCGATTTATCAGTTTGGTATTTCACCCAAAATATTTATATTATTCTTTGCAAGATTTGACATTAGTTTTTGTGTTGCTCATCTGTCAAAACAAAATGTGTTTGACTAAAAGTTGAGTCTTTTGTAAATCAAGACAGATAAAAACGTTATAAATTTCTTCTTTATTAAGATAAGAAAACATTCAAATCGATAATAAATATATATGTACATACATTTTATGGATTTAAATCTCTTTAGTGATAATACTAATAATAATTTACTATCCACAAGTAAAAACATCAAAACATAACTATTTAAAACAAAATTGTATTTATTTGTTTTTAATTTTAAAGCTCACATAAGAAATGTGTTTTACAAATTGATTCAATTAAGATTTTATTTTTAAGATAACAATGTCGATGACAGTGATTTTTTTTTTTAATCAGCAAATTGGAGAACGTACCAATAGGTTGATTACAAAAATATCGATACTACTACTTGATTAAATGTGTATATTTTGAATTGTTATCGTCATAAAGGAATCTAGAAAATGTTTATTGGTCGGAATGGGCGCACTTTAATCGCTTTGTACGTTCGTACTTGAGTAGAGAGGGGCCTTTTTCTTTTTGATAATTAATAATTGTTGATTTAAAGTTTAAAATAAAAAAAAACTCTGGAACTAATATTGAAGAAAAGTTATTATGATTCATTGAACTGGAAGTGCTTTTTTATAGTTTTATAAATCATGTTTTGTAGATTAATTTATAAATTAATAAATACTGTTAAGTTTTAAGGTAATGAACAATGTTTTTTTACGACTATAGCAACATTTTAATTAAACTACATTCAAATTTATTTTGAATTTCAATTTTTTAGTTGAAAAACTTCAGTTAAATATTTTAGGGAAAAACTCATGTTGGTGTGTTGGTTTCTCATGTTAAATAATGATTTTTATATTGAACAAAAGAAAAATCAGAGTTTTATATTAAAGGTGAACTATGGCGTATACGTGATATTTTTGTCAAGAATGAAAATTAATTAAACTTTGGTAAACAAATTTTATTTTAATAAACAAAAGTTTTTCCTTCAAAAGCCACCACACACGAGCCTTCAAATTAAAAAAGATGGTGGTTTAGCGGCAATTCTTTTGAATTCAAAAATAAAATAAAATCCGGGGATACCATTCAATTAAAATTATTAATTCAAGTGCAAATATTTTGCCTTAATATTGTCAAATTTAATCAAGCAACTATTGCACTGAGAACAACATTTTTATTCAATGGTATTTTAATAGAAAATAGTAAATAATAGTTTTAATTGGAAAAACAATGAACGGACATTTGAATATAATTTTTCAAGTGGAGGGGAAAGCGTATCAAATTTTAAAACAATCTCTTATGTAAATTGTAGTATAAACTCATTGTCCTAATTCAAACCAGTCCTGAGCACAAAGAATCACACTTATCTAAAAATATTTATGTATATATTTGATTTTCTTAAAATATATATTAGAAATAGATTACTTGGTTAGTTGCTTAAATATTTAATTCGCCTTTAAATAACGTTAGATACTCAAATTCTAATCTATAATCGATTTTCTATTGTCACTTAGCAAATAAAATTACAAATCTGCAACAAACTAATGAATTTCTGCTACATTTTTTACATGTCGGCTGTTTTTTTAGAATTTGCTAAAAAACAATTTAAAAAAAAGAAACTGAATCTATTCGGAATTATGTTATTTATTGTTATTTATTATTACGAAATAAATAATTTATTTTACAATTCAATTTATTTAAAAAAAAACACAAAATTTTTTATAGGTACATAATACCAATGTTCATATTTTAAATAAAACAAAAAATTAAATCTCTACCTACATCATAAACATATCCCTTAATAAAAAATCATTCCTGTATATCTGTATATATCGGTTCATCCAAAGTTGGTTGTATGGGAAAACTAATGCGCTCCTAGATGTAAGATGATTACAATGGAATTTAAAGAAGGCATAGTCCATTAAAAAAAAGTCTAATCGAAAGTCGTATGTTATGTAAACCACTTTGTTACTTTGAGGTCCATATTATAAGAGCAAGTACGTTCGATTTATTCGTGTAATATATCTATTGACACGAATCTATTTAAAATATCTTGTATAAAATAAAGTTTTGCAATCGTTTTTATTGCGACATGTTTAAATAAAGCAAACATTTTCATTCTTAAACAACTAACAACAACAACACCAAGTACACTACTTTTCTCTTTTTGTTTTCGTTTGACATACCTACATACGTACGCTTATATGTACATACATTGCTATTCGAGTGCTTCCTGTCCTTTACACAGTAAACATAACAAGGTCAGTCTTAATAAGGTAGACACTTTCGAAAAAAGCATTCTAGATACATTAACCTTTCATACGGATGAACATCACACTCACTTTTATGACTTATTTATCTCATTATTTGATGCGCTTCGCTATCCGCCCACTTTAATTCAAAAAAAAAAAAAAAAACAACTCTTCACATGGTATAACAGTGAACGGATATTGTAACATTCGTCAGAGGAAGGGGATATCTATTATACAAAAAAAAAAATCCGCCCAAGACATTTAATGTCACAAGCACTCTGTATTAAGTTGACTTTGATTTACAGCTTGACACTTGAAAAAGTTGAAGGTACTACATGACCTCAGGATAATAAATTAAATACCATCCAAACCAGTCATCTATCCCCTCTTAAGGCTTTTCTTTAGATTACACCCCTATTACGAGGACTTTTTTAAGTTTAACAGTGACTTGTGATAATAGTTAACTAAATGCGACACAAACATTAAATGAGTTCATTAAGTAGTTTCCGATAAGAAAACTATTCCAAACTACTTCATATTTAATTGATTTTTAATGAAATCCCCGAAGTTGTTAAAGACTTGCTGCACGCTGCACACTTCACACCTCACACACCGTCATGCACAATCGTACTTTGTATTATTTGATGGCACATTAAAATTAGATCTAATATAATAAATTCTTTCTTTAAGGGAACATCGCGGATGGCAAAATACGATGTTTGAATTTTATTTCTCATTTGGCAGAGTTTCGAATTCTATGTCAGGGAGATGCATGAGCGTGTTTTGTATGACGCGCGATAGCACCTGAGGAACAAAGCATCCCGTCTTGAGCCAAAGTTATTAAAATAAATATGTCAGGTGTAATAATTACGATTTTTTTTAATTTAATATCAGAAGTGTTGCGCGAGACAAATAATATTAAAATAAATAAGAAAAAAGAATATTTAATTTTGCAGACACGCCATTTGGTTGCATAGGATTTGGTGCAGTCGTACCTTTCGAGCGGAACATTTGTCTTGCAGCAACGATTGCCATTCGGTTGCAATTGCAATTCTTCCTCGGTAATGGCCAACCCCTTTAAAGTGATATGGTAAATTTTTGATGGAAGTAGAAGGTGATCGGTGGGGGTGGTGACTTGGTTTGTTTGTTTTTATGCCAGGCATTTATGTTAGCGTGTTATGATGAGCACATTAATTACGTGAATATTTTGAAGCGAGGGAAGTGTGTGTCATAAAATTAAAAGGAAACGACCAGCAGCGTTTCATTTAGTCATGTAATAGTTTTGATCTAAGTTGAGCATGGCGCTATTATTAAAATCGCTGCACGATTGGGTTTCTTGCTGTTGTTTGTTGCCAGTGAATGCATAATTTATGATAAGTTTTTATTGAATTTAAAATTAATTACCAATGACTTTTTACAAAAATAATATTACACAAAGCAAAAAGATATAAAAAGATTATTATCTTTTTCCCTGCTTACGCGAATTGTGCAATCTTTTTATGTTTTCTTCACGCCTAGTTTAAAATTTTTAAATTTAAATTAGTTAGGCGTTAATTACACCAAACTAATGGGAAACATTTTGTCTCTTGTTGCAAGGTGCCACCTAAGGTACTGTGGTCCAAGAAAACTGTTTCCAGTGTAAATGAACCCTGTTCTATACCATATTTAGGCCTTTACATGTAAAGAAAGACAAAATCTCATAATGACCTCTTATCACTTTATAAAAGCGACAAAAGCCACAATATGTTCGAATATGGCCTTATGTAACTTTTTGAAAGAGTCTTTTAGCCATATTTCAAAATTAAGGCCTTTTGTCAGTCATATGGTCCAATGTCTCGGAACCGTACCTCCCAAATAATAATTTTGTGTTTTTTTATGCCGTAATGTTTAAGCCACTGTAATGGAATTGCTTAACAGGTTTACGGATATCTAAATTTGTATTTTATGCCAACCATGTATTTGGTAAGCGCTCCATCCAATGTACTAGTGTCTAAGAAAAATATTGACATTAGTGCCTGCCTTGTGACTGAACATCTAAGCGGAGCAACGGATTTGTGTGAGAAAAGAGGACTTAAACAGGGTAACTCCCTGAAGAAATTATTTGAAAAACATTCCGGAATGAATTTTGAAAAAAACACATATCAGATTTTTGCCAATGTTTCTGAAAAATTCCAATTTTACCGGTAAATTTTATAATGGATCTAATCTTTTTAAATGATTGCCAATACAAAATTTGGTATTTTATTTGTAGTTTATACTATCATTGACTTTCATTCTATTGATAATGCATATCTTCACTCACCTTTTTTAGATTTAACTTAATAGATTTACCTACTGGTGCCAGACAATTTTTTTTTTCAATTGAATGTGAACGATTTCCAAGATACAACTTACTTTCGTATATAATGCCCGATCTGCTTTAGAGCTTATTTTATTATTAGCATGCTTCCCCAGTTGTTTCAATGGATGGTGTTAAGGTATATTCATACATATGGAATCAAACTTTCGATCTCTCATGTACATACCTACGTGGATTCGTCATTTTCCAATCGGATTTGTGAAATTATTTTCTAATACCTACTGCTTTTATACTGAAATTTCTAATGAACATCTCTCCACACTTTTCTTCTTCAACCTAAGCCACTTTGTTTACCCTGGCCACCGCAACGTGGGATTTTACTTCACTAAATCTCTTTACATGTCCAATGTTAGCTTGTTTAGGGACCTACTCGAATATACTAGCCGAATCTGGTCAACTTATTGCCTTAATCGTTTTCGTCGAATGGAAGCTATACCTATTAGATGCAGGCACTCTCCTTTTGGCCTTAGTGTCTTTATCAGGTCAAGTAGCCAATCAATCAATCTTCCGCTCTATGAGCATTTGCATTTCCTGGAACTTAACGATATCTAAAATTATTTTTATTTACCACCTTTAACCCGGGAATATAAAAAATCCCTAGTCATGTCAACCACAACAAATCTGAGATCAGTTCCATTTCTTCATATCAAATATCATCGTGCCAGTTGTGGAAGCAATGAACTTGTACCTAATTGTTTATATTGATAAACAAAATATCTGTAGATTGGATGTTTTCTTAAAATTAAAATTTGAAAAAAAAATATCAATTACTTGTTGGGACGTATGAAATCGTTTAGTCCTTCGAAATTATTTCCAGAGTTTATTCTTATTTCCAGTTCTTTTATTTGTATAATAATGAATTAAAAAATTAACTACTTACATGATTGATGTTATTAGTTTATCAAATAAATAACACTTTTTAAATCACTTGCACTAAATGTTTCTTTTTGTTAATATTAAACAAAATTTATAAATAATAAAAAAAAGTATTTGTAAACAAGAAGCGGTAAGCAACTTTGAATTGTCAAAAATTTGCAGAAATGTCAGTGAACTGTCACAATAAACTATCGGTAATGTAGTTCAATAAATTCGAAAATGTATTTCGAAATTAGTATAGATTGTACTAGATGTAAATGGTTTGTGTTTAAGATATTTTTTACAGGAAATAAATTCAGAATCCATTATTAATTTATTCAAATGATTTTCGTTTTTTGTGTACTATAAACAAAAGTGGCTAACTTGTAAAACTTGTTTATACTTATAAATTTGAAACAAATTCAGTATATTTCCAACTATGTATTTACATTTTCAACAGGGAAAAACATATGAAAAGTATTAAACCACCTAACTGGTCACCGATTTCAGCAAACATTTCTAAAATATTATGTCAATCAAATACTGAGGAAGGTTAGCTCCACGAATAAAAAATCCCTGAGCGCTCAGACATTTTTTTTTGAGTGGGACTAAAATTCTCACCGAGCATTCAAGAATGTCGTTTTCCATTCAATCACAGGAGTCACATCTCAGATCTTTATTGGCAAATAAAACAGAAAATGAGATACATTTTTTTTTTAAGAGTAAATAAATTAAATTTCTTGATTGAATAGAAAATTTGCTTGTCCATCAATTAGAGAGCAGCTGTATTAGGCATTTTGTTGTCGGTATCTTTTTCTTGGCGAGAATTGCCAACTCCCAGAACCAAATTCCAAATACATTGCCTGGAGTAATAAACATCTCCTTAAAATTTTCTGTCGTAACGTTTTTAGAAATAGCCAAACTGATTTAAAAGGTCTGTTTGGTAACTTGAAAATTTAAAAAAAATTTCACATAGGTACCTACAGTTTTTCTCTTTTCTTATATTATAGTAAATAAATTTTTAAGAATTATTTTTCTATTTTCTAGCTATTGTTTAAATAGTTGTACATATCCTTATTTAGGTATATAAACACAATATTGTCTAAATATTTGCTCAAATATTCACAGAAATATATACCTGTAATCTTTCAATTTGAATTTTTATTTTGTCCAACCTTATCAATAGGTAGATATACTTGCAACCAAAATGCCTTTAAGAAAAATACGTGAAAAAATGTATTTTATTGCCTTGCAAAACTTATCTTGGTCTATTGGATTCATGAAGATTATCATAATCACCATGTTATTATATTGAACATTGAACCTATCAATACATTCTCAACAACAAAAATACTATACCTACATATACATAAATCCGTCATCCCCTGATATTATTTATAGGGGGTTGAACGACTTCATTTGATCTCAAACAATGCATTCCATTGTAAATGATTTAAAGACACATCCCCTCTCTCTCTGCTATGTCTGATGCCTATATGATTTTCGTGTAAATCCAAGGGTAGACTTACTATATAGGGTCTGCGGCATAGGTATTCCAAATAATACACAAAAATACAAATGTTGAGGTAACATTGCACATATGCGGCTTTTGTGAGTACGATTCCCACATTAAGGATATATATATACCTACATAGATATATTATGTATACACCTATTTCTATGGTTTGTATAAATTTCACGCATTAGCAATTATATAATATTTACCAACAGATTTACAGAGGTACATCCACACACACACTCATACTCACAAAATTTTTGGTGATATATCCCCGTTTGAATTTTGGTACTATTTGCGGGTAAGTTTTGATTTCCTTTTGGTGCGCTGAATTTAACATTGAATTGAGGATAAGTAACACAAATGAATCTGGGGTTTCCTGTGTTTTGGACGGGATAAAACCCCTAATCCACGCATGAACAAATGTGCAAATAAACGGTATAGTCTTAACACGATCATGGCATTACCAAGACAAAAGAGAATTCAGAAATCGTCCTTATTATACAATTAACTGCATAAAATGAAAATAATGTCTGTTATAGTGGAAGGTTTTATTGAAAAGCTTGCTCTTCTACTATATAGGCATTATAGGTACCCATATTCACATAGTCCCGACTTGGTTGGAATTGAAAGTTTTGTGCTGATGGGTGCAGAATTAAAATAGTTTCTTTATTGTGTGCTTTGGATTAGTTTTATGAATAAATGTTTGACTAAATAACAAAAGGTTTGTTTGATTTTCTCATGGTGTATTAGGAATTTTGAATATAGAAATAATTCAATTTTTGTTATCTATCAAATTCATATTTATATATACATGATACTATGGACTGTATTATTAAAAACAACGAAAGTTTATGGTACAAACTTTCTAACAGTTTGATTTTGAGGTATTAGCATGATAATAATTTAACAATCTTCTTACTTTAAAACACTACTAAAATTTTCTTAGTTTTAAAAAATTCAAACAAGTATATCGTACTAAACCTATGACTTATATAATTCATAAACTCCAGCTGAACACATCGAAAACAGTGACATTTTATGCAAAAAAGTAAGCAAACATACCATTTTCGTCTTTGTACCTGTCAAAATGACATACAGTTAATATGATAATCTTTTAATTACAAAAAACTATTATTGAAGTTGAAAGATTTAACTTTAAGCAGTATAACAGGCGAATGCAAACTGAAGCTGATTTTATAAATTACAATTAAACGAAAACATTCAAGAAATACCAATTTATAACAGTTTTATTTATGGTATGGGTATATTCATGTAATGTTGTAAAACACCAGAAAAGTTTGGTTAAGTTTACGATTTGGTTTATGAACTGTCAAATAAACTGAAATGATTTACACAATTTGGTTAAAATTCCCCAAGGATTTTGCTGCGTAAAATTAAATTTATTGATAAACTTAGCCAAACGTCATCGTGACTTTAAGAATTACGCGTATTTAAAAATATGATATATTAGACACCTCACAGAATCAAAAAAAAAAATCACGTTGAAATTAGTTGGCATAAAAGTTGTGAATTAAAACGTAGTTTATACAAAAAAAAATAATTGGGAAGTCTATATTTTCTGACTATTGTTGATCAGAAATCAGCATTGTTAATTTACAAAAATCCACATATTGGGCCATATGCTTATAAACAAAAGTAAATGCTTCCTACTTGTTTTTGTTATGCTTTCAGAATTGTCATCGAAGTAAAAGGAACCATTTATTTTTTTGTATTCTTCTTTCACCAAATTTCAGTTGAGTTGCTCTCTAAAACGTGAAAGTGAACTAAACTGAAGGAAAAGTTATGGGCGCGCCACATGATTTTCTTTTATTCGTTCTCCCAAAGTCGTTTAACTTTTTATGACAGCTGCCAAATAAGAAGCCAGAAAAATTCATAAATCTGAATTTTCAGATGTAAATTTTCATTGACTGAACCCGGCCATTAGCCGTGTTCCTAAACTTTACTTGGTCTGAAAAGAAATCGGTTCTTTGGTTGAAAGGAATTCGACATAAAAAATGTATAAGTAAATCAATTCTGTGCGTGCCATTGAAAATGCGTGGCTAAATACCATTCTCATGTACTTATTTCAAGAAAATCCAAATTAAAAAAAAAAAACATACAAAAAAATTAAGTTATACAAATATCTATACCCAATTGAAAATTATAAACTAATTTTTCGATCAATTTGAGGCTTACCAACATCATAAAAAGTATCAAAAAAAAAAATAATTCGTTCCGCATTCATTAATGAAACCAATTTGTCTGTTGCGCTACTCCAACCAATCAACCATAAAGAAGTTCCAATAAACTATTGGCACCTAAATTACCTATAAATATCTGGTCTACAAGAAATATTCATTGACATAGTAAATGGTACTTTCACCATGCGGTACAACCTTAAGACATTGGTGCTTTTGATTTTTGTGGCGTCTCTTGTGATGGCCAAAAAAGATGAATCTAGCGAAGAAGAAGATGAGAAAAAATACGGTGAGCATCATCATGAAGAAAAGGGTGAAAAGGGGGAGAAAGGCCATAAGGAAAAGAAACACTGGGAAGAAGATGAAAAAAAGCATCACGAGGAAGATGATCATGGTCATAAGTATGAAGAAGAGGGTGGTAAGAAGAAGAAAGACTGGGATGAGAAAGACGAGCATGGTGAGCATCATGAACATGGTGAGCATAAAAAGGGTGGAAAGCATCATCACAAAAAAGGCCATAAAAAGGGGCACAAGGCTTCAGAGTATCACAAGAAGGCCGACAAGGACGAGTATTATAAGGAAAAGAAATTCTACGATGACGAAGACAAAGGAGGACATCACAAAAAGTACGGCAAAGGACATGAGCATCATGAAAAAGAAGAAGGCGGACACAAGAAAGGGGAACACCACGAAGCGGCTGAGAAGAAAGGCAGCAAAGGACACAAAGGACATTATAGCAAAGGACATCACGACGAAGATCATAAGGGATATAAAGATGAACACGGACACGATGAGCATTATGATCATAATGAAGATTTCGGCAAGAAAGGCGAAAAGAAAGGTGGCCACAAGAAAGGATACAAAAAAGGACATCACTAAACTATAGATATATATGTATGTAGAGGTATTTCAATGGGTTACTCAAATAAAATTAAGATATATGTAAGTACTCGTAGAAGGTACTTCGGAAAATTTGTTTATTTTGTGTTTACAATCCCCTGTGGGACTCTAATTGTTTAACAAGGTTGGTCGCTACTGCTGTCGCATGATGAGTGCCTCCTGCCGATCTACCTATAAAAAGTAAAAAAGGATTCATTACTTTCTTACACCCTTTTGTTGTGGGATCATTTAAATCTTAGCATTGGCCAATTTGCTTTCTAACCGCACACAAAACGTACCGCCTTTTGGGATAAAACGAGATCATAATTGAAAAGGTTCACATCAGGAGTCATATTCTTATATGAGTATATTACCTATAACCTACATTTATTTTTCTTGTTTGAACTTCAGAAAACGGAGTGAAGGATTAATATAATTTTTAAAATTGCAGCCTCTTAGTAGGTATAGGTATGGGATTAGAAAATTGGTGCTTCTAAGAGAGGAATCCTATTAAAACAATGTAGGTATATATAGCCATAGAAGAAGATCTAATTACTTGAACGGATTTCAATTAACTACAAATTGATCTCTAAACAATAAAGCAGCCAACATCTAGGGTATAAGGTACATATATAGAAATGTCAGATATAAAAATTGAAATAGTGTATTCAAAGATTTGATATACATATATGTATATGTAGGTATGCTTATATGCATATCTATTCTATATGCAAATACTTTGTTTTTAACATAAAGTTTGAAAAAAAAATATTAATTTGCCATCGTTACCCGGATGCTCCATTTTGCTGACACCAACAATGCTCGAGACCCAATTTAGCAACTTGTACCAAAAAAAAACGTATATTTTACATCTGTCTGTGGACATTTGAAACAATTTGCAAAAATGATGGCACATTCACATTATAGATCCCAAAGCAATTTCTACTAATTTAAGTCAAATTTAATTTTTTTATATGAACTTTATATTAACTTTGATAGAACTTTGGACACAAATTTGTAGAAGTTGACAGTTATGGGAAGTAAACGAACAGAGCTAATTTTAATTTTCCATAATTTTTTTAAATTGCGTCAAATGCACTGATCTCTATATACACTGGATAGTGTATTCATACAAAATGTTTGAGGTAAAAATATAGTCGTGGCCGGTACCCTCATATAACAGTATAACAGCGGCAACAGCGGTGTGGACGCTACTGGACCTGGATTTTCTTTTATTTTTTTCAATATTTACAGCCGCAATGCTTGTTGACATCAAATAAATGCTCAATTTCAGCCAATATCTTCAATCTCTTTTTTCGTTTGTATAGACCGAGATATGAGGTCGTGGCCGGTACCCTTTAAAAAACTTGCCTCACAAAAACTGTTATACACTATAGGCTATTCACTATCCAGTGTATTATAGAGATCAGTGGTCAAATGCCTTTAATTATGTATTATAAAAGTTGGCAGTTTTTCGAAGTAAACCAACACAAATAAAATGACATTACTTCTGCACCAACTTGTAATTGGCGCGGCGTTCAAAAAGAAAACCGTTACTCAAAAATCTTTTTTCATCATGGATGCTGTGAAATTGACAGCTGTCAATATGGAAGATAAATACTAGACCAGTTTTAACGGCGATGGAAGTGTCCAAAATACGGTTTTTCCTCATAAAATCTTTCCGTCTATGCGCTGATCCTGTATTTGTAACTAATCTACGCCAGTGGGTCAATCTGTACATGCAGAACTTAAACGGGTCGTATTAACAGTAATTTTTAATATGTTGATAAGTTTAAAGTAGGTTTATTTGAATTTGAATGACATTTATTTGAATTTGTAGGTTTGTCATTCCAATAATTGAAGTCAAATAATAAATGGCAATTTTATTCACTCAAAGTTGAACACAACTTGAGAATTTTTATTTTCAACTCGTGAATTTCTTTTTATTTACGTTTTCAACTTTCAGTGAATTATTTTTTTTTCAAGCCATTTAATAATTCAATAATTTATTCACAATTTAACAAAAAAAAAAAACAATTTAACACAAAAAAATTTACAGATTTCACTCATAGAGTAACTATGGGGACATTGAAAATGACTTGTGTTAGCTCGATAAAATAAAAACATGAATAATCTTGGTGATTTCTAATTTGTATCCTATAGTTGCACCAAAACTTTTGAAGATGTCTAAGAAACCATTCTTCAGTCTGAAATTACAATATGTAGATATTTTTAATGTCGAATCCCAGTTGGCGGTTAAATTAATGTTGTTCAGTTCAGTTTATTTAATCACGGCGTTGATGTTGAAGAAATTCAAATATTTGCTCAAATTTGCTCAAATTGATTTACAAGTCTCTCAACTTATTGAACTATTTATATACAGGCAAGTTATTTGATTTGCTATCAAAGTGAACCCTTTTTAACGCGAGACCAAATTTATAAATAATTTGATGTGTAGCTCAAACTCAATGCAAACCTGATTTACCTAATTATTTTTAGGTATTCTATAATATTTTGCATTTTGAACTCATCTCTTAATAAATTTAACAAACTCGAGTCGTGTAATTTCTTAAGACAATATTAATGGTTTTGACACTTAAGCAGTATTCTTTTATCTGAGTATATGAAAAGCAAAGCACCAATTAAGTTGACAGCTGAGTTGACAACCAAATTGAATCGTTTTTTTTTTCATTTGAGGACCTTAAGGTAGAACTGTAATAGTCGGAAGATGTTGGAAGAAAATTCTCTCAGTTCACTTACGCATGGAGCGGTCTGTGAGCGCTCTTCACTTCCGAAAGCAAAAGTAAAAAATTGGTCGAAACAAGCAAAACTCAATTATGGGCACGTCATATGAATTCTTTGTATTCGTTTCGTTTCGTACGACCACTTAGGTCGGCATCCGACTATTATTTCTACTTTAACCTTGAACATCTGAACATTAGAACTAAATCTATATAAGTTTATTAAAGAAGTTCAATTATATTGCAGTACCTATGAATATTCTAATCTCATTGGCTTAGACGTATAGGTAAAGTTTTGTAACATAAATTTATAGCCTGAGATTTTACTTGAATTCTAAGACCTTAACCTCAAAGATCCGATAATTAGAACAGAAGATAAAAGCTTACCAAATAAACCCTTTTCGATATTTATATTTAAGTTGCTTAGGTAAGTTGATCCTACCTCAAGACTGATTAACGTTAACTTAAATACCTTAACCTTCAACAACTTAGAACTAATGTTGTAAGTTTATTAAAGAGAAACGCAAGTAGGTACCTTTGCATATATCAGGCTCAAAAATAACATTGGTTTGGACGTAGGTCAAGTTCAAAAATCGCATTGGTGTAGACGTAGGTCAAGTTCAAAATCTCATTGGCTTAGACGTTGGTCAAGCTCAAAAATCGAATTGGTTTAGACGTATAGTTCAAGTTAAAAAATCACATTGGCTTAGACGTATGTCAAGTTCAAAAATCGCATTGGCTTAGACTTAGGTAAAGTTTTGTGACATAAATTTATAGCCTTAGATTTTACCTTAATTTTAAGACCTTAACCTTCAACATCTGGCCCTTATAGAACTAAAGTTATAAGTTATAATCATAGAGGTTCAAGTATAGGTCTCTTTGCATATTCTAGGTTCAACAATCGAATTGATTAAGAATGAAGTCAGGTTTTGTCACACAAAATTTTGAAGCCTATTATTTAACTTATTTCAAAACTTTAATCTTTAAGATCCGATTATTATAGTACAGAAGTAAAAAGGCAACCGCAGAACAACTGAATCAATCCTTTTATATAAATGTACATAATGTCATACTAAGGGGTCAAACCTCTTACGTCTCTGAGCCATTCTGAGACATTCCAAACCATTTACATCCACAGGTCCAACGAGTTATGGTAACAAAACGGCGCACTCTAGCGCTAATTGGGTTAACGAGCTAGGTTGCTCGTGATCGCCATTTCTACCTACCTTCCTATATAGGTACCTATATAGATACGTAGGTATATGAATTTTGTTGGCGAAGCCAATTTTGTTATTCAATTTTTGCAATTATTTATTTTGATGAATTAAACCTAAACGTTTTTCACCTACACTTTTATGTTATTTCAATTATTTTTTAACTGAATGAATTAGTTTGATATTTTACCTTCATTTTAAGACTTTTATTTTAAATATCCGATTGTTAGAACAGAAGTTATAAGCAACCAAACCAACCTAATCGTACCATTACGAATAATATTTGCAAAATACCTACAACAATTCAATCAACATAACATTTTACAGACATACCTATAACCTACTTAATAATGTAGCTATGTATGTATATCATATTTGTTCCCGATGCGAAGCCAATTGTGTTTGCCACCAGCCACAGTGCAGTGGTGGTTTTTATTGCACACATTCCACTCCAACCAACGTCTTGCCGACACCCTTACAGCAATGTACATATATTCTTTGTGGGTACGTTTTTTTCTTTTTCTTTTTGTTTTCTTGTTCCTCACGTCATTTGCCGTGATGAAATTAGTTCTCAAAAGCCAATCTTTCACGTTTTTAGTATGAAATTTTGTAGCTTTTGCAAACATTTTGATGCAGATTTGTAGCCTGTCATTTTATCTTTAAGTATCTATCTTAATATTAAGCATCCGATAATTATAACCTGAGTAAAAGGCTTCTACGTGCGCTCAAATCGAGTGATTTTAAGATTTCATACAAATTCAACTATCCTCCACTGAAGCTCGTCGGTTGGCGACGATCAACATGTAGGTACGATTCATCGATTGTGTCTTTAGGTTCATTTTGGCATTTTCTTTGGTAACACCAACCAAAAATTCGATCCTGAGCCCCCTATACGCTAGAGTTCATTTCGTTCATTTGTTATATATTCATTTATTCATTTAATCATTTTGGTAACACCATATTTTTCTCAAAACGACCCTATAACCATTTTCAATGTTAAAACACAATTGTTCAGTTTATAATTCTAAGTGAAGTATTCACCGAACGCTCATAAAATAAGAGCCTCATGAACCTATTCACCAAGCAATAATAGTCGACATTTATGAGCACTCGTTAAACAATATGAGTAGTCCCGACTCCCGACCACTCATAAGTAACGAGTGCTCTCTCCGAAAACTTTGAAAATAATCAGTCACTTAATTCTTTTTCAAATTTTAGACCTGTCAACAGTTTTGCATTTTTTTTGATTCATTATATTTTATTGCTTTTATTAGCCGTGGTTTTTTGGGATTTTATATATAGTAAAGTAGATATATTCCCAAAAAAACACCCGTCCGCAGTAGGATTCTACTTCTGCTTTTATTGGCAGTAATTCTACTGTGGATGTTGTATTTGTAACTTGTGTAAAATCCTACTGTATTGTGAATAGCTTTCCCAAAAAAACACGAATATTATTAAAAAATCTTTTATTTACTAATTAAATACAAAACTATAAATTAATCTATCTATGTATGGTTGTTGGTGACGGTGATGTATTTGTGCGAAAAAAGCTTGATTTTTCAGTTTGGGTATGCCATGGTTAACAGATAGTCGCTCTCATTTTCGAACTTCGAAAAATCCATATGAGTGGTTATTTGAGTTATGAGCCTGATAAACTTCAGAGCTGTTTATGAGCGATCGGTGAATACCGCCCTAAGATCTCAGAGATCTCAGCAATCTCACGAATATAAACAGAATTCTTCAACAAAATTTCTTAGTTTTTATGTCAAATGCTGAGGACAAAAAATTATGGATTCGTTTGCTCAATTTTTTTGACGAAATTTAACACAGAATGACAAATTCAAATTTAACTTTAAAAATGACAGTTTTTATTTTATATTTCACAATCATCCACGGGGTAATTTTTCTATCTTATAAACTAACAGTTAAGTATAGGTAAACATGTTTCCCTAAAAAAATCTATTTATATCGATTCCTATATGGCTCGGACAGAAAGTTCCTACCTATACCTACGTTTTACATCTTATACCTATCTTCTTTTAAAAATTTAAATAGGTTACTACATATATATAATTGGGAAACCATTTTAATTAAACTCCTTTTGTCCTTCAATAAATATTATTAAAGTTTTATAAGTCTAAATTTCCTACAACGAACGATTTAATTTAAATCTCAACAGACTTTCCCTTTGTACCTGTAATATATGTATTTAGGTACATATATATGTAACTACTTCTACTTTACAAACAAATTTCATAGGTATCCCCAAAAAACAAAGAGTTCTAATCCAAGAAACCTCATAAACTACACTATAAAACACACTTGGTAAGAATTATTTAACGACTTTTGGATTAGGTGCACTTAATCGGTAAGCTCACCATTCCAAATGGGATATAGATTCGATTTAGTATACATCAGGAATCCAGGGTATATATCCGGAACAAGAGCAGCAGCATTATACGAAGTGCAAACACCTTTAAGGTGTGTCCGGAAATACAATATCATTTTAATTCAGCTATATATACCTATACCACCTCAATATCCCTTCCATTGTCTTTTTAAAGCTTTTGTCCTGCTGGACAACCAATCAAACCTGGCAACAGCAAAGAGTCTTTCTATATACATGCTATGGCAACAAAGGTATCCTGTAATTAAGACAAACGTACATTCCCAGGATTAATTACCTGAAAGGAAAAGGAACCGTCGTCGTCCTTTAACAAATGCAAAAAAGAAATATGAAAACCATACATCCGTGTCCAGTTATAATACATACATATACCTCCATATATATACCTAGCTATAACTATTGCATTTTATATAAAGAAATCAAAAGGACCGTTTCAATGGACATTTACCAAAAAAAAGTGGATGTAGGTGCAAATAAGCTCTCTTTCTCTCTGGTGATGCTGCAGGGTGCAGAAAGGAACACTTCGAATTCAAATTAAATTTTTTTCCGTTAATTAAATTTAAATAAAAGAATATAAATTCTACCCATTGTCATATTTACAAATGAGAACGGTCTTCGGTATATAAATATGGAGGTACCATACCTATATTACGTGCTATACAGTATACGCACGCCATATCTCACACTTCCATTGAAATATTAATTCAAAATGAATACCAAATGAGAGATGAAATTGGTGGAAATATTGATATTATTAAACAGTTTGTGCTTGGCCGCCTTCACTTTGTTCGGTTTGGAATATGATGGACAGCAAAGTATAACGGTTCCTGGAAGTCTGGCTGGTATAAATGAGTCCTCTTCATGTGTGAATCATGAATACAAAAAAGGAGAATTGATATGTCTGTCAATACTTGATATTTAAATGATTATGTATAATATGTTTTATTAATATTTAATTTAATTTGCTTAAATTAAATATAAAAATATTCCTTCAGAAAAAAATGTTGGCTTCAGAATCATCTAACAGAGTTCTTAAAACTTAAATGTTCGATTCAATCAGGGGCCCACTATAGGCAATTCCAATCCCGGAGAGAATTGATTGGAAAACGACATCGGGGATTAGCGAATAGCGACGCGGTGCCATTACAGAAAAAAAAAATACAGTTTCCATATACAAACTATCGATAACCAGTAGGAATGTAATTTACGCCGCGCCGCGCCGGTAACACAGCTTTTATACGTGATTATTAAAAGTGCCTATAAAAGTATCTCTAAGGTGCCTGCAATTATATAGCTATATATCATTGAAAACGTTAATTGAAAATTTTATTTGTTATTTTTGAGACGTTAAGCAATAAAATGTATAATTTTCATTGAAATCAGTTATTATTTGAATTCCAATATAAAGCTTATATGGGCAAATTATTATTTCTATCCCATCTAAAAATGAATTCCGCCAAACTTACTCATACAATAACTTTTAATATTTGAATGATCAATGGTAAGATAGTTCAATAATTGAAAAAACTCATTTTTTGCTCGATCATTTTTTTTTCTTGCTCATCGAGCGAGCCCCGATAGAGTTTTGAGCTAAAAATGAAATGCAAGTTGAGAGCTCAGAGCGCTCCGGCCTCCGAGTTAAAAAGTTACATACATACAGTGGCGGACTAACCCTCAGGCAAAAAAGGCAACTGCCTAGGGGCCCAGCTACACCTAAGGGCCCCACGGATCTTAACAATTTTTGTGCTTCTTAAATATTTTTTAATAATAAATTGAATTTGATAATCATTGTGATTCAATTTAGTTTTTGTGAACTAACAGAACACAAATAACTTTGAGAAATTTCTCGTTACTATTCAGAGTTGAAGCGTGTTTGAACTACGCTTCAACCCATTTGAATACCTTCTTTGAGTTGAAATGGGATTTTTCTCTTTCGATGTTATAGCCCGAACATATAAGAGACGCGACGCAGGGCCTTGAAATTTTGCAAAGCTATAGTGTCAAAAATTACCAAATGAAACAAAATAAAAGTACATTTGACTTCAGATAACTACGATTTCAGACCACACCGCCATCCAGCCCGAGTTCTGTTTGGCCAAGGCTTTAAGGTTGACGTCTTAAAACTAAGGTAAGATGTCAAGCTGGGTACATACATGGTATAGCATTAGTCAGTGAAGTGGCTTACTATGACAACTGGATTGATTTATAGCCTTAAATTCTAATAGTCAGATCTTTAATGGCCAGTTGTACAATAGTGGTTCAGCCTCAGTTTAAGATTTCAACTCACCGATTTCGGCGGATTAATTAACGTTCATGAACTTTAACAGTAAACCACTGTTGAAACTCAATTAATCCGCCGAAATCAGTGGATAAAAATTGCTGAAGCACGGTTTAAATATTTGTACAATTGGCCCTAAAACTTAACAAGCACCATTGTACATACGTTCAACAGAACATTCAATGGTGGTATTTTTTATTCATGGCTAAAATATTATATGCATTTATTATTTAAAGATCCCTAAGGGCCAGTTGTACAAATATTTAAACCATGGTTCAGCAATTTTTATCCACCGATTTCGGCGGATTAATTGAGTTTCAACAATGGTTTACTGTTCAAGTGTGTGATAATAATCAATTACATACTTGAACCAGCGTTGAACGTTAGTTAATCTGCCGAAATCGGTGAGTTAAAATCTTGAACCGAGGAGGAACCACTATTGTACAACAGGTGTATCTATGATTCAGCTTAACTTTCAGCTGTCAAATATTTATAATAATAGAGGTGAAAATAGCCTTTTTTCATACAGTGTGGTACCTCGGTTTCCATCAAATTTTTAAAGAAATACCTATTAACGGTAGAACCACACTAGGCAGAACTGCACTTCAGCGACACCGTGCGCACTTTTGCACGAAACTGATCGAAACTTTACGTCGCGTGCGTCGCGACACAGTTGGTCAGATTATCAACTTTGTCGCATAGTGTCGCGTCGTGAAGTGCAGTTGTCGCTTAGTGCGGTATAGCTCATACAATTTCCTACAAATAAGTCGTGAAGCTCAGTTCCGCTGAAGTGCAGTTCCCCCAAGTGCGGTCTTAGCTTAAGAGTTAATTCACCAAATTTGTTGAAATAATTCGGGATCTTAACTAACTGAAAACATGTTTCAGGTTTAAACCCCGGAGCTAGGATAATCTCTCACTGAAAAACTGGGGTCGTTCACCTAAGCGACTTTAAAAGAAAAAATCTCTTCCGATTTTGTTTTCTCGACCGAAATGAAAATGATTTTATAAATCAAAAGAAAATCAAAAAAAAAACATCTACAGCAATTGGTTTCCTAATGAGAAAACGGGTTTATGATATCGAGTAAACGATTATAGTATAGTTAAAAACGAATAATGAGTTGCTAGTTATTTGTTGGAATGCTATTCGAAAAGCTACCGCCTACCTAGCTATCAATAAATGATCATATATGTAGGTACAGAACTAATTTTTTTTTATTATTATGTGCTACGCGTTTCGGAAATTATAATTCCATCAGCTGCCATAGCCAGAAGATAGAACTATAATTTCCGAAACGCGTAGCACATAGTAATAAAAAATAAAAATTAGTTCTTTAACAAAAATGAAAGTTTTTTTTTAATTAATAAAAAAACTAAGTATATATTTTTAATATTTTTCATTTATTTGTATATTATTTTCAAAAAATAAAATATTGAAAACTGAAAATGTTAATACTAAATTGACATTTTTGTCATTAATTTTCCATTGAGCAACATTTTTTTTTAGAGAGGAGGGGGCTCTGAGGCTAGCATTGCCTTGGGGCCTCTACATGTCTTAATCTGGCTCTGCATACATAGTTCGTTTTTTGACAGTTCAAAAAAAACAACAAAAACAAATGTAGGAAAATAGCCTTGCTGTAATGAAAGAAACAACAAATGCAAACACGAATTAAACTTAAATGTCACTTTTCAGCTCAAAATTAATGGTCTAAGCAATTTATTTTATGGGGAAAGAGACCGGAGACTTTTTTTTAAATAATCACAATTATCAGTTTGGCTCAACTATCAATAAACGAAAATAAAAATTTGTATAGATAAATCATTTTTTAAAGAAATTGTTTTTGGTATAAATTCGTCCTAAGTAATTAAATGCAACAGAAAAGTTATAAATAATCTAACTGCCATTTTTCCAATGTATTTTTTGTATATAGCTATTGGTTCTATTCTAGAATACTCATGCTATTCTTTTGTAGCTTTATCATTATTTCCACACAGAACATACCTATAGCTGTACTTTCTTTGTACAGGCACTCTATAACGGTATAACGTATGGTAGGCAATAGGTATATAGGAAACAACAGCCATATAAAATGCAAGCTGCTGCATTGCATTGTTTGGAGATCAATTTGTAGTTAATTGAAATCCGTTCAAGTAATTAGATCTTCTACAGTTCAACCCATCTATAGGTACCTACCTGTACCTATTGTTTTAAGATTATATACATTTTTCATTCAAAAGAGTACCTTATATGAGTCCAATTGCTTTATAATCCCCAACCAAAAAATTAAAATTTTGAAAATTATATTAATACTTCACTCCATTTTGTTATCCTTTCAAACAAAATTCTATTATAATAATATGAATGCTCTTGTATATTTATTAACGTTCCAATTATGATCCTGGTATTTCTTCGAAAAGGCGGTTCATTTTGTATATGGGTAGAATACAAATTGGCCTATGTCATGATTTAAATGACTCTTCGTCAAAAGGGTGTAAGAATGTAAATGAATCCTTTTACTTACTATAAGAAGTAAGAGACACACTTATTCCTCAGCAGGCGAAAAAATTTTTAAAACAAAAGAATCTTTACGTACCCAAAAGGGATTTCATATAAATCCTATGTAAGATAGGTACCTTTTGCACTTCAGGAAATATAACTGTGGGTACATGTGGTACATAATGTAGGCCTGCTAAACGAAATAATCTTTTATACAAGTTTTTCCAACTAAACAAATTCTGGCAAAGGTTTGTTCAACTTGTATAAGAAAGCAACTAAATTATGTATCTAAAAAACCTGTTAAAAATGACCATTCTAAACAAGATTCCTTTGAAAATAAATATCATCATAAACACAATTTTTGAAACATCCGTTTAGTTTTAATTGATGTGAACACCTTTTCGTCGTCATTATCATCGCCGCCTAAAAATATTGTAACGAAAACACCCAACGAACAAACCTAAGATCAACAATGTCAAATTACAAGATTCTTTCTGATTGGTCAACCAATAGGAAATACCCTTCTATCGACAAAATTACTGAAACTCAAAAGGCTGACTGTGTATGGAAAAAAGTGGAAGGCAGCGGTCGCAATAGCCGTGGTAAAATTACAAATTTTTAAACGTAATACAAATTTTATAACAAATACATTAATAAAGTAACTCATGAGAAATTCACTAAATAAATTGCCGAGTTTTTATTCAATGTTTTTTCGCCACAGTAACACCTTTTATATAAAACCGATTAGGTGTTTATATACCTATGTAACAGAATTGATGTAGAAATTTATATTTTGTCTATGAAACGTAAATACCTTTTTTTAAATTAAGCATCTGTATATCTCATCTGATATTTTTGACAAGCAAAAAGCTTGAAAGAAAAAAAGGAGCACATTATTTTTCGATATTTTCTAGATATGTAGGTCTTATAAAAAAAATGACCATTCATGCCGATTCATTCTCCTATTGATATACAAATCAAATGGAATTTGCATTGTAGGGTCTCTTAATAGATGGAACTATATAAGGTATACCATCTCAGTGTTTACAAAAATCCAATATTAATTCAATTTTTGAAGCCCTTTACAAAATTGCATCATATACCTACCTAACCCATCTTCTGCAACACATACACCCTCGTCGGTCCACATCTTGTTTGAAACTTCTTGCATTGCTGTCACTGAAGTTTTGTATCCTTTTCGAATTTCGAATCTTACATATCCGATGACTAAAAATCAGACACCGTATTTGCTATAAAGAGTGACTGGACTGGCTATTTGTAGGAATAGGAACCCCCGTTTGCTTTTATGATGTGTTTACTGAAATTTCATGCTTTGCTGCAAGAATTTGTTCATCTTCATCTTTTCTAGGACTTGTGCTTCACCTATTCTACATATATACTCCTTCTGCATACTGGTGCTTCATCATCAATATACCTACATTCTTCTTTGTTGATTGACTTTTAACACAAAAAATTTGTGTTCTTTCCCTTTATACGTTTATACAATACATGTATTGAGGGCACACCTTTTGTCATCATCATCCCCATGGCCAATGGACATCATATAGGACGACAACGAGAGGATATCAACTATATCGGTTGAATATCAGTTTTGTTTATTGTTTTGTAAATATGTATGTATGTACGAGTAGTATAAAGACCCAAAAGATTGAAATGAACAAACTTTGAAGTGAGGGCAAACACACACACACACACACACATACATACATATATATATATATACTAATGTTAAAATTTTGGAAAGAACCATCATCAAATGGACTTTATGCAGGAAAAGAAAAATCATCAGTGTCCTTCCTCTTTTCCTTTTCGAATTTTTGCTCGATGAGTTCAGATGAGTAAACAATGCTGAAAGACCATAAGACAACAGAGACATAACGGAAAAAGAAGACAAACAAATTTTTGGAAGAAAAATTGACATATTGTGGTTTCAAGTTACCTTACATGCTATATCTATATGATGTCCTGAGTCCTTGTTTGGATGTATATGGAAGGTATAACAAATGAGTCCCCTTAAAATGTCAGCGTGATGCATATTAATAGATACCTACCATACTACGTTATTTGTCGATCCTAATAGGTCTTGTAAAAATGTTAAAATATTGATTTTTGAATTTATATGCTATGGTTGATGTTAGTGATTTGTTGTTGGTTTTCTATATGCGTCCCCTCATTTTTCATATACCTATAAATCAATTAAAATGCAATATCTTTGAAAGTGTAAACATTGTTAAATTAGACGTGAAAATGTTTGATATTTTTTTATTTGCACAAAAATTCAATCAATGAATCACGCTGCTAATTTGAATAATTTGCCTATCGTCTTCTATCATTGAAGAACGTAGCCACTTAACGTATTTTTTCAACTTAACCACTAAACTTTTAATTTATCTTTCGCCTTTGAAGTCCTATACTTTTTACACTCTTGAGTTTCTTAAAAATTCATCGTAAAACCAGAAAATTGTGCAACACAAAATGTTATGCATGCGGATATGTCCTCAAGAACTCACCAGCTTTTTAGTATGAAAGAAAAACCAAAAAACTATAGTATCAATGTTGCATGTAGTCCAAGCCTTGTTTTTTCTACAAGTGCGTGACCAAACTCGATGTTTTTCTTTACTTGAATTCTAATATTTCCGCACTTCACACTTCGTAATCGTGAAGTAATCGGCACTCCGTTCATCACATTCTGCAATTCGCACAGCTAAACACAGTTTGATCCAAAAGAAATAAACTATCATTATTATTATAAAATAGGTGTAGCCCGAGGCGTGGTTAGAGCGTAGTACTGTTACGCCGAAGACCTTGCTTTCGATTTCTAGCCTATGCCAAATCCTCCAAGAGTTTCTCTTTTCATGAAAAAGTGCCCTTCGTTCGGATTCGACAGAAAATTGTAGGTCCCTTCTATTCCTATACTAATAACACATACAAAGGAATGGTTGAGAGTTGTAAGTCACTAGGCCCTAGTTCTATACGAGCTATGGCGCCACCCAATTTATTTTATTTTTATTAAAAATATAGTGTTGGTATATAACCAAATGTAAAGATTTTTGTTTCATATGGGGGCACTGACACTAAATTCCTTCCATTGATCCGTGAAACATTTTTGAAGTGTGACATATGGGAGGTAGAGTGCAAAGAGTAAAGTTCAGAATGTTAACTACGTGGTTATAAATATCAGGATTTATATCGTTTGTAACAAACAACTTACAAATTTCCAACTTAGAGTAATCAGTTGGATAATAAAATCAGTCGAGAAACGATGAAAATTGAAACAAATCATAAGAATTTTGTTCCATTTTCCAACGTTTCTCGACCAATTTTGTAGATGCGAGACTTACAAAACCTAGACATCTGTTTTTGTATTAATATATATTTATTCTTTACTAGCTAAACCCTGCAACGCCACCTATTACACATTTCGTCACGTGAATTCTTATTTGTACTGCAGACCTTTCTTTGCATCTTTAATGTGTTTGCAATTTGCAGTTGTATGGGCAGGTTTTATCTATCCACTACTTTGTTTAAAAAACACTATCCATATGGCGTGTAGGACAACTATAAGAACTCACGTGAAGATTTGTCAAACTACAAAATTTCAATTTGCCACCTCGAAAAAAATTGCCAACATATAGGTTGTAGCTCTTAGGCTATGGTAAAAATTCTAAAGCGAAGCAAAAGTGAACCTGCAAATTTTAAAATTTTGAATACAATTTGGCACATGTTGGTAACTCTTGCGTATCGCTCAATCTCCAAGCACAATTAGCCAGTTCAGGGTTTTTGAGATCTCTGAGATCTCAGCAATCTCAGAAATCTGAACGCAATTCCTCTGAGACTGAAATTTTTTGGATTCGTTTGCTCAATTATTTTTTGTCGCAGTTGATAAATTTATAAAAAAGAGATTAATAGTGCTTTTGACTTCTTAAGGAGAAATTTTGTTCAGATTTCTCCTTCTCCTCACTGGAGCTGACAGATCTTTGCTCAGTGAGATCTCAGAAACGTGAACTGATTAAATGAAACAAAATAATGAACCGAGCAATAGTTCCAGTAATTTTACAATTATTTTAAAATATCAAAGAACAAGAATAAACATCAATTTATATTGAATTTAATGACATTACTGTTAACACGCGTGTTTTTTGCAAGTCCATAAAAATTCGATGAAAAAAACAACATCGGAACTAAGCGATTTACACGTAAATACAACAACAACTTAAGTCTACGTGGATTTAGCTAAGTTCAGATAATTTTCGGGAATTTACTTAAGTCCATTTTGTAACATTTGTAACAGATGTAAAAGTAAGTCCCGATGTCGTTTTTGTCGACAAATTCTTATGGATTTGCAAAAAAAAACATGCCTATTACATAAAAACTTTTATTTTCATGATTAAACAAAAAAAATCTGTTGGCAGCTGGAAAATGTAGTTGAATTCTTTTTTCAATGGTTTCATTTGACTTAA
This sequence comes from Epistrophe grossulariae, assembly GCA_929447395.1. NCBI lineage: Eukaryota > Metazoa > Arthropoda > Insecta > Diptera > Syrphidae > Epistrophe > Epistrophe grossulariae. The sequence continues at coordinate 5,458,486 of OV839566.1, forward strand.
AAATTGTTTCATTTTCATTTCACATTTGAAGAAAAATGGATCCAAATGATGAATAAGAAAATATAAACCTTACGTGACGTCTATTTTGAATAATTGCCGCCCTTAGCAAAGTGCCGCCCTGATATTTTCTAAAATTGGCAACCCCTGTTAAAGTGCCACCCAGGGCCTGTGCTCATCTTGCCCCTGCCACGCTACGTTACTGTTTCAACCCAGCATTCTCTGAATGAATTTGACAAAATTTCCAAGTGAATTCAACTCTCAATTCAATTGATGTCAGTTCGGAATATAAGTTGCTCTGATTGTACAATGTACATAATAGGGATATTCATGCAGGCACCTAAAAACATTTTGAGTAAATGTGGTAAACGATATGGTAAAGAAATCAGCAGTTCGTTAAACGTCGAACAGCTTAAAACATTTTATTTAATTTTAACACTCGTAAAATTTGTTATCCGCAATTTAAAAATGCCCAAAATATGCCAAAAAAGTAAATTTATACAATTGTATGAACAAATTGCTTTCAATGATCTATATTTATTCTTGAGTTATTTGGGGAAAATGATGGTAAGTATGTTTATTGTTGTGATCAACACATAAGTGCATGTATTTGTGTTTGTGTATACCTAACTTATACTACTTTTAAAAAAACATCACTTTTTGCCCGATATGCCCGTTTCTCTATTTCTTCTTCAAGGTTACAAGAGTTAACCATGTTTATGATGTTTACCATATTCGTTTAACACACAAATTGGTGTCTTAAAGTTTAAGATTTGTTTGAAAAGATTTCCAAATTCCCATACAAATTTTGACAGTTCGTTTACGACGTCGTTTCTTTTTCTCGATTTTCGTATATGTACTAAGGCTCGATTTAAACCTTTCAGGTTCACGCTATAAGCTATTACTTACACATCTACACACTCCAAGTTAAATTAAAACAGTAATTTTGAATTTTCATTTAGGATTTATTTCGTTTCTTAGATTTTATCTATATTTTACTTATTTAATACACAGTATTTTATATAAAATAATTTAAGTAAATATGTATAACCAAATAAAAAATCATAAAATAAAATACTCTTGACATAATATAAATTATAGAATTAAATTTAATTTTACAATTTTCTAATTAATCTATTTACAGAAAGAAAGCTCGTGCCTGATTATTTTTTCAACTTAAAAAGAACTATAAATTTAAATCACATTTAAAATTAGAATTATGCGTAATTATATGCATTACCTATATACTATTCTATACATTTATCAATTCGTTTACGTATTTTTTTACACCTGAATCATACAAGTAAGTATATTTAAAGTTTTTTGTTTTAAATTTATTTGTTAAGAAAAATTGCATTAAAATTGATTTCAAATGTTTTTTTTTTTACTTTTTACATTTTGATGTTTATAAATATTTATTATTAAACTTAAATAGAATTATTTACAAATAAAAAAGTCTATATTTCTTATGCTACTTCCAAGTCGGACGATTCATCTGCATCACTAAAATTAGGATCCGTTTTGATTTGTATTTGTGATGTATATTCGTCTGGGGGACACTTCAACGATCCACATTGCTCCTCTTGGAGTTTACGCAGACGTTCTTGCTCCTCGCGTTTTTGTTTTCGCCATTTTGCTCGACGATTTTTAAACCAAACCTGGAAAAAAAATTATATAACATTTAGTAAATGGAAAAACTGAACTTGAATACAAATGAAGTGATTTAAATTATAAAAAAAGTTATAAAAAAATCAAAGAATCTCGCTTGTTTGGCTTCAAAACACTTTCATCGGTTTTTGAAATTAAATTTCCCTAAGAAGAAGAGGAATATTGGTTCGCTTTTAACTCTCTGTCCCTCTTGATTCCCTGCTGTTTTTCTTTTCATTTTTTTGTTTTTTTTTTTTGATTCGACGTCGATGATAGGTTTCCCTTATCCATTTAAACATCTATATAATGTTTCTACCCAGCATCAAGGATGATGTCTTATATAGAAGAGGGTTGACAGAAAACGATATTCTTGGAAGAGAAGACGGAACAACTCTTGAACTTTTTGAAGGACTAATTAGGCGGTTTATTATAATTGTAATTAATTTTCATTTCAGTGTGAAGATGAAGACTTTTTAAGGGTTGCGAGTTGTTTCATTTTCTTTTTTCTTTTTATTTGTTTTTGTGCCTTCTCCTCTCTCATTTAACATCCCGAAGAAAAAGGGAGAAAATTAATTATTTACTGTTTGTGTTTTATTTTTCCTCTTTTACTAGGTATCACCAATCAGAGTCTGCTTTGCGCTTCTACCCTAACCCAATTAAAAACATATTAATTAATCAAATTATTGCTTTAGCTCCATTTACCATTTAAGACAAACGTAATGGTTTTTTTTTGTAATTTTATTTCCAACTCAACTTTTAAGAATATTAACATTTGAGGAAGCAGCACAACATTTTCTGAGTGAGAGAAATAAAAAAAAAACAAAAGTTAGAAAAAGTAAATAACTCCATCATCATCGTTCATTATAACTCAACCCTTATTTTTGTGCTTTTGTTTTCGGGGTTTTTTGTATAAACAACTTAAAACAATATCCAAACTTTGTTATTCAATAATTTAAAAAAAACAACAGAAGTTCACCAGTTTAGATTCTGCTGAATGAAATATTTTCTATAGTGAATTGGTGGATTGGGTTGAGATATTGTTTTGGAAGTATATTCCTACTCCTATATAATACCATCTTATTGTTTTTGTTGTTTTTAGAAGGGTAAATACAATTGATAGATATAGAAACATAAAAACACAAAATAAAACAATGGAATAGGCAACAAATTATATGCACTTGTGCACCAGTGAATTCTGTAAACCGTATTTTTATTGAATAAATTGTATATTTTTTGATGCACAAACAGTTTGAGTTAATAAAAAATACCACAAAGAAACATTCTGTTGATTGATTGTTTTGGTTATATTTTTTTAAAGCATTTTGTTAGAATTTATATTATTTTCACACGAATTTTTTTTTGTTTCTAAACTTGGAAATATACAAATGGTCCTATAAATGTCATCGCAGTTAAACAAAATTGGACATCATTTTTGCTTCCAGTTCTAAGAGTTAACCTTTTTATTTTTGTAAAAAAAAAAAGAAATTATTCACAAATTGAAAGCAAAGTGTTAATTTTTTGAACAAGTGAAGTGTGAACTGGAAAATTTTCTTCTAAACAAAAAACAAACAGAAATGAGTGAACTTTTATATTTATTTGGGGGAATGATTTTTAGTTCCAACAAAGCTTCAAATAAAGTTTTGCTTACATACATATATACTGTGTACATATTTACTCCAAAATGAACTAAAGAAATTTAACTTAAATTTGAGAAGTCCTTTTTGACTTATATATATTTATTATATATATATATATTTCTTCCGACACGAAAACTGAAAGTAGGTACCTACCTATAGTTCGATATTAATATTAAATGTATTTTATTATCTATACATGACCTGATCCGGATCAAATTTTAACACAAAATACAAAAACAACATGTAGTCCTGCTTTTTATCTGGATCTATTTCAAGATCCGAAAACTAGTACTTTTTTACTATTATTATGGTAAGGCAGTGTAAACATGGTAGTGGGTTCGACTCCCAGCCAATGCCACCTAAAAATAAATCTGAAATGTGTTTTACAGGTGCTTGCGAGGAATTGATAAAACCTCCAAAAGTATCTCTTTTTATGTAAAAGCGCTTCTCATCTTAGCCGTTTTTGTATTCGACAGATAATGGTAGATCTCATCCATTTTCCTGCCAATAACACGCACAAAATAAGGCGTTTTTTTTCAAACCCGGGGGAATTTGACGAAAAAAACGGAGTCGGTTCTAATCAATTTACATGTTAAATGCAACAACAACTTATCCCCTGCGGGCTTAGTTAAACCCAGAGAATTCTCGGGGCTTAATTTAAGCGCCCAGAAAAACTGTCTGGCGTGAATTACACACATGTTATCGATACTACCTGTGTATCAAAACTCTATTTTGTGTCGCTTATTGTCCCCATAGATTTACAAACCTAGTAAATTTCTAGTTAAAGCTTTCATTGAAAACGATAATTGAAAATTTTAATTGTTTGTTTTAAATGGCTTAAAAAGCAAACTCAGTGTTTATTTATATGTCATAATTAAGGTTCTGACTCAATTAATTTATTTATCCAAAAAAAAATTCAGTTGGCCCAAGATTTCCCAAAAACTGAGTTTTTTTCTATGGGTTTCGATAACAAGTTGTGAAATTTTGTGAAAATTTATGCAAATTCGCAAGAAATTTCACGGTACCAATTATTTTAATGATTGAACTACCTTACCATTGATCATCTAAATCTTAAAAGCAAAATTGTCTGTGAAAGTTTTGGCCGAAAGGAATTTTTGTTTTTGGATAAAAATAAAAATTAAATCATAAGCTTTAAATTTGCATCAAACAATCACTGATTTTGCTTTCTTAGGGTCTGTTTCACAATGTCTGAGTAAATTTTTGATTAGCTACTTGACACATAAATACTGACACAGGTCATAAGTCCACAGAAGAAAAACTTACAATTGTTTTTTGACGAAATAGGTTATAAACGCAAACATATAATTTTTTGGTTTGTGGACTTATGACCCTGTTTTAATATTTATATGTCGAGTAACTATAAATCAGAACTTTACTCAGATATTGTGAAACAAGCCCTCAAAATTAAAATAAAAAAACAATTAAAATTTTCAATTATCGTTTTCAATGAAAGCTATAACTGCCATCTAAGGGACCTTCAGTTATATAGCTATCATTGAAAACCGTCATTGAAGATTTTGTTATTAAGTTTTGAGGCACTTAAAAAATGAAACCAGTGATTGTATGGTCCCAATATAAAGCTGATGACTTAATTAATAATTCTAGTAAAAAAAAATATTTAATTTTGGCCGAAGCATTCGCATATAAGCTAGACCAATCAATGAAATTTAGTGTTAAAGATATGTTTACGACAAAAAGTTAACGTGTTATGAAATTAAGTTCGGTATACAATGTATATTTTTAGTAATTCTTTATTGGATAGTGAAATATCAGAATAGAATGCGAAAATGTTCTTTTTTAAAGCGGCGTTGCCACAGTGACAGGAAAACTCTACATATCTTTGTAACTTTCGTAAATGCCTGCTTAAAATAACAACGAAAAACTTAATCTTTTTTATAAATTATATTAATTTTTTGATGATATCTTTTTTCTGTGTTACCGTCAAAGAATTTTTTAATCCAAAAAAATGGAATTTAATGTTATTAGGTACATTGCTCGTTTTACATGAAAACAATTCAACATACGACATAGACAATTCAACAATAAATGGAGGTAAAAAGCCTCAAATACATTCAGTCTTCTTTAATATATACATTATATACGTATACCTACTTTTATAACCCTACCTATGTAACAACTCAAATGACAAATCAATTGTGACAACTGACAAGTTCACCGGATTGGACATACCGAATTCAAGGTAGGTTTACTTGCATAAATATTTTCGAGCAAATAAAATTAATCTGTCAAAGAGATAAAAAAAAATATATTTCGCAATTACAACACAATCATATAAACACATACATACATAGGTAGATATCACAAAACATTGTTGTTTCATGGTTCGTCTATTTTAGATCAAAGGTAGTCCTGACATCATCATCACAACAAAGAGGTATAGGGTGGAACTTGCCTTCAATTTTGGTTGGTTGCCTATAATATCCTTGCCAACCCCGATACTAAATGCAATTTGATGTGTACTTGGACAAAATTGTTTCAAAAAAATATATTTTATATATAATGAAACATCAAAGGTGTCATAAATATATAGGTATACCATGCACAATCATCGGTGTTAAACAAAAAAATTTATTCAATATTTTAATGAGCTCGAACAACTTTGTTTTGTACCTAGTACCTACCACACTAATTGTTTTTTCCATATTTTTTTTTCCGAATTGCAAAATAAAAAAGAAAGTACTTATTGAAATCGATTATGAATCGGATATTCATATCAGGCTTCCTTTTATCCTGATTTTCAGTGAACCAAAATTTTTCTTTATGCCTGTTTTTTGTGACTCACATTATTAGACTAACCGTTATAAAAAGGACGAACAAAAAACATCTTTTTAGCTTCTACGATTTCAATGAGTCGATTTTATTATTCAAAAAAAAAAAGAAAAGCTTTTTTTAGCGAGATATATATTTCCCTCGAAGGGTATAGGAAAAAAATCGGAATAAAGGATTTTCATTGTGTACTTAAAATTAATATTATCATTTTTTTTTTTATTTTCTAAAAATTTCTTTTCTCATTGCTTTTGTTATTGTTAAAATGTTTATAGAAGTATGAACAAGTAGAAGACAGTTGATTTTTGAATACTTTATTCACAAGGAGCGTATCCCTTAGTATCTGTATATTATATTCTTTACCATCAGATATTCTTGTGGGTATAATGTATATGAATGTTCGGTATGCATTTCATTGGTTTCGATTTGTTTGTTTACATTCACAGAAATAATAATCCCAAAAGTGATTCATAAGATTGAATTATTATATCTTTATTTGAATTTAGGATAACCTCGCGGTTATATACCGTTGAGTGGTGATGGTTATAAAGCGAAAAGTGTGGGAGAATGCCATATGGATATTTTCTTTTTCGAAGTTTGATTTACTTATTAACAAAAAAAAAGTTATACCCACGTATCACCACAAAATAAAACAGATAAAGTTCGAACTATAAGCACAAACGTTATAATATAGGGTTCGCTTTAAAGAACTTTTTCTCATATTATGAATAAATTTAAAATCTTTTTATTCTTGTACAAGATATTTTCTTCTTTTCGCTCAAAAAATTAAAATCTACTTCCTACTTCGCACCATCACCAAAATATTAAAATCTACTTCATTTTAAAAATCACTTTCAACGTACTTCAATTTTCCAGAAAAAAGACCAAATGTACTTTTTTTTTCTCTGTTTCATCAAACAAGAAAATGCTTCTAAAAAGCAAAATATTTGACCCACCGAAAAATATGTAAGCTTATTTTCAAAAATATAAGTTAATTTATAAATATGAATCTGAAATATAACTAAATGAAAAACCAATCCCAATTTGAAGTTTTTTTTGTTTGTGTCTTTTCAAAGACTGAAATATTATTTATTTATTTTTAATAACGTGTTCTTATTTTTGTAAGGACATTCTACCTAATATTAAAATAAGAGAGAATAAGAAAATAAGAGAAAATTTTTTGTTCTAAGATTTTTTGTTAAATAAAACCAAATTTTGTTATAAAACCATGTATACAAAATATACATCTGAAAATGAAGTTAAAAATAACGTATTCTTTTTTTGTTAAATAAATTTAATAAGTGTTATTAAACAATATACATTAATATGAAGTCTGAGAGTCAATTTTTGTTTTTAGTTATTTTTCGTTTAATTAGAAAAAAATTATATAAAAAAGGTTCATTTTGAAATCTAAAGGGTGTTTTTTTTAGACGTGTGATTTTCAAGAAGAAATAAAACGCATGAAGACAGTATATGACAGGGTACGAGAGAGTAGAATGGGAAGACAGAAGAGAGCAGGAGAAGGAAAGACTGGAACTAATATTGGAATCCAGATATAATAGGTGGTATAAGGAAGTAATGATCGAGGGGATCCCACAATATTTGAAAGCGGGACATGGAAGGCAGACAGAACAAGGAGAATAGCGAGTGTCAGGCTAGGGAATGAGGTGAGACAAAGATGGTACTGTAAGCATGAAGAAGAAAGAATGTGCAGAGTGTGTGAAGGTGAACCTGAGACGTGGGAACATGTGTTAGAAAGATGCAGGTCAGGTGATGAAGAAGGGATGTCAATAGGGGAGAAGATGAGGGATATAATGGACGATGGAGGGAGGGGGGAAGAGTGGATAAAGGCACTAGAGGTTGCGAGAAGGAGTAAGGCGAGACGGATAGGAGAGGGAGAGTTGTAACCCTTAGGGGAACCAATACAATACCTACAATACAATAAAACGCATATAATTTAATGTTATGGCCAAGAATTTAGCTTTATTATAAAGATAAGGGTCTGCCATTATGTTTTAAAAATGATTTCGGGCAAGTGGCCGCCGCGGCTGGCTCGAATAAATTCCAGCCGAGAGGCCCAAGAGGCCCCAGCTCCAATTGTTGCGCGCGATGGCGGATGGACTCATTCGGGTCTTCTTCGATACTCTGCTCTACAGCAGCAATAGCGTCTTCGGTGCGCACGGAACGGCGTCTCTGAGGATGCGCATTATCCACTAGAGTAAACGTAGTGCGAAACCGATCCATGGTTGCTCGAATTACTCTGCTGGGCGATTATGGACGCAGCACGCGATGCTTCGCGCGAACCGAACCATTATTTTGGTAATAAATTTGCACGATTTGCAAACGTTGTTCAGGAGTAAGTCTATTCATTATGAAATGGCAAACCAAACTGAGTATAAATCAGCGCCATGAGGCCAAGTGACAGCTGTCAAGAAGAACAACTCCGAAAAAAGTATTGCCAGATTGAAAACCACACGTCTAAAAAAAACACCCTTAACTTCGATTTTTCTCAATCTACTGCACTTTTTTCTTGAAATCTACTTCGACTTTTTTCCGGAAGTGGTAACACTGGTTATAGCTATTTCACGCACTGCCACGCCGATCATCAGACTCCTTAGTGGTACTTGGTCATTTGTTCAATTTTATTTAGAAAGACTTTTTCCACGACTGGGAGGCGAACCAGACCAAGCTCCCTTCATAGCCATATGCACTGCGCACTGCTCCACCAAAGGTCACGTGATCGGTTCATCCCAATTTAGGTTTTATTGTTTGAAAAATGCATTTGAATCAACCAGCATTTTTACTAGCCACACATAATAGTAAAAAAAAATAAAATTAATAAATAAAGAATTTAAAATGGTTTCATTCTTTTCGTCTTGTTGTATATCCCTGTATATTTCCTAAGCAGGTGTCTATGCGAAGTCTGATAGGCCCCGAAGGCATGAAATCTCATCTCTTCTCTTTATAATTCACCCCCAATATAAAATCTGTGAGAGAAATCTGTTTACATTTTTGAATATATTAAGCATCACACACAAACTCATCCACATTTACTAAACCTAAAAATTATAAGTATTAAGTATTAAACATATAAAGGATTAAGCAAAGCAACAGCTTTTTTTGTGTTTAATCGATAAATTTAACTAACGTCAACAGATTTTCCCCATTGTACGAATAACGTTGTCGATATTTATAATCGGTCGACTGGTCATCGTAATTAAAATTAGCCACCATTTTAAATAAAATCTTTCAAATTACATAATTCGTTATTTTTTTGTTTTTGTGTATACGTATATTTATACTAAATATTCATATTAAAAAAAAATTATAATCGAACAAAGCTCCGAGTAGTAGGTTTGTATATCTATATGCGTAAATTTTTGATGAGTTTTCGTAAAATATTCCCTCTAATCCAATAATTTAATCCTGCGCCATATTATACGAACAGCCAGCGAATTTTGCTAAAATAAACACTGAAAATTAAAACCACAAATCGGGTGAATAAGAGTTCAGAAGAGTTCGCGGTATAATGTTAGTGTATATGGGTATATATTGCAGGGCGCCATGAGGCCATAGCCTTGAAGGGAGTATATTAATCCAATCGACTGCTTAACGGACTGATTTTTTCGTTGTTTTGTTTTCGATTCTGTTCAGTTACAGGAACGTTGAATGTTCCAACACTATACGATATACGATTACGATACAATATGTTGGTACAGCGCCGCGGTGGATGGCGGCGAGCAGGAAAAAACTGTTCGCAGAAAAAAAAACGCTTTATTCGCGGATTCGCCCTCTCGCTATAATCAATTTCAGAAATGGATTTGTAACACCGCTGCCGTCGCCTGCACCGCACCGTATCTATATACATATTCTGATAGATGAGATGGAAGTGTGTGTAGACCTTTAACCAACCGATGAAATCCATTTAACAAATAACCCAACAGCGGTTGATTTTTAATTAACCCATACGATATACTCAGAGGATGAGGTGGCCGTAGCGGGATTTCACGATGTGTCCCTGAGGCGGTGGTTTCAAACTGAAGAAAAATAGCAAAAAAGTGGAGACTGGAAAATCCACCCCACAAACACAACATTGCTATGTTGCCATTTGCACATGAATTATGGAAAAGCCAAAGAGTTTTCCAACCCCATCACCATATCACATGTGTTTACACACAGACTCAGAAAATCCGACATGGACCTCTATGATCGTCATTCGTCAGTGATGTAATACGTCATCAAAATTGCATAACCTTAAAATGGATTAAACTTTTCCAGCCTATGTATCAGGATGGATGGCGTAGCGTGTGTAGGTCGGGGTTAAATTCATATACCCATATCTATATTTCGTTGGGGACCCTCTGATATGTGGTTAAGTAAAGTTTTCCCGACGAAGTATGACGAAGTTGCGGGTTTTTGTGTTTTGACTGCTGGAAAATTTTAAGCAAACATTGACCGTATTCTCGGATGGAAATCTCTGTTTTTGATGAAAGCATATCTATAGTGGATAGAGGTTTTGGCTTTGGATTTTTGGAGCAACTCGCTGTTTCATATATCTATATACCATGATTACACCTACCGTCATAATCTTCAATATCCTTTGCTACGCGGAGAATGGCATGTGGTGCTCATTGACGGCAAAAATATGTAGCTAACAATATTCTCTTATAAAACTGACCGATGCCAATGCCGATTCGATGGTGATGCGTTTATGGGGGATCCCTTATGGTCATCATATATAGTGTGATTTGTGGACATTCAGCGAAGTGAATGTAACTGCCGCTGTTGCGGAGAGAAACATATATAGCCGCCAAGTTTGCAAGTCTCTAATTAAATTTTTGTACCAAGGGCAAAATGTATACAGGTGTATAGTGCCGGAACGGTGATTTTTTGAAGTGAAAACTGTCATCATGGTTCAATGAATTTTATTTGAGAATAAGGACGCGCGTTCGATCCAGTATAGTTGGCTGTATATCCGAAAGAAATTGGATATTGGAAAAAGGTACCTAACTGAATGGCAATCAGAGATTATTATGAGTTCAAAAAGACTGGCGGACTGCAGTATAGAGAATAAGGTAAGCAATCACCTATATATAAGAGATCGATTTTTCTGGTTTCAGGGAATTGAAAATTTTGCTTGTTCATATATAGCACATTTGAAATTTGGCCTTTGGATAGTAAAATTCTTAACTGAAATGAGGTTATGGGTTGATTAGGTACTGTCCGGTTTCGAAGACATCATTTGCGTCAAAACTGCAATTGCAAGATGTTCTTAAACCCAAGCTACAGCAAAATTCGAAAACCCAAAACAAAATTTGAATGCACGAGCAGTTCAAAAATCAAGTACACGAAAAAAAATATTGAAAAGGCAGAGAGCGTGTCCGTAAATGTAATACGTTTGCAAAAAAAAATGACGGGACGTTGTTCAAAGTGATTTTGTGCAAGCGCCATACAAATTTTACCATCAAATTGACGTTGATTTGACGTTTTCGAAAATGTAGTGTTTTTTAGAAGCGGAGAAATTTAAACTGGCAACACTAGTTTCTGTGACAGCTAATTTGACAGTTCTCGGTTGTTTTGAGGTTAGTTTGTTTTGGTATATTTCATCACGAATATAAACTTCCGCCGGACCATCCACCAACCTTAACAGATCCATTGCCGCAACGCATTCGACGGGTTCGATGGGTCGGATATAATATTTAATTTTGCAAAATCAACACAATTTCAGAATATATTACTTTTAATTTCTCTATAGTCTTTATAGGTAGGTATATACTATGCATTGGTTAATGTACATCAAACATATGTACAGAATGCTTGACGTGCAGCCATATATACCACCACCAAATTCTAAACATCCTATTGTTATTCCACTTGAATGAAAATTGTCCTTACCTATAAACCTGATTCGATGGTTACACACATTTTTGGGTAAATTGTTTTTCTTACAAATAAAGTGGCCACTGGAGATAAATTTACCCTATACCTAATTTTTCCAGCTGCATTAGCAGAAATAAAGAAATCAAAATATTATCCACTCTCCACCCACCACCGACGCGCCCGCCATGCCGTAGGTATATATACATCATTCATAATTCTTAAATACATGAAAAAGACCACAATACATCCGCACTCAGCGTTAAAATTGTAAAATAAATATCCATTTCAGGCCTAGGGCTTATGAGATGCTTTTATGCTGGGGTATTAAAAAAAAATCCCTTAAGGTTATACAGAACAACAGAGCACTAAAGCGTTAGTTTATCCGCCTCAACAACTCAAAAACGGTGACGATGTATTCGAAAAAATTTTAAGAAAAAAAAATGTATTAGAAATAATAAAAGTCGCTCAAACGAGGGTTCTCTGTATGCGAGTATAATATAACAACCTATATGAAATAGAATCATAACTCTGTCAAATTATGATCCCAATATAAACAATAGAGGTACATATACCTATATTTCTGGGAGGAGGGTAGAAATCCCTTATAAAATGACCCGAGGCACTTCGATGTTATTTTTCCTCGTTTTCGTTATTCGTTCGTGTTTTCGCTTTCTAAATAATTACTCAAGCTTTTGGAGAAAATCTTCTGATTCCACCTCATTGCCATTTAATTTTGTTAATTCACTAAAAATAAACACCTCGAAGCTATATAATGGAAAATAATTCACCACACAGAAACAAAATTACTGCGTTATATTGTGGGGTGTCAAGGCATTGTGTTTCAACCCTAAAAAATATGTATCTTGAGTTATTTAATTAAACAGAGAAGGTCTATTGTAGGTGGTAAATATTTGACTAATTTTAATTGAATGAGTTAATTTTTACTCAGCTTTATTTATATTTTGTTTAAAAGACCGCAAATGTGTGCACAGCATTTACAATTCTCAAAAAGGCCATCTTGTTGTCAAACATGGCTGATATGTCTTCAACAACATTGATCTTGTAACAAAACAAAAAAAGGTTTAGTACAATATTTTAATCCTTTTATTTGTTATGATTCTACATGGGTATAAAGGCGGCTTTTTTTGTAGATCGAAGGTGTCCATTGTTGCTCAATTCATGTAAGCGATACTCAAAAATCAAAACACAAAAACTGTATGTCGTCTTTTGTATAGTGCAGGGTTTGCTTATTTTTTGCAATGTCACAAACTCTGTTGAACTATACAAAAATACTTATTTGTACGATCAATTTGTAAGACACATTTAATCCGTTTTTTATGTTACTGTTGCCTTTTTATATTTTTAAAGCAGATGGGTGTTTCTGTGTTCCATCACCCATGTATTAAAAATAGCAAACTAATTGTTCTTTTATCGAAAAGTAATTGCTCTTTTCATAGAAAATATATATATTGAAGTTTTTGAATGAAAACATATGTTCATATGAAATGCACGATGCATTTTGTACTAAAAATATTAGATAATCCTCAAACCCTTAAGAATCAAGGTCATGAATTTCAGTGTATAGATACTTTGAATTTTGTTTGTGGTCCTCAAAGTCTGAACCAAAGGAAACAGTGTCAACCTTCTCATCAGGACATTTCTCCATTTCTCTCCTTTTTTTATATACATAAATATGTCCAACTTAAAATTATGAATACTTTTGAGGCAAATTCTCTGCAGTTTTGACGTAAAAACAAAACATAAAAAGTGGGAACTTAGCTTTGAACTCATTCAAATATGGATTTAAAGTTATGTAATTCTATAAGACCTTAAGTCAACACACTCTCTGACATATCTTCCAGAGTAGTGAAGTCTTGTGACCGTTAATGCAGAAAGCTGTCAACTCGTTGATGGTTGCGTTGACAATCGTATATTGACACTATTTCTGTTTGGTTACTCCAATTTCTTGCTACAAGTTGCTACTTGTCATTTTTTTTTATGGGATTTGACAGAAAACAGTTTACATACAAAAAGGAAAAAATCGTCAATGGGGATTAGCGATGTAATCACAGAAAGAAAATGGATTTTTCATACAAACTATCGATAACAAGTATGTAATTCACGCCGGTAATACAGTTTTTCAGCGCGCCCGCAGGGAATTATAATTGTAAGGCGTGTTTTTTTGCAAGCCTGGGGGGAATTGGTTGAAAAAAACAACAGAGGGGATTAGCGACGCCATGACAGTAAAAAACATGGAGTTTTCATACAAACGATCGATAACATGTATGCAATTCATGTCGGTAACACAGTTTTCCGGTGCGCTTAAGTTAAACCCCGAGAATTCTCCGGGATTAGTTGTTGTTGCATTTAACATGTTAATTGTTTAGCACCGACGTCGTTTTTTCCATCCAATTCCCCCCGGGCTTGCAAAAAAACACGGCTGTTATTGCATTAAAAAATTTTTAGCACTGACGTCGTTTTCTTTCATTCCTCGGGCTTACAAAAATCGCACGCCTATATTGAAATTGATCCAGATAAAAACAAGGATTACATGTTGTTTTTATATTTACGTGTTAAAATTTGATCCGGATCAGATGGATAGTAAAATACAGTTAATTGTAAAGTAAACAAATACATGTTATATCAAAAGATTACAAAATATGAGTAGGTAGGTACAAACGATTTATGCGAATTATTCTAGAAATAATTTTGCCATATTATTCTTACATAACTTAAACCCTTAAAAGACAGAAATTATATAACAACTAAATTTGCAGAAAGTTAAGCCGTAAGCAACAATTATAATTTATTTATAACAGCAATGTTTGAGGACAAATTCAGCAACTTATGCACACAAAACATACTCGTTTAACATCTGCTTTTAGACATTTGACGCCATTTGCAAAAATTATGGCAAATATGCATATTATACGAAATTACTTTTACCCCCCTTATACAATGTACAAACATAATATGGTTTTCACGTAGCAAATATAGAAAAATCACATACAAAAAAAAATAATGATTGTGAAAGTCTCCACTTTTATAATTGATGCTCTCAAAAAAACATGGTAGGTACCTATACTACCTACATTATGTAAATCTTTTTTAAATGCAAATATATGTACCTATACATAATTACTTTGGCCTTAGGGACATACCTATGCCATAAACGTAACCATCAATAGCTTAAATAATTTTGTCAACAAACACTTAACCTATTTTATGCCATTATAATAATCCAAAAGCTTTTAATTACAACAGCACAATCTTTCAGTCACCATAAAATAATATCTGCCTATTAAAGCTTAAAATAACAAATTTAAAGTTTTATCCAAAAAATTAACTAGACTTTCAAAACACACACACATTTTATAAACTGTAAAATTTTTGTTCACTTCTGATGGTAGTTCATATATTTATCTATATTTTATTTAAGCCATAAAATATATTTTCGTATAGATATAGCTTTCAAGTATTTAATCTAACCATAAAGCGTCTTTTGTTGTCATTGGTATCTAGTTTTTTTTTTTTTTATTGAAATATCTGTGATGCACGCATCATAAACTGTTCAGTGTGTAAAACACTTCTATAAGCAACACTTGAAATCGCAGCTACTGTTTAGCATACAAAAATGCCTATGGCTATAAGGCAATATGGCAATGACAACACAATATACCTATAGCTATGCTGAGAAAATGAAATAAGTGGCAATAATTATCGAAATCTCATCTTGTTGAAATGAAAATGCAAATATACGTGAGAAGAAGAGTGAACCCTGCAGACTATATGGATTGTATGGACTATATGGACAGTTATGAGGCTGATGAGTGCCAAGAAGATGTGTCTCAGATTGTTCAAACCCGAACCCAAAATCCACTTGAGATTTCTCTCTTTGTCTTGGTAGAATAACAAATCATCCTCATTCCTTGGTAATATATTGTGCCGATGCCTCATCGTATGCATCGAGTGAACGGAGAATTTTAATTCAATCAAAAAATTCAAACTTAAAACTGGTAGCTACCTTTAGATATATTTTTACATCTGCAGGAAAAGTATTGCCAACGATGTTATCTTATATATTCAAAAATGCATAAAATGGTCTAAAAAAAAGGAATCTTAAACAAAATTGTGTATAAATCTTATTAAGATATAAGAAAAATGCCTAAGGACAAAATTATAAAATCCAAAAAAAAACATTGAAAATGCTCGTTCTCAGTTGTACTTATAGTAAAAAACTAAGAAATGCAAAAAAATATTAAATTATTTCACCTTTTAATGACCGATAACCTTTGATTTTCTTATAGAAATCGTTATATTGTGGGAGAAGAAAAATGATTTATGTGAGAGAAGAAAAATGGTTTATGTATTTCTTTTGAATTTCACTGAATTATTTATTTAGGATGAATTCTTAATTGAAATTTTTTTTTACACAGTTGGCAACAATATTATTTAACTCATCGAAGATGGGGCGGCCACACACTACGCGTTATCGGTCAAGCGGAAAAAGTCAAACATATCTAATCCTTGGTCTCAAGTGATTGGGGTCTTATTTGAGTACGAGTATTTATTGATTTTGGAATGTAGGTACCTTACCTACCTATATATATACTTCTTGGTGTTTAAGGTGGCTGCACCTTTCAATAGATGATGAGCCATTTCCTATTAGTGACGCTAACTCGGGCTGTGGTCAAACCATGGCATTTTAAATATTTTTTTTCTAAATTACAAAGAAAAAAAAACTTCGATATTTATATGAAGTTTTGGCAACGTTTGGAAAAAATACTCAAGTAACAAATTGCCCAGGTATGGCTTTGTCTGAAATGAATTATTAAAGATTTTGTTGGTATACCTGGTATAGTAAGTATAGTGACCACAAAAGAGCAAATAGAAATAGCTACTGAAAATTGCATACAAATGTATGATATCCGACGAACAGAGCGTCTATATATATCTTCCCTTTATATGAGTGTTCTTGAAAATGCATCTCAATTAATTTGAGGTATTTAAGAAGTGAACATAGTTTTGTATATGATTAAGAAAGTTACACACATTAACATATATCTACATTCATATACATTATGGATAAAGTGATGAGGAAGTTGAGTGCGAGGAATCAAATGTATTTCAAAACAAACACGCAACACACAGTGTAGGATATTTTGGACGATGATGGCTAGAGAACCCAACCCATCATATAAAAAGAGGCTTATAAGAGGGAAACTGCGGTTGTATGGATATAGGTATACGAATATATTGTGATGTGTACATATCCAGCTTCTTATTCTAATTGAAGCGTGTGGTCCTTTTTTCTTATGGGTTGTTGTTGTATATGTTGTCTGGATGTTTACGACCACACCACATCAATATTATTGGTTATGATAATGATTAAATTGATGATGACGGTGCACTTGATGGCGGAAATTATTCCATCTATACTTATAGATTTGTTTTGATTAGGGAGATGTCCTCCACAGACAGTATAGTATCTATAAGGGATAAACCTGCACATATGTATTGTATATGTATGTATATAAACATTCTTTAATAATAAAATAATGCACTTATTCAGGGAACTGAAATATAAAGAATAGCTTTAAGCCAGCTTTATTTCGTCGTTAATTATTAATCAAAATAAGTTGCTCAGTTCCTGATTTCTTTAATAAAAGTTATTTTATATTTCTAACAGAGACCACAACTTATTGAGCTTAAATCATAAAGAATTTTCACTTTTCAATTTTTCAGACTATTTCTGAAAAGTGAAAATTAAAAGTGTTTCTTCAATTGTAAATAGAACTTTGCATTTGAATTCGTATTTTACAAAGTTAGATCAATTTAGCTATGGCTAGGCGGTCAATATTAATGCGTTGTCGAATCCTTAACGTCATCAAAAATATCAGAAAAAATGAGATTTTAAAAAACCTACAAAATCAGAAATCTTTGAAATTGATATTAAGGCCAAAGCAGGCTATGTTGACCCAAACAAAAAATTCTGTTGTGTTAACGTTGAGATACTGCAGTCTACGCGCTTTGACGAGCATTCTGTCAACGTGTCCTTACTACGTTGATAAGATGATTACATGGTTATACAAAATAATCAATGCATTGTCCCTAAAATTCATGTTTTTTGGTAAATTAAAAAAAAATAGCCTCTGTCCATCGTCTTGTTAACTATTATTTATTTCTAGGTGCACGAATTTATTCATAATTCCCCTAGAAATATATAATTTGCAGTGTATGTATGCTGCAAATTGTATAAGAGCCGGTAACCATCGACCAAAAAATTGCGTCTTAGAAAGGTATGACAGTATCTAACTGATGAGCCCAACTGTCGTGCCTGGGCGAAACGCATTGGACTAAAGGTCACAAAAAAACTTTATTTTGAATTTCATTCAATACAGTCCACTAAAACAAAAACAAAAATAATAATTTTCTTATTATTTGTGTTTCTCTTCTTCTTATTATTTATTTCTTCATTTTCAAAAACTTCTTCAAAACTGTTAATTTTTTTAAAATTATTTTTCAACAATTTTTCACAACAAACGCTTATTTGCAATTGAAATTTTCTCTTTGCGTATATTACTGAAAAGCTTTCCAAAATTATAAATGTAATTTGCAAAGTTTATTTGCTTAAACAAAAAGAACAAATACTAACAAAACTAACAAAACAAATAAACTAACAAAACTTTTTACTTTGCACGAAAACAATTTTTCGATTTGCAAATTTGCGGTTGATGAAACGTATTTTGCAAAGAGGAAACTTTTTAGGTTTTCATTTCAATAATTTCCTCTTTGCAACTTTGCGTTTGGTGAAACCAAATTTGCAAAGTAAAATTGAAAAGCTGCAAAGTGAAAAGTGTTTGGTGAAATAGGTCCCTTGTCTTGTATGCAATCGAGGTATCAGTGTTGCTATTTTGACAATTGTTTCCAGTCAGATTTGACATGGACTTAATCGATATTAGCTGGAAATAAAATACAAATCCAACTGACTGATTTTGTTGACTGGATACAATAATACAATATGCACACCTTAATTACACTTCAACTTTAGTGCAAACCAAGTGTTAACTCAGCTGGTATACTACAATTAACGAGAAGTTATGGAAGTAGAGGTATTTATAAACACATCCATTTTGAAATATCTCTCACAATGATAGTTGACAAGCAGTCAACGTCCTCTTTCAGAAGAGGAAATACATGTGTTTCCGGAGATTTTTTGACATTTTCTTTTATTTTCTTCTAAAATCTCTTGTTCTTTCAAACGAGGAAACAAAATTGTAATAGATTTTCAATAGTTTCCTTGGTTGAACGCACACTCCTCCTTAATCTCCTAAAATCATTAACCTTCTCAAGTAAAAACTGAATATTGCTGGCAACGTAGTTTCCTCGTGTGAATGGGACTTTGCTACTGGTTATGCTTTAAAGCTTATTTATTGCGTGAAGCTTCCATATGAGGCTCAGAGCAACTATCACATTCAGCTATGGAAATAACTATTTCGTATCTACAATATCAATATATAGCTACTATTTTTTTCTTCAATTCTGGAATAAGATAACTTATAAAATTCACTTTTAGTTTCTATATAAAGGTTAATAATTAATATCATGCAAACTTGAAGGTTAATCTATACATAAAGTCAAAATGCTTAATACATCCATACAACATAAATCATTTTCCTCTTACATAATTATATTCCAAACAATATTAAGTTCAAAGTCGGATTAACGAAGCGATGGTTATCTTTGCCCGAAGGACATTTGCCACCTACAATAAATCTAACTATGTTACTTATCTTAATTATATCACGACAAGCCTAAGGATAAAAGTAAACACCATGACAACCACCATCAATAACCCCAAGTCGTTACTTTCCCACATCTTAAAATAACATCATATACATTTATAAGTACAAGTGTGTTTTCCAACTTATTAACAAGCAAATTGGTCTTTAATTTGACAACCCTGAAACCAATTGCTAATGTCAACGAATATATGTCACCCTCGCACTTCCGCTCTTATAATGTCAAAGTGAAATAAATAAAAATTAAAATTACACTAATGGTTTTTTTACACCACTCGTCCAAAGAAATCGCTTTTAAAAGCAAGTTTAAATAACCCTCTACCCTTTCAGTTGTTCTATATTTTCGTTTCATCCCTAAGCAATATATAGCCTTATAGCCTCAGGATAAAAACCCATCACTGATGTTTACACAATCATTTCTCTGTTTGTTTGTTTGTTTTGAATAGAATGAACGTGGTATCCCTGGGAATCCTTTTTACAGAGAAAAGATCTTTAACACGAAACCTTTGAAAACACTGTACACACAAGACCAAGAGCATCATAAACACATGTCTTCTGTTCAGTTCAAAATCCGACTGATTTGTTGTATAAGTGGTATGGCTTCTTGGCCACCATATGATTCAAATTCAATATAAAGCTAAACTAACCTCAACACGCTCCTCTTTCAGGTCGACCTTAAGCGCCAATTGTTCGCGTAGCACAACGTCCGGGTAGTGGGTTTTATCGAAAGTAGCTTCCAGCTGTTCCAGCTGCTCCTCGGTAAAGATGGTGCGATGCCGTCGTTTCCGTTTCGGTGGCGGACCGTGCCCCAGATGACCCACATGATGGTGATGATGACCCAAACCACTGTGCCCACTAACGTGCGCTTGCATTTGAGCGGCTGCCACGTGAGCCACGGCCGCTGCATGCATGTAGTTGGGGTAGAAGTTAGGGTAGGCGACTGAAAGTGAAAAAGTTTAAATTAAAATTCCATAACCGAGAATATACGCATCATATCATACATGAAGACAACTGTAAATCCTAACAAATGCGAACAAAAAAAATTGGATGGGTATATCTGACAGCGAAATGAATATTATTCACATTTACATTAATCAGAGGAAAACTTAAAAGTTAAAAGGATTTCGCTGAAGGATTTTTCCACTTATTTTTTGATTCCATGTTACCATGACTCGCATGTACATATGCTTGCATATATATGTACGTTACCGTTTATCGAGGTATGGCATATAACCTTCCCCTGATGGTTTTTTTTTTCGCTCGGATAACGATAAATCCTTGATGAGATGCGACACGGCAAAATTGATGAATAAAAATAGAAAGATGCAAATATTCATGTAACCTGATAATTTTTCTTTTATATATGTATTTTTTTTTTTTAAATATTTTAAAAAGGATTTTTTTTCCTTTTTCTTACAAAAAGTTTAAAATATGAATCTTAATGTGGGTGAATAAAATTTATCAACGCTTGATTTAGCGGTAATTCTGTGCAAATAACCTCGGGGTTTTTCTTTTTTCTTTTGGTTTTCTTTTTTTGTTTCTTCAGTGTTGGAATTGTTGTTATTTCTGTTTATATGGAGGAAAGGTGCTTCCTTCTACTTAAACCAGGATATTGAAATGTGTTTTCTAATGCTGAGAGATTTTCTTCGTTTACCTACATACAAATGTATTTTTTTTATTTTTTCATTTCATGGAATTCACATTCAATAAAAATCCCCTAAGGAGCTTTAGAACATCAGACAAGGACGAATGCAAGCAAAATAAGCAAATTATTTTTTTTTTGTGGTGATGGCTGTGTGGCGCGAGTTCTTAAAAGGATTCTTGAATCTCGACATTTGAGTATAAGAAAATGAATCTCTTTTGGATTTAAAAAAAAATATATACACATAAATATAAAAATGGAAAACGGAATTTGACCTCAACGACATTGAAAGGTTTCACATAAACGAAGAAAATCTAAATGTTTTTTTGCAAAGCGATTTAGAGTTGCTTTTGCAGACTTAAAAGTATATTTACCTAGGTAGGTATAAAGAAGGGGAAGAAAAATATGTCAATCAAAAGGTTATAAAAGGTCAGAAATAAACCTCATGAAACAGACAGATCTCATAAATAAACGGAAAGTATTAGTTTTCTAATATTGGCAAGAAATTATGCGTTTCTTTTTCATTGCGATGTCACAAAGTTGTTAAAAAAAATTAAGACTAACTAAAAAGTGAACTCTTCCTTAAGGCTAGTACCGCGCTGATGATACGATTATAAGAAACATAAATTTAAGTGTATAGTCTCCAACAGGACAGCGAAATGCTCACGAAAATAACCATGAAAGTGACCCCAAATAAAAAAGACAAACAATCCCAAAAAATCATAGAAATAAGTACCTAATTATCGTAAACAATTTTCGGGGGGATAAATTCTGTGCAAAAAGAGAACCGAGACTACTCCAATTAATCTGCTACAATTTGAAATTTCGTTCGCTGAATAGCGTACTGTAAAACGAAAAGCAGAACGAAATTTTTCATTATGATTTCTTAAGACATTTTTGTATAATGTCGAATTCCTTTCAACAAAAGAATCGAATTTTTTTTTAAAGAATCGATTTTTTTTCTGAACAATTCGAATTTTTTCTGTCAAAACAAATCTTGGTAATTTTGCAAGATTCAAGAAAGATTTTACACCGATTTGCACACACACTTGCCAGATTTGAAATTTCTAAAATGTCAAATTGAATGCGGTGGTGTTTTAAGAAAACAATTTTTTTCTGAAAACAAATAGTGTTTTTGGTTGCAACAAATTTTCGGTGAATTTTATGCGTTGTTTTTCAATTAATAACAATGATAATTTTCAAATTGAATATTTTCTCGATATTTAACTTCAAAATTGCTGCTGTCAAGTGCCACACACACACACAATTGCGCATATTCATAGTCGTTTTTAGACCCCAGTTTATCTTAGCCTGGAGTTTATCCAATGTAAATTAGATAGGATACACCCAGTATTTTGTTTAGAAACAACTTGAACATCTGACTATGCCCCTATCTTTTTAGAAAAAAACTCGATTCTTTTGTTGAAAGGAATTCGACATAAGATTTTAAGTTTCGCATCTGCATCTTACTAGGCTTTGCAAAAACAAAAGTAAACGAAAATAAAACATATGACTTCCTTGTATTCGCTTGTATATACAAAAATCCACTTACTCCCTGAACACAATGGAGACGGAGCTGGAACTGGAGCTGCAGCTGGAATAGATGTCAAAATATTCAATACACACAAATTCAATATTATATACGAACACAACACAAAGCAGATGTAACTGGAGCTTCATTCAGTGCTGCAAGAGTTCACCAACTTTTAGCTTTTAACGTACAGCACTTTTGGCGTTTCAATTTATATGAAGAGCCGGGAAAATGTAAGACATTTTTTCATAGCTGTTCCAACTCCAGCTCAGTTTCCAGTTGCAGCATTCTATTGGGTTCAGGCAGCTAAGAAAATGCAATAATTAAATTATTATATCTATTGTTTTACCGTTAGCATGTAACAAGCAATAACGTAATTACAAAACGGATCACCTAACAACTCAATTAGTTACAAATTGGGTCTCATGACATTTTAACATACATTGCGCATTGTGTGTTTTCAAGCGGGCGGGGCGGCGCATCGCTATCATTGAGCCTCAAGTCTAATTTACAACGAAAACGAGAGATGAGAAAAAAAGGGAAAGTGACGATATTCCGCCATACCTACATATATGTTGTTGTCAAACCAATTTCAAAAAATGAAAGTACAAGCGGGAAACACACAATAGGTCTGTTCGCGTACTTGCCCGAAACTGCCAGATTCTGCAAGATTTATTTTTTATATGAAATTTGACAGTATTTCGGGCTAAAAATGGTAGAAATGGGTAGGTTGTGGATGTAAACGAACAAGGTTAATGTCTGTTTGATTACGTGAAATTTATTGCGAATGTGCACAATTTGCTGTCAAAAGGAAAATAATCAGTTTTCGGAAATTTGTTGAAAAAAAAAGTTACCAAACGGGCATACAACAAAAGTATTCCTTTCTTCGTCGTTGCGATTTATAAAGAGTTTACAAAGTGAAACAATAGGCGTGTCTTTTTTTTGCAAGCCCGAAACGAAATAAAATGGAGTTGCCATACAAACTATATCGATAATTAACGCCGGTAATACAGTTGTTGTTGCATTTAACATGTAAATTTTTTAGCACCCACGTCGTTTTTTTCATCCAATTCCCCATGGGCTTGCAACAGAAACATGCCTACAATATTTTTAAAGAAACAACAAATTTAAATTTAGAAATATATTAAATACTAAATATTATTTAGTTTATATAAAAGTACCTAATATTAATTTTATACAAAAACTCATTTCTCGCTGCGAAGAGCTTGTTACATTAAGAGAAGCTGGAAACAGAAAAAATATCAAAGACTTAAGGTTCTCCCAAACCGGTGCGAAACATTTGGAGCGATTATGCGACGACCGAAGAATGTTCACAGATTCGCGAAAGTTCCTATGGATTTTTGCATCAAAATTGTGAAAATTTGTACACGAAATTTTATGTTACCGAACAGACTTAGGAATAAAAAAAGATATAGATGATTTCTTTCACTTATGGCCTTTTCGATTAAATTCTTGTTCTTTCCTTGTTCTGAAAAAATGACAAAAACACTTTGTTTGAGAATCAAAAGCAGAAGAGTTTACAGTTCATATACATAAAGTATATAGGTATATCGAATTGTCCAACTGAGAAGTCCATTTAGTGCTCTTTGGGTTACTTTTTTTGACAATTCAGAAAGTTACTTTTCGTTGGTTTGTGACAATTTTATCCTAACATCGATACATTCAGATTGAAACTTAGATGGATGTATTTACAATTTGCTTGATTTGCTTTTAGATTCGATTAAAAATACATAAGGTGTGTTTTATTAAGTACTTAATTCATTACACAATTTTTGACAACTGTCAAAGAAGTAAATTCACATATAAGATGTAATTATTGTTCTAAAGTTTATTAAGCTCAAATATATTACGTCTGTTTGTTCAAAACTAAAATAAACTAAAACTTACTAGCAGTCGTGAAAGCTCATGAGTTTTATACACGGCCATAAATATTGACAGCTTATGTGTCAAGATTTATTGAGAAACCAATTTGCTGACAACATTATTAATAAACAAAAAAAAATGTCATGTACACGAGGAAATTAAATTATTTAAATTTCTGCTGGTCTGATAAACTAAACAATTCTGAATGCATTGTAATATAACAGGTACCACTAATATGTATACTAATACTAATATGTATATTTCATTATTCTGGAATTTTAAATTATTCCAAGGCAGTTTTATCAAACACAAAAATCAATTTTGTTTAATCCGTCATATAACTAATTACATGCACCGTTATACATTAATGTAAATCTGTATACTTTTTTTAATCCTCTTTAAAAACCATCACCCCGGTAAACGTTATAGTTATGAAATTATTATTATCCTTTTTACAATAAGGCGTACATCCTTATGATCTGCATCCTCTACTGATGCTTTACCTGTCTATTTGAAAACTCGTACATAGATAACTAATAAGCCGAAGAAGGGATAAAGTGCTGACTTGACAATTGGCTTTAAGTGCAGGCGGTTTTATTTGTCCTCGGGTGAGAAAGCAAATTGGCCTATGGTCGACTTTTAATGAGATCACACAAAAGGGTGTAAAACCGTGCAATGTGCAAATAGGAAAGGGTCTAGGTACTTTCTTAGGAAAAAATCAGATGAGATAAACTGGAAAGATATCTAAATCCTGGTTTTGTTTTAATGGGCTTACTAAAATACCTAATGAGATCATTTGCTGAACGAAGTTATAGTTTTGCGTACCTAGAAAATCCGATGGTGATGCGGCAGCGGCAAAACCGGATGCTGCTGCTGCTGCCAAGTGTCCTAGATGTAAGCCAGGATGCTGGAGCATTGCGGGTACTCTTTGTGGACGAATGGGACTCGTTGCCGCCGAGCTATTACTGCTTGGCGACGCAGGACTTTCAGCACGCTTAAAACTTACTCCATTTCGGGAGCCCAGGATACTATCGATGGTGAAGAGGGAAGCGGCCGAAGAAGTTCCACTCGTAACTGAACGATGGATGTGATCCTCATTTGACGGTTGACAATCGTTTTGATGGTGGTGTTGTTGTTGCTGTTGTTGCTGCTGCAACTGCTGCTGCTGTTCACGCTGCTGTTCACGCTGCTGTTGTTGTTGATGGTTTTGGAAGACACTCTGTAGACGCTGGCCAAGATAGCCACAATTTTGACTATTTAACAGCATAGCTGTTGTTAGATAGCTGGGAGGTGTGCGGGGACTGTTACTGCTGGAGTTTGTATTCGCGTTTAAACTTTGACCGTGAATGGCGATGTGCGGATGATGATGTTCAATTGGACTGGAACAGGGTTTAATTGTAAGCCCGGAGGGAGGTGAGGCGGTTTCGACCATGGTCGGATGTCCCGGCGGTGACGGACTGGGAGTATGAATGTTAATTATTTTGTTTCCACCAAAATCTGGTTTCTTCTCCAGGCCTAATTGCGCTGGAGACTGCCACAGTGAGCTCAGAATGTTGGCGGTTTTCACACACTCACACACAATTTAAAACAAATTAGCACCAAATAGGTAGATATGTCACTCTGACGTTTTCAGATTAATTTCCACTTAAATCTTTTTTAACGGTATAATTTAACGAATTAGCGACACTAGAAGTTATACGGATAAAGTCGTAAATATATATCTCGGATAACAGTTTTGCGCTAACTATGACGATGAACCCTTCCTGAACGGAAACCGAAACTGTATTACTAACTGGTTATAGACTCACCACACTGGTTAGCCTCCACCAAAAAATCCAGTCACAAATATACGTAGTGCGCGCACTCAGGCCACGCCTCTGATGTGTGCTCATTTTCCATCCATTTTTAATAACAGTTTCACTCACACAAACATACTGCTTCATATTTCACTGTTCACCCAGGACAAAGACCTCATCCCTATGCTTTAAGAATTCTTACAAATGGAGGGTTAATACGACTGGCCACGCCTCAGATTCTCCATTAAAAGATAACTCTGCTCTCATTTCCTCTCGCCCTTACGTTGCTGTTGGAATTTTTGTATCTCACAGATACATTTTTGTGTATTTAAATGAGGATGATGATGATTATCACCAGTGACGGGTGTAGGCGTTTCGGAAACAATTGTTTTTTTTTGTCATATTCTTCTCTTATACACCTCTCATCACATCATCATCTGCTTTGGCTGTTTTTCTATCTTTAGGACGACTGAGTGGGGTTAGGTTTAGGTATGCCAATGCTAAGCCAAGCCAATGCACTGCAGAGATCAAAGAGCTTATTGGAATGAGATGTGAGTTGGGATGTATAAAAGCAAAAGGTAGATATAGATGGGTACTACAATGTGATGTAGTTCGTATCTTAAGTAGATAATGACTAAATTAATGCTTTTATGTTGGCAATATATAAACATTATCGTGGTATATTATTGTTAGCTTTGGTATTACGTATATTTTTATTTCGTCCTTTGTGCTCCATCATATGTGAATATTCAAGTATATAATATGGTTATAAGGTAGATTGTTAGACTTTAGGTACATAAATAGGTATACCTACCTATATAAGCATTCTTGTGATTAAGACAGATAGACATGCATACTTATTCAAATTATTAAGCTACGCAATTAAGTAAAAACAAATATCGACCTCAAAAGACTATATACTATATAGTAACATACAAGGTATATGTAAGTATAATTAGAATAATTTAACGTAAGATGATTTTGTCGTAATAGTCGAAAAAAAAGGAATAATAAATTAAAAAATGGTGCTTTTAGGAAAAGTATGACAAAATCACAACTCTACAATAGTCATGCTATATGTAGATATCTTATGCGTTGAGCCCCTGAACTAATTTTTCTCCATTATAGATCTTTATTTTTAAAATCGCAATACAAAATTTAAAATCATTAACCTCAAAAGCTAATACATGCAGTGTTGTCGAAAGTACTACTATATAAGTATTTGTACCATACTCTCGACAGCTACGTATACTATATACAATAAACTCCTCATTTCACATTCTTAGGTAGGTACTAATAGTTTTACTTGCGATATACATAGGGGAGGACGGGGCACAAAAGACTTTCGTTAACGATAGATAAGTGACTTTGTCCAAAAGTCCAGATAGTACCAGATAGTAATTGAATTAACTGATTAAGTAAACGTATATTATGTTTATTTTATTTGTCTGAATGCATTCGTTTTCATTTATCTATTTGACATTTGAGTTGACATAGACCAAAGTAATTTTGATTGCATTATGTTATTCAGGTTTTTTAAGCATTCAAAAACATGAATAAGTAAGTATTTTATCAAAATAACTGTATTTTGTAGAATATGAAATTAAAAATACTTTACAAATTTGTAATACGTAAAAAACGCAAAACCGATTCTGAAATCGAGAATGGTTTTGGGAAATTTATCACATCAACCACGAAGAATATTCGAGTTATGTATTCAAACAAGTATATTTCAAAAATTATAAATTAACTTCGTTTACCTTATTCAAAAAAAACGCTAAGATTTTACTTTGGTAGGTTTTTCTTTGAGTTGGTAGGTTATTTCGGAAAGTTTGGTTTTTTGAGAGTGGCAACCGTGATCTTACTACCTTTTTAACATTTATAATTAAAGTTAAATCGTCAAATACCTTTTTTGTCTTTTTAGTATCATACGAACTCCAAATGTCACTTTGACAATTATAAAAGTTATATCTAAAGGCATATTTGCTTAGGCACCCACTTGTTTTCATTGAATGTCGCACCTCTTATAAATAAACTCAAATAAAACATGAATTATTATTTTTATCAACGTTTTAGTTTATTTATGAATTAGAAGTTAACTAAGCATTTTTTTATTGATAGGTGTCTCACTTTTTAAGGCGTGTTCAGCTGGAGTCTATTAAGAAAATAGGTTAAGTATAATATGATACTATAGTTAAAAAAAACTATAAGGACATTTTAGTACCTAAAGATCTTTAAATTTAGAATTTTTTTTTTTTTTTGTAGTAGTAGTAGTAGCTTTGTAGTAGTTTGTTGCTTACTAACTACTACGTATGAGCCAGTGTACACAATTTTTGTGTAGGCAAATCTTTGGTCGCAAGTTGTTGCTTGTTTTAAGCTCTCTGCGAAAAAGATCTGATAGTGTCAAAAAAAAAAAAAAATATGATATTCATTATCTCCAGCCGTGCGAGGCGATGGGCAGAAGTTGTGTTTAAAATTCAATTGCATGACTTCTCTCAATTGAATACCAATAAATGGCTATTTAATGAAATTTCATGTGTTAATAAAATCTGAGAGTTTTTAGTAAAACAATAAATTCTCTATTAATAAACTCAAATCAAACATGAATTATCTTTTAATCAGTCAATTAAGTGATATCTTATCATGAGACAAAATTTAAGTTAGTTCATGTTAATTATCTAATGCACTCAACGGGGTGCATTATTAACGACTTAATAAGTTTAAAATATAAAGATATTTTTTTTATTTATTTATTTATAAAAGGTGTGTTCCTTTACTTTGAAACTCTCTGCATTTGTGTGAATTTTTACAAATTTTATTTTTTTATATGAACTTTGACAAACTTGTGTAGAAATTCACACAAATGCACAGAGTTTCAAAGTAAAGGAATTAGACTTATTATTAGAGACTTATTAAAAAAGAACAATATTTGCAAGCTCATATGAGAAGATAACCTTGTTCGTTTACCCGAAAGACTGTCAAAATTCATATAAAAAAAAACAAATCAGGTAGAAATCAGGCAAAAGTTCACACTTTGAGAAGAAATGTTATGTGAGCAGACAAAATAATACTCTTTGGCCAACGCAAGAGTTCTTGTTGAATGTACTAGATTTTTTTTTAAGATTTGCTACTTAACGTCAATAAGCATTTAACATTTGAATTCATAAAATAATTTTTTATCAACGTTTTAGTTGATTTGTGAATAAGAAGATAAGTTACATCAAATTGATTGATGATAAGCATTTTTATATTAATATGGTTGTAAGGTGGACAATCTATCAGAGTCCCGTTTTGCCTTCAAGATGCATATTTAAGTTGAAATTTTTGGGAATAAATTTGATAGGTTCAGGCGAAACAAGCAATTCTCAAGCTTAGTACAGACGATTGTCAGATCTTATACGGTAGGTCTGTTTCCTTACTTCCCAAAACTACCAATTTTGGCCCTTTCTAGTCCAATTAAATTTTTTTTGTATGGACTTTGACAGAACTTTAGGTTAAAATGGGTAGAAAGTGACAGTTTTGTGAAGTAAGGGAACAAATATTGTCAGATCTGTCAGTAAAAAAATTGTCCCAATTAATGTCTCACAATCGTGTGAACTTACAATTTTGTGTGACAATATTGCCAGAAATGTCATTTTCAGACGACAATCTGACAATAAAATTGTCAGTTAAGTGACAATATTCTGAACACATAATTTTTATTATTGTCAGACAATAGGCATGTTCAGGAAAACGAAATCTCGGAGATCTCAGCAATCTCAGCAATCTCAGTTACCTGAACAGGATTCCTCAGCAAAATTTCTCAGCTTTGCTGTCAAAACTCTGAGGAAAAAAAATCTTGGACTCGCTTGCTCACTTTTTGAGTGAGAAAATTCTCTGAGATCTCATTTTTCTGAACACACCAAATTAGGACATTGTCAGACTCGTTTGAAATTGTCAGGTGTCGTTGTTTAAGACATCTGACAATTGCTGACACTTCATTGTCACTTAATAATTCCATCAGCGCGGTCGCAAAATCGAAGTTGTTTTAATGTTTTCTATATTATTCGTGTTGTTTGTTATAAGTACATAATTATGATAATGGAAAAGGAAGCAGATTTATCTAAAAAATGTTCTGAAATTGTAAAGGATGCACCTTCACAGTCACCAAACCCACCATCTCCCCAAAAAAAGAAGTCATACATATATCGTAAGAAAGTGGAGAGTAAATGGTAATTGCATTTTTTATTAAAAATTATTTTCACGAAAATTTCCGCGCCGACCATTACGAACAAAACTTTTAATTTGTGTGACAATGTCTTTCAACGCATATCGAAAAATTTTTCGATAACAAATATCTGCCACCGCTATTATTTTCGAATCAACTTCAATAACTTAAAACAAAAATAATAATTTATAACGGGTGATTTTTTAAGAGGTTTAGAACTTTTTTTAAAAAAAAAACACAAAAAATTCGAAAAAATGAATGAAATATTTATTTGAATCGATAGTTTGAACCTTGCAATTTAATGTTTAAAGATAATTTCATGCAACTGTTGACCGCGGCTGCGTCTCAGGTAGCCCATCCGCTGAGTCCAATTTTGGCATACTCTTTCACACATATCGGCCGGTATCTCACGAATGAATGCATGGATGTTGGCTTCCAGTGCGTCAATCGAAGCGGGCTTGTCCCTATAGACATTAGCCTTGACATACCCCCACAAAAAATAGTCTAATGGTGTCAAATCGCACGATCTAGGCGGCCAATTGACCGGCCCGAAACGTGAAATTAACTGTTCACCAAACTCGCCTCGCAATTGCGCCATTGTTTCGCGTGCTGTGTGGCATGTGGCACCGTCTTGTTGAAACCACATATCATGCAAGTCATTCGGGCAATTCGGGCAAAAAAAAGTTTGTTATCATCGCTCGGTAGCGTTCACCATTGACAGTAACGCTGCGATTCGCATCATCTTTGAAGAAATATGGCCCAATAATGCCGCCGGCCCATAAACCGCACCAAACAGTGGCTTTTTCGGGATGCATTGGTAGCTGTTGCAATGCTTCTGGCTGATCTTCACTCCAAATGCGGCAATTGTGCTTATTTACGTACCCATTCAACCAAAAATGAGCCTCATCGCTGAACACAATTTTTCGATAAAAAAGCGGATCCTCGGCCAGCTTTCCAAGAGCCCATTCACCAAAAATTCGGCGTTGTGGTAGGTCGGCTGGCTTTAGTTCTTGCACCAGCTGTATCTTAAAAGGCTTTACGCCCAAATCCTTCCGCAAAATTTTCCACGTAGTGCTGTAACAAAGGCCTAACTGCTGGGAACGGCGCCGAATCGACATTTCGCGGTCTTCTGTCACACTAGCTGATACGGCCGCAATATTTTCTTCACTACGCACAGTACGTAAACGTGTTGGTGGTTTAATGTCCAACAAAGTAAATTTGGTGCGAAATTTGGTCACAATCTTCCGAATAGACTGCTCAGAAGGTCGAGAATGCCGACCATAAAATGGAAGCAGCGCGCGATGAACATTTCGAACCGAGCACGAATTTTGATAGTAAAATTCAATAATTTGCAAGCGTTGTTCATTTGTAAGACGATCCAAAACCAGTGTTGCCAAAACCAAACCAGCTAAAAAATCACCCGTTATAAGAAAATGACATAAATTTATACTTGATAATTTCCTGTAATTTGACTGCAGCCACTTTAGTCCGTTGTTTAAGTTGCTCCAAAGGTTCTATTTCCACTTTGTACACATAGTTCTTCATGAATCCCCAAGCATAAAAACTAACGGAGTTAAATCGGGTGATCTAGGTGGCCATTATGTGGGACCTCTTCTTCCTATCCAACGGTCACTAAAATGGTCATCAAGCCAGTTCCATATACAGTGCGGCTGTAGTGTGCTGGAGCTCCATCTTGTTGGTAGTTAGACTGGCTGCTATGGCCAAGGGAACGTTGTCAATCAAATCGGGCAGAAGGTCTCATGAAGAACTATGTCTACGAAGTGGAAATATAATCTTTGAAACAAATTAAACAACGGATTGAAGTGGCCGCAGTCAAATTACAGGAAAATTTATTAAGTATAAATTTATGTGCCACTGACTGATTTTGGATCGTTGGAGTTCTTTTGCCTAATGCGTTGTAAATTTAAGATTCAAAAGAAATTTAAAATTCATAACCGGAAAGCATTTGTGTTTCGCGAATGACAAAAACCCTACTGGGAGAACGTTTTTCATAAAAATAAAATGATATATGTATGTATGTACAAGAAAAATTCAGAATTGTTTTAAAATTTTAATTCTAAAATTAATTACTTAAATATAACTTCCATGAAATTAAAATATTTTAGCAACTATTAGGTACTGAGTGTAAGGTAAAGCAAAACAAAATTAATATAATATTCGGCATCAGCATTATTGAAACATTTTGGAAAACAGCCTTTAAATAAATTGGTATATACAAAAATCAGCAAATCTCCCTTGAATTATCAAAACTATTATAATCTTTATTTTTTTTTTCACTTTCCTAATCCCCTGCCAATCCGAACAATGACACGGATAACTCTTTTTTCAACTATAACTTATACTAAATATCAAAACAAAACCGTATCATAGTCGTATCACCACTATATAAGGCGTATACTTATGTATTTATTATAATATCACATTAATGCTAGAATGATACATATACATACAAAGCAAATACATTCGTATATTTTGATTTTTATTTGCCCCTATGGCTAAACATAAAAACAAGGCATTACAAAATGGTTTATAGAGCAATATAGAACAGGCTGTATATTATATGAATATTTCGAATAAAGGATCAAAGGATCATGTTAATCTATCAAGGATTTCATTTTTTGATTAAGACTGTTTAGCACGTTGATCTGCGTATGACATTAATCCGTGTGAGCTCATGTAAAACCAGCTGCGCTCTTCCTTAACGATTCACGCAAAATAAGGGAAATTCTATTTATAATCTACGTATTCAGAGCGAGGGTTTGGACACGGCCAGGACGTATCAGGCGTGCTATTTACATTTCCTGCGTGCATTTTAAAGAAAACTCAGCCAACCGCATTTGAGTCAATATCATATGGGTATATAACGAAATAAATTTGAATTTTCAAAATGAATGAAGTTGTCATAACTGAAATTTAGCTAGGCTTAGAATGAAAGGTACAAAATAAAACCTTTAAGTGTTTATTAGTTCAAATCTTTTTTTCTATTTCAATTTTTTAAATGGTTTTTTTTTTTTATTTTATTTTTACTTTAATAAGCAAAGGAATAACCTTACAGAAATCCCTTCTTTTAAGGATTTATTCTAAACAACCGATATCGAACATGAAATAACTTCTTTCATTCCCTTCCCATGAGTAATCCTGTATATCCTTGTTGGTGTATATATTTCAAAAAATACTCAAAAGACTCAGGATAAATCTTTCTGCTTATACAATGGACGACTTGTTTCCGGAGAATTGAACGCTTTTTAATGGTCAATTGAGGATCGGTTTGGATAATAAAAAAAAAATCGTTATGTTTTGTTGTCTTCTGCAGTGTATATAAAAAATGAGCAAAGTTTTACAACAAACAAACACGCCTTATTCTTTTATTGTATAAACAGAACCTATACTTAAAAAAAAACTATGTTTTTACTGAAATGGATAAGGTCGGATAGTTTTTGTCTTTTCAGGTGAAGCGATGTAAGCCTGCTCATATTTATTCAGCCTTTATATATCTTTCACTAACAACTTTTTTTTCTCCCAAGGGATTACGAAGTAGATCTTCTTCGTGTGCTCAGTTATTTGCAGTAAAGCCGCTGGAGATTGTTTGACTAAGCCAAAAAATTATTAAAAAAAAACTCTATATATATATACGGTAGGCTCCTACTGAAAGGAATAATCCTTTCATTTTATCAATTATTTCGAGATGAAATCAAACACTTGGGAGTGTTCATATCCTTTTCTTTTTCTTTGGTATTTGATGTTATTTCTTGATGATCGACTGTTTATAGTGTTATGATAAGACGGAGAATCTGTAAATAAAAAAATATTGGTAAATATTGGTAGGCCGTTGGCGGTGCGTGGCGCGGTGGTTGTAGGTAAACTCCTGGTACCTAGCCTCTACTTGATATAATACGATGCAGAATTAATGGTTCTAGTGGAAAAGTATAGGTTTACCCATTTACAAAAATCGATCATGCCATAGAAATTTCCAAAAGAGACAAAAAATTTTATGAAATAAATTATTTCAGGAAAGCGGTTAGTTACAGCATTTTTTTTTTCTTATATCATCTTTTGGTAATCAATCCATTTTATGCTTTTTTTCACCTTTAATATGTAGAGTTTAGAAGTTGACTCAAAATTTCGATATGGAGGTTTCTTTGGAACTTCCAGGAATACAATACATAATGAAACTATTAAAAAGCGGACACGAGCCACAGAGGTCGGAGTTATATAAATATATTACCGCAGCAGTAAACTGCCACCGCTTGGTTGTGATAACAAA
Organism: Epistrophe grossulariae; assembly: GCA_929447395.1. Taxonomy (NCBI): domain Eukaryota; kingdom Metazoa; phylum Arthropoda; class Insecta; order Diptera; family Syrphidae; genus Epistrophe; species Epistrophe grossulariae. Next base: position 5,493,602 of record OV839566.1, read on the forward strand.
TCGCTTGACCTTCATGTTATACAGAGATAATTAACTAATGTAAATTCTCTGAGAGGTCCCGATATGGACGGATCATTTTCAACGCATACACTATCAGGATCGGACTGGGCCTAAAGGGCCCGGGTGGGAAAAAAATTTTTGGGGCCTGCCGGACTCTTGAACTTTTCACACAAATTAATAAACTCTTGAACTTTTCACACAAATCAGTGTATGAAATTTTTTTTTAATGTTTGTTAATGAACAAAATATAATTAATTTATTTGGTTACAATGGATATGGTAATGAAACAATTAAATTAACAGAGGCGTACTCCATTAGTCATCATTGCATCCCGAAAAAATTACGGTTTGGTGTGGTTTATGGGCCGGCGGCGTCATTGGGCCGTACTTCTTCCGTGATGATCAAGACCGGCACGTTACTGTGAATGGGGATCGCTACCGTTCAATGATAACCGAATATTTTTGGCCCCAATTGCATGATATGGACTTGGAGGACATGTGGTTCCAACAGGACGGCGTCACAAGCCACACAGCGAATGTCACAATCAATTTATTGGAAACCAAGTTTGGAGAACGTGGTTATCTCACGAAATGGTCCAGTCGCTTGGCCGCCTCGGTCATGTGATTTGACGCCGTTAGACTATTTCCTGTAGGGCTACGTCAAGTCTATGGTCTATGCCAACAAGCCAGCGACGATTGATGAACTTCGTACGAATATCGAACGTGAAATTGCAGCAGTATCGGCCGATTTATGCTTGAAAACCGTCGAAAATTGGGTTCAGCGTCTGGACTTCTGCAAGCGTGCCCGTTGGCCATGCAAAAGAAATCGAGTTCCATACATAATGGCATCGAACGTACTTTCACAGGAATAAAGAATTTCATTGATATCCAAAACCGTTTTTGTTTTATTTAAAAAAACTTTTGTAGCGCTCTTATTGAAAAACCCGATAAAAAAAAATTAGGTAATGTATTAAATACTTCTAAAATGTTTACATGAATGAATACAATGACAACAACCTGGGAGTACTACTCACGAGTTGCCACGCTCGATCATCAGCCTACTTTTTACGGTGCAGAGTTTTCAAAAACTATTTATCGTACACTAATATTATTTGATCACAGTATTAAAACTCAAATTGAATTTATCTTGATTCACATCGTATTTATTATAAGCCTCAAAAAAAAAAAACAATTAAAAATAAAGAATTGAAATTCAATGAAATATGACTTATATCTTTATTCAGGCATTTGAAGGCCTCGTCTTGACTGCTGTAAGGGCCTCCATTTTGCCTGCAAGGCCCCCGTCTAGCTTTCATGGACTCTAAATTTAACATGGAAGGCCCCATCTAGCCCTCCTCGTCTGGCCTTCACGGGCCTCATCAAGCCTGCAGGCGGACCCCCTTCTTGGCTTCAGGGGCCCCTTGAGACATAATTTTTGTGCATCTACCAATATTTATTAATTTACTCAGGCTGTGAAGGCCCCTCGCATCTGAACTGCATGGGCTCCATCTACCTTGGGCCCTATAACCTCCACGGGCCCCTCTTGTAGCCTGCACGGGGCTCCTTCTAGCCTTAACGGGCCCCTTGAGATACAATTTTTGTGCATTTATCAATATTCATTAATTTATTCATGCTGAAAGGGCCCCCGTCTTGTCTGCACAGGCCCCCGTCTAGCCTTCACGGACCCCATATGAACAATGAACGGGCCCCATCTAGCCTGCACGGAACAACCATCTAGCCTTCACCGGCCCCTTAGAAGACTGCACGTTTAGCTTTTACGAGCCTCATCTAGCCAATGCGGTCCCTATAGACTCAACAGGCACCTTTAGATACTATTTTCAATGCATATATCTCTATTCAGTCTGTGAGGGTTCTAGTCCATAATCTCTACGGGCCCCTTTAAATACTATTTTTATGCATGTATTCAGGATGTAAGGGCCCCCGTCAAGACTGCATAGGCCCCCGTCTAGCCTGCATGGGCCCCGGCAGATCCTTTTTCTGTATAGCATTTATGAACAATGATTTCGTTATATATGCTAGAAGGGCCCCGTCTAGACTGAGAGGGCTCTTTCTTACATATAAAGGCCCCTGACTAGTATATTTTGTCCGTGTATCAATTTTAATTTCTTTAAAACCTATGAACAGTTTTGTATTTAAATTTTAATAATAATAAATTTATTGATTTTTATATTTCAATTCTCTTCATTTATGATTTTTTTTATCTGCTGCCCAGGGGCCCGGGTGGCAATTGCCACCCTGACTATATGGCCAGTCCGACCCTTTACACTATCACCCGTTTTAATAAACTCAAATCAAATATGAATTATTTTTAATAAATGTGAAAACTTATCAATAAAACAAACAAAAAGGTAGATTTACGAGTAATTAAATTAAAAATACCTATATAATAGGCGTGTTTTTTTGCAAGCCCGGGTCGAATAGGATGATAAAAACGACGTCGGTGCTAAAAAAATTTACATCTAAATTGCAAAAACAACAACTAATCCCCTGTGGGCTTAGGTAATCCCAGAGAATTCTCGGGGCTTAACTTAAGCGCACAAAAAAACTGTGTTACCAGCATGAATTACATACATGTTATCGATAGTTTGTATGAAAACTCCATGTTTTTTCTGTGATGGCGTCGCTAATCCCCGTTGTCGTTTTTTTCAACCAATTGCCCCCGGGATTGCAAAAAAACACACCTAATAAATATATTTTTACCATACGATAGATTATAAAGAAAACAAACACAGATGTATATAATTAACAAGCTCCACATGAGAAAATTTGTGAGCAAAAGTTCACAATTTATGAGAAAGTACCCCAAGTAACATTTCTAGTTCTTTAAAGGCTTTAGCAGCGCTTCTAGAGCTAATCTTAAAGTTCCTTTTTTTTAATAATGAGCTCTAGAAATACATTTAGAGCTTAAGTCGAGCTCATTTGCAGCTAATTCTTTGAGTTTGAGAGCACTTTTTTGCTCTTAAGAAGCACGTTATTAGTGGCAAGTGACTCTGAAGGTCTATGTCATACACCTCTAAAGAGCATCTTTTGAAAGATGTTTGTTCGTATTGGTTTGAGTAATAAATATAATACCAAACATAAAAGCAGGCACGCTTTAATACTTATATAGAATAAGTGAATCGTTTGATATAGTATAAATAATATATAATTTTGTAAGTTATGCCAATTATAATTTCCTACCAAAATAAATAATAAAAGAATTTAATATTTTTCGGTGAAATGTTAGCTTAATTTAAGTGCGAATAAAATTTTTTCACAAATGTTATTCGGTTACTTTGTTAAATTACAACGCGCTGTCAAATAAAAATAAATAATTACTAAAAAAATTAAAAATTCTAAAAAAAAATTTTTTCTTGGTCGAAATAAATTTATTTTGGTTGAAAATACAATTTAGTTAGATTTTGAGTGAGAGCGCGGGGATAGATATTTCTATTTTTTAATGAATAAAAGAAAATATTGCATTATTTTTTTTCTCGACGCCATGTTTTCATAAGGGAAGAAGGTTTCTTCAATACAGCTGTTAAATCACTTTGAGCTATGTTTTTGATTGTTATAGAGCTGCAATATTAATTACTTTTGATATCGAGCTCTTATACCACTTAAAGATTTGCTTCCTGTTCTTTTGGAGCTAGTTTTAACAAGATGGCATTTTTCTGGTTTTTATATTTTTTTAATGAAATAAAAAGGGTGTTTCAGAAATTGAAAGTTTCGGCAAGTGGATAATAAATAAAAAAGAATTATTTCTATGAACGAAGATTTTTATTTGAAGAATATTTTATTCCAAAAATGTGTGTACGTAATAAAATTTTCAAAGCTTTTTTTTAGAAACGAAATTGTCATCAAATAAAGTTTTTATAACTCACCCGCCATTTGGCAAAAAACATTCCTTTTAATAACCAATATGACGAGAGCGACACATCATGCAGAATGAAATTAATTAATTTATTTTAAACTGGTTTAATTTTTTCATTTAAAATAATTATTTTCTTCGTATTCTAGTATGGAACACCCTATAACATGAGTGCTATAGAATTTTCATATAAAGCTGTTATATAATGTTTTTAAAACTTGAAAATGCGCATGCGCTTCACGAAGTATTTGTGTGCAAATATTAGTAATTCGGCTCTACAGCCGCTTTTTGTACAGCTCTGTAAATACAAAATTTTTACATTTCAGAATCAAAAGAATGCGTTAGTATTTTGGGAATGTGTTGCTAGCAGCTGTATGTATAACGTCTCTAAATTGTCTAATATTGACAGGTTGCTCGATAGTAGACGTGTAAAGTTTGTTATGGAGCATATTTTTAAATCATAAAGTTAATAGAGCTAAAAGCGTTCTCAAACTTCAATTATAGAACATAATTTTTAAATAAAAAAGCTGTGAAATAATCTTTTACAGAACAAAAGCTTTCAATTTTGCTAGCTAAGAGCTGCAAAAGAACAATTTTACATCTAATAGCTCCAACGATGTTACTTGGGGTACATGTATACGTAATAGCGTTTTCGTTTGGTAATCCGGAAGAATTCTCCGATCTGGAATGCCAAAGGCACAATTCGTCGCTACAATGCAGAATTAGCCAATTTCAAAATAAGCTTTTTCTACGTCATAAGGAAACCATGTTGTGTTCCGTGCATTTCGGTATTAAAACCATATTCCTATATATGTGCAGTAGTTCCGTCAGAATTTGATTAATGCAATAGAATTATCATGTCGAAAATTATTATTTTACGGACTTAGGTTCCAGACAGGTAGCCTAAGTCCACATAGAAGAATATGATCTTTGCCCAAATTATGGAGATAAGCTTGTTCCATACTCGAAATATATATGCGCAATGATCCTACGTCCAAAAATCACCAGAAATAATAAATTTGTTTAATTAAACTAAAGACCTTATGATTCAACTTAAACAAACAATAAATAACTTTTTTATGCCAATGCATTTCATTTAAACTTTCCAGAATTATAACCTTTCTTAAATTTAAAGACGCTCTCCTGAAAAAATTTGTAAATGTAACTAGACTGGTTCTGCATTATAGCGATGAATTTGCAACACTTTTTTTTTGGATTCTAAAGTTTGTGTTTCATTGTATTTGTGAATTATCAATTTTAAATAATTTTCATTTTTCATTAAGATGTGTACATAGGTTGTAAATATAATATGGCGAACACTAATTTGGAAAATTTTGATTTGCCCAGAAAATTGAGAGATTATGTGTGATAGATAATACAATTATGTTCCGTAAATAGGAAATAGAATAATGTAGTTCGAATTCAATTTGATAATAATTTACATACTTTCTTTAAAAATGCACAGTTGAATTAGGTAAATGACACAAAATGATATTACACGGTTTTGGCGTTAAATTAAGTTCCTTGAGTGCGTGCTTCAGATTTTGATTCTTTCTTGAAATTCAGAATCGATTTTCTCTTCTTTTCAGAAGAAAACCTGTCAATTAGTGCCAAACGAACTATTTCAGAAGCATTCGTAATGCTTCTACACGCTTCCAGACAACCAAACGAAAACGCTATAAAATAATACTCTTTGGTGGCCAGCAGAATTTTTCTCTTGGAACCAATTCAACGGATATCTGGTACCCAATATAGGTTCCTACCTAACTAGCACTCCAATTTATAAAAAAATTAGAAAGATAAATATAGTTTTTTGTTTCGCTATAAGTTTTACAATGGATTTTTTATTTACTTCTAGTTCACAAATCTAACTAAACCTTGATTAAAAATTAATTTTCAAGAATTCAAAAATGTTTTAGTAAACAATTAATTGCTATTTGACGTTAAGTAGGTAACTATACATTAAACTAGAACTCTGCTGTTACCAAAGAGTATAATTTAGTCTGCACAGTTTTTTTTTTAAGTGAATTATCAAAAGGCACGGTATAGTTAATGGTACCAATCCAAGTTCTGGTACTACACCCTTCTTACAGGATCAAACTCAGGCGTTTTTTTAATTTACATGAATTAACTTCTATTTCGTCTTATAGATAAGATTTCGCACTTAAAAATCTTTAGTAGTAGTAAAATAACCAACAAGATTAGATTAGGAAATGTAGCTTCTTACTACTTAGATAGATTTTGAATAGCAATATTTCTATAAACATTAAATTATATAGCTACATAGACAATGCAAACAATGTAGATACCTATCTATTTATGTACATATGAACTCATATTTGTATAAAGATCAAAAAACCTAACCTCTTTAATAGAAGACAGTTCTCCTTCACAAACCAACAACAACCACAATTTTCATTAGATAATTCATCTATCTGAAGCTATAGATATATCATTTTCATATATATAATCGTTCCAAATTATTTTAATCACATTGGCCGCTTATCTTTGAAAAGAGTTGTTTTAAATACATTAAACCATCTACTAAAGGTACCTATACCTATATAAGGATTTCTACATACCTATATGTATGAAACCCATGGAAATTCTACAAATCTATATTGCCTCTATATATATTATGTAAATGTACACAGATATAATATAATATAATATAGGTAGGTACATGGTATAGAAAATCTCATAAAAGCTTCGGGTTTCTCTCACAGTCGCAATAAATATTATACCTACCTATAGGCCATCTATGTAAAAAGTAAATGACTTAAAACTTGATCCTCTTTCCTGGCGCTTATTTCATCTTCTTTTCCATTTAGTTACATCAACATAGAAAATGGAAAAAAAATATAAAAGAAAACTTCAAGTCCCTGCTAAGATTTGGGTAAATAAGAAAAATGATTTCTTCTCCCACTTCACACATAAGCGAAGATGCAGACGAAGACAGTGATGATGATGAAGAAGATGAAGAAGAAGAAAAACTACGTATTATAAAGTTGGCTCCGCCCTAGTATCCTTTTATATTCCTGGTAGAATGTAGAATGGCAAAAAACAAACGACAAGGAATGTGAATTTCCCATTGGCATTTCTTTTCGCCTTTGCCCAACTCAATCCCCAATAAGTTGCCAAGTTTTCGAACCCCAACAGCCGGCAGGAAGCTGCGAAGCGAATGCCATCTCCCGTCCTACAGCGCATATCTATCTAGTCTTCTTCGAACACATAAAGTAATTTACACCCCCGCCGCCACCACCGCCACATCCGTGTGGGAAGCAGAAAATCCTTTTGACTTAGGGTGACGATTGACGACTGAAAATATACAGACACCAACATAAATTGTTCTAAAGAGGACTGACTGACTCTCTTTTCAAGGAAATGTTCAATGAAACGAAATGCTCTGTCTAAAATTCCAAAACTCTCATGACACCGAGTCGCCTTATTTGTTGTTTATAAAATCTCTAGCTATAAACGGAGCCCTTGTCAGTCGTCCTTTAGGTATCACAGTCACTATATGGAATATGCTTCCTTATAACCATATTTTCTTATAGAAAAGAGTGAAAGAGAGCATTGAATACCGAAATCATGATGATGTGATGCTGGTTGCTGGATCAGCAGGATTCATCATCCAAATTGTGGAGGGGATGGAAATCTCTACAGCAGCTGATTATTTGGTGGTAGTTCATTGCATTGGCACTTTCAACTCTGATGCAGGACAATGGAAGTGTGATATTAACTTATGGTTTTATGAATTCGATATACATATGTTAGCAGTTAGCCGGATGATTGGGGTGTCATTGTAGATATATTGTGATCAAATATGGCACCCTCAACACTCAACTCCTACCACATATTTTAATTAAAAGGACAACACAAATAAATGGGGTGGAATCGGAGATACACTGATGCTGATATACCAATCAACTTGTAAAACGATTTGCGAGCACTTAAGAATGTCGCTGTTGTTACATCCTGTCAGATGCATTCTAAGAACTTCGTTATAAGGCGTGCGACCAAATTGATGATAAACATCACAGCTATCACAATCACTTCGTGGGTTTTTTTTTTGTATTATGTCAATCGACTTTTAATAAAATTAGCATAACCCATTATGTTCTGCTGTTTGATTGTTAGGCGATTGAAAATTTCCATTTGAATGTTACCTACCTACATTTTGTAGAATTATAATCTGCTCACACTAAACTAACTATAGTGCGGTTTCGTATGTGTTTTAGACACGGAATCCCAAAATGAACAGTTTCACTTTAGTGAAAATGTTTGTAAAAAGTGATCCTGAATTTAGGAATTAGGTAGGTTTCCATGCAGTTTCTAAAGAAGACTGATACCGCGTTTCCTAGGAGGTATAAGATTCGAAAAATAAACCTTACTGAATCTGCTTTGTTTTTTTTTGGGTTCTACCAATAAGCTATGATTGAAATCGAATGATTCTGTCAACTGTGATTTTTTAAATAAAATTTTTGCTAAAATCACAAGTCACTGAAAATTATTTTTTTTTATTTTGTTTATCTTTATACACAGACATGATATTAAATCTGTACAATTTTTAAGGAACACAAAGTATAAGGTCGTATTTATAAACGTTGTCTAACTTTGGACAGCCGTCCAAGTTATAGATATACAAATTTTTATTTGATGATTAAGATCTATATAACTTAGACAAATAACCCGGTTGTCTAAACCTTGGCTAATTATTTTATTAAATCAAATGAAGCATATTTTCAACTATCTTATAGACACTGTCATAACTAGTAAAAAATCTAATAAATACGCCTAAAAGTGCACATTTCAAAAAGTCGTAAGATACGTTAGGTTACTGATACGGATTATTATACTCAACACTTATTGCACTGATTTGTTTTTATTTGTTTTGTTCCATTCTATACAGGGTGTCCCGAAATCACCGCCTCAGAAGAAAACCATGAGTTCCTGAGTTCATTTCAAGTCGAAAAACTTAAGATGTAATTTTCTCGTTTTCGCTTCGTTTTCGACTTATAACGGTTTTTATGAATTTTATTCTTTTTTCTTTTGACTGGCTCTAACTTTGCCAAACTACAACCGATTTTTGAAAATTTTTATTTAAACAAGAACAGTTAGAAATTTGTATCTACCAATCAACTTTTTTCTATGTGGATAACGGTTTTAGAATAATAATACTTCACTCTTACAGCACAATAACGTTAGAAAAAACATTTACTTTTGTTAACAATAAATAAATAGTATCTCTTTCAAACGTCACGAGTAGTAGTAATGATTTTTATTGGTTCATTAAATACATAGTTTTCTGGTTTACAAAATTCACAATAGAGCATTTGCTTTTTGTCGTCAGCCGATCAAACTCCACCACACAAGCGCAATCAAACAAAAAAAAGGCTGGGTGCGACCCACACTGGTAACTTCCTATTGGTAGCTTTGGAAATTTAAGAGACCCAAAGTTATTTTGTAATAAACAAAATCCCTAATTCAAGATCTTCGAAGACCAATCAAGTAAAGTCCAAAAGTGATCCGTTTGCTCTCGTTTGTTTGAACAGTTTTAAGTAGTTTCCAGTAGATTAAAAAAAAACTGTTAATAGATTTTTTTTTCAACCCCATCGATTCTTAGTTTCAGCATTCTTTGTAAAATAAAATTATCCCGGAGTCGATAGGATTTTTTTTTTCGAGATATTTGAGTCGAAACAAATTTTTGAACAATTTTTATTCTGCAATTCGGTTGCTTAACAAAAAAAATTGAATGTTTTTACAATCTTTATCAGTTATTACTTATTAGGTGTGTTTTATTCATTGCTGCATAGCCAGTGCGAGCGCAGCAAATTTTCCCTTGGCATACAAAAACAATTTGATTGCTAGCGAAAAAAAAGTCAGTAAAAAAAACAGGCTGTGGTGGTGATAGAACTTTTAATTATTGAAATGAAAGTATAGAGTGAGTAATCGTTTTATTCAGACTTGTGCTACGCTGGCTATGCAGCAATGAATAAAACACACCTATTGACTACTTTATGGTGTGATAGAATAAAATTAGTTCGATTTCGAAATCAGTGTTTTTTCTCAAGTTATTCTATTTTATTCTTTCCAATTCTTCATTTCGTCATTATGTGTAGAATAAAATTATTCCGAAGTCATTTGCATTTCTTGTTCTCGAGATATTCGAGAAGAATGACATTTTACAACTTTTTTTAAATTCCTATTGTAAGAAATGTGCTGATTGAATTTTTTTGAAACTCCTTTCTGCACGTAATGACGTTATAATCTGCAAAAAAAAATTTATTTGAAGTCTCTCTACTCGTTCTTGAGATATTGTGATCGATAGAATGTGTCACGAAGGTACAATAGACACACACATACAGAAATCTCTATAAAAACGATGGATTTGATTCGAAACGTCGAAATATTTAAAAACAATTCGATTCAACAAATCCAATTATAATAATCTCCAATTGGAAGTTATAAATATGATTTTATTTAATTCAAGACAATGTTTTGACTTGATATTGTTAAAATTTAATCCAGCAACTATTGCACTCAAAATTCTTCCTTATAATGGTATCATTTTTATTCAATGATGTTTTTCAATAGGACAATAGGATATGTAACCACGATACTGACATGTTGAGTACACTTTTTGAAGCCAAGGGGAAAGGGTAGCAAATTTTTAAATAATCGCTTATGTAAATTGTAGCATAAAACTATTTCTCCAATTCAAACCAGAAATTCGTCAGAAAATTTTTCATCAAGTTACAAATAAAGTACTGGACAAATGTAGATTCCGTGAATTTTTATGTTGCATCAGGTTCACCTTCTCAAAAATACTTTTGTATACTCATGTTAAATGTTTTTCTTCCTGTATGAACATAACTTTTTGGAGCACTTTCTACTATTAATTCTAGTTCTGTTATGGAACTGATTATTAAATTTATTGAACTTTTAATTTCAGAATTTTCATTCTGAATGCAAAATTTCAGGAATATGTCTGGTTCCAAAAACAAAAAACCTTCTTTCCCTTCAGTCTTCGGCCCTCAGAATTTCTTCCAGCACTCTGAAAGGTACCTTAGTAAAATTATAAATAATATAAATATAAATAACCAGTCTGGACTTCACCTAGGATATAATAGAGATATGGTGTCGTATGTTAAATTTTGACAAAGCTTTTGATTAGAAAAAAATATATATAATATTTTTGAGTGAACTTATAATATTTTAACATATTAAAATGAAGTGATACTATTTTTGTTAATGGCAGTAGCCAGAGTGACTTCCCAATCCCTGACATCGGCTTGTCAGTCCTTACTCCTTGTGATCTTAACATCTTTTCACATTAAAAAATTCACCTCCATCAAATATCGAATTTTGATAGAATAAAAAAAACTGAAAAACCACGGCTGATAAATTTCTGTTTTTGATGAAACCATGATTTTGTTTCAAGTTAAATAAGTACCTATACCTACTTGGAGGTTTATGATAAGATTATATAGGCATCTACAAATACAAAAATGTATAACCATCAGCTTCGCATTTAGATTAAATAATTAAGGATAACAAACATTTGTAAACTTAAACTACCGCAACGATAAGCTATATCATCTATACCTGCAAGCTGCAGCAACTAATAAAAGGATTAAGACAAGAACTCGTTAACCTGCGGAAAATATTATTTTCAGTTGATAAGATACTTTTAGTAGAAATTGTAATTCTAGACAGTCAGTCGAGAATTATGTACCTACAGTTCCTTGTATACAAATGAACTACTTTCAAATTCCATACATAAAGATACTTTTCTTTCATTCAAAATATGTAGTTCGAAAATAAGTAAAGGTTACTCAAAGTACACATATCTTTCTTATAACAAGATTAAAACAAAGGGTACACGCGCGTGTAAGTGTGTGAAAAGAAATATATTTGGAATATATACATAGGCAAGCAAGCGGCATCCTAAAATATTATACAGATATCCTTAAGCTGTTCTACTTATAATTTTTAACTGATCATTTTTTGAAGTTGAAAGATATGTAGATTGTAGGTATATGCACAATTGCACATTGCAAACGTTGAAAGGCAGAACAATATTTGTAATTGTTGTCAAAAATGTTGGTCTCCTTTTAATGGGCTTAAAATAATACCTAATAGGATCTATTAGGAATAGATATGAGCATCCTCTGGTTTATTGTTCTTTTTGTTATTTTTTTTTTTTTCGAAGAAAAACTACTTTTAACAATAAAGAAGTGAGTTTTTTTCTAGGAAGAGAAATATGGTATACCTACATTTATTATTATAAATACTAAACAAAAAGGAAGTGACTCAAGACATGCCATTTTATAACAATTTTGATGATTATATACCTCCTGTTTGTGCAGCCTCCCAGGACACTGGGGCCCATCACCACTGGACATACTTTGGGTGCCAAGAGTGTTTTCAAATTTGTTTTCAAAAACAGTGGTTCGCTTTGCGGGTTTCAACTCAACAGCTTCCTGCGGAAACAGTACCTTGGGTGGCTTGCCTGGGTGGTAAAAGTCCGGAATGAATTATGAAAACAAAACTTTTCGAACTTATACCAATGTTGCTGAAAAATTATAAGTTTTACCAACAAATTTTAGAATTTTCACATTTTGGAGTTTTATTATATATTTCATCATCATCGAGACCTAACACTATGTATATGTGATGCAAAACCCTTTTGATTAAGCAAATGATTATAAAGATTCTTGTAACATTAAAAAGTTCGATATATAGTGCTCAAAATATGGAAGGAGTAATTGTACCGATTGCCTTCTTCAATTTCCGTATACTAGCACGGAACATGTCATATCACAGAGCACGAAAAAGGTACACAAACAAACTCCAGCAAGTAGAGTAATCTCATTTAATTATTAATCATGTGTGCGAAGGACTAAAGTCGATAATAGAACTGGATTGGAGTCCAGTCACTATGAACTCAAACAATGAGAGCTTGTGCCACAATGAAAACAAAAGCTTCAACATATAGAAAAGGACAAAAATCTGAGGACTTTCAGGGATAAGTTTTATTAAAACACATTTCAGATTCCTAAAGACGATGTTGATGATGGTGATGATATGGGGGACGACGACGACTTCAACGACGACACACGGTGAATGGAACCACGAAAGTTTGCCAAAGGCTATATATTCAGAAACCCAGAATCGATTGATTTTCAAATAAAACCGCAGGATTTCAAATTCGATTCGGATTTCTGAGATTTACTCCTGTGGAACAGTTTGCATAGGCAGGTATGAGAGCTATACGGTGACTGGGCAGTGGGTTAAATTCTATTTGCCATTAGAGAAGGAGGTGGTATAGTGTTAACCTATATCTATGTACATTTCACAAGGTGCAGCAACACATTGAATTTTTCTGTTTTTGTATTTCTTTCCAAAGTTTCTTTTTTTATTTTTATATTCAACCCAAAGATCTATAGATATATATGTATATATGTATATATATCCTTGATATAAAGGAAGTTAAGGGAATTTCGTGAGTTCTTTTTTGCTTTATTGTTTCTTTTTATTTCATCCTCAAATTGAATAGGAAAGTGCTTTTTGTTTTAGTTCGGAAATTGAATTTTAAATAAAAAATTAAATTAACTTTTAGTATTTGGGGAATGGAGCCGATGTAACAAAAGGTTTTTTTCACGTACAGTTTTTCTGTTTTTTTTTTTTTTTTTGTTAATTTCTTTTTTTTTCACGAAAACCAGGAGTTGGCTATTCTTTTATCCATCAAAGTTAAACAACTTTGAGATTGTAAGGTTATAGAGGAAAATGTTTTTGAAACTAGGTAAATACTGATCAACCGTATCAACGCATATAAAGCCTTCCTGTTTTTCTCATTTGAGAGCTCAAAAAAATAATTTTAACTTTAACTTTTTTGAAAGCTATAAAATATTTATCTCAAGAACGATAATTCGTTAGAAAAATGTTTATGTATGAGACAAATATATAAAAAAGTTTATTGTTTAATTATATATTGCATTCAAATCTATATTCAAAAGCAAATCAATTAAGCGCGTAGCTATCTTTAAATTTTCGAGTTGAATAGGTTAAAATGCTGAAAACAGAAATCCCAAAATGCTGAAAATCCAAAATTTCGACCCCAAGTTGCTAAATCAGCTGTTCAATATTTTTCAATTCACATACATTATACGTATATAGTTATTCGGGAAAGTATTTTGGTATACCTAATGAATGTAAACTTAAAAGATTAATTATATTTATCTTTTAAGTGAAGAACACATCCGTTAAATAACATCAACACATATCACATATCACGAGTCCGATATCTTTATTTTTACTTTAAGCCTAGTACGCAGATCGCGCAAAATTTAAGTTTCCATAAAAAATTCTCTCCAAAATTTTAAAACAAATTCTTTGAAATGGTCGAATATAATTTCTTCTCAGAGAACAGCATGTTTTCTATATGACATATTCTTCACAAGGTTCTCACTTCTTATATCAAAATTTAGCTATAGGGTTTTATTTTAGCTGATTTTTCGAGAGAAAAGTATGAGGGAGCTTAAATTTAAGCTACCCACAAACCGCAGCGCCGCGCCGTGATGGCGGTGGCGATCACGATAAAAATGTGGATGCCTCACATATGGAGAGGCACACTTCAATCGCGTTGATGTGTTCCTCTCCCTTGATTCTTCACATCGGCTTACGCGTAGCTTTAGAGCGTTCTGCGTTATACCATTTAACATTTTGAAAACTATGTATAATCATATCAAAACCTGGAAATTATATTCGACCAACTGTTACGTAAGTAGATGTTCATGCGGTCTAAAGTTATCGGTAGTATTCACTTTTTCAAAATCCGGAAGTCGTTAATTTTACGGTAGCCACTCTTGCCTAATACAATTTTAATGAAGGACAATTTTTGTTCTGACATCAAAATAATTTGTAATCAGGTTTATCCGTGCGTCGCGTCGAGTCGATCTAGGCTCTAGTTATCTCTGTAGTCCGTGGTTAAAATTTTTTGATAATTTTGCTCTGTCAAACGACCAGTGTAGTAAATGTGAACTCCGGACGACCGAAAATTTAGTTTAGTTTTATATCTTCACTCTATTTTTTTCGTAAGATTAAAAGGGAAGAGGTTGAAATGAAAATAAAATAATAAAACAAGAAGGGAAACATAATGAAATTATGCGCTAGTTTCGTGCAAATAACGGAATTCTCGCAATCAGCGCTGCCACCCTATAGATGATTGAGCGCAGTATATATCAGAAAAAACGCCGTAGATTGCAATATACCGCAGTAGATCATACAATATACAAAAATTCAATTTATTTAAAACACGAGAATCTGAAAACTTAACAATTACTTCCAAAACGGACTCCACAAAACAAGTTTCTTAAACTTGATTAACATACAAAAATCGGTGGATGCATTCAGAGTGAACATTAGGCGTATTTTTTTGCAAGCCCGGGGGGAATATGGTTGAAAAAAATGACTGCGGGGATTAGCGACGCCATGACAGTAAAAAACATGGAGTTTTCATACAAACTATCGATTTAAGCCGTGTTTTTTTTGCATGCCCGGAGGGAATTGGATGAAAAAACGACGTCGGTGCTAAACAATTAACATGTTAAATGCAACAACAACTAATCCCGGAGAATTGAAATGCAACAACAACTAATCCCGGAGAATTCTCGGGGTTTAACTTAAGCGCACCGAAAGACTGTGTTACCGACATGAATTGCATACATGTTATCGATAGCTTGTATGAAAACTCCATGTTTTTTACTGTCATGGCGTCGCTAATCCCTGCTGTCGTTTTTTTCAACCAATTCCCCGCGGGATTGCAAAAAAACACGCCTAATAACTAATCCCAGAGAATTCTCGGGGTTTAACTTAAGCGCACAGAAAAACTGTGTTACCGGCATGAATTACATACATGTTATCGATAGTTTGTATGAAAACTCCATGATTTTTACTGTCATGGCGTCGCTAATCCCCGCTGTCGTTTTTTCAACCAATTCCCCCCGGGCTTGCAAAAAAACACGCCTTTAGTCTAAACACTTAGGTAGGTATACACTTTCTCCCTAAGTATAAACTTATGTGCACACAAACTTTTTCATTTGAGTTTATTAATTATATATGTATGACTAGCGTTTATTTTCTTTTTATCTACAGCCTTTGGAAAAAATATTTAAGATATTTTCAACTTATAATTACTCGTTGGGTGAATTATAAAATTAACATGAATTTACTTTTTTTTTATTTTATTGATAATATCAAAACACTAAGGTACTTCACTGGTTGAAAATAATTCATATTTGATTTGAGTTTATTAATATAGACCGAGAGCCCACAGCAAATTTTGGTTGTGAATGATAGCAAAAATCCACAGGTATTTTTAGATATGTCTTTACTTTTCATAAGAAAATATTAAAGTCTTGCATTTCGTGATTGGGGCCTTTGTCGGTAATGGTGCATTAAAAATGCGTTTTTTTTTAAGGCATAGGTAAAAATTATTATGTTTTATAAAAGATCTGAGCACCCTAGATATGAAAATGGGGGTCCAAGACGTCTTGGATGGGTTATTTTGCATCAAAGACGAAGCCAAAGATGAGTATGAAACCGGTCTCTAAATAAAATGTGATAGCATTTAGAAATATATTCTCACTGAAGCTTCCCCTCTGATAACATAATATGGTAATCCAAGACTTTTTCGATGTGGCCGCTTATCTACCAGCTGCACTAAAATAATGCAGTTTTCCGACAAAGACCCCAACTACGGCATGGAAGACTTTTATAATTGAATATGAAAACACCAGCTAATTTTTGCTATCACTCACACCCAAAAATAGCTACGGGCTCTTAGTCTAATATGGATGTTAAAGCATGAAATCATGTGTACCTAGGTATTTTAAGTAGGGAAATATTGTTATTTATTTCTTCCAATAGCTATTTTAAGACTAATTGTTAGCACAAAGCATATTACTGTGTCAAAAAAACACATTCTTTAATTTGTTTTAAGTTCAAAATTCTCATGGACGGATGTGCATTAAGAATTAGGTAATTGCAATGGGCTTTATTTCATACCACCGAAGATTCCAGTAGGTATACTATCTATGGTTGTTTCATTTGGTTTGCTTTAAAACTGATTGTATTCTGATAAAGCTGTGCTTATTCAAACTTTTAGTTTTCAATTTATTTTGTAGCTAAATTACATTCATACACACTTACATATATACTTCAATTTATTAAAATGATTGGTAAGGTATATACATTACCAGACCAAATACCATCCCTTACATACTGTTGTTTTTTAGCTATTGGTAAAGATACATACCTAAGTATGAGTGTATTTGTTTACTTAAAAATTTTCTTTTTATGCATACACTTTTTGAAGTATGACTTTGCTTTATGAATAGAGGTATGTACACTATCCCTTGCCAATAAAAGAATCTCTTGAACCAAATGGAAGCCTTAGGTTAAGATTTCCTTCGATTAGATATTTCACTTTGAAATACCTACACGTGTGTTATTTTAGAAAACATCTTTACACTTGCACTCTGTTATAAATTCATCCATACATATAGCTAGATAGCTTATAGAGACCAGCTTCTCCACTCCACTCATAGCAATGAAAACATTCTGAGAGTATTTTTTTTTTCTTGCAAAATATCCTTAATACTTCACACTCCACACATACCCTATATGGCTTAAGAACATATACGACTCTGATGCAGAGTGTCGTCGCGACACCCATTTAGGCTAATACCCCCGCTGGCATAAGCTTAAGCTCCTTTTAGGACCTGGCAATGCGACACATACAATCGTTCATATATAAGGATATAGCTTTTGAATTTTCTCGCAGCTAGTTTTTGAATAATACTTAATCCGAAATGGAATCGAAAATGTGTATATGGTGTAAGGTTTTTCGTATTGCTATATCTGATAGGTATAGTCCTGATTTTTCGCACCCCCATACATTTGCACTCCAGTAAACCGTAAACAGAGCGAACAAAGTCTCATGTTGATATCGTCAGCGAAACCAATACGAAAAGGGGGTGGAATCAGGATCGGGATGATGTCTCCAAAGCGACAACAAAAACAACACATGGAAGTAGTCAGGGCGAGATTCCAAAAGATATTCAGAAATATTTTAATATCCATCATCATCATCATCATCATCATGAATAATAGTATAGCATGAGTTCAGTTTCAACAGAAACAACATTATATCTTCTTCACTATATTGCATGGCGTTGTATAGGTACACACATCACAACAGGATTCATCAGAATACAACATCAACCACATAGACCGTCAACAAGGATACAAAATCGCATACAAATGAGTTTAAAGCTGTTTTGTTATGGTGTTTGAGTAAGCGGCAGTAGGCATGAGACAGGAAACAGGAGAGGGTATAGTTGGTGCGGTTTGTCCCTTGTGTACTCACTAAATGTATATAAATAATGCCCTCCGGGGATAATTATGTAATTTGTCGTTCTTTTTGGAACGCAGAGTTCTTTTTTTTTAAGGGGCGCACACAGACCTTGATATTTTCTTTATTTTCTTTTTTTAACCTTTCAGCGGATCTGGATAAAATACCTGCTTGGCTTCGGCTGAAAATAAGGAACTGGAAAAGGAGAGGGATAAAGGGAAAGGGAATCCATGTTTTTAATGAAAATGGTTGTCAAAGTATTTTTCTTTATCCATTTGCTGATTTGTAAAGCCACATTAAGGCTACTTTAGGCGTAAAATTCCCCATTGGTTCATGGGTGGGCATGATTAAGGTGCGACGACCGCGAAGACTTGTGATGGACGGTTTTATGACACAAACAAAGTGCGAATTATTTTATTTTTTGTTTTCAACATAATAATCCTGATTGTAAATGTTAAGCTGAGAATTCATTGTGGATTAAAAATTGTGGATGCGTTAAGTATGAATTCATCAAAGAGAAAGAGTATAGGTATAATGAAAAGCAGCAAGATATAAAGTATGCATAGCGTCGGCGCCTCAGAGATTCACAAGTAGGTTTACCTTGGTATACCTTCATATATAGATTTGTGTTTTTATATAAAAGAGTTTGTAGGTACTATAGGTAGTATATCTATATACCTATGTAGTTTATTATGATATTACTTAAAAATACGAAGTGAATTTTTTAAATGAATTTGATTTTTATTAATTTATTAGCTGTGTTTTATTTTCCCCGAGACCCGAACCAGATTGGATTTGCTTACGAAAATACATGTATTACAAAAACAACACAAGATCCAACTTTGTTTTGGATCCAAATCCGTTTTGAACACACACCCTTAATTTGTAAATGTCGTCAGTAGTGTAAAGAAAAAAGACAACGGGTGTATACAAATAAAAAAAACAAAAGGAAAAAAGAGTTGGGTATATAACAAGTTGTCACTGAGATGGGTTGTTTTATTTTCATGATCAGATTTGGATTGGATCTGGGGGAAAATAAAACACAGCTATTATTATGATTTAAATCAGCTTCATTTTACTTACATATTGTTTGTGTGCGTTAACCATGCATAATTCAGAATACCAGATCTTCAAAATTATATGTTTGAACTGTCTTAATTTTTTTTTTCTACTCTATTTTTCCCAAAATGTAAAATAAACAGTCTTATGTCCCAAGCGACAATGGGGTAACGATTGAATTTAAAAGTTTTTACTAAATAAAAACAAATAAAAATAGAAGTTAAAGCCTAGTTTATATCTAATTCTCATGCAAAAAAAATGTTATGTAAAAATGTTTTAACTATCATTGAAATTTCACCAAAAGAAGATGTGCTACATGTACTCACACATATGTGCCTGCACGTACAAAACACTAATTTTCAATGAAATTCAGTAGTTTTTATAAAGGTTGACTAATTTTAGACGGCCATCCAAGTAATAAATAAACATGTAAAATTGTTGCCTAAGAGTTATATATCATAGATAACGGGATCAGTTATCTAAACCTTGACTTTTATTTATTTAAATAATGCATATTTCCAACAATTGAGACACTGTCTAACTAGTCAAAAATATAATATATAGAGTTGATTATTCGTCTAAATATTTTTATTTGATCGGCAATTGTTTGGTTTGGTGAATAAAAGTTGTTGTAGTTTGCAGAGAAAATTAATTTTATACAGTTTCAAGCACTATAAAGTAAACTTAAGCCAAGGCAAACATTTTTGTTCTTATATTTCCTATGCAATATAATCCATAAGACTCGAAGGTGGCATTAAAAAAAGCAAAATTGTATTTTAAATTTTAATTTTTATTTGTTCATATGCGAATTGTAAACTATGCTTAGAGCCTGAATCTAAAGCAATCGCCTTTTTGTATTGGCTTCTTTTTCTTGTGGTGTGACCTACTTTAGCTCCATGATCCATAACTCATAAGTATAGTTCATTGATTAAAGTTTAAACAAGCATGGAATTCCCTTCAGCTTTGAATTTATTTTTTCTGTATGTACATATATTTTTCAAATATTGTAAAATTTATAATGATTTCTTAAGATTAAAATGTATTTATTATTAAATTTGGTTTAAATATTACAACAAGAAAAATGGAAAGAACAAATTTCAAATTAAACCGCCACAATTTACTCAAAATGACTGTTGTTCTACTTCCGTATTTACTGAACGAAAAATTTTACAATCTACTACAATAATTGGCATGTTTAACTAACTTACCGACACACAGAATTTGCTTGCCTCCCCTCTTTTCAAACGTCAAATTCCCTAAATTGTGTTTGCATCAGTAGACCGATCCCAGATTTTTCCTAATTTCTACAATTAAAATTAAATTTTCAATATGACTCTTATGGTTACAATGGAAAATGGCACCAGCCAAACAATCCCCGAAATGCTTAGCTGCATTGAAAGGTAATTAACAAATGAATTTCAACAAAATATAAATTCTAACCTAAAATTGTATCTTGTTTCTGTCCGCACCTGCATTATATACAGATACAACCCGGATCATTTGAAGACATTGGAAAGCTACATCGAGGAGCAGGCAAAAAATAACACTTACGACTTAGAGGCTAATCTGGCCGTTCTCAAGTTGTACCAATTTAATCAACATATGCTAAACATTGACATAACACGAACAATTCTATTGAAATCTCTCACAAATCTTCCACACACCGATTTTGTAATGGCCAAGTGTTTGCTTCTGCCTCAGCAAGTCAAAGACGACACTGTACAAACCATTATTCATCTTGCTGATATTCTAGAGAGGGCTGACTTCATTCTTTTCTGGCAGCGTGTCGATAAGAATCGCGAATTGTTCAAACACATTACTGGTTTCTACGATTCCATCAGGAAGTTCGTGTGCCATGTTATTGGAATTACTTTCCAGACAATAGCAAAGGATCTCCTCAAAAAGCTTCTTGGAGATATTGATGGTGAGTTTGCTTGATGATTTGACTTTCTTAAAAAATCTCCAATGTTGATTATTTTCAGAAAACACTTTGGAACAATGGATGAAGAAGAATAGCTGGAAGCATCAAGGCAGTCTTATATTGATTGCCGCACAAGAGGAGAAAATCAAGACGAAAAACATTACCGAAAAGATCGATTTCGAGAATCTTGGCGGTCTCATGGCTCAATGTCTTTAAGAAATATCAAATTGTATGGTTTATTTTTTAATTGTAGTAAAGATAAATACACAATAAAATTACTTAACAATTTTGTTCAATGACTAAAATAAAACCAATTGAAATGGCCGTTGAGTCCATCAGTTTGATACTGTCAAACCCTTCTAAGACGCAAGGTCTTAATCGATGGAGAATCACTTTTTTATGAGAAGAGATAGGTACTTGTGGAGCTTTTTTGTTTTTTTTTCAATTCCTTGCATGAGCCAATACCCGTAAAAAAAAAACATATGTTTTAAGGTGGCAGAGTCTGGGATTCGACTGTCCAACGCAAATAACTGGACGTAAGGACCAACAATACCCTCAAAACTATCTTCGTGTATAACTTATATCCTTGCATGAGCCAATACCCGTAAAAAAAACATATGTTTTAAGGTGGCAGTCTGGGATTCGACTGTCCAACGCAAATAACTGGACGTAAGGAGCACTTATATAGTTGTGCTATTTAGACTACGCTCCATGTACCTCCTCGATATTTTGAATTTAATTTTACCACTATTTGAAAATCAGAAACTTCTTTTTAAACCCTGCATTAAAATTTTTTGTTGGTTGATAAAAATTATTCCGAATTAATCTTCAAAACGAAAATGTCAGCGATTATTGAATAACCAAGAACCAAAGCACAAACATACTCCCAGTGCCATAGATATAAAAAAAAGATTACACTACCTAGTAGCCATCAGGAATTCTTTCAACTAATTCGATTTTCTAGGCCGTTTAAAAACATACGAGTCAAAATCGGCATTCCATTATTATTGCCGTTTTCAATCTGTCATTCTCTGTTTTACGCTCAAAATTTTGACTACTGTCAAGAAAAAATTAAAGGTATCTGTACGAATTTGGTCAAAATTTCTTATTGCAAAAAAATTGCTCAATCCTCTTTCAGAGAACCACTAAATTATTCATTTAAAGGAGGTTTTCATCGTAATTTTTTGTTTAATTTTGTTACATTCAATGAAACATTAAAATTAAGTAAAAATACTAAAAGCTAAAACTAAGCCACATCCGATCCGCTACGATTGTTTCTTGAAACTCTTTAGGATTGGAAAGATCTTCTCGAATGCTTCGTAGATCTCCTGTCGTACTTTGGCGCCTGTTAGTACAACTTTGCCCGACACAAATATGAGAAGAACAATTCTTGGCTTCACCATACGATAGATGAGTCCAGGGAACAATTCTGGTTCATAGGAGCTGAAGGTGCCGTGAGTGAGGACTAAGCCTTCAAGTCGAATTGGGAACTTCACATCGCAACTTCCAACCATGTTTTGTATTTTAAAATCTAAGAATTTTGCCTAAAAAAAGAAAAAATATGATTAAGGGAATTCGTATTGTTTTTTTTTTTATTACCGTAAAACCTAATTTTTGAATGATTCGCGCGTATTTGCGCGCAGCTAACCTAGAGTCGTCTTCGCTTTTGGCCCCCGTGCACACCATTTTTCCCGATGAGAAGATAAGCGCAGTTGTGCGGGGCTCACGTATCCGCATGATAACTGCAGCAAAACGTTTCGGATTGTATTCGGCGTTACGGGCATGCAGGGCGATTTTTTTCAAATCCAACTTACAGTTCAGATTGACGGTGGACACAATATTTCTAAAAATTAAATGGCTTAGTAACTGATTTAATTTAAGAATCTTTGGTTGATATACTGCAATTGTGGAACGATGCCTGGATCGGCTGACCCGGGAGTCATTGGGGTCATGGGAGTAGCTGGGCCCATTGTTTGATGAATGTTGCTTATATTTTCTACGCGTTCACTCATCGGGACCATGGGCGACATTAGACTTTGCTGAAATAGAGACGAACATTCAATTCAATTTCTACTTCCTAAAAAAAAAAGGATTAACCCATTACCGGAGTTTGTGGCTGCATAAGACTTTGTGGGGTGGAATAGCTCGGTTGATAGGACTGCATTTGCTTCTGTGGTGCAGACATCAAAGAAGGCATTCCCATCGAACTGAGTTCGTTGCCGTAGTTGGTCAAATTATTTTGACCATTGCCTCCTAATGGAGAGCTACCCATTTGGCCTATGGGATGATAAACTGGATTCGGAACTATTTGTTGGTCAGCTTCGGGCTGATGTAGGGGAGTTCCGATACTGGGTATCGAAAACCCGGGACTTAGCATTGGATCCATAATTGCTGGTCGATGAACACAAGGAACGGGAAATACGATTTTTTTTTGCCACTTCGGAGCGGTTCTTTTAATAGGTTGGTGCGAAAGATGTTAGAATTTTCAGCATAATGTAAAAGAAATTAAATTAAATTTACTACGTATACTATTTATTTAAACAATTCTTTTATTGAATTTGTTAAAATTGATTGTGCTTGAAGAATAAATAATTAAATTTCTTGTGGCGGAATTCTTCAGAGGACACCGCTTTGATTTGAGGCGACAGATACGTTTTGCAATGTCAAAAAAAGTGCTGCCAGAACTACTCTAATCCGATGGATGCATTCAGCATTTTATATTCAACACAACTACAGAATACGATGCATGAACTGCGGAGGGTGAACCTAGTTTTTGACTTTTCGAATAGTAAGAAATGTCAAAATTGAATCTGACTCCCTCCGCAGCTCATTCATTTGATTTTGCTATCGGGGAGATTATCTTATGTTCATGATGGATTTACATATACATGTCGATTATGGAATACGCAATACTGGGATCCGCAGTGATTCTCAGTACAGTGTTCTCTTTCCTTTTTATGACAAATGGCCAAGGTAAGACCGCTCTAGGCGGAACTGCACTTCAGCGGAACTGAACTTCACGAATTCTTTGTAGGAATTTGTATGAGCTATATCGCACTAGCGACAACTGCACTTCACGGCGCGACACTATGCGACAAAGTTGATAATCTGACCAACTGTGTCGCGACATGAAGTTTCGTTCAGTTTCGAGCGAAAGTGCGCACGGTGTCGCTGAAGTGCAGTTCCGCACTTGTATAAGAAACAGAAACAGGGTCCATGTTCTGTAACTCGGCGATAACTTTTCGAGGCGATAAACGGCGAAAAATGGAACAAAACCCATAGGATTCCTATGAGTTTTGTTCCATTTTTCGCCGTTTCTCGCCACGAAAAGTTATCGCCTAGTTACAGAACATGGGTCCAGAAAGAGAAGACAAGAAAAAGAAGCTATTAACTGCCAAATCAAATTCAAAATGAAGTTATCTGTCAAACGAAATTAGCAAATTTGCAATGAAAACACCTTTTCTGTAATTTACGAAATTAGCTCATTTCGGCTCCAATGAAAACATAGTATAAAAAGAAAAGAGAGGACTGCACTGTGAATCACTGCGGATCCAGTATTGTGGATTTCATAATTGAAAAGATAATCTTCATCATCTGCATGCGTATCTACAAATTTCAAGAAAAGTGGAATGGATTCATGCCGAAAAAAAAAACTGAAATAGTACTTCTTTGAAGATGAAAATGTTCACCTTCATATCTGCATTCTCTATAGAATCTCATGTTACGGATGAGGTGTGGAATTCCATCGTGGATTCCATACGATAATTCAATCACCCGGTTGTTTTCGAACATTTGATTTCATTCTAAATCAGCTGCTTCACCGGAAGCGATTTAATAAAATGTCTGCCGCCACAGTCAAGTCAAAAACTTGTCTTCCCTATGTCATCCTTTCTCTGAAGGTTTCCATCCAGTTCGGACGTCCATCGAGGTAAAACATTTTCATTCTAAGACTTATTTAGTGACATAGTCCTCGTGATATTCCCTCAACTTTTCGTTTCCAATTTAGAATACAAAAATACCTCAAGAAAAGACATATATATTTAGGCGATCTTAAAAGGAGATAATTTTAATCGCAAAAGGAGTCAATCCTCGAGAGTGAAAGCCTACGCGAGAAGAAATATTAACAGATATTTCCTTGAACTAATCCTTTCGAAGGAGTAATTACAGGTAATTAAAATTGTCTGTTCTTTATTAAAACCATCACACTTCAAGTTACCATTTTGCCCACAGTGTCGTTGATTTCAATCCTAGAACACAAAAACTCCAAAAAGAATTTGACACTGGAATTCCTAGAAGCCACGTGCGTTCTAGGCCAATTCATCGCCACCCCTTTCACCCTCCAGGTGATTGAAAACTTATCACTCTTCAAAGTAGGAAAAATTAGAAGAGCGCCAAATTCACCACAACCGCAATCTCAATACAAACTGCACGTCGCACTTGTCAAAGAAGTCCAGCAAATCCAGGTCAGTCGCCTTTTAAACCTTGATGTGACAACCTGTCGAGATCTTCCATCCAAGTCGTCGTGTCAAGTGCAGTTGCAGTGATCGAGCGGTTCGTGGTTTGTGTGAATCTTGGGGACGGGAGCGTGCGCGAGTGAGAGAGGGGTGATATAGATCCCGAGTTGCCCAAATAAAAGGAAAAAAAAAGGAGAATATTTGAAATCTAAATTTAATCCAGTTTTCTGTAGAAATCTTAAATTTGCTAAAAGTGTGATTCTAGTGTTTAAAAAGTAGAAGAAATATTAAAAAAAAAAATATTTTTACTTTTGTACTTCAGTACTTTTTGGCTTATGTAGTTAAGAAAGAAGAAAAAGTGAGAGTGTGACGTCAGCAAAGTGGCAAGTGGTTGCGGTAAATTTGTTTTTTTTTTATAAAATAACTTTCAGCATCTTCGAGAGACAGCGGTAAAAAGGAAATTGTGCACAATCTCTGGACCGTTAAAAGTGGTGAGTTCTCTCTTTTATTTTGACATCTTTTTTTTTGTTTACGCAGATTTGTAATTCGACATTTTGAGTGTTCTTGAGTGCAGCTTGCTAGTCGCGGCTGCCAAAGCAATTTCATATTCTTTTTTTTTATGCCTCCAATGAATTAAATTTGATAACTAAAATATTGCGATCTACCTATTCTATTTGACGTAAAGAAACTAGAGAATTTAAAAATCTGAATTCTAGGATATAATTTGAATATACTATACTTACTTTAATCTACACTTAAATCTACACTAAGCCTATCATGCAACTTCTTTATAAATGAAATAACTAGAAATGATTTATCTTATGAATTAACTAAACTCAACAAACAAACATGCAAAAATATTTAAGAATGAATTAATAAAATGATGTATTAAAATGTTTATAACGAACTAAGAGTGTTTTAAGTGGGGTTATGTGTGGTTTGGATGGTCGCGTTGAAAAGTCAGGTAAAATGAATTAGCCCATTTAACCGGGATAAACGAGGGACAGCCCACTTGCTCCAATATTCCCGAGTACGGCTGTCATAGTGTCAGAGGGTGGGATTTTCAAGCAAGGTACTCGAGGCAGCTTCCACCTGCTGCCCAAACAATGAAGCTAAATCCAGTGAAAAGTGTCCTTCCGATGTCCTAGTATAAAGAAATCTTGGCATGAGATAAAATTCTTTCGTTTGCGTCTGGCTATCCACAGGTCAAGAACCTCGCCCACCGACGTACCTAGCTGTGCCCTATGCGAGCATGCCAAGTCCGACCTAAAAGAGTAGATTCCAGTTTAGCAATTTACGAAGCCGCAACAAAGAAATGGCATATATATATATATATATATATATATATATATCTGCATATATGAATATCATAAATGTCAAACAAAATCTAGTTCACTTATTTTCTGGATGATTTCATAATCTTGGTGTCGAAATCAAAAATTTTGGTTGAAAACCTTATAGGCGCTTTTCTTTTTTAGCCCCGTGCGTGGCACTGACCTGTACCTATGTTCTGTAACCAAGCGGTTCCATTAGCAATACATGAAGAAATAAATTGCTTGGCTCATTGCCGTTCCCTTGAATATTGCTAATGGAGACGCTTTGGCAATGGCAATGACAATATTGCTCGGCTGATGGAAGGCAGTTATTGATTTCCATCGCTGAAGCAATAAATTTTGACGTTTCACCATTTTCAAAATGGTTTCTTGGCGATTTTGAATTAATTGTACTTTGTTTTGAAATTAAAATTGAAAATATGAGAAATTAAGTGAATTAAAGTTTTTTTGTTATCAAAAATTGTGAATTTAAAAAGCAAAAAACTTGACTGTGGTCGTAATTTCTACACTGACATTTGACAACTAAAATTAGCTGGCAATAGAAGGCCCACCCAGGCAATAAATTGACACTGCCATTGAAATTGACATTGTCTCAAATGTTGCTAATGGAGCCACAGCGTTACTCGGCGATAACTTTTCGAGGCGATAAACGGCGAAAAATGGAACAAAACCCATAGGATTCCTATGAGTTTTGTTTTTGAACATGGGTCCTGTAAAAAAAAACTATTTTATTTTTTAACTCGGAACGTTCCGAGCTCTCAGCTTGCATTTTTTTTTTAGCTCAGAGCACGCTCGGGGCTCACTTGATGAACTCGGAAGAAAAGGACCGAGCACAAAGCTGAGAGTGGCTACTTCATACAATTTTCATGTAATTTGACAGATTAATTAAGCATATGAGAGTTCAGTGATCAATGTTGTTTCTAAGGTTCCCCCACACCAACGCGAATTTTCAGTAGCGACGACGAAAACAACAAAAGGCGTGTTTTTTTTTCATCCAATTCCCCCCGGGCTTGCAAAAAAACACTGCTAAGAACAACACGTGGTTGTCAATGAAAACAACACGTTGTTATTATTGTTTTCGTCGTCGCCACTGAAAATTCGCGTTGGTGTGAGGGATCCTTTAAATGGATAAGTGCGTTCAGGTCACGCTTGGTTCGGAGAAAGCTCTATTATCTCAGGGTCTGCTCTGTGCCCCTTTCGGGGCAAAAAAAAAAAAAAAAACGACTTAAGCCTCAACTACATAAGGCAAAAAAGTGAAAAAGTGCAAAAGTGAAAATTTTTAAATTGATTTTGTGATAGTTTTTCTGACTAGAAAACTTATAAAAATGATGCAGAAAGCTTAAATTTTGGTTTAAAAACAAATTTGTGTATTCTTTTTCACAAAACAACGGCGCTAGCGGTAAAAAAATATTTGTACTTTTGTACTTCAGTACTTTTTGGCTTATGTAGTTAAGCCTTTATGAGATCCACCATTCCCGAACAGATGTGATCAAGGCCATAAAAGTTTCAGTTTAAAAAAAAAGTTGCCATAAATCACTGAACGCATTCAAATGATATTTGAAATCCATCATCTGACATCTACGCTGCCATAATTTTTGCTTTACTTCAAAAGAGCAGAGAAAACTAGTCAAGTATTTTCCAATAGAAATTTTGTCTTTAAATTTAGCCTTAAAAAATTTAAATTCTAATCAAAAACGCACAAAAAATATTAAAATATCTCATATAAACCAAGAACAAATAATTTTACACATTAAAGCATAAAAAACATTTATGCTGTGCCGTGCTCTTATTCCTAGTTCAAGTGGGTAAAGTTATTTCATCCACTCAATCTCAACCCACACTGAGTAATTGTTTATTTTCAGCAATAAAACAACAAAACTAACGAAAATAATTGATAAATTCTCATTCAAAATTCTGACTACATACATTTAGCTCACGTAAGTGGAAAAGTTTTGTTTGAAATTATTTTTCAAAGAACACTGAATAATGAAACACTCCATTTTTATCGATTTATTAGGTTGAGTGTGACGTCTGGTGTCCCCATCCTCCAATTGACGTCGGCTGGGAAACGAAATTGTACACAAATAAGTAAGTTAAACACCGAGCCCAGAGATGAGTGCTAAAAACAAAAAGGAAAAGGTGACCAACGAGTGTGTTCAGGTGGTGGTGCGATGCCGTCCCATCAGCAATCGAGAAAAAACCGAAGGTTCGACGGAAGTCATTACGGTTTATCCAAATCGAGGGGTCGTAGAGATAGCTAATCCCCAGGACCAGAACAAGGAGGCTAGGAAGGTCTTCACATACGATGCTGCTTACGATCATTTGTCCACCCAGACCAACGTGTACAATGAAGTTGTATGGCCTCTAGTGTCGAGTGTATTGGAGGGTTTCAATGGATGTATCTTTGCCTATGGCCAGACCGGAACGGGAAAGACATTCACCATGGAAGGAGTGCGTGGAAATGAGAAACTCATGGGCATCATTCCGCGGACATTCGACCAAATATGGTCGCATATCAACCGCACAGAGAACATGAACTTCCTCGTGGATGTATCTTATCTAGAGATTTACATGGAGGAACTGAGAGATCTCCTGCGCCCCAACAGCAAGCACTTGGAAGTGAGGGAGAGAGGAAACCTTGGCGTTTACGTTCCAAATTTACATTCCGTTAGCTGTAAGAGCGTCGATGATATGTTGAACGTGATGCAATCGGGCAACAAGAACCGCACTGTCGGATTCACCAACATGAACGAGCACAGTTCTCGATCGCATGCCATTTTCATGATAAAAATCGAGATGTGTAACACCGAAACCAATGCTGTCAAGGTGGGAAAATTGAATCTAATTGATTTGGCTGGCAGTGAGAGGCAATCAAAGACTGGTGCTAGCGCCGAACGACTTAAGGAAGCCAGCAAGATTAATCTAGCCCTGTCCTCTTTGGGCAACGTAATCTCCGCCTTGGCAGAGAACTCGCCTCATGTTCCCTATAGAGATTCGAAGCTCACACGTCTCTTGCAGGACTCCCTAGGAGGAAATTCTAAAACAATAATGATTGCCAACATTGGTCCATCGGCTTATAACTGCAACGAAACTCTGACAACCCTTCGGTATGCTTCTCGAGCTAAGACCATCCAAAATCAACCTATAAAGAACGAGGATCCACAGGATGCCAAGCTCAAGGAATACCAAGAGGAAATCGAGCGTCTGAAGAGGTCAATTGCTCCGCGGCAGCGTGAACGGCGAGCCAAGAAGAAGCAGAAAAAGGTTAAGCAGCAGGAAAATCGTGAATCACAAGAAACATCCGTACCCGAAGATGACGATGAAGAAGAAGAAGAGGATGAAGGAGAACAACTGGCCGAAGAAGACGATCAGAAATCGATTGAGGTGTTGGAAAGGGAGCGTGTTGCCACTGCACAACTGGCTGCCAGATTGGCTGAGCTCGAAAGTCAGTTGGTTCGCGGAGGAAAAAATCTACTCGACACGTACAGCGAGCGGCAAGAAGAGCTTGAAAAGAAGCTTCGGGAAATTGCCGAGAGGAAGAAGAGAGAAATTGAAATGCAACAGCAATTGGAGTTGAAGGAAGAAACAACCTTGGAAATTCGTGAAACGGTCACCTCATTGGAGCAAGAAGTTGAATTAAAAAAGAGAAAACTCTCCAAGTGCTACGCCAAGTATTTGGCATTACAACAAGAACTAAATGACACTAAATACGAACATAATCAGGACTTGCGGGAACTGGAAATGGCACAAAATGAATTGGTGAAGGAGTTGAAGCGACAGCTTTTGATCATTGACAACTTTGTTCCGGTCGAGGTCAAGAATCGACTTTACACCCAAGCTAAGTATGACGAGGACAAGGAGGAATGGAAGTTCTCTTCATTGAGCATTAATGATACTCGCAGCATGAAACGTCCGGTGTCGCATCACCAGCGACGTCGACCTGTTTCTGAATATGGACTACAAGAAGCTCAAAAAAACGTTCCCACATCGATTCGTTTTAAAAGCGAAAACATTGTTAGCTATGAGTTAGATATGCCATGCCGAACTACCCAGGAGTACCGTAGTCCAAGGGTTTCTGCATCTCTGCAAGCTGTATTGGCTCAAGCTATGCAAACAGGCGATGATATTGACATTGGAGATAATACAAATAGTATTCGGCACCGCATGGATAAAATCATCAACCAGAACTCGAAGTCCGTTACCACAAACGGAGTGAGGATTGTCAAATCGTCCAAAGTCGATAGTAATAAAAGGCTTCAGTTGCAACCCAAAGGCTTAAAGAAACCAGCTTCAGCTTCTTTCCCAAAAGCTAAAGGTTTAGTCAATAAATAAATTTGGGAATCTATAATATCTCATTTTGAAGTGCAATCGCAAACATTCGGTCCTTCTCCCCTTGCTTGCCGCTCCCTTATCCATGCCCTGACTTACAAGTAACACAAGTTATACTCTTTATGTATTAATATACTACTATGCATTAATAACCTTTAATCTAAATTGTAAGTTCTTTTAATGATTATTTCTTTGTATTTTTTTTTTAAGTTAATGTACGGAGTAAGAAAGCCAGTAATGGAAACTAACCAAAGCTTCATTCAAAATGGTGTCTGTAATTTAATCGCTTATTTTTTTTGTAACTGTTTTGTTTTTAACTTAATATTTTTTTGTGAAACACCAATCTAGACTGGTCATAAATATTTATTTATATTATAATATGTAACATTTTCCATATATATGTAATATATGTTTGGGTAAATTGTTTAAATTATTTGCATTTATTCTGAGAAATATACAATTTGTTATTTGTGAATAATTGATTTTTTTTCTTGTTTTGAAATTCTATCGAACGTAGTGATGATTTTACTCAATTCTGAAGTTTTAGTGTTTGTGAATCGGATCTGCTATAAGGTCTCAGAAACAAAACCTTTAGAATAAATCTCGAATTTACTGTTGAGGTGGTATGATTAAAATAAGTGGCGTGCTTGGAGCGTGGATGGTCCAGAAGAAAACTGAGCAGTTGCTCATGAAAATGGGAGGAATAAAAGCGGAGTATTGAGCAGGATCTTTGCTTAAATCATACCACCCAATGCCTTATTTTGTTTTTCTTTCAGTGTTCTCGGATTTAAATTTTGTATCTCCACCTACCCAGTCATTCATTTACATTAACTTATTTCTCCGGTCAAATCTTACTCGATAAATAGTTTTTCCTACTCAAAATCAATGGGAAATAATAAGTTTTTGTTTTTTAATTTTATTTGTTGGTAAACCTTCTATATTTATATATTTTTTTTTGTCTTCCCCCACTTTCATGTCATAAAAAATACCGTTTGTCACAACGTCGCTATGGATCGTTTTCTTGATTTTTTTACTACACTGCGCTATATTCTACCAAAACACGGCTAATGTCACATACATAGTGCACAAGATATAAAGGATTATTATGACCTATGTATGAAAGAAAATTCTCCATTTCTGGAAATAAATCGTTTGAGTCGTTTTCGCGGAAAATAAGCTTTTCTTTGACGGTTGTTTCTCAGGTACCTACTGTATTCCTAAAGCTAAACAAAATTAATTATCTCTGAGGTTGGGGTCAAAATGCTATGGGGTCACTATAATTTAAAAATTCTGGTTATTAGAAATCCCCTTTTAAGAAAATTCTGCATAACCAATTCAATATTCTGTATTAAAAAAAAAGTGCGCATTTTTTTAGATTATCAAAACGATTTTACTTACAAAAAATCAATTGTTATAGGTATGAACTAAACGTCACTTAAATTGACACTCGAATGGAGCAATAGACTTGATAATAATAACCTAAATCTTAAAACAAAAATTTCCCTTTAACTTCATTGTTCACTGAAGGCCATATTGGAACAGATGAATCATAAGTAACTAAAACGCCCATAGATCACTTCTTTAACATTATACATACATATTTATATAGGTATTTCAATTTCTGGAATCATCAATAGTATCTAAATTGCACCTTAAATATTTACAAACTTATTTATCTAAATTATTAAGTCCTGTCTTCTCCACCGTATCGAGTAAACTTTGTAATTTTTGATCAAAAAGTTCACAACGTATAGGCATTTCGAGTGAGTAGAAAGGATTTTTGAGAACAAAATCCGAATAAAGCTCATATATTTTCCGAAGCAAGATATCCATTCCGGATAACCCAGTTTCAGATACCATAATGAATTTAACTCCTGAAAGAATAGAAGACAAATTTGGATTAGCTTAAGCTTTTTTTTATAAACTTCAACAAACACACCTGTTAATGTTTGAAAACAATGCAGTGTGAAGGTATCGGCTTCCAGTACTTCGATTCCTGAACTCTTAAGCTCCGGACTCAGCTGACTGGCAATTGCGAACAAAGGATAGAACATACTAGCCAAGAAAATTTTCTCGTTTGTTGTCATTTTGGGACGAGTGAATTTCAAATTGAGTGGATAGTTCTCCTTTCCTTCAATCACCGTTTTTACATCACGGCCATCCTCGAGAGTGCCACCGTTCGCAGTAATACCATTGATTGCTACTAGAACGTGGCCAACTAAAGGAAAAGATTGTTTTTAAGCGTCTATAATGTATAGAATGACTTACCATTTATTCCATCTTTCTGATTAAAAACAACAGAAACTTTTTTTGGGTCATAGTCGAGGACAAGGTCTAGCGGATAGCTAAATGTTCTTTCGTTTTCAATACGCGGCACATTGTTGTCCAAGTTAAAGATGAGACCACCGGATTTGCTTACTATGTACACTCCAAAAATTATCATTTTTGTTTTAGAAATAAGTTAAAATTACGAGGAAAAATATAAAATAAATAATTTTGCAGATGATAGAAACTGAATTGTTGACATTCGAGTGCCGATGGCGTTTCGGACAACAGCTGCTAAGTTCAGTACTGCCAATAGCTTTCAGTTTGATATGATTTCGATCCAAATATATGACGATGCCGGATCGAAAGATTGAATTCAAATAGAATCGAAGTTAAGGTAGAACCGCACTCGGCGGAACTGCACTTCAGCGAAACCGCGCACACTTTCGCAAGAAACTGAACGAAACTTCATGTCGCGACACAGTTGGTCAGATTATCAACTTTGTCGCATAGTGTCGCGCCGTGAAGTGCAGTTGTCGCTTAGTGCGATATAGCTCATACAATTTCCTACAAATAAGTCGTGAAGTTCAGTTCCGCTGAAGTGCTGTTCCGCCGAGTGCGGTCCTAGCTTAAGTAACACTGACGTATCTGACAATATTATGCCTGTTTGGTAACTTTTTTATCAACAAATTTCCCGAAAACTGAGTTTTTTTTCTATGAGTTTTGACAGCAAATTGTGAAATTTTGTGAAAATTTGTGCAAACTCGCAAGAAATTTCACGTCACCAAAAAGACCAATTCTAAGATCTGACAATCGTCTGTACTTAGCTTTAAGCTAAAGAAAATTTTGTGTACATATGGCGGCTTTAATTGAAGGAGTATTTATTTTTTTTTCAATTTGAAAATTCGGACACCAAACAATTATTTGTTTTAGAAAAATAACAATTGAAGAGTTCATTATAAGTATTGTTTTTTCGCCTAGCAACAAACAACTTGTATGTATTAGTAATTAAACTTTATTATTCTACTCAGAACAAGGTGGAACGTTTTGTTCGTTTCATTCCTCAGCTCACTCGCCTACAAACTTCGATTTCCCCAGGTCGAATTGTTCTCTTGTGTGATCATGGCCCGATCAGTGCCTACGTTCTGTATCTCTCGCATCGATAAAATTGGTCGAGAAACGGTGGAAAATGGAACAAAACTCACATGATTTGTTTTAGGTCAAAAAATCATGTATAAAGGCTTAACTACATTCAAAACTTTTTGCAAAAAGTACAAATGAGAAAAAATACACACATACTCTAGCGACATCTGCTTTCAGATATTTTTACGAAAACTGCCATTTTGTTGAGAAAACCCTAGTACCATCTGAATGAAAAATTTTGTTCCCCTAAAATTTCCCACCCAGTGGTGACATCTGTTAGTCGATTTTTAAACTGATTATTTATGTGTGTTGGCTTTTTACTTTTGTGCAAAAGTAAAAGTTAAGACCGCTTTAACTTTTACTTTTGTAAAATTTGAGAAAGAAGATAGGATTTTGAAGTTCGTTGAAAAAGACAAAACATTTTGTTCACTTTTGTACAAAAGTAAGTTGAATGTAGTTAAGCCTTAATAGTGTGGAAACACGATTTAACATGTGTTAATACATGAGAATTTTTAGAAATGGTTCTAATTCTATCACACATTTCATCACATTTTTATTGCGGTTAAATTAAACAGTCGTGTGTGTTCAAAAAATGAAGAGTCATTTCTTTCCCACAAATTTGGCAGTAGCATGGAATTCTTTCCCACTTTCAATTTGAAATGTATTAAAGCTAGGACCGCACTCGGCAGAACTGCACTTCAGCGGAACTGAACTTCACGACTTATTTGTAGGAAATTGTATGAGCTATATCGCACTAAGCGACAACTGCACTTCACGGCGCGACACTATGCGACAAAGTTGATAATCTGACCAACTGTGTCGCGACATGAAGTTTCGTTCAGTTTCGTGCGAAAGTGTGCGCGGTGTCGCTGAAGTGCAGTTCCGCCGAGTGCGGTTGTACCTTAATACTCATGCGTGTTTCATTATCGACATGATTGTATATGATATGAAGGTCCCAAGATCTCATGTGTGCCTACCAGACACCCATTTCAAGTAACTTTGGAAATGCCACGTTAATTTTTTTTCGATATTCAAGAAGAAAGTGCTCTTTTGTCCCGTTTTATCCAATGGAAAGTGAAATAGAAAGTTTTCATCACCCAACAGTTTTCTGTGTGAATGGTTTCATTTTTATTTCTTTTTCGTACTGAACTGACAAATCTTGTACATTCTTCTGTCATGCGTAAATTATAGAAATTGACAGTTTATGGCTGCTGAAACCTTTTTTCGTTCAACGTAAACAAATTAATCGAAATATTTTCACAAAATTGGTCTAAAATCATAACTTTCAGAAGAAAAAACTTCTTAAAAATACATTGATTAAATTGCGCAACATACGAATCTTAAAATTGTATGTAAAATCTTTGTCAACTGCCGACCAAAGTATTGTATGGGGGTGGCAAAAAGTCGTCACTTCTCTCAAGTGCTTACCAATGGATGTCTGGGTAAAAGCTGAGCCAGAAGCCCATCATATGATTGGGTTAAGCAACGGTATGCAATATGCTCCATATGAAAATTTTACACATTATCCTCCAATGCCACCAACTGCATTGGAACCATCCCTATTTCAATATCCTCCGAATGGCTTCGATCTTCACCATCAACATATTCTTCCTCCACATCCCCATCCTCATTCGCAACAGCAATATTATCACCAACCGTCGACCCCAGATGAAACTGTTCATCACCACAATAGCACATTTGAACAGAATAACACTTACGAGGAGTTAGATCCAAACCAAAAGTATGAGTACCATGAACCTGATGAGAATTTCATTTCAATAGATGACGCCAAAGTTCGGTCGTTTCTGGTGGATTTGGTACAAAAAGAAACGAAGAAAAAGAAAGAGGAAGAAGACCTCGAAGCTCAACGGAAGTTGGAAATCAAAACCGAAGAAGAAGCGAAACCACTTCATCAGCAAAGTAGTAGCAACGGCGATGGTCTAAATGAGAGCGATGAAAGTACAATTCAAGAAGTTGACTACGACGATGATGGTGAGATGGTTCTTTTAGATTCTGATGTTGATTATATCGATGAAAATGAGGAAGGTATAGAGCTAAATTGGATCGATTTAGAACAGAAGGCACAGAAACAATCGATTGAGTGTTTTCTTTGCGGAAAGAGCGTTGCTTCTAGTTATAATCTTCGAAGACACATGATGATCCACACAGGTAGGAAAGAGAATTTAATTAAAACTTAGTAAATAAAGTCAGTTTAACCGCTATATTATTCACTCGATTAATCCAGACGTAAATAATTTTAAATATAATTCCACGTCCCCGTCACTCGTTAAATGCAAACTAGGCCCTATTACGGTAAACACATCGCATACCTACATTACATTACGTAATTTAGGCCCAGATAAGTGAGTTAAAATTTTGAAATTTTAGACCTTATAAATTTTTTAAGTTTACGCATGGGTTTTTAAAATTCAAATACTGAGTCTTGGAACTACTTTATGGAACATCGTACATCAAATATACTGTACGTAATGTAATTGTGTGAAATAGGCCTCTGCATCCTATTTCATGGTTTCATAAATTGGCTAGACGCACCAATTTTTTTAATAAATTTTGTTTTTTTATTTCGTATTTGTAGTAATTATTTAACTATCAAACCATAGCCACAAAGAAACAATTCTTCTTTTCGGAGATCTTGTAAATAATAATGTTATCCATCATGTGAATCAACAAAATTCTGTTGTTTTCACATGACCGAGTAGAAAACAAACCGTTAACTGTCTTTCGCCAAGCATATATTTTTGTTTTAGTTCATTGAGAACTAGGTATAAATGCAATGGTTTGATAATTAATAAAAAAAAAAAGAAAAAAAGAAAATTTATTAAAAAAAAATTGGTGCGTCTAACCAAGTGAATCGCACTTTACGTAAAATAGACCCCAGATGAGAGTGTATAATATGAATTTTTAAAATACATGTCTTTTCTAACGCCCATATTATTCACTCGATACATTCAGATTTAAACTTAAATCCAGATGTAAAGTATACAAATTCAATGTAAATACATCCGGATTTAAGTTTCAATCTGGATGTATCGAGTGAATAATATGGGCGTAAGTTCCCGCAGTGATTAAAATATGGCCGTATATATGAGTATGTGTATTGGGTTTGAACTTAGACGGAAATTGTGTTTGACTGTTAATAGTCTTTCTTTTGTTTTCTATTGAAATTAAAAATAATGATACATATGTATGTAAATGAAAAATTATATTTCGCTTAACATAAAAGTTTTGACCGAGGTTGCTGCCTTCTAGTAGTTTACTAAATCTGGGAAAAATTAATTACTATATTATTACAAAAAGCAAAAAAAAAACATTTACGTAATTTTCGTGGAACTTACATACATTAAACATATTTTGTTTCATTTATTGAAATAATGAATACAAAACAAAAATCAGGCGTCTATTGTTTTACCCAACATAGGTCCATCACCGACGAAGTGTACATAATATAAAAATTGTCTTTTATAATTTTTTTTTAATTTAAATATATTAAAAAACAAAAAAAAAAAACAGATTCGATTGTTGGGGATTTTTTGCAAATTCAGAATTTGTTATTAAATTAACAACTTAATTTGCTAATTTGTGTTCTTAAGCCCTACATAGCTTGACTTTTCTCCAGTTACAACCCCTTCGGTACATATTTTCCTTAAACCGATGATGTTAAGACCTCGAGAGTGTGCAAATGAGGGTTTAAATTTGTCAAGCTTTAAATAATAAATAAATTCTTTATGTTATTTCAGGTGAACGTCCTTTCGGCTGTGACATGTGTTACAAACGTTTCCGCGAATTCAGTGACCTGAAAAAACACCGTCGAATACATTCAACTCAAATGAACTTCAAATGTATGGTATGTCGTGTCAATGATCCTTCTATATACGACCCAACAAAATGTGTTGCTTGCGATAAAAGTGCTTCAGGTGATGGTGTGCAAGATATGGCCGATTTACTACTGGATAGTGTACCAAATCTTGTAACACCGTCCACTGCTGGTGGTAAAAAGGAATTTCAATGTCCAATGTGTAGTCGTATCTTCGGTACACGACACAATCTAAAACGTCATTTTATGATTCACACCGGCGAGAAGCCATTCAGCTGCACTATCTGCCAAAAACCTTTCCGTGAGGTCTCCACACTGAAAAAGCACATGCATACCCATACTCGGGTAAAAGTGTACAAGTGTAGTTTGTGTCGTGAGAAATTCACCGACTACGATTCATTTTTGGAGCACAAGGATACCCATCCAAAGAAGAATTCGACAGCTAAAAGAATGAGAGGCTTAAAAGGACACGAAATGCAAATCAAAAGGCGACGCAGTGACACCGAATCAGCAATAGCCGATGATGATGAGGAATTTGAATGTCCAGAATGTGGAGAAAAGTCATCCTCCATTGAACTATATGCCGATCATATCAAACAACATGATTCGTCGGTTGAGTTTCAGTGTTATATTTGCAAACAAATGTTTGAGTCTAGAGACTTATTGGTTGCCCATTTCTCAATTCATGATGT
The DNA here is from genome assembly GCA_929447395.1 of Epistrophe grossulariae. Taxonomy (NCBI): domain Eukaryota; kingdom Metazoa; phylum Arthropoda; class Insecta; order Diptera; family Syrphidae; genus Epistrophe; species Epistrophe grossulariae. The sequence goes on from OV839566.1 coordinate 5,532,923, forward strand.
AGACGATGAATCCAGTGCAGATGCATAATTGAATCGAAGAAACTTCATATTTTTGGCACATTCCATTTTACAATACCCACACTTAAATTAAATTTGTTTGTGATTTAATAAATCGAGCAATTGTACTTATTCCAAAAGGAGAAACAACACACACAAATTAAAGCATTCCATAAATGAAGTATTTTGGTAAATAATGTGCTCAACAAAAATACAAAATTGGTAAATTTATTAAGTACTATACGATTACAATTTTATTAGAATTATTTAGATTAATGTTGTGTCTTTGATCAAAATGCTTTGGTTTTATAGTTTTTTTTTATATAGTTAATTGAATGTGCAGCTAGCCCAGCACGACTCAAATCTTGTATTATGAACCCTTCCTTGAAAACAATGGATTCAACTTTACGAGTTAAGTTTTAAAGGCAATGTGATTTGAATTGTAAAACAACAAAGAAAAAACAATCATTTTATTTTAAGACACTTAATTTTATGTTGCAATAAAGAGTTTAAAACTGAATTTTACTTTTGTTAAGTATAAATTTGAAGAGTGTCAATAGTAGTTGCTTACAATCCATTTGTTGTATCTTAATGGTGAGCGAAAAACACAATCCACAGGTGATTGCCATGTTTGCTTAATTTAGTTAAGCTTCAACTTCCTAAGCTACCCCATAGAGACCAAATTAATTGTCGTTAAATCTGTGGTACTAAGGCAAAACTGAATTTGTCGAAAAAATTAAATTTGATATCGAATTTGACTTTTCAAATATTAAATTCCGGTTTTACGGGTTCGAAATAAGAATGAAGAGCGTCGAAAAACTGAAATAGAATTTAAAACAAATCTCTACGAGTTCCATAGACATAGCTCCGTGTTGTATATAAAGCCAAAAGATATTTTCTTCAACTCCAATAATAAAAATGCAATTTAGTAGAAGACGTTGCACAGTTTGAAATCCCAAAGTCGATCGCGGTGCTTACACAACTTAGATCTTCCGAAACCAACAAATGAACCAACTATGAATAACAAAACTCATATCACAATGAACAAAAATCACATAACTGTAAAGAATTTTAAATTATGTTAAGCTTTATCTTCACTGAAAATTTCTTCTTAGTTAAATTATTACATATTTCTACACAAGCCCTTGTGAGACAAATGATTTTACAGAAATTTATTGTATGCAATTTTTTTAAAGTAAAGTCTTTCCAGTTTAATTGTTAATGTTTTATCTTATGTGATTGATTGAATCACATTGTTTTTATATTTTAAATAATTATATATTTATTATTGTTAATATTATACATTAATTTATATAAATTTTTCTTTTGTTTTTGCACTTGAAACATCAAATTTATCACAGTAACGGTTTATTAAAACAAAAAAAAATAAATGTCCTAGGTTTAAAAACAAATAACTCATATTATTATTGCAGATGGTTAAATGGCTAAGAAACATATTATTGTAAACAAGTTATATTTGTATTTGTAAGAAAATATTTTAGAAAAATGATTAATTGTAAACTTGGTTTACATAAAGCGTAAATATATTTATTAATAATTCAAAAATAAATAGCACTTGTTTTAGTTTAATCTTAATGGAAATAATGGTCTACTAGAATGAGCAAGAACTAGATATTATTATTAAAATATGTCTGACATTAGATTTTTCTTCACCTTCTTACGAAAGCAGTACAATTTTTAAAAATGCTTTAAATACCTTATTTTGGTCATTCTTAACCCAAATTTAGCTTATTTATCCAGTAAGGAGAATAAAATTTTCCCATGCCTTCGTATATATTCGTATTAGTTTACTAAAGATTCATAGATTGCATGCTGCCAGTTCTAATCTTCAACAATATGTAAATTCATAAACGTAGCTGATGCTGATGTAATGTTTATAAATTTACACAATTTTGTCTTCCATTTTTACCAACCTTTTAGGTAAAAGGCCACCTTTAAAAAAAATGACATGAAAGTTGAGATTTTGAAAACGAAGCACGTGTTCAGAGTATGTGTTTCATAAAAGTCAGAGAAGCTGCACAATAAATTAGCACCTGCTTTCGTTTTATGTGAATAAAATTTTATACCAACTAGTGAGTACTTCTAAAACGGCCAAGTAGGTGCTCTCATACCTCAAACCAGATTTCTGATTGTATTTTTTTTTTAATTATTTTTTGTTTTTTATTTCATAGTTTCCATAATTTTTCAGTTTTTCAAGCGCCAATTGTTATTATTCCCACACAATATAATAAAATAAGACTTTTTTACGCCTTTGGTTTTTTCAAATTTGTTACAGTAGTATTCATTTTTTTTTATAGAAAATGATGCTCTGCAAAGACCAGAGTCCAAAATCAAGATTAAGTCCAAGGACTCTAATTTTGACGATTATAATAACTGATGATTTAAGCTTTCGGCGAACCTTACTGGCTGTATTTTGAGATTTTATACAAAGCAAAAAATCATCAAAAAAGCCGATGCTTGAAAAGCTTATATCGTGTTCTATTATTGAGATTGTCAAAATTAGAGCCTTTGGACTTAGGTAAAATGAATTTAAGTAACAACACTCTTGAAAACAAAAATTGAGAAACAACCTGCAATCTTTTGTATACATTATTTGTTATTACGACGAACTGTCTGCATATTCGAGTTGAGATCTTACGAGAGTCGTATAAAGGGATAAAAACGCGTAAAGATTACTAAAATCTCCACAATTTCGCTTGACAAATCAAAAAACTTACGAATTGCGCAATAGGCATAAGATAAGAGATACATTAAGAAAGTTTCCTTCCGAAAGGGATTTGTTGAATAAGCAAAGCAAAGCAAATGAAAGCTATGTCGAGCAATTCTTTAGAAATATAGCTGGTATACTGGATGATTTGGTTAAAATTCTAAACGCATTCTTTCCTTTTCGATTTGTATTTTGATATATTTTGTTCAGTTCTGCCTTTAGTAGACAATTCTCTCAAAATATTGTTAGATATTTTCTCTACTGGTTCTCCAGTAATATCAACTATAGATAGATGAGTAAGTTCCAGTCCTGACCCTTATGGTCGTGCATTCCCGTTTGAGGTTGCATCGAGATAGCATATCTGTTGTTCTTTAAATTCCAACAATATCTGAGTACAGCTGAAATTTTAGGATAGTGTGAGTTTTGTTTTTTTTTTTGAAAAGAACTAATATGAAACACGAAGTACTCCGAAAAATTAGGATAAAACTGTATTTTGAACCACAGAGAAGAGACATTGCTTTCAACCTGCAAAATAGTGATTAATGTATCTTAACATCACGCTCACGTAGACATTTAATTTAATTTATTAAGTCAACTCAATAATAATATTTCGTGGTAGTAATCTTTTTCTGGGGTGTTTAATATAATTCTGATTACAGTGGTATTCGTCAACTTAGGAACCTGGACCCATGTTCTGTAACTCGGCGATAACTTTTCGAGGCGATAAACGGCGAAAAATGGAACAAAACCCATAGGATTCCTATGAGTTTTGTTCCATTTTTGTTCCATTTTTCGCCGTTTCTCGCCACGAAAAGTTATCGCCGAGTTACAGAACATGGGTCCTGGAATAAAAACTGTCCAGCAAAGGAACCCTTTTTTAACATTCAGTTTTCCAGTCATCATAACTATTGTAAATTTCTTGAGCAAAATTAAATAAATTTTTCTCGGTCGCGTATTTATCAAAAACAAAACAAAACAAATCTGGGATTTTGTTTCTACACTCTTTATTTTCTTGGCATAGATTGTTATAATACCAAGCATTATTATGTATATTATATTTTATTTACGAACTTAAATGTGAATAACCAGTTCAAATGAATACGCTATCTGTATTTATTACTTATATATTGCCTTACATTTTCAAAACAAAGTAATCAACATTATTTTTCTTTAGCTACATATATATCCGTATTCTTTTATCAACAAAAACCTTATTATTCTTATATAATAATATTGGTTATATATTTTTTTTTTCTTTTACATTTGCTTTTACTTTCAAGCATTAAACTTAATAACAAAAAAATTTAGTTTATCCTAAAATAATAATTAATATATATTCGTATGTACATATACAAATCTAGAAATCTATTGAATAAATTATTGTGTTTGAAAAAATGATAAACAGAATATTGACAAAAAAAAAAAAAAACATCAATGGGAAAAAACTAATGAGAATTAACTAGAACTAAGCACTTCAATTAACAACTAGACAAAAAACAACTCTACAAAAATGAGTTAAAAAAACGTCAAAAAACACACTTCATTTCTGTCCAACAAAGCTTTCTTTCATCATTATTTGTATGTTCTTAATTTTCGTAATATAAATGATTATATATATGTATTTTTAATATCAATTTAAGTAAATAAAAGTAGGGCATATGTTTTTTTAAAAATAACTTATATACATAACCACCTTCGGGTGTACATATTTAAATAATACTGCCTGGATTACAAGTATTACTTGGTTGAATTATTGAAGTCGTCGATGATGACACATCATTCATTTGACCTGCAGCTTTGACAGGTTTATTTGACGAACCGAATCCAAGTTTTGTTGGGATTTTGTTTAAAAAATTTGGCTTTGGGATATCAGGACCGGAGCTGGAGACGCACGAATCTCCGCTTGTCGAAGACGTTTCACTCTTAATGTCGTCCATTAGAGTTGCATCATCGTTGTCAACCACCGGAGCAACGACTTTCTTTCCACTAACTTCTGAATTAGTTTCCTCGGATACACTTTCGAATGGTGTGATGCACATGGGTTCACTTTCGCTCGATGAACATGTGTTTGTGGCGGGACTCGACATCGAACCATTCGACTGCACATCGATTCCGGCATCAATGCCCGGCGATGTACCCATTGGAGAAGAGCATGATGTAGAGTTAGTTGAATTGTTTGTGCAGAGTTTGGAAATGAAAAGCTTTGGTGTTATTCGACCATCATAAGTACCAGAATCTGGGCTAGGACAAACGGAGGATGGTGATTGGCAAATCGGAGACGAGCCACGACTTGAAATTTATAAATAACAAGATTTTAAATTTGAATTGTTATAATATTGTCGACCAGTGCTTACCTATCTGTAAAAATCTTTTTTAATGGTGGAGGAGAATAGATATTCCAATTACTTGTGTCGTCCAACTCGAACTTTCGTTTTACTGGTCCTAGCTGACTTGGACGCATTGCAATTGGAGACATAGAGCGTCTGGAAAAGGTGCGGCGGGTAGGCGAGGGTGATAGACCATAAGGAAGTCGCATTCCAGCTCTATTACTAGCAAACAACAACAAAAAATTATTATTTTATACACTAATCCTTTTGTTTATTTACAAAAGAAGAAAACAAATTTTAAGGAAATGGTAATGAAATTATTTTATTTCATTTGGTAAATTTGAACAGATTTGTTCGGGTGATAATTCATAACACAGAACAAACGATAACGTTAGAAGTCAAAACATTCATGGAACTATGTACATTAATTTTAAATGAAACAATCAAAAACCAAAATAAAGTTAAGACTTAAGTTGTAATCCAAGTTGAAAATCATCAAAACAAAATACTATTGTGTCTAAAATTAAGATACATATGCCAAGATATGAGCCGTGTTATGGTGAGAATATAGCTCAGTGAAGTGAAAAAAATCAATAAAACGATCCACAGTCTCCACTGATTTTGAGTAGGAGAAACTACTTTTATCCAGTAAGATTGACTGGAGAAAAAAGCTAATGTAAATGATAGGTAGATTTTTGTTGTTGTATCTCTTGTTAAATTGTTACTGAAGGGGTTGTAGTTTCTCACCAAAACACGCCTATCGTCAACTTAATGTGTAAATTACTAAATGCGTAAAACTGACAAATTTTACAGCAGAGCAAATGAAAAAAAAATTTGGAATAGATTTGTGATTTCCTTCTTAAGATTTTGTAACAGCTGCGTTGCATTGGACAAAAGCCATTAAAGCAATTTGTGCAAAATACGTTTTTTTAAGAAAAATGTCTTAGTAACTTTTTGCAGTTGGCTGCTGTAACTATCCGGTCGATTATCTCTAAAGAGATGAAAACAAATTGGTGCCAAGTGCCTAGCATTTCATAGGGGACCTATAGCACAACTTAAGGTTTACAAGTTAAAAATAACCTTTGGGATTATGTAAGTTTGTTAATTAATGTAGATTTCTGTTACCACAGAGAAAAGCGTTACAGTTGTACAAAATAAAAATATCCTCTGGCTTGTTTTAAGTGCGCCAACGCAAAACTATGAGATTCAAGAAACTCACAAATTTTATTATGGAAGAAAAGTATAATATTAAATTAAATTAATTTAAATTATAAATTTAATTCATGTAAAATAATTGGAAAAAATGTCTGTAAATATAAAGCTTTCATTTAGAAAAATTCATTCTCTGCATGGAAAAAGTATTTTCATACTACTGCATATAAATACAAGCAGCCATCCTTTTCTTCAAAAAAAGATGATAAATATAAAATCGGTGAACATTTACACTCATTTTTGGTGAATCAATAGTCACAAACAAGATGAATATATTGACTGATTTAAAAAAATTGAATCTTTAAATAAACTAAACTTATAAAGAGTAAAGACAGAAGCAATAATTCTTCAGTTTTTAAATTGTATTGTATGTAGGTTTGCCACTTACACATGATAATAAATTAACCAAACTTAATTTTTTTTTTCTCATCTTTAACCCAGCTAATTATTCCATTGGGAGAAAATTTCGTCACTTGTAAAATTAAAAACAGTTTGACTCATCTATTAAAAATATGATTGCTTGCCTTGTCTATAATAAAAGCAACAGCTTATGTCAGAAATATATGTACATTCAAGTGGAATATTTACTAAAATCATAAATGAAAAGTTCTGAAAATCGAAATAAAATACTAAGTTTATGATATTTCGGTTCATTATTTTGGCAAAATTAGTATTCCAAAGCAACTACCGTTTATTATTAGACTGTTTCACGCTCATTTACCTGGTTGGACTGGGACTCGAGCAGCTTGATATTCCCGATGGGAGATTCACTTGCAGCGGATTGCTCATTTCATCCGATTTGCAAGACCAATTTTCTGTAACTAACGTAAGATCCTCCCAGCTCTGAGACATTTGTATAGCACTATGCACTTCACGCTCGTGATTGAATTCGCGACTGTTTAAATCAGCACATTCCTCTTGCCGTAGCTGAGAGACTCTAGGTGTTAACCTAGGGACTGGAGTTGTTGCTCCCCCCGAGGAGCCCGTAGCCACACCTACAGGACTAAAGCTCGCCGAATAGCGACGAGCTCGTGGGGCGAATATGTTAAAAACTGGAGCTGGTGATACTTCTCTGTTGGAAAAATATTGACAAAGGAAAATTGTTTTTACTTTGTTCCTATATACAGGGCTTTTATATTTGCAGAACTCACCTGGAAGATGAATTCGATATCTGTGGCACAGTAGATGCTGTTGTCGATGTCATCTTTTCAGTTGATTGTGGCAATTGATGTTTAGGTATTACTTGTTTCTTGGGTGTTTTATTATTGTTAATAATGATTGAACTCGTGGCCGATGGTTGATTTGGAAGTTGATTATTAATGATTGGCACGCTTAGGCATCGTTTTAAAGACTTAGAAATGTCAACATCCATTGCCAGATGCTTAAATTAATAACAAATCTTAATTAAAGATTCCTCGTGTGCCTTGTTTCTAAATTTAGTCAACTTCAACTAGTAGAAACGAACAAAATTCTAGCCTCGTAAAATTCTGTTGTCACCAAAAAAAACCAAACAAATGTCAATTTTTATGCAAGTGCAGCAGCACTAGCAACAGCGACTGTCATTTTGTGTATATAAATGGGCGAGTTGTTCTTCAATTTTCTATCAAAGATTTCTTTGTTATTTTTTATCCAAACTATATCTGGTTTTGACAAATTCAATATAATTTTTATTTATATTTTTATTTGGTATGGATTTGAATCAGTAATTTAATTGATAAATTCAATTTTAGGAGAATAAAAAATATGTATCCTTTTCTTACCAACTAATTGCGATGGGGAATTTAAAATGATTTTTCTCGAAGGAAAAGTAAGAATTTCAAATGAAATTTCTTTTCAAACGATAAACAAATATTTAAATTTGATTTTTCCGAAGTAAATGAAAACACACCGATGTGATAAATTGCAATTTTATGCGAAAAGTTGTGTGAAAATTTTCAGAAAATTTCTGCTGACATCTTTGATTTTTCTTCGAGGTTCGAGGTTGGTCGAATTCAGTAGCTCTCAAACTTTTTTTGAACAAGCAAGTTCTGATGGCGAGTATTATTTCTTTTTTGTAGGTATTAGGTTAGGTATGCTCTTTCTCGCTCTTATAATTGCCTCCTGCCTCCTGTTTTTCGTGTAATTTTTTGTTGCAGTTCTGGGATAAAATTGCATTGAACCAAGGATAACACAATCAACAAATATATTAATTGTCTTGTTCAAGTTATTTATAAATTAAAACGAATCCACATAAATTTATAAAATCCGATTATTTTTTATCATGACCGTTAATTCGTCATGGATACAGGAAACTATTTAATATGTATTGTTCCTTAAAATTACAAGAGAAATCAAGTTGTATTCTTTTGTTATTATTATTTTAATAATCTAAAACTTTGGCAATATTAAAAATACATAAAAAAGGGTGAATGCAAATTCAAATCAAATCATCGTTAATGCTATAAAAAGTGATGCCAATCTGCTTTTTTAAGTGAGGTACTTCATAATAAAATTTAAAAAAATGAGTTCGAAATTGAGTTATTTGTTTTCAACTACTAGGTACCTACACAAGAAAACAAGCATATACAAGGAAATCCTATGGACCGCCAATATATGCGGATTGTTAATTGTTTGCTTTCGTAAGTGAGAAACGTTTGCCAAGCGTACTTCAGTTATCTGAACTGAATAGAAAAAAATAGAATAGGTAGATGATTCCTTTTACTTAAATGCTTTATAGGTTAATTTTCCTTTTGACAATTTGAAAAGCTACTCTGCTCACTTAAAGCCCTTCCACACAATCCCACTGAGTACTAACACAAGTCAAAAAAGTGGGAAACAAATCATGTATAATAGAGTGTAAACAAAATATTAATAGATGTCAAATTGAAAGTGGGAAGGAATTCCATGCTACTGCCAAATTTGTGAGATAAATGACTTTTCATTTTTTGAACACACACAACAGTTTTATTTAACCTCAATAAAAATGTGATGAAATATGTGATAGAAAGACAACCATTTCTAAAAAATTCTCATGTATTAACACAATACGTCAAATCGTGTAGGCTGGAATATCACGCTGTGTAAGATTGGCTGTCATATTATGCCTGTTTGGTAAGTTTTTTTTAAACAAATTTCCCGAAAACTGAGTTTTTTTTCTATGAGTTTTGACAGCAAATTGTGAAATTTTGTGAAAATTTGTGCAAATTCGCAAGAAATTTCACGTTACCAAACAGACCAATTTTGTTTCAACACTATATACATGATTTGTTTCCCACTTTTTGTCATGTGTCAATACTCAGTGAGATAGTGTGGAAAGGCTTTTAGGAATTAAAATTAATATTTGCGTTTTTGAATAAAAGACGTGCAGTTTGCGTTAAGCTAAGACCGCACTTGGCGGAACTGCACTTCAGCGGAACTGAACTTCACTTATCTGTAGGAACTTGTATGAACTATATCGCACTTAGTGACAACTGCACTTCACGGCGCGACACTTTGCGACAAAGTTGATAATCTGACCAACTATATCGCGACATGAAGTTTCGTTTCAGTTCGTTCGGCAGTTCCGCCTAGTGCGGTTCTACAAATAATATTTTGACGCAGATGACGTTTTAAACGGTCTACCAACTATAGATTCCACTTTTTACTCTCAATCGAAATCAAGAGAAAATGAAATAGGGTGTTTTACAACTAAATGTTATCGATTTCTAAATAGAGTCAACGTAAATATGTTGTGGATTACAATTCTAATTTGTCGATTTGTAAGTGGTTCCAAATCTATCTGGTTTCATCATCGTGAAAAGGTGGACAAAACAATTGACTTGATTGAAAATAAGCACTAAAATCCAAAATCAGTTTATTAACCTAATAACAACAAATAAAATACGCAGGAGAATAATCGTATGACAAAAGAAGTTATGTTTTATCCCACCTGTTAATTTTTACAAGTGGGATAAAACAAAACTCCACAACTGTCACCGCTTGTGTCGAAATTTTCAACACAGTAACTACTTCGATATGAAGTGACATCAGCATCATTTCCAATGGGAAACTTCACTGGACTTTACGATTGGTAATCCGGAAAAATTCGATACAAATTCAATAATGTAGGTATATTTATGGCGTTTTTGGTTGGTAATCAGGAAGAGAAATGCCAATCGAACGCTTTTATCGATTCTGAAGTATTATAGGCAGAGAGAAAGAACTAATAGAGAGAAGAGAGTCAAATTTCCTCGTCTCCGTCCCCTCGAAACCTTTTGTTTACATTTTTTATAACGTGTTGAATTCCTATCGGTGTGTACATGTATTCATGTCGGGCAGTGCAAAACAAAAAAAAAGGTGGTGAGTATGCACATCTTCTTTCATATGGCTGTGTTTGTCCCCACATTTTTTTTATATGGAGTTAATAATTATACATATGAAAGATGGTGCGCAAGTCGCACATCGTAGCTTGTAGGCTAAAAGAGAGCCACCGTCGAATTTGACTCTCTCTATTAGTTCCTTCTCTCTGCCACAATCCACTTTCCATAGTTTCTCGACCAGGCACTCAAATTCAGAAGCATTTTCCCTTCTATCGAGAAGAAGAACTGAAATTTTGTGAGGTTCAGAAGACTTCTGGGCGATAGCACCAACAACACCGAAATTTGTTTTCCACGAAATATTTTATTCTCTCGAAAAGTTTCTTCTATCGGGAATCTCCTCTGGAATAAGTTCCACAAAAGAAATATTTTCATTGCGTGTAGGATTTCTTTTCAAAGCGATTAAAACTCAAGTTAGTTATTTTTAAAACAAATAAACATTTTATTTAAATGTATAATGTTATGTTTATTAAATATATATTTACGAAAACATAAATTGTTCTATTCATACGATTATTATTTAGATAAATCATTTTTTTCTTTTAATTTAGTTACACATGGTTTAACAGAGATACATTAATAGCTACCTATGAATCCTATATATGAATTCACATTAAATGTTAATTTCATTTTCTTTAAAATACAAAAATTAAATAACATTTCTTTGAAAATAAAACAAACTGTCGTTGAATTGAAAATTGGTTAAAACTTATTTAGAAATAAAAAAATTGATTTTCAATTATTAAAATAATATAACATATTTTCATAACACAGTTGATTTTTTTTAACACGCTTTTATGTATAAATATTTCTTTTTTTGAAAAAAAAAAAAAAAAAAATTAGAATTAATTATGTTAAGATTTATTTGGCCTTTTTTACATTAAGTTTAAATTGGGCAGATTTGTATTTTTGTTTCCTTTTATATTTTTTTAATGAAATTGTTTGTAAATTTGTTTAAAATTCATTTAAAATGTTAAAGCTGGCATATAATTTACAGCGAATATGTTTTAATTAATATTTTCTACATTTTTTTTGTCTCGAACAATTCCATTTATTCATATATGTTTATTTTTTAAATTCTAAAATGAGCTCAAAGATTTTATTTACCTAAATAAATTTAATGTTTTCTTTTTATAATTTAATTCAAAACAAAGTATTTGAATTAAAATTATTTCTTAATTTATTGGATGGTTTTACTTTTTGTGTTTGAGCTCAGATGTGCAAGATCTGGCTTATATTTTATAAATATTTTTAATAATTACACTTAAATTAAATAAAATTTATTTATACGAATTAAAATTGGTAGGTATTGTTTTTATGGCGAAAACATGTTCAACGAAGAGATCAAAATGAAAGATGATTCTTAAAAGTTATAAATATTGCGAGCTTAGTATCGAAACTTAAAGACTTGTGCTTCGGATGTGGCATTCATTTCTTTGTTTAAAAAAAGATAAGGAATTCCATTTCTAATCTTTAGATGCTCAAATGAAATTGCAATAAGGAAACAAAATGAAATTCTTGTTAGTCTGGCTTGACCTCTGAATAAATACTGAATCGAATGCACATATGTATATATAAAAATAAAACTACATAATTTCATTACAAGAATACAGAGTTTCAAAATTCATTTATACACGTTTTAGCCGTCAGATAGTGCTGGAGTTACCCATCCGTACTTTTCATGCGTCTTCACTAACGATCTGAATGCCTCCTCAGCAGATCTCCTTAAATGATAATAAGAAGGCCAAATTTAAGTGAAATTTTCAATTTTACTAGAAACTCTAGGTGATTTACCTGCTGAATTCTTTTGTACTTTTTGGTTTCCTAGCTACTCGACCTTGTCCCTTGACCAAACTGGCCGCAAACTGCATGAGTACTGCTTCAACGGTGTAGGCGCTTGCCCATCCGCGTGGCGTCAATAGTTCCATGCAAATTGCACCACCCTCCATTACGAATCCTTTTTCTATTCGCGGCTCAACAACTCTCATGAATGGTGGAGCAAAAGGAAAGTTCTCCGGAAATACCAAATGTAATAGGATGAAGGGAATGTTCAGCTCAACCATGTCCTCGGCGAGTGGTGAATCCGGGTCGATAATATGCAAGCGGGCGTACCACTCGTATAGATTGTCGTTCACCAGTTCGACCTGTAGAACGTGTTAAAAAAAGCACAATAATAAAAAAATAGACTTTAGGTTGTTCCAATTGTGTGATGTGTTGTGGCAAGCATTTTTAAGTGGTATTCTTCGCGTTTGATAAAAAAAATAAAACATTCAGTATGAATTACAGTTTTAGCTTTCGTGCTGTGCTTAATAATTTTTCAAAGTGTCACTAAAACTGTAATTCTGAAAGCATGTTGGTAGATGGAAATGAACGAATTTACGTATTATGTAATTTTTTAGTTCGTCAAATGGGATTTTGAGGGAGGCAAGTTTAATTGTGGCCCTGGAATATATTGTAAACAGATGCATAATCGCTTAACCTATAGTCAACTTTACTGGTACCTAAAATGATAGCTTTAGAGTAGCGCTGGAGGTTTATAATGTTTACTGTAATTGAGAAAATAGTTTAGGATTGACGACTTCATGACCAAAAGCAGTAAAAAATCTCCTTCTTTTGAGCTTAACAAGTAATATGTATGTATGTATGTATGTAGGTATATAATATATATATATATATATATATATATATATATATATAAAATATATATAGACCGAGATTTTAATTTATTAATTTCTTATTATAATTAAAAGCTTAGGTGGGACACAAACAGGGGGCTTCAGGTCTTTTTATTTTGTTTTTAAATTCTAAATTAAGGCTCAATTAGTATTAATTTGCAAAGGTCACGAAAATGAAATAATTATTAAAAATTAATGTATGCAATCAAATTTAAACAAATCGTTACACCACTTTTCTTATTAATAATATTATGAATATAATTTTGAATTAAAAAGACCTCGTGTATAACTTTTTTTACGGAAATCAGTAAGGCCATTTACAAGAAATTCTAAAATAAAAGAACTGTTCTATGGCAGATTAACTCTTTTTGTTAATTTTTGAAGCGCCATCAATGTCTGGGGATTGAATTCCAGCATATACTACCTACATTTTTGTTTAAGGGACTACTACTTGAAAGGAAGCGATAAATCTTCCAAGAGCGTATGAAAAAGTGTCTCTTATGTTATCCGTTTGGATTCAAGACTAGCTTTTGTTGTTAAACAAAACTTACTGTAAATATGGGACCCATTGCACTGTTTTGCATTCTTTGTATTTCCCTAAACTCCTTCATAAGCCTTCTCGATCGAATTGTGGAATCATTAAGTTTCAAAGTGGATTTACTTGAAGCTGGCGAAACGCCCCTGAAATTAAAACAAAACAACAATTTTGATTGGCATCAAATATTACAAATTCAATACAAATGTACCTTCTTAATCGGCGACCCGGTGAACCCGAAGGGCCACCATTGACAGCAGGCGGTTGATTACCTTCCGCACCTTCAGATTGTTTGTCATTTCCTTTGAAAAGTTTTCGAATGGCTGCCGCAACTTTTTCCTTAGACCTTGAAGACATTGCAGGGTGGTTTGGTTTTTCTTTGATGAATATGATTGGATTTTGATTGCTTCTTCAAAACTTCTGTCCACTTTCTAAATAATTATTTGTTGGTCTGACTGATTATTTTTATAACTTTAACTTCTGAAATCTAAAGTTGTGTGTTTAAAAAAAGCATTGTCGAAGATAAGAGTTCAAGATGCTCCGGTTATTTTTCGACGGTTTTTGTATCAGTCTCTCTTCTAGTAGTTCTGGAATTAAAAAAGGAAAACACATTTCAATGAACATCCAATCTGTGGTTTATTATGTTCGCGCTTGTGTGCAAGAATAATGTCATAACAGTTCTACGACAATATGAATCTTTATGCTACAGATATGTATATATTTTTGAAATTATTACTTGCTTTTTCTTTTTATATACCGACAGATAGATCCCAAGAGATTTTATTTTTTATTTACATGTTTTGTGTTTGTTTCTGTAGGAGTACATATCCCTGGCGGATTTGAGATTTATTGATTTTCATCATCGTTTGAAATGAAATGTTATCCTTCGTAGGATTAATAAATACAATACAACAACAATAAAAAACTTAAAAATTTAAGGCAAAAGCAAAAAATAAAAATCTATGTAGGTGTACGTACAAACATATGTACCATAAAGCACTACACTACTTGTAGCTGAGAACTCTGAAGATGTGTCCCAAGTGATAAATACAATTCGCTGTTGATTGCTTGAGGGCATATCGAGTTTTCAATGATCAATATAAAATTGCATGCTTTTAAGGAAGCACGATTTTTAAGTGTTTTTGTTTTTTGTTTGATGAATTACTTAAGGTAATAAAGAAAACATTTTAATTTTTGTTAGTAATTGGTTTGAAAACTAATTCCGATTTAAGTTGTTTATAGATCTTGTAATAGTATAGCCTTAAAATATTCAGTGGGACTTGAAACATTTCAAAAACAAAGTCGAAATTATCTTAGTATCTGTTATAAAAACATTTGTAATTAGCTTTAGACCAAGCTTTAATTTATTAAATCAATTAATTGACCACTAATAAAAGAACAAGGATATTTTAGAGTAAGATTAAATCGCATATAGTTTGTAGACTTTACAAATGAGAATAATTCGAAGGTTTAAAGAGCTTATAAAATACATAGGTATATGCGTTTAATGAAAAGCGTCCTTGACCGTTTTTTTTTTATTTTGGCCTAAATTTGGCAAATTAAATCTACAGTCCAATATAATTCTCTTAACAAAGTACCATTTATGTATTTCAATGAGCTTGAAAGTATATTTTTATTTAATTTTTAAAGAAATGCCATCAAATCATTAAAAAAGACCTTGAGTTGTTTCAATTCCAACAGCAAGTACTCAAAATAACCTTTCCAAAGGGCGATAGAAATATTATGTAAATATATCTGGCGACTTACTACAAGCATTTTTAATTTTCGCTCATCAACGAAATAAATAGCCAAGAGTGACGTAGTAAAATGCTTCTCAAAAAAATATAAAATTCCATGACAATGAATCCAGCTAGCGTCCTTATTTCAGATAACGTATTTTATAAAATATGCTTCTTCTATTTATGGTCCAACTGAAGAAGAACAAACGTACAGTTATGTATATACAAAATATATATTATGTATATATTTGTTCATTGAAGGCAAAAATAATTTTCCTTGAAGCTACAAGTCATATACCTATGGTAGAGCTAAAGTCGTTGTGCAAATTAAATTTTTCAAAAATACATCCCTGTTTTCTTTTTTCGCTCAACTGCGACAAAGTACTCCTAACATTGAAGAGGAAATCAGATTTTATGTTTGTATTTGCGTAGTACGTAGGTAATCCAATATTATAGGCTATACACTTGGAAAATTTCTTATCTGAAAATTAGGAAAGGCAAATTATACAATCTTCTTCTTGCCCATTTACTGGTACTGTCGGAGATAAAATTCTTGAGAAGGATAGTAATTTATGAGTCTTATAGGCACTAGACCGAGAGCAAAAGAAAAAACATCAGCGTCAGCAAAGTATTTTAGGTTAGGCAATGTTTAGACAATAAAAAAGGACATTTCATTCATTTAATACAGGGTGGTGTCTCTTTTAAATTCCTTTCTTTTGGATGTTTTTTTCTGATGTGATGTTATGTTATGAATTTATACGGATAGAAATTCACAAACCTCCGTCAATTCAATTAGATATATTAACAATGGAAAATTCTTTATTCGGACACATACATTTCCGAAAAAAACAGGTACTACGAGTTTTAGGCTTCTTTTAGACAAAAAAATTGACTTTAATTTAAAAATTGAAACCTGGGTCAGTTATACAAATATTTAAACCGTGGTTCAGCAGTTTTTAATAACCGATTTCGAAGGTTCAACGATGTAAATAGCCAATAATTGTCACTTATTTGAACCTCGAACCATCGTTGAACCTCAGCTAGTCCCCTTTAATACATAATACTTGGTACCCTTCTCACCTAAAAACTAAAATTTGCTGGCCACTCAGTTTCCTCGTATGAAAGGGGACCAAAATACTACAGAAGAAAACTATACAAAAAATATTATATGATTTAGTTTCCTCGTGTAAAAGTTACAAGAGTTTTCAGAATAATTCAAAAACTGTCAAACAACGTGTATCTTCGTGCGAAATGGGACTTAATCCGCTGAAATCAGTGAAATAAAAATGCTGAACTGCAAATGTAATACCCGGTTTTTATTATTATTTAGTTTTTTTATATTTATGTTTTAGTTTTTATTATTATGTTTAACTAAGAAAACATACATTGTAGGTAAGAAAATAATATTAAACAAATCTAAGCATTTATGAAGTTTCATGCTTTAATCATGGCAGTCTGTTAATGATGGACCTATGATGATATCGTGAATAGCTATCTCCTGTTCATTTCGAATAATCTGAAATTGATGTGGGGACTGGGCACGAAGAAGAAAAAACACACCACCATAAAAATAAATTCAGGCCTCAAGCGAAATGCGAATATGTAAACGTTAACAACAGTATTTGATAATTTTTGGTTCAGTTTTGTTTGTAGATTTAGGCAAGGGAAACAAAAGACTCACACAATTAATTGCTTGGTGTTATGTTGTTATTAAACAGTTGGGAATTAAAGTTTATAATGGAAGATAATGAAATGGGTGTATAAGTAGGTGGTTTGCATAAGAAGTGTGAAATAAATTAATCACCTTAGACTTACGGTCACAAAATAAACAAAAGAGATTGATTTGTGTTTAAATTTTTATATTGGATTAAAGTAGTATTTAAATTTGTTAATTATGCAAACGTTAAAAATGCATTAAATTTTATGTAAAGCTTAATTTTTGACACTTGATGAATTCATACGTGGAAATGCGAAAATCAAGAACACAAGAAAGAAGAAGAAAACTTGAAACTGAGATTTTACTCAAACAAACAAATATATCCACTACACAGTCCATGATACATTATCTGCGTCAAAAAAACACCTCACTCAGGTTTTTTGTCAGAAATCTCGGCACGACTCCACTCCCCCAGCGCCTCATTTTTTAATTCGATGCAGGTTTACAAAGCAAGCTCGCTCTAATACCTCATATAAAAGGGGTTAATATTAATTAATGTGAAGTTGTTATAACCGTGTAAAGACTATATTGCGTATCTACGCATTACAAGGTGGTAACACGATTCTAGTGTGATTTTTGATATGTAAACATCTCTGCTCTCGGTATGGGGAAAATGAAAATATAGGTAAATGTAGCGGAAGTGGTCGTAAACAAAGGGAAAATGTAGCGGAAGTGGTCATAAATATGGGTAAGAATACTGAGTTATCGAATGCACGAAGCGGGTACTTTTCATAATTCGTTCGAGAAAAGTGTTTCAGTTGAAATTTGAATTTTTAATGTGAGAAATCTTATTTAGACAAAAGCGGATGTTTACACATCTTCATTTTTTTTCTAATTACTACAATTTTTTCTATAAACTACCTACATAGTAGTTTATCTATTTATATGGGGAAGTTTACTGAGACAAAATTAATTTATTTTTAACATTTTATATTTTTAGTTATGAAAATTCCATTGGAGTGTTATGTATTTCGCTAATCACTGTGAAGCTTCGACGTCACTTCTTTTTATAAATATGCAATGACATTCACTTATTCAATTCAAAGTCGATGTGCGAATATGGCTCCATCTCTAATAAAAAAAACATGTACTTAATTGAAAAAAAAAAAATCTACCCTAGTGCAGTAAATATTATTTTTTGAGCCCTTGTAAAATATGTATGTACATGGGTAGGAAGGTATAGGAAAAAAATAAAACACATTATGATGTTTAAGTGTGAACGCACATCAAGCGACAAAAAAAACGTAAGTTTGTACCTACAGCCTAATATAGGAAAATCGTAAACACTATGGCCCTTAAAGTGAAAGAATTGCATTTACAATTTTCTAGTGGTAAATCAAATTTCGTGATTGTGACCTAAGACCCTGTTTAGACTGTGACTTGATGTGGAAATGGATGTGAAAGGCGCCAGTTATAGCGATCCGAAAAATCCATCCGAAAAAAAAATCGATTGAAATTTTTATTAATTTCAATTCGATTTGATAGCCAAATGATATATCAATCCACGAATAATTCAGCGTAGAATTTTTTTCGCCAAAAAAAATTACCAAAACATTATATTTTTATCTTTTGAATGGATTTACTTGTTTTTCGGATGAAATTTCATTTTTCGTATCAGCTGATTGCTTTTTGACAGAAAAGGGAACAAATCGTTCCACTGATTTATGTTCCAATTTTTTTCTGTTCCACTGAAAGAATTCTATCCGAAAATTTTCTTCTGACATTTCAATCAGACAAAATCTTGGCGACCGGCGACTGTTTGTTTGTTTTTGGTTTGCACATTTTTTCAGATTGCTGTAAATAACCATCAGAAAAAAGAATTAATTTCATACTTTCAAGTTTTTCGGAAGGGTTTTTCTGATCGCTATTAACTGGCGCTATAGTTAGGAAGAAAAGATAAAGATTGGAGTAGTCGTGTTGCATATCCAAAATATGCCATTTTATTCCAGGTAGGTAGATAAGAATACAAATTTAAATTGTGTAATTGATCGATGTTAGAAGAAAAAAATGCTTATTGAATTGATAAATTGATAGCAGCAAAGATGCTGAAGCAGATTTAATTGTTAAATTTGCAATTTCTTCCATATTTTGCAACTACTTATTTATTTAATATTCAAACTCAGGATATAGTCAAATATTCCATCAGAGTTCAGAGATACACATGAGTAGACACGACATGAATATTCATTAAAGCCCTTCCACACTATCCCACTGAGTATTAATACATGTCAAAAAAGTGTGAAACAAATTATGTATAATAATGTGGAAACAAAACTTTTCGAGGCGAGATACGGCGAAAAATGGAACAAAAATGGAACAAAACTCATAGGAATCCTATGGGTTTTGTTCCATTTTTCGCCGTTTATCGCCTCGAAAAGTTATAGCCGAGTTACAGAACATGGGTTCTGGCTACACGATTTAACATGTGTTAATACATGATCACATTTTTATTGAGGTTAAATTAAACTGTTGTGTGTGGTCAAAAAATGAAAAGAAATTTCTTTCTCACAAATTTGGCAGTAGCATGGAATTCTTTTCCACTTTGTAGAATAGTGTAGTGTAGTGTAGAATGTTGTAGTTTGTGGGCTTTTACGAAGTGAACAGTCACAATCTAAACAGGGTCTAACACATAAACTGAAAAACAATCAAATGAAATGAAACCATCTCTTTTTCTCTCCGAACAGAACTGCATATGATAGGACGTTACGTTACGTTTGGTTGGACATAATGGGCGGGTTCAATAAAAATAGCTTAACATCTGAATTTTCAGATTTCTGAATTTATTTCGTTGAACGCAAAAAAAATCTGAAATTTCAGTCGAAAGTCATTGTGTCAAATTCCTGCATTTACCTAAAGGATTTACATTGAAGCGAAATAAAATAGAACTTTAATTACATTTGTAAATTAAACATTGAGAGTGAGTAGTTGTGAGGATGAAAATATATGTAACTAAATCAGCAACAGGTTTCATTACCTTCATTAAAAGTCTTTTTATTGATATGTATGACTTACAAAAACATAGAAAAACTTTCCAAACATCAATTAAAAAAATTGTTGATTTAAAAATTCACTAAACAATAAACAAAAAGTTCGTTCACTTAAATAAGTATTAAATTTTCATAGCAAAAACTAAAAAAATCAACCACCAACAAGACGAAAATTATAAAGTTCAGCTTTTATATGTGCTTTTGGCACTTCCCGCACCACAAACAACTTTCATCTGAATTTTCAGATGAGAATTTCTTGTCTGAAAATTCAGATGAAACGTAACTAAACGTAACTAAAAGTCACTAAAAGTCATCTAACTTTTTATGACAGCTGGCCAATCAGAAGCTCCAAAAATTCAGAAATCTGAAAATTCAGATGTAAAACGTAATCGATTGAACGCACCTAATATTATGTAGGTTCCAACCGTGAATGAAGGCAAACAATCATGAAATTTATAAATTTTTCATTTACAATCAAATTAGTCTTAAAAATTTAAATTGAACTTTGATGTATGTGAACCACTACTATGTACTAGAGAAGTTACATTATGTCTGTTTGGTAACTGCAACTTCTTTCATACAGTTTGCTACTTTTGTTTCTATGGGATTTGACAGCTTGATGGTTTATTACTATGGATTTAGGGATAAATTACAATTTAAATTCGTTTATTAATAAGACCCTATATAATCCCCTTACCAAAATCTGAAACATAGATCGAACTTTATTCTACTTTCATTTATAACACATTTCATTCTAAGTTAATTTTCATAATTTTGAACAGCAACTGAAATTGATAACTCACATTAACATCATCACCAAAGTTTTCCCTATATAGTATAACTTTAGCAATAATTTTCAAACTATACCTACCTAAATCATTTACCATTCTTATTGGTAAAGTTCGATGAAAACAAATATTTTTCCTTTTTGCTTGTCTTGAACACGACTTTGTTTGACTAAATAAAACACAACATAAAGGACGAAAAACACAGAGGTTGATCAACTTCTATTTTTAGACATTTTTGCGGGTGTAATAAACTCTTGGTTTTTATTTATAAATTTTTGATTTATTCAACAGACTCAAAAGATGCTTGAATTTCGAATGCAAGCCAATTTATGCGTTTTTAAGCAATATGCCAATATTTGTTTATTTATATGCATACATATATGTGCGATGTGTATGTACACTTTGCGTTACTTGATTTAAGTCGGGTGATATTCTGTGTACATCTTACAACAACACATTTCCACTTATCAATCCGTTAAAATTCTAAATTAGAAAATAGTTAATTCCTTTCAGAAAGTATACGTGCAGTTGTTTTTACCTGGAACAGAGCCAACCACATCTGAAGGAATTTGGAAAATTCAGTTGGAATACCCAAAGATTTTTAAATAAACTGCTTAAAATGTAGTCAAAGAAATGCGTCACAATTGGCTTGAGCTAATGGTAATTTTTATTTCACAAGTATTTTGTTAAAGTTTTCTTTTAACTTGCATTGGTTTGTTTGGTTTGTGCAAATAAAATTCAAAACTGACACAACAATGAAGGAGAAGTTTAAAAAATAGATTTAAGAATATAATCGGTTAATTTTTAAGAAACCTAAAGTTGGTATATGTATACTGTACCATAGGCACATAAATATACTTCAAACTCATATGCCCATATGGGTGATTCTCTGCCAACTGTGATTTTTTAAATAAGAATTTTGCTAAAATTAAAAGTCATTGAAAATTAATTTTTTTTGTTTTATTTGTCTTTAAATAGACATGGTATTAAATCTGTAAGAGCATTTTACTACAATTTTTAAGGAACAAAAAATATGGTAAAAAGTACTAAATCTCGAAGACATGGTGCTGACACATATAAATATAATATAAACGCATATCTCAAAAGCTTCTGAGAAAAATAAAATCCGTTATAATTTTAACTTATATGACTTAAAAAGAAATACAATATTCTAAAAATCACCCCAACAAATTTCATAACACGCTTGGATAATACTACCACGGTGCTGACAGGTAATTTTGTGACACACGATTTTAGAATAAAAACACTTCACTCTTACAGCAAAATTACGTAAGTAAAATAAATTGACTTTCGTTAACAATAAATAAATAGTGCCTCTTTCAAACGGAACCACACAAATGCCATAAAACTAAAAACAAAATGGCGGTTCAGCGGTAAATCTTTTGAATTCAAAAAGAAAATGAAATCCGTGGACAACATTCTATTATTATTATTTAATTAGAGAGCAAATATTTTGACTTGATATTCTCAAAATATAATCAAGCAACTATTGTACTCAAACTTTTCTGAGAACAACATTTTTATTCAATGATGTATTTTAATAGAAAATTGTAGATTTAATTGGAAAAACAAGGATGGGGCATGCCATGGTACTGACATTTTGCGTATACTTCTTCAAGTCAAGGGGAAAGGGTGACAAATTTTTAAACAATCTGTAATGTAAATTGAAGTACCAACTTATTTTCACAATTCAAACCAGAAATTCATAAGAAATTTTTACATTAAGCTACAAATAAAGCCCTGGACCCATGTTCTGTAACTCGGCGATAACTTTTCGAGGCGAGAAACAGCGAAAAATGGAACAAAAATGGAACAAAACTCATAGGAATCCTATGGGTTTTGTTCCATTTTTCGCCGTTTATCGCCTCGAAAAGTTATCGCCGAGTTACAGAACATGGGTCCTGGACCCATGTTCTGTAACTCGGCGATAACTTTTCGTGGCGAGAAACGGCGAAAAATGAAACAAAAATGGAACAAAACTCATGGCAATCCTATGGGTTTTGTTCCATTTTTCGCCGTTTATCGCCTCGAAAAGTTATCGCCGAGTTACAAAACATGGGTCCTGGACCCATCCTTTTGTAAGATGTTGGATGTTGTTAAAAGGGTCCTGGACCCATGTTTTGTAACTCGGCGATAACTTTTCGAGGCGATAAACGGCGGAAAATGGAACAAAACCCATAGGATTGCCATAAGTTTTGTTCCATTTTTGTTCCATTTTTCGCCGTTTCTCGACGCGAAAAGTTATCGCCGAGTTACAGAACATGGGTCCCGGACACAAAGAATCACAGTTGGCAGAGAATCACCCATATATCGTCCCTCATTTCACGAACTGACGTAACTGCTTTTTTAATATTTTAGAAAAATGCATATTTTAGCTATATTTTTTTTATTTAAATGATTCAATCGATCACTAAATTCAAAAATAGAAATAATGCAATTTGCAAAACAATAAGAACAAAATCCAACATCTTACAAAAGCGTTTTTGCATTGTGAAAAAAAACAGATACGTCAGTGGTGAGCTAGGGGACGATATGCGATAATTTATTTGTTCAGAAATTCAACTTTGACAAAAAAAAATATATGATATTTGTGTCAAAGTATGTACATATAAAAATATAACTTGGTAGAAATTCGAAATTTGCAATTTTTTGCAAGTAAAGGCCTATTATCAGCAACATAATTGTCAGTCAACCATCTGCAACAATGAAATTGTAACGGTATCTGACAATTGTCTCAGCGCAAAATTTATTATAAACCCTTACCTTAATACCCTTTTTTAACTGCAACTTCCTGCTACAGAATGGTACTTGTCAATTTTTGTCTATGCTACGTCGCACGACGTTGTACAACGATTCAAGTTATGTCTGTCGTACGTGGCCGCACAAGTTGTCGTCAAATCCAATAGGAATGTAATTGAAAAGTAGTAAAACGTTGAAGGAATTTTTCAAGTTAACAAACAGCCATATTATTGTCAGACGAAATTTAAAACTATCAGGTGTTGTAGTTTATCACACCCGAAAATTTCTTCATTTTCAGATAATTATAGATTGTGATCTGATGCGAAAACGAAGTGGTTTATTATTTATCTATTTTATTTATTGATTACGTTTGTTAAATTAGGCATGGCAAAGCACTTTTTAGTACTTCCCCGTACATGGTGAATTGAAAGCTTTCATTTTGCCAAAAGTAAAATCTAACCCCAATATAAAGAAAGTGATTAATCTTAATAAATTAATTTAAAAACTAATTTTACATAAGTACCTGCCAACCTAACCATACTGTGATAATTTTTGTTTGTCTTTTAATTTATTAGTCTTTATATATTATATTTCTGTTTGTTTATAAATTGTTTTCAGTGCTAATTTATTTAAATACAAAATATACAAAATTCAAGACACCATTTTAAAATTATAAAAAAATGTAAATCCGGCAAAATTCTAAAAAATCTAATAAAATACCCCTGAAGAAGTCGTGAATAACGACGAAACGTTGGGAAAAAAATGAAATAAAGTTTGTTTTATTTGCATTTAATTTCAAATCGACCAAAAAAGCCTGCATAATTATTTATAAAATATACGTTAAAAAATTGGTCGCATAATATATTCACACATAAAAACTAATTTTATTTTATTTTGAAAAACTTAATTTCAAAACTTAAATATAAATGTTATTGGCGACGCGTTTCGGAGTGTAACTCCATCTTCGGGCTAACAATAAAAAAATCAAAATAAAAAATAAAATTAAAATAGGAAGGTTTTTTTAATAATACAAATTCTATATACTATACTACTAAAATACATCAGCCAAGTAGAAGACTTAGCACTATTTTAATGGACTTTGTTGAATTATTGATTCAAAATAGCTTTTAACGGCCTTTAAGTCCTAAAATTAAATTAGTTTTTTAAATTTACTTATAAAGATTAATCACTTTCTGATATAACACAACTTGGTACAAAATATGTACCCAATTTATAAATGTAATTTTGGTTACTTAATTTTATGTTTTGTTTAAATTAGAGAAACGTTAGTACGTACTGATGAATATAGTTCTTAACCACATTTATGAACTTCTTTGAACAAATTCGACAACAGAGAAGAAGTAGTTGGATGCAGCCACAAGTAATTGGGAGTAGATACTGGAGACCAAACGAAAACACGTATCAAAAGTTTCGCCATATAATTATAAACATAATGTATGTATCACATACATAAAAATATGTTGAAGTAATTCAATCGAGTGAATCGGAGTGTATTGGGAGATGAACTGCTTCGTATTTAAACGTATAACACGCCCTTTCTACGTCAGAACTGTCAATAGATTCTGAAAAATTAGACATTTATTTGGGACTTTTTATTTAACCTCATCCAACATTTGTGTGGGTGGAGAAAAAAGCTAAGCCTCGTTTTTTATTATATTATATAAGTTTGTATATGATGGTAATTCACTTGTTTAAGGGTCTAACTCTCCGAGGAGATGTTTTAAAATGACGTAGGCTGAGTATGTGCTCGTAAATTCTGACCTTCTATGTCATTTAGGTTATGGAAAACTTTAAATCTGTTTAAAGATGTGACAAAATTTCCTTTGGTTTATGAGGAACATTGTTAATTGACTAGCGTTTAATTATACATATTTGTATTTCAAAACTTTGTATTACTATACAAATATGGCACATAATGAAAACATGATAGATTCATTATGATGCTCTATTGGTCTATATTGAAAAAATAAATTGGGTGGGGTGTAATCTCGCGGAGAAATAGTGCTAAGTGACTTACAACTCTCAAAAATTCCTGTAAGCGTGTTATTTATTGGCAGGAATGGAGGGGACCTATAATTTTCTACCAAATCCGAATGGCTAATGTGAGAGGCACATTTCTCAAGAAGACTCGCCAAATTGAACATTACAAAAGAATAAAAACACTGAAGAGAATTGAAAAAAAAAATTAATTTTTGTTGATTAATTAATCAAAACAGAAAATTTGAAATTAAATACATATTTAAATTTCACATCGACGATCTTATTTGGATAATTAATTTTCATTAAATTTATTTTTGATGTTAAAATCGAACTTCATATTATAAGAAAACCACTACAATAGACCTTATTAATTAAACCGTCAAGATTTATATCACCATTCAGAACATACATTTGTCTTTGGCCGTCGCTAACACTTATGCCACCTCGATATAAGCTTAAAATACAATTCTTGATGTAATCAGTTGGCAGTTTTGCGGTTTGTTTTGTTCATAGTACATTATGCATCATTTCCATAAATACAAACCGTCTGACCGAACGAGCGACCAACTGTTCGTAATAAAGGCCAATCAATCATATAAATGTGTATACATACCTATACAACTATAACATACATATATGTAGTTATATCTCCTCGTGGCATGCAACCAACCAACCACTGCTGCAACTGTTTAATCCACCACTTGGACGGACGTTGGACACTATACTAAGTATAAAAGCTGGGCATTAATAATAACCATCAATTGGGGCGACACAGTGACGTTCATCGTAACGTGACCAACCAAATCGATTTCTTGGGTAGCGCGATGAAACATTCCGTCGCTTCCGACGCACGCTGCGCCGCCCGACCGCGATGGCCGTGACGGACGGAATTGAGTGGAGCTATGTTATTCTATAAAACAACATAGTACGCATTTATGCATTCCTCGTTTTAAATAAATAAAATGCATGGCTAGAATATTCTCTGCTGTTGCGGCTAAAAATAACCTTCTCTTGCTAGGCCATGTCCTGCCTTCGGGGACACACTCAACACAGCTAGATACAGTGCAGAAAACGCATCTCCTAAGCATCAGTACCAGTACCAATGGAGGTCGAACATCACACCTCAGAATAAATAAAAAATCAATAATTTATTATTCCAACAATAATTTCATGCTATTAACAACAAGTTGTTGTTTTTTGTTTATGATTTTTATTTTGAAGGGTTTTCAACGTCTGAGCAAGGAGAACGGATGACATAGGCTTACCAAACCAGACAAAATAATTAATAACAATATACCAACACAATACATATACACATACAAACATTATTTATATTCAACTAGATTGTGCGTCATTTTCGCAGGGATCTTAAGGTTTATGTTTTGTCTTATGAGTCGGAAGAGGCATAGTGGCAACAAACAACCAACAACGATAATCTGAAGAGATACTTAGGAATTATTTTCTACTTGGTAAAAGGCTTACAAAACAATACCAGTTATAAACATAAAGATATACATACATATGTATACACAGACACAAGTAATTTAATTGCTTCTGAAGTGATGGTTTACGAAGAAATCTTCTTCAATTAATTAACTACTTTGAAAGTGTTGTTAAGCTGTCTCGGGAACAATATAAACATATTTTAACTTTGACGAATTAGGATATTACGGATGTTTATGTAAAGAGCAAAGTATGAAATATGAATAACGGTCGGCAGAGGGTTCGGTTGAAATGAGGGATTCTAATAATTATATTTATTTTAATAATTAATTTTAACTGTCGTCGTTAGGATTATCAAGAAGTACCAAGTTACAGCTAAATTGAAGTTATATTGAATATTCCACTTATAAGGGTTTATTTAAAAAGAACAATTCTTGTATTCGTTATCGGTTTATCAATTAAATATATGTATTAGATTGGCACACTTATTTTGACAGTCAAGCGAGTCAAATTCAAAATAATTTTGGAAGAATGACATTCTTGAATGAGTCGTGAAGATCAAAATTTATTTGAATTCCATCACTTTTGAATGTGCACTCTTACTAGCCTGGAGTGTCGTTCATGAGTGAAGGCTTAAAAAGTTTTCTATGAAAATTTCATTTGATTGTTAACTTAAAATCTAGTTTACACATCAATCTTGTCTATCGAATATCAATATATAAACGGAAATGCACTTAATTTAGTTTTAGAATGAAGTGAATAGTTTACCTGCTTAAGCCTAGTATACGCTGTTGATGCAAAACAAAAAATCCCATAAAAAATGCTACAAAAAACGATCGATCTGCTTTAATTTCAATGAAATATGTGTTTCCTATATTTGCTTATAATTGCAATTACCACCTTTAAGATTTTGTTTAAAACCCATGCGAATTCCACCACTAGCCCGGTATTTTCGGTGTATTTTAAGTGATGGTATCCATTCATTCCCTTCAATATTATAACTTAGAATTCTTATTTTGCTTAATTTAATAGGTTGGCAGATGGCTTTTACCTAATTACAGTGGTTATAACTAGAATGTGCTATAGTCTTAGCACCTAGATCCGAAGGGACAACAATCATTTTGTTTGCAGTCGAAGTTTTGACGTTTGTCGCTTATGGATGAGATTTACGGTTTTGGCTAATGTTGTTAAAATTAGGTAATGTCAGCGATGCTGTTCGGAACAGTTTGAAACACTTTAGAACAGAAAAGTACAAGTTTTTGCTGTTTAATGAGAAATTTTCTGTTCTAAATTTTTCAGGATTGCTGTTCAATAAGTCTGTTCACAACAGTTTGCAACACTTTAAAAAAGATTTTCTGCACTTTCTTTTGAGTTATGTCGAATTCCTTTCAACAAAAGAATCGATTTTTTCTGAACAATTCGGATTTTTTTCTGTCAAAACAAATCTTGCTAGTTTTGCAAGATTCAAGAAAGATTTTACACCGATTTGCACACACACTTGCAAGATTTGAAATTATTTTTTTTTTTTTCGGTGAATTTTATAGTAAATTTTTGAGCGTTGTTTTTCAATTATTAATAATAATGATTTCCAAATTGAATATTTTCTGGACATTTTACTTCAAAATTGCTGCTGTCAAGTGCCACACACACAATCACAAAAAAATCTATTCTTTTCGTCTTTTCGTATTCCTTTGAACGACAGAAAAAAAATTCAATATTTAAAAAAAAAAATTTGATTCATTTGTTGAAAGGAATTCGACATTAGAATAAGTAAGAACAGATTTTTGAAAACTGTCAAAATCAGCTGTTGTGATTCTGATTCTATTATAAAGAAGTAATTTTAGTTTTAAGACGTATATTTGTGAATTTGAAACAAGCATATATGCTTCGAAAAATTGATGCTGCGGTTCCTTTCAGCTTTTTGACATTTTTTAGAACATTGTGTGCCTTTTGCTTGAATTTCAATTCTGCCAAAATAGTAACCACTTCTTCATTCGATTCCATTTGTCTCAATTCTTATTGTATTTGAGTCAGAAATATTGTTACATATAATGTTTACAGCTTGCTTTATGGGATTCGATTGTCCATTCAGGATTCTTCACTCGAATGATTAGGTTGCATTCATTTGCAGCGATCTTAAGCTGATCAATTCGTTTTGATAAACAGTGTGCCTACCGTCTACTTCAATTGCACATTCTCCCTCCTAAATTTTTCTCTAGTCTTAATTTTTGAGACGAATACACTTTTTCTTTAATTTGCAAAATCACTTCATTTCGGCTCTAATAAAAACTTAGTATAAAGATAAGATTTGAATTTTATATTAAAAGGGTTCAATATTTCTACACAATTTCATCTTTTTGTCCCTCTTGGTTGAATTGTCCAAAATTTAAGTTTACCCTAACAACGATTGTGGAACCAATTTGAAAAGTAAGCCAGTATTCACAACTTTTGTGAAATGAAAAATTAATACGTTCTACAAATTCTCGCTGCTATATTTAAAATTCTGCAACGTTTTACTCTCAAAAAAGTGTAGATGGGGAAAAAATGTACCATTGGCAATGAAATAGGATTGCTTTAAGATAGAAGATGTGGAATTTAACGTTTCACGCTGACGATTAATTTTCACTCAGTGTGTTCTAGGCTTTAAAAAAATCTAGAATGGAAAGTTGTGAATTTAACGGAGATATTTTTTGTGAAAAAATTTCATTTTCGCTCGAAAAGTTCAAACATTTATTTTAATCAGTCGAATTTGCTGACAAATTGCTGTCCCAATTTCGCGTTGAGACTAAAAAAATCAATAACAACAAGACTCTAAAATCGTGGTTAACTGGATTACTTAAATGTCCAAATGAATTGCATATCTAAGTACAGCGCTGTGCAAAATAAATGGTACTTTTTTTAGACTTTCGGGTGCTATTTCATGGCATAGTTGTCACTATTTTTTAAAATAAATTTTCCTGACTTTCCCTGACCAATTTTAAAGTTTTCCCTGACCAAATGAAAAAATAAATAATTGTGGCGCAAAATTTTAGACAACTTACTAGGATATTAAAGTATGATGCTAGGTTAAAAACAGGATTTTCCGAATTTAAAATTAGTTAGCATGATTGTTATATCTTCTTAACATTTTTTTAAAGATATATATATTTATTTTAGTATCATACTGAATTCAAATTTGTCTTTGACAATTAAAAATATAAAAATGGTATGTTTTATTACTTTTCCATGAAATGTCACTGTTTGAGGCGTCTTCCAATATTTAAGTAAAGAGCTATAAAGTTAGAAAATTGTTAAGTACTATAATGTTTATACCTTAACATCAGGCTGTTCAAAATTTTGGGCTAGTAACTGTTAAATAGTTTATATTTTAACGATAAATGCATACACATTTGACGTGAACAAAAAAAAAAGAGCCAAACAAATTGAACATGAATGCAAGTAAAAGAGCGAAAACCTATAATTTTTAAAATATTTAAAATAAATCAATGCAGTAAATTTTGTTTGATTTATGAAAGTTTTTTTTATTAGATTGATTAAAAAAAATAACATAAGAACCTTTTAATTTCGTCTTTTAGATAACTATTTTTGTATATGCAGTTTTGTTTGATAAAAATAAGTTTTTTAAGTGTTTTGATCCCAAACTGAAAATTAAAATAGTATAACAATTTCGTAATTACCTTTATTTCACACCATCTGATAGCTCTCTTTGATACGCATATTTTGGTATATATCACACTCCATATACTAAAAAAGTGACTTTAGCACCGAATACACATTATTTTGGCGCACAAATTTTGGGCAGAGTTCAACGAAATATTTAATTTATTTCATTTAAAAAAAAAATTAGTGCTGACAAAATTTCCCCTGACCGCTTTTAAAATGCCCTGACTTACCATGACCAAATTTTCGTTCCCTGATTTTCCAATCGTCCACCCGACCCGACTATGCATCGAGTTTAAGAAAAATACTTTGTAAAACAAAGTGCCTTTTTTGACAGTTTTACGATGTTTACGACTTCATTACTAAAAGAATAATAAAGTAAAAAAGTTCTATTGGAATCGAGATATTTTATTTCGCTAGGTAGAATTGTAGTTCGTGCGAATGAACTTGCACTTGTGGTTAACAAAAAAAAGCAAAAAGGCAATTTTTCAAAAAACCTATTTCCGTAGTTCGAATTTTTTGGCAAAAACCAAGAATGGAATTTTCTTATACAATCATTTTGGTCGTTTAATGTACGAAGTTTAATCAAAATTATTATTATTATCGAAATCGTTGTATGGCAGATATCCGTTCTAGATGAGTTAAAACAAAAATTTAAATTTGTCCTCTAGGTAATCACACGAAATTTTACGGAAAAGTTTTTTTTATGTGTAGCGGATTTGCAAATCAATCAAACAAATACAAAACCTGATCACTGGATAACATCAACTAAAATGATCTAATTGATTTCACAAAAAAGTTCGTTCTTGATCTATAGGCAATTTATTTGTAGCATGAAATGTTAGCATTATTAAAATAAAATTCGGTAAAAAAACACCTCGATCAATTTTGTTTGCACAGTACCTACGTTAAATACAAATATTATGTACTCAATTTGAAAACATGTTTTGTTTCTTCATTTCCGGAAATTATTCAATTTTCTTTCGTTTTTCTTCGAACTGCAATCTACATACATATTTGCTTTTATTTGTTTTGATTTTTCATTGGTAGATAACCTTCTAAGTGCGTTCTTCGACCCCTTTAGTATAGATAGTTGTTATTCAACAACAATCGGAAAAAAAAGCTCAACAAAACCACATCACCACATGAAGCATACATATGTACAATGTACATAATATATACATACATATGTCAGCAACCCTATTTATTATTATTCGTATCATTCAATTTCAGTTTATTGAATAATTTTAAAAAACCATCTGCGTTCAAAATAAATAAATATGAAACCGGAAATCGAATATACAATTTAATTGTTCGAATGCACATTTTCCATAATTTGTTGGTTTGGGGTTTCAGCGATTAAGAAACAACTCGTTCGCTGCTGCTTTGCCATTATATGCTCAATTTGCACGGTACCTATATAAATTGTAGGTACTATATGGTAGGGAATGGGGAGTGCTCGAAGAGCTGATGCAATTTAATATTATAAATGTGAATGTGCATGTGCAATATTGTTCTTTGCATGTGCTAGGGACATGGAATAAGTTCATATAATATCGAGTCACAAATCGAAGATCAACGATGCGACGCGACGTGGTGACGAAAATTTGCGGGTAATCACGGGATGTCTGCGACAGCCGAATGCTAATAGTAATGGTTCATTAAAATAAATAATTAAAACTAAATAAACATTAAATCTGTTTGTAATGATACGAGTACTGAGCGCAAATGGATATCCAAGTAAACCTTTATGATGAAATTTCAGTGCTGATTGAAATGCAACTTGTTGTAACATGAGGACAAAGAAAGTTTCAGTGAATTTCAAGATCTAAGAGATATTCCTTTATTTTCTTTGTTGCTTCCTCTTTATGGAATCAAAGAAACTAAAACATTGTGGTAATTGTGCGTTGTTCGATTGAAAACTTCTTTGTTTGTAAAATTTAATTGTAGCTTAGTATCTATGAACCTATTTACACATGATATTAATTAAAATTTTAATTACTATATTGAATGTGTCTTATAGGAAGAAACTTTTGTGAATGATTAATCTGATTATAATCCAAGTACAAATTTGTCTAAATTTATTTTATTGCAGTTTTGGGCATTCTTCTACAAATACAGTTCTAATTGTGCTTTAAATGTTCAGTGAAGTAAAAATTTAATATCAATTGTACTTTACATTGTTGAACTGTGACTGTCGTGCTTATTAGATTTCCTTAGAACACTCTTAGAAAGTTGTCCAGGCTAGTCATTGATATAGGTCTGTTTCTTTATTTCCCCAAAACTGACACTTTGTACCCTTTTTAACACAAAACAAAAAATGCAAATTTAATTCGACAATTTTTTGCATTAAAAAAAAAATACAAATTTTTTTCGAAAATTTGTGTCAATAAAGAAAATGTTAGTATTAAAAAAAAAATTAAATTTACGACTGGGTGGTTCGAACTTGCATGTACGATTAGATAGTGATTTTATTTTCTGAATATTGTAAACCTATTCATTTGATTTTAAAAGCACTAAATTAGTTATGGAAGCCTATATTTTGGTTAGGTGTTAAAAAAAATCATCTCGGATGAATGAAGAAAAAATAATTACCTAATTTGTTCAGATTATTATTATTATCCCTTAATGGCGCTCATTTCATAAGCTATATTAGAATGAATACAGAGTGATTCCAGCTGAATCTCAACAAAAGCTATAGGACATGGTAAGTTGAAACCAGACAAGAAACAAATTGTATGGGAGGGGGTAGTATTTCTCCCCGTTTCGGCGGGAGGGCTCAAAATGTGAATTTAATTTATTTTTCTTAATTAATGCAAACAAATTTTGAAAAAAAATCGCAATTTTTTTAATGCACAATTTGTCGAATTAAATTTGCATTTTTTTTAATGCAAAAATTTTGTGTTCCAACAAAATTTGCATTTTCTTAATGTCAATAATTTTTTAATTATATATATTTTCAGCTCGCATTAATTTTTTTTTAATGCAATAAAATTTTTTATTTTTTAGTAAAATAAATTTTTTTTTTAAATGTAAAACATTTTCGTCTTGACATTAAAATTTTTTTGAATGCAAACAATTTTGTACTTGCATTAAACTTTTTTTATGTAATGCAAATTATAATTATATTTAAATTTTTATTTTTAATAATAAATGCAACAAAAAATGCATTTTACAACCCTGATTTTAAGTTTGTCAGGTGATGCTATAAAATAAAAGTTTTAAACTATTTATATTCATTTCATTTTTTTAATTAGTTGCACATCGATAACATAATAACCTACCAAAAATTATCATACATAACCAAAGAAATTTTTTTTACATTGTAAAAAATCTATTGGAGCAACACCAGGAAGCACAGCACTATAAATATTGCATTCAGTTACTCATGCAAATAAAGTAAAAAACCAAAATCATAACCTTGTAAATATTTTCTTCTCAAAATACATTTGCATTTATTACAAATTTAATTGCAATTTAAATCTTAGAACAATTAAATAGCACCATTATACTGCCCACAACTTAACATGCTAATTTGCATTCATTTCACTTTCAAGGAAAATAGTCTCATAAAAAAAATTACAAAAAATAAACAAAACACACGTGCATTGTACAATGATAATAAAAACCACCATTGCTATAGTATAATATAAAAATTCAACTTGCTTATTTTTATTGTCCTCATGTGTATGTTTCTCTATACCTAAGTGTTATAAACCTGGCTTTTGCTTTTGAGACACGACACGCCTCACTTTAAAGACAAAAGCTAAAAAAGTGCATTTTATATACATAAATGTATAAAGAAATTAGACATCAGACAATCAATGTCAAACGTGTTTCGCCTGCCTTATTCATTGCGACGACCGACGGGGCTCATTCCTTCTGGCATGAGAAGACATCATCGCCGTCATATCTCTATATATGAATACTACTCCAAATATTGCACCCTTTTGCAAAAACGTAGAAAAACACAATTAAGTGTATTTTGTATGCAAGAATTGAAGGCTCCTGCTTCGGGAGTGCAAGTGACATGACTTCAAAAAGTTCGCCCTACATATTATTTTATTAGTCGTAAAGGTGTGTATATCACTTTTCATAAGTCAACAAAAAAAAAATAAAAAAACAGAAATGTGAATTACAACTCGGCTATGCATGGTGCTAGTGGCCATGTGGTACCAGTGCCGGATTGATATAATTATCGAGGTTATAGGGTAGAAAAACATATATTAAAAGCTTCTAGAAAAAACAAAAATCAGTTGCTTGAAAATTGATTTAAAACGAATGTTTGACTTTTTCTATTTTTGGGACAGTTTAAGGTAAAAAGTTTTCTTGAGACAAACAAAAATGTTACAAACTTTAATCATTAAATATAGAGTCGAAATAAGGATAGGGCAAATAGAGCCCTATCAGCAACACACCTACTCCTAATTTGTGTATAGGTATATTATTCCTATAATAACAACTTATTAACTTAAATAAACACACCTAGCGCCCTTAATTTCTCTCGCATTGCGGTTTGAAAGATCCGCGACTGTATTTGAAGATGAAGATATTCCGGGTTCAATAATTTATTCCATTGCTTTGATATTTTTGTCTTTGTTTTTATTTGTTTGCTTTTTATGTGTCATGGAGATGTCCGACAAGTGCAATAAGACACTCGTTCCCATATTCACGTACATACATATAAATATATACGATAAGGATACCTCCACATTCTTTATTTTTCTCAAGAACTTTTTTACTTACTTGGCG
Source organism: Epistrophe grossulariae (assembly GCA_929447395.1). Taxonomy (NCBI): domain Eukaryota; kingdom Metazoa; phylum Arthropoda; class Insecta; order Diptera; family Syrphidae; genus Epistrophe; species Epistrophe grossulariae. Next base: position 5,568,578 of record OV839566.1, read on the forward strand.
TAATTTTTCTTAATGCGATACCAATTTAAGCACATTGTGAATGTATGTAAATGAAGAAAATGTGAATGTGAATGTATACATCTTGCATTATAAATTTCGACAGACACTGTGCTTTACCATCCCTTGCTGGTGTCTCCATTAAATTTTTATAACGTGCGTTCTAAATGGTTAAACTGCATCCTCGTAAACTCTTAAACGTCATGATATATAGTGAATAAAATAGGAAGCAAGATTAAATCTTTTGCTAGATTGTATACAACACAAGGACTTTCATAGAAGGATTCTTAAATCAAACATTGTTGTTGAACTAGTTGTTAAATTCCGTGGGTGTAAATAAGAAACTTTTTTTTAAAGGCATTCGTATATAGCATCAGGATGCGAAAAGGAGCTGCTGCCTTGAACTTTTGAACAAGTTCACAGAAGAAGTTGTTATTTGTAAAAAATTTCGATATTTTGGTACATATTTATGTCCCTTTGTTACTGTAAAACTTCGAATTGTGAAAATCGATTCTATAATATTCGTACAAAAACTTATTAAATGGATTCCAATTAGCTGGTTGTTAAGTCTTCACCTTCTTTCGTGCAAATTTGAAATTATCTCATTTAAATGTAAATTTGTATGGAAAATGAAATGACTTCATATCGAATTTGAAAATGTTCAACAAAACTTACTACTTTCCATCATATAATGAAAGATGATTCAAGACATGCCAATTTATAACAGTTCTAATAACAGGCAAACGAGGTGTCCAGCATAAAACAGTTTTAATATTTCTTATATTGAACATTTCCTAGGAAAATAATTAAGTGGTCATTTCCAAAAACAAAACAAACAGGTTAAATATATCTTAGCTTTTTCCGACTTAATTTAGCTTTTTTTTGAAAACCAACTCTTGTTTTATGCAAAAATTCACGTAAACGGATCTGACTGACCCTGACAAATTGTTAATTTCAGTAATAAATGATTTGTTTGGTTTAAACACATTGGTATATGAACAATAACATGTTTCCATGCATAAAAACAACTTTCTTTATATAGATAAACATATTTTGTTGCCGATAAATGAGCTGACAAATGCTACAAATTTAATTATGCTTCATGCAAAACTATCCACATTCTTTAAACTTTTTAAAAACCAGATCTAACTTCAACCTATTCACTCTACACTACATACCTACATAATGTAGGTAATACAAACAAAACTGACCACGCGACTCTTAATGGATTTTTTTAAATTTTTAATGGATTGATGTCCTTTTACACTCCACCATGATATTTATGTCGAAAAGAGTCCAATAACCTATATGTGACCTTAACGGTTAATTGCCATCATTGTTGAGATAGCAAAAGGTAGGTATTTCGGTTTAAGAATCGTGAATCATGCTACTTGATGTAAAGAATCCGAGTTAAGCCCCATAACTCACTAAAAGCATCTGAATGATTTCAAAGAGCCCAGTTTAGCAAATTATTTTTGTAAAAGTATTTTAGGGTATCCTGAAACGACTCGCCGTTTTCTTTGTTTCGTGTGCTACTCCATTACAATTTTTTTTTCTTTATTTTACTTTACAGTTATTTTTATATTTGTTGCGTTTTTCTTACATATGTGCACATTCTTTGCTTGCCCAGACACTTTTATTGCAAAACTGTTTTAGGAGGGAATTCGGAACGAGTTCTTCGAATCTCTGAAACGAGAAGACCATGACGATGACGGGACACAAAACTCATATACACTACGTGTGTATACTCTTTGAACAATCGAGTTTATTTGTTTGAGGAGTTTTCAACTTAAACATTGAACCCTGAAACAGCTCCAACTTTGGCTTCTGCAACTAAACTAACAAAGAAATTAAGTGTTTAACGTTAATAGCTTGTATGTATATGTAAGTGAATGCTTCTCTTGGTTTTATCGCGTGGCTGTAAATCCTTTTTTTTGCGTTGGCATTCAATTTAAATGGTGTGAATGAATTTAATAGTAATAAGTCGGTGATACACCCCCTTTTTATCAGAATTAAGATATCATAACAATTGCCGTGTTAATTGGATCGTTCCACAGATGATGAGTTTGTTGACATTTTCTAATGGTACATTCACACTCAACGGTGTGTGGATGAAAAAATTCAATAAAAACAATTCTATTTTATGTGCCAATTTGATCTAATGAGCCATCAGTATCTTCGCAAAGGGTACGCAGAATGCATTTCAGTCGTTGTGTATCTAATGATCTTGGATATTGGCCAAAAAAAACACATGAAGCGACAAGTGTTTAAAATTGAGTAATTATCTGGCACCTAAGCAACATGTTAACGAAACGTGATCTTGACATAAAGACTAGGTGATCTCGTCAAATCGATTAGGTTATTTGTATTAGCACGCGGACACGCTGACAGTGAGAACTTTTTCATGCTCCTGCTTTTGAGATTGACAATTTTCATTTTTGTCTTTATTTCGGGAAATTTTCTATTTTCTGTTTATAAACAAATTCGTTTGAAGAAAATTATGCAAATAATTGAAAATCACTGGTGGTTTAATTTTAAACATGCATTTAAGAAAAATATTTAATTAAGATAATTTATTGAAACATGAAAATATGGGAATTTAGGCTGTCTATGGGTTGTCTGTTGCATACCAATTTTTGTTTAATTGTAAACAAATATATATAGTATATACATATGTAGAAAATACTGAAATAAAAATATAAAGTTTCTAAAGCTATGACTCTTGCCTAAACGGAAATATAATTTCATCTACTAGGTACTTAGATCTTCAAATTTGATGTTTTTTTAATTTTTGAAGTCACTCTTCCTTCCCATTGATTCAACTTGCTGTTGTTTGACACTTCGATGCCACACGTCGTGTTCTTCAAGCTAACATAAAAATGCAACAGAAGACACAAAAAAAAAAATGGATAAGACCCAAGAATTTAAGATCGACAACCACTAGCTTTTCATTAATTTCAAAGTCCATAACTCAGTGTTAAGAGTGAAGTTCACAAAATATTGAATTTTAGCTCTCCTGGTAGGTCTATTTAACAATTTGTTCGTACAATGTTTTTCTCGATTTTGAGCTATTGGACGTACGTCGCGTACGTCGAAGTTAGACTCAATTTTGTTTTAATCACAACGAATCTGTGAATTCGCGGACCAACCGCGTTCCAAACAAATACTTTCTATTCAAATCTGTACCCAAAATTCACTTTTGCTTCGTTAACTCTTTCAGAGGCTAACTTAAAAACCTTCACTTTAAAAAAGTTCAGCTTTAAATTCTGTATATTTTTTTTCATGGGCCAACATCTCTGTGCCCAAAACAACTTATCAAAAGTAAATTTAAAAAAATTGGGTTTTCTTGTTAAATATAAATAGGTACCTATGTAGGTATGTGTTTATTCAAATATACATTTTCCGAACTAATTGTAACATCCGTCCTTGAGAAAATTTTAATTAATTCCAATTATCGAGTTATAACTTGCAGTCGTAATTTGTTGAATCTATAATTTGATTGGTATTAGAAGAGAACGACACAAAATCTAGATATCATCAGTATATGATGGAACATCTTAATTGTTACAAAAAGGGTAAACTATTGTATGAATTATTATAGGTATTTTAATTTGTAAATGGATAATTACAGATATAAAATTCAAAGTACATACGATGTTACATTACACAATTATTACCTGAAGAAGACATTCTTGTCTGTCTATCAAATGGCAATGCCATTTTATGACGTATGTTCTGACTTCTGCATTTGACAACTTTTACTTAATATTCCCTTAGCATTGTACTAGTGATACATATCTGTATATAAGAAACTAGATGTAAGGACGCGTCACAATTATACGATTTGCGTCATTCGCTTTTCCATAAAGTCGTCACTACATGATTTACATTCGCACATCGGACAGATTAGTTTGAAAGCACAATAATAAAAATTACTCCTAACTACGCCTCTTTACCTCAGAGAAGATGCGATAAAAAGTAGGTATACAAAAAAAAAGACAAATTATTAAACTCACACTTTCAATAGCAAACAAAAAGATAACTCCAAGGTCGTAGACTCGAATGAATAAAACAAAAAAAAATAATATTAGAACGGAATGTAGAGTACAAAAGAATGTAGGGTGAGGCCATGTGGGTGGCAATAAGGCTGACAAACTAGCAAACACACTCTCATGAAATGATACCAACCACAATCAAAGAAATCAAAGAAAGAGACAACGGAAAGTCAATAAGGTCCTTGTTCTTATTTGAAGCGTATTCTGTGTTCAAAGCTCATTCTACCCCAACGATATTCGTTAACAGATTTCGGTTTGCTGAGTTGTTTTGTTTGTATTTTATGTAGGTATGTACGTAAGTATATGTGCTTGGGCATCTTTGAATGGCGGTTAAAAGAAGATGGATCCTAAATGGAAGATTCGAGTTAGCTTTTAACTGAATCGATTTCCACGGGATATGGCTTTGAATTTAAAACACTTCAGGCAGCAGTAATACCCCATCATCATCATATATACATATATGTACATATATCCCTAATTTTGTTTTGCCATCCATGATTTGAATTTCGTTTATTTTAGAGAGAAGTCAGATTATTTTATCTTAAGATAAATGTTCTTTTAAGAGGGTAAACATCATCGCAATAAAGTAAATAGATAGGTTATTGCTTTCCTGATATTCACCCTGATTCCAAGAGGCTTTTCGTTTAGACATATGTGGGCTTTGGGCTGAATATCAATAATTATTAGTTCACATTATTAGTTGATGCTACTTCAAAAATGGGTAGCTTTTGTTATTTAATCAAAAATTATTATATTCTGTATTGTTATTTGCTTCGAACTCTACAAATTTTACTTTAGTCATGCTAGGTCCGATAATAAAGAAATTGTTAAAATATGTTTTTAAAATTATCTTAAAACCAACATCAAAATGTCAAGAACAAAACAAAGCTGGGAAAAATCAAATTCCATTTAGGTAGGTAGTCTATGATAAATCTTTTTGAAATAACTCAAAATTTTTGATATCAAAAATCATGAAGTCTTTAGTTTCAATTTTAATTAAATAATTTCATAAAGATGATTTCTTTGAAATAACAATTTCAGTTCAATGAAATTCCTTATGTTATAATATTTACATTTGTTATGATTCAGAAGTAATAGTCGATAATCGTATACACATATGTGTGTACATAATGTATATACGCTACTAAGTCTTATTGACTTTGAAATTTGAATTTTTCAAATATTGTTTACGTCTGCTTGTCTATATAAATGATACATTCAACTTCTTAGCAATAGCATCGGATTGTGTATTTATTTAATGCATTTCATTTCTTGATTGTATTTTTCATAACGCCTTGCCACATCTCAATAGAAAAAGAAATAACAAAATACTATTAGCTAATTATGGGTTAAGACTCCATAATATGTAGTTAAGATGAATTTTAAGTTCAACACTTCGTTAAAACAATGAGGGATATTTTTCTAATTTGATAAGAAATATTTAGTAAAGTCCTTATGATACCTACTACATTGTTCCTAATTTTCAGTTATTGTCAATTGAACAAGAGTATTAATATCAACTATTAGGTACATACTAACAATTTAGTTGGTACTTATTAGTTTCACAAACATTATTCATTATTAGGGATTGCAGAGGGTTTCAATTACTACAACACAATCCAAACAAGACTGGTACAAAGAAAATGCAAATTTAGCTGAAATTACATACAAGACAGAATTATATGAATTATAAGGGGTTTTCGTGTGATAACACCCTTGCAGTTAGGCTGCCAAACTTTCGCACCATCATGTTAATATTGAAGATTTGATTGAAACAACAACACTTGGGTGGGCTACCACCAAGTTTTTATAGGCTGGAGTTATAGCTATTTCACGACTGCCAGGTCGATCATCAGACTCCTTTTAGTGGTGCTTAGTTATTATTCAATTTTAATTGAAAAAAATCTTTTATGTCCAGCTGGGGCTCGAAATTATTCCAAACTCCCGCAGAGCCATATGCACTGGGCATTGCGCTACCGAGGACATGTGATCAAGTCGATCCCAATTTAGGTTTTATTGTTTTGACATTGTTTTGTATTTAGTTATTTAGCATAATTAAGTACCAATATATATAATTTCATATTTTAACAAATTATTACAATTTGTTTTTAATTTAATATGTTCCAGGAAGGAATTAAGAAATTGAAAACCTTTTTAGGTAAGTACCTATATTAAAATAATTGTTTTATTGTACCTATAACAATTGTGTTAAAACAAGTTCAGATCCTGATCTGAAGATGAACCAAGTTTGTAAAACTGGGGCCCTACTATGTAACTTGCTTCTACTTTCGAATCCATTCGAAAGTTGTTTTCAATGCTTATTTTAAGTGGTAATATGTATGAAAGTGGGATCAAATGTTGCAGCTTTCGACTTTTTGCCACAGAATCTTCAACTTGTGCTTTTTTATTTCCGTTTATATGCATTTGCTAAAGAATTAGCGAGCTGAGATTTTGCGAATTCGAACATTTTTATTGTAGAATCGAGTTACATAGTTGGGCCCCTGGCCTTTGAAAGGTTATAACCAATTATTATTTTTTATATCGAGGTTAACGTCTATTATTATAGAGTCAAAATTGTAGCTTTTTACTACATTTTTTCCCAAATTTCATGCCTGTCGTTCACATACTAGGTAAGTATTTAGGTATATAATACTGTCACAAATAAATTTAAAATCTCAGCTCGTCTACAAATAAACACTTTATCTAAAATAATGGTAAAATCTGTCACTCTCATTAAATATCATGAAATGATGGTGACCAACATGGCTCTCCTCTGGCACTCTTAAAAATTTGAATAATTTTGTCAAAGAGCCTCTAGACAAAGGCCCTCACTATAGTCAACTGATGAGTCCAAGTGAGATCGCCGGGACGAAACGCCAATTTTTGTAGGACTTAAAGGCCGTTAAAAGCTATTTTGAATCAATAATTCAACAAAGTCCATTAAATAGTGCTCAGGCTTCTACTTGGCTGATGTATTTCAGTAGTATAGTACCTATATACAATTTGTATTATTAAAAAAACCTTCTTATAAATTGTTTACTACATAATATTTGTAATTTGACTAGAAATATCAAATAGGTACCTAGTTACGACTTACGCGACTGTTGTTTTGAATCGTGTGACAGAGGCAAATAAATACATATATGTATTGAAAAACGTTTAAATTACCCACCCAAGGTACGAGAAGTTATATGTAGTACATACAACAAATAATCAGCCAACTGCCTGCCACCCACAAAGTTATTTCAACCCAACATAACCGCCCAGCATCCAGTTCACCAGTTCAGCGAGTGACTGACTGTGACTGAGAAAATCCTTTTTATCGATTTTTCGCTTTGTTACAGAAAACCAATGAATTTGCAGCATCCAAAGTGGAAACATTCTGCCTCTATCCATGACGAGATGTGTAGATGTGACTTAGATTTTTTTTCTAAGGTGGCGGCACAATGTCGACGACGACGATAAACGACAAACCACAAGACAATGACCGTGAAAATGCAATTTCTGTTGAACAAGGGATAGTGTCCTTACTCCTTCTTTCATCCTTTTCAAAGGTGAACCTTTGAAGTCGAGAGATACAGGTACACATATATATATTTTTTTTGAATATACATAGGTAATCACGAATGTACTAAAAACTATGAACAATTTAAAAAAAAATTACCTTGTATGATGTATGTACAGGTAGATTCGGAAGCGGATGAATGAATTTATAGATGCTCTGATGACAATCTTTGATTTTCAATCCCTTCTAATCAGCTGAAACTTTTGCTGATAGTGCGAGAAATCCAGATTCCTTGATAAATATCTACACCACATAAATTCACTCACATTCCACAAGAAAAAAAAACAACAACAACACTCAAAATTTGTAGGGTACAACTTTTTTCCCTATGATTTAGCTTTTTCTATAGAAACTTTATTATTCCTTATCCTGCTACTTGATTGAAACACGCATTGGTTTTGTTTTTCTTTTTTATTTTGATAAAATAATAAACGCACAGCAAATTAAAAGAAAATTTTGTTATCTCGTTTTTATATTTTGTTTAATTTTACCGTTCTCGTGTGAATTTTCCAACAAAAAGATGGAAAACAAACAAATATATTTTTTGTGGCTTGGCTACTGGGTTAACCCGTTAATCCTATGAAGACATCGAGTTCGAAGACCACAATAAACCAACCGAATGAGAATTGAGAAACGACTGTCGGTCTGTTTTCGCCGACGAAGATAACCAAGGCGACACAAAAGTTGGTGTATTTTTCAATTTGTTGTTGTTTTTGCGAAAGCAAAAGGAAAAAGAGCAACTGACAATGAGAAAGAAGGAAAATTGATGAATGAAATTGTAAAAAGGTGCAACGAAAAGAGAATGTCATTTAAATGCAATTGGTTTTTCGCCACAGCGCCAAATAACGGCGAAATTCAAAGTTATGTTTGAGAGCCAGTGTTGTATTGTAGGTTTGTGTACAAAACTATTTGACTATGGTTTGGATATTGGCTATTGAACAGGGATGATATAGCGGCTTTCGATTTAAATTTATTATATCCTTGAAAATCCCACCAAGTTTCATAAAAATGAGTTCTTCATATGGGTTTTGGCAGCAAACTGTGAAAAATTTTAAGAAAAATTGTCAATGAACACAACACGTTGTTATGATTGTTTTCGTCGCCGCCACCTAAAATCCTTGTTGGTGTGGGGGAACCTTTAACATTGGCCAAAAGAGTGAAAAAGTGAACATTTTAAAACTTACTATGTGATAGTTTGTCCAACTGTAAAACTTACAAAAATGATGCAGATAGCTTAAATTTTGTTTTAGAAAACAATTTGTATACTCTTTTCTCTACTTTATTTCTGTTTTTCATGTATATAATGTACGATATTTCCATCAACCAATAAGCAATATTTGATCAAATAAATTGCCTGGAATATTGCCAATGGAGTCGCTTTGGCAATAGAAAAGGCAATTATTATTGCAATCGCTGAAAAGAAAATGAATTAAAGTTATACTACGTTTTCACTGGAACTGAAATGATGTAATTTCATTGTTTTCATTGCAAATTTACTAATTTCGTTTGACAGCGAATTTTATTTATTTTTCGTGGAAATTTGGTTGAAATTATCTCATTCGAAATGTAAATTTGTATGGGAAATAAGGTTATTTCTAATCGAATTTGGAAATTTTTAAATTAAATTCATTTACTACAATGAAAACGTAGTATTAGCGATTTTGGAATCAATTTTTTGCTTAAAAAAATCTCGTCGACTTTTTCTTTTCCAGGTGAGGTCTTAAAAGGTTGGTTAGTGGATTTGATTTTCACTCTCACTGTGTTTTTTAATAACATCCTACATTCCTTTTACATAGGATAGGTACGAACAGCTTTGCCGAAGTGGCACGATCGTGCGTTTTTGACACTAAAATTTCAACGTGGCAAGATGGCACATTTTTCTTATTTCCTTTTTGTAGTAAAATAAAGCGAATTTTGAAAAATTTTAAGTAAATTTGTTCTAAATGGATTAAAAACTGAAAGAAACTCTAACTTTTTTACCATAAACGAATAGAGAAAATTATTTCTTCTAATTTTTTGTTGTATTTCCCCCCACTCCTGAATTACATTTTTCGTAAGAATTTGAGTTTATTTTTTCGGGCGGCAACGCTGGGTACAAATTGTATAATTATTGTATTTTATAAGCTTTGGATTTCTTATTCAACAAGCTGGTTTTTTCATGAATTGGTCTGTAAAAGTTACACCCAAAAACAATAAAGCGTTATTTTTCAAAGTCTATCAGAAACTTGCTTAATAACTTACCTTACAAGAAATTGTCATGTTTAAAAATTTAAATTAAGGAAAAAACAAGTTGAATTTTTCGAATAAATCTTCTACATTTTTTTCATATATATTTCCTTTTCCTGTTTAAAACAGTTCTACACAATGAACTATTTATTAATATAAATTTAATTTAATTTAATTTAAATGTGTGTTAAGAAGTTTTGTATGGATATTTTATTTAAATACATACATCAATCAAATAATTTTTGTTTTATCACCATTTTAAGAATTACAATCATGGCGGAATATGGTCATATTTGGTATATAATTGGTTTTTGTATCTGTGTTACATTTATATTTAAATTTAATATAAATGGAGAAAATAGCTCTCCTAAAAATTACTATTGCTTGAATTTGTTTTTGTCTTGTTGTTGTTTTCTTAATTGGTTTATTTTATTGTAAAATTTACACATTTTTAATATTTTGTTGTTGTTCCGAAATTATGTACTTTATTTTTATAAGTCGTTATACGTGATCTATAAGATTTAAAAGGTAGTTTTTTTCAAGTAGGTATAGCAATGTATATAATATAATTTTGTAGGTTAATAAAAAAGGCAACATTTTAAATGAATGAAATTTTAATAGAAATGACCTATATATCATTTTCTAATTTCGATTTGGTATTATTTATCTTAAATTTTATAATAAATAAACTCTATAATAAATTTTGTATTAACTACTTCCTATACAAGTTATTTGAAACCCTTTTAAAGGAAAACTGAACTTTTAGGGTGACCAGAACATGTATATATTCATATTTTGAAGAACATTTAGAAAATAATAAATTAAAAGTAGGTATATAATATTGCTTATTTTTATTCAAAAAGTCGAGTAATGGAACAATCAGGGGAACAATGCGATAAATGAATTAAAGAGTGTGTTATTCATTCGGAATATTCAGAATTAGCAATTTGGCTCTTCTTTATTCACCAGAATGATCCGGATAGGTCATTATTTTGGTTTTTGTTATTCATTCTTAAATATTTGGAATTCATTCTTTTTATTCCATGTTAAGAGTGGGGTTAAAAATATTGGGAGTGGTCAGTGCAATTATGTTCTATTCCTTATCCGGAATAAGTAAAGCAACACACTCGAAGTCGAATTACATTGAAACACCACCGATTTTCCAATTAAATAATGGGTCCTATCGGGAATTTCGAGAGGAATGTTTTCTAATATTTTTAGCCTCTCCCTGAAGAAAATTTACTCGTATAAAATATTTAACAGCCCCTGAAAATGTATTCACTATTTTCAGGGATAGGTACTACTAAATTCCTTGGGAAATTTATTTTCAATCGAACTAATGATTCGAACATGGAAAGGCTTTATAGTTGTGCCATGAGTAGTAGGAATATTAAATCGAAAAATATTTCATCACCCTACCGAAATTTCACTTCGAACCAGCAGTGTCATTTCACCGCAAAATTTCGTTCATATTTTGACAGCACATAGCTTCTTCGGTTGCTTCCGTGTAGAAAGTTAATTTTTTTCGAAATGAAAAGTTCTTAGAAGAAAAACCCATAAGAGACAAAAAGTGAAATGCTTGACAAAACAAAATTAAATTTTAAATTAAACACTAGTATTTTAGCGATTAATGGTATTATATAACTTAAGAGTTCATTTATTTGCTCGAATGGAATTTTTGTGATTATATCCATAAAAATTAAAATCAATTCAACGTTTTAAACCAATTTAAAAATAAATAAGAATAATAATTTAATTATTCAAGAGTGGAATACCATTTTTTGTTTTAAATTCCAGCCACCACAATTATATAGAGTTTCGGATGATAACGTTGCAATGTTCCATACGATTTTTTGTTTGTTTTTGTCTTCCAATTCAGTATAGGTACTATTTCCATTTTACTATTGCAATTTATTTGGGACATACTAAGCGCACCATACAGGGAGCTTTACTCCGAGTTTTCTACAGTTTTTGGCCAGCTGTAGGTACTTGCAATTTAGGTACGAAGTCAAGAGGGGAGGCAATTATCAGTTTTACGTGCAAATAATAACAAATATACAAATTTTTAAGGATAACGTTTCCCATAAATTTTGTTCAAAAATTTTATTTTAAGTAAAGATGTTAAAAAATGTTATGAAAAATAAATTTCGAAGGCTATTAACTTTTTCACACATTGTAGAACATTTATAAGCAATTACTTTTCAAAATTTTGATCAAAAGTTATTAGAAATTTTATCCTGTACAATTTTGTTTTCACGTTAAACTTATATTTACCTAGAAGTCCGTGATCGAAAACTCTGTTGACGATGTCAACAAATTTCCCTAATGAATTGCAATAATACCGATAGATAATAGAAATCAGATTAACTAGGTATATACTTAAACTGTGTCTAAAATTGTATTTTTTTTATATAAATAGACTTTTTTCTAATCATTTTATGACTTTTTAAAATTAATTTGAATCTTTATAAGTTTCCATGCACATTTCGCTACAAACTACTGATATAGTGAAATTTTTTTTGTTGATAGGTACTTAACAAAATTTTAACATTGTATTCCAATTGGAAGTATGTAATTGTTTTTTTCTTTTACTTTTAAATTTTTTTCTTATAATGCATAATTTAAAGTTTAACCTTTAACTATAATTCCACTTGATGTGGGGTTATATCGGGGCTATGTTTTCCTAGATAAAGTCTGTTAGTTTGTGTGATTTTTTTCGGAATCTCTCATTGCTAATTAAAAATTCTAAAATAAAATAGAAATATATTTTTATAAAGTTGTAATATCAAATTTAACTTTTTTCTTATTTTTTTCTATAAACATTGTAATAATAATAATTGACTAACAAAAACAGATAAAAACACTTAGTATAAAATATAATTACAATCATAAAAACATTTATAAATAATTTTTGTACATCATAACTCATAATAATATAACTAATTCTGTAGGAAGATGAATAATTATATTTACAAAATTAATTTAACTAAGTGTACCTAATTGAGGTAATATGGGTAAAGGTTAAAACTTGGTTTTATTTTTTTTATAATTTGTTAGACTTCCTTTTACGAATAAAATAGAAAAAAAATTAAAAAAGTTCTGAAAAGTGATACAAAATAATGTTAAAAACAAACTCTTGAAAAAAGGGTGTTTTCCAACGTTTCGGTACCATTTTTAGAACCAATCAGCATCATACAAAATTTTACTAATAAATTAGTTTACTTTGTATTTGTTAATCTAATTAAACTACTAGTCTAGAAAATACTTTCTCGTCTAAGCTAGTGTTATCAGTCAATAAAATAAAGAGTTAGGCGCAGTAGTCAGTAAACCAGAGTGGGTTTTAACATATAAATTAAGGAAGAGACTAAAAAACTAAAGTGACAATTTATAAAGGTGCTGTTTTTGTGGTTTCTCGCGAACTGTGATAAACTGTTATTAATTGGCATTTCTCTAGTTTCGTCCATGAATTAGTTATTAATTATTATTTCATCATAATATTATATCAAAAATATCTCTTCATATTGATTGATCTATTTTTCCCGCAGCATTCTGCTATCCGTTGGAGAGACACAATTTAAAGCCAAATAAAATGCGTATAAATGGCAATAAAATTAAATTATTTGTTATTAATAAACATAATCATTTGCACTCGTAAGAAAGGACATTTAAAAACTAAAAACTACACCCTTATTGCGCTAGTCAATTTTAAATTGAAAGTTCACATTTATCGACATTTTTTTAAAAACGTTAGCGATTGTCAATTGTCAACATATTTTTGCTGCATTGATTGTGAATGAGCTTCAACCAAACATTTTGAATTGAATTAACATCTGTATTGCGAGTGTCAATCGTTGTCAATTATTTTAATGTTTGTAAAAAATTCTATCGATCAAAAAATTTTAGTTGATGCTGCACAAAACGTAAAAGTTTTCTAATAATTGTATTACTTAATAAAATTAAAAATGCTATATTTTTCTTAAAAAGTTTCGGTCGTTGTCATCATCCAGAACTCTACTCAATTCATTTTAAATAAAATATCTTCCTTAACTTTCAATTAAAATTATTTGTATTTCTTTTTCCCTAATTCCTGCTATGAAAAAATAAGATGTCAAAAATTGTGCTCATTCACAACTATCAATTTCATTTACAATAAAAAAAATTCCTTTGTATGTAAAAGGATGTAATTTAAATCAAATGGGATGAAATATCTACGTGAATTGAAATTTCCTATCTTATCGAAATTATTAGCAGAATAAGGTTGAACATGATTCAGGAGATAAATCGGATGATCACGCATTGAAAAATTGGGCCTTAAAAAATGGAAACAGAATTTAAATAAAACAGTTGTGCACTTAATTTTTCATACGAATACAAACCAAATCATAATTATTGTTACTTGTACCTTGCCATATAACATTTTTCTTGTTTTTGATTTTCTTGTCAATGCGTTAACCGATTTTGATAAAAATTTCATATAGAAACTTTAGAACTTGAGAAAATATTGCATTATATACAAAATTTCATATAACATTTTTCTTGTTTTTGATTTTCTTGTCAATGCGTTAACCGATTTTGATAAAAATTTCATATAGAGACTTTAGAACTTGAGAAAATATTGCATAATATACAAAATTTCAAAATCATTTTTTTAAAACTCATCTCAAAAACGGGTAGATACAATTTGTTTTGCATAATTCGCATTTGTTAAAGAAATCAACTTAACTTTTTGATAAGATTCGTAATCGAACTTAATAATAATGAATTCTCGTCTTTTTGTAAGGAGTATATAATTTGGTTTAATTTTGAAAATCTATTTCTTGTAGAAAAATTTCAATTTTGTGGTACCTAGTTGTTTTACCAAAGGGCAATTAAAAGTCAAAAATAAACTGCAAATAAGAAAAAAAAAAAAATAAAAAAATAAACAAGTTTGTAAAAAAAGTAATTTGTATTTTATTATATTTTTAAATAATAAAATTGTTTCTAATTTCAAGAAGTGATGTTCTTTTTGTACACAAAAATAAATTGAAAATTTTGATTTCACAAAACGGGACACTTTAAAATAAAATGCAATTAAAAAAAATATAAACAAATTTACAGTGAATTAAACTTAAACAGTAATGGAAACTTAGATAAATCAAAGTATTTAATTTTTTTTTATAAATTGAGTATTTAAAAAAAATTTAAATAAATATCAATTTGTTTTTACTTTTCATTCAAACACAATTCAAAAGTCCACGTCACTTTATTTATGGATTTCTCATCAAACAACCCCATTTACAAAAATGATCGAACAAAATTTAATAGCCAACATAAGTTTGTCTGTAGTGTTTATTTTTCTTTTTAAACTAATGCATAAATTTAACTAAAAGGATATATTTATAAAAAAACAAAATTCGTTTTTCTTTGTTAATTTTCTAAAAATAAATAAACTATATTCAGTTCTTCTTTATAACAAGTATTTATAAGATTTTGCACAAAGATTAACTTTACATAAAAAAACGTTTTTAAAAAGAAAAAAAATTGTGATTTTTTCTTTAAAACGAATTCCCCCCGAAAAACAACAGAATTAATAATTAAAATAAAAAAAAATAAAGCTGCCAGTAAGTAAATTCAATGTCTAGATATCTGCAGTTAACTGAAACTAAAATTTTGAGCCAACTGCAAAGATTGACATAGTTCCCTATTCAAATCTGACAAAATTGATAAACATTAATTAAAGTTAATCTTGTTTTATTTAACAAACCGTCATAAAACTATTTAAACAAATAGAAACTAGTTAAAAAAACACACGAACGAGAAGTAAGTAGCAGCCCTCAGTCCGTTGGACGACAATTTATAAGGAGACTCTTGGATATGGCATCGATGCAGAGTTGCAGCAGTTGCGGCTAAATAAGTTATTGCACAATAAAACTGCTATAAAATGATTTCAGCAGATCTTAGCATTGGATCACACCCAAATGCTTCTGCTGCAGCGACAGGCGAAAGCTTTGTCGATCGTGGCACATTGCTGCGATGGTGCAAAGCATGCGATTGATGATAGCTTGTCGAAGTGGTGGCCGTTGTCACCACTGTACTGACACCAATATTAACATTAGTAGTAGGATGGATGGTGGCAACTGCCACAGCTGTGGCCACATTGTTCTCTGTGGAAGGTGGAAATTTGGCAATTGTCGTTAGCGACGGCGTAAGTGTGAGGGTGGAACTATCATCGCTGCCACAGAAGGCGGCAGGTGGTTTGGGTGCGACGGAAAGTGTATCATGGAGAATGGCCGACTTGCGGATGGTTTGCTGCAACAGTGAGTTGACATCTATCGCTGGCCACGCGACCAGCGAAACACTTCGTCATAAGACTGTGTCAAAGTTTCCGTCACTCTTGTGCCGATGGTGCTTGCTGTAATGTTTGCAATGCTTGCGAGGGAGTGCCGGTGGGCTCGGCATCACTGAGTCTGGTGGCGACGCCGGTGACGAGGCCACACTGTGTGATGGCGGCTTGTCCGAGGACAGCGAGAAGTATTCGGATTGGGAAACCGAAGATTTTCCGGCCATGCTGAAAGCATCTTCGCCAAAGTTGCCTTCATATGGTGCTTCGACTGGAGTCGAGACATCCGACATTGTGGCCGGAGTTGTTGTGCTTGAGTCTTTGCAAATGGTATCACTTTCATCACAACTGCAACTGCAGTAGCAGCGACTGGTAGAGTTGCAAGAGCAGAAGCTCTCGGCACTTTGTTGACTGCTGCTGTGGTCAGCTGCGGCGTCGCTGTCGTTACCATCGCAACGCGAACAAACTTCATCGTCACCTTCTACGCTGCCATCGTCCTCTATATGACTGAGGCTGCTACTGAAACTACACGCTTTATGCAGCTGCCCATCCAGTTCTTGCTGACAACAACTACAACTACTACATTTGCTGCAACTGCTACAGTAGTTACGGTTGGTGAACTTTTTACGTTTTATTTTTACACTTTCGTTAACTCTGCAACAATTAGCATCACAGCATGGTCTCGCCCTAGGAAATTTTTCTTCGTCGTCGTCCTCTTCAACATCGGCAGCCCCATCGAGTGTCTCCTGTCGCGGTACAATTTTTCCACGTTTACACTTTCGTTGCACAATAATGACTTCATCTTCGGTTGTAGATGTTGTGGAACAAACGGACTCAATGTGACTATTGTGCTCACAATGATGGGCTTTTGGTCTACTTTTCCGCCTGCGATGATGGTGCTGCTCATGGGGGTGATGATTGTCACCGCTACAATGGACCAGAATGTCCTTGCTGTTGGTCGTTTCATTGTCTATGGCTATTGCAAATGAATGATTACTAATGCTGCTGCAGTAGCTGATGTCATCGGTCAGTGTGGCTGCATCGATTTCAATTGCGATTGTTCCACCAGTTGGAATTTTTTCTGGAAGTCTGCATTGATTTTGTCGTCGATGTGGGTGGCGATGTAAATTACGATGATGTTGCTGCTGCTCTCCGCACTCTCTATCGTCTGGACTGGACAAAGATTGGGAAGACTCTGGTGCGAGCTTTTGGTGTTTGCTCAATGGCAGTTCTGGAAGTCTCTTTGCCGCTGTAATTCGCTTTTTCTGTCTTTGGTTATGAGGAAGGACTTTCATCACCGTCGCCCCATGACAATGATGGTGCGGATGACAATGGCAGTGGCAACAATAGCAACAACAACTCTTTGCACAGCACTCCATTTCAGAGTGATGTCGTTTCCAACTGGGATAGCCCAGATCTGGTGTTTGTGTGGCATTGTGTCGCTGTCTCTTGTTACGATGATGGCGACACGTACGCTCTGCTACATAAATTGCATTGAGATCATCTGGATCTGGAATCGAGATGGCAGAATCAGCTGCTGTTGATTTGAGGCCAACGCAGTTATTGTTGTTATTGTTACCCGTGATTGTGTGCTGGAAGGCTCTGTTATCGTAATCATTTAAATGTCGAATGTCGGTATGAGATGCCAGTAGATGATCATCACCGCTGGTTATTGCATGAGGTATGGATTTTTGATTTTGAAGTTGGGGATGATTTTGTTGCTGTTGTTGTTGTTCATCGGGGGCAAACTGCTAATCACCACGGTGAACGCTGCGTGGTTGTGAATTTTTTCGGTAAATGTGAACTTGCAGTAGAATGGCAATGTCTAAGCTGACCTAAAAAAATAAAAAAAAAAATGAGAGATATGTTAAAAAATAATGATAAATTAATAGAAAAGTATAGTTCAAAGAGTCAATCTATAAAATGATTTATTTTCTTTGTCCTAATTTTTTTTAAGATTTAAGTGATACGAATCACCTATTCACCATGAACCTTACCAATAAACAAATTTAAAGACAACTTAAATATTCAAGTAAAATGAATCATTATGGTATAGACCATAAAAAATGAACCATACATCACATGTTTCACATTTATATTCATTATTATTTAAGGTCTACTTAAATATTTGGTTTGTTATATTCTATTTCTATTTTGTTTAAGCCATCTCTAAATTTTGTTATTGGTAGGGCCCCATGACTTTAAATTGAACATAAACTATATTATATGCTTCATCATATTAAAAACTTTATTTTAATTACTTTTCCCCATTTTCTACATTCGTACAATAAACTAAAATAGCATTCAACAAAAATAAACTCAAACATCCTTCACCTCTTAACCATGTGTGCCATTATAATTATTGAAAAAGTACTACACTTAACATTCTTCACTTTAAAAGGATTATTTTTACCGTAAATAGCTCACTAGCGACAGAGAAAAAATTGTGAAATGTCCTTCAACTATTGTCACATTTACATAGTAGGTATATGTATATACATATGTTTTATTTGTTTTCGTTGTTGTTGAAAGCAATATTTCTCTTCTGCTGCTTGCAATAAACCCACGTCATTAATATCCTTTACCTCGATATGTTTGATTCGAATGAAAATCTATCTTTATCTAGTGATATGTGACAAGGACAATCGAACACAACGCATGAATCAATGTTTTAAACCACACTGGAACATAATAATCTAAAACGTCTCTCTTCGTCTGTCTGTCGATATCAATTTAAAAAGAGAGATAAAATTAATATTGCACTTGAACGAACAAAAACACTGAATTTGTGACATGGATTCTGTGTGAAGGTATGTTGAATGTGGGAATTACTCTGTTATCTAGGTGACAAATAATTTTCTCTATGAAACGAATTACAATGAAGGATTATTTGGTTGGTGAGCTGATTTAATATGTACGTCCTTGCGCTAGAGAGATAAGTAGGTACTGACTTAAGTGCTTTTGTCTTTTAGTTAAAAAAAGAGACTTCTGCTTCGATGCTTAAATTAAGTTTTAAGGAAGTGTCATCTTTACTTTTTAACGAAAAAGTTGTTAAAATTGTTCATTGATAAGCTAGAAGTGTTGTTGCTTATAAACTTTTCATTCTGTAAAGACAATAATGTGTGTTACAAAATTGTGTAAATTTCGTGTCCTTGGTGATTTCAACATCTATGTAGAAGTCTGTATTCATTCCTGTATTCTACAAACATTCAGCAGGTTTTTCGTGGCTTGGCTATAGAAAATTTACAATGCTTTTCACATATCTTTTGCCATATTCACATATTCAAGTATATTCATCTGAGAGTCATGGACACTCATCAGAAACAATCTGAATATTAAGATTATTTAGTTATATTTAAAGGTATAGATTATGGAATTTGCAGAATGGCTCTTAGGAGAATAATTAATTGTTTTTGTGAAAAATTCAACAAGCTTTGAAATGATGACAAAGGTTACATCGATTAATATTGTAATGTGATTTTTTAAGAATTTTACCTGCAGTGTACCGCAAATCCAGAATTGGTTTGGTGCTTTTCTTAAAATAAAATAAACAGTCTTAAACATATCACCAAGCGTCCACATCACTACCATATGTATACTCATTCCATATGTTGATTTGTTTTTAAAGTTTCGTAAGAACTGAGGGGCTCCTATAGAAGAAAAAAAATAATATATAAACAATTTCTTTAAATTAGGTTTAAATTAAAATCATACCTAACATAGCCTCGGTAAATACGGCAAAGAAACCAACGGTCTCCATGAACCAATCAATTGATAACATAAGATATGTGATGGCTGCACCTACAGCCCAAACTACCAGCATAAAATCCAAATATGATTGGAAATCCGTCCATGACCAAAAGTACTTCATATCGAGGTCTGTAACGAACAAAATAAATAAAATAATATTTACAATTTAAGTTCTGTAAATAAATGAATCGAGAACCAATTCACAATTGGAGAAGCATGCAAAATTAATTAACTAACTAAAATCGATAAGTTTACATATACAAACATACATACATATAAAAGCTCTTATGAAATGGTACAAATAAAAAAAGGTTTAATAACGATGTAAAAATATGTATTTAAATAAAATATATTTCACATACGCCATGGTGAACCATAAATTGATGACAAACTCAAAAAAACCACCCACATTTCCTCCTACTAACATCTTTTATTTTTAATATGACAGAGATTCCTCTTTAAAGTAAACACTTGAGCCAAAAAATGTTGATACGAAAATATTGCACATACGCCACAGTGAACGTTAAATTCATTTCCGATTTTCCAGAGATCTTTAAACTTTTTTTAAAGCATTATTTGTTAAGTTTAAAAATTTAAGGCAAGTTTGTTTACAACTGAACATCTTTAATCAAGGATTATTGCACCTGGTTAATCATCGAATGTGCATGTTAAACTAAAATTTGTATCAAGGAATCCAAATTTGAGTTGTTAACCATGGAAATCGCCAACCAGCCAATTTTTATCGATTGGCACCACTTATTTAGAACCTAGTGAATGGTGCAGATTTAACCCAATATCTTTAACAGTCTTTTTGCACACTATTCAAAATCCAAGTTTTGGCAAAAGAAATTTTAATTTTGAATCGAAAATTTCTTTGGGAAAAAAAACCAATAGTCTAGTTCCTTTAGTTTGATAGTCTGTGTGAATTTCTACACAAAATTCTGTTAAAGTTCATTAAAATATAAAATTTCTAAAAATTGACAATGAACAGAGTTTCAAAGTAAAGGAACACACCTAATTTGAAGTCAAAGGACAAAACAAAAAATAGAAAAAGACTGTATTTTCTTTTAATTTAAGTTTTGTTTTTATCTTGATTCTTGGTAGAAGTGGTTTTATTTTTATATTTGTTATTAATTTTTTAATGGCATCATTTCCAAAAAAATGCCAAACGTTTGTGGGCGAACTTATTAGGTTGTTCGATGTTAGTGCTGGGGCGGACTGGGTCACCCTAAAATCGCTCTGAAGCGTATTCGGGGCGAGCTCTCAATGACTTTCACGAAGAACTCAGGGTAAGATTTCAGAGCTGTTAGAATTCAATCAGCTGTTTGGTTTTTGGGAAAAAGTGTACTCCAGCATAGTGAATGTTGATGACAAATTTAGATGTTACATAAATATGAGATATTTCGTTGAGAATTTTGTTATTTATTTGTCTCATGTTATTATAGGACGAAATGTCAAAATATACATATATATAGAGCCTATTAAAAAAGCGAACTGGACGAAATAATCAGAAGTTGAAACTTGTAGCACTTTTGACTATTAATTGACTTTCCCTAGGTCGCCCTGGGGCAGAGAACATCAAACAAACCTATTATGATAAATGGCTGTAAAACTATGTGCTAAAAACTCCTAAATGACAAATAGTGTTATTATAGTTGCCTGTCATATTTTGAGTTTTTTTTTGTGAAAAGTAAACATTTTCGTATTTCATTTTCATTTATTTCTTTCAGAATATTGTGCAGTATAATAATTTGATTATTTATTAATATTAAATCGTTGCCTTATTTTGTACCGTATATATAAATTATTTGTCCCAAGGATTAATTCGAGAACATGAATGCGTTCAGCGTGATATGGTTACAGGTTAGTTCGATTTGTTAAACTAGAAAACTATGAATATTCAACCATTTCAGTTTGTAGTCTAGATATTGGATTAAGCCTAGTATACAGTTCCTCCTCGAAAAAAAAAGCATGTACTTCTTGTTGGAGTGATTTTATCGCAAACAAAATTTTTGACGTTTAGAATATTACTATCGAACTGTGAACCAAACCTGTTGAAAAAAAATTTATATTCACCACGAAAACTTTTTCGGGCAAAACAATGTTGGTGACATTGTTTTGTGAAAAAAAGAGGACAACGAATACAAATTTTTTATTTCAACTCAGATTTTTTTTCTTCCAAAAAAAAAATTCTTACCACTTATGTTTTTTTGTTCAAAAGAATTGTATATACTCGGCTTTAAAGAAAAAATGTGTGTGGTAGGTACATCTTCCAGAGGTTAGGAAACACTTGGATACATTGTATTAAATCTCGGTTAAGTGATCGTTGGAAACGACGAATTCTTTCAAAATCTTTTTCAAACAATTTATTTAATAAAAAAAGATAGGTATACCACTTAACATCGATAATAAGCTTCTTTTTTTTTATTTTAATAAGAAATAACAGGCGACAAAAGGTTTCATCAAATCAATTAATCAAAATCTTTTAAATCGGTAACAAAATTAATTCAGATAAAGATCGTTTTATGAATGAGACAAGTTATTTTCCTCGAGAATAATTCATAAAAGTTAAATATGTACAATACAATTACCGATTTGTTTTCAAAATAAAACTAAATAATCATAGGCTATATTTTTATTATAATATCTTTTTTGGGAAATTCAATATTTATGAATCACTTTCTTTTATGGCATAATCTAGCAGTATTTTTAACTATTATATTATGCATTTGTCCCACTATACGTTGAAGCAATTTATTATAACTTTTATGAGTTTTTTCAGGAGCTCATTAGACATGGTATGCTTTGGAATTAGGTTTAATTACTTTTTATAGCATGAGCATATTTGGGTGTTTCGGCACACGACCTAACAAAAAAAAAACATCAATCCTCACACATCGCAACATACATACACACACACACACACAAATATGTGACTCAAACAAAGTGTGAATACCTCTATGTTCAACCTTCAGCTATACCGACATAATAATGATTAATCTAAACTTCCATTACTCTTATGGCTCTTAATAGACTACCCATCTCTTTATTCCAATAAACTGTTTTGTTTGACTTTTAGTCACAAATACCTAATCCATGTTGTTATGGGCTGAGTAGGGAAATACGTGTTATAATAATTTCCGTTAAGGAGAACAGTTCCATTACAAGGATAAACTTTAAATTGCCACGTGCACTGTATATAAAGTGAAAACATTGTAACAAAGAACAGACTATAAAAACAAATTAATATCCTTAGAAAACATAATTGCTCCATCGACAATATTCAAGGTTTTAAGATTTTGTGTATGAGGAGTAGCTGTCTCGTATCCTTGAAATACACAAAACGCATCTTCTTAACAACAAATACGTTTTTCGTTTTATTTGAGAATGTCATTCAACGGATTACGGATTACTTTTTTTAGTTTCTATGGCAGGAACATACAAATTGTATTTTTAGAATCATCCATAAATGTGTAGCCTATACTTTTGTGGCAGTATATGCAGGAAAGAGGGTTTGTGGGTTGCTGTGTCAATCGTATTTATTTCTAAGTGTTGCCATAGGCAATTCTTTAAATCCATCATCCATTCGGCTATAAAATGTAGGAACTAAAAAAAAAAATAATATGAGTCCATCAAGCTGTCACGTTTTTGTGAGCTAAGACTTCAATTAAATTCGATGAATTTTGATGGTGTATTACGTAACAGAATATATTTTTTACTTGCGATATAAATAGTAAGGTACTACATATAGGCCATGTTTTGGATTTAAATTTTTTTTTAACTTTTATCTTACTTTTATCTTAGGGAATCACTAAAGGCGAAATTAATTTTTTTTTAGCTCCAAAATTAACGGTACCTGCCATAAAAACTGTAGTGAAAGACGTTATTTATCTTGGAAACGGCTCTAACGATTTTGATAAAATAATTTTGTCTGTATTATTGAAGATAATATGGTCTGCGTTTTGGTAAAATCAATTTTACCAAAAACAGTTTTAATGATTTTCGACTTTCTAGTTAGCGCCTTAGCCGATTTTGATTATAATTTTTGTACAGGAGGTTTCTTTAAATCCAAATATAATGCGTGTAAGATTTTTCAAAAAAATATTTACTTGCAGTTGGTATCAGAGGAGTGAGAACTGACAAGAGGTAAACAAAAACACGAGTTCCTCTAAATATGAAGGTAGTATAAACGTTCCCAGATAAATAAGATCCGGATCCCGAATATATCGTATCAATTTAATTACAGCTGGCAACCCTGTCTTTAAAAGCATTTTTTGCTTTGCATTTGTATTGGTGTTTTTAAGTATAGAATAAGCAAGAATATGTATGGTTGCACTAACTCTGGTCTCTGAGTTGAAAAAAGTTTTTTTTTGTTGTCTTAACAAAAAAATGCCCAGAAAGCCATTTTGTATGCAGTTTTCTCTCTCTCTCTCTCTTTGCTTCGTCCTGTCGTGTGTAAATTAAGCTGTTGGTAAGAGGATTTTCAGTTTTTGTTTATCCGTATGTGGATTTTTGTGAGTGGCATATAGCTACATACATAATATGTACATAGGTATATCGAATAAATAATATGTGGATGAAAATAAGCCTTAGATATAGATATTAGTTAGTTTTGTTCTACAAAGAATATAATTGCAACAAGGGTGCACGAAGGAGTATAACAAACACGAAGTGTTCACTGAAACTCATACGATTGTATCTATAGACATACATATACATATTATATGCAGCAGTGTGATGTCAATTGGACTACTTCTGAGATTTTGTCCTGTTAAGTTGCTGCTGCAATGAATAGGGGTTGATGAATTTTAGATGATATTCTTTAGGTTAATCATTATAGTTGAAGATATATAGTTGATGATGAGGGCAAATGACTTCATTAGTGGTTCTATTTTGTTCTTCTTCTTTTTTTCATTTATGTTGCTTTGCATACCGTATATAAAGCTGTGATCAAAAAATAAGTGCTCATACATAGCTAATAATTTATTTTGATATGTACCATTTCGTATGTACATATGTATGTATGTGCAGGCGTTCACTTGTCACTGCGCTATATGACGTTGTTATAGTCTGGTAGTGGCAGGTATGAGAAATTGGACTAGGTACATACCTACTTCTTTTTTATGTTTGCTGTTAGTACAACACGAATTTCAACTTTGTGAAACATGAACTCATAACCATTTAGAGATATTTTGAATCAATAAATCATCATTTCCACAATATTGTTCTAAGTTTTACACTTGTCTGATTTATAGAAAAGAATTTGTGTTGTTAAAACCTTTTTTAAAGAAAATTTAACTTTTAAGAATTTTAATTATTTGTTGGAGCTTTATGTAGTTGATATTTTTTTAACGCTTTTGTTAGAAGAACAGAACAGAGAAAGAAATTCCAAATATATTGACAATAAGCTAGTTCAGGAAACTGAGGTTGCAGAGATAACGCTTCGTCAAAAAGTGAGCAAGCGAATCAAAATTTTTTTCCTCAACATTTTGACAGCAAATATGAGAATTCTGAGGAATTCTGTTCATGAAACTAAGATTGCTGAGATCTTCGAGATCTCATTTTCTTGAACATCCCTAATCGATAGGAACACTCTCTAAAGCCGCCATTTTGTCAAAGTAAGATCTGTCAAGTTTGTTTTGAATTGTTCAAATGTGTATGGCAATTTAAAATTAGGGTTGAAAAACGCGTGGATATCATTAATAAATATATTTTTAAAATCAGTATTTCTTTCAAGAAACGGTCCTTTATACTTGATGTGTATATCCTCGTCACAGCCGTCTTTAGCGATAAAACCCATTTATGGATTAATTAGTGTGTGAAGAAGCAAAATAGTAGAATTTGGGAGCATATTTATTCATAGGAAATACGTCAATACCAAAATTGATCCCCAGAAATCCACTTTTTGGTACTGATTTTGGTCTGGCGTATGTAATCATCGATCTATTCATACCTATACCTACTTCTTCCCAAAAACGAAACTGACACTCAAATAACCGTCATTGGCAAGTGCTACAGATCAAAGATAAGATGATGATGATGTGGATTCCAACGACATAAGGTACCCACATAACGGCGTTAAGTGCCATCACATGGACATTCTCAACGGGCGATTTGAGGTTGAGGGGCGTCAAAATCTTCAGATTTAACGACTTCAGACTTTTTAATTTAAGAGCTATCTGAATCACAAGTCTGTTGGAAAGAATTGTAAACAATTGATGCCTTTAAAGTCAACATTAAAAATAAATAAAATAAAAATAAAAATCAGACCTCCTGAATTCGTAACACCAAGAAAAGTCGCGGGTGATAGAATATTAAAACGACGTTATATTTTATACTTAATGCTATAATATATTATTTCACAAAAAAAAACAAGATAAGTGAATATATATAATTTGTGTTATGTAAATTTATGTAAATTTCAGGCGTTTTACTGAAAGACCTTTCTTTTACAAAAAAAATTAACTGAGAGGCGAACTAGACCAAGCTCCCTTCATAGCCATATGCACTACGCAATACGCTACCGACAATGGTGCGAAAGCTTGGCAGCCTAAATGCAAGTGTGTTATCACACAAAAACCCTTTAGAACTATTTATTATTTATTGTAAAAAAAATTAAGATTTTAGCTCAGACAAAAACCACTTCATACGTTTTACAAATAGTTCGCAAATTTAGGTGAAGGCCTCTCAAGTTAATCTAGAGTTAAATCACAAAATTCTATGAGATCTAAATAAATTGATTGAAAAACATTTTTTGGTAAATTCGCACTGAAAAAACTGGGCCAACGTGATCTGTCCAACTATAAGAGAGCTGTCGGCAACTGGAGATTTGTAGAAAGAGTTCCGAATAAAGTAAAATCCCTGCTATATTCGTTCATCGGATGACATTGAACCCAATTTTTATTTTCAAAGTTTAACAAAGATTATGTATAAATTTATATAAATATACAATCTTCATCGTTCATGCGGGTAAACTTGTTTTTTTTTTTTGCATTCCCTTTTTTAAAATAAAACTTCAAAGTTCAAAACTCATTCTCAATGGAGCACCCATATAAAATCTCATTTTAAAAACAATAAACATCGTGACCCCATTCTTTGAAGCCATTGCAATTAACGACTTTTGTTGTTCTGTTTCCTGTTTGCGTCCCACCTTTTGTCATGGACATAATATTATAGGAACTGGTAGGTTAGGTATAACTGTATAAGCCAAAGAACAATTCATTAATGTGTCGAAGGACAAACATTTTCGTATATAAGGGCTGACTATATAAAATGAAGAATTTTAATTAAAACAACGTGCGATCAAAGCTGTCTTTATACTTATAGTGGAGGTGTGTTATAAAATCAGTTTTGCTAAAATTTAAAAATAAAAATAAGATTGTCTTTGTTGTCATTGATATTAATTTTGTTTTTTTGTTCCTTGTTTGCGAGTTTAGCAATTAATTTCGAATTAATTTTTATGATTCAGAGATTTTATGAGAATGAACAAAGAAAAAAAAGGTGTATTCTGAGAATAAGGACTTGGAGATGATTCCTTTAAAAATTTAAGCTAAATTTCAGATTATACGGAAACGAACACTGTTTGTGAGTGCATTCTTAACGAACGAACTTGCTCATGATTTATTAGATCTGTGAATTTAATATTTGCTCACGAACGCGATACTTTGATTTTTGAAAACTCACTTCATGTGCACACTCATATTATGAACATTCAGTCTATTTCGTGAGTCGAAAATGAGTTGATTTATGACTCGTAATTAATTAAAAAACTAATATTTTACATATTTTTTAACATTAGCCGTATTTCCTTAAAGAGTGTAGCAAGGGCACGTAATCGAAGTAAAAGAAGAAAAAAAAGCATGTTTAAAATTCAAAAAAAAAAAATCTAAAACACACATCGAAAAATTACCAACAACAAAGGCGTCTTCACTTCACATTATAAATGATATTATTATCTTTCCATATCTTATTTCAACAAAAGTGATTAAATTTTAATACTTTTTGTGAATTAATTTGAAACTTTCATATTTACCAAACCTTTTCGAAAAAAAATGGACCCACACCATCTCAACATCCACAATATACATAAGTCCACCACCATTTTTAATTAAAAGCTTAAACAAAAAAGTCTCACTTGAAACTGATAAAATATAAAAAGTATGTTATGAAAGGATATCCTTAATTAGTTTTTGAGAACATTTCACAACCAAGAGAATATAAATTGCCCAAACCCCATAACCAAAATACATAAACGAAGCTTTTGCACTTCGTTATTTGAAAATACGTATATATTAATTGCTGCATCATATTTTTATTTATTTTTTTTGTCTTATAGCAAACGAGGTCACAATTGGAATGTAGGTCCTTCATTTTGTGAGATAAGTTTGCTTGTTTTAAAAATTTGAAAAGTTTTTCTTTAGAAAATTTTATTACCTTAACCCAGAATTGTGTCAGTCAAACTTAAAGAACAATTTTACATTATTTGCTTGCATCCCACTAAAGTAATGTGGTCAGTCGTCAGTCTTTGGGCCTAATTGAGAGCCTCATTTATTTTTGGCTTCATTCCAAAATGAATTATTTACTCCAGTTGTGATTTAAAATTGTATTGTTAAATAAACCATACAAAAAAAAAAACAAAAATAATTGCAACGTCTTTAAATTCCAGAAAAAAAAATCCAAGTAGATATCTATTATTATAAATGTATATAAATTCATGCAAAATAAATTCTACGAACGACCACAACCAACAAAAAAATATTCGAAAAACAAGACAAACTAAAGTTTCCCAACAAACAACAAGTAAAATAACAAAAATTTTATAACAGAGATATACATATATAGGAAAAGAATGATTTTAGAAAACTCCTTCAAGTTGAAAAATTGAACACATACCGCTTAAATAATGCCTTGAGCGACTACGTTTTAATGCATCTGGAGACGAAGAAGAGGCACCAGCACCTGGATCAGTGTCTTCAATCACCTTTGGCAGATGAAGATCACAGTGGTCATCACCTTATGAAGCGAATAACATACATAGTTTTCTATTTAGATTTATATATTTTTTTTAACACAAAATTTTATTTTAAAGCAAAAAAGGAGTTACAAATATTTAAAAATCGTATATATAAGCATATTTTACAGCTGTGTATTATGTAGTTTTTTTTTTTTTTACAAACCTCCAAATTCACGATCTCGCATTGCTGGATTTGCGTTGTTTCGTTTCACTTTAACACAAAGATGAATCATAAGGAACATTGTGATATTCATTACAACACTCTGGACAAGAAGTGGAAGCTCATAGCGTTTGGAAAACCTGAAAAGGTAAACACAAAAAAAAAACAAATAAAATCAATATTATAGAATGGTTTTTGTTTTTTTTTTTAACCATGCAGATTAAAATCATTATTGAAAAATGTAAGATCGAACATTTTAACGTCACATAATAGAGGAGTAAGTGGGGTGGGGGAGACTAAAGACTTTTTCCCCATAAAATCTTTATGAGAATTAAAGATGTTACAGCTTAAGGTGGTTGGGAAAATTATCTTAAACTGGTGTTAAAAACACGTTTTTTATTAAGTTGCATTTACAAGAAATATTTGTACAAAACTTGCAATTGATTTTGAACTAACCTTTTGTTCATCTAGATCAATGATTCCCAAACTATTTTGGGCAAGAGACCCCTTTTCCAAAGTGAATTGAAACCTCAGACGCCCATAGCCAAAAATTTAAAAATCCTATCTCTAGTTTTTTTTCCTTTTGATACAAAATACTTACCAATTTAAAAACTTTTCAGTTTTCGTTTATGTTGACCTCTCGGGAAACTGATTTCGACCCCAAGGGGTCGATATCAACCACTTTGAGAATCCCTGATCTATAGATACTTGAAAGTTTAGTTTTACTTCAGAACTGGATGAAACTGGATGTTTAAAGTTTCGAGATTCTAGCACATAGAGTATTTAGGTAGTTTTATACAAAATAAACCTGAAATTTGCTATTAAGTAATCTCATCAAGATACATAACATTTAAAATCGATTGCAAAATTTTACACACACACACAATACTAAAAAACGGAAAATAATGATTTAACTACGAACAAATATTTTCAAACTCAAACAAAAGTTCTATAATGATTTTTTTTTCAAGATTTTACGTAATTGAGTACTAAATTTTGTTTCTTAGTTCTTATCAGTTCTAAGTCGAAAACAAAATAGATTTATGTTTTTGAGAAAATTGAAAATTATGAAAACTATTTTTCATCGTAGAAAAATGCACCTTCTCTCTATTTTTAAAAAAGTAAAGCTTACAATATAATAGTTTACTGTAAAGGCGTTTTTTTAGAGGCAGAGAACTTAAAATTGGCGACACGGTTTATTGTGACAGCCGATTTGATAGTTCTCGGTTGTTTTGATGTAAGTTTGGTTCTGTCGGTTTTTTAGGTAAGTTGGGTTTGACATTCATTATGAATAGATTTACCAAGCCAAGGTAACGTTTTCGAATTGTTAAAATTTATTACGAAAAACATGGTTCAATGCGTGAAACTTATTGGACATTTCATTTGCAAATTTTGTTAAGTGATAAAGCACCCTTTCGGCTAAATGGTATTTTGTTTCCTTGTAAACCAAAAATAACAATTAAAACAAAAAAATCACTTGTCTAAAGAAACTCTTCAAAAATGCACATACAAATTTTTTTCTCAAAATTTTTTAAACTGATTAAAATAAAAGTTAAATGCATGAATGGATGGCACAAACTTGCTCTTGATAGTTCAGGTGACTTAGAATTCCAAAGATTTAATATAAAGTATATACAACATGATTTATGTATAAATAACAAAAAATTTAAAGAAAGCGTGAAATTCAAAAAGCAACTCTTTTGAACATTTTATGCCACCTGCTTAAGTTAAGTTTAAGGTAGTATTATGTGAGTACATAAATATGAGCAATATAGCACCGTGTTGCGCATATCGTCGGCTAAATGTGTTTCTTAAGAAAATGGCATCAAAATCTCAATTTCGGCCATAAGTGGACTTAGCAGCTTTACGTATTTAGCCGACAATATGCATAATAATAAAAATAATTAGAAATAAGTTGATTAAACAACCTCTGAAATTGGTATTGCACGAACGCGATGTACACCATTAATCTCTAAAGAAAATCTCAATTTATGAGAAAAAAAATTTGAAAATCTGCTCGAAGGTTTAAAAAAAAAAATAATTGTTTATACAAAAAAATTTTTATACATTTTTAAGAAAAGAAACGTACGCAATTTTTTAAAATTTATCTATGCAGAGTTAGAAAATTAATTTTGAAAAAAAATCAACAACACATTTCCAAAATATCGAATTTTCAAAAAATAATTTTGAATTTTTATTTAATTTTTGAAAATGTTAATATGCAAAATTATTCAAACTTATTGGATGCTTTTGTGTATAAAATTTCATTAAAATCGTTTTAACACGAAATGAGATAGTCGAAAAAAGAATTGTTCTATGAGAGATACCATTTTTAATCGATACATACATTTTTTATTTCCAATCCAATAGTATGGTCGATCGTCCTGATGTTAGCTACTACAAATTTTAATAAAAAAAACGTAGGAGTCGTTTTTGAGAAAAATGAGATTTTTAAACACTTGTATGGGAGGTACCGTTATTTTTGGTTAGAAGAATAATTTGTATTTAAAATCTTCTAGATAATGTTAAAGAACTTCTGGGTGTCAAGTTTAATAAAAATCTATCAAGTCGCTTTCGAATTATTAAGTTTAATAAAAAAAATGTGTAACTTTTTTTAAAAATCAAAATCGGTTGTACCCCTTTTGGAGGTACCATTTATAACCATTTTTCGGATTTTTTTCAGTTCCTATTGGTCATATTGTGAACAAATATTTAGCTTGCAATTTTAAACATTTGCTGTCATAGGATCTGACTCTCTGTATTAAAGATTCTTCATGTTTTGGGCTGAGATATTTCTTTTAGAAACTTAGCCACGTTCTTTCTTTCTTGAAATAAATCGATTTAAAAATAAAACGGGCGAAATGGGGTGAAAGCGCTGAGAGGGGGAATTCGCCAGCCTGTTAAAAGCTATTGCACAGCAAAAAAAAAAATGTTTCAAAATTACACCAAACACAAAATTTAATGGTTGACCACAATTTAATAATTGTTTATTTTTCACAATTGTTTTATTTTCACACAATTTTTACAAAGCTCCTTATTTTTCGCTAATATTAGCCTAGTTTTCTTTACTTTGAAACTCTGTGCATTTGTGTAAATTTCTACACAAAAGTCTGTCAATAAAAAAAAATAAAATATGTAAAAATTGACACAAATGCACAGAGTTTCAAATTAAAGGAACACACTTATTTTAAAAATTACTATAAGATTGTGTTCAAGTCACGATGAATGAATCGTTTTTAAAAAATTTTGTTAAAAACTAAATATCTCACGACTTGATCGATGTATTGATTTTATTGCTTAGATAAATGTTAATATTTCTTCTAAACATAAAACGCTTAAAGTATTTAAGTATTTCAATCAAGCGCTCTATTCAAAATATAAATTCCCAAATTCTTAAAGAACACCCTATACGCTTTGTTTTTTTTTTTTGTTTACAAATCTTAGAGCTATACAATTTATGAGCTTCATATATTATCGTAACCCATAAATTAAATTCGCATGATAAGATATACACAGAGATTGCAGTTAAATTTACTTATCATTTATCTTAAAAAAATTATAAATTGTCATGGAAAAAGTTTTCGTATTTACAATTATACATGTATTCAAGTACATACATACATAGGATGTAACCCCCAATAACTATTCCGATGAGTCAGGCGAAAAAAATTAATTTTATATTTTTTTATTATTATTATTGATTCAATTGAAACTGCTTAAAACTAGCTTCGATATATGTATTAGCAAAAAAATCAACTGAAAATCTTTTAATAAGCGATATCAAATAAAACCCCCTATGTTTAGAAGATATAAAATAAAATATTTCTCATGTACAACTCTTTCAATTTGGAAAAAAAAACACACAAAACCATAATTCTAATTCTATCGTATGATGGTCGAACGATAAAAAAACAAACGAATAACCGAGGCAACGTCGGAGCACATTTTTAAATATTTCTGTGCAAATAATAAAAAAAAAAAAAATCACACAAAAATACTTAAGTGGATTTGAATGTCTGTGCAGTGCATCTTTTCCCTTGATTTGCGTATAACCGAGAAGCATCATCAAAATCTAAGTCTGTCCTGGCAAATAAATCATCTCGATCCCCGTCTCTCCACATATCACCATCATTATAATAAAGAATCATTTCAGAAAATCACATCTTACATACAGTCTGCGCATTGCGATCAATACCCTTGAACACAGAGTTTCATCTCAACGATAAGTTGGCTGTTCGTATAGATTGTAGGATGTACTTGTATCTAACCGATGACACAGATTTACGAATTTTCAAATGGAATCCCGCAAAAAAAAAAACAAACTTTTTTTTCCACATGAGTGGGGATGATGTATACTTAAAAAGTTTTCATCTCGAATGTGGGGTCAGATTCGTTTGCTCAAGATGATGGGTAAACAAGGAGATAAAGTTTATTCCAATCAAGGGCGTGAATTTGAATATATAACTAGTTAAGCTGACGTTCCTGACTTTGTTGTTCACAGATATAACTTTAAATTATTCCATGTTCGAAAAAAAGAAGATAAATCGCTTTGGTAATTATACTCGACTCGTATAGGATCATCTTTAAAATATTTTAAATAAGCATAAAATGAATGTATTTTGTATCGATTTTAACTTTAAAGTTAGTACATCGATTCCTATAAAGCCCACCATTTTATCAAAAGCCACAAAATGTTAATTTAATTGAAAACAAATTATTTAATGTCTTCCTGAGCAATAAAGAAATGAGACCTATTGTCAGCTTTTAATTATACTATTGTTAAAATTAAAAATATTCCATGATGAAATTTGGTCTAATTGGTTTCATTACTCAACAGCAACAAAAAAAAATAACATAACCAGTCTGCAATACAGCAAAAGCTGAATGATTGAGTTGCCATTCCCAATTAAAAACAAATTGTTAGGTTTTTTTTAACTTCGAATTTTTTTTTTTTTACTTTTGAAGCTTTTGAGAAATCTGTGATTTGCGACGATTTATGATGCAAAATACGGAAAATTTTAAGAACTTTAACAAGGGTCAATTAGACTGAGAGATAGACGTAATATAATATGCCATTTATTGACAATTTTTGTTTAACAGAGTAATAATTACTGACTAATTGGTAGGTTCACCGCTCAATTTTTTAAATCCCTTTGAATTTTGAATATTGATAAATATTTCTTATGATTGAAAAGAATTCTGAGAAAGTGATCCACTCACTTTCTCAGAATTCTTTTCAAACCTCCTGAATGGAAAATCCAAAGTACTAATCAATTTTTACATTTTTATACATTACCAGCCAAATTAATAAAAAAACGCTTATTCCACCTTTGAGTGCTCCCATTAGATCATATACAATATACATGTATTTTGTAGTTTTCTTTTTATGGTGGTTGACGGCTGATTGTCCAATAATTAGAATCAATAGTTTAAAAACTCGATAAATCTAGCAGACATTATTAATTTTATTAAAAGTTAAATTAGCAATCTTCACTTAGGTATTTTTTTATTATTTCAGAATAAATTTGACACATCTGGTTCTTATTCCTTCGCTAAACCACTCCGGTGGTTAAACTAAGTACACGTCACTTTTTAAAAATTTTCTTTTATTCATAACATTTTGCACTTAGTCCACGGAATAAGACCTAACCCTTCGCTTTTCCACGTTTATTAATTTGGCTGTACAAGTCTACCGCCCTACCACTTTTCAATAGTTTACAACAATCAGAAGTACTCCATATAAATTTTAACAGTTGTAAACAGTGGGTTGAAGCCACGCCTCTCCTGAATGAAACATTTAAAATTTTAGGTTTTTTTCTTTGTATATGCACTTTAAGTCCCTTATTCCAAATTTCATCGTTCTATAACAATCGGAAGATGCTCTATATAATTGACAACGACTCTGAGAAAGTGGGTGGATCCCACTCCCCCTGAATGAAACAATTTCAATTTAAACATTTGTATGCCAATTTTCATCAATCTACAATAACTGAATGTCAACACTCCCGACACCACTGACCATACCACTTCAACTATCTCTGGTGAAGTATACTAAAATACGAATATTTGTTTTTTATCATTTTATAGTTCACACTCAGTTTGAACCACAATATGTCCGTGAACAAACAGGAGAATACCGAGCTCTGCCATAGTTTGAATATCGTACTAATCAAGAGTAGGTACTTGGTGAGCCTCCTTTTTGAAAAGCTTTAGCTCCAAAAGCGACAGTGGAAGCCCATATTAAAGTAGGTAATAAGTGGCGCCCGCTATCTCAGGCTGAAATTTAATGGCGTCTGCCCCCTTAGACTGTACTTTAGTGTCATTTGCTATCTCAGACTGTATTTTAGTATTATTATTTTTTTTTCTCCGAAAATTCAAGTTTAAAATTTTTGGAAATTGAAATATCGTTGCTAAAAGATTTTTAAAAAAGAGAAGTAAATTTGGGAAATTTTAGTTAGTTTTTTATTGAAAGTTTTATCGTTGTTTTAAAATATACTTTTTTTTATTTTAATTCATATTTTTTTACAAAACTGCCCCTCCCTTCCTTAACAGGGGAAGATAGATCCACCCTTATTCAAACAGTGATTGTATTTTACTTTTTGACATTCTAAAAGAATTCGTTAATATTTTGTGGCGCCGCGTCATACTCATGCCTTCTCGTCACTCACAATTAATTTAAGCCAGTCATATTTTTTGAAATAAATTTATCTCTGACGTTGGAAAAAAAAATATTCATACATTGTTCAATTATCCGAATTTCCGTAGTCGACCCACATTTTAAAATTAAACATTATCAATTAATGTTTAAATTTCCATTAAATGAAATCGCGCAATTCGAACATTTCCTCCCCTTTTTTGTTTGTGAATTTGATTAAAATTTAACAATTCTCAGATATAAAATATGCCCAAATCCATCAGTTAGTTAAATAAAACCAATGATTTTTTTTTTGTCTCTCAATCTCTATTTTTGTATATATATCATGTGATACAGCAAGCAATCAAAACTTTTACCTAAAAACAAAAAAAAATTGCACACAAAAATCTCTCAAAAAAGTACCATTAAAACCTTCTCCCCCTATATTGTGATCTGAATTTCATCATCCCATAATTTCTATCAAAATCAATTCATTCAGAAAAAACGAAGCACGTTTTTGCCATTGTTCCATTGGATATATAGAATGGAAAAGGTTTTATTTCTTTTGTATGTATTTCTATGTTGAGATAGGGTCGAAACGACCTTGAATATAGATTTGAAAAAGCGACATACAAAATAACCAGAACGAAAACGAGAAATCTTATTTACATCCCTTATTGAAAGGAATTCTCAAAGGTTACAGAGTACTATTCCACGCGCATTTCCATAGCATTGCAATGGGAATGAGAAAAAAATTCAACACTTGCGTTCTAGCATTATGTCTTCTTTAAGGAAGGAAATGCCATAAAAACAAAGCTACTTTTCCTTAACATGCACGATTTTTTTCTCAAGCAACTCACTCGTAAATTATATCGGACTATTATGTATATATACCTTTTCCTATACGTTCTCATTTACAATATAACATTTCCACATGGTTCTGGTATATGAACACAAATAATTTGCAGAATGTCAGCCCATAATCCAAGAGCTTAAAGGCTAGTTCAGCAACAAATTCAAACAGGGAGGTTTTTAACCGCCCCACATGCATCCGCCCTTTTGGATCAATACCTATAATCCAAGTGTTCGTTCCCTTTAAGGAAAACCCCCGAGGGGAGTCATTGTAAAAGGTGAAACTAGAAAACACAAAAACCAAACCTTAACGAAATTGATGTGTAAACTTTTCAATTTTATAAAACAAACACAAATTATTTTTTCTTAACTTTTTACTTTTTATAAAGTAAGTTGCTGGCAATATCGTAGGTCATATAGCATAGCTTGAGTCGAGTGGAAAATCATAGTTCACCAATCAACATCCCTTCCTTACAAGCCTCAATCAAAAATGTAGTGTGCTGGCAAGGGATGATTTTTCACGTGATGAATTTTGTACATAAACTGTCGGTCTTTTCAGCTAGAGAAGCTGTCTGTTTCGTTATTCAAAATGTTTACTCATAGCAACTGAAGTGGTGACCTCCTCGCTGCGAGGGAAAAAGTTTTAACAACATAAAAAGCAAGCGAGCTTCAGCACAGCAAAACTACACTTAGAGAAAAGACCGTAATAACTTTATAAACTGAGAGAATTTCTCACATTAGGTCAGTTAAATGAGGTCAATGATCGTCTTGGGGGTGGCCCCGGCGCAGTGGTAGTATTGCTTGACTGCTAACCTGGATGTGTGGGTTCGATTCCCAGTCTAGGCAGCATTCTTTTCTATACTCCCTCAACTGAACGCCACCTCTGGGATTTAGTGAGAAAATCAAAAACCTAATTTCTCAATCCACTGTGCCAACAAAATTCTATCCTATCCTTCTATTCCTTCTAACATTTGCCTAATTTATAAGACCCTAGGTCTTACTGGCATA
Organism: Epistrophe grossulariae; assembly: GCA_929447395.1. Lineage (NCBI taxonomy): Eukaryota > Metazoa > Arthropoda > Insecta > Diptera > Syrphidae > Epistrophe > Epistrophe grossulariae. Next base: position 5,606,157 of record OV839566.1, read on the forward strand.
TATATGTTTGTGTTGTTTGTTTTTTAGAGAATAAGTTTGTTTTAAAAACTTGTAGCTGAAGCAATTTTCCAGAGAAATAGCTGCAAAATTTTGTTTGCTACATTTATATAGTTAAAAAGTTATAGCATTTCAAAAATCACACTTGTTTTCATGACAAATTGACTCAGCTACAAGTTTCTCAAACATGATTCTTCTCTAAAACAAATAGTTTTTGAAATAATTGTAATAGAAACACATTTTAATGACTTTTGACCTCCTGTTACTGACCTACTGGTCATCTGATAGTTGGGGAACTATCTCAGCTTATAAAGAGTCTCATTACCAATATCCAGGCCAAAGTTAAAACTTCAAATAATTGTATCCTTTCTTTGACATTGTATATTCTTATTGGACAACATAACAAGTTCATTTCGAGCAGTTCATTGTCATATTATTAGAAATCTTAAAAAAAAAATATTTAATTTTCTCTAAGTGTACACTTGTAATGGTACAATATTTAAGGATATTAAAGGAAAAGTGTTTTAAATTACGTGTTTTTTTATTTTAAAGGACTTAATTATGAAAAGTGGACTAAAAAATTGGGAAAAACTAACACTCAGTTTCCTCTGTAAATTGGATAAGTGATTAAATTCAAGGATAGTCGAAAACGGATACCTTCAGAAATGTGTGTGTGTGTTTTTTTTTCATTTTTTCTTTAAATTTATTCTAGTTTGCATAGCAACGAAACGAGGAGGAAAAATTCATAAATTTTTTTTTTGGTTAAGCAAAGGGAAACATGAAAAGTCAAATTTACATATTTGCAATGTTAAAACAAAAAAGGAAAAAAAATTATGAAAATGATGCGAGAAAATGTTTGCGATAAAAAAAGGATCTTTTTAATCCCTGAGATGTGGAGTCGTCTATTTTTAGATAGCTATAGAAAAAACAGAGAAAGGATTTTTTTTTCTTCGAACGAAGGTGTAATGAATTTGGTTATGAAGTTATAAAGGCACAAGTTTATGTTTGCTGCTTACAGAAGAAGACATGACATTTGCATATATAAGACGTGAATGATAAAAGTCATAATTTTGAATATGTCAGGGTTGAAATAATAATAGAAAAAATACAGCATCGCATATAAAATTCATAGGATTATAAAATTTTCTTTTTCAAGTATAAATAAACAACAAAAAACATTTTTTTTTTAAATTTCTCTCTAGAATAGTACTACGTCATATTTTTTATTTCAAATTAAATTGAAATCTCATGGGAGAGATCAGGGAAAGGCTTTCTTATGGTTGCGAATATAAAAAAAAAAACATGCTAAAAAATTGCCTTATGCAAACACAGTTAAGAAATATTTTTTATTTTATTTTGTAAACATTTTACACAAATTGAAAGGTTTAAAATATTCATAGCTCACGGCAGGTATCTATAAAATGTATATTAAAAAATCAGTTAACAAGCTTTTTTAGTTACAATGAAATGAATGGCATGAATTAAAAAAATATTTTTACTTGCTCTATATAGGGTAAGAATTAGTTTCGTGTGATAAAGAATGTTCGGTATTACATTACGATAGTGGATAAGGCCAAAAAATCCGTCGACCTATATGTTTCTGAGTCTTTGCGCTGTGCAGATGTTTTTTTTGTGATCCTCTAGAGGAAAGATTCGAATTTTCTTTATTAAGCTCATCTATAGAACGGGTAGCTCTAATAAAAGCATTTTTGTCTAACGAATTTTGTTAAACTTCCTTCCAAAAGTGATTGTTATAAATATGCGTAATAAGTTTTTTGCCATTTTCTTTTGTTTGAGAAATTTAATATTTGGATTTTTTCCACTCGAACAATTAATGGCTATTTTAATTAAAAGAAGAAGAAGCATTAAAGAAAATTCTGTGATACTGTGATATTACCATTTAAGTTCTTGTCTGTAAAGTGCTTTATTTATTTATTTATTAACTACAATAATAATGTCAAATCCTTGATAAAATTGGAAAAAAACCCAACGAAACGTCGTAAAAGAATAAAATAGCTAGTTTTATTTGCATTCGGAAATTACTGATCTGTAAGCCTGTTTGTCACTTTTTCTCACACAATACAAATTCAAAGCAGTAAACTCTGAGGGAAAAAAGAGTGGAGACTTCTCAAAAATATCCTTCTTCAATTATCCATTTCGCTCGTCAAATGGCAGATGTGGAGTAGGAAAGGCAGAACGAAATGTTTCGTTTATTATTTCGTTGTGTAATTTTTGTTGGGAGAAAAGCCTTTTTTTTAATTTATAGGGTTAAAAAAAAGAGTTTTTCAATTTTAATTTGAAATAAAAAAAAAATATTGTATAGGTAAGTAGAATAAAAAAAATACAAGCACAAACGTCCACTTCGTGCAAAAAATAAGTCTCCAAAATGTCGTTGTTCGTATCTAAGTGTAGTTCGTTGCGCCGAATACGCTGCTAATGCAAAACGAAATGTGTCTGTGGTCTCCAACAACTAACAAGGCAACTAAATGCTTGCGAAGAAAACACAGCGGAAAAATGTTCATGGAGAGTCCAATGTCTCAAACTATATAGGTTGACCAAATTCCTCAATTGTGGGGGAAAAGTGAAAGCCTTTAAACAAAAGTTTTAAATGCATGAAAAAGAGAGTATTGATAAAAATTGATTATTTGTTGATAAGTTTAATTATAAAACCAAATTAAACTCCAAACAAATCACACACTATGGACGAACAATGAAAGAAACAACTAAAATAAAATTCAAACTTCATTTTTCCCCCCACAATTAATTGTTCGGGCAATACGTTCAGCATACGAAAAGGATTGGAGACTCTTCCAAATAATCTGCTGCAGAGTAGGGTAGGGCGGGGATAGTTGGCCCACTTTTTACTTGAAGTCTCATAATTATTAAAATACTCATAGTACAACTATAAAGCTGGTATCAAAAGAAAGGATAAACTTCTGGCTTCTAAATGAAATCTTAAAAATTTGAAAATATGTAACCGCAGAAGAATAAAGCTACCTTAAATGGATCAAGTGCAAGTGGGCCAACTTGCCCCTATAGCGGGGCAAGTTGGCCCAGTGAGTGGGGCTAGTAGGACCAAGCCCTAAAAAGTGGCAAAGCAAGTCTCATAAAGGGAAACAAATCCAAAATTTTATAAGGAATTTTATTTAAAACGGTCAAACAAACTAAACAATAAATTTTAAATACAATTTTAAAAATAATTATAATAGAAATATATTAAGGTTTAAAATAAGTTTTGGAATCGTAATCGCTGTTGTAATTGACGCATCGAAGAACACCCAACCCCGGCTACTGTTTAGTTTGAATGAGCCAACTTTCTGCAAGTATGGTACTGTATATCCACTCCTAACCCTACAATCTTTCTGCGAATGGTTCGATCCACATTAGGCAAAAATATCCCAGTTCCTCTTCTTCTTCAGAACTTTATTTTTGTAACAAAAATCCCCTGGGCCAACTAACCCCACACCTGGTTTGAGAAGCATATTTAGTCATACATATAAAAGTACTCAAAACTGTTAAATTTAACTCACAAAATATGAAAATACAATATATTCACTTATAAAAAAACTTTACCACAGTCCTTAATCCTGGATTTTTCACTAGGAAAATAAAAAAACTATCCTATCCGGATTTTTTACTTTTACACTTGAAAAAGACAAATCTGTGTGTAGTTTATCTTCGGAGGGCACTATGCAACTGAAACCGATATGGCACGTGCTGGTAAGAGAGCACGCTTTGTTCGTAAATGATCATTTTCTTGTAGTACTTTCAGTTTGTGAATAATTCGCGTGGGCCAACTTGCCCCGAGGCCAACTAGCCCCGCTCTACCCTACTGCAGAACATAATTTTTGTGATTTGGTTGCGATATTTTTGTATGGGAATTGTCGTTTCGCATCAGCAGCGTTATAAGTTTTTCTCACGAGAAATTAAAAATCCATTAGAAATGACACAACAAAAATAATAAAAGAAAAAAATTTGTTCAGCAGAAGATTTTTAGATAACTCTCCAATTATTAATCGCACATTATTAGTTCCCCAGACTATTAATTGTCTGCGGAAAAACGAAATTTAAACCTTATTTTTATTGGTTTCTGTTATTTCTTGATTGGAAGTCGGACAGAATCCTTAAATCAATAATCCAGAAAACCCAAAATCACAAAAACTCAAAATCCCAAAAACACATAATCCAAAAAGAACCATGAAAACGCAAAATCCGGAAAATCCAAAAAACTATTAAAGGAAAACCGCAAAAACAAAATTGTAAGACTATAAAAATTAATAAATTTCTTCTTTGCTACTTCAATTATAGGTGTTTGAGTTTCAACCTTTAAAGACAAAACCAAGTCTCATAGGTTTTTTTGCTACAGTTTTCAAATTAGAACCTTGATGATTTGGTGTTTGGAAGTGTCTTTTTTTATGTAAAGCTTCTAAACTTTATCAATATATTAATAAGCCTAATGGAAAAAAAACTCTTTTCTTCTTATAACCACCAAATCAGAAGTGAAATTTCATGTTTTATTTATTTCATCACTTATCACTCTCTTTCATAATTATACCTCATTACCTAAAAACCAAATACGAATTGTGAAACCATTTGGCGTACAGGAGTTTTTCCATTAAATTCGTATGGATGGACACAAAAAATACCCAATTCCTTTACCAACGTAAAAAAAAAAACACAATTTCCGAAACATTAATCACGGTTTTTAAACGACGTGATTTTGGATCGAAATGTATATAACACTCCCGTAAATAAAGCAACCAACAACATTCCTATTTATTTTGACCCGAAAAGGAAAAGGCCAGCGCACCCATATATATATGTAGGGTAGGTATTATAACGAGGACAGCAAAAATCGATCCTTCTACTAGGTTTTATATCCTCTGCTATATAACTGAAACTCATTAACTATCTGAAAGTGCTGATAGTGTTTATCTCCTGCCTCATACCATAGATATAACAGGAAGTATGTATATATAATATGATGACGCAAAAAGGGTATAATACGTACATATGAACATAGAAACGTATACATATACTTTATGCGAAATATTGATTTTTTTAACCAATCCCACATCTGAGCTTTTGTCGCTTTAACATAGATTTAACAATGGGTTCTACTGGTGCTACACTATACATCATATGCCTAACCAACTTTTACCACACTTCCATCCGAATAGTCATCGAATTAAGTGCTGCTCAAACCAAAACATAACCATTCTCCTGTCGCTCAGAGCCTGCCTTTACTACAGAAACAACAACCTCTTAATTGTTTGCCCATTTCATTTAGGGAATATAAGCCCAAATGTAATTAAGGCTTCATTTATAGATATAAGCTATAAATATAACTATATAAACAATATACTATATACTTAGGTTTGTGAAATCAACTCACAATATATATATATGTATATATGTATATAAAAGTGTGAAATATATTTACAAAATTAATGCGATTACATTAAGCAATTATTATTAGTTGAGGTTTTTGTAATTATGTAAAAATAGATAAAATTATATCAAGCTCTCTTTTTTACGACCTTTAATTTCTTACTAACTTGAAAGCTATTTTTTTGTGAACGAGCACAGGTATGTAATTATTGTTAAATAAACAAATTGTTAAAATTGTTTTGTGACGGATTTGTATAAGTGATAACGAGATGACGCGTCTGGTATTGTTTAACAGTTAATTATTTATTATTGTACTATAGCTCACTTCTAGGTTGCAATATTTGCGTTTTGACTTATAGGTATATATCAGGTGAATTTTATTGTTATATGTACGTAGGTAGATGCCATAGCACATTCTCGTGTGCAGTATGGTTTTGTTATACATACGTAAATCACGGAAAACGCTATAAATAAAAATGTATTATAGACATTTCGACGCCCCAAGAACGTGCCGACCTTTCAATTTGTTTTCTTTAATATTTTTATTTGTTAAAACAAAAAAGAATTTTGTATGAGAAAAAGAAGTTTTCATTTATCTACTGAATATAACTAAGTAATTTCATTGGAAGTAAATTTTGGAATTTCTTTCGATGATCACCGAAACAGTCAATGAAATGATTTTTTTTTAATTTTGAATAAAAAAAATGTTTGCTTAGAACTTAAAAAGACATTCTCAAAATTCTGGTTACATAAAAAACACCCTGTACCATACAATGGAAAATGAAAAAAACATCAATGAAGAGTTATGTGATAAGATAAATAAAGTCAAGTGACAGGAAATTTATTGCATTAATGTTTACAAGCAGTTGTTAAATATTTACTTTTCTACTGTACCAATTTCAGTATACTTTAGTGCAAATACATAAATAAGTACAATTTCTGTTCTGTGTCAAGAAGACATCTAATGTAAATACAGAATGGAAATTTTTGATACTTTTTTTTTTATTAAATAAAAGTAATTTAGTACTTATTCGTGTCAATAGAATTGTCTTTCTAAAGAATCACTTTAATACTCACACTATTAATAAAAAAATTAAAAAATCAACTTAAACCTTGATTAAAAAATTAATTTACAAATTAAAATATTTATTGATAAACAATTAACCGTTAAGAAACAAATCTTATCGAAAAATTACTACATTTGCCATAGAGTATTATTATGCAACTCTAAACAAAAAAATGTGAATTTTTTTCAGACAAACTTTCCCATTTGAGCCTCAACTTTAAATATGTGCCACTAGTGTTTCTATTTATCTATAGTCTTTGGCAAAACATATCTTAGGTACTTTGAATTTAATTAGTCGTTAATCTACCCATTTGGTTGATTAGCTAATTAAAATAAATTAACTTTTTGTTTGTTTTATTAAGAAGAATTGCTACTTAATTCATTGATTAAAAATAATGAATGTTTATTAATAAGGGTGTCAATAACTTTATTTAAAATAAACAACTTTTTAAAGAAAGCAGATTAAACAAAATAAATTATTCCTATTATGTATGCCTAAAATTTTGGTTTGTTACATTTCTGAGTGGCTTTAACCATTTACTTTATGTAATTTTATCTTTGGCATTTATCAAGAGATTTAAAATTTTCAATTTTGTCCCTTTCACTCCACAAAATACAGTGTGATTCAAGCTAAGGGTACTTTTTAGAATGTGCTTAAGATATAAACACAAAGCTATCCACCATAATTTAGATCTGTCGGAATTTTTTGAAATTTGGACATTTTTGTCTTATTTTCCTGGGGCATTTGGTCAAATATTTATGAAGAAACAAATCTTTGATTACACGAGTGTAATAATTTGGACAAATTTCAATAACAACTTAAATTCGGCATAAATCCTGATATATTTCAGCCTTACATTCCTTAAAGTCTATTCCCATAACTTTTTAGAGATTCTGTAACCAAAATACTAAACGTACAATCGTCAATGAAAAGCATATTTTTTTCGAAAATGGATTTAACTTAAAAAAAAAGTTTGAATTTCAAAAATTTATTTTTTAAGTCTAAATCAACAGGGTTCCTTATGATGTAGGTAAGAATAAAAATATTATATCCAGTAAAAAGCAAATCCAAACACTCGGCTTGATATATTTTTCCAATTGCCATTAAATTTGCAACGAAAGAAAAAACCTATTTTTGCTCATACACGACAATTCCATGCAAATTAAGACAAAAATAAATGATTTCACTTCGTTGAACATTATTGTTGGGACAGTAGGTCAAGCACCTAATTCAATGCACATTCATTTACAGCCTCTTCAACGAGGTAATAAAAATTGAATCAATTATATTGAACAAGCCGCTACTGGCAATGATGATGATGATGTTGTAAATGCATTACAGCTGTTTGTGGGAATTTATTGAAGAAAACAAAAAAGAAAATTATAAAACATCTGAACGAATGATTAATTCGAAACATTTAAAGATATTTATGAGATATTATTATCTAAGGAAACAGGAAACATTTATTTAGTTCAGCCGTAGGAGTAAAGTTCTTATAAACCTTTACAAAACCTTGACGTCCGGATTTCATGAGGGACTACGACAACATCTCGATTTATTTTTAAGGAAATTTTATAATACCCCGTTTGCTTATTTTAATTTAATTGAAAAACCTTTTTTGCCCAAAGAAATAAACTTTATTTTATGTTGACACAGTTCAAGTATTTTTCGTTGAACTTTCACAGTCCCAACAACATTCGTCATAAATGCTTCTTTTGAATCCTTTAGGCATACAAAAGGGATTTAATTAGATTTCCAAAAATGAGTTTTTCCTCAATTGACACAAAAAGAAACTTTAAGCAATTCGTGCTCAAAAGGTTTATTTCATAAAAGTACCTGCTATACACAAAAAAGGGAAAAACATAATGAGATATTATATATGTATATATTCTCGTTCGTAAGTACGTATCGTTGTGAAACAAAATAGATAAGAATTTATATGGCGGACATCATTGCTACAACGAGCAATAAGGAACGTCCCTTCTCAGGATAATCAATATTGATTTATTTTTTTACTTTGGGATGTACAAAAAGATGCGGATGAAATGGATCAGATCAGATAATTGACCAAGAAAAGAACAGAATAGATTATTTTTATTACCAATCAAAATGAACATTTGGCTTGAAGAGGAAATTCGCAATTTGGGTTTTACTATATATACCTACCTAATGGTTGTTCTTACGTTCCCAATGAGAAGAAGAATTCATGTGTATTATTTTAACAGTGTTTAAATGTACCTTTTGCAGATCTAACATTCCACACCAAAGCACCTTGGTATCATTCCCGCATGTTTGGAGTAAATGATGGTATTTAGACTTAATTAAGTCTGAAATAGATACTCAGGAAAAATACATGTATACTGGATGTACTTTACACACTTTTGGATTATTCTTGACATTTTACGATGGGTGTGTTTTATTGAGCAAAAGTGAGTGTTCTCACATGAGTGTGCTTACATTCGTATTATAATTATTTCTTTTCTTAAAATTTAACATTTAAATTAATTTATTAGTATTTCGTAGTGTTGGTTACATCAAAGAATTTAAGGTTTTAGTTTTCCTATACCTACATTCCGAACGAAAATTCGAAAAAATATATTTCAGAAGATACAAATTTTGAAATTCAAAAATATTTGGAATCGAGTTATTAAATTTAAAAAATGCACTCTATTTTTCTTTACAAAATTGGTGGCAGGTAATGAAATGAACTGTCCCAATTCAGATACTTTCATACCAATCCAAAAATTAATAATGAATATCAAGTTTCTGAGGCAACATTCGCCGATAGAAAAGTTGTTAGCTGGATAAATTGCAGTTGATTAATCGTAAATTAATTGTAATGATTTGCAGTTAATAAGTTGTGATTATTTAGAATTTGTTGTTTGTTTTTTTTGTTGCTACTTTGATGAGCAAGCTAGCGAAGCACACCCTCAAAAGGCAGTAAAACCGTGTTATAGTGATTGGTTTATTGCTTAATAATTTGCCATTAGCCAGTCAATTATTTATGACAATTTCAATTTAGTCGTGCAATATTTTCTATGTTTTGTTTTTTTTTTTTGCCTTAATTCTTTAACGATAAAAGTCAAAACCTACTCAACAAATTAATTTGTTTGAATTTATTTTGTTTACCTATACAAAATTATTTAAACAATTTTTGTAATGTAATTTGGTTTTATTTAGTTACAAACATATTTTTACAAAATTATAGCAAAATCGGTTAAGCCATATTAAAAATATATACGTGAATAACCCAAAAATAAGTCAATTTTTTAAAAAAACATCAATATCTTATTTTTGTTATACGATTTTTTTGGCAGAAGTATGAGGTATAATATTATTTCAAATGCTTTAGACATTACACATGTACGAAGTTCAATCAAAATCATCACAGCATTTTCTGATAAAATTTGAGAAAATCATTGTATGTCAGTTACCTATGTTCTAAATGAGCTGAAACCAATAATCGAATTCTAAGGAATCACATAAGAAACAATGGCATGTAGTATCTCTAATGTACGAGCTTCCTTTTGAAACTTAAAAAAATATAAAAAGGGGCTAAGTTTGCTAAAATCTGATTGGAAATCTTAACTTCGGGTTTTGTATCAAACAAAAAAATCGATTTCCGGTTTAAATTTCATAAATGAACATCTTATTTACCGTACATTCCTCCATTAAAATAATTTTTCAATCGCCTCATTTAATGTATCAAGATTTTTCTTTAAAAATCCTTGCTTGCTAAAACTTTACAAACCCATTACTGGAACACAAAACCTCAAAATTCAAAATCCTTCTTTATTTATGTTAAGAATCAAAAGAAGTATAAATAACACAAAGATGAAAAAATTTCATGACCCATTACTTTTTTCGTTGTGAAATGCCCCATGTGTTTGTCATTGAGTTTTCCGTCTAGGTATTTTCTTCATCTTCTGGAATAAAGTAAACTTTTTTGGTCACAGGAATATTTATTTTTGGTTGTATGAATGGTTAAAAAATAACAAAAAAAAAGTTGTATAATATTTGCAGGCCGGTGGTAACTCTAGTCGTACTGCGGAAGAAACGTCAAAATTGTTGGGAAATGAAAATCACATTTTTTCTGTGACAGCTCATTAGTTATCAAATAGGATAACAGACTGAATTGATTGATTGTGACTCTCGTCTCTCACATACAGCAAATAACCTTATACGATTCCACCACGGGTAAAAAGTATACAATTACTGTTCAGTGATTGCAGAAAACATAATAAGTTTCTGTTGTAAGTGAAAATTTACCCTCTTTGCTAGTTTTTTTTTTATAGACCGAGGGGTTTAAGTTAATCAAGAAGTTTATCAACAAAATTGAACCCTTGGCCAATAAAAAAGAAAGCAATCATAAATTCCTCACAATATGCTCGTCTCACTCTAAAAGTTTGGTTCATTTCGAAAATTAAGGAACCCAATAGGCAATATCAGGAAAATCCATCAGAAAAGATCTCAGCAGTCTCAGTAACATGAACAGGACAAAATTTCTCAGCTTTGCTGTCAAAATTCTTAAAAAAAAAATTTTTGCTTTCGCTTGCTCACTTTTTGAATGAGCAAAATCTCTGAGATCTCATTTTTTTGAACGCCAATTGAACCATCGCACCAGTATTAAACACTGAAAGTAGTTTTCTAATTAATAGAATTATGTGTTAGTTCCCAAAGATGTTCGTACTTTTACTACATATTTACTATTTAAAAAATTAAACCTCTTGCGTAAAAATAACAGTAATATCTGATAACCTTTTCTACGACATAATTGATTTCTATGCCAAACCTTCGAGCGTGATTAAATGAAAAACATTCAAACAAACATATAAATACTTTTACATCCACAACATTATTATATAATAAGATATTTGAGACAAATATTAGAAACAAAATATATTTATTTATGTCCAGAAAAATCTTACACGATTTCATGATTTAGTATTTTGTAATTATTATTACGTAATGTCTATATCAACTCGCGTAATCCAAACCTTTAAAAGTATTAATTTCATAGATCCAAATAAAAAAAAAACTTTGCGATGAACTCATTGCTATCACGCACCACGAGTTCCAGCCCAACAAAACATTTAATACTTCCCCAACCTCAAACCTACATATCTTCATCATCATATCACAGCTAAAAAAATAATTGAAATATTCAAATGCTGCTACACGATGAAATTGGAAACTGTGTTTTTGACACCACAGCAACTAGAATTTTTTTTATTCAAACCATCAAGGGGATGAATTAATTTTTCATATTAATTTATACAAAAAAAGAAAGAAAAAAAAAAAAAACGATACGTTTCACAATAATTATTCTATGCAACAACTCTGCCTGCATACCCCTTCTGCTGCTTCTATCTCGGTTATGATAGATTATTCATGCGAATTGGTAAGTGTGGTCTATCAGGAAATTAAATACCCCACAACCTAGTTTCCTCGGCAATGAATGTGGTTTTAAATCCCAAAGCATATAAATATCTGGATATCACTACTTTCAGCTTCGAAAAGCATGTGTGAGGGTTCGTAATCGTAATTAAAGTTTTCTTTGACTGCAGCAGCAGCAGAATCACTTTTGGAGCAAACAAAATTTGTCTGTTTATTTTGTTCGTGGTAATCATGTTCGAGAGTTCTACTGCCCCCATTTCATGCTATATGTATATTCTAATCTTGAAAATTATTTTCCAGAATAAATTCTCAAACAATTTTAGAGAAAAATTTATAATAGTATTGATAAAATATATAAATATATACAAAACCAAAATAAATTTCATGGTTGGTGTATTACATAAAAATGTTAAAGTTCACTTGGCGTTAAGCTCAATAAATAATTCAAGGAATACAAATAAAATGCACGACTGAATCGCACGAATTTGCTCTTGTGGTTTAAATATGTAACACGACTAAGCAATTGAAGAAATATGGAATGTGTTAGGTTATTAATCCACAGACATAAGTTGTAAAAATACAGATAGTACAAATTATCCCTCATGATCCATAAAGATCATCCCTTGAAAACAATACTAATCAGAGTGCCAACTGTCAACAGCGTTTATATTTCCATCTCTTGTCTCCTTGTTTGTTTATTTGCCACGCATTTTCAGTCTCTTTTCTTTACACTATTACAATATTTGTAAAACTCAATACAGACATCTTTTCGCCAGAGTAAAAACTAAATTTTTGGATCATGAAAATACACAGTAGACAGTACACAAATCAAAGGTAATATATTGCAAAGGTTGTCAAAGTTGAAAGTGTCAAAAAATTTAAAATGGCTGTTGTAGTGCCCACCGAAATACTCACCGGACATTTTCCCACCATTTTCCTCGATTTTGACAGATGCGCAGAATTGAACAAAAATGAAAACGCTAATGAAATAACATTTAATATGAGTACTTTGATCTCGATAGACATCCGCATGTCGTGTTGTTGTTGTAATAAATGTTCTCGCTTATGATCTATATGGATCAATTTCATTAAAAAAGAGAAAGTGAGAAGAGCCAAACGGAATAAAAATTGACTATTTCCTTGATTGGTTTGTTATTTATATGTAAATAAAAAGTTTATAACATTTTGGAACGCAATATTGTTTAAGACTCTAATAAGTACCTACCTTTGTCCGAAATTGGAACAAATTGAAAACGCAGCTAACGAGATATTTAAAAATGACAGGAATTATATGAAAAAGATATGTACTAAATTTGAAGCAAATTAGTTCATCCGTTAAGGCTCTAGCTCAACACAATTGACTTTTTTACAGCCCTATTCTACTAAACGTTGGCGTGAATTTTCTTATTTTGCTATCCGTCCGAGGAAATGAATGTTCCAAAAAGCATACATACACATTGCGATAAAAAATTTAAACGATTAGATTCTCTCAAGAACTTCAAAAATAATTATTGATAGAGCTTTCAACTCGAAACATTGAAGAGTTTAAAGAATAATTTGTGACATATTAAGTGAACAATTCACGTGAATCCAAAAATTCGATTGGATCGGATAGCAGAATGGGGCTGTTAGACTCCTCCAACATCGATGCATTTTTTTCTTACACGAAACCAATTCTTGCCCTAAAGACCAAGTAAAAAGTCAACTGATTATTTTTTTTTTTTTAATTTATTCAAAGTAAATTTGTATCTCTTTTGTTATGAGCTATTTTTGGTAGAGTTTAAATTTATCGCCTTTGGCAAGTCACAGCATGTTTTTTCAAGATTTTATCAATATAAAAATTTTTAAAATTTAAAATAATTTTTGGTTATACATTGAAGTCAGAATTTGAGAAACTTATTTGACTTTTACGGTGCAATTGTTTTAGGGTAGCAATGTAAAGGTTTATTATTTCGATTTAGCGAGCGATACAAAAGCGAGATATGTATGAAATATTATTTAGGTGCTCAAGAGACGCTTATGCTCTTTCCTGTTCTGAATTATATTAAAAATGCACAAATGAGATAATGAAGAATATGAGATGATAGAATATAAGATATATGTATTTATGCATGTGTATGTAGAGACTCAAAAATTGAACGAATTTAGGCTTTATAGAATAGAAGCGAAGTATCAATTCTGAATTTACATTTAAGAATATAAAGGATATTTTTAAAACTTATCTCATTTTTCATTTGTGAATTGAGTGCAATGTTTTTTCAGTAAAATATGTGTGAGGGCTATTGCAAGTCTGAAGTCGTATCAACACAAAAGATTTTTAAGACTAAATTGAACATTCACCGACGACTATATATCTAATAAATTAAAAAAATTCCTAGCACCATTTATTACCAACTTTCCAAAGCTATAGTGACATTTTAAACACACAATATTCTCACTTGCTATCACTCACATAAGCTGCACTTTAGAAAACTTTAAAGAATAATCACATGCACTTGAAAAAAAGTTTATACGAAAAACGTCAACTGACAACAAATGGCACTTGGCAAAACTTTGTTCTACTTCAAGCACACAATTTTCCAACCAATTCATGTCTTAGAACAAAAAAAAATCTTATTAAATTCCAAAAAAAAAAAAACTTTTCAAGGACTTAATATTATAGAAAACCTCGAACAAAGTTCTCAATTCCAAAGGGAATAAATATTAAATGCGTTTGAAAGATATTATACCAACCAAAATGTCATTCTATCTGTCAGTTTTATTTATTGTTTTAATGACGATACCGAAAGTAGTTCAAATTTTAATCAAAAAGCTGCTTTGTAATTTAAAACAAAAAAAAAACACTCACAACGCACACACATTAAATACGGTGCAGTAGACTGGTTTAGTTGAGATATACCTATTTAATTAAACATTTTGCAAACGAACAAGTCATATAAAATACATCTCAGATGCTGCAGGCCTTTATGCGTGACTGAAGTTGTCTGGGTTTTCGGGGAATTGTTCTTGTGTGCTCTCACTTAATGTGAAGCATGTTACTCATTTATATATTCCGGATGGGAATTTATGATGCCAAGGGTAAAATTTATTCGAGTATAGAATTTCAACATTTGAATTAATTGTCCAGAAACTAACATAGCTTGCTTTTATCCTTGTTTCCGTTTGTTAAGTAAATTCAAAGGATTGACGTCAGGTGTTTAGATAAGTGGAAGCTTATAGAGTGTTCATGATTTGCAAAACGGATAAGGTTGATTTAGGTCTGTTTTTCTTTTTTGTTCAACACAACTAAAATTCTAGAAGCCCTTTATATGTATGTAGAAGGTAATAATTGCTTTAATTTAATGAATAGTTAAAATTTGCGCTTGTGGTAACATTCAAAGAAGAATGGAAATTTACTTACTGGAAATTTTACTTAATCCTTTCAAATGCTTAGTTTTATCAGAAAGGCTTCTAACATTTCGTATACTCGTTATAATTTTACCACCAGCCCACCCAAGGTACTAATGGCCAAGGAAACTTTTAACATAAGTCCGGAATAAATTATGAAAACAAAATATTTCGGAATTTTATCAACTTTGCTGGAAAATTCAAAGTTTAACGTTTGTGGAAAAAACCTTTTTCTTCTTTTTGAAAACTTATTGAAACATTTTCGTTTGAGAAAAATAGAGCGCTTATTTTTGGATTTAAAGATGTCGTCAAATTTTCTTAATCAGTTACAGTGGTCAGCGTTGCAAATCTTTTTGAACAAAAGGAATATAAGTTAATCGAAATTTTTCGGAATGTTACTGATAACTTCCAAGCTCAACGAAAAAGTGAAACCTACCTCGGCTGAATCAACAAGATTTTTTGGGAAGGTGTGTAAAACCAAAATTTCAGCTTCGAAGGACCTGAGCTAACTTAGTGGTGGTCAAAAAACTTCGACTTTTTCGTACTTTTTTCAGTTTTTGGCTTTTAAAAGGTGCATCCTGAAAAAAAGTTACTCTTTTAAATTATACTAAATTCTATTATATAAGCGCAACTGCAGCTCTGTAGGTTGAGTAGTTCTTGAAATACAGCACATCAAAACTTGTAAATTTTTCTTAAAAATAAAAAAAAATATTACCCACTTTAAATATCTATAGTGTGTCATTTTAAGGGCCAGTTTTTTCACAGTGGGTAAAATCTGATCGATGACTTTCACAGCTTCTAACTAAATGACGCTAATCAACCAAAATCGCCTGATTAGCGATTTTTGTGATTAACAACTTCAATTATGGATTCCTTGAAAAAAAATTTGATTAGCATGCTCATTCGAAGATTTACCAGTTGCAATAATTCTTGATGAAAGATGACCAGCTGTGAACAAACTGGCCCTAAGTGTTGTCACTGTTTTCTTTTTCATATTTTTGTTTTCCTATTTTAAGTAATTTTTTAAGAAGTTGCCCCTCTGATCCAACCTGTTGTCTTCTGGAAAACGCCCTGCATAAATTAATCACCTGTTTTTAATCATTCCACTTAAAATTTTAAAAGGATTGAATACTAAAGACCAAGTTATTAGGTAGCTTCCTACTAAATAACGTAAAATTTTGAACAAAATATTTAAGGTTTGAAAATAATTTGGCAATACTTTTTTCGGAGTTGGTCTTTTTGACAGCTGTCACTTGATTTATGCTCAGTTTGGTTTGCCATTTTATAATGAATAGACTTACTCCTGAACAACGTTTGCAAATCATGCAAATTTATTACCAAAATAATGGTTCCGTTTACGCGACGCATCACGCGCTGCGTCCAATATTCAGTCGACATAATCGCCCAGCAGAGTAATTCGAGCAACCATGGATCGGTTTCGCACCACGTTCACTCCAGTGGATAATGCGCATCCTCAGAGACGCCGTACAGTGCGCACCGAAGACGCTATTGCTGCTGTGGAGCAGAGTATCGAAGAAGACCCGAATGAGCCCATCCGCCATCGCGCGCAACAATTGGAGCTGGGCCTCTTGGGCCTCTCGGCTGGAATTTATTCGAGCCAGCCGCAGCGGCCACTTGCCCGAAATCATTTTTAAAACATAATGACAAACCCTTACCCTGGCCATAACATCAATTTATATGCGTTTTATTTCTTCTTGAAAACCACACGCCTAAAAATCACCCTTTATTAAAAACTTTTTTACAAAAATAATTAAATTCAGGTCTCATACAATTACCAAATTTTAACAAATGAGGAAACATCAGTAAAAAAACTTAATTAATTGAATTGAATTCAACAGAATTAAATCAATACAAATATACCAACAACAATTAACACCAAAAATGTTAAATACTTCCTTGTACCTTGTACCTTGAACTTCAGCTACGCATTTGGTAATTAATTACTTGCAATAATTTATTCCTCCTATTAGAGTGCATGGAGTTATATGGAAACGCCCCATTAGGTATTATTTTCCATTATAAAATCGTATGAAGTATGTAAGTTACCAGATGGGGGAGCACCCTTTATGTTGCTCCCTTTCGATTATAAATTGTTTGATATAGGATAGTGGACTAGGCAAGCTCCCATCACCAAGCAATCGAACTGAAGCAAATAATTGCTGGTGGCCTGATGGCCCAACAACAGCCTTTCAGACGTGAATAATACCTGAGTCTTGTACAAAAACAAATTATTATGGTGACAGCTTTTGGAGAACCTGGCCTAGTGACTTACATTTTTGTGTGCGTGTTGTAGGTCATCATTATGGATTGTGGAGGGGACCTCCAATTTTCTGCCGACTTCGAACAGCTAACGACATGAGAAACTCTTGGAAAATTTTTCACTTCCTCGTAAAAAAATGTGGGTGAAATAACCTAGATTCGATCACAGACCTCCGGCCGGCGTGATAATCTAACGCACTAACCATTATGCCAATGGGAGCAAAATGTATCGCTTAAAATGCATGCCCAAGTGTACCTTGAACACATATTATATGATTTCAAAAAATTTAAGAGTTCCCGCATGGGTAAGATAGCAAACTATACTCAATTAGTAGAACAAAAATTAACATCATGTGCTAAAGCTAATTGTCAGAAACTAATTATTTAATTGGGTTATAAATATTTTAACTGCCAATCAGAAGAAATCTGCTTCTTTACCCCGTGCACGTTTCTTCTTATAGATATTATATTTCATTCAATTGTTTGCACATCAAAATAAAAATTTCACATTCATCATCATCAATAAGTCTAAGTATTCACTAATGTGCTTCATCGTCACTGTCACCATCATTATTCGATCTAGCGCAAATATAATTGTGAAAACTACAATTACTACAAAATCACCCTACTGATTTTCCACTTCCGATAAGGCTGCCATTTAATTTTGTTGATAAATTATTCAGAGACACACAAAAATAAATAAATAAATTGCTATTTGCTTGCTTCATTGCAGAGATTCCGCCGTTGGGTGGTGTGAGATGGTGCTACCAAAGAAAATTTTGATAATTTCATGTCTCGAAAGTTTTTTTTTTGGTTTCTCATTTGTATATTTATCTTTCGAACATCATTAGCGTAAATGCTCCCTTGGATAATTTCAGAATAAACTTTTTCTTGTTGTTGTTTTTTTTTTTGTGTGAATTGTTCATTTATCTTTTCTTTGGGTTTGAATTTGGGGGTGGCATAAATTGCACTATATAGGGCTTCGTTGGACGCCAGCAAAATTAAAATTCACAACATGTGTTTTAGTCTTGCGTGATGTTGACAATTTAAGCCTTTTTTTGTATATGCTGTACGAGTATGTATGTATTAAAATTTGCAGGAATGTGATTCATTTATCGATTGGGATTTCATTCAACAGTATATGAATTTCGCGATAAATTATTATACATACATATCTGTAAGTATTTTTTTTAGTGATAATACAAATATCTCACTTGCACAGCAACTATATGTACACAATATATAGGAACGTACATAATTACATATACATTTTTAAGAACTGTAGAAAAAAGTATTATAAACATTTTTTGCAGAAATTCACATTGAAATGGATTATCTGTTGTGGTCTTTAAAAAGAATTTTTGAGTAAATAACTTTGTGTTGTGAATTTATTACTTTAAATTTACCAGGTGTTAAATTATTGATTTTAAAAATGTTATTATAGTAATAAAAATTGTTATTTACTGTGAAATTCTTGAAAAAAAGGATTCGCCATTGGATTTACTGCCTTATATTCTATTATGAAAATTCTGACGGAAGTACTGCACTTAGGAAAAGTGAGAATATGTAGAAAATGCGCGACACAACACGTTTCCTTATGATGTAAACAAAACTCATTTTGGACTTAAAATATTTCTGCATTGTAGTGACAAATTCTAAGACACTAGTCAGCCATTTTGGAATAAACAAAAACTGTTTGATTTGACAGCTCAAAAATATTTTGCGGTTCCACATACAAACTTCGTTTTTTTTCGTCATTCTGGCTTAGAAAAACACACAAATCTCTCGTTTTTTGTGTTTGTATTTGTATTAGTGTATTTGGTGTGTAAAGAAATTTCTTGGACAGAAAATCACAGATAGGAGAAATGACTCTCTCGCGAGCGTTCTTTTTTTTGAAAAACTGCGAATTATTTGAGTATAGCTACGACATTGTAGTGAAATTCACAAAAATTTCCAGAAAATCACAGATTTTCAAAGTAAAGGAACGCACCTAATATATTACTAAATAGATAACATAGGAATTTTGTGATTTTCTCTTTAATAAAACGTGAAAGAAGTCCAATGTAAAATTCGTTTAAAATTTCGAAATTCCTCTTTTTGACCTAGTTCACGATTAAAATGTTTTAATATCGTACTAAATATTTAAAAAAAACTTTAAGCAAAATTTTAAACAGAAGTTAAGGTATTATCATGATATTACTTAACATTTTATTAACTTTAAAGCCCTTTACTAAAAAGTTTTGAGTTTTAAACATTTTTTAACTAGTATCATACTAAACCTATTTTCTTAATAAACATCAGCTGAACATGACTAAAAAGTGACAGTTCGTGCAAAAAAGTAAAATAACACATTCCTTGCGTTCGGTAAACTATCAGATAGGCTATCCACCTATCCCAAAAATTTTCAGGTACGTTGGGTTGTTGTTGCATCAGCTGTTTTGTCACAAGGGATTACAACAACACAAACCTATCCGAATAGCTTTGGATTGATCCCCAAACGCGACCATTTTAACATTTTTTATTGTCAAAGTGACATTTGGAGTTAGTATGATACTAAAAAGTTTAACTAGGCATTTGGTGATTTAAACTTTAATAAAATGTTAAAAAAAAGATAGCACGTTGCTAAGTCGTTTAAAATTTGGATAATGCTGTTTTTAACATACCATCATACTTTAAATGCTTTAAAATAGTAGTAAATCGTTTAAAATTTTTCATCTTCGTTTCTTAGAAAATACACTTAGTAAGCAGTTTATCTTTAGTTTGACGATTAGTTAGACGATTATGGAATCTGCAATACTGGATCTGCATTTGTCGTGAAAAAAACACTGCACTGAGAATCACTACAGATCCAGAATTGCGTATTCCACAATCGACATGATTAATAAGAACAAACCGTCAACTCAGGATTGTAATATTTTTCTTAGCCGACTTCATATCTGTTACAATATTTTTCGCTAACAACCTTAACTTAACCAAGGAAGTCTGAATTTCAATATGCTCCCAAACCCAACAAGACTAACCTTGATCCCTTGAGGTTTAAATTAAAGCTTACGAACTGATAGTAATTCCCCCTGAAATACACTCTTAAAAAAAAAAATCCTGCAATTAAAACTCCATTACCGCATAATACTCGCAAAAGTCTGTCAAGACCCGAATTTTGTTTTTTCCTATTAACAAAAAATAAAAATATAAAAACAGAATAGTATTCTTCGTGGCTTTTTATTTAAATTTACTTTTGGACAACAAAGCTTAAAATCACCGAACAATGATCGATGAAACTATTTGAGAATATTATGTCATCTGTTGTTTATACGTTTGTACAACCAATAATTTTCCTACACACTTTGTCAGTTAATCGTTAATCTCAAATAAAATCCCAACATGGGCTGAATATTTTCTGAGTCATACTCATACATTCAATATATTAGCAAGCTAAATGTAAATTCTTACAGAATTTGATGAATTATTCTTAACGTATAACGTAGTAGTATTTAACGATATAGGTATGTATTATTTATTGCTGTATCACGCTTAATAAAATTCTACATTTTACAGTATCTGTATGACTGTTTTATTTTTTTAAATTATCGGTCTTTTGTCAAAGAAATTTAATCTGACGTATATTTTTTTTAATTAGACATCAATGCTGCTTGATATATTGGCCGACTTGAATAAAAACATTACAATTATTGAGGCATAGAAAAAAACATTCTCGATAAAAAAGGCCTATAGTAATTTTTTTATCGTAAATTTCAGAAGATACTAAAATCCTAGATTTATTTCGTTAGTAATTTTTTTTTCCATGATTTGCAATCATATAATGATGAATGGTGTGAAGAGTAAAGTTAATGATTATTATTATTAAATGGAATGGGTGATAATTTACGTGTTTACATGCGAAACATTTCGATCGCATGACTGTTTTTGTCAAAACGAACTTTGTGAAAATAGCAAAAGTATAGTTCGGAAGATAGTGTTGTAAATGCTTTTCGAGTTAACAACATATAGGTACATAAATATACCTATATATATAGATATCTTGTTTTGGACAAGATCTATTTTGTATATGAACTAAGTGTGCGATTAATAAACCATACTTTAATGCAAATTTTATTGATTTGCATTAAAAACAGAAAGTGTTATCACATAATGAATATTTAGTACTAATTAATATGAAAAACGAGATTAAGAAGCTGTTTATTTTATCCATTGTAGATAGACAAAATCAATAAAATAGTTACCTACCTAAGGCATTTCTATAGAAATTTTATTCTCTCGTTTGTTTTTATTTTTTTTTCTTTCAGCAAATTCTTGAAACTTCTTGAATATTCTTAGCTCTGCACGTAGAAAAGAAGGTCAACTTTGCGTAGAGAATACATAAAAAAAAAAGTTAAGATAAGGGATTATACCGACATCCTTTCTTAGAAATGAAATGAATAAACAATGAGGTTGGTATAAATAAAGAATTCTTATTGAGTTGTCTATGTGCCTTTGTTATAAAGAGCAAGGGACTAACTTTCTTCTTGATTGAAATGTGAATTTCCTCAAGGTGTAACTGACCTTCAAGGTTAACATTGAATATTTACATTTATTTCAAGTAAATTTGCTAAGTCATTGTTTTGTTTTATTCAGTGCCCTTTAACTGGATGACCAAAATTGATAACCAAGGTAGCTTATCTTATCTATTACATTCACGAGCAACAAAATATTTATATTTTTTTTTAACATGTTTAGCTTTTCTTTCATATTTCTGATTTGAATTCTAGAAAATAAATAATGCAATGTTATGAGAGAATTACATAATTTCATTAAGACAATTGTGTACTTCATCAAAATTCAAGTTCGAAAAAGTCTTATTGAAAAAGTCAGTTTTCGGAGAGATGAAAGCATAAGATAGCCTTAATTTCAATTAATTATTATTCCGATTTCCGAGTAAAGAAGAGTAACAGGAAATCAGCTGATTGTTTATTTTGGGATAAGAAATGTTGAAATTTAGATATTTTTTTCATTCGCAGAAAGAGCAATGAATAATAGAAACAATATTTGTCGCATGATATTAATTTATTTTCATAAAACCAAGGGACTTTTCTTAAAATCTTCAAAAACTTTAAATTGGTACACTGACATAAGCAGATTTTTTGAAATATACTTTTCAGTTTTCACCAAAGGCGCCTTAGTAAGATATCATGAGAATGTCATCTGCTACCTTCGTGAACAACAGTTTTACAATGTACATATGTTTTTTATAAAATACTAGTAGACCCGTGCTCGCCTTGCTTCGCAAAAATTTAAGAATTAATATTAACATACCTACAATATATACCGGTAGTACTAAATAGGGCTACCGCTACCCGTACCTAATTTCTATTTCATATTATTAACAAAAAGTTTATACATGATACACTTACGTTTTGATAAATGTGAGTTCTTAAAAAATGGTTTACCTATTTGTATGTTAAGTAGGTTCATGTTTGACACATAAACAGAATCTTTATCTCCCGTTGATTTTCTTATTGCATATACAAATATACATATAATACTTCGCACCCAAGTAAACATCTTCTTCTTGCCTGACTACCTGCAACCAGGGTTGGCCGAATTAACTACACTTCATTTTCTACATGATTAACTACGCGTAGCTAATTTAATAAACTACACGCCTTATATACTACAAAATGTTACGTTTGCTACATACATAGTAAAGCTAGGTAAATAATAAAATTTCAATAAAAACAGTTCAACTCAAATTCAATTTTCAAAGTTTACTACATATCTAAACTACGTAGCAAATGTAAAAAATGTACTTTATTCCAAAAAGCGTTAGTTCGGCCATCCCTGCCTGCAGTGTTATACTCAAAATGTTCCATTGTGGAAAAAGAGTAAACAAAGAGAAACCTGCACAACATAAATAAAAAAACATAAGGGAGGTAGAGAAAATGCAAAAGGGTGGAAATGATATGAAATGAAACAAAGCAGCGACCTCGTGAATGCGATTGAATTAAATTTCTGGATTTAAAAAAATAGAAAAAGTTAATGACTTAGACATTTGTTTATATTTATTTCTCAGGTTGTATGCATAATTAAGAAAAGATTTAGGGCTTAAAATTTGCATACAAAAATTGACTTTTGGAAATAATTTTTTTTTTTTTAAGTATCAATTAGTTTGGTATTTATAAGTGAATATGTGGGTCAATATCAAGAAAAAAGTTGACCAAAAATTAAAAAAAATTAATTTTCGTAATAAACAAATGAATTAGATAAACAAAAACTTGCTATTTACAACCTTCTAAACATTAAGAATATTGTAAAAAAAATTCAAATTAATCAGGTAAATAGTTTCTGAGATTTCGCGTGACAAACTAAATAATCGTTTCGTCTTTATATAATGTTAAAGAAGATAAAGATAAACTACGGATAGTAATGTAGTTAGTTCGGCCATCCCTGCCTGCAACGTTATACTCAAAGCGAAACAAAACAAAAGAATGTGAGAAAAAAAATTGAGTGGAAAAAGAGTAAACAAAGAGAAACCTGCACAACATAAATAAAAAAACGTAAGGGAGGAAAAACTGTAAGAGGGTGGAAATGATATGAAATGAAACAAAGCAGCGACCTCATGAATGCTATTGATTTAAATTCCTGGATTTAAAAAAATAGAAAAAGTAAGTGACTTAGAGATTTGTTTATATTTATTTCTCAGGTTGTATGCATAATTAAGAAAAGATTTAGGGCTTAAAATTTGCATACAAAAATGTACTTTATGAAATAATTTTTGTTTTTTTTCAATTATCAATTAGTTTCGTATTTATAAGTGAATATGTAAGTCAAAATCAAGAAAAAAGTTGACTATCAATTTAAAAAAATTAATTTTAGTATTAAACAAACGAATTAGATAAACAAAAACTATCTTATTACAATCTTCTAAAGATAAAGAATATTGTAGAAAAAATTTCAAGTTAATCAGGTAAATAGTTTCTGAGATTTCGCGTGACAAACTAAATAATCGTTTCGTCTTTATATAATGTTATAGATAGATATAGATGTCGGTTTTTTTACTAAAATAATATCCAGGCAAAAGTGCCTCAAACATAAGTGAAGCAGTTCAATGAAATTATTGGTCGTATTGATCTGACATTCTCTAGATATATTGACGAATGAATTGTATTACCTATGTCCTATTTTTAAACGTTAAATGCTGTGTTAAAAACAGGATTTTCCAAATTTTAAACGAGTTAGAAACGTGTTATCTTTTTACTAAAGTTAAATTCTCCAAATGCATATTTTAACTTTTTAGTATCATATTAACGACAAATGTCACTTTTACAATTAAAAATGTGAAAATGCTTTATTTGAATACTTATTTGCACGAAGTGTCACTTTTTTAGGCGTGTTCAGGTAAAGTTAAGTAGGAAAATATGTATAGTATGATAAAAGTTAAAATATGTTTAAAACTAAGAACAATTTAGCAAAGAGCTTTAATGTTAGTAAATTGTTAAGTAGTATCATGCTAATACCTCACCAAGCCTCAATTTTGCGCCACTATTGTTTAATTTTGAGTTAATTTTATTAAGGTAATATTTCTGTTATCTGTTTGGCTTAAGAGTTAAGACACGTACTCTTTTAAAGATTTTTTCAAAAACCACTATTCTAATAGAAATTTACAAATTTTCAATACTTTTTCTTAAGAAATAGTGTTGCTAAGCGTTATGTAAATTTTATAAAATTGATTTAAAAGTATTAATAGTACAATAAAATAGTTCCAAATCCACCAAAACTAAAATAAAAGTAACATCCTGGCAAACCCTACTTGACACAAAATCGCTGAAACAATTTGTGTATTTTTTACCATGACGTAATTATTAATATAATCCGTGAGTCCTGACTTCTTACCTTATATCTCAATGATTCAATTGTCTACTATGTCTACTACAATTTGTGGTATCATCAGTTGAATGCATATTTATAAAACATAACTAAAGAAATCATAGACTTGAGTTTTACTTTCATCTTTTTTATGACTAATTTTTTAGTACAAAAAATGAAAAAATAGAATTAGCTGCTTTCACTCTAACCGCCATACTATTAAATCCTGGTGTAATTACATTGAATTTATATTAATTTATATCCGGATAAAAGTTTTAAACTCGATTAGTCAAGTGAATAATACGTCAGTAAGCCTTTATTATTTTGATTTTCAAATGTTATATTTTGTTGTTAGTCAAATAATCATAAAACCTTTTTAAGCTTTGAAAAACTAATTGAAGAAATAAACTTTTTTTCAAACTAAGTCTTACATTTTTTCTACCACTTCTTTGAGTTGTCTTATAACAAACACGACCTCAAGAATTTCCATAATAATTGTACAATATTGAAAAAGCTTACCAACAGAACCTATCGCAATACTACCACCCCATCAACTATTTTCTTTTTTCTTTTTTCAAAATCAATAAATGCTAATAACCTCATTCATTGTCATCAATTCCAAGAAATTATATCCAGTAATTCTTCTCAAGATATTCTCAACCCTCACACTTGAATTTGAATGCAACATTATTTGAAAGCTCTTATACATAAAGAAACTTGTTATGAAAATTTCCAATTTATTATTGTGTATTATTATTCATCGATTTGAAAGTATGCTCAGGTTCAAAAATAAAAATAATCTCCCATCTAATGTTAACATTGAAATTGCACTTGAACAAGTTGCGTTTAATTGGCTGCTTCCACTTCCCCGAGGCAAGAAATAGTAAAAAAAAAAATAATAAGAATACCAAGTTCCTCGTTTTATGAAGTCAGCTGTGTATTATGCGCAAACTATGGTGGATGTAATATTCAAAGCGTGAAAACGTGTTTTCGCATTTTTTTTTAACTACCTTTTCAGGTATTATATTATGTTGGAATGGAACGTCTAACCGACCATCAACCGGGACAAATTATGACACAATTTCTCATTGACATTGAGATTTAAAAAAAAATGCTAATAATTGACCCATAGACGATTTTATGTTGTTGGCATAAAGCTCCATTAAGTCTACTCAGGCGGTAGGCAGTGCACTTCAGCATATAGAACTGGCTTTAGTGAAGCAAAAGCAATTGCTTTATCTCTATTTATATATTTTGACAGCGACATTTAGCATGCAAAATGTTTTTGTTGTTTATTTTTCATTAATCGTATTGAAATTTTAGTAGAAAAAAAATCGAGGAAAAACCAATTTGTTTTGATTAATTTGAGCCATAGTGAGCAAAATTTAAAACACAAAGAAAGAATATTCCATTGACACGAAATATAGCGTGTTATATTTGCAAAGGATTTCATATGTATGTTGCTACATATGTTTCAAAGAATAATACCCATCCTTCTGAAACTATAATGATGTTCAGTGATTAAAAAGCACATAAACATACCTAAAAGTATGAAAATATAGGAACGTCACCATTACCAACAGAAGGACATTAGCTTCACACAATTCTGCCCTAATGGCAAACAAGGAAGAATCAACAAAGAAAACAAAAGTAAAAAGCTTTTTCCAACCTAATACAGAATCAGTAGTTACCAGTGAAAGAAAAAACTAGACTGGATATTTCCGTTTGACACTTCCTATACGAAACGAAATGCCATCACGCAACTCTGAATCCCTGTTTCTTCGAACTAAACTATCTTTTTTTTAAGTCGATCTCATTCGTTCGTACATATGTAAGTTTATCAAAAAGTATCTGAAGTAGGTAAATGTGCTAGGACATACAAAACAAAATAAACTATTTCGCAATTTCTGCCTTAAAAATACATTCAGTTGACTGGCACGAATAAAAAATAAGTGAAATGTCAGCAAAGTGCAGCGCAAAGAAAGAAAGTGAGTGCAATAAGGAAAATACAAAAAGGGACAAGTTACAGTGCCATTATTGTGCCCTTTTTTATTATTTTTTATTGCCACTACTTTACAGTTTTACTGAACCATGGATTGTTGTGAAGAAAGTGTGCCATTGCAATTAAGGAGAGTTGGAAATGGTTTCGCTTTTTGTTCTTTAGATGGAATTAATTAAAAGATATTTTTGTTTTTAAAAGGACATGGCCTTGATGTTGTTGTTGGAAGTGGGACTTTTACTTTTTATTTGATTTATTAAAATACTTAAGTTTTGGAAGTAGAAAATTATTTGTAATTATTATTATTTGTTCAAATAACAAGTCTCAGAAGGAAAACGAATGGGTTAAGAGTTTTCAAAGTTAATAAGGTAATAATAATTCAAGGCCAGGAATATAAGAATCATTGAGTTTGT
This sequence comes from Epistrophe grossulariae, assembly GCA_929447395.1. Lineage (NCBI taxonomy): Eukaryota > Metazoa > Arthropoda > Insecta > Diptera > Syrphidae > Epistrophe > Epistrophe grossulariae. The sequence goes on from OV839566.1 coordinate 5,633,948, forward strand.
TCGGGTACCTACAGTTCAAGGAGAAAATGTATAATCGTTCCGTTCTTTATAATATTTTATAATTTTGCAAAACATGAATATTTCCTTAGGTATTTGAAAAACTCTATAACTTATTTATTCATAAATTATAGGACAATCTTTTACTGTATTTAAATCACAATAAGCTTTCACAAACTTATAATATGTATATGTATTACTATGTAAAACTACTCGATGAAATAAATTAAATATGTAACAAGAATTAAGTAAATATGTAGGTACCTACAGAACAGCATACATTTAAAGTTAAAGTTAAAGGTAAAGTTAAATACATTGGTAGATCTTGTCATCATCCCAACACTGAACATGGGGTATGTGATCTATGAAGCTGTGCAGTAATAAAAAAATCTATCATTTCTCTATTCTCAGTAATTTTCCATATATCACTCACGAATATACCTTATGTGATTCACGAACTTACCTATAATGATAATAATAAAAAGCTGTCAAAGTGTGTGTTCTAAAATGTACTAAATTATCAATTTTGTCAGACTTTTCTCTTCGGACGTCAAATCAGAAATTAAAATGATCATTGGAGACACACAGTTACATGTTTTACGATTATCGTTTAAATTCTACGTAACTGTTAAACGCGATTACGTTAAACGATAGAAGATATATTAATAATTTTATGTCTGTGTCTTCCGTTGTATTTTTGATGAAAAGCACAAATTTACACTAAATAAACAAAAATTAAAAACAAAAATTAAATTTTATTAATATGCCACCAACGCAAAACAAAACATGTGAACAGTATTAACGGCGCAAGAAAAAAAAAGTCGTAAAGCAGTGCTGATAGATCACATCAAAAATCTTTGCTCGTGGAAATTTCAAAACTAAAAAGGATTTTTTCTGTTTTCTTAATCCATCTAAAACAGGAGTTTATATAGTGCTGATTACTTACTTCTTTTTTAATGGTACCCAAAAACAAAAGCTCCATTAAGCTCTCATATATTAATATAGTTCAAATGTTAAAGGAAGCAGGCTATACGTTTTCAAAGTTTTTCGATGCCCTCAATATTTTACGATGTACAAAATGGAAGTTGCGAAATTCGAAAATAAATGTCTAATTTTACATTCCACGTCAAATGTTTTTTTAATTCGCAAAAATGCTATCCTATTGTGAATTATATCCTATTATAACAAACAAACAAATTTCCAACAATTACTGCAATGGAACTCAAATAGTTTAATGTTATTTCTATTACACAATCATTTAACCTCGATCTCAATTTATTATTAATATCTCACTGAAGCTTAACCTAACATGTGTAAATTTGTTCACTTTTCGGCTTGTAAAAATAAAATAAAATAAAACCTCTTTGCAATGTTAAAAAAAAACAACACGTTCTCTACTTAGTACTTTTATTATTTAAAAACTGCTCATGCCGAACAAAGTGCTAAAACTGGCGCATCTGTGTAAATGTTTTCAATCGTTCGCCGGGCCTTACTTAAATATATGTATAGTCACAAATGTAGGTAAGAGTTGAATGTAATCTCGTTCATTTATTGATTTATTTTTGTAATTCTTTCTAGTGGAATAGATTTAACCGGGGTGGTTCGGATTACTAACTATAAACTACCTTACATTTGTTGCCAGAAATGTTGTATTGCTAGCAGTTGCATTCAAGGACGCAGGGAAACAAGTTGCGGAAATTATAGGTAACTTTTTTCTGTTGTGCACATGCTGGTTATGGTAGGTAAGAATTATCCATTCACTCAAAAAAAGAGCAGAAATAACAAGCCGCCTCATGCGAATATCTCAATCATTCACAACAATTACAGCTATGAAAAGTGGTTCAACTAAAAAAACGGAATAAAGAATGGTCAAGTCTAATAAACTGACATTCAAGTATGAATAATACAATAAATAATAATAATAAAAAAAAGTATTGCAAAGCATATTGATGAACTAAATCTACAACACATATGTAATTAAATTTTCAAAAAACTCTTAGGTTTGTTTTAAATCAAAACCTTACTCATAAATATCTGCTATTAATTATTTATCAAGTAACCATTTTTAATTAACTAATCTTTGATTTTACACACTGATTTATAGCAAATGGAAACAAAATAAAAATCAATACCAACGATCTCAAACATCAACCTTTCAACTGCAAAATCTACTTGAATCACGCTCTTTGTGGCTTTGTGTTAGATTAGTTGCGCAAAACAAGTTCATTGATGTGTAAATTATTCCCAATCACACACAGTTATCTCCCTCAAGCTGAATATGTATTGTGAATGTGGTTTAATTTAATCAAATATTTTGCTAATACCTCCTCAAATAATGTGAGTAATGTGAATGCCAAAACACAGACATCTCCCACACTCTCTCTCTTTCTTTACTCCACACCCTCCACACCCAGCATGGAATTCTATTTTGGAAATTAGATTAACCGAGCATTAGAGATGAATATTAGATTGCCTTAGGAATGTCCGTGCTCGTAAACGACCATAATATAGTTTTTTTGTATGCTATTGTTCATATCATAAGCGATATAAATTAAATAACGCCAACCGCTGTGTAATAATGTTGCCATAATTGGAAATGCTTTTTGACTACGCTGAAGTCATCATCATGCAGGGTATGACGTGTGGACGACAGTGGCCACCAATTTAGAAGCAGACGTAAACAATTATACATACAGGGTACGTAAAATAAAGTGTTACCAACTTTGCATTTGAATTTGTCCATCATTATTGAAGCAAAATTGAATTCGAAGGAAATAGTGTGACTATCATGAACTTGTTAAGAAAATCGCAGGCAGCCATTGTTCGTGAGTTGCAGCACTGTGATTAAATAAAAAAGTGTCTCTCACTCTTATTTAAGCCGTTCGAATTGGGCAGAAAATTACAGGTCTCTTCTATTCCTCCCGACTTATAAAACACAGACATGACTGGTTGAGAGTTGGAAGTCACTAGGCCATGGTTCTGGTATAATTATTATTTTGGAACCCTAAAACATACTAAATGTAGATTCAAAAAAGACAGTCACCCGCCTTTGTATCGCAGTGTCAATGTTTTTATAAAATTAAATGGTATTAAATTATGAACTAAACAAAATTAGAAATAAAAAAGATTATTATTGAAGGTTTTTTGAATGAAACAACAAACACTTGAGTGAGCTACCACTAAGTTTTTTTAGTACTGTGAATTAGTATCACTTCATTTGACGGACCCTGTAAATTGATTGTAAATCCAATTAACAATTTTGATGTTACGTTTATATATCACGGTAATTCATAATTCAGATAACAATAACCAAACATAGACATTATTTTAAGCGCCAGGGTCAACCGGTAGAGCACTTGAATAACAACAAAATGGTCAAAGTCAACGATAAATGTGTACACATTCCATACGAGGCAGTATGTGGTGTAATAATATTGTTGGCAAGATTAATTGTAAACAGTTTTTTTTATTTGTTCTCCGAGATGCATGCCAATAAAACTGAGGACAGTGACCACATAGCTGATAATAGCATATAAACAAGTGTATCTGTTCTTTTTCAAAAAAAAATAATGTTGAAGTTTGACAACGTCTCATTGATAAAATGTTATCTAATGATCCAGTTCGCTAATACTTGTAAATTATTTATGAATAGCGTAGAAATATAAAAGAATCTTATGCCGTTATCAAAGTCTAGATTGATAAGGCGAATTATATTGAAAATGTTTTTATATTAGAGCGTATCAAACAAGTGATAAGGCAATTTGTTTTCGACAATACCCCACTTATCATGAGTCTTTGTTAAAATAAAACAAACAATTATTATTTTGTTTCGTTGGGTTTTGTTGTAAAAACATATAAACTAACACCTCAAGATTCATTAACAAAAGTGTGTTTCCACCACACTTATCTTAGGTATGTGTTAAGTTTTGGAATGGTGTTTTGTTATCGTTTCAATGAATTCCATAGAGAGAGCCATATTTGTGCTGTGGTGCTTTGTGTCGGAATCAATTTTGTTTCGATCGCATCATACCACGCTGTCTCAAAGAAATATTTTTCTGTGGGAAAGAGAAAAAAAAAAACGCTCTGGGAAGGGAATGTCAATAGCAAAATTAAAAAAGAGACACACAAAACCCCTCCGAAAATGACAGTTTGCAACACAAAACTCTGATACAAAACATCACTCCACATAAGTCGGTAAAGGGTATTTCAAGTAAACTTACATATAATACGTAAAACTGCTAAGTCCACTTTCGCAAATTTTACAGGAGAGCAAAAAAACAAAAGCTAAGGCTCCATACAAAAACCAATTTCTCTGCAGGATTCTGCACCAACTACGATACATTGGACAAAAGTGATTAAAGCAATTTGTACAGAATGTGTTCTTAATAAAATGGCATCAAAATCTCAATTTGGGCCAAAAGTAGATTTAGCAGCTTTACGCATTTACCCGAAGATATGTATTTATTGCAAATTTAGAATATAAAATAAAATAAATGATTTGTGTATAAAATGTTATTTCTCAGCAAATAAATATTTCAGACAAAATACATTCAAAACTAATATCCTAATAAAAATTAACTCAAAACCTCGAATTCTTCCAACGAATGCTTTCAGAATTTATGAATATCTTTCATTGTTATGTTTTCAATTTTCAAGAATGCACATTAGGGTGATTCAAAAAAACGCCTTTCTCGATATTCAATCGGGACCGGGAAAAATTATGAAGATTAGATTGAAACCAAAAAATTAAGACTACAAAATTCAAAATCGAACACCATTTAGAGGTCGCTACCAGCGTTTTTTCAATAATTTTGCTTGAAAATCGGAATTTTTCTCAAATGTTAAAAGCTGCTTAACTTTTCAAGTTTTTGTGCTGAAAGCATGAAATTTTCAGGGATTGTTCGTAATTTTATCTGATTTTCGAATATACAGTTAGAAAATTAATTTGGCAAATATTTTTTTTTATAATTTTTTTTTGTTTATACATAAATACAAAAAAACGTCTGGGGAAAAAAAACCGCAAGGGATCTGGGACTTGGTGTAGACTTCAAATTACGACTAATTAAACCGAAAATACATTTCAATGACCAAGAACCTGCCCCAAAGTTCTTTTCTTGCTTAAACAATATTTTCAAAAAAACACTATAACCATGATGTAGAAAAACTCATATCGTATTGTACAGGGTGCGTCAAAAAAATATTTTTTTTTATTATTTTCTAAAAAATTTTATAACCTATTATATTTTAATACTAAATCCTAACGGTTTTTGATTTAACAATTTTTTTTTTCAAATTTCGAAAAACTTCTACTTTGACTTAATTTTTGGATCACCCTGTCCAAAATTGATTTTTATTTTTTACCATTTTTCTTATTTATACTGCTTACTAGTTAGGCTAACGTTTTGTAAAGAAATATTTTTAATGATCTTCACCATATAGCTATAAATAAATCGATAGCCCTAAATGGTGGTCAAAATTAATTTGTACTTGAAACGTTTGAAACAGCACCCTGTATAAATATCCTAGTACTCAATAACATTTTTTGCTTTTAAAAGGTTGTCCTAGTTTTGCAGTTTCTTAAAAGGTATACAACTTATTACAACTCACCTTAAATCAAAAGTTATGAACATTTGACCTCTAAATGGTGTTCGATTTTGAATTTTTTAGTCTTAATTTTTTGGTTTCAATCTAAGCTTCATAAATTCGCCCGGTCCCGATTGAATTTCGAGAAAGGCGTTTTTTTGAATCACCCTAATGTACATAGATATGTATATTAAAATTAAATGCTCTGTCTTATATTTTATGAACACATAACGTAAAATTGCATTTCTAAACAAAATTTTTGCCAAAATTCATAAATTCTAAGGCATCGCAAAATCAGACGGTGTAAATACTGGAAAAATTATTAAAACAAAAACTTTTATTATGATATGTACCTACATATATATTTTTGAACGATTTTCTTCAAAGAAATTTAAATTGGCAAAATGGATATTTGCCAAATATTGAAGATCTATAGATTTGGGGTTATTCACATGTAAATCAAATTAAATAAAAAACAAATTTACATCTAACCACATCAAAGAGATAAACCGTAAATAAAATACTGTATTGTTGTCTTAAACGCATAAAACAATTTGTACTTGAAGAAATTACTCTAACCACGTAGCATTTCTTTTTAGGAGTCGTACAGTTGACCAAAAATAAACTTAACAGAATAAAAAAAAACAAGAAAAAAAATAAGGGGTAACAAACTTATCGGATACATATATGACTCAATAGTAAAATCGACGACCTTAAACTTCCAAAAAAGAAAATAAAGTATAGGAATAATTATGATATCCAGCAAATGTAGATGGTCTGATCAAGGCCATGGAGTCAAACCAGGGTTTTATATAAGAATATTAAAATACAATACTAAAATAACCTGTTTAAGACAAACTAGAGACAGCATGATGACGATGGATGTGGCATTGAAACAACAGGTAAAGTTGCGTAGGTTTAATAAATTCTGAGATCAAAAGAATACAAAAGGTGGAAAGTCAGGAAAGCAATTGTATATATATTGATTGGAAAATCTTACATTGATGTATGCAACGTTTAGAAAAGGCAGTGCCTACTTTTAAGTTAACAACTATACCAAGTGTATATTTTAATAAGGATCAGATTTGATTATGAAAAGAAAAACTAACAATTAATCGGTTTGTTCACTCTAATACAGTGTAGAATCATTTGTGTTCCTTTACTTTGAAACTCGCATTTGTGTGAATTTCTACACACAATTTCACACAAATTCACAGAGTTCCAAAGTAAAGGAACTAGTCTACAATTGGAACTTAGCAAAAATTGCGTATTGACAAAGGCCCTCACTAGTCAACTGATGAGTCCAAGTGTGATCGCCGGGACGAAACGCCAATATTCGTAGGACTTAAAGGCCGCTAAAAGCTATTTAGAATTAAAATAACTTTTGTCGATACTAAGTTGGATAAATAGCTTTGTTTTATTATGCAATTGGTATGATGTACCTAATAAAAAAAAAAAAAAATAAAACAAGATTTGCCAATATGGCAAGTGTTATAAACCCACCTCATTTCTTTAGGATTAAACTGACTGGAAAATATACCAATCATACTCCAAAATGCTTTCTTCCTTTTTGCAATAGTTTTTTTTTTCAGTGATCAGTAACAACTTTTGATATTATGATTGCAAAGGTCACCATACCTATGTGATTATTTGTAGACTTTTGATAACATATACTTTAAAAATCATGATCATGAACTAATGTTCATTAACATTCGCCATTCCAATAGTCTTGAAATTCGGAAAATATATATCAACCCCTTCCCATGAACTATATTTCCTCGATAGTATAGTGATCAATATCTCATTTGATTTAAAACTATAAAAAAATATAATTTAAACAAAAACTCACCAGAAAAGAATCCTTAAGGAATTTGCAATCAGCAGCGCGAAGCAAACATGCAATGAAAAGCCATCAGCGTCCTGTGTTTTTTTAATTTCACGATACTGCGGCACGTATGGAATCACCCCTCCAACGACCATAGCCGAAGCAGCAGCCCACCCGACCAAGTGACCTACTGTAAGTCCCAGTTCATCGTTGATAATCCAATCCATTTTATTTGTTTTCTTCTTTTTTTTTGGTAATGCGAGACTCTCGCAGCTCCTTAATAAAAAGCCCTAAAAGTGCAGCGAGTGTTTCTAAATGCACAGAAGGTTTCCTTCCCTCAACTGGCTATAAATTGTTCTTCGAGTTCTTTGATTGTTTAAAGATTTTCACGACGAATGTCTATTTAAAAAAGTCTCAAAGCCAAGGCAGCAACTTTTCTTATTTTTTTCCACTTGGTCTTGAATCTTGTTATTTATTTTAAAATGGGAAAATTCTGTATCTACTGAAATTAGGGGAAGCGCAAGTATGACGACAAAGACGGCGAAGAAATATTTTTGTTTTGATGGATTTTTTGTTTTTATTTGTATGCGTAGCAGTCAGACACGTAAGAATTTTTCTATTAATTAATTTATTATCACGACGACAAAGCAGCACATGCAAACGGAAGAAGACTTTTACTAAACGAAATATAACAAAAAACAGACCACACAAATTTTGAGATGTTTTTTTTTAAATCTTTTGTTGCTTATCTAACTACGGAAACGGTCTCCACTCCATTGGAAAACCAGAAGCACACGACGACAACACTATCTGAAGAATCTCGGAAGGAAGAATTCATTTGCATTTTGATAATTTTTGGCTAATAAAATTATTTTACTTCGCGTTCGCCACCTACACCTATTACACTTTATAGCACACAAAACCTTGAATTACGATTCATAATGCACTACGAGCTTACTTTTTAGCAAACACATTTCGAATGGTTTTCTAGTTGTGAAAATTTTTAGCTGCGATCACTTTGGATTTTGTTTTCTTGATTTAATTTTTTCTTTCGTAGCAAAATTCACTAACGTGTTTTGTACTGAGCGCGACTTTTCATTCTGACAGCCAACCAAACGAGCAAATTGGAAAAATCGTTCAAATAGAAACGAAATGGTAAGTGTCATTTTTTTTTGTTTTGATTAGAAAATCGAAGAAACAAGACTATATCATGGCGTAGGTTAGAAGAAGATAAATATAAGGACTTTTTTATTGCTGGAATATGATGGAATCTGGAACAAGTTGACGTTTACAGTGATGCCAGAAAAATTTTATTGGAGAAAAATTAAGGTGGATATACATGAAAGATGATGTTCATATTAGCAACTCGTCCTTAATTTGGAGCCGAAATGAGCTAATTTCGTAAATTACAGAAAAGGTGTTTTCATAGGAAATTTGCTAATTTCGTTTGACAGATAACTTCATTTTGAATTTGATTTGGCAGTTAATAGCTTCTTTTTCTTGTGTTCTGTGCCTACGTTCTGTAACTCTCGCATCGTTAAAATTGGTCGAGAAACGTTGAAGAATGAAACAAAACTCATACGATTTGTTTCAATTTTCATCGTTTCTCGACTGATTTTGTCGATGCGAGAGTTACAGAACGTGGGCACAGTGCCCACGAAACTGTATTTAACTTTTTCCCCTAACAGTGCCGCAGTTGTGCAGTTGTCGCTTAGTGCGATATAGCTCATACAATTTCCTGTAAATGAGTCGTGAAGTTCAGTTCCGCTGAAGTGCAGTGCTCTCCCAAACCAACCCGTAACATTCAGAACGATGACGAAACTTTCAGCTATCAATATAATATTTAAAATGAGATTCGCTTAGGCCAGGCGCGCATATACAACTAAACAGTTTGGTATCGATTTTGAGTTCTATAGGATTATATGAGAGTCCACTCACATGCATGTGCGCGCACTCCCACATAAGCCCACTGGGCTCAAAATCGATACTTAACTGTTTAGTTGCATGTGCGCGCCTGACCTAACAGTTTGGGTTTGCAATACAGCACGCTTCAGTAGTTTACAGTCGGCGACACAACAAGCCACTTCACAACACAACACATCACACACTTATAACAAGCTTGGCGCTTTGTGGTCGCTACTCGCTACCTTTATGTGTTTTACGATTAAAATGTTTCATTCTTCAACAGTGAGGCCAAACTATCCCAATGATGTCACTCCTTTTTTGACACCACTGTCAATGTGACATATCTGTCGGCAAATTTCTTTAACAAGACTTTTTAAGTTCAATTTTACATAACTTATTATTATTATTTGAGTTTATTATTAGTTTTACATTAATTTAAATATACAATGTCTAATCTAGCCGTTCTTCGGCATATGTCCGTCCATTGCAAACGTCTTATCACTCCCTCTGCAATCACCAACCACCAACACCGTCTTTATGCCCAACCTCAAAGAAAGCCACAATCGGGATCTCTTGCTAAATCCAGTGACAACACAGATATTTCCACTGATGTTCGACCATTAGGTGAAAAAATTAAAGAAAATACCAAAACCGCTTCGTACATGGGAGTCATTCTTTTGGGAGTTGGAGTAACAGGGGCATTGTTCTATGCAATTTTCAAAGAACTATTCTCATCGAACAGTCCAAATAGAATTTATTCAAGAGCTTTGGAGAGAGTGAAGGACGTAAGTATTTGCTTTTATGAAAAAAAGGATTCAACTAAGTGTATTGGTTTTTTTTGTAGGAACCTCGAGTACAAGATGCACTAGGTGCACCAATCAAGGGATTTGGTGAGGAGTCGAGAAGAGGTCGTCGACAACATGTCGCTCATTCAAAATTCGAACGAAATGGTGTACCTTACTTAAGAATGCAATTTTACGTCCAAGGAATCAGGAACAAAGCCACAGTGCATTTGGAAGTCAAAGAAGTGAGATGAATTTTATGTTTCGAGTATTTATTTTTCAAATTCAAATTGTTCTTGATCTAGACTTCAGGCACTTATCGATACCTTTTCGTCCAACTTGATCACTATCCAAATACTACAATTATCTTAGAGGATAACAGGTTGTCTGAAGAACAAGTTAAAGGACCCAGTATGGAACTAACTCAATGAAACAAAAAACAGAACTGAAAATAATTGTTTGCCTACTGCTAAAGCTTACTTCCGTTGTTATTTTAGACTTAAGAATAAATAAAAAAAATCGAAGTTTGTAATTTTTATTAGCAAATGCTTCAAAGATATTCCAATTAAAAATTAAATAGCGCAAATTTAAAACGATTTAGTACGATGTTAGGGCATTTTTAGTATGATAAAAATGATTTAACATCGTACTAAAGCGTTTAAAAGAAGTTTTCTACTTAATTTATAAGTTGTCTATTAAAGGGCTATAAATTAAGAATAGCTGCTGTAGTTTACGAGTGTAAAATAAAATGTTAACACATTTTTATAAAGAATTCCCTCAGAGACCTCGGTCAGGAACTTGGTTTTTGGGTTATCTGATTATAAAAAATAACGGGATATAACGAAAACTGGAAACGAAAAATACTCCCAAATCATTAGTGCATGGTTATACATTCACTTTCAGTTAATTGTCCTTTGGAACAATAATTTTAATTAAATTAATCTAAAAAATTATATTCTATTTTTGTTATTAGTTGCATTAAAATAAGACTTTATTTAATCATTATGTCAAAACTGAACAGTTAATCTAGTAGATTTTCTTCCAAGGAATAACCTCCCATGATCGAAGAATATGTCTTCCAAATAGAAAATCTTTAGTTTTGTTCATAATGTAGAAGGAAATTCCAAAGAATGATGCAAAGTATAACCAGAATTGCCCACAACGTTCCCATACACTAAGATGGTATCTAGCTGGAACTTGAACGATGTCAATTTGCAATTGAATCGAAAGACCCTCGTCTTCAGTTGGTTTGTAATAAGTTTCAGCGATTTCTAATTCGAAGAATGAAGGATTTAGTCTAATTCGTTCCTGTATGTACTCAAATTGAAAATATTCCATGTTCGATGTATTTTTGGGAAGAACATCTCCTCTAAAATGAGTTTTGGCATTACGACCATAGAAAGGACAGATGAATTCTGCATTTTGGTTCAGTCTTAGGTAACCTTTCATTTTGATTATTCCATTTGAAAAACCGAACTTTGGAATTTCTAAATGATGAATGAGTGCAGCTGGTGGAGTCAGTTGGCATTTGTGACGCAGAGTTGCTTCAAAGATAAGAAGCAAATTGAAACTTTGTAGTTTTCCAATTAAATTATCGAAACTGAGTTTAAAATTTGCAGTATCCATCTTTGTATCATAGTTTTGATCCTGTGAAACGAACTAAAAAAAAAATTTTTAATCTAAACAATAAAAAATACAAATATAGGTGCTCCCACCTTAGCACTGTCGCAATACTTTTGATATTCATTTGTTCGACTATTGAAATATGCAAATGTACTACATGCGACTGCAGGATTCCCTTCACCACTCAATTCGCCAAGAAATAAATACTGAAATGTGTATATAACTTTTGGTTGTTCATAAAGCACCCGAGATTCCGAAATTCCTGAATAAGGACTAAGAACTGATACCAACAAGACCGGAATCATTACAGATAATATGATTAGTACGAAGACAATTAATGCTGCTGAAGAGCAAAGTGAATTTTTATACATAATTTCAGTGTTTTTTGTGTGCAACGGTATGAATTTCATCGTGACGGTCAAAAGGATATAAGAATTAATACTGACACTGGATGTTTTTTATTTTTTACATAAAAATGTTTTGCAAAAACGGTTGCCAGGAAACTAGCATTCGTAGCGTAATCTAGTGTCCAGATTTAAATATAAGTTTAAAATAGTCTAGATTTGAACCAAATTGGATGAAATTTCGTTCAGTTTAAAAAGTGAGAAAGAAAAGAATCAGGTTGTTATATTCGATAAGCTGTTTTCACAACTAATCTGAAGGTGTCGCCTAAGTCGTTACAAAGATAATCGTTAAATAAAAAAAAATTAAAACAACATTCTGGAAGAAAATATATTATTTTTTAAGAAGTAAAATTTTTCAGCCGTTCTTAGATGATTGCTGAAAGAATGAAATGTTTAACCTTAAAAAGGGGGACTTTCGTATTTTCGATAAAATTTTGTTGTATACTGGAGAAAGCAGGCTTTCACTGGGAACAATTTGTCGCTACAATGCAGAACTAGTCTAAGTCCAAAATTTCAAAATCAGTTTTTTTTTACTTCATAAGGAAATGTGTTGTGTTCCGCGCATTTTCTACATATTTCGAATATTCCATCCATTGACTTACTTATATAATAGGTCAATGATTCCATCGTACAGTAGCTCCTACAGAATTTTAATAATAGAATATAATCATAATGTCGAAAGTCAGCATTTTACGGACTGGGGTTCTTTTTTTTTAAATTTTGTAAATGTGACTTGGACTAGTTCTGCATTGTAGCGACGAATTACTATTTGTCTTTTGAAAAAGGGAGACTAATGTCGTTGGTTTGGTACCTATAAAATTCAAAAACTTGAAGTTTTTTTTTTTTTTAAAGTTCGTTTAGATTTACATTTACATCTAGCGACACAAAACTTTATCAACACGTCGTGTATTTATTACCAACACAAATATTGAAAATTAAATGTTTGAGTATAAGAAGAAAAATATTGGTTAGCCTTTTTTTCCATTTTTGAAAAAGGTTCGAAGAAACAATAGTATAAGAATACTTTTTGAAAAAATAAACTAAATAATTTTGTTGCTGAATTTTGCTCATAACTTTGAAATTTTGAATACAGAGTTCCAAAAACTTAGAATAACATTCAGAAAAACTAGACGGGAACAACTTTCAAAATTTATTTAGTAAAAAGAGGCGCTGGGTTAAAAAAGGGTTTCTGGTTTAAAACAAATAAAAAAAAATGGACTCAATTGAAATATTCTCGTGGCTTTGTAAGACAAATAATATGTATGTGTGTAACAAGTTTTGATGAAACATAGTTCCCGAAAATGTAATCGCAAAGTAGATTTGAAACCAGACAATATTATTTTCTGAGAAGTAATTGCGTAGGAAGGTATATGTAGCCGTTATCCTTATCACACTGCACATAAACTTTATGTTTGCGTATAGCACCATCTTGGTACATATCTATATTCACACCAAACTTATGGTATAGGTATTCTGAACTCACAAATAAAGTTAATCATAAAAATTCGTTGTTTCACAATTTTCCCCGCTCTCTAACTACACTACATCCTGTAAGTTGATATTCTTTGCAAACATAAAAACTGATTTCAAGTGGATTTTCTTCACCACATTAAGCTCAACAGACGTCATACCCCACGCCCCCACCCTATAATGCAATACTCAGCACGTCCAAAACTATGTCCAATGATTCCTTTCCAGCTTGCCTAAAACCACCATCAGTCCCCCAACTTCTTCCCTGGCATTAGATAATTAAAAGAACGAATTCACTTTATTACAAGTCAATTTGGTACAAAATACCATCTATACGGCCATGTATACCCCATCTACCACCCACCGGAATTAGTTCCAAACCTCGTATTGTTTTCTGCAAATGATTTCCAAAACACATTGACAACATTTTCCTCGGTATTTATCTGTAGACCATGCCCCAAACACAATTATTATTGTCCTTGTTTCGGTCTCAATTACTAAAGCGGAAGTGCGAAGGAGATGGAGGGGAAAGGAAGTTTCAAATGTTAAACTGAGCGGCAGCATACTTATATATAGAATTCAGTGTTTTGAAGAAAATCCTCGAAAGGATTTTCATTTCATTTTTATTCGGAAAATACGAAGTGCTAGGAATATCCCTAGTTGGGTGTTAGAATCTAAATCTTCAAATCACATTTGCAAGGATTTGCCTCCACCCATACTCCTTTTTGCTTCCTGCATCAGGAAACAAATTCCTAAGCGAGAGAGAATATATTTCCTGATCCACTTTCGGTTTATAATATTCGGTTTTCCCAAGAAACACACACAACACACTTTTCCAATGCCAACGACGACGACGACTACGACGACGAGCTAAAGGAATATAAGGCGAGAAAAAGGGATCTCGATTCAATTTAAGAGGAATTAAGTGTAAAATTTTACGGTTCCATTTTGAGAAGTCAGAGAGTTTTATGGGAATTCTATTCGATGGGATTAGCAACGGGATTAAGGCATTTCAATATTAAGGAAACAAAATGGTTGGTAATTTCGACATTGAATCCTTGAAATGGATGAAATCATTGGGTGGTTGTTGGTTGTTAGATTGTTTTCGGTAGAAATGTGAGCAGCAAAAGAGGGATTACGCACGGAATCCTTTTAGAATCTGAATTATATGTATACGAGTATGTATATATTATATCTTGGGACATGACGAGTGGGAGGTATATATATAGGGTTTTGTGTTATTCTCTTCATGATGGTATACCTTTATTCAGTATATATATTCTATAGATATGTATGTACCTATATTTAAAGGAAAAGTCAGCAGTCAAATCTTATTGAAGATTGTAAATGGGATCTCGTTTGGGTCTTAAAAACATTTATTTTTTTCATTAAAAAATCCCTTTAGCCCAGTCAAATTTTAAACTTCGTGACGGTTAAAATATAACCTTTAAGAACATTATCCTATAATTTTGTCTCTAACATAAAAGCTGTACGATATTTATATATTATGAAAATTGGTCATTTGGCGCGTTCAGAAAAATGAGATCTCAGATATTTTTCTCACTCAAAAAGTAAAGCTATACAGACGATTGTCAGTTCTTACAATATTATAACATCTTACAATATTGTCAGAACTGTCAATGGTCTGACATAAGCTAACAATTAGCTGACAATTGACATATTTTTTACAATGAAAAATTGTCCGTTCACACGGTTGGTAGATTTCTTCCCAATGCGATTGTCAGCTATTTTTTTATCTCTCTTTAACCAACTCATTGACATTTCTAACAATGAAGAAATTGTCAGCAATTAAAAGATGTTTTCAATGAAAACATCGGACAATGACCAATGAGTCTGACAATTTAATCGATTAACAATGATAAAAATTGTGTCTTCAGACGATTGTAAGATACCTGACAGTTTTTTGACAGATTTTTGTCTGACAATGACGTTTCTGACAATATTGTCAGACAAAATTTTGTGTTCAGACGATTGTAAGACATTTGGAACAGTTTTTTCACTGACAAATCTGACAATATTGTAAGATCTGACAATCGTCTGTACTTAGCTTAAGTTTAAAATTGACAAAGGTTTGAAATGAACAATTGCAGAAGTTTGATTAAATATACCTACCTATTATTTTCACTCAAGAGATATTTAGCTATAATTCCTTTCGAACTTAGTTGTCAATTGTTGCTGTTAATGTTGCTTCAAGTTGTTCGCAGCCTTTCAATTCCACCTTCTATGAAATGTAGCAAAGAAATCTGATATTTTGGTGTTCATCAAGAGAAGATAGTTGAACATCGATAACGTAAAAAAAGAAATCAGCTCAAAATTTTAATTTTTAATCGATTGTTTAAAGATATCTTTCAAAATCCACTTGATTGTTCAATTTCGTAGCAATGTTTTTAGCGTCCTTGTAAAATTTTTCACACAAAAATTCCTAAGAACGGTTTATCTGAAAGTGCCTACTGTCGCAATTTATCCAAACAGGTTAAAAAGTCCATTGGTTTTGATTAAAGCATTTTCGAAAGAATTTTTATTTGCATAAAAACTCGTTCCAAACTCCTGTTGACAATACACAATGGAAATTTTGTATGCGTTTACCAAGTTGAGTTGCGTTAAAACGTGAATTCCAAACGTTCTGCAATTTTCATAAGAGAATCATACATTTCTCATAAATTTGCTGAGAGACAAGTAGTCACTTTTGCTGTTTGTGACCACTGGGTATCGTATAATTTTTTAAAAGCAATTTGCTTAGAATTTAGTTATTGAAGTAGATGGATGTGTTAACCTTCTTCGGTTTGAAATTATTGTATTGATTTTGCTGCCATTTTGTCACTTGTGTAAATGAGACATTAAGCTTATCTTTCCATTACTGAAAGGTCATGTGAATAGTTCCTAATTAGCCTTTCTATATTGCGTTCAACGAAAAAGTCAATCTCTCTTGTATAGATACAATTTTTCAAAAATCCAAGTAATAGTCGTATTTTTTTTGGGATTTTATAAGGGTAGCAGTATAGCCTAGCTATCCGCAGTAGGATTCTACTTCTGCTTTTATTGGCAGTAATTCTACTGTTGATTTTGTATTTGTTAATCGTATAAAATCCTACTGTACTGTGAATAGCTTTCCTAAAAAAAAAAAAACGAATAATTATATGTTTACATTTTTGGGAGAGTGACCGAAGGCACCAGTTCCACATTTGGAAGGAGAAAATATTGATTCTATATATAAGGAATGACAAATACTACAAATGACTTATTTTGTCTCTAAAGAAAATGGGATCGCCAACAGATGGCGTTACGCTCCCAGACTGCTTCATTTGTGTATACAAATTATTGGAGCTTGCCAAGAAATTCATAGTAAAGGATTTTTAGAAGACTCAATAATTTTTATTTTGAATTTTTAAAATGCTGAACTAAAATTGATGAAAAATTCCGTCCAGTTTTTAATAAAAATCTTCTGCGTGTAGTGTTATTCAATTACTTTCAATTAAGGTGTGTTCGATTTGGCTGTGCATTTAAAAATTGTAGACAATGAGGTTGTAGATGTAGAAATTACAGTCAAAAGAAGGTATATCAATGGCACATTCATCTTTATCCCCGATAAACCTTTTTTAAGATTCTAAGTCAATTTGAGACATCCCACCGACTATCTTCTCGTCATGAAGTTTAATCCCAACCCAGCTGGCATTATAGTAAATGATGTTTTGATCATGAGACAACAGGTATAATCGGTCAGCGATGCCACCTTGAAGGTTGCTTTGGCATTCAACGTTGACACATGATTCATGAGATGAAAATCTTAAACGCTTGACATCCATTTGAGATAAAAACAGTTAAAAGAAACGGAAAGATTTTCATTTAATATATGAATAAAAAAAAATACCAATATTCAAAATCCAACGAAATCATGGTCTTCGTCGTCGGTCGTGATGGTTATAATGATATTGTGATGGTGAACTTTTCTACAGAAAAGAAAACTTATGTACTGACCGCCAATAGTATATATTCAACTGTAGCGATGCGATTCTACCATAAGCCTCATCGTAAATTTAAAGCTTATGGCCGACTTGTTAACAATTTAACACGTCTTAATCGTTAAATTTGTTACCAAAATATCGATATGCGGCTGAACTGGCAGCGCGTATCTATAGAGCTGACATTTCACACACAAAACTCTATATATACATACGTACTCTCACTCACATTGGCGGATTAACGCACTTCAAGATTCATGGCTGTTCCATGATGGTCCGCATACACCAGCGACCATCAGACATCCACCTCTCTAGCTACTGCCACTAACTTGGTGGCATGGTCTCTGGTCACCCAATAATCGTATACCATCCGCATGGTGCTCAGCTCATCCGCCTTTAACCCCATCCCTATTATTATTCTGCATCTCAGTTCTCAGATCGGAATCAGGCATCGCACATCGCACATCGGACAGATAATGACGTTATAAAAATCTTTGTAATTCGCTCATAAAAACGACAATCAATAACTTTCGATGAACATGGCCGATAAGCTCGTGAGTCGTGAATGTGGACGTTTGGATATTTGTCCAGTTTGTGTATGAATGTTTTTTTGTTGTTGTTGGACATTGGTGACACTGGTGCTGGTTGTGGCTGTTATAGTGGGATGACGGGCCAGACGCCGCCGCCGGAGCCGGACAATCGATTTGTCGATTCGAAAACACTTGAGATGGTCAGTGGGCACACAGCCGGGGAAGTCGTCTTCTCCTTGGCCGATTATAATCTCTGATGAAGCTGCTGTGGATGCTGCTGTATGTTGCTTGTTGCAATGGTGGCGGTTTGGAGTTTCACATCATGGTTAACTTTTCTGCTGCTGCTGTTGCTGGTGCTGCTGCTGGTGCTGGTGCTGGTGCTGGTGCTGGTGCTGCTGCTGTAGTCTCAACCTCTTCGTCGTCGTCGTCGCCGTTGTCGTCGACGTTGACAATGTATATACGTTGTTCGTTGTCGTCTGAGCTAACGGCTAAGTAATCATCTTTGGTGTTGGAGGTGGAGACCTCAGGGGGCACAGAAGGAACCATCATATTTTTCAACACGACACTTTCAAACGCAATAAACCTCTTAACTTGTTCGCATACACTTCAATTTTTATTGCAATGCGCTTCTATACTTGATGGTCATTTATTTATTTTTTTTTTGTTTTTTTTATGTTATAAATTTTTTTTTTATATATAAATGTAGCTGGATTTTGGTTTTGGATATATTTTTCTTTTTAATTGGGGTGGTCAATAATGTACATATATAGTCAAGGCATCTGCAACAAAAGTTTGGAGGGAAATTAATCGTTGTCTCTTATACTTTTTGAGTTTTCATGGATTTCAGGAAGAGTTATGTTTGGGATATTATATTATAGTTACATGATTTTCCTTTGTTTGTCGGTATAAAAGTTTCTATGTATTCATACCAATATTTGTTTCCAACTCTGTAAATACCACTGTTACCGCAGCCAAACTTATTTATGAATCCCTCCGAATGAAAAAAAGAGTTCTTTTAAAAATACATTAATCCTTTTGAAAATAAATGAAAATTCAAAAAAAAGCTCAAATTTTAAGAATTATCAAAGCGGTTTTATTTTATTAAAAAAAATTTTAATTCATTCATATACAAATAAATATTGTAATAAAATACAATACAGTTTTACTTTTCAAAAAATGCTTAACATTATAGTATATGCTTAACACTTTTTGAGTTAAAATTATGAAGAATCCCACCCAAAAAAAAAGAATCCCTCGGGATAATATAGAGTATCCCATTGGTAACTCTGGTAAATACTTATAGACAGATACGAGTAAGTACATACATATTTCCTTTGTTATTTCTTAAATTTTCACTTTGTTCTTGAATTTGGGCCTTAAGTCCCTCCCAAATGAGACCCAAACCCCAAATAAAAATGTTAGGGTTTATGTCCCACTAAATAAAAACTACCAAATGATAAAAAAAAACTTTGCATAAAACCAACCTTGCACCTACCCCAAATCCTATAGTGTGCCCAAGCAGGGGGGTTGCAGGGGGACACTGTTTATACGCCGTAATGCTGGGTGCTAGCAATGTACTAATTTTCTTTCAAATAAAACATCAACAAATTATAATTTGAGGACAGCATATCGCACCCTTAGAATGAAAGTGACCTAACTCAAAAATTCGGCATCTTTTTTACAACCAGGTTTCACAATTCATTCTAAGGGTGCGATATGTGCGACATAGATATTTTGATTAAATTTCTGTTGTAAAATTATAATTTATAAAGACGCTTACAGTTTTTTTTATGTATTTAGATATTTTTTATTCAGTTATCAATGTAAACAAAATATTGGTAACAAAGTTTGTAATTTTGGAAAAGGGACGCACCAGAGGACTGTGTTTTGAGGTTAATTTACTCAAATATTAGATTATTAAATTACTAAAAAAGCTGTGGCCTGCCAAGAATACCTAAAACTATGTGGTTAGTGATACAAAAAACTGAGAAATATTAAGAGGAAGGGAACGGACTCTTAGTTTTTAAGTTTTTAGTTAAAAATATTTCAAAGCAGATAACTTACACATTTACTATTTGGCCATCGCAATATCATCATTACCATATTTTCTAAAACCCAGAAATATATAGATATATCCTTCCCTCCTTGAAAAAAAATCCTCACAATATGTCTTTCAGCCTATCCCTATACTCTCCTTCTCTTATTATTTTCTAACAAAAAAAAAAAATAACAACTACTATTTCATCCAAGTGTATCCGATTATGTTACAGTAGTATGCCCCAAGCATCACATTTAAAGCCCACCCTAGACTCCAGAATACACATCTTGAACGTTCGTCGTCGATCGCATCCTATATACAATATGCATATACAGTGAAACCAGATCCATACATATTCTATATTTAAAGGAAGCAACACTCTCCCTATCTTCGGTTTAAAATAAGACGCATCCAGTGGTGATCGCAGCACTCAAAACCGATATTAATTATAACTAAGTAAGCCTCCAAAAGTCCGGATTTCTCCAGCATATCGCTGGTTCCACTGGTCCCACTTCAATATTTCATATGTCCAGCACACACAAATACAAAAAAAAAAAAAATACAAGCACACAACGCATCATCGTCCGAACATATTTATTACACAATTTATGATCGAGGAATTGTTTGACAATTCTTTATGGCAAAATTGTCCAGAGAGCATAAACATAAAACTCTAGGTGGTCCACTAGATTACACACCTCCTCAGGTTGTGTTGAACATGCAACGCAAACGCAACTAAAGTTAACTCGCAATCTAGTCGTCAGGGTCTACACTCTATACGGTCTACCTTTTTTGTCCGGGGAGTCTTCGGACCGGAATTGAATGAGCCCTTTACACGGATTCAGGTTCATGTAGATATAAATGGTTTTTCATTTTGTATTTGAATCTTCCTTACACTATACAAGGGACACTTTGGGGGGGCTCAGCGTAAGAAGAAATTATGAATCTTCGATAAAGGCGAAGAAGAGGCTTCGATTCTAAAGACTCGAATGGCATTTTCATTCATAATTTTTGTGATCGAAGAACACAAGATTGTTGCAGGTAGTGTTGATAGGCGGATTAGACGCGGGAGATTTTGTAGTTTGTGCGTGCGTGCGTTACCTATAGATATATCTAGGTGTTCATACATAACACGACTTCAGGGCTTTTGTTTGTGACTTAAGATTTTAAATGAAAATTTACCTTTATAAATATATGTGAAACCTTTGTTTGACCTTTTCCACAGGATGATCTGATTATTTGTTGGTCGTTGTCATCGAATTTTTTTAAACTTCTTTCTCTAATATGGTTTGAAGAGACACTTGACGGTGTGTGAGATACTTAACAAATCTTTTGTTGTTAGTAATATCTTTAAATTTTGAATTTTTTCAAAGATATTTTAATGGTTTGTTTGGATATAAAAATTTTGTAAGTCATAATAGTTATATGGAAGACAATAAATACAGATGATCTGAGATTTTTGTTTTGGAGGCTTTCGATGTTTTACATAAGACTCTATAAGGGAACAGTTTTAGGTATTCGTATTCTAAACATTTTTAATAAGAGAATTTATATTCAAATTTGGTTATATTGTTCTATTATGGTATCTATAGAGTTCTGAAATTGTTAGTGCTGCGTTTATGCGTCTATATATAGTTGGTTTTATTTAATCACCAACACTCTACACAAGATGTTTCAGATGAGCGCTCAACAGAGATATCACCCAGGAAGGCTAACTGTTAGCTCATAAGACATTTTTTTTAAGAATAAAGCAATGTCATAAATTGGTCTTTGAAAATCTCCATCATCGTTGTCTGAGCTATGTGAGCGGTTGCTCTGGCTTGCTGGAACCAACAATGCTAGAGAACCAATCAAGCAAGTTATGGTAAAGAAAAACACGTTTAGAATCTGTCTTTATAGGCATTTGAATTAATTTGCAAAAATTATGACACATACACATCAGGTCTATTCGTTTACCACCCAAAACTACCAATTTAATTGTGACAATATTACTTTTGCCTAGGTTAGTTACAAAAATTGTCCAACACCACTAGATTTAGAAACGAATAATTTAATAATTTCACGATTAAAAGAATATTTTTTAACTTTCCTGAGCAAAACAAATATATTAGGCATGTTCAAGAAAATGAGATCTTGGAGATCTCCGCAATCTCAGTTACCTGAACAGGATTACTTAGCAAAATTTGTCAGCTTTGCTGTCAAAACTCTGAGGAAAAAAAAATCTTAAATTCGCTCGCTCACTTTTTGAGTTATACAAATCTCTTAGAAAAAGATTCTGAACACACCAATTTATTGATATGTGACATATGTATATGGTAGTTATCCGCTTTAAAATTTTCTGAAAGTGAAATAATTTTCAGGAAAATGAGATCTCTGTGATTTCAACAGTTTTGTGAACAGGATTCTTCAGCTAAATTTTTGGGTTCGCTTGGTCAATTTTTGAGTGAGAAAAATGTCTGAGATCTTAATTTTCTGAACACACCAAATATATTTCGTAGAAATTGTCAAAGTAGAAAGTGTCAGAAATTAAAATTGGCTTTTCGAGTGCTCAAAGAAAAACTTCACATCGAATTATTACAAGCAACAACAAAATATTGATAACTATTAGACAAGTAAAGGGGCACTGCATCCACCATTTTCTTCGATTTTGACGGATGTACAGAACTGAACAAAAATGAAAACTCTAATGATATTACCTTTAATACATATGTGTAATCAGGGGCGGACTATGAGTCAAAGGGCCTGCACTTTTAGAAAAAGGGACCACAAAACAGTAAAATTAGTAGATAGAAGTGAAAAAGGATTAACTCCGAAAACGAAGATACAAAAATCTTATCGTTGTATAATAAATTCATAAAAAGTCTGCTCCGAAATTTGTATTATGTTTTTTACTAAACGAAAAGTGTAACTTGATTTTGGAAAACATTGCTTCAATAATGTAAAGTTCATAATTGATATTTCCTATACTTCTACCGAAACATCGAAAATACTCACAGCAATAGAAATATCGTTTTTTCTATTCTGTTACTGCAACCCTAAAATTTTGTGTGGAAGCTTTCGTTTAATTGAACTGAAAGTACATATTTCAAAAACCTATAGAATATTAAGTTTACTTAGAGTAATTTGGGGGTCTCCTGAGGTTACCAATGAGATGATAATAGCTCTACATTTAGTGTGGGAACCCCAACTATAGTTTAGTTTAAAGTGTCTGAGAGTACAGCTCGCTCAATATTTATTCTAAGAGTCATCAATAATATTTTACGGGTCTTTTTTGATCGCTTTTAGCCTACAAAAGCCTATAGTTTTACCAGTTGGGGCCTCTCGGAAGTTTGGGCAAACTTTCTTAATGGGGGGCCAGAAAATTCAAGAAATCGCAGAGGAGAGCCGGAGTTATTTGAAAAATGCATTTTGTGTTGAAACTTTTAATCATATTAAAACATTACAGCATTACAAATGTTCAAAATTACAATTTAACTTTTATTCGAAGGCCCTGCCATGGTAGGCGTGTGAGATGTATGAAATTGCTTTTGATTTGCCATAATATTTTCGAATGCAGGTTCAAGCTGTGACGAAGTAACTTTCAGCAGCGCGAAAAGGTGTTCATCAGTAAGTCGGTTTCATGATTGAGTTTTTCCGCAATTTCATGGTCAAAAAGTCTGTTCGCACACGTACGACAACGCAAACATCGCCATAATTTTCTGGGCGTGAGAAATCATCTTCGGGAATTCAGCTTTCGGCAGTGTTCTATAAAATTCTAATTTTGTAGAATTTAAGAACAGTTGTTTTAAATGGGTGCTGCACTGCATTTCAATAATTTCCAACTGCCATTCTGCAGAGACATTTTCCGGATCTACACTAAACGGCATCGAGAAAACATCCAGCGATGACTGAATGTTCTTTAAATCTTGAAACCCAGTTTCGAATTCTGTGTGAAGTTTTTTCAACGCCTGACTGAATTATTTCAGTTTAGGGACCTCTAACTGAGCTGTATGGTCTTTCTGAGATTCCTTTGGAGCCACAAAAGCTGCAGTATATTTACTGTAAGGTCCATGGAAAATTAATTTATCTAGAAAGTTTTTTTTCGTGTACCTTTTGCTCGCCCAGCGGCCCACCAGGCAAAATCTCGGTTGCTTGAAGCTCTTCTCTTATAAAACCTAAGATTTGAGTAACATAAAAAGGCTTACGCTGTGGGTTTGGAGATAAGAAAAATGTTTTTGTCAAAAAATTCTCCAAGAGTAATTCATGTCATGAAAAAATGCATTTGAACTTGAAACTTGTTCGATAATGCAGTATCGTGTCGTACATTTTTGCCAACTTACGACACGGGCAGAAAAATTGTTGAGAGCTGTAAGTCATGAGGCCATAGTCCTCCATGAGCTTGTCGCGCAAATTTTTTTTATTTTGTTGGGATTTTTTAAAAAATAATGAAGCTACAACAGTGGTATTGGTAAAGAAAAAAGGTTAAAATTCAATAAAATACAAAAAGTGCGCATACGCCCCAGTGTACCATTGTTTGAAAAATCACCTCTTCGCTTATATAGGTATTTAAAAATTATTCTGATTTTTTAAAAAATATATACGTTTACGTATTTTTGTAACCAGCATCTTTTTTTAGACGAAGAAAGTGTGTCTCTCAATTCTGTACGTCTGTTTGTCTGTCTGTTCATCTACAGCCCAAACGGACTGATCGATTTTTTTTTAAATTTGATACCAAGCACTTTATGAACATTCCACCTCATTTTTTTAAGACCAAAAATAATGCTACTGCCATACATATATATATTTTTTTAGAATTTTTCAAAAATCTTGTTTTATTCAAAAATGACTCCACTGATTTTACATATTTAAAAAAAATCAGTTAATTTAAATACTTAAAGGCTACCATCTGGTGAAATTTTTTTTTCGAAAAATGCTCATTAATGGTACCTTGTAAACGGTTCAACTCATTTTTATCAATTTTTTATGAAGAATGTTTTCTAAAGCTTACAAGTATTCATTATAATATATTTTTGTTTTGAAAACTCCATATTTCGACAGTGACTAAGTTCATTTTTAATAAACTTGACACCAATTGGTTCTGACCACTATCTAGTAGATTTTAATCAAAAATTATTCTCATAGCCAAAATTAATGGTACCTTCCATTAAACTGTTTAAAAAATGTTTAAGAAACTCGCATACTTTTCTCGAATATGACTTGTACGATTTCGATACAAATTTAGCTGGATACTAATATTAGTGTGGTCTACCATTTTTTGTATTGTTTAATCGATTTAAATTAAATTTTCCAACAGCCTCCTATAAGTCCAAATAATATTAAAATAAATAAAATTGGTGGCGCAACAGCTCGTGTGTGCGTGTTATTGAAAGGAATGGAGGGGATTCATAATTTTCTGCAGAATTCAAACGGCTAAGGAGAAAGGCAGGTTTTCTTAACGAGCGATACTCTATATTCTATAAAATACGATTTAAAAATAATATCTTTAAGCTACTCAGATACACAACATAAAGAAAGCCAAAAGTATTTAGTTCTTATAGTTTAAATACTGCATTTCAATAAGTACATTAAGGAGCACGTGTTGTCTTTGTGAAAATGTGTATGGTGCCCTTTATAAAAAGGTAGATTTGTTTTGATATTTTTGAAGTAAAACTTCTTTTGCGGCATGGGGGTAAAAAATTTTTCTATGGAGCTGTCAGTGACATGTCAAACCGACTTACAAATTCCCGTCACGAATTACAAAATTCAGGGTCACGATTTTGCAACGGTTCTGAGTTTCAAATCGGGTGCTCTGAGTGGTAGGACTTGAAAAATACTTGCCCTGTTGTCTTGAAAGAAGTTTTACTTCTAGCGCGTGTACATAAGTACGCACACTTTTTATTTCTAATTCTTCAACACTAAAACACAACCGATTGAAGCTTTAAATATAAATGTATACTGCACTTACATATTTTAAAGAATTTTGATATCGTTGTATTTTAGAAATTCTACATAAACAAGGAGATGCCTTAATCCCCTTATTCTTTTAAATTGAACAAAATAAACAAATCAAAAAAAAAAAAAAAACGCCATAAATTCACCACAAAAAATGAGGCCTATCACACCGAACCGAACAACAACACAAAATCTGTCATAAATTGAAACAAATGCTCAAATTATGTAAAACTTGCATATTGATATGCAAACAAATTGTCCTGTACTCCTGTTGTTCGTCCTTATTATGAAATTGTCTCATTTGATACCGACTGTTTGTTTTTTTTTTGTTCCACCGCCGCTGCTGCTGCTCATAGTAATCCTTAAATCGTTTTTGTTAAATCAATCAAACAAGGGCGTGCAACATATGGCCGCATATCATGTGCACTAGCTGTGTGGATGAAAAAAAAAATAACGACTATGAAAACAAACAAACAAAACAAAAGATGTTGCACGGTGGCTGGATGACGGTGGTGGCAGGCGGGAAGAAAATCGAATCACATCTCGTTCCCTTGGGTTTAAAGAATACAAAAAAAAAAAATAAAAAAAACATCCCCTTAGCAGAACAACCTGTACCTATAGTAGGGGTCGTTTATGGTTCTTTTTTTTTTTTTTCAAATTCACAAGTGGCACAGAGTAAACCCACAAAATTGAGGAACAATATTTTTTTTGCCACCCAACCCAACCAATTCCGTTTTGTCTGTATATGTGCAGAACTCATACAGGGAGCAAACCATTGTGTCCTTACCACCTTTTTTTCAATTCGGCTTGGATAGAGTGGAAGACATATGGAATGAAGGTTATAGGGGTGGGTTGAGAGCAAAAAGAGGTTTAAAATTGCTCCCCTCGTCATCATCGGTCCAGGCTCGATGCGACTCGGCACTTGGGTATAGTATTTTTACACACATTTTCACCCATGATAAAAACCCATCGTAAAATGGCAGCTTTCGCCTACTCCTGGCTTCCACAGTGACACCCACCCACCCTTGTGCATGAAAAATTGCTGAGTTTTCCTGATTTTTTGTGTCCTTTCTTGGCATCGTCTGTCGTTTCCCGCGCTCCAACCACATTGGATGACATAAAATGGTTTATGTGCGTCTTTGGTAGCGCCCGTCGCCGTGTTGTTGGCTGTTGGCGATTGCGATTCTACTCAGTACTCGGGAGTTTTCATCTGTAATTTGTTTCTGTATGTGAATGGATATTTGTGTATATGCGGGTGGTTTTTTTTTCCACCCCTGTGCTAATGCGCAAATAAAAACAGCAAAAAGAGTCTTGTAGCACTCAATTACACGCCCTAGTGACCATGGCGATGTGGGCTGAGAGCGACCCCAATGCGGGGGATGTTAGCAGCATGAGTTTATGCTTCCATATACAGTTTTTAGTTTAAGCGTTTTTTTTTTCTTTCTTTCTGGGAATCCAATTTTCTGTTAACGTGTTCAGTTATTATGAGAGCAAGCAAGTTGCCATCTTGTTGATGGGAACAAAAGATACATTCGCTTTTCCCCTTTTTGATGGCGGGGGTGGTTGATATCAGGGTATACTTGTTATATATATGTATATACTATGCCTATGTTGGACGTGGGTATATTTGTGTTGAAGGGAGCGCGAGGTCGATCGGTCGGTTGGTCATGTTCAGGGCCATTGCGGCCTGGGGAAAAATGAAAATATTTGCAATTGTAAATAGGTGCTGTTTTATCTTGAGGGTAAAGGTTTTGGGGACGTTCATGATGGGTTTCATTGAGTTGAGTTGAATTTTAAATTAGGTGATAGCGGTTGACACTGTTTATTTTTTTATAATCTTGCTTATAGGCTTGATTTGGTCTAATTTTTAAATAAATAGTTGGAGCTGTTAACAATTCAAGCTATGTGGGTACCTGAGTAGTTCTTTTCACTATAGGTATATGTTTTGATAATTAAGAACATTATTTGTTCACAAAGTGAATATTATAACATAAATTTTTTATTTTGCAAAAATGATATCCTATAAATTATCAAAATTTAGCTAAAAAAACTTCATAATATATATACTTAAACATTCATTTATTTTATTTTTATATTATACATAAGTGTACATACCTACCTACATATATGTTTTCGCTAATCTTGAAAAATTTTTAAAAATATTTAATTTAAATGGACCTCGGTCATTTCTATTAAAAAGTTAATTTAAATTCTATAAAATCAGTCACTATATTAAATGCACCATGATAAAATTAAAAAAAAGCTCCAATGCCCAGAGGTATTCATTTAATTGATGTTAAAGTCACCTTCAAGATTAAAATATACCTTTGGCCTACGTACAAACATATTGTATCATATAGAAAAACAAAATATGTTAAATCAAAAATAATAAACATGATTCAAAATTCTTTGGCATTTTTTTTGTTCCAATGGTGATTTTTTTGATTTGAAATCCTTTAACACAAGCCAAAAGACTTGTAACCCTTAGGGGAACCAAAACAATACCTACAATACAATACAATACACAAGCTAAAATTATTTTCTTGTTAAAATAATTAAAATAACATGAAATCCATTTGAATTGAACCAACCATCGTATTCAATTATGTTTATAGTCACGTTAAAATGAAAAGTAATTCCTCTTGCGTTAAAATGATTCTATTAATAACATGAATTCCTGTTGAATCAAAATTTACTCATTTTAAATATAAATGAAGATTCTTCTTAGTTTATCATTAAAGTATTAAAATGATTCTACTTCTAGAATTAAATAATTTCCAAGTCAAAACAACATGACGGTTCTTTTAAAACAATTACTTCCCTTCCCATGTAAAAATGACATGAAAATTCCTATATAAAAAGAAAATGAACCTTACTTAAAAAAAATGAAGATTACCATTGAATAATAATGATTTTGACGTCAAAATATCAGGAATGCTTTCTGTTGAATCATATTTGTGATCCTATTAAAATACATAGAACCATATTATAAAATGAAATTTTAATAAAAATTTGATAAATTATTAACAAGCTCAATTTTGAATTTATTTCCAAATAATAATTAATAATTTATCAAATTCTTTTAACAACATTTATTTATTCAATTTCAAAATCAAATCAAATCGATAGTTAAATAACAGTTTCTTTCTTAAAATGTTGTTGCATACAAATTTAATTAAACAAAAATTTTAGTGTCAACATTAATTGGTAAATTGAGAATATTATTATAACCTAGCTCGTTTATTTCGAATGTTTTTGCCTTCGCTAAACCAATTGAAGTTTCGAACATCCATAGGTAATTCAAAGATTTAAAAAAATTAACTTCTCGGGACGCTCCTTTAATTACTATATAATGCGACCAAAGTTCGACTGTACAAACTATGAAGAAAAATATTACTTTAAATCAAAGTTAAAATGAGATAACAGAGTTAATTACTCATTTGGGTAGATTTCAGTATATTTCTTAATGATTCAATATAAATGTTAACATTGTCCAATTTCATTTTAAAACGATTCATTATTGATTTATACGAAACTAATTATTTTCAATTAAAATTAATTTAATTAATTAAAATTTAGAAATTAACGGAATAATTAATAAAATTTCATGTTAAATTTATAATGAAATATTTAATTTCAAATTGATCAAAATTTTACATGAACAATGAAAATAAAATAGAATTTTTCGTACTGCATTAACAATTAATTATTTTATTTAAAAGCGATCCAATATTGATTTTACATCTTAACGAAAAATTTACATGGATAAAATGGATTTTTAGTATGATTGTTGTTTTGTAATGTTGTTTGAATTATTTAGAAGCACCAGATTGCAAAATAAAAATATTATAAAAAATGAATTGAACTCTCTTGGAAATCACATATACAAATGCTCTGTAGAATAATTTGAAGAAAATTCGTGTACACATTAATCCACAAATTGGTCTAGCTCAAATTACAGCTGACGGACAGCATGATGAAATCCACTTCTTCGGACTTCACATTGATCGTCTTGGCTATTTTTTTGGCTTGGAGTTATAATAACAATGATGCTTGTAGTGTACATTGACAGCCGTTTAAGTGCCCCCAAACCCCCAACAAACGTCTGTCATGTGTATTTTTGTATTCGGGAGTCAAGGACTTTCGGATGCCACCGATTTCAATGGATTTCCCAAGTGTCTAAAAACACCAAAAAATAACGCATTTGCGACGGCTTCTGTCGGAGTTTTGTCACCATCTAAACATATGTCATAACCATATTTATATTCAGATAGTAGAGGATGCTGGAATGTGATGTATATGAATTCTATTTTCAGAAAATTTGAACTTTTTATGAAAAAACTCTCGGTAACGCTGCCACTACGTGCTGCCAAACGATCGTTATCTTATCACTTTCACCAGAACAACTTGTAACATTAATATAATTGTTATTTTCCTTTTTCGCCAAAAATTTGGTGCGAGGTCTCGGTATATAAGATTTTCCAAAAAAGCTGTTGTAAGTTAAATTTAAATTTTTAAACTTAATACATAATTTGTTTCTCATATAAGTGGCAAAATTATTCAGTTAAGTTTACACTGGAAAACAGTCATCATATATATTGGCAACTAAGTTGCCACTTACTTCGACTGTGATAATGTACCTACATTATAGCCAGCTGAATTGAAAAGTAAAAATAAAATCTATTAGGTAAATACACTACGGGGCCGAAAACTGGAAATTTCGAATGGAAAAGTCGAAAAAATAGTGAAAATGCATACTATATATCAGATGTTTGAAAATTTCATTGTATTGTTACGAAAACGATTTCCATAATTTAAGATTCACCTATAGCATCAAAGACTCAGACATACTTTTTTTTCGGCGAAAAATCAACGACCACGTTGCTGCGAACTGTCAAGCAAATTAGAGAGAGATACACATATTTATCGTGAGCAGTTCTACCAGTTTTCGCAAGTGATTTTTTTTGAGACTTCAAAAATGTATAAATAACGAGCGCAGCGAGATTGACATCCTCTTTTTTTGGCAGACCTTATAAAGAGGCAAACCTAAACCTTGCGATTTTTCCGGAGACGCAGCCAACTGATATATCGCACAAAAAAAAAATAATAACCAAAATTTATTTAAATAAAAATTTATAATGAAGCTACAAGGTTGTCTTTTCCTTTTTTTTTTCCTTGTAACTTTTCTTCAGATTCTTTTTCAGCCAATTTTCGTTACAGTATATTGGAAGAATGACAAACATTTCATATGGAATTGACAATCGCACACAGGTAAAATTTCACCAAAACATGGCCAAAATTATTTTTTGTTTTTTTTTTGGTTTATTATTGCATTAAGTCATTGGAAAAAGCAATTTTTACGTAAATGCACTATTTTTAGTAATTTTTTTTTTTAAATCCAAAAAATGTGAATACAAACAAAAAATTTATTTTTAGGAGAAGCTTTAGTTATGTTCAGTTTTCTCGAAAACAAGACGATATAGCGCCATCTAGTTTTTAGCCTTTGATTAAAAAATAATAGAAGTATTTATTACTCAAGTCAAAACAGTACTTATTGAAATAAGTTTTTTTGTAAAAAATAGTAATATTAATTATAAGTTTCTGCGGCACACTTTTATTTTCACTTATTTTAATATCTTGCATTGATATTATTTAAAAAAGTCGCAAATGTTTTTGATTGATTCTGAATCAGAATACAATTCAGGGTAAATTTAAAGCCTAATTTCAATGCTGAGCAATGCCCAGAAGTTAAACTTTCTTTACGAAACAAAAACTACGATTCCTTAATGGGTCCCAAAACTGGTCTTTTTTTGATAAATAAAAAATCTATCCCATAATTAAAATATCACAAAAAAAATTATTGAAATTATTCTACTTACTACCAGTAATAAATTCCCTAATAATTTGTTTTTTAATCAAAAAGCATATATTTATAAAAAAGAAAAACAAAGTAAATTCACTTCGTATCGCTCTCCAAAATTGGTCCTGAACGTGCTCTCTAAAAGCCACCACTTTAGACGCATCAACTGACGAAACGGTTGCAATCTTAATAGCGAGATTAATCAGAAATTAAGTTCTTGTTAATTGTTAACAAATTTACATTTAAAAAAAAAAAACAACAAAACGATTTTAGTTTTTATAGTTTTGGCCACGTTTTTGGGAAATTTTACCTGTGTGAATCGGCTAATTTTGTCCCCACAACCAATTACTATAAGTTTCATTTAAAAATTTTACAAATAATTTTTTTAAATAAAAAAAAATAAAAAAAATCCAATTTCTTCACACTTCCATCAAACGCGAGACGATATGCTTTACGTCATATTATAACGTCATTTATTGAAGATAATTAAACGCAGTTATCTTAAGTTGTATTTAGGTACCACATACAAATAACCAAACAAATTGTTTCTTTTTTTCGATAGATGGCAGCACGCGTATATTTTAAAGTCGCAGTGCTGACGAAAAATCTCAATATAAAATTCAAATCTCACTTCATGAAGAACTTTAGTTCAGACACATAAATCAAACTAAATCTTCTTCTCCATTCCCACGCAAATCTTTCATTTAAAGCTCTATATCAAATAAAACAGACTAGTCACTAGACTCTGTATATTAAAACAAAACAAACAAACCTTCCAACCAAAATTTCTAATTATCTTTTGTTCATTATAGAAAACAAGCAAAAGCAAACCAAATCTAGAGAAGATATCAAATCTCCTGGGCAGGCGTGTAGGTATAATATTAATTGCCCTCGAGTTTCCGACCACACAATCAGTGACACATTATTTGGCACTTGGAAGTCATTGCGGCGTTAAAAGAGTTATCATCCGCTTCACCTCGAGTGCTCACTGCGTGTATTCGTATACATATATGTGCTGATCCCACTGGGGATCAACTCAGACCAAACCAATATCGCCCGTTACCGCCGCAGCAGATGCCACGCCATAAGCCAACAGACATCATCCAAAACAAAACGAACTTCCGTGGTATATTTTGTAGATTCAAAAGGCGACATCGTCCAGATGATATAGAGAGGCGAAGACCTGTGCCATCCACAATATTCCCGAAATAACAAACTATAAGGGAAAAAAGATAGGTTTTAGGGAATCTACAGTGACTAATGCGGTGTTTTCATCGTTTTTCCTTTTGTGGTCATTCACGGGTGATGCTGCTACCTTCGGATCGGATATGTTGTTGTTTGTTGTTTGATTTGTTGTCAATGGGGTTCGAAACCGAGCCACTCCAGAGTGGCTTTGTGGTTTGGTCTGTTATTTTTTGTGTTCTCTGGATTTTGATTCTCAAGAGCTTCCGCAGTTGTATACACCACCGAAACGAAATGAGATATACACAATGTTCATTTATTTTCTACCTTATAGTTAGCATAACCCCCCATTTGGGACAAATCCATGCGCCAAAATGTGGAAAGGTTCGCCTCAGAAACTCATTCGTTTAATTTCGTTTTTGGGGCTCTTCTTGACAGTGGAATAGGTAGCTTGGGAACTTTGGTGGTAATTCCAAGGGTCAGAGGCAAACCGATAAGCTATGTGATGTTGTCGTCGTCGTCGAAGTCATTGTCGTCAACGGTGATGGTGCGATGGTGACGGTGATGGCTATGGTAATGGTGGCGGGGCGTGAACGTGGACATATGTATATGAATGTAGTGTGGTGTGTGTGGTGTGTGTGGTGCACTATATCGTATCTAAACCATATAAGAGGATACCTACGTCAAATGGGTGCGGTATGTGAATAAATGAGCTTAAGTCAAGTGTGTGTGCAGTCACAGTGAGATACGGTGGCAATGAATTATTGGCCCGCATTAATTATTTATTTTCTTTCTTTGAAGTTGATTAAGGATTCAATAAATCACGCGCACTTTAGTCCATTCTGTCGAAAATCCATATCGAACAGTAGCAGTAGCAGCAATAGCACCTCAATTCGTTTCGGTTTTCCATATTGTAAAAAAGGAGAATTAGGTTCCTTGAGGAAAGGTCATTTTGGGAAAAACATATTTCAACAGTAATCTTATGCTAAACGGTTATTAAGGTTTGAAAATATG
Source organism: Epistrophe grossulariae (assembly GCA_929447395.1). Taxonomy (NCBI): domain Eukaryota; kingdom Metazoa; phylum Arthropoda; class Insecta; order Diptera; family Syrphidae; genus Epistrophe; species Epistrophe grossulariae. The sequence goes on from OV839566.1 coordinate 5,668,072, forward strand.
TACCTACATATCTCCCCCGAAGAAATAAATCATCATCCCTTAGATAATAAATCCGATTGTCAAAGTCAAACAAATTAACCTCTTCCCAAAGCAATTTATGTCAAAATCACCGAAAGATAAACTGTCATCTAATTCGCATAATTTTTATGTCATCTCAACACAACTTAATCTCTGAGAGTGTTTTATATAGATACAGATATGTATATACACTCTCACAGTAAGTTAAGTCACCCTTCGGCTTCGGGTTATTTGAATCTACCATCACCACCACCGCTCCTTATAATGGTATAGAAGTGGAAACGGAAACAAATATAATATTGTTAGCAAAGTGTTTTGAACCGCACATTTCCTGCATTGTTCATTTGGGTTTCCCTGAATTTTCCTTATACCCCCGCACGTAAACACCAGAGTTAGAAGCTGTAAAATTTGTAATGTGATAGAAATACATGTGTTGTTAGCATCTTTTATCATTTCCCGTTCCGTTAAACCCCCGCTCTATGTAACGTTCTCTGACTGATCAACCACCCTTTTATACTGACGGGCGGGCGACAATGGGCGATGGGGTGGAAAATGAAAGCAATTTGTTAGACCTTTGTCAAACAAAATTCGCCCTCTACGTCTCTGTGTATATATAATATGTATATTGTATACGTATACATCCCCTCCGTCATTGATGGTTTTCATAACTTTTTCGATTAACTTTATGTTCGGGCATTTGGCAAATAGACTTAATAACTTTGAAGGGATGCCAACCCTTTTATAGATACACAAGTGTATAAAGAGTTCTAAATTAGAGTGAATTATGAATTGTGGACTGTTCACGGATGTTTTTTTTTTTGTTTGTCTTTTATTTTATCATGTGGTATTGTAGATAAATTGCGAAAGTATTGGAAACATAATATAGAATGGAGTATTTGTGGTCGTTTGGATGAGCTTATCGGATGTTTTTTTTTTTGAAAAATAAAAAAAAATAAAAAAACTGACCATGACCATCAAGTTTATGTTGATACATATGTAGTAAAATTTGCGTGTAATTAGAAAAGATATATACACCTTCTAGTCCCATTTCCCATATATCGATACTTTCTGAATCCAGGGTTTCCCCCTTTAAAAAAAAGTGTTAGAATGCTAACTTTTAATGACTATTAAAATTTTTGTCCATAGTGGAGGAGCGGTCATAATTGATTCTAAAGCTTGAAACAGATTAAACCAGTAACAGCACCAGTGCCACCAACAGCAAACAGCACGCTGGACAGCAAATATTTTCCAAACACAATGCCACCACGACCAGCTCCGTCATTTAATTTGTTTTGACATTTCGAATCAAACCTGATGCACTCAACTCATAAGTCGGCAATTTCTTTCCTATCCTTTTATCATTCGCATGGATGTTTTTATATGATTTTTTTATTTTATCGAAGAGAAATGAATTTGTCAGCAATGAACCAGCAGGCAGCAACAGCAAATTTAGAACTTTGCCCAAACGGCGCTGTTGACGTTGATGGTGCTGCTCCAATCTGTTTTGAACGATTGAAATACATTGGTTCTAAAATAATGGCGGCCGCTGTTGCTGGTGCTTGTTCAATCTAGTTTCGCGCATAAGAAATTACAGTCGAACTTCGATAACTCGAATATTTGATAACTCGAATGAAATTGGTTGGCAATAGCGCGAAGCCTGAAGTTTACATGTAATTTTTGTTTGATAACTCGAACTTCTATAACTCGAATGTCTCGATAACTCGAAGATATTATTTGGCATCACACTCGATAAGTCGAATTTTTTTCCCGAAAAAATGGATAGGAAAATTATTCTTTTCATTGATAACTGCCCGGCTCATCCATATATCGCACCCTTAGAATGAAAGTGACCTAACTAAAAAATTCGGTATCTTTTTTACAACCCGGTTTTAGAGTTCATTTCACTTTTTATGGTCAGTTTATTGAAAAATCAGAAGTTACAGAAATTTTGAGTTAGGTCACTTTCATTCTAAGGGTGCGATATATGGATGATATCGATCACATCGATATCCAACAAAAATTAAAATTTATTAAACTTGCTTTTTTTCTACCGAATATGACAGCAAAATTGCAACCACTTGATCAAGGCATCATACAAAACGTAAAATGTCATCACCGCCGCGCCGTAGGAATTTGAACAAAATTTGAAGAAAACAAAAAAATCAATATAAATTTGTTAGACTGTGTTGATGAAATAACCAATGCGTGGAATATCGACGTTAGATCCGAGACCATATCAAAGCTGGTTTTGGTGAATATTCCGAGTGGTAGGAAGGGGATAAACTGAACGCAGATTCAACTGCAGATGGAATTTTAAGCTTGGACGAATGCCAGAAATATACAAGGTGTTACGATAGTAATAATGATTTTCTGCAAGTGGATGAGGATATTGTTACTTCGTAGTTTCCCACAGATGAAAATATTCTCGATACATTAGATGCACATCTCGACAATAACGATGACAGCGATAGTGATGTAATTGAGTAATTGATTGGAGAATTTTATTCAACAACCTTCAAACGAATTGCTTGCAATTTCGTTAAGTATTTTGCGATTATATTTAAAGACAAATGAAAAAACAACCAATTCTTTGTATAACCAAAACAAAAAATCCACTGTCCTTTTTTTTATTTGCAAATAAATATGACGTTCTTTATATTAATTTTGTGTTTAACTTGATAACTCGAAGTCTTGATAACTCGAATAATTTTTTTTGCAAGTGATGGTTCGAGTTATCGAAGTTCGAATGTATAATATAAACCAAGTTTTTATAGAAAACTCTTCGTTGGTGAAATTTAAATATTGTGTTAGTTTGTTGGAACTGTTTGCTATATCAACCTTCAATATAGCCTTACTGTTAAACAAACACGCATAAAAATGATCGGTTAAAAACAACGTAAAACTCTGTTAAGTTTAATAACAAACTCGATTAAACAAAATTATTTAAATCTACACAATGATGTGATTAAAGTTAAAAGTGTTCTAAATTTTTATTAAACTACTTAGTTTGATCGGTTTCAATATAAAAATTAAGTTATATTTAATAAAACACATTGAATCGCTCTTAGTTACCAATCTATTCATGGATGCGCAAAATAAACCATATATAATTATTTGATTTGAGCAAGCTACTCGTTTAACATAAACGATCTTCATCATTGCGAATCTTAATTAAGTTTCTCATATTTCTTATATTAATCCTTTTTAGATTTTTATTTAAAAAAAATTATTTTAATCCAGTCGACTACGTTAGTGAGTTAGAGTCATAGTGAACTATGTAATTTTTACCCTTGACTATACGTATAATATTTAACCCATACCGAAAAACGCTCTCGGTTAGTTATTATTTCTCGGTGTGTACTTTCCAAAAGTCGACAAATTCAATTTAGACCAATGTTGTTCGAATCCGTGTAAAAACCTATTTTTTACCTTTTCTACGTTAAAGTAGGTAAAAAACGAGTAAATAAGTGTAAAAAACGTAAAAATCCCGTAAAAAACGTAAAAAAAACGTAAAAAACTCATAAAAAAGGTAAAGAAGAAGTAAAAAAAGTAAATAACTGAGAAAAAAGAGAGAAAATGAGAGGCATCTGTAAAAAATTTAAATAAATAATTGAAGCATTTTTTAATGAAAAACTTGGACTGAAATAGATTAGAGAATCAATTTTAATCATTTTGTCGAAAATAAAATAAAAACCTAAGATTTTTTTATCCAACTGTCATCTTCAATCTTGAAAGTTGAAGGTAACCAATTTTTATTATTTTTCACGTTTTTTTTTTCACTTTTTACGTTTTTTACATAAGTATAATTAAAATACAGCAATTGTAAAAAACTAATTTAAAAAACGGAAAGTAGAAAAGTCCAACAACACTGATTTAGACATTTAATTTTTAAATTTAACCATCGGAGATATTATATAAAAATATAAACACCATCACCCGAAAAAATCGCAAGAGTAATATTTCTATAACAGTATGTTAGGTATGAATCTAAATCAATCAGTTCAACCCCCAAGAGTGGTTGCTGATAGCAAGTTAGCCTTGGTAGTAAGTATAGAATCCCTCACAACATCACCCGGCCCACCCTACATATTACATTCACCAAGTATAAACTTTCTATCTGGTGTCAAAAATTAGTATCATCTTCAAAAATGAAGAGAGATATAAAAACTTCAGTCTAACAAATAGATTATTTATATTCCTAACTTGAGTTATAACAAAAACACACAGACCAACATGTGTATGGTGTGGAATAATAAATTAATAATGATCATCCCTAAGTAATGATATAACCGCTATGGAACAATGCGCAGTGTCTATAGATTAGGGTGGGCTACAAAAGTATATCTAATACGTAAAAAAAAAAAAACAAAACAATTCGAAGATTGAAGTCAACAAGGGATGCAAGCGAAGACAAACACAATAACATGTTAAACCACCACTCTCCCTATAATAAATCAACAGCAACACAAGTGCGCTATACTATCTACCTAACCTATGTATATATACACAGTTCACTCCCCCACAAAAATTCTGCTGCTGATGATGCTGCGCTCTTATTTTTATGGCAAGTTGCGAAAGTTAATTCAACACCAATTAGGGATGATCGAGGGTGGTTGTTTTATCAATCTTTTGATGTCATGTCAGACGCATGCAACACACAACAACTAGATATACAGCTAATTTTGTGAAAAGCTTTGGGTTGCTATTGCATACAATAACAAACAATTTTTAGGTATACTCGTATAAGTTCTTTTTGTTTGTTCTCAAAAGAAAGAAAACATCTCTCTCTTGTGCGGCAGATTATGCAGGTTTTTTTCAACCCTCTGTCACTTATTATTTTTCCCACAAAAACATTAGTTAAACATGAATTATGAATTGATATCTAAGATTGATATTTTGTTTACTTACCGTTAACTGAGGTTATGCAATGGGGTGGCAATTATTATACGATATGATTTTGTTGTTGTTATACATATATGTAGAAGAGGGCGTGGTGCGACGATTTGATTTTCTAGGTGGAAAGGGTGTAGATTTTGGTATATATGTTGTGAATTGTTATGTAGATAATTTTTCGGTCTTAATTTCGTTATGGTGATTAAAAATTGAAAAAAGGGTACTTACTAATGGGTATATTATAATTTTATGGGCTGAAAGTATATGTCAGAAGAATGTTTTTATTTTCCATTAAATTGATGATTCATTATTAGGGGTACATAATTTAAAATTAAAAAAAAAAAAAATAATATAATTGGGAATACTTTTATTCTATACAAAAAGAATTTATTTCTTAAAGATTATTTCTTTCAAATATTGACCGTAACTGCAGCTAATATGACCCATTCTGAAGTTCTTATTTTCAATGATGGGTTCGAAAGCTTCCAATCCCTCAATCGACTAGTCGGCTCGGCATATCCGTGAATTTAAAAAAGCCTAAAAAGTCTAGAGCTATCATGTCAATAATCTGTGATACTTTTAACTGTGATATTTCGAACTTGGCGAAAATGACAAAAAAAATTTGACCTTTTAAAATCTTTCACAAGATTTACATAAATCAAACATTAATATTTATTGTAACAAAATCAAAAATTTATATTTAAGCTTTTGACGAAAGTTGTGTAACAGGTCCTGATGGACTATAATAAATCTTCTATTATTTTGAAGAACTTTGTGAATCTCTTTTTTCATTCATAAGAATAGTAAAAAAGACGAAATTAAAAATAATATTATATAAATTATCCGTTATTCCTAAACTTTTCGAGGCTATTATTTGTGAATTACTATGTTTCAATGTTAAGTCATATATCGCTACGCTAGTATAGTTTTTATTAAAAGCCCGCTCTACATGTGACCTTTTTAATAAAATTTGCAGAAAATCGTGTTGACTCATTTAGGAGATTGTGTCTTCACAGACTTCAGTGAGGCTTTTGACAAACTATCACACCGAGTTTTGCTATTAAAATTGAGGAAGATGTGGTTTAGCGAACATTTTGTAACGTGGTTCCAATTTTATTTTTTTTATAGATCTTACTCAGTATTTTTGAATGGTTATGAATCAATTAAGTTTAAGGTTAATCCTGGAATACCACAAGATAGCCATTTAGGATCCGTATTTTTAATTTTATTTATTAATGTCCTACCGTCTGTTCTGAGGTATTTAAACTGCCTCATTTATGCGGATGATGTTACAATCTTCAAAACTATTGTAAATACTCACGATATAGTGAAGAGTTGCAATGTGATCTTATTTCGTTTTTTTACTGATTGGTGGCAGATTAGAAAAGTTGCAAAAAAGATTTTTGAGGTTTGCACTCAGATTGTGTTGAGATAATCCTTATAAACTACCTCATTTTAATAACAGACAAACATATCGACATGCCTAGTCATGGAGAGCAGATGCTCGTATTTATCTTTTGTCTTCAATGCGAAACTTATAAACGGAAATATAGACTCTTTGCATGAAGGTGTTTCGTATAAACTTTAATATTTTCCAAAGAAGCTTGAGGAATTTGGTCGAATGGATATCTATTTTTTTAATGGATATTTAATTTTTCAACAATAAATACACTGATTTGTTTAACCGACTTTAGTTATTCGGAAAGTCCAACGGCTTCAATTCTGGCATAAATTTAATTTGTATGCTTTAAAACTATTATCCTTACATTAAATACGCCAAGTTGCAATGCAAAAATCGGCGTAGGGTCCATCCAAAGGCTAAAAGTTCATAATAGACTGGGGTAATAAGTCCATAAATCAACTGTGAACTTATAACTTCACCTTGAGGGGCCAAAAGTCCTAAGAAAATTCTTGTGGGTTAAAAATTCACACTGGTTTTTATTTTGCGAAAATGGTCCGTTCGTTGTGCCAATTATGTGAATACTTTCGTGAGAAATAAACAAATAATAGTCCTTCTTTTTTTTTGAATTATGTCGCTGCACTGATCCTAAAATTTCTTCTTAATGATAATGTTTCCGTACCAAAAATCGTTAAGATATGAGATATATTATATAGCGTGAATTTGATCACAAGCACAACAAATATTTCGCAAAGTATTTCATTAATATATTGATCAATATGTATTAAATACTTATTATTGACTGCAGTGAAGTTTACTTTGATGATACCCAAGTATATAGGCCTTCACGGCCGTGATGACCCAACTTCCTTAATGTCTGACGAACCCACTTTCATTAAATTGGACAATTTAATTGTAATTATAAAAACACTAAAAACAAACACTTTATAGGTGAAAGACGCATAACCAAGGACATAAAAAAAATAGTAGAAAACAACCGAATATAGCTTGTGCTGCCCTCTACTGCCCACGTCGGTCGGTCGACCCAATTAATAATAACTCTGTCATTTGATGGGATGCCACCGTAACACAACAGGCGGAGGATGACACACGCAGTGGTGTTACACAAACAAGCCACCATCAGGACTCAGAACTCAGGCGAGTCTCTTGACTCCTGACATTAACTATAAACGGCTTACAAACACACAATTGTATATACGTGTATATAACTGTATAATGTATATATGTAGGTACAAACAGAAACAAAGATCTAATTATCCTAATGGGCCCTTTCATTTAGTGGTCCGACAAATTGCTACAAATTGGATTCGACCGACACCAGGATCATTTGGCGTTTCACAATTTACGTATAGGTACGCATAGCGGTTTATGGTTGTTGTGTCGTCATAGTCACCTCTGTGCTGTCCGTCTGTCAGTTTGGTTTGGGTGTTTTTCTAATGCAAGGACATCAAGAGGGTAAACATGAAATACAAAAAAAAATAAAACAAAATAAAATACAGATGAAAGAGAAAAAAAAAATAAAATAGAAATTATCCTTAGAACACTTAAATGAAACGAACACCTTTCTGCCATTAGAGATGGAGGATGATGACGATGATGATGATTATGGTGATGGTGATGGTTTGGTGTATAAATGAAAGGAAAGGAAATAACATGCAATTGTAGAAACCACAAAACATGAAACGTTTTCCAGAATGCTAACTTCTTGTTTTTTGCTCTTTCAACTTGAAGTGTTTTTCATTTCAATTCAAAAGGTGAAACGGTGGCAGAATTTTACATGACTTAAGTTTTTGACACAGGAAACATTTATAGTTAGAATAAAATTTACCAGAAGCTTTTAATCTATCTATATAGCTGCTATACAAAAAAATATGTGTCGCATACTTGATGGTCTTATGGCTTAAGGTGATTTTTAATAACCTTAAGAGTTATGAAGCATTTATAATTTTAATATAGCTTAATAGCAGTGCTTTATGCTTATATATATGATATGCTCATACAACCATTTACTAAATTAACATAAATGTTTCTGAAGAAGTAACAAAGCAACTTTCATAAACACCAAACAGTAAGTTGCCCTTACAAGAACTATACTGTTTTTTCTACTTCAGAACAATGTTTTTTTACTAAAACAAAATAACTACCCAAATAGGTCGATATTTACATATTTACAAAGAAATTTGTATAAATTATCATGATTCACGGTCTGATTAAACAGAAAATCTTTAATAGAAAATTCAAGTTAATGGAGATTAGAGTGAAAAAGTTTACCGAAGAATTTTTTGGCCAAAAGACTTTCCGGTTATCTCATCTTGGTAAGAAAGGTTCTCAACTGGCTCTCCTGATTTGACCCCGTGTTACACCTGAAACTCCATTCGGGCCTAAATTGACCCAAGTTGGTCACAGTGCTCGAAAATGTGCACAATTTCAAAAAAGTCTTTGCATTTATAAATACATACACTGTTGGGCGCCATTTAAAATCAATGGAAAATAAAATTCTCAGTGTTGTAAAATACAAACAAAAAGTCTTGTTGTCTGCTGTAAAATCATCATAAATTAAAATTCTCAGTGTTGTAAAATAAAAACAAAAATGAGTTTAATTTCAAATCAAAACAAATGCTTCTGTCGCGCTCCACAGTCCACACTATACCTAAACCTAACCTAAGCTAAGACGTTTAAAGCCAGATTCAGATTGGTTTCTTTACTATTAGAGTGGATAAAATAAAAACGGTGTTACTGTGAGAATAACAAATTAGAGATTATAGAGATATTTAAACTGAAGCTCATTTTCAAATGGAACAGGCCTTGTGATTTGTCAAGTGAACCTTTTTTCTTCAAATATTGAATATTTTTTCTACATTTTATAAATAATTTTTAATTTAAGGGAATAATTCAACAAAATTTGAAGTGTTGATGTTTCAAGAACAAAATAAAACAACAAAATAATTTTGTATAAACTCAGTTTTGATCCATCCGAATATTTTTAGCACCAAGTGTATATTTAAATAATTTATTAATACAATCTTGCGTGTCAGCTGTATTTACACCCAATAAATTACTATGCTACCATTCGATTCTTCAATTTAATATTAACCCCAAAAAAACTTTAATTCTTCTGTTGATTTCTTCAAAGAACCTGATTGAATGGGTTAAACATTCACGCATATGTTATAAGAATTGGAATGATTATAAAAAAAAAAATAACTATTTTTCGATAAAAAACAGTAAAAAAATCTACCTACCTACTGATATACAAACCAAATGTAAAATGGTGATGATCCAAAGAAATTAGGATAATTATGGGGTATGGGTATCGAAGATCAATTTGAAAAGAACACGAGTGGTGGCTGTTTCGTGTCGAAAATATTTGATTGCCAAAGTGTTTTCTGAAAGGTGTAAATTTTGTGAGAATTTTTTGATTTGCCTATATCAAGATTCTAATTATATGTACATATATACAGGGTGACTCACAAAAGATGCAACAGAAATCTATTAGACTATGAAGGTTGAATTCAGACAAGAAAAAATAGTATTTAAAAAGAGTTTATTTCCTCCGTTTAAGCGGGAGAGTCAATTTTTTAAAAACTACTTAAAATATAAACAAAAATAAAATAATAAAATAAAAAGTTATTAAAAACCAACGGCAACACTTACAAAAAATATTTCACTTCGTCAACTATATGAAGAGAGTAATTGAAAAATTCAGAGATACTGGATCAATTGGTGATAGGTATTTAAAGTCAAAGGTCTATGCCAATAAGTCCACAGCTACGAATGCATTGAAAGAGGATATTCAACAAAATTCAGCCACATTTATACAAAATGGTCATGGAAAATTTCGACAAAAGAGTGCGTATGTGCCAGAAAAGACATGGAGGATGTGCTATTCCATACATAACTCTTTATAAAGTATACCTACTTTTTCAGGAAAAAAGAAATTGTGTTTTCTATTTAATTTAAACCTGCTTACATTTTTGGAGACCCTTTACATATGTTTAGCATTTTTTCTACATTCATCCGACAGTATTTTTTTTAACAAATGCTCCAAAAACTGCATGAAATCTTCAAAAAATCCTTCAGATGTGTATGGGCTGTTGGGCGCCATTTAAAACCATGTAAACTTAATTTCCCATAGGTAGTTGAAAAAAAAAAAAAAAAAAATTAGATACTGAATTTTATTCTGAATCATAACTAATGCGCCTATCGCGATCATCCCTGAGCCTAAACAAATACTTTCAAGACCAGATTGGTTTCCTCTATGAAGTTTGTACGGTGGGTTTCGAGAAAAAATTAACTTTGCTGGTTTCCATTTAAGGATTAAAACTTTTCTCTAACGGAAAAGTAGAATAAAAACAATCATTTTTTTTTTTATTGTGGGATCAACAAATTAAAGATTAGGGAAATTTAAATTTAATGTACATTTGTAGGATTAAAATAAAGCTCATAAAACATTTTTTAGCCATTGAAGAAAATCTTACTTTTCTCTAAAACTATTTTAGTGCAAAACCTAATCGTTATTTTTGGTATACATATATGTAAGTTACTATTAAGATAAAAAAAGGGTTCAATGTCCAAATTGATAACCATTAAAGGTATTTCATACATTGTACGATTTTTTAATTTATCGAAAATAGTTCAACAGAATTTGATCAAATTTTGTATTCAAAAGCTTCTAGAGAGTAGAAATACTTAAGTATTCAAACATTTTTTAAAAACTAAATTTTTAATTAAAAAATAATTATTTAATCGTTATTTTGATTTCCTAAAAAATTGATTATTTTTTAAATTAAAAAAAATGTTCTTTGACATGTTTTTATATGTATGTATATCATTTCGACTTAAATGATCTTCTGTATAAAAGTTTTGGTCGAAATCAGTTAAGCTGTTAACAAAAATGTTGGAAATGAAAATTAGCGATTCTATGCCAGATACCGTAAGTATCAGTCTTGGTAAAATTAGTTTTAACTAAGATACCATACAATGATAGCACCTAGAAACAATTTTTAAATAACTTATTTTATAATTATTGTAAAGCAGGTACCATTATTTTTGGAGCTAAACAAAAATTCCAATTTCGATTCTTGAGAATCGCACTAAAAATCTATAAGTTCAATATTTTAAGAAAATTTCTGTAGGTCAAGATCCAGATAGAAAGACATACAGGTGGAATTATACGGGACCCACTTTTTCTAATTCTCCATGAAGGATTTTTTTTAACGATTCCAAAACGTTCCCCATAAAGTATCAACATATGCGTAAGTAAAATAATATACCTTGTCGATGTTACAACCTCTATCTCTTCCATTTTTGCCTTTGTAACTTATGGTTTAGTGCAAAATATATATCTACTTACATATGTCCACAGTGACACGAAAAGTAAACACCTTAAATTATAAAATTATAAACAGACAGACGGAAGGATTAAGTGTTTCACCTCCCCTCCCACTTCCCAATCAATTTAACTTGCAATCTGTTCAATTAATAAAATAAAAATAAACAAACTGTATCTAATATAATTTCAACTTCCCCTTTTTTTACTGCTCGTGTGTTCGTGTGCTCGTCCGCTCGTAAATTCTAAACTATACAATAAAACATCCCCTGATGCCCATTACTGAAAGGATTAAAAAGAAAAAAATTAACATAAAATCAAGAAGCAACTAACTGTATGAAACTATGATGATCAAAGCCATATAACAAATCACACACAAAACAGAGACGACTTGCCACCACAAATTGTTATATGGATGTGTCGTCGTTAATATCTCTGCTAATCTACCGCAGCAAATATGATTTCTGTCATAAACTCAATATGTGTCTGTTGTGTGTGATGTTGGGTGAATGGTGTTGTGTTGTGACAGTTGAGAGATGATTGAACGAGAGTTAAGGAAGATTTCGAGGAATTTTCGAAAACTTTATCGTTTTGGCTTTATAATCCTCTATTCCTATCACATCAGTGCTCTGTGGAAAGGGTTTATTTATATAATATGTTGTTATGGTACTGTGGTATGCTATCCTCCTAATCACTATGAAAATATATACGATGACTTAAATTAAGTCGACAAATGATGGTGTGTAGCAGATGAGGTGATGGGGGAAGGAAGAACACAAGTGAGTGAGTGTATATTTGTTTATGTGTTATAGGTTTAATACATTTAAGAAGATTTTTTAATAACATTTGACGAGATTTAATCCTAAGACCATATCGAAATCGAGTTAATTATCAATAAAAAAATTTAAATAATATATATCATTCAATAACTGGAGAAAATTGTTGAAAGAATACAAAGTTGCAGTGTAAATGAAGAATGATGAGATTTGCTTTAAATGTTCTTCGATGAATTTTTTCTTATATCGATCGCAGACACAAAAATTGCAGAAAAAAGAATTTTCCACTCGATTAAAGGCACAGTGGTGTTCAAAAAATGTATACATTCGCTATGTGCATTAATTAGACCAGTTTATACCAAGCATCATACACACACAAAACTCATGCACAGTTTTGATTTCCTATTTACTAAATTGTTTCGCTTTACACAATTCAAAAATATTTGCAAAAGTTATACCAGTGGGTTTTACCAGTCAAAGGCAAAGAAACGATTAGAAATCAACAGTTTTTGTGAATTATAGGATTGGTATACATCTCTAACACGTTTTATCAGAACAAAATCAGAACATTATCTAATATTCCCTCATTTACATCCGTCAATATGTGGGTATACCACGATATAGTCTTCTATTTTTTTTTCAATATTAATTTCGGATTTCCAGCTCTAACCATATTCGCTTTTTTCGTATGACTGGTATAAAGATAGACGAGGCACACTTCATTTCAAATTTAAATTCTGTGCATAGATAAAATTATTTTTTCAAGATATGGGCGTCAGTTTCTAGTAAACAATTGATACCAAACACGAAACAAAGATTTATTTATATAGGTATCTCCCGATTGGTATAAATTTCAAACACATAACAAATTTAACTTACAATCCAAATAATATTAAGATGGCGTTTATGTTTCCTCCTTTAAGTTCATTGAATATTTTCTTAAATTTTACTGATTTTGGAGCTAAAAATGTGTGCACTGCAGTGTTATGTCTATATATCGTTCTCTAGGTACAATGTTCCCGTATAGGTATTCAACTTGAGAGTCTCCCTACGTAACATTCGATCAAATTCATGCCGTCGAAGTGGGATATCTTTGCACGTAAATTTTTTATATTTTTTTCTTTCATCGCATTTGCTGAGCCGCCCTGTAATTAAGTCACTTGCCACCGACACCTTATTTTGTCCATAAAAATAAAACGGTTTATAGCCTTGTGCCGTGTGACCCTATTCCTGATGTACCTATACCTATACCCAAAGACCGATCCCCATCGTCATCCGGTGCTGTGCGAATTTCCATTGCCATCGGTTGGCGCGTTAATTAACTTACCCAGAGCTCGCCGGAATTCTCCTTTGCCGTCACTCCATCACTGCGCTCGCCCCGCACATCAATAAAAACACGAACGGCAAAATCCAAAGCATTATAAGACAAAAAGGAAGAAAAATACCAAAATGAAATCAAAAACGCCTGCCAACGCCTCGTCGTGCATAGAAAATCAGAAATCAGGAGCAATCGAGACTCATCCAGCCTCCTTGCTGCTTTGGTGTATCGAACGAACGAAACGAGAAAGTGAGTGAGTGAACTGAGTGACTGACTGACTGACTGGTGATGCCTGGGATGGAATGGAGCGAGTAAGTATCTTCTCTATACATATAGTGCCGATGCCAATGCCGCCCCAAAGTTAATGGCTCCCAAGTCTTTCATTAAAACTTTCGGCAAATTATCGGGTAACATATGCTCCAAGGCATCCTGAAAATTAAACATTTCGACTTGAATTTCAGATCAGCCAGTGCGGCGCGGCGACAAACCACCCATCCTTCTCATGGTAAACTTATGTGTGTCTGTTCATCTCCATCTCCCACTCATCCTTTAGCATCCCCCTAAAACCCTTGGGTATAGGACCCATTGTCTCCGGCAAATATTCGTTCCACGTAAACTCTTTTACGAGTATATGTATATTCCCCAAAGTTCCAAAGTACTACGAGTATACGTCCAGAACAGAAATTCACCCCTTTTTAAATTTGCTTCATCTCGTTGAGGATTCCATTCTCTCCTTGAATATGGCGAGTCTCAGGGGAAATTTCTCGAGATTGCGCCCTCGACACGGTTGCTCCGTTTTCTTGAATCCATCTCTATCCTTTTTGAGTGCTCCGGGTCCCCTCATCAGCCATCCCGTTTGCCATGTATACAAAGAAAGACAACCGCAAAGTTCAACATGGTCACGCTGGTGTTGTGTGTACATAAGCTGGCTGGGTGGCCGGCCGCCCTTCGTGCTCCTTGGCAATCGAGTTGGTCTGGTCCTCCATCCGATATCGTTTTATTTTGGCTGTTTTTGGAAAACCATTTCGAAAGTATGTGATGACACTTCGTTGTATTTGCCGTAAGTAACGAGATAGACCATGGCGTCGTAGTCGTCGTTCTCGTTCTCGTACTCGTACTCGTAGTCGTCCTAGTCCTTTTGGTTCATGTATATTTGGTGGTAGTGCTCTCGTGAAAATTTGCCACTTCAACAACTCCTTGGAGGCATCACCCCATCTCCATGCTCCATCTTCACCATCCCTATGGCGAATTGATGCGCTCCGCAGAATATCAAACAGGGTGAAAGGATGAAAATGGAAGTTTTCGCAGCTTCTTTTCTCCCTTGTGCTTTATCGGGTGTTTTTTTCTCGGTACGCTTCGGTTGCTTTTGCTGCTCATAGGGCATTATCGATTTTTTTTTCTCACAAGGATACTCATTTTTTATACTTTGTGTTTCAGCAGAGAGGTTACACCTTTAAATCTAGTTTTAAGGGACAAAAGAATTTAAAACTAAGTATCTTGTAAGTTTTTTGCCAAGCCAAAGAAGTTTATTGGATGAGTTTTTTTTTGAATTATTTTTTGTGCAAGTTTGGAGAAGATTTCCAGAATATAGATTGAGAAAGTTTTGCTCTTCGAATTTAGTGCGGGTGAAAAGATGCATCTTTTAAGAAAATGAACAGGATGCGGGTAGGGAGAAGCGAGAATAGGGCTCTTATTTTGGTGTAGAGCAGAAGTTTTTAAAAGTTTTATACATTTTGTGAGAAAAATGGGAATTTTATTTCTATATGCTAGATTTTATTAAAAGTTTATGATGAACAAATCGAAAAGGATTTTTTATGCATCATAAAGGGCAGGACAGGAAATGAAGGTGGAATGCATTTTCATACCAATTTAAAGGAGTTAGGGTTGGATCGTGGTTGGAAATTTAATTTCCTGTAAATCTGAATATTAAATTAAAAAAAAAAAAAATAAAGGGAAACTAAGATTCGGTAATAACTTTAACGCTTAAAAATAGAAAATTTCAGGAATTGAAAAGGAACACCTATCTATATACAGGGCCCTTATTATATGAAATACGAAACGAACGGCAGAAAAAACGAAACCTAGGGAAACGATAGTCACGGTGTAAAGCGATTATGAGAAACGAGAATGCAATCAAGGAAATGTTGCCAAACAAAAATCAAAAATAACATTTTTTTCAAAGCGCAACAAACTTCACACAAATGTCAAAATATAAGTGTTTATAAAATTTTACTTGCATTACTCAAAAAAAAAAAAATGTTT
Organism: Epistrophe grossulariae; assembly: GCA_929447395.1. Taxonomy (NCBI): domain Eukaryota; kingdom Metazoa; phylum Arthropoda; class Insecta; order Diptera; family Syrphidae; genus Epistrophe; species Epistrophe grossulariae. Next base: position 5,684,088 of record OV839566.1, read on the forward strand.
TTGAATTCCGAATACTTTTTTGAAAGAGAAGATAAATCTGCAACTGAAGAAGAAACGCAAGTAACAAGAAGACTTATTAGAGATTCATCGAACCCTATATGAGCCTTCCTAGTTCTACGTAAGTAAAGTTTAGTCCTTCCAACATTGTATTTAAAGAAAACACTTAAAATATTTTCAAGGTTCAAGCAATTTTTTCGCCGGCATTAGTTGTAGGCCTAGAAATATAAACAAGTCTTATTTTTTTGTTTTTAACACTTTTATTTACTACATTTGACTCACATTTTTTAATTTCAATCAAAACAACTGAGGACCAAACAAAAACACAATTTTAACAAATGACAACAAATCCAAAACGAAAGCAAATGTCAGTCATTAATTTAAAACGAGTTTCGTTACTCGTAATCGCAAATAAAATACGAGTTTCGTTTTTTCTACTACCATTCTCGTTTCTCGTAATCGCAATTTAACGAATACGCGGTATTACTTACGATTATCGTTTTACATAACAAGCCCCCAGACACACATTTCGCTCATGTAGTTCAAAAGTGACACAAGTCAAAAATCATAGTTTTTCAGAAAAGGCTGCAAAAACCTGTTTTAGAGCTTAGCTTATATTAATGGATTAGATATATATGTGTCTAAAGTGACAAAACTAAAAATAAGACACTTTTTAACTGATCCTGGCCTACCTGTTCAAGTTGCAACTTAAAATGTGTAATTTTTTTAAAGCACAAAAACGACATTAGTGTCATCTTAAGGAAAACTATTGAACCTAAGTTAGTATGAATTGGATACAAATGACGGATGGAAGTTTACCGAACTGTTATTGGTTCTAACTCAAATATTACGTTTTTTGAGTTGTTTCACTTTTGTACTACACGGTTAAAAATTCTGGGGTATTTTTTAATGCAGCTCTTGTATTACAGCCGTATGCAATACAGCAAATATTACATTTTAATACTAGGGAAATATTAAAAAAAAATTCTAATCAATTCTTATTACATTCTAATATTTTTGTATTAAAATATCATTTGTAATACAAAAAAGAGTCGATTTTAACCCAAAAGAATAAAACATATCCCTTGTAGAGAGGGAAAATTTCTCTCTCAGTTTTCTAATAATTTTTGATTACATTCTAATACCTCCTCGCCCTTTTTTTGCTTCGATGCTCTTTTTTGTCAGCCATATTGAATATGAACATTTTGAACAGACTGCGTCACTTTTTAATACACCCAAGATTAAAATTTATTAATATTGTATTAAAAAGCAAGAATAATAAAAATAAAAAAATTTAAATATGCATTATTTTGAAGGCGCTTTGCAGTTTTTCGAGACACAATATGTTAATTAGTAGACAAAATTTCAATCGCAATAAGATTTCTATTCTCATTTCTGAAAAACGATGGAGAAAAGAATGTTATTTTTCTAATAAAAATAATAAGAATAATTATTCCCAAATGGAAATAAATTGACATACAAAGATAAATACTCTTGCAAAAATACACATTCATTATTATAGCTATTACGAATTACGAGTATGTATTCATAATATTTTCTGTGTTGCATTAATTCTCAAAAGAAATATCCTTTTGAGAGAAAATTTTCTTGTGAGAAATTTCTTTGTGAGAAATTTCCTCAATTTATTTCCTCTCTTTTTCTAATAAAGTTCTATTAAAAATGTAATAATTTTTGTATTAAAAGTAAAAATGTAATATTTGCGATGTATTAAACTTTAATACATTTTTGGTGTTGTCATATATACAACCCTGAAAATATTAAAATTAATGCCAGAATTTTTAACCGTGTACATGTGCGATTTGTTCATATGATTTCTAAAGAGTAACTAAACAATTAAAAAAAAAACATAAATAGGGACTATATCATCGTGTTGCAAATGTAATTTAACGCGAAATTATAGTTCGTAAAGCTTCTCATGAGTTTTATACGCAAAAGAAGGTCACCGTTTTCTGAAAAGAATAAAGAAGGAGGGTTAGAAACAAGCATTCGACGAAAAAGAGGGATCATATAGCAGGTTCGGATTAATACCGATTACCGAAAGGGGAAATAGGCTTCTTAAGAAATTTCCTTTCTAAAAATGAAGACAAAAAAGAAAATCTAACCTATGCCCACAACTCACTAGTAATAGATACCCGAAACTTCTTACGCCTGAACCAACGCCTGCAAGACAATCAAGGGAACATAATATTATATCGTAGTGGATTATATCGTAGCTGGAGGATATGGAAAAATCATTATTGCAATCTTCTACAAAACGGCGATCAAGGATCGAATTTTGTTGTCAGCTGTTGGTACCGAACTGTTGAAACGGTGAAGGCTATGGACCAGCTCATCTTCACATAACGATTTGGAAAAGCATGCCCAATGAATGGAACTGTGCAGGATTGATTGCTTAAGAAAGGAGTCAGTGAATTTCGCTAACTAACAGTGACATCGGTCATCCCAACATATTTTCAGCCGTATTATGTATAAACACGCCTGAAGAAATTCGTCAACAACCTGGTAGGCCTTACGCCAAAAAAATCCACCATCGAGCACATTCACAGTACGACAGATCTTGGGAAAAACCCAGGAACTTCAAATCGACACTCTCCGCAGCTTCATACCGATTTAAGGCCACGTACTAGAATAATTGCAAATTTTTCTGTAATTTTCTGTAAAATTACCTTATTTCGGCTCCAATGAAAACGTATAGTACATTCTTACAGACTTGAACACTTACCCTGACTAAGAGGGTTACCAAAATAAAGGTTTCAAGTTTGCTCTGATTTTTTTCATTTTTGCATTTTATCCCAAAGTACAACAAACATATGTACATAATAGGGCAAAATTTTAAACGATTTAGGACGATGTTAAAGCATTTTTATCATACTAAAACCGCCCTAACATCGTTCCTTCTATAAATCATTTAAAATGTTGCACTAATATGTATAAGCTTTCGTATCCCAAACGTCTTTAAACTTTTTCTTCAGATGTAATCTATATCAAGTCTCCACTAATTTTATTCTACTTGTCACAGCAGGTATGTTGAATATTATAGAGCTGCATATAAGTGACATGATTATTAAATCATTCGAAATAGAAAAAAAAGTAAGCATATTTGTAATTGAAAGTTTTTCATTTTCTATAATATTTCTAAATCTATGTAAATATATCTTATGTAACAAAATCTATCATTTTCTCGGTTATAAAAAACAACAACCGTATAGCAGATAAACAACAGGGCGTGTCATTAAACTTAAAAGCTATGAAATAAATTCATATCTATATGAAATTTAAACATGGCACTAAAATGTTATATACATAAAGATGAGAACAAAAAGAATTGAATAGAATTTTTGTTAACAAAATATAAATTTTAAAAACTAATAATCCACGCTCCAATCAATGAAGAGAAATGTTTTTTAACACTTTCTCGGTCATTAAATATCCTCATGTGAGACCGTATATCATATTAAATATTTTTTTTATGGCGTTTCACCCACAGACTGACTTAGGAATTTAGTATATGAAATGTGGTTCAACTTGTAGTTTTTTGTTTCTGTATAGAGAAATAAATATCAAATTCACACCAAAAAAAAACAACCATATAGAATTGAGGCGTTTGCCTCTATTTTTTATGACATAACACTTTATTTTGTGTATTCATAAATGTATCATGGTTGTTATATCAACGCACAAGAGTGCATCAAACCGTAGCCGAAATTCACCATTTTTGACACAGTATACCCTCTGTGGCTGTGTATAGACAAATTTCTTTGACAAATCTACTCAAATGTCAATATATAAAGCCAGATATGAACAGATGTTTAGGTACCTATAGAACATTAATTTTAATGAGTTTGCTGGAAAATTTTCTGTGGTTTATGTCAGCGCGAACGCCAAGAATAAAAAAAAAAGAATCCTTTTTAAGGAAAAATAGTCTTCTTAATTATAATAAGGATACAAATTATTATTTCCACTCATCATTCTTATATTAAAGAAGTTTCATTTCTATTTTTGTAAAATTTAATGAAGTCAATTTTCGACTGACATTTACTTTGACATTTCAAACTTTTGACATTTGGAATGAGAATTTCTGATTTTGGGCGTGTTTATTTTTTCCTTTTGACACATCACCATTATTTCTTGATTAAAATTCAAATTACTTTGTTTGTCCTTGTGGAATATAATAATAATTGAGATGACATGAATTTTGCATGTTGTGTATAAACTTTGTCTCCACTTTGTTTTTTTTTTGTGACTTATTCATTTATGTACCTATATGTATTTGAGAAAAGTTTGTTTTTTTGGAGAAAGCAACTTACAAACCGCCCATCCCCGAGCGCCGTCGTCAGTAAGCAGTGACAAGAAGTGTTAATTTGTATTTGTTTTGTGACAATGACAGTTGTCATGTTTCTGACACTTTTGGTGTCATATTAACATATCACCTGACATTACACGGCAAATGGCAATTTTCTTTTCTAGCAGGTCATTTTTTTTTTGTTTGTTTGTTTGTTTTTGGTGGTGTCAGGATTCACCTGGATATTCTCTTCTTACTCCCCCCTGAGTTTTTTCTTTGAATATAAATAAACAATTTTATATATGTGCATGGAAATACCGGTATGTATGTGTACTGGGTATAGATAAACTAAGCTAAGCTAAATATTGAAATTAAGAGTTCATGCTTCCAACATGCCAATTGCACATTAACGGCCTGTCATTCAGTTTATGGTAAATCTTTTTGGCTTATACCTATATATGTATGTATAAAGCCAAATGTTATTTTTCTATAGAATTTAATTGTAAACAAAACAAATTGCTCATCACGAGTGTGAGGATAGGAATAAGTCAAAAATAAATTGAAGTGTCATGATTTAGACATAGAAAATCACTTTAATTTGAAATTAATTGATGTATGTATTGGTATAGGTCTTTGAAAGTTGAAAGAAAGTAAGGAAATTATAAAAGATAAGACTTTTTCAAGGAGGGGATGTTACGGCTTCGTAAAATACTATTTATATTTAATATATAGGTTTCGACATATCAGGAGTCTTGCCTTAGTACAACAGTCACAGTCACTTTTCCATACTTGACCCTTCAAAAAATAATCCTAAGCAATTTTTTTAATTTTATACATATACAGATACTGGCGCAAAATTTTAACCTGCAGTCTGGAGATGTTAAGATATTAGCGTAATACCACTTAACAATTTTCTAACTTTAAAGCATCTTTGCTAAAATGTTCTTAGCTTAAGGCCTATTTTATTTTACTTATAACCTATTTTCTTTACAAGCTCTTGAACATGCCTAAAACATTGACAGCCTTATTTATTAGATTTCACTTATACTCGTTTCAACCTCGGAATAGTTAAACCGAGTCGAAGCACCAACAGCGTGATAACGCCACGTCAAACGGTTTTAGCTACACCCTCCTTATGTCAAATATATTATCAAAAAAAAACCAATCTCTCTGGTTATTATAATATGGGATTAAACGAGTTTTGTACTGCAACTTAAGCGTTTAAAGAATTTAAATCATTTATAAATGCAAAATAACTATCCATTTTGCCTTACAATTAGTTACAAACGGATAAAAAAACTTCTTCTACACTCCTTTGTAGTTACTAAATGTCATGTCATTTAGATATTAAAACGGCTTTACTACGGCTTTAATCCTACCATGTACCGGTTTTAGCTTACTCCGCCTCTAATCATCGTTTATTTTTTTATAAATAAGTTTTTCAGGATTAGAGGCGAAGTAAAGTCGGAGTAAATTTACTCCGTCGCTAAAACGACTTAATAAATAAGAATTTGTTTGACGTGGCGTAAAGACGGAGTAAGTGCTTCGACTCGGTTTAACTATTCCGAGGTTGAAACGAGTATTAGTGAAATCTAATAGGTAAATAAGGCTGCGACAGTTCATGCAAACAAGTAAGCAAACAAATCTACTTATAACCTTGTTCGTTTACTTCCCAACTCTATACCCATTTTTACCACTTTTAGCTTGAAAAACTGTCAATTTCGTATAAAAAAATAAAACTGGCAAAATCCGGTAGTTTCGGGCATCTCTAAATTGTCAAAATGACTTTTGAAATAAGTGATATAATTTAAAGATAAAACAGAGTGTTTGAAAGGTGATTTTAACTTTAATATAATGTTAAAAAGATAATAAAAGAACGAGTTAGCACTTTCAAAACTTGGAAAAAACCAGTTTTTAATCTAGCTTCATACTAAAAATGTTTTAACATCGAACTAAATCGTCTAAAATGTAGCGCCATTATTATCAAGAATAAAAAAAAGCTTTCGCAAAGGACAATGGGCAACTTTGTATGGAGTTTGGGCCCAATTTCAACATTGCTCAACAGTGATGAAACTTATGTCATATGAAAGCGTATGGAGAGCACTTTATTTCATTATATATAGCAGCTTAATTGGAATCGAGCGCAAAAGTTGCGTTTTGAAATTTTTTTTTTCGAAAACTGTTCATACAAATAAGTTGATTTAAAAATAAAATGAGAGAATAGACTTCAGGCTTTCAGAAAAGGTGAAACACTTTTTAGTAAGTGTTGCCATTTTTTTTTTAATATTTTTTTTTGCATTTTAAATACTTTTTTTTATAAAATGTGCCAAAACACAACTTTTGCGCTCGATTTCAATTTAGATGCCATATAATGAAATAAAGTGCTCTCCACACACTTTCAAATGACATAAGTTTCATCACTGTTGAGCAATGTTGAGAGTGCGCCCAAAATGCCCATGGTCCTTTATAACAAGTTTCTAACTAAAAAATTGATAAACTTACTCAAAACAATAACAACTCCATTCCCCTTCTAATCTAATTACACGATTAAGAGTTCCTTTACCATCTTCTATGGCTCTATCGTTATAATACGATGGTTTTGTTGTGGTGTTATTTTTATTTCGTTTTTCGCTCAATTAAATTCAAATTTTCATAACGATGAAAATTTTCCAAACTTCTTTTGACTCGATTCTAACAGTAGGTACCTATATTATGTAAACAGACATAAATACTTTAAAGGGTGTGGGGTATATACGTAATGGAAATTTAAGAACATAACCGCAGTCACAAAACTTTTATGACAGATGGTGATCTGCCGTCAATATTATTTATCCTCGTTGGCCTGTGTTCGTCTTTTCTAACCTAATTTTTCGCCATTTAAAACGATGGATCTTCCACTACCCCCTCCGACACAGCGGCGCGGGGTGCGGCTGTGTGGGGTTATAATTTGAAGAGAGAACAGTTGAGAAGGGATTATTAAAATGCAATTAGAACAAAAACCGACTAAAGTTAACAAGGGTATAAAAACTCAATCAATTAAGTGTGAAATTTCTTTTCGCAAAGGACAACGGATGGTTTTCTTCCTCGTGCCACTTTATTGATGGAAGAACAATTTAAAGGCATATACATTAAACAGTATATAACTATATGGTGTGGGTTATTGTGACATGATGTTTTGTGGTTAACCAGCAAAAAGGGTTATTGGTAGCCAATTGATTAATTGCTCATCGATGTCATCGATGACAAAGAAAAAAAAAATGCACACATGTGACACGAGTAGGAAACGATTACGAAAATTACAAATTAAACCGAAAAGTATCATGTGGCTAATGTTCTCTGGAACTTAAGGGCTATACTATCTGTTTTTATACTTTTTAGTATATAGCTGGCTTTTAATTCTTCACTTTTTTCTTTTATTGAAAAGTTTTGTTAAAAAGGTTTTGCCGTTCTGGTGTTTGGAAATTCGTTGATTCCTTAAAATATGATAAAATTTATTATGCATATAAAGATACCAGTCAAAAAGATAGCTGTCAATAAGACGAAACGACAAAAGAAAAACGAGTAATCAGCATTAAAGCGCCATAAAATCGACTATTCGTTGTCAAATAGACAGCTGCTGTTGAAATAACATTTAGGTAATTAGGCATGTTCAGGAAAAGGAGATCTCGGAGATCTAAGTTACATGACCATGATGTCAAAATTCTGACGAAAAAAAATCGTGCATTCGTTTGCTCCATTTTTGAGTGAGACAAATGTCTGAGATCTCATTTTTTTGAACATGCCAATTTTGTAAAATAAACAAAAAGGGTATTCATGCAACGTCGGAAAAGCATCGTTAACGTGGTTAACGCCTTAAAGTTTACGACGTCGTAAACGAACTGTCAAAATTTGTATGGGAAATCTTTTCCAACAAATCTTAAACTTTCCGAACTAAATTTGTGTGTTAAACGAAGATCGTAAACATCGTAAACATGGTAAACTTATGCAACGACGTTGCATGAATACCCCTAATAATAAATTGCTTTACTTCACTCTTGTTTTATCTATTTTATAATGAGTTCAGATTGACAGCACGTGGCGTTTACAATTACCGTTTACTCTGACCTAAAATTCAAAATTTTTGAGACGTTTTTTTAATCCATCGTCATCGTAACCATCCTTCGATGGAATTTTACAGTTGATGTTGATGGCTTGACAGATATTTCATATTTCATATTCTTTTTACAAAAGAATTGTTTCACATTGAGATTATATCTCAGTTTGTGAAGGCTTTACAATTAAAAGACTTAATTATTTAAGTTGTTGATTGTTGTATTGAACTAGTGAACTAAATAAACTATAGAAGAGCGAACTAGTTCAGTAATTACTTTTGAAGTAAACTGAACGCTCTTTTAAGTGAACTAAAACGCACAACACACTATTCGGTATAAACTTGATAAGTATAGGGCTTAGAACTTGTGTAAAGAAATGATTTCATACTGATTTGAGTACTATATATCAAGGAGAGGGAAGATGTACATCACTTTATCGCCAGATGTCCCATATTAAAGGAGTTTCGTGTCAGGTACTTTGGTGTGACTTCGATGGAGTTCAATGACACCCTGGAAAATCTAAATGGAAAATTGGGCCTATATAAATATACGTCAACTGCTCTGTGTTACAGACAACGGATCCTCGATGGAGATTTTTAAACAAAATATAATGTCAATCTGAAATTTTAGCTGAATAATAATTGTCAATCTAGTAGACGGCCATTGGCCAAACCATATTAAACTTAAGAATAAAAATAAAAATGAAATTGTGAATTTTAAGCTATGAATAAAGTTTCGAACTAACTAACTAACTATATATGAGTAGTACCGTACCAGTACTAGCGTTTGGACTCTGTCCAAATCGGCTGTTAGAGTTTTTCAAAAATATATGTCAGTATGTCGATATTATTGTATATAATGAACGCACAGAGGATATTAAATATAAAAAGCAGCATAAATTCTAGCAGTCTTATTTATAAACCCATTTCAAAGTATGTCTAACTTTAGACAACTGTCCAACTCTATAACCTTATTTTCACACATTTTTCATCGATTTTCTCATTTATACAGTGCAATAATTGGTTATCCTAACCTATTCTAAATTGCGTTCTGTGAACGAAGTAAATCAAGTTTCTAGTTATACGAATTGAAAAGTTATCTTCAGTTTAATGAAACATTGACAGTATCCAAAAGCTCCCGAAAACGCCAGATTACGGGGATGTCAGTAGATATATGAGGATATATTTAGACAACTGAAATAAAGAGATGTCCAACTATTTAGGCAACATAGCTATAGCTGGACTACTGTGCAAGAGTGTTCTAAGGAAATCTAATAAATACGTCTGTAGATATCTTAAAATTTTCTCTTGGCATTAAAAATTACTTCTCATAATAAATAATATTATTTTTTAAATGTTAATAAATAAAAATTGAAAATTAAAGATTTTTTGAAAAATTAAATAATTTTTATTTTTATTTTAATTCTATTTTATAATTTCACAACATTAATTTATAGTAGCGACGCGTTTCGGATTTTAGTAATCCATCATGGGGCTAATGCTTCTGGACTGCGGTGTTGTTTTGCCAATATTGGTGTGTGGTGTCTTATGTGGGTGATTGCGAAGTTATTTGTTAGATGTATTTGTCTCTTTTTATCTTATGTTTCTTTTTTGGTGTTTGATGGCGGTGTCATATAGTGCAGTGGTTTTTATTGTTAATTTATCATTCAGTACTTTGTCTTGTTCTTGCTCTATATATTTCATATTATAGTGCGTCTAATGTTGTCCCTTTTCTGCATATGTGTAATGGTTTTAAGTTTGTTTCGAAGTTGGTGTAGTTGTGGTTCTTGTCTATTAAGCTGATTTGGTGTTTTTTAAATTCGTTTTTTATAATTTGTGGTAAAAAATTAGTATTCATTAACACACAACATGAAGACTACACCACCCTTAAATTCTCATAATATCCGTTCGGAATGATCAAAAATTTGTAGCTCACCTCCATTGCTGCCAACTAACAATACCTTAACACAAAAATAGTTGAAAATATAAACCAATAGGCCTCGGTTACGCGAATTGTCACGGCACTAATTTAGTTTATTTTTCATGCTCTTTGCAGGGTGGTAAAATTTTCCGCAATGTTTGTTCATCCTATTTTTATTTCCGTTTGCCAACACTAAAAACCTTAAACTTTCACTTCATCGACATAAATTTAATATCAAACAAAAAAATACCAAAAAACTGTAAAAATTAAATTTTTCCCATCGCTTTTCACCCTCTTCATTTGATCACTTCAGCTTTCTGAAGAAAAACAAGTGCATCATTATAAAAGACACACTTTCTGTGTGAATTTTTCACAAAAACTCATCAAATTTCTCCCATGAGGGTGATTTTCACGCCACACTGTCAAGTACTTATACGGTAGCAATAGAGTGTGTATGTTTTTGCAAAATTTTTATTACTTTATCGAAGATATCGATACCAATTTTGATATTATTGAAACACACATCGCATTATGCCACAAGGGATGAAAAATTCAATTGACAAGGATAATCATTATGTTCAAATGTTCAGATAGTGTATGTGCGATGCAATTACATTTCCTATATGTAACCGATATACAAACTCACATAACACATTCGGTCAACAAGTCTGCATCATCAGAATAACTCTTCTGCAATGCTGGTATATTTGCATCAAGGATATTTTTTCCCACGAAATTTTGTGCAATATATGTATATGTATGGATATATAAATAAATCCCAATTTGGTCCTTAAGCATTTGGAATTCAATTTGCCAACGCCAGACCCAGACAGACATATCACAATGAAAATGTCCTTTTCGGGTGGTGGCTGATGGCAGTTACATGACACCTCCTCAGAGGAGCACCACAATTACATACATATATATATAGGGTTGTGTGCTGGCGCGGTGTAATGGTGTTGTTCAATATTGAAATCCGCAAAAGCATAAAAAGATGTTTTAGAGCTCAAGGACCGTCTGCAGTAAAGCAATGGAGCAATTGGCTCCATATGCTACTATACAAGCAGCATCACATAAGGATCTGGCTATATATACAAGCTCAATATAGTCCCAACAAGGACTATACAAGCAATAAAATCTCCATCTAGAGTATCCGACTATTAATGACCAGTTTACATTCTCAAAATGGGTGTCGTCCCTGCACCAAGAACAGCTTCGGGATTAAACCTACTCTCCGTATATGTATGGGTATATATAGCTCTACCAAGAGTCTCTCCCCTGTCGAACTCGGAACTCAGAACGTAGAAAAACAATAAACCAAAGTTTTGGCTCCCATTTGTCTTTTATTGGTAAAATCGAATGAATTTAAATGAGTGGCATATGTGGAGAAGGATATTGTCGGTCGCCGGTTGGGACTAATGTCCTTTTTCAGTATGCGATATCGGGGTGTGGTAGTATACTGCAATGCATTCTCGCTCTCTCCATCAGAAGCATTGAAACCCCCATGAACATAAAACACTCTTTTCTACGATTGCTGTTGCTGCTGCTATACTACTGCTACTGTTGGTTCCGTTTGCGGTAGCACACATAAACGTGTGGTCGCAATGCACTATACACTCTTCCTATTTCGTCCTCGCGCCACCGCCGCCGCTACCACTGTTTCTGTCCGAATTGCCACGGAATTATAATGGCCATAAGTGTGTAATGGTCACTTTATCCCAGAAATGGCAATTAAATCGGATTAAAGACAACTGATTTATGGTTGAAGATACTTTGGAAAACAAGTGAAATAATTGCTCAGTCAAGCAATTAGAGAGGGAGGACTAAAAACTGTATCTCCATCTCTATATATTAATGTTTCGATTGCAATGCAATGGTGTATGTATATTCAGGACACATTGGTGGGGTTATAAAAATAACATTACCAAGTTTTAGATCGGGATTAGAAACAGTAGCTAGCTACTACTATATACGCGTTTGGGCTGTAAAATTTAACGAAATCGAAACGTAGTTACAGTAAATCTTCATTAGGTTCGCCGCATTGGGAATGGATTGTGATCGGATTGGTTTTCGAAAGGGAACACAATAGCATCATATTGATCTATTGTGCAGAGTGTGGTATACCTACTCGTACGTCGAATCCTTGGGATTAAAATAAAGTTGTAATGAATGTTTTTTCGTGCGACAATAAACAAGGAAAACAAAAGATATCAATTTTCGATTAAAAATTAAACACTTGAGAACGAAGCATAAATAAACAGACAAACATTTTTAGAAACTAATTTACTACTTGAGTGTCTTACATGGATAAAGTGTTTATAAATTTGTAACACTTACGTTTATACATTTTCTAAAACACACGTTATCGCATATGGCGTAGCAATGAATTCCAAAAACAACCCTTCTATTAACTAAATCTTTCCTGAGAAATTTGACATGTAGAAGATGGATTTGGGATTGGATTACTTTAATTAGAAGATAAGAATTGAAAACACTTGTAGAGGCCAGATTAGCGAGGGTAGATGAAGATTCTGCGTACAAAAGTAAACCCAGTCTTCCAGTTCAAGGAAATGGAAGAATTTGGTGATCGACACAGCAAACGACACATAAAAAGCAAGGGTTTTAAGCCAGAACATAGGCTTTTCGAAAAAGCGAGATATTCTAATAAATTAGGCCCAGGGACTATTAGATGTTTTTAAGAAGCCTTTACAATAGCACCTTAAATTAAAGGAAAAGTGATTTTACAAGAATTTATCCTATTTCCAGTCAATGAAGAAAAAGTTCTTTAACCAAGAATAGAAGAAGTCATTTTAAAGCTCTTAAAAAGCTTTTAAAAACAAAAATGCCACTGATTTTGATGGCTTATCAACGAAGCTCTTCGGACGAGGTGAAGTCTTGGTTAGTTACATAAAATAAATAAATTGGGTGGCGCGACAGCTCTTACAGAAACAGGGCTTAGTGGCTTAATACTCTCAACCATTCCTGCGTGCGTATTTTTGGCAGGAATGAAGGGGACCTACAATTTTCTGCTGAACGGGCAAGGTGATAAGCATTTTTTCATGACAAGTAATACTCTTGTAGGATATGTTAATTCATCGCAAGAGGCATAGACTGGGAGTCGACCCCAAGACCTTCGGCGTAACAGTCCAAAGTACTAACCTATACGCCACGGGCATGCATCAAATTATCAATCAAGTAGGTCTGGGTGGAAGTAGGCGTGCCATATGTCAGGACTATCAATCATCTACAAGAAAGGGAAATGCTCAGAAGAACTCTCGAACCATTTCCCTGCTAAAAATATCATACCAAACGTACTGTAAAAACGTCGTATAGGACATTCTGGACCACACTGTTATGGCATTTTTCGACTCACTTTCTATGTATTGACTTCAAAGACTGAGCCAGCTCCGAAACTTGTTGGTCTTGAAGTAAAGACGGACAAGTGAACGCTCTACAGAATCCTTACCCTGCCAGTATTTATCTATTGCTTAGAGTATTTGGACGATAAGCAGAAATACATTTTTTTTCGATGGATGTTTGGTCTTGGGAGTTGGGAGCGAACTTTATGAGCTGAACTTAGATGTGGAAGTAGTCTAAAAAGCTTGGTAAGAATGACTGGAAGAAGAGTGCGCTGCATATTAAGGTCGTCCTAAGCTATACGTAATTGACATTAAATCCACAGTTCTGGACTGATACTGCCTGTGTATTCATCAACGTAATAAAATCTACTGCTTTGCATTGCAACGTAAATATCTCATCTTAAAAAATCCCATCATATTAAAGTTCAATTGGAAATCTATAGGATGCTGTTCTGAAAATCAAATATTTGCTTTGCAACTCCTTAAACCTTTAAAACTTAATTTCAAAATTGTAATGTTTTAGATTTCCCGTTAATTGATCATCACTAAAAAAAAACTATTATATAGACTTGCGAGATTTCAATCTGAAATTTTGTTCCAATATACCTGCTATAAAATGACTTTCCATATTAAATGTGGGTATATAATTTGCATCATGCAAACAAAATTTTATGAAGAAATGTTCACAATCATATAAACCATATTTTTAATGATCCTTTCCCAGGCAGTTAGCCAATCATTTCAGAATCAAGAAGAAGGGTTAAAGCCAATAACGAGCATCACAGAGCACAGCACACACAACGTGTCGAAAAGGCAGAAAGCTAATTTAACACTTGTCACTTAGCAGCATTTAATCCCCCACCGTTCCACCAATAAGCCACCAATTTATGGCCCTTTGATTTCCGTGAAATCAGAGTGCTATGCCACAGAATGCACAGAGTCGCACAACTATTCGCAATCCCATCAGCAGCGCACCCGATCTTATTGTGCGCACAGTCTTTTAAATGCAAATCGTGACCGTGTTGCGTCGACGACGATCAAGACGAAGACGACAATGGAACTGGAAGAGGACGAAGAAGCTAAACAAACAAAAATTCCAATCCTTTTGGTTGACGGAGAGGGAGCGGGCTGGATGACGACACGATGCTTTCGGATTTGGACACCTTCTTGGCAAGAACGAGGTGTCGTTACCATATAAGACTATACACAGTGTACACCATGTAGCATCGTTGGAGGCAAGTCCAATTAATATGCGTGTTTCAAACATTTCAGACTTTTGACATTTTTATGATTGTCCAGACCATATTTCAATTTTCTGGGACGCGCGCGCGCGCTCTCGCTCATGATCTGCTTTTTTAGTATAGGTACATATATACATAGGTTCTTTTGGCCTGAGGTGGGCTGGATTCTGCACATCCTTGACAGAGGGACACCCTCTGCGTGTGCTGTGCGCTGCTGAGCGATTTATTCGTCAAAATGTGTTTTTATGGGTTTGCTGGTTATATATAGTTTGTATAGTGTACCTTAGTAAAGAAGGTGAAGCATGCGCTAAGAATTTTTTTGTTTGTTTAACTTTTATTTGTATAGTGATTTCAGATGGGTCATGTGGAGGCTGTTGTCCGTCTCCCGTTGTTTAAAGGCTGTAAATTTTCCTTCATCGACATATCTTCTTTTTTAAGTAATTTATTTTTTGGCATCAACATTTCATCCAAAGACAAGATATGAAGTGTTGGAGTGGTGTTTATTGATTTAAAATATTTTTATACATTATTTGCTAAGCAAATCTTTGGAAGATATAAATGAAGAAAAAACCAAAAAGCTGGCAAACAAAAACATTCCGTATAATATAGCAGTTGGAGTTTCCAATATAAACAAAAAATTTAAACTCCTTAAATAGGTAGCAGAAAAAATTTCGAATAATTTGTTTTCGAGATTTTTTTCTAGATATACAAACCTATTTTGTTAAACGTTCATGTGAATTTTCGTATTCTGCTATCCGTCGGAGGAAAAAGAATTTTCCAAAAAGCAAATAAATTGCGATAAAAATAAAATTTTAACGATTAGATTCTCTCAAGAACTTCAAAAATAATAATTGCTGGAGCTTTGAACTCGAAAGATTGAAGAGTTTAAAGAATAACTAATTGTGACAAATTAAGTGAACAATTCAAGTGAATCGAAAAATTCCATCGTATCGGATAGCAGAATAGGGCTGATAGTTTATCGAGATTTTTGTTCATTCTAGATTTTTGTGCATTCGAGATTTTTTCATTCTAGATTAAAAAATTGTTTTTTTTTTTTAAATTTTTCGCATTCGAGATTTGAGATTTGACTTTTGGGTCAATATTCGACGAAATTGGTTAAATATAACTTTGAAAGCATTGGAGACTGTATCTACCTAGGCTCACAGTTTAATTCTCCGAGTAACACTGCACTAATGCGCGCAATCAAAGACCCGAATAAACGCTTCACAAGATCCTAAATCGGCTCGGGAATATAAGTACTAAAACCGGTGGGATGACATAACGTCCGCGGACATAAAGTCCATGGACGTTAATTCCAGTCAAACGGACTTAAGGTCCGTGGACATTATGTCTTCCTCATAATGTCCATGGACTTAATTTCTTTTTAAAAAGAAGATAATGCCACATTATTTCCACGGACTTTATGTCCATGGACTTAATGACTTTTTTTAACAGACATAATGTCCATGGACGTTATGCCTGTTTAAACAAGTCATTATGTCCATGGACTGTATGTACACTTTGGACAGACAAAACGTCCATGGACTTTATGTCGTTTTTCACTACTTAAATCATGGATGGACATTATGTCCGTTGAAAAAGACATATTATCCATTCTATTCCATGTTCCAAGAGAAATTTTTGACGAGCAGTGCATGGAAAATAAAATTGCTACGCACAAAAGATAATACTTTAACAAGAGCTTTCCGTTTTCTAAAGATATCCAGAAAATGTTTGCAGATGAAGGTGTTCTTAAGATTTTTGGGACTCAAAGTATGCCGCTGGTGAAAAATTGTGTGCGAGCACAGTGATTGAAAAGAAGTTCTCCTACACCGTGTTCGTTTCGCCAAGTATTTGAAAGCTGATTTATGTGCTCGATGGTACCTTCTTCGTTGTGCCTACTTGTGGATACAAGCAGCATTTGATTATATACATTCAGTATGAAGATCATGTAAGTATTTTGCAATAAAAGTTGAATTTGTTTATTACGATTTGAATTACGTCATACATATATGTATGTATTTTCAAATTATGCACCTACATATTTTATAGACAATTTTGGGACGCTTGGTCACCACGGCGGGGGGGGGGAGGCGCGGCGCTGTGCGACGCGACGTGGACGGCGCGGCGCGTCGGCCGCGATCGCCCCGCTCCGCGTTCACCGGCGCCGCGTTCCTCCCCGCACCGCGCTCATCCGTTCGTCGCGTCGTACCGCGCCGCACCTTCCGCGCCGCGCCGCGCCTCCCCCCCCCGCCGTGGTGACCAAGCGTCCCAAAATTGTCTATAAAATATGTAGGTGCATAATTTGAAAATACATA
The DNA here is from genome assembly GCA_929447395.1 of Epistrophe grossulariae. Lineage (NCBI taxonomy): Eukaryota > Metazoa > Arthropoda > Insecta > Diptera > Syrphidae > Epistrophe > Epistrophe grossulariae. Next base: position 5,701,317 of record OV839566.1, read on the forward strand.
CATATATGTATGACGTAATTCAAATCGTAATAAACAAATTCAACTTTTATTGCAAAATACTTACATGATCTTCATACTGAATGTATATAATCAAATGCTGCTTGTATCCACAAGTAGGCACAACGAAGAAGGTACCATCGAGCACATAAATCAGCTTTCAAATAGTTGGCGAAACGAACACGGTGTAGGAGTACTTCTTATCAATTTATTTTTTCTGATTGAACACGTTACAAAGGATGGACATAATGTCAGCTTGAAACAAAAACAATGTCCATTCTAAAATATGTAAATCATTTTTGCAGTTTGGACATTATGCGTGTTTGGTTTTCTTTGAATCAGACATATTGTCCATTTGGACATTTTGTCCTTTTCAAATGAACTATAAATATGCTGTGAAGGTAAATAATTTCCAAATGGACATTTTGTCATTATTCAATAGAAAATATGTCCAAATGAACATTATGTCTTATTTCAACGGACATAATGTCCAAAGAGACGGTATGTCTTCTTTAAACGGACATAATGTTTATTTTCATTTTGATCTGGTCATAATGTCCATGGACCTAAGACTGTTTGAGATTGGACCTTATTTCTCGACATAATTTCCGTGGACTTTATGACCGTTTGTGCGGAATTAATGTCCATGGACGTTAAGTCCGTGGACATTATGTCATCCCACCACTAAAACTATAGATCCTGAAGGGAGTTTTTATTGGTTTATAATTCAACAGTTTTGTCCCATTTGAGTGCGACATATTCTCAAATCTATTTCAAGACTTGATGGGACATTAGCCCCACGTTCATTTCAGGACAAAATTCCCAAAATATATTGGAGACTTGTGTCCCACTCGAATGGGACAAAAGTCCTTTGGCCTGGATACTTATATCTCTGAGCAAATAAAATCATTATAATACTTTTCAATTGTTTTCCAATTGGGAGAGGTAGATCTTTTAATTGAATTATATACAAGTAGTTTTTGAGATATTAAAAAATTTATTATTTTATTTGAAAAACCTATCAATAAAAATTATGTGTGAAATATGAATTCAAATGGCTGCCGCAAATTAGCTGGATGGAGTGCATCCGAAAGGTCTAATTTTCTATATGATTTTGGCGCATCAGCTTTCTACACATAGCGTCATTCTATTGCAGCAAAATGTTGTCCACATCCATGCCTATCATCCATTTTGGGTTTCGTGACATGAAGATGATTTTTTCGCTGAAATTGTTGTTCGCTTTCAACTGCTCTAGAATCCGGTTAGTGAGCACACGGCGTTACGGTCGTTTTCCCTTAACTATAATGGTGGTTTATAAACCGGGTAATAAACAATCAGATAAAACAACATGGCTGTCATAAATTATCAAAATCTACCCACCAATATGGGAAAACTTCTTATAACTAAAAGGTGTTTTTTATAAAGAGGCAGAGAACTTGAAATTGGCAACACTATTTTTTGTTGACAGCCAATTTGACAGTTCTGAGATGTTTTGGAGTTATTTTGGTTTGACAATTCATCATAACTCACGGCGAACGGTATCATTGAATAGAAAATCATAAAGTAAGTACGTTTGGCTGATCTCATCGTCTAAAATCCGTGCAAAAAAGACCGAAAGTCTTACAGGCACATGTATAAAGTTAAAAAAAATATTTCTTTAAAGTTAAATTTGTTTAAAGGATAATTTAAAAATTAATTCACAATATTTTTAATGAAGAGTATAAGTTTTTAGATTTAAGGTTTTTATCCGATATACCTGAGAGTTGAAAGGTTTCCAGAAACAACCCTTCTATTTCTGTTTAGAATACCTTAAAGAACGTTCTTGAATGTAAAAGGGGAAATCCACATTGCCTATATTTTTGTGATGAACACAGGCCCTGAGAGGTTTCTTCAAATGCGTCCTAAAAATTCACAATGCGTAAAACATTGCAGCTATCCTGTTTCTTCAAATAAATAATCCTCATCCAATTTGACCGAGCTTTGTGGACGGATGTCAACTTCTTAGAAAACCCTCATTCCTTATAGACTCCATCTCTTACATTCACATGTGTATAGGTATATACCGAATCTGAATCTATATTTTTTCCATTTGTCCCAAACGGATTAACATTTCTCTCACACAGGAAATAGGTTTCCAATCATAGCAGGCTTATATTTACCTGTGGATTTATACACCAAAGGGTGAGCCAATTAAGTGGGAATTATAAAAGCAATTTTGCAATTTATTTGTATGTATCAACATTAAAAAGAAAACAAAAAACTTGTATATTTACAAGTTTCAGAGTGACACTGTATAGAGGTAATACGAACTTATTATTTTATGTGATACATCATTCAATTTAATTCAAATTCATAATCAACAAGTCATTCAATCGAGTTTGAATTGCAAGTTAAGCGATGCTAATTGCCGATCACAACTTACTGACAGCCCCTGTATATACGCACTCATATACAAGACTCCCAGCATCAGCATCAGTAGCTTTTTATGCCACGAAACGCCTAAAGATTAGTTGCCACAGATTAATTAATTGCCGCGCTAACTCACTTCGCGCGCATGACACGCTAATTAAATGTTTTCCGTCCGTCGGTAATCGCTATATATAAAATGTATAAAAGTCTGCTGCCCTGACATTCAACCTCTCCTCCCTGTCATTTAAATCTACTCTGTGTGTACATATGTAGATATGTATATGTTTATCTGGTTCTAGGTGTTGCTTATTATTATTTATTTTTTTTTGCAAATTCACTCAACATTTAACGGACGTGTTAACAATTTTATGGATCTTAATTCCACAATAAGAAGTTGATCGATGGCAATTATTAAACTGGGTGCCGCTGCCGTTGCCTCTGATCGTCGATCACCGATCGCCATCAAGTCAGTCATATCATAAATGTTGATATTCCAAATACGAACGGCGGGGTTGGGATATGAGAGTGTGAGACTACTTTGCATATAAGTCAGCGATTGACCTCTAGTTGAGTATTTTATAGAATTAATAATATTTTTTTTTTTTTATTTTTTAAATGAATTTTTATTGTTATTAGTGTTTTCATTGATTTACGTTTTTGTTTTCATCGACAATCCTCGATAAGTCTTAGGATATATACAATACACAGAGATCGGCATTCGGCACCATCACATATAGATACTTGAAAGATCAAAGGAAATAATTCAGTTTTTGAAGAAATGTCGATGATCTGAGTGGAAGAGTGAGGCGCACCAAATTGAAAATGTTATCGAAAACTCAAGATGGATATATAATTTTTTGTATGAATTCAAATAATTTCTTCTTTTTAGTGCGGAAGTTCTAAATGGATTTCTGAAATGTTCGAACATTAGCTCAAGTGATTTTTTGAAAAGACGCAATCGACGAGTTTCAATATTATGGCGATTTGTTGGAATGATAAGAATTTTTTTGTTTATTATGATACCTATATTTATATCTAAATTTGAAATTTATTATTTTTTTTTATTTGGAATTTGAAACGTATCTATATACTTGAGGCAAAAATAAGATGAAGTTATGTATATGAGAGAAAATTAAAATTATTTTTTGAAGGGCCCACGCAAAATACTCAGTTTTGTTGTTTAGAACTTAAAATATAGAAAATCTTATTTTATTAAGGGTATGTTTCACAATGTTTGACTAAGTTCTGATTAGTTACTCGACACACTAAAATATTGACACAGGGTCATAATTTCACAAGAGAAAAACTAACAAATTGTCTTTTGACGACTTGAATATAGGTTATAAATGCAAAAGTAATTTTATTTGGTTTGTGAACTTGTGATCCTGTTCCGATATTTATATGCCAAGTAACTAATCAGAACTTTACTCAGACATTGTGAAATAAGCCCTAAATTTTTGAAAAAAAATTTCGATTCTGTAATGGTTTTGGTTTCGCATCAAGGTGTCGCATTACTTCAATGTGAAAAAGGTGTGAAAACAAGAGAATGTTTCCGAGGTCGTTGTGAAGAGACTATCAAAATACTCTTTTCAACGGGTAAAAGTTGCGGGTCTTCCAACAAGACTCTGCCCCGGCACTCAAAGCCGAAAACACACAAGAGTGGCTTAGGTCAAATATTCTCGATTTTATTGCAGCTGAAGATTGGTCTTCGGGAAGTCCAGATTTGAATCCACTGGATAACAATTTGTGGTCCGAACTAAAGAAATTGGCTTGTAAGACTTGGAAGTAGTGCAATATATTGATAGCTTAAAAAGTACATATTCGTTTGGTCCTGATAATATTCCGTCTATTTTTGTTAAAACTTGTAAGTCTTACATTAGTGCTGCAATCATGCATATCAAAGTTGTTTGAAAATATAGTCTCTAAACATATTAAATTTTTCTGTAAATCAATAATTGTTCCTGAACAACATGGGTTTTGTCTGCAAAAGTCTACAACAACGAATCTTTTAGAATTCACGAATCAAATAAATATTAATATGCAAAATAAACTGCAAATAGACGTTTTTTATGCTTATGCTAAGCAAAGCAATTGATAGGGTCAGTCACTCTATACTTTTACTAAAATTAGACAGTTACGGATTTCCAGAGTGGATAATAAATTTGATCAAATCGTATTTAGTAAACCGTAGACAGTATGTAAACTTTAATAACTGTATTTCTAAAATTATAAATGTGCTTTCTGGAGTTCCTCAAGGCAGTCATATTGGACCACTACTATTTTTACTGTTTATTAATGACATTGGTAAAAATCTTCTCTATTCAAAAATCCTTATCTTCGCAGATGACTTTAAGCTATTCTATAGCTTCTCAAATCCAGGTGGATATCTGTTTTTGCAATTGACGATATTGATAGAGCCTTTGAATGGTACTCTTTAAATGGTATGGAACTCAACATAAAAAAGTGTAAAGTGATGTCATATAGTAGGAGAAAAAATCCTATTGTTTCTTCGTATTTTATTGATGAATGCTTACTTGATCGCGTGGACACATTTAATAATTTGGGTGTCTTATTTGATGTCAAACTCTCATTTAACTCCCACATTGACATCATCACAAGTAAGGCAAGAAGCCGCCTTGGATTAATTAAGAGGTTTTCTAAGGAATTAAATGATCCATATATCTCAAAAATCCTCTACTGTGCTCTTGTCCGTCCTATCCTTGAGTATTGTAGCTGCGTATGGTGTCCTAAGTATGATGTTTCAATAAATAAAATTGAGAGTGTTCAAAAACAATTTTTGTTATTCGTACTTCGTCATCTTCCATGGGATCCAAATCAAAGTCTGCCGTCTTATGAAAATAGATTGAATCTACTAAGCCTTTCGACGCTGAAGAAAAGGAGGGAAGTAAATAATGTTCTTTTTCTGTTTCAACTTCTATCTGGATCAATTTGTTCTACCTATATTCTCAGTGTGCTTAATATAAACTCTCGTCCTAGATTAAATCGCAATTCTGATTTTTTTTATACTTCTTTTGCAAGATCTAATTATGGTTTGAATGAACCTTTAAATGTTATGTGCATTGATTTTAATTATTATTATAATTGTATAGATTTTAATTTGTCAAAGAACAATCTTAAAAAAAAAATGTTAACTTTATAATATTACTTTTATATAATTTTGTATTCAACTTAAACAAATGTTTGCAGTTGAGAATGAATAAATAAATAAAAGACTACCTATCGAAATTTGGATAGATTAAAGGCGGTTTGGTAACAGCATCATCGATACCCATAGAAACAGTGCGTGCGCTAAAGGCCAATGACCACAACGTTTGAGAGCATGCATCAATGCTTAAGGCAGCCATACCGATACATATGTATAATATATAAAAATAAGCAGTTTGTTTATGTTCTGAAAACTCAAAAATTAAACATCAGATTCAGCTGAAACTTGCACAATTTATTAGTTGTTAAGTGAGTGAGATAAATGACTTAAGGTTATTCGGTTAACTTCTAAACAAGCTCCGTGTCTTGATTTTTTCAGAAAGTGGTTGTAGTTGGAAGCTTATTATATTATTTTCGTCATTGATTAGAAAGAATTGAAAGAGTACGTCTTTTGAAGTTTTTTTTGCGTACTTTAACGGATTTTTCCGACTTCGATCAACTTGCTGACCAATAAAACGTTTCATCAGTCCCTGCTTCCGATAGCCTTCTGTTCGGCAATTTCTGTAGCCGTTAATGAATTTTGTCTACTCACTTAAACTTTTAAATTAAAAAAGGTCACAAAACATAACTATTTTATCAATTCCTGATGACTTTTCGAGACCTATGCGGACAAATTATACAAAATGTGTAATAAACTCAATTGAGGCTATTCAAATGTTACAAACAAAATGATCGTTTTAGTAACTGTAAACAAACCAGTTCAGAAAATTAAGTTAACTTTAAGAAATTTGTTAAAAAATTATCTTAATCTAAAAGAGCGTTCTCTTGCCATTTCCTTAAAGATATGTATATTTCTTTATGTAAGTTAACAACAAAAAAATTCAACATACAAAAGGTCAAATACCGGATGCACACGACAACGCCAAACTGCTGACCAGTTGCAGTTCAGTGCAATTCCAAGAAGTTGAACGATCGTGAGAAAATGATGACACCATGTCTACGTACTTTAAGCTTATATGTAATTTATTATTAAGTTTGTATTTTTAAGTTAGTTCTATTTCTGTGCTCAAATAAACAACATCTATTGCAATAAAAAAAAAGTGTTTTTTTTATGAAAACTCAATAAGAAAAAACATAATTTGTACAAATCCGTTACGGACCGTATGTATCGCATTAGAAATTATAAGTTTCCAACAAGAGAGAATATTTCACACCTATGTATGTTTATAAAATTGTAATTGAATAACTAGCAATTTAGTTCTGTTAATAAATAAATAAATAAATAAATAAAGAGATCATTTACGAAAGATAAAAAAAGAGTCGGAGGTAAAACGGAACCTTGAGGCACACCAACATTAATTTTATGAAAATCTTTAATTCCTGCTCACTATGAGACAATTTAACCGCACATATTAGCACTATGGGAAATGTACATCAGTTTACTTTCTTCAACTTCAAAGTAGAAAAATTTTGATGAATTTTGATACATAACAAAGGGGTATTAGATTGTTTTAAAGTTCTCCAGAGTATATTTGAAAAATAATAATCATTCTTGATTATTTTTCAATACATATTATTTAAAGCCCTTTAAGAATGTCAAATCCTTTAAAACAAAAAACCAACAACCTACATATATGTACTCGAATGTGATGTGATGTGATTTGTACAATTCTTTTTCAAGTTGAATAATTTTTAGTGTAATGTTCTTAGGAAATCTCATCTATATAGATAAGCCCAAGTGAACTGATGGTGAGCCTATAAAACGATACAATGTTGCTTTGGCGCTCGGTGTATTTCTTATTTAATGACGCATGACTCTTTGCTTCTGCAGGAAACGTAAAACTACTGTCGTAAAACCTTTGGCGCTATACACCGATTCTTTTACGCAATTTTCTTTACAATTGCGCACCACAAGTCTCCGTTTCCTATATCTACTTGCTTTAAAATTGCAATATACAGGATGCTCAAATTTCATTCTCAGAAGTAATTTATTTCCAAAATGTTGCACTTTGATGAGCAACATTGTATGTAGACCAACTCTGACTGTTTATTTCTATACCACCACCATGTCCCTGATGTCCGGACAAAGAACTCCCCCTCTTTGCTCCAAATAAAATATTCTGCAAAATACAATGTAGATATACATACATATGTATATGTGTGTATTGTATATATGTATTTGTGACCAAAAAGGAAATCATTAACACTCGGAGATTTCCACACCAGAGCATGTGTTGAGTAAATGCCATCACCGAACTACAACATCACTTCGTTCGTTCCTTTTCCACTTTGCCAAAATATAAGTGAGGGGGGCGGAAGTGGAAAAGTGGGTGAAAAGTATGGGCGGCTATGGACATTAACACTGAAATGTGTAAAAGCAATGTCAGAGATATATTTACTGCGAAAAAGGATAACTAACCCCAAAAAGCCAAATATACAGACAGAAATAATAAATAAACATTTTCAACGTTGTGTTGGTGTGGAAAAATATTTTGTGAAAATGAGAAAATTTTCATCTCATGATACGAATACTTACCTAGGTACCTACATCATACATGATGATGTACGGCATCGTGGCCAACGCAAAGTAAAATAAGAGGAAGCAAAGGAAGACTGTGAGCGAAGAGAATAATTGAGTCAAAGTGAAAGTTGTTTCCCCAGGATATTTCTATTTACTGTACATAAAAAGGAGGTGGTGGTTCCGCCCTGTATAACAAATAAAAATGGCTGGCGGGTTCTGATGCTCTGTGTGAAAGTTTAAGTATTAGGTATATTTTTTGGGAGTTCTTCTTTAGTTAATTCAAACGGGGGGGATGATGATGATGTTGATGATGGTGGAAGAAATTCAGGATTTTACCCAGAAAAATGAATAAGAAGACGTTAAAAAAAGTACGTTTTATACTATGAGTTGGTATGTGTCGATAGTTTGATTTATCTTGTGTAGAATATATTTTTTCTGTGTGAAAATGAATATCGCAGTAAATTACACAAACATTTTCACATTATTAGGGAAGATTTTATAAAAAAAATAAAATTAGGGTTAAATTGAGTGTTGGTATGTTGGGAGTATAAAGGCAAAGTATAAGGTATAGGTAATATAGGTAAGAGTGAAAGTTATTTGAATGCGTAAATTATTGAAAGTAACAGGCATGACTTGGTCACATCAGAGACTCGGTCTGTGTGGATGTTTTTCATCAAAAATTGAGAATGAATTATTTTGTACGAAATTTACCATACTCATTATTACCCATTCGAAATTTAAGTTTTTTTTAAGAAGATCCATCGCGCCAGACTTCAAAATGTAGAAAAATACAGAATTCAGTTCAGTAATACAAAGGTGAACCGACCCAGTTTTTAAATTTCCTTTTGTAAAATGAGTGAACAAAAAAATCAAAAACACTGAAAATATTATATCAGGGCTCTCGTCAGTGCTAAAACAAAAATAATGACATATTATGATTAATTATTCTTTAAATATGACCTTTTGTAAAACAATCCATCCACCACTTCCATCTTTGTAAATAATTCCTGCTGTGATCCCAAAAAAAACTATGTTTGCCTAGTCATGATAGATTCTTAACGATTATAGGTATAAATACCTTCAAAACCGACATTCATAGGCAACGCACCTTTACTTTAGATATATCTACATTTTTTAAGCCTCATTCTGCCCTAAACCTATATATACAAGATGGAAGTCATGCTAATAAAGACATTGTTTTACAAAAATCCACCCGTCTAATTAATAACCTCAGAATTATTCAGCAGGTCTCGAAAAAGATCCCCTCTCCCGGCAAGAATTATTGTCGAGTCATGCGTCAGTCTCATTTTGTTCATATTATAATTTCATTTCATTCGAATGACAAGTGAATAAAAAAAATTTAATCCCCAAAAAAATGGACATCGTCGTCGGTAATATAAAAGTGAATAATTTATCACAGGTTAATTGAGACACAAAATTTAAAATAAATTAATCATTTGAAATAATAGAAAAATTATTTGAATGATCCTTAGCAACGATATAGTTTTATAATTTTGAGGGCACAAAAATTAATATTTATATCGAAATTCACCTTTGTCCTCAATCGAACAAAATTCCACATCACAACGACAACTTGAGGAACATATTAAAAAAAAAATAAATAAAATTTCAAATTTATACTAAATTATGATTTTTTTTTATTTAATCAAAATATTCATGCGAATAAAATCCCGTTATTAACTACTTTGTGATTGCATTTTTATATTCATAATGATGACATACTGTCATCGCGTATATATCGAAGGAGACACCACCAATGGTGTTTGTGTAATTTAATGCCCCGCAAAATGCTATTTACATAAATCGAATTCAAAAACGAATAAATTCAAATATTTGCATTCAAATGATCAGAAACTTGATACCTGTCGATGATGACAGTTTGGACGCAAGGTGATCATGATCATAGTTTAGTGTGAGTTTTTGTTTAATTTTTTTTTTCTTTTAAACGTTTTTTGTTTGTGTTTTTTTTTTTTTTGGTTTTAAGGAACGGCTCGCACAGCGGGGGAGATTTGTTGTTTTGTGTAGTTTTGTATAGTTTTGTTTTTTTTTTAATATTTTTTTTTTTCGTTTAGTCACAAAGTATTGTTTTGTTAACACCTTTATTATTATAATAATATACGAACTTGTGGTAACTGAGCAACTTTATTGACTGTTTCTAAGCACCTCTCTTAAACAATAGATAAGATTTTGAAAAATATTTGTTGATTGAATGAATGGAAAATATTTATTAATGATATTTCGGTTATATGGACCCATAGAGAATTTGTTTTTGTTTTTTCTATTTTTATTTTACCTTACTTATAGTGTTAGCAGGTGTATAAAGTTACAATTTCGTTTTGTAGAAAAAATAAAAATACAAGTTTAAATGAATAATACGCCAGCGGGAGATTTTAAACATGCTCGCATTCCAAAAGGCCTTAGGGATATTATGTATATGTATATTTGAATTGCAAGGTTAATTAATGTTTAACTTTAAAAATAAATATTTAGACTTTCTCTGATTTTATTCAAATAGGTTAAAAGTATTAAATTTTTGGTAACAGAGATTCTTATGTTTTGCATGAATGAAGGTGTTGAGATGTTTTAAAAAATCGTTTTTTTGGTTTTGATACTTCTAGAAAACGTATTATTCTGGAAATTAGGTAAAAATAGCATCGGGTTTTTAAACATAAATCTCATCTGAAACATTAGGTTCTTCAAAAATAACATCCAAGATCTCCTCTACAAAAACAACTAAGTATATATGTACTTATTTGAAACAATTGTGATCAAAATGAACGTTACATTCAGTTTGCAGATAAGTTTATTCACATATTAAATCGGTATTTTTTACTTGCGATATATGTACATACATAAAGGGTGTTTTTTTTTGACGTGTGGTTTTCAATCTGGCAATACTTTTTTCGGAGTTGCTCTTTTTGACAGCTGTCACTTGATTTATACTCAGTTTGGTTTGCCATTTCATAATGAATAGACTTACTCCGTTTGCAAATCGTGAAAATTTATTACTAAAACAATGGTTCGGTTCGCGCGACGCATCGCAGGCTGCGTCCAATATTAGGTCGACATAATTAATCGCCCAGCAGAGTAATTCGAGCAACCATGTGGATCGGTTTCGCACCACGTTTACTGTAGTGGGTAGTGCGCACCGAAGACGCTATTGCTGCTGTGGAGCAGAGTATCGAAGAAGACCCGAATGAGTCCATCCGCCATCGCGCGCAATAGTTGGAGCTGGGGCTTCTTGGCCCTCTCGGCTGGAATTTATTCGAGCCAGTCGCGGCTGCCACTTACCCGAAATCATTTTTAAAACATAATGGCAAATCCTTATCTTTACAATAAAACTAAATTCTTGGCCATAACATTGAATTATAAGCGTTTTATTTCTTCTTGAAAACCACACGTCTAAAAAAACACCCTTTACATACGTACTCTTACATATATTGCAAGTTATATATTCTTAGAAAAATGGAAAAAATGTTTATAAATGGGTTTTTTGATTTTCGATTTTCTCAAAAATGGTTCAAATGATTTTGAGCGATTTTTTGATGAAAAATCTTTCAAAAAGTTTTAAAAGAGTACCTAAATTAAAATTAAAAAAAAATTTTTTTTATTAAAAAATTTTATTTGAGAACTTAATAATTCGAAAACGACTTGATCGAATTGTTTTCAACTTTGCAGCCAGAGGCTTTTAAAGATTATTTAGCAGATTTTAAATGAATATTTATTTCATATCGTTTAAAAATGGTATCTATCATATAGAACCATTTTTTTGGTTTTCGACTATCTAGTATCTCATTATCTATTTAACCGATTTTAATGAATTTTTTTTACACAAGATCTTCTTAAAAGTTTAAATAATATTCCATATCAAAATTTTCAAAAAAATATTTCGATTTTTGTTTTTATTAATTTTTTAATTCCGCATTAATAAATAGGTACTAATAAAATCACGTAAAATTTTTTTTTTTACAAAATGTTATCGTTCAATGGCCCAACTTTTGCTTCCATTATATTGAACAATGGAATTTCACAAATTTCTACCTTCTCCCCCTTGAAAACTTTGGCTCTGGTCCAAATTTGGGGTAATGTTAAATGTATAAGGAAGTGACGTGAAATAAAGGCGCAACGAATTAAAGCCAAACAAAATTGGCTATATTTCGCAGGTAGGGGCCGTTAAGTGAGCGGGATAGCAAACCTTAAAACGGAGTGAATATTAGTGGAATCCGCAAATTTCCGAGCTACTATTGTCCAAATAAAACTGTTGAAAAAGTCCGACATGAATAATTGTGACAACAAAACATTTCCAACTTCAGTTCATACAGATGTTACTGAAAAATTAAAAGTTTTACCGGTTAACTCAAGAATTTCCACATTTTGGAGCACAGAACCAAATTTTTCACAGGATAGCATTCTACACATCACATCATCTTCTGATGTTAAAATACTGAAATAATTTTTTCATAAAAGAAGTTCCCATCATACTATATAGACATAATGCGTTTTGCAAAATTGGGTAACTATAACTGTCAGTTTTAATATTTTCCGTTTAAGAAAAGATATGAAAAGATGGGAAACCAGGAAACCGTTTCATTTACCATCTTTGCATCATTCAAATTTATATTTTTTTTATAATTCTTGTAACCCAAAACTTAAGTTATGTACATACACAGACACTGCTTCTGATGTGGTCTTGCGTATATAATTCCCAATTCCCTAATTTTTAATTTTTAAGAACTTCCTTCCGGCATCTTATGAAATATTTCACACACAAGTAAAACAAACTCAATGTAACATCTTTCATTTTTGGCATCCATCAAATTGTGTGGTTTTCCAGAGTTTTGACAGATGTATGAGAAGTGCTGAACTGTAAGCAGAGGTATTAAGTCAATTTCCATATGTGTTTGGTAAGACGTGTTCGATTCTCCAGCCCCCCCCCACCCCCCTCTCCCACCCTCTTAAAAGAGAGCACCACATACATTCTAAAGTGTCTTTCAATCTCGTGCCATGAAATAATTATCCTCCCCACAAAACAGTACACTATCATCTTTCTGTCTGCAGAGACGAAGCCTTGCATGATAAAACCCCATTCTGCCTGAGCCAGCTTAGATGAGTTGGGACAAAAAGAGAAAGAGTGTCCGATTGGAATGGAAGTATCTTATCTTAATTATACCAGTGATTTCCTCCCATGCCAACGCAGCGCAGAACAGTGCATCATCAGCCAGCAGCAGGAAAATGGGTCTCCCCAAACAACTTGGCCACAGTCAGTCGGGATGTGTACCTACAACTCACACTATATCCTCCACCAGACTTAAGAGGTGCTGCTGCTGTTGGTGTTGCTGCTTGATGGTGAAGGTCTTTATTAGGCAACAAAAACTTGCTGTATATGTGCTGCATGCGCCGCCGTCAAGTGTCTGATATCAAATTACCCACGGGCACTGGCATTTCATCGGATTGAAAGGGATAATGACACAAAGGATGCGTTTCACTCGCCCTTTGTGATCTCTAGAGCTCACACTCTCCATTCCATATCCAAAGGAGGAGGATGTTTTTTTCTGTTTTTCTGTAGTTTCTGTAGTTCGGGGTGGAAGTTAAACTGTATCCCAAAGTCTTAAGTTTCTGCCGCTGTAAATTGAGATGTTGCATTGTCCGGATTTATGTTGAAGTGTTCACGTTCCCCTCGAGCTGGAGAATTGCTGCATATATTGCAGACATCCATCCGTCGTCGTCGTAGTCTTGATCGTCATCGTGGCAAAAGAGGTTTTCCGTGAGGCAGCTACAATTCTACAACACAAACATCAAAACCGTGCCTCATTGAGGTGGTCCAACACCTTGGGAAAGTCAATCCTATAGCGGGCATCGCGGCGGCGATTTACGCGACGATGACGACGCGGCCCGACCCGGCCCTAACTTCTGGTCGAGTAATTTGTCTAATGCCTCTTTGCATTGTGCGGTTAAATAAATACGTTACCGTGTGTAACTGTGGCTTTCTATATATGGGATCAGTTACGCTTTTTATTCTCATCAGCTTTGGCACCTAACTAACTTACATATACATACATATATATATTCAGCATTTTTTATTTTAATACGTTCAGGTGTAAATTTTAGTGGCAATAAAATTCAGCTTAGGATTTAATATTTTAATATTTTTATGTCCAGTCCAGATCTCCACCCGTGTCCTTGGGTCTTTCTGAAAATTCTGGAAATACATTCATATACATCCCTCTTGGAATCTGGGACTTTAACGCAAATGTTTAGTCGTTAATGTCATTTTCAATTTCAATTAATTATGACACGCTAATGGATTATTTTTTATTTTATTTTCCGGCGGCTAAAGGTGTGAGAGTTGTATAAAACACCAACATCAAGGGTGCCAAGAATTTGAGCTTTAAATAAAGAAATCAGCAAGTCTCGCATATATGGTCACTTTGACACTTACACTAAAAATTTAGCACGTAATTTAATATTTTTATGTTCGTTATTTTAATGAGCCTATAGAAAAATTCTGTAAGCCTGTCATGGTTTTCATAGCCCGCAAGGAAGTTTAAATATGACACGAGCTTATATATAGAGAGATTATAATTTAATTGTCCAAGCACTTTAATTAAGTTCAATTTCAGGGATGGGATATTTTTATTAATCTGCTTTTAGTACATATGTATATAAAATTAAATATACAGAAATACATATGCATTTGTATCTATACCATAATTTAAGATTAGTTTAATAGTGGTCATCATCAGCACACGGAAGTTGTTCGAAACATGAATCATGCTGACTAATCTGAACAAAAGTAAATACGTATTTAATTTCGACTTAAATGCTAATAATGTAGAAGTGTTTTAACTTTTCTTTATTAATTAGATTATAGTCAGGACATAATGTTTTTATTTGCGATATACGGAGGTAAATTTGTATATGGAAAGTTTTTGTTTCTTAAAAAAAAAATAGAGCTGAAGTTTGAAAAAAATCATTATGATGATATATTAGAGCCTATATAGGGAAGGCAAAAAAAGCGGATCTTGAAATTATGTCCGCCTTCTTTCTGGCTGTTCGACTACAGCCTAAACGGTTTCCATTTTCTTGAGACTTGGTACCTGGCGCTTTTTGGACCACAAACAACGGTACATGCGTTATATTTTTTTTTAAACATTTTCCATGACTCCATGATTTTTCGAAAAAAATATCACTTAATTTTAATAGGTAGGTAAGGTATAGGTTACTATCTGATGAAACATTTGTTTACCAAAAAAAGGTTATTAAAGACACCTCCCAAAGAATCATTTTTTTTATTTTAGCTTTTCTCGATTTTAAAAAATAAATTTTTTTATGAAGAAGGTTTTAAAAAGTACATAATATTTTTGTGTATCAAAATTTTTAATAAATATTTGTTGGATTTTTAAAAATTGTTTCATTTTTTTTTGAAAACTTAATTTAATCCTATGTACTCATTTGATTTTTATTATTATTATTAAACCACCAAGCTGTTTTAGACATAAACTAAAACTGTTTTACCAAAAATTAACGGTTCCTTCCACACAACTGTTTAAAAACCGTTAAAGAACATCTTATTTTTCACGTAAACGGCTCGTAAAATTTTGAAATTTCTATGTGTATAGGTATATAGGTACGATATACCACTTTAAAGAAACAAATTTCATAGTAAGTCATTTTTAACAGTAGATATACCTCTCATAGAGCCAATTTTTATTTTCATTTTTTATATTTATGTATATTATATTAGAGGCTCTCGTTAACTTGAACATACGATAACTTGAACATTCCAATAACTTGAACAAATAATTTTTCCCTTTACGCATTCTATAACTTAAAGATTCCATTTTTAAGATTCGATACCTTGAATTTTTCTCTTATTTACTCTAAAAGTTGAACAGATACATTTTTGCAAACTCTGTAACTTAAAAAAAGTTTTATGTTTAAATTTTTGGAAAGTAGGTACCTACCTATAGGATGTTGGTTAAGAATGCAAGGGGTTTTTGTAAAGGGAAATCCCCAAAAACTTTTTCAGGACTAACAGTTTTCAACAATCTCTTTCAAAATGTGCTGCGCAAGTCTAAGTAGTGTAAATTAACTACCTTATTTATTTTCCAAGTTGTCTTAAATGAGACATTTCAAATTATTTATCTATAATATAATTATGTAATGAATTTAAATTGAATTATTATTTAAAAAACCAACAATTTTGAATCTTGATTCAGTAACTTGAACAAGCCAATAGCTTGAACACCCTTGGTTTCGTACGTGTTCAACTTACCGAGCATTCACTGTATATTTTTTTATATTTTCAACTACCTCATTACGATCCAAATTGAACTTTGGAACATAAAAACTTCATAGTAAGTTTTAATAATATTGCTAATCAAAATTCTCAAAAAAAAAATTTAGGATTTAAAAAAAAGAATTTCCTTTTTTAAAAACTCGATATTTCAAAATTTGGTTTGGTAATGATTTTTTTTTCTAAATTAATTTTTTGACTCTGCATTAATAAATACTGCTTTACTTATTTCTTTTCTTAAAAATTTTATATAAAAAAATATATTAAAAAAAAAATTAAAACAGCTCCATCGATTTTAACATTTTTTTCTTATACATATATTGAAATTCAGATACATCACGTTGGTGTCAAATAAATTACAAAAGTTTTTTAAACAATTTCTTTCTAATTGCAGTCCACTCCTTCTACGTCAAATATTCAAGGGATATCAAAATTAGTTCGAGTTAGAGGGATTAATATTTTTTTGCATTTATTGAATTTAAAATTAAGGTTATAAAAATTAAATAAAATGAAAAATAAATAAAATAAATAAAGACAAAATTCTGGTTTTGATGTCTTATAATTCATTATTATCTTATACTAAAATATTGTTTAAACAAAATCACAGTAGCCGAAGAGTTCACCAGTTAAAAAAAGTTTTACTATGAAAAGCAGAGTTGAACCTCATCCGATACATCATCTATTATTTCAATTTCAGATTCCAATATTCTTATAATTATGCGTTTTTAATGTCATTTTTTTGCGAGATTCAATGTTAATTATTTTATTTTGTTCCATAAAAGAAACAAAAAATTGACTTAGACGTAGGTGTTGAGGGCCACTGTTGTTCACAGTGGCTTAAATCTGAACGATGACGTTCACAGCTTTAAAATAAATGGCGCAAATCCACCAAAATCGGCTGATTAGTGATTTCCATGATTAACAACTTAAATTATGGATTCCTTGAAACAATTTTTTTTTACCATTTGCAATAATCCTTGATTAAAGATGATCAGCTGTGAATAAACTGGCCCTGAAATTAGAGCAAGAATCGAAAGAATGTACATATTCGAGTTGGAGGAAATTTCTACTTGGAAGGATTTCGAATTAGAGGGTGGTTTTTGGATGGAAAATTGAGGAGAATAAATTCAAGTTAGAGAGAAATTCGACTTAGAGGGAGTTGACTGTATATTGATTTAAAACGATTTTTTAATTTAAGTGCAGAGCAGCTATATTGTTAATTTTCATGTAGCTGAAGATGGCTGCATCGAAAGAAATAAAATTGTTTAAGAGAGAATCTGTAAAATCATTGCGTAGGGCATGAATTTTTTTTATAGACATGATGTTTTTTATTTATATTTTTTTTCATCAAAAATGGTTAAATGTAAATTCTATTTTTGTTAAAGCCTAGTATACAGTTCCTCGTCGAAAAAAAAAATACATGTACTTCTTATGGGAGTGATTTTATCGCAAACAAAATTTTTTTACGTTTAAAATTTTACTATCGAACTGTGAACCAAACCTGTTGAAAAAAATTTATATTCACCACGGAAATTTTTTTGCGCAAAACAATGTTGGTGACATTGTTTTGTAGAAAAAAAGAGGACAACGAATACAAATTTTTTATTTCAACTCAGATTTTTTTTCTTCCGAAAAAAAAAATTCTTACCACTTACATCAACAAAACTTTAGACCCTTACAACTCGAAGATGAAAAATGATAGGCTTATAAGGAAGACAGTAATATATCGGGATTTAAGAACTCTAAACGTGATCGATTTTCTTTTTTTTTTCTATTTACGATATAAGTTTATTTTTTTTTGCAAAACAAAGAAATTATAAGAAGCAAAAAAAAATATGATAACAGATGGCTTTTGTATGGAGGCTTCAGTCTGTTTATAGCTACTTCATAGTTTTAATTATCTATAGCGCTCTTTGGTTTATCAAACTGTACAGTGCAGTAGACTCGGTATAGATATTAAAAAACTATGAAATAGTTATAAGCAGACTGAAGCTTCCATTCAAAAGCCATCAGTTAACAAACAAAATAAACTAGAACAAATAATAAATAAGTTTTTGAAAATGAAATTTTATTTATACTTAGTTTTATTTAAAAAATTGATCAAAGTCTACCAAATAATTTCAGAAAAAGAGAAAAACAACAAAAGAGAGAGGACACATCAGTTACGCTTTTTCAGTAATTTTATTTTGTATCTAAAATATTCTACAGACTTTTGTTTTATCAATATTAATCAATATCAATAGAGCTGTGTTAGGAAGTTTCAAAAACAAATTGAATTGTTTTAAAAATCTTTGCAATGGCAACTTAAAATTTATCATTCATTGGTAGTATGTATGTACTTACCACTTTCTGTATGGCAAATATGAAGGAAATCGAAGTGCGCGATATCACAAGATTCCTCATTAAGACTAACTGATGGTTTAATGATTTTTTGGTTGGGAAACCATATTGAAATTTTAATTTTTTTTTGTGTTTTTGTATTTTCTTATGCCATGTAAAGTTAATGAAAACTGATGTAGAATTAATAATTTGCAAAACACATACTACTTAAACAAAGCAGTTAACCCCTTTTTGGATATACCAAGGTACATTTTATTTACAAGCTTAACACAAAATCTTATATAATAGCTCAGTAATATTTTGCTGAAAACACTATATGTAAGCTAATTTAATGTTGACAGCCAACGGCACGTTCCATGTAACTATGGCTAGCAAAATATATAATATGTCGACATTTATTAAAAATCCTATCTACCAAAACATGCATTCACTCGAATTCTGTCCTATTAGCATGCCAAGATAATGCCTAACAACTTTAGCAATTAGTAGGCTCAGCGTTGTCTGTTACATTGTGAAGCAGCATCGCGGTTGGTTTCTCGCGGCGCAGGTACACGTATAAACGATCACCAAATAGGCTCATGGTGTTTAGACTATCTCTGCCAACTAATTAATAGCCAGAATGTTAATTAAAATAAGAAGCCATCAAATGGGCCCCCACTCAGATGATGTTATCTATATTTCATGTGGCTATGGCCAAACCTGTGCAGAATTCGCAGAGCACTAAAGGTGGGGAGACGATGAGTTGCGCAGACTCACATCGCATCCAATAAATTACGACGGTTTCCAATTTATCATTGTTGCGCCAAGAACTTGGCAGCAAGTCTTCTTCGCACAGCGGGGTATTAAAGTTGGGGCTGTTGGGACGCCACTTAATTACCCGGAAACCAGAAGACACACAGACCGGTCTATGTTACTTGCGGTCTCGGTAAGGTTGTGGTATGTTCAGAAGATGACCATGTTGCTCTCCGTCCACCTACTCGCAGCTCAGCAAATCGTTTGACCCCAATGTGTGTCATAAACTTGTCACTTGTTTCCCATCTGTCATAGGTATGAGAGTCCGGGTACGTCCAGGGACACACTATATATGCGCAAGGAAACTAGTGATCGTGTGGTGAGAGGCTGCACACATAAAACCTTGTGTTTCGAATGCTGTGTGCGATTAAACCCATCTCCCATTCAGCCAACCAATGACCATTGCATTTGCTCGAAACGCCAACATGAGAGAAAATCTGTGTGCACTGTTCTAGTGATTCTTCGTCCTTCATGCTGTCACCAGTCTTTTTGCACCATCGATCGTTGGGTGGCAGACTTTTCGATTTCCCGCGTGGAAAGCCGATTAAGTTCTTGACTACTTCTATGACTTCTAGCCACACCTCAAAATATTGTGTATAGGAAGGCGTAAATCATTTAAAGTCTAAACCATAAATCACCGATTGGAGTTGGTGCCCCTCTTCGCCTTTTGCAGAGTGTCGCCAGTCGCATGGACTGCGCATGACCTAAGCACGGATGGGGGTCGCGAACAGTGAGATCGCGCAGATCGCACTCTGAAACATCGACTTTGAGAGGATTTTCCAGTCCGTGGAGCGTATATGTTGTGTGTGCGTTTTTGCGCGCGACACCTTTATTGGCGTGTTTTCCCCTGCCTGGATTTTGTTGGTTATTTTACCTTACCTATACACAACAAGACTCTATCCTCTTTCTCGCCATATCGCCATAATGGCCTGATCGTTAGCCATTTGGAAAAAGGTGTGCTGCGTATGATCACACGCTGGGTATTTGACAGTGGCTAATAATGCTATGATTGAGATTGGTATTAATAATTACCGCAGACAGTCGCGAATCGATTGAGATTCGTATATTTATGTATACGTATAAACGTAAGAATATAATACATATAGGGTAGAAAGACGTAAGTGTATTTTGGGAGCGCTTATATATGTGCAACAAGGAAGGTAGCAAATTGAATGCTTGCTATTTGTCGATTTCTAAACTAATGGGGCAATTGGACTGTGGAAAATTTTAAATTTTATTATGAAACTTAAGGAAATATTGATAGATATATTCGATGGTATTGTGCCATATCGATCTGTGGTTTTTGAAAATGGTGATAAAGAAATCTGGGTATTTTTTTGAAAATGACTGGAAGTATTAATTTTAATGCGTTTATTTATTTTGAAATTTCATTTAAGTGACATTTTCATAGAAAAAAAAAATATCCTTTCCAGATTTGAAAATAATGGCTGCTTGGATTTGGCATTAAATTGTAGGCCCTCTCCGACTCCGTTTGGATAAATGGACTTCTGTTCAAACTGTATGAACTTCAACTACCTTTCAGTAATAATAATTAAACATTTTTTAACCCATAGATTTTTTATGTTCCAACAAAGAAGAATCAACAATCGAATGAATCGCACTGGAGTTCTCCAAGAACCAAGGCTCGGACCATTGCTGTTCGACATATAAACCGCCGATCAGCTAACCAACATATCTGGAATTAAACGAGGCTCTATGCGGACGACTTCATTACATACGCTTTCTCTTCTACACCGTAAATTGCTGCCAGGAGAGTACAGGAGTATATGCTCCAGATCACCGGAAAAATCATCAGGAACCTTGAAGACCAACGCAACTTAGAAGATGAACAACTCCTCCAGCAACAACTAGAGCCAAGCAGCAGGTATCTACATACTTGAACCATCACAGAAGAACAATTCAAAGACATCATCCATCAAAGACGACGCACGTCCCAAAGATCCGGCAGAGTTTACTCAGTCTGAGAAGCCAATCCAAGCGTTTTGTATAAAAATTGTTAGTGACATAGGGACATTAGCTAGAGAAGGGGACAAGCATTATCGTTGTTAGTATTTATTTATAAAGAGATTTCTATTAGAATTCATGACAGATTCATTCCTCTGAGCTCCCCTGTAAGGAAAATGTTGTCCTCCATTTTGTTTTCTAGATTTCCATAAGAACCAACCGTTTATATGTGGAATAGGTACTGTGTTACAAATTCAAACTAAAATTTGAAATTTTTGAAAGAAATTTAAAGAAAAGATATAAAGTTATTTTATTCAAAGTTTAGACCATCGAGGTCCAAGTTTTTTTCTGGCCTAACCGTATCTCCAATGATGAATTTATCATGCTAGAACAGACTCTATTATACGAAGACGTGGCCATACGCTTCGAAAAGGTGACGAGTGCATTGCGAGTCAAGCGATGCAATGGAACCCGCTCACACATGCATACAGGTTGACAAGTGGGCCGACCTAGAAGTACTAAGCGAACTGCGGTTAACTTTGTTCAGTTGCTCGATGACTTGTTTTGAGAATTTCGAGTGGTATTTGACCAATTATGAGAGTAATGTTTGCTTCCAATTCACATAGGCTGTACTGCAAGATGCATCGCACCATCATTTTTGAAAAATATAAGTTACCGATTATTCCATTAGCCCGCATAAAACACACACAACCAGTTGTTTTGTCTGGAATAATTGGCAGTTCTTGAATCTCTTCGGCTTGCTCTTTAACTGAAATATAGCAATTTTGTCTATTGAAATATACAGCAATTAAGCCAGTAATGAAAAGATTCTTTTTTGCTTTAAATGAAGGAACAACTTTCTCCGGAAAAGCATATTTTCGAAATATAGCTGCATAAATTGTTGAAGCTGTGTTGTGCTCACTGTTCAGTCTTTTCATGATGATATACATATTGTCAAATAATAATGAACTTCTTTGGGTAATTTTTCTCCCGCCCCCATCACGCAACTCCGTTGCTCCTGTAGGATAAGTTCAGGCTCAAATATCAACAGTTTTCTTGGACAACAATAACTGGGGTGACCTTAGCAAAATGTAAAACCTGAAAACAAAACATTTCCGATTTTACCAAAGTATGCTAAAAAGTTCAAAGTTTTTTTAAAATTACACAATTTCCACATTTCGGGGTTTTACTGTGACATATATATATAAATCTTGTCTTAATTATACGGTAGAAATTGTGGTTTGCTTTATATTGATCGTAGTTTTTATCGCGAAGCAACGCGGACAAGGGTCTGCTAGTTAAAAAAATATATATTTGCTCTAATACGATATTTTTTTGTTTTTTTTAGAGAGTTTACTCAATAAATTGATTCTTTGCTATCAACTGTCCTTGCGGATGATGATAACTTCAAACATAAAAATATAAGAAAACTAAAAATATATACGTGCTTCAATCAACATTTTGGTATAGAATTAATGAAAAATTGATGTCTGAGTTTAACTAATATCGAGCAGATTATTGTTGTTATCCTTTTACCACAATGATTCTTCCATTCACTATAATTTTTTCGTGAGTCAACATACCACTTAAAAGTATCCTGATGTATGTTATCCTCAATGTCCTTTTGTATTATTTAAATAAAATATAAGAATTTCGTGTGTCAACCTACTTAGCTCGAATTGAATTCTTTATATGAATATATTCACTGGACTGGCATAATTGTATATGTATATAACTAACTACCTTTACGTTCCTCGATAAAACAACTCACTGATTTAATTGAATTAAATTGGAATGCGGCGACGAGTTAAAGTTGATTGGGACAAAGGAAAAATCACATTTGTCACGAATGCCATTGCTGTCCACGTCCGTCGTCGTCGTCCACGTCTAGAGTTGTTGTATAGTACATTCTATACAGAAACTTGGAATAGCAATGGAATGATCTTTTTTTGGTGACAAATTGCACTTAATGACATCAAATTGAAATGAGTTAGCTATGAGATGGGAGTTGGGGGAGTCGCAGACAACACTGCGATGTGCTTCGATTGTTCTGGGTGAATTTAGATTGATGAGTTGTATAGGTAGATATATATTCGTTTGTCGTTCGTGTTTGTTTTCTGACATTATATCTACCTACGCGCAATGAAGCGAATGTGGAAGGTGATTTTTTGTATATATGATGATGATATGAACTTAAATGCTTTCAATTTGTAGAAAATGATGCACTGCAAATGGATTGGCAATTTAAAGAACAAACAAATGACACTTTTCGACAAACTTAAGGTAGGTGTATACGTATGTACATAATACATATAGATATTTTATTTAGGTATAAAGATACTTGGGCAAATAATTGGAAACGAAAAAGATTTGCATGAGAAATTTATTCAATCAAAGCAAATTTGTCAATAAAATTTTTATCATTATATGTAATATACAAACAATAATAGAAGAAAGACGAAAAGTTTGCCAGGAAGATTTTGGCTGAATTTAGTCGAATAAATTTTAATCTAGTTTTGAGTGAGTCAAAGGTTTAGACTTAAGAGGAAAGTAGTGATGCGAGATTCGAGGAGAACGGCGAAAACAAGTGCACATGTTCTTTTTACATAAGTCTAAATATTGAGACGTGTAAAGGCAACACACACTGAAAAAAAAATCGTTCATTGAGACAATGAACGGCTGTCATTGAACACTTTTTCATTGCGACAATGTAAAAAACATTGCAACAATGAAAAAAATCATTGAATTTTTTTTGTGCAAAATGCACATTTCATTGATTCAATGAAACCACGTTCATTGATTGACTTTCATACAAATGTTGAAGAAAAATTTTAATGAAACAATTTCAATGACATTTTTCATAGCTCAATGATCTTTTTCATTGAACTTATAGATGACTAATTCAATGTAAGAAGGACATTGAGCTATGAAAATTTGTTCATTGAAGTTGCTGTTCCCTTCTTCTAATTCATTAAATATATAAATATATATATATATGTATATATATATATATATATATATATATATATATATATATATACCTATATATATAAATATATATATATATATATATATATATATATATATATATATATATATATATATATATATATTATGGCTCAACGAAATAATTTCTTTGAGCCAATGAAAAAGAAATCATTAAATTTTATTCACATTTATGACAAATTTTAATGAATGTATTTCATTGACTCAATGAAATAATTTCGTTGAGCCAATGAAAAAAAATTCATTAAATTGTATCCACATTAATGAAAAATTTTAATGAATGTATTTCATTGACTCATTGAAACAATTTCGTTGAGCCAATGAAAAAAAAATTCATTAAATTTTATTCACATTTATGGAAAATTTTAATGAATTTATTTCATTGACTCAACGAAATTATTATTTTTTTTAACCAATGAAAAAAATTCATTACATTTTATTCACATTTATGAAAAATTTTGATGAATGTATTTCATTGACTCAATGAAATAATTTCGTTGAGCCAATGAAATAAATTCATTAAATTGTATCCACATTTATGAAAAATTTTAATGAATGTATTTCATTGACTCAACGAAACAATTTCGTTCAACCAATGAAAAAAAATTCATTAAATTTTATTCACATTTATGGAAAATTTTAATGAATTTATTTCATTGACTCAACGAAATTATTTCTTTTAACCAATGAAAAAAATTCATTACATTTTATTCACATGTATGAAAAATTTTAATGAATGTATTTCATTGACTCAATGAAATAATTCCGTTGAGCCAATGAAATAAATTCATTAAATTGTATCCACATTTATGAAAAATTTTAATGAATGTATTTCATTGACTCAATGAAACAATTTCGCTCAACCAATGAAAAAAAATTCATTAAATTTTATTCACATTTATGGAAAATTTTAATGAATTTATTTCATTGACTCAACGAAATTATTATTTTTTTTAACCAATGAAAAAAATTCATTACATTTTATTCACATGTATGAAAAATTTTAATGAATGTATTTCATTGACTCAATGAAATAATTCCGTTGAGCCAATGAAATAAATTCATTAAATTGTATCCACATTTATGAAATATTTTAATGAATTTATTTCATTGACTCAAAGAAATTATTTTGTTGAACCAATGAAAAAAAATCATTACATTTTATTCACATTCATGTAAAATTTTAATGAATGTATTTCATTGTCTCAACGAAATTATTATTAAATCTACGTAATAACCTTATAGAGGATATATTACATGGAGAGCTCGTTTCCACTCCAAATTGAAGCTCTCATAGCGGGGCTATTCAACTTTCAGTGAGTCTTAAGCTAAGACCGCACTTGGTGGAACTGCACTTCAGCGGAACTGAACTTCACAACTTATTTGTAGGGAATTGTATGAGCTATATCGCACTAAGCGACAACTGCACTTCATGGTGCGACACTATGCGACAAAGTTGATAATCTGACCAACTTTGTCGCGAAGTGAAGTTTCGTTCAGTTTCATGCGAAAGTGCGCTCGATGTCGCTGAAGTGCAGTTCCGCCTAGTGCGTTCCTACCTTTAAGGCTTCAGTTGCCAATAGAGAGATGATATAATATATATACATACATATATAAATATAAGTAAATTGTGTGAGCAAGTTGAACCATAAGTGGAAACAGCGCCCCCTATCAAATGAAAATAATTAATTAAAAACCAAGTAACAAAAATTCACTGTCCCAACCTATAATTTCATTGTGTGAATGTAAAGTAGCATTGAAAGACTGTAAATCAAAATCATGCATCATATGGTTACGGGGAGTAAAAGCCAAATTTACAAAAGATAATGGCGCAAAACTTTAAACAACCTATTGTGAAGGGCTAAATATATTAGTTAGCAATTTGCTAAGCATAATTAATTTAAGTTGCTAATTTTAAACGATTCTAGCAACTTATTATCTCTTAACATTTTACTAAAGTTAAAATCACAAAATGGCTACTTTAACTTTTAGTAACTTGTTCAATCTATATTCATGCGCATTCAGCGCAATTCTCTCATTTTTACTTATATTTTGAAGAGAAAAGAGAAACACATAAGAAAGAAAGAATTTTTCTTCCTGGATAGGGCAGAGAAGGACATATTATTATGGTCGAAATGAGCATTTTTTGTTCGTATTCACCCTTTCGTTTAAAGAAGTGAAAGCGATTTATTCATATGAATGTTTTTGATGTTTGGTTTCACGTTGTCACAGAACGAGAATCGGAATTAGGTGTAAAAGGGTGAAAAGTTATTCGATTCACTTTTTCACAGAACCAGAATCGGCCCCCTGATACACAGTTTTTAATAAAAGGGAATTACTAGTTAGTAAAACGAAAAAAATAATATTATATCCGAATGCAAAAAAAAAAAAAATAGTTTGGTTAAAACATTACTTTTGGCGTAAGAACTTTATACTCAGCTTTAACAAGCATATACTGCAAGAATTTTGATCAAAAGTTTTCAATGTGCTGCATTTACTCAAATGTTCATAATATGAAACGAAAGTGTCTATTTATGGAATTTGACAAAAGAGGAAAAATGCATCACTTTAAAGGATTTTTATAATGTTTGCTCATAAAGCTTAATTTTCTGGAAAAACTTAAAAAGCAAAATCAGAGCTAATGCTATCTCAGCTTTATAATAATCAGTGAGATTGGAACAAATCCGCATCCTACTCCTATTGCAACCAATGTAAATGTTGCATTATGACAATGTTGACATACATTGGTTCAATGTAAAATTAGCCACGTGCTTTTAGAATGGGACAGTGAGAATGGGACAAAACGGCGTCCTATGAAATCAATGCAAATTGTTACGTCATGCCAATGATGCTCTGCGTTGTCTCAATGCAAATTGACATTGCGTCAATGCACATATAATTTGTATGCTGTATTCAAAATGGCGCCAATCAACAATTATGCATTGAATAGAAACGTTTTGGAATTATCAAGAATACATCTTGCAATATAAAGCTATGTTTATACTGGTTCAGCAACTCTGAATTTTTTTTTTATGTTGTTCCCCATTTTTCTGTGCGTGATATTGTTAATATTTTGCGTAATTCTCACATACAAATATTTTGTTTTGCATGATGTTCGCCATGTTTTTGCGTTTTTTTACCAACTTTTTTTTTTTTTTTTGATTTTTGAGAACTGGCACTTCCTAGATTACGAATATGCATTTTTTGAGTTTATTTTTTTGAAAGTTTAGGAAAAAAACTTCTCTGATTTTGCTTTTTAAGTTTTTCCAGAAAAATAAGCTTAATGAGAAAAATATGATGGACATTTAAGAATGTAATGTAGCACATCAAAAGTATTTTAATCAAAATTCTTGGATATCATACGCTTCCTGGGAGTAAAATCCAATATTAAATAATTGTATCTGAATGATAAACATTACATAAAATATAGTGGTCAAAACGTTATTTTTTCTCATAAGAACTGGTTAGTACAATTAAGCTTCGTTTACAATGCCTGTGCAAAAAATTATTGGTTTGTTCCCATACTCCCTTAAACTGTAAAACTCTATGAAAAACAACATAACAATAAAGCTAAGACCGCACTCGGCGGAACTGCACTTCAGCGGAACTGAACTTTATGACTTATCTGTAGGAACTTGTATGGACTACATCGCACTTAGCGACAACTGCACTTCCCGGCGCGACACTTTGCGACAAAGTTGATAATCTGACCAACTATGTCGCGACATGAAGTTTCGTTCAGTTTAATTCGAAAGTGCGCGCGGTGTCGCTGAAATGCAGTTCCGCCTAGTGCGGTTCTATCAAAAAAGTTGGTAAAAAAAGTTTTTTTCCTAAACTTTCAAAAAAATAAACTCAAAAAATGCATATTCGTAATCTAGGAAGTGCCACCTTTCAATTGATGCATCGCATTAAATGAAAAATCGACTTGTATCTTTAAACGCGATTTTCGGCTAAACTAGACGTGCTAGAGGCATCAAAGTTGACGCCTTTAAACTTAATTTGCGGCTAAACTAAGCGACCTAGCGACTTCAAAAATGCATATTTGTGATCTAGGAAGAGCCAGTTATAAAAAATTAACAAAAAAAATTTGGTAAAAAAAAGTTTTTTTCCTAAACTTTCAAAAAAATAAACTCAAAAATGCATATTCGTAATCTAGGAAGTGCCAGTTCTCAAAAATCCAAAAAAAAAAAAAACGCAAAAACGTGGCGAACTAACATCATGCAAAACAAAATATTTGTATGTGAGAATTACGCAAAATATTAACAATATCACGCACAGAAAAATGGGGAACAACATACAAAAATAATTCAGAGTTGCTGAACCAGTATAAACATAGCTTTATATTGCAAGATGTATCCTTGATAATTCCAAAACGTTTCTATTCAATGCATAATTGTTGATTGGCGCCATTTTGAATACAGCATACAAATTATATGTGCATTGACGCAATGTCAATTTGCATTGAGACAACGCAGAGCATCATTGGCATGACGTAACAATTTGCATTGATTTCATAGGACGCCGTTTTGTCCCATTCTCACTGTCCCATTCTAAAAGCACGTGGCTAATTTTTCATTGAACCAATGTATGTCAACATTGTCATAATGCAAAATTTACATTGGTTGCAATAGGAGTAGAATGCGGATTTGTTCCAATCTCACTGATTATTATAAAGCTGAGATAGCATTCGCTCTGATTTTGCTTTCTAAGTTTTTCCAGAAATTTTAGCTTGATGAGAAAAATATGATTTACATTTAAGAATGTAGCACATCAAAAGTCTTTTAATCAAAATTCTTGCATATCATACGCTTCCTGGGAGTAAAATCCAATATTAAATAATTGTATCTGAATGATAAACATTACAAAAAATATAGTGGTCAAAACGTTATTTTTTCTCAAAAGGACTGGTTAGTACAGTTAAGCTTCGTTTACAATGCCTGTGCAAAAAATAATTGGTTTGTTCCCATACTTCCTTAAACAGTAAAACTCTATGAAAAACAACATAACAATAAAGCTAAGACCGCACTCGGCGGAACTGCACTTCAGCGGAACTGAACTTTATGACTTATCTGTAGGAACTTGTATGGACTACATCGCACTTAGCGACAACTGCACTTCACGGCGCGACACTTTGCGACAAAGTTGATAATCTGACCAACTATGTCGCGACATGAAGTTTCGTTCAGTTTAATTCGAAAGTGCGCGCGGTGTCGCTGAAATGCAGTTCCGCCTAGTGCGGTTCTACCTTAAGAATCCTGTTCCCGTACTCAGATTTTTCATAGTTTTCAAAGAAAATTTGAAAGATTAAAAAATTATACCCTGTGAATTTCAGTGCAAGTAAAATGTAAAATAATTTTTTCCACATAGTTTCCTAAAAATATACAATTTTTATTAGTTCTTCGAAAATCCACTGTAAATAGTGCTTTTTTCTGCGAGTTTATTTCGACTCAGTCAGTTAACGCTTAAAAAAAAAAAAAACCA
The DNA here is from genome assembly GCA_929447395.1 of Epistrophe grossulariae. Lineage (NCBI taxonomy): Eukaryota > Metazoa > Arthropoda > Insecta > Diptera > Syrphidae > Epistrophe > Epistrophe grossulariae. Next base: position 5,731,310 of record OV839566.1, read on the forward strand.
CACGAAATAAAGTTGCAAATCTGCAGAATCAACTGAAACGAAAATATTCCCAGTTAGATTCATCTTCAGCTAAATTCTTAAAAAAATAACAGCCCTTGATACATTCTCGAAAGTAACGTAAAATATAGTGAAATGTTAAATTCATTTGAACTCAATACCGGCCCTTAAACATTAAAATAAAAAAATTCAAAGAATTTCTGAACAAGTCTAAACATGGCCTTATTTTAAGTTTCACAATCTCAAAATGTTCCTCAGCATTGAACTGTGGAAACAAAACATTCTTTACGCCGCGTGGTTTCCTTTTCATTTTTCATTAAAGTTCGGTCATTTGTGAGTCTATAAAGCGTCTTTCAAGTTTGTGTCCTCAGTTTAGTTTATCGCGTGTGTTTAAAATTAAAAAAAACTGCAAAAATGTTTGCTGCATTTGATGTGAAGAAGTACCTATATTCAATCAATAAAAGGTAAGTTTTTAAGTATTTTAAATTATTTTTTACAAAAATATATATATTTATAGACCTATTTATACCTATTAATACCTATTTAAACTTTTTAATAATTCGCAAATTATAAAAAAAATCCACCCATAGCGTCACTTGCTATAAAATTCATATGGATTTCATGATTTTTACGGGTAAACCGTACTTGCTACTTGCTTTTGCGCATTAATGTAAATGGTTCTTAGTCTTGAATTAGATCCTCATCGTGGTAACAAAACTTTTTTTCAAATTAACAAACTATAAAAAAAAATAAGAATTTTTCAATCCATAGCTTCTTTTGATATAAGATTCATAAGGATTTTGAGATTTTCTTACACAAACCAAGCTGTAGTTTCAAAACTACTTGCTTCTTCGCATTCATTTAAATGGTTCTTAGTCTTGAATTAGATCCTCATCGTGGTAACAAAACTTTTTTTCAAATTAACAAAATATAAAAAAAAAATAAGAATTTTTCAATCCATAGCTTCTTTTGATATAAGATTCATAAGGATTTTGAGATTTTCTTACACAAACCAAGCTGTAGTTTCAAAACTACTTGCTTCTTCGCATTCATTTAAATGGTTCTTAGTCTTGAATTAGGTCCTCTTCGAAGTTACAAAACTTTTTTTCAAATTAACAAAATATTCAAAAAAATAAGAATTTTTCAATCCATAGCTTCTTTTGATATAAGATTCAAAAGGATTTTGAGATTTTCTTACACAAACCAAGCTGTAGTTTCAAAACTACTTGCTTCTTCGCATTCATTTAAATGGTTCTTAGTCTTGAATTAGATTCTCATCGTGGTAACAAAACTTTTTTTTAAATTAACAAAATATAAAAAAAAAATAAGAATTTTTCAATCCATAGCTTCTTTTGATATAAGATTCATAAGGATTTTGAGATTTTCTTACACAAACCAAGCTGTAGTTTCAAAACTACTTGCTTCTTCGCATTCATTTAAATGGTTCTTAGTCTTGAATTAGGTCCTCTTCGAAGTTACAAAATTTTTTTTCAAATTAAGAAAATATTCAAAAAAATAAGAATTTTTCAATCCATAGCTTCTTTTGATATAAGATTCGTAAGGATTTTGAGATTTTCTTACACAAACCAAGCTGTAGTTTCAAAACTACTTGCTTCTTCGCATTCATTTAAATGGTTCTTAGTCTTGAATTAGATCCTCATCGTGGTAACAAAACTTTTTTTCAAATTAACAAAATATAAAAAAAAAATAAGAATTTTTCAATCCATAGCTTCTTTTGATATAAGATTCATAAGGATTTTGAGATTTTCTTACACAAACCAAGCTGTAGTTTCAAAACTACTTGCTTCTTCGCATTCATTTAAATGGTTCTTAGTCTTGAATTAGGTCCTCTTCGAAGTTACAAAATTTTTTTTCAAATTAAGAAAATATTCAAAAAAATAAGAATTTTTCAATCCATAGCTTCTTTTGATATAAGATTCGTAAGGATTTTGAGATTTTCTTACACAAACCAAGCTGTAGTTTCAAAACTACTTGCTTCTTCGCATTCATTTAAATGGTTCTTAGTCTTGAATTAGATCCTCATCGTGGGTAACAAAACTTTTTTTCAAATTAACAAAATATAAAAAAAAAATAAGAATTTTTCAATCCATAGCTTCTTTTGATATAAGATTCATAAGGATTTTGAGATTTTCTTACACAAACCAAGCTGTAGTTTCAAAACTACTTGCTTCTTCGCATTCATTTAAATGGTTCTTAGTCTTGAATTAGGTCCTCTTCGAAGTTACAAAATTTTTTTTCAAATTAAGAAAATATTCAAAAAAATAAGAATTTTTCAATCCATAGCTTCTTTTGATATAAGATTCATAAGGATTTTGAGATTTTCTTACACAAACCAAGCTGTAGTTTCAAAACTACTTGCTTCTTCGCATTCATTTAAATGGTTCTTAGTCTTGAATTAGATCCTCATCGTGGTAACAAAACTTTTTTTCAAATTAACAAAATATAAAAAAAAAATAAGAATTTTTCAATCCATAGCTTCTTTTGATATAAGATTCATAAGGATTTTGAGATTTTCTTACACAAACCAAGCTGTAGTTTCAAAACTACTTGCTTCTTCGCATTCATTTAAATGGTTCTTAGTCTTGAATTAGATTCTCATCGTGGTAACAAAACTTTTTTTTAAATTAACAAAATATAAAAAAAAAATAAGAATTTTTCAATCCATAGCTTCTTTTGATATAAGATTCATAAGGATTTTGAGATTTTCTTACACAAACCAAGCTGTAGTTTCAAAACTACTTGCTTCTTCGCATTCATTTAAATGGTTCTTAGTCTTGAATTAGGTCCTCTTCGAAGTTACAAAACTTTTTTTCAAATTAACAAAATATTCAAAAAAATAAGAATTTTTCAATCCATAGCTTCTTTTGATATAAGATTCAAAAGGATTTTGAGATTTTCTTACACAAACCAAGCTGTAGTTTCAAAACTACTTGCTTCTTCGCATTCATTTAAATGGTTCTTAGTCTTGAATTAGATTCTCATCGTGGTAACAAAACTTTTTTTTAAATTAACAAAATATAAAAAAAAAATAAGAATTTTTCAATCCATAGCTTCTTTTGATATAAGATTCATAAGGATTTTGAGATTTTCTTACACAAACCAAGCTGTAGTTTCAAAACTACTTGCTTCTTCGCATTCATTTAAATGGTTCTTAGTCTTGAATTAGGTCCTCTTCGAAGTTACAAAATTTTTTTTCAAATTAAGAAAATATTCAAAAAAATAAGAATTTTTCAATCCATAGCTTCTTTTGATATAAGATTCATAAGGATTTTGAGATTTTCTTACACAAACCAAGCTGTAGTTTCAAAACTACTTGCTTCTTCGCATTCATTTAAATGGTTCTTAGTCTTGAATTAGGTCCTCTTCGAAGTTACAAAACTTTTTTTCAAATTAACAAAATATTCAAAAAAATAAGAATTTTTCAATCCATAGCTTCTTTTGATATAAGATTCGTAAGGATTTTGAGATTTTCTTATAGAAACCAAGCTGTAGTTTCAAAACAACTTGCTTCTTCGCATTCATTTAAATGGTTCTTAGTCTTGAATTAGGTCCTCTTCGAAGTTACAAAACTTTTTTTCAAATTAACAAAATATTCAAAAAAATAATGTTTGCTGCATTTGATGTGAAGAAGTACCTATATTCAATCAATAAAAGGTAAGTTTTTAAGTATTTTAAATTATTTTTTACAAAAATATATATTTATAGACCTATTTGTACCTATTAATACCTATTTAAACTTTTTAATAACTCGCAAATTATAAAAAAAATCCACCCATAGCGTCACTTGCTATAAAATTCATATGGATTTCATGATTTTTACGGGTAAACCAAGCTGTAGTTTCAAAACTACTTGCTTCTTCGCATTCATTTAAATGGTTCTTAGTCTTGAATTAGATCCTCATCGTGGTAACAAAACTTTTTTTCAAATTAACAAAATATAAAAAAAAATAAGAATTTTTCAATCCATAGCTTCTTTTGATATAAGATTCATAAGGATTTTGAGATTTTCTTACACAAACCAAGCTGTAGTTTCAAAACTACTTGCTTCTTCGCATTCATTTAAATGGTTCTTAGTCTTGAATTAGGTCCTCTTCGAAGTTACAACACTTTTTTTCAAATTAACAAAATATTCAAAAAAATAAGAATTTTTCAATCCATAGCTTCTTTTGATATAAGATTCGTAAGGATTTTGAGATTTTCTTATAGAAACCAAGCTGTAGTTTCAAAACTACTTGCTTCTTCGCATTCATTTAAATGGTTCTTAGTCTTGAATTAGATCCTCATCGTGGTAACAAAACTTTTTTTCAAATTAACAAAATATAAAAAAAAAATAAGAATTTTTCAATCCATAGCTTCTTTTGATATAAGATTCATAAGGATTTTGAGATTTTCTTACACAAACCAAGCTGTAGTTTCAAAACTACTTGCTTCTTCGCATTCATTTAAATGGTTCTTAGTCTTGAATTAGGTCCTCTTCGAAGTTAAAAAATTTTTTTTCAAATTAACAAAATATTCAAAAAAATAAGAATTTTTCAATCCATAGCTTCTTTTGATATAAGATTCATAAGGATTTTGAGATTTTCTTACACAAACCAAGCTGTAGTTTCAAAACTACTTGCTTCTTCGCATTCATTTAAATGGTTCTTAGTCTTGAATTAGGTCCTCTTCGAAGTTACAAAACTTTTTTTCAAATTAACAAAATATTCAAAAAAATAAGAATTTTTCAATCCATAGCTTCTTTTGATATAAGATTCGTAAGGATTTTGAGATTTTCTTATAGAAACCAAGCTGTAGTTTCAAAACTACTTGCTTCTTCGCATTCATTTAAATGGTTTTTAGTCTTGAATTAGATCCTCATCGTGGTAACAAAACTTTTTTTCAAATTAACAAAATATAAAAAAAAATAAGAATTTTTCAATCCATAGCTTCTTTTGATATAAGATTCATAAGGATTTTGAGATTTTCTTACACAAACCAAGCTGTAGTTTCAAAACTACTTGCTTCTTCGCATTCATTTAAATGGTTCTTAGTCTTGAATTAGGTCCTCTTCGAAGTTAAAAAATTTTTTTTCAAATTAACAAAATATTCAAAAAAATAAGAATTTTTCAATCCATAGCTTCTTTTGATATAAGATTCATAAGGATTTTGAGATTTTCTTACACAAACCAAGCTGTAGTTTCAAAACTACTTGCTTCTTCGCATTCATTTAAATGGTTCTTAGTCTTGAATTAGGTCCTCTTCGAAGTTACAACACTTTTTTTCAAATTAACAAAATATTAAAAAAAATAAGAATTTTTCAATCCATAGCTTCTTTTGATATAAGATTCGTAAGGATTTTGAGATTTTCTTATAGAAACCAAGCTGTAGTTTCAAAACTACTTCCTTCTTCGCATTCATTTAAATGGTTTTTAGTCTTGAATTAGATCCTCATCGTGGTAACAAAACTTTTTTTCAAATTAACAAAATATTCAAAAAAATAAGAATTTTTCAATCCATAGCTTCTTTTGATATAAGATTCATAAGGATTTTGAGATTTTCTTACACAAACCAAGCTGTAGTTTCAAAACTACTTGCTTCTTCGCATTCATTTAAATGGTTCTTAGTCTTGAATTAGATCCTCATCGTGGTAACAAAACTTTTTTTCAAATTAACAAAATATAAAAAAAAAATAAGAATTTTTCAATCCATAGCTTCTTTTGATATAAGATTCATAAGGATTTTGAGATTTTCTTACACAAACCAAGCTGTAGTTTCAAAACTACTTGCTTCTTCGCATTCATTTAAATGGTTCTTAGTCTTGAATTAGATCCTCATCGTGGTAACAAAACTTTTTTTCAAATTAACAAAATATAAAAAAAAAATAAGAATTTTTCAATCCATAGCTTCTTTTGATATAAGATTCATAAGGATTTTGAGATTTTCTTACACAAACCAAGCTGTAGTTTCAAAACTACTTGCTTCTTCGCATTCATTTAAATGGTTCTTAGTCTTGAATTAGGTCCTCTTCGAAGTTACAAAATTTTTTTTCAAATTAACAAAATATTCAAAAAAATAAGAATTTTTCAATCCATAGCTTCTTTTGATATAAGATTCATAAGGATTTTGAGATTTTCTTACACAAACCAAGCTGTAGTTTCAAAACTACTTGCTTCTTCGCATTCATTTAAATGGTTCTTAGTCTCGAATTAGGTCCTCTTCGAAGTTACAAAATTTTTTTTCAAATTAACAAAATATTCAAAAAAATAAGAATTTTTCAATCCATAGCTTCTTTTGATATAAGTTTCGTAAGGATTTTGAGATTTTCTTATAGAAACCAAGCTGTAGTTTCAAAACTACTTGCTTCTTCGCATTCATTTAAATGGTTCTTAGTCTTGAATTAGGTCCTCTTCGAAGTTACAACACTTTTTTTCAAATTAACAAAATATTCAAAAAAATAAGAATTTTTCAATCCATAGCTTCTTTTGATATAAGATTCGTAAGGATTTTGAGATTTTCTTATAGAAACCAAGCTGTAGTTTCAAAACTACTTGCTTCTTCGCATTCATTTAAATGGTTCTTAGTCTTGAATTAGGTCCTCTTCGAGGTTACAAAACTTTTTTCAAATTAACGAAATATAAAAAAAAATAGAAAAATTTCAATCCATAGCGTCATTTGATATAAAATTCATATGGATTTCATCATTTTCATTTATAAAATATTACCGAGACCACAATTAAAACCATATAACAATTCATCAGGTCTTAGCTAATTACCAAAATATATCCTTTATAATTCAAAGACAAGGCAAATATAGGGCACGACTGGGTCGCACGAACTTTCTCTTATTATGGATAATGTATCAAAACGATTATTCCCATTACAGCGAACTTTTTATTAGTTTTCATCAAAACTACTCTAACTACCGCCAGCTGTTGAGTACATTGACATTGGAATTGGAAGGCATATTCGTTCGATTGTAACCTTTCTGATTTTTTAAAATACAAAACATATGTTTTAAAACATTAACTAAATTTTATTTATTAAAAATATATTTCATAACCCCCTTTTACAGGTTTTGGTAAACAAGTACATTTACATTGGAATTGGAAGTCACATTTTCTGATTTTTTAAAATACAAAACGTGAGTTTAAAAACATTAACTAAATTTTATTCATTAAAAATATGTTTTAAACCCCCTTTTACAGGTTGTGGTAAACAAGTATCTACCAATTTATAATTTTTCCGATTTGTGGGCGTATTTTTGTAAAAATATTTCTTTTTCAAAATTGTTTCAAAGAAGTAAATCATAAAGTAACAATATCTCTTAATTTCAATTTTTTTTTAATTTTAATTTATTTCAAACTTAGGTCACTATTCAGAAAGTCAAAACTTTTTAAAAAATATTTTACATCCGTCCGCTAAGTATAAAAAATTTAAAAATGATCTGTTTCATATGTAAAAAAAAATTTGATTCAATTAATATACTCATTAATCATTTTAAAAAAACTCATGATCTAAAAACCAATAGCTTAATTAGATGCGTCGAAAAATCTTGTTATCAAGCTTTTCAAGACTTAGGAAGCTTCAAAAGGCATTGTATTAGAAAGCATAAGCAGGAATATAAGATAATTAGTCAAACTTATGTAGAAGTTGAATCCTCTTACCTCGAAAATAACTTTGAAGATAAAGTAGCTAAGAATATATTACTGACGGTAGAAAATCAAACACCTATGATAGAATACAGTATGAAAAATGATCTCGACGCGCTTTTTAAATCTGCTTCAATATTAGCATTAAAGTTGCACAGCAACCACAATTTTAATCGAAAAGATGTTTACGATATACAAAAAAATGTACAGCAGTACATCATAGATCCACTTCTAAAAATTATCAAATGTTTTTCTAGCAACAAAATTAATGACATAAATCCTAAAATACACAACGAATTAGAAGACTTGATATATGAATGCAAAAATCCATTCAAATTTTCAAGCACTGATTATCGCTTTTTTCAATGGCTAAAAGAAGAACAATTAATAGAAGATCCTAAAGAGGTCGTCATAGACCAATCCATTGACAAGGTATTTCGTAATGGTAGCCTTGAATATGAAGAACACAAAGTTAAAGGTATAATAATGCCATTACGTTTTCAGTTTAAGAAGGTATTTGAAAAAAAAGGTATGTTAACTAATATTCTTAAAAATATAAAGAGTCATTCGTTGAATACAAATAGCATTAACAATTTTGTTCAAGCTGAGGTATGGAAAAATAAATGTAAAATGTACCCAGGAAAACAACTTATTCCATACTTTTTATATAATGATGAGTTTGAGGTCAATAACCCTTTAGGTTCGCATAGTGGTCAACATTCAGTTAGCAATATTTATTACTCATTTCCCTGCTTACCAGAAAAAGAGTCAAAGCTTGAAAACATTTTTTTAGGAGCAGTGATTAAGTCTAAAGATATAAAATCGTTTGGAAATGAAAAGTGCTGGAAAACGTTAATCGATGACTTAATAGATCTTGAAGTAAATGGAATTGACATAGCAACGGAAAATGGGGTGGTAAAAGTATATTTCATTCTAGGATTAATTTTAGGAGATAATTTGGGGATGAATTCATTTCTTAATTTTAATAGATCTTTTGTTAGTACTAGCTTCTGCAGGTTCTGTAAAATGAATAAGTTACAAACTCATACAGCCAGTTCCGAAAATGCAACACTTATGAGAAATGAAACAAATTATGCCCAGGATGTTTTAGAAAATTGTTCTTCTGAAAGTGGAGTCCGACAAATTTCTCTTCTTAATAAAATACCATCATTTCACGTCGTTGAAAACTTTAGTGTAGATGTAATGCATGATCTATTTGAAGGTGTTTGTCACTATAATCTTTGTCATGCTATAAATCATTTTATGGAAAATGCAAAATATTTTAACTTGGGAACATTAAATTCAAGAAAACGTTACTTTAACTACGGTCCAATAGAAATTGATAACATTTCGGGTGATATAACCACGTTACATTTATCTAAAAAACATTTAAAAATGTCTGCCCGAGAAATGATGACGTTTGTTTATTACTTTCCGCTCATGATTGGTGATTTAGTACATCATGACGATGAGGTTTGGAAGTTTCTTGTAAATTTTTTCGAAATAATTGATATGATACTTTGTTATGAAATTAATACAACTTTTATAGATATTTTAAGTAATAAAATAACAACTCATAATAAAGATTATGTTCGCCTTTTCAATGACACACTTAAACCTAAACATCATAATCTCATTCATTACCCAACGGTTCTTCAAAAATCAGGTCCTCTTAAAACGTTTTGGTGTTTCAAATATGAAGCAAAACATAGACAGTTTAAAGTATACTCTCATGCTACAACATCACGTAAAAACATTTGCCTCAGTTTAGCTAAGAAAAATCAGCTTCAATTTGCTTACTGTATAGTAGAACCTTTCATTAATACTGACTGTTATTCATTTAATGAATCTAATCGTGCGAAAAGTTGCTATGAAAACATTATATCGAGCATTTTATTGGTTCCAAAAGAAGCAATAAAATCATTTTCAAAATTTAAATACAACGGATATGTGTTTAAACCTGGATTTTATGTATCACTTTATAAAGGTGGTGACATTGAACTTTATGTTATCTTAAATATTTTTGAAAGGGAATTTCGATGTATTTCGCTTTTCTGTCAAAAATTAAACATGATTCAATATAATCCCCACTTTTTAGCTTATGATATAGAACCTGAACAGTTGGGAGAGTTTTCTATCTTAAACATTAAAGACCTAGTTGGACCTCCTTTAACTAAAGTTAAAACCTCGAGAGGCAAAACAATGATTAAAGTCAAGGAATATTACTTGGCAAGCATATAAAAACAATTTATAGAATCCTATTTTTATCGAAAACAGCTCCTACGATTTTACTAAAACCTTTTTTTTTTGAATAAGTTTGTTTTAGAAAAATCGAAGTTTTTTCCTAATTGGAAAACAGATTGTGTTTAAATTTTTAATGTGAGATGGCTTAATGGTTAATAGATTGCGTTTCAAAATTTTCTAAAAAAGTTAATTTTTGTAATTTTTTAAAACAAAATTATAATAATAATAAATTGATTAATTTGTATTTCTGGATAAAAGTTACGGATTTTTTTAAATAATAAACTGAAAAAAATTTCAAAATATATTTTCGAAAAAAATTTCAAAATAAAACTAGTCTAACGATTTTGAAATTATTTTTTTCTAACACACGAAACATTGAATAAAATCAGATGAAATACGTTTTGAATAGTGATTTTTGAGTGGTAAAACAAAATTTTACACGTTTTTTCCTATTTTATTATTTAAATTTAATTTTTTTCCAAAATCTCAAGTCCCAATACCACTTTTGGTCATATAAGAGAAATTTCGGGTGACCCAGTTATGAACTTTATTTAATATTTACCGGGTTTTAAAAATAAGTAGATATAAACTTTATTACTTTTTAAGCAAACTGAAGCTTTAAAAGAAAATATGGAGGCTGTATCGGATGAATACAATAAAATTGATAGCTCTCAAAATTTGGATCAAATCGATATTCACATGAATTCAGAGCAATTGTCAGATATTATCCTTGAAGATCAGCCAGAAGAAAATGACTCGGTTGCCGGTGACCCAGGATATATTATTATAAACGTACCAAATAGCGACACATATAAAGATGAAGTTTTTGAAACTGAAGCAAAAAAAGAAGAAGAGCTAAAGTCACTCCTTAGAAGCTGGGAGTTATGTGAACTAGAAGATTATTTTGTTGGTAAGAATCATATTTACTGCACATGTTATTAAAAAGAAGAACATACAAGCTCGGAAAGTTTAGAAACATTTTTATACATAGTATATTGCTTTTGTTTTTAGTCAACTCTCTAAAACTCATTAATTTTTATTTTTAAATAGAGCAAAAGATTTTCGTTCCCATCTTAAAAATAATAACGGCAAGTGACGTCGATAGAGTAGTAAAAACTTTTCCCCTTGGTTCTCAAATTCTGTTCAAAGACTGTCTAGAAAAGTGGCGAGAGTCCATAGGATGTTCTCTTAGCGCTACTGAATCATCGACTGAATCCGTCAGAAATAGCATCGTCTCATTTGACAATTCCACAAGAAGTTCAACTCCAAGCAATTCAGCAATCAGCGACATTTCTTTAAACTCCGAAATTGATGAAGGTGGTATTTCACTTAGCAAAATATTAGACAGCTCGAGTAAAGGCCAGTTGATAACTGATTTTTACAAAACCCACAAAAAATTTGAAGAAGAACAGCGGATTACGTTAATTAATATTGTTGCTAATTATTTCATAGAAAATAAGAAGCATTTGAGTCTAAGAACAAGTCAAAAAATTGAAAATCAAATTCTTGAACACTTTCAAACAGAAAAACTCGTAAGCTATCATAAAAAAGGCAACTCGAGCTGAATTTGAATTACTTTCAAGGTATCCGTTTCGGGTAAAAATTATTGAATATAAAAACTTGTTTGACAAATGGATTTGCTGTTTTGGTTGCAATATACACCACAAATCTTTTTGATCAAATATCTATATTTATACAGTCGTTACATGTATGAATTTCGTATACAATTATCCGTGTAGCCGTCAAAAACATTTTCACTTAAATGCTTTACATCGCACGCGGTGATGTGCATTATATATTAACATTTCATCGGAAGATAAGTTCAATTTGTGATTCGGAACGGATACCTCGAATCGGTTGATTAATTCGTAGCATATTACAAAATTTAATGACTTCTTAAATGTTTAAAAGGTAATGGCTTTTACAATGTTTTTTTTTAGACATACTACAGAAATGCTAGAAGAGGAAGAATTTACATCAGATATATGAATCTTAAATCAGGCATCAATAAATCTTTTAATTTAACTCCAACTAGTTCAACAAAATCAGGAAAAGATAAAAATACAACCAAGAAAAGAAAACTATTTGGTAAATGCTAGAGTATAAATTAAAGTTATTTTAATTCAATTGTTATCTAAGTTCCAGAAATGAATGCCGAAGAATGCATTAAATCACTTAAATTTGACAATTTGACACCTGCGGAAACTGATAGCTATTGGATGGCATGCACAAAGTATCGACTCAACCAAATGCAAAGTTCAGATTCCACATCGGAAATTTTAAAGGAATGGGCACATTATAAGGAACCTCTCGGTCACAGAATGGTAATATTCTTTATATTATATACATTGTACATTGCATAATTTTGGACTTCGAATTTCTTTTTAATTTTTCCCTTGGAAAAAAGACTTAGAAATGTTTGCACAGTTTTGGACTTAGAAAAATTTTTTAATTTTTTCCCATCGAAAAAAGACAGAAATTTTTTCATAATTTTGGACTTGGAAAAGTTTTTAAATTTTTTCCCATCGAAAAAAGACTTAGAAATTTTTTCATAATTTTGGACTTAGAAAAATTAAAAAAAAAAGACAGAAATGTTTGCATAATTTTGGACTTAGAAAATTTTTAAACATTTTTCCTATCGAAAAAAGACTTAGAAATTTTTTCATAATTTTGGACTTAGAAAAATTAAAAAAAAAAGACAGAAATGTTTGCATAATTTTGGACTTAGAAAATTTTTAAACATTTTTCCTATCGAAAAAAGACTTAGAAATTTTTTCATAATTTTGGACTTAGAAAAATTAAAAAAAAAAGACAGAAATGTTTGCATAATTTTGGACTTAGAAAATTTTTAAACATTTTTCCTATCGAAAAAAGACTTAGAAATTTTTTCATAATTTTGGACTTAGAAAAATTAAAAAAAAAAGACAGAAATGTTTGCATAATTTTGGACTTAGAAAATTTTTAAACATTTTTCCCATCGAAAAAAGACTTAGAAATTTTTTCATAATTTTGGACTTAGAAAAATTAAAAAAAAAAGACAGAAATGTTTGCATAATTTTGGACTTAGAAAATTTTTAAACATTTTTCCTATCGAAAAAAGACTTAGAAATTTTTTCATAATTTTGGACTTAGAAAAACTAAAAAAAAAAGACAGAAATGTTTGCATAATTTTGGACTTAGAAAATTTTTAAACATTTTTCCTATCGAAAAAAGACTTAGAAATTTTTTCATAATTTTTGACTTAGAAAAATTAAAAAAAAAAGACAGAAATGTTTGCATAATTTTGGACTTAGAAAATTTTTTAAAATTTTTCCTATCTTAAAAAGACTTAAAAAATTTTTAAATTTTTTCCCATCGAAAAAGGACTTAGAAATTTTTTCATAATTTTGGACTTGGAAAAGTTTTTAAATTTTTTCCCATCGAAAAAAGACAGAAATTTTTTCATAATTTTGGACTTAGAAAAATTAAAAAAAAAAAGACAGAAATGTTTGCATAATTTTGGACTTAGAAAATTTTTAAACATTTTTCCTATCGAAAAAAGACTTAGAAATTTTTTCATAATTTTGGACTTAGAAAAATTAAAAAAAAAAGACAGAAATGTTTGCATAATTTTGGACTTAGAAAATTTTTAAACATTTTTCCTATCGAAAAAAGACTTAGAAATTTTTTCATAATTTTTGACTTTGAAAAATTAAAAAAAAAAGACAGAAATGTTTGCATAATTTTGGACTTAGAAAATTTTAAAAAATTTTTCCTATCGAAAAAAGACTTAGAAATTTTTTCATAAATTTTGACTTAGAAAAATTAAAAAAAAAAGACAGAAATGTTTGCATAATTTTGGACTTAGAAAATTTTTAAACATTTTTCCCATCGAAAAAAGACTTAGAAATTTTTTCATAATTTTGGACTTAGAAAAATTAAAAAAAAAAGACAGAAATGTTTGCATAATTTTGGACTTAGAAAATTTTTAAACATTTTTCCTATCGAAAAAAGACTTAGAAATTTTTTCATAATTTTGGACTTAGAAAAATTAAAAAAAAAAGACAGAAATGTTTGCATAATTTTGGACTTAGAAAATTTTTAAACATTTTTCCTATCGAAAAAAGACTTAGAAATTTTTTCATAATTTTGGACTTAGAAAAATTAAAAAAAAAAGACAGAAATTTTTGCATAATTTTGGACTTAGAAAATTTTTAAACATTTTTCCTATCGAAAAAAGACTTAGAAATTTTTTCATAATTTTGGACTTAGAAAAATTAAAAAAAAAAGACAGAAATGTTTGCATAATTTTGGACTTAGAAAATTTTTAAACATTTTTCCTATCGAAAAAAGACTTAGAAATTTTTTCATAATTTTGGACTTAGAAAAACTAAAAAAAAAAGACAGAAATGTTTGCATAATTTTGGACTTAGAAAATTTTTAAACATTTTTCCTATCGAAAAAAGACTTAGAAATTTTTTCATAATTTTGGACTTAGAAAAATTAAAAAAAAAAGACAGAAATGTTTGCATAATTTTGGACTTAGAAAATTTTTTAAAATTTTTCCTATCGAAAAAAGACCTAAAAATTTTTAAATTTTTTCCCATCGGAAAAAGACTTAGAAATTTTTTCATAATTTTGGACTTAGAAAAATTAAAACAAAAAGACTTAGAAATGTTTGCATAATTTTGGACTTAGAAAATTTTTAAAATTTTTCCCACAGAAAAAAGACAGAAATGTTTGTAAAATTTTGGAGTTAAAAAATTTTTCACATAGAAGAAAGACTTAGAATATGTTTGCATCATTTTGGAATTAGAAAATTTTTTTTTAATTTTTTCCCATCGAAGAAAGACTTTTTTCATAATTTTGGACTTAGAAAAATTAAAAAAATACTTAGAAATTTTTGCATAATTTTGGACTTAGAAAAGTGCCCACGATTAAAGACAATACGGGCAAAAGAAGCACTCTTAAGTTTACCATCAAAGACTCACAAGAATCATTCGTGTACATAGGTAAATGTATTCAAGAGGTTGAGAACCATTTACTCCATCTGGCAAAAAGGTCGGGGGCAATACAGCCCTTTGTTATCGCTTTCGGGGATAAAATTTCGGATTTAAACGAATTTTTCGTTTTTTTCGACGGCGTTAAATACAAATTTAAAAATTTTATCAGGGCGGTTGATGTTTGCTTTAAAATTTTTCATGTCTTTAATTTAGAATATCCAACCGCCTGTTCAACTTTTTGGAACTTTATCGAAAAGACAGGAATTTTTTTTTAATTTTTCGCCTAAAAAAAAGAGAATTTTTTTCATAATTTTGGACTTAGAAAAATTAAAAAACAGACTTAGAAATTTTTGCATAATTTTGGACTTAGATAATTTTGAAAATTTTTCCCATAGAAAAAAGACTTAGAAATGTTTGTATAATTTTGGACTTAAAAAATTTTTCCCATAGAAGAAAGACTTAGAAATTTTTGCATAATTTTGGACTTAAAAAAATTTTGTAAATTTTTCCAATCGAAAAAAGACTTATTAAGAAAAAAGACTTAAAGAAAATTATTTTTACTCCAATTTTTTTAGATCAACATGGACTTCCAAGCTTTGTGCAAAACAACATATTCCTTGATGGACAACTTTGACCAACATTTTGAACATATCTTGGACTTCTTGCGATTGGACAATAATGTTAAAGACAAAGAAACGAAAAAATTGTTGGATTCTCTAAGTTCAGAGAATGATTTTGGTGTAGGTAAGTTTTCACTTCATATTTTTATATGTATATATTCAAAATAAAATAAAAAAAATTAATATTTCTTAACCAAAAAATGTGAATTTAAAATATAAATTAAAAAACATTAAGTACATAATTTGTTTTTTTTTAATTTCCTATTAGAATCAAAAAATGTCATGCTTTTAAGAAGCATGCACGGATATTTCGTGCCGACTCAGAGAGCTGTTGTTAAAGACAATACGGGCAAAAGAAGCACTCTTAAGTTTACCATCAAAGACTCACAAGAATCATTCGTGTACATAGGTAAATGTGTTCAAGAGGTTGAGAACCATTTACTCCATCTGGAAAAAAGGTCGGGGGCAATACAGCCCTTTGTTATCGCTATCGGGGATAAAATTTCGGATTTAAACGAATTTTTCGTTTTTTTCGACGGCGTTAAATACAAATTTAAAAATTTTATCAGAGCGGTTGATGTTTGCTTTAAAATTTTTCATGTCTTTAATTTAGAATACCCAACCGCCTGTTCAAACTTTTGGAACTTTATTCAAAATTATTTTTACCAAATTTCTGTAAAATCACCTTGTCCTAAACACCAAATTTTTTCCGATTATCTCTTAGCTAAAAAAATGTAAATTTCAATTTCAAAACAAAACTATAAACTTTCAAAAAAATGTAGATCTCATTTTTAAGTTTTTTTAAAACAAAATTATAAAAATATATTGATTTCAACTTCAATAAAACAAACAATTCCGAGTAAACTTCTAAATAGATGATTTTTTTTTGTATTCAAGATGAATACAGATACTTCTTTTAAAGACTTTTCAGCTGACTGGAATGAAAGGCTATGGAATGTACATCGAATAGTACGAAAGTACTAAATGAAAGTAAGTCATTCTATCAATGAACAAAGTTCACTAGATCAATGAACAAAATACTTAAGGGCAATGAATTGAGAGCATTGAGAACATGACAAAAAGTCATTGAATCAAAGAAAAAGTTACATTGGCCCAATGAAATGATTTCATTAAATCAATGTAATTAAGTTTTGGCTCAAAGAACTGAATTCGTTGAATCAATGAAAAAATTTCATTGGGCCAACGTTAGAAATACATACTCCCAATGAAAAAAGTTCATTCAATCAATGAACAGATGACATTGGCCCAACGATTAGATACATTGGGTCAATGAATTAAAATAATTGAGTCAGTGAAAATAATTCATTGAATCAAAGAAAAAGTTACATTGGCCCAACGAAATGATTTCATTAAATCAATGTAAATAAGTTTTGGCTCAAAGAACTAAATTCGTTGAATCAATGAAAAAATTTCATTGGACCAACGTAAGAAATACATACTCCCAATGAAAAAAGTTCATTCAATCAATGAACAGATGACATTGGCCCAACGATTAGATACATTGGGTCAATGAATTAAAATAATTGAGGCAGTTAAAATAATTCACTGAATCAAAGAAAAAGTTACATTGGCCCAACGAAATGATTTCATTAAATCAATGTAATTAAGTGTTGGCTCAAAGAACTTAATTCGTTGAATCAATGAAAAAATTTCATTGGACCAACGTAAGAAATACATACTCCCAATGAAAAAAGTTCATTCAATCAATGAACAGATGACATTGGCTCAACGATTAGATACATTAGGTCAATGAATTAAAATAATTGATTCAATGAAAATAATTCATTGAATCAAAGAAAAAGTAACATTGACCCAATAAAATGCTTTCATTAAATCAATGTAATTATTTCCTTAACTCAATGCACAAAATTCGTTGAAACAATGAAAAAAGTTCATTCAACTGACGAAAAACTACAAAAAAAAATGTTAATTTAAGTAATTTATCATTGATTCAACGAAAAAAATTCATTGGTTCAATGAAAATTCATTGATTCAATGAAACATATTCATTGGCTCAACTACGCTTTTATTTTTTGTATGACAAAAAAATTTAAATCAATGAAAATAATTCATTGTTTCAATGTACGTGAGTACTTGTCTCAATGATTGTTGCATTGCTTGAATATAATTTTCCAAAAATAATTCAATGAACTTTTTTCATTGTCATAATGTAAATTTCATTGAGCAATGAATTCAATCATTGAGCAATGAATAGACTTACATTGGAACAATGAAATAAATCATCGGCTGAATTTTAATGAAAAATACATTGTCACAATGCAAGAATTCTTTGATATAATGTACACTTTTGGTTCAGTGCAGGGACATAACTTCCGAAGGGAGCCAACCAAGTTCTCTAAGAAAACTATTTGACAAAATAGTGCGGTATAAATTCTAGAAATTTCACATTTCGGAGTTTAGCAGTTAATATATTAAATATATGTATACATATTAAAAATATATTTGGTATATAGTACTTATATATGCTTATAGATTTACAAGTCTGAAAAACTGGTAGTAATTCTGTAACAAATATGACAAAAGAATAGAAAAATTCATTTGACATTTTTTCAGTTTTTTTTAACAGGAATACCGCCAATTTATCAGCCGTGTAAATCCAGCATTAATCTCCATGCAATCAGAAAAACCACAGTAAAAAATTAAAAGAAATAGTCTCTCTGCAGTGTATGGATGTGAATATAATGATCTTAGGTATTATATGTGACCGATCAATAAAGTTACCTTTCACAAAATACTTGAAATGACACCGTAAGAAAGGCGTTGTTATAAAAAAGGATTGAACAAATTCATTTCGGAAGTATATAGGTACAATTAATATATTGTAATAGTGGGTTTACAAAAATTATCCACATTTTTAAAAGGAATCAAACTTCAATTATTTTCAAAAATATGAGCCCTAGAATATCAGCGTTTAAATGTAGCCAATGTAACTCTTAAGGTTCCCGGAGGTAACCCTGCCTGCACTTGTAGCGGCGAGGTAACATTATTTCCTTTGAAATGCATTAAAAGTACCTTACTGAAAAATATAAGCAGTCCAAATTACCATATGTTCTTTAATATAATGTTTAAAAACATATTTTATTTTTCAAAAACCGACTACACAATTCTAAATTTAATCAGTTTAATTAGCCTAAGGTATTTAATCAAACACTTGAATGTCCCCCACAGCCATTAACTGTCTCATAAAAAGTTAAAGTAAAATCACTGTTAAACAAAAATTATTCAAATAATATTTTTCACAATATTAGACCACCCTGTATGAATTTCCCTACGGCATTTTTCATCTCAATCGGAGATTTTCTCCCATAACCGACAAAAATAAGAGAAAAAGAAAATAACAAAAATTCTATTTAACTGACCATCGAAATGTTACACCCATTTCTCAAAAAAGCAAAACTCAATTTAGCCTAAGAATTACTTAATAAATTGCCCCCATACCACAAAAACATATCATCCGAAATGTTCCATCCATATACATCTTTCTCTCGTCAAGACCACCAAACGGCCAACCATTCACTTCACTTCATAAATTATATTCAAACATCAAATATACTCAATTTTATTAGCATACAAATCGTTTATCATCCGATGAGCGTGGTCCCCGTCCCGTATATCGAGGCAACCGAATCTTGCAGCAGCCGCGTAGCGTAGAACATAAACATTTCCCCCAGCCCGGGTGTATATATACCTTATACCTACAATAATTATTGCCTAACAAGAGTTAACAACAGTCAAAATAATCTGTAAACATATTTCGGATACAAGGGAATAATGTCAAGCCATCATGTCGGTTGTTTCCAATAAAAATCGGAAATTTATTCAAAATCGAATGGAGTGGTAAAAATTAAGTTTCATTTCCTATTCTTTTGGTTTTTGGTCAAGAGGTAGCTTTAAATGTCCGTCGGCGTCATTCGTATACGTATCCACTGCCAACTCTTAAGCGGAAAGAAACATGCCAAAAAAACTCTGTCTTCTTTGTCCATGTCACTATGTCATTCAGATGAAATTGTCTTGTTTTTTTTTGTCTTTTAATTTTGTTAATCTAAAAAAAAAGAGAGATTTTCGAAGAAAATATAAAATTCGATTCTTTATAATGACTTCAACAGACAATCAAAAAGTGAACGGATTAGCATTTTTGGATTCTGATCCGGAGCGCCCGTGTAGAACACGCCCGGACAATGGTCATTAACCAAAACGACGCAAATCATCGTCATCATCATCGCACATCATAAAATTAACAGAATCCAACGATCAACACAGATTACGCTATCGGATAAGGAATGAGACAGCCACACAAACAATATACGTTGACGAGAATGTGGCCACAACACCAGGTTATCCGGTTACCTACCTGGTTATACATACCTACCTATAGGAACATACCGTCTATAACTTTATAGATTCAGATACACTCTACTCTCAATATACTCGTAAGGTATGAAGATCGTCGTTGACGGAGTCTTTAATGGGTCGAGACGGAATATACGTGTTCCATGAGTGTCATTTCAGTTATCGGGAAAATATGTTAAATAAGCGCTTTGGCTATATCAGTATCAGATATCGCAGGGATATATAATTTAAGCTAATTGGCGAACATGTTCGATTTGGACCAATTAGGGTGGTCAATTTATAGGCCAGAGGCTAAAGACATATACATAATATTATATTTAGATGTAGGAAGTGTTGAGCATGTTTTCAAAACAATTTTATTTAATTAATTTGTAGTTATATTTTTTTTATATTTTAATTTAAATTGTCTAACGGATAGAAGAACTATTGGGTTTCAAACACGTTTAGGTATATATGAGAAAAAAAAAACCGATAAGAATAATAAGCATAAAATGAGACACTATTGCTGCTTTTAAAAATATTTGTTGATGATTTGGATTTTGAAATTGGAACCGAATTAACATAGCAAACATTTTTAAAATTGTGTAGGTAGATACCTATTAAATTTGTGTGCAATTTCAAGTGCTCGATGGTATCTATACGTGTTAATTTATTTCCATCAAAATTTTGTTAACTGTTTTGTTTTTTACTTAGTGACACACAAGAAATTTAAACTTTTTCAAAAATAAGTGCCACCCTAATTACATATTCATGTCGATTACAGAACTCGCAATTTTCGAACCGCCAGTGATTAGCAGTGCAGTGCTCTCTTTTCTTCTAACCCAATACCCATTTGTATAGTGAAAAGAAAACAATGTACTGAGAATTACTGAGGATCCAGTTCTACGGACTTCATAATCGACCAGGGTTGCCATGTCTGGAGCTAGTTAGATTGCCCAATTTGAAAATTTTTGTATCCCAAATTCGGAGCCGAAATAGTAGCCGAAATAGTCGCCCAATATTCCAATAAAAAATAAAATAAACATTTTTTGTTCATAAAAAAAGAAGAGTTAACAATATTATCACATATTTAACTGCTAAATATCATTCATAAAATGTTATATCCTCATCAGAGTTATCGTCATTGTCATACTCGTGGTCATTATCATCACATTTGTACATTGTTTGGTTAAATTTATTTATCATTTTAAGTGAGGGTGAAAAGTTTTGACAGCAAATTTTTTTAACCGTAGCATCAATACGAAAACGCATCGAGCGATGCTATAGTTAATCGATTTCTTGGTTTTGTTTTTACACAACTCATGAAAGAAAATGTTCTTTCTACTACAGCGTTGCTGACAGGCAAAGTTAATAGTTGTATATAACAAACCACGCCAAATCCCCGAAAACTAATACATCAGATATATTTTTTACGTTAAGACCGTTATCGCCCAAGATTAGATTTGGGCTATTCATAGCCCAATTATGATTGGGCTGTCATAGTAAAAATGTTGTCAGCAATTTTGGAAAAAGATAGCCCAATTTCCGATAAAAAGCCTAATCTGGCAAGCCTGTAATCGACATGATTATATTATTTTAAATAAAAAATCATGCCGATTATGGAAGCTGCAGTACTGGATCCAAAAATGAATAAATCGGAGCGACTAATTCCTATCAACTGCATTTTTGCTTCGTTGTTCTTTCAAACATTTTCTAAAAAGGCTTAATAAAGTTTATAAGTTATACGTAAAAATGACCGTTGATTGTTCGAAATTAAAACGAACTGAAAATTTGGAAAATCGGTGGACAAGCACGAACAAAATTTCATATTTTTTCAAAGACTTTTTTTTCTTTTCAAGCCTCTTAGCCATTAAAGTCATGTGGACCCTTCAAAATAATTAATTTTATAAATATTCCTGATGCTTTTTAAGACAATTATTATATCGGGATGTTTTTTTTTCAACATGGTTGATAATGTTAAATATTTAACACGATACAAGATTTTAACTCCATTGGGTAAGCTTTGGCGCAGCGTGGAATGTCTGGACCTAAAACAGACCACGTGCAGCCGAACAATTAGTGGAGAAGGCATACGAATGATGAAATCGTATGACATTTACTTCAGCGAGTGCTGCAAGGAGCATGGTCAGCGACTCTTTGGGTGTGGTTTTGTGATGAGGAAGTTCTGGGATTCATAATTGGCATCACATCACACACCCCAACGGAAGAAAAAGATGACTCCACCAAGTAAGCATGTTCTATGATCTTCTTGAGCCCACGTATGATATATGTCCGAAGTACGATTTGACAACTTCAACGTCAAAGTCGGGAAGGACATCTTTGATTCGATAACTGGAGGATAATACGTTTGATCAAACGCAGATTTGCAAAGTGGAAGTTTCTATTCTGCATAGTGGAAAGTTTTGTTTGTTTGCAAAGTATTTGTTCTTTTCGTTTCACAAAACAAATAAACTTTCCAATTAATATTTAGAGTTTTCAAAAGCCTTTGCAGTACTATGCAAAGCGTTTTTTTTATTTGCAAATATAGGCGTTTTTTTGCGAAATTAATTGTCGCCAAATAATGACAAAAAAAATTAACTGTTTTGATGATTTTTTTTAAAACGAAGGAGTAAATAATAGTGACCAGAAATAATTTAACTTTTCACTTTTCAAAAAATAGTCTTAAAATTTTGAAAAGTGAAAAGTCTTTTCATTTTGCAAATTTGGTGAAACACATCGCACTTTAACTTTGCAGGAATTTTTTTTGTAAAGTGAAAAGTGTTTGGTGAAATAGGGCTTAGGTTAAATTAATCGGGCAAATAATTCCAAAAACAACATAACGTCAACAGGTACAAGTACATAGGTACATAGGTACTTAAATTGAAATTTACAAAATGAAATGTTAAAATAGTTCGAACATAATAAGAACTGACATTGCGGTTATGTTAAAGTCTAAATTAATGAAAACTTTATCAAAATACTGTTGAGGCCATTTATCCACGAATATGATGTTATTGAATTAGTGTAAGTTTCTGACTTCTCTGTAACTTAAAATTGGAAAATGCACCTTGCAAATATATAACAAGACATTTGCTAAATTTGAACCTGATGTTTTTTTCTGAGTTTTATAGCAGATTATGTGGAACTGCATTGACAATTTTATAATTTTTCTTACATTTAACTTATGAATTAACCTTTGCATTTTATTGATTGAAAACTGAAAACGATTGAGATCCATTGTTTGTATAAGTTTTTTTTTTGGTTAAGCTTTAAGAAAAAGTAGAAAATTATATTTTGTGTAAAATTTGAATTATTTGTATATACACACATACATTATTTGTATAGCCCACAGCTATTTTTGGGTGTGAGTGATAGCAAAATATAATTAGTATTTTTAGATAGGTCTTTACTTTTCATATTCAAATATGAAAGTCTTGCATGCCGTAGTTGGGGCCTTTGTCGGTAAAGTGCATTATTTTAGTGCATCTGGTAGATAAGAAAAAAGTCTTGGATTACCATATTATGTTATCAGAGGGGAAGCTTCTATCAGTGAGAAAATATTTCTAAATGCTATCACATTTTATTTAGAGACCGCTTTCATACTCATCTTTGGCTTCGTCTTGGATGCAGAAGACCCTACCCAAAATGTCTTGGACCCCCAATTTCATGTCTAGGGCACTCAGATCTTTTATTTAATATAACGATTTAGTTGCATTTTTAATGCACCATTACCAACAAAGGCCCCAATCACGAAATGCAAGACTTTCATATTTGCTTATGAAAAGTAAAGACCTATCTAAAAATACCAGTGAATTTTTGCTATCATTCACACCCAAAATTTGCTGTGGGCTCTCGGTCTAATAGGTCTTCGAAATAAGTAAACGGTAGCAGAAAAAATTGGCTCTCAGGCTTGGCCTGAAAATTCAAGACAATTAGAAAATAAATTAAATTTTTGTAGGTAACATATCTTGCAGATATTGAAAACTAGGTGAACAAATATGCACGACTAGATCGCACAAACTTGTCTTGTGGGTATTAACTTTACACAAGTTAAATTAAAAAGCAAAAAAGATTCAATGGTATTTTTTTCCGAATTTTTTTTTATGTTTAAAAAAATAATTAAAAAAATTTTAAATGTAAAATTTGATTATAAATTTTACTTTACAGAATCACCAGATTGCAAATAATAAAAAAATAAGTTAAGGCATTAAAGGGCTAAACGTGAATAACTAAAGTCTAAAAAATATAGCAATTTTCTCAAAAAATGTCGAAGTCTTATTTCCTTACTGTGAATTTTTTGACAAAAACACAGAGCATTAGAGCAGAGTTTGCATGAAATAACGAGACTCTCCACTGGATCTTGTATAGGTGGGAACCTCCGATTGGAAAAAAATCGACTTATTATAGTTCCATAAACGACGACGGTATATGCAGTCGTGGAATTTTAAGGTTTGAAATAAATTGTTGGAAATATAACGAAGAGATTTATTTAATATTTGTAAGTTTAATTTATTCCTCTATAACGACTTCTGGATATTTATGGCTTCTAAAGAAACTCTCTATTATATAGCTTCCCTGAAAATAATAAATTTATCAAATTCCAATAAGTCTTCCGTATCGAATTTAAATAAATCCCTCCGTTTACGCCCTATTCTTGACCCCGAAGCCACTAACTCGTTCCCATATCAATTATATTCCATAAGTAAATATCATCTACATACCTAACCAAAAACTCGTAAGTCGCGTATAACCAAACATAATCATTAACAGTTAATTTAATGTTTTAATAAATTCCTTCAAATGCATGCAACCGTAACGAATTGCGATGTCTTAGAAAATTCCATTTGCTTCCATGATACCGCGCCAAAGAACAAAAAAAAAATATAATGATAATTCAAAAATCATTTATTAGAAATTGACTGACCCACTGTTCCTCCTACTTCTCTCTTGTATATATGTAGTGGTGGTTGATGTCCGTTTGGTCAGTCAGTCGTTCATTCAAATCGTATATATTCAAAAACTCAGTTCCAGCAAGTCAACTCATGACCAAATCGATTAATCTTCTTCGCCAGCTCATTATTCTTAGCGCGGTTGGAGTGTGTCAACTGCAGCAACTTGCAACACAAACGCATCCTCTCCTTCGCATCGGCACTAAAGCAACAGAGTCAGAGATGTTCCTCGCCACATCACCATCATGGGACTTCTCTATCGATCGATAATTTTTAATGATTGCTTCTCTAACGTTGATGTCTTAGTCTTAGAAAAATTAACAACAGCACCAGTAGAAGATAAAATAAAATAAAAAAAAAAAACGAATAAAACAACAAAAAACCTGGGACAGTAAAATTCACCCTGAGAACGGGACAAGCTCGAACATTCGATTTGGAATCATCATTCGGAAATGATGGATGCCCCTACTGGCGCTCATTGGCAGCAATCGTTCAATCAGCACTGAGCATTAGAAGAAACCTTTGAATTAGAGAGAAGTCTGAGCTGGTTGCATTGCACCACGACGACGACGACGACGGACATGGTGGTTTTGGAGGACTCGTCTCATGGATTTCTGCGAAAGGTTAATCGCTGTCTCTTATTCCTCGGCCAGTCGTCTCCTCACTCTCTTTCTCTCTGAAACACTTTGAGGGTGATTTATGCGGAAGCCACCTGCGGAGACGATATTTCATCGGTTGTTAGAGTCAGACGTGGATTCTTCTTCCTCGGCCGGCCGCAAATTTTGATGAATCAATAAATCAATCGATCCGAGGTGATTACTCACAGGCTGCATCATCAAGGCTCTCGGGAAGAAGTCCAGTCCATCTCAGATTACAAAACACACAACACAACGCACAGGTGCTCGTGCTTATT
This sequence comes from Epistrophe grossulariae, assembly GCA_929447395.1. Taxonomy (NCBI): domain Eukaryota; kingdom Metazoa; phylum Arthropoda; class Insecta; order Diptera; family Syrphidae; genus Epistrophe; species Epistrophe grossulariae. The sequence goes on from OV839566.1 coordinate 5,757,035, forward strand.
GTCCCAGGCGAAATAAAAACATGGAAAACGATTTGTATCCTGGCCTGGCCGGGCTGGCTAAGGCCCATCTGATGCGCCTGATGTACATCACACACACACTGCACCTCCTGCTTCATCCATCGTATATGTACATATGCCTTTCGTTCCAAGAAGTCAAACGAATCGAGTGTTGTCATTAATTAGGCTGTAAATGCAAGTGCTGATTCTCCGAATGAATGTGTTGAGGGCTATGGATGCTACCAATCCAGGAGGCGACTATGCACCCATATAGCCGCTTGCTTGTCTTCGAAGGACATGTGTTTTCTTTTGCGAGTAAGTTGCAATATTTGCAATATTTGCAAAATGTCAAAATCGATTAAATTTCTTGAGGAAGAAAATATAAGCAGCAACAAAATGTAAATTTTAACGACTTTTTGCGTCTTCAAACCAAATGTTGTTAATTTTATTGAATTTGTGTTTGCAACTTGGTGTACCTATTTATTTAAAAAAAAACTGACTCAGTTGATGAGAAGAAATTTCTTGACCGCATGCTTCATTATATCGTTGTTCTCGCCATGGCCATTCCATCGTTACATTATTATTGTATATGTTCATTTTGATTGTATGTTGAAAGTTGCATGCAAAACTCGTTTCTGGGGCTGGCCACTGCCAATACAATTTGAACTAATTAAACAGCTGTTGATAACAATTCGTTTTATGTGTAATTAAAATGTAATTTAAACTTAAGACGTTGTCTTTTTTGGCCAGAAATGGAAGAAATATTTAAATTTGATTTCAACTCGGGAAGGATTGAATGATGATAAATTGTTCTTTAATCAATTTCTTATAATAAATAATTATAACCAATACCTGATTTCAAAGCTCAAAAGAAAATTTTAACGACACAGTAATGATAGTGACCGAGAAAAGAAGTTTTATAGACCAATACTTTCTCTCCTAACGATAATTTTCAAGATATGTTTAGTTGAGAAAATTTTACTTGCAAGCTATTCCGGAATTTTTATCTGTGGAAAGGAACGCACTTTCGATTTCGACCGCAACTCTTGCAACTAAATAATCGTGCATATAAGCCTGGTTAGGATTAAAAATTCCTCAAACACAAAAATTATTTTCAGGCACCCACTTATAGCCCGGAGTCCGGTAAAACAAAAATTTCAGTTAAGCGGGTTTCAAAATTCCAGAAACGGTTGTGACATGTCAGAAATTCAAATGTCATTTTCGTGGTGAAAATCGGTGGAGGTGAAAAAAAGAAGAAGAATAAAAAGAAGAAGTGAAAGCGTTCAGCAAATTGTTTGTTCTGTTCGATTCAATTTTTTTTCACTTAAGAGAGTTTTTTTCAATGAAAAATATTAAATTTAACTAACAAAATGTTTCAGGTATCCGGGTTTTTCACTTAAGAAAGTTTTACTTAAGCGGAGTGTTTTAAAGGTAATAATTGGCCGCCAAATACTCGCGATTAAAAAAAGTGTTTCAGATAAGCGGGTTTTTCTCTTAAGCGGGTTTTACTGATCAGGAATTTACTTGGGTTTTACTCCGAAACTGGTATGATCTCGCGGTGAATAATTGGACTTTAGTACTTGCTATATTGCAGATTGCAAATAAGATCCACAATAGGTCACATAAGCGGACACTGACTTGTAGGCAAGCACATAACTCGAATTTGAGTTTGTTCAAATGATTTCTGTATGAAGATATGGATGGACGAGGATGAAGGAGAAACAATTCTTCACCTTCTTTGTTCATTTCTTGCTATATAATACCAAAGACATTAGACGTCATCTGGGTGATTTCTACTATGTATTATGATTCTATAAATTGATCTGATTTCTACTCTTCGAAAAGGTGCTCCAAATGGTTTAACGAGTATAGGGCAGGAGTTTGCTGTAGACGAAAATTATACCACTGACCAACTTTCTATTCATCGAAATGAAGTGAGTTTTTTTTTCAAAATTTATTAACTTTTACCTTTATAGAAAAGTAGAATTCTTAAGGATTTTGGCTTCCCCCCACTAAATATACATAAGTAGACTAATTTACATTGCTGATTGCACCCTTCCCTCCTTCCCAAATTGTATTCTCTTAATTCTTTCTCAATTAAAAAAACTCGGACTCGACTCATATTCTTTTTTATAATAAATAAAATATTCCCTGGTGTGATATCAAATAAATCCTTACAAGTTGAAATGGCATAAATTCCGGATTCATATAATCTCCATATTTGATTAGCTTTCTTTTTCCTTTCAAAGAAAAGATGAATATCACACATAATTTATAAGAAGTTAATTGTTTGCTTTACTTTCAAATTTTTCCTTCCGCCTCTATCAATCATAAATTCATACTTCTATATAGATACAATGACAATTCTAATTCTGTCAATCACCCTGCAACAAAAGAAATTTTGACACAAATTGATTGCATATTAAATGCTTGTGTCAAATATTAACAACCCAAACCGCACAAACAAAATAACCCACCGACCGCATTCAAAATATCTTTGTTGCCATCAAAATATCAATCCAAATGCAGAAAGAGTAGCAGCTGTCGCTCGATCATGTTTGACAAAAAAAAAAAAAAAAAACATAAAACAGAACTCGCACGCATATCTATCTATACATAAACAGAAAACACAATGATCTACTTTGACATTTAACATTGTCATCGTTGACACTTTACCACAAAACGTCAAAAGCGAGAACCAGAATCTATGAGTGAGATGCTCTTGGCGCGTCACATTTTCGCTCATTCTTCATTCGGGATAAACAGATGATCCTCTAATTACGCAACGATCATTCATGTTTGTTACATTAAGTGACAATAAATCCGAGATCCTGCTGAGCGAGCGGGAATTGGAAATAGCTTTAATGAAAATGAGAAGACGACACAAGATGTCAACTTCTCAAAATAGAAACGTGTGCCCGTGGAGAACACAAACTGTCAACCACAACCGCTGTGCCACCTCACCACTGTACCCCAATGGCGGTGATCGTGTCAAACTCCAATGAATGAGGAAAGTGTCGTACTACTTTATAGAGAGGTAGGTATGCCCGCACAAAGTGTGTGGCCTTTTGAGCGGATTTGGTGATGTTCCCCGCGACTTTGACAAACATTTAATTAGCTTCACTTCATCCCCAGAAATATTTTCATTAAGGATTGCGTTTATTTTTTTTTGTATGCTTTGTTGTCTCTTGGGGTTTGTCAATTGGCTAATTAAAACATTCAACTAGTTGGTACATGGATTTGGATTTGGATATGGTGTAATGGTGTCTTGTAATGGAACTATTCTTCTTTGTGACGCAGAGATTCACCTTTGACAGTCTCAGTCAGAATTGGTTTTATTGTTCGACTTTTTGAATTCGAATGGACAGGAATTTGGTGTGAATCCGTTAATTGGATTCTATTCGAGTTTCAACGTTCCGCAAACGGAATGTGTCATGCTGCTGTTGCTGGTGTGCGGGCACCCAGCCAGCTACGCGGTGCTTCAGTGGCGGTAAGGAATTTGGCAAAAGCCATCAAGTTGTCAAAGTAAGTTATTTTTGGTGATCTGCAAAGCAAACAACGACGACCGCGACTATGAAGAAAGAGCGAGTGCAATGCCCATATTGATTGTTAGTTACATAATGATTTAATTTGATATGGCGCTATAAACGCACACACACTCAAGTCGAGACTGATCAAAATGAACAATCAAAAGACCATCAATCGTACGTCAATCCAATTGGGCGGGGATCATATCGAATTGGAATTTCGAGATTCTGACATTCAGACGACTGAGGAATCAGGTAACTTCATCAATTCAATTTGACATGGTGGCGCTGGCTGTTGCTGCTTGGCTGGGGCCGGTCGCTATGGGCAGAGGTACACTACAACGTCATGCACTTTGGGGGGGCGAATATACTAATTTTAACGCGGGGCTCTATATGTTTTTTGATTAATGGTTCGAATAAATGTACCTACACTTATGCCCACAAAAAGTATAAAACATTTATTGGAATTTGCTGTTTTTGTCTTCCCTATAATTTTTATGTGTGGGATTTTCTCTCCTGGGATTACAAACGATATGTGAAATGCACGTGCGAAATGGCAGAATATACTTAGAAATACCATTTAAGTCGAGATGCCTTATTGGCTTTGGAGGCGGAGGTGGCTGGTGGTTACATAAAAGTGCAATTCACTTGACACTTGAAGTGTGATCAACACGTGTTCACCATGATGATGGTGCAATGTTTCACAATTTTAACAAGAGGATTATCTACCTACAAGGATGGTTTTACGTTTTTCTGTGTATTACTTTCATTAGTTACTTTAGTTTATTAATTTTCAGAACCAACGAAATTTCAACGAAGTAAAGTCTTAATGAATCTTACATTCAATTGGATATCAATAGGTAGATTAGATGAGATTGGTTGATATTTTAAGAGGTTTTAAGAAGGGTAAAGATTTTAAAGAGGGATGAAACTTATTTTAGTTCTCTATGAGGTATGAGATTTAAGTGAATATGGTGAAGTGCGAGAGATGCAATGGTTTTGAATTGGAATAAAAATCAATATACGATACATTTTTTCATTGCAATTTTAGTTTATTGTGTATAGTTTTAAATGGCGCCCGGGAGGGTTTATGTCTGCCTTTTAGTTTTTGCGAAGTTTGCATGCACTCTTTCAATTATGAACGGAATTTCTGGAGATTTCGATTCAGATTTTTTTTTGATTCAGACAATTAAAGTATTTAAAGATAAGTGTAGATAAGTGTACCGGGGTCCAATCAAGAGAGAGAGATTTGTGGATCAGTTTGAGATTGCTTCATAGCGAGATGAGAAGATTGCAAAATCTTTGAGCCAAACGTCTCGAAATTCCAAGAATGGAGCGTGAGCGGCATGGAGAATAATTTGTTTACACATACATAGTTTTAAATGGCGCTCGGGAGAGTTCATATCTGCGGAGGACTTTTTGCGAATTTTTCATGCACTCTGTAGAGCAATATGAACGGAATTTGGGAGATTTCGAATCTGTTTTTGGTTATTAAAAACTAAACAGTATTTAAAGCAAATAGTGGGTACCGGGCAAGAGAGCATGTGGGCAAATTGAGATTGCTTCATAACGAGATGAGAAGATTGAAAAATCTTTGAGCTAAACGTCTCGAAATTACAAGAATAGAGCGGCTGGAAGAATTTTTAGTTCACATGCATGGTTTTAAATGGCGCCCGGGAGATTGTATCGCAGTAAAAGCCTTTTTTAAACAAATGTTCGTGAACTCTCCGAGCATTATGAACGCAATTTGGGTGATTTGATTCGGGATTTTTTTTACAAAGTCTGAGATGATTTTTAAAAGCAATAGTCAAAAGACTTGAAATTCCAACAATACAGTGTGTGGGAGAATTTTAGATTACATGAATATGTAGTTTTAAATGGCACCCGGGAGGGTTCATATCTCTTCTTACCGTGGACACATAACCTGCTCCCTTAAATGCAAAAACCCACGAAATAAACTGATCTTACGATGAAAAAACTGTTTCAATTAAATTTATTCCAGTTAAATAGCAATATTTAAAACCAATATATCTGCCTCGCTTGTTTGAGGGTTATGTCGAAAAAATATTTCAGGTAGAGTTCTACGGGGCCAAATCAAGAAAGCTAATATTGATTCTTAGCGAGATTAGACGTTTGGAAAATCTCTGCGCAAGAAGTCTAAAAATTCCAAGAGTAGAGCGGCTGGGAGAGTTTTATTTAGTGTATTGCATGGTTTTAAATGGCGCCCGGGAAAATGTATTCCTTTTTTTCGAAGTTCAATATTTTGGTTGTTTTCTTTGTTTAAATGTTTGGACTTTGTCAAAGTTTATTGAAATCCAAATCAAATTTAAACTTTATTGCTTTCTCAAAAGTGCAATTAAGTCCAAAAACTTGGTTATTGACTTTATTGCTTTCGCCTTTATTTCAACCCAACCACACTTTTAAATCATCGATCAAATCTTTCGATTGCAATTATTCATCAGAGAAACCACCTTCGTTTTAGCACAAACAACATTATTAATAAAAAGTCCAACCTTTTGTCTTCCTTCTCTACAAAAAAAAAAGAAGATTAATTTGAACAAAAATTTTAATTCCTTTCAGATTCGGCTGGACGAACCATCACACGTTTATCTTGGCGAATCGCTATATATATGCGGCCTCCTGGAAATTAGATCGTGTTCATTAACATCGAATTGGGGCGAGCACATCTCCGCAGCAAAGCGATGCCCTTCTGCTAGTACCTACCATATATAAAATAAAGTCTTATGCAAGCTGCACATCCCGCAACATACAACAACAAACATCAAAAGCAACCCGTCTTGCTTATATGATTTTTTAATAGCCAGCAATTTTCTCACCTCGCAAAGTGTGAATATTACAGTGTAATAGCATCAACGGGCCAAGCCTCCATATTTCTTGGAGAATTTCTTATATCGTATACGTCGCGCCACCGTTTGCAGCAAGTTATGCAGTGCTGCCGGGGCTGCTGGTGATGTTTCAACCAGTCGTCCTTTGCATCATCAGACGACGAGCGATTCCTTTTTTCTTTTCGGGTAGCCAAAGGTGCCCATTATCAGACATGGAGAATTATTTAGAGCGTAGATAATGTGATGGCGAACTCTTGAATGCGCGCTTTGATCTCTGTGTCCAGCTCAGCTTCTTATATAGGTACAGCGCATTTCTGCTTTGATCGAGGTTGATGGCATAATTTCATCACAGCCCCCGGGGCTTATTAGTGATGCTGAAAGAAGTGAATCTGCAGTGTACCTATATGATGCGAAAGAGACTCCTGCGCAGTCCAACGCTCAGGAATTCATCCGGCAAGAAATAATTACACAGTCTCGAGTATCGACTTAGCTTTAGCTGTACATAGGTATACCGTATACGCGATCTATGAGGCCGGTCTCTTTATGGACCGGGTTTGGTTTGCCATTGTCTCGAAACTCGAAGCCGCCCGAAGGCGTTGATTGGAAAATGCAAATTTCATTTCGAACATAATTTAGACGGTAGCTGGTGGCAAGGTATATACACACAATCAGTTTATAATACCGGTCTAGCGAGAGGTCCACAGTAGCTGACCAGATGTCAATTCCACGTTTCACGAACTCTTAGGCTCAGAGATTTACAACCAGCTTAAAGGAACTTTGTGCTTGCCGACAACGAACAACCACGACCACGACCCGACGATGACGACCACGACGCCAAGGCGTCATGCTTTATTGTTATTATGTGTCATTATTTGAGGGTTGCTACCGTCATGTAAGGCAATCCTCTCACTGCGGTCCCTGAAGCTAATTCAATACTATACTGCTACGCGCAATTAAACGGGATAGAAAATTAAGATTGAAGAGGATCCAAAACCGAGAGTATAAATCTCATTGCTGCCGCGCCGCGGCCCGCGACCTCATAAAACAAAGTTATACCTATACATATAACGGGGGATGGCTCCCACGCATAAAAATGTCACAATCAAACCTCATTCGCGTAAATTTTGATGTCGAACTGTGAGCAGGACCCAGAGAGTTGGAATTTTATTTACAATGTTCAGTGGCAGGACGACACATTCGCAGGACGATGAGTCAATGGCGGTAGTGGTTGCATCCGCATCTAGTAAATTTGATCGAGAGGCTATTAGAGGGGGTGCTATGATGGCGCTACCGCTATAGCACTGCCCTTTGATGGTGATTTATGAATGAGCGGTTCTCATCGAATGGTCACCGCAGGTCGATAAATAAAATGCATTTGGTGTTCAATTCATAGGCAAAAATATATACAAACATAAAATTCATGTAAATAAATCCATGAATTGTTACTAAAAATAATCAATTTATATTGTCAAGGCTTTTTAGCTGTGGTGTGGCTATACGAGTATAAATATATAGAGGGAGAGGGACGTTGATGTAAAAGGATAAAATATCACTACCTATATACAATGCAGGGAGGCATAATATACCTACCAACAAATATGCAAGAAAAAAATCATTCCTGGCCAAAACATCGATTTGAATCAATTTAAACGCGATGGACTGGAAGTGAGACATATTTAGTATCAGTGGTCGTTCCCAGAGTCAGAATAATCCATGATAGTCAAATCAATGACAGATTTTTATTGCCCAATTTGATGAGGCTTCAGCATATTCCATTTAGAGAAGTATAGGTTGAATTTTGAATTGAAATAAATGATGTAGAGCGACGCGGGTGATTTGTTCGAAAGTACAAAAACACCATCTGAGTTTAGGAATGAGAAAAAGGTAGGTAGAGATTAATAACTGAAATAATCTCTGCGTTTATCTTTTAAAATAAAGCGAGAAAAAAAACAACAGAAATTTATGAATCTGAAGCTAATACATAAAACTCATAATAAAAATCTTAATTTTTGTAAAAGTTGCAACCAATAGTTATTTAAAGTGTTGGAATGGTGGCTTATGCTCTGTACCCAATACCCATATTATACCAATTTTGTGTCTGTGAATGCAAAACAATACCAAAGTATATAGATGAATGTAATGTGAAGTTAGCAACAAATAATTTGCCTTTAACTAATCGTTAATTAATTGTGATAACGTCAAATTTTCAAAATTGTCTATGTTTTTTTTGCTGCTTTGCTAAGTTGATATAAAGTTTTAGCGAATTATCCCCTCAAAAAGCGGTAAAATCTTATTATTATTTTGTATAGTTGATTGCTAAATAATTTCCCATTAGATAATTTTTGACTATTTGTGACAATTTTGTCGTGCAATTTTGTCTATGTTTTCTTTTTTTAATTCTTATTGAATTAGAGCAAAGCAGCACTTCAAAAAGAAGTATAAACTTGTTATATTTATAACCTTATTTAAAAATGTTGTGATAATTAAAATTTGGCAGGCGATGTTTTCTATGTTTTTTTTTTTAAGTTATGAGATTTGTTTTTTTTCTAATTTTATATTATTCCTTTTATATTGTCCTTTTGTATAAAAATTAAAAAAAAAAAACACAAAATATCGAACACAAAAGTTTTATTATCACAACTAATTATTTTAATTTTTGTCTCTATTTTTTTATTTCTTTTTATTTGTGATTTAAATATAAATTGTCCTTTTTTCTTAATAAAAAAAAAAACAGAAATAATTGCAAACACTATAATTTTATCATCTTTACTTTTGAACGTTAATTTATCTATAACCTCACTAAATTTTCAATACTCAAATGTTGCTTTGCTAGCTTGGTTTAACGTTTAACGTTTTTAATTAGTGTGATAATAAACATTTGGCATATGATGTTTTCTATGATTTTTTTTTTGTTTTTCCCAATTAATGATTTTTGTACTTTTTTCTAAATTTAGAAAGAAAAAAAATGTAGAAAACATCGCACTCACAATTTTTATCATCACAACTAATTAAAGACTTGTGAACGTCAAATTATTGAACTTAACAATTTTCGATCTGCGAATGTTGCTTCACTAGCTTGACATTCATTAAGTATAGGTAGGTTGAATAGAACACCCTCCCTCATGGTTTTTTTGTCATCTCGATTGAACCTAACACGCTGTAGCTTTTTCTCGCATATCTTCTGCGAATCAACCTTTATATTTCAAAAATGGTAGTATAGATAATATTTTTGTCTCCAATAACTTGTGGTAATTCTTTAAAAGTGGGTTAATAAAATGCACACGTTCTCTTGGTTCAATCGTAGAGGCTTTTATTGTAGAGTAGATACATATATTATGGAAATGGTTCAATATTGTTTAAGCCTTTCAGATTCAGTAGAAAATTGTAGGGTTTCTCTATTCCTGATTGACAACACACATATACAAGAATAATGTAAGTAACTACACCCATGGTTTACCAGAAGGTGTCATTTATGTATTTTTTATTTAATTGCTTTATGAATAATTTAGGGCTAAAGTAAAAAATAATCGTTTCTTCACCTTTAAGTATTTTGTATAAAAAAACCATCACATTGAACGATTAAGTTCCACCATGATGTTAATATTGATGATATTTATTCTCAGAATAAACCTACCCAAAAATATCGTATACCTTAATTAAGAAATTAATGTCACCTTTTCTGGTGTCAATTTATTCAAACACACACAAATAAAAATATCAACTGTCTTTTTTGAGTCATCAACCTGTCGCAATAATCCCAAAAAATTACCTGCTAAGAGAAAAATCCTTTTTCTTCTGAAACACTACCCACAAGGATTAAAGTCGATTTTACCAATTATATTCTTGACCGTTGAAAAATTACCGCACTTCGTCAATTTCACTTTAACAAAAATAACAACAGCACATACCTATAACACCAAACAAGGATATACCTATATCATCAGTCTGAGCAATGGAGCATCCTCCTCTTGTCAACCACCAAGAACCAACCCACTCTGCTGCTGTTGCTGGCTTGCCACCTGCGGCTATAATATTGCGGGGGTGCAGCAAGAATATTACCAAAAGAACTATATAACCCAGAGACAGAGACAGAGTCGCGTTAAAGGATTAGGACCAAAAAGTCAAACAGATATAAATAACCATATACAAGATAAATAATATTTTGTTTCACCGACCATCGTTAAAGACCAACAATGGCCCATCACCCGCACTCACAACAAAAAATTAAACAAAACAAAACTAAACAAAAAAATAAGAAAGAAAAGAAAGGAAATCCTGAATCAAATGTGGAAAAATCCACACAACATCACCAATATCCCTGAATTGGAGAAGAAGACAGAAGAAACGAAATCCCAATAACTAATGAATAAGATCGCAGCAGGACATCTTTGAGTTCAGTCAACACTCGGCGTGCTGGACACACCTTGACTGTTGCCTTTTACACTTTTAGGTATATACCTATACCCAAGGTCCATTTCATCTTACTGGCATCATGGACCGCCACACCATCACCATCACCAGTCGCACCACGTCATATAATATGCATGCACATATGAGTTACGATCGGATTCAAATGATCGTAAATATGTCAATTGGGCCTGAGCTCCCCGCTAGATCATTAAGGGCGACACTATCTTGCTGCTTCACAACGACGACCATCAACGATGGAACGGAAGATTGGGCTTCGGAATTCGTCGATAATTTCGTGCGCTGGACCACGCTAAACATGCGCACACCAAGAGCCCGATTCCATAATTCGGAATTCGTTTTGGGGACCCCAACTTGGAACACTTCCAGCGTAAAGGTTTAATTAATTAAAATTATGAACGAACCAAGCGAGCTTCGACCAGCGAGAGAGGATGCGTTTTTAGGTATAGTTTATGGTTTATTGGTAAAATCTCGGCTTTCGAGTTTTTTCTTTACGGGACGGAATAATTTATAGCCGGGGATTGTGGTTGCCAGGCCAGGTAGGTAGTTAGCGCGCGGAAGAGGTGCCAGAAAGAATTATCAACAAAAAAAACACAAGAAACCAAAGTGATGACAGGGTATTAATGTTTCATAATTTTCATATAAGGTGACGCGTTATACATTTGCATAATTTTGTTTTGAGAACGGCTCGGTTGGTTTGTTGGTTGGAGGCTGTTCACTTGTTGCTGACGCACATCTTCCAACCTGGTTATCAAAATTTTATATGGGTCCCGCATTCATTTTTGTGGTAGCGGAGACGGAAAGAGGTATAGAGGATTAGTAATCTTATTTTTGGTTGAACGCGACAGAAAAGCATAAATAAACAATAATTCTTTCATTGGAAGTAATTTGGAAAGAAAAATGGCACGAGTTGAGGATGCAGTATAAATCATGGCTTAATACCAGTTGCAGACACAAAGCCAATTCTTGGAGGTGGCCATATAAAGAAGTATGTGGATATGGTCAAGAAGACCTTAATATAGGTATAGGTAAGGTACCCTATGGATGGATTATATTCATTTATTTTTTTTAATTTTTGGTAAAAAGAAGGTATTTCAATGCAATATATGTTAAGCGGCTAGATTGGGTTTTTGGGTTGGGCCCGCCACGCCGCTGTTGATCTTATGAATGTGTGATTTATTGATTTCGATATAGAGGCTATAAGTCATACTTGTTAGCAGGCCCAAAATGGATTATGATTTAACTAAATTCATTTCCAAAAGTAAAGATTTGGCTTGTGAAGACAGATTTTTCTACACTGTTTGACAACAACGTATATAAGGTGATGCTTAGGCTCAGGCCTTAATAATATATTATAATATGCTCCTGTCTAGGTGAGTTTTGTAGTGCAGTATATGGGGAAGAATTCATATAAATCATCTGTTACTGAACTGAGGTTAGACGAATGACTCGTATATGGAAGCAGGAAACGGAATAAATTCTCCATATTTTTATGTATATTAACAGATTGATAATTTATTGGTCTCAAATAAGAATCTGGTAGGTGAAAGATTTTAACGCTGAAATAATACCTGTCAAACGAAATTTGAAACCTGTTTTTGATAAGAATTTGCAAGGTAGGTATTATTTACTGAACATAGGTTTAAATAAATCAATAAAACGCACAGAGGACTGGTAATTCACTAGGTCCTGATGCTGCACGGGCCACCCAATTAATTTCGATTTTATTTATTCATATACTTCGGCAGATATTGGAAGAAAAGAACTTCTCTCACATCCTTTTTATTTATCGAATTCAAGGCCATGTTAAAGAGGACCTATAAAAAGATCAGAGTCTTTTTTTGGCATTTCTGCCAAACTCGTTCACTTGGCGTGTTCAGAAAAATCAGATCTCAGAGATTTTTCTCACTCAAAAAGTGAGCAAGCGAATCCAAGATTTTTTTTTCCTCAGAGTTTTGACAGCAAAGTTGAGAAATTTTGCTGAGGAATCCTGTTCAGGTAATTGAGATTGCTGGGATCTCCGAGATCTCATTTTTCTGAACATGCCTACTTTGTGCACGATGACAATGGGGAAACTTAAGCTGCTCCATCAAGGTATCCAAAACTATTATCAATACCTTTGATAATATAAAAGGTTTTAGGTAAGGCGATGCGCTATCATGAGATCAAGCAAGAATTGTCGGGAACACTCGCGAGAGCATCGGTGGTAAGAAGATTTTTCGGGGGTCCCTAAAATGACTAGCATTTATGCCGGCGCTATTGACAATTGACATAATTAGAAGCGTTGAAGATAAGTTATTTCTAGCATATACACCGTTATTGGGATCTATAGCTTTGAGATAGTTATGGACTTCGGTTCAGCTATCAATAACTTAGATAACGATATATCATCAGCGCTGAGATAAAACGAAGAATAACTCTTGCTAATCGCAGTTTCTTTGGGCTAAGACTGCAATTGACTAGCCAAGTCCTCTGTCACTTATCACCACTGTTCTTCTGGGAGCGTATCGGAATCCCGCTTTTTAAAATCCCGTTTTTCGAAAATCCCGAAAAAAAAGTTTTAAAATCCCGTCTACTAAAATACCGTTTTTTTAAAATCCCGTCTTCTAAAATCCCGCTTATTCATAATCCCAATGTATTAAAAACCCGCTTTTTAAAATCCCGCCAAATCCCGCCAATCCCGTTTTTTGCAATTAATTTGGGTATTAAACTTGGTTAATTATGAACTCATTCCCATCATTTTAGGAACTAACTGCCAACTACCAAAATGATAAAAAGAAATTTTGCATACACCCAACCTCGCACCTACCCCAAATCCTATAGTGTGCCCAAGCAGGGGGGTTGGAGGGGGGCAGCATGCCCCCCCATACATACCTCACTGATTATTTAAATCGTTGGGACCTATTTCATAATGAAATAAGTCACAAATGAATTAACTCCCAAATTTATGAACTAAGTCCCAACGAAATTTTGGTGGGAGTTAAAACAAGTAGTTTTAATTGATAAAGCGGGATAATAAGAAACGGGATTATAAAAAACGGGATTATAAGAGACGGGATTATAAAAAGCGGGATCTTGAAAAAACGGGATTTTAAAAAACAGGATTATAAAAAGCGGGATTGTAAAACCGGGATTTTAAAAAACGGGATTATAAAAAGCGGGATATCGAACCCAACCCTGTTTTTCTATATTATGTTGGTGCAGACGCAGAGACGTTGTGGATGAGGATCCTAAGATCTATAGAATTCCCGGTTATTTTTGAGTGGGTGTAGGAGAAGATAGAACAATGAAATGTAAGGGCCCTAAAGCAACACCCTACGACCTAATCGAAAAGGTCCAACATCAGAGGCGGTTGATTCATGTCGGGCGAATGAACTGGATACCAAAACATGGGAAAAAACTTTGGGAAGAAAAGAAATACATCGGCTAAATACGTAAAACTGCTAAGTCCACTTTTGCTAATTTTACAGTCTCCATATATAAAAACTGATTTTCCCTTTAGGATTCTGCAACTACTAAGATACATTGGACAGAAGTGATTAACCTATTTTGTACAGAATGTGTTTGTTAAGAAAATGGCATCAAAATCTCAATTTCGGTCAAAGGTGGACTTAGCAGCTTTACGTATTTAGCCGACGAATAGCTACAAAAGAACCGATGTGACTGGAGAAGCTTGTAAGTTAGAGGTTCAAATCTACACATGGTTTTATAGCATCACCTTAAGTAAGTATATAAACGAAAATAAAATTAACAGACATTAGGTGTGTTTTTCCGATCCTGGAGACAACTGGTTGAAAAAATCGACATCGGTGATTAGCGACGCCTTGAACTATTAATGCACACATAAATTAGGTGATGTGAATAAAACGGAGCAAGTGCTCAGAGCAGAGCTCCGTAAAAAGTTGAGCAATAGAGAACCTGCTCCGAAAGGTACAGTGCAAGTGCTCCATTTTATTCATAAGTCACACATTCACTGTCTTTAATTAAACTATTTGTAGGATCTATATAGTAGTGGGTGCAGTGTTGTAATCAAGCGTTTCCCTCAAGAAATTATATGGCACGAGGATAATCTAAAATTCTCAGAAAGAATTCCAATCAATTGGAAAATGAAACCCATAACTCCATAGACTGCATGTAATTCAATGCTTCATAATGTTATCCCGCCACGCAAACGCAATGATACACTAAACTTCGCAAAAAAAAAAAGACAAACCAAACATCAATAAATTAATCATAATCGAAAGCCACCAAGAACACAACCAAACAGCCATCAGAAACATCGAAAACAAGTAAACTACCACCTCTGTGGTGATCACGAAACCATGTTTGCGACACAGCTCACAACTCTCTTCCATCATATAATTGATGAAGAACCATTCTGCGAAACATAAACCAAAAATGTTGCAATATGCTATGGCTTGCTTCCTTTGCTCCTGCTCCATGCTTCATGTTTCTTGCACTCCATCGTTGATATACGTTGGTCGTCGTTCATCGTCGTCGATCGTTGCAATGTGATCATGTCATATTTTTTAACGACAAAACGCTGATCCTTTGTCCAAGAGTCTTTTGCATTTGCTGCCTTTCCCCCTGCTAACTCTCTGTTTAAAGGAGAGTAATGATGTGTGATGTGTCCACCAACCGCATGCTGAGCTAACAACGCGGACAAATTAATACACGGATTGGAACAGCGAAATCTTTTGCTCACACAAACACAGCCATCAGAAATAAAAAAAATCCCCACAAAATATCTGCAACCAGATCACTGGCATTGATTTAATTAATAATAATCGATCGGAGGTAATTGCTCTAGGACTACGAGTACGATGACGAAGACGACGATGTTCCGGTTCTCAATTTGTTCAACGGTTTGTCCGAGTCCATCCACGCAACACCTTCAACTTCTTTCCTGAGAGTTGAGGTGAGAAAAAGAAGAATTGCTGGGCGATGATGACGATGGTGGTGATGATGACCATCATCATCATCCAGCAAGCAAGCAGCAGCAGCAATGATCCTCCCCACTCCCAGATTCACCACGGACAACTCTTTCGTCGGTTAATTTTTGTAAGTTAATTACAGGTCGGCGCGCCTAGAATACGAAACAACCAAAGAAGATAACAGCGATTTCGAAGGAGGAGGCTTTTTTAATTCCCACTTTTCGAGATCACCAAGAAAGCCACCAACCACCATACCACCACCGATCGCCTTGCATCATTATCTTTTTTTAAACAAAGTTGCCAGTTGTCATTTTTATAAAATTAAAAAAAAAAAAACATCATCATTACAAAGAAAGGTATCGATATGACATTTCCTAAGGAGACGACTTGAAGTTGCCATCTTCTTTTAGTGCAAATGAAGATTCCACATACAATTTTAAGAGTAAATAGTAGGCCTTGGCGCTGGAGGTCTGAGATTCTTTTCCTCCGAATTCCATACAAGTTTCTTTAAGGGGTACTGCGTCTTGCGAATCAAAGAGTATAATAGAATACCTACCTCCCGGATCAGCCGTTGTAAATTTGCACTCACTTCGTTCTTCACGGCTGCTTCGGATCGATCTGTCAGAAGTGACTGTTTAAGTTGGAAATCGTTTAAATCCAGAATTAATTTTTAGACAAATAAAGTTCAAAAACATTTAAAAAATGAAAATTTATTAAGAGTGGAAGTTCGTTAAAAAACGTCTTATATGCTATATTTTTATATGCGATATTTTTTTTTTTTTTTAAGATATCCTGGCAATGCTGGGCCATCATCAGAAATGATCCATTCTCCCATCAGGAGCAATATTATCATCATCATAGAACTGAAAGAAGAGGTAATCAAGAATTTTCTCACCTCTTGGATGGTTGTGTGTCGGCAGTGGCCGTGTCGGTGCGCCGGGCGGCGGGCGGCCATCAGTATATTGGGGGCGTTGATAACTCTGAACGTTCCGTCGGTATCTTCGAGACTTTAAGATAGATTGAGGTCGGTACCGATTGATGACCTAACTGATTCGCCGCTCTGATCTGATGAAGCTGCGTGGAGGTTCTTAATCGATTTTAAATCGTTTTTGATAATATTTTGATCGTGGTAAGATTTTCGTTTTTAATTTCGGGGGATGAAGATGAAGTATGAAGGATGATGTTTTTTAATATTAAGGTTATAAGGTGCATTGGAGTTGCCCCCCACCGCCGCAGGACACACACGCACATGCACACAAGACTGATAAACGGTATCCAATTCCCATTGATTTACCGCCTGAAATTAAACTATCTCACTTGCATGATGCGAGACTGAGATTCACCAGCAGCAACGAAACCAAGTGAGCTATACGACTGGGAAATACCGATTTCATGGTGATAATCATCAGAATCGTGATTTATTTAGCGGAACAATTTCTTGTTTTGCACCCTTATGCATACAGAACTCACTCACCCCATATCACCCCATAAAAAAGGGGTGATTCGGTTTGGTCCTTCGGCACTGTATCTACCCATCTACCATCAAGGATGATGATGATGAGGATGTCCTTGCTGTGATATGATGATGGTGATGGTGTCTCTGGGCTGAACTGGGTATCTCTCTTTGTTTTGGGATGAGTTGTGATGAGAATGATGAAGCAATCTTCCATAAAATAAGGGCTATATACCTAGTAGAATCGAAAAGGGTGCGCGGGCTTGCGGATTCTCTCTCTTCACATGATGGTGAAAGTGTGAAACTTCAGCACGAAGGAGACGACGACGTCATTCGGTCGTTTATTTGTTATCTATGGTCTCATTATCATCGCTCGGTGCAGTGAAGTTGAAAATTAATTTTGTCACAGTTGCAGGAGGCAGGCAATTGTGAATAATAAATGTATATGTATCTCTCTGTGTATAATAAAGCCATACATAAGAGATAGATATACTTAATTTTTGCGTTGTATATGAGTTGTATATAGTTTTGGTCAACCCACGCCCATGGAATTGAAATAATTCGATTCGCCTAGTATAAGTTCGATTATACGGTGCATCATCGTATTCAATTTGAATTCGAAAGAAATTATATAGGAGTATAACGATGAGAATATTTTTTGTTTAGTTCCTATGTTTCGTTTTGAAATTTGTCATAGTCTATATTTTATAGGATGATTTTTAGAGAGTGCTGATGGTTAAGTATGATGGGAAAATCTATTTAACGGTATCTAGTCTGCTTAGTTCTCCTTAATATCATTTAATGTATCCAAGCATTAGGGTATTTTTGATTTTTGAAAAAAATAAAAACCTAATTATCAGGGTGATTATGATGAAAAAATTTGTTAGGAGACTGAATAATGTTGACGATATATGAAAAAAATCTTTCTTCGGCTTTGGGTACAACATGCACTTGCCCGGGAGGTGGTCTCCCCTGATTATAGTGGACGATGCTTCCTCCTTTGTCTGCCTGGTTAAGTAAGTTCCTTGGAGGCATCCTCTTAAGGTAGATACTGGCTGCCTCCTGGTCTCGGATCTTCACCATGAAGATCTTTCTCCATACGATCCTCGTGCTCACTCGCGATGACGGAGTGTTTAATTTTTAATGGTATTTGTTGTTTTTTTTGGTTTTTCGGCATTTGAATTCCCAAAAGAGAGAGAGAACTAGAGAAATAATGGGGTCCGCCATATATCAGAGCTTCACATAATGAGGTAAGATGTTACTTAGACTTTACCTAATTATTCAAAAATGTACGGGTAGAATACAGCTGGCGTACCCCCATGGCTGTAAATTATCCAATGGGCACAGTCCACGTAACACCCTGAATTAGAGGTACAGTGCTTAGTTCGTAACTTCTCAAAAGTCGCTACTGAATCAGGTGGCCCAAATTCCTTATAGGCACTCTTGTCAAAACTGCATAATAACAGCAGAACATAGGTTGGTCCGCTTTTTCGATTGCAATGATTTAAAGTTCCTCTTTTGGTTATCTCTCTCGCCCTCGCAACTATGTTGCTCCGGTTACGGTATTTTAAAATTCAGTGTCCACTGCCCATATAACAATTTTCTCTGACAACAGTACCTTGCCACAAAGATAAATAATTTGTCACTTTTTACCATGTAATTCGACAGTTGAAAATAATTTCACACGAGTTATGTATAGTGGTAACGGAGAAAATAGCTATGACTCCAGTATCAACATTCTTGAAGAAACCGAAATGCAAGTGAGCTGTTTGATGTTGTGACTGAAGAAGAAGTCATGCCAGTTATCAATGAAGCATAAAACAAATACGAAAGTAGAGGTAAAGATTTATTATGTCCAAAATTACTCCTCGATGCTTTGGATGTAGTTGGTCCCACTTTTTTAATAAATACAAACACCAAACCACAAAAACCAAACAATTGGAAAACTTTTATTGTGACATCTAATGAAAAAATTGAAAAAAAAAGTGTGAAGAATTTCGACCTATAAATTCACTGCCTGTCCATGGAAAGGTGCTCGAAAAAACAGCTTAAAACCAACTATCAAAATATTTTAATGAAAACAAAATCATAATTGGGATTCAATCTCCGTTCAATCAATCATATTCACGCGAACCAAAATCAATTACGTTTTATCTGATCCTGAGCCGTTCTAACTTGGGTTTCCCATTGCTCAATACTTGGACCACTACTTTTTAACAGCTACATCAACGATATTAACAAAACTTTCATAAATAGCCTTTTTTAACAAACAGCGCTAAAAGTGTTACCATACATAATATTAGAAGCATATCACTTTTCCCTAAAGTCCAGAAAGATCTTCATGCAGGATCCTGGTAGGTAAAAATGTCTCCACTTTTAAAAAACAAAAACAGTTTTATGTATTTTAAGATAATTTGAAGTTAAAACAAAATCATATAGCATACATAAATCGTCTAAGGTATATAAGGGTTTGATGATCATTACCTCATAATTTCCATCTCCATCAAAACTTCACCGATCATCATAAATCCAGACTTTACCATTTCTACTCATAAGCCGTAAGAAAATAAATAAAAAAAAAAATAAAAATAATCGTTCTGGCCAAATATTTCACGCCACCGGACATCAGTCAAAAAAACTTCACCTTGTTGCATATTATCGATGGTTTTAAACTTGAACCTCCGGACTCAAAAGAAGTGTTAACTTCGTTGTTGCAGAGCCGCCTTGTAATTATCTTATTTTTGGTAATTGCACCGACGAAAAGTCTGGTCCATGGCACATCATCACACACAGGAGACGGACCAGAGGATCAAGATGAAATGAGTAATTCGGAGTATAGGTAGGATATATAGCCCTTTGCGAATTCTACGTTCCACTGAAAATTACCCTAATAAACCCTTTTTTTTTGTTGTGTTCAGTTCATGTTCTGATTCAAATTCACAGATTCAAAGAGTTCATCAGACACGAAGGCACCGCACGAAGCATTCTGTTTGATCGAAAGCAATTTGGTGCTAATAAAGCGAAGAGGCTATAAATCACTCACTGTATCTGTGTTGACTGTATAAATATATACATTCATTGAGTCACCATCGTCATATAGATAAGTTGGTGTGTGACAACTTCCGCTTTGCAGAACTTCACACTTTTGTCACGGACAGTTAGGCATTCGAACAAAGCACTCAACACCATAAAAATCATTAAGACATAGTCCCGCGCATCTGTTTCACATTCGACTGAGTAAAGGGTTGGGCTGCAGACCAGGCCAGGCCAGGCATCAGCCATCAGCCATCAGCAGGGTCAAAGCCGAAGTCAAAGCGACTCAACATGCCTACGATTACACAGTGGGGTTCATAAATTACAAGTTCGCCCATCCATCCGATCATCTGCAAACACCTTCGAACAGTGAGCTTCTGTCGATTAAATGACACAGGAAATCAATAGAGGTCATTCGGCCGTGTCATGCATTGATGACTCCTGGTTGTCATTGAAGGTTAATAGTATCTATACCAGGGCCAGTCGACTTGACTGGGGTGTCGAACTGTGAAGAGGATGCCGCACCCTGATGAATCTTCATCTATCTATCCCATATCGGAATAATATCGCACTGTTTTTTTTTTTTTTTTTTTTTTTTGTCGTACTTACTTATTTTCATGTTGATATCGAAGGGGATACTTGGTTTTGATATACAACGAAATAAATTAGTCGGGCTTTCTTGAAGTTGATTTTTTACAAAAAAAATTATAAATGTGAATTTTAATAATATTTCACAAAATTTCCAAATATTTCGCTAAGTTTATGTCATTTTAGAAAACAACTCACTCAAAAATATATATCCGATCCGATAATAGATAGACATTTGTCACTTACTGGTTTTACAGACATTTATTTAAATCCAAATTTTTTTCTTAAATTAAACTGTTGCTAAGTTATGTCAACTTAGCGAAATTTTCCTTTTTTCACAAAAAAAAAAACAAGAAATTTGTTAGATTTAAGCATAACTAAAAAGAGGGTGTGTGCGCAACTAACCAATACTAAATGTTTTCATTTTCTAAAAGTTATTTCGCTAAGTTCAGTGAAAATATCGTAAGGTAAAAAAAAAAGAATTCAAAATTTAGTTTAATGACAGAAGGTTACTAGCTTTGGATTTAAATATATTTGATGCTTCAAAAATTCAATATTGTCTACTGTCCTCAATTCTCGAAAATTTTACATAGATATTTCAATTCAACTGCAAATCAAGTCAACTTAGCGAAACACGATTTTTTCGAAAACTCAATGATCAATTTATAATTTTAAGCGTTACTAATTTACAATTATTTGGGAACTTATTTTTCAAGCAGTAACCAATACATACTGAACTTAGCCTTCAAAAAAGTTATTTCGCTAAGTTGACATCAACTAAGAAAAAGTTGCATTTTTACTAAAAAAAATAGCGGATGTAAGCGTTTGCACAAATAAAATGAAAAAAGTTAAGTTACACACATATTAATAATTTTTTATTGAGTTATTTTGATAAACAGAAGTCAACTTAGCGAAACACCCTTTTTTCGAAACCAAATAGTACATTAAGTTTTTTTTATTCCTAACTGATTACAAATCAATCAGAAACTAATTATTAAAAATATTTTTTACATACATAATTATGTACTTACCAACAAAAAAAATTCTTGAATTATATTTCGCTAAGTTGATATAACTTCTTCAAAAAATTAGTTATTAACATTAGGTCTTCACTAATCAACTGTTGATGACTCCAAGTGAGATTACCAATATGATGGACTTCAATACTAAAGGCAAAAAGAAATACATTTCTAGAAATATATTTCGCTAACTTGATATAGCTTCATCAAAAAATAAGATGTTAACATTAGGTCATAACTAATCAAATGAGGAAGACTCCAAGTGAGATTATCTATATTCTGGCCTTAAAAAGTACTTTAAATATTAAATATTACTTAACTGTACTCATTATTTAACAAACCAACGTTTTATTAGCTTCATAAATGCTCAAAATGTATTTATAGATAATTTTTTTTTTTTTGTAATATTTTTATTTTATGAAGGTCATCTCAATTTTGTTCTTTTAATACCAAAATAATAGGATGTATGACTATCGCCTAGACCGTTTTGACGATATAGCAATACGGCTTTCCCCCTTTTCACAAAAAGTACGTAGGTATATATGAAATCATGTGAAGAAAAAATGATTCCTTTTAACTTCCCGGAGACATCTGTTTGGTTGGGTTATAACATTGCAAATCGATAAAGCTTTGTTTGCTTGGTGTGCATACTTTATTGTATATATGCACATTGAAGCGTGACGAATTTTCAATTTGTATGATAATTAATAAACGGTCGTAAATCTACTTGCGCGCCACGGTATCGGCAGGCAGTGTATATCTGTATAACCCGTTCTCTCTCTGAGGTCTGGGGGCATGACGTGATGTAAGGAACGCCATCATATGGCAAAGAAAGAGTGTTGGGCATTGAAAAGATATTCGTTTTTGTTGCTGATGTGGAGTTAGACGAAAGTCTCCTGTGGTATGTTTTGAGGGCAAGATTCCTTTTCATGTTTCGTTTGTTTTTTTTATATAATAATGCGCGGGTATACCGTGTTTATGTGGAATGTCCCACACTGGTAGTCGACGTCAAGGCGTTACCGAGATAAATTGAGGTTTGGTCGTTTTATTTTTGATTTTTTTTTTTTTTATTTACGCCTGAAGAGGTGGAGATTTTAAGCCTAGACCACATCGAATTGAAAAAGAAGCCAACTACTGAATAAGGAATATATGAAGGAGTGAGAGTGCTATGTGGTGAATAGCCCGTTGGCTGTTATTAACGTGATGATGTGGATGATGGGTGTTGCAAATTGATATACAAAAAAAATTACTGCATAATAGCGTGGCAGAAATGATGTATGAATAGCTTAACATAACATCAACATGAGTTTGAGGGCCTCTTGTATCTGAAACTCGCTACAAGGAGGTCTTTTTTCCTCCATCTTCTTTTAGTAACTTTTTTTTTGAAGAGGTTTGAGAAATTTGATTTGAAGTTTTCTACCAGGATTGTTGATGTTTTTCCGCTCGCAATATACATAGTTCAGTCAGATTTTACAAATACCTTCCAAAAAAGATTTTTCTTTATTTTCAAAGGCTACAAAAATCCTGATGGATATAGTTTATGTTATAGAAGTATAAGGGCAACTTATCGTTTGCTTGTTTGTGCAAAATTACTACGTTCACCTCGGTAATCTCACTTTAAATCATCATCAGTTGATTTGTTAAGACCTAATGTTAATAACTAATTTTTTGATGAAGCTATATCAACTTAGCGAAACATATTTTGAGAAATTAATTATTTTTTCAAGTAGATAAATACAAAATTGCAAAACTGATTGATGGGTAATTAGCTGAAAACACATGATCATCATGAAAACGCTAAAAACAATATTGCACTATAAGTTTGCGATAAAACAGTGTTTCGCTAAGTTGACGTAATTTTTGCAAAATAGCTCACTCAAAAATATAGGCAAACGATCCTAAAGTAGATGAATTTTTATATAGCTAATTAATTTTTTATTTCTTATGCAAACATTTATTTAATTCGGCTTTTTGTTTTCGTAAAAAATGCAACCTTCTCTAAGTTGACGTCAACTTAGCGAATTAACTTTCAGAAAAAGGTTTATTATTAGGTACCTACTACTTAGAAAAAATTTCTAATCATTTGCTTTAAATAATTAACTGATCATTTTGAAGGCGAAAAAGGTGCTTCGATAAATTGAATTAATTTGAGCGAAAAACAAATTGAAATTTAGTAATTGTTTTGAGATTTAATAGATATTTATAGATATCCTTGAATATTAATTCAATCCTTTACTTTATTATTTTTACTCAACGATATTTCTGCTGAAGATACGTCAACTTAGCGAAACAACACTCAGAAATAAAAAAATATTAAATATTGGTGAGTAAGTACCTATACTATTAAGAAAATGGTTGTTAGTTGATTACTTAATAGTTATGCTTAAAGATATCTAAATCCAATTTTTGTTTGCGAAAAAAAGATTATTTCGCTAAGTTGATGTTAACTAAGTAAAACTTTCATTTTTGCTAAAAATAATGTGGAATTAATTAATTAATTAACAAAACTAATAAAAACTAATTAGTAACAAAAGTGATCAGATCGTTTCTATGTAGGTATTTTTGAGTGAATTCCTTTGCTTAAAAAGAACACTTAGCGAAACACCCTTTTTTCGCAAACAAAAAGCGCAATTTTTTTTTGTGAGTGATAAAGTAGCAAATAGTCAGCAACTAATTATATCATATACCTAATTTTAAATCTCAATTCTTTAAATTATTTCGCTAAGAATTGATATACTGTACATGAAATTTGTGGTTAAAGCTGGCTACACATTTCACGATTTTCATGTCGAAAATTAAAATCTAGTATGAGAAGTCGTCGGTTTTATAACATCTAATAGTTACGGTGTGGTTGTGTAGCATCGAAAGATTGCACAGATGTTTACTTGGTGCGGCATTCAAACAAAGATGTCGTCAAACGGGAACTAACGGGGCTCTTAAATTTTGTTTGGAACTTGTACCTATATACGCTGATCAGAAACAAAAATTCTAAACTAATACTAACGTCAGTTTAATAAAAGCCATTCAGAAATCGTTTATAGACCTGCCAAAGCAGCAAAAAATGTACGTCGCCAATAATTTGGCCAATGTTCAACCCTTTTCAAATCATAACCAACCAAATTCTATATAATTTGCGCTATTTCTAATTAAAATTGTTCACACTTTTATTTAATTAATTGTCAAATCGCTAAGTGCATTGCGTTGTAGCAATATTTAAAGTCACACAAACTGTCCTCAGTCGTTCAACGTTAATTATATGAGAAAAATAATATCTATCTTCGACTTCGATGGTCTTTGTCGTTGCCGCTGCCGTTGCGCTGGCGGACGCTTTGAAAAACACTCCTCTCATAATATAGCTAGCTATTCTGTATATAAATAAATGTTTTGCAAAAATCATGACAAATAGTTTCGGGCCTAAGGTCTTCTCTAGAAATCCGATGAAAAATGATCATTCGACGATCAGTGGCACGGCCCGACGACGACGCACATGTGCGCATATACAGCACTTGACATATGACATTCTCGGTTTTGACAACTCAACAGTGTCTGAACTGAGGGCCGCGACCGCGTCGCATCGTCGTTGTTATATGAAGTTATCAAATAGCGAGTAATACTGATGGGGAGTGCCCACTAATTGGCGTATTAATGCGTTAGCCTCCTCACCAGAAGAAGGATGCCTCGATGGCAAGCAGCCATGTGACATGTGTGCAATATGCACCATGGCACACCGCATAGCCGCGCTGCCACCACCGCGACCGCCATCGCCGGGCTGGAAATCGGCGGTGTAATGCATCTCCACATAACATAAATCAATATCGTTCTCTTTGGGGCTCCTTGCCTTAGAGATGCTTGTGAGACATTTGAGTTGTTCGCAAGATAAATCTTCTCTCAGCCTCCAAAAGACCGACTTCATTCATTAGAATAAAAAACACAATACAATTACAGCCACCCCATACACCATCACCTCTCATTGAAAATAGAGACCTTGTTTGACAAAGGGCGAGCGAGACAGAGCATGGCAGGATCATCTTGTCAAAGTCGTGTAATTATTGCACTTAAATGCCTCCATGAGGAATGGAAATAAATCATTCTGTCCCGGCAGTTATTTACGAGTTTTAAAATAAGTGACGTGGAAAATGATGCATTTGACTGTTCCGTTGTACCTACAAGTATGCATATGTACATATATGTATGTAAGAGTATCGCATGGAATTCTTGGGGGAAGAAATTGGTGTAAGGTGGCAAAGCATCAGAGGGGTTGTGAATTATATGTTGAGCTCGATGAGTCCGCCCTGGCAGGTTATGTCAAATTGAATTCAAAAAGATTTAAGACAGAATTTAGAATAAATATGTAGATACACATATGGCAAAGAAGTTGAGAAATAGTAAGATATACAAATAGAGAGAGCCATAAAGAGGATGAACAAATTGAATTTTCAATATATGAAAGTTAAATGACCGTCAGGATGCAAATTTAAGGCTATATATAATTAAAATTGAACAAATACTCGTATAGGTTTTTGGAAACTAATGGTTATTTTTCCAGGTCGTTGACAGTTTAATTTAGAAAAACCACATATGCTTTGATATTTTTCGAACTATTGGTATCAATCTTTATTTGACCTTCACAAAATAACAAGTTTAGAAAATTATACTTTTGATTAAATTGAGTTACAAATATGTAGATAATTAGTGAAAGAGTATAATAGATAAATGGGTCAAAATAATTTCTAGGCGCTTTTTGAAAATTTAGTATTCACATGTGGACATTTTTAAAAGTATTGGTGTACATATGTACCTCAAGCTGGGAACTTCATAACAGCAATTTAAAATTCTACAATTGATGTAGGATTTAAGTTCCAATTAAATGCTAATTTAATATCCAACAATACTGCATTAGGAATTCAAATCTTTTCCCCCTCAAATTTCTGAGGGACTCAGCTATGATATTAAGCTAAAAATATAACACCTTCAAACACAAAAGCTTCAAAACGATTTAAGCAGAACTCCAAATTAAATACTATAACACGATTGGAACTTGAAAATTGAAATGTTCAACACAGTCTCCTCGAGGTTTGGAATTTAAACTAAGAGGGCTGGTTGTAAGCAAACATTTTGTGATGTAGTTTAGTCTTTTTTATTTGATACAATAGGTTCTTTTCAACGGTTACGCATCAAATAACTTTTAAGTTGATTCTGGAGTATTATACAAGATTCATCTTTAAACTTAATTTTTTTTTGTAACGGTAAACCGGTCCACACGTTTAGGCTGTACATAGATCGATGTGCAGTACTCGTAAAGATGCAATTTAGAGTTATTGCATTCATCACAAACACCACAGTTACCTATAATTTGTTATGTTCTTATGAAAAAGGACATAGCTAGGAACAGAAAATCTTATAAAATTCTCAGAAAGTATCAGATAATCTTTTCTTTTACATTTTTTTACTTCTAATATCTCGCTCCAAGATTCGATCTGAACAGCCCTTTTGCAAGATTTACATATTCATATAATTTTAATAATCGTTTTAGG
Organism: Epistrophe grossulariae; assembly: GCA_929447395.1. Classification (NCBI taxonomy): domain Eukaryota; kingdom Metazoa; phylum Arthropoda; class Insecta; order Diptera; family Syrphidae; genus Epistrophe; species Epistrophe grossulariae. The sequence continues at coordinate 5,784,394 of OV839566.1, forward strand.
ACCATAGAAACCTTAAACACAAAAAGAGTGCTCGAAAGAGTGCACAGAAACTTAAAATAAAAGGCATTGGCTGTGTGTTGACTCTGTTGGGCGCCATTTGTTCTACACGTTATTTGAAACTATGTATATATTGAAATTCCCAGTATTGTACAGTATGGACAAAAAATTCTGATTCAATCGTACTGAGTTTCTTTCCAATACAAAATTAATATGTCTTCGTATTAAATTGTTCAACATTGAACCAGTTGTTTTTTGAATCAATTTATGTGTCCAACTATTGTCTAAAACTTTAAGAGGCTAAAAAGTCACTGAATGCTTGGTTTTTGATCTTCTTAAGGAATATTTATTAATAGATCATGGAAAATAATGAATTTTGATTTTGATCATAGGAATCTCAACTGGTTCACTGTGTACCAAGTAGTGGAAAATCTTAATAAATTCATAGATAAGAAAATATTTAAATTAATAATATAAATTTTTGTTAAAGCCTAGTACGCTGCTGATGCGAAACGAAAAATCCCATACAAAAATGACAAAGCGAAATCAGAAACGAAAAATTCCGTTTTGCTTTTCGTTTTGCAGTACGCTGTTCGAAGAGCGAAATGTATAATTGTAGCAGATTATTTGGAGAAGTCTCCGCTCCTTTTTCGCACTGAATTAATTATACAGACTATTTATTGTATGCGGAAAAATGACATTTAGGTTTAATGTGTATTTTTTTTTGTTTATCATTTTCTTACATCATGGGTTTCTCTGATTTTTTGCGTTTATGTTTGATTTTGTTTTTGGAATTAGTGAAACTCTCCAAGGATATTTTCCGTTGTGTTTTCGCAAGCGTTTCGTTGTCTGTTTGGAGATCACAGAAAAATTTCGTTTCGCATCAGCAGCGTACTAGGCTTAAAGCCTAGTACGCAGTTCGGGAAAAATTTTATTTCTCATACAAATTTTTTCCCAGGACAAATTTTGTCTCGGATTTGTCTTAAGCAGCAAAAACATATTTGTGTTTTAACATTTCCAATTTTGAAAAGTATTATGTGAAAGATGATCAAAAAACATAAAATAAAACATGAAAGAAAGTTACGGGAATAAATTATATAAAACAGCTGTTTTCACACAGTCAGTGGCATAGCTAATAGGAAAGGGTTCAAGAGGACCAAATACTAGTGCGGCAACTTTTTTAATCCAAGAAAATATACTAAATTTTTATAGAAATGACTTTTAAATGACAACATAAACTCGCTGTTAAGGCTGCAAACCCTTTTTTGTACTGATTTTGTTTGTTATATTAATATTGCAGGGTAGATTTACAAAATCCAAAAAAATATTTTTATCTACGTTACTGTCCTCATTTGAATTTTATTTTTATCTCTACATCTTCAAAATTTGTCTTGAGAAAAATAATGTAGAAATAAAATTTAGTTTGTCTCGATCTGCGTACTAGGCTTAACTGATCAAAAACTAAACTTTTATTTGAAAGAAAAGATATTTTTATTAATTTTCACCAAAACATTCACACATTTAATAATAAAAAATCATTATATATCTCGTAACTTACAAATCTAAATGTTGATCAAAAATTAATTCATGAAATAAAATATCTTATTAATAAACAATTAATTAGATACTAATTATTTACTCAAAGTTGCAAATCTTAATGAAAATCTACCATATTCAACAGTCGTCTAAAACTATAATCTAGTCTGCACACTTACACTCTCTCTCTTGTGAACTTTGGCAGTTGGCACATATATTTTTTCATTTAGACTTGTAAATAATATATGACGTGTCACTAGAGATTGTTTCCTTTTGTTTTCTAGTAGTTTTTAAAAATTTTCTTATGTATTTTTAACTTAATTGATATTTAATCCACCTACTTAAGTCAATTAGCTATAATTGACATGAATTAACTTCAATTTTGTTATATCCATAAGAATTCGCACCTAATTCACTGATTACAAAATATCCATGATTTATTTAAGTTTACAGAGCAATAGCTCTGCCAAAAAATGGGCTGTTTGTTCTCGAGAAATTCGAGACGAAAAACATTTTTCAAGAATTTTAAATGTTTTCTTGTAGATTATTTTGGCTTGTTTAAAAAAAACTGTCAATTGAATTTTCTTAAAAATCATATCAGTAATTAAATATGGCATTCTGTATAGAATTAAATTACCCCGAAGTCAATATCATTGCTTGTTCTAAAGATTTTTGAGCCGAAAAACGATTTTATAGAAATTTCTTTACAATTCTTCATTATGTAGGTATGTGTAGAATAAAATTAAGCCCAAGTCATTGGAATTTTTTGTTCTCGAGATATTTGAGACGAATGATATTTTAAAACTTTTTTTTGTATTATATAAGATAGCTTTATTATAATTATTTAAGTTATACTCTTGTTAATGATTATTCAACAAATCTCACTTACCAGATCACTTTTCCAACCTGAAAGAAAACAAAAAGTTTTATACATTTAAAACAACTTATAGGCTCTAAATTTAATATGAAAACTAAAACTCAAAGAAAATTAATAAAAATGATTAAAAATTGTATTTCCCCGGCATGAAAAAACGTTCAACGTTCAGTGTCAGATGTCAACATCTATTACCATCAATGATCTACATTATAAGTTAGAGGTCAGATATAGCATAGGTACGACATATCGAACACCATCAATAATAAATTACTACCTTCAAGTGTTTAGCAAATAATCATTAGGTACTTACTTATATCTTGACAGACAAATTAGTTTGGGAGAAAATTGGAAAGTCTTTATCTTTGTATATAAAAATAACCTGAATTGCCTGTACTTTTTTTTTAGTTATAATTAAGAAATTAATTCCACAGCTTAAGTAATTGCAGTTATCTAAATCTCTCACATCAAAAACCAGATTCAAACACGATCTTGATCTGCATCCATAAACGTTAATCGTCTATCCACGATCTCTCACCAAAAATACAAAAAAAAAAAAAGAGAAGATAGATATACACAAATCCAATCCGTCCAAACCGAACCGAACTGACATCATTTTTTGCTGATTCAAACTGAGAATAAAAAAAAAAAAAAAACTGACGCCGCAGCCGGATGTCAGGATCATTATAATCCAGCTAAAACACAACATAAAATACGAGGAAAAAAAAAAAAACAAATTTCATCATCCATCATTAAGAATGATTAACGTTTAATATTTCATGGATCATTGAGAGATAGTTGATGTAGCGCAGCAACAGCAACACAGCACCAGCAGCAGTAACAGCAACATATCAAGCATAGTATGGTATAGATACATTTTTAAAGCGCCAAGATCAGGTTAAAGATGCTAAACGTTTGTATATCAAACTCCAGGAGATCAGAGCTAATTCTTGTAATAAAATGTAGCTAATGATGCCCCACAACCAGGTATATACCTAATCCTGAACCGAACACTCATATATGCGTCCACTTCCAAACGTCGCATCCCAATCGTGTTGAATGCACAATGTCAAATTGTACAACCCACCAATCAACAATCAACGATCAACGACCATCAACAGCAAACTCCGCATTTCTCGGCCTCCGCAGAGATATAAGGAATTCGAAAATTTTCATAAATTCCAATTTCATTTCAATCAACGTCATCCCGATGACTACACACAAAAATACACTCCGACTCCAACTCTAAGTCTCATCCATCTATTCAGCATAAAAACAAGACAGACAGACAGACGGACGGACGGACAGACACCACAAGAAGCATTTGACCATTTCAGCTTCAGATCCAGCTTTCCCGCATCAGTACCGAGATTAAGTCGGATTAAATTCCATAATTCGAGCGAACACACTGTGAAACAAGTGTTTGGCTGCGCTGCGCCCGTAGAGATGTTTCCAAATTAATAATTCAGAATGTTTTTCTTTTTTTCCTCAAACAGAGACGAGGAGAGAGTCCCAATTCTTGGGAACAAGGTCCCGTCGGACGTCGTCATCGTTGAATGTCCATCAATTTTCTAAGTGATGTCCATTTGTTTCACTCGTGTTTTTTCTCTCTTCTTTTACTTTTATACATTTTTTTTGTCAGTCAACTATCCAGACCATCCGTTCTTGGGGTAATTTTTCAAAGCCAAATATAGGTTCCACAGTTTTCGTGGTATGGAGTGGAGAGTTTCCTATGGGTAAACTTGGCGAAACTTTAAACATTATCTTTCGGTTTAGGTCGGTTGGGTCACCCTCGACTCAATTCGACCGAAGGGTGTGGGTAAGGGTTTTTTGAATGTCATTAAAAGGGTTGCAAAAACTTTCGATAAAATTCTCTATCGTAAAATAAATTTTCTACTTCTTATTCTCTACACAATGGTCCCAAAACAGGGATGCGAAAATTGCTCTAGGACATGAATAAGAGACTACGACGAAAAGTTTTTCCTTGCATATAGAATGAGTTCACATAATCAGTGTTGCCAATTTAGTGAGTTTTTTTTTTTTTTTTGAATCAAGAAAATCTTGACATTCAGAAGAGGAGATAGGTTTTAAATATTGGTATACATTTTTTGATGCATATAATTAAATCATGAAGTGATATTGTAATAAATAATAATGCAGTGTTGCCAATTTAATGAGAAAATGTATTTTTCAAATGAAGTTTCAAAAAAATGTTGACAATGAATGTTGATTTCTTCGTATACATTTTTATCCGCATATATGAAATTAATTCAAGAACTGATCTTGTCATATTGCAGTGTTGCCAATTTAATAAAAAATTTATTTTTGATTAAATGAAATTTCAAGACAATGTTGACATTAAGAAGAGGATATAATTGACTTAAAGTCGTCGTATACACTTTCATAGCCACATATAATGATTTTGTGAAGTGATCTTATAATCGCAGTATTGCCAATTCAATGAGTAAAAGTTTAAGATATTTGAAGGTTTTTTTTTTATAATACAAATTCTATATACTATGCTACTGAAATACATCAGCCAAGTAGAAGACTTAGCACTATTTAAGATAGTTTAAGATATTAAATTCAAGAGAACATTGATCCAATACTGAAGTGGAGATAATCTTTGTACCTACTCATTTTCAGCCTCGTAATTCATAGACACATCTTAAATATACCGCTGTAAATTGTCTAGGTAGAATACAAGACTTAAAAATAGTAAGCAAATTTTCTAATTTTGTCTCAACTAAAACAAACTACTATTTACAAAAGTACAATTTACGAATGAAATGACGCCCAACAGTAATTCCCAGCTTGAGCAGTGCAATAGTTGGAAAAGGGGCCATTTCGGTCGAAGATCCCTATAATGAATTACGCTGATATAGACAATAAAACAAGATAAACAATAGCGCATATAGTGGCCATAACATAATATCAAATATTGCATAACAAGCGAAGTCTAGACGACGGAAAACTGGTTCGAAAATTAAATTAAATTGGGTGGAGCGACAGCTTGTATAGAACCAGGGCCAAGTGACTCACAATTCTCAACCATTGTTGTGTGCGTGTTATTTGACAGGAATGGAGGTGACCTACAATTTTCTGCCGATTCCGAATGATTATGTCGAGAAGCACTTTCTGACACTATTTATTGGAGCATTTGTCATTTCCTCGCAAGAGGTAGTAACCCTTGAAAAACATTTCTGCTTTTAAAGGTAGAATTATAATAGTCGGATGCCGACGTAAGTGGTCGTACGAACCGAAACGAATATAAAGAATTCATATGAGGTGCCCATAATTGTAGTTTGCTTCATTTCGACCAATTTTCGTTAACTTTTGCTTTCGGAAGTGAAGAGTGCTCACCAACCGCTCCATGCGTAAGTGAATTAAGAGAATTTTCTTCTGACATCTTGTGACTAATATAGTTCTACCTTAAGGTGGCATAGGCTGGGAAGAGACCCCAAACCTTCGGCGTAACATTCCTACACTCTAACCATTGCGCCACGGGCTACTGCTACAAACCGGGTCGCTATAACGTCAATTACGGGTAATTCCCCCTTTCCCCTTCAAATTTTCAAACTTTTGAAAATAAAATTGATGAATGAAATAATGAATTCCAAAAAAGATTGCATTCCAAATTTTTATTTAATTTCGACAATTCTGCAAACAAAACCTTAAGATTTATAAAAAAAAATACTTTTCAAAGTGGCAACCTTTGGACGGATATGATAAAGCTTCCTTCATGCTCTCTATAGCATCCGGGTAACCTTTTTTTTGTTCTTCCAAACTGCGTGCGGCAAAGTAGATAAATCCCAGATAATTTTCTGTAAAAAGGTCCTTAAAAATTACTTCGCTTTCTCTTTATGTTTTGGGGGCCTGTTTTTTTTTTGTTTTGCTGGAGAAGTTGGGGGTTGAGTAATTTTTTTTTTGGCAAAGTCTTTTAACTCGTTGTTGCCATGTAATAACATAAAACCTAACTATGGCAGAGCGGGGCGACGCGTTCATAGAATGGATGAGAGTAGTGTGAGGGTATAATTTGTAAAAGGTTATCTCACCCTCCTCTGCCCCCCTTTGACTCTATAGAGAAGCTAATGTTGGTGGTGGGCTATCAAATTTACTAAGTACTTGGAACGGAAAAAAGGGATAATTTTACGTAGAACTTAACGATCGTGAAAATGTTCTTATCAAAGAAGCGTTGAGTCGGGTGTGTATAAAAAAAAATATATATATCTATGTACATATGTATGTGTATATGTGCTATCCTGATGATGGAGTTGATGGGCAACTGCAGTATGAGAGAGGGTTTGTAAAAGACGAAAAAAAAAAGCCTCGAAGAGTTTTTCCACCCTATTTTCAGGATTTTCTATTCTTTTTTTTTTTAATGTTTTTTTTTTTTTTTTTTAGGTAGGTATAGGTCGTATATATGGGACGAGAGCTACCGAAATGCTAATTATGTGCGGCTTGAGGGTTGAAGTGTGATAGCGGAAGAACAATGATGGCAAAGTGTGGAATAGCCCTTATCCTCAAGGGATTACATATGTCGTGCATGTTGATGTGGGGATATTACGTATGTATACATATATATGATGGTGAGAACAAGTTTGAGAAAATCAAAGTGAATCAATTTATTGAAAGGTGCGGTTGGAAATTGCATGATGTGAATTCTTGCATAAACCAAGGGCTGATATGGCATCATCATGAGGTTCATGTGTGGGAACAAGTGGATTTGTTTATAAATTTCTGTATGTATATTGGGTTGAAAAAATCAATGAGTAATCATGATTTATATTGGCTGTCACGCTTTTCTATTGACAAGTGAAACATTTCTTCCAAAAATATACAAATATAGTTATTAATATCCGAGTTAACCACGATATCTATAAAAAAATAATTTAGAAACCAAAAAATATCGAAAGTAAAAATCTCGAAAAATTAAAAAAGCATATTTCTCCTCGAATTTCAAAAATCTAGCAAATCTTTTGAAAGTCCCATCACCTAAACTTTTAGATGATTTACTAATTTTTTGAATATCCCACATAATATGACGTATTAATATACTCTAATGATGGGTGAGCTGCAATAAAACTTTAAAAATTCCCAATAAATCACATAAGACTGGCTAGGCTATAAGGCTGACAATGAGATACTGAAATTCACAAACCTATAGACTTTATGACCACTTTTAGGAATTTTTTATGGGATCCTCTTTTTGGATATCCCAAATATGAGGTTCATAAAATCTCAAAAATTTGAAACACTTTTAAAAATATATTTAAAAGTCCCAATGGCTGACCAACTACTAAAACTAATTGACCTTTTGAGACATTTTACTGAACTTTCATATAAGATACCTTTTTTTGAATATCCCAAAAATGAAGCCCTAACATCTCCTAATCGGTGACTTTGAACAAAACTATAAAAATGTATAAGAAATCACAAAAAATGGCTCATATTAATAAAACAAATTGACGTTCTAAAACCATTCAGTAGAATTTTTTGAATTTCCCATAAATGAGATGCTATATAGCGTCCTTTATGCCCTTAAAAAAAAACTTTAAACATTTATTAAAAATCAACCAATAAGGCTGAGAATAAGGTACTGAAACTCACTGACCTAGCCTTTATGACCAATTTTTTGAATATCCCATATATGCCAGGACCTGAAAATCTCAACGATTTTGTAACATTTTTAAAAATGTATTTAAAATTGCTTATGGCTGATTACTAAAACTAATTGATTTTATGAGAAAAAATACTGAACTTTCAGATTAGTTACTTTTTTTGGTAATATCCCATAAAAGATGTCCTAAAATCTTGATCAAAATTTTAAAAATTCCTAACAAATAGAATATTGGTGTTCAATAAAAAAACTGACATTTTGTGAGGTAAACGTGACCTTTGAGATGGCATACTTTTTTTGAATATCCCATAAATGAGATGCATAGCGTATTCATTTTACTTTTTTTAAACACCTATGGCTGGCCGATTAGGTATTAAATAAACTGTTTTTTTATAAACAATCCCAAAAATCCCAATCCTTTTAAGATGGCACACTTTTTTTTTTGAATATCCCATAAATTAGATGCATAGCGTTTTCCTTTTATTTTTTTAAACACCTATGGCTGACCGATTAGCTATTAAATAAACTGTTTTTTTTTATAAACAATCCCAAAAATGAGGTTCCAAAGACCTTGAATTTTTTTTCAATCACTAAAAATTGTTTATTCCTGATCCATCATTAGAACTAACTGACCTTTGAGACCAATCCATTGCTAACTTTCAGATTGAATAGCTTTTTTGAATATCCCATTAATGCGGTGCCTTGAAAAAAACTTTATAACAAATCGCTCATGGGTGACCAATTATTGAAACCATTTAACCATTTATGACCAATAAGTGACCTTTTGGATAGCACAATTTTAATTTGAATATCCCACAAGTGAGTTGCTACAAATCTCTACGACCTAGAAAAAACTTTAAAAATCATTAAAAATCTGAAAATTACTGAAAGTAACTGGCCTTTTATGTTCAATTAGTGACCTTTTAGAAGGATTTTTCGAATATCCCATATATAGGGGGTTCTTAGATGCCAAAGCTTATAATAAGCCTCTCAGATGTCTGACTCAGATTTCAACTAATAAATTGTCTATTTTAATAAATCACGTAAAATGCGTTTCCAAAATTGTATATTTAGCAGGTACAGTGAAATTATTGTCAAAATTTGTAATTGGCTTGAAATAGGATTTTATTGTTTCTTATTGTCTAAATGTGTAGGTATATCATTTGTGCTTTGAGAACAATATTAAATCCAAAAAAGGAGTACGTCACAAATTTTTGAGATGCCCTTCTCATTTTATTAAGATTGACTGTAGATATTAATTGCCCTTTTGAAAAAATATCTCTTTAATGAACGCAAAAGCCCTTTTTTTCAAAATAGTCAATAAAAATAATTTCAATAAAGAATATTTTTGTAATTATTTTTCAACAAACACTTTGACCTGAAAATTTAATATCATCGACAGCTTCCAACTGACATTTTCTCATGGAAAAAACAGGAACCGTTAAACCATAAAATTTTAGTTCACAAGGCCTTTAAGGTGATCAAAAAAATCATAGCTGACAAAATATAACGAAGTTGTTCAAAAGAAGCTCATTCACACGGTTAAACGAAGTGTTGGCTCTATTATAGAAATTCAATCTGAAAGAAATCCATAATTGGTCCATTCGAATCACGGAAACTGAATTACAATTGCTCATCATCTCCCTGCAGGAATATACTACAGCCAAATTCTTGTTTATCTTTAGGGGAAGGCTCGCATAAACAATCCCCATAGCAAGTATCAGTTTCAAAATTCTGAACAACAATACAGAAAAAGAGGATATAAATCCTCTACTCGTCAATGTCAAATCAAATCAAATTTCCATCGACCACGATTCGCAGAATGCGTCATCATGACAAAAATTTGTTAACTTTTTGTCATGTGCTATATACATATACCAGCAAGGGCAACATAACATTGTTCTGTATAGAAAGTCGTATGACTACCATATCCTTGAAACGAATTCATCTATATAGCATCCTCCTTAATGGATTCATTGTTAACTTTGGGCTCTTGTTTGAATGGTCTTGCACGGTGGTGTAATTGTGGTTAACTGGTATGTTCCAGTTTGTCATTTGTTTTGAAGTCTTATGATCACACGGAACGAACAAACTATAGAAGATTGACAGCTATTCCAACAACAACAACAGCAACATCCATTTCAGGTTGACATGACATTTCAGCCCAGTTGTAGTTATAATCCCAACAAAAGAGCCGATCCACCGCTATTCGTATAAGACGTATAATGTATATCACGCAATATAACGAAGCCAGAGGTAAAAAATGACAGGCATATGAAAATTCTGACACGTCATCGTTGACAGTATACCCAATACCCATAGAGTAATATTATAGTTGGTGGTGGTTGATATTATTTTTCTGGTCCGGGATTTTGTCTCTGTCAACTTGCTTAGTGATTTCATAAATATTCTGTTGTTTTATTTTTCCCAAACACATCACACACTCAACCAAAGCTGGGGTGAGGAAATCATTTTCGGGCCAACTGTAGCAACAACTGACACACAAAAGAACACACCACCCATCAGTACCCAGAATTGAGGTCGAAGAGTATTTGATTGGAACGCTTGAACTGTGTGCGCTTCAATCAAAAGTCAAATGCGAAACATTTTAGAAATTCGTCTGATGTCAACATAATGTAGAAGTATGGATTATTGGTTGACATGCAATCAACTAATAGTTGACCATGTGACGTTTTTGACTTCCTCAACTTTGTGAATTTCAAGGAGATCAATGCCGTTATAGTCATTCAGCAATTACTTTGAAAATAAAGAAAACGGAAAATCTAAGAGTCAAAAACGGACAAAGATTTTAGGTTTAAAATTTTTGTATACATACAAACCAGGATTACAAATTTTCCAAAATTTTTTAACAGCCTGAGGTTAAGGTATAAGAACGATGCTACTTAACAATTGGGCCCTATACAACATCATTGTTACTTGTTATTGACGGATTTTAGGTAAAATTGATGAAACCAAAGTGTCCCTCGTATCAGTGAACATTGACAATGTTGTAAGGGAATTTGTTAGTGTAGTGCCATAAATTAATCATTTTTCAATCAACATTGAAGAAAATCAAAATAATTTTGTGTGTCGTCAATGTATCAATATTCCTTGTGACTAACATTGAAGTATACTTACTTACGATCAATGTTATACGGTTACCTCAATCGAGACTTCAAGTAATATTGTCAGGTAACATTGATGGAGTGTAGGGCCCTTAAGACTCTTTACTAAGATGCTCTTAGTTTGAAATTTTTTTAACTATTAGGTGTGTTTTTTTCAAGCCCGTAGGGAACTGGTTGAAAAAAAAGATTTCGGGGATTAGTGACTCCATTACAAAAAAAAAGTGGAGTTCCCATACAAACTATCGATAACAAGTATTTATTATATGGGTTTAGCTAAGTCCATTGCTGATTAGTTGTTGTTGCATTTAAAATGTAAATTATTTAGCCCCGAACCTATTTTTTCATTCAGTCTCCTTCGGGCTTGGAAAAAAAACACGCCCATTCTTTACTGAAACTTTTTCTTCGTAAACTTCAGCTAACGCCTATAAGAGTGACATTTTGTAGATTTCAAAGTGACACTTGGAATTGATATGATATACTACAACGTCTTTCATTAAGCGCTTCCTATCTTTAAATTTAAATAAAACAAAGTGTGTGTGAGATATCACCGAAATTTTTTATTCATAATTTGAAAATTGAACGATCTCGTTGGCCATGTTCACTTCGTCTCCACGTGAGATGACCAATCCCTGGAATCGCTCGTGCAGAATTTCCAATGTGGCGTAAGATGTGATAGCACGTAGCGCCGTACTGTGGAAACCACATACCATTCGTGTCCATATATCATCCAATTCAGGCTAAAAGATGTTGATAAACATTGACCTTTAGCGCTCGCCATTGACGGTGTGATGACCTGGTCAACGTCGTTCTCAAAGAAATATGGACCGATGACGCCACCAGCCCAAAATCCACACATAAAACTGACTTTTTCAGGATGCATGGACGCTCTTGGATCTGAGCTGAATTGCTTTCGTCCAAAATTCGGGAATTTTGTTTGTTGACGTCCAGAAATGGGCTTCATCAATCATCGCTGAAGATTGTTAAATGAAAATTAAGGTCAGTTTCCAACTGCTCCAGAGTCCATTCAGTGAACATACGTCATTGTCTATGGTCATTAACCTCCAGCTCCTAGGTAAAAATTTGAAAAGTTGTGATCTGCTTAAGCATGATTTCTTGTTAGCGACGTGAAATCGACCGCCCCGGATTCTCCTGCACACTCTCACGGACAGCGGCGACATTTTCGGCCTATCTTGCATTTTGTCGACGTACGAATATTGGTTGATCGTTTAGTGAAACAGTGGATACTCAAAACTATCAATGCGAATAGTCCTTTCGGTAGGACGATTATGGCGACCGTAAAATATGCGAAGTTCGCGGAACGTTGTCCGTACGTTCTGATAATTTTGATAAAACAATTTTATCATTTTCACGTGTTGTTGAACGCTATATCAGTCCATGGTATTTGGCAAAACAGATTGACAGCTATTTTGACAGATGTATAACTTTAACAATATGGCCGCTATCAACTGTCAAAGTTCGGAAGATCCTATTGGAAACACTTTAGATAACAATTTTCTTACTTTTAATTTTAAAACTTTTTATTAAAATGTTCTTAATTTTTTTTTAAATAGTATTAGTATTTAAAAAATGCCTAAAATCATAAATTGTCTAAAATTTTGCGCCAATTTTTACTAACGAAGGTCTTCGGTTCAATTACCCAGCCCATGCCTCCAAAAAAAAAACAGACATTTTTTTCACGGGTAATGACTTTTGCGATGAATTGAAAAATCCTCCTATATCTTCCCATAAAAAAGTGCTTCTCACTTGAGGTGGATTTGGTAGAAAATTGTAGGTCTCTTATATTTATGACAATAACACGCATACAGAATTGTTTAAGAGTTCCATTTCCCTAGGTCCTGCGTTCTACAAGACTCACGAGCTGTCGCGCCACCCGATTTATTTTTATTTTATTTTAATCCTTATATTAACATCGTTAAGACGTTAAATTAATTAGGCAATATAAATAAACTTACAAATTAAACTTAGAACAATTCATAGCTCTCTTTCTATATCTCTCTTTTCTCTCTTCTAAACGATATAGGCAAATATTCAACAGCACGCATAGGTATAGGTACCTACTCTATTATATAAATATCAAAAGTGGAATATCTATTTGTTCGATTGATAGCGTGCATCGGAATCATCTTCCATCAGTCTTAAAGTACGCATAATTACCATCAACTTAAACCACACCAACTGTTCCTTAGAGTTTTCAGGATGAACCCATTTCATTTTCGACTTCTCTTGCTGTCTCATTCATACCCTCTCTAAAAAAAAACCAAACGAAAACGGAATCCAATTATATAACAATTTGCTTAGGGACATTCAATATAATAAAAAGGATAATTAAGTTGATTGCTTTTTTTCCACAAGTCCTTCCAGACTTCGTCCTTTAAGTCAATTTTTTTTGTACATATACATATTTGTATTTTCAACGAGTATCTCATCAATATCAACAGCTTCTGGTATTTTTTTTTTTTCACTGATGCTTTCTGTTCGGTTATATAGATATGCCCTAGAGGGATGTTCAGTCTGTCTGGCACTTTCCGATGTTCATTAAGTTCAAACCCAGGTATCCTTGTATACCTACCTATCTATATACAATTTGAGAATCCTTTCAGAGAAATTAGTCACGTAAACGCACTTCAACAAAGCTCGCAGTTGTTAAAATACTCTCTGCCCAAATGGTAATTAAACGCATTAGAGGACATTTGAAGTATGTAGATATATATATACAGGTATTCCCAATGGACACGTGTGATGTGACCATTCGTGGGTATAGATATATAGATCTCTAGAACTTAATTTGATTATAGGTATATACAAAGCTTGCAATTGGTTTTTATTTGTCGACAAGAAGTCCTTGCTCTCGAAAGAAAAAAAAAAAACAAGATGAATTGATAGTGTCAAATCAAATGTTTAATCTTTCGCCTCTCCCGAGCCAGCCGCCCAAAGTGTCTCATTTCATATCCGTCTTCGGAGTCTTCGTTTTTTTGATTAATTCGCCAGCTTAAATCATTTCGAAGATCATGATATCCAAACAGCAACACACACACATAAACAACGCCAACAGCAACTGCAGCAACAGCAAATGGGTAGAAATTCAAAACCAAAAAAATTGAATAATTCTGTGTCAAGACCTTCTCAAATGAGCCGTGGAAATATCGGACCACCCACTTGATACCGCACAGCCCCAGACATCACTGCTGCTGGTGCTGCTGCTGTTTTGTTATATTACTCTTCTCCCATATAGCCTTATACAGGCTAATTTGGATCTCGAAAAGGTAACCCCAGTTGGGGGGCATTCCTCGTGTGCGCCTGCGCAGTCCAGAAAATCTCGATGCCACTGATGCGGATTGGGGCTATATAATATACAACACCAGAGCTGATGGGGCACCGAACAGCAGAACAGGCGACTGTCTGCAGTAACAGTGCGAGCAACTGAGCGCGTTCCGTTAAGGAATCTGTGATCTTTTGATGGATTTAGGCCTCCACCTCAAGTGCCACTGATGAATGGTTTCAGAGAGTAAAGTTGCCCCGGCCAGCGGCGCGCGGCATACCTATATACTTCCAGATAGTGAATCAATGTTTTCGGTTGGTTCGATAACCTTTTGCCGGATTAATTTGTGCAGCAACATATAGTCTGGGACGGTGGAATATGACAGATCGTTAATAGGTACACTGTGCATTTTGAAATATTGATAGCAATTTGTTGTGTGGTGCGGGGCTTATAACCGGATCGAAATCTATAAAGTGAAATTTATTCCTTTTCGAGTTTAAATACCTTTCATCGTTTTGAGATGTACATATATAAGATTGATATATTTGACAGAATGAGGAAATACCTACTTGCGATGTCGATGGATCCGCAGTTCGTTGAGATTTGAAACTTTAATGTGTGGAATATTGAATTGCAGGAATGTTGAATATTGTTTAAGAGAAAGTCGTTGTCATAGAAAGTTTGAGTTGAAATTAATTATTATTTATTTATTTATTTATTAAGTAGCAATAACAGAGTTTCTTTTTACATTTGGTAGTTACAAGTTAGAGATTTAGGATAAATATTTTCCTTTTCAACTATAATTTAAAGTAACATAATATAATGACAATAAGTTGTATAAAGAAATTGATATTAATACTTCAAGGGAAAGCTAGGAACAGAAACCCTTATTTAACTCTTAAAACTAATATTGCATAGCTCCCATTATCTGTTAAGGAACAATTTACATAAAATTTTTGTGTTGAATTTTCAATAAGGGAGTTCAAAAGATTGAAATTGGATTTTTCATGAAGCCTGTAAGTTGAATAACACCATGGTAAATCAAGCATCATTTTTAGAATTTTGTTTTGGCATATTTGAAGCTTAAGTTTGTGAGTTTTGGCACAATCGTTCCAAACAGGAGCACCGTACAGGAGGATTGATTGGAAAATTGACTTAAACATAACAATTTTATTTTCTTTGCTAAGTTTAGAACTTCTACATATTAATGGGTAAAGAATTCTTTTATATGGATTTATCTTATCAATAGTAGTAGATATATGTTTTTGAAAATAAAATTTTTTGTCTATTATAACACCAAGATATCGACAATGTTCGGACCAGTTAATGTTCACGGTACATTGTTTGAGAGGAAACAAGATTTCGACGTCTTGTAAACCAAATAGTTTGCGTTTTCAAGGGGTTTACCTTAATCTTCCATTTGAAAAAGTAGTTTTCTATTGTAGAAAGAGACATTTGTAATGTATGATAAACGTCTAGGAAATATGTACCTGATGTAAAAATAGCCGTGTCGTCAGCAAACATTGCAATACCAATATTGTTTCCCAGATTGTGTAAATCAGAGACAAAGATATTGAAAAGAGTTGGACCAAGTACTGTACTTTGGGGAATTCCATATGGAATATTTTGCAAAGAAGATTTATCGTTTTGAACTTTTACTAAAAATTTTCTGCCATCTAAAAAGCTTTGGATAATTTTTACTATACTCATTGGGAAGTTAAATTGTACAAGTTTGTGGATTAAGGCGTCATGCCAGACAGTATTGAAGGCCTTTTCAATGTCTAAAAGTACTAAGACAGTCGACTCTTTATTTTTAAATTTTTCTTTTACGTGATTTTTTATTCTGAGAATTTGATGGCTGGTGTTGTGAAACGGTCTGAATCCAAATTGATAATCAGGCAAAATATTGTTTGCAGCTAAGTGATTATCAAGATTTTCTTTGATTATTTTTTCTAGTATTTTGCTTATAGAGCTCAGTAAGCTTATGGGTCTGTAGCTTTTAGCATCATCCTTTGGTTTGCCAGGCTTTGCAATTGGTAAAACTATAGCAAGTTCAAGATATATAGAACCGAATTTATTGAAATATATTCAGTTCAGCTTTAAGGTCCTCTTTCAAAGATTCACATCGCGCCAGTAGTTTAGATATGTAGGCGAAAATTTCGTTGTCGTTGCGAATAGGCAGGTACTGACAATGCGTCAATGCAGCTGTCCAAGCATTGACCAAAATTTTCAGGGTCAATGCCTTTATTATTTTGTATGATCATATGTAACCACCCTGTTAGTGGTTTGACCGGATCTTAACGATGGCAGAATTTTCTACCACGTCAACGTATCCGGCGTTGATCTTCATGTTCATCTCAATTTTAAAAAAAGTTTCTTATTTTTTTAGAGGTTTTAAATCCATCGACATCTTAGCCATCTTTAAATGAAATTGGATATTTTATAGGTTGACAGATTTGAAACAAGGTATATTTTGATGTTTAATAAATATTTCCTAAAACCGCGTTTTCTCGTAAAAACGAATTGTATCTAAAATATTAGGAATTTTTTGTAAGATTTTTAAAATCGCAGATATCCTTCAATGGATTTGACAGTTTATAGCTTGACTTTCTTTATTAACTTCGAAAAAGTCACGTTGACTTAACATTTTTACGTTGTGTGATCGTCAACGCGAAAAATGATTGATTTTTTCTCTTATCAAATCCGTGTCAACAACTATTATGTTACTGGTTGTTAGATTCATTTACACGAAATTGATACAATGCTGATTTTACTGATTTATGGTGACTAGTTGGCATGCTAGTTTAAGCACAGCTCGTCGGAATGGGGAAGGTCTTTCACCATAAACAGACAATTATTTTTTTTTTCCGAACAACGAAATAACACTTTTTTTTTTACTTTTCATGCCAAGATTTTATTTAAATAAGAATCGGACGGACAGAAATATTTTGTTTTTATAAGCGTATTGCTTAAGGTGACTGATGATCTATACACCTTGGATACATTTTTACCCACCCTAGCTCATTATGGTTGTTTTTAAATAATTTTTTTTTCTGTTTTAAGTCAATTTTTTAGAAAATTGCCTATCCTGCCTAAACGGGTGGAAATAGACCCCCCCTGCCTTACGGGTATTTTCTTGTCTTAACCCAACCTACTTGCTCTAGCTTTTTGGTGCACCTTATACCGATCACAATGTATAAAAAAAAACAATAAACAAAACTGTTACTTCTTGGTGTGAACCCATTATATAATGTTAGAAATTAAAAACTAGGTATACTAAATTTTTCGCAATAAAATGGTCTACAAAAAACATCTTGGTTGTTTTTTCAATAAAACTGCTAGAAAAAAAGTTATAACCCTTTAAAATATTTTTTTTAAAAATGTTTGTCGATTATTGGCTATATCTTTTTTATTTTTAATTTAACTTTAATTTTTAATTTAAATTGTAGAGAATTAAATTTTCTACAAAAAAGGTCTACACTTGTGAAAAAGGGCTTCTTACCCCTTTTTCAAGATAGCGGCCGAATGGGGGTTTTTGGGTTCCAGCCCCAAAAACGGTTTCGTATTCTCACACTGATGCACTCTACATATTTAAAAAAAAAAACAGTTGTCCTATACTAAATGCAAGGTTCGGTCAAAATTTTGTAACATTTCAATGGACTAAGCTAGTAGCCGTGTTATAGTTCACGCGAGAAGAAGGTTGAATTAACAGAGCGAGCTGTAATTTTAAAAATTCTACCCTATATATAGTTTTCCTGACTCTTTTTCATATTAAACCAGTGCCCCTGATACGCAATTGCATAAGAATCAGGATGAACTATAGGACAAATTTCAACTCACGTGGAAATTCGACTGGAACAAGGGGGGTATAGTAATAAAACGGAGCAACTTCTCAAAACTTCACATTTCGGATCAAGTTATCCATATATGGTATGAAGAATATAAAAGTTTTGAATACCGCAGTATTTTCAAAGTAGGTAGATATATTTACTAATTTTTTGTATTGAGTACCTGCTCTGAGCACTTGCTCCTTTTTATTCATATACATACCTATATACCTACTACATATTTTTCTTGACTTGTCTTCATTCAAATGCTCTATTAGGTACAAAATTGCAGCCCAGCATTTTTTTGTCTGAATACACCTATAGCAAATAATTATACTTCATCAATTAAAAACCGTCAAAAGTATTATCCTTATCAGCTATAGGTACAAAGCTGTTTCAATCCCTCGAATATTATCAATATATACCATATTCATTACGAATTTTCTAAAAATTAATTAACATTGGCGTGGGACAAGGCACTAAAATTTGCCGACGCCGATAACCACCATTCAATAGCTGAACACATTTTCTGCATTATAGATGTCACTACAATCGTTACATTATTTTAATGTTGTATATATATAATCAAATCTAACATTCATTCCACCAAAATGTTATCAAATCAGCGTTGTTGGTGGCCCCAAAAAATTACTTCCGAGTCTCGCCACGTTCTGTCTAACATATCCTCCATGTTGTTCATCGTGACACCATCATCAATGCATATAAGGGCAGACGTGCGGGTGTATTTTTGTTCGTATATAGAGTTTTCATCTCATTAAAATTTCGTTTGCCGGTGACACATCTCTAATGAGAGGGAAATTTATATCAAAAATTTCTCACACTTCGACAGGCAAACAATAAATCGTTCACAATCATACATATAGCTTAGCTTCTAAGTTCCATATCTCCTGCTTTATACATATATAATATGGATCCCTATATATTCTCCAAACCAATCGACCACCGACTATGAGAGAAAAAGAACGATGATGACGACGCGACGCACGGTGTCGGTCGGTCGGGGAGCCAGGGCACCCTCATTTACTCAAAAACAGAAGCCAAAATCGTTGCCAGTATAATTCATACGAATGAACATAAATTAGGGCGCCACGTTGTTATTTGTTTTTGTCTTGTTTTTCCAAACCACAGCCTAAGTAGAGCATTATTATGTCCTCATTTGGACCTGAAACTATTGTCTCTTGTTTATTACTGGGTGGATATGCATTTGTCAATCTATATACCCAGTCTACAGTCTCGCAGGCTTGGGTGGCGCATAGATTTTTTTTTTTTGAGTTTATGTAAATGTTTTTGAAAATCTATTAGGCGTTTTTGACTTTAAAATTGTTTTGTGCCAGAAAAGTGTCATAATTAGGTGGTCCGGATGTGATAATGATTAGTGAAGTAGAGAATTCGTATATACATAGATTATCTACATATATACAGACGCACACAAAGTTGAGGTGATTTATATGGTTTTACAGATTTTGTGACACTTTTTCATTTCAGTCCGGGAAAATAGGGATTGAGAATAATTTCGAATCCTTTAGGGGAAGTAAATTTTCGAAATAACTACGATTTTTCCGATATGACGGAGAGTACTTTTAGTTTAATGGAGAAATTTAAGTACTTGGAGAAGAATTTGTAAGAGTTGTTTAATTACTGTTTTTACTTCCAACTTTTTGTAATGTGTGATTTATGTGTTCATTTATTTATTTTGCAGAAAGGGAAAGGGTTTGAAATTCAAATTCTTAGGTAGGTTAGGTTTACGTGGCTATCAGCAGAGACGCTTGACACACTTAGGCAATAGGTTGGTCCATTGTGATGCCACAAGAATCTAGGAAACTTTCTTCCTGCTCGTTAAACAACTTAGAACTTCTTAAAAAGCGCGTGAGTCTACTAATTTGCATGATCACTAGAATCATTGCAGTAAAATTCTCCTAGGTGGAGCCTACGTCTTTGAGATAGAGTGGAACATGAATCTTCTTAATTTAATCCATACGACTCCTGCAGAAATCGTTAGAAAATACTACAAGCCTCGTTGCGTGATTAGACAGTGTCCGGTAATGGCACCTATAACGGTGCTTATGTGCAATCTGCTTAGAGATATCAAACTCTTAGAGCGCTTCAGATCCAGCATAGGCCAGATTTGTTTTGTGGCCTGACATGTGGCGATGTTGTTCCACTTAAGGTTTGTTTTCTCTATTGTTTCTTGCTTTAACCCTGGATTCATAAACATGGGTCTCACAGACCCCGGTTTCCACTTGAAAGGCCAAAGTTTTTTTTATTTAATTTTTTAGTGGTTTTTGAATCTTTTGGCCATAACTTTTTTTTAAGGCAAATAAAAAAAACTAAAAAATATTGGCACTAGATTTTACAGAGACAAAGCGATTGCCTTTTAGTTTTTTTAAAATCGAACAAGTGTTACGACTTTGGTGGTTGTTCAAACGGACGCATTGTCATCATGAATGTTGAACTCCTGTGCTATCTCCAGGTGTTTAGGAAACTAAGTGCTGTTTTTTGAATTTGTATAGACAGCGTCAAAAGATTTGATGACGGCTTGGCTATCTGAGAAGATGCGGATATCTGTGCTTGATATCACGTTTTCTTTGAGCCAAGATAGGACTTCTTTTATCGCCAAAAGTTCCGCCTGGTACCGGGAACATGCTACTGGGAAGACGAAAAGAGAGACTTAATTTCAGTATGTAAGAGTACCTCCACCAACCCTATCGTTAGTTTTAGATCCGTTGGTTTAAAAGAGGATCAATTCATCTTTCAAGAAAGCCATGTCTTCCCAGAGAGATCTGGAAGGGATAGTAACTTGAAAGTTTTTATATGGTGCTGTAGTTGAAAGTTGAGTTGAGAATGATAGAGTGGCCAACGTTGTTGGTCCATTGTGTGGAAGATTTAAGACGGATTGCTGTGCTTGCAGCTGTTTGTTTACAAAATATGTCAAAGGGTATAAGATGGAACAAAATGTCCAATGCAGTGAAGGGAATCTAATAAAGTACTCCGCTCATTCATCGGCATGCTGAGTATTGAACCTTACTTAGTTTTCCACAATTTTTGGTTTTATCTTCGGCGGTCCACCATACTGATTGACACACGGTATATGTGAGAATAGGTCTGACTACCGATGTCTAGAGCCAATTAGTAATGCGGGGTTGGAGTACCCATTTATAGCCAACGCCTTGTTTACACGAAAAAAGTGCCACAGTGGTTTTGTACCTATTTCATGTACCTATATTAGGTTTTCAGCTTAACTTCTTAAAATAAAAATAAGACCCAAATATTTTGCTTCATCTGCGAATGTTAGTGGTACACTTTTTATTTTTTATTTCCTGGAAAAGAGGTAAAGATTTGTCTTATCTTAACAGCCAATTCGCAGCGATCTGTCCAATTTATTGTCTTAACCCGTTTTGTAAGGTGCAGTGCAATTAGACACGCAGAAATAAATCCCACGAGTCTTATTTCCCAAAATAAAGGGAAATAACACCCGTGGGCTATTTTCCTTTAAGAAATGGAAACAAAAGCTTTTTTTGATTCATTTTTCTCAAAGAATAAAAAGGACAAGTTGGACAAGAAAACTGTTGACATAGGCGCCTGCCTGACGATTGAACATAGATACCCTAAGCGGAGCGATGGAGTTGCATGAGCGGTACAAAGCACCCCGAAAAGGGAGTTAAAATCTTTGGAACCCGCGAAGCCAGCCACCCAAGGTACTGTTATCTATAAAACTATTGACAAAGTCCAAAAATTTTTCGTTTTAAAAACATCAATTGAAAAATATTTTAAAGCAAAGTATGAATATTTTAAGTGTGGGTCTTGATGCTAATTCAGAAAGGCAAAAATTACCGCGGATTTTAATGCTTTTTTGTGGTGGGTCTTATAGCCACTCCAAAAAAGAAAAAAATCCCGCGGGTGTTTTTCAATGTGTTAGGTTGTTTTCCTGGTACGGCAATGTCCGTCGTATATGTGTTGCTTTGGAAGTGCCTTAAAGTCTGATTCCTGTGATTTTGGCTTTGATAGTTTAAATTTTTTGTTTGTTAATTGACTTTTAGTTCAGAAAATTATTTTTCTACCAATTTTTCGGTTTTCCAAAATTCGACTCCATTACCATTAAAGTCCACCTTAAGTATAAGAAAACAAATTTGTGTGGCCATGTTCAAATGATTTTTGAATCACTCACAATTTTGAACAAATGTCAAATGTCCCATATACTTACTTCAAACGAAATGCAAGATGAAAAACGTTTTGTCGATTTGTGAATCCTATTGGATGTTCCTGATAAACTGCTATAGGTTTATAGGTACACTAACCTTATTCTCCACGAAAATGTCACCTAATTTGCATTTAAATTTGGACAAAATCAACAACGGTATACGGAAAACCTTGTAAAGGGCACCCAAATCCAGCGGATATATACGTTTTACGTTTATTTCACACATCATTTAACGCTTTAGGTTTTTTCTTGCCACTATATATATATAGCATCATCTACCCTTATTCTGATTTATACATCCCATGACAAGCGTTGCTCTATTCTATCTTATCCTCGTCCACGTACAATATCCTCCAAAAGGATATTCTGTAATGCCATACGGAACAAGAAAATAGAACCATAAAAAAAAGGAACTAATCACAACACCTTTAACAGGCGACAATATCCTGGGCGGTCGATGAAATGAACAGCATATACGTTAAAAAAAATTTAAATTAAAATTCACAAAGCAACACCATGCCCCAGCATATCATCCAGGAACAAGAAGACGAGGAAGAAAAATGTAAATGGATGTGATTTCGAGTGTCAACCATCAGTGGACCGAAGAGGCAAACAAAAAAATCAACAGACAAAAAAAAATAAGACAAGAACTCATGTCATTTGAGAGAAATCCGAACATATGTCAGGATCTGTGTCAATTAGGCGCTTTAAAAAAAAATAAAACACAAAAACATGCCACTCTACACCCATATTATAAAGTGAGGGTGAAATCCAATCCTATATAGATTCCGGGATCTGATGCTGTTTACAGTAATAAATAATCCAAAAGTGTGATGAGGAGCAGTGCTTTTTGGGATATGTACATATATCTGTCGTGGTGTGAGTTCAAGTATAAAACAAAGCTAATTGGAGCAGTAGGTAGAACAAAATTTATGTTTTATATTCTCAATAACCATGGGTTTCCTCGAGGTGAGGGAGGGGATTTATTCTGAAGGCAATGATAAAATGAGACCAAAGGAAGCTCATTTCGTCCTGGGAGGCACAGAGATCAATATAGGTTTTGCGAAAATTTTTGCATAATATTCAAGTCATGTCAACTACCTACTCTGCCAGCATCAGCGACTTTTCGACGCCATATTGCTATGCTGATGAGATATTCTTTATATCTCTTCTGATATCTGATTTGAATATTCAAACAATTTGAAAAGGGGAATGCTCTCCAAGGAGTACGCAGAATCATGTGCTTGTCACCCCATATTTTGTATAGGTTGATGATTTGCGGACAATTCATTTGCTTTGACACTTCAATTTTGTCATGAGGATTTTGTATAATGGAAGCCAAACTTCTTCACTTAAATGACGGAATTTAACTGGTTCAAGACGGTTTATTTACGGTGAGATCCACCATATTTTAGTTCAATAAAATGGTATAAAAGTTAATGTTAATACCACTTGCATCAAGGACGGCCTTAACCATCGGGGCGCCCCAGGTGAAATAATTTTTAGGGCCCTATCCATAAGTTGTTCTTTTACGACTATAGATATTATTGAAAAAATTGTGGGAAAAAAATAGTTTTGTATTCCATTCCAAATATAGGAACTTGAAGTAATCTTAGATTTATTTAAAAAAAATATGCTTAATAACAGTAGGAAATCGGAAATAACACGATCTTACAATAATTTAAATTATTCCTTTCTCCAATCTAAAAAAAGATGTTGATCCACAACGGAACATCCACAAACCCTCAAATCATTTTTCATCCACAGGTCAAACGAGTTATGGTAAAATAACGGTGACGCTAGTTTGGCCGCCATTTTTACCTACCGAGTAGCACCTATCTATCACGCAGAAAAATGATCGGTTAAAAAGAACGTAAAACTCGGTTAAGTTAAATAACAAATATTGTTAATATGCAACCCATGAAAACTCACCAGGTTAAATTATTATACGATTCAACTAGATTAAACAAAATAATTTAAATCTACACACTGATTCGGTTAAAATATATTAAATTCTTTCGTTCGGCTTCAGTAAACAATTAAGTTAGTTAATTAAACATATTAAATCGGTCATAGTAACCAATCTACTCAGGGATGTGTGACAATTTTAATCGAGTCGAATACATTAGAATTAACATAGTGAACTATGTAACTTTTACCCTTGACTACGTTATATTTAACAGTTTTTTTTAACCCACTGAAAAACGCTCTCGGTTAGTAATTTTTTTTCTGCGTGATCAAAATGTACGTTTAAACTTATACTTATGTCGTTTTCCATTGGACGTTTGGAAGCGTCCAGAATCAAAAAGAACTCTTTTGAAACCATTCCACCATTCCATAATCCATTGGCAAAAAAAACGGTCAACCGACGCTTCTCAGAAGAAAATTTCGCTTCTCGATTTGAAGTCAGAATTAATAACAATAAGTTTTTTTTTTTACAAGAAGCTTCCACTTGTGCAAGAATAAAAACTGCACACTGTAAGTTCAAATTTTAAAATTGATGCCAAAGTAAGTAAAATAAATACATTTCGGGAAAACTGCTATCTGTTGTAGGGCGGGTAAAAAGTGCTAATTTCTCTTGTGTTGCATTTTGGAAAAGTTAGAGCCAGTTAAATGAAACGAGATCAAAAACCATAAAAACCTTTTAAATGGAGGATTGCAATAATTTTCTTTCCCATTCATCAATCAAGCAATCAATTGAATGCGATCTTTTGCAAATTCATGCATTCTTTTACATTCTTTCATTCTTTTGCATTCTTTGCATTATTTTCCATTCTTTTGCAATCTTTTACATTCTTTTGCATTCTTTACATTGTCATTTCACTCCATAAACCCTTCCGTGCTCTGGCTGCATTAAACTTTTTCCAGGGAAATTGCAGTGTAAAGAAGGAACAGAATGCAAAAGAAGGCAAAAATCGCAAAAGAATGCAAAGAATGCAAAGAATGGAAAAGAATGTAAAAGATGCAAGAATGTAAAAGAATGCAAAGAATGAGCATGAATTCGCAAAAGATCGTATTCAATTGATTGCTGTAAAATGGATGGAAAAAATAATGATTCCAATTTTTCTGATTCAAGTGATTGGTGATTGCATAATATGAAGTCTGAAGTCTCAAGTTTAAAAAGTAAAGTCAATGAATGTAATCTTTTATGTGGATTCAATATTTTTAAAGACTGCATTCACAAAAGAATTCATTCTTTTACAAGCCTGATATGGGACACCGTGTATATTGTCGATACTTTTGCGGTATATAGGTATAGATAAAATTTTTTTGCTAAGACCATTCAATTAATATTGACTCATTCAAGTGCTGGATTGGAAACATAATATCATATCTCTCTATGAGACTTTTTTGTCCAATTCATCAACTAGCTATAGTTATACCACTTTTTTCGTTTCTTGTCCTTTTTTTTGACCATATATATAAGACAATAAGCGGTGAAGTGGTCTTGAGTGAAATTACCCTGAACTTAGAATTGCCCTAATGTTTTTTTCAGTTTTCTACATAAAGGTACAATGGTTTTTGCACTTGTTCTCTCATTTATTAATTTTTTTATACTTAGTGCGCATTCACATTATATGCATTATATACCATCTCCCATCTATATAGATACCTAAATATGCACTCTGCGAAAAAGATATACACATATAAATTTATTTAAGGAAAAAGGTACTAAGTTTATTTTAATTTCTTTATGGAATTTTTTTCATTTATCAAAACACGCGAATCTCTCATTATAACATTTGAAGAGTTTATATAGCTGTTGAGTTTGACCGACACCAACCGGCCGGCCGGCTGGACGAACGTTTGTCCATCCACAAAGCTTTGGCATATGAACCTCTGGTGGATTGCCACAAGGTTTTAAATTAGCACATATAAATATTATGCATATGTGGCTATAGGTGCATATGTGGTACCAGATTGTTATGTTATATCTATATATGCACCTGAAACCTTTTTTTTGTTGCTGTTTGCTAGCTGTTGATATTGGACAGTAGTGAACTTTTTTTATTGCTTTCCATATATGTTCTATAGCTTGGAAATATATAGGTATATATGTACATAAATGCAAACGTTTTTTTTTCCTTACTTCTAGTTTTTTATTTTTTGTTTAGTCTACTGTGAATGAGCCTTTAATTTGTCTAGAAATTATCCGTGTCAATGATACTGTGTGAAGGGGTTGATATAGTTTCGCAATATAATTTTACTTCGAGGTTTTACATTGAATTGTGGCAAGAGGTCCTTCTATGTTCAAAAACATCAAAGTTGTGCTGTATTATGCTCAATTATATG
Organism: Epistrophe grossulariae; assembly: GCA_929447395.1. Classification (NCBI taxonomy): domain Eukaryota; kingdom Metazoa; phylum Arthropoda; class Insecta; order Diptera; family Syrphidae; genus Epistrophe; species Epistrophe grossulariae. The sequence goes on from OV839566.1 coordinate 5,811,165, forward strand.
CTTCGCAAAATGTATTTTTGGCTGTAAAAACAGCAAATATGCGAATTTTTTTTTCTTTTCACCACATAATTGATATTTTTGAAAGTCATAACTTTGCAAAAAAATTTCATCCGTAAAATTTGCAAATTAAAAAAAAATATTTACGGCACAACTTCTTTTTTTTTGAAAATCGAAAATGGATGCGAACTTCACGCGTAGGCACTGGTGCAACATTTGCGTTCGGTCGTAAAAGATGCATATATGCGATTTTTGTTGTATCTTTTCGGTTCGGAGTATAATTTTTTGAGCACAATTAATTTTCAAAAAAAATGCATCCCTAAAATTTGGAACCTCTAAATAATAAGCATTCAAACCTCTTCATACACTTCGAAATGGCGAAATGGAGTTGATATACATAGTTGTGAAATAATTTTAATTAAAGAAAGAAATATCGCAAAGCAAAATTTGCGAAATGAATTTTATATGGAATATGTCAGCCCATGATTAGCTGACATATTCATATATAGATAGTTATGTGCATAGGGTAGATATACGACAAAGTCGCGTCAACACTTGTAATTTTTTTTTTTCAAAGAATAAACAGGTTATCAGATAGTGTAGCAGTAATTTTCATAAATTTTTTATTTACACTAACGACTCTAATTACCACATTGTTTTATCTCACCTTCCGACCTGGTGATGATTGTTTCGCATGATGCATGAACTGCATGCACCTCACTCAGGTGGTTTTTCTTCACCCCTTCCTTTTGCTGCTGGCCGTTCGTCGTCATCGTCGTCGTCATCTGCCGCCTGCTGCCGCCCCATAACATTTATACCTTTGCCATTGTGCCGACATCACTTTTAGCCCGTTTTTAAGTTTCTTATTTTGTTTTGTTTTAGCCAAACTTGCCCCCGATTTTCAGTTTTAATTTAAAATGCAGCTTCTGATGTGGTATAGCTGAGATAGTATCTATATATATAGATGTTTCTTGAGGACTTTGCCTTTCTGGAAGCGTGTGCATGCAACTTTCTTATGTTATCACTTAATAAAGTGCATGTAGGTATGGAGAATACCAACCTACATAATTGTGTGTGTATGTGAAAAGTGCAAAATACCGTGACAAACTAACACGGAATTATGCTCTTGGCTTTTCATCGTACAAGCACATCAATCCATAGTCTTTGATGATGTGGATGTCCATAGATACAAGATACACATCTTCAAGTTATAATTTCGCACGATTGAGAGATGACTCGATGTTAAGTTGATGAAGTTAATTTCTCGGTTCCGGATGGTAAACCACTCAACATAGTTGTAGATGAAATAATTAAAACGAACAATGATTTCATCAGGGAGAGAGGTTGTTAAAGAAACTAACATCATCGCTGATGGTATACAATATCATAGAGTGGCTATAATAGGACTATATAGGTACACGCTGCACTGCACCGCATCAAACCACAATTGTCTCTCGATCATTAATCGGTCTTAAGTTACCCGCTTCGACCATAGGATGACCTCAAATTAACCCCGCAAGGCAGGTGTGTTTCCTCTTCCGACTTCCATCATTTCTACATAAATGAGTGTAGGCGATCTTCATATACATTCCAACTGTCATAACCCAGTAACATAGAAATATCGTCAATTTTCGTTGTCCCCTATACCTATAATATAGCCCCTTCATTCAGAACTGCAATAAAGCAACATGTTGCAACAATATCCCCCTCATTCTCGCCGACTTGGACGCGACGCAAAGAATTAATTAAGCCAACTGTGCGCGCGGATAATTAATTAACATATCATAGCGCTGCACTGTTAATTACAGGCTTATTATTTGTAAAGCCTCGCTAGCTTGCTTATTTGTTGTTTTATTTTTTTTTTTAATTTTTTTTTTATATTTTTAATGCTTGTGAAGGCAATCACTCTATGGGCAGGTGCAAATTTCAGCGCTGAAATTTTGCAATTATCGCTGTGCTGCTTGTGCGATTTGCATGTAAATGCATCGTAAAAGCTAAATGGTCGACAGGGTATTATACTTCATACAATACTTATATTAATTTTTTTTCTAAATCTCGATAAATTGAAAAAAAAAAAAAATGCATGACTTGAACGCCCTTGAATATTGTTTTGGTTCATCATTCAAAATGTTGAATTTAACCAAATTGTATCAGATTTTGGAGCGCTCAATATTTTTTGTAATTGTTATGAAATATGAATTGAATTTTTCAGTTAGACCTATACAGGTACGAAACATTTTTAAATAGTTATAGGAAGTAGCGTTATATATTTTATTTTGTGGTTTTCTTGTAATAATCTGTTCGAAATACATACCCACTTTATTAAAAAAAAAACAAAATTACTGAAAAATAAATTTCGCATTTTTACTTATGGGGCAAATCTGCTTATGATGGTGTTGTCGAATTTTAAACTCAACAACACCATCACAAGTAGTAGTTCACCCGAAGATGGAGTAACACTCCGGAACGCGTCGCCAATAATATTTTTAAACAAAAATGACTTAAGTGTGAGGTTATGTTGGTATAATTCAAACATATACGATGGTTATTAAAGTTGTGAAATTTAGTTTTTCAAAATAAAAAATAAAAAAATCATAATAAAAATAAAAAATAAAATAAAATAAAATTCATTAAGATTAATTAATTATTGAAACATATTAAATCACTCATAGTAAACCATCTGCCCATGCAGAGGATGTGTGAAACTAATTAAATATAATTATTTGATTCGAACAAGCTACTCGATTAACGTATAAACGATCTTCAAAATTGCGAATCCTATAACCAAGTTTATCCATTAATATAAACTTTTTGGATTTTTATTTTAAACAATTTATTTTAATCCAGTTAACTATATAACGTAAGAATTAACATAGTGAACTATATGTAATTTTTACCCTTGACACGTAATATTTAACACAATTTATTTATCCCACCGAAAATCGCTCTCGCCCGCAGTGGGAAATTTTTATAAAAATTCAATGGTGAATGACCTGCTTTTTCCTTGGGGAAAGGAGCTTCAACCGCTTCCTTTGTGCGGAATACATTGATGAATTTAACATGGACATGTCATTGACGGGTTGGACATGCCACTTTCTCGACGAAAATTCCACAACTAAATGACTACTTCCTTGGATGTTGCTTATTCACCAGTTGGACTGTGGACTCCTAGGATGAATATACAACGAAAATATCACTAAGCAAAAGTAACTTGCTTATAATGCTTATTCATCAGATCATAAAATTTTTATGAAAAATATGATGAAAATTCTTTTATGGAATCGCTAAATAATGTGGACTTGCTTTTTCATTAGGTACCTCAATATTTGCCAATGAAAAATTGATGAATATTCAACAAAAAAATCACTAAATGAGTGTTACTTAGTTATTGATTAGCTTGAATCTTGATAGCTTGAAAATTATAATGAAAAATGCTTAATCACTATAACCTCACTACACTACATTTTGCCTAGGTACAAAGCAGACAATGTGCTTAAAACCAGTGGCGGATCCAGGATTTGGTCATGGGGGGGGGGGGGGGGTCCAATTACAAATAGAAAACTTAAAGAAAAATAAAACTTGCGTAGGCTTTGTGCTACATTATTTATGTGCATTGTGCGTGTAGTTAGCACCGCCATTTTCGATTTTCAAAAAAAAACATACAAACAAGCAAAAACAGCAGCAGCTTAAAACAGCACAAGTATAATTTTTTTTTAAATCGTGATTTTGAAAAATAAATTGCAAATTTGCGAATTTAAAATTTATCCCTAAAATTTGCAAATTTGCGAATTTAAAAAATACATTACGGCACATCAGTGTTGCCGTTATGCGACTTTAGTCGCATTTTGACCCCTTTTTTGCCCCATGCGACTATGTTACAGAGATGTAAAAGACTGCAGTACTTTGGTAATGCAGTTAGTAAAGTCGCAGTTAATTACTAGCATTAAGGATCTCCCACACCAATATATTTTGTTGATTGACAACCACGTGTTGTTATTATTATTTTCGTCGTCTCCACAAAAGATTCGCGTTGGTGTGGGGGATCCTTAATGCTACTAATATCAACCAAAATGCATTGTGAGCATTTTATTTACTTTTTGCAATTCTTTTATTACAAATCTGAAGTATTTTAGTATGTAGTATGTATAGATAAAATTTAGTTTTGCTCGATTTGCGTACTAGGTTAAGTATTTAAAAAATATTGTTGATACTGAAATGCAATAAATCATACTAAGTATACAACTAAATGTAATTCAATAATTATCTGAATAAAAATGTATTTTACTTTTAGTTTCAACTGAAAACTGAATTGTTTTGCTTGGTTAATTTTTTTAATATAAAACTAAAATTACTCCAAAACATGTTTTATTTTCTTCAACTTTAGTAGATAAATATTATGTGATTCCCTAGGGGAAAAAATTGGAATATTTATTTTATTAGCTCATCTTAAACGGGTTTAGTTGAAAGTTCTTGCGATTAGTTGTGGATATTTTTTTTGTTACGTCTTTTAATATGTCCCATTTTTATCAAAATTAGTCAACAATGACACCATGACAATATAAACAATCTGCTTCTATATCGTAAATAGATGTGTATAATGTATATGTATAGGTATTTTACATTATCATCACAGAACTTGAAATTATCTTTGGTACCTATATAATATAATAAAACCTCAAGAAACCTGAAGAAAATTAAATTGAAATGCCTGACCACATGAAATGTCGACCAAGCGTAAACACCCAAGCACACACTTGCTAATTGAGTGGCCCTTCTGCAGATGCTCAATTCTTATAGCCAAATGAAATGTGGTTCACAATGATATACTCCGATGGTCTCCCCGGACAACAATATAACAACAAAAACAACATAACTTAACATTAACTCACGATGTGACAATAATATTATAACCTCTTCTACCTTATATATATAGGCATCTTGACCATCTTGTTGTGGACCACAAAATATATATACCTACAGTCCCTACATAGCAATTGTGACATCATCAGAGTGACCACTGTCCCTTGGTCTGTTTCTTGGGTTCAGCTAATGACCACATATTATGACACCCTGCAAGAACATCATGATGAGGCTATAAGTGATCAGAATGCATGACCATGGTGAATGCTGGTACCACCCCAATGATGAGAAAATCTGCCAAGAAAGTTGATATATCAAGTCTGATAGATGAGTGCGTGTGTGTGAGTGAATCAAATGAGCTGAATGGTCATTATAATAACTAATGTCCAGTTGATAAAGGGTTGAAATAGAAGACAGTGTGTTGTGAATGAAACACAGAAAGGTCGTCTTTGCGGTCAGGTTTATTATTATTATTATGAATCAAAAATGACAACAATAACAATCAAAATTCCTTTGATTCTATAGGTTATAAGTCTGTGAAGAACCTCTTCCAAAAATCCCCCATTTATATTAGCCACCCTTCCATCTATGTATATCTATTAATCATACATTGACAGAGCCTCTAATTTGATTGAAGCCGACTCGATTGATATAAGATTATAGAAATTTTCTTTGAGCCCAAATTTAATTGGTACGTATGTATGAAGGACCTATTGTGGGTTTGTTTTCGATGATTTGATGGTGGTATTTACTCCCTAAATAGGTATATAGTTACAAGAAATTGGAATATTGATATTTATTCATTGATTTTCTCGCATGATATTTTTCTCACATGGTATATGTTTCTCGCATAATATACATATTACTCAAATGATACTTTTCTACCATGATATATTTCTTGTATAATACAGTTATTCATCGCTTGAGGAATCATCATATTTCTCATATATGTACCAGATGATATTTTTCTTGCGGGGTATATTTCTGACATGACATTTTTTTCGCATGATATTTGTCTCGTGTGATATTTCTCTAATGACATTTTTCTCGCATGACTTTTTTCTCAGTGATATCGCATGATAGTTTTTTCGCTTGATATATATCTCACATGATAGTTTTCTCACATAATATTTTTCTCCGTGATATATTTCTCGCTTGATATATTTCTTTAATGATATCTTTCGAACCTGATAGTCTTTACGGATGATATTTTGCTCGCATACCTAATAGTTTCCTCGAATGATGTTTTTTTCGCATAATACATTTCTCTTATGATATAATTCTCCCAAAATGTTTTTGTCGCATGATATTTTTCTAGTATCATATTTTTCTCGCATGATATTCTTCTTGTATGATTTATTTCTCCAATCAAATTTCACGAATGCTATTTATCTCGCATGATAATTTTTTTTCATGGTGTTTTCTGTTATGATATTTTTCTCACATGATAGATTTATTTATCGAAAAAGTGAACAATTAATGTAAAAAAATAGTTTTTGTATTAATTTAAAACTTGTTTACTACCTCCTTCTGAATTCTCAAGAATTAGTGTCCTTTAAATTCCATGCTAATTGTACGGCTGCTTCAATCCCATCTTCCAATTTAACCCCTAACAAACTTAAGACAATTAAATTATTGAATAAAGGTTAGATATTCATTCGGTAAATTAATTTTTAATTTTCTTAAGACTTTCGGAAAATAAAATTCCTGATTTACTTCCACTTATACCTCCATATTTAATTTCCACAAAATCTCCAACCAGCCCACAAGAATTGTAATAAAAAATAAAGTTTACGTCACATCGTCATCGTATATAGTCAGTCCCTGTCTTCTCTTTTGGATATAAGCGAGTAACAAATTGATATCAACTGTGTCTTCTCTATTTAACTCGGACAATGCGCACTCCTCTATATTCAATTAAGTCCCGCGACAAATTGACATTTTATAGGCCACGAGCCTTTATAGAGAACTCCTATCGTGGTTATCCCACTCGATAGAACATCAAGAAGGCTAAAACAGATTTGTACTTATAGTGTACACCCAAACGATTAGCCGGGAATTGTTATGTCACGTGCAACTTTGATTACGAGATGTGGATGCGGAACAATAAGACACCGGACACGTGTCAAGGATGATGACTGTGCGATGATTCTTGAAAATGTGTACAAATCGTCCGGAACGCGTATCTTGATTTTGTTTAGAGAACTAGATGATGGTGTTCTAGAGCCTTCTCCCATCAGTAGATTAGGTATATGGAACTTGGAGTCCCTCATCTAGAATACGTCATTAAATGAATCACACTTACTTGTATAATGTATAGCTAACTGTAGTTATAGGTACGTCACATATCCAAAAAAGATACACCAATTATCTGATTGTATCTATCTGTTCATCGATGTTCATGTCCAGGTGATACAAAGTCCAACCCAAAGTGCGGTGTTATCCAAACATCCGATCGGTTGTCAAATTTTTTTAAACAATTTTTCGGCGGCACGAGGTGGTATTCATATCTAATTACACGAGTCACTGATGTTATGTGAAGATTACCAATTGTCACATCGGAGGGCCGGAGGTAGGTATGTCTCTACATATATACTCCAGAAAGTGAGGACTTTTTTTCCCTTAATTTAGTTGATTTGTTTATAATTACCCAAAAGTCATTCATTCAGCGCTTTATCTAAGCAAATTAGGGAATTATTATTGAAAACCCCTTAAAAAAGAAATAAACATTCTGAACAAAAGGGGAATCAATTCAAGATAGGTTTTGATATAGATAAGTATCTTTTATATTTAGATATGTGAGTTTAGCCATCAGGAGATATACATAATATATAGGGTCACTCATATATATTCTGCTGTCAGTTTCTCAGTCGGGGTTTTTGTTTGACTGACTTCTTGATTGTTTTGTCGGAAGTACATATAAACAAATTTTAATGTACCTACAGGTGTCGCAGATATTTAGGTGGGTGATATTTATCTGCATCAAAATGATTTGAAAAAATAAACAAATAATGGTAAATGGTTTGAAAATAATAATTATTTTCTGACCCTTAAGGTCGTTATAGTTGATATGTGATATTGAGTGGCTATATGTAGCTAATTGTGAGCAGGGTTTGACAAAATTTAATAATAATTATAGGAACAAGAAACATACCTTTATATTTTATTAGTCATCATGTTTGGTGGTTAGAAGGCTATACGGTCGGGTTTTGATAAGGGAAAATTATTAAAATTGTGTCTTAACTCATAATCTATTATTGTGATGCACATGGGTATATTTATACCTTGCATATTTGCGAATTAGGTATAAAATGATCAAGCATCACAACTTCGAGAGCTCTTATTAGTTTTAAGCCATTTCAAAAAATCATGCTTAGGTATAGCTAAAAGCCGGGATAAACATAAAACACCTGCAGAGAATTTTTAAATTTTTTTTTGTTAATACAAAAGAAAGAAAAACATTTTAACGAAGCTTATTAACTTCCTTAAAGATTCTTTTAAATTTAACTTAACTTACTTAATGGATACTTTAACAAAGATTATAGTTAATTCCTTGAAAACCAAATTTGTGTGCGGGTATTAACTTACAAATTGAACGATGATAACTATTGGAATCTTTATAGATCTTAAAGTTTCTATATTATCTCTTTTTTCAATATAAAATTGTATTAATTAAAAACGAAAGTCGGGTAGTTCTAAATGTTTGATATTTTATTAGTTATGGTTCGTAGATGAAAATAACCAACCAACACTACCACGCCCGGCCCCCTTCAATTGCAAACAAATAGGTATGATGGGGAGAATATTTTTGTACAACCATCAGTTCAAACAACCAACAGCATTAGGCTCCCATAAAGAGGCTAAGTTGCAGTTTCTTCCCAATTTACAGCGTAGATAATAACTGTAGTAATCTTGCACTCAAAATCAAGAGGTAGATACCTATCAGATTATTTTAGAAAGCAATCAAACCAAAGCTTTATAGATTAAGACACATATACAGTCCGTAACATTTGAATAGCCTCACACTTTAACTTTCTTACTTTCAACTGGTTTTGATACTTCTTTGATTTGTACAAAAGAAAATTTATATTTAAAGACAAGGTTAGAAATTAACACAATTTTTTAACAAATTTCTTAAAGTCAACTACATTTTATGTGCTTGTTTGTTTGCAGTCACTAAAACGATATTTTTTTTTTTGTAATTTTGCCTCAATTAATTTTATTCCTATATAATTTGGCAGAGTAGGTCTCGAAAAGTTATCAGGAAGTGATAAAACAGTTATGTTTCGTGTTTTTTTTCAATTTGAAAGTGGGCAGAAAAAATTCGTTAACGGCTACAGAGATTGCTAAAATAGGGGTCTATCGGAATCAAGGACTGACGAAACGTTTTATTGGTAAGAAAATTGATCAAAGTCTCAAATTGTTAATTTTTTTTAAATCCGTAAATGTAGGCAAAAATTACAAATAACGAACTTTTTCAATTCTATCTTATCTATCAATGACGAAAATAATATTATTAGCTTCCAATTGCAACCACTCTCTGAGAAGTGAACCGAATGACCTTAAGTCGGGTTATCAGAAGTGCCGGATACCTAAAGCACTTAATGCTGAGGAAAAAACCTCCGATTAACAATGCGCGTAAACTATAGCAGCTTAATTTAGCAAAATGCCGAATGCCATGGAATGCTGAAGAGAGCATCCATTCAAACAATTGGCAGAAAATGATCTTTTTAGTTGAAGAGAGTTCAACTTAAACCGACCGGATGAATATAAATACTATTTTCATGATTTAAGAAAAGAAAATTTGTGTTTTGATCGCTATCATAGCTGTGAGGGATGAATTATGGTATGGGGATGCAGTACCATTTTATGGCACTATTGATTTAGATTTTGTAGACTGTTAAATGACAACGAAATAATACAATACCAATTATTGGAAACAGTTTGGCTTCAATTTCAGTGTATTTTAAGACTACTGCCGGTTCTTTTTGCAGAAAGAAAATGAGCCGATCCGCACAGCTTTTATTAATATGTCGCAAACCTTAAATAAACAGCAAATATCCTTACCTCCTCACTGTCATTAAAAATGTCTGGAGTTGTGAAACACGCAAGTTTTATGGAAATGGACAAGAAAATTAAAATTCATCGTAGCTATATCAAAGTTGCCAGGACCAACATTTCCTTAGATTTTTAAGGAATCATTTGCGATTATTTAAGAAATCGAACATTGATTTTGTATGATTGCTTTGACGATCGCTTTTTTGAGGTAATTCAAAACAAGGATGGCTCTAAAAAGTTCAAAAATATTGTGTCAACCACAAAAAATAAATACAAATTATTTTCTTTAAAAAAAATAATCAATTGGTTTTTATTTCTACTAAATAAATACTGTGAGGCTATTCTAATGTTGCAGCAAAAAATACACATTTTTGTGATTGTGAACAAAACTTAGTTGAAAAAATTGCTTTAGCTTTTAGAAATTAGACGAAACTTCTCTTAATACTAGTAACCATGTTCTATCTTGCTACTCAATACAAATTTTCTAATTAGATCTCAAAGAAGTACCAAAATTAGTTAATTGTAAAATAAACTATGTGTGAGGCTATCCAAATGGCACGGACTGTATATTACCAAATGACTACCAAAATGAGCTGAGTGAGCACGCAGAAAAATATTTCGGTGGGTTGAAAAAAATGTGTTAAATATTACGTATTCAAGGGTAAAAATTACATATAGTTCATTATGTTAATTCTAACGTATTCGACTCGATTAAAATATATTTTTTTAAATAAAAACTTAAAAAGTTTATATTAATGGAGAAACTTGGTAAGGATTTGCAAGATTATTTATGTTAAACGAGTAGGTACCTTGCTTCAATCAGATAATTATATTTAGTTGATTTCACTCATTTGTAGATTTCACTCTGAGTAGATTGGTTTATAGTATGAGCGATTTAATATGTTTCATAAACTTACTTAATTGGTTATTGAAATCGAACAAAGTAATCCAAAATTATAGTTTAATAAAATTGAGTACCTAGACTTTAACCGAATCAGTGTGTAGATTTAAATATTTTTTTTAATCGGGTTGAATCGTTTAATTTAACCTGGTATGTTTAACCATGTGTGTTATTTAACTTAAACGAGTAGGTACGTTGTATTTAACTGATAATTTTTCTGGGTGGTCTTTTGCTTTCAGGTGAAAAGTCACTTAAAAATGGAGAAGAGTTACTTTTAATTATTACTGAAACAAAAATCCAAGAAACACAAATTCCAAGTCCATTCTCGTCTTTGGATTTCCTTTTGTTCTATATAGAATTCTTTTTGCATATTTTCCTGACACTGAATGTTTCGTTCAAAATAAATAATTATATATGTATATCTACCTATACAAGTTGACAAAAAAAATACATCCCTTCCCTATAAGAGGAATTTCTTTCATCACATTGAATCAATTAAATCACAATCGCAGCTCCTTAACATTATCATCTTGAAGCTGCACAACAATATATAAAGTTGGCACCGCTTAATGTGCTGGCTGTATGTGTGTTCCCGGTATAATGTCAATCTTTCGGCTCCCAAAAAATGCACCCATCAGAATCTCTTCGCACCTCGCTTGGTCTGTGTGTGGCACTCAAGCACAATAAAATCAACCAACAAAAAAAAACCTTGTGAAAATTCTTGATTTGTCACCCAAAAAAAAAAGTAAATATTTAAAGAAAGAAGCTTGCCATCGCCAAGCATCAAGCGTCTTCGGTGTGGTCCAATCAGACGATAGGCGACACCATCAGACATTCTCCATTCCTAACTTTAGCTCCCATGGTATTCAACGAGATGATTTTTGGTTCTCCGCCTCATCGGCGCGGCGCGGGCATAGTTATAGGTAGGTTCACCCTGCATCACTGCTGACTGCTCCTCTAGTCCTCTATATAGCAGCTCACTGTTCCGACTGAGCGAGCAATTAATTGGAACAAGTGTCACCTCGTGTGATCACACTTCACCCAAAAAGCATCCTCCTCTTCCACACATTTCATCCTCAATGGAGCGTTTGCGTTAATTAAGACAAACGCTGGGCGCAGCTCGTGATTTATTGCTGCCCGATTGGAGAGAATAAAATGCATCTGCATCAGTGAGATGTGTATCGAGCGGATCGCCGCCACCGTTGTGCACGTTGCACGTTCCTTTAGATGAATTCGCTGAGTTTAGTCGATGATCCTCGAATTTAGGTTCAAAACTGTTCATGTTGTCACATCAACGCTGGGTAGTTTTAATTTTAGTTTTTTTTTTTCCTACGAGAAAAATTTAATTTCCTATTTTTAAAACGATTGCATGAAACTAGAAGAACTGCGCGAAAAGCTTATTTCTATTGCTAAAAATAGATCAGCGAAGACAAATGGATGTCCTCTTCTATATGCCCAAACGTTCTACAAGGTGATTAAAGGTGTAATGTGTTTGGCATTCGGCGATGTCACTTCAAAGGAACTTTTCCTCGCGTTCACCAAATAATATAATATCACTCGTGTGAGTTTGGGGTTTCGTTTGTCATTTCGCGCCTGTAGACGTGATGAGGTGAGATCTTAGCGAAATGTTCACACGAGTTCGAGTTGAGTAGCAGCGACGACGAACGAGCAAGCGAGCTGCTTGATTAATGTTGGCATTCTGCAACGCGCCAAGTGAATTTAGAATTTTTCCTTAATTAAAATGTGAAAAAGTTTTTGTTGTTGTCTTTTGTATGCATAACTTTTGTTTTTTCTTATTTTTTTTTTCTATTTCTATGAATGGTTTTATTTGTATGTAGAAAATTTTTCTTTGCTGATGGAGGTGGAATTTATTTGTGAAATACACAAAAATGATTTATTGGCAACGGTTTTCGGGGCTGAAATGCGGAATGTCTTCAAGATTGTTGAAAATAAAGCTTACGAGGTTATAAATGCTAAATGCATTGCCAAAATATAATTTATATTCGTTTAAATTTGTGAAAAGCAGAGACAGATTAATTTTAATTTTAACTTTAGTGTTAAATAGCTAAATGATTTTTATTGTTTTTTGTTTTTTTAATTTAAATTGCTATACGAGTTTATATTTAAAATTAGTTTCTTACAACACTTTAAATTCATTAAATACCGAACTAAGTCCCAGACTGTTGAAAAAATAAAGAATTTTCGATGTTTGGCAATTGTTTAAGTTTAAATCGTTTTATATAAAAGAAGTTCATGCTTGGTTACAAAGTTATAAGTTGTTTAAGGGAAGTGTGGAAAATTTTAATTTTTATAAATAAGTTTGTTTTTTTTTAAATAGAACCTATTCAATTTAAGATTTATATTTAGATTTATTTCATCGTATTCTTGCACACATTAAGATATTATATAAGATAGGTTATAGGCCAAAATTTCGTATGAAAACTTTCATTTCTCTATAACACTTGTCCGGAAAAGACATGTATACAATCTCTTGAAAAAATATCCCTATATATGTTAACGCTATTGAAATATCAATTGCAATAATTTTAATTCCACCAAAATGATCCACTATTCCACTATTAGGTAAGATATATCATCAGATCACGAGTGGACCTACTGCTCCGAAAGCCATACTGCTTTTGTTCTTCAAGATAGTTCTTAAGCTGATGGTTAATCAGCGTTTTCATGACATTAGAAAGAAAGGAAGTATAAGTGAAATAAGTCGATAGTTAGGGGAGAAGAGGATTCACCTAGCTCGACAAATGTTGTTTTACACCCACGAAGATGGAGTGGTATTTAAAATGTTTTTTTTTTTTACAAATTTTTCCTACCGTTGGGACATTGTAGTATTTTTTCCTTAGTTTTTGCAAAAATTTGGTTCGTCGAACATTATCGTTGAAGGTCTTTCTATCTTGTTTACACTTATTCTGGATTTTCTTTATATGTTTATTGATGAAGGTTTTCGTGAAAATTAATAAAAATTTATTTTTCTTTTCAAATAGAAGTTAAGTTTTTGACTTCTTCTAGAAATATTTTTTATACTGTCCACTTTTTGTTTTTTTTATTATTTATGAGTACCTACAAAAAAAAATACTATATCGGTTTACTGTGTTTTACCCTGGTACACAGTGAACCAGTTGGAATGCTTTAAAAAATGCTCATACGTTTACTATTTTCCATTTTCTATTGAAAGAATTTTCGTTAGAAATTCAAAGTTTATAAAATTTTATTATTCATGATTAATTTAAAGCTTTCAACTTACCCACCAAGACTAGGCCCAGGGACATAAAGCCCAATTTTTATTTTTAGGGCCTACGTCCCACTTGTGTGAGACATAAAGCCCAAATTGAATTTGGGTCTTTAGTCCCACCAAACTGAGACCCAAGTTGTTGATCCAACAATTCGTTCTCGAGGTAACAATTATTTTCAAGAATAAAAATAGTTGACAGAACACTGACAAATGTTAATATATTTTTTTTATAACCTTATTTTAAGAATTTGTTTTTGGGTCAATTGTTTCTTCAGAGAAACAATTTTATACTTGAAAAATAACTGATTTCAATCATGAGTATAACTATCGGGACATTAAAAATGATTTTTTTCTGAATAATTAAGTATAACAATAAAATTTGTTGGCGCATCTATTAAATACTTGAAACATTACACATACCTACAAAATTTAAGTTTTTAAAATTTTCCGGAATTTTTTTATTTTTCTCTTATATTCAAAAACGGTGAATTTAAATATACCATGCGTTTTTAATCAATCAGCTTTAGTTTGGCCTATACACAGCTTTATTGTATTTTGAGTAGAGTAGTCGCACATTTTGCAGTTTGGTACAATGTTAATATTCATTTATGAAGAAATTATAATAATATCTACATCACGGAGAAGTTGTTTTAATATCCCACACTGCGGTGAATGAGGCTTAAATTGTTTAAAAAATTGGTGACAGAATTCGTGAAAACAGCTTATTTTGATTACTTCAAAATGCAAATGTGTAATTTATACAAGCTCTGGGTGCCTAATTCTGTTTTTCGAAACTGTGTTCTTAGTTTGCGACTATGGTCAAGTAGAACAAGACGTTCTTTGAAGCTCAATACCCCAATGAACTTCAACTTCAAAATCAAAAAATCCCCATGACGATTGTTATTTTTGCCTCTTTAATTTAAATAGTATTAACTCAAATAACTGTAATAAATGGATTTATTCTAATGTACCATCTGCCAAACGACCAACTTTCACGGAAAAGATCATTTTTGGTTGCTTCTCAAGAAAAATTTTATTTTTGTTCGCCGCATGGCAGGTTTTTTCTATAGGAGAATCCGTATGTCATATCTCAAAAACTAAAGCTGATGGATGAAAATGGGTTTCATTTTCAGATTCAGGATGCCGATTATCTTTCATGCAATATATGTACTTATTTTCCCGGAAAAAAATCTTTGTTGTTATGTGTTATTTATTTAACAATGCAACTGTTCTTTTAAAAATTATTACTTGAGCTCCAAATAAAAAATGTTACATTGACAATAACTTGTTGTTGGCACAACAACTATAATTGTCGGTACAAAAATGTATTCTTGAACTTAAGAAAACTAACTGTAAATCTGTCCCTTAACGCAAAAAGTAGATAAATCATCATTGTTTTGAGAATCGCTATCCTATCAGTACCTACGATCAAAAAGTTCAAGTTATTTAAATGAAGAAAATGGAAAGTATTTTAGATAAAAAATTAATAAGTAATATGTGTTATAACCCTTTAATTTTTTTATAGTCTGGGGATTGTCCTATCCCATAACTGTCTTGAAAATAAGGAAGAAATACATCCATATAAACATCCATTGTCAAAATGTGACTCTCTTTTTTCTTGAGCCAACAATTAAGTGTTTTTTTTTCTGAGTGTAGATTTTTAAATAGAAACTTGTTGCGCAAAATTTAATTTTCTGACTTGTACCTACCTATAGGTATGGATTTTGTGTAACATAAAAATATAGTTTGGAAACGCGTTTCCAATGATTAAGCTATATAAAGGTATCTGAAAAATAGCAAACAAAATCTAAAACTAAAGTCTAAAGAATTTAAAATATATTCTTATTTTCAAGACCTTTTAATGCTCGTTTGTTGTTCAAGAATTAATTTTGTATACCTACCTACCTTTTATGGATTATTTTAAATTCAATTTAAAAAAACGCTCGTTTGTTGCTAAAATAAGACTAAATTATGTGTTCAAAATCTAAAATTCTTATTTAGTAGCTCGCGTAGTTTAATTTATGTACACTGAAGTTCCTACTAAATAAGGGCGTTATATTACACAAAATTTTCAACAAAAAAAATATAAAAATAAATTTGTAGCTTTTTAAACAAAGCTCATACCTACAAATTCACAATACCTACAATTCTTTTTGTTTTTAAACAAAAAATCGATCGGTCCAAAATTCATAAAATTTTTGCAAGATATTAGTCACATAGCTGTAGGTATACACAATTTTCAGTTAACACAAATATTCAAAAGCAACGACGTGTTTAAATTTCATTATATTCCGAAAATAAATCAAAAAATAGTAAAAGGATGCATTGAAATAAGGGTGGAGTAATCTAAGTTCCTGGGAATAATTTCTCAGTTTGGGTAATATGCGTATCCACTTTTGTGAATTGGACTTAGTTTTGTCATGCAAGTTGGGAAAGATGTCCATGTGTCCACTTCATTGCAGCAATTTAGTATGTAGGTACAATGTACCTTCAGTGTAAGTAGGTACACATTCAGAAATATGAAAAGGAAACTTAGTTTCAACAGTTCCTAAGCCATAGGGTAAAATGGCATTCTCGAAGAATTTGTACAAATACAGTCCTATAGCTTAACTTAAAATACTATTGGGCCCAGATGAAAACAACACCGTTTTTTTAATCGATAATTTTTGATACACCCTTACCTACAGGTGTACGAGGAAAAGCTTGTTTTATTAATTAAATTTCTTATACAAATCACCTAAGTAAATGAAAAAAACTATAGGTAGGTAGTTATCTAGCTCCCTATCACTGTTTCAGTTCAATGACATAGGTAATAGGTTATAGATACGTATAGGTACCTACCTATACACATACATATGTAGGTTCATATACTTTCCTTAAAAACCTTTTTTTACTAGGTAGGTACCTAATATGATTTTAAATCGAACAAAATTTAAATCGGTACTCGGTTTTGCCCTAACTTCACATAGATATACCTACTAAGAAGGTGCCTCTTCTCAATAATATAAGTCAAGTTTCAAAGTGTACAATCTTAGGTATACCTGCATTAAAAAGTGCCACTCAATTTACCCATTTTGGCCCATCCAGTTGGTACCTAAAAGATTTGTTGATGTCTAGGTCTGTATACCCTATACCCACCTATCCATATATTTCATTAAAAAAATAAATAAAACTGCAAAAAAAGGAGCTCATTATCATTTAACACCCGAAAAATCCTTTTCATCCCAAAAAAATAAAACCGCCATCACACTTACCTACCACCATCAAAACAACTCACAACCAAAACCACCACAATCTCTTTAACATTTTTCCATACGTATATATTGGTGGTAGGTACCTTTACCTACCTATACGTATATGTCTACATACCTACATCTACCGCCGCCGTTGCCGCTGCCGTAGCGCGGTTCCCTCGCCAACAAGAAAATCATTAACGCGCACAATTTTCTCACCCGAGCATGTGTTGAATATGTCACATCCACAACTTCGCACATCGCTACCACCAAAAAGCGAATAAACGGGGAAGGACGTTGGCTGACTGGATGGTTGAGTCTGATGGTGCAAGCTCGCTCCTCTTTTGTGGTATATTTTCCTACAAAAAAAAAATAAATAAAAAGAGCACATTGAAATATACCTCCATTTAAAAAGAGAAATAGATATATTCAGATTTAAGTATATAAAGGAGCAGGACAGGGATATAAATGTACCTATAGAGGAAGGAAGAACAAAAAATAAAATAAATAAAACCCGAACAAGGGCAGCTTCTTGAAAGTTGACAAAACTCGTTGTTGCTCCTCAATGATGGCAACGAGAACGACAACGACAACGACGACGACGATGATGATGGGTTCATCTCACTGCCGCTTCTTATGCTGCTGCAACAGCAGCCGTCGATTATTTAGCATAAAGAGGTCTCTCACCGCTCTACCAACGTGACCAGTTTCAGCAATAAGCCTTCATCAGGCTCAAACCACACCACACCACCATCACACCAAAATCCCACATCCCAATCCCAAAAAAGAACCTACAAAAAAAAAACTCTTATAAATTCGCAGCCATCGCTTTGGCATCGGCAGGAATTTCCACCTTTCCTTCTATTTGTGGCCGGCGCGTTATCGATTAAGAATAAGAAAAGACCAACAAAACAAGAACACAACAACAAAATTCCTTGCAATCCTAAAGGACTTCTTTTCTTTACTTTTTGCCAAGAGTTTATAATTTCCTTCCTTTGCACGCCGCCCGCCCTGCTTCGCAACAACCCCGCTAAAGTAATAAAAGTTCCGCCCATTTGTCTTGATATTTTTGCTTATCTTTTCGTGTGTGTTCCCCTATACAGAGTTTCGCCGGTATTCCTCATCCTCTCATTCACCAATTTCATGGGGTTCCCCTGCGAAACTGAGCGAGTAGATGTTGTGCCACGCCCTCTCAACCAAAATGGCTGAAAAGTGATTTTTTTCGCCTTTCAAAGCAGATATTCACCTCAGTATCAATTGAGCAAGCGAGCTAATAGTATGAATCGAGGAATAGAGGAAACTCTCTTGTCATAGATACTTCTGTATCTGAAAAAGGGATTTTTTGTATCTTTAGTTATGTAAGATTTTTGGTGAAAATTTTTAGTTGACTAAGTAGAATTACAATGGAGAGTGAAGTAAATTTTTTTATAAATACCTAAATTCATAGATACTTTTGTATCTTTAGGAGATTTTTTGTATCTTTTAAATGGTTTTTGTTGAGTTTATTTAGAAAAAATATAATTTTAGAATGATAAAGCTTCATACCTAAAAGAGAATTCCTGATGCCGTCGGTCGGTCGATTCATTTATCTATATTTGCATCAATTTTATCAATACCCCACCCAGGCAACCCAGCCACCCCCTAATTCTCTATAGTTCGGATTTATTTATCTTTATAAATGTGGGTAGGTAGAGATATGTAACTACAACTATCACATCTTGGTGTTGACATTTGAGAAATTTGTAGCTCATTCCGTGTGTTTTGTAAATTTAGTAGGTACCAATCTGTGTGGATATTATACTTATAGATAAGTAGATAGGTATACGTAGATTCTTTAGCTATACTTCGTGTGTTTTACTTTGTGCTGATGTGTTGTGTGGGCGGGTTCATTTTAAAAGTTCGGGATTCTAATGAGATGTCAGCAGCATTTTGTGGATTTATTTTCAGATAGGTAGGTAGGGACTTATACCAGAGATGACTACTTGTCTGCAAAAGTGTATATCTAGGTATAGAAATGGTACCTAGTAGCATTGCTCAAATAATTCTTTATTTATTCGATAGATAGCTGTGCCTTCCTAATTTTTTTTCCTATTGCTGTGAAGTAGAAAATAAAAAAAACATGTTTTGATTTTGAATGCAAAATCCTAATGGCAAATAGATACCCAGTTGATTTTTCAGCAAATAAATTAGCAAGTTTCGTCATTTTACCTTATACCTATAGTTGTATGAATGGTACATAGCTATACATATACACTGATAAGTAGTTGATAAACATATGTATAGGTACCTACTACCTACCTATATGTATTTTGGAGTTTTTATATATAGATTTGAGGATACCCATACAGATATTTTTATTTTCACGATAATTAGGTATTAACTATATACCTACCACCTATAAAGATAGGAATTATGTCATGAAACAAATGGTCTGAAATATCTAAAGTCATTAAGTTTGTTTGTATAAACATTAATCAATTTTTTGCCTTTTAAAGTTAGGTATAAGTATATGTAGCTAGGTATTAATGTGAGGTTTGTTTTTTAATTTTATTTTAATTTTAAAAACTTGCTATATTATTGGCAATAAAAATTTAAGATTTAATTGGCTCATTCAAAGTAATTAAGTTTAACCTTTGTTAAGCTTTTAATTGAATAGTATACATAAATTGATTTAATAACTGATTTTAAAATTATAAAACTAGGTAGGTATCTTGAATTAATGGTGGCGATTTACGATGATCGTTAGGGAAGGAAAAGATTTAAAAACTAATGAAGATGGGTGTTTATTTGTTTATGAGCAACAAATCAAATGAAGAGCTATAATAATAGATATACCTATATTCGTGATTTAGTACAAGGCAAAACCAAGATATTAAGTTTGCTGCTCTCAAAAATAAGCTTCATGTACATAAATATGTCAGTTAGATAGGTAATATGTACCTATATATATAGGTACCTAGGGGAGGACGGGGCACAGAGGACCACTTGACGTTTGCCGATTTATTGAAATATATTGAACAAAGAAAAAAGGCCCAAATTTGTTCTCCATGCATACTACATTAAGATGTTAACAGCAAATAGGCTTTTAATTGATATCGGAACTGTAGCACTTTTTTTAAAATTAAAAGTACATGAAAAGTGCTTTTGGTCCTCTGTGCCCCATCGTTGTTGCACATAGGTTCCAGATGGTCGGTGCTCCATTGATGGATTCTTCTTTTGAATTAAGAACTGATATTGCATTTTCTATTGTAATAAATTCGCAGCTTGGCTCCGTCTTTTTCTTAATATAGTTCCGTACCATCTACATCAGCAGTCAAAATTCAAAATTAATCATATTCATATTCTATAAGGGCCACAGAGGACCACACCAATCCTCTGTACCCAAATACGAATGCCTTTTTAAAAAGTGATTTCGACATGTTTATAAACACGAATACTTATTTCACAAAACTAAAATCACCTAATTCATTTTTTTTTATATTAAAACTTGAAATTCTTTTTGGCTAAAAGTCTTTAAATATTAAAAAAAGCACAACTTTCTATAATTCTTTTATAAATTAATCTTACAAAACTTTTATTATAATATTCAACTTTTGGGCAAAGTCACTTATTTATCGTTTTAAAAAGAAAGTCCTCGGTGCCCCGACCTCCCCTACATATGTAGATGTTGTTATGTACATATAACATATCCGTAGCGGTCATGAAAAACAAGATAATTGAACATAATTTTATTTGGAGCTGTGCAAAAATTTGATAAATACCTAAAACCCCATTTTTTGACAAAATTTGTACTGAAGCATAACCTACTTTTGTCTGCTACTTTTACATTTATAGGTATGGCAGAAGCTACATACATATCTAAGATACACCTTTCTAAACCTTTACGAAACATATTAGAATTTAGAATTCAGATATCATTTTTTATTTTGGTTCTGCCAAAAAGTGTCTGCCAAAGGAAGGGACGTTAAATCTTTCAAAAAAAGGGTTTTCTGGTCTGGATTTTTGTAATTTGACAAAATATGTAGAAAAAGCTACAAAAGTAATATAGGTATTAACCAGCGGCGGATCCAGGATTTGCTCATGGGGCGGGTCCAACTATACAAGTAGATAATTTTAAGACAAATAAAACTTGCGTGGGCTTTGTGGTACATTATTTATGTGCGTGAAGTTAGCACCGCCATTTTCGATTAAAAAAAACAAACAAGCACAAACTGAGCCTAAAACAGCGCAAGTATAACATTTTAAAAGATCGTAATTTTGAAAAAACATAGCAAGTAGGTACCTATAACATTTTAAAAGATCGTAATTTTGAAAAAAAAATTTCAAATTTGCGAATTTAAAAAAATACTTACGGCACAATGGCAACACAAGTTGTGCATCAACACAGCGCAACTTTATTTTTTTTGAACATCAAAAATGGCGGTGCTAACTTAATGCTTCCCAAAATTTATTTTTGGCCCTAAAAGCTTTAAATATTCGAATAATTTTTTGAGTGAAATGCAGCACAACTTTAATGTTTTTGAAAATCTTAGTTTTGCAAAAAAAAAATGGATCAAATTTCATTCAAATTTCAAAATTTGCGAATTTAAAAAAAATATTTACGGCATCACATATGGAGGCATAAGTTGAGCACAACACGGCACAACTTTTTTTTTTAAAAAATTTGAAAATGGTGGTGCTAATTTCACGCTAAGATCCTTTGCAACATTTTCGTTCGTCTTTAAAGTTGCAAATATGCGATTTTTTTATCGCTTCGATTGTATATAATTTCTTGAGCACAAAAGAGCACAATTTATAATTTTTGGAAGAAATTCCATACCTACTCAAAATTTTCAAATTGGCTAAATTTTCAAAAATATATACGGCACATCGCAGAGCAAGTTGAGCACAATGCAGAGCGCATCAAAAAGAAAAGAGATAGAACTAAACCTGAAATATAGAAAAAAGAATATTGTTTACATGTGTAGAACTCATACGCCATTTGATTTTTTTAAATCTCTATACGGCAGATGCTAGCACAAATTGAACCCAAATTTTTACGCACAGACCGACGAACGGCATGAAGAAACCCAAATTTTTGGATTTCTCCATACGAAATGAATAAATTTGGTGGCGCGAAAGTTCTCGACAAGAAATAGTAAAGGGGACCTACAATTTTTGCCGAATCCAAACGACTGCTTACATAGGTGCGACGCACTTTTTTATCTCCAGACTTTCGGCGATATATAATTAAATTTACGGTTATATAATAATTTACAGTTATTTACAGAATGGCCGAAAGAGAAATGAAGGGCTGGGTGTCATGAGTAAAGTCGGTCAAATGGGAAATTTATCCAAACACTTCTTTGAATTCAAAATTCGATGTTAAACCAGGAAGTAAATCCTTCAGCATACCATTCATGGGAGAGTTCTTCGAACATGAAAGGCTTTCGTATACCTACACAACATTTACTATTTTCCTTCCTTCCTGTTGTTGCTGTTGCTGTTACTGCTGCTGCTGGCATCCGTATCCCCAACCCCTTTTTTTGGAATTCCCTAGATTGATTCTGTTGATTTCGTAATTCAATTTTCCCCACACATGAAATACCAGACACACAGTGCTTCACCGCGCACTCTGCGCGCTTTCCACATATGTTTGCATATCAACCACCACCGATACCAAAATCGTTCCCGGCAACTTTTCGCGCGCTCGCTCCTCGTCATAGTCCCAACAACCCAACTCCCATTCCAAGTCCTACATCAGTTAGCTGTATATAGTGAGGTGCTCCTGCTCAGCCCATGTTATTCACATGCGGAAGTCATCATCGGTTCACATGCTGGCTCCACTCTCAGTCCACCATCATATGTATATACGATACCGAGTACTGACTATAATGGCATGACGTGGATGGCTTCAACTCGATATTCATACATAGTATAAAGTTGAAGTGGCTTCTGTGACTGTGAGGAGTCATCTCCTCCCCCCTTCCACAACTCAGCATTTGAGCGATTTTCAATTTCTGACAGCGAACAGAATGGGTCATCTGTCTTCGTGCCACTGCTGCCACTTGCCCCATGGTCAATAAAGTTGGCCTGGCCTGGCCTGGCTTGGTTCTCTGGCGTGGCGATGGCGATGGCAATGCGATGCGATGTCGATCCGGGTGACTTTGGACTTTTTTTTCCCTCTGCAGCACCGTGATTTTGATGAATTACAAATTTATTCGATTGTAATTTGTTATAAATTCTATCAATCGTTTCGATCTTTTCGATTATGTTCCGTCCATCTCCGCATGTTGTATAGGTATAGGTATTGGTTTGGGAGTCCTTTTTCTGAGAAAGGTCAGCTTGTGAGTTCTGGCCTGGGTAACTATGGGGAATCACCTGCGGCTATACGAGCCTAAAAATTCACAGAAAAATGGAAAATTCTCTATCAAACCGAGAGACTCCTTGTCCTTCCCCGCGTATGTTCTCATTGCGACCTCACTCTTTAATGAAGACATTCTGTTTTGTGGCCTGATTCAGTGGTACGGTGGTGGCGCCGCGCCGGGCGGAGTGTGTAATTAATCAAAGGACTATTTGTTTTTGGTTTCCAATATATGCAGTACACAGTGGTGGTGATGGTGGGGGTTGTATAGTAATGATACCCCCACCCCATATATACAATTCGTTTGTTTGCTATTACACTTAATTGCCGGATTGGTTACACAGGAACAGAGGACACTTTAGGCCACATATGTTGCTGCCACCCTCCATAATTCCCTTTCATCATTATAATCCACCTATGTATGTGTATCTGTCTGTATGTGCATATATATGTATGTTATTGAGTGTGATTTTAAATAATTCAGTTTGTTATTATACAAGTCGAATGGTAATAAATAATTCAACAGACTTGCGTTGTCGTACGTTGTGTGGTCCTATTACTGCGTTGCGTAACTTGTGATGTATTTTTTTTGTATAGAAAAAAAAACCGAACTGTTAAACGTTGTCGCTGTCCAGTCGAACAGCGAAACAGGATAATGGGGGTTGTGGTGTGTAATTAAAAATGGCTGAACATGCTAAACATGGTATATAAGATATACATAGAGTGCAACTAGGTAAAGATATATTTAAATGTGTGGAATATAATATAAAGCACCTTGTGAGGACCCTTACCTAACTAAAGTATACTTAAATTCATTTTGGGGCAATTAAGAAGGATTCTTAATGACATAGTTAAAGGTGGGCATTTTTGATTGAAGATAATAACTTAATATTCTTAATTGTGAGAAACTTGACATGGCGCTAAAGGTTGAGTTGTTGGGGATCTTAATTTTTATAGCACCACATGACAATGAGTATAATATATAGACATCATAAGTATAGGAATAGAAAATGTGATTGAAATTAAAGTACCGAATGCGTGTTGGCCTTTAATGCTGAATGTTTTATAAAAAAATAAATCACATGTTAATTGAAAACTTTTTTAAAGCAACGGTAGAGGTATAGGTAGGCAGGTATTAATTTCTAAGACAAATTTTTTAAACTTTTGATTTTTAAATTCTTTTAAAAAAAAAATGTTGGTAACCAAACGGGTCTAATTTTTTTTACAAATGTATGTAATTAAGCCGTATAATTATTATTCTCTATAGAATACACTCTTTGTATGATAGGCTACGTACCTATAAATATTAAAATTGTTAACCCGTAGAAAGTATAGCTATACCCTTCTAGAATAAATTTTAAGTCAAAACCAGATGCTTAAATGTCTTTTAGTTTTTAAGAAAATTAAAAAATGACTGAAAATTAATAAGAATATATTTCAATTTTTAAGTTCAAGTGACCCCAACTCCAATTTTTGGAGTTGACGTCACTTGAACTTAAAAATTTAAATATATTCAATCGCTCCATTTAAACAGAAGAATTTTTCCAATTATCTTCATCTATACGATATTAATAAGAATATGGAATATTAAAAACAAAAATACTACTAACGTTAACAATTTTAAACAAAATTTATTTAAATTTTTTGTTTTAAAAAAATTTTGAGTTTTAAAATTAATTTTTCCATATCTATAGTAATTTAAACAATTTTATATTTAAAAACAAAATGAAGATATGGATTTCTGGCTTTAAAGTAAGGTATAAGATGAGATTATAGGTATTGCCGTTGATTTTTAATGATTTTTTTTTTAATTTAAGTCGATTTTTCGGAATTTGCCACTCTCGCCAAAACAGGGAAAATCTCATATACGATTTTTTCTTGTCTTGAACCAACTTTTAATCCCTGGACTTTTGTTGCATCTTATATATACAAAACCCATACACGCATCCTGAATCTACTGTAACCATGCCTCATGCCTTGAGGCGGGTTTTGAGAAATGTTCATATAATATTTATTTGACAGCTGGAAAACTGGTTATGGAAACCTTTATCAAACTATCCTAAAGGATAACTTGTAGTAGGTTCTAAAAAGCTTAAATGAAATTATCTTGATTGCAGAAGCTGGGGAAATAGTGCATTTTATTGGATTGGGTTATATCTACACAAACTTTTTTATTTTTTTATTATTTAATTCAAATCTACGGTAATAAATCCAAAGACTTATATTATTGGTATAAGATATTGATAAGTATCTATTAATAATAACATACCTAAGTATTGAATTGTAAATTATTTATTTTATTTATTTATTATTAGTTCATTAAAATGGATGATGAGATGGTCGAAAAAAAATGTTCTATGAGCGGTACTGTTCTTAATGGATAGATACAATTTTTTCCAATAACATGGTAGATCGTATCTCCTGATATTAGTTCACATAAAAATTTTAATCAAAATCGTATGAGTCGTTTTTGAGAAAAATGAAATTTTCCTTACCGGTTTTTAAACAATTGTATACGGTAGGCAGCGTTATAAGAATAATTATCATTTAAAATCTACTAGAAAATGTTCTAAAACTGCAGGGTGCCAAAATTAATAAAAATCGACCTAGTCGTTTTCGAATTAGGAATTTCTCAAAAAACAAATTAAACTTTTTTTAAAAATTAAAAATAAAAGTCTTGGTAGATAACTTTTTGAAACATTCTTGATAACAAATTAATTAAAATTGAACCGTTTTTGAGAAAATAAAAAAATATTCTATGCGGAAGCTACCATTTATACCTTTTTTTGCCTAAATTTTTTTTATAAATGGTAGCCTTTTTGAAAAAAAATTTACTGATTTTTTTTTTAAGCTGTTTTTAGAAAATTATTAATTTCATTATTTGCTATAAAAAATTTGTACGGCAAGTAACGTTATTTTTGGTCCTAAAATAGAAATAGAAATAGAAATGTATGATAAAAATATGATAATACAATATGATGAAAATTCGGGTTTTTATTGTTAAAATGTGTTAATCTAGGGGGTTTTTAAATTTTTCTGGGGGAGAACACCGAACTTCATTGATTTGGAAAATCAAGAAAAAAGAGCAAGTAGATTTTTGTTGGCACAGTGGATTGAGAAATAAGGTTTTTGATTATCTCATTAAATCCCAGGGGTGGCGTTCAGTTGAGGGAATATGAGATGATTTCAAATACAAAATTATTTCATCACAGTATTTTACAACAAATATTAAAAAATGTTGCTGAGTAATCCTTTGCACATTTTCAGATTCTTGCAGATCGGCGAGATTAAATTTTTTTGAAGTGGCACTGGCCTATTAAAGCCTAAACAAAGCTCCCATCAGTACGGATTTTGAGTTTGATAAATGCAATTTTTTTCCAGAGGTCCATTTATCCCGCAAGTGTGAATAATTTTCCCCTTGCTTGCTATACAATTTCAAAACTTTATAGGAAATTACATGCACGCCTGGATCACACAAGCACGATCGCCTCACAAGAGTAGGTTCAAAACTATAATGCGGTTAGGTACATAGATATTGCAAAAAAAGATGTAATAGAAACAAAACACCCATGTTCTGCAATTCAAACAAAATCGAATTTCAATTCAATTTCAATCGAAATTCTTTGTTCTATACATCCTTCTTCGTTTGTTTTAGAAATTTTAGCAATAACTTCCAACTATTAAAATTGAAGGTACAATCCCAATTGTGTCACAAAATGGATCAAATTGCACATGACTAAAACAAGATTCGAAAAAATTTAGGGATACTAATTATCCCTCCATGTATTTTAAGAATGCGTTCTCTTGTCGCATGTTCACTTTTGTTATGTGAGTTCACAATAAGTGGAAAGTAGAACATTGGGCGCCAGTCTCGTGTAATCGGGATTTCTATATCTAAAAGTAAAATTTTACGAAAATAATGCAACCAAGTGTTGCGAAAACCAAAATTGTGCTCTAGAGGTTGTTGGTGGCACCACAATAAATGTAAAATATTATAAACTTCAATATAATTCTTCCAATTTGTTTGTATATCTTAATATGATAATTAAAGATTAATTTAGGAAAAAATTATTGTTAATACATTTGTGTGCCCCTAACAAAATTAGTTAAGATTTATTCATAACTTGTAGCATTCTCTCTAAGTGAATTTATTATTCGAAAATACTTTATATGAATACAGTAGCTCTTGCATCCTTTTCATTCAATTCCACAAATTGAATACATTTGTGTGCAGTTCATATGAAGATTAGGTATATGTTACATTCTCTTTTTTATTTCTCGACTTGGACCCTCCGAGTTGATTTAATCACCTGCTCAATCAAGTGTTCAACAAAAAAAAAAAACAAAACCCAAAAGAAAACAAAGAATCATTGATTCTTTTATACAAAAAATATCTTAAAGATCCGTTTATCACTGTCCATAAAATCATATGATAAAATCCATTGAAACAAAAATTGTGTCATCTCCAAAATATCGCTACATCATGCTATACAACACAGTAACTTTTGAAATCTTCTATCACAGAGCTAATAAAAAAAAAAACTATGTTTAACCATCAGGACAAGACAACACATGTACCTACATATTGTTCAGTGAACCAAAATGATAAATCCTATCATGAAATTGTTAAAAAAAAGATACAAGATTATCTCCACTTACAATCATCAAAAATATCTAACCAAACGATGTCTGATGATGATGATGATGATATTCTTTGACGCAAACATCATTTTCTCTAACACTCTAGACAAGTCATCGGATTTCCATTCATATGTCACTCACTTAACAGAATTTTCTTCAATTTCCACAGACATCAATCAACACTTGTTCTCAACATATTAAAGATACATAAGTCGGGGTCACGCACTTGTAATCGTCACGATCTCATGCACAAATCCCATCTTAGAGATATCGAGATACTCCTAATTAGGCGACCGATGACGAAGACAACTTAAAAAAAATAAAGGCATGAAAAATTCCCAATTATATTGGTAAGACTTATAGAATATGTATATCAATCTATGTATATATACTTGACTATACAACTCGACGACTCTATAACAACTTGGATGGCGATCCTTCTTTCAACGAAACATTTTCACATATATCGAATTCCATTTCCTTAAAATGTTTCAATTTTTGTATTTTATTTTTTATTTTTTTATGAGCCGCTAACATGGTGTGAAAATTTCTAAAAAGGATCCATGGAAATCCACCAGAAAAGGGAAGAATATCAAAAACGTAACATTTTTACGATGAGAACTCAGATCTGTCAGGCATAAAAGTGTATATAACCCCCAAATATGATAGGGTTAGATATAATATAACCGGGTCGGTGGCTTGGTGTCGGTTTTGAAAATACCATCATCTATATATAGAGCCATGACATTGATGATGAGGACGATGATGATTATGATGGCTTCGAAATGGTGAAGGATGATAATTTATTGATTTGCGTGCTCACTGCTCAATGCACAGTTTATACTCGTATATATAGTTTGACAAGCCGAATATTCCTATAGTATATACCTATACCTTTACACATACACGCATTTTTGTTTATACTCGCTTTATTGAAGGCTCCAAATAAAAAGAACCCTTCTTATGGAATATATACCTATCTACTCGAACTCGACCCAATATACATCCCAAGCTGTGGGAATTAGTGAAGAAAAATTGGAAAATATGTTGAAATATTCAAATTTGAAATAAATCATCAGGTTCGGGCGAGGTGAAATGTGAATGGCGTGCGAAACAGAAATACATTCACTTCGTGCAACCGGGGATTCCTTTTTGGCTAAAAATTTGAAAATTTATGTACACAATAAATGTATGTTAACATGATAGAATGATAGTGTGTGCGGGTAGAGTAGGTATATGTGATGTGAGTTTTACTTAGAAGGCATTTAAAAGGTGGCTGGACTTTATTTTGTTTTAGTTGAGAAAAGAATGAAAATAACATAATGGGGATCTACATAGATTAGACAGAATTTAACACAATACGAGCAGTGTATTATAAGGCAAGTTATGGATTCGATAAAAAAATCGAACTTGCGATTTTAATCAAACTTGACATTACGATATAGCGAAGTCGAAAAAAGTGGCTCTCGCAATTCTGCCTGTCTGTCTATCCTTTCGGCTGCAGCCTAAACGTTTGGGTCGATTTTCTTAAGACTTGGTAAAAAGCATTTTTTGGGAATTCCCCAGACATGTTTTTTTTTTCATTTTTTTAGGACCAAAAATAACAAAAGCTGCCGTACAATTTTTTTTTTAGCAAAAAGTGAAAATCTTATTTTTCTCCAAAACGTGCCTACAACTTAAAAAAATTAGTAATTTTTTTTAACATACCTAAAGGCTATCATTTTATAGAAAAAAGTTTCCAAAAATTGGTTATAAATGGTATAGGTACCTACCATAGAACCATTTTTTTGATTTTCGTTTTTTTTTTAAACGGTTCAACTGATTTTATTAAACTTACCCCCAACAATTTATTTTTTTTTAATATTATCTTGTAGATTTTAAATACAAATTATTCTTATAACCAAAAATAACGGTACCTCCGCTACCGGTGTTTAAAAACCGGTAAGGAAAATCTCGTTTTTCTCAAAAACGACTTCTACGATTTTGATAAAAAATTTTTAGGGATCTAACAACAGTACGATCTATAACATATTATTGAAAAAAAAATTGTATCTACCGTTTAGTAACGGTATCTCTCATAGAATAATTTTTTTGGTTTTCAAGTATCTCATGACCTGTTGAACCGATTTTAATGAAATGTTTTTACACAACAGCTTCTAATAATTTTGAAAATTAAAATTAAAAAAAATTAAAAATAATTTAAAAAAAAATTCGATATTTCGAAACTTTAAAACCACAGTGTGATCGTGTGATCACACATAAGAGCAGGTTTGCGTTTGCCCATTGTGCATTTTATTTTTTTGTTACTAAATTCCTAATTTTGTAAGAATTTTTCCCCTTTCAAGACCTGTTTGCTGATACGAAACATAAGTAATTACACTCATACTTCTCCTAACGGCCCAGATGTGATCCAAATCTACAATAAAATATCAGAAAATAGTTAAAATTTAATGTTTATACCTTAAACCAAAAAAAGATAAGTCGTATCTGGGTAACATCATATATATGGCTCATTTGCTTCAGTACCATAACAACTCAAAATTATTTGTTTGGGAGTTGGAAAAAACATGAAAACAAAAAAAACAAGCACTTATTATCTTATTATTTTTAACAAGCTTTATGAAGCAACTACCGAAGTCCAAATTTCTATAAAGCTTTTCTTTAGGTAGGATAGAAAATGGAACTATGTTTCTTTTCCCCGGGTTTTACATCTTGCTGATTTCACTGGTTTTTCTTAAAAAAAAATGATTGTAATATGTGCACCTACCTACACAGCTACTTTCGTTGAATGGCAAGAATTTTAAGTACCTGAGTCTTTTTCAAGTCTTTCAAAACTATAATGAATTCTGCACATACTAGCTTCGTTTGGTATATGCATTTCCCCATATTCAACAGGATAACAAATCAATTTTTGCTATAAGGTTGTTAAAAAAAAAATAACACCTTCCTTCCTACACAACTATAATATTCGCAGCAATTTTTACTAACACATAATTCCGCACCCGAAGGTATCTTTACAATATAATAGCTACTAGCTAAGTAGGTATACATTCATATTTATATAAAAGAGACAAAAAATATCCACCCTTGTCATATTAGAACATAATAATCACTCGTTAAAAAATTATACCCAGGACCTAACACTATAACAACCATTGACCGCCAGCGATAAGCATCAAACATGCTTCCCAAGTGCTAGGTATCAAATTAGAGGTCCTATCTCTGTTCATTCGAATTCTCTATGTTTGTTTTTGTCCATAGCAACCTCCATCAAAGAGTATAGGTATAGTGAGAAAGAGAGTGAAAACAGGACACCCCCGACAAAAATCGACCGACCGGCCGAAAAAGGGACCCTCCGTCATTGTCGAAGCGCAACAAGGAACCAATTTGTTTGAGGCAAAGTGGAATCATTAGTCGCTCCACTCGCCGCCACATAATACACAACACAACTCCTTGGACAAAAAAAAAAAAAAACAACAACGAAAAAATGAAATTTATATATCCTTATCAGGCGCAACCCATCAGCAAAAATTTTCTTCTCGGGGTGATTTTTCTTCTCCCTGTCCCTGTTATAGGCTTCGGCGGCGGTGGCAGCCCGATACCCGGTCCGGCCAGTGCCACCATCAGGGTCTCCATCGTCATTGTTATCTTTCAGTCCTTTATTTCTGTGCCCGTGCGCTTGCACCTTATCTAGGCTATGGACTTATATATTATAGGCTCTAGGCCAGCAGCTATACTTACGGGATCCGTATCTGTAATTTCTCTAATTTCTTCACACCCTGTGTGTGGAGAAAGTTTGTCCGATCATAAAGAGATAATTTATGCGGCCATATTTCTCTCTCTGTTTTTTGGGAATTTGCAAATGGCAGAGCAGGTGGTCGTGTCGTACTCCGTATTTCTACATTTGTATACCTACCTACCTAGCTCTACCTATATCTTCAGGATTTGGGACAAAGTTAAAACTTACGTCATGCTCAGTGGGTCGGTACTCGGTCGTACTCGCGTATATAGTCGCTTCGTTTTTATCTACCCCCAGAAATGATGTGCTTTGTCTAAAATCATGAAGCACGCATCCAAATAAGATGAAATCTGTCGAAAAAAGGTCTGATACTTTATGAAGGTACATCGCACCCACGAACTTGTTCTTTATTTTTTTTTTGCGGAGTCTCTCTCTCCACAGCCTATTTACCGCCTGTCAGAAAAGATATTTTAATTATCCTACCATTGTTGGGTAATTATTTTGTTCATGGGCATGGTAATTGGATGGAGATTGCGCCTGGGCTATAGAAGTTTTATTTCGTTTTTTTTTTTTGTTATTTGTACGCAAATGTGAGATATATATCTCTTCAGGTTACTAAATAGGTATATAGTGCTTGTGTTTGGAATGGTGCGTTTAATTTATAAATTTTTTGGCTGGCAATTTTGGTAACAATTAGACGGGGATTGTGAAAATATTTTGAAAGAAGCATTTTTTTTTGTTGGATGTAGTGTAGGTATATAATTGAACGCATTTATACGATGTTATCTAGGGATGCTACATTATAGGAATTTTGTAAACCTTTTTAAATACGTTTGGCGTCAAAATGTGATTTTAAATAAATGACTGCTACCGTAAGATGAGTTTTGATTTTATCACTGTTTGTTTAATTGTTGAGTTATAGAGCAACCTATACCTAGAGACACAGTTGGATGCATTGAATTAAAATAAAGTCCAACGCAATTTAGGTACACATTAAAATTTTAGCTTATTTCGATAAAAATAATACAGAAATAATATAATTACTCACTGTTTTAAGTTTTATGCAATTACGAAGTTTGTGAAAAGGGTTATAATCTTTTTATGCTTATGAGAACCTGTATACCTGGCATATACCTACATTTATGGGTTACAAAGATCTAAAGACAAATTTTAAATATTACAAAAACAAAAAATAAAAAAAAGCCAAGTAGGTTGAGCTACCCACATTATAAGAAAGGAAAATATAATTCCTTTAAAATCCTAATTACCGAAATTGTTTCTACTACCCTATTTGCACTTTTTTCTGGGAAGGCTTTAAAACCTGCGATATATAGAACTTACGAACATTACTCTTGCCGTAACAACCCTTAACAATTTGGATTCCATGTAAACAAAAAAACTGCAAATTCCTGTCATGATCTTATTGGTGTAGGTAAATTTTCAACAACTTCACAAATGTCTCTGGTTCAAATAGTCTGTGGTAACATTGATATAGAGCCCACCCCAGAAAAAATGCTATTTGAAAGCGGAAAAAATCCAAGCCTATAGATTTTTGAACGCAATAACCTTTATTTTGGCATAAGGAATATACATAGCTAAAAAAGTCAGTTTGTATATTATGTGACCATCTACAAGAAAACATTAATATATCTTTCCTAACATTGATCATTTATAAGACATAACTACAATGTACCTACCATACTATTTAAAATAAAAACTGGTTAAAATTCAAAAATACTGGGGTGGAATCGCCTAAGATGATTCGTGATAATTGACTGTCAAAATAAACAAATTCGGTCTGTGTAAGGCGATTGTCACATGTGATAATCATATTTTTGCGACTTTTTCTTATAACAGCTATTTTGGTGCCATTTTCATGTAAAATTGACAAATTCAAGAAGAATTAAATTATTTGTGCTTGTGAAATTATTTTTAAGTCCATGAAATTCACATACATAATAGTTTGATCAGATCCGAGTTTTTTTTTTCATGACTGAGTCATGAGTTTTTTTGCATTTTATTGGCTTGTTTTCTATCAATAAAAAATAATTATTTCATTTTCTTCAAATCTTAAAAAGATTAAAATAATTTTCTATTACTTTTTTATTAACTAATTTTTATTGGCAGTCAACAAAGGTGGGTAAATAAAATATTTTACCGACAAAAAAATCAAATTAATGGATTTATGACAATTGTTAGTATAGTTGTCTTAAAAATTATTTTATAATTTTTGGTGGTCACTTAACATATAGACGCAAAATTTAATTTGATCATATTTTTATTTCTAAATATACGCGATTTAAGGGAAAAGGGAAAAATCCGTTAATTTCAATTAAAATTTTATATCCACTTTTTAAAGAATAATCTCATCTCAGACTTGAAAATAAATTACTAATATAAGTTGTTTTTATCCCTTGGTACACTTGTACGGAATTTTACTACAAAAAAATACAAATCAAGTCAAAACAAGATCCTTCTCCATTTTGACCTCGTATTCGTATATTCCTAAGACTGTATTATATCATCATCTCTATACATGCACTAACTGAAATGTTAAAAAAACAATGGCGCAAAATTTTAAACGATTTATAGTAAAATGTTAAAGCCATTTTAGTAATTTACTAAGTTAAAAAGAAGATTTTGGTAATTTTAAACAATTTTAGTAATTTACTAACTCTTAACATTTTACTAAAGTTAAAATCAGAAAATGGCTACTTTAAATTTTATTAATTTGCTAAATCCATACGAAATTTGTCATTGTCCTCGAAAATAATTTCTTGGCAATTTTATTTGAAATATTTAAATTGTGTTTTTTTTCATGTGCTAATTCTTTTCAAAGTAAATAAAAAAAAAATGTTTTCGGAAGATTTCGATATGTTCGAAGACTCAGGCTTTGTGCAGAAAAGTCGAATGTCTTAAGTCCCGAGCAAATCCCTTTGAAGAGCTGGACGATGGAGAATTTTACTCCAGGTATAGATTCTAATCTTTAATAAGTTGTACAATTGAATCTGCAACAAAAACTCAATTTTCACTTAAGGATGGGAAAAGCACATAAACTGCTAAAGCCCTGACTGCGGCTGCTCATACTGTGTTTTCTTCATTGCAAACTTTAATAAGGAACAGCAACAACACAAAATAAAATAACAATTTTATAATTTCACTTTATTGAAACTTTTCTTTTACAATAAAATAACAAACTAGTTGTATTGTTGCAACAAATAAAAACAAAAACAATAACAAAATAAATTGTAGGTTGTCACTTTAACTTCTGACATTGCAAATTATTAGGTCAGT
Source organism: Epistrophe grossulariae (assembly GCA_929447395.1). Classification (NCBI taxonomy): domain Eukaryota; kingdom Metazoa; phylum Arthropoda; class Insecta; order Diptera; family Syrphidae; genus Epistrophe; species Epistrophe grossulariae. The sequence continues at coordinate 5,846,481 of OV839566.1, forward strand.
TCCCTAGGTTGAGGTTTGTTTGCTTTGTTTGCTTTGTTTTTCTTTCCGCACTGTCATTGTTTGGACGTGTTCAGCTGCACCGTTTTTAATAAAAGGGAATTAGCATTTTACTAGTTAGTAAAACGAAAAAAAAGGATTAAAATTTTGGAACAGTTAGTAATTTACTAAATGTTTTAGCAAATTGCTAACTAGTAATATGCTAAGCCCTTAACAATAGGTTGTTTAAAATTTTGCGCCAATATAATTAAGAAAAAAATTATTATTTTAAAAATTGTTTTTGCGGTTTAAATAAAAATAATTTTTTATAAGTATGTACAATTTTGGAAACTTTTTTAAGGAAACAAATTGATACGTCAAGTGTTAGTATTATTAATGTTGAGTCAAAATTTGAACGCTAGGGTGAGCTCAGCTCACCCAAAAAAAATGCTTTTGTTGTCATCTTCCTTATTTTTTTTCAGTGAAAAGTCAAGTGAACTTAATATTTTGGAGCAGATTGGAATTATGGAATATCTACGCAGAGAAATCGGCTATCGCATTGCTAAGCCAATTATTCGTGCAGTTGAGGAAGGAGTAAAAGATTTGCGAAGTGATGAATCATTTTAACAGGCATTTGAATACAACAGATGAAAAAAATGCTATGCTGAATATATTTCCTCCTTAAGATCACGAAGAATGAAACGTCGATCTAACTGATTATGCGAATCTATTGTTGTAAAGGGTCTAAAAGGGTCAATGACGACGAAGTAGCATTCACTTAAGCGAAATTTTGATTTTTAAAATTACCGACTCAGTTATTTCAGAGATAAATCAACGATTTGAGAAAATAACTATCGAATCTGTTACAGACTTTTGGAGTGAAAATTTAAACTACAATGAAATAAAACCATTGAAAGAGTTAAATTTTGGTATTGGCCTCACACGAAGAAATTCCAGTTTTAAAAAATGTTTTGCTCCACATTTTTGTAAATTTTGATATTCCATATTTTTTTAACTTATTAGAAGCTTTCGCATACAAAATTTAATTAAAATTGGTTCAAGAGATAATGAGGTATATTCGAAAATAAAAAAAAAGTTTCCTTATTTTTTAAATTTGTCCCAATAATTTTGTAGATTTTTTTAATGTTATATGCTCACAAATTTTAATCAAAACCGTTGTAGTAGGATTTTCATGAATTGCAAAAAAAAAATTTAGTTTTGGTCCGACAAAAATAAAAACAATGTCCAAAATACGCATACGTAGAACGAAGTTTAAAGAGAATCGACCTTCCCGTTTGGGCGCAGCCGAATGGACAGACGGATAGAATTGCGAGAACTACTTTCGTATTCTTTTTTAAAAAACAAATTCGATAATATTTGCTTTGTACCATGCTTATGCACGCTTCGCTCTACAGTATATAAGGTACAGTGGAAAATAAAAATTAAAAGAAACGACAATTTTAATTCAATATAAGTGCATTTAAGGACTTTAACTAACGCAGATGTCTCCAAATAAAAACTTATATATAGGTAACTAATTTCCTTCCTTATAATTACTGTCACTAAATTCATAAAAAATATACATATTTTAGTATTGTCGTATCTATACAATATGTACCTAAACAGATATCATGATATAGCCATCGTAATCATCATCATCGTTATTATTGTTGTCTATTTAAAGCGAATATTGCTGACATCTGCCCAAGAGAGGCATTACGATGATAATTTATAGTCAAAATAAAAAAAAATTCCAAACCTTAAGCTATTCGATTGAAGAACCAAAAAAAAAAAAATAACGAAGAGAAAAACTAATGACATCGATCGGACTCATAAAAAAAGGGTTCGTGTTTTTTCTTCTTTTTTTTTTTTTTGATTCTGTAACCCATTGGTGTGGTCGGCCGTTTGTCTCACTAATGAAGACATTTTTGGGAGGACACGACCGAAGACGAGTGAGGCATAAAAGGGTTAAACATTTAAAACGATGGACGATAGGCAATAAATTAGCTATTTGAATTGAATGTTTAATTGTTCATTATGTTTGGTAAAGCTATATAGGATAATAAATATGTATACGCGCGTTATACCTGAATGAATTTAATATCCGGAAAAATTACATCTACGACTGGTGTTGTAATAATAAACATTTTTTATTTTTTTTTTTTTTTTTTTTATTAAAAATAATATAAAAAAAAGGTCTTGAATGGGACGACAGGACGCATGAAAGACACACAATAAACACCCACCACCACCGCCCAGAGTCTGGCTAATTTCAGCCATTGAGTCCACTTAACACTCGCCCACACTTGACGCGTCGCGAAAATAGGCGAACATTTTCAATCCGGGAAGTAACAAAGTGGCCATGCATTCGCCATCACCGCATTCACACCAGCAACAGCGCCTAGGAAAACAACAAAAGAGGTTGCCAACTTGGATTTTGTGTATCAACATTTTTTTTTAACATACATAAATGGATTTATCCACCTCAGATTCTTTTTGTTATTAATTCTTATTATTAGAAGGTTTTTTTAATAATTCAAATTCTATATACTATACTAAAATACATCAGCCAAGTAGAAGACTTAGGACTATTTTATTTGAACTTTGTTGAATTATTGATTCAAAATAACTTTTAACAGACTTTATAACAAGTCCTACAATAATTGGCGTTTCACTTGGACTCATCAGTTGACTAGTGAGAGCCTTTGTCAAATATGCAATTTTTGATGAGTCCATACAGTGAAATCGCCGGGACGAAACGCCAATTTTTGTAGGACTTAAAAGTCGTTAAAAGCTATTTTGAATCAATAATTCTTATTATTATAAATTTTTTTTAATTATCTCAATTCTGAATCTACAATCGCAAACACAAACCACCGCAACTTTCTTGAACAACAACTCATCTTTGAGTCACCAACAAGAGCTTCTCCATGAAATATACATTAAACCCAGTATCTAGTTCATTTATTTGTACCTATACTCTGACCGCACACAGAGAGGAAGGTTGCAGGCCTCCATAAATATCATAGCTCCAGTAAACACCTAAACGCTTGAAAATTAACATGAACCTCTTTAACTCTTTATTCAAAATCTAATGAAATTTTAATCCGGATTAATTTTACCAGAAAATGACGATAAAGTTCTAAGGAACGGTTCGGTATCCCCAAAATTTAATTTTTAATAATCCACATAATATTCCCCAATATAATAAAAAGATCTTATTATAGGGAATTTTCTCATAGTATGTGAGCCGTGAGGTCGAAAACAAACTTCGTGGTAAGAAATTATTATTTAGTTTAAAAATAATGGCAACCATTGATCATATTATATATTTCATGGCGTCGTTGTCGTCGAGGCTCCAGTGATCGATGCTAGTGCGGGCGCATTTAAAGATTCAGGATGAACATCTCAGATGGAAGTTCCAGCTCAAGGAGTACCTATGTACATATATTGGTGATTTACTTGCTTTAGAGAACTGAGGAATCAGAGTTGCCTAGACTCACAATAGAATACGAAATGAGATCATCAAATCTGATTTTGGATCTGCGCGTCGCAGTGCCATAGTGCAGAATGCATGCAGTATATGCCAGCAGCTTTCAAAAGGGTGGTTTGAGAGTTAACTTGACTGACGGGGGAGCTCAACTCTTTAATATAATAAACCTGGAGAGATCTTAAAGTGTTGTTAATAATTGCACAGCTTCGGGGCTCTATATAAGCATTATAATGATGATAATGATGATGGGGGCGAGGGCTATATTCGCGCATATTAAGCATGAGCTGAGCATGGATATTGTTGTATGCAACGGCATTGAATGTGGATTTCATCAGATGCTGGATGTGGTGATTTGGTAATTGGATATCGTGGGAGGGAGAGAGGTTGTTTTGTATATAACTCCATGACATGGGCCAGGCATCAAAAGTGCAGATAAAATATTTGCTTTTGTAATTTGATCTGAAGCTGAAGGAGTGAGGTCTCTTCTTGGCGACCTTCTTGTGCAGTATTATTTATGTAGGTATATAGATATGTATATGTATGATGGGGAAAGAGAAAGGCTATGCGCATTCACTTTGTCGATACCTATATTAAATAATCGTGAGTTGTATTAAAAGTTTAAAATTCTATAGTTAATTACTACAAGAATATTATGATGTATTATTAAATAAGTAAGCATAATAGTATAATATAGATATAAAATTAGCATTGCATATATGGACTCTAAGGTGTGTAATTTGCTTGTTCAATTTTAAAAGTAAAGGATTTGTATGTTGTTTGGAATATGTCGAAAGTATAGGAAATCATGACAGCAATATACCTACCTATATTTATATACAAGATATTTTATTTACCAGTTTTTTCATTGTTATTATGATTATGCTCATTAAACAATTGGAGAACTTTATCTTTAATAAAAACTAATTTTCTAAGTGTCTGGATTTAATCAAATTCACTGAGAAATATAAAATTCACTACAGTATATTCATTATTCATGCTGTGAGTTTTATAAGAGTCGGTAAGCATCGACCATAATTCGCGTCTTAGAAGGGTACGACAGCATCTAACTGATTAGCTCAACTGTCGTACCTGGGCAAAAGGCAATTTTTGGAGTTGAGTTCACTTGAACTTATAAATTCAAAATAATGTAAACCTTTCCATAAGATAATCTTGTAAGATGCTTTTAATTAAAGGCTGAGGTATGCTTGTCCGGGTTCAGAATTTTACCAAAGAAGCAAAAACCTTTGCCGTATGGTGGTATCTTTATTTACTAATAACTGTTTTTGTTTTTTTTTTAGATTAAGTGTTTTTATTTTTCAATTTGTTTTATATACAATTTGTCCTAAAACTAACTTATAATTAAATTAAATCATGTTGGCTCAACTATTAGGGGCCCAACGTTCTTCTTTTGGTTTTATACAATGCATATCATATTAATGTTTTACTTAATCTATATTACATGATGTTTATATTTAAATATATTAATAATTAAATGAGATAAAAGGTTGGTTATTAGGAAATATAGAGTTTTATCCTCTGTAATGTTGATTTTTGGTCTTCTCGTGCGTCTTCGTTGTGGATGATGTCTTCAAATTCTTCGTTGGTGATAGCTCGGGAGTATAAGTACCTGTCTCTAGGTTCTAGTTGTTGCTGGAGGAGTTGTTGAACTTCTGGGTTTGGATAGTCTTCTAGGTTCCAGAAAATGTTTCCGGAGAGCTGCAGCAAGTATTGATCCAGTGGGATCAACTTAGCTTCTTCATACAGCTTTTTGGTTGGTATGAATTTTTCCGTCAATGGGTTCCGGTATAGTCCTGTGCAAATGCGGAGCATCTTCCACTCGAAGAGTTTCATCTTCTTAATCGCTGCCGGGCATATAGTGAACCAGATGGGGAATCAATATGTCAAAATGGGTTGAATCAGTTGCTTGTAGACAAGTAGCTTCGTCTTCTTACTCAGTCCATTTCAATTTCTGAGGAGTGGATGTAACAAGTGCAGGGAAAAGTTGGCTCTCTTTAACATCAAGTCAGCATGTTTTTTGAACTTCATTTTGTTGGAAAAGTTAATTCCCAGTTATTTTGTTGTTGTTTTGACTGCTACTTCGGTGTTGTCTGGAAGCTTCAGGTTGATAGCGTTGCAGCGTGTTGCGAAGGCTTGTCTTTCTCTTAAGACAGTCACATGGTGTTCTGAAGCAAATTAGTTCCGTTTTGTCGCTGTTGATCTTCAGTCCCCATTTGAGGTAATATTCCCACAGGTTTTTGACATGTTCCTGTACTCTCCTAGCAGCGATTTCTGGTGAAGAAGTGGTGGCGTAGGTAATGGAATCGTCTGCATACAGCTTCGTCTTTGTTCCAGGAACGTTCGGTGGCTGATCGGTGGTGTATATGACACTGGTATATAAAATCACTGGTTCTTATAATTCTAATACAATAGTTATATTCATTTGTAAATCCATGCCTACGTTTTGTAACTCTCGCATCGATAAAATTGGTCGAGAAACGTTGGAATATGGAACAAAACTCATATGATTTGTTTCAGTTTTCATCGTTTCTCGACTGTTTTTGCCGATGCGAGAATTACAGAACGTAGGCACTGAGTGTGAACTATAATATGACAAACAAAATAATATTTGTATTTTAGTAATGTCAGGGTGTTGGAAGTATTGGATGGTGATTGTATTTTTATACACGGTATCGGCGGTCGGTGGTGGGAGAGACGCAGTGTAATGCATCATGTGCAGTATACGAGTTACAAACAAAATGGTGTGGAAATACACTTTTTAAATATTAATAAAAAGTGATTTGATCTTATTTTTTCTACAGTTGTTTTCCCTTCGATATTTGCAGTACTCCTTTTGCATTGTTTTTACATTCCAACTACCAGCCTTCGATTGGGTGTTCCCTGTAACGTTTTCAGAGTGTTTTTCTATTCCCAACAAAGAAGTAGATGGGGAACACACTTGCACACATACACATAACATTTTTTGTCGAATTATAGGTAGGTTCTTTTTAAAAGTGATAAATTAAAAAAAAAAAACCATTTTGTTAAATGGCAACATTCATTAGTGTATGTGTGTAAATTTGGGAAGTCGATGTGTTTATATTCAATTGGAATCAAAAGTCAAATCTAAAACAACGTATAAGAATATTAGGTACCTACAATGTAAAACTCGTCTCATCTCAGTGTTAAAGCAAGAACTGCTGGTGCAGCTAATTTATCACTTCCAATCAAGATTATCATCTGTATGTTTATATAGTTTTTTCTTAACGCCACTTTTTATCCATTTATATATTATACCTATAATATACTCTTCTTCGTATTTGGATTTTGATAGATATTTTTTTGTGTTCATATGTTGTAGATAATTTCCGATGAATCCATCATCATGTCTCCAACATTAATGTTTCATTAATTAACTCCATCCAAGAAAAACTATTAGAAGACAAAAGCATCAATCGTTTTCGTTGGCCAAACATCCTTTCTCACCAAACAAAAAAATTATTTTTTTTTCACTTCTTTATCTGTTATCGTCGCTCATCTGTTGCATTTTGTTTTGTTTTTATTTTCAAAAATATGTATTTGATTTATAATAATTATTATTTCTCCAGTGGAGAATATCACGGATGAATGATTGAGAGCCTGTGATGGTCCCACACACATATGGGTTTTGAGTAAATAGATTGCGACAGAAGAGTTGAGAGGCTCCAAGATGTTTTTGTATAAGAAGGTTCAAGCTCAGACCATAAGAATGAACCTGATGTGAAAATGTTCGCCCGGTAGTCGAAACAGCATCAGAAGGTAACCCCAAACGTCATCGATCTCTTCATAACTGATATCTTGTTGAAAATTAATAGATGCACCTAAATTGGGACACACATCAAGCCAAAACATCATCAAACGCTTAATTATTTGTTTATATATTAAAAGAGAACCAAACAGAAGAATGGAGCTGGGATTTTGATTGATTAGATGGACTTTTTTTTGGGTCTGCGACCATCAGGGAATGAGTTGGCGCTGATTGCATCCAAGTCGACGAAAAAGCAACTGATGGGGGCTGGAAAAGGGACTTTTCGATTTGAAAAAAAATACACATTATCGAAAGGATCGATGATTGTATTTTTCCTTTTGAATGTTCAAGTGACAGTTTTTTGTCAGTTGACAGTGGAACTAAATGGAAATTAATGAATAACACGCCAACGATGAAAGGTTCTTCATTTTTTTAATGAAACTTTGTTGCACTGTCAACACAGTATAGATTGGGATTTTGTTTGTTTGTTGTTGTTCAAGCGACACCCTTTTCTTAGAAAACCAATGGAATTCGTTGTGTCATTGGAAATCCATTGATCATGTGAATCTATTAATCGTTATATGGGTAAGTATATTCTATTTTTTTGTTCATGTCTTAAATTTTGATAATAATCTTGGGATTTAAAGATCGAAATTATTAAGAAAATCATACATCATTGAAATATTTATGACAAAAAAGATATATTTTATACGATAGGAGTTCGAACCTGCTGTCAATAATTTGGATACACCAATATGTTAATAAAATACAATCTATCGCCAAAAACTATAATTAGTTCAGTCATTAAAGACTTTTGATTTCGTAAAAATCTCCGGAAAGCTGAATTTTGGTATATACAGGGTGTCCCGAAATCACCGCCTCAGAAGAAAACCATGAGTTCCTGACGTCATTTGAATTCGAAAAACTTTAGAGGTAATTTTCTCGTTTTGTTCTCGCTTCGTTTTCGACTTATAACGGTTTTTATGATTTTTATTTAATTTTTTTAATAATTTTAAATGTGTTTTTAAGTAACAAAATGTTGAGCATTCTTAAGAACACGTATTGGGCTTTCATATAATAGTGAAACAAAAAAATTATATTTAATAAAGTGTTTTTTTGAAAAAAAATCCTATCGAAGTAAAAAAAACAACATTAAAATACTTAAAAAATTTTATTTAACAGTAAATTGCGGGAAAACCGTTATCCGCAGAGAAAATAGTTGTATGGTAGATACAAATCTCTAAATGTTCTTGTTTAAATAGAAAAAATTTCAAAAATCGGTTGTGGTTTGGCAAAGTTAGAGCCAGTCAAAGGAAAAAAGAATACAAATCATAAAAACCGTTATAAATCGAAAACGAACCGAAAACTATAGAAAATTACCTCTTAAGTTTTTCGACTTGAAATGACCTCAGGAACTCATGGTTTTCTTGATTTCGGGACACCCTGTATAGTCTTGTGAGTGTTCTTAGGAAACTGTAAAAAGTCCCGATGAATATAGATAATATGCGCACCGGTAAGCATTTACGGGGTTTTAAATGCCATACCCATCTGTTTTTTGCAGGAATATCTCTCTAGAAAATTTCCTATAAATAATATATTGACACATTCATGAAAAGAACGGTTTTCGAACAAATTGAATCGATAGAGATAAGTTTTACTACAATACAAAATTTCTCTTTTCCTAACCAACTTAAAGAGGTTGACCTGTGCAGTAAATAAATAAATATTTTTGAAAGTTTCGCAAATTTGAAAATTTTATGAATAATTTTTTTTTCAATATTAAGTTTTTTCTAAAAACTTGACATTGTGCTGTTTTTTGCTCAAAAAATGATACTAAGAATCAATTAGAGATCAAAAAAAATTTCCATATTTGCAGCTTGTTAGCACCGCATGAAGTTAGCACCGCCATTTTCGATTTTCAAAAAAAAAGTTATGCTGTATATGTGGTCAACTTGTGCCGACATGTGCTGTAAATATTTCTTTTTAAATTCGAAAATTTTGCGGATGAAATTCTTTGCAAAATTACGATTTTCTAAAAAATTAAAATTGTGCTGTATATTATGCTCAAAATATGATACTAGGAACAAAAAAAATCTAAGAAAAAAAAAATTTGGAAATTAAAAAAATATAGGTAAATTTACGGCGGCACGGCACACGTTGGGCACTATACAGCACCAATTCGGTCGTAAAAGCTGCAAATATTCATTTTTTTTTAGTATTTATTCGGTTCTTGATATCATTTGTAAGCACATACAACAGCACAATTTGAAGTTCTTATAAAATATTAATTTGGAAAAAAAACTTCATCCTTTAAATTTGCAAATTTGCGAAAATTTCAAAAGTATTAACAGCACATCGCAACACAAGTTGGCCGTTGGGCACATCGCAGCACAACCGTTTTCTTTTACGAAAATCAAAAAAATGGCCGTGCTATATAAATCTTAAAAATCAACTTTTGGAACTCTAGCTTGACTTGTATCGCAGATTTTAAGACATTCTATAATATCTTTTTCCTCACAACTCCATAAAATTTGCCTTTTTTTTACCCGCTTTCATGCTGGTGATTGCTTGCTTCACAACCGCTTATATGTTGTTTCAAAATTTTGAAGGAAGATATCGTGAATAACTTTTTCAAGGAACATTTTACTTAAGTCAATTATTCAATGTAAAAAATGTCTCCAAGTTAGTTTTTGGTGAAAAATTATTTCGTGGGATATTCGCGATTGGAAATATTCTTTCACCGGTATTTTTTGATTTTCCTGCGAAAAAAAGTTCCCATTGAGTAGGCGATAAGCCTGAATACGTATTAAGAAAACGATTTGGTCAATTTATTTTGAACTTGACACCAAAAAGATTTTTTTTTTAAATAATCTATAATATTTTTAACAAAACTTTTTCTTAGAGTTAAGATTAACGGTACCTACCTTCCATGCAACAGTTTAAAAACCGTCTAAGAAAATCTTATATTTCTCGAAAAATCATCATATTATACGATTTTGTTCTAATGCTGTTTGTACCTACTGATATTAGTTAGGATCTACCACTGAAAATAAATTTGAAGAAGCCTTTTTGTTGACGAAATTTTGACTGTTGAGTTTGGCTTTAAATTATTTACTTTACTGTTGATATTTTTCACAGTCCAGGTTGGCCCATGGTCTTAATTAACAAGCAGTCAGACCCGTTTTAGTCTATAGCTGCTTCCAATTATATAAGCTGGCTCGTTACTCAACTTGTGGGGCATCACCTACCTATACCTACGGGTTGGCTACGTTTTCCCGCGGCACATTTCGCGCAGAACGATATCCCGAATCACAGTTTCCCGTGTAACGTTTTCCCGCCGATTCCTACTTTTTTCAATACAAGTCGACAGAGCATGAACAAAATTCATTTCAGTAGTAGTTTTCTTGTGTCAAGGTGAGGTATGTATGGGGGGGGGCATGCTGCCCCCCTGCAACCCCCCTGCTGGACACACTATAGGATTTGGGGTAAGTGCGAGGTTAAGAGTATGAAAAGTTTCTTTTTATCATTTAGTAGTTTTTTTTATGAAAATTGCTAAAATGACTTTTTAAGCGTATGAAATAAAAAAACGATTAAAATAAAAAAAAAATATTAAATATTTTAACAAACATATAATATTTAATATAAATGAAAAATAGTATCGTCAAAAAGTACTAATTAGTATTGCCTATCCCGCCGCCAATCCCGTGGAAAATTATATAGGCAATCGTTCCGCGGGATATCGTGCTGCGGGATTGTAGCAAAAAAACTACCTTTCAAATCGGCGGGCAAACGTTACACGGGAAAACGATCGCGGGAAAACGTAGTGATCCCATACCTACATATGTTGGGGTAATCCCCTGCTTTTTGTCCATTGGAGGTGAATTCACATACGTAAGACTCTTTGGATTTAAACGTTGCTCGCATGATGGAATATGCTTCCTGTGTTCGAGCCGTCTCAAACGCAAATATTATATTTTGAGCAGATTGCACGTCACTGTATTAAATCTACATCATTGCAACTATGTCCTAAATCTTCTTCTCCACTTAAACGCTGTATCGAATATCACCCGACGAATATGCCTTTCGAAAAACTTTGTTGAGTTTTGTTTTAGGTTCTTAAGTTATCGAAGGCCATATTTTCATTCACAATTAATCTCATTTTCTTCTTAAGTTTGAAGCGGCCCGGTGATGACCAAGAAATTAGCCATTATAAACAATACCAAAAATCAATAAGAAACAATTTTATTTTTTCGTTAAATATGTTTTATTTTATGTATAATATTTACCTTTTATAATATAGTTTTTTTTTTATTATTATTATTTACTAACATTATCTTACTATATTTTATTTATTTTGTTAAATTAATATATATATAATTTTTATAATATTTCATAATATCACTCATCCTTCAATTATATATTATTGTTTTTATTCACACAAAAAATACATTTAATATATAGGTTATTGGTTGTTTTTTTTTTTACTACATTTAATTTAATTTTTTTATTATTATTATTATTTTTCCACATAACATAATTCTATGTTTAGTAAATTTTACTTTTATTTATATTAATATTTTTTTATTTTCAAATGTAAGTTAGATCCAATAATACAAACACTGAGATACAAATTTTGTAAGAATTTTAATTCTATACATTTAGTTTAGTTTTTTTTTTTTTTTTTTTTTTAATTATTGTTTAATTTTGTTTTGAATAAAAAAAATTAACTAAAACTGTACAAAAAAAATAAAATAAAATATAATAATTAACAACAATTTTGTATTTTTTATTTTTTGTATTAAAATTTAGGAACGGAACTTGTATACAATGTGAACTAAAACTAAAATAAAATATTTAACAAATTATTTTTTATTATAATAAAAAAAATAAACAATTCGATAGAAGAAAATAAAACTTAAGTGAATTTACAATTTTTTAAATTTTTATTTACACTTATACATTAATTTATATTTACAAAATGTTTTTTTTTTAACAATAATACTGATTTTTTTTTTAATTTTTATTTTTTGATTTTCAATACACAGGACGACACATCTTGTTTTTTTTTTGTTTGTGTAGGAATATTGAGGCTGATATAGCAAAATAAAAGCCTCACCATAGTTTTTATACATTATACATAATTTTATACTTTACACTAAGGCAATAAATAATAAATAAATTTACTAAAAAAAAGAAACACTAACGGTTTAACCAAATAAAATTCGTTATATAGAAAAATATGTTGCCACAAATATTTTCATGCATGATGAGGGAGTTTTTTTTTTGGGGGGTATATAAATGAAATTTGTTTATACAAAATTCAAATTGCACTCACACTCGACTCGATCGTTCTCATTTATTCACATTGCACGCACACACACACTCGAACGGTTGAAGTCTCATTTTAGTTTGGCGGACTTCTTGGAGTTGGAGGATGCTGTGGTAACTGATAGGGGCTGAAACGTTGAAAGTGCTTCGCTCGCATATCCGGCGATGGTGAACCTGAGCTCGAGGGCGTCGAAGCTGGTGGTGGTGGCGGTGGAGAACGTGCCTGATTTGCTGCATTCGCACTAGCCAAGAAACCAGCCTGCAGTTGGGGCCACTGTTGCTGCCAAAGACCAAGATTTAAAGCGCCTAAGGTGGGACGCTGATACATTTGCGGCAGGAGTAATTCAGTGTATGGAGACCTACCCCACATTTGTAGATGCTGACGGGCTTTTTCCAGAATGGCCATCGATGCGGCATCGGCATCTTGTTGGGTGAATTGTTGCATCAATGGATCAGGAAACAGACGAAGTGGTGCTCGGAGGTGTTGTTCCAACAAAAGGGCATCCATTGGATCTCTAAAAATTGAAATAAAAAAACAGTAATCACAAATAAGTATAGGTATTTGAATTCGAAGGTTATATTTATTTCGTTGTGAATGTTTGAAATTTTATTTAATGTGTGGCTTTTATGAGATGTTGTTGTTGTTGTTTTTCGATTAAACCTATATGACCTACCTATGATTACCAGCCAAATACGACATGATAGATTCACCAAAATTATTATCAGCAAAACAAAGTCTTCATCATTTTTGTGCCAAGAGAGATTTTTGTTTGTTGTTCCATATATCAATACAAAGAATGTCATGTATTTTGTTGTATTTTTTTTTTATTTTATAGTTTGGACATCATTATACGTATGTGTAAACATAAACGGAACGGGGAGAAATAAAATTAAGAGACTGATGAGATGAAATTAAGAAATTATGTTTTGCTTATTAGATAATAATATGTTTTGGTGCCACCTTATAACCTCGTTTTTGACTGACATTTTATAAATATATTTGTTTAAAATTGTATATATAAAGCTTGGTTTTAAAATGAAGTGAATAATATTTTTTTACTTCCGCAATGCATTATAATGTTTCAGATATGAAAAATCACAAATAAATAAGATCATAGCTCTCTGAGAAAATCCCATCTAAATAAATGCAGCGGAGATTGTTTTTCGATTTAAATTTTTAAAAACAAAGATGTCTTTAAGTACAAGGAGGGTCCTTAACCCTCACCCCCTCTAAACACTACGTGAGAGATTTTTCTAGCATTAATTTAAAACATTAAATTATACAAAATTGGATTTAGAATTGTAAATAACTTTAACACTATAACCCCTTCACCACCTTCCCATTCCCACAGCCCACAAAATAACGGGCTTTGAATATAAATGTTAATGTGTATGATACAGAAAACTGAATTTGTTTAATAAAAATCAAATTCTGCTAAGATATTTTTAATAAAACAAAAAATAAGAATAAATTATATTTTATTCAGAACTTCGTTCTTGTTGATTCTCATAATTTTGAGTAAGTAACTTATTAATTTTTTTTTATTTTCTTGCTAATATGCTAAGTTAAATTTAAGGATATTGATCAGACTTTAAGCCTTAAATTATTGTTTGTGATTTTCAACAAAAAGTTTACAAAAAGTGAAAAGTATATTTTTATGGAGAGTTTCAACAATTATAAAGAACAAAAGCAGACAAATCACAAAAAATATGATGGATTGAAAGAAAAACAAACACAAACATAATGGACTGAAACAAAAACAAATACAAATACTCAAATAAAATTTTTCTGCACACTGCAATTAATGCGTCTGCAGGGCAGTTCTAATTCTGTACGAAATAAGAGTGGAGACTTCTCAGAATAATCTGATAAAATTTTTAATTTTGGTCTCCGATTAGCGTATACTGCATAGCAGAATGAAATGTTCCTATTATTGTTTCGTATTTGTATCTGATTGCATGGGCAGAGCGAACAATAGACCTTAAAACGAAATCTAATTCCCACATAGTTTTTGATTCACGATATCTTCTAGAACATATTTAAGAATTGCATTGCTTTTGTTTTTGTTGATTCTCATTGTTTAGGGTGACTTTTTCCCAATTTATTCTTGATTGAACTTTAACATCTCTATTTTACTACCACAACTTCAATTTCCTAAGTAACCCAATAACTTAATTGACATAATTTCTTCACTTTCCTGCTATTGCAAATGCTGAAATAAAAGTTCCATTTCACATCATGAATAAAATTTCTGATGCCTTGGCCTTCACTATATCTAACTTTAACGCATATTCATTCTTATAAATTGTCATTGAATTATTCCCCCGAGAAAAACAAAATATTGGTATACGAGTTCCTTTCGGTTTTATATGTGCAATAAAAAGAATGAAATAAAAAAAATGGTAAACGAACTAATTTACAAGTCGATACGTATATACATTTCAGAATTGAATTCCTCAAAAAACTGACATAAAAAAAAAAAAAACTTAGAGGAACTTTAAACACCTATATTATTATGGTGTATAGAGGTAGCCGATATACAATTTTAAATGCAAAACATTCAGCAACCTGAGTTGGTTGGTAGTTCATACAATTTAACACTCTTTGAGCCAGAACCACATAACTATAAAGGAATATTTCTCCCATCACCAACTGAACTGATGTAGATATGTATGTATGTATATAAAAAAGCCAAAGCCAGTGCTGCAAAAGATGATAATATAATGATCTGACTTTTCGTGTTTCCCATCATCAAAGCTAAACTTGCCGGCCTGTAATTTAGTTGCATATCCCGAAAAGGGGTTTTGTTGCGATATACATTTTTGATACTCTTTTTTTTATGTTTTTTTTTTTTTTGTCTTTTGCACACGTTTTACTTTTTTTTTCTCACTTTATTGTGTCTGCGAGTTCTCTGTTTTAACCTTATTATTGGCATGGTTTTCTGTGGTAGGCATTGTTTTTATGACTATAACTATAATATACAGAAAGGGTTAATCCTTTTTCCTTTTTTTTCAATTTCAAAAAGACAATTTCATTCTACAGGTGATTCATTTTTTCCTATTTATACCCATACACCTATACATAGATTATTATGTAAATTAAAAAAATGTGTCAAACTCACCTATCAAAATCTGTCAATCGTGAGGAATCTCGAAATCCTTTCGCAAATGGATTTGAATCGATTTTCAGTTTTGTTATCAATTGATTTTGATATGCTGTTACAGCGGTGAACACAGTTTCGGGAAATACAAATGTTTTATGGTCAAGCTCTTGAAGTTCCTTAGGTGATGTTGGTATGCTTTGGCCATGACTCAGACGAACCAAATGTATTCGTGGTTGATAGCGATGCATTGAATTGAGAACAATCTGAAAATGAATTATAAGAGGAAAAGAACTTAATTAAAGATGAAGGATTAATTCTAATAAAAATAAAATTGAACTTAACTTAAAGAAAAATATAAAACTAAATATGAATATAAAATTAGATAAGGTCAAATAAAATATATTCAATGAAATAAAATAAAATAAATTAAAAAAAAAATAACATGAATGAAATAAAATAAAATATAATAAAATAAAATAAAATAAAATAAAATAAAATAAAATAAAATAAAATAAAATAAAATAAAATAGAATAGAATAAAATAAAATAAAATAAAATAAAATAAAATAAAATAAAATAAAATAAAATACAATAAAATAAAATAAAATTAAATAAAATAAAATAAAATAAAATAAAATAAAATAAAATAAAATAAAATAAAATAAAATAAAATAAAATATAATAAAATAAAACAAAATTAAATTAAACGAAATAAAACTTAAATAACTAAACTTAAAAAAGAAACTAAAATAAAAAAAAAAAAATTAAATTAAATTAAATCAACAAATAATTTATTTTTATAATTATAAAATAAAAATATTTAAAAATAATTAAATAAATAATTAAAATAATTAAAAAATATTAGTAAAATAAAACAAACTTAAAAATAAGATACAAAAAAGTATAAATTTAACCATATTAGTAAGATTTAATTAAATACAAATTAATTTATTAAATTTTAAACTCTTTTCTAAACTTATTTAAATTTTTTGCTTTAAAATTTTTTGTTTTTTTGTTTTAAGTATATCATGTATTTCAAATCACCCTCCATAATCAAGGCCATGCTCTAGTTTGAATTAATTCATTTAGAATAAAAATAAAATCGACCAATATTTATAAAGAAAAATGTATATACCTCATATGGATAGATATTTATTATGGGGTTGTTTAAGGCAATTAACCCTAAGTTGTCAAACATCAGATAAGGGTTCAGGGTTGCACTATATTAGAAAGCTAAAATTCCTCACGGCAATAAGAGCATCATCCCCGACCGTAAAACAACAACAAAAAACGAAAGTTTGTTACCCCCAAATGTGTTAAAGTGTTGCTTTATCAAGTTTTTTGTATTTTTTTTTCTTAGTTGGAGACATGCGCATTTGTTGAAGGGTAAATACATTTATAGTGATGGAGTCGAAACAACCATAATATGGGTGTCTTTAATAAAATAGAAAAAAAGAAGAAAGTAGGGAAAAAGAAGGATTTTTGGCAGACTATGGGTTATAAAGAGAAAAGTCTTATACACAGAATTGTTACTTCAGGTGGTGTCTACAAACGAATGTTATATTACATACATATAGATACAAATTTAAGTTACATATTATGTTATGTTTTTTTTTGTAGATGCGCAGAGAGAGTATAATGAAGCTGTCAGATGATTTTTTAAGGATATAACACTGCACCTTTATTATTTTTTCATGCAGATATATGAAGTTGAATAGTGGTGGATTTGTTCAGCTTTAAAAGAACTAATGATGGATATTGATATCGAGACTTGAAGTAAAATCAAAATAATTACCAAATTTATATAATAAAGTGGAGAAATTGGTTAAAATTCTTCAAGAAAACACAATGTTTTTGAATGAACTCAGGTAAAAATATTTAAGTCAATAGTCATATTCCTTGAAAAGTAGTATCAAAAGTATTGCCATTGTTTTTAATATTTTTTTTTCATATCAAATCGACTTTTTAGAAAATTCTTATTTTTTTCACTCCCTCTTTGAATTGTCTACATAGTTTTTTGAAAAACCATGGAAACTTAAGAATTGAGCCCCTTTGAACTTAAATTTTGAAATGTATACTTATATTAATTTTGAAAATCCGCCTACCATCGCTCCCACTATTGACTTGAAAATTTACACAATAATTTGTATCATGATCTAACCATTGTGGAGCATTGGCATTGCTGGGAAAAACATAATTTATTTCGAAAACAAACATTTTAACTTCTAAGTTTGCATTTTTTTAAAAAGAGTAGGTATACCAAGATAAGAAAGGATTCCACTTTGTTGGTGCTAAAATATACGTATTTTTTAATGCAGCCATTATTTTTAATTATTATGTTTATATAGAACGTTTACCAAGCTCTGCTAGTATAAAATTAATAAAAAAAAGGTTAAATTTAAATTGATATTTTTTGGACAACATTTCTCTTTAATTTTTTCCGTTTTTTTGACACCATGAAGTTGTTATCTTTAAACATTTTGCATACCTATTGGTATACTAAATAAGAACATAGATACCTATATACATTTCTGGGGGGCTTCTATAGTCTTTTTGGGTTTATTACTTTGAATTGTTACATTTTAAGATTTAAGATACACCGTTTTTATCTCTCTTATTTGTTAGAAATTACTCGAGGAGTTTAGTTCTCAGCCTTTCGTATTTCATGAACTACAAATAAGGCCCTGAAATATATTTTGAGATATTCTCATGAACTCTGATGTTATACTGTCTCGGAAAAATAAAAAAATCATAATCCTTTTCAAAAATAATAAACGGACTGTATATGTACCTACCTAAATAACTAAAAAGTAGTTCCTTAAATGTAATCCTATATACCTTTAATTTATAACACAAAAAAATAAAGTAATTATAAAAAACTTAATTTAAAAAAACTCACCTGTCCATTCTTATCCATCTCATTGTTGGTTAATTTCACTTTTTCAAATGAAACAACTTGCTTGCGTAACGCCTCACAACTAATTGGACTATCTGGATGGGCATATAATCGTGCTGGTGGTGGTGGATCAGCTTTACCAGCAACTAACCATGATGATCGATGATATGCATAACGATATCTTCGTGAATCAACTGATACAATATCCAATAGAACGGCATATCGATCGGCTGGTTGTACTTGTCTTAAAGGACCCGAAAAACTAATTCGTACAGTAGGGAACATTCGTCTGTAAAAAAAAAAAAAAAAAAAAAAAATAAGTAAAATGTGTCTGTTAATGTTTTGTATATCTAGGTATGGTATGTTCCTACATATTAACAAAAGTTAATAATATTACATAGAATAATTAAAAGAAAAAATTTCCACGTAATAAATTAGAGTTGAGAACAATGCACGCACATTCTAAAAATTCCACTATCTCACCTAACATAAAAGCACCCTTCGCCATGCGGCATTAATGTCACATTCTTTTGGTATATATAATTCCTTAGGACGTGGTAACACAGTTTTTTTTTTTTGTTTTTGTGTAGAAATACATATAATATCCTTCGCCCTTTTGGTCCGAATAATAAAAACATAAATCGTCGAAATTCATGTAAATTAAGTTTCATCGCGCATTCGTCCTTCACTTCGCACGAACGTATCTCTATCTTTTAACATACCAAACCAACCAAAAACAATAACAACAAAAAAAACTCAGTCATTCACTGCTACACCGCGCGCGCCGCAAGTATATTTCAACTTCCTTCTTAACTGGTTCTGTGATGTTGCCTCATTCTGCGTATACCTATATCATGACTGTGCCACTTACTTCGTATACCATCAGAACATAACACAGAAGCTTATCACAGGTATATCAGAGTTTGAAGTTTATAAGCTGGCAACATGCGAATGGTATAAGGAATCAGACTCCGAAGGCAAGGTAGGCAGTACGCAGTGGGTATATTATAAGCTAATGCAGTGTGCCATCCTATCTTGGTATCTATGATGTGTTTTCTTAAACTAAAACCATCATTCAGATACTTATAGAAACTCAGATACAAAATATCTGTTAATATAGTTTTTACCTTTTCACACCAAAGAAATTTTTTTTTAATATCTTCATATTTCCATACCCATGCCCAAGCACTCATGTAATATTGTAATGTGTCATCATTAGCATACGTAATTAACAATCCATGTGTATCTTTTTTATATTTTTATTTTAATGTTGATAAACTTTGTTGAGCATTCCTCTTTAGGTTTCATATTCCTTTCATACTTGTCTTTTTTTTATTAAAAACAACATCTTAATTAAATCTAAACGCACCTTTTACAACGATAACGAACCATAAAAATTATTTATATATTTTTTTTTGTCTTTTATGCATTCCTCGTTTTATTAATATTATTATTATTATTTTTTTTTTAATGTAATTTTTTTGGTATACGCGGTTGCAGTGTGCGGTGATGTTCATTTTTGTTCCTTTTTTTATATACCTATACGTATATCTAGAACCAGCCAAGCATGCATTCACCCCAAAAAGAATGACCCATAAAATGAAATAATATATAATTCCACAACCAAAATACAGCGCACAAAAAAGGAGAAAAACGAGGGAGACGAAATACAAAAAAAAAAAAAAACGAGTGTAAATTAACAGATGAGAATAAATAAAAATATTATATCTCAACCTAAAAGTATCTTTGACGTTTTATTCACTTTGGAATTCATAACTTAAAAAAAAAAAAAAACAATAATTTTTTTCACATTTCACAAAAACTTGTCTTAGAAAATTTGCATTTTTATGAATTATGATGATGTGATGGGGTGTATAAGTATATTTATAGGTATATGTTTGTGTATAGTGTGTGCTTGAAGTGTGAAAATTAAGTTTGACTAATTAAATCAATAAGAATTTTAATTTAAGGTATTTTTTTTTTGATTGTTGTAAAATGTTACACTATACGGACAAATTTATGTTTATAACTTGATTATTAACTGAAAAAAAAAATTTAAATAATAATGAAGAGATGATTTTATGACTTTTAAAGGGATTAGACGGTTATAGGTATAGATATATTTAGTTGGCGGAAGTTCATTCATTTTGATATTATATATTATTAAATTCCTGTTTTTATTTGTTTATAATTTTTTACTTTATATTTATTTTGATATCATATGTATTTTCATTTTATTTCTATTATTACCTGTTTTTGTTTATTTTATTTTTATTTCTCATTTTTGAAGATTAAGATTTAAATAAATACATAAGAATTCTAAACAGAAGGTACCTACCTACCAAATTAAATCTAAAAACGGTCAAATTATTGGAACAAAAGTATTAGGTTTCTTTTTATTTATTTTTAATTTCTTTTAAAATCATAAAAAAAATATAGAATAAGCAATAAAATAAACAAATAAAAAATATTTAAAAGAAGGAGTTATTTATACATATAATAAAATACAAAAAAACAAGTAACACAATTTAAAATTTATACAAATATAAGAATTTTCCATTTTGGTAGTAATTTTGGTACAGGTCAAAAACCCAACGTGTTGTTAAACATCAATTCCTGCGTGTTTCAAAACTGTGGATACATTTTTATCTATGGTATACATAATTTTGTTTTCCAAAGCTTATAGCTTACCTTCCATCAGTAGTCCAATTTCGAAGCAGATTTGCAAAAAAATGGAGTAAATCGAAAATTTTCGGAATAGATTTGAAAAAGAAAGAAAAACAAAAAAATAATTTCAACAAAAATAAATATTTTTTAACAAAAATAAATATTTCTTAAAAACACAAAAGTATTACTAACGAAAAACAAATATTTTTTAACAAAAAAAAAAGGAAATCACATAACTTGCATTAATTTCAGAACAGAATAGAATTTTATATTTAAACATTCAGAGTCAGGGTTGGTTAGAAAATTGAAAACACATTGGTGTCATCTTTTTTCATGTGGTTTGGCTAAAGAATTTTAAAATTTTAAAATATAAATTGTATTAACAAAGGATAAGATCTAAAAAAAAGCAGACTGGATTTATTTTCTTTCTTAAAATTGGAGTAAATTGGAGTAAGGTTCTAATGCTGCTTTTCAGTCTTTAACTTCGTATCTTTTTTGGAAATTCTGAATAATATCAAAAAAAAAAGGATTGTACCTACTTAAGATTTATATCAAGACGATAAAAGCGCGATTTTTTTTTTCAAAATTTGGGTAAATACCTACTTGATTATGTATAAGATAAGTATTTTTAAGTCATATCTACTCTATATATAGAGAAATATAAAATTACCTCAAGTTAAAACAGTAATTTTTCTAATTTATAAGTGCAGTTATTTTCATTTATCTAGTTATATATAAATATTAAAAATGATATTCTTAGATTTCTAAAACTTGAATATTTAAAAAAATATGTTCAAATTACTTTTGAATTTTGTTTGTGAAAATTTATTTAAAATCGATTATTTACCAATTTTCTGAAAAAAAATGTTTTAAAATTAACGGCCTATTAAAAAGAATTTTTAAGCATAATTTGGTACATACATTATTTTATTTATTTTATTTTTTGGGCGCATACTTTGCGTCTTGTGCCAAAACCACCTCATGGTACCGGAGTATAATTGGCCAACTTTAATTTTTACAAAATTAAAAAAAAAGAATATTAAAACGTTAATAGCAAAATTTTATACTATGGAAGAAAAAAAAATTTTATTTATTTTTCTAAAATAAAATTAAAATTTTGCCCCGGTCTCCCCTACCAACAGATATAATAAAAATTAATTTTTTTTTTTCTTGGCACATACAAGCGATTTATACATTTAATTTTTTTGGACCAATATTCTATTAAAATTCAGAGTTCAAAACTTCTGTACCTACTCAATTTACCATTAATCTAACTGTTCAAAAATTAAAATCCTTGATTTTACATTACAATCATTAAATATTCAACTTATAGAATACAACTTTTGAAAAGTTTTAAATCGAACTTTGGGATGAAATAAAAAAATATTAAAAAAACAGCGGCAACACTTGCAATATAATGCTTTAGCTTTTTTAAAGCCAGAAATTAATTTCTTCATTTTGATTTAAAAATTAATTTTCAAACTTTTGAAAAAAAAAACACAGAAATTGTTTTAATTTTTTTGTCAATGGTTTAAGTTAAAAATAAATAAATAAATTAAATTGGGTGGCACGAAAGCTCGTGTAGAAACAGGGCCTAGTGACTTCCAATTCTCAATCGCATTGCTGATGTGCATGTTATTGGCAGGAACAGAGTTGACCTACAATTTTGCCGTGTCAAAGAGGCTAATGTGAGAAGCACTTTTTCATGACAAGAATTACTCGGAGAATTTGTCAATTCTGCTCAAATTTTATAGTTGTTAAGAAGGTAATTTTCGTTTTGAATATTCAATTCTCTTATATACATTTTTAGCCAAACTCCAAATACCAGTGTTAAAATATCTTCTATAGTAAAATGCTGATACTATATATTTAAATTTTATTTAAAAAGCCTAAAGCATTAAGTGTTGTCGTTGTTGTTTAATTAGTTTTTTAATTCATTTTATTTTATTTTAAGTCATTTTTTGGTCTCTTCTCCCCAAACATTTGAAACCCCCTCCCGGCTCCCATAACCTTTTTTGTCTTGTCTCCATCCAACTTATACATACTTATATCGTATCTTATGCGAATCACCCTGTATGTACCTAGGTAAACTAAATAGGAACAGAATTTTGATTTTTCGAATAAAATGTTGGTAAATTAAAGAATTTACAAAAATACAAAACAGTGAAACTTTCCAGTATATTTATTACGAAGCGAAATAAATTTTTTTGAAATACAGAATTCGGCTCATATTGAACTTTTGCAAAATTAATAGAATTGTTATGGTGTTGTAAAATTTTAAAATAAAGTATATCGACCCTCTTTACATACATAGATACATATAAAGCGATTATAGAATTCTGCAAAGTGTCATATAAATAATTAAACATTCCACAATAGATTTTACAACACGTGTGCTACTGCTAATTGAACAAATAGCGCGCATATATATGTAGGTAGGTACCTACTACACGCAACTACTCACTTAATTCCTATATTAAAAATTTCATAATAATTTTTTCTCATAATTTATTCTCATTTCAATATTTTGTATCATTTAATGTGTGTGTGTGTGTATGTGTAGATAGATGTAGACAAACAATATTCGCACATTAATTGCAAAATAAATAAAATTATTACTCGCTGCTTCAACAACTTAAGTGCGTTTGTTCTATTGATTTGTAGGTATGGTATCCGTATAAGGCATCGTTACTAAGCAGTATTTATATCTTTGGTAATTCTCAAGCAAACAAAGGTGGCGTAGAAGAAAATTGGTTCTTGGTCGAACATTAAAATAAACAGAAGCCGTTTAATGTCCATCGTTCGTTGTCTGTGGGCGAGTAGGTAAGATAAATAAAGACAAACAACAAACCGCTAGAAGACAGAAAACTATCTACAATTAACTATTAACTATTTGTATATCGTTTAAAATGCTGATTTCAACCCACCTTACCTACTTATATATTAAATAAAAACTAACCATTGTTAGAACTACGATGCGTGCCCTCTGGTCAATGCGTTTATTAAATCAAATATTCACCGCGGTCTATAATGTAACCTATTTCATTTTTGTATCTCAATCTCAAAAAGTTTACATAAAGATACAAAACCTCAACCATTTTATAGATACTTTACCTAACTTATAATAATTTCTCTCCCCCAAAATTACTCAATTTCTACACAAATATAAAATGAAAAGGAGACATGGGAATACATAGTTTAGTTTAGCTCTGAATATGAGACGTGTTATAGTATAGTACTAGTATAAGCTTGTTCTAAACTTGTGTTCATGAATCTTAAAAAAAATTCTGTGAATAAAATTATGATGTAATGTTAACACGTTAGCACGATATTTGAATTATAATATCTGCGTGTTGTTTTCTTTCTTTCATTCTTTCATTCTTTCTTTTTGGTTGTCGTTGTTGCTGTCGTCATTGGTGTGTTTCTCTTATACATGTTTTAGTTTTTGACGTGAAAAATGTGAAAATATTAAAAATTACTTTTCGAGCGCAGCAGTTGGTTTGGTCTGGATGGTTGTAAAAGTTAAAAGCTTACAACACAACACGATTCGATACAATTCAAATGTTCAACCTAACTACCATTTATAAATGGTATAAAGGTATAACTAAATAGTAAGTCATATAGGAATCAAGTTTCATGGACTTCTGGAGCGCCAACTAGGTATACGGATACCTCTATAAAACAGATGTGTAGAGTTGTTGGTCATTTAATCCAAATTTTGTTCTCATTTTTTTTGGTTTTGTATTTCAAAGCTTAGTATTAAACAAATTGATTGCATGACCGCGTGGGACAATTCATAAATCATTTTTAGTATGTAATTTACAACTATTCTTCGCCATTTATATTTTATGTCCTGATATATTTTTTTTTGTTTTGTTGATGTTTATATTTTCTTTGGGATATAAAAGTATAGGAAATGTCTCTATATGTTAGTCAGGATTTTTTTATTTCATTTTAGATTTTCAGTGTTAATTCATTTTGTTAGCAAGGGATTAGTGTTAATGGGAAAATTATTTAAATAAATTTCTTTGTTATAGGTTTATATTATATTGAAAATTGAAATGGTGTTAAATACTTGAGGCCTTGGATTTGACAAAAACAAAAAAAATTGAATTGTTTTGTAAGAATAAGAACTTTTTAAAGGTGCGTGTACACTTGCAAGTTAATTAATAATTTTATAAGAGAATTCTGGAGAGGTAACTCTGGGGTATGACTGTCTCCACAAGTTCATTTTGAGAGTTAATTAATAGTTTCATTAGAAAATTCTATATAGAGTTAACTCTCGGGTATACTTAATGACTGTCTCGACGGGTTAATATCATGAATGCATTCACTTAAGAGTATTGCTCTCGAGAACTTCTTAAAGACTATTTTTACTTTATATGAACACACAACACACAAGTGGCCAATATGGAAAAATTAAGTGTCTCTTATTCCGATAAGTTTATAGTTCGAAATGAATTTTTTTTCCATATTTGGCACTTAAGCGACACTTACATCGATTGTGAAACTGGGCCTTAGGGTCTTGGAGACTAAATGAAGTTTGTGCCGGAAAGAAGATAGAAATGGCAAAATTTCCAAACATCAATTTTTCTTTATAATTTAAAGTTTCCAAAAACTATCACACACAGGGTTTTCAGAAACTTTACGAGTCTTTATATTTTTAGGAACCTATTTAAGACAGGGTTGGATCATAAGACCATCTGCAGAGATGCCAGACTTTGGATGCAAGTTTTCCTGCAGTGATACCTACCCAAAAATTCCCTTTTTTCCCACGCCTTTGTTAGAAATATCTCACAATTCTCCTACAAAAAAATTAATTAAAAAAAAATTCAGTTTTTGTAAAAATTTTAACATTTACATTGATTGCATAAATACAACCAGAAACAAAATTAAAAGTAAAGAAATCAATACGAATAACAGAAAGAAACCCAATAAATCTCAATATTATTTTTTTGCATGAAGTCAATAGTCCGGGAGATTTGTTAAAAGCGAAAAAAAGGGTGGAGACATCTCCAACTATCTATTTCGCTTATTGAATAGCGTAGTACTGCAGAATAAATACCAGAATGACAATCTTCGTTTTTTTATTTATGTCGTTTTTGTATGGAATTTGCAAAAATAAAAACAAACGCATTCAGGTATTTTCAGAGTTTTTCTTAGGTATGGAAGGAGTTGAAATATACTTTATCATAGTTGAATACAATTTTGTTCTTAATTAAATGAGCAAGTAAGAAAAAAAAATTGAGCATAACGTAAAATAATTATTTTTGTACTATATGAGGTTCGAAAAATTCGGTTTTCCACTTTGGCTTATTTTAGAAGTGAAATTCCCACAAAAAGGGATAAATCTCTATATTGTCTGGCATCGCTGGGACAACAAATGATTAAAATCTCAAGCTCAATATTTTTTCTTTACAATATTTTTCTCTGGGATCCCGATCAGGTATACCCACTGGTTGGGGGCTCTGACCATTCGGAGCCGAATTAATAGTACTTTTATAAGAAAAACTGTTATAAATTGGCATGTCTAGAGCAACTTCCATATTCAATAGTTTTTATACAGATAAAACACTGGCATATATTTTAACAGTTTCGATTTATAGAACCGTGAATTATTAAAATCTGGTAACAAATCTTCAAATAATAATTAATTAATTAATAACGCTTGATTTACACTCCTGATGACAATTTCCCATTATTTTTAACCCTCTTATTTTTCGTCATAAGAAAGATGATGGCAATAAATGGCTAAATAGCATTTTGTGAGTCGTGTATGTGTATGTATGATCTAGAATGACAAAGTTGTTTTATACTTCTTTGGGTATCATTTATAGTTTTTTCAGTTGATGGTTTAAAATCGTCAATTTTTTCTGCCATTTATCCATTTTCCAAAAAAATGGCTTCAATTTGACAGAAATATTGGCGTTTTTCTCACTCGATAAATTTAATAGGTGAACCTATTAATTCTTTTTGAACCATCATCATATTTTATCATTTCCGGATTCTTATATAACAAAAAAAAAATACAAATTGTAGGTACATTATATGGTAACCAAATTTGTCAAAATAATTCTGCCTATTCATGAAAAGTAAAACATCACCTTCCCCAAAAAAAAAAAACAAAAAAAAAACAAAGCAAATCCCCTATAATTTCCCAAATTTACTTTGTCTTAATATTCCTCATTTAACCCCGATTTAACTTTTGTGTCATAAAACTATAAACCCCCGGCGACCTATAGGTTGCGCGAATCATGCGGTGTTTCTATTGCTTAAAACGTGTCGCTATAATATCCTGTCGATTAACATTATATTGACGACGACTATAGACGACGGCGAGAAAGAGAGGAAGAGGACGGCTATATCACGATGACGATTTCGACAACGACGTATAGGGTAGAAGCGGGCAAGGGGGTATCGTTTTCATTTGCTCTTATAACCCCATTAATAGCTTTCCGCTGTAGGAAAATGTATACACCTATACATACAAACATACAGAAACACCCAAATCCTTTATATTTGATTGCCCAAAACCCTTTTTTTACTACTTATACCGAACCGACTCCTTTTGTTTGTTTCAATGTTGATATTAAATTTTTTTTTTTTTTATTGTGTTGTGTGTGATTCGTTACATTATTACAATATACTGAGTCGACATGCAAATCGCGCATTAGCGCCAACATTTTCCGCGGCGACAAAGTCGGGGGTCTCACTATACAATTGTAATTTTTTTCTGTATTAACTACAAATGGCATTGTAATTGTCCTTAGAACACAAACCTACACCTATAAAAATGAAAAAAAAAAAATTGCAATGCATATGTCATCGCCAAAGCGATATCAATCTTCAAATACTTCGTCACTTTTGATGGTCGAAGAATATGTGTGTGTTGTAGGTTATAGGTAGGTATAGACATCCATATTTTAGTCTATATTTATATCCTCACAGGCTGAGACTAAGAGGGGTCCGTATAGGTATATTATTGTTGTTTTTGCTCTCGAATTGAAATTCAATGTCCTGTGGCGAAAATGACCGTTGCGAATTGCAAGTGCCAAAACATGTTCACACGCAGAGTTAAAAATAGAAACAAGGACCATGAAATATAGGTAAAGAGAGAAGAACTGAAAAATAAAATTCCTAGAACATTCTTGTGCCACCGCCGCTCTGTGTGTGAGGTCGTCGTTGGTGTCGACACCATTTTTCTGAGGCCACAATCGATCAGCAAAGACAAGAAAAGAACAAAACAATTAAACATCAACCTGACAACCCCGGGATGTCAATATAACAAACAAAACAGACACCAACAACTGTCAAATTGGAATGAAAGGTTATCTCTGTCTCTCCAGCAGTGCAACAAGCTATTTACACCTTCACCTCCAAAACAGCTATCAACGTGTTTTGTTGTTGTTGTAGTTGTGTTGATGATATACACAAAAGGTAGAGGAGTAAGAGGTGAATCCTGAGGGCGTTTGTGTGTTTATATTCCTTTGCGATCGCAAAAAAAAAAAAAAAAACTATTAAGAGGACTACGACGAAAGACGACCGGCAAAGTGCGTATCGAATCCTATTATGTCATCTTAGGGAAGAAATTAAAAACAAAACATTAAAAAAAAAAAAAAACTGACTTCATCTGAGATGTTTGTTGTTTTGTCAAAAAGGACACACACAAAACCAATTGTGTATCGATATCCTGTCAAGCAGGATTAATCTTATATTTGTTTGGGTAAAATATCTCTAAACAAGGTTTCTCCTTGCTTTTGTATATTGTTGCTTTAGCATTTCCTATACCAATCTGCCTCGTTGTGGGTCTTGTTTGACCGATTGTTGGTTAACGGATGCAGATCATAAAAACAAGGTGGACGACCGACAGCACGATACAACTAACTCTTCGACAGGAGTGGAACCAGTAGAGAGAGACAGGGAATTTAAGAAATTCCACGCACAGTCTGTGGTCTGACAATATAACTACAGCGCGCCTCTTGCGATCACACTCTTGGACTCAGGTGCATGCAGCGCGCGCATATAGGTAACGATATTATGACGATTACTTTGACTTCTTGCACTTTCCTTGCATCAGCTCGCGGCTATATATGCACCACTCTTGCGGGCTTGAATTTGAACAGAACGCAGAAAAAAAAAAAGAGTTCGAAGTAATGACCCGAACCATCATAAATATGTCAAAAGGATGAAATTAACTCGCTGCATGGCATGGCATGGCGCGCAGCAAAATACACATGTTCCGAGATTGTGTTGTCGATTGGTTGCTGTGTTGATGCCTGCGATGCGCTTACATCGTTCTACATGCGCGCGTATACACATCGTTATCCTGTCAGGATGTTTGTTTATCACATTTTGTTTGAGAAAAAAAAAAACAGTTAAACAAAATTGTAAAAACAAATAAAATTTAAATCAATAAAAATCGAAGTTCTACCTACAACATAAATCCATAGGTACAAAGGTGAAATCATTTTGCATGACATTATATAGCTTAAGGCTATCGTGTTGTTAATGATTTTACCATCAGAGAGCCTAAATTTTACAAAGGTACGGTGAGGTACAATAAGAAATGTTTTTAATGTAAATATAGAATTTAAGTGGATTAAGCAATTGATGAAGAGTTCGAAGAAATAAAACTGGGAATAGAACTGGAAGAACTGGGACAGTAGATGAAGAATTGCCTTAGTAAAACTTAATTAGAAGGAGAATTTTAGTATAAT
Source organism: Epistrophe grossulariae (assembly GCA_929447395.1). Lineage (NCBI taxonomy): Eukaryota > Metazoa > Arthropoda > Insecta > Diptera > Syrphidae > Epistrophe > Epistrophe grossulariae. Next base: position 5,876,446 of record OV839566.1, read on the forward strand.
TGTTAGAAGACAAATTGTGACTTTGAAATTAATGTAAATATGGAATTGAAGATAGATTACGCAATTGATGAAGATTTCGAAGAAATAATATTAGGAGTAGAGGTAAGAGAAGAACTGGGACAGTAAATGAAGAATTACCTAAGTAAAACTAAATTATAAGGCAAATTTTAGTACAATTGTTGAAGAAGTTCTTTAGAAAAAAAAATGTTGACTGCAAAATTAAAGTAAGTAGGTATAGAATTGAAGTGGATTAAGCAATTGATGAAGAGTTCGAAGAAACTAAATTAGGAGTAGAAGTAGAAGAATAGGTAGGACAGTAAATGAAGAATATTGCTGAAGTAAAACTGAATTAGAAGGATAATTTTAATATAATTGTTGAAGAAGCTCTATATAGAAGAAAAGTTGTGAAGTTGTATAGAAATGGAAGTTAAGAAATTGAATTGTAGACAAAGAAATGTAAAAGAAGAACTGTAGAAGCAGAACTCCAGAGTTTGCTACGAAAGTACAAAAAAAAAAAAAAAAAAAAAAAATTAAAACTGTAAATCGCTTTTTAACTGCATTGCATAAAATGAACACACGCATATCTTTTATTTATTTTCGTCCTTACTCTATAATTTGGCGGCATAAAAATTACAACCAAACATAATCCCTATAAGGAGCGATTGTATAGTAAAGGTTACTTCTTTAATTTGTTGTTGTGTATATCTTTTTGTTTTTGTTATTTTTTTTTTAAATTAAAAATTAAAATAAATTTTTGAACTTTAGCTTACCTTCCCGTTTTGGTGATTATCATTTCGGTACCAAGTTCATGAAATTTATCCCATAACTCTTTCGTTTCTAGATGACATTGTACTGGCTTCAGTTCATCGCAATTGCATGATCCGGTGATTTTTGGTTGTGGCTATATATATTTCGTGTAAAAAATGAATTTTCATTTTGAAAGATGAACAAATTATGACGTTTGTATAACAAACCTGAGCTGGTTCCGGTGACAATCTGTCATCTTCTGTGGATGGACTCTGTGGTGATGAACGATTTTGTTGACCTCTTGACGATCGTGATGGTGCTTCGGAGTCACTGCATTGTTCCACATCAACATCAACATCATCATCGACTTCAGGAAAACGATCAACCGACAAAGGACCTGTAAGTTTTTTTTTAAACGAAACTATTCTTTAGACATTAGTTTCAAATTAAAAATAGTTTGTTTTTTTTTAATTATTGAAATAAAACAGAAATAAAATTGAAAAATTAATAAAAAAAAATCCACTTCCTCGCTACGGGGGATGGTTAAATTATACATGCATCAAAGTTTATAATTTTATTTTTATAACACAAATATCTATCTATATATCTATCTATCTATAACTATGACACTATAAATATATGGTTCGTCATAAATTATAATCTTCCACACGCAATATGCCGCACATACTTATTGGTTTATGAAAAAACTTTCAAATCAATGTCAAATCAAGACATCAAAATTTAATTTATAGATACTTTAAGCAATTTTGAAGATGATTATTAATTTATATATAGGGATATATACATATGTATCTAGATAGTTTTGCCCCGTATATTATTCAAAAAGATACTTTATGTAATTTTCAACCTACTCAAAACTTAAATTCACTTAAACAAAAAAATTATCGACGATTAAGTTGTAAAGCCATTATATTCCCAACATATCTATTTAATTAACTCTCATGATATGATTGGCGCATCGTTTGAATTCATTTAAATGGCCGTTTTGGGAAATTTTCGCCTCAGATATTTGTGTGTGTGTGTGTGTGTGTGTGTGTGTGTTTATTTGTTTTCCCTTTTGGAATTAAAAATTATTTCTATCATCATCATTGAATGTATTTATCAACATCATCATCATCGAGATAGTGATTATGTAGTTATAAGCGCGGAAATTGATTTGAATGGTGTGTGGCAGTTATATGATGTGCCAGATTTAAATTATATAGGGAGAGTGAGAGATAGATAGAGTAAAATATATCTACAATATGACACAGATACTTTTTTTTTTTTGTAATGGCGAAAAAAATGTGATTCTAGAAAAGATACATTTTGTAGTGAAATTGTAAATGTTTAAAACATTGAAATGTCGTGCGTGCAGTTGTGGTGCTGGGGCAGAAAGAATATATCATGTTAAGTGACAATAGATGTTTACATTGAGGCAAGCCTATGTAGGATACCTATATCTACATATGTATATACATATAAGAGATACCTATTTTGTTTTTTTTTTTAAGTACCTATTTTTTTCATTTTGTGTTTTTTTTAGAGATTACTTTATGATGATAAGGAGCGTGTTAACAACATCATATTCGAATTGCCAACTGTTTACTAATGAATTTTTGTAATTAAATGACAATACAAAGTGTAGGTATAGAGTGGGAATTACGATCCTACCAACATGAGTTTCTAATTGCCTTATATGCCATTTTAATACTGCTTTTAAGTACCTCCCTAAGGTAATTCAGATTTTTATATAATATATATAAAAAAAACATTCATTAGGAATGTGAGGTTAGTTGATATTTAAAATGCTATATAATCATAGAGATAACTGTTGAAATTTTTATACTTGATAACTTATATTTGTGAATGTCAAGAGTTTGCGATGGGCTTTCTATTTTTGCAAAATGTTCGATATTTTTTATTTGTTGTTTGTCAAACTAATTTCTTATACCTACATATATCTACTTGTATTTTTATATTTTTTACTTTTTTATTTGATAATTTGTTTTTGCTTAACATTTAAAATGAAAAATGAGTTGCAGCTACTGTAGCTATGTTTTTTGAAAAGTGAATAGTCACCGAGGTAAATTTTTAAATGATAAAAAATTATCGGTTAGAAATAACGTTAAACTCGGTTAAGTTAAATAACAAACATTGTTTATATACAACCTACAAACTCACCGGGTTGAAAATACGATTGAACTCGATTAAAAAAATTATTTAAATCTACACACTGATTGGGTTAAAGTATTATAAATTTTATTAAACTACTTCTGGGTTAGTTTTCTCGGTTTCAATAACCAATTAAGTTAGTTACCATAGTAACCAATCTACTCAAAGATGTGTGAAATTAACTAAATATAATTGTTTTATTTAAGCAAGCTACTCGTTTAACATAATCAATTTTCAACATTATCAAAGTTTCTCCATTAGGATAACCCTTTTCGGTTTTTATTTTAAACAATTTATTTTTATTGAGTTGAGAATTAGGGCCAGTTTCACAGTGCACACTTAACAAAATAAGTGGCACTTAATTTTCCCATTTTGGCACTTAAGCCGCAGTTTTACTACCTGAGTAAGTGGAACTTAAGTGGCCAACATGGGAGACTTAAGTGTCACTTATTCCGATAAGTTTACACTGAGAAATTGGGAATTAGTTTTCCATATTTGGCGCTTAAGTGACACTTACTTCACTGTGAAACTGGCCCTTAACATTATACTGAACTATGTAATTTTTACCCTTGACTACGTATGTAATACTTAATAATTTTTTTTAACCCACCGCAAAACGTTCTCGGTTAGTAATTATTTTTCTGCGTGTATTATCTCAATATGATATTATTTTTGTTTCTTTTTGCGTGTAAAAATTTCTTAAAATTTATATTCACTTTTTCAAAAACACGACTCGTGGTATTACAATTACCTCTGCTGCAACAACATGTTTTTAAAATGATCATAAAATTAATATATGTAATAGACACTTCCTATGAGTGTTACTCTATACAGCGTTGTTATACCTTCATTTCACATTTTATTTATGTATATGGATTTAGGTTAGGATATTATATGTAGTGAATAATTTTACGAAGAGTTTCAAATCTATGAAAGATCTTCGAAAAATATAAAAAAATCTTTGATATAAATCAAGAATTGAAGTGAATTAAGCATTTGAAGTAGTGTTCGAAGAAGTTACAATTGAAGTAGAGTTAGAAGAAGAAGTGGGACAGTAGAAGAAGAATTGTTGAAGTAAAATTGTATACAAAGATGAAAATATGTTTTTCTTTTGATACTGTTCTTGTAATTAATAAAATAAAATTAAAAAAAATAACTAGTCGCTATTGGTCAATTATATTTAGATCGAAGATTTTTTTTATTAGTTTCAACTTGGAAAAGTTCTTCCCCATGATGCGACCAGCGACTGAGACTTAAATGGTCAAGAAGAGTTAAATTATATGAGTGAGATGCATCCGATTTTATTTTGAATTGTAGTATTTCGTTTAACAGCAAATTTCTCACTCGTATCAGTTGCACAAGCAAGTTTTTATGATATCTTTTCATTTTGTACAGTAATTGTTAATTTCTACCAGTTTTCGCAGTTCTCGTAACAGATGCTTCGAGCATAAACTTCAACACTAAAATCTGCAAAGTCTTGTTGATTTCTGTCATGGCTATGTTCAACAAGTCTTGCAGAAATCATTATTTATAAATTGAAACAATGGAAAACGAACTTCTTTATGAATTTAAAATTTAGCTACATAGTGTTGCTAACAAGTTTATTTCTAGGTATATCTTTGCATTAACACCGATGTAAAAATTAGCAGATCTTTATCAAACATTTTAAACTCTTTCCAATTTTACTAAATAAGTGACGTTAAGACGAGACGCATGAAAATACTTGGAATCCATTAATATTTAAAGAAAAATTAGCACAAGGATTAAAAAAAATAGATTTTTTATTGGTTGCCTGAATTTCTCATAAACCCTGAGGAGTCCACATCTTTTTAGCTGCTTAAGAATATCTTTTGTAGTCTTTTGTGAGATTCCAAATTAATTTAAGATGAATTCTCCAATGTCATTTTCTAAATGTATCCACCTACATTTATTTATATTACAGTAGAATCTTCGAAAGATAAACGGTTCTATAAGATGAACAGCTCGGAAAGATGAACGAAATATTTCCACTTTTCAGTGTTCAAAAAGATGAAAGGTTGAAATTTAGATGAACACTTTATTCCCAACATAATTTTTTACTTTTTTTTTGCCTTTTAGTTCCTCTTGAACAGTAATTTGGGGTTTGTTTTGACTTGTTATGTAAAAATATTTAATGTTTTTATTTATAAAACTGCATCTTCTTCCTTAACCAAATATTGATGCTCGAAAAGATGAACAATTTGAAAAGATGAACGAGCCCTGTTTTATATCTGTTCATCTTTCCGAGATTCTACTGTAATTAATTCAATTGGTGAGTTCTGACTTCAAAAGTTCTTGATTTCTTGACTATCACAAATGATTGCATAATATTGAGCCTTTTTATATATTTTATAAAACCATCAACTTGATTAAATTCATCAAAAAACTTCAACCAAACAAAGTTAGGTTAAAAAGAATAATAATTAAGTTAAATGTTTTGCTAGTTGCAAAAAGAAAAAAAGTTCTAGCTTAAGTTAGTTATAATTTAACTTAAAAGGTTGGTAGTTGAAACTCTTTCTGTGCTTGTTTTTTTTGCTTTTTAAGAGTTGAAAAATCTTTTTATAAAGTACCTAAAACCTGCTCCTCAAAAAATTAAACAAACGCGCGTTTGAAAAAAATAAAATATATCCCTTAAATCCGTGTGTTTGACGAAAAAAGGCACAGGCCCAACTATGGTTTCTTGTGGCACTCCAGAAGGAAATTCTTTAAATATACCTACTGTGAAAGTATATGGATTTAGTGAATCAATAACTAATCTACTGAAAATGGAGGCGGTTTTTAAGAGTTTAGGGAGGGTTTGGGGCTCAAAAAAGGCTCGATTATTTTTTTTTGTCACAAAAGACGAAATTCTTCAGTTTGTAAATCAAAGAACTCAGCCAAAACAGTAATTTTTACTACCCATTTGTACAATTTTCAATATCTTATTATTTAAACTTTTCAAACATTTCTTGAAAATGATAAAATATGGAACTTATTTGATTTCGCCGTATTCCTTTATACAAAACTTCCTTTGTCCTACTGTAACTCTGGATGCTTGCATAACTATACCTAAATTATTAGAGATTTTAACTTCATTTTCATAATATGATAAAAGATTAATGCCTACATATTATTATGTAAATTGCAAGGTCTCACTATATTATTATTATTTTTTTTTATAATAAATATAAATATTGCTAATTGAAACTTTGTTCGATATTCAATTTGTCATTTACTTTTAACCCGTTTTTACAACAATAAAAAAATGAATAATACAAAAGCAATGTTCTAAAACAACTCTGTCTAGCATTCGAATCATTTGTCAATGGAAGTTTTTTTTTCAACTTTTTTTATTCGAATGAATAAAAAGTCCAAGTTTTTTTTTTCTCTTTCGCTTATACTTCTTCTATAGATAGATTCTCATAAACTCAATACTCAGGAAAAAATCCAATTGACTACTGCCTGCCTCTTTGATTATAATGGATTAATCGTGATTATATATGTAGAAAATATCTTGAAGTTAAAGTCGAAGTCTGGATGATGATATGGTTTGCTGATCTCTCTCTCTCGTATGCACACGTGCATCCATGCGATACAAATGGATATATTGATCTTTTTCTTTTTTGTTTAAATGAAATAAATAAAACTAAAAATATCGAAACCGGCATAATCACAATATCTTTAGATACAGATACCTATACCATATCGTCATCAGCAGGCCGCAGTTAGCAAAACATAAAAATTCAAGAGTTTAGAGGTTGTAGGTTGATCTATGTGTCCTATTTTGAAATTTATTTTTTGCACAATATATTTATAACAAAAAACTTTTAATTAAATTTTTTTTGCTAATTGAAAACTCCGGAGGTGCAAGCTGTTTCATGCAATATATTCATATACGGATTATTTCGCAAAGTGCAGTTAATAGGTGATTGCACACCTTAATGAGTGGAAAAATGCTTTAAGCAATAAATCATTGATAATATATTGTTTGTATACGCATTTCCGATTTTCCGAATAACAAATTCACTGCTTGCACGAACTTTATGAAATTCGATGATTGCATACAATGTGCAATGGCTTAAAGATACTCTATATATAGGTAAAGTATCTTCTATATATCTATACCTCCACCCATCCATCCATTAATAAGACCCCCATATTATGATCATATATTAATAGTGATGTTGTGTGTATCTATCTACTTACGTTTGTTTTTTTTTTTTTGCTGTGTATGCGCATTCTTAGCATGCTCGGGTGATTTTCATAACACCTTTTTATATTAGTTAATTAACTGTTTGGTCATTAGATAATATAATACAAAATGCAAATAATACCATTTTAAAACTCAAAAAAATAAATTAAATGAGTACACAATCCTGTAGATACTTTTATAGATGAAACAAAAATTGTAATAAAAGTAAAAGTATCTATATATGAATCTACAGGTATAGTACAGCAGCCAGCACACAGCTCTCACTTACTTGGCATAGATTCTTTTTTTTTTGTATCCATCGATTAAATTTTGCACGTCAATAATCTTATACCTATCTGTTAGCGCGCAATACTTTGATCACATCCGGTTTACTTGTCTTTAAATTGATACAATTCAAAGTCTTGTCTTACCAGGTCTATATGTATACTCGTATAAGTTCAACAAAAATTATTATGAACTTCTGTTGACACTTACATTGGATAAATACTCAGGTATATATACGCAAGTCGCAAGGTGAGAGTAATTATCCATATGCCTAGTAAAAAAATATAATGAAAAAATTGTAATTTGTAACAAAATTACACAGTGAGGTGTGAAACTGTATCCACAGCAACAAAAACAGTAGATATAGTTAATAAGTTAACCTGTTGAAAGAGTATCTTTATTGTATCTATCTATATATAGGTATAGGTTTATAGGTAGGCATAACAATATAGATACACATTATATGTATATACCGTATTTGTATCTATATAAACCGATAATTTAGCTGTGTATCTTCATGGTTTCTGAATTGAAATAACAACTTGTTTTCCATTCTTTATGAGGTGGTAATCTCAAAGAATTAATTAAAGAGAATTATTTTTGTTTTTGTTTTAAGCCAAATAACAAACATTAAGACTAACAACAACAGAAAATGCTGTATGATTAAGTTGCATAAACATGAAACAAATGGTAGCGATTTTCTGTGTCATGGAAATGGACAGTAGCTGCTGCGGCTTCGCGGCGGCGCGGCGCGGCGTCGTCGGTCGCGTCGATATGGTTGTTTTTGTAAGCATTTTTTTTGTTTTGTTTCATTTCATTCTACTTAAGTATGTTGCTAAGATAGTTTAGATAGGAATAGCTTAGACTAATTAAAAAAAAAGTACCTAATACCAAGATAGATATTTGTTAATCCAAATCAGTGAAGCATCAAGTTTTGTTTAAATTGAATTAAATTAACTATACTTAAAAGCAAAGGTATGTTTTCTAGTTTTGCTAAGCTATTTGTTAGGAATAAAGTTAAGAGATATTTTAAGCTAACATTTTTTAGAATGGCAAATATGATGTTGAATTAGACATAAACAAATTGAAGACGTCTGTGAGACTGATTGGTGATGAATCATGCCGATATTATAAGTAGAACAATGTTTTATTGTTTTTCACTTATCAGACTGGTTCTTTGGTTTATTATTTCTTCATTCTTGCAAATTCGGAATTAAAAATATCAATGTAGACTTATAATTAAAAACTTTCACTCTTCGAAAATAACCCATAGATATAGGAAATGTGAAAGAAATGGATAGGTCACATATGCTTTGAAAAGGAGAGAAATGCATTTGAAGCCATACGATGCAATGATGCGGAACCTGTTGATTTCTTGAGACGGCATAATGAGGAGGTCAGGAAGAATATGCTACACAGAACAATAACAAAGTAGTATATACAAAATTTGGCGAAGACTTACGTTACGGAACGAAGCATCCTATCATAAAGTGCATATAGGTTCATCAGGATATAGAACACATGTAACACATCCTTGAAAAGTCTTAGAAGAATTAACGAGAGTAATCGTTCAAACCAAAATTAATCATGTAGGAATAGGTTACTTTCAGTTAAATTTCTTATCGATCTGAGTATAGTTCCTATAATTATACACGTAGGCCATAGGTACTTATCACGAAAACCCATCGGTTTTGACCCCGGTATATAATAATAAAATTGGCGCATGGGTTCGATGAAAAACTTCACACAACTATATAACTATGTGGTCATAAGGAAAATTCGATAAATTCGATTTTTAACATTTTTCAGGTAAGAATTTTGAAGTTTTTGTAAAAAGTTCAAAATTTTAAAATGCTCTTGAATAATATTGTAAAATCGGATAGCCTTGAAACTAGCCAGTGTAGAATTGAATGAAAAAAAAAATGAAAATTGTGGCTATATGTTTGATGACACAAAGATAAAAAAAATTCGGACAAACAAATTTCGTGCAAACTCGACTTTAGCGGTTTTGGTTTGTGAGCACAGATAATAACGATCCTTTGCTATTATGTGTATTAGGTACAGAATTTACAGCTGGTATCTTATTTTCTTATTGTTTCTAATGAATGTTTAGGGCCAGTTTCACAGTGCACAGTTAGCAATATAAGATGGCACTTAAGTTTACCATTTTGGTGTTTTAGCCGCAGTTTTACTTTCTGATTAAGTGGAACTTAAGTGGCCAACATGGGAGATTTAAGTGCCACTTATTCCGATAAGTATACACTGTGAAATTGTGCATTAGATTTCCATATTTGGCACTTAAGTGACACTTAATCGAGTGTGAAACTGGGCCTTAAGTTCCTGAACTAAAAACTCCCTGAAATCGAGATATCACAAACTTCAAACATTAGTCTTCGACTCAATTATTTCGAGTAATTTTACGTATTAGGCCACAAAACCAGACTAGACGATGCTAAATTGAGTGGCACGGAAGGTCGTGTAGAACCAGGGCCTAGCAACTTACAACTATCAACCAATCTTGTGGCCGTGTTATTGGCAGGGGACCTACAATTTTCTGTCGCATCCAAATCCGGTTATAACGACTTATACGAGGTTCTGCGCTTTAAACTTCGATACGTAACTAAAAGTAGGTACCTTATTACATACACTTTAGTAATTATAGAAAAATTATAAATGAGGTATCTTTATTATGTTTATAGATAAATAAAAAGATAGTGAAGATCGGAAATAGAAAATAGAGGGTTAAGAGTATAACTGCTAAAATGAAATGGGATTCCCCTGAGAATTTAAAATCGCGTTAAGTTAAAAAAGTGTGAATGCCCGGGACTCACGGTTAAGATGTGTAAACATACGTAACGTAACGTGAATCACAATCACAGAATCACGATCACAAGACGTTTTTTTTCACCCTACCGCGAGTACAGATGTTTACACATCAAAAATATTCGTCTCTTTATCCTCCAAAATCAAGAAAAGTAGCAGCATACTTATCTACTTTAGTTGTGAATTAGACGTATTTATTATATAAATGGTTTTAAAAACTGATAAAGTTTGTAACTTTTGTTTTGTGTTTTTGTTAGGAATTATTCTTCATGTAGAAAAGAGATAATTTGTGTTCTGTGTAGGTATACATTGCGTTTAAATTTTGGCTAATTTTTTGTATAAAGTAAATGCGGGAAGAACTCTTATTATTTGATTGAAATATCTTCCCAAATAAACAACATATTACCTAATAATATTTTTAAAATACTAAATATTCTTAGGAAATAACCCTATATCGTCGGCTTAATACGTAAAACTGCTAAGTTCACGTTGGAAAATTTTACAGAAGAGCAAAAAATTACATAAGTGTTTTTTTCTTTAGGATTCTCTAACAACTTCGATATATTGGATAAAAGTGATTAAAGTATTTTATGCAGAATGTGTTTCTTAAGAAAGAGAAATGGCATCAAAATCTCAATTCGGGCCAAAAGTGGACTTGGTAAATTAACGTGTTTCGAAAACGTAATGCAGTATTATTTTTTTTTAATTTTTTAATCTTTTAATTAAAAAAAAGAAAAACCAACTCTCTCTATAAGATGGGGGGGGAGATAGACAGATGGTGTAATCTGTGAGTGCAAAATTCAGCTAACCTTAAGTATTAGATTACCTAAGTATATCTATACTATATCAGTTAAGGAAAACTTCTTTTGACATGTTAACTTAATTAAAATATATTTTTTAGCTTTAAAGTTTATTTTTAGGTACCTACCTATCAATTTTACCTTCTTAAGTGTTATATTTGTTTTCTTTATCTCAATTATTAAATTAATAACTATTTACTTGGGTATATGTATTTCGTATAAAAAAAAATGTTTATAATTTTTGTTACTTTAGAATTTGCCCGAAACTCTGTTCAAAACATAGGTCGTAGACGAGTCGTATTAAGGTATGCCTAGATAACCTAATTAGATTTTAATTTTTAATACTGGGATTTTGACAATTTCGGATCATCAGGATTTGTTGAATTTTTTTGGTAGATTATTTGGTTTTTAGCTGAAACGTTGGCTTTTTTATCTGAAAAAATATAGGTTAACTATTTTTGCAATATTGAAAAAATGTTCATTTTAGCTCCTGTCTCCCCTAGATATCAATATCATAACATATCTAATAAAAACTCGTTCATAAAGCAATACATTTCATTCTTATGCACATATGTAGTTATTACCAAATCTACAAATAAGAAAGTCAATAAAAATATGAAGAATATTATTTCTTTTATTACAATTATCATGTGAATATATACATACATATATGGTTTTGGTGAACTTATAAAATATTTATTTAACATACAACATCATGCGTTGGTAGCTTGGGCGAGTTTTCTTATACAGGTTTAGATTTTTTAAAATTCCAACAGGCATACTTATATTTATTAGATTTTTTTACTAGTTTGACAGTACCTATATCTAGATAGGTAGTTCAAAATATGTAGTTGAAAATATGCTTTATTTGATTAAATAAAATGTTACATTAGCCAAGGTTGTCTAAGTTAAATAGCTCTTAAATATCAAGAGAAAATGTGTATCTATAACTTGGAAGGCTGTTCAAAGTTAGACAACGTTTATAAATACGACAGTAAATTTCTTTAGTTAACAATTACTTACAAAAAAAAAATTATTTTTATGTAGGTATAGGTATATGGTTAAAAACCATGACTATCCGGCCCCTGAAAAGTCTTGTAATTAATTTGGTATATACCTATATATGTATATACATAATAACAATAATTTGTTCGTGATGCTATTTTTTCTGATATGCATAGTTGATTGAAATTATCTTTTTGTTATAGAGAAGTTTAATTTTTAAACATATAAGTCTCCTAGATTTATATGGTATCAAAATTGTTCCAATAACAGCCTAGGTAAGTGTGCCTGCTTACTTGCGAGCTACTTCATAGCCCTACCTATCACCTATGTTAAAATATGTATAAATTTTAAATGCTGCAGTCATACCTATAGATGTACCTACCTAATTACAAATAAAATAAAATACCCATACCTATACAATCATTGCTTTAATTCATTAAGGACACGGGCATTTTATGAAAAAGGATAAACAAACTCCATATTTTTACTCAAGTAAATTGAAGTCAAATTAACAGTAAAAATAGAACTACAAATGCATTTCAAACCTTTCAGCGGCATTCATCGTATCAGAACTAGATACCTATCTTGATTGAACTTACAAATTTGCATAATTTTGTCGTCCAAAAGATTAGAAATAAGATCTAATATGGGCATATTCTACCTATATACTATACGGCGAACAAAGGTGACCGAATATCGTCGTATTCCAGCTATAACCTATACCTTTACATTTTCATCGAACAACGTTCTTTCGATATTTTGTTTACAATCGAAACTTAATTTTCACTGTCCGAAGTGGAAATTATATCTATTACTTCTTTCTACTTCTTTTTCTGTTCTACTAATTCTTTAAATTTTTAATTATTAGCAACATGTTAATTTACTTTATTTTAATTTTTTAAGATTCGCAAAAACCATCTTTTATAAATCATCATATTATAACTATTAAAAATATATCTCATCAAATTTTCACGGTTGATAGTGCCTATGTGTCCTATTATATCTTACTTAATTCCTGAATCCTGATGATGGTTAAAGTTAACTAATACGAATTTGCAAACACCGACGGCGAGCGGTTTAAAAATAGTAGATACCTATACCTTTAAGAGCTTGTCTCACTTCCTTTATGTCTTTATCTTATCTCATTCTTTAGAATCTTAACTAAGTAGGTATCTTGGTATATATTATTTTTTTCTAACCGAATTTGATAACTAGTTTGATAACAACTTACAAAAACACTTATTGAATAATGACATAACACCTAGAACAATCAAAACTTAAAATCCCAATAACACCAATTTAACATGAACATGTAGGTACCTTCTTAGGTTACCTAGTTCTACCGACCTTCATACCTATACCTATATCTAAATAAGTTTGATATTTTTTAATAGGTACATTTATAAAAGATCTAAGTAGATAAACATAGACCTCGAGCTCGATTTGTGTATAAATACCTACATGCATTAAGACTTACAATAACTAAAAGAACATTAAAAGAGACAATCTTTAACCTTTGAAAGCTTTTCCCGTCGGATTACTATATCATTTGACTGACTCCATTGTTTTCACCCACTTCACAACAAAAAAAAAATGGCCTAAATGGTAACTATCTAAGCAAATACAAAAAAAAACCCTCTCCGGATAAGTACTCACTCAAACTCCTTTCGGATGGTTCACGACTTGAGGCACCACCTCGGGCCATAATTGCTGCTATTGAGAAATCCGTTGCGCCTTTTGATGCTGCCAAATTACCGTTGCAATGGTTTTGTGTACCCAAAAGCATTTTTTTTCTCCTCGTATTTTATAAAAAACAACTTTACTCTACAACAGCGTTTTTTTTTTCTTTTCGTATTAATCCTTTAGCTCACAATTTTTCGACATTAGGTGCAAGTTTAATTTTAGCACACAAAGAAAACAAAAACGGAAACAATAATAATTCCAGAAAAAAAAACAATCAGATAAGGTAGGTACACTTTCGAAAAAACAATCACACCTCACACAGAAAACACAAAAATCTTCGAAGTCGATTCGTATATAAGGTAGAATTTAGGTATTTTTTCGAGATTTATTTATAAAAAAATATTCCGCACAAGTTGTTGCATATTTTCGGCACAATTTATTTCAAGTTTTATCCGTATATTAAATCCGGGACAAAATTCCACTTCAAGTGTCAGCAGTTTGGTCGAATTTTTTGAAGAACCGAAAGCGAACAGTCCGAGAAAACAATATTCGAGCGAAAATAACGACGGTAACGGTAAGATTGGTAGAACGAACAATCAAATGCTCAAACAAAACCTTGACTTCTTTTTACTACAAACAACAGAAAGTATCTAAGTAGGTATTTGTACAAAGGTTTATCTAAAGGATTTCGCAACTTGTTGTTGTTTGTAATCCGAAAATATTGTTGATAGATAGATATTGTATCTTTTTTTTAAGTCAAAGATATTTTTTGTAAAATGATAGAAAAGCCGTGCGTGTGCGAACCTTAAGGCAAACAACACCGAACTGAAGACACAACAAAGCCACGACCCAATCGTCACCACCATTCAAATTCATTCACAGTGGGCGAAGTTGTTTCTCACAAAACGGTGTGCTAGACAGAAAAGATACATTTTTTTCCAATAACAACAGTTGAAATGAAAAAAAAAAAAAACAACAAATATCCAACAAAACTCATCACTAGAGTGTGAGTGAGATAAAGAATGAAAAAACATGTCCAGCGACCACAGAAAACAAAAGAAAAGTATCTGAGCGAGAGAATCCAGAAGGCAAAAAAAAAAGTATCTATACAACGAGAAAACAGGGAGAGGTTTAAGAACTCACACCAGATGGACCGGCCTAATCCAATTCGAATTCAATTCCCGCCATTGCAGTGTGACAGAGACAGTTGCATTCGAGAGAGGGGAACATATGTTTTCTTTGTTTGCTTTTGTGTTTCTTTTCACACTTTTGTGTAGTTGATGAAGGTGTTGGTGGTGGTGGCGGGTGTGCAGATGATAGAGCGAGAGAGGGAGGTTGAGTAAGGAAGAAGTGAGAAAAAATGAAAAATCTGCAAGCCCCCATTTTCGACATTTTGTTTTATGGTAATCGATGTCTGGTTGGCACATCCCTTCAAAAAATGAGTGTTGAATAATATTGTTGAGTTTAGTTCGAGGTGGTGTGGTGAGAATCCCGATTCCACCTTGTTCCTTTTATGTTTAAAAACGCAGATGTAAATAAGAGTGGAAACCACGCCCATTAGCTGTGAAGAGATTATATTGTTGCATTTTGAGTTGAATATGATTGTGTTGAGGGGAGTTAACAGGTGTGGTGAGTTGATATATTGGTAATGAGAGATGAGAACAATGATCTTTGATAAATTTGGATAATTTGTTCAGCAATGAAAGAAATGTGAATTAAATTGTTTAAATAGAAAACATAAGAAGAAATATAATAATCTTTTTTTGAGGTGAAATTTGTTAATTTTTACCTTTTTGCCGTAGGATAGGTACCTACTTCAACAAAATGTTTGAGATGATTTTTATGTTGTTTTGATGTTTTTTTTTCAACATCATTCAGATACAGATATAGAAATTAGAAGTCTTTGTTTATATGCTCATTAACACATCTCCTTTTAAAGTAAATAATATGTTAGTATATATGGTGAATTTCCCCTTCGAAATTGGTGAATAGCTTCTATTATTACCCCCCAAACCAATTCAAACCAAACTCAGCCAACCACACCCCCTTACAAAAAAAAATTGAATGAACAAAATTAAAATATGGATGGCGAAAGAGTCGCAATGATAGGAAGGTAGCTATGTACATATCTACGTATATCTATGAGATCGCATTGTAGGTACCTTACTGCTGAAAGTCATGTTAATTTTTACGAAGTGCTTATTACCAAATGTAAATTGGATAAAATTGTTACTTTTGACACTGTGGTGGATTTTTGTTGTTGTTGACGTGAGAGTGAATCTTTTATACTAACTTATGTAGATATATATTTTAATCGTTGATAGGTAAAGGTAGGTAGGGGTACCAGCTTGTTGTGAATTTGTTTATACTTTCCCTAAGGTAAGTATTAAGTCTACCATAAGTAGGTGTTTGCCATACCACTATTTTGGACTTTTTTAAAATTAATAAATGGGTAGGCTGATTTTTAGAGAGTTAGGGACTGGCATTGACAGAAGAAGGCAGCTGATTGTAAAAAACTAGCAATGTTCAGTGATGTGTGGTGCCGACAGTTTTTGGATGTAGGTACCTATAGTGATTTTGAGATTTTTAGTTTTCACAGGATAGACGCCTATAATGTCAGCCGTATTCATTGAACGGTTCCGGATTTACCCAGTAATGTATGTACCTACCTACATTGTACGTATACTATTTACCTATATAACCTAAACAAAATTCTTGGTTACGTCCTTAATAACACGACCGCGTTGGAAATTTTTTTTACGCATTCTTAAGTGTTGCAAAAAACATCGATGAAAATTATACCTTACAAGATCTTAGTGATTTTTAATGAGAATGACAGTTTTTTGGGGTGTGGGGAGAGTGGAAGACTTGAGCCACTTTTTACCTATAAAATTGTTGATCAAAACTCAAACGCAGAATTACACATTTAGGTATATTAAGCTACCTACATTCATTTATTTTAAGACAACCTTATATTGGCTTTAAATTAATTGTAAAGATAACCCAGAACTAATTGTTGTAAAAAAAGATTTTTTACTCAAGAAATCATGTAGGAAGGTACGTAGGATACATAGATTAGATAGGTAAACATTTTTTTTATATAAAAAAAGAGAATTAATTGTTATATGAATGTTCATTATAAAGGGTGTTTTTTTTAGAGGTGTGATTTTGAAGAAAAAATAAAACACATATAATTTAATGTTATGACCAAGAATTTAGCTTTATATATAAAGATAAGGGTTTGCCATTATGTTTTAAAAATGATTTCGAGCAAGTGGCTGCCGCGGCTGGCTCGAATAAATTCCAGCTGAGAGGCCCAAGAGGCACCAGCTCCAATTGTTGGGGGTGATGTTGGATGCTCCACAACAGCAATAGTGTCTTCGGTGCGCACTGTACGGCATCTCTGAGGATACGAATTATCCACTAGAGTAAACGTGGTGCGAAACCGATCCATGGTTGCTCGAATTACTCTGCTGGGCGATTATGTCGACCGAATATATGATCGCAGTGCGCGATGCGTCGCGTGAACCGAACCATTAATTTGGTAATAAATTTGCACGATTTGCAAACGTTGTTCAGTAGTTTGTACATTCATTATGAAATGGCAAACCAAACTGAGCATAAATCAAGTGACAGCTGTCAAAAAGACCAACTCCGAAAAAATTATTAGGTGTGTTCCTTTACTTTAAAACTCTGGTGAATTTGTGTGAATTTCTACGTCATTTCCTTTTTTTTATATGAACTTTGACAGACTTTGGTGTAGGAATTCATAGAAATGCACAGAGTTTCAAAGTAAAGGAACAAGAGGCTATTGCCAGATTGAAAACCACACGTTTAAAAAAAAAAAAAACAATTTATATCTAGGCAAAGTTTTAAAGAAATAAATTCTATAATACAAAAATAATAAAAGAAAAATATCATAAAGAAATTTCAGCCATCATTGTTTATATAATTTTTTTCTTAGAAGTAGGTAAAAGAATTTTCAAAATAGTTATTTATTATTTAAGGTCTTTGAGCATCGGTTAAAAGTTTCACGAGAGACATATAATTACAGCCCTTGAATTCGATTCCTTCAAAAATTTAAT
Organism: Epistrophe grossulariae; assembly: GCA_929447395.1. NCBI lineage: Eukaryota > Metazoa > Arthropoda > Insecta > Diptera > Syrphidae > Epistrophe > Epistrophe grossulariae. Next base: position 5,894,238 of record OV839566.1, read on the forward strand.
CTATCGCAAGTTGCCAACATTTAAATTTACATATAGGTACTTTGGAGCATAAATGAGGTTAATCTATATTACCTGTGAAAAGTTCGAATGCGAATAAAGCCTCAAACAAATTCCTATACGATTCAGAAGAATACACATATTAATAAGCTTTAAACGATGAGAATATACCGTGCCAACACAAAACTATCAGAGATCCATCCAAGACCTCAAAATGCAAACAGTAAAAATTGAATTTTGGACGGATTCAAGTTTCTTAACATCGATCGACACCATAAAACGGAGATCAAATAACTTTACAATCTTCTAAGAGAGCAATAGATCGCTTTACTTAGTTAGGTTAATATAGGTATAGTTAAATTCTTAGATCTATACGTTTAACGCATTCTAGTATACCTACACTTAAAAAAATGAAAAAAAAACATGGTTTTTGAGAATAGTATTTTGTCAATATGATGATTGAAAGTATAGGTATAAGTTCATTTTCAGTAACAATCCCTAAGTTTCCCTAATCCCTAAGCTTTATTACGTTTTTTCGAACTAAAATTTTTTCATCACCGACGTATGGTCAAAATTGATTGCACTAATATTGAACATATCCACATTTAGCTTCATTCCGTTCATTTTATACCATTTAAGAAGTGTGTTTAAACATTGTTGTAATGCGTTTCCATCAAATGTATTATTAACATTTTGAAACAATTTTAAATAATCAGCATACCTTCATAAGATATCTGCACCCTTTGAACAACAATGGTAAGTCATTTATATAAATAATAAAAATAAGAGGGGGCTAAAGATTACTACAACTTGGGGTACCACAGAAGTGACATAAATTTGACGAGAAATGACATCACAAAACCTTACACACTGAGACCGATTTTACAAATAAGATTCAATTCACTTTAACAATTAGTTTTTTTTTTTACTTTTCAACTGATTTTATGAGGCAAATGTAAGTGCCTATCTCTCGCCATACTATAATTTAAGTTTACATATAGAAGAAGGTTAATTAAGTTTTGAAATTGTGTAAGGACTTAGACATATAGGTATAGGCGTTCGATTAAGTATTGTATTTTTAACAGAATTCTAGCTTCATTTTGTGTTAGGAAATTAAATAACGACGTGAAGTTGCATAGGACCTCCTATTAGTCGAAAAATTCAACAAAAATTTTAATTAATGCAAACAAAATCAGAAAAATCAAAATCACCTTTTGGTAATTTCAGCCATAACAATTAATTCTGAACACTTAACGGAAAAAAGCAGAATTCAAAACATCGTAGGTAGGCACCTACATATACCTATAACAATAGATCGCATAAAAAATTTTGCAGGTTTTATCTAGAATTTTTTCTTTCACCGCTATTTATGTAAGACATGCTTGAAAAAAAAACAGAATACAGCTATTTTAAATATCATCTAGCTAAGTTCTATACAGTTTGAAATTTTAACTTAAAAAAAAAAGAAATATGAAATTAATAGCAATTTATTCAACTTATACCTACTACTTTTCGATTGTCGAATGTTACTTCGTTGACCTGAAATTCTTCAATTTTCGCACCTTTTTAAAATAGCCTCACTTTAGCGAAAAAAAAAACTTAACAAAATTCTTAAAAAAATTAGGGATTGGGTCTTGTAAATACAAAAACAAAATTTTGAAAAGATAAAGCTTATAGTTAGTCTTTATAGCTTCTATATAGCTAACACATAGGGTCTTGTGAATAAAAAAAAGTTAAAGCTTTTTTTGGAGGAAGCTAAAGCCAACAAGTCATAGCTTTTACTAGCAGCTAAAGCTAGACAGTTCTAGCTTAAACTTTGTTTTATGTAAATAAAAAAATGATAACGCTAAATAACGGGTGATTTTTTAAGAGGTTTAGAACTTTTTTTAAAAAAAAAACACAAAAAATTCGAAAAAATGAATGAAATATTTATTTGAATCGATAGTTTGAACCTTGCAATTTAATGTTTAAAGATAATTTCATGCAAATGTTGACCGCGGCTACGTCTCAGGTAGCCCATCCGCTGAGTCCAATTTTGGCATACTCTTTCACACATATCGGCCGGTATCTCACGAATGAATGCATGGATGTTGGCTTCCAGTGCGTCAATCGAAGCGGGCTTGTCCCTATAGACATTAGCCTAATTAAGCCATTGTTTCGCGTGCTGTGTGGCATGTGGCACCGTCTTGTTGAAACCACATATCATGCAAGTCAAGAAATTCCATTTCGGGCAAAAAAAAGTTTGTTATCATCGCTCGGTAGCGTTCACCATTGACAGTAACGCTGCGATTCGCATCATCTTTGAAGAAATATGGCCCAATAATGCCGCCGGCCCATAAACCGCACCAAACAGTGGCTTTTTCGGGATGCATTGGTAGCTGTTGCAATGCTTCTGGCTGATCTTCACTCCAAATGCGGCAATTGTGCTTATTTACGTACCCATTCAACCAAAAATGAGCCTCATCGCTGAACACAATTTTTCGATAAAAAAGCATTTCGAAGCGAGCACGAATTTTGATAGTAAAATTCAATAATTTGCAAGCGTTGTTCATTTGTAAGATCCATGGTTAAATTGCAAACCAAACTGAAGCTGTTTGACAGTGACACAAGGTACTAAACACACGTCAGCTGTCAAAACCAGTGTTGCCAAAACCAAACCAGCTAAAAAATCACCCTTTAGCTTGTGCTAGAAAATTCAAGTTTAAGCTTCGCAATTTACGCAGTTTGTTTTTTATTCACATGTTTCAACTAGGAAGCTTTAGCTAGAACTGTTCATATACAGACCGAAAGGAAGGTTGTTCTATAGGGCAAGTTTTGATTTTGGGTAAAAATGTTTTTATCATATCGTCTGTCAGTCTCTGCATCTGTAGGTTCACTGTGGACCAATTGGTTTCAAATTTGTACATAGGTCGGGTAGCTCCAATAAAACAGTTTTGATATTTTAAAAGTAGATATGAAGAAAATTTTCTTATTTTTGAATTACTCTCTTACATTTATTTAATTAACAGCTCACACAATTTTTAAGTACCTGCTTCATAATTCTGGATTGAATCGTATATTTAATTCATGCTGCAACTGTCAACGAAAACTACGTGCTTAAAAGTCTTACATACAGAAGAGCATTCAACTCCAAGATCTTGGCCTACACCATACTGAAATCAGGGTTCACTTAGTTATCTTAAAAATATCTGCATTCTCTGCTCAGGGGTTAGTGCACCGTTGAGTCTTCTATAAAAATCAGAAAGCCACTGCACATTTCTTTTGAAAATCTAAATAAACTATGAAAATATTCATCACTTGCTTTCAACCGTTTCTCCTAAAATTTTAGTTTTCTTACGCGTATAAACTCGCCCATAATCGCACTATATAACTAAAAAGAATACTGAAAATAAGACCTAGTCAAAGCTTTCTAGACAGGGAGAAAAAATCTTGAAATTTTTGTAGCTTTAACTTTAATATTCTAGTTAAAGGAATTTTTATTCACACAAATTGAAGCTTAGGCTGGGAAAACAAGCTAAAACTAAATGAATTTAGTGTTGGCTATTTTAAAATAGCTATGACTAGAAAACATCTTTAACTAGCTAGCTTAAGCTTATTTTTATTCACCAAAAATCTAGCTTTTACTTAAAAATCTAAGTTTTAGCTTTAGCTTTTTTTTTATTCACAAGGCCCATAGACAATTCTAGCTTAAGCTTTGTTAAATATGAATAACAAAAGATTACTTATCCTTAATAGCTTTATTCAGAAAATTATAGCAAAAGCTTTATATTTCTAGTTTTTTTATTACCTAATTTTTTTCGGCTTAACTATAGCATTAGCAAATACTGTTTTTTTTTATATACCGGGAAGCAAAGCAAGGGGGATTTGGAATTTGTTTTACAAAAATTTACTCTATAGGGCTATTGGTTAATCTAGCGTTGGATAAAGGTATTTAAAAACAAAGAATTTATTAAATATTTTACTAGCTTATACTTTGATTTAACGCTTTTTTATTCGAGCTTTAGTCACAAAACTCATTAGTATAAAAATTAAATACCTCTTGTAAAATTTAAATCATAAGAATTATTCCAACAAAGTTAACAAAGAAAGACCTGAAGCTCAAATAAGTAGGATTTAATTATTTTACATTATAAGTTTTTCATTGATTTTTTGTTTTTAATTTTCCTCTATAGAACAACAGAATTTCATTTTTATAAAATCTTCCATAATATATAGGTATAGGTACGAGCATTACGACTTACAACATTTAAACCTTACATCTAACAGTTATTGAAATCTGATATCGACACCTCCTTGAGAATTTTTTTTTAATTTCTGTATGTTTGACACTCTTCCGGTCTTGATCCAATCAACTTTCACCTTTGACGGGACATTTATTTCCATTCAAATAAAAAATTAAAAAAAAAAAACAACTCGGAAGAAAACCTAAAAACTCAAACATCTTTCTGGATAAACGAACACCAATTCGTCCTTGAAGACCTTATTTGACATAAAAAAAAAAACAAAACACAAATACCCGTAATCATTTTGAATGTCATTCATTTCATTCAGGATGCATTATACACATCAAGGGGAAACAAAAATAAAAAAACAAACATAATTTGACTAGGTATAAGAAAAAAAAAAATATAAAAAAAAAAACAAAAATTATGATTGGTCTCTCTTTCATCCATGTCGGCATTTTCCGCCAACCGACATTATAAACAAAGAAAACGGAAGACCATCTTACCATTCATATATAGGTATGAAAACAATAAATAAGAAAAAAAAAAAAAAAACAAATCCAAAATTGCATGACTTTTGATGAGTTAAAAAAATTGTCTCAAAAGGACATGTGTGCAGTCCTGATGTGCCGCCATCCTGATGTGACCCCAGATGACTCTATTGGTGGTCTCAATAATAACTGTTGCCGATGGTATATTTAAACAAAAATAAAATAGGGAACCACACGTCACTGACACTTGGATCAATGTAAAAAAAAAATAACTGAAAATTCAATCAGGACCCTATTGATATCCTTTAGCTTCATTTATTCTTTATACCTATAGGTATAGGTATGTAAGTACAATTCCAATTAAATATTCTCACATGTGAATTATATCTTCTTGTTTTTGTGGAAGAAGTAAAAAAAAGGATAAAAACACAAAAAACCACAAAAAACATTGGACTCTCAAGTTGTATTATATATTCTACCTAATATTACGCATATCCTGCAGCAATAAAATTGTATCCTTTCATCCATCTGTATCCCATTAGAAAAGCTAAAATAACGAAATTCCTAGTGTAGATATATGTATAGGGCTTAATCTACCTATACCTATATATATATAGCTACACCGAAAAAAAAATATTGTAAAAACCACCGTAAAATTAACATTTTTCGTTTATAAAAGTGAGCTACTAAGAAAAATGTCAATATTGATATTCTCGTCATATCATTGTGATATGAACAAGTTATCATTATGATATGAAAATTGTAATTATGATATGACCAATGAAATGAAAAAAAAAAATATTCTGCATTTGTAGGGTTTGACGATGGTTTCAATTTTGTTTTATTTTTTTATAGTTTTAAATTTTAATTTATTATTTTGTTTTTCCCATGGTGGTAAACGCCGCTGATTATTTTTTATTCTGAAAATGTAACAATTTTATTTTATTTGAAAAATTTATAAATTACTCACTTGGTTTTCTGGGATTGAACCTGGAACCTTCGGCTTACGAGCCCAAAACACTTCCACTGGGCCAATTCGCAATACGGAACGAATGTGTGGGAAATTGATAACTTTATGAATATTGCTTCAATGCCAACCAAATTTTTACATTATAAATTGATATTACAATATCAAAAATAATTGTTAATTTGAGATTTTTAATATCAATCTGATCTTAAAAATATTGCTGTAATATTTTTATTGTCATAAATACAACATTTTGAATCATTGTAGATATTTGATATTAAAAAAATATTGAAATGATATTCCGTTTTTTCAATTAACATTGCTGCACATATCAATTTTATATTAAACTGAAGAAAACATAATGTTTCTTATCAATTTTACATTGAAGACATCAAATTTAGCTTAAAAATATGAAATTAATAATTTTGTATGATATGCTAGTAGTAAAAATTATCAGCCTAGTTTTGATAATGGAAATTGATATTACAATGTTAAAAACAATCTTATCAAAGTAACATTTTCAATTTCAATAAAACAAAAAAACTATCAGAATAACATTTTTACCATGAATTTATCATGTTTTGTGGTTAATTTGATATGAATCACCAAAAATATGGAATTAATATTATAAAAATATTATTTTGATATTGCGTTTTTTTTTCAGTGTACTATACATTTGTGCACTATGTAGTTTGGGGGGGGAGGGGAGTGGGTTATCATAGAGTATAAGCAAACAAAAACAAACGTCAGCTTGGCAAATATCCCTATTAAGGATTGTAAATCCTTGATGAAATAAATGTAAGTTGGAATATATGAGAAAACAACGTTCGTGCTGGCCATTAGATTCGATATGAGAATGCGACATGTGACGACAAAGAACGGTGGACTTTCCTATATCTAAATGTGTATTGTAGGTATAAGAAGGTAGTACATATACCTACAACTGCTTTCTACCAACAAAAATACATAAGAACGACAAATCCTTTCCACGTTTCTGCATTAAGTGCTACTCTAGGACATATGCTGCGCTGCGTTTTGCATAATAAAAATGATATACCGTCATCGCACTATTTCTGCACAAAACCTCTACTAGTATAAAGTACTCTATTTTTGCAGCAGCAAAAAAACAAAACACATGTACGTAGGTACTATACGGCAACAATAAAGGATAATGGAAGAAAAACTCCATTTGAAAATATTGAAAACAATATTTCATTGACATTTCTAAGGGGGGTTTAGGTATAAGGACCGCACAATCTTAACGCTTTTCAGTAGCAAAACAACAACAGAAGGAACCACTTAAACATAGAAAAACGCTAGAGTTATATATGTGTAGAGAGAAAGAGACAGAAAAAACGCAATCAAAGGACCGCAAAGGCTAATTTCAACTTTGAAAGAGGATATTATAAAACCCTGCCTTATATAGGAAGGATAATATATATGAGAATATAGAAAAACTATACAATAACTTCTATACTCTTCGTATAGGACTCAAGTGTGTTCTATTGTTTTTAGTGTCAAATTGGTGATTGCAATTCAATATTATTTCCTAAAAATATTTCCAATGTTTTGATGGCGGTTTGGGTCTTTGAAATCAAAAGTGAGTGTGATTCTTAATAAGTAGATGTGTAGTGTAGGTGGTCCTTTCTTTTGGGATGTCACTCTGATGATCATGCCGAAAAGTGGAACATGTGTATTTATGTTAAAGCATCATCATTAATCACAAAGGGATGCACAATGACGTCAACGCTTCTTCATACTTTATCGATTTGATAGAAAAAGTCCTTCGAGATTTTCTGTTGCACAAAAAAAACTTAAATACCTATACATTCAACGGTATACCTAATGTAAACTGTCAAAGTGTGACATTTAATTTCACAAAGACCATGGAAAATTGGAAAAAAATTAACTAATTAAGAATTATTCACCTTCATTCGAAAAATCATTAAAATAAGAACTTCATATTCTCTACATTTTTTCATCACGTCACCTCATGACACTTTTAAATCGCTTCTCATAACAAACAATTGTAACGTATTGTTTTTTCTTAACGATTTCTTTAAATTTAATATAAGAATCACAATAGGTATAAGTATATTTCCATGGCCTTGACTTGACAATAGTGAATGAAGCGTGTCACCTTTCTCAATAGGTGGCAAAAAGTCATCACCTTGACGGAAAATTGAGCGACCCCTACCTATACATTGATTGACATTAGTTCATCAGCAGCATGATGATGATATGAGAAAGTGACATTATGTATTTAGTTATGAACTGTTTTCTGGTTGACCGAAGTCCTTGAAGAGAATTTTAATTTGTGAAAAAAACCGTTAGTTTTAAAATTAAAGAATTTCTTAAAAAGGCAAAGAAAATGTCTCCCTACAGGGTGCAATATGCGGCAGACGAATTGGTTTTGAATTGAAATGCAACTCACTTATCAGTATGATTGAATGAGAACATTTTTCCACTGTGTTTTAAAATATCGGGAATTTTAGTTGAAAGAATGTGTCGATAAAATGGCGCCCAACACAGTCCACACTGCCGAAGCATTTCGGCATTGTTACTGAAATTTGGGTGATTTCGAAACACATATTATCTTTTAAGGCTTTCAGGGACCTGGGACGATTATTGAAAATAGTCACACATCGTCAAATCAGAAGAGCCAAGACTTCCCAACCTTAAATGGACAAGGTTTTTTTTTTTTAAACGCGAGTTGTATGGCTGAATATTATATGGATGATTTGTAAGAAAATTAAAAATGTTTTTGGGTGGCATTGACGGCCGCGACCACTGGGCAATTGCCATTTTGTAGAGCTTCACATGAAGATTTTCATGGAAGATTCGATAAATGAGAAAAATCTTAAAACGTGAAACGAAAACTAATTTTGTTTTTTTTTTTGTAAGAATGTTTTTTAGGAAAAAATTTTTATATATAAATAAAAATGAAAATGTTCGTTTGTTCCTAATCTCAAATCTCCGAAAGTTTTTCACTGACTGTTTTGAAATTAACACAACAAATTGCATTCGAATTCAAGCATATTTTTAAACAGCGCCTTCTGTTGGGCATACACCCCAACACCCGATCTCTTGAGATTTTAGGAACCTCATAGGACAAGATTCCTAAATTTTGTTATCAAAATATTGAGGAGAAAAAATTTCAAGCACTTGCTTAAATTTTAATTATTTATAGGGTAAAATGGAGCAAAAAATTAAAATTCGATTTTAGAAATCATTCTTTGTTTAAAAATGTTGTCCTTACATTTTTCAAAGTTTAGTTATTTTATAAAGTGGCATTGTATAAAACTAAAAATACTTTCATAAAAGGAATACATATTACAAGGATATGGAGTACGGGATGTTTTCAAAATTTGTCCTTTAGTAAGGTAAATTAAAGCAAACATAATTAAAAATTGTGTCCGATTTTAAAAATATCTTTTTTTTAAAGGTTATTCATATTTAGACAATATTTTAGCTATTTATGGGGTGTATTGAGAAAAACAAGACAATAGCATATCCCATTTAAAATTTACTTTTTGTATTTAAATTTTGAAAGATTATAGAGAATGGATTTAAATTTTAAAACTGGCAGATATTTTTGAAAATTTACTAGGTAGGTTAAAACGGTTTAGAAACAAAAATATTAATTTAATGTTTTGAGACATAATTAGTGATTAATTTGATGCCTAAATAAAAATGATTGCTGGAATTACTTCTTAAAAAAGTTAAAGAAAGCAATGGTGGGATTTAATTAAATCTATAATTGGCGCCCAACAGTATTAATTTTTTACTTAAATTTATGAACTGTAACGAGCGAAGCCGGTCCAGGTCAGCTAGTCTTAAATATAAGAAAAGAAGGTGTGCCATATAATGTGGGTGTGATTAAAACTACTGTAACTTATACCTCCCACTTATAATAAAATATTCTGTAAATTTAAAGTACAGATCGACAAAGTGGTTTCCATTAATATATTATATAGTTTCATGAACGAAATGAATTTCCTTTTTATATTTACGCTGAGATGGGCATAGGTGGTAAAAATTATTCATATAAAAGGAATAACTTAGGTTCTAGAGAACTCAATTACAAAATTTTAGACTTCTAGTGACTTTTTTTTAAAGAAAACTCAAGAGTAAAGTGTAAGGAAAGTGGGTGTGGCAGATTTCCAAAAATTTAGATTTCGTAGCAACCGGTGGTAACCAAAATTATCTCTTTTTATGAAAAAGTACTTTTCAGTTCTATATCTTAGCTATTCAGATTTGACAAAAACTTATAGTTCCTCTCCATTTATAATTATAACACGCATACACGAAAAATTGAGAGTTGTAAGTCACATATATTGGACCTGGTTCTATAGGAGCTTCTTCCAGTTATTTGGCGTTAGGTCTTTTCGCCCAAAACTATAACGCCCAAATTTAAATTATCATACGCCTAAATTAGTAATTGCCATATCGGCCAAAAGTTCTCATGAGTTTCAACATTTGGACACCGGATATAATTTTTGTATATTTTGGGCACTTCCATCATCAAAAATAAAAAATGTCAGATCGCTTCAAAACGGTTTTCGCGCCGTGCGTTGACGGAACTGCGTATTTCCTTATACCACTCGCACCGCTGCCGCCTTTCACTGTTTAAGGCTAAATACGATTTTGGGACGTACTGACATTTGGTTTGGGTATTTCAGCAATTTTTTTTTACTTTTTTAGCTTTATGCCCATTTTTGGACTTTAAGGCATTTTTCGAACATTTTAACCACATCTTTCTATATTTTTCGAACGAAATCAACACTTCAAAAAAGTGCTTAAATCAAAATAAAATAAAAAAAACTACGCACCTACATATATTTAAAATGTCGAAGCGACTATCTGTCTATTATTCCGGATCAATGAAAACCTCCATCAACATCGGGTCAAACAATGGCTACACTGAGTCTGACTGAGTCTGATCGAATCCAAAAGACAAAACACAAAGAACGTCGCATACAAAGACAAATCCATAAATGACTTGCAATCCGCATTTCGATTGAAGAATTTTCTTGAAATTCTCTGATAAAATCAGATTCCAAAAGGTCTCTGAAGTCACCAATACGACAATTATAGAATATATTATATAGCCTCTTTGACACCATATCAAGACCCATATAATATGATAGACGCGCAGCAGGTAATTCACCAGCTAAGTTTTTATTCGTCTTCGCCCTCGCTGCAGTATATGCTTGCCCTTGTGTTTTGGTCTTTTGGACATACGTAGAGTATCGATTTAAAAATTGATATATCATAGCCAAAAGTGTGATAGTGATGGCACTCCCTTCCTCATCCTGGTAGACCATAAAATGAACAAGCAAGCGTGAGAAATCGATAAGTGCACGCCGCCGGACCCTACCTATATATACGCGCGCGACTACAGCATCCCCTGCCGAGTTGAGTATAGGACTATTGCTATTGGAATACAATAGCCTGCATATTTTGAGTCAAGTGTAATCGATGAAGACAACGAAGACCAAGGATGCGATGATCATCACCTGAATATAATCCTGCACCCAGAGGCTATTAAACTATAGTAAGCCATTGAAGATCGATAACAAGCGAAGAGAGAGTGGAAATGACATATTTTTTCTTTCCTGAATTGAGAAACGCGCCTTAAGGACATAATCACACAATAGATGTCACACAATCCACCGTGAAGGACACAATAATAATAGTAGATTCAATCGGTGTGTTTTTCGACGACCCTGGGAAATGAAAATTGGAAAAAATTATCGTATTAATCATCCTTTAAATAGAATGTATATAAGTTTGGCCTTTGAGGGTATACCTTTATTATAACCAAACTGTTTCTAGCCCTTGTGTTCAGGTATATGTATCTGCAGGTAATCGAAGTAAAAAGATGGTAATTTATGTGAATGGCATCCATAAAATAGCAGAAAATATTTTGATTGGAAATTAATTGAACAATCGAATGGAATAGGGTTGTGACAATATCAACACAGTGTGCGACCGAAGATGACGATGGGTGTATGTGTGGTCCTTTTTCAAATATACACTGCGCATACCGAGCAAGGACAGGATCATCATTTATCAACATATAAACCGTAAGAGTGCGGGGGCTATACCATTTGTGTGTACCCAATAAACCGTCTAACCGCGCATTTACTCCATCCACTATTACATTATTTAGGTCTTGTTTTCAAATACAATAATAAACATTAACCTGTCGTAAGTACTTGCTGATTTAAAGGTTCCTTTCTTCTTGAATGATGTAAATTATTATTGAAATTTTGGTTATGTAGGTACATTATAGGTATACTTATAAGTTATAACATTATTAAACGCATGTTAAACAGAAGATACTTTAGTAGATTTAAAAGATAAATTATCGCACCTTCAGTTGAAACTTTGAAGAACAAATTATTTCCATACCTTTATCAATTTTTAATCGTATTAGACTAAGAGCCCACACCTATTTTTGGGTGTGAGTGCAGATAGCAAAAATTCACTGGTATTTTTAGATAGATTTTTACTTTTCATATAAAAATATGAAAGTCTTGCATGCCATGGTTGAAGCCTCTGTCGGCAAATTACATTATTTTAGTGCATCTGGTAGATAAGCAGCCCCATAGAAAAAGTCTTGAATTACCGTATTATGTTATCAGAGAAGAAGTTTCTATCAAATCAACTTCTGTCAAATTATTTTATTGATTTATAATTTGCCGTTAGCTATTTTTTAATTAATTCTGATGATTTCAATTTTGGTCGTGCAATATTTTCTATACGTGTTTTTTCTAAATTATTAAAAAAAAAAAACATAGAAAACATTGCAGGACAAAATTGTTATTATCAAAACTAATTATCGATTAATTAAGTCAAATTATAATGCAATAAAACTTTTAATAAAACAAGTTTCTAAACTTTTTTGGGGGGTTGAATTTAGCAACAAAAATAAAACATAGGAAAACATAGGAAAACAAAATTGAAATTGTAATAGCTATTTAAAATCTAGTTAACGGCTATTTGGTATAAGTATTCAACCATACTGCTTTTTGGGGAGATGCTTCGCTAACTTGATATATAAACTTAGCAAAGCAGCAAAAAACATAGAGAAAACAAATTAAACAACAATTTCGAAACTATATATGTGACAGCTAATTAACTACTAATTAACGGTAGATAATCTATCTACCCAAAATTATGGTACGCCGAATGTTGCTTCGCTTACTTGAAAATCATATATGTAACGCTGATAAAATGTGCTGTAGAGTACCTTTATATTTATTTATTTATGTAATCAAATTATATCACTGTATAGGTCAGTATTACCGCCGGAAAAATTATTTATGAAGAGGTATAGTTCTTAATTTTTAATATTATTTAATATGATTGCAGTACCAGTACGAAAAAAAATTGCACAGGCACTTTAATTGTTTAATGATGTGAAAATGGTCAAAAATTTTTTTTTGTCATCTACCACCAAAAATTTAAAAATTTAGAATTTCCCAACTTTTTTCGGTTTCTCATGAACACTATGAAAAAGCTTTTACCAAAATCCAGCTTCTGGGTCGAATGGGTTTAATGATTGAACTATAAAGCATCGTGTGTAAAATATTTTTCACTTTATTTCTGCAAAAAATAAAATTTTCTCTTCCCAATTTGAATGATGAGCATCTTATTTGATGTAGGTACTACTGCTGTTTTCCCATATAGTATATAGACAATTAAAATATATATAGACAATTAAAATTTCAATCGCATTTCGCACCCTTAGAATGAAAGTGGCTTAACTAAAAAATTCGGCATCTTTTTTACAACCTAGTTTTGGAGTTCATTTCGCTTTTAAAGGTCAGTTTATTGAAAAATCTGAATTTACAGAAATTTTGAGTTAGGTCACTTTCATTCTTAGGGTGTGATTTATCTCGAAACAACATTTTTTATTTATGACGGTGTTCTTTTTAATGAGCTATAGGTCCAAACTTGTGAAGTTTCGTTTTCCTATATATGACATTTTATGACGGAATCAAAGAAATTTAGTATATGAATTTGTAGCTATGTTTAAATGCTAAATAGTCGTGTTTTTTTGGGATGTTATAGTATAGTCTAGTAAGAAATTCCAAAAAAAACCATCCGCAGTAGCCTATACCAATCCGCATTAGGATTCTACTTCTAATTTTTTTGGCAGTATATATAGGTTATTCTACTGTGAATGTTGTATTTGTAACTCGTGTATAATCCTACCGTACCTACTGTGAATTCCCCAAAAAAACACTACCTACTATAATTTGTAGCTCAAAAATAAAATTTCTAACTTTTATAGATTTTTGGTAACTCATAATTTAATTTTGAAACGCGCGTTTCCACAGAGTATATGTCTGAAAAATAGCAAATAAAATCTAAAACGTGGAATTTAAATGTTTTTTTTATGTCTTATGTATTTTGAAATCTTTTTAATGTTAGATTTTTGCGTAAGAAATTACTTTTAAGCTTAATTCTCGACTGAAAAGGTAAAGTATCTTAACTCAATTTTTAACATTTTTCAAGAGAGCAGAAAAACTCTCGAAGAAGCTTCCCAAAAAACCTTTTAAACACAGACTTCTTAGAATTAACTTTTTAGAGGTCAAATTTTATGAACTTTTTTTTTAATTTGTTGTACCTACAAATGTATTGTTAATATTTATTGAGTTATATTGCAAATTATGACTTAAGATAGTTTTCCTTTTTTTAATTTGTTTTAAATTATTATTGATTTCAAAAATCTTAAGTCGACTTAAGGGTGATTTTTTTTGGGTTTGCACGGGTTAAGGTATCTTAAGTCCACTTAAGATGTTTTACCTTTTCACAATTATTACAAACTCTTAAGTTGAAATAATAAACTGAAGTAGGTTTACTTAAAATTTTTAATTCACTTCAACACAACATCTTATGTGGACTTAAGATATTTTACAATTTAACCTTGTGTCACCATGCTATTTTCCAACATAAGATGATTTTTGTTCCTTTATAAAAATGAAACGGAGTGAGATAGAAGCATTCGGATAAGACATAAATTAAGCACCTCTAAGTTGGTAATAGGGGTCATTAAAAAAAAATCATATTAATTCGACTTAAGATACTTTACCTTTTCAGTCGAGAATTAATGGATTCTCTTCTATTTGAAATTTATTACAAAAAAAAAATGCGTTTTTGGTTAATATATAAGTTTAAGTTGGAGAACACAACTTAATAACATGATTATTTCAAACTTCGTATTTTCCCTGAATTTGAAGCTTTTCAAATTATATCTATTTGTTGTGACAAAATCAGGTACCATAAAATTATCTGATTCCATTAAAAGTGTCCTCCAAATAAAAAACGTCAATATGGATGATTTCGTCGGGGCCATGTCTTCCTGAAAACCTATAAATATGTTGTATATAGACATGTACCTGACCTAGTGATGCCAAATAGGATTTTAAAAATCTGACCAGATTAAAAAAAAATATCCAACTATTGTTGTGCTGGAAAAGAAAAAAAAAAAACATATATTTGTATGAAAAGTGAGAAATGTGAATGGTTTAGAAGGCACCCAGGTCATTGATGGTCAGGCCGAATATTTTTTTTCTAGTTTTGAGATGTAAATTGCGATTATGGTACAAAAATATTGTTTTCTCCCCATAAAAAAGCGATTGAAATATTTTCCATCCATAAATCCCACCATGAATTTTTTGGTTGGAAAAACCACCAATTTGGGAACATTCAACACTGACCTGAGTTACTCTAAAAGCCTTTCTTCATTAAACGAGTGTTTTTGACTAACTTTTCTGTACTACATGTTGAATGTATAATTTTCCAGGATCGAGATCGCAAAAAGTGCCTATATTGCACTGAGCATTAGTTTTTTTATATAAAATTGAACGAAACCAATACTTTTCCTTCTAAGACTAAATCTTACATATCTATACCTAAAACAATTGATATTCAAAGAAGAAGGTATAGGTACATATAGACATACCTTAAAATTCTGCCATGATGTGGGGTGATATGTATATGTGAGTTTGGTGTATAGACTATACTGCTATATTGCCAAAGGACATTGCTCCTCTTTACTTATTTTTTTCGCAATTGAATTGCTAAAACCAATTGAATAGAAGAAAATTTGAGAATGTAAATTCAAAATTTTTCGCTTTCCATTTGAGCTGTCAGCTGAAGGTATTCAGTATTGTGTGTTGCAACACCGCATAGAGTCGATGTCGTCGACGACGGGACGGACGGTCTCAGATGTTTGCGCTAACCCTTGAGTAAATAACGCACACAAAGAGTTCTCAGGACTCATTTGCATATCCCTGGTATCATTATTTTATTTTTTTTTTTCAACATAGGAACTCCATACCAACCTATAGGTACGCGAAAAGAATGGAAAATGGAAAATTGTTATTTGCGGTTAGTTGCCATTGGATGTGTCCCTGCACATATGCATCTTTGATGAGTTATGTGTATGCGGCAATATATATATAAAAAAAAAACAGAAGTAAAAAATCGGAAAGGAGTTAGATGGTAGAATTGTGTGTGTAGACTGTAGGCAGAGGTTACATTTGTTTGGTTTTATTTTTTTCTTCCTCGAAAGCGAGGAGTCGTCGTCCTTTATTTATGCATGCGGGAACGCGTTTATTTGCGGTTTTTGTATTCGGGTCTGTCGCTTTCTCTCTCTCTCTATGTTTGTGTGTGCGATGAATTTTTAAAATGGTGACAAATTATGAATTGCAGAGACGACGCCATTGTTTTTGCAGTGAATATAGTTGTAAATTGAAAAGTTTATTCGATTCCTGGATTTTTGTCATACAAATATTAAGGTTGGAATGGTGTATAGTTAGGCATGGCATGAGAAAGATATGGGGTAGATGTTATTCATGGCCTTGTGTTCTGTTATAACAACATACAACGGAGGCAACGTGTAAGGGGAAAAGGCATATTGTGCCTCATATGGAAAAAATAATTTTTTAAAAATAAAAATGACAGCATCTTTGAGTATTTTGAATTGAATTATAAATTATTGAAATAAATTCCACATGAATATCAGCATCACAATTGATGGCAATAATAAATTGGGGAGAATATATTGCGTTATTTGCTTGAAACAATCGTCGCATTCTTAATGGAGTAGGCATGATAAGTATCCTATAGTATATACATATAAATATATGTAGGTACATATCTAACTTAGTATGAGAAGGTATCACTATATACCTACCTGGCTTTAGAGCAATTTGATACATTTGTAACCATTTTTGAATACAGTGAGCCTATCTTGATACTTTAACATATATAAATATGTGCAGAGAACACAAATTAACCATTTAACTGGATGCCTTCAGTGCTTCTTTTTATAAGTGTCCTATTTGTAAAAAGGTTCACTAAGAAAATTTTTCTAAAAACATCTAAAAACCAAAAATAGGTAGCTATAGGAATTAAAAAAAAAATTACAAAAAAAATAAATTTGTTTCTTAGTTTTTGTTTAAAAAAATATTTTCAAAATTTTTAAATGCAATACGTATCGTTTAAAATATTTATTAGCACCATTACCTACTACAAAATTAACTATAACAATATCCGTCAAGCTTCGTAAATAACTCGACAAAATTCCTATTTCCGTTTATATTTTTTGCTTAACATGAAATCTGTTTTCTTACAATAATCCTTTGATATTTACAGGTATATGTATATAGGTACGAAATTCAATCAAAATCGTTAGAGCCATTTCCAAGACAATTAAAAAGAACGGATTTGTTGTGTTTTAGACAAATCGTTTCACTCGTTTAGGCTTTAACTCAATTTACATGTGTTACGTTACGTTCAGTGATTCGTGTTGTTATGGAGGTTGCAGGTCGTGTAGAACCCATAGGACCTAGTGACTTTCAACTCTTTTTTTTTTTTTTTAATTCATTTTTATTTAATTCAAACTTATAACTATCTTAAAGCTAGACAAAAATTCATAAAACTAGCCTACTTGTCAATAACTTACAACTAACTTACTGGCCTTAAACGGGCGCTCTAAGTTAAACTATATCATGACTTAATACTAGTGCCTTTCGGCCTAAAAACTAATTAATCCTAAAATTCCTTGTCGGTTTTACTTTTTACCACCAAAGAATTTGACAAAAACTTGGTTAGACTTTCAACTCTCAACCATTCCTTATGTGCGTGTTATTGGGTGGAAAGGAAAAGGCCTTAGGTGTTTTACCGAATCGCAACGGCTAAGGTGAGAAGCATTTTTTCATGACTCTTTCATACTCTTGGCGAAGATAATTTCTCGAAAGAAGCAGTAACCCGTGAAAAACATTTCTATTTTATATTTGTATAGGATGGCATAGGCTGGGAATCGAACGCAAGACCTTCGGCGCCGCGTTTTAGCCCTTAAGCACTAACCATTAGACAACCGCGGGCTACTATAGGTAAAGTGGTATGCTCTTCGAAAAAGTTTATAAGATATTGAGATTTCTAATAATTCTTTAGTACAAAACTTTTTGTGATTTTTTGTACAAAAACATTGTTTTTTGGGAAAAAGTTCTTAGAAAACAAATTGTCATTTAAACATTATATTATTATGCGACGAATTTTTGAACGTATATTTTGTAGATATTTATGCATGCTTTTTTGGTCAATTTGAGAATTTAAATGGAAATAAAAACAAACTTTATTTCATCTTCTTCCCAACGTTTTTAAAAAACAACACAAACATATATATGCCAGTAAGACCTAGGGTCTTTTTAATTAGGCAAATGTTAGAACGAATAGAAGGATAGGATAGATTTTTTGTTGGCATAGTGGATTGAGAAATTAGGTTTTGATTATCGCATTAAATCCCAGGGGTGGCGTTCAGTTGAGGGAATATAGAAAAGAATGCTGCCTAGACTGGGGATCGAACACACACATCCAGGTTAGCAGTCAAGCACTACTTCCACTGCGCCAGGGCCACCCCATAACTTCTTCAGGGGTTTTTATTAGACTTTAACATAATATGAAGTTATTTTAAATTTATTTTTTTAAACAAAAACTTACTTTTAAAAATTTGGCGGGATTTACATTTTTTATTTAAAATTATATCTTAAATTTTAATATTTAATAAAAGAAAGAAAACATATTCAGAACAAAAGAATCATACGAAATGTTTACCACCCCTATTTTTGGGGGCAATTTTGACAAAAGTCCTATATTTATTTAATATTTTCCTAATTTATTCTGATTTCAGGTAGGTAGGTATAGTTTTACAGGAAAAAAAATCACGCAGTGTTAAATCAAGAGGTGCGAGCTAGTTGAACCCACACATCATCAAGCTTCATATTTCTTCTAAATCAGGCAACAAAAATTATGGAATTATCATGAAATCTGGATTATTTTCCTCAAAATTTTAAGGGCCGATGAAATTTCTTATGTTGAAACTGCCATACCATATTGTCTTTAAAAAGGGTTTGGATGAAGCTCCCTGATGAGATTGTTTTCACTGTTATAAAGCATTTTTCATTTGCTAACCCATCAAGGTGAAGACGTGCCTCGTCAAAAAACATATACGATACCTACCTTCTTTAGCAAACAATGCCAGATTCTGCAAAGTAGGTTTTGAATAGCTGCCCAATGAACCAACTCCTTGACGAATGAAACAATTGTGGAAACTCAAATTCCCAAAGTTGGTTCGATTATGGGAAAAATAAAAAAAAACTGTTATGATTTAATTCATTCCAATTTAAAACAAATGCGTCTGCCACGTTCCACTTTGTATAAAATTTTAATGAATGTCAGTGATAATATATTCAAATTCAAATTGCGTTCTTTAACATAAAATGTTTTAATTCTCGTAAGATTGATGCAAAGAGCCGAGGTACCTACATATACATATGTGTATATAAATGCAAAATTTTCCTTCGAAATAACACACATGATAAAGGTTTATAGCATTTTTCTGAAAATATTAACATATTTAATGTTCATGTGTCACCAAATTGGCTCCATCTAACTTTCCGATGATAAAAAGGATTGTTACTTTGTTTTTTTAAACTTTCAACCCTCCTATGTTAAACAAAAATAAAATAAAAACTTCGTGGTAGGAAGGTACATATATGTAGATACCTACACATATAAGTAAATTTGAAATATCTAAATCTAAATGTTTTAATCTTGCTTCAACCCTGCAACTTTACCACCCAGTTATATCCTATAAGTCGAGTCGTTGAATGTATAATTCTCAAAAAATAAAAAAAAGTAAAAACGCCATAACAAAAAGTCATATCTAAAACTCATTTGAGCTTATCTATGCACAAAAAACATTATGATACATGCTTTTTCAAAACTCAAAAGCGAGACCATTTCAAATTTAACTGCCGTTCCGACATCTTTTCGCATATATGTATGTATAGCAGTGTATCTTATCGTTGGCGTGTATCTCCATATCATATCCATTTCGCAGTTTAAAAACAACAACACAACCATTTTACAATTTTACAAAACGAGCCATAAAAAACTCTTCTTTTTTTTATGATTTACAACTTTACAGTCGAAGAATTTAACAATTTTTTGCCGTAACGATCAGAATTATGTTTCGTCGCCAATGCTAAACCACGCACCGTCCCGTCACCCATATCCTATACGTATATAGAGCGACTCTCATCACCCGCGCTGTGCTAAAGACACCCTTGACAAGGTCATGAAACAAAAAAGGACATCCACATCAGCCAGCAACATTCATATCCATATTATAGCATGCCGTCAATTTAGAATCAAGCCGAGAGATATGAAACAGCGTGAGCCAATTGGATAGAATGACACAAAATTATTACTAACAAGGAGGAATAAATAAGGACACAACAATGTGACATAGTGTGACACGCACCAAATCCTTTTATCGGGATCATTGGCGTAAAGTTGGCATATCCCAGTCATACACATACTATATACGTGTGTGTGAGAGAAGGAGAACAATCTAATGGTTGTATATATGTATATTGATATGGCAGAAGTGGCATTTTTAGAAAGGACATACATATACGCATCGAAACTAGTCACGAAGGCAAAACCAAAAAAGGATTCATTGTTCAATGTTCAATGAGAATGTACCGAAACGTTTCTGATGTGTTTTGTCCAAACAAACCAGCAGGAGACAATTTAAGAGCGAGTGTCCTTTCTGTTTTTTTTTTTTGTTCTGAAGAAAATCAGAAAAAGAAACACAAATCGCATTAAAATTGTGAAAAGGACATCAACTGTTTGAAAGCAAAATGACCAAATAGAAAAAAAGTCAATTTGAAGAATTGTCACAACACATAAACGACAAACGGACGATTGATAGAGAGCAGAGCAGGAGGCATCAAGGGATGGACGAATGCAACGTATATGGACATGGATATATACCTACATAGATGGACGATATGGACGGAGATTGCAACGATTTGGCAGCAAATTTAGAGACAACGAAGTTAGGCCGAAAGCCGCGTTGCGCTGGTGCTCTATACAAAATACCGAATAGACGTTTATTTTGAACAGTGCAATTAGCCAGTAGTTTTTTTTTTTTGTTCTTCTATATCGTCAATTGATAATAGGGTAAATGGTTGATTTGGCCAAGTTAGAACACATAGTGTCCCTGAATATCTATAACCTAAGCTTAATCGCCTACAAACAAAAACTTAAAATTGAGTTGAAACTTTTCTTTTGTCAAGGTTTTATAGAAACCTTATACTAGCCGCCCCCCCTCTTACAAAGTCAAACATACTTGACAAAAAATAGGCACACATTTTGTTTTGTATGTTTTAAGTACCTAGAGTTAATTTGAATTTGGTTAACTATTGTTTTCTATATTGTTACAAAAATTCAGAAGTGGGAAACCGTAACTATAAATAACACTCCATTTGTCTCGATTCCCGTTTGTCGGACGAAGAAAGTACATATATAAAGATACAAATTTTATATCATTAAATTCTTTAAAGTTAAAAAGCCCTGAAAAGCCCTGACATCTATCAATCTTTGCACGAAAAGTCATTAAATAGTTATATACGAAAGACATAATTTTAAAACTTTAGTCTCTTTTTAGGCTCAGATTGTTTCGAAAAATATTTACACATTATTATGAGGCTGCTGTTTGGTTATCAATAGAAAAATCCCAAAACCAGTTGAAATCAAAGGGAACATTAAGTTTAGGTTAATTTTAAAGCTCCTCTAAGGATATTGCTTATTTGTTAAATATATATAGGAGTCAAAAACCTTGAGTTCTAATGCTATGAAATAAAATTTTAGGGTAAATTCCCATCACTTATAACAAATACCTATTCCTACACAAAGTTTGTTTATATAGTTTTCCATGTCACATGCCGACATTCGTCATTGCCATTTAAATCCTGCGTAGGCAAATTCTCACAAAACTGCCTCAGCAATATTGTAGAATCAAAATCAAATCCTTTTTTTTTTTTTTTTTTTTTTTTTACGAATATAGCACACACATAGCAAATTGGCATAGTATAACCCCCCGACTAATTTTTTTTTTTTTTGGTTTTGTTATAGATTGTGAATTTTTTATCAGGCCGTTAGAATTTTAAATTGTCACGGTTCAATTGGTGTTGCAAATGGAATTTTATTCTTGCAACAGTCGGATAAATTGTTTTCGACTGAATACAGAGTGAATCAAAAAAAAAAAATTTGCAAATGTATATTCGTGTGTAGAATGTAGATACACATGTATACATATAGAGACGATTTATTTATTTTAGCGAACTATAAAGCCCTGTTTTTTTTGTTGTATGTATATTTTAGCTTAGGATATTTATGTTTTCATCGTGAATTATCTTTTCACTAAGCCTTAAATTCAGTGTAACATATATGAATGTTATGATTTCGAATTGTCTGATAAAGTTTTGCAGCATAGATCTGGTACCATACATGAGTAATAATTGAAGCGTTGAGAATGAGAAGGGGTCAAGTGACATTTTTGAAGTTTTGAGTTATAAGCGTTTAAAATTTTCCGTTTATAACTTTTTTCCTGAAATCGAGAGAAACTTATAAAAAAGCCATAAAAAAGAAAAAAAATTTACAATTTTTAGTATATCAACCAATTTTATTTAAATTTATTAGAAGTTGGTGTTTTAGAAAAAATTCAGCACTTGACCCCCTTAAGCGAAAATGAGTTTAACTTATTTTTTATGAAAAAGGGGTCAAATGAAAGTTGGGTCTCTTAAAATTTGGTTTTAGGTGTTCTTGGGGTACAAATTTCATCTGGTCATCGAGATTTTTAATTTTTTTAATAGAAAGTTTTTTGGTTTTCTTCTCTCTTGGGAAGAAATCTTGGTCTATAGCACTTACCACCTTTATGCAAAAAACAATATATTGCTTGGTATTTTATTGCATAAAGGGGTTAAGTGTGCACTTAAAGTAATCTTAACCCCTTCTTGCCTACAAAAAACTTCAAAATTAACGTGTAGTTAACCCCTTTATCTGAAGCTAACTTTGTAAGTAATAACAATAGAAACACAAGAATAAGACCAAAATTTAAGTTGTCGCTTAACACCATTATTGATAAAAAAAAAAAAAAAAAAATCGAAAAATGTCACTTGACCCCTTCTCACTCTAGACGCTTCAATTGTTAGTAATATATACTATAAGTGTTATACATATTTTTAACGATTTGTGATAATTAAAATCACCAAGTATCACACTATATGAAACTATAAACTTTTGTAAATGTCTGAAACGATATATGTTTGCTTAGTTTTAACACAACCTTCTTCACTTCTTTAGGAGTTTTTGATATAGACAAAATGCACACGGATTACGTAAGAACAACTTTTTCTGAGCAACTAGCATCCTTATTAATAAACTTAAATTAAACATGAATTATTAGTGCGCAATCTCATAAATAAATCAAAATTGAAGTTAATTCATGTTAATTAGCCAATTAATTTGCATTAACGAGTAGGTAATAAAAGTTAAAATTTTTTAAACCTTTCTCAAAAATTTAGATAAACCACCCGACAGTGGATATGTTGAAAACAGTGGGGAAAATTGGGTTTTTTGGTAGCAAATAAAATAAATTTTGTAAATATTTTTGCAAGTGTATCAAAGCCTTTTTTTATTTTGCTGGAAATTATAGCGCAACATATTTTAAGGCAGTAATACATTTTAAGTCAAACTATATAGAAAGTATGTGAGGTAGTTTAATGCCACAAAACTGATGAAAATTAAGGCAAATCTTTTTTAGTTCTGTTCTGACATGCCTTAGCAAAGAAATAGAGGGTCCGATGAGGCTGCAAGCATGATAATTCATATCTTCATTCTGCCGAATTCTTGAAACCTTGCACACGTAGTTTGGTACCTTATATTTCTTTCAGTCTTTATTTTCGAAGCTTCTGAGCTTCTTCTGATAATTTCTCCGTTTAGTTTTTATGAAGATAGTTAATAGTTAATCATTTTTTTATAATTTTATCAATAGGATTAGAGGCTGCCGAAAATAGACCTGACAAACGTTAAATCTTTATCCCAATGAATAGGTAGAAAAATCTGAAATTTTTTCTTTATTTGAAACAAAAAATGACATAGGTACACTAATCATATGTCTCTAGATTAAAAAATTACAAATAATTGCAGCTAAGATTTCTATATGTAAATGTTCAGAAATATATTTTTTTGAAATTTGCGTTGATTTTAGACCAAAAACTATTGACTTTGTTTTAAACTCAACATAAAGTCAAAAAAGTTTGCTTGCGCCCAAACGGTAGCTGCAAAATGTAATATAGGTAATGTGTAAGAAATCAATGTCGCAAGAGACAGATTTTTTACTTACTACTTTTACTTGTTTATTTAAATTTACTTTTTTGAGCTGTTATTCTTTTGAATGTTCAATTTCATAAAAAAATATTAATCATTTGAGTAAGAAAAGAAGAATTTCCAAAGGAAATAAACGTTACAATTCAAGTTTAAGAATTTGACTGTGACTATGGCTTCCCCCGAAGAAATAAAGGGAAAGTTTTACATGCAGTCCATAGCTCTGCCAGATGGACTTTTGACATTGTTAAAAAACTGTTTTCAAACAAAAAATAAATAAAATTTCAAAATTTTTTATTAAAAAAAGAAAATATCTGATATTTAAAATAAAAAAAATATATATATACATACCAAGAAAATTTAAAAAAAATGTGGTTTTACCAACTATATCAAATTTGTACACCCAGAACTCAAACGAAAATATCCACACAAATCAATTTTTCGTTTATACTATATAACTTTAACTTTAACAAACTTAATATTTGTTTCAATTCTTCGAGGTCCAAACAATTCTTTATTCAGGAGATAAGCTATTTTTGCATTAAAGTTACACACGAAAATTGAATATTGCAAGCACTTTTGTAAAAAGTCCCCACATTGATCCAATATGGCATATATTGGCTATAAGATTTAAGAATTTTATATAGGTACCTACCTACTTAATTTTTATTTATGACAGTGGATTCTATAAGTGGAAGATTTTTTTACAAAATTTGTTTTTATCATATTGATCAGGAACCTACTGTCGAGACTGTTAAAAATTAAAAGGACTTATCCCAACTAACAAACTCTCCAGAGCTAAGCTCTTGAAGTCTGAAAAAACTTTCATAAGACTCTTTTATATCCAATTGCTATACTTAAAAATTATTGTCTTGTTATGAAACTTAAAAAGGTTTCATAGCATTTATATTTTAAGAGTTGAACACTTTTCTCTCTTCAAAATACTTAAATCTTATAGCTAAATCAATTTTTCTTCTTAGAATAGTAAGATTATATAAACATACAGTCTTATAAGAATCCTTTTTTGAAAATTCAGCTCTAAACAGATATTCATAGTCTTTATAATCACGTAACAACACCTATCTAAGAGTTTTAGTCTTGAATGAAAACCCTTACAAGATCTGAGTTTAATACCTCCTATATATCAAGAGTATCTGGAGACCAAATATAGCAAAAGTATTACAATAGGAGGAGATATGCATTATTTTAAAGGCTCGTTGTTAGAGATGGGCTAAACTGCTAGTTTGCAATATCTGTTACTACCGATATTGCTACTTTCCAATACCTGTTATAAATACCTGTTACTTAAATAACAGTTATGGAACAAAAATTGTTGTTAAAGTACAGTGTTAAGTAAGTCCCCTATTACACGATGATTCTTTGCGTCTGACTCTTTTTTCGAATTTCTCTTTGAAATTCATCCTGTGAGTCGCACGCTATTACACGATGATTCTTTGCGCCTGACGCTTTTTCGAATTTCCCTTTGAAAATCATCAAAATAAAGTTATATAAAAAGAAACGTCAAAAAGAGTCTTCGAAATCTTGGCCCACGACTCACAGGGCAACTGGACTTCCGTCTCATCTTTTTTCTCTTTCGCACTCGTTATGTTCGAAAAGAGTCAGACGCAAAGAATCATCGTGTAATAGGGGACTAAGTAAAGTTTTCATTGTTTATTGGTGATTTACTTTAAATTTCATTATAGATTTTCCTTAACGGTGATTCTGTTTATTAGTGGTTTCAAAATAAAAAATTATAAATTTGTTACATTTCGGATTAGCACGACAACTATGCAATCACCGATAAGCCAAATAATATAGTTAAGCAAAATCAGTAATGAAATTTATGCACCTTTTTGTTTCATTTCGGATCTGCACGACAACTTTGCAATCACCGATAAGCTGAATAACAGTTAACCAAAATCACTAATGAAATGTATACAACATTTTGTTACATTACTAACTGATTATCAGATGTCATTCCGCACTAACTTTTAAGTTATAGAATGTACATTATTATTTATTTATTTATTTTTTTTTTATATAAAAATGTTTGTTAAATAATTATAAGCTTGGATTTAAATAAACTATAAACTAACTAAGTAACTAACATTTTCAACCGCATATGTTTTTTAGTTCACATTATATGAAAAACAATAAATAAATACAGAGTATCGCCATTATAACGTATAATAATAATTGATTAACTTACAAAATAAATATTCTCACACAAGCCTTTCACTTTTTTGACATAAGAAACATACACACAAATAAATAAAATTTGATTCTCTCTGAGAAAATGCTAAGTGAGAAAGATAATATATATAATTTTTTAAAGTTCTTTTGAGCGACTCTTATTGGAAGAGACGTATTCTCATAGCAAGACTTAATTGAGGTGAGAGGTGAGGTGAGAGCCTCCCATAACTAGGCCATTTAACGCTTTTGACAGTGTTATAACATTCTAGGAGTATTCTCCAAGATAACATTTAGCTCCCTTACTATATAGTCTAGTTAAGCTCTTGTAGCATCTTATGAGAGGTAAAATGTTACTTGGAATATGTGGGTTATTTATGGGATTTTCAGAATTACTCGACCGATATATAGGTAGGTACCATGTTTTACTATACTATTTATAACTGAATCGTTTTTGCAGAATGCCATCCCCTGATGGTCCAAATGCGTATCTAAAATTTTTACATCCACAGGTCACGGCACTCAAATTTTCTAGTAAAAACCAAAACATCTCTCTGTCAAGAGTTCAGAGAAGTATAGGTAGGCAAAGATCATAGATGAAAGACTTTTTCTCAACTTACTAAAATCATTGAATCGCAAACAACAAAATATCTTCTTATGCAGATAGGTATAAAATAAGACCATAAACAATAATCTATTGAATTAAAACCAAAACAAATCAATAATGAAATAAGAAAATATATAATAGATAGGTATTGGTATATGTTTAGGTACTTCATTACCAACTGTAGCATGTCACATTTGGCGGATAATTGAAAATACATAACGCCACCCCATCCTATAACAACCATTTAACCAGTCTTTTCAACAAGAGCCTCATTGTCATCAATTAATTCAACCATCTACAAATATATAGAGAGCTCTCTATATATATAAAGCTATATAGAGCTTCCCCTCCGTCAGCATACCTACATTATATAGTTGGTTCCGATGGAATACAAGAAAGGGCGCCTTCTCCAAACAGTAACAACAATCTATATATCGGCCATTATTCGTTTTCCAAATAGGCGCCTGTGCTCGATTGCACACGCTAATAGCCCACGCTTGGTCGAACCGAGAAAGGTAAACACGTACGTTTCAAAGTTCTACAAAAAAAAAAAAAAAAAAACAGAAAACAAAAATAAACTACCAACAATCATCGCATGCCATCATGTGTGTTCCTTTATAAGCGAAAAGGGTAACCGAGGTAACCCTTTTCCATCCGTTGGTCGTTATTTTGTTGCATATAAAACCCAAATTGAAAAAAAAAAAAAAAAAAAATAACTTAAAACATTGTTTCATAGTTCAGGAGAATTCGAGAACCGCCCTCCTAATAACCGCCGCATTATCAAGAGCGCTGTCATGAGCGGACGACATTGCACCAAAGAATCGCGATAAGAACGAGCCACACAACTTTTTACAATGTAGAAATTGGCCAGTGAATATAAAAACTCCCACAAGAGTTCAGGGGTGGATTTTTCTGAATATTAGGCGCAAGATTTTTTAAATAACTTTTTAAAATAAAAAAAAATATATTAGGTGGCGTGACAGCTCGTGGAGAACCAAGGCTTAGTGACTTACAACTCTTAATCATATATTAATGTTTCAGTGTTGACAGTTTGCAGGAATGGAACGGACCTACAATTTTCTGCCGAATCCAAACGGGAAACTTTTTCATTACAACAGATAATCTTGGAGGATTTACCAATTCCTCGTAAGGGGTAGTAACCATAAAAAAACATTTATGTTTTTAGGCTATTAGCTAGGGTTTCAACCAATTGACTTCCATCGGCGCAGTACTAAGCATTCCCTCACGTGATGTTACTATAAAAAAACATAGTTAAGCTGAGAAAAGAAGCATGTTATGAACTTTTTTCATCTTAAGGAAATTAATTTTGCTGGGCCCTTTTTTTTTTGAACCCGAGGCCATTCCTACTTAAATCCCCCCCTGGCCTTTTATGAGGATGTTTTCGATTTTCGTGTCTAAACAACGACGCAGAAGGGATTTGACATGCGGGTACATAGTTATATGCAGTCGTATGGCTAGGACTTCAAATTCACCTGCACATACATTGACCATTATTAGGGTAATTATTTCGGGGCGGCCCTAGTTTGCATTTGAAGCATCTCTCACCGCTGCCATCGTCATCGTCGTCGTCGTCGTCGCTGCTGCTCCGTGAAACACAGGAATTACAATGAAGCTCTAAACCTTCACAAATTCACGCAAGCTTGTGTGATAGATTTTCGCCTCATATATGCTCTGTGAGAAAGGGGTTGTACCCTCTGTCGTTATGTGGCAAAAAAAAAAAAAAAAAAACAGCAACAACAATGACCACTGTGTTAGCCCGGCTCTGTAATTAAACAGGTTGCATGGCCTACAATTATGGAAGTTACACCACAAAAACAAAAAAAAAATCGCTTCCGACTTTCGTGTAAACTGATGTAAGCCACGCAAAACTTCTGAAACATCGTCATGATGTGTCATCCCTTAGGAACGATAGAGCTTCAATAAAATAGAACGGTATACAGTGGCGCGGCGGGGTTGGGCGGATATCCGTTTTGGGATCCACGCAGAGATATATCCCAAGAGCAATCCTCGACACATGGTGTTTGATGTGATGTGATTCGCTTAAACTTGGTTGCGGGTTTTTGGGTGGATTTTGATTTGATTAGGTTGAAGAAGAATATATCCTGTCCTGGTGCGGATTCGTGTTCGCGCCGCACTCCTAACAATATGCTGTTTAGATATATTTGGTATTAAATGGTGGATGCGGGGTAGAAGAAGAACGAAGGATGTTAAAGGATCCATTTTAATGAAGTTGCCTTATTTGACAGAGGGAATATGTATAGACGTATGGTTGGGTGAAATTGAAATTGAGTCCCATAATGAAAATCTGAATGACTGATTAAATGTGTTGTCGTCGTCATCCTGAAGTCGTATTATATAGATGTCCTTTTGACTATCTTTTTGGAAGTAGGTATACGACCGAGAGGGAGAGAAAGTCGTTATATAGACAATATAATATGTTCTATATAGTGGAAGAGGCAACATATGGCGGTGCTGATGTGCTATGAATTGTGGCGCCTTGGGATAATGCCAAAAAAACAACTTTTATACACATACATATATATATAAACTTAGGATGTATACATACATGTAAGTATGTGTAGGTATAATATTTGGTATGTTCAATTTTGATGAAAGAAAGTTTCAGTCTAATATCGTACTTAAGAAGATTATAGGCAACATTTGAGATATGATGTGAAATTTTCCAAAAACATTCTGACTTGATGGGGTATAAAATAGGATTTTCTTATTATATGACTACGAGATAGGTCCAGATATATGAGTTTATGTGTAATATGCAGCTGGTGTAGGGAATTATTACAAAATTGGCATAGATATAGTGAAATATTTTTAAGAGCGAGAAAACTTGGTGAAAACGAATGTTGGATGCGTAGAAACATTAAATTTATTTTGCAGAGAAAAAAAATTTACACAAAATGTAAGAAAAAAAAATCCGTGTTTTATTATCCCATATGAACCAGATATGTATATATGTATAGTTCATTCCTTGATGATGATATATAGGTACGGATTTAATTACAGCAGTGTTAAAATTGTCAGGAAATGAGAAATGTTTTATTCTATCTCTCATACGAGCTATAGATCTTTGGCCCTTTATTGCATAATTATTGCATTTTATAGGATTTTACAATAAGAAGAAGAAAAACACAAATAATAAGAGAATTATTATTTTGTTTTTTGTTTTTGAGGACTGTATTGAATGAAATTCAAAATAAAATAAAGACGCAAGGTAGAAAGGTACGACAGCATCTAACTGATAAGCCAATGCTGTCGTGCCTGGGCAAAACACATTGGACTAAAGGTCTCAAAAAATAGGATTTTACTTTATTTCGGAAAATATGGTAAGAACTGGAACTGGAACTGGAAAATGCTCAAAAAATTAAATTTTTGGCGATTATAAAACGATGGCAAGCTAAAGACCAATCGAAAAAGAAATACAGTAAAACCCGCTTAAGAGAAACCCGCTTATCTGAAACACTTTTTTCATCCCCGAGTGTTGGTCGACCAATTACCTTTATAACACTCCGCTTAAGCGAAACTTGCTTAAGTGAAAAACCCGGATACCTGAAACATATTTTCAGTTAAATTTAATATTTTTCATTGAAAAAAACTCTCTCAAGTGAAAAAAAATTTAATACAACAGAACAAAAAATTTGCGGAACGCTTTTACTTCTTTTTAATTTTTCACCTCCACCAAATTTTCATCACGAAAATGACATTTGAATTTCTGGAATTTTTAAATCCGCTTAAGTGGAATTTTTTTTTCACTTAAGCGGGTTTCGTTTAAGTGAAAAACCCGCTTGAGTGAAAGAAAGACTGTGACATTTTGCAGTTTCTCTTAAGCGGGTTTTACTGTATCGCAAAATTCAATTTATCAATTTATCATCTTTAAAAATTTTGTTTATAGCTTGATGGTTGATTAAGTAGAAGAGGAAGATTTCTGTTGCAAGTTGCTTACAACCGTTGCCGTAACCAGGGAGATGGTCACAGGGGTTTGACCCCCCCCCTCTGAAATTCTTAACAGGTGCACTTTTTTCTCATATTTTTCAGTTTAAACATGAATTTTCACAAAATATTGGCAGGAAATTGCAATACATATTTTATTACTTAGCTTAACTTTTTTTATAAGAAAATTTCTTTCCAGAAAATACTTGATTTTCTTCTTAACAGCAAAAAGTGAAAAAGTGAACAACACAAACAAATCAACGTAACCAATTTGCTCTTAATTTTCAAGTTTTCCAATATTAATTGTGTCTTTAAATTAAATTGTTTACATATGTAAGTACCAACATAGTTTTGAAAAATTACATAATTATAATTAAAAAAAAAAATAATTCAAACTTATTTTGTTCAAAATATTACGTTGTTAAGTAGTATTCTTATGTTCAATTTTATATAAATTGATAAGAATATAAAAAATACAACTTAATAACTTAAAATTTTAAACATTGTCTTCATTTTTTTTTTTTTCGAAATTTCGAGTTTGAAAAATCAATTATTTCAAAACTATTCACTTATGCAATTCAATTTAAAAACAAAATTAATAGATGGATGCAAAACAGCATGTACATTACCCAGGAAAAATGTTTTTTTTACTGCAAAAAAATCCAAGTGAAGATTTTTAAATCCCAAAAATCTTCATTTTGGCATAAGGAATACTTGCATGTATAAAAAGATATTTTTGATAATATTTCGAAAATATTTGTTTTCGCATAAAATTTATGAAAAATCATGGAATTTCATATAAAATGGGCTTCTACAAAAATTTTTTTCTTGAACTAACCGTGAAAAAATATAGCCATTTCAAAAAACGTAAAAAATCAGAAATGGATCGTTTTTCGAATATAACTCCTAAACGATGAGTGTTCCCTGCTAAATTTATATACAATATGCGACCTATAAGAAAATATTGATCATTTAAGAGACATTATTTTGAAAAAATTGGTCAATAGTCAAAAATACTGATATAACTATCGACGATGTTATTCAAAAATTATTCATGCTCATTGTATGAATTATACCTATAGGTACTATCTTCTAAAAAAAATATTGTTACAAAATTATAGAGTAACTATCATCTACAAGAAATCATCAATAAATTTTTCCTTATAGCGATCAATTTAGATATTATTATAAAAAAAAAAATTGGCTAAAGTAAAAATTACCAGTCTTTTGCATTTAACTCTCAATAGCGATTTTTTGAAAAATAATGTAGGTATGCTTACTTCAAAAAATATTATAACTCTTTTTTCCATACAATCGAAATCAGTTATAAGATATGGTTCAGTTTCGAAAATTATCCCAATGAAAATGCAAAAAAATAGATCGAGTCTATTGAAAAAAAATCCAAGTGAAGATTTTAAAACGAATTTATCTTCATTTTGGTATAAGAAATACAACCTTGTAGTCCAATTCCAAATCTGGTTTGCATTAAAAGTTATTCAAGGTCAAATTTAAAAGGTTCTAATTTTTAAGTTTAACTTTTATACTGAAAAACTAGGGAAAAGTTATTCAAGTAATGATTGTAGATCATTAAATTTTCACACTTTTCTTCCTGCGACTAAAGGTTTACAGGATAATGTTCATTAAAAAAAATAAATAAATGATGAAAATGTTTTCATGCAAAGTTTGTACATTATGTGGCTCAATGTGATTCTCTAAGAAAGTAGCGTTTACACAGAAAAAAAAAACCGTTGTCATATTGACAATCACCGATAGTCAATTGGAAATAGTCATATTGAATACCAAAATAGTCAATATGATGAAAAATCTGTAAAAACGTCACAAAACTTAACAACTGCGATTGTCAATATGAAAACTCTTGAAAACTTTCGGTAGTCAATTTCTCAATTTCAATTTGATAATCGAAGTTGTCAAATAGAATATTTTGATAGTCAATATGATGACCGCCTTATTTTCATCATCCCATTGACAACCATGGTCATCAAATACACAACTGCAGTTGTCAGACGGACTATTGCGATTGTTAATTTCAAAATCGAGAAAAATTAAAACAAAAAAAAAACGAGAGGTTCTTAATCCTTGAATAATAGTTGTAGAAATTTTCATATTGACAACCGTGTTAGTCAAATTGACAACTGTGATTGTCAATATGATGACCACTTTTTGTCTGTCAACAAATTGAAAACCATGGTCATCAAATGGACAATTGGAGTTGTCAAATTGACTATCACGATTGTAAATATGAAAATCGACAAAAATAAAAAATGAAAAACACGAGGTGATAATCATGAAAACCGCGTTCATCAAAATGACAATTGTAATTGTCAATATGAAAACCGCGGTCATCAAATGCACAATTGCGATTGTCAATATGATAACAACGGTCATCAAATAGACAATTGCAGTTGTCAAACTGACTATTGCGATAGTGAATATGAAAATCGACGTAAATAAAAAAATAAAAACACGAGGTGATGATCATGAAAACTGCGGTCATCAAATAGACGACTGCAGTTGTCAAACTGACTATTGCAATTGTTAATATGAAAACCAAGGAGAAAAAATCTGAAGTTGCTGATTGAAAACCGTGTTCATCATATTGACAATTGTGATTGTCAATATGAAAACCAAATACACAATTGCGATTGTCAATATGAAAACCGCGGTCATCAAATACACAATTGCGATTGTCAATATGATAACAACGGTCATCAAATAGACAATTGCAGTTGTCAAACTGACTATTGCGATAGTGAATATGAAAATCGACGTAAATAAAAAAATAAAAACACGAGGTGATGATCATGAAAACTGCGGTCATCAAATAGACGACTGCAGTTGTCAAACTGACTATTGCAATTGTTAATATGAAAATCAAGGAAAAAAAACCTGATATTGCTGATTGAAAACCGTGTTCATCATATTGACAATTGTGATTGTCAATATGAAAACCAAATACACGATTGCGATTGTCAATATGAAAACCGCGGTCATCAAATACACAATTGCGATTGTCAATATGATAACAACGGTCATCAAATAGACAATTGCAGTTGTCAAACTGACTATTGCGATAGTGAATATGAAAATCGACGTAAATAAAAAAACAAAAACACGAGGTGATGATCATGAAAACTGCGGTCATCAAATAGACGACTGCAGTTGTCAAACTGAGTATTGCAATTTTTAATATGACAAATATATGAACGATATTACAAATACTAGCTTAATAAAGTGAGTAGTTACAACTAAAAAACAATTTAATACATGAAGGGGGCGCTCCACTCTGTCGTTCTTTATATCCTAAAAGCATCTACCCTTGACAAATATGTGAACGATATTTCAAATCACTAGCTTAATAAAGTCTGAAGTTACAGTAAAAAAACAATTTTAATTCATGTAGGGGGCGCTGCACTCTGTCGATTTTTATATCGCAAAAGCAGATACCCCTGATAAATATGTGAACGATATTTCAAATCCTTTGCTTACTGAAGTGCAAAGTTACAACTAAAAAACTAATTTAATACCTGTAGAGGCGCTGCAATCGGTCGATCTTTATATCGCAAAAGTAGCTACCACTGACAAATATATGAACGATATTTCAAATCCCTAGCTTACTGAAGTGCAAAGTTACAACTAAAAAACTAATTTAATACACGTAGGGGGCGCTGCAATCGGTCGATCTTTATATCGCAAAAGCAGCTACCCTTCACAAATATGAGAACGATATTTCAAATCACTAGCTTAATAAAGTGCAAAGTTACAACTAAAAAACTAATTTAATAAAGGTAGGGGGCGCTGCAATCGGTCGATCTTTATATCGCAAAAGCAGCTACCACTGACAAATATATGAACGATATTTCAAATCCCTAGCTTACTGAAGTGCAAAGTTACAACTAAAAAACTAATTTAATACACGTAGGGGGCGCTGCAATCGGACGATCTTTATATCGCAAAAGAAGCTACCACTGACAAATATATGAACGATATTTCAAATCCCTAGCTTACTGAAGTGCAAAGTTACAACTAAAAAACTAATTTAATACACGTAGGGAGCGCTGCAATCGGTCGATCTTTATATCGCAAAAGCAGCTACCCTTGACAAATATGTGAAAGATATTTCAAATCACTAGCTTAATAAAGTGCAAAGTTACAACTAAAAAACTATTTTAATACACGTAGGGGGCGCTGCACTCGGTCGATCTTTATATCGCAAAAGCAGCTACCCTTGACAAATATGTGAACGTTATTTAAAAATCCCTAGGTTACTGAAGTGCAAAGTTACAACTAAAAACTATTTTGATACACGTAGGGGGCCCTGCACTCGGTCGGTCTTTATATCACAAAAGCAGCAACCCTTGACAAACATCTGAAAGATATTTCAAATCATTAAATATGCTCTGCCATCGAAGTTAATCGATTAAATTTATCTTAAGCAATATTCGATTCTCTGAGTGTAGATACCAAAATCAAGTACCATAAAATATTAAAAAAAAAAAAACAAACGGTAAATCACAAAACAAATAACTGCAGTTATAAAAATTTTCATATTGACAACAATGATTGTCAAATATACAACTTTGGTTTTCAATAAGATGATTGTTCCCTTGCAGTCATCACATTTACAATCGTGGTTGTCAATTTGATGATCATAAACTCTAAAATTATCACATTGAAAACCGGGGTAGTCAAATTGACAATCTTGATCGTCAAGCGATTGCTAGGTAAAACTTATTCGTTTTGAGTTGCCGTTTTCAAACGGCGCGGCGTTTCACTACGCAGCTTTAAAGGGTGAAGTTACAACTAAAAAACAATTTTAATTCACGTAGGGGGCGCTGGACTCGGTCGATCTTTATATCGCAAAAGCAGCTACCCTTGACAAATATGTGAACGATATTTCAAATCACTAGCTTAATAAAGTGCAAAGTTACAACTAAAAAAACTATTTGAATACACGTAGAGGGCGCTGCACTCGGTCGATCTTTATATCGCAAAAGCAGCTACCCTTGACAAATATGTGAACGATATTTCAAATCACTAGCTTAATAAAGTGCAAAGTTACAACTAAAAAACTATTTTAATACACGTAACTTAAAAAATATGTATCAATCCCGATTTCCAAACTTCTTTTTCTTACAAATTATTTAATTATTATGGTTTATAAAGGGATAAAAGAGATGTATCTGTTTGTTAAAATTTAATTTTTTTCCTAATTTTCTATGAAATTTTAATAAACAAAAAAATGTCAAGAAAATGTTAATTAAAGATTAGTAAATTCTTTGATGTGAAAATTTAAAAGATTTGGTACGGTTATCAGGCACTATATTTTTGACATTTCATAAAGTTTAAATAACCAAATTCCTATTTTTTTTGTTTTAGTATAATACTAACTGCATTTATATGACACTTAAATATTTATACTTGTCAAAAATTGTATGTCGGCTTAACAATTTTCATGAACTGTCACTGCTTCAAGCGTTAATAAATAAAATAGGTTTAATATTTTACTAGTTTATAAATGTTTAAATTAAGATAGAAGCTATATCTGTTTGGTAACGTGAAATATCATGAGGCTTTTCACAATTTTCTGTCAAAACAAATAGGTAACCAAACAAGATTAATTTCAAAAAAGTGATTTTAACTATAAACTAAAATGTTTTGATTGCATCCAGTTTTATCAAATTGCATCGAGTTTTATCAAATGAAACAAAGATTACATTGATACAATCACGTACGGGAAACTTTTTTCATTTATCCTAATTTGAAAAAATTTTGTGAAGAAAATGTCAAATTTTAAATGGATTTAGATCGATGCTAGAAAAATAATAAAAAGACAATTATTTACAACTTTAAATGTGTTATAAGTGCCTTAAAAACAACATATATATATTTGAAAAATCATTACTAGGTAAGTAAGTTAATAATTTTATTACTTATAATACACATACCTATAT
This sequence comes from Epistrophe grossulariae, assembly GCA_929447395.1. Taxonomy (NCBI): domain Eukaryota; kingdom Metazoa; phylum Arthropoda; class Insecta; order Diptera; family Syrphidae; genus Epistrophe; species Epistrophe grossulariae. Next base: position 5,931,410 of record OV839566.1, read on the forward strand.
TTTTTAATGCACCCAAATGCGAATGTAAAAGCCTTATTTTCTTGTTTTAAATTTATTTATTTCAGTGTACGAAACGAAGCCCATTACAAAAGTTCAGACAAAAAACAAACGGTAAATTCCAAATCAAAGAATTGCATTCATCAGAATTTTCATATTGAAAACCATGGTAGTCAATCTGACAACTGTAGTTGTCAATATGATGATCGAATCTTTAAAATTGTCATATTGAAAACCACAGTCATCAATTGGACAATTGTGGTTGTCAATATGAAAACCTGGGGATTTTTTGCTTCAGATTTCATCATTTCCAGTAAAGACTTGTGAAGTAAAACTCATTCGTTTTTGTAGCGTGTTGAGTAGCAGTCGCAGAAGTTTTCCTGTGTTCAAATTAAATATTTACTAAAAGTAATTGTGGCCATAATATCAAGATAATTTTAAACTTTTTATAGTGTTATAAGTGCACCAAACAAAATCATTCCATAAATCTACAAGGTAAATCAACTAAAAAAGTAATTTATTTTATGTTACATAGCTATTTAATTCTTAAACATAACCGGTTATCCAATCCCCTTAAAAAAATCTCCAGACAAAAAACAAACGGTAAATTCCAAAACAAAGAATTGCATTCATCAGAATTTTCACATTGAAAACCATGGTAGTCAATCTGACAACTGTAGTTGTCAATATGATGATCGAATCTTTAAAATTGTCATATTGAAAACCACAGTCATCAATTGGACAATTGTGGTTGTCAATATGAAAACCTGGGGATTTTTTGCTTCAGATTTCATCATTTCCAGTAAAGACTTGTGAAGTAAAACTCATTCGTTTTTGTAGCGTGTTGAGTAGCAGTCGCAAAAGTTTTCCTGTGTTCAAATTAAACATTTACAAAAAGTAATTGTGGCCATAATATCAAGATTATTTTAAACTTTTTATAGTGTTATAAGTGCACCAAACAAAATCATTGATAAGTCTACAAGGTAAATCAACTAAAAGAGTAATTTATTTTATGTTACATAGCTATTTAATTCTTAAACATAACCGGTTATTCAATCTTGATAGAAAAGGTACTTCAAATTAAAGTAAATCGACTAACGCTAATCATTTTAATTAGTAATATTATCTTTTTTAAGAATTCAGCTATATTTTCTTAGTTTTAGTTTAATTTTTCAAGCCAATCCCCTTAAAAAAATCTCCAGACAAAAAACAAACGGTAAATTCCAAATCAAAGAATTGCATTCATCGGAATTTTCATATTGAAAACCATGGTAGTCAATCTGACAATTGCAATATGATGATCGTATCTTTGAAATTTTCATATTGAAAACCACGGTCATCAAATTGATAGTAATTGTGGTAATCTTTTGAACGGTGTTCACATTGGACTATATTCTCCTCCTTTTTTTGATTTCTCTATTATTACTCTCACTCCCACTTCATTCATGGCCAATTCAGGTTTTTAGTTTTTTATAAATTTAAATAGACTGTCTGCTTGCTACCTCTTTCATCTTCTTTGTCCTTAGCTTTCATGTATCGTACAAGTTTTCAATATATTTTCTTCGAAAAATGTTCGATTTTTCTTCGGGAAAAATTCTGAAGCTAAGTACAAACGATTGTCAGATCTTACAATATTGTCAGAACTGTTAATTGTCTGAAAATAGCTAACAATTAGCTTACAATTGACATATTTCTTACAATGAAAATTGTTCGTTCACACGGTTGGTAGATTTCTTCCCAAAGTCTGGCAATTTGATGGTCAGCTATTTTTTATCTCTTTTCAACAAACTCATTGACATTTCGAACAGTGAAAAAAATTGTCAGCAATTGTAAGATTTTTTCAATGAAAAAATCTGACAATGACCAATGAGTCTGACAATATCCTTATCGCCTGACAATGTCTTAATCGACTGACAATGATATAAATTGTGTGTTCAGACGATTGTAAGATACCTGACAATTTTTTGTCAGATTGTCATCTGACAATGGCTTTTCTGACAATATTGTCAGACAAAATTGTGTGCTCAGACGATTGTAAGACAATTGGAACAGTTTTTTCACTGACAGATCTGACAATCGTCTGTACTTAGCTTCAGACAAATTTTGAATATTTTTTTTCAATATACCTACTTTCTTCGAAAAATTTTCAATATTTTTTCTTTGGGAAAAGATTTAGAAAAAATTTTAGGACTTAAAAAAATTTTCAATATTTTTCTTCGTGAAAAAGACTTAGAAAAATTTTAGCACTTAGAAAAATTATATAGAAAAAATACATACATACAAATGTACTTAAAAATATTTTAGGACTTGAAAAAATTTTCAATATTTTTTCTTCGGGAAAAAGACTTAAAAAATTTTAGGACTTTGAAAAATATTCAATATGTATTTTTTTTTCGGGAAAGACTTCGAAAAATTTTAGGACTTAGGAAAATTTTCAATATTTTTTCTTCGGGAAAAGACTTAGACAAATTTTAGGACTTACAAAAATTTTCAATATTTTTTCTTCGGGAAAAAGATTTAGAAAAAATTTCAATATTTTCTCTTCGGGAAAAAGACAGAAAAATTTTCAATATTTTTTCTTCGGGAAAAAGACTTAGAAAAATTTTCAATAGATACATATATGTACATATGTATGTACATATGTGCATACATACATAGAAAAAATATTGAACATTTTTCTAAGTCCTAAAATTTTTCTCGGTATATTTCCCCAAGAGAAAATATTGAAATTTTGTCTAAGTCTTTTTCCCGAAGAAAAAATATTGAAAATTTTACTTAGTCCTAAAATTGTTCTAAGTCATTTTCCCGAAGAAAAAATATTGAAAATTTTTCTAAGTCTTTTTCCCGAAGAAAACTATTGAAAATTTTTCTAAGTCTTTTTCCCGAAGAAAATATATTGAAAATTTTTCCAAGTCTTTTTCCCGAAAAAAAAATATTGAAAATTTTTCTCTTTTTCCCGAAGAAAAATATTGAAAATTTTTCTAAGTCCTTAAATTTTTCTCAGTCTATTTCTCGAAGAGAAAATATTGAAATTTTGTCCAAGTCTTTTTCCCGAAGAAAAAATATTGAAAATTTTACTTAGTCCTAAAATTGTTCTAAGTCATTTTCCCGAAGAAAAAATATTGAAAATTTTTCTAAGTCTTTTTCCCGAAGAAAACTATTGAAAATTTTTCTAAGTCTTTTTCACGAAGAAAATATATTGAAATTTTTTCTAAGTCTTTTTCCAGAAGAAAACTTTTGAAAATTTCTGTCTTTTTCAAGAAGAAAAAATATTGAAAATTTTTCTCGGTCTGTTTCCCGAAGAGAAAATATTGAAATTTTTTCTAAGTCTTTTTCCTGAAGAAAAAATATTGAAAATTTTTCTAAGTCTTTTTCCCGAAGAAAAACTATTGAAAATTTTTCTCTTTTTCCCGAAGAAAAATATCGAACATTTTTCTAAGTCCTAAAATTTTTCTCAGTCTATTTCTCGAAGAGAAAATATTGAAATTTTTTCTAAGTCTTTTCCTGAAGAAAAAATATTGAAAATTTTTCTAAGTCTTTTTCCCGAAGAAAAACTATTGAAAATTTTTCTCTTTTTCCCGAAGAAAAATATCGAACATTTTTCTAAGTCCTAAAATTTTTCTCAGTCTATTTCTCGAAGAGAAAATATTGAAATTTTTTCTAAGTCTTTTTCCCGAAGAAAAAATATTGAACATTTTTCTAAGTCCTAAAATTGTTCTAATTCCTTTTCCCGAAGAAAAAATATTGAAAATTTTTCTAAGTCTTTTTCCCGAAGAAAAAATATTGAACATTTTTCTAAGTCCTAAAATTGTTCTAATTCCTTTTCCCGAAGAAAATATATTGAAAATTTTTCCAAGTCTTTTTCCCGAAAAAAAAATATTGAAAATTTTTCTCTTTTTCCCGAAGAAAAATATTGAAAATTTTTCTAAGTCCTTAAATTTTTCTCAGTCTATTTCTCGAAGAGAAAATATTGAAATTTTGTCCAAGTCTTTTTCCCGAAGAAAAAATATTGAAAATTTTACTTAGTCCTAAAATTGTTCTAAGTCATTTTCCCGAAGAAAAAATATTGAAAATTTTTCTAAGTCTTTTTCCCGAAGAAAACTATTGAAAATTTTTCTAAGTCTTTTTCACGAAGAAAATATATTGAAATTTTTTCTAAGTCTTTTTCCAGAAGAAAACTTTTGAAAATTTCTGTCTTTTTCAAGAAGAAAAAATATTGAAAATTTTTCTCGGTCTGTTTCCCGAAGAGAAAATATTGAAATTTTTTCTAAGTCTTTTTCCTGAAGAAAAAATATTGAAAATTTTTCTAAGTCTTTTTCCCGAAGAAAAACTATTGAAAATTTTTCTCTTTTTCCCGAAGAAAAATATCGAACATTTTTCTAAGTCCTAAAATTTTTCTCAGTCTATTTCTCGAAGAGAAATTATTGAAATTTTTTCTAAGTCTTTTTCCCGAAGAAAAAATATTGAACATTTTTCTAAGTCCTAAAATTGTTCTAAGTCCTTTTCCCGAAGAAAAAATATCGAAAATTTTTCTGTCTTTTTCCCGAAGAAAAAAAATTGAATATTTTTCTAAGTCCTAAAATTGTTCTAATTCCTTTTCCCGAAGAAAAAATATTGAAAATTTTTCTACGTCTTTTTCCCGAAGAAAAAATATTGAACATTTTTCTAAGTCCTAAAATTGTTCTAAGTCCTTTTCCCGAAGAAAAAATATTGAAAATTTTTCTAAGTTTTTTTCCCGAAGAAAAAATATTGAAAGTTTTTTAAAGTCCTAAATTTTTTTTAACTCTTTTCCCGAAGAAAAAATATCGAACATTTTTCTAAGTCTTTCCCGAAGAAAAAATATTGAAAATTTTTCTAAGTCTTTCCCGAAGAAAAAATATTGAACATTTTTCTAAGTCCTAAAATTTTTCTAAGTCTTTTTCCCGAAGAAAATATATTGAAAATTTTTCTAAGTCTTTTTCCCGAAGAAAATATATTGAAAATTTTTCTAAGTCTTTTTCCCGAACAAAAAATATTGAAAATTTTTCTGTCTTTTTCCCGAAGAAAAATATTGAAATCGAAGACCATATCTCATTTCTTAAATTGCGCGGAGAAACCATTCGACCGTTCATTTTGACTGTTAGTGGATCAAATGAATATTTTACTTTATTAGATGACCTCAAACTCAAGACAAACAATGCCCTAAGAGCTGTAGACATCTTCTTTAAAAGCTTTTTTTGTTCAATATAAAATATCCACCCGCATGTGAAAATTTTTGGAATTTCATTGAACTTTTTTTTTACATGAAAACTTCCACTAAAACACAAAAAATGTTTTCAATGCTTCATTCATTACAGAATTAATAAAAGTAATTTATATAAACAATGAAATATTTTTTTTTTTGTAATAAATTACTTTTAGATAAACATCGATGTATTGAGCACCGTGAATACCTGCTGGAGGAAACCTGCGTTGAAAACATGTGAAAAAGGCTGAACTGGTAAATATTAACATTTTTTACATGAAAACCATTTCCATTAAGATGAAATAAATAAAACACTTTTTCTACTTTATGATAAACAGGTAAATACCTGCTGGAGAAAACCTTCGGTGAATACCTGCTGGAGAAAACCTGCGGTGAATACCCGCGAGAAAGCCTGCGGCGAATACCTATAAGAGAAAGCGTACGGTGAATACCTACTGAAGAAAACCTGCGGTGAATACCCGCAAGAAAGCCTGCCGTGAATACCTGCTGGAGAAAATCTACGATGAATACCTGCTGGAGATAACCTGTGGTGATTACCCGCGAGAAAGCCTGCCGTGAATACCTGCTGGAGAAAAATAACTACAAGAAAGCATGTCATGAATGCTTGCTGGATTCAACTTACGTTGAATACGTTTGAAAAAGCCTGAACTGGTAAATATATACTTTTATTACATAAAAACCAATCCGTAAACAAAACATTTTCTTTACTTTAAGATAATCACATGAATACCTGCTGGGGAAAACCTATGGTGAATACCTCCTGGCGAAAACCTGCAGTGAATAACCGTGAGAAAGCCTGCGGTGAATACCTATAAGAGAAAGCGTACGGTGAATACCTGCTGAAGAAAACCTGCGGTGAATACCCGCAAGAAAGCCTGCCGTGAAAACCTGCTGGAGAAAATCTACGATGAATACCTGCTGGAGATAACCTGTGGTGATTACCCGCGAGAAAGCCTGCCGTGAATACCTGCTGGAGAAAAATAACTTCGAGAAAGCATGTCATGAATGCTTGCTGGATTCAACTTACATTGAATACGTTTGAAAAAGCCTGAACTGGTAAATATATACTTTTATTACATAAAAACCAATCCGTAAATGAAACATTTTCTTTACTTTAAGATAATCACATGAATACCTGCTGGAGAAAACCTATGGTGAATACCTCCTGGCGAAAACCTGCAGTGAATAACCGTGAGAAAGCCTGCGGCGAATACCTATAAGAGAAAGCGTACGGTGAATACCTGCTGAAGAAAACCTGCGGTGAATACCCGCAAGAAAGCCTGCCGTGAATACCTGCTGGAGAAAATCTACGATGAATACCTGCTGGAGATAACCTGTGGTGATTACCCGCGAGAAAGCCTGCCGTGAATACCTGCTGGAGAAAAATAACTTCGAGAAAGCATGTCATGAATGCTTGCTGGATTCAACTTACGTTGATTACGTTTGAAAAAGCCTGAACTGGTAAATATATACTTTTATTACATAAAAACCAATCCGTAAACAAAACATTTTCTTTACTTTAAGATAATCACATGAATACCTGCTGGAGAAAACCTGTGGTGAATACCTCCTGGCGAAAACCTGCAGCGAATAACCGTGAGAAAGCCTGCGGCGAATACCTATAAGAGAAAACGTACGGTGAATACCTGCTGAAGAAAACCTGCGGTGAATACCTATAAGAGAAAGCGTACGGTGAATACCTACTGAAGAAAACCTGCGGTGAATACCCGCAAGAAAGCCTGCCGTGAATACCTGCTGGAGAAAATCTACGATGAATACCTGCTGGAGATAACCTGTGGTGATTACCCGCGAGAAAGCCTGCCGTGAATACCTGCTGGAGAAAAATAACTTCGAGAAAGCATGTCATGAATGCTTGCTGGATTCAACTTACGTTGAATACGTTTGAAAACGCCTGAACTGGTAAATATATACTTTTATTACATGAAAACCAATCCGTAAACAAAATATTTTCTTTACTTTAAGATAAACACAATATGAATACCTACTGGAGAAAACCTACGGTGAATACCTGCGAAGAAACTAACGGTGAATTCCTTAGAAAAAACCTGCGATGAATACCTACGCCATCAAAAAATTCAAATATTTTAAACTCAACTGTTTTGAAGTCACATGTAAAACCTTTTTTAAAAGTCTATTAAAATTGGTCTTATATTTAAAAATTGAGTTTTTGTTCAAAAATTTAGAATTAGAATTTATATTTCAGAACGGAAAATGGAACTGGTTTAAAATTACTCAAAAAGTTAAATAATAAGTATAATTTCTTTTTCAGCATTGCAATTGTCACTTTGATCATACCAGTTTTCAAATTGATAACCAAGGTTTTGGAATTCACAACCGTGGTTTTCATTTTGAAAACTGTTTTGATCAAATTGACGATTGCGTTTTCCAATTTGACAACAGTTTTCAATATGAAAACTGTAGTTTTCAATTTGACAACTATAGTTTTCAATTTCAGAACTGCAGTTTTCAATTTGACAACCGTGGTTTTCAATTTGACAACTATGGTTTTCAATGTGACAACCATGGTTATCAATTTGACAGCCGCAGTTTCCAATTTGACAACCGTGGTTTTCAATTTGACAACCATGGTTTTCAATTTGACAACCATGGTTTTCAATTTGAAAATCGTGGTTTTCAATTTGACAACCGCAGTTTTCAATTTGACAACCTCAGTTTTCAATTTGACAACCATAGTTTTCAATGTGACAACCGCAGTTTTCAATTTGACAAACGTGGTTTTCAATTTGACAACCGCAGTTTTCAATGTGACAACAGCAGTTTTCAATTTGACAACCACAGTTTTCCATTTGACAACCCTGGTTTTCAATGTGACAACAGCAGTTTTCAATTTGACAACCATGGTTTTCAATGTAACAACCGCAGTTTTCCATTTGACAACCATGGTTTTCAATGTAACAACCGCAGTTTTCAATTTGGCAACCATGGTTTTCAATGTGACAACCGCAGTTTTCAATTTGACAACCATAGTTTTCAATTTGACAACCATGGTTTTCAATTTGACAACCACGGTTTTCAATGTAACAACCGCAGTTTTCAATTTGACAATCCTGGTTTTCAATGTGACAACCGCAGTTTTCAATTTGACAACCACAGTTTTCCATTTGACAACCATGGTTTTCAATGTGACAACCGCAGTTTTCAATTTGACAACCATGGTTTTCAATGTGACTACCGCAGTTTTCAATTTGACAACCATGGTTTTCAATTTGACAACCATGGTTTTCAATTTAACAACCGCAGTTTTCAATTTGACAACCGCAGTTTTCAATAAGACAACAGCAGTTTTCAATTTGACAACCGTGGTTTTCAATTTGACTACCGGGTTTTCAATGTGACAACTGAACCGCTGTAATTTAAATCAAATTTGACTACCGTGATATTCCATTTGAAAACCGAAGTCGTCAATATGATTACCAAATCATCATTTAGACTACTGCGATTGTAGGTTGCAAAAGCACAATTTAATTGTCAATATGACAATTTTAGTAGTCAATATGATGACCGAAATTCACTCGAAAAAATTTTGACTATCCGAAATCATCATATTGACAACGTAGGTTGTTGGTTGCAAAATGACAATTTTATTGTCCTATTGACTACAAAAATAGTCAATAGGACGACGTTTTTTTTTCAGTGTACCGCCCGACTCTGAAGTCTGACCTTCCTTCTCCCTAAAAACTTTATAGTATGAATTTTCTGTGATCAGAAAAATCGACTTGGTAAATTAAAATTTTACGGTAAAAATAAACAATTCGCCGTAAGTTCTTAGAATTTTAGATTTTTAAAACCAATTTGGAGAAGAACACCTTTTTTCCAACCACATAGAAAATGTTAAGCGTTGTATAAGTCACTAAAGGTTCTGGTTTTCAATTCTGAGGCACCATCGAATTTATTTTTTTGATATACCGACTCTTACTGTATTTCTTGTAATTATATGTATATTGCAAACTTCATTTGGATTTTGATCCTCCTGCACCTAACAAAGCAAGTTCAATAAAGTTCGTAGTGGCATTATTCAAGTCTTTTCTATTTATCCATATAGCGCATTGATATCTATACAAACGAAGATCAAGGGTGGAGTGAAACTAAAGTTCGTAATCGATGGTGTTTTCGAAATGGTATATATATAGGCAAATATTTAATCCAGAAGAACTATATTTTGTATAGCATATATAACTTTCTTGGCAAACAAACATCAGGTAGAAAACTTAAGTTTTCACGCAATTTTCTTTCTTCGGGAGCTTGACAATCATTCGTTTTTTCAGCGAAACTCTTGGAAGACGGAATCCCAGGTTTTCAAAATAAATAGAAGTGGTTTCTAGTTGTTAGTGCTTTAGCTACAAACATTTGTTTTCAGTTCCGAATTCTACAGTTTTTAAAACCATTTTATTTCGGCAGATTTTCTGACAATACCGATAAGAATGAAAAAAGCGGACCAACTGTTAAAGAGCAAGGTATAAGGTTCGCTACGCATATCTAGCTTAATGGAAATAATAAAAAATGCACGTAGGCCTGTTCTAATTAAATATAATGCCAGCATGATTTTCTTAAGAAATGAAAGAAACATCTGAAATCCTTTTTTTTCCAAGGAAAATGAACAATTCTACCTCCTAGATTGTTTTATTATTATCTTTTTATTTTGTTTCCGTATATTTTATTACTTAGAAAAAGGTAGACAAAGTAAACTATTTCCGTCATTCCTATGTATAGCATCCATCAAATATCTTTTAAGCAGAAGGGTTCCTCCGCGATCATCACAATCAACATTGCCAATTAATTTTCTTTCCTAAATATAAAAATGAAGACTAATCCCTCTATATCTATGTCTAGTTTAGCTATAAAAAATAAAATTAGCTTAATACAATTGGGGAAGAGTTTCTATGTCTAAGACATTGATCCACTCATCTTCCACTACATAGATTAGCTATACCTACTGTAGGTAGGTTTATACCACTCCCCATCATCATAGAAGAACGCAATAACATCAACCTACATAGTAGCAAAAAACGAATAAACTCCGAAACGTGCACTCTCCCAGCACATAGATTGACCAACTACCCTTCCATTAATCTTCTAAGCTATAAAAGGATCAACCTCAGGGTGCACACCTGAGTTCATTCTTTCTTTTCTTCGCTTAGTTTTTCTTCTTCTTTTTTTATAATCCTTCAAGACAAACCTCATCTCCTTGAGAAAAAAAAATATATATGTATAATATTTAATTAAACTCCAATAGAGAAAATCCTTTTTGTTTACTTTAGCTCAATTTTTATCTCACTTCAGTGCATTCCCCCACGTTTCACCATCATTATCCTGATCATGTCCTTGTTTCTGGCGTAGGTATTTATGAATATAGGTATACTACAGTCCGTGGACGTCTTCTTTCCACATGATGCGAATCCTATCAAAGTGTAAAAAAAAAAACAAATTCCACCCACAAAATTAGTACGGGAATTTTATGTCCTTCGCATTTACACAGCCAGCAAAATGAACCCTGCGTTTCAGCATCGCTCTCTCTTCTCTCAATTATCCTTAAATAGATGGGGATTACAAAATAATGCAAAATGAATACGGTGTAGTATAGCTACATATATGCGGGAAAGAAGTTGAAGTATAGAAGATGAACGGTATTGGGTATCTATTTACCGAAGAGGATTTGTTTAGTGTCATAAAAAATTTATCTCTTGGAAAAGAAGCAGCAGCGCAAAAGATAATTGAAAGAAACGTGAGGATTTCAACCGCAAAATGGCTGCAAATCTGACGACGACGAGGACATAAGAATGGGAAAAAAAAATCTTTCCCTCTCGGCCGGTGAAGGCAGTGGCGAGGGGTGAGATTGTGTGGTATATAGAATTCACCGTCTCTCAGTAAAAGAAAGACAACATCACCTGCGGTTCTGTGAGAAGAAAAAAATATGGCATCTCGAACGACAGACAATCTGGTTGATCCATAAAAAAAATTGACAAACTGCTACTTTAGCGATGGGGTCTGCAAATCCTTTAATAACAAGGATTTCATTCTTGAATATACTTTTTTTTCTCATTCTATATCTCCGCAGTCATCTATAGTATAGTGGATTATATAGGAACTTATATAGCTGATGGGGAGGGCGGAAGATGGGTGGGTGAGTTAATGTTTTATGGCTGTTTCGAACACATATTTATTTTCGTAACTGTGTATGCAAGGATGGACCTATACAGATTGGGAATTAGTTGAATTTTCAACGACAATTTGGAAATATCCCTTAATAAAAAAAAAACTGTGACTTATATTTTTAATAAAACTTGTCACGCAAGGAGCACTGCCTGGAAAAATATGATTACAGCAAAAATACAGCGAGAGAAAGAAAGGGGCTTCTTTGAATACTGTTTTTATTTCTCCATTGTTCTTTGTCAGTTTAAACATAAATTACCTACATATTCTAGGTATATCCTCTTATAATTGTTTGGGAGTTAACATTCCAAAATTGCCCAATAATCCCTGCCATTAACTATAAGGTAGGTACCACAACTTTAAACAAATCATCACGGGTTCCTCAATTATATCCCTTTAATAAATAACTCTAACTCACCCTCCTTGCCGATAAATTAAATAATACAAAAATGAACCTTCTGCTATTGTTTTTCCGAATTCATATATGCAAATTAGTTTTAAAAGACCTCACAACCCTGAAGTCCTAACAAACTATATTATTTACTTAAACCACATGTTGTGAAAGGTATAGACAGACAGACAACAATAGGCAAAAAGAGCGCAAAATTTAAATAACTTTTTCAAAAGTCACTCCTGCGTCACATCGATGCGACGACGACGACGAAGGACTGCTGAGTAAGAGTTGCGACATTTTGATAAATGCACATTAAATCCCTGCGACTCAAAATGTAGGAACATAGAACGATACGACGACTTCTATATAAATATGCCACTCCACTATATACGAGAGGACCATTTCAAAAATAAAGGAGGAGTCGAAAGTTCCAATTTTAAATTGTTACTTCAACAACTTCCTTCCATTCAAATATAGCAGCACCTCTCCCCGCAACAGGCAACACCCGTGCGACGATCTCGTCATCGTATATAGCTTCTATATATATGATAAAAACGATTGCGACACATCACCATCACCAGACCATAAACTAATTTGCCTATGCAAATACTCAAGTCCTATACCAACATATTACACCAACAAAATGTGAATTTTAACCGACAGATGTCGTCGACTCTCTATACAAAGGAGGAGAGAACGAGGAGTATAATATAGTCCCGCAACTGAATTAAATGAGTGAGGACTGAAGGAAGACCAAATTTTAAAACGAAATCAGAAATAGGAAACAGAAGTTGTTTGAACTGTGGATCTACATAATACACTTTGAGAAAAGAAATGAATTGCACATTATTTCTGAAATATAGATGACGCTTCGGTAGACTTTTTCACTATTTTCCATGATTTTGAAATTAATGTTTCTTACGCCCATATAATTCAAACTCATTCTAAGATTACATTTTTTGCTCTGGAAGAGCTTTTGGATTACATTGTTGGATCGAAATATTCAATATATAACGTCAAAACATAGTTTCCTACCTTTCTGTATATAGAGCTATAAACCGTCAAATTCCATTAAAGGATGACAACGATGTTGAAAATCAGATCTAAACAAAATCAGATTTTTTGAAATTGAGATGAAGGTCATCGTTGGCTACGTTGACCCACAAAAAAATTGCTTTTGTCCACGTCTTATTAACTATTATTTACTTCTTCATTTTTAAAAAATTCTTCAAATCGGTTATTTTTTTCCATTTTTGATTTTTTGAAAACTTTTCACAACAAACGCCTATTTGAAAAAGAAAAATTCCCTTTTGCATATTACTGAAAAGCTTTTGAAAATTGTAAATATAATTTGCAAAGTTTACTTGTTTGGGGAAACGAAAAGAACAAATATTTTTCACTTTGCACGATATAGCTTTTCACTTTCCAAAATTTATATGTGATCGAACGTACATATTTTGCAAAGAGCAAAACTTTTCAACTTTTCTTTTCAACATTTTTTCTTTGCAACTTTGCGTTTGGTGAAAAGAAATTTGCAAAGTAAAAGTCAAAAGTTGCAAAGTGAAAAGTGGCCACCGGATGGCAATTTAAGTAATTAAATAATTATAAAAATAATAATAATAAATTTTGTTTTATTGATTAGATTTCTCACTTAACTTAATTCATGTTTCATTTCAGTTTATTAATAGGGGTGTAAATTAAATACTTCATATTTATTTCTTACAGTGTAGAAAGGCAACAATACTGCAGTTAGAAAACGGCATTTGCTTTTCACACACCACACACTATTTTTTCTTCTTTAAAATATGCAAATTACATTCAAATTAAAAACCTTAAAAAAGAGCCAGAGACCGAGTTCTGCAGAATCAGTGCGGCACAAATTAAAGGCTTCTCTATTCTGGTCTGTGATGAAGAACAGTTATTAAGTGTTTTTTTTTTTATTTAAACAAAAAAAAAGATTCCATTCTTCTTGTGCCATTCATTGTCCAAAACAATTGTCCTTTTGGGAGAAATATTAGCAATAAGATGTTTGTATACAAAGACACCGCGCCGCCACCACCAATGGAAGATCAAATAAAGAAAAATACCGAATCCACCATATAATATCCCTAAGGATCCTTAGCCGGCAATTGCAATAAAATCGAATGAAAAAAGGACTCAGCTACCGTATAGTTGTTTGTTATATGGCCGGCAATCACACCCTCGAGGCTCGAGGGTTAAGGAAAAACATACGGAATTCAATTAATAACCTCTCTTAAGTAAACAAAATATATACTTATACTCCGAAGCAAACCCAAGCACCCTTTTGGAAGAAAAATCCTGTTGTTTTCGGTAAACAATCTTTTTTAATACTTTATATTGCGATTATACATACCCATATACAGAGTTACAATCAATGGATATGGCAGGGCGAAAAGGCGTTCACCAGAAAAACCAAACCAATTCACACAATGGGCATCGAGAGCCTTTTCTTCGGTCAAACGGTATATGTTTGCCAAAACATAAGCGACACCTCTCCAGGGGGTCTTGCTTTGACATTGATATGCCAAAACACACATATGCCAGACAATAAGGCACACCACAAGAGAAGGTTGTTAGTCCTGTTTTCTTTGGTAAGATAAACATGAACTGCGGCTGTTCGTCCAGAGGTATGTTGGTACCTTTCTATATATTTAGGCGCGCGGTCAGGTGTGAAAATCGGTGACAATTTTTCAAAAACTAAGATGTGGGCGTTTTCAATTCGAAGATATACCTACGCCTTTCAAGGAAACGCTTTCATTAATTCTTTTTTTTTTGACTGCGACATTCTTATTGAATAAGGAACCCAAATAATAAAATATAAAAAAAAAAAAACCAAACAACGAAATTATTTATTGGAAATTTTCGGACATCGTTTTGTGGGCATCATATAAAGGTGGTTTATTAGTGCGCATCGAGATCGGTATAGGTACCGGAGGAGCCGAAGAGTCTCAGATGGTTCAGAGGTTTGCATGTTGGTTGCGCTCGAAGGTATAAAGTTAATAATCGTTATCCTGGGGTTTTTAATTAATGAACGACCAAAATCTTAGGTATTTTGTCAGTGATGTTCACTGTGCAGTTTTGGATTCTTTTTTTGTTGTGACTATGGGTTTTTTTCAGGATTTGACGCGTGGACAAAATTGTTTATACAAGGTTGTCATAACTTTTGTCCAAAAAGAAGGTTTGTGGCATTAGCTATAGTGAGTTATTAATTGAATGTCATTTTTGCCAAAAACGTTCTTTTCACTTGTTTTTTTTTGTTTATTTATTTTTTCTTTCAGATATTGTACGATGCGATTTAAGAAGAAGATCATATTTTGTATACCTACACCTCCTTTTGAATAAGGTAGTTTAATAAAGAGAAATGACAATAAGGGATCTGGGGATTATGTTAAATAAAAATTATTTTAGAATTTGTTTAATAGAGGATTAAGGTAAAATGAGTGAAATTAAATTGAAAACCTTGATCGATTCAATATTTTTTAATATTTTTAGTGGCATTTATAAACCTTGTCTAAACTAATACGCATTATTCATTGTTGTCTTAACGAAAGCACTCAGTATTAGCTGTTAGTATAAATCTTGGCTAAAGTTAACTATTTAGAAATAGTCTAATTTTGGAAACCTGTCAAACACCCAGTTTTCAGCACTGAGTTAGCTCTGAATTCACCAAAATTCTACCCTGATTAATTATTATTATTAATTATTAATACTTACTGACACCAAATTAAATACCCTTATCGATTAAACATTTATAAAATATTTAAAGAAGTATTTATAAAATTTGTCTAAATTAAGACAGCGTTATTCATTGTTGTCTAAAAGCTGTCTAAGTGTAAACACCAGAATTAGCTGTATTAATATTGAATTAAGTGAGTGCACTTTACTTAAATGAATAAAACATTTTTAAAACTGTGAACTATGGACACCTTTCAAAGTCCCAGTTTTTTAGTACTGACTTAAACCAGACTCTAACCCTGATTTAAATTAATTATTATTATTAATTTTTTTTATTGCTAATTCTATGCATAATTTGTAGTTATGTTGAAAGTATCTTATCAGTTCTAATCTAAGGTATAAATTCGAGATTTGAGTTATAAAACAAATATCTTGTAATGCCTACAGTAAAACCAGCTTAAGAAAAATTCGGAAAAACCCGCTTAACTGACACACTTCTTTCATCCCCGATTATTTGTAGACCAATTACCTTTAAAAACCTCCGCTTTAGCGAAACTTGATTAAGTGAAAAACCCGGATAACTGAAACATATTTTCAGTTAAATTTTATATTTTTCATTGAAAAAACACCCTTAAGCCTAGTATACAGTTCCTCCTCGAAAAAAATACATTTGCTTCTTACGGGAGTGATTTTATCGCAAAAAAAATTTGTTGACGAACAAAATTTATATTCACCACGGAAACTTTTTCGCGCAAAACAATGTTGGTGACGTTGTTTTGTGGAAAAAAAGAGGACAACGAATACAAATTTTTTATTACAACTCAGATTTTTTTCTTCGAAAAAAAAAAAAAAAATTTACCATTTATGTTTTTTTTTTTGTTCAAAAGAACTGTATACTCGGCTTTAAGTGAAAAAAATTGAATCGAATAGAACAAAAAATTTGCTGAACGCTTTCACTTCTTTTTTATTTTTTACCTCCACCAAATTTTCACCACGAAAATGACATTTGAATTTCTGATATGCCACAACCGTTTTTTGAAATTTTTGAATCCACTTAGGTGAATTTTTTTTTCAAGGATGATCTCTTACTGAAAAATTGGACTAACGTCGCGTCGGTTTGATTTAATCTTCGCTTAATCTTCTTCAAGTTTGGAGATTAACATAAGAAATTCATTGCGTTAATCTAGTAGATTGAAAATAAGTTGATATTCTGTTAATCTACATGCGAGGCGATTTTAGTTTAGTTTTAAAATCGAACTTAACTTATTCCACTGGACGCATTCGCATTTCAAACGTCATTTTCATTATTTGACGCAAAGATATTTTCAATAAAATGATTTTTCAAGCTTTCTTCATTTTGATACGTTGTTTCCACTTCTTAATCTTTTCTTTAATCTTTCTTTTTAGGTATTTATTTGCCATTTTCCTATTCTTTCGTCAATACATGTCTAGTTCTTCGATTATTGTTGATTAAGCTCGTTAAATTGAAGTTAATATTAACTTTATATAATTACCTACCTTCATTTCGCTAAACATAGGTACAATAAAGTTAAATCTTAAGCGTCCTTTTTTTTCTAATTATCCAATCAAACTCAAACTCCAAAAAGGTCTAAGCCATCCCCCATCACACTAACCTTTCACGTTGAACTTGCAGGTTATCTATCTATATTGGATCTTTTTCATTGGCTTTGCACATCTATAATGTACAATTTCGACTATATACAAGGATTTCAACATCGAACAACGAACGGCGGCGTGCACTCGAAAAGCTAGAGGCACTCATTTTGTACCAAATTGAAGTTTTCATTCAAATTGGAAAGAACAAGAGGAGAAAAATATTAACCTTCTTCCTTTGGCTTTGGCGCAAAGTTGAATATGATAGTATTTCATCGAACTTCTGGACTATCTGAATCTACCGCCGGCCGCCATCGTATACCGGACGCGCCATCCTATTTGTCGGTATATTTCAGCACAGAGAGAGAGACAGAGAGAATATAACTTCAAAGTCCTGTAGACCATAATACATAATTGCCCGCAGCCATAATCCACCGCAACTAGCATCACGGCCGATGCGATGCAACAATAGTCAATAAAACACTCGGGAAATCATGCTTATCGCATTGATTTATGGATTTTTAATGTGTTTCTTATCGCAGGCGGACAATCGACGGCGGCGATAGCCTGCGAAAAGTTTCGCCACAGCAGCGTAGGTATACTTCATTGGATATTCACGCGGACCAGCCGCTGCCGCCGCAAAAGAGGAAGAGTTTCCTCTCATTCTCCTATCGAGCTCGCGAACGATTAGCGATTGTGCGATTGCATTGCACCGCGTATTGCACCAGAATTATGGACCAAAGTACACACACACACTTAGCGAGTGGCCCAGGTCTGCGTCGCTCGTTGTCGTCGTCGTCGGTCGTCTCATCCTTTGGATCTCTATTCCACAATCGCATCAGGGAGTGGAATATTTTTCTTATTAATAATTCACATTAGCAGCATCCTCGAGGTGTTCGATGGGGAAATCAAACGAAAGGGGATGGCCTACTCTATATCGGGATAACGAAATACCCTGTTTGATTTATGGCCAACTGGAGCACTCGCTTCATTGTGTGTAGGTTTGGATATCGCTAATAGCACGTGGTGTCTATGATTCAGCTTCCTGGGCCTGGCACTTGGAGTGTTTTCTGTTTATGTTTCAAAAACCATTTAATTTCGGAGATAGCTCCCTCTTATCGCATCAGAAGCACTTTCCTTTGCCGGATATGCTTTTGACGATGACCCGCGTTATCAGTTTACTCCTTCCTGCCCGAGCCCGACTATATGGTGAGCTATATATAAATGGCATCCATCGGCATTTCAAGTGGTCCGATCGATTTTGTTTTCTTTCCACCCGAAAAATTCGTAAAAAAAAAAAACCATTTAATCTCGGAACTCATCTTAGCGTCTGATGAGCAATACTTTCGCTTTTCGGAAGAAATATATAAGAACAATTAATTAGTTTCTTATTTTTCGAAAGCTAATGGAGCGCGAGTCAAGTGTGTTTGTTGCGCACCCTCTTCGTCGATTATAATGTACCTATCTATATAGCTGTGGTTTCAGGGATGATCTGGTTTTTCCCCATGCAATCACCAACGTCGCGCCATATATTTGAATGACGAAAGACGTGAGCAATTTTCCAGGGATCCTCTTTGAACGCGGATATATTTATGAGTTTTTAATGAAATTAATAATTTTCCACCGATAAGCGCGTGAATATGATCGAATGAAATTTGTTCAAAGTATAAAAATTAAAAATCAAAAAAACCAGATGCCTCATTCAATATACCTAATAATATAGAGATATTGGATGGCACGGGGATAATGGGTTTTGGAGCAAAGAATTTCTTTGATCTTTTGTGCGAAGACCATTTTAGGGGTTTGAGAGGGTTGTCCCGAAGGAATTCGATGCGAGGATGGAGAATTTTATTGGCGATGGCATAAGCAGCTTTGTGTGTGTAATTGAGTTGCTTTTTTTGTTTTTAATTTGTCGATAAGACTGCGGTAGTTAAACTTTTTGATGATGAAGTTGTTTGTTATGGAATAATGCGTTGTCTCTTGTACAGTAAAACCCGCTTAAGAAGAACTGCAAAACGTCACAGTCTTTCTTTCACTTAAGTGGGTTTTCCACTTAAACGAACCCCGCTTAAGCGAAAAAAAATTTCACTTAAGCTGAGTCCGGATAAGTGAACAAAAATTTGCACGTAAGCGGATTTAAAAATTCCAAAAAGGGTTCTGACATATCACAAATTCAAATGTCATTTTCGTGATCAAAATGTGATGGAGGTGAAAAATAAAAAAGAAGTAAAAGCGTTCAGCAAATTTCTTGTTCTGTTCTATTAAATTTTTTTTCCACTTAAGAGAGTTTTTTTCAATAAACAATATTAAATTTAACTGAAAATATGTTTCAGGTATCCGGGTTTTTCACTTAAGCGAGTTTCGCTTAAGCGGAGTGTTGTAAAGGTAATTGGTCGACAAATACTCGGGGATGAAAAAAGTGTTTCAGATAAGCGGGTTTTTCTCTTAAGCGGGTTTTACTGTATATGGCGTCATCCGTTGAATGGATGTTAGAAAAGTGTGTTTTCTCATTAATTGATTCACGGCTCAACATATGTAGTTTTAAGATTACAATACCTACTTCTCTGAATGTTTGTGATGCCCTAGATTCGAATTTAGTCAGGTGCGGATCCAGGAATTCAGTTTAGGTGTGGGGGGGGGGTAAAAATATTATAAAATATAAAAAACTATAGGTAGGTATTAAGTTAACATGCCATAAAATGGAATCCTATATTATCTATTTCCAATTAGTTAGGCAAGGGCTGTGTAACTGTCTAAAGTTGTTCTAAGGAATTCTTATAAATTCATAAATTCATGTACGTACGGAGTTTAATCAAAATCGTTTCAATAGTTTTCAAGATAAATTGGAAAAACCCAAATTGTTTAATGGACTGAGTTCAATCATTTTTTGGGTTTTATTTAATTTAGAAAAAAAAATTGAAAACATTACACGAAAGAATTGTTAATATCACAAAAAATTAAGGGCCAAATCAAATGCAACAAACATTTTAGAATAACAAAGTCTGAAATCATTTTTGAGTGGTCCTTTGCTAAGTCCCTAGCACGCGAGGAAACCGAGTTTCCAGCAACTTTCAATTTTGTGAACAACATCTCCCGCTTGAGGAGATTGCTTTTTCTTCTTCACACAGACAGTATTGTGTGTTCAACCAAGCTATACTTCGATACTGTTGGGCTACATAATAGGTCTGTTTGCGTACTTGCCCGAAACTGCCAGATTCTACCAGATATATTTTTTTTATATGAACTTTGACAGTCTTTCGGGCTAAAAATTTAGAAATGGGTAGGTTTGGGGAGTAAACGAACAAGGTTAATATGTCCCAATGAAAGTTCAAACTTATCTGAAATTTAAAATACACTTCTCATTTGGGCGCCCACCCAGCGCACCCTATGGACATTTTTGGAACTTTTTTGTTGGAAATATAATAAAATTAATTTGTATGATCGGATCAATACAAAATATTTGATGTTAGGGTTGAAAACGTTAAAATGAAACTACGACTTTGTTTCTTCGTAAAAAAGGTGGGATACAAGAGATTTTTAAAGAAATGAAAAGAAAACGTCAACAAAATATCTAGACACTTGTTTCCTCGTGTGAAAAGGGACTTACATACCTACTTCATACTTATTTAACAAAAAAAAAAGAAAAACATAGAAAACATATCGCACGACAAAATTAAAATTATCACTACAAATTATTCAGCAATTAATTATAACAAGTTGTTACCGATTTTTGAGGTGATGTTCCCCTTACTTGATAGATATCTACTTAAGAAAGCAGCAAAAAAAACATAGAAAATATACATTCGATCCACGAATGTTGCTTGCTAACTTTATATTTATTTCAAAATCTTTAAGTATCTCCCGAATAAAAATATTTTAGTGCAACATGAATCATGATTAACACCATGAGAATTTCAGTCCAAAGCTGTTCCGGGAGACATGATTCATGAATTCTGTTCATGAGAGAGAATATAAAATTTCCCCTATAATTGTGTCCAAGAAATTTCTTTAGGCAGAAATTCCACAGCATATGAAAATGTCAATATGATGGGAGTGAATGAATGGAGGCTATTCGTATATCCTGACTGGAGTTCTTAACGTACGGAACCGTTAAAGAAGCAGATTTTTTAAAATTATGATTTTTTGCTACTCGAGAACATTAACGCGGAGACGATTTTTACAATTGTAGCTTATTTCTTCCAAGATCCAGTTATCGCGGATGAATTTTTTTTTGTTGGCAGAATAAGGTAAAGCTGATTATCACACCCCATTTCTACCTAATTTCTTCAAATAAAGAAGATTTTGGTGATTTTAAAAACCCAGATTCTTCATCAAAATTAAAAAAGATTTGGTTTTCCAATCTTGTTATTTAGTAAAATGTTTTTAACCAAAAAATAAAATCGATCTGTTATTTTTTTACGAAAGAAAATGAAAAGAAATATCTTTCTAAAAGTCTAGCAGCTTAGGATAATTAAAAAGAAATCTCTCATCTCATTAATATTTAAAGGGTTTTCCAGTGAGGATGGGTCGATGTTGAAACGGAATAAAACATACTGTGGTTGAGTTATTAATGAAATTCTTTTTTTATTTGAAAGACCTACGTATGGCATTATTTATGTAATATGACATTGTTAGAATCTTCGCAGCAGCTTTGCACGGTGACACTGATTCGAGAGGTCTAGTTTTCAAAGACTCTGCCGCATAGATCAGGCAGAATTTGAGCAATGGTTTGAATTATGCTGTCTTTGAGGTCATCGGTCGATTGTGGCTAATTGGCATAGACCTGCGCAATTTCAGAAAACCCTACAAGAAAAAGTCTAACGGTGAAAGATTGCCCAATCTTGGTGGTCAATTCAAGTCATCTCCACAAGAGATAACAATACCCTCAAATTGTTGATGCAGAACATCCATTGTGGTGTTCGCTTTGTGTTATAGTAGCGCCATCCTGTTGGGCTAGTACTTCAATTGCATTTTGTACGGGTGCAGGCCCAATTCCCAAGCAAAGTTGAAGTCTTTGAAAGGCCAATCGACTGCCGCAGGTGCTCTTGCATACTTTGAGGCACAGCGGCGTTGTTCTTTGGCCGATCTGGGTCTCCTTTGACGAACTGGTGTTAGCTCATTACTTACTAAACCGCTTGTCTCGAATTTGGTCACCAAACGTTGTACATTGAAGGGCAACCGCGTCTGTCAGTAAAATGAGAGCAACGCGCGCAACGTTTGTAGTAACGAGCACTCATTTTGAAAATACAGTTTTATTATTTTGAAACCCGTCATATTGATTTATCAGTGATTGAATAAGAAGCAACAGATTTGGAAGACACCGGCGACAAAAAAACATGGCCCCACAGCTTGTCAGGATCGACCCGTCTCTATTGGAAAACCTTTACATGTATGTACTTATTGCTAATTGAGTTAACACGGAGAAAAAAGTAGTCCATAATATAAGAATTGTTAATAAATGTCAAGTTTCGCACCTATCACAAAATAATATTTGCTGTACGGCCTTTAGGCCACTTGACACTTAGACTTAAGACTCATAAGTTGACTATAAATAGTAATGGTAAATTTACTAAACTAAGTATTGACAAGATCCTCGCTAGGCGCTTGTCAACTTCTTATATATAATATTTGATTTGTTTATTTTAATATTTTTTTTTTATTAATTTTGTAATTTAAAGTTAATACAGGTGATTTGAGTGTTAGAAGAACAACATATTCCATCATATGATGAGATGATGCTTCTTCTAATCATTGCGTTTGTTCTCTGATGTGTGTGCAAAATCTCCACACAACACCTTTCGTGCATTGCATTAAACGCAGATACATGAGGAGGCGTGCCCAGATCATCATCATCATCATTCAGTTCGATCAGTTTTCGATGCCGACAAAGAGATTTCAGCGCTGTGCGCAACGCTGCTGCTGCGAAAAGGCGGGTTAGCTGCATCCAGCTTCTTTGCCATCCTCCTTCATTCTACATATACATTACATACCCATGTTGGTATAGAAATATACTCTATGGCATAACACAACAAAGGAATGCGATTTTCTCACACAAGTCACAACCACTGCATTGCTGTTGCTGGAAGTTCCTCCATCATCGTGGTGTTCTTGGTTTGGTATAGTTAGTTACCTACCTATACTTTTGGTGTTGATCCAATCTAGATTCGATACAAATTCTCCCTCCTCAGATATTTAAAAGCAAAAATTCTTGTTGTTTTTTTATTTCTGGATCTTTTTCTGCATCAGAGTGTGCAAATGATCAACACAGCTCCTCCTATCGAAGCTGCGCGCTTAGTTTCAGCGGCAGAAAAAAAAAAAAAAAAAACGAGGATGGCAGGTCCTTAGTGCGGTATATCATCATATATCGGGATAAACAAAAGCGGGCGCGGTAATGAAATCAAATTAAGCAAGTGTTTTTTTTTTCTTGCTCGACTCCCCATATACCTATGCAGTTTACAGATGACCTGGATGAGCGGTTGTAATAATATGTGGTTCATTCCCGCATCCCGCATTCTGCGATGACGAAGACGACGGCGACGACGACGATGTTTCTGATCATAGTGATCCACCACGATGATTATGGATGATGAAAATTCATTGATGGGGCCTGCCATAGCATGAATGAGGTGTTTTTTGTGGCGGCCCCGCTTTGATCTTTCACGCTTTTCGTGTTTAAAGGATGTTTTATTGTAGAGCATTGTAATCGCGCGTGTTCCGACGCTGTATATACGCTCCGTAGCCGCTGCCGCGCCGCTTTGCTTTTGAAGTGGTCACAAAAGTCGTTGTCGTAAAAATCAAAGCTCGGCGCGTGATGTTGCTAATAATTGGTTGATGATGAGGACGCACCGAATTTGAGAACAATTTGTTTTGATGTTCTGATGTTCACCACCACACAGCTCGCAGTAAACACTGTTGCGCATTTTGTATATCATACGAGATGGCCTGCACCGACACCCTTGATGTGGGGGATGTGGTCTTTGCATTGTATGACTGTGATGTGGTGGGAATTGGTTTTATGAACTCGGGGGTAATATTTTGTGATAAACACAATAAAATTATCATCACAGTGAATGTATATGTAGGTAATGAACCACCGCGACCGAACTCGAAGATAGTTCAAAAGAAGTATTTTGGTTAGGGGAAGGAGGGTGGAGGGAGTACTTTTTATTTGATATCTGAAAGACAAATATTTGATGTCACTTGAAACTTTGCCAGAAAATCAACGACTGATAGATCGCACGAACTTGCTTTTTTGCAGATGAAGGGTGTTCCAAAATTAACGCTGTATTTGTGCGGTTAGGTGTTGGCAACGAAAAAAAAAATACAAAAGACAGCTGACAGTAATTGATGGTTATTAAAAATGGAGCGCTACACTTACTAACAACGCATTTTCATTTCAACAATCTCTGGTGAAATATACTAAAATACGAATATTATTTTGTTTGTTATATTATAGTTCACATTCAGTTTCTACCAAAATATGTATAAGACGCAAACATGAAGAAGAGCGAGATCTATCATAGTTTAAACATATTACGTCAAGAGTACTTAGTGATTTTGATTTTTTAAGAGCTAAGGCTCCAGAAGAGACAGTGGAAGCAGTTATAAAGTAGTTAGTTAGTGGTGCCTGCTATCTCAGACTGTTATTTAGTGGTGTCTGCTATCTCTCTCAGCCTTTATTTATAAGAATATATGAATTTTGGTTTACGTATATGCAATCGTATAGATATATGTAAATATAACCATTGAATAAGAATTATAAGAACCCAGTGATTGGTGAATAAAGATAACCTTTATAACAATAAAGATTGTTGCTTCTTTGTTTAATTTTAAATTAATATAATTAATATGGACTCAACGAGCATTTCCAGCCTATGATAAAAAGCATCTCAATTCTCAAGTAATATCTATAGTCAATGATATTTTCAGCGAGAAAAGGTTAAAATTCGAAAGATCTAAAACATGGAAATGAAAAATGGAAAATTATTTGTAAAACCCTTAAAAGCAGTATTATTTGAAATATTCGAATTGAAAAATTATAAAAAAAAATCGGTCCAGCCATTAAAAAGAAATTTGTTAGGAACCAAAAAGTAAGCAATTTAATCACAAAGCTCCAAAAATTTTACTACAGTTTTGTGTCAAAATGCTGAGATACTGTATTTTTTTAGAGAGCGTATCGAAATCCCGGTTTTTAAAATCCCGTTTTTCGAAAATCCCGAAAAAAAATTTTAAAATCTCGTCTACTAAAATATCGCCTTTTTAAAATCCCGTCTTCTAAAATCCCGCTTATTCATAATCCCAATGTATTAAAATCCCGCTTTTTAAAATCCCACCAAATACCGAAAATCGCGTTTTTCGCAATTCATTTGTGTATTAAACTTGGTTCATTATGAACACATTCCCATTATTTTTGGAACTAACTCCCAACAACCAAAATGATAAAAAGAAATTTTGCATACACCCAACCGGGTTGGGTTCGATATCCCGCTTTTTATAAACTCGTTTTTTAAAATCCTGGTTTTAAAATCCCGCTTTTTATAATCCTGTTTTTTTAAAATCCCGCTTTTTTCAAGATCCCGCTTTCTATAATCCCATTTTTTATAATCCCGTTTCTTATTATCCCGCTTTGTCAATTAAAACTACTTGTTTCAACTCCCACCAAAATTTCGTTGGGCTTAGTTCATAAATTTGGGAGTTAGTTCATTTGGGACTTATTTCATTATGAAGCGGGATTTTAGAAGACGGGATTTTAAAAAAACGGTATTTTAGTAGACGGGATTTTAAAACTTTTTTTTCGGGATTTTCCAAAAACGGGATTTTAAAAAGCGGGATAGTAAGAAACGGGATTATAAAAAACGGGATTATGAGAGACAGGATTATAGAAAGCGGGATCTTAAAAAAGCGGGATTATAAAAACAGAATTATAAAAAGCGGGATTTTAAAAAACGGGATTATCAAAAGCGGGATATCGAACCCAACCCATTGTTTTATTGTGCACTTGAACATAAGATATTCGAAGTTTTATCAAAATCTTTACAGCTGTTTTAAAATCCCGAGAAAATTTGAGAAATTCAAAATCGTGGTATAGCAGGTACCAGAATATAAAAAATAAATGCCAATTTATAACAGTTTTTCGCCATAAAAAGTTTGCGCGTGTGTTAACGAGCTTCGCGTCATGACTTAAAAAAAAAAAACTCATTTAAACTTTGGGAAAGTGAGAGGGGCCATCCATGAAGCAGTTTGAGCTGAATCTTACATTTGTTTCTTTTTCCAATCAAGAACTAACCAAACCTCAAAACTTTGATTCCTTCTTCTATTAAAGCCGACTCTTTTAAGCAACTTTAGCTTTATTATCATATACAAGTTAGAAACTTCTTTAAAAAGTTTATTACATAACTCATCAGAAATTCAAAGACTTTTATAAATATAACATCCGTCAACACGTCTGCTTGCTAATGATTTTCGTTTATATTCGCGATTCGCTCAACCAACAAACCTTTAATTCGCAAGATCATGCAATTTCATCACTATTTACATACCTCATACCCATATACCTACCTAACCTCTACAACCCAAGTCGCATCATTTGCATAAAACAACTTCTATCAAAACCATTTAAGCATAATGCATGGGTAGCTTTATTAGGTCCATCATATACAATACCTATACTCCGTTCATATACCCGTTTAAAAGATCTTGAATAAATTATGCCCCTCAATTATTATACTTTCTTAGAAAAAAATATTGAAAAAAAAATGTGTTTTACCTCATTCAATCACCTCACCTCAGATTGAATGGCCGACTGTATATAGGGAAGGAATATCCCCCCGCATTTATGCTTTCTAATGAATTGTAAATCTTTTCTTTGCACAACACAGCTTGCAGACTGAAATTAAACCTGCTAATTACCGACAATTATAGCCTTCGTGACTGATATTAAATAGCTAGAGCCATCCCGTCCGCTCATATCTATGAGTACTCTGGCTTCACTTTATGCGGCACAGTGTCCCCTTTCCGGATCGCTACGCAAGTAAATTGAAAACCTACTATTATAATCTTCCAACTTCAATCGGCAGTTATTACCAAATAGAAAGAAGAAAAAAACCACAACTTCTTAGGATCGTGTTACTATACCTTACCTATATAGCCAAACAAGTTGCGGGGGCATATGACCACAAACGATTATAGGCTCCTTAATCGTTTGGGAGAGAAAGGAGTGTGAAGTAAAATTTTGTTGCAAACCCATCGCATGAAAGAAAGGCTCATGGAATCTTCAACTTCGGGTTCAACGAAGACGACGACGACGATGGCAAAAGGTTAAGGCAATAATGCAGTCGTTTTGTAATGTTGGTTTTCCTTTCTGCAGCATAAAACTGCTGCAGTATACCGACGATGATGAGAGAAAGGGCTACTTAATACGTAAGGGGTGTAATAGTTCAGCTCTATGGCACTATACAACTATTTACTGCCATCGCAGACTATGACTCTGATTTCGGGTTGTTGGGGTGCATTATAATTGATGGCAGATTTGCTCGGTCTAGCGTAGCCAATTGTTGTTGTTTGCCTTGCTATAGGTATACCTATAGGTACCTACCTAGTTGAATGGTTGAATGAAATTAATAGTTTCGTTGCGGTTTTTAATTCAGCACTCGTTGCAGAGAAAATCCATTTTTACCACTTAATTTATGAATTTTTTATTGCAACAGCGGCGATAGGACTGCCGAAAGGGGACTATTTGGCGAAACGCCCCTATGTTTTTTTTTCAACTGGAACCAGAAGCTACTATATTGTATATACAATTTAATTGACGGGGTTTTGACAGCGATAGGGTATTTTTTTTACAATTGTTTTGTGTATTTTTTGAAATAATAAGTGAAGGGTCTGCATATTATAGCTCAACTATTGGTGGAAGAAAATGAATGGCAAATAAAAGGGGGCTGTAGTTTTTTTTTTTTTTTTTTTTGTTGACAGAAATTGCTATAAAATGAGTCAAAAAAGTCAGGTCCGCAGAAAAAGACTTAGCAGCAAATATTTGTGCAAAAAACGTCTGAAGAAGTAAAAACATATCAGCTACCTATACATGCAACAAAATGACAATTTTTCCAAGCATTTATATAATGTACATTGGTTACATATCAAAAAATACCTAAACATAATATGAAGATTGATACGTCTTAAAAATAAAATCATCTTTTTATTGGCCGTGTTTTTTTGAAAATGTGATTATCCCGCTTAAATTTCGTATGCGGGAAAACAACATTGGACAGTAAAAAGTTGTAATTTTCTGGACCGGCACAAAACAGTCTTTGTGAATAGTACTGCACCGACTGTTGAAGTGTAATAGGACCTCGTAAGTCAAAAAATTCCAACAGTGGCGTAGCGTGGCAGGGGCAAGGAGTGCACAGGCCCCGGGTGGCACTTTGCTTGGGGGCGGCAATTTTGCCAAATATGGGGGCGGCAAATTTTAAACATGTATATCCGGGAGGCAATTTTCTAGGGCGGCAATTTTTCAAAATATTAATCAAAACAGACGTTAATGTAAAAGATTTTTATATGCTGTTTTTATATTCTCTTTTCATTTTAGATCCAATTTTAGGGGCGGCAAATTTCCAAAAATCCGGAAGGCAGTTTGCTAGGGGGCGCCAATTTTTTAAAAATATTTATCAAAACAAGCTTTAATGTAAAAGATTTTTGTATGTTCTGTTTTTTTTTTTTTTTTGTCATTTGGATCCATTTTAAGGGCGGGAAATTTCCAAAATTTTCGGGAGAGAGTTTGCTATGGGGCGGCATTTTTTAAAAACATGTATTTATCAGAACAGGCGTTAGTGTTAAAATATTTCTGTATGTTCATTTTTCTTCAAAATCGATGCATTTTATCAGTCCAAAAAAATTATTTAAAAGTTTTCGAGCAGTGACACAACCAATAATTGCAATTCTCCTTCAATTTTAAGAAGGGAAATAAATCTTCTCCGTCTCTTTTGAGCTAATTTTGTTTTCAAAATTTCTTTATTCAAACCAAAATATAAAAGTAAATGCCCTGGGGCCTTATTCCGTAAAACAAAAACAATCGAACGATATGGGAGCGTATCGGAATCCCGCTTTTTAAAATCCCGTTTTTCGAAAATCCCGAAAAAAAAGTTTTAAAATCCCGTCTACTAAAATACCGTTTTTTTAAAATCCCGTCTTCTAAAATCCCGCTTATTCATAATCCCAATGTATTAAAATCCTGCTTTTTAAAATCCCGCCAAATCCCGCCAATCCCGTTTTTCGCAATTAATTTGGGTATTAAACTTGATTAATTATGAACTCATTCCCATCATTTTAGGAACTAACTGCCAACTACCAAAATGATAAAAAGAAATTTTGCATACACCCGACCTCGCACCTACCCCAAATCCTATAGTGTGCCCAAGCAGGGGGGTTGCATACCTCACTGTTTATTAAAATCGTTGGGACTTATTTCATAATGAAATAAGTCCCAAATGAACTAACTCCCAAATTTATGAACTAAGTCCCAACGAAATTTTGGTGGGAGTTAAAACAAGTAGTTTTAATTAATAAAACGGGATAATAAGAAACGGGATTATAAAAAACGGGATTATAAGAGACGGGATTATAGAAAACGGGATCTTGAAAAAGCGGGATTTTAAAACCGGGATTTTAAAAAACGGGATTATAAAAAGCGGGATATCGAACCCAACCCGAACGATATCGTTTTAGCAATAGCTGTCCCTATCTATCCCTTTTGATGTGATAGACATGGGTATTGCCAAAACGATATCGTTCGAACATTTTCGTTTTACGGAATGAGGCCCCTGTGTTATTATATTTTGCAACTATAATTCTGAATGTCTGAATCTGAATTCTATTCAGTTGTGAAACGAATAGAATTTATGTAATGTGTTTTAAAAAAAAAAAGAGTGTGCGTACTTATGTACACGCGCTAGAAGTAAAACTTCTTTCACGACAACAGGGCAAGTATTTTTCAAGTCCTACCACTCAGAGCACCCGATTTGAAACTCAGAACCGTTGCAAAATCGTGACGCTGAATTTTGTAATTCGTGACGGGAATTTGTATGTCGGTTTGACATGTCACTGACAGCTCCATAGAAAAATTTTTTACCTCCATGCCGCAAAAGAAGTTTTACTTCAACAACACCCAATGAGCGAGAGACACAATAGATTGCAGAATATTTCCATGCAAAACCAATAAACCTACAACTATACATAATTTATGCTTCCTCGCATTAAATCGACCAATGCCCGAAAATCCAACACAACAGAAAAAAATCCTCAGAAATAAAATTCTTCCCACAAAAAACCCTTACTCGAATTCACTAACCATCTTAACGAATATATTAAATGCACGAACCATTGCATTTAACGAAAATATAATATCGTGACCAGGGTTCGGACTTAGGTTTTGAATTTTCGAAGTAAATATGGAAAAAAACTGAAGTAGATCCAAAATTTTCGAAGTAGTTTTAGGAGATTAAAAAAAATTTTCGAATTAAATTCTTAACAAAAGTTTATTCAGTATTATTTGATTATTTTTCATTAATAAATAAATAATTAATTGCGAACAAGTAACTTTAAGGTACAAGAAAGTCAAACTTAAAATAAAAAAAAAAATAACTATAACACAAACTTCAGACTTCAATAGAAACAAATTAAACATAGATATTAAATCAGCACCTTGAATTTTAGTTGGGTTTAAATATTGTATTAAGCAAAGTTTACTGTCTTCAAATTCAAATCTTGATTTGTTTTGAGTACACAAAGCAATATAATATTTTAAAATGTTTTGTTGACCAGCGCTGTCCTTAAATTTGTTGGTTAAGAATTTTTTCAAAGAGAAGCAAATACTAAAAAAGAGGAGTAGAGAAGTAGATTAAATTTTTTTCTCAAAATCGAAGTAGATCTACTTCGACCGAAGTAAAGTCCGAACCCTGATCGTGACGCTGAATTTTGTAATTCGTGACGGGAATTTGTATGTCGGTTTGACATGTCACTGACAGCTCCATAGAAAAATTTTTTACCCCCATGCCGCAAAAGAAGTTTTACTTCAAAAATTTTTTATGGCGTTCGAAAACTTGAAATTTTCCTTAATTTTTAAACCTACTCGGGAAATTTTCGATTAAGTTCACTTTTTTTACAAGTTTGCTACGAAATTTTAGTACTGCGGTTAAAACCCTGCTCGTAAGTCGTGAGTGAGGCTACAAAAAAAAAAACCTTTGGTTTGTTTTGACTGATTCGATGTGAGTTGGCTCATATATCGCTCACTTTTATTACATATTTAGTAAGTATTCTGAAATGTCAAATGGCACTTTCGCATAACCTTATATTAGCATTTTTTTTTTTAAGAAGGCAAATTTTACGAATTTTTATTACTGGTTAAAAACAGTGATACAGTTTTGCTCAGCTTTAGAAAAAATTAAAATTAGGTAGCTGTGGTAAATTTATCACCTTTTATTGATCACTAAAAAACAAGCGAACCGTTTTTGATAAAACTAGTGTTAAATACTTCAATTGTACTTCCAATAAAAAAAATAAATCATAACAAGGTAAGTTGTTCCACTTGATTTTTTTAACAAAAAAAAAAAAAATAGAGGTTTAAAAAAAAAAGTTGCTAGGGGCGGCAAAAAATAACTCTGCCCCGGGCGGCAAAAACCCACGGTACGCCACTGAATTCCAAAAAAAAATATTATTACATAATGCAAACTAGCAGATTCAGAGCTACCTTTTGCCAATTTCAGCGTAACATTGTTGTTTTGAACAGGATAGAATTCAAAACCCCTTACCATATAGGTATAGGTAATAGGTATAGGTACTAATCGTAATACTAAATTTGGCAGGCTTTGTTTGGTTTCTGAAAAACAGTCATAAACGGGTAGGACCCTTCTATAAATTTAAATTTTGACTTTTCTTTCAAAGTAAGCGGAAATTATGCTCATACTTAATCAATATTTTTGTTCATTGTATGAACTTAAGATAATAACTAATATAACCGGGAACAACTTTTAGAAGATACAATAAGGTCCGGATCAGATTATGATAACAAAAAAAAATAGTAGGTATAATCCTTGTGTTTGTTTATTTCTCATGAATATTTGTTGTCTCTTTTCCTTCCACTACTGGAATCATTTGCAAAACAAGCCATCCATTCGCCAAAATAAAAACGAATTTTTGGTTCATTATATAAAGTAGACCAGGATATAATAAAAGCACATCGAACACTTACAAAAAATAGATTGGAATTAGATAATGTGGACAATAAAATGCAGCTAATATTTTCTACTGCACAAAATAAGTTTTTTTAAGGACGCTTAGAATATTGAATTTTGAATATTCCCAATCACATAATTCTTCTTCAAAAAATTAAGGCTAAGACTAAAAAGCAGAACTTTTATAGGTACAAAGGATCAGGAAATGATATTCAAATTAAGAAAATTAAGAAGAAAATTTAAGTCATGAATATTTCTCGTCGGCAGTAATCGATCTCAATCATATTTTATCCTGAAAAGCAAAAACTAAATCTGTATCCGAGGAAATAAAAACATATAAGGCCTACCAAAGCTCCAACTTATTAAGTGTAAAAAAATGGCAAGGGTGTTAAATTCATGACAGAAGCAAATCTTGCGTCTCTAACTTCTATTTTATTTTGTCTTTTATGTCAAGTAATGAAAACATAATTTCTCTTTACTATAAGGAAATCTCCTGGTAAAAGCCTTTTGGCATTTCCAATTAAATTTTAAAGATGATCGTTATAATTGCCATTGCGCAAGATGATCTTACCCTCATAATTACAAACCATTAATTTTTTTGTACATGCGCACTCACTAATTAAGACATCATATTACCATAATATACATGCCTTTTTCACCCATTATTTCAAACCTTTCAAAGTTTTATAACATAACTTTTTTATCCATTTAGAATTGTCCGAATGGAGCAGTCAGTGACTAAGGGTATGCGGTGTGCGCACGGTCATCCTTATAAGTTATAACAATTCCATATATTCGCCCTAACATCGCCAATGTGGAAAATTTTTCTTCCACCTTCACGTGTTTACCTATTTTGGCAAACGTTTAAAACAAAGAAACTGTTGGAGATGGTATGCTATAAAAAAAACTATTCACAATAACACCATATAGAACCCACTGAAATGTGGCTTTAAGCGAATATATCTGTCTATATAAAACTATCATCATCGGATGCGAGGATGAAGAACCCACATCAAACAACGAACCACATAAAAGCGAAACGATCGCATAATAAAAAAAATAAAAAGACCATTAATATATAGAACTTGCAGCATAACTCTGGGAATCTCGTCATAAACCTTCTTACGAGGAACATCAACAGAGATATAAGACAGACAGAAAGTCTAACACTGATTAACTCACTAAATCCTAAGACGAAAATTCAAAAACCGCAAAAACAAAAAGAAGATGAAGACGAGAAGACACACATAATAATATATAATTTTAGTGCGCTTCGCTGGGGTTAGCTATTTTTACGACAACTCTGTCGCGGCTGAAAATTATAGCTGCATCAGTAAATTTGAGAGGAAGTGGCATTCAGTAGCCGCTTAAATTAGTACCGCCACCCAAATGAAATGAAAGCTTGTTCGGTTTAAGGATTGAAATGCATCATATGCGGAGGTGAATTTCATGATGACGATAAAATACAATTAATCCTTTTTCAAGGGGTGCTCTGCTAATTTCGTATAAATTTAGCAGGAAAAGCAAACAAAATTGAAAAAATCGCACGACAAAATTTAAATTATCACAGCTTATGCCAAAATGATGCCTATAATGAACGGTAAAATATTAAGCAATATACATTTTAACATTCAAAATTATAACCCCTTTTGGCGGGGGTGTTTGTTAACTTCATATATGAAGTAAGCAAAATTAAAAACAGAAAACATCGCACTACTAAAATTAAATTCTTGCAACCAATTAAAGACTAATGATCTGCAAATTATTAAACATTATAAAATTTTCTATGAATTGAGAACACAAAAAAACATAGAAAACATAGCACAACTTAAATTAAGTCCTCACAACTTATTACGACTTATGAATGGAAAATTATTAAGGAATAATCATTTCAAATGAAACTAACAAAGAAAGAAAAAAAAACATAGAAAACATCGCTTAAAAAAAATTAATTATCACCGCTAGTAAAATGCTGTAATGTAAATTATTGAGCAATTAACAATTCAATATACACAAAATTGTACCCCCTTTTCCAGGGGGTGGGGTAGTTTGCCAAATTCATATCACTTAAGAAAAGAAGCAAAAAAACATAGAAAACATCGTACGACAGAATTTATATCATCGCCAATAATTAACTACTATTTTATCGGAAAATTAGATAACAGAAACAATTGTGTTTGTCTAACCCGTTTATATGTTTCATGTACATATTATTTATTATTTATTATTTATTTCGATACTTTTATGAACAATACTCCATGTGAAATAGCTTGCTGCGTTTCATTTTTCAAAAATATTCCACTGCAATGCTAGCATTGTTATTAATGCGTATCAGATTACTCTTAAGCCTAATTTCGAGTGTAATATAAATATGAAAAAAAGAGATTTCTTCTTCAGCCGCACTACACGAATGTGGAATCCTTTACCAGGCTTTATTTTTTCCTTCAAAATCAAAGTGAAATTTATTTAGATTTCATTGGAAAAGTTTTAAACTAAAATTTACTTTGAAGTTTTGTGTGATTTGACAAAACCCATTAAAATTTATTTTTTAACTGTACATCCACTTTTACAGCAGATATAGAACTTGCATTCTGCTTATAATTCATCAATCTTCACGACAAAATGTAAAATAATAAATTTCACTTCACTTCTATGTTGTTTTTGTAAAAATCTTTATGGTGAAATTCACCAAAAAAGAAAAACAATGATGCTATTAAACTTCATTGCGGGCGGTGGGATAGCAATGCAGATGCAACAAAAAAAAAAAACTCCAAGCAATCAACTGAAACAGAAACAACTCAATAAAAAAATGTGAGCAATCGTAAAAGTTGTATACGAGAGGTCCATGATAGAAACTCAAACCCACAACCTGTACTTACATATAGATCCCAGAATCCTGCCCAGACCATAAGACGTTTGACAATTGAGAGATATCTCTCTTCAACGTCGTCGTCGTCGTATAGTTGTTGTCTACCAAGTACCAACCCGACACCGTCTTTTTAGCCTGAAGCTGTTGCATGAATTAGAGGGTGGATTGACAGACTGAGTTGAGTTGGCCAATATTAAGTGGTCAGAAAACGAGGTTTTCTTGTAAATGCTATTGGCGACACCGACACCAGCCGACAACAACTTACCAACCATGCATGAAACACCACACCACCGCATCGACGACGACCACTTTGATCGAAGGGAAATACATAAATCGTATGTACCCGTTGACGTTTTATGTATCAGTGGATGTGAGAAACGTTGCATGAGGAATGATTGATGTGACATGCTCATCATTGTTCTTTTTGGCTTAAATAACAATTTCAGGGCAACAAATCGATTCTATGCCAATGAAATGCCCTTGACAAAAGTGGAACGAATTTCTCCCATTGATTTGATATGGTGATTCATTCGCAAGAAGACTCATTATATTAGATTGTAATAAAATTGATTCATATACACATGAAAACTAGACCAAATCAGCTCAAGAAATATTGCACTGCCTACATTGTATGTATCACTCTACGATATCAAGAGATCATCGCACTTAACCGGTGTATAGAAACTCTATAATTATTTGCCTCTTGACCATGTTTTCTGGTGTCGGAAGTTGTCACCTCAAGTGTAAGCAATAATCGTTTTAACATGAAAATTGCTATAGTTATTTTTAACTTGATAATCAACAAGTTTCTTTGATGCAAGCACAAATCTGAAGGTAATAGATCTGGTTTTAAAGTTTTATTAATACATAGCTATTGGGTGATTCATTTAAGGGTCGTTTTTTAAAAGTAAAAACAATATTGTGGAATTATCTTTATTATATCAAACATGATACATACATAAGAACCATTATTTACATTTATTTTGTAAAGGTTTTTTATGTCCATTCTAAAGTTATAATTTTCTGGATCGAATGTTTTCGACTAAAATTAAAATTTGTTCTAATGGCTACGTCAAAATTGCGGTATTTTGGCTGAAGAGTAAAGCAAAGAGGTTTAAGAACTGCTATCCATACAAAACAACATTTTGGTGTGGTTTATTGGCTGATGAAAATCAGCGGTCTATGTTTCTTCAAAACTAAGACGGGCGAGAACGGAACAAGTGAATGTTGCTCGGAAAATTGTGACATTTGTCACTTCGGATTAGATGTCTAGCATTTTTATTGTCATCAACTAAGAAAAAAGAAGAAAACACGGAACCTTTTCAGGATTTTGAATACCTACAGTCGTTTAAGTTAATAATTTTTTTCATTCAAAGTGAGTATTTCAGAAATTACAAACTGAGTGTCAAAAATTCATGTGAAAAATTAATTATGGATTCATATTGAATTTCCGCATGTGTTTTGAAATGTTTTTATTTCTCAATTAATAAGTTCAAGTGACCTCAACTCCAAAGATTGAGAGTATTGAGTATTGACTATTTTCGAAAACATGTTCGTATAAAGGTGGAAGCTACCGACTGCTTAATATTATTTAATAAAAAAGCCCAATTCAGTATTTGTTTTTAATCGATGTTTATTGAATATTCGCCGACCCACGTTTCGATTCTGGTTGGAATCTTCTTCAGGGCTGTATAAGTAATATCGACTGTGTCTGTAAAGATTCTTTCTCAACACAGCCATATAAACAATATTTTAAACAAAAGTTAAGTAAATAGCTATACGTATAAAGTTCGTACATTATGTATAAGAAAACATAAACAATTATTTTCTAAAACCGGTCATTATTAAAAAAAAAAAATTTGGTAAAAAGTCAAAAATGCCGGTTTTTGGATTTTAACTTCGATATTTTCTACAAAAAATAATAATAACACTTTTTCCAATAAGAGGCATCAATAAAATCATCAATCAAATCAAAAAATGGCTCGATTTCGAAAATTTAGCCCAGGAAAATTTTACAAAAAGAATTTCCAATCTGCAGAAAAAAATCCAAGTGAAAATTTTTAAACGCAATTATCTTTATTTTTACATCAGAAATATTGTCTACAAATTCCATTGCTAAATCGTGGGTGGCAGGTGCATAGAAAGAAGTTATTCAAGCTCAAATTTCGAAGATATCGGTTTATAGCATATTAACTTGACCATTTTACCGAAGTCGCAATATCTCCTTATTGATGCCTCGTATAAAAAAAAGTTGAATAATATTTCTTAAAATCAGTATTAAAATCTAAAATGTGAAGATAAAAAGATAATTTTTTCAAAATGTATCTTTAATT
Source organism: Epistrophe grossulariae (assembly GCA_929447395.1). Taxonomy (NCBI): domain Eukaryota; kingdom Metazoa; phylum Arthropoda; class Insecta; order Diptera; family Syrphidae; genus Epistrophe; species Epistrophe grossulariae. Next base: position 5,968,974 of record OV839566.1, read on the forward strand.
GAATGACCCATTATAAGCATGAACTTTCCTTTATAAAATTTGAAGTGAAGAATGATCTGTTGAATAATACATTTATATATACCCAGTACCCATCCTGTTTTTTTTTATTAAATTCTGGGAAAAGTCCAAGGAAGTGAGGACAAAATTTTTGGTATATTTTTCGTGAAGCAGTGGAATTCTACACCGTTAGAATCAATTAGATCAATATTTGAAAGAACGAACACAGTTAGTGAAAATTGGATGTAAAAATTCAAAGATAATTCATAATCTATCGGGGGTTCCTCAAGGAAGCCATTTGGGACCACTTTTGTTTGAACTCTTCATAAATGACCTTCCCCATTGTGTGAAATTCTCTGAAAACCTACTATTTGCAGATGATTTTAAAATTATTAGACACATTAAGTGTTCAGTTGCAATTAGATCTCTATAGTATTTTCTAGTGGTGTGAAAATAACTGCCTGCACTTAAACATCTCGAAGTGTAAACAAATGTCTTATACTATCTTATACAATTTGAATATAGGTACGCTAAATATCACAGTTCTTGAGAAAGTTTAAATTTTTAAAGATTTATAGGTGTATTTTTCATACAAAATTGGCTTTTAATAATCAATATGATCATAGTGATTTCAAAGGCCAATAAATTGCTTGGATTTTTAATAAGAAATTCAAAGGAATTTACAGATCCGCATACTTTTATATTACTCATTAGTAATCGTAATCTTCGTTGGAATATGCCTGCTGCATTTGGTGCCCAATATATGCAGTAAGCATCAATAGGATAGATGCTGTTCAACGAAAATTCACTTAATATGCTCTTCGGAAATTGAACTGTGTAGACAATATTATGCCATCCTATAATCAGAGATGCTTACTTTTAGGCATAAAAACACTCGAATTACGAAGAAAACATAGTCTACTTCTACCATAGCCACAGATGTTTTATGTAACCATGTCGATTGTTCTATGCTTCTCGCACTTTACCCAATTTATGCTCCTTCAAGACCTCTTAGAGAAAGAAACATCTTTTTATTTTGTCCCGCGCCATTCCACTAATTATGGAAAAAGTATCTTCATCTTATGCTTTATTTAACTCTGTATGTGATGTAATGAACTTAGATTTAAGTAGATTAAAGCTTAAAAATGTTTTGAATGATTTATTGTTATAACACATTATGTTTTTCAAATTTGTTAACTATTTTAGAATATAACGAAGGTGAAGAAATTTAGAAAGAAAGAATATAAGAACATATTTACTGTTATTTTTATATACATAAACATTGTTAATTTTATAAGTATGTTAGTCAATAAGGGATTGTACTCGATAGATGGAATAGATAAATAAATGTCCATTACCTTCAGTTTTTTTTATTAAATTATAAACGGTAGGTATGCCTCAAAAAAAAATCACAAAACTTTCTATTACTTTTCAATTCAAAACTATATATCGACTGTAAATATAATATGTGCCTCTCAAATTATCCGCAAGTTAAGAAATGTCACACCTTTCAAATCTCATGCTGTGAAAACGCGAGGCTTGAGGACACACGATCCTTACCATACCACCACTATATAGACGAAACCAGCGATATATGTATATACAGTATATTTACTTACATAACAAGGTCCATAATTTATGACACCTCTCAGCTTACCTTTTCGCCAGTAAAACATCACACCACATAACAAAACCCTCTTAAACGATCTGTGTCCACAATAACAAGGGATGAAAATACGGCTGCTGTTGCATTGCGGCTGCGATCCATGTTTATTTGTTTATTAAAACAGACAAACTACATACACCAGAGCCATTTATAGAAAACAAAAAAAAGATATAAAGAAGAATTCAATACCTCAGATGGAATATAATTTATGACCATCTTCACAAATCATTTCGAATAGAAAAGTCATATTGTCACTCCCAAAAACAGGCCCCAGTAATGTGTCGAAACAAAAAAAATACAGATCCTATAGTTTCACTTCATATGTTTGTGGTCGACGAGATATAGTTTATGGTCCTTAGGGTGATGTTCTCCCTCAAGCTGTACAGTATAGGTACACATCTAACCTTACCCAAAAAGGCTCTGATGATGTTGATGCCTTTACACAAAATTTAAGCCTCGACTGAAAGGTGATATATTCCAGAATTTGATGTAAATAGTTGGGTAATTATTTGATTGTATATTGTTATCGTAGCATCATTTTGTTAACTGTTGCCTAGCAATCTACACTCTATACCTACAGCTACAGCTCATCAGGAAGAGAACAATGATGCACAGTATACCTATAACAATATCAACCATTGGTCGAGTTGAGTAATAATGCCACCAGGGAAAGGTGTTAAATTGACAAAATACACATTCATTGTCTGAAATGAGAGAGAGAGTGATGCTGTAAATGGATGATATGCTACATAAATGGTCATGGGGACATTATAGACGAATGATATAAATGTGTCATCTCTCATGGGGACTTAAAAATCAATGAGCCTTCTTTGGGTTTTGGTGTTGATTATTAATGTTTTCAGGGTATATAGTTACGTTGGTTCTTATGCAATTATTGTTTAGTCCTTTAATATGTATAGGTATTTTATAATATGGTTAACCTTCCCTTGACAGTTAATTCAGTATTCTTGGTTACTGGTTTTTGCTTCCTCAAGCCTTAATGTGGTTTTAGAAATAAATCACCTATAAGAAGGACTTACCTTTTTAAAGGACAATTGTGTGATATCAACTGGAAATGATATTTTGATTTTCTGTATCTGTCTCTGTCTTTGTTATTATAATTATTTTTTTTTCAATTTTAACTGAACAATTAATTAAATGTGTTTTAAAAACTACTTTACTGATCAACGTGAAATAAACTTTAAAATGTTTCTTTTTAGTTTTGTGAGAAGGTTTTAGGTCATTTGGGGTTAATAAATATACATTTACTAAGACCAGGAGTCCACTGCTGCATGTGGCCTCACTTGACGACTAGGATTTTGGCCTCATTGACCGTGAAACCCATATACTTCGCCTCTGGTTTAATACTCATAATTTCTCATATCATAGTTTGTTCTTCCGATTATTGACTGCGTATGTACGATATTAGAAAAGTCACATGAACGCGCATCTTTTTGTCTAAATCTATTTTCGACATCAAAGATATCGTTGAGGTCTTTGATGGAACAGCGTGCATTCCCCATCGTCATCCTGAACAAAAAATGAGTTTGGGAGGGTTTCCAAAAGTATAGACATTGCCCATAGCTCGTTCTATATATGATGTCATACGCGGCCTTGAAGTCGATAAACAAGTGGTAATAGTTCCTCTGTTTTTTCTAAGATATGCAGTAATGCAAATATTTGGAAGTTTTCGCAGTTCAGAGAGTCTTCTTTCTTGAGGATCGGGCAAAAAATTCTGCGATTCTATATTCATGGAGCAAGCTCTGTTCCGACCAAATTCTGCAGATAAGCTGGAGTATATTCCTAACCAGCTCGGCAGTAAGGCCATCAGCTCCAACTGCTTTAGGTTAGGTTAGGTTAGGAGGGGCGTGCTCAGCTCTGAGGCTGTTGCGTACACGGCGCCTATTGGTCCATTGTGATCCCCGATAACAGTATAACAGATATTGCACCTAAACTAGTGGTTGACATAGAGTGGTTCATTTACGAATCAGCCCGTGATTTCTATATATTTCCTCATGTTTGCCATTGAGACCTGCGCTAGATCATCCAGTTCTCCAATAAACCTTTTTCCAAGGTACGGAGGCGATTTGTTTGGAGGTTTGGGAGTCGCATAGCAGGTGTTTAATAGTTTCTATTAATTCCTCAACATCCTGACAGCTCCTACAGAAACCGGGTGCGTATACACCCAATCAAGTGGCCAACACGCCAATGGCGCAATGTCCCGTTAGTACACCTATCAGGGTTCTAATATTTTTTTCACTCAGCGATAAAATATACTCACTAATTCTAGGCCATAAACTTCTAGAGATGACGCAATCGTTCCTGGACATCCAGGAGTTGTTGATTTGCTCTTTCGTTATAAGGGGTATCTTTCTTTTGATCACCTCAATCAGGACGTCCGGTTTCGTGTTTGATTGGCTACTACTGCCTCTATTTCATATTTACCCTTTCCTTGCCTATAGGACATCTGCTATGTCATTCCCTTCTATATTGCTATGTCCAGGAACCCAGCAGAATTTGACTTGGTAAGAGTAACAAATATTGTTCAATCTGTCTCGACATTTGTACACTAAGACCATAGGTTGGTCCATTGTGATACCACAAGAATCTATATTCTATAGGAAACTTTCTTCCTACTCGTTGAACCACTTACTACTTAGAGCTTCTTACGAAGCGCACGAGACTATACAAATGTAATGATTTTCCAGATCACTAGGATCATTGTAGCTTCACCGCGAGATCGGGTGCACGGAATTGTTGGTCTACGTCGCGGTCGTCTATATTAAAGTATGCAATCTGTCTGAAAGCGATATTCGATTCATCAACGCTATTAAACAGTGATTTTTCCATATCCTCAGCAACGATTGCGATTCGACTACCATGTTCCCTTGATCAGCCTTGTAGTTTCGTTTCGGGCCTGCAATCTTGAGATCTTTACCTTTTCGTAAAAACTTCCGAACTTCATTACTGCTCTGACATCCCTCTATTTTCTTCCAAGAAGACGGTGTTCCTCTTCTGCATTAAGAGCTTGCAACCAGATTGGGTCCTTCTATGCCTTGACAGTTCTTCCAAAAAACTGATAGTTTTCGAGCATTCCTAAAAAATCTAAATTTTGCTCCTCTCATCCCACAAAATCATTTAGCTCAGAACCAAAAACTTAGTGAATGTTGTTTGCTCCCATGTATACATATCGATGATCACCATCATCAACGTCATAAGCTTCCTTTTTCGTATGTTGAGCACTTTTTAAGTCTCGCAATTGTCCAAAGATTAAGTTTTTAAACAACAATCCTGCAGACTTTATTGCCAAACTTTTAAGGAATTTTTATTCACTTTTCTATATTTTTTAAGAATAAATAAATGATAAACTGATATTAAATATGAATACCAGCAAATTTATAACAAAATAAGACCAAATTTTACAGATACCTACTTTGATCTATTTTTATTTGCGAAAAAAAAGTTCTGTAACTATAAGAAAGTCATCTGCACCTCCCATTTCTTCAAATACAAAAAACTATACCTAGAAAATTTCAATCCCAATTTTCCAACTTTTATATATAGAATCAATTTACCACCGACCTGTAATCATCGACGTTATTGGGTTAGCTCGCTCTGCCTTGAAACCTCTAATTGTCCTAAATGCACCAGCACCACCGACCGACCGACGACCGCAGCAGGTCGATTAAATTGCATGTTTTAAGCCACAAGTGCAGAAAATGGGATGTGGGATCGTCAGAAATCATTTGTTTTGCTAGTTTGTATATATAGATAAAAATACCGCCTTAGGGGGGCTTATATTTACAGACTTATGGGCGCGCAGTGTATAATTCAAAAAGAGAACATAGAACAAAAAAAAAAAAAAAAAAAAAACTAATTTCAGGTGCAAATCCTTCAGACCAATTATTACGTGACTTTCTAAACAAATTGTCTGCAACACCTTTATATGTGTGTGCGGTTGGTTCTCGGTTCTATCGATATTAAAGAATTCCGCATCATGTCCTTTGAACCCTCACAAGTCGATAAGTGCACACAGGGGGTAAGACAAAGAAAAATTAGTTAATTACAGGGTAAATGTGCTGCGTATCTAACCAAGCAATGTACCCACTTATAGCTACCTACCTATATGCTGGGTTAATGTTGAACCTCAGGTGTTTAGTTGACCAAGTCATCCTCTTTATAATCTATTTGATAATCTCACGCCGTATTTCACCTTGTTCAGAAATTATGTTCGGAAAGTTCATAAAACTGAATATTTTCAAACCTAATAACTGTTTTTTTGTGTAATAACCAAAATTTAACCATATACCTACGTATGAGGTACACGGAAATATGGTGCGGTAGTTTTCGGCCATGATGCATGGTCAGCACGAGCCAGCAATTCCGTTTAATATCCTGCAAAGCGTTCATACATCCCCACCCTGTGACCAATAGATATACCTACCCTGCAACAATCGAAAAGGATCCCAAAAATATGATTTCGCAAATGGCATTTTATCCTTTTGTGTTTTTCATCCTCACTCCAATAGTATAGCGAGACCCAGATTGGGATATCCAATAAACTTTTTGGTCTTATCTCTGAGTGTTTTCCTATTTTTTTTTTCGTTGTCCTTTTTGAAAAGTTACTTCAAAACCACCATCGAAGCCCAACCCCCCACACCATACCTATATAGCCTGTACACGACCCCGTTTGCAATCGAATTTATGTAAATCCTTGCCCGGTGTCTTAATATTAAAAACGGAGAAACATGTCCTTCGGTTATTGGATCGGACACTCGGAATAGAAATGGTCAAATTATGACGATGACCATGTAAAAGTTGGACATAAGTTCGTTTTGTCATTTCTTCTTTGGTTTTCAAGATGGTGGGGCAGTTGTGTTGGAGGGATCCGGTATCCGGGATCTGATGTATCCTGAGATCCATTTTGCAAATGTAGCACAAATTGCTTCTAAGATGCTATTCCACCCCATTTCTTGGGCCTTATATAGCTTATAGCATGGATACGTTCCAATTGTGTTTGTTTATTTATGCGTTTCATATGTCCGCAAGAAAATTACTTTTAAGATTTGTTTTTTTTTTTTTTTGTTGCTTCTTTTTCTTTGTTTGGTTTTATTTTTATTTTTGAATTTCATGCTGCCTCATGGCATGTAGGATGTGTTTGGTGTTTGTATATACAGAAACTTGAGTCCTTTTTTATGACATATACCTGGTTTGACCGTTTGTTGTACCAATTTAGCCATTATATTAAGCATAAATCTAGATTTGGCTTTTTTATATTAATCCGGCAGTAAAATTTGGGTGAATTGGTCAAACAATTTTGAGTCCAAATATATGGAATGGATATATAGATAACTCGAGAAGGGACAAAAATTTATGGTAAGCACTTTGAGGGAAATAGTCTTGTTCGGATGATGATGCTATGGTTAAAAAAAACAAACAGAAAGGCAAATTTGTAAGTCACCGCAATCTTACAAATTGGATCTTACCACATAAATATGTCGTCAATGTAATGAAAGATATTGGACTTTGTGAAGTGACTTAGAGATGGGAGTTTTAAAGGAGTTATGCATGAGAATCTGAAATAATATATACATAGGAAGGGATAAAACTTAATTTATATTTTTTTTGCTAAAATATGTATACATTTTTATTTTGTATATATGCAATCAAATCAGTTTAATCAGAGCCATGGATCGAATAGTTGAGCTTTTCAGAATGATTTTGCTGTAGGTACATATTTTTTTTTATTGAAAAAATTTTCAATATGACAAACATATCCTAAATGTATACTTGATTTTGAGGTGGAAACTATAGTAGCTACTGTTTATATGTAAGATAAAAAATATATATAACGACTGAATTACCTTAAGCGGAGCACGGATTTGAGTGAGATTAATACATACAGAGTAGAGTGTCCCATATTAATATTTTGCATATATAATAATGGGGTATGAGTTTAAAAAAAAAAAAATATGCGACACCCTAATACAGAGGACCCAAAAAGAGACTCATTTGACCCTGAAACGCGGAACGCAAGAACAATTTCTTTTATAAACGATCACACTGTGGTTTTTAAGTTTGAATAATTTAGATCTATTCATCTGATTTTATAACAAATAAATTTGTTAATTTGTTAAGTTTAAGTTAGTATTATGATGGGTACATATTATAACATATTTATATGAAAAATATAGAACAGTGTTGCACATGCGTGGAACTTACAGTTTATACTGAATAATTATTAAAAAATCAATACAATTATTAAATCTGAAATTGATATTAAAGCAACGAATTGTTCACCATCTGATTTCTTTAAAAAAAAATGTGAAAATCGTTGCAGCGGTTTTTTAAAAAAATAATTTTTTATATACAAAATTTTGTAAACATTTAAAAAAAAAATTGGCACGCATTTATTAATGCAGAGTTAAAATATTAATTTTGAAAAACAAAATCAACTATGTATATAATTTCGAAATATCGAATTAAAAAAAAAAAATAATTTTGATTTTTTTTTTAATCCAAAGTTATGTTTTTTCTGGAAATTTTGATATGCATTATTATTTAAAATTATAAGAAGGTCTTATGTAAAAAAATTCATTGCAACCAGTTCAACGGATAACTTCAGTCCATAGTCAAAAACCAAAAAAAATGGTTCTATATATGTAAGCCTACAATTTTTAATAGATACATACATTTTTCTTTTCAATAATATGGTAGATCGTATTGCTATATAAACTCACTTTAAAATTCTGATCAAAATCGTAGTGGATTTTCCTTACCAATTTTTAAAACACTTGTATGGGAGGTACTTAACCGTTATTTTTGTTTATAAGAGTAATTTTTATTTTTGATAATGTAAAAAAACTGCTGGGTTCCAAGTTTTATAAAAATCGACAAAGACGTTTGCGAATTATTAAGTTTTCAAAAAAAAAACTTGAACATTTTCTTAAAAATAAAAAAAAGTATTTTGAAAAGTTTGTTATACAAAACTTTTAAAGCTTTTTAAAACATTCTTTATTAAAATTTGATCAAAATCGGTTGAATTTTTTTGAGAAATGGTAGCCTTTTTTAAAATAAATTAGGTACTGGATTAAAAAAAAAAAAAAAGTTGTGGGCACATTTTTGAGAAATATTGGATTTGTACGACAGGTACCTACCGTTATTCTTGGTCCTAAAAAAATGGAAAAAATCTGTCGGGGGAGAACCCAAAAAAACGCTACGTACAAAGTTTAAAGAAAATCGATCCACCCGTTTACTGGTTGAAAACAATGCCCTGCTGCAACTGGAATCGGAGCTGCAGCTGCAACTGCTTGATGTTTTTTATTTCCAATATTTTTGATTTAATTAATACTTTTTTTCGCGACACAAATGAGCACTAAAAACTTCAATATTTTTTTCCGGCTCTTTTTTCTTCATATAAATTGAAACGTCAGAAGTGCTGCACGTGAAAAAGTTAAAAGTTGGTGAACCTTTGCAGCACAGTCTGCAGCACCGACTGCAGTTGCGTTGCGTTGTGTTCGTAACATTGAATTTGTGTGTATTCAATATTTTGACAGCTATTCAGTTGCAGCTTCAAGTTGCAGCTCCGTATCCAATGTGTTCAGCCAGTTAGGCTGCACCTGAAAGGAAACACAGACAGGCGGACAGATGTATCGAGACTTACAATTTTCAACTTCGCTATACCTTCGTAATGTTTTATGACCCTGTGCCAGAATTTATGTGTCGAGTAACTAATCAGAACTTTACTCAGACATTGTGAAACAAGCCCTTAATCTTTTAAAATTTCTCGAATTTTTATAGTTTGGTTGGGTTGATTTGTGGACTTGAAATTCGTCCAAGTGGGGCAATAGTCTAAAGTGCCGCTTATAGCTTTCATTGAAAATAATCATTATCAAACTCAGTTATTATTTTGATGTCAATATAAAGCTGATGACTTGATTATTAATTCATTCCAAAAAAAATTAATTTTGGACCCACAATGAAATAAATTTCTTTATTTCAATGATCGAACTACCTTATTATTGATTACTGAAATTTTAGAAATCAGTTGGGCCAAAATGAAAGATTTTTTGGCTAGAATCAATAAATAAGTCATCTGCTTTTTATTGAAATCAAAATAATCAGTGATTTTCATTGCAAAGTATCTCAAAATATTGGTGTGGGGAGAAATTTTATACTACAGTGCTTTCGAGTTAGCCTTCGATTCCAACAAAATACCGGGTGATTAATATAAAGCTCTCTTGCAGTCAGCTTTTCCAGTAATAAAAGAACTGATTTTACCTCTCCAGTGGATTTTCCTGAAGATTTCCTTAGGAACATTTTCGTACGTAAAATATAAGAAATTTAAGAAAAAAAATTAAATTAAAAAACATATTTTTTCGAACATTTTGCTGGTGCGTCTAATCATGTGAATCAACAAAATTTTGTTGTTTTTACATGACCGAGAACAAAAGCAGAAAAAAACCGTGAATAGTCTTTCGCCAAGCATGTATTTTTGTTTTTTAATTGAGAATTATATAATCTTTCTGTGTTCTCATAAATGTAATTACAGTTTGATAATTAATACAAATACGAAAGAAAAGAAGAAAATTTACCAACAAAATTGGTGCGTTTAACCGATTATGGTAAAAATATTATTCCCCCCCCCCCCATAAAAAACGTTTGGAATATTATCCCACCATCATTATTCAAACCAATGTTTTTCCACCATTTTGGTCGGAAAAAATACAAGTCTTAGAGGATCTCTCGCCTTAAAACTATTGACTTCTTTAATACCCACCTTAGTTCAAGGTAAGTTCTTTCCTGGTTGATTGTATAATATCTATTCTTTTAGAATTCAGATTCTATCAAAATTCCATATTTAAAGCAAAAACCGTCATAAAAACTCTTAACCCTCACATACACAGTGACATTTAAAATATTCATCATGTCCGCATAAGTAGGTAAGGTACCTATAATCTACATGACTTACCATCTTGTCGATACAACATTGATGAATGCCCATTTCAGCTTATCGATTCGAATATCAATTATATAAAACAAAATTTTCTGGAATTCATATACATTATCTCTTTTCAAGCAATCTTGTTCAGTTCCAAAAAGATTCCCCCCAATCCATCGCACCCCCGCACGCCAATGCACACCTTTTTATTTTCCCCACAAAAAAAAATACACAATTGAAATGAATATAACATCCATTTCGGTTGCAATCAAAATCAAGATTAACCACACATCCAAGTGTCATTTCTCAAAAAACCCGATAAAAAGATGCTTCTGTCATATAAGTCTTCTTATAGCTCGTAGGCTGGCAGCGCGTACAACGCGGTTTAACACCTCAACCCACTTAACCCCCGACGAAGAAGTCGAGACGAGTATGTATGTGAGTGTGCTTGCTATGTGATGGTTGCTTCCGTGCGTGCCGCCTTCTCAGCTCACGCTCAGGCTCACATACCACCATAAGACCTACATATACATCATATATGCAAATATCCGCGCCTCATTAAGCAACAAAATTGATCGGCGGTCTGACATGTCATTTGGGTGGCCCTGGCGTGAATTTGTTAACTTCAACTTGACGCACCACAAAGAGTGAACACGACGATGACGATGACGACGACTCACAAAAACGGGCTACGAGAGTTGGAGAATACAAAAAAAAAAAAAAAAAAATAAGAGAAACACGTCGGATTATAAGCCAGCCCATTATAATCCTTCAGAACGTTTTGGCCTTTTGAGTCAACGAACCTGTTGCTACTGCAACAACAACAACAACTAAAAAAACTATACAACAACAAGAACAAAACAAATGAAAAGCTGTTCGTGTAAGCCTCCAGGTTGTGTGTACAATCAGCCATGGATATATGTAGGTACCAACTATAACATGATGGATCAGTTGCCATTAACAAAAAGAGAAGAGGAAATGGGAATAAAAAGATCTCTCAAGACGGGACGCGACTCAAATCCCCACCGATGACAAATGACGAGCGCACAAAAACCCAATCAAAGATTCCAGCCAGCACAAGGTTTGCCACCAGCACCATCAGCAGCCAACCGCGCATGGAGCACGCAGACGCAGACACAAGACAGACACATGAGGCAATCCAGAGCCTCAAATATAGCAATGGTACGAGTATATCTGAAGAGAAGGAATTAATCGTGAAATTATGACACCCGTGGCGGACGCGGACGCAAACCTCGGATCCGAATCGAGCATCATTCAACATCGCGTTTCGAAGAAATTACCCAACACAGCACCAGCACAGCACAGGACAGAAGTTCTTGGCTTCATCATCATAGAGATGCAACAATGTGTTAACTCTCTCATTCCAAAAGAGTGACACTCGCCTTTGAATGCAAACCCAAACACACCACAAAATGACGAAATTCGAAATTGTTCAGTGATCCAAGATCCAAACGGGGACTCTACACTCTCTTACTATGCGAGGACGATGAGGTGCCATGTCATCTGTCTTATAGTGGTTCCCGAAACAAAACAAACAAAAAAGTTGAAAGATTTCCAAATCTTTATAGCTTCGATATGGGCAAACATGCGGAATGCCAAGTCATCATTAGGATGCTCACTGTCGTGATGATCAGCAGAAGTAGCATATAGCAGTGATACTCGTCGGCGGTGGAGTGGCGAGTCTTTTGTTATGCTAAGCGGTTTCGTTGCCTTCGTCATCATAATCATCTTGCTCTCTCATTCTCTCTTTATAACTTTACTTGATATGGCATGGCACCTCGTCTTTTGATTTACCCAGATTAGCTTGAAAGGTGAGGTTTCCAAGGAACTAAACTAAATATACACGACCACTCCAACTGTATATAGCAGCACATGCTTCAGAAGAACTCTTCAGTCTTTCTTTAGTGGTTTGGAAGATGCACCCATCATAAAGTGATTATTTTGATTTTTCGAGAGGGATTGATTGAGCTATTTTAGTGTGTAGGAGTAGTAGGATCTTTCGATAAAATTTGATTCATTTTTTTTTTTGTTCAAGATTCCGCTGAGTCAATTGATTTTGAATTTGATTTGGATGAATATTGACACTTCAAGTGAAGAAAACAAAAGGCAAACATTTTCGTTCTGAAGATAATATTTGTGTTTCATTGGATACTTTGTTTGAATGATTTTTCAAAATATTCTTTGCGGAGGTCCAACTGATGGCTGCATTTTGATAGTGCTAGACCTTTTTGTTTTTTTTTTTTATTCAAAGCGTTTCTTCTAAACTTAAGCTTTCACTTTTTACAAGTCGGAATAAAATAAATTTGGTGGCCTGACAAGTCGTGGAGAGCTCGGGTTAAGTGATTTACAACTCTCAACCAGCGATAAACCATTAATTATTAGAAGTTTTTAACAAGTTTCGACGGTGTGCTTTGTTTACTTGATATCAACTTTGCAAAACAGCGCAAGAAAAATCATAGAAAATATGGAACTACAAATCCGAAAATATCAGAACTAATAAGGTTAAAGGTAACTACTAATTAGCACCAAATAATTATTCACCTAAGCAATTTTTCATCGGGGAAGATATATTGGGAACGTCCCAGGTCTTGTCCCACGTTGGGCGCCATCTGCAATGGAAATAAACTTTTATCGGCAAGTGGAGTTCTATCATTCGTCCTCTATCTATTCCATATTGATAAAGAATACAAAAAATTCTCCAAATTATGTGTATCTATTCGTGTGTTCATTCGAGTCTCACGTTGGGCGCCAACTGTAATGGAAATAAGATTTTAACGGCAAGTGAAGATCTATCATTCGTTCTTAATTTATTTCTTATGTTTTTATATAGATAAAGAGTCTCAAGTTGAGCGCCACCTGTATTGGAAATTAGCTTCTATCGGCAAGTGGAATTCTATCATTCGTTACAAATTTATTTCATAGTTTTAATATTGATTAACAAGACGAATTATTCTCCAAATTATGTCTATCTATTCGTGTGTTCGTTCGAGTCCCACGTTGGGCGCCAACTGTAATGGAAATTAGCTTCTATCGACAAGTTTAGTTCTATCATTCGTTTTTTAGTTATTTCATGTGTTTTAATATTGATAAAGAAAACAAATCATTCTCCAAATTATGTCTATCTATTAGTGTATTCGTTCGAGTTCCACGTTTTTATCGACAAGTGGAGTTCTATCATTCGTTTTTATTTATTTCATACGTTTTAATATTGAGTAAGAAGACGAGAAATTTTCCAAATTATGTCTATCTAATCGTGTGGTCGTTCGAGTCCCAAGTTGGGCGCCACCTGTATTGAAAATTAGCTTTTATCAGCAAGCATGAGTTCCATCATTCGTTCTTTATTTATTTTATATGTTTTAATATTGATAAAGAAGATTCATAATTCTCCAAATTATGCCTATCTATTCGTGTGTTCGTTCGAGTTCTACGTTGGGCGCCACTTGTAATGGAAATTAGCTTTTTTTGGCAAGTAGAGTTCTATCGTTCATTCTTGATTTATTCTTTATGTTTTAATATTGCTAAAGAAGGGAAACAAAATCCAAATTATCTCTATCTATTTGTGTGTATCAGCTATACATTTTAGGTGGAGGAAAGAGGAATTTCCAGAGAATTTTTTAAATATAGGTATAGTTTCAAATTATAATGTGTTAAGGAAAAGGTTTGTTATGGAGTCTTTTTTTGAAAATATTTCTTATATAAGAACATGAATTTAGTATTTTTATTTCGTTCTGTAGCCTCGTATTAATTTTTAGTTGTGTATTTCAAATCTAAAATTTCTTAAAAGAATTTCTATCTCAAAAGTCAATTGAAAAAATTCCCATTGTATTATCCTGTTTATGTGTTTAACCAAATGCGGTTAATGTGTTTTCGTATCATCAACTTTTCATTGTGTCTGATCCGATTTCTCATCCTTATGTCTGAAAACTCTTATGTATTTAAAACTCTCTATAAGACATCCTTTTCATTGCAATGACATGTTCTGTTCTTGTATATATTCACACTCATAAAATCACTCTCCGTAACGAAGTATGCTCATCATCCAGATCACATTCTTCACATATAGTAGGTAAAATCTTCAGGTAAATACCCTTCATTATCCTTTTTTTTCTTTTATATATTTTTTCACAAAACAAACAACAAGGACAATGGATCAAATCAAACATTGCAAGATGCTCTATAAATTGAAAATGAATATTCCTTCATGGCATCTGCTGCTATATTGCTTCTGGAATGTTGTTGTGCCAACATCAAGAAAACAAGAAGATGCTGCCTGACGCTGAATTCTTCATCCATATCTATATGGATGTAAAAAGGACACTTAATTGGCTCACAGAGAGCGAAAGGAGCGCATCGAATATCCATCATTTCTGAAGTCAAAATATATTGAAATGATCTTTTATTGTATAAATTGTATGTCCTGATGCAGATGAATGCATCTTTTGGTTTTATGTTTTGTGGTGCATTCTTGCTCCGAGCCAATATCGCACGTCGGATTTATGAAAGATTGATATCCTTTATGTTATTCAAATTTAGCTCTGACATCGTTTCCACCCACCACGGAAGTATAATGTGACCACCATATGAGAGACTAAATTGACTTCGCGGGAGGTCCTTTTTAGTCCCTTGGATGGACATAGCATATATGTACGTGAAGGTGTTGGCAAAAGTGTCAGATGATGCACTCGGGTGTCCTGTTTCCCATCCCGTGTGTTCATGTTCACTCTAATCCTCCACACAAAGGACGATGTGTGAAAGTGCAATGAATTGCGGATTAAGGGGCGTTTGCCAAGAAGTTGACTATCTATAAGGATTCTTTTTACAATGTATCCTTTTTTTTTGGTTGAACGTTTTTTGTTGGCAAGGCATGATGTGAAAGAAGCTAATGATCCAGTTGCTGACGTAATCATGAGCGTCTTGTGAGGTCTTCGGTCATACCTACACCGATAGGGCGTAGACAGGGTAAATCGGCTTAAGGACTTTTTTGTCCATCAGTGGTGCACATCAGGACGATTAATGATTTTTCATATATACGTGAGGTAATGGCTCAATTTGAAGCCCTACATCTGATTCTTGGAATTTCTTTGGTCTTAGAAAACCCATTACCAAGAATCTAGGGTAATTATACGTGTTAAGGGGTCACCGAACTTGAACAATAACTCTCCGAAAGAGTGTTGTGGATTCGTGTCATTTTGCTGTGCTGCAACTCTGCATATATGAGAGAGTCTCACAGTTAGTTAGTTTTCGCACTATACGGCAAAAAGGCAAAGTGATTGATTAAACACACCGCTGCTATTAGCCGCAATTACCGTTCAGACATTTAAGAGACTTTCTACTGTGCCGCACATACTGCAGATAGGTCGTTTCGGGATAGGAAATTAGCAGTTCGAGTTACTTTAGCATAACTCATGAGTGCGATCGTGCAAATGCGATCATTTGGGGAGAAATTAACCAGCTATAGAGAGATGCTGTTAAATATATACGGACTGTGTGGAGACTAAATAGATTTTTAATACTATGGTACTCATGTCAGAAATTGCACGGGGTACATTTTTTGTGTAATTTGCGTGCGCTTATACATCTTGGGAGAGAAAGAGACTCTATATATACAAAATATGCAATTCTATACTTACCTTACCTATATAAACTCCGCGAGAAAAGTGAGGAAATTTTCCACATTCAAAAGATGCTCGGCCGACAGCAGTCATATTGATATTAAATGGCGATGCCAGCATAGAGGCATTTTTATAGGACAGGAGATCAAGAGTAAAGCCATCAAAAGGCAAGTGTGTTTTCGATTTGTCTATGTGATATATGTGAAGTTTTGTTGAAAAAGAGTTGCGATTAATTTGGCGAAGATGAAGAATGATACAACATGATAAGTGGACGAAAATTATACACAAACTCAGATACAGTTAAAAAAAACAGTTTTGATGAATAGCTCATGGATAAAAAAGCCCATATTTATAGAGCTTTTAACCCAGAACCTTGAACTAAAGATGTCCGGGGGAGAAGGGGAGGGTTTATCTGATCCACTTGTCCATCAATAATTGTCCACGTCCATCCTTCAAATCTGTTAAAAAAAAATATTCTATATACTTTTCTTTTTTTATAGCAACTATTAAATTGAAAAACAAATCGGCCATCAGCACCCTGTAAATGAAAACTTGACCGAATTTGTCATCTTGTTTGTTGTGTGTGGCTAAACTCATTAAAAAAAATAATAATCAACATTTCTATGTTTATTTTTATAGCAACTATCAGAAAATCTAAAAAGTTGTACAGTGCACCCTTAAATGAAAATTTTAACGACGAGGCCGATCGGAAACTGGCATCCTATGTGAATCCATAAAAGAAATATTTTGTTTATCGTCATTTAAATACAAAATTCAAAATTTCGTTTTTTTATGGTAACTTTATAAACCAAAAATTCCATCCAGTGGCCTCAAATAATGGTTGAAATTTTATTTATTTTTCTATCGATATTCATATTCATAAAAAAATTTTCCACCGAGATTTATAGTTTTTTTTTGATAATTGCTATAATATAATATATGTTGAATATTTTTTTAACTGGTCGTGGGTAAAGTATGTTTTCGGTTGGACAAATGTGGATGAACCATGGGTATTCATTAGAAAAAAATCGGATCGGATCAGCTAAAAAAATATTTTACTTTTTTATAGCAAATATCAATGTCCATCAGACAAAGTGCCAAATGAAAACTTGGGCTGATGTGGTCAGTTGGGTTCATTTTTATAATGAGCCATCATTTCTGTTAAATGAAAAAAAGGCATATAACAGTAAAAATAATAACCATAATTTCTTTTTAAAGCAACTACAAAAAAAAAAATGAAAAATGTGTAATGCACGAGTGCGTGAAGTTAGCCCCCCTTTTTTGGAATTTGCTATTTTTGAAAGTTGTTCCAGGTTGTTCCCGATTTGTTCCGCATTGTTCCAAGTTTTTTTTGAAAAATATTCAAAAATGGGGGTTTTAGGGCCAAAAAACCGTTTTTGACCTAGCCCCCCTTTTTTCGAAAATCAAATTTTTGAAAGTTGTTCCAGATTGTTCTAGTTGTTCTGAACATTGTTCCAAGTTTTTGGACCCCTATTGTCAAAATTTCAAAAGTTATGGGCAAAAATTCTAGCCCCCCTTTTTTCGAAATTCTTGATTTTGAAATTTTTTTCGTGTTTTAAAAACTGTTCCAAACATTGTTCCAAAAACTCAAAATTGTAGGACGTGTATTTTTAAAGATAAAACCTTCCGAACATTTTTTCAAAAATCCATAAAAACGGCTCTCTAATATTTTATTTTTTTTTTAATGCATTGACTTTTGAAATCTAATAATAAATGCATGTATTGAAAAAAAGTTCTGACCTTACATTCTTACTATCAGCTTAAAAACTAACTTTAAAAAAACATATCCGATTTTTTTAACTTTTCAAAAACACCCCTGCCCCCCCTTTTCCAAAAATCCAAAATCTAAAATTTGTTCCAGGTTGTTCTAGGGCTCTTCTAAATTGTTCCAGACTTTCGTTTCTTAAAATTGATTTTTAGTATGAAAAATTTCAAAAAAATGCTCCCCTGCCCCCCCTTTTCCAAAAATCCAAAATCTAAAATTTGTTCCAAGTGCAGAATCCCTCAAATCCAATTGTTCCAAAGAATCATCAAAAAATATTGAAAACTGAAGATTTTAAGCCCAAAAAACACTTTAAATGAAAATATCTTATTATCCTTGCTCTGGCCCCCCTTTTTAGAAATCCAAAATTCAAAAATTTGTTCCAGGTTGTTCTAGGGCTCTTCTAAATTGTTCCAGACTTTCGTTTCTTAAAATTGATTTTTAGTATGAAAAATTTCATTAAAATGCATTCGTTTAAAATGCATTTTATTTCATTAAAATGTATTCGTTTAAAATGCATTTTATTGAAACAAAATGTATTTTAAACGAATGCATTTTAATGAAATAAAATGCATTTTAAACGAATGCATTTTAATGAAATTTTTCATACTAAAAATCAATTTTAAGAAACGAAAGTCTGGAACAATTTAGAAGAGCCCTAGAACAACCTGGAACAAATTTTTGAATTTTGGATTTCTAAAAAGGGGGGCCAGAGCAAGGATAATAAGATATTTTCATTTAAAGTGTTTTTTGGGCTTAAAATCTTCAGTTTTCAATATTTTTTGATGATTCTTTGGAACAATTGGATTTGAGGGATTCTGCACTTGGAACAAATTTTAGATTTTGGATTTTTGGAAAAGGGGGGGCAGGGGAGCATTTTTTTGAAATTTTTCATACTAAAAATCAATTTTAAGAAACGAAAGTCTGGAACAATTTAGAAGAGCCCTAGAACAACCTGGAACAAATTTTAGATTTTGGATTTTTGGAAAAGGGGGGGCAGGGGTGTTTTTGAAAAGTTAAAAAAATCGGATATGTTTTTTTAAAGTTAGTTTTTAAGCTGATAGTAAGAATGTAAGGTCAGAACTTTTTTTCAATACATGCATTTATTATTAGATTTCAAAAGTCAATGCATTAAAAAAAAAATAAAATATTAGAGAGCCGTTTTTATGGATTTTTGAAAAAATGTTCGGAAGGTTTTATCTTTAAAAATACACGTCCTACAATTTTGAGTTTTTGGAACAATGTTTGGAACACTTTTTAAAACACGAAAAAAATTTCAAAATCAAGAATTTCGAAAAAAGGGGGGCTAGAATTTTTTCGAATTTTGCCCATAACTTTTGAAATTTTGACAATAGGGGTCCAAAAACTTGGAACAATGTTCAGAACAACTAGAACAATCTGGAACAATTTTCAAAAATTTGATTTTCGAAAAAAGGGGGGCTAGGTCAAAAACGGTTTTTTGGCTCTAAAACCCCCATTTTTGAATATTTTTCAAAAAAAACTTGGAACAAAGCGGAACAAATCGGGAACAACCTGGAACAACTTTCAAAAATAGCAAATCCAAAAAAGGGGGGCTAACTTCACGCACTCGTAATGCACCATAAAATGAAAACTTTAAGGCTGGGACCTATTGCTCGAATAGGCATTCTTAAGAAAAAAATGATTTGTGCTCCCTTAGCACCAAATATGTATACTCTACTCTTCTTTTTTATAGCAACTATAGTATATCAAAAACTAAACAAATCGTCCATCAGCACCTGAAAATGTAAACTTTCGTTTATGCACTGAGATGGCCATCGTCTCTACTAAAAAAAATAAATCATATCAGTTAAAATAATAATCATTATTTTTTTTTATAGCAACTATCAAAAAAACTTAAAAACTTTTAAATAAAAACTTTAAGGAAGGGGCCGCTCAGGATCGTTTGTCAACCGGGTTCTCAAGTGTATGCATAAATAAAAATCTTTTGCCCATATCCTCACTTAAAAAGTATTCAAATTTGTTTTTTTATAGCAACTTTTCAATACTTAAATTTCATCCAATGGCCTCAAATGAAATTTTTATTTAAAGTGGATGTTTCAAATTGTATTAGTTTTTCCACGGTGTGTATCCATGAAAAAAAATAATCTCCACCAAGATTTAAGGTATTTTTGATAGTTGCTATAAAAATTATAAGTTCGATATTTTGTTTTAACTGAGGATGGACGAATAGTTTATTTGGTAGGATGTGGGTGATTGGGTTAATTTTTCCGCTGATTCTTCATGTCTTTTCGTTTAACACCCTCAGTAAAAAAAATTCTATAAGCTTTATTTATATATTTAGAGCAACTATCAAACAATCTAAAAGTACTCTTTAATTATTATAAATCTTATGGAGTCGATCCATAAAAAAAATCGTTTGTCCATCCTGAGTTAAAAACAAAATTCACCATTTCCAAATCAAAAATTCGTCCCGCGGCCTCAAAAAAAATTTAAAGTGTATGCGGAAAGTTGTACTCATTTGTTTATCAGTTATCCTCGAGTATCCATACAAAAATGTATCAACCGAGATTTTAGAATTATAGGCTATAAAAAACTGTATGTTAAATGTTTTTGTAATTGAGGATGAACAAACGATTTTTTTCAGTGGGATAAATGTATGGATAAACCAAGCTGATCCACCTCTTCCCAATAATTCCGAGTTTGGAATTCAAATGTCAAAAAGGTCAAATGAAGATATTAGGTATTTAAGCTACCTTGAGTTGTATAAAGAAGGTTAGAAAATTTATTTACTATAAACCTTAAAAACGTTATCTGACAAAATTGACATATCGCCTCGTAACTAACAAATTTAAAATTTTACAAAAAAGAAAAATATCTCAA
The DNA here is from genome assembly GCA_929447395.1 of Epistrophe grossulariae. Taxonomy (NCBI): domain Eukaryota; kingdom Metazoa; phylum Arthropoda; class Insecta; order Diptera; family Syrphidae; genus Epistrophe; species Epistrophe grossulariae. The sequence continues at coordinate 5,989,856 of OV839566.1, forward strand.
GAATTTTTCAAATTCGGAATTACGAGTATTCTTTTAGTTAAATACTGAGGTCTTCCATAAGAACACGGGTTACGAACTTTGTAAAACTGAAATTTTTTGTATAGGAGATGCGGTTTTTTCTGCACTATTTTTATGTAGGTTCTGACAAATTTTCTATGAAAGGTGGAGTTACGAGGTTTTCTTTTAAGGCCGACGATATATAGGGCTTTTTCTTGAGGACACAAATTTTAATATACTTTTTAATTTTTCAATTTTTAACTTTAACTTTCGAATTAAAGAGAAAATCCCTTTTTATTCCAAAAACAAAAGTATGACCAATCATGATGCCCAAGATCGTTACAAAAATTCTTCCATTCATTTCCTGAATCATGTGTGGGTGATCAAATTATTCAAATCCACATTCAACTTAAATATTTAACCCCGCAATACATCAAGGATACTGAACGATTCTTATCTTCGAGAAATGTTTTGACTTCCATACAAATGATCTCAATTTGTCAAATTGCCCATACTAAGCATGGATTAAAGTCCAAACCAAATTTCAGTTGAACTATAACAAAAAAGGGATCAACAATGATGAAATTAATTTCTTCACCCGAAAAATATATTTATAAACCCAACAAAAGAATGAACTCATGGACCTGCAACATTAATAAGTTCACAATGCATCTCTTCCAGTATTTCCAGGTTTTTTTTTTAAACCCCCGCGAAACAAAATAAAATAAAACATCAGCATATGTTTGAGGAGTCCCGCTGAGAGCTTATACATACATATATATGAAGAGTTTAGTCCCCGTGTTTTTTTGGTCCAGGTGAGAGTTAGCTCAAGAGGTGGAAGGTATAACATATACCATGTATACGATTCCTAACCAAAAGAAAAAATTCTTTTCGATCTTAAAGCGAAACGAAACAGGGGCATATTACACATCATCTAGCAGAATATAGCATTTTTTTTTTTAATTAAAATGATGGAGAACCGAATCGTATTTTGAAGATTGAATTTGACTTACACGGTGGCTGTCAAAATATTCGTTTTTCGTATACGTGTAGTGTACTCTTCATGCTTACTCATATATAACACATTTTGTTTGCCCATCCATCCAGCAGAAGTCACCGAGATGAAGATTTATGTCGACAATTTTTGAGTCTTTTTGGGATATGGGTGCAACTTTCGACAGGTAAAAAGGGAAGGTGAATTTCACTGGAATACAAAATAACACACAACACCGATAACTAATCTGATGGATATTTGTTTTCAAACCCAAACCTGAAAGTGCCCAGAGGCCAGAGCCGGCTATATAAAGGTATATTGGTTGCAGCTTCTATAGTAGTTATCTAGTTAACCTATTAAACCACCATCATCCAAAAGTAAAGAGATTTGCTGAAAGACTTGACAAAATTGATTTGAATAAATTTTTTAATCTCTCTAATTTATTTTAACATAAAACAAAATAATTCAAAATTTAAAGAGTTCATGATTTTGAACATTTTTTAAGAAAATTACGAGTGAACTTTAATAAGTAACGAATTCATGATATATCACTTAGTTTTTTTTTTTTAATCTACATGAAATATGAAATACTAAGGGCCAGTTTGTTCACACTGGGTTTAATCTGCACCACCACTTTAACAGATTGTAATTAATTGGTGCTAATTAATGATAATCGGCTGATTAGCAATTTCCATGTTTAGCAACTCAAATTTTTATTTCCCTAATACAAATTTTGGTTAACATGCATATTCGATGATTTACAATTTGCATTAATCCTTGATTAAAAATAATCAACTGTTAACAAACTGGTCCTAAGAGTAACATCAAATTTAAATAAATATTTTGAGCATAGAAAAATTATTATTTCCAATTTTTTCCGTGGAAAAAAATTGTATTTCTAATTTTCGAGATATTTTCATAAACCAAAGTAAACAATTCAATTACAATTTCTAAGCAATTCTTGTGTAAAAAAAAATTAAAAAAATTATTAAAATTAGTTATCACATCTCTAAAAAGATAACTCGTTACTTTAACTATAATTCTCAAATTTCGTTTCTTTAAGTACGTTTTGAAAACAAAATCAATTAAATTTACAAAATTGGTGTAGTAAAATTATAGCAATTTAAAATTTCTGAAGTTTTTCAAATTTCAGAAACGCGAACTCGTTACTTTCTATTTCTGTAATTACTTCTTATACAAATTTCCTTTATTGAAGATTCTGATTTGAAGGCAAAATTTGTGAGCTGCAGATTAAAAATAAGCAATATTAATGCACAAACAATTTTAAAAGAAATATTTGATTTTTCTCAAGTTCAAATAATTTTAGAATCAACAACTCGTTATGTAATCTTTTTCAAGTTAAAATGTTTTTTTTTTAAAACTGTTTTTGGTGCATTTAATTTTTATTAGGGAATAATATTTTGTGGGGAAAAATATAAGTTTTTTTGGCATTCCTCAGTATCTAAAGGTGCTAAAACTTTAACTTTTTACAATTTCTAAAAAATTAATATTTGGGGGAAAGAATTTTTGTGAAAAATTTTAGTTCAACAAATTTCAGCAACTACAAAAAACTCGTTTATCACTCTATGAAATTTTCAATCGTAGGGCAAGTTGGGTTCGTTCGTTTTTTAAGTAAATGTGTTTGAAATTAGAGCACTATTCTGGTGGTGAAATTCTCTTTTTTTAAAACACATATCCCCCAAATGCATTGTTTTTGCCCTTCCGCTGTGGTTGTTCTTTTTTTTTTTTATTTTAATTGATTGCCAATCATTTTTCCACTTCACCGGGACTCTCCTAATTTTCACAGTTGGACATATGAGGGATCCCCATTTTAAATACGGAAATTGATTCACATTTACTGGTATAAATGGGCCTTCGCGTTTCCGCGGTGATTTTTCAAATCATTTTCTACGGCTATATGGCTTTACGAGTCGGAAAGGTGCTCATGAGAGCCCACCTCTCATTAGATGGTGATTTATGAGATTGTGTGGGCGAGCCATTTCTGGTGGCAGTGATGATGCGATGGCGAAGGGTGACAAAGCTCGGGCCATTATATGGACCAGACCACCCTGGCAAACGCATCGAATTAATACACGACTCATAAACCCATTTACAACTTCATTCACACGCATCCGCAGTCTAGTCCAGCGGCAGTGGCGGCGTGACCATGACGCTTCTCTCTTTACATATCGTATAAAGTGAAGCTTCACATTTTAGGGCTTCATATATATTATACAAAGCCTGCTGGACGAAGAATTTGGTCCTCCATATCGGTGGCGAAGTGGTGGCTAATGGTAGCGAATTAAGTCAGCCGCAGGCTGTTAATTGCTGCGATTCAATGCCGAATGGAAGAGACTTTCCACCTGCTCAAAAGTGCCGATGCTCTGATGGAAATAGCAGAGCTCACCATCAAGGCTTCGGATATATATATACAAATTAATTTAGGGTCCTTTAGAGGGGGATTTCATTGTTGTTGTAAAAAATATTTTCGCCACAGAAATTACATATGTATGAAAATGAATCGGGGCATGGAATACAAGTTGCCTAATTGCGGGTAGCACATCGAGGTTTGGGGGTTTGAGGTTCGAGATTCGAGATTCGAGGAAGCCTTAAGCATCGCTTAATCGTGATTACTGTTGATGTTGCTTTTGAGCTGCGCATGCGCGTTGAGTCGACTTGACTCGACTCGATCGACTTTAGATTAATTATGCCATAAAAGTAGGCTTCGATGTAGACACGAATATAATTTTCACAAAAAGGCACCGAGTAATTGCTACAAATTTGAATCAAATTAATACATAAAGGAGAGCGTTTGCGCGCCATTTTATCAAAAAAACAAAAAATTTAAACTCAAAAAAAAAAAATAACGTTAGTGAGCGTTTATTAGGTGAGTGAATGGCATTGCATAAATTTTGGAGTGTGGATTTAAATTTGAGGGGTGGCCATATTTTATATGGCTTAAATGCATCAAAGGGGAATCTGAAAGAACACCTTCAGAGTGTTGGTGATCTGCAAGTCATTATAGAGTGGTGAGGTTTGTAATTTGTCTGTAATTCGTTTAAAACTTTTTGATGTTTTTTGGTTAAAGAATTAGCGTTGCAATTACAGTTGTTTTCGATCAACCCAGCGATAAGGCACACCTTGGCAGTTTAGTGACGCATGTCACGCCCGTTGTGGAAAGGTGATGTGATGGTAGCTTTTGTTGAAGTTTGATTGTTTCACTCCAATTTTTTTTTATTTTACAGTACTTAATAAAGAGTTTTTGGATTTAAAATAAAAACTTAAAGATCAGGTTTGCAAGGAGCAAAAATATATATTATAAGAACATTGTTAATTTTCCAGCTGCTAAGTGTTCATGTCTCTATTATTAAAGTTAAAAATAAACTAAGTTCATGTTTCATTTGTGTGTTATAAGAGTTGAAGTCAATAAAGAAAACAAAAATTAAACTTTCAGGTTTTTTAAAGGCGGATTCCAAGTTTTACTGATGACAGTTTTTAAATTTATTATAATCCAGCTATAATAGATCAAAGAGTTTATAAAACTCATTTAAGTTAAATAAGGCATAACGATTTTTCTGTCAAAAATTGACATCACATGTCATATAATTAACGTCACAAGTCAATAATGGCGTTTGGCAATAACGCCCAAGGAAATAGGGCCCAAATCGATTTGGAAATATCGCCCAACAACATTCCGAACAATTTTTGTTATTTTTTTTCTCGATTTGGGCCTTATTTCCAATTTTTTATTTTATTTTTAACCCCCTGGCTCCACAAGCAATTTTTATTTCTAATTTTATTTCAGAAATAATTTCGGAAGTATTTATTTCTTCGTTGAGTGGGCAAATTATTTCATAAAATTTTAATTGCTATCATGTCCCCGCCGAGCAAGCACTGGATTATTCGCGCTATTACCGCACTAAAAGTTAATTTATGTCCACATTTATTTCTTCTCCGAAGACAAGATATAAATGAAGATATTTATGTTTGAAAATAAAAATCTTCTTGACATAAGTGGCCTCCACAAGAAATTTTGACGACATAACACATATTTTGCAATGGTTCATTTCTAGTGGAGCCCCAGGGTAAGGAAAGAATTCCCAAAATAAAAAAATTAAAAGACAAATGGGAAATAACGCCCAAAATTGGAAATATCGCCCAAAAAAATCCAGAAAAAGGAAATAACGCATCTTAGGAAATAAAACTCAATACTATACTTACAATACGAATTTTTGAAAATTAAAACGGCGCGGCGCGGCGTATAAACAGTGAGGTATGCCATATGTGCTTGGGCACATTATAGGATTTGGGGTAGGTGCGAGGCTGGGTGTATGCAAAGTTTCTTTAAATCCAGATCCTTTAAATGCAAAAGAGACTTTGCATATACCCAGCCTCGCATCTACCCCAAATCCTATAATGTGCCCAAGCAGGGAGGTTGCAGGGAGGTTGCAGGGAGGCACAATCCCCCCCCCCCCATACTTACCTCACTGTTTATGCGCCGGGATTTTTTTTAAATTATCTTATCATTAAAATTTCACTTTGGAAATATCGCCCAAAATTTAGGAAAGAACGCTCAAATTAAAAAAAAATGTTTGGAAACATCGCCCAAAATTGCAGAAATAACGCTCATATTTTACAAAAACAATTTACATTGAAAAAATTTGGGCGATATTTCCAACTTAAGATTTGCAAAAATATAAATTTGGGCGATATTTCCAATTTTTTTTTTTTTTGCGATAAAAAAAATTTCCAAATCGATTGGCGTTATTTCCTTGGGTGTTATTTCCTAACGCCGTCAATAATTGACATTATATGTCAGTAATTGACATAATATCAGTATTGCAAAAAGCTAGTGGGAATATACTTATGAATTAAAAAAAAATTTATTCATAAGCTAGTTGGTGATTTATGCGATTTAAATTTTTTTAATTCATAAGTCACCTACAAGCTTATGACTTATGTATTATTCTTTAATTCAAAAACTCGTAAAAAGTTAGAATTGGGAAACTGAATGAACTCTTATACAAAGTTAAGTCAATGAAAGAAGCACAGCTATATTATACAAGAGTTACGCGCCCAGCTCTAGGCGGTACAGTTTACCCCATAATATTTATTTTCGTTAAACAACTAAATTATTTAAAAGTTTCAGCTTGAATGGATTTTTGGGTAAATGCACATTCTTCATCAGTCCTAGTTTTCCAGCATATACTATCAACTTATGCAGCTTCCAAAACACCAAAAGAGAAATAACCTTCGATCAGCGTAACATTATAGATTTACGTTGTGCTTTACGAAAAGATGAATATCTCCACAGCGTCGCCGCAATCAATCACTCCATCGTCCAATGTGGATTATAGTTTATATAGGTGCTGCATGGCATTTAGCCATACCACAACGACCGGGCCTACTGGATAATCCTAAAGCTGGTTGAATACTTTGATGTCTGTGGAATTATGCAAAACTGCATTCATATAATTTTAGATGTGTAGCTATAGAGGTATCTATAGCTTTTTTTATTTATAACCTTTCATTTAAAGAGGTTTGGGTCTTTTGAAGCTTGTCAACTCTTCAGAGCAGTGCGCGGAGGTCTTTGCGCTTCATTTTTATAATGGCGTGAAATGTATCTTTGTATCTATTTTTTCTCGAGAACAAGAAGTCGTGACTGAGGGAATCTATTGAACTGTATAAGGACAGAGCGATCCAGCACGGTTATCGCTTTCCCCTTCGGTTCGATGTCAACGCATTTGATGTTTACACAAGCGGCTTTTTGACAGCCGCCTTTTAGCCATCGAACAGAACCTTTTTTTCACTCTGGCTGCCGCACCACCATCCACCGTCTTCAATGGACGGACGGACAGACGTATACGGTTTGTCCCGATTGGGATTCGTGTAGATGTAATCGGCGATAAAGTTTTTAGATTTTTTAGATTTTTTTTTCTTTTTCTTCTTCTTGGGTTAATCTATCCTCAACGGAATAAAAATAACCAAGGCTTAACCTATAACAATTGTTGACCCAATTCGTGGAAGAGTTTCACTCATTCATTTGAAGCATATTCGAGTGCTAAGCGCTATAATGACACACAAAGGGTGAACAAATCCTTTCAGAGACTTAAGAAATATCTAACACATTTGTATCTTGAATCTGATGGTATATATCTATACGTACCTATACCTAACTTATAGCGTGTTGTTAGAGGATTATCTAACTTTAGCGAGAAATCGAAGTTGAAAGATCAAAGTTGATCGTTCTCTTCCGTGAGTATCATAATTTGTCTTATATAGAGTCAGCGAGAGAATAGTGGTGGAGACAATAACGAAAGTATATATAGGTATATCTAATCGTATATCTTGTATTAAGTAAAAGGGAATTTATGAGGTATATCTAGATACAACTTAAGATATAAGCAACAATCTCGCGTGAACCAATTTCTGAGATGGAGTGATGATTGATATCGTTAATGAGCTATCACGGACAGATTTGCGTGTCAATCTTGTGTGTCATGAAGCTCTGTATATTTTATAATAATGGATATTATTGAGAAAAAATTTCGTTGATGATCTGACAAATCATTATTATAAAAAGGTCGACCTTTTTGATGTTTGTTTCGTTGATCAGACCGATCGCAATGATGTTATATTTTTTTTTTTTATAAAATGTGTATTTCTGATTATATATTTTGGTTGAATTTGTATATATATGTATATATGAGTAAACATGTTTTATTTGCTTAAAGGCCATAAAAAGAAGATACAAAGGTAATTAGGTACCTGATTATAGAAGATACGTCAATTAGCAGTGGCCCATAGACAAAAAATAATTAATGTATAGATACGATTGAAAATAGGTAAGATGATGTTAAATATAAATACAAACACAATCTCGTAAATTGATTGAGAAAAACGAATTTTTGTATATGTATGTAGGTATAAATATATACTTATTGAAATCAAATCATATTTAAAAAAAAAAAAATTTTTAGCTTATAACTGCTTGCTACTCCGCTCAAACTGTTGGAAATGCATGGCTTGAGACTTATTTATATAATATAAAAAAATTCATTGAAAACCGATTCTGTCCGTCTATATTTCTGTCTGTTTGGTTTGGCTATAACCTAAACGTAACGAATAAGTGGATTTTCTTTAAACTTATATTATAGCAAACATTTTTTGAATATTCCGCCTACATGATTTTTTAATTTTTAAGCACTGAAAGTAGTGGTATAGGTAGGTACTTGCCGTAGAAACATTTTTATCATCAAAAATGGTTCCTAAGGTTTAAAAAAAATCTGCCCATTTTTTTAGGTATATAAAAAGATATTTTTTCGTGATTTTGATTTTTTCGAAAACAGACGGTTCAACATTTTTTATTGAAAATATTTTAAATAGGTACCCGGGAAGAATTTGCGACTCGGTATTGCATTGGCCCCAGCTAGTTTCGCATTGTTTATGTCATGGGCCTTTCGAGCAGTAACTAGCTTGGCCCTTGCTAATTTGTTAATGCTCTGTATTCCGTGGGCCTTGCTAGTGGTTCCCATATGGGCCCTAGATAAATCTTCCAAGTCAGGAATGGGCCTCTCGAGCAGTAACTAGCTTGGCCCTTGCTAATTTGTTAATGCTCTGTATTCTGTGGGCCTTGCTAGCGGTTCCCATATAGGCCCTAGATAGATCTTCCAAGTGAGGCTTTGGATAACTAAAAATTTAGAGATTTTTATTCACTAGCTAGGGCCTAGGTAGATTTTTACTGAAAGCCATATAGCCCACACCCCTCTCATATTAGGGGTGTTTGAGACCGCTTTTCTCTTTAACTGAAATTTATAGAATTTAATTTAATTTAAAAAAAAACTTCACTTTTACTTACTGTGTTTCTCCGAGATTTGAACTCGCGTTCCTCCAATCAAAGAATAGGGATGTAAAAATGTTTATGAGTTGATACTTCACGTATTTGCTATATGGACCTTACACAAGTTAAATTGGTCTTTGGGAATGCCAATAAAGAGGCGACACTATATACGACCAATTTAACGCCAAGAAAAAGTTCCATGTCTAGGCTACATCAAGTCTAAACTATCTAAGCCCAGTCTTAGTTACACCTGATAACGCCAATAAAGAGGTGACACTGTCTAACGCCAAGATAAGGCCCAGATACAATTCCTTATCCAGGCTATACCAAGCGAAAACTATTTGGGTCCCTTCCTGTTTTTATGAGACAGCGCCAATAAGGTGGCGACACTAGCTAGGGCCAAAATGACACCAACAAAAGTTTTCATATCTAGGCTATGTCAAGTTAAAACTATCTAGGCCCAGTCTTAGTTACATCTGACAAAACTAATAAATAGGCAATTCTAGCCAGGGCCAAGATAAAGCCAGAATAAGATAAATTAGTCAAGATCACCCAGACCTGCGCCTGTCTAGGCCCAGCATAGGATTTTCTATATAATGACCAATCTAGCTAGGGCCACGCTTTAAAATAGTTTTTCCTAGATAATTTTCTACCCGGGTAGTTTAAATTGTATCATGTTCCTAATTCAGTTTTCAAATAAAAATATTTTTTAAGATTTTTAAAAATTTATCATATTTTTTGCTTTTGGAGACAATACGTATTTCGAAAACGATTTGGTTGATTTTTATTAAAAACTTGGCATCGAAAATTCTTCTTTAACCTGATTTTGTATAAAATAGGGAAAATGAATGGTAACTTCCATTCCATATACAAATTTTTAGAACCGTTTAAGAAAATCTTATGTTTTTTTGAAAACGACTTGTGTAGCCAAAATTAGTACAAAAACTAATTACACATAGATACATTTAAGCCATTTTCAACAGAACCATACTCATAAAACCATTCAATTACATTTCTCAATACATAACTGTTTAACAGATTGAATAAAATCCACATTTTCATAAAAATTACGACAAAGCGATTTCCGTAATTTTTATGAAAATGCGGCGAAAATTACAGTGGTGACTGAGGGCCAAAGTTTTTTTGATAATTTTTTGGTGGTTTTTGAATCTTTTCGTCATAACTTTTTTTTTAAGGCAAATAAAAAAAAAACTAAAAAATATATTAGCACTAGATTTTGCCAAGACGAAGCAATTGCCATAATTTTTATTAAAATGCGGCGAAAATAACAGTGGTGACTGAGGGCCAAAGTTTTTTTTGTTAATTTTTTGGTGATTTTTGAATCTTTTGGCCATAACTTTTTTTTTAAGGCAATAAAAAAAAAAACTAATAAATATCGGCACTAGATTTTGCCGAGACGAAGCGATTGCCCTTTAGTTTTTTAAAACAAGTATTACGACTTTGGTCATGGTTGTTCAAACTTCAGCGGACGCATTGTATGCAAAGTTCAGGATCATTAAAATTTTGTAATATTTTATTTAATTTTAAATTATTAAATTCGATGTTTCAAAAATATGTACAAGATTTTTTTTGGAAAATTATTGTTCAATTCCGCACAAATTTTCTTCCTTAAAAATTATAGGATAAAAATTATTTTGATTTGAAAACCTCTTAAACGATTTTTAAAAGATGGTATGCCATTTCGAAGTATTTATTATACAAACACTTACAAATCAAACTTTCCTAGAACTTAACTTTACCGTTTTCAAAATACCAAAAATTAAAAAAAAAATAAAATTTAAATATTTTTAAAAATTCAAAATACATTTTTTTGAATATTTTCCTTTCCCATCTTAATAGGGAGAGCTTAAAAAACTTCAGCATAAACAAATAAAAAGAAGATAAAAAAAACCATTTTATGGAAGGTACCTATTGATAAAATGTTTTAATAATTTTTTCAGTTTTACTTTTTAATTTTTTTTATTTTATTTTATTTTATTTCATTATATTTTACTAATTTTGGATTATTTGTATATGATAGGTAAAATATATATGTAATTAAAAAAATAATTTACTAATCTTTGAATAAGTTATTAAAAATAAATTGCATATTACGTAATAAATTACGAGGTAGAGTTACTAAATTAAATAATTACTAAATTATTTATTTTCGAGATTTGACTATAGTCCGATGATGCGATAATCAAATCTCGAAAACAAAAAGTAGACTGTGTGTTAGACCTTATGTCTTCCACATTGTGCCACTTACTTTGACTGAACTGAAACTGGACCTAAAATTAAAATACCTATACTTACACTTTTAGTTAGGCCCGCTTATAACTGTGATAAAACAAAATACTAATTACCAGAATCTGCGCGGCTATAACAAAAATATAAATTTTTATTTTGGGTGTATATTGCCTAACACTTCAAACCACAATAATAATACAAAAAAAGGAAAACCCGCCCTTGGTTTAAAGCAGACATCCGAAAAAAAAAACCGTTCACCTGTTCAGTAGGTTATCATTATTATTCCAGGTAGTCATTGAGGTGAGCCCTGAGCAGCCACTGGTATCGCCAAAGATCATCATTAGCAAACATTTTTTGTTTTTTTTTTTATTTTTGTTGGTTATGAATAAACTCATTGGAAACAAACCCACCCATTATACTTAGTTTAGGATTTTAGATACGATCTTTGGGCGGCCGACGATTAAAATAATTTTTGGTTAAGCAAGAGCAAACAATTTTTTCAACTTAGTTTTTGTCTTATCGCCAATCTGTGATCTTTGATCTCCCACCTAGCGGTTTATATAGACATAGAGTCAACAATTTTGTTTAGATATTTAATTGCACCTATAATTATGTTCATCTAATTATAACTTTCGACTGCACGACCCTATATAACCCTATGTTTCGGTATAAAACTATCTATACATGTAATTGTTGCACTTTAATTATTTTGAAATTTTCTAGCAATTATATTCAAATGATCTTTTTTTTTTTTGGAGAAATATGAGTGAAGTTTGCTTCGAAGTGTGGGATGTGGGACGTTTAAATTGTTTCCATTCAAAAATGACAACACAACTGATAACATCAAAAAAATGTTATAAAATATACAACTTTTAATTTTAAATTAATAAACCATTGTTTATTTATTATAATATTCTTTTGTGGAGGTTTGGGTTAAGATTTGATGATCTTTCTTAAAATAGATCTTATTCAAATACAAATAAGTTCATAATATACCTTTTGTTAATTTTATTGACATTTTTAATTAAATATTCATAATAAAATCAAAAATATAATGGCTTAGTCGTAAAAATTTTATTTTCTATAGAATTTTTATGAGTTGTTTTTGTCGAAATTGTCGCCAGTTGGTCTTGATTTGGACAGACAAAACGACTTTATTGTTAAGCCCCATGCGGAGAAAGGAAACCGGGATTTTGATTTTATTTTATTCTGATAGAATTATAAGTACCGTTGGTTAAAAAGGTCATTTTGTTATATGGTATTAATATTTTATAACATACATTCTTGTTTAATTTAAGAGAATATTTTTAATGTGTGCCTTAATCAAAGATAAGCCATTTTTGAATGAAATATTGAGACGCAAAAATATGGTTACTTTTTAACTTATTTGATTTTTAAAATCTGAACTTGAATTATTGGCATTTAGGTATTAGTGCAAAGATTATTTATTGACATCACATATAAAAAAAGAGGTTGAATAATTTTTACAATTTCGATTCTTAAGCGCAATTGTTAGCAATAACTTCAAAATAGTATGACTTATATGCAGGTCAAAATCGCAAAAATATTAAAATTTCGTGAATACCCAGCAAATTTTGGTAAAAACTAGAAATCGAGATATGAACGTTCAAAAGTCGAAAACAGGATAACAAATGTTTAAAGGTGCGTGTCCATTTGAGAGTTATTTCGCTAGTAAACTCTCGGGTGCCTGTAATTTTTTTGAGATTTTAATATCACGAGTTCATTTGTAAAGTTTTGATAATTAATTCCCATGAGAGTAGGTAATTTCATAACCGTGTCCACTTGATACATTTATCCTGCTAGTTGAAAGTGCAAGTGGCGATAATTATTTTTCTGTGGGTTTGTAATGCAGTAATCTTAAGTTTACTGAATTTGTTTGGATGAATAATTTTGCTTGTAAAGCCAATCAAAGTAGAAAAATGTTTATGGTGGCAAAAAAAAAAACAACAATTTTTAGATAAGTTTTAGTTTTTCTTCAAGAAAATTATTTTTTCCAAACTATTCATTAAAACAATTAAATTTAATTACAGATATAATGGATGGATTTCTGTCTTAAAAAAAGGTATAGGTAACAGGACATTATATGTATTTGTAAGTGTTTCAGTTGATTTTTATTATTTTTTTCTAAATAACCACCAAAAATAAATTTTTAGAAGCGTGATGTTACCACATCTTTTCCTCTTTTTCCATTTTCAAAACAAAAATATCAACTTGTGGTTTCATCCGCTGTTTCATATATAAAAAAATGGTAATTTTGCAAATTTTACAAATGAAATTTTTTTTTACCTACGATTTTCTATAAAATTAAATTTGTGATGTTGTATTTTATTTTCGGCCGAATGACAGGTGCTTATACTTAATGTAAAGCGCTTCGGTACAATTATTTTCAGTCATATAAAAGTTGCAAATATGCGAATATTTTTTATGATCTTTCTGGCTTTTAGGAGCATAGACTCAGAAAAAATATGAATTTTTAAGAAAAAAAAATTGCATCCGCATACTGTTTGTAAACTTGAGATTTTTTATTTGCAAAATAGCAGCCCAAGTTCAGCATATTTATTTCAACCTTTTTTTGAAAATCGAAAATGGTGGTTCTAACTTCACACTTTAAAAAACTTTCTAGCCTCTTAAACCCCTTTATGCTTATAAATGTGATTTTTTCAAATACAGCACATCTATTCACAAGTCGGGCACATTGCAGTACACATTTTATTTAAGGAAATCAAATATGTATGGTACTAACTTCACGTTAGTGCGTATAAACATTATTTTTCAAAATATTTTTATTGACATTTTAAATGACAAGACGTGGGACTTAAAGTAATTCTATAAGGGAAAGTATACCTATACTCTCACTTCTGTTATTTTAAGTTTTAATAATTCTTTAAAAAAAGGTTTTTTTCATAAAAATCTCTATTGTAATTTTAAAAAATATTAGTAGGTACTTCCACAAGCATTTTCTAGAATGTGTTTGAATTTAAATAATATACCAATACGTAGAAAATAAACATTTTACAAAAGAAATCTTCAAAACCAGGACTGTATTTTGGGTGTTAGAAGAAAAAACTTTTATAAAAGATGGCAAAAATGTTGTCACACCATCGAAAGATGTTATAATTTTCAAAATGGTGGCAAATATCAATTCTAATTCTATTCAATTCTATATTTTTGAACTAAACAGGTACAAATTAAACGTCAACACAAGACACGAATCACTATATTCTCACAAAAGAACGCTGTATAATTGTACCGATTTTTTTGCGGAATAATTTGGAAAAAATTATAGCATCTTCAGATACGGTGACAACCTTGTATAATTAATTGTACCTTCAATTTACATTTTAGGTAGAAAGATTAATTCAGGGAAAAGCTTCTCTATAGTTCATTTTGTGAAATTTTTTGCACATAATAGGGTTCTAAGGCAACTTTTTTACATTTCAGAGCGTATACGAGGGGGTATAGACATGTGCAAATGCATTAAGTAACTACCCAACTGATGTAAATTGAGCATTAACACTTAAGAAAAAATAACTTTCAATAAACCCAAAATATGTTCGCATATATGATAGGCGAAAATATGCCGTAAAAATAAGCTAAATCGCGGGTTAGGGTGGCGTATGCGGAATATTTGTTTCATCAACAAATGTGGAAATATTTTAATGTTATTTATAAATTATAAAATTTAAAAACTTTCATACTTATTTTTAAAATCTATTATTCGCATAAAGTTCTACTATACGACCTCTTATTCTTATATGTACCTGAGTTTTTTTTTTTGAGGTGGAGAAATTTGAATGAAATGAAACACAGAAAAATGTTTTGAATACCACCGCGCCGCTGTGTGTCATTTTGCACCGTCCTGCCAAAATCAAAAGTCTGTAAAATAAATGCCTTCCAATTGAGGCACGATAAAGTTGCTAATCATGATGTCTATGCACTTCTCACCTTTGACTGTTACGTTGTGACCATAATCATAATCAATATCATAAAGAGTTCCTTGACTTTTTTCTAAATGTAATATTGTTTTGACAAAGGCTTACATTGTTCTCGCACCAAATGCTTAAATTCTGTTTATTAACATAGTCATTTAACTAAAAGTGTGCTTTATTATGCGAGCACTATAAAATGAACTTAATGCCCGATGAATTGAACTTAATTGTTTTTCAAAATAAATTTGAAATTTTTGCCAAACTTGCTCCAGTGTAAATCTATTCATTATGAATTACCAAACTCACCTCAAATCGGCTTTCACAGAACAGGGTTGTCAATTCAAAATTATCCACCTCTAACATGAACCTATACCTTTAAGTCTTCATCATGGATCATTTTTGATGTCATTTTTTTTAAGGGTTTTGACTTTTGTGTCAATGATCTTAATTCATAAATTCAAAGAAGTCAGTCTACACACATTTTTTCATGTGTATCGGGGATAACTCTTTGTTTTAGATGAAAATCCTATAAAGTTTTCTTTTATTTTATACTCTTTTTTCATATAATTGTAATTTTATGTTTTCGCTCGAAGTCATGTTCAAAATTTATAACATTAAATCTTTATTTTTAAAATTATTATATTTAATCACCAGGAAGTTTTAGGCACGTTTTTGTTTTGCTACCAGAAATTCCCTAGAATCTGCCGGGTAAATTTACCATTCCTTGGTCTTCTTTTACTGTTCTTGAATAGCCCATTCGCTAATGATGGGCCATTCTTTATTTATTTCTAACTTAATTATATGATTAATTATTTCTATTTTCTATGCACCTAATTTTTAAACCAAACAAAAACATTACAGAGATTATCAAAAAGTAAAAAAAAATAACATCACTGGAATGCATATCAACTCGAAAAACAGCTTCCAATCAATCGCAGTAAAACAAACTGACTTTTATCTTAAAAGATTATACCTCATTTGTTTTTTCATTCATTAAACTTTAATAGATGACGTTTTCAATTAATTAAATTCCCCAAGCACACGCTTACACATGCACATTACACATATAGGTATGAATATAATCATGCGATGCTCAAGCTCACGTTAATCAAGTAGCACTCGTTGGCATTAAGTATTAACAAGCAGTTCACTCGTAATACTGTCACTTTTTCTGTAATCAAATTTATCTCCGGCCCATCGCCCTCTGAGCCCATTAATTCTCTCCTCCTCCTCGTCTCATATATTATAACCATCCCGCATTGGCATCTCAGTATACGCGCTGTGCTGTGTGTAGTGTGTTACATAGCTCCCGATCTCGAACCCGATCCCAAAGTCTCCCGGTGCACATCCATCAAATTACTCAAAAATTGTAATGATATATAAATACCAACAACAACAACAACAACAACAACAACAACAACAACAACAACAACTGACTCACTCACATATATGGCGGCGGGATACAGTTTTTTAATCAGACAGAAACAAAGAGGCTCACGGCATCCTGATTGATCCCGGGTGTCATTTTGCCTGCGTGAAAAGGGGATTTGCCTACACCTCTGTACGCCATCGTCATGTGAATGTGAGTTGGGAGTCCGCGTATATACTAAAACACTACACATCCACTATACCTACATGATGTACCTCATAAATAATTTCAATTTTTAAAACTCAGAGAAAAAAAAACCCTATTCCTTGATATAAGTTGGGACTGGTAGCTCCTGAACCACCTCGGAAACGGGTGCTTCAAACACAAAAAAAAAAACAGAACAAAATTCCGATCAAACTCTGACACGACAGTGACGCCAGATAAAATATTACTCCTGCTGTTCGGATGTTACTTTTTGAATGCTGCAGAGTGTTGTCTCACTGGTGATGGGTGGCGTACATTTGTACAACATTGTTCAAAGTTGGTAGCACCAGCAGCAGAAGCAACATCAGGCAGTGTAAACGCTTTTTTTCTACCTCTTTACATTTTTATTTTTTTTTGTAGAAGTCCCACCAGTGTGGAAGGCTGTGCAGCAGGTTAACCATGTAAAAGTGTTATCTTTCGTGACAGCCATTTTTTTACACATCACACAAAATTTATATATATTTTTTTAACTTGCGATATATTTTTTTGTTGAAATATACTTTTTGAATATTCGAATCCATTTTGCATTATTCCGATATAAATTATGCGGTCACATTTTGACAACCATGATAGTGTTCGTGAGATGCAACAAAAAAAAAATAAATAAAGGGAATAAAACGTGTCCAAAGCCCAGATGAATTTTTTATAAACCTCTGGATATTTATTTTAATGAGAATACAAAGTGGAGTGGACATGGTCAAAATCAAAGGAGCACATTTATTTATTTATTTATTATTTTTTTTCAGTATCTACTTAGCAAAACTAACAAAAACTTAAAAAATACAAAATGTACCTGAAAATTGACCTGCATGATGTAGTACCTGTATAATAATGGCCCACAAAGCCGTTTTTTGATGAAAGAAGTTAGTAGAAAATTTTGATTTGGATCGAGATCGATAGGTTGTGCTTGGCTGAAGACAAATTTTCTTCTTATCGAAAGAGGTGGCAAATTGGAGAAAGTTTTGGTTTTGGCATCCAGTTTTTGGGCTCACATACAAGATTGAGAAGATTGAAAGCGTTCTTGAGATTTCACTCTAAACGGTTTTGAATTGTAGCTACATATAAAATTTTTGCGAAAATATATAAATCTTCGAATTCTATGTTGGAAATATTAAGCCTCACTAAACCACTCAAGCGATTTTCTAAAGATTCCCAATGGTACGGTAACTTTTATACTACCGTTACCACGCAGCAAAAAACTATGGGTCGTCAAAAACGAGGATTCCATCCATTTATTTTTCAAACACGATTTTTTAATTTTAACCCAAAAATAATATCGCTTATTAACAGGTGGAAAAGGAAGCGAGATAGCGAGGGAATGTTTAGAGGAGATGAGAGAGAGAGAGCCTGATGGAAACGAGAGAGAATCACGATGGGAACAAGGGAAAATGGGAATGAGAGGAAGAGAAGGAAGAGAAGACAGTATGACAGGATACGAAAGAGTAGAATGGGAAGACATAAGAGAGCAGGAGAAGGAAAGACGGGATTTAATGATGGAATCCAGATATAACAGGTGGTATAACGAAGTTATGACCGAGGGGATCCCGCAATATCTTAAAGCGGGATGGAAGGCATACAGAACAAAGAGAATAGCGAGAGTCAGGCTAGGGAATGAGGTGAGAGAACGATGGTACTGGAAACAAGAAGAAGAGAGAATGTGCAGAGTGTGTGACACTTATGGAAAAAGCCTTACTATTGTACTGAATTCAGTACAATTTGATTTTCTCAGTACGTAAGTACATCTTTGCCATTTTCAGTACAATTTTGAATTGTTTGTACAAAATTGATAATTTTTCTCTTATCTTCATTAAAAAAGTCTATGTGCGATGCGAACATACTCAAAGCCCAATTACCCAATATCAAAACCATCCCCACTTGGGCTGAAGGCGCTCATTTGCTTTTAAATACTGAACTGAATATGTAAGAGTACATATTTAGCTTCCAATTTTTAAGTTCAAGTGACCTCAACTCCAAAAGTTTCGTTTCGCCCAGGTACGACAGTTGGACTCATCATATATTCAATCGCTCCACTTAAACAGAAGTAGTTTTCTAATTGGGTGCGTTCAATCGATTACGTTTTACATCTGAATTTTCAGATTTCTGAATTTTTGGAGCTTCTGATTGGCCAGCTGTCATAAAAAGTGATGACTTTTAGTGGCTTTTAGTTACGTTTAGTTACGTTTCATCTGAATTTTCAGACTAGAAATTCTCACATCTGAATTTTCAGACAAGTAATTCTCATCTGAAAATTCAGATGAAAGTTGTTTGTGGTGGGGGAAGTGCCAAAAGCACACATAAAAGCTGAACTTTTTAATTTTCGTCTTGTTGGTGGTTGATTTTTTTAGTTTTTGTCATGAAAATTTAATACTTATTTAAATGAACGAACTTTTTGTTTATTGTTTAGTGAATTTTTAAATCAACAATTTTTTTAATTGATGTTTGGAAAGTTTTTCTATGTTTTTGTAAGTCATACATATCAATAAAAGGACTTTTAATGAAGGTTATGAAACCTGTTGCTGATTTAGTTACATATATTTTCATCCTCACAACTACTCACTCTCAATGTTTAATTTACAAATGTAATTAAAGTTCTATTTTATTTCGCTTCAATGTAAATCCTTTAGGTAAATGCAGGAATTTGACACAATGACTTTCGACTGAAATTTCAGATTTTTTTTGCGTTCAACTACATAAATTCAGAAATCTGAAAATTCAGATGCTAAGCTATTTTTATTGAACCCGCCCATTATCTTCATAGATATTAGAAGAAGATTGGATTTCGATGACGTTTTCTTAAACGCACTTAAAAATTTCTCACAAAGCGCAGTATTGGATGGTCAAGTTAACTCCATCGTTCAATTTGTTTTAAAGTTTTTTCCTAATGAACACAAAAATATTGAAGTTATAAGCAACGAATATAGAGCTCTAGCTGACTGCGAATATATTAAGAAACTGAAAAATGTATCTGTATCGGAATTTTGGGCAAAAATTTGGTTTTTGAAAAATGAATGCTGATAGAAACCAAAAATCTTTTAAAAAAGGAATTTTGTCACAGTTTTGTAATTAATAAAAATCTTGTGAATAAAAACGTGACAGACAATCCTATTCAAAAAGAGGAACTTTTAGAGTAAAAAAATGTTAATTACCTAACTTACTATTATTTTCTTACCTAAGGCACCAGTTATACGTAATTATCATTGAAAATTCTATTTTTAATTTTTTAGGAAGCAAAATCAGTGATTATTTTAATGGCAAAATAAACCTGACAGTTTAATAATGATTTAGGATTTTAAAAACCTCAAAACTAAAAATTTAAATATTCAATGATGAGATTCAATGAAACCTACAACTGGCTCCTTACTGTGATACGGGATCCGTCCGTTATTTATTTAGCTATAATAATGAAGTTCCTTTACTCTGTTACCTTAATATTTATAACAAATTACTTTTTTTTTTGTTTTTTCAATTTTATTTTTGAATTTGTGTGTTTGCTAGTTTTTATCCATTTAAAAAAGCCCAGTACTATTTGTTCTTTTTCAGTACTATTTTGTTTCAGCGTTCAGTACAATTGAAAAAAGTCGATTTCCATCACTGGTGTGTGAAGGTGAGCCAGAGACGTGGGAACATGTGATAGAAAGTTGCAGGTCAGGTGGAGATGACGGGAGATCAATAGGGGAAAAATGAGGGATATAATGGACGAAGGAGGGAGGGGGGAAGAATGGATAAAGGCACTAGAGGTTGCGAGATGGAGTAAGGAGGGACGGATGGGAGACTTGTAACCCTTAGGGGATGCAATACAACACAATACAAGACAATACAAATATCTCAAAAATGCTGTTTCGAGATAAATGAGATTTAAATTTTCTGTTTCGTGAAAAAGCTATGGAAAAAATATCATAGAGCCTCAAATAACGCGCCCGTGGTTGAAATTAAGTAAAATTTATCTATGTTTTTTTCCGCAGAAATAAAGTGAAAAATATTCTACCTACGATGGTGTAATAAACTCAAAAACGAAATATTTTGATCTATGACGGTGTTCTTTTTAATTAGAAATATTATGTAAATGTTATGTATTTGCATTATGAGTTTTTTTAGCAAAAACTTAATAGGCGGTTTTGTTGCTAACACCTTTGACAAAAAAAAAAAAACGAAAAGCCTAGATACATATAAGTAATATATAAGATATAAGCCTAGATTTAAGTGCATTTTTGTTTGGCAAGAATGGAAGTGACCTACATTTCTGCCGAACCCAAACGTATAAGGTGAGGAGCACTTTCTCATGGCGAGAGATACTCTTGGGGTATTATGTCAATTCTTCGAGAATTAATAAAACCGTTTAAATTGTTTTCGAGTAAATTTGATTCAACAAAATATCGTTTTACATGTGATGGAATTAATAAGAAAATGTTTAAAAAAAGTCAAAAGTACTAAAAAAATTGATTTTTTGCTTAACTTTTATTTTTGATTAAGAAAAATTTATTTTCTATCAAATTTAAAAAAAAATCGTAAATTTTCGTTTATTGTTAAATTTCATAACCTAATTTCCGTTATGCGAATTTTTTGGCAAATATAAAACGCTTTTTTTTTTTCTTACAATCACTTGGAGCCGTTTTTGAGTAAAAAAACTACCGATTTCGTGGCTTCTATCTATTTTAGGTGAGCTTAAACAATTAGAATTTCCTTTTAGGAAATCTTATAAAAATATTCTGTACCCTAATTTGAAGCAAAAAGGACTACCCTGAGTACCCTTTTAAGCTGGTTCTAGCTTAAATTACAGTGAACGCAGAACGCACGCACGGACGTCGGACATATAAGGACGCATGATCGTGAGGACGTACAGATGTAAGGACGCACGGACGTAAGGACGCATGGATGAAAGGACGTTAGGATGCACGGATTAAAAGCACTTATAACATTATTGACCAAAAGGTTATAAAGGTCCTTCTCTAGTACCTGAGAAGTACATCTTGTTGAGGAACAAGATGAAGAATAAATCAATCAATAAAGGGATAACAGTTTGGTGAAGTTTCGGCAAAATGTGTTCTTAACTAAAAGCTCCCTTGGTGAGCTATTTTTAGCTCATTAAATACATTTATTAGTTTTTTGTTTTGTTAACCTCAAACCAGTGGCCTATTTCACCAACTTACAAATTTGTATTTACAAGTGAATTTTGACAAAATTTGTTGAAAATTCGATTTATTCTGTTTCACAAAATGTTTGTATTACAAAATTGTATTTGTAATATTACAATAAAGGAAATTTGTGGAAATATCTTTATTTTCGTTTAACCTATACTAATTTTTGTTTGTATGTACCTACATAGTTTACAAGTACATATTTGTGAAAACTCGGTTTTTTTGTAAGTTTCTGTTTCACCAAATAAAAGAACTTTACAAAATTTGTTGAATTGTGGAGAAAAAACTTACAGAAGATAAATCATGTGTAATTTCTTCTACATAAATTGTGATTTCTATATTAAAATCGCTTTTAAAACGTGAAAATGTTTAACCTGTGTAGGCGGTACATTTGTAAACATTAATTTAAAGATTTTAAAAAGGCAGAAATGAGTAAATAAAAGGTAGACTTAATATTGAAAATTAATACCAATGTATACCTACATATGTGAAAAGGAAGAAATAGTAATAAATATGTTAGAGGTTATTTGAGGCGCTCAGCGCTAAAACGGCCTAACCCACATTTCCAAAAAAAATTAACTAAATACGCAGATCGAACCACAACTTAATCATTTATATATTATAAAAAAAACCGAAGCCCTACATATGTAGAATAGTTTTGTTATTATTGCGGAAAAATGTTTGTAATGTATAAAAAAATATCAAAAAGGCTTGAAGATAAAATGGCTTAGGTTGCTTAGGGCCAGTTGTACAAATATTTAAACCGTGCTTCAGCAATTTTTATCCACCGATTTCGGCGGATAAATTGAGTTTCAACAGTGGTTTACTGTTCAAGTGTGTGATAATAACCAATTACATACTTGAACCAGCGTTGAACCTTAGTTAATCCGCTGAAATCGGTGAGTTAAGATCTTGAACCGACGCTGAACCACTATTGTACAACTGGCCCTTAGATGAAATATAATTTTCAAAAAAAAACTTTGCATAAGTTAAGTCAACAGTACAAAACGACTCTTTATAACAATTAATTATTAATTAAAACAAGAATAATTAACAATTTTTATTTAACTTTTAATGAAAATTAAAAACAAAATTGTTTCAAATAAGCTTCTCTTTAAACTCATTTATCTCAGTTCGAAAATTTTGGGGTTAGGGCGTTTTGGCGCTGAGCGCCTCATTTATGAGCCTTTCTTATGTTTTTTTTTATTATAGCTTAACACTTTGTTTTGCATATTTAAATTTATTTCGTTTTTACATTTTACACATTAGACGCTCGCAAATTTGTGAGACTATGGGTCTGTTTCATAATGTCTGAGTAAAGTTGTGATTAGTTAAATATTGGCACAGGGTCATAAGACCACAAGAGAAAAACTTACAATTGAAGCGTTGAGAATGAGAAGGGGTCAAGTGACATTTTTGAAGTTTTGAGTTATAAGTGTTTAAAGTTTTACGTTTACTTCAAAACAAACGTGTAGTAAACCCCTTTATCTGAAGCTAACTTTGTAAATAATAACAAAAGAGACACAAGAATTAGACCAAAATTTAAGTTGTCGCTTAACACCAGTAGGTATTGGTAAAAAATACAAAAAAAAAATCGAAAAATGTCACTTGACCCCTTCTCACTCTAGACGCTTCAATTGTCTTTTCACGACTTGAATAGGTTATAAATGCAATAATATATAATTATTCGGTTTGTGGACTTATGACCCTAGTTCCAATATATATGTGTCAGGTAACTAATCAGAATTTTACTCAGACATTGTGAAACAAGTCCTAAATGTTAGTTTACAAATCTGGCAAATAATTGGTGAAATGCTTGTTTTTTTTTTTTTCTTGTAGACTGCAACTGTATTTTGTACATTTTTTTTTTAACTTTGTTACAAACTTTACTTGGAAATATGTAGGTATGAAATTTGTGAAACAAAAATTCTGTTTACAAATTCGTAAATGCATAATTTAGTTTACAAATACAATTTTGTGTTTTTAAATTGTTATAATTTGGTGAAATAGTCCCCATCAGGACTATTATTATGCTGAACACAATTCTTCTCAATTGTTTTTTTTTTAATAAAGACTGTATACTTAATAGAAACTGCGTGTATGTTATATTTATTCAAGGCTAACAAAATGCTATTTTTTTTTGCTAATTTTGATTTACAACAAATTAGCATTTTTAAATTATTTCGTGATTTATCGTCATTCTAAGAATTGAGAAGAAATTTGGAATTTCATTGAAGTACCTTCTGATATATATTGTGGTATTTCCATTTTTTGTTTAAACATTCAAAGGTTCATAATTTAATTTAACTAAAAGTGAGTTTCTGTATGTCAACTTCCACTAAAAATTGTGTTTATTTTCATTAATTTCTGTTCAAAATTCCACAACCGTTCCCGCATACAAAAAATAATTCATTGTTTTTTCAGAGAAGCGAGAGAGTATAGAGTTATTTCTCCTATCTTAGAAATATTTTTGGACAGAGATTCCACGGTTTATCAAAATGTCAATATGAGAATAAAAGAATGAAAGTCAAACGCATAGTGCCATTATAACACTGAAATACCGCATCACTATATGAGTTTGCGCTGCCGTATAGGTTCTTTTACACATTTTGCCAAACGATTATTTCTTTTATTTATGTTTGATCTTGTTATAAGCTATAAACACATTTTTATATTATGTGCATTTCTTTTGCAAAGTAATCTGGATTTAATAAGAATAAAAAGCATATAAGAGAAGAAGCATATCGTCGTCGTTTTATGAAAACATATATATTTGGATCCTAAAAGGTCACGAAAAAGGAATTATTGTTTTATGAAAACTACATAAATCCAATTTTTTCGAAATTGAGATACATACCTCTATTAAATACGCCATCGTTAATCATATATCAAGATTGAAGTTTTGTAAAAGGTCTCCAACTCTTGTGTTTCTTAAATTTAAAATATGTAAAAAAAAATCATCAAACTCAAAATTTTCAAATTGTGGCCATTACAAAATCTAGAACATTTCATGCAAATGATTCAAAATTATAAAAAATTAAATTATTGACGACGAAATATGTATTTCATTTGTCTTCCGGTTTCCCATCCGGGCATCCGGTCGGTCTGCTATGAGAGCTATAAATAATAAAAATATGTATATTTTTTTAAACTAACTAAAAATCAATTCTAGAAAGCATTTCTCTTATTTTGGTCATAAATATTGAAACTCTCATTAAAAACCAATGAAATTTAATTTCTTTTTTTTTTTGTATTCCAAAAAATAAACTATTCAAAATAACAATACATATTATTTTATTGTATAAAAAATTGCCATATGACAGTTGAATATTAAAACCAACTTTTGATGTGGGAGCGAATCTAATCTATAATTTAACCTCAGTATATACAAAAACTGCTTATATGCGTGTTTAAAAAAAAACGTAAATACAAGAAACACAACACAAAAAATCCTCCATACAAACATATAATTCAACAAAATTAAAAAAAAAGCTGTAATTTGTAAACATCATTCCCACATCAAACTTTATTATATGACAACCATGTGAGTTTAAATTCAAATAAAATCCGTAAAATATCTAAAAATTCAACCATTAAAACTGAAAATTCCTAAACTCTGAACGAACATACGTAAATACCAATATAAATGTGAATCGTGTTTGGTACCAAAAAATTTACACTTAAAATGCGTGAAAGACGAACGACGCAATGACACGCCACCTCCAACAACATGACGCCTTTGTAGACTTGTATATATCTATAGGTATAGAAGCATTGCATTTCAACGAAGATGGATAACCATGGAGACATACTGTGTAATCGGATTCTGGAACTGTGCTTTGTTTTTAATTAAAAAGAAATTTAACTAGAAACCTCGAATGCACCATTTCACGGCGATTGTTGTTCCTTTCACACATGGTGACTCTGTCGTCCAATATCTCTTATGCCAGGACTCTCCTCCGTATATAAGGACCAAAGAAAGTATAGTTATCAGAGAAATTCATGTGTGCAGTGTAGTCCAGGTACAACACTCAAACTCAACATATAAAAGGAAACCCGGATTATCAAACAAGGACGAGGATGAGAACAAGGACACAGAAGATGAAAATCCAAACGACTGTGAAATCCTGCACTGACAGGATCTACAATTTAAATGCAAAAGGATGAAACAAGTGCAAGATGAATGGCCGTTCGTTATGGGAGTGGGAATGGGAATGGGAATGGGAATTTCGGAATTCTTTGGCTAACGATCCGTAACTGAGCAAGGAACTGAAAATTGAGAGAACATTTTTCATGGATATCATATTTAAGGATTCTCCATCCTACGAATTGGGGATTTCTTTTTGTTGAAAATGCAGCATCAGATTGAAATGAAGAATTTTATTTTACACCCACTTTCATAACTATATATGTACCTTAGTCTTAGTTTATATCTTCTTCGTTGTTATACCTCTACATAATGTGTGATGGTGATGGGGCGCCTTCATGAGTTGCTCCCACCTCTTTTGCTCACCTCTAATTATGCGGGGTTCTCGTGCGAGCCGCACCGCCACCACCAAACAACCAAAATGCCAATCAAAAGACCAAACAACGCGCTGACTGCCACTGATGCGACGCAGAGCGAGGGCAGCTCCACTCGCAAGTCAGGTTTTTAAGCCCGAATGCCTCGCAGCCATTTTCGCGATTGGGCGGTTCCATCATCAGAGGTGCTCGCATATAGCGTATAAAAGAATCCATCCAACACTATAACTTGTGGAAAAGATAGTTTACCTAGAAGGTGTCTCATGATGGAAACCGGTTAAAAACCGAACCCATTTCACGATTAAGATGAAGTTTATTGGTATGACCAACCACATCATGGCTATGGAGACGGAAAGACAAGCTAAAGTTGTTGACCGGATTGAAAATCGTTGTTAACAAAAATTAAAAAAAAAGACACAATAAATGACCATCAAAAGTGTGGTGAGTTCTGAAGATGATCTGTGGTTGGTATAGATTTAGTTGTAGGGGAAATATCGTGGTCTAAATCATTGCGCTGGATTTGTTGGAAAAGAACGAAAAACTGCAAAGCCGTCGTCATTTTTATTTTAATATAAAATTTCTATAAGTTTGTTTTTGATTAATTATGTAGCTATGTATTTAAATTAATTATAATTGACAAGATTAATAGTTTGTAAATAAACTTTCGAATCCAGTCATTTTAGCATATTATTCAATATTGGGACTCAATTATTTAAAATAAAATTAATATTCAAATTGTACGTTTCGATTAAAAAACCTTAATACCTGGGATATTGTGTTTTCTGTGCACAGAAATCCTGGTAGAGTGGAAGACTTGAACGGAAAATCTTTAAGCCTAGTACATACTTCCTCGTGAAGTGAACAACCATCAGTGGAGAAAGTAAGTTTAAGCTTGACTTTTGCAGCTTTTATGGTCAAATTGTCAAAGCTACACCAAAAATCAAAGAGTTCCCGTACATTTTGCGCGTGAATATGGTTCACCGCTCGTGAGCGCAAACTCTCCACTTTTTGTCATGGCTTCACGAGCACGCTCACGGGTGAACAAAAATACAAATTTGTATGGATTCACGACATGATTCACAAGTATGTACTAGGCTTTAAGGTTAAAATCTTTTCATGTTTTTGAAAAGCCAACAAAATTAAAAATTAATGTAGCTTTATATATCTATAAGTATCTATGTATCGGATGCGGCTGAAATTAACAGACAAGTTTTTGTCAAAAATTTCCAAAATTTGGCTCCAAGTTTTCGGATTTACCCCTTATAACTATTTTTGTTGCAATAATAAATTAATAATAAATTAATTTTAAATTTTTTGAATAATATTTCTGTTTGTAAAAGTTTGCTCAAATAAACCATTACTTACTTTTAGGTTGTAAAAGAATGTTTATTTTTCTATGAATGTTTACCTTGGATAAAGTCCATACTTGTTAGTGTTAATTTAGTTTGTTTTTAATTTTTGATTTTAATTAATTTGTTTTACGCCGCACCACAAGACAAAAATCGATTTGTGAATTTTTTTTCTATTTCACAAAATTTCTTGCCAGTACCGTGAAAGTGTTATTTTAATTTTAACAAGATTTTGATTGAAAAAATCACATTGGTAGAGAATCGCACATATATATACCGGTAGGTATACTGATGTTTTGCTTTATGAAATTTTAATATTATGAATTTAAATCTTTATATTTTTAAAAAAATTGTATATCGCCGAAACTATATCATTTCTTATAAACATGCTTTTTGGATATTTACACTCCTATTAATAAACTCAAATTAAACATGAATTATTTATAAATATTAAAGGAAGTGCGAAATCTTATCAATAGAACAAAATTAAAATTAATTAGCTAATTTACCGAAACGGGTAATTTAGTTAAAATAACAAAAATATTTTTGCCAACGAATAGAGATATTTTGGCGCCGCGTCGATTTAAGAGAGTTTTAATACTCTTTAGTGACATCAGATTTTGAATGTAATGGATTTTTGTTAAGGTTTGCTATATACTCAAATTGAATCAGCGTTAATACAGTTTATTAATACAGTAAAACCCGCTTAAGAGAAACTGCAAAATGTCACAGTCTTTCTTTCACTTAAACAAACCCCGCTTATGTGAAAAAAAGTTTCAATTAAGCGTAATCCAGATAAGTGAAACAAAAATTTCACTTAAGAGGATTTAAAAAAATCCAAAAAGGGTCTGACATACCAGAATTTCAAATGTCATTTTCGTGATGAAAATTTGGTGGAGATGAAAAATAAAAAGAAGTAAAAACGTTCAGAAAATGTTTTGTTCTGTTCTATTAATTTTTTTTCACTTCAGAGAGTTTTTTTCAATGAAAAATATTAAATTTAATATATGTTTCAGGTATCTGGGTTTTTCTCTTAAGCGGGTTTCCCTTAAGCGGGTTAAACTGCACCTATATAAATATTTTAATTTGTTAATTAATTTTTGATCAAGGTTTTAATTTATTTGTGACTCAAATTATTTTTTTTGTAACGAACTGGATTTTTCCCTTTTTATACCTTTTTCAAATCGATTTATTTCGATTCTTATTATTGATCCAAGATATTAGTTTAGTTTAGTTTAGTTTAGTTTAGTTTATTTATTACAATGAAGGCTTACAAATTAAGAAATTATTTCTTATAAATTATTGTTAAGCTTATTATTGATAAAATAAAAATGGAATTAATGAGAAAATTATACAATGAAAAATTAAAATGTAAAAATATGAAATGTAAAACAAAAGAGCTGCTACATGATTGGTTATATGTACATCTAGAGCAAAAAAAAGAAAGAATAAAATACAAATACAAATATCTCTTCATTTATAGGCATTAATTTAGGTAAATCAAAAATCAGAATTAATTTTCAAGATAAATATGCAGTTCTCTACGAAACTGTCCACCTCCCACTTTCCTTAGATGTCTTGGCAATGAATTCCACAGTCGGATGGCGCTGACGAAAAACTGTCTCTCTGAAGTCAGACAGGAAAAACGCGGATGAATAAGTTGTAAGGATCTGTTAGAGGAACCGAACTCTATTCTATTGTATAGGCAACAAGGCTGCTTAGTCTGGATTACATTGAAAAGCAATAACAGAGTTCTAAAGCGCATGAGGTGATCAAGTGAGATGCCATAAATTTGCTTAGAGAAGCTAGAAATATGGACAAATCTACGTAGACCAAAAATATAGCGGGCGATATTATTGAACGCTACATTGAGCCTTCTGGCACTAGTTGCATCGGTATGAAAAAAAATTTCACATCCATATGTAAGTATAGGTACAACCAGTGTTTTAGCTAAGAGCAAACGAATTTTTAGAGGAGTGTAATGCTGAGAAAACCAAAGCATGCGGAGAACACCATAAACTTTACCGACGGTAGCATTAATGTGCGTATCCCAAGTCAGTGTGCGATTGAATATCATTCCAAGATTTTTTGCAGTTGAAACATAAGATATAGGTAAATTATTTAGGAATAAATGCGGAAAGTATTCAAGATTTAAAGTTTTTCTGCTAATAACTAGGCATTTCGATTTGATTGGGTTAAGGATCAACCCATTACTTGCCGACCATCGCGAGATTTCTTCTAAGTCTTCGTTAATTGAGTATGCACAGTTTTTAATAAGACCAAGAGGGCAGTTTTTGTAGAGTTGCACATCGTCTGCATACATTTGGATTGAGGATCTTTTGACCTTATAAGGGAGTTCATTAATATATAGCGAGAAGAGAAGAGGTCCTAAAATTGAGCCTTGAGGGACCCCTCGAGTAGTTGGAAGGAAACTTGAAATTGTATTTCCAGCTATTACTGCTTGTTTTCTATCCCGAAGATATGATGATACCAATTGGACTGCTGATGATGAAAAACCATAGTATGCAGAGAGTTTGTGGCAAAGGTTAGCATGGTCAACTGTATCGAAAGCTTTAGAGAAGTCCAGAAGAACAAGGAATGTGACGTGGTCATCATCCAGCGCAAGCCTGATATCTTCAACTATGTTTAAAATGGCGGTTGTGCAGCTATGTTTTTTCCGAAAACCTGACTGCTTAGGAGAAAGGATGTTCTGCGCCGTAAGGTAGACGTTCAACTGGTTTTGCATAACTCTCTCAAAAACCTTAGACAAAAATGGGAGCACTGAAATTGGTCGGAATTCATTCCCATTTTTCGGGATTGGTATAATTTTTGCACTTTTCCACTGGGATGGAAATATACCTGTCATTAAAATGGTATTGAAAGTATGTGTGATAAAAGGTAGGATAAGTGGTAAAATTGATTTTATGAAAACAGGATGTATAGAGTCCATTCCAACAGCATTCGACTTAATGGATAAAAAACTTTTAACAAGGTCAGTGCTTTCAACACTTGAGAACTCAAACAGCACTTCCGATGAGGACACAAAAGAATGTTCTAAAATCTCTGTCGATATGGTAGAAAGGGTAGGAAAGGGCATAGTAACAAAGTCATGGTTTAATAAATTAACGTTAATATTAGCATCACTATTTTGGTAGTGTTTCCCTACTCCCAACTCTTTCAAGTTCTTCCACAACTGACGCTTATTCATGGAAGGATTTAGCTTACTGCTGTACACTTCGATTTTTCGGGTTCTTATTTTGCAGACAACTTGGTTTCGCAACCTACGATACATCTGATGATCGATTTCCAGTCTGAAACGTTTCCATTTTTTGTAGGCCCGATCCCTTTGTAAAATAAGTCCACGAATTTCATTCGAAAACCATTACATATAGCATACAGCTTGAATATTGGAATATGGCTATTGGATTATTTATACATTTTTAGGGTGTTCTGGTCTCCAAGTTGTGGTTTTTAATTGAATAAATAAAATAAATCTAAACAATAAATTATATAATTATTTTGTTTTATTTATTAATCTTAAAATAAATGTTTTCACAACTTTTTAATTATTGAATTTATTTATTTCTTTTTTCGGCAGTCGCGAATCGCGACGCGTTTGAGACTTTGTCTATCTTCAGGGCGAAATTGAAACTTAGCAACAACAAAATGCAAAATCCCACATTTTGAAGTGAAGTGAGATTGCAAGAAAACTCAATTTTTCAGTTTGAGTTTTTGATTAAATTCCGCTAGGTGTGCGAGTAGGTACCACGGCCGTAGCTAGGACCTAATGTATGGGTGAGCTCCAAGTTTTTTTGAGTGAGCTGAATTTTTTTTTAAATTAAAGTCAAAATATATAGTCTATAGAAAAATGATTCATCACTTCCCAAACCTTTTAAACCTTTCTTAAAGGATTCCCCACACCAACGCAAATTTGTCAACGTGTTGTTTTCATTGACAACCACGTGTTGTTATTATTGTTTTCGTCATCGTCGCAACAGATTCGCGTTGGTGTAGGGGATCCTTAACTGACCGAGCACCGCAATTATTCCCAATAATTTTAATAAAAATTCGAGCAAAAAAAATAAATTTAAACTAGGTTTTGAACGAAATGAGAGTAACCAATAGGAATAATTAAAGTGAAACTTCAAAGTATTCAGCGCATTTGACTTTTCAATGAAAAAAAAACAATAATTATAAGAGTATTGCCAATAAGGTGGCAAGGCGTCGCGGTCGTTTGGTATATATAAGCTCTCTTCGACAAATATCTAATTGTGTAACATATACCTAGACTAAAAACCCAATTGTTCAGTAAATACAGATACTAAAAACTAACGAAAAAAAACTTACAATCTGCATATATAATATAGAGAGATGTCTTTAAATTTCACATAAATTGTGTATAGTTTTTTTTACCCACACATGAAATTTTGACAATAGAACTGTAATTTTGTCTAAATACTTAATGACAAATAAAAACCCACATAGTATCAACACTCATCTTCAAAAAAAAAGTGCTAACAAGAAATCCTTTATAATGACAATTCTTTGTTTTTTTTTGTACAAACATTAAATTTCTTAATAAATGTTAGAAAAAGACTTGGTATATAGATGTTTATCTATACCGAAAATTATTTTCATTTCAGACAACATCAATAAAACTTTAACTACTTCCTCGTTCGTTTTGTACCTATATGTAGATACCAAAACTATACAAACATTTTAAACCGTTCAACCATATCAACTCCCACAAAAAAAAAAAAAAAACGAACGCCATTTGACAATAGCTTCGTACATATAACAATTGTCACATCAGCACCACACGCCATCGGTTCATCTTTGGGTTAAGCGTTGTCGCTTGTCAAAACAAACAATACCATACTTGGACCCACATAATAATAATTTGAATTTGAATTCGAATCCCATGCTCCAAATATAAATCTCAAAAGTAGTCAACCGTCTCGATGACATTCTGTTGAAATCTATTACCCCCTAAGCGAGGCGGTTCTAACAAAAAGTCTCACAACATGAGCAGTCTCAATGATACAAAAAAAAAATGTGGGCTGCACATTAAATCATCTCGAGCATATAAAAGGCCCATAACTAAATTTTAGAAGATAGAGATACCTTTATTGTGCACCTATATAAGCTCATTAATTCTTCAGTCCAATCATTAGGCCGCACCTCTAATGTTCTCAGGTTGGTTGGAGTTAGAAAGCATATTCACCCTATATAATATATATTATATCGACTGATGCAGGTCTATTGTGCCAATCAAAGATTGCATGTCGTGAGATTCCATCCAGATTTAATGCGTAGGCTTCACGATAGTTAAGACTTGGAAGTATCTTGTATTGTAAGGTATACTTAATTGTGAAAACTTATAGGATTCCTTGAGGGTTGTAAGTTAAAATCCTAAGAATTATACAATTTTATCTCCGACTCTATTATTAGAACCAGGAAAAAATGGGACTTTGGGTGAAATTTAAAATGTTAGTGGGGGCTTCAAAAAACCCTTTACAATTAAATACTCAAATGTGGAAGTCAGGCAGCGTATAACGCCATCTGTTGGCGATCAAGTTTTTCTCATGGACCCGATTGTCAGTTCTGTAAAAAATTTTTTTAGATTTATAAGATTTTTTATTCTTTTAAAAAAAATGATTAAAAATTTGTATTACCCACTAAGCTTAATGCTTAATGTGGGTGGTTGAATTTCCAAAAGTTATTTTAATTGATTTGGACGTTTTTTTTAAATTTTGAATATTTTTGAGATTGGTTGGAAACTGGTTCATGATTGATCGTAGATCCTTCCACATTTTTCAAAATTTTCGGAACGCATGCTTCGGTTGATAATTTTTTGGATGATTGGTTTTAGAAAATTAGCATTAATTTTGATGTCACACGCTCTTATTCCGTCAGCTCCTGAAATATTATGCGTATTCAGATTACACTGTATATTTTGAATTTCAGTTTCATCACCTTCTTCTACATAATATTGATTGAGCAAGATGTTGATTTAGTTGACTTGAAGTTTTTTCATTACATATAAGATTAAAGTAAAACTATAACTTTTAGTAAAAGGTTAAATTTAAAGCATTTACTTCATTTCGTATGCATAAAACTAATTTCATAATTGCTGATAAATACTTTTAGTAGATACTTAGTTCATCCTAGTAAATATTTAGAATTCATCGGAAATTGAAAGTAAATACTGTTTTTCGTACAATTTCTTCTAAATAAACAATTTTTTTTAAATAATTAACAATTGGTAGGAAGTCAACACTTTTACAATATTCAATTAGATCAGAAGTTGCTTGGATATTGATGGGCGGATATCCTTTCCAATTAATTGCCAAACCATTCATCTTTTGCATCTAGTTGTTCTTAATAATTTGGTGGAAATTTTACCAAATGGCTTAAGCAAAAAACACAAAGTTACTTTTCTGTTAGCGCTGACACCGTTACGCTACTATACTTTCGATTGTTCTTTGGCTGACGTCTGTCATTTTGGTAATCAGCTGTTAGAAAGTTTTTTTTTTCATTTAAAATTATTTGAAATCAATATTTTTCCCAATAGACAAAAAAATTTTAATTAAATAGGAAAATTCACATTTTTACCCATTTTTACATTTTTACCCGCACAAATATTTATTTATCATTAAAACAATTTTTTTTCGCAAAATAATGACTTCATTTCTGAAAATTCCCGCAAAGCAAAAAATAGTAAAAAACATGTCGCTTAAACATATCCATATCAACAAAAAGTAGAAAATATTTCAACTTTAACAACTGCTTTTGTCACGTTACGTTTTCCGTTCTCTTTATGTATGTCAAATTGGAGGTTGGGCGAAAAAGCTATATTGTGATAGGTTGTTAGCGATTCCTATGGTTCAACTTCAGACGTCATTCAACGCTAACACAAAAGTAGCTTTGTGTTTTCCGCTTTAATCTTTTATTAGTTTGCAAAAAATTACTTTTCTGAAGCAGTATTTTGAAGTAGCTTTATCCTCCCAAAAACAAACCTTAAAAAAAGGATCTCCAACGAACCCTGAAAAAATTCTGTATTTTTGTTTTAAAATTATTTAAGAAACATAAATCATGAACCAATTAATTTGTAAGGGTAAAACAGTTTGATTTAGCCACAAAAGGCCCTGAGCTAAAATTATTTTATTTTTCTTCTGAAGCAAATAATGCTTTTATTTATATCAGTTTCAAAAATAACCAGGAACAAAAATCAATTAATTTATGGAAGTCATTTCCAAGATATCAGAATATAGGCTGCTCAATGCTCATATAGATATAAAAGGTAGTCGTATACAAGGCTGTTGCAATGGCTTATTAATGAAGTGTGCACGTAATTCGGTAAATATTAACAGCAACCCAATTTCAACAAATACGGTAACAAAAAAAAAGATTCAAGACTATAATTTTTTGGTTTCAAGGCAAAACCTTATTGATTGTTAAAAGCGAAAAAAGTATGTACTTTAAAATGTTCAAGTTGTTATTTTACATCTTTGAACAAATTAAGTAATTCCTACAGAAAAAAAGTACTTATACTAGTTTTTATGTACGGAATAAAGTTTTAACTGGAAAAAATCATCAGAAAACAGTAAGTGCTGTGGTCCAAAGTAAATACTTGATTTTAATCATTTACTGCATTTTATTATGCATACCAAAAAAGTAACTACCTACTTTAAAATTCCCTATTAAAAGCATTTACTATGTTTTATGCATATCACCCAATGTTTTATCGAGTACAAAGATGTTCTATTATAGTAGAATCTTGGAAAGATGAACGGTTCTATAAGATGAACAGCTCGGAAAGACGAACGAAATATTTCTACTTTTTAGTGCTCAAAAAGATGAACGGAGTGAAATTTTATACTCGAAAAGATGAACACTTTATTCTCAACAAAATTTTTTACTTTTTCTTTGCCTTTAACCCCTCGTGAACACTACTTTGGGGCTCGTTATGTTATTATTATTATGTAAAAAATATTTAATGTTTTTATTTATAACTACAACTTCTTCCTCAACCAAATGTTGATGCTCGAAAAGATGAACAATTTGAAAAGATGTTTTATATCTGTTCATCTTTTCGAAATTCTACTGTATTTTATTAATTGGTAGTTTATTTCTACCCAACAGTTCATTTATATAATACCCGAAGTTTTTTTTTGATCTTTTTTTGCGTCTGCTAATTTAGCTTTGTAAGAATTTGACTTCTGTAATTTGTATACCTATTGAAATAACTCATTTCGCTGTTTTGCTTTCAACTAAATAGGTATTTCAGGGAATATACTACTATGCAATCTTCTGATTCAATTGTCTTACTAAAGTAAGATCCTTGAAGATCTAGAAACATTTTTTTGGTTCTTAAATCGCTTCTTCCTGTCAAACATCCTTTTCTATAATATCCTGGTAAATATATACAGATATTATTGAATTCAGCTGCAGATTATTTTGAAGCTCCATTTCTTTGAATATCTCTGGTATAGTTAAGATATGGTAAGCTTGTATAATATCGGACTAACGAACAGTTCATATGCTGATGACAAAAGAGAATCGAATTGGGTTGTGAAAATTAAGAATTCAAGCAAACAATCGCTCAATAAACTTAAAGCAAATAAAAAAAATATTAAAAACTGAATCTTGTCATAAATTAATAATTTTATTTAATCATGAAATTCTGACCAAAAAATACCTGATTGAAATCTTGATTCCAAATTTACTAAATCCAAAACTTACCTTCTATTATTCTTCCTTATACAGAGTCATATATAAAATGTATATAGGTACCAGCAATTTAAAATGCGTTTTCAAAGCAGCAAAATACCAACAACTTTTAAAACAACATAAACTTCTCAAAGTTATGGCCGTTCTTATATATCCGTATACCCGGAAAAGCAACGCCTGCAGACATTGCACGACATCCAAGTATCTGTCAAGAGTAACACCTCGAAACACGCCGCTTGTCCGCCAATAATTTCTTTGACTTGACATGTTTGTTTGCGTTGCGTTGCGTTGTCTTTAAGCCTGGTTCTTGTGGACACGTCCCGCCCCCTGATGTTGGTTGTATGTTCCATTTTAAGCACTTTATGACACTGCCTGTAGCGCGAGAATAAGACTCCCCGAGGTGTCAAATGGTCTGGTTATGGTCATAAACGAGCGATCGCGATCGTAAGGATCCCCTTGTTCGTTCGCTCTCACCTAACCTCACCTCACCTCGCACCAATTTTTATGATTTACAATTTCCGAGTTCGACCCGGTTTTCATTCATCGATGATATTGGGAATGGGATGAGAGATGAGCTGCCCCATTACCCACCACCATCATCATCATCCATGAGGGCACATTCTCTCTCTGCGATGCTGATGGTCTTGTTTGCACTGCCAGACCATTTGGTGGCAGTTGAGATTTTTTTTATTTTAAAAATCCAAAAAAGGTCAACATTGTGGTATTGGTAAATATTTTTTTGTTTTGTTTTTGTTGTTTTGTTTACTCAATTAAGCTGTTGACCATTATATGGATTCACCTATATAAGGGGAGCGCCTTCGACGTTTCTTTGTTGTTTTGGAGAAAATTGTCCACAGCGAGGCTTTGACAATTGTCCAATATGGAGTTTTGGACAAAAATATACAACTCAGACACAATGACTCCATGCTGTGTCCAGATTGTTGTTCCAATTACTCCTCAGACTCGTTGTGTGAGGTGAGGTTTGGAGCATGGTGTATATAATTTTTTTTTTGTGGAATCACAAATTATGGGTACACGATGGGATATCAAGAAAATAATAGCTACGGGAGTTTTTATTTATATGAATTTTTGTGAGAAAATATATCTATAATATTCATTCGGGAATTGGGTCTTATATTGAAATGGAATAAAAATTTTGCTCTTGTTTTTGGTATTTCTGATTTTTTTTTTTGTTTTGTTTAGTGGAGACCAAATGTCTATTGGACATGCGACAGAAATTATGTTTATGTGACATTTTATGTCCCAGCGGTTAAGTGAGCAAAGTTGTTTGGTATAGATGTATATTGTTATAGGTGGATATGAAGGATGCTGGATTGGGGGAAGGTGTAGGTAGGTACAATTCTTGGTGGTCCAATCAAGAAAAAGCAATCATATTTATTGAACAATATATTGGCTAACGGTTCTAAACACAACGAATTGTTTATTGCATTTATAGTTTTTATAGTTGTATGTTGGAAGGTTTGTAGGAAAGGTTTAAGGCAAATTGTAAATCAAAAATAAAATTTTTTGAATAAAAAATAGTTAAGATCACTTCTTTGGCAGTCTCCTACCTGTATTTTAAGTCCCATCAAAATCAGTCCTATCGTTTCACAGATAACTCGGAACAAACAGATCTGGTGCTCACGTAATAGGAACGATTTTCATTTGAAATACATATTTTTTTATTTAAACGAATTTTGATTAAATTTAATGGCAATTCTGACCACGACCCGTACACTTTTTGATCAAAAATCTTCAAGCGGATCAAATGCATTGAATGTAGGGAAATGAGAGGATCATCGGTGCGTTACGCCCGTAGTGGAAGACCGAACTGATGGGCTTAAGCTTTGAGACATTATTTGAACCAATTTCTCAACAATTACTCGGTTAAATAGTTAGTTGGTAGGAATATATACTTAATCTTCAGTTAGAGCAAAATTTAGATTAAAAGGTTTATAGGAAATCTTTCAGGCAAATTGTAAATAATAAACAACATGTTTTGAATAGAATATATTACTTAAGATAACCCCTTGGACAGTCCTCTACCTGTATGTTAGGTTAGGTTAGGTTAGAAGGGGTGATGATACGGCGACCGTAACATCTCACTCGGATCTCGATGGATCCATTGCGTTCCCCGGGATATATGTAGGTATAAGTATGTGTGTGTGAAGAGGGTTGGGGTGGGGTGGGGAAGTTAGGTAATGTGGGCCCTGAACCATCCTGACTTCTGAATGAAGTTTAGGGTGTTCTTTAGTGGCAAGGTTGAAATGTCGCCCAGATCGTCGAAAAGTATTCTCCGAGGGCATTTTTTCTGGTTCTGGATAGGCTGGGGCATTCACAAAGGAAATGAGATGAGCCCTCCTCCGCCTCTTCATCCTGACACCCTCTGCATAAGTCAGAAGTGCTAAGGCCCATTCTGCTCATGTGGATACCCATGGAGTTGTGTCCAGTTAGTATTCCAACTAGGAGTGATAATTGAGGTCTGCCTACCTTAAGTAAGTAGTCTGTTTTTTCCTCAGAAATAATCGGCCATAGGCTCTTTGAAACCCGACAAGAGTCAATTGTCGACCATCTATCGTTGGCGGTTTGTAGGAAGTATTGGTGAATTCTCTTTTTTTCTTGTTCCAGTGGCATAAGTATCGAGAATACGGTTTGGCTCGAATCTGAAGATGACCCGGTTCTGGCCAGTTCATCTGCCATTTCGTTCCCGTGTATATCACTGTGTCGTGGGACCCATCTGAGGGTAATTGTGTTTGTTGCATTGAGTAGTTTCAAGTCGTTGCGGCAACGATCCAACAGTTTAGACCTGTATGTTAAGTCCCTTTGAAATCAATTCGATCATTTCACAGATAACTCCGGACAAACAGATCTAGGGCGCATGCAATAGGCAAGATTTTTATTTAAATTGTTTTATTTTGCTAATTTAAGCGAATTTTAGTTAAATTTAAGGGCATTGCTCACAACCCGTACACTTTTTGAGCAAGAATTTCCAACCGGATCAAATGCCTTGAGAGCATCGGTACGTTACGCCCGTAGTGGAAGACAGACGCGATGGGCATAAACCTTGAGAATTTATTTGAAACAATTTTTCAACAGTTGGTTAAATATATTTTTCTTTGTGGTGTGGTCTCCATGTTGCGTTTGATATGTGAATAGGAAACAATAAAAAATAAAATTATTTTAAAAAATTTCAAAGTTAATTTTTAAACAATAATTTTAATTTACATATTTAATTTTAATTTTATCACAACATAATTTTGTTTATGGGATTAGAGCGACGTGTTTCGGTTTTCAAAGAACCATCATCGGGGTTAATTTATGGATTTAGAAAAAATTCTTTTCTTTCCATTGCCCTAATCCAAAAAAAAATATATTGTAATAAAATTAAAATTAAATTAAAACTAAATAAAAATTGTTTAAAATAAACTTTGAAATTTTTTTAAATCATTTTATTTTTTATTGTTTCATATTCACGGTTAAATATAGTTGCTAGATATACTTTATGTTCAGTTAAAGCAAAATATACATTTCAAAAAAAAAAATTATAAACTACGAAATGCAAGAATTGATGTTCAAGGTGGCCCAAAAATTCTCACCCTATCAGAAGAAGCTTTAATTTTTTCAAATAGTGGCGAAAAATAAATCGATACGTGTATTTTGTAATTGTTTACTTCATAAATGTCAAAGTAGAATTGACATTTTTCCGCCATTTGCAAAAATTAAAGCATCTTCCTTTTGCTCCACCTCGTTTAACAATACATATGTTGGTTCATTAAGTTTATTAGTTGAATGTCTTCATGAAATCTAAAAAATCTTGCATTGCTTCTGTGTATGATGAATTTATGAAATTTTAAATTTTATTTCCATAATTTACGAACGCACAGAAGCTCACAATACTACTGACGATCGGCAATTCGCTACCCTTTAAGGTGCTCTTCGTGAACTATCAGTGCAAAATTCTTACAAAAACTCCAGTGATATTAATGATCTGCGAATTGTACGTGACAACTTGACGCGCTCTGCGATTTCACTTCATATAAATTGCGAGTTTCCTTTGTTTTAAGTTCTTTTTTTTTTTTTTAAATACAAACCAAAAAAATATATCCATTATGATTATTTTCACAATGTGCAGCTAATTATCACTTACGAATGTGTCTCTGTGAATTCATTTTTTTGCAGATTCAAAAGCAGGTGTAATGCGATCCGGAAAGTTCGCCTATTTTTTTTTTTTTTTTGTTGCTGCAATTTCAACATTTATATATATTTCTTTGCAAATTCAAGTGCAGTAGCTGTGGGTATTATTGTGACGGAAATATGCCTCATTATCGCAGTGAAAAATACTTTTTAACTTGGCTTTGATAGAATAATCTTATACACTCGTAGGTACATATATACGAGTACCATAGTTGTCTGATGGTATGATGGTATCAGGCGATCGCTCATCATTTGTCACTGTTGATGTTTCGCACTGCATTTTGCCAACATATACAACAATACGAGTAAAAAAAAAAAAGAAGTTAGTTGGCTGGTTAATAATTAGCGAGTGCGGGTAATGGAGCCTTGCAGCAAACAGCAGAAGCAGGAAAGTTTCATATGAAATGTGATATGGTGATGTGGGGAAACCAAAAGCGCACATAATGAGGAAGTAAGTCTTCCGTAAACAGCCAAAGGGTCTTATGATCATTAGTTTGCTTGATGAATTGCATGTCCATCTTCAGATGATTAAGTTCTGTATGGAAAAAAATTGACTTATTTTTTTGTTTGTGGAAGACATAGTTAAAAATATCTTATATGGGTAAGGGGGAAGAAGCTATATTTGCATGAAATTATTTGCCTTGATTGAAGCAGGTAGGTTATGCATTTAGATTTCTTATTTTAATTATGAAACCTTATTCAGTTTGATAGGTATAAAGAATTATGTTTGACGATTAGACTGCTCAATATTTTATAAAGGTTAATTGAAATTATAAATTGCGGCAAATATAACTTTGGCAAATCATCTACATGTCTCATATTGGCGTACGATTATTGGCAGAATCAAATAATTTTTGCATATGAATTTCTAGCTAATTAAATATTAAATTGTTGAGCAAAACCTGATTTGGTATAGGTATCAACAAATTTGTATAGAAGTATCGAACTTTGGATTGTATTATTCTTTTAAGTCCATCAAAGCAATTAAACAAAATAAACAGTGCTTCTAACCAAATAGAGAGCGGTTTTCCTTTTTATTGTGATCCAAACTAGAGAAAACATGGGGTGGAATCGTGTAAGGTAATTTGCGATTAGCGAGAGTCACAATCAAGAAATTCAGTTTGTGTTAGAT
The DNA here is from genome assembly GCA_929447395.1 of Epistrophe grossulariae. Classification (NCBI taxonomy): domain Eukaryota; kingdom Metazoa; phylum Arthropoda; class Insecta; order Diptera; family Syrphidae; genus Epistrophe; species Epistrophe grossulariae. The sequence continues at coordinate 6,031,584 of OV839566.1, forward strand.
GATATCACATTTGATAGCTAAATAGCTAACACATCAAAAATGTGATTGTCATTTTCCAACAAGTTTGACGTATCTGCCGCAGTACAACATAGAGTTACCACCATGTCTACAAAATTGTACAGCTTTTTTTTACCATTCATACAAACAAAAATAAATATCCTTGTGACCAGAAAAGTTTACTACATTCCGGAAGATGAAAAAAACATAACTATTATTTGACAAAGAAGTCATTTTTGTTCTTTATTCGATAGTTCATTACAAACATTTGATACATTCACTATAGCAATCATGTTTTTGACAATTGGAAAGTATTCAATTGAATTGAATTGAGTAGAATCACCTCACCCAGATGGAAAACTCAATGACAATCACATGTGACTATGGTTGATGTGGCAATCATTCAACACCTTAGCCGATTCCACCCCTGATTACCCTCTATTTTTTGGACATTGGTAACAGTGAGTATAGGTATATATAATGCACCTTATATAGACAAGAATATTCAGTATTCAAGCTGTCCGACGGAGAAAAGAAAAGTGTTCCTTTTTTTGGTAAAGCCTTATAAAGGCTGGGTAAACTTTATTAACCAAAATAGCGGGTTTTGAAAATTTCGCAGATTTTCTTTTACTTGCCTTGTACTCACCTCCCGTGAAATGAAAAATAAAAATATGCGCGAACATTTAATATGAACCCATAATTAATTCTCCAAATAAATGTTGGATATTCAGTTTGGAATTTCGCTCATCCTTGAATGAAAAAAAAAATTAATTTGAACGACTGTCATCAGAATCTTGAAAAGATTGCTAAAATATGAGTGTTAAAATTCTATTAATCTTCCTCGATAAGAATTCAAATACGCTAGAAAACATAATTGTTCAGTCTGAAGTATTTTTTTTTATTTAAAAATTTATATTTTGAGCAAAACGAATTGATGGACAAATGTCCCTTTTTTCATAACACTTTAGAATTTACGTTGGGAAATGAAATTGATTGAAGAACCGGTTCATATTTTACTTTTATTTTTTGGTACTCACTATTATATGAATTTCATATACCAGTAAACTAGGCGTCACTTTTATGTGAAAGTTTCATTTTCATTCGAAATGAGTACTAGGCTTAAAACTGATTTTTTTATATAATTAACTAGCTGTTTGTTTTAATTACTTCGGTCATATTACAATTAAAAATTTAATCATAATCGTTAGAGCCGTCTTAGAGAAAATTTGTACCCTCCTAGGTGAGCTTAAATAATAATTCGAAAATCTCCTCCATCTTGTTCCGAATTTTAAGCAAATCGACTTACTCGTTAAAGTTTTAGCTCAAATTATAATGGATACACGGATGCATATACTGAAACCCATTTTTTCGGATTTCGTCATATATAGTAGTGTTAATTTTAATTACAACTTCGAATTTTATTTACATGAAGTAAATACTTGTTTTATAGGTACCTATAGAGCAAATAAAAACGCGTCTTTATTATAGCATTAACTTAATACTGTTGTCCTTTTTTCATTCAATAAAGTTTACAAAATATTTGCATGGGCCGTGGATTCATAGATTCCGTTATCGTGAATATGACTCCACCGCCGCGCCGCGCCTTGTTCCAATTTATCTTTGTGTCAATTACATATCAACGGTTAAAGTTAAGGTTCTCGTAAGTCGAAAAATTCAACAAAACTATATTATAATTCCAACAAAAAAAAAACAGAAAAACCAGAGCCACCTTTTGGAAGTTTCATGGTAACAATATTGTTCTGAACATTTGACAGACCAATGCAAAATTCAAAACTTCTATAGATCGCCATACAAAATTTGGCAGTTTGTTTTTTTGTTTTATTTCTGAAAAAACATGCAATAACTGCACTTTAACCAGCGATATGTACCCAATAGCCATTTATAGTGTGAAATGGAGTAAAACAAAAAAATATCTTCGGATTTAAAACTTTGGCGCAAAATTTTAAACATTTTAACGCGGCTCTAAATCTACTTTAAAATGGGAGCCGGCTCTTAATAATAACTTTAGAATGAGAGTCGGCTCTTTGTAAATTTTAAACGACATAAAGTATACTTCAGCGTTAAAGAGGTCTTCTAACTTTAAAACCAGCAAAACGCTTCTCTATCTTTTTAAAGTATGCTTTATCTGTGGGAAATTATCAATGTGAGTGTGAGTTACACAAACACAAATGCATCCACACAGGGAAGGCGTGCAGTTTAACAGCTAAATGCACCCAAAGGCATTTTGATCTGTTTTGTTTTAGGATTGTTTTGAAATTTTAAATCGTTAAAATAGTAAAAAAGCTTAGTAAATTAAAGAAACAAGTTATATAATAGTAATAAAAGTGATAACATGCAATACAAAAATGTACAAAAATAGAAAACTACACGCGGTGCTGCGTTAAATACTGCACCTATATTTAAAAACACCTATAACAAGCAGTGTAATTTTTGTTCATTTCACAGGTAAGCTGTATCTCATATTCCACATAAGGTAAGTAAAATTACTCTGCACTACGGGCGCTCAATGGATTTGAGCGCCTTGCCTTCACCAACAAAAACTAATGCTACCTTGGAAGAGAATTTCAATTTTCACAGATGGGGTTCAGCTAATTCCCGTGATTGAAGTTTATTTTTATTTACGAATAATTTGCTTTTTTAAAGCAAAATGCTACAAAATATCAATTGAAAAGTATTCTCAGATAATGTATTAGCCTAAAAAACATCACTTCACATTACTTTATGTGGAATATGAGACACAATCAGCCCGTGAGAAGAAAAATTTGAAAACTCCATATTATAGGTGTTTTTACACGATTTAACGCAGCACCTCATGTTGTTTTGTTTTTTTTTATAAAATATTGCAATTATTCACTATGTTAACTTTTATTCCACTTTTTTATTTAGTATTTTACTATTTTAACTCGAAATTTAAATAACGAAACACTTTCCTATAGCTCGGAAAAATTACGGATTGGGTTCTTTTTTTTTTTTTTTTTTAATTTTTCGTTCTGTTTGATTTATTCAGCTGTCAAAATTAGGCGTGTTTCACAAAAGTTTGCTGACGTTTTGTTAAACACGTTCTTTAGTTAGAAGAGTTGTTTAAAGTGTTTAAAATTAAGAAAAATTTAAACAAGAATTTTTAAATAAAGGACTATTTTAACTAGAGTCGGGTTTATTGCTTAAACGAGAACTGTTTAAAATTTTGCGCCATTATTTTTTAGGTTTTATATTATGTATAGGAAAAACAAAAAAAAATTGTATCTGAATTTAAATTTTCGTTAAAAACAATCTCAGTTAGGTTAGGTTAGGTTAGGTTAGAAGGGGTGATGATACGGCGACCGTATCATCTCACTCGGATCACGATGGATCCATTGCGTTCCCCAGGATATATGTGGGTATAGGTATGTGTGTGAGGAGGGTTGGGGTGGGGTGGGGAAGTTAGGTAATGTGGGCCCCGAACCATCCTGACTTCTGGATGAAGTTCAGGATGTTTTTTAGTGGTAAGGCTGAGATGTCGCCCAGATCGTCGAAAAAGTATTCTCCGAGGGCGTCTTTCCTGGTTCTGGATAGGCTGGGGCATTCACAGAGGAAGTGAGATGAGCCCTCCTTCGCCTCTTCATCCTGACACCCTCTGCATAAGTCGGAAGTGCTAAGGCCCATTCTGTTCATGTGGATACCCATGGAGTTGAGTCCAGTTAGTATTCCAACTAGGAGTGATAATTGAGGCCTACCTATCTTAAGTAAGTAGTCTGTTTTTCCCTTAGAAATATTCGGCCATAGGCTCTTTGAAACCCGACAAGAGTCAATTGTTGACCATCTATCGTTAGCGGTTTGTAGGAAGTATTGGTGAATTCTCTTTTTTTCTTGTTCCAGTGGCATAAGTACCGAGAATACGGTTTGGCTCGGATCTGAAGATGACCCGCTTCTGGACAATCTCAGTTACATCAGTGAAATTTCCCAGTTTTTTTTTTTGTCAAAATTTCATCTATTTATCCCCAAAATGATCCCTGGAAGTCCATAGTGTCCACAAAGAATACCAATGTTATGTGTTTACCCCAATTCACTCTACATCGAAATATATGAAGTTAAATTTGAATAAAAATATCTAGCGCTTAACTAATCTTCGAAGTTCGAACTACCTATACCTTTCAAACACATAAAGTTTTAAGTCGGATACCATTTTTATCCATATCACCCTATGAATAGCTTAATTTTAGATGCAAACTTCCTTAGAATTTTGACAACAAAACTAAAAAAATTTGCTGACAAATTCTGTTCTTACTGAGAGTGCCGAGAAAAAAAATAAAAATTCAGGTGATATTTATTTGTTTTTCCCTACTTCACCCTAGCTGCGCGTTTACCCTGATTCACCTTAAATTTTTAAGTTTTAAAATTATCCTCAAAGTCCATCCTTTAAATACACAACATAACCATTTTTTAAAAAAAAGTATTATTTTATATCATGCAGTATTTTTTGTTTTAGGCATTTTACGCTTTAAATGGACTTTTGCTTTGACAATTTTCGAGTCACATCCTTTAAGTAAAACCTTTGAAACCAAAAACGAAATTTAAAAATAAAATGCGCAAGTTTTTGAATCTAAAAAAAATTTTGTCCTCAGTATTTTGACAACAAAGCTCACAAATCTTGATGTCCTGACATTGCTGAGAACTCAGTTTAGAGTGTGTTGCAACGTTGTGTCAAAATTTCGAAGTAATCTGTAAGCAACTCTCAAAGATTCAAGATTTTGAACAAACGATCATTAACATTTTTATTTTTTTAGAAAGAATATGTAAATCAATATAGAACTATATTAATAGGTATAAAGTTGTCATACTAAATTTATTTTTATGACCTAAAAAAATGTGTATAGATAAATTCATATGTATGTATCATACCTAGTACCTTCCTACATATACAATGTTTTTTTTTTTTAATCATTCATTTGTTTCTATAAGTTTATTCTAAAAGAAAAACAATACCTTGGCATGAATGTGGATATATTATTTGACAAGCCATACCTAAAGAAACTGTGGAAGCCACATCCAACTTTTACCTCTCACAATTTATCCCATACCAATCATAGATAAAAATACAAAATTAATCCATTACCTATGTATACAATTGGACCACCCAAAACCTCAATTACACACATGAAATCCAAAAAAAACCATCAAAATATTCAATTAAATATGCCAATTGTTTATGCATCGAAAGTCAAAACCGAGAAAATACCAAATGATCACCGATGCTCTGCCGGCCGCCCCGCAACAACAATAGACCCGTGACAATTTAATACCAAAGTCAATCATAATTCCATTTCGATATTTCAAAAAGAGTGAAAGTGTCCTGTTATTGCCTTTTTTTCTCTATCAATCATTTTGTATAGGACTTATTGAGCTGGCGTGCATTCCCTCATATAATGTGAGGTGGTTTGCAACCTCGCCGAACAATGCTCAAAAAATGATCGATTACGCCCAGAGACAGCATCAACAGATCTCCCTCACAATTGTGACGAATCAACAATGGAGAGGATCTGTGTTTCCATATTATAGTGATGTTGTCCATGTTCATCCATATATATAATATGAAACCAAAGCTATAGGTACGTATATCAATCGATCTTTAAGTGCGCACAGGCAGGCGCACCAATTCTATAAAAATATATATTCGTTCATGTGCGTGATCCCAGCTCCAGCCGCTGGGTATATATTGTTCAGCCGATTAGCACAGTCTCCCTATAGGTACAAATGCCTGGCGTCGAATTAGAGCTATCAAAACACAATTAAACGCCAAAGAAATCCACTACATATACCCGCCACCGATTCTGCTGCTGGAGAGTGGAGAGATACATACTTCCAACAACGGCGGCGGCGGCGGCACGGCCGGCGTAAAGTGTTTTGTTACCTCGATGATTGCCTGTGATCGGTTCATATTGGACGGATGATGTTGGGGTTTTGGGTGGACCTGCGGCTTGGGGCAGAAATTAACTTCACAAACTTCACCTCCTCTCACGCATTGCAGCTTTATTTATTGCGGAGGGGTGTTTTGGTTAAACATGGCCGGATTTTGATAAATATCGTTTTAAATTGTGGTCCAAAGCTACGATTAGACGATCAACGTAAATGATCAAAACGTTGACTTCTGGACGTCATGACGCATCATCGAAAAATATCTTCAATATCTACTGTCAACGTAGATTGTGTCAACGCATGAAATGTTGACGATCAGACGAATGACGTCAATCGGTCAATGCCATCGATTTGAAAATGCATTGATATGTTATTCCTTTGGACGCATCTTCAATCTTTGGTGTCAACGCGGTGACGCACGTAAAACTAGAACTATGATAACACGGTCACACAAAATAACCAACGCTTTGACCCTAACATTGATATGTCAATACGAGTGCCAAATCCAGCCATCAACGCATTGAGTGTATGTTGCGTTGACAATCACATGAGAAGATTTTGACGTCATTTTGTTACCATTGTCAACGCGTTCTCAACCGTTGACAAGTAAAACTATGATAACACGGTCACACAAAATAACCAACACGTTGACCCTAAAATTGGTACGTCAATACGAGTGTCAAATGCAGCTGTCAACGCATTAACAGTATTTTCCGTTGACAGACTTTGGCTTGAACGAGTCAACGCGTTGACCGCTTGATCATAGCTTAAGGCCTTTTAGAACAATCAGAAGGGGAAATTAAACTAGAAAAGGTTGTTTATGCGGCCGTTTTCTATTTTTATAAATCCTTTAATTATATAAATCGTAAATTCTCTAATGTTAAGAAATTTAAGGCTTAAATAAATAAAAATCAAGAAAATAGGCCCCTCATATTTTGTTTATATCTTATACAGCTCTAACAACTTATGTGTTAGATAAACTCCTTAAGAAGCCCGTTATAGAATTCTCATAAACGAAAGCGGCCTTTTTCAATAAAAAAAACCCTTGAATACGCCACTGGACTTTAAAGCATGCGGCTATTCGAATTGATATAATTTCGAAGTTACCCAGGTTATAGTGATGTCTGAGGCGGAATTCGCGAACCAAATTACAGGGCAACCAATTTATCTTTGATCCGAGTGGTAAAAGCCGCCACTCACTGAGTAAGTTAGTCAGTCGGTTAGTCGCAGTTGAATATATATAGATACCTATATTATAGTTCTGAATATGAGGATAACCCCTAAGTTGATGCTGCGCCCTGGCCTGCCGCTGCTGTTGTTGCCGCGCCGCTGATGATGAAGATAATGATGATGATGTGCTCCATCACCTTGTATCATGCGAATGCGACGATGACTCCCGATGATTGGTTACTAATTAGAGAAATCCTCGATTTCATTATATGGAGCCGCAATACACTCACTCACCGTGTGCGATGATGAGTATGATGTGCGATGGGGCCAAGCCAGTTATATGTGGAGCAATTTGTTTTGTGTGTGTATGATGGTATTATACGGCAATTGGGGGTGTTCTATAAGTTAGTTGGTATCCCTGGCTATATGGGATAATTTGTGTGTAATTACCAGGAACACTCGTTGCGTTGCGTTGCCGATAAAGCCAATCTAATGGTTTTCCATTCGACAAACTGCCTGACACCTGACATTCTATATTCTGTGTTCTGCCATCAGTTGTTGGTGCCATTCACTATTATAGATATGTATAGGTAGTCTAATCGCTAAATTCTAAATTGAAATTACTCGATAGCTATCGGGAGTGGCTTTGATAGGGTGAAGAGTGAAACATGGTGTTTCCAATCTCCGGAAGTTGCTCTATAACAAACTGTTTTATACCCTTCACACCCGCATACAGCTCACACACGTAGCCACTAGCCACATCATGCATGGAGTAGGTATACCTATATTATAGCTAGGTATTTATTCTGTTTGACTTCCAATTATAAACAAATTACTGGAGGTAATGAGATCGCGTTATCGGTTTTTGAAAAATGTTCAAAAAAAATAAAAAAAAAAAAAAACAAAACATCAAAAGTCTGGTAATTGTTTTAGCGGTGTGAAGCGAAGCGGAGAATTGAGCTGATTAGTTTATAATAACTTAATTCCGCCAGTCTCTAAACCTATAGGTAATATAAATATTTGGAAGAATTGTATTGTTTTTTTCTAAGGTTTTGTAAATTTGGCATGCGAAGAGGTGAGAGCTTATTTAGAAGACATACTAATTCATTTTATGTTATTTTTTTGATTTCTAAGCAATAACTTTATTTATATTTGAAAAAAAAGTATATGAGGCAGTGAAAGGCACATCAACTTTAGTTAACGGAATAAAATTAATGAAATGAGATTTTAATTTAATGCAATAAGCTATAAAGCAGATAGAGTGATTAACTTCTTATATTCTTTGGATATTTTTGTAGGTTATGCTCAAGCAGATGAAGTGATTAACTGTTTTTCTTTATAGAGATTTTGTTTAGCGAGAGATAAGGTCTTATTCATATACTTTTTATAGAGAAGCTTAATATAACCTATATTTTTAAATATTTGCTCACTAATAAAAAATGAGAAGTTGTAAATACATGTATTTTCTATACCTAATACATATATTGAATTTTGTTCAATTCTAAAGAGTTTTAAAAAACACTGGGGTCTTCAATTCTCGGTGAAGGTAAAGTTCAAAATATTAAATCCATATTTCGCCTAAATTTTATATTTAATATAACCCACATATATAGGTATTTATATATACTACAACAGGCAGTGGAATCTTTTGATCGCACTCGAAAAGTATAAAACGAAACTTAAAAAAAGAATTAAAGTGAGAATTCGTTTTCCCAAAAAAGTCAATATTTCCGATTTTATAAAAAAAAAAACAGCCTCAACCAGGACCGTATATAGCGTCCATTTGTCACAGCAGAAGTCGTTGGAGGTATAGGCTGACCAGTCGTCCTCTTTTAAGAGGACACGTCCTCTTTTAGACCTAATAAACTTTTGTCTGGTATTTTTTTGAAAAAATGAGCATTTTGTCCTCTTTTTTTAGATTTTCGAATTTTGAATGGGATACTGGGAAGGTGGCCTCCTCGGCTTTGCTGGCACATGTACCAACTCGTTTGTTTACATTTTTCGTGACCGTTCCGTTAATACAGCGCTCAATTTCCAAAATCCACACAATATTGAAACATTTTGGATGCATTTGTTTTTCAACAATCACTTGTGTATTTACTGAACCCCAAATGCGACATCTTTGAAGGTTAACGAAGCCATCAAGACAAAAATGGGCTTCATCGCTGAAAATGATTTTGTTCGAAAAATCACCCACAAACCTTAATAAATAAAACGCGTTGTTCTTTTGTGTAGCAATCCATTTTTAAAAATCCTCAATTTGAAAGCTGTCTTTTTTTTTATTGGCATCACCTTGCGTGAATTTTGGGATACCTTTTACAATCAAAACTTAAATGGTTCAATATGTTCTTAAAAAGAAGAAGATTTTTTCGGGTGTCCTCTTTTCAATGAGAATAGATCTGGTCACCCTATTAATAGGGAGATGCATCCACTTTGAAAACCTTTAATCCGAAATGCTTTTCTGATAGATATAACGCAGTTCATGCTTCGACACAAATTTTTTTTATTATTTTCAAAAGCTTAGGAAAAATTATACTGAAAAAAAACTAATCTACTGACCCCGCGATGGGAATAAGAAAGAAAGAAAAAAATTTTGATTTTGTGTTCTCCTTGTTCTTCAAGATGAAATCTTGCAAATCATATTACAATTTAAAAATATCAATCGGCTTTTTGTTTATGATCTTTGAAGCTGATCATAATTATTATCAAATATCAAGATTTTCAGAATCTTGAATTATCCATTGCAGGAAGATGTATCAAGGATTTGCGTTAAGGGGATTATTGACAAGAAGTTTGTAGACAGATGATCGCTTAAGATCAAGATACACTTCGATGTACTTTTCCAAGACGATAGATTTGATAATTCTCACCAGCGTTTCCGTGCGTAACTATTTTATGGTCCCATAATAGCAGGGGTGTAAAATACTTTTAAAGTTTTGCAACCCTCTTTTTAACAAACTCGTCAAAGAATTGAAGGTAAAGGGTTATAAGTTTTCTGAAAAATTTTCGGATGTTGTGTCATCGGATTTTTCCGCTCAGTTGCTTTCTATCAGGTCAACATTTTTTTTTACAAAATATAAAGAATTGAATATTTTATTAATAATTCAAAATTCTTGTCTTCGAACTATCCTGCAGATGTATGAACCGCTCCTACAATATTTTTTTGACTGTTCCTATTAACATCAAAGCAAAAGCTGACAGATAATTTTCGAAGCTGGACACGAGGAACAAGAAAGGCTTAGCAAATTTGACATTTGAGTAAAGTATTTGATGAGACCGCTTATGTCAAATCCAGAGAAAAAAAAAAATTTGTTTACTTTTTTATTTTGCAAGTATAGAAAATAATTTTATCAACTTTATAATATAAACACGTTGAAAAAATTAGTTGACGATTTGGCAACCTATTCAAAGTGGAAGCGCTGTACGATTGGTGAATAAAAAAATTTCGCATTTAAAAAAAAAATTTAAACAACGAAATCTCGAACGGAAAAATCTTGCAAATTTCAACTGAAATCTCGATCATTACTATTTCGCGTATCAAAATCTTGCCAATTGCGGGACACCAAAGGTATCTATACTCTTGGCCAAGAAAACTGTTGACACATTTGCATGAAAGTGCAATCAATTCCCAATTTTTGTTTTGGACTTAATTTCATTGCAAAAAACAATTGTAATACCTACATATATACTTTGCATAAGTAGGTACCTACATATTATGTATGTAAGTCAAAAAATTTAATGCGAAATTTAAATTTGCGAGATTTAAGTCTGCGAAATTTTATGAAACTAAACAAGTGAAAAGCAGGATTTTTTTAATTGCGAAATTATGAAAAGCAGGATTTTGTAATTGCGAGAATTTGCAATGCGAGGTTACAAATGCGAAATTTTAATTTTAAAACGATACCTTTATCTTTTTTTATTAATTACGTTTAAAAATAAATTAATGTTTGGAGTAGAACGCTGGCCGGTAAGTGTAAGGAATAAACCATTAACGTTTTTAAGTAAAAAGCTACAAATAATACCACATGTGAAAGAGAATGAGACGCCAGATATCAAAATCGAGATCACTGAGATACTGACTGACAGAATCATTTTGCAATTCGCTTTGATTTCGTTTTTATTTAATATGCAACTAATCGAATTCGCCTCTCGCCGTTTTCGCGCTTTATTTAATTATTCTTCCAAAGCCACATTTTATTATCTATACGGATCTGGATCGGGATCATCTTTTATCACAATATAACAACAAATTTGGATCCTGCGTTGTTTCTGGATCTAAATAATAAAACGCGGCTTAAGTTAAGTTACCACAAAAATGTCTTGAAATACGTCTTACAATTCACAGAACCTATGCCATTAAAAAAAAACAGAAATGTTTTTCAGGGCAAATTGTCATGAAAAAGTGATTCATAATCGTGTTAGATCGAGCTCACACAAAATGCTGCCCACAAAAAAACACGAGTAATTATAACAAAAAAAAACTATGCGAGCTTCAAATGCGGACTTCAAACACGTGCAAAATTTTTCTGGTTTTTTTTTTAGATTCTGGCAGCTCCGTTTTGAGCTAACTTGAAAACTTGAATATAAAAAACTGTTACCTAGCTACTAAGTTCTAGGTGTAGAAAAATAGCATTTAAAGAGCTACAATTTCTGTCAAACAATTTTTTTTGAAAATCAAATTTGTTTCCGTTTTATTTGAACTGACCGGAAATGAGCTTTTGAAACCTAAAATGTAAATGAGTAATGAATAAAATAATAAAAGCTAAAAAAAATCTTTGCGCAACAAATTAGCATTTAAAAAGCTTATATTCTGAATACCAAAAGAATCATTATTTTCGTATTTTCGTTTGCTATAACTTTAGACTTTTTTAAGCGGAAACTTGAATATAAAATAAACTTTCTGAGCTAAAAAACCGAGGTTTTCGCAACTCAAGAGCGTTTAAAAAGCCACAAATTACGGTGTCAGTCTATGTTAAAAATTCGTATTATTTCAGATTTTTACCGCTATCTACATATTATTTTAACGGAAACTTTAATAACTTAGAAACTATGCGAGCTACAAATTTTGAATTAGCATTTTAGCATTAGCATTCAGATATTTTTTTTCCCTTTACGAAAATCTTATTTTTGTAAAAATATCTATACGCAGGTAAAAAATCTCAGTTAATTTAAATATATTGCTTCTTTGCATTTATTGCAGACAAGCCAGTTGTTTAGTCAAAATATAGTAATCCTTCATATAAAAAAATTGGTTTTGGTGTTATAAAATTTGAATTCTTTCAAAATTCAACCCCGCATAGAACAATAAAAGAATCCCAAAAATTGAATTGAATCTGCAAAGCGAAACGAATGCCAATCAAAATCTTTCATTCAATTTTGTTCGCACTTCCCACATCAGCATTATTAAGCCTCTCTGTCCGTAATTAAGTCCTACACTTCACAGCTGCCGCCGAAAGGATAAGTGCCACCAATTTAGAACGTATTCCATCCTAGTGATTCTATTTAGATACATCTTCTTCGCACCTCAAAAACCACTCATATACCTACATCCGACGACGAAAATTCGACAAGAGTCGACATAAAAAAGACAAACGTATCAGGGAGTTTAAGATAAAGATAGACGAATTAGCCATCAGGAGTTTTGTCTGAAAAAAAAACGAGCATAATTTCGGTATAATCGCGTTCGTTTTCTTTTTCGAGTGGGTGCTTCCTCTTTGGAAGTCAATCTTATAGCCTCAGACCACCAAAGTTGACGATTACCACTTGCTTGTGTGTATTTGTCTTTTGGATGATGTGTAACTTGAGATAGAACAACATGACACATGTCCTTCCTCCATCCATCGCATCCCATCGACCGAATGACTAATGACACATCAACTTTGATTTATTATCCTGCCTTGGTGCCACCGAAATCAATAGAAGGTTACGTTGCGGGTCAACGCGAGTCTTGGAGGAATGATGGAGCTTAAACAGGTAGCTGCGGTGTTACGTGACCGCCAACTGTGGGAAACCCGATGTCTGATATTTCAGCTTTGTGTCAAATTTGAGGCGTTCCACACGTACATCTCTGCGCCGCCCGGTCGCCATGCCGTTACCGCGCCACCACCACCGCTGCCACCACTGCAATAAAACATAACAATTTGATTTGGACAATTTAATGTTGCGACCGTGGAGTATTTGAAAATTGCACACAAGTGCTCCTGCTGATGTAGAAGCTGTGAAGCATAACCGGGTGTAATGGATCCGCTAGCGCAGCTACCTGGACATGCGGCACAATGATGGAATTAATGTGGAGTTATCAGCGATTCGATATGGCCACCAACGCGCAGGGTCATTGCAGAAGTTGGCTATATGAATCTTGGAAGAATTTTACCTCGTCTGTAGGTAATTCTGGTGGGAGAATTATTGTTCCAGTAGCAAAAAAAAAAAAAATTAAACTTGGGAACTCATCGAACTTGAATTGCTTTGGAATGAGGAACGAGAGAATTTCTTTGATGTGAGACTTTATTCCATCATAATTGAAATAAAGTCTCAAAATTGAATAAAACGTTTTAAATGACACTCTGACACGCATCTGGCTATATAATCGGACTCTTTGGCTTTAGGCGATTTCTCTATCATGACCCACCATCGCCATTCGATTTTAATTTCCAGAAATAAACGAACAAATGAAAATGACCATTGACCGCTGCCGATGCCGCTGTATTGCTACTACTACTCGACTATACCCATGTCCAGAATTAATCCCGGAATGGCCATTTCGATTATCGCACAAAATTACACTCAGAGTGCAGCATTAAATGGCAATCTGGCCATGTTGTTGCCACTCTGAGTGTTGTGTGTGGGAAACAATCAACAGCGAGTAATCAGTTGTCCATAGCACTAACAGCAGCAGCAGAGTTCCATATACCTATGCATCTCTGGGCTTGCTGTAGGTATATATGCGGTGTTGGAGACCTCGTTTACGCATCCATCCAGTGGGTCGTCATCGTCGTCGTCCAGTTCGTTATATCTGGACATCCGTGTATATGTTGTCTGTGGAATATGCGTTTATGAGCGTTATAACAACAACCGCCCGAATGTTCATCGCGCTGTCAGATGAATGTGTATGTTGTCAGGTTCGGGTGGGCTGATGATGACGATGACGACGACTATGGCTGCTGTAACGACTGGTGTCCCGTTGCATCGCACAAACTATAAAGGGGTCTGGGGGCTGCGATATACGATGCGCTACGCTACGCTGCACTGCACTGTCCAAGCCGCATGGAAGACTCGCTGATGGGCTCGCGTCGTCATTTTTGCATACCCATTTATAGAGGCGAGTGTTGCTGGGCGCAAATGGTGATGATGATGGGTTATGAGCATGAACGAAATTAGTTTGGTTAAATTAAATAATTGGAGATTGGACAAGGACATGGAATGCCTAACGGCAGTGATGCTGCCCAGTCATATATATATATAGTGATTATATTTTGAAATTTAAATGCGCTAAACGATTTTGTTGTGATTTTGACATTTTTTATATCCCGTTCGTGATGGTGGAATTGAACACTGGAATTGGGGAAAGTTAGTCTTCGTCAGGGTTTTGAGAAAACGTGATTATTATGAGGTATTATAGAAATGTAAATAAATAAATAAATTGGATGGCGCAACAGCTCGGGCGGCGTGAAGAACCATTAGGGCCTAGAAACTTAGAACCCTCAATCATTTCTGAATGCGTGTTAATAGCAGGAATGGAGGGAACCTATAGAATTTTCTGCCGAATCCAAACGGTTAATGTGAGAAACAATTTTTTAAGACAAAAGATACTCTCGGAGGGTTTGTCAATTCCTCACAAAAGCCAGTAGATAAAACCGAGTTGACATAGGCTGGGAATCGAACCAAGGCCTTCGGTGTATGCCTCGAGCTATTATGACTAGGAACTGAAAGGACCTACAATTTTCTGCCGAATCCGAGAGGCTAAGATGCTAGGCACTTTATCCTAGCAAGAGTTTCTTTTGTAGAATTTGTTACTTCTTCGCAAGAGGCAGTACCCCTGAAAAAAAAAATGTTAGGTCAAATCAGCTGAATTTGGACCCAGACTTCCGGTGTGATAGTCTAATCTAGCGCACTCATCATTATAGCAAGGAGCACTATGGAACATATAGAGCAAGAAAAAAAATTGTAAATTGTATTCCTGTAAGGTATATTATACATTGAAAGAATCTTTTACAAACAAAAATATAAAGCCTAGAAATTAACTACAATTGGTATTAATTTTTTAATAAATCTTTCTGTAAAGGTTCGTTTTCCTGAATCTTCCTAAAATTGGGATATAAATATTCCAGATTTTAAGCCATTTCGAATTCTCTAAAATAAATTTAATATTGTAACTTTGAGTAAAATTTTGTCAATTTCAAAGAAAAAAAGTACATCAAACCAAATGTGACCTACCATCGCACATCTGTGCCAGTAATATAAGCAACATCACTATAATATGATATTATAATATAACGCATATCATCTTAATGATAATTTTACGCAAATCAGTGGACGCCTGATCTCCTTCGTCGACTTGGTCCGGTGAATACATTTAATTCAGTTGAAAGATCCTCATCAATCTTACTCTGCATACCATATCTACACCAAAAGCATCAAGCTGAATGCACATTCCCCCACATACGTACCAATATACAATTCGATGGTGGAATTCCGTGAGGTTATTCTCTCCCGAATCAATTAAAATCCACTATTGTGTCGTACGTATTTGCTCATAGAGCATAAAGTCACACTTCTATTTCATAAACGAAAAATTTCACTCCGCTAGATGTTTGAAATTGCTTATAATTAAATTTTTCTCCACTGTTTTTTTTTTGCACAGAAGGCTGGCCAATTGTGTGTGGAGATATTTGAGTTTTATTGCTATTTATTATTTGAGTTATTTTTTTTCATTCAGTTAAAGGCTTTAGATGATTTTCTTTCCAATTGGTGAAACTCTCCACTATATATGCATATATTTTGCCGCTGTGTTTTTACAAACATTTCGTTGGAGACAACATAAGACAAATTTCGCTTTGCATCAGCAGCGTACTACTAGGCTTAAAATAGAAAAGTATGAATTTGTGAGCAAATCTTACCTCTCCAAATATGTTAGCCCTGATATCTCCACGAGCTGATCTTGTTGTATATAACATAAGTCAAATTTCGTTTTGCATCAACAGCGTACTATTTGGCTTATAATAGAAAAGTGGGAATTTTTAAGCAAATCTTAATCTCTACAAATTGAAAGTCACTATAGGCCCTGGTTCTCCACCAACTAATATTGTTGGAGATTACATAAGACAAATTTCGTTTTGCATCAGCAGTGTACTACAAAGGCTTAAAATAGAAAAGTGTGAATTTGGGACCAAAATTGAATCTCTCCAAATTGTAAAGCACTATAGGCCTGGGCCTCCACGAGCAAATCTTTTTGAAGATAAAATCAGACAAATTTCGTTTAGCATCAGAAGCGTAGGCTTAAAATAGAAAAGTGTGAATTTGTCAGCAAATTTTAATCTCTCAAAATTTTAAGCCTGGTTCTCTACGAGCTATCCCACGACCAAATTTTTGATTTGTTTTTATTTTTCATATCGTACATCCAAATAGAAAAACAGATTTTCAAAAGCGGAAGTATGTATATCGTGACTCCTTTGAATGAAATCTCAAAGTTGTTTTCTTACGAATCCTTAAAATCCCCTTATAAAATTGCAAGTAAAAAAATAAAAACAAAATCTGATGCCAAAACGAAAGGGGAGACTAATAAGAAATATTTCATTTTGGTAGCTCGAAAAAAGGAGCGCGTTATGATGAGTAGATATACCTATATACTCATATAAGCTGGGCTGTGAAGATATCTGATGATGCTGATGTGTCGGTCGGAGGAACTCCTAAATGATCTCTTAGCGGGCTACCCACCAAATCTTACTTTTCCCATCTCACGCACGCATCATTTCGCATCGGCGAAATATTTAATTACAAGCCGGCGTCTTAGCCAGGTTAATGGTGAAGGATGATGGGCGCGAGAGCGATGATGATGCGCCGAAATGGGTCGTTTCAGTGCACTCTGCTGGGGAGAAGTTGAGTATATCCCTACATACATATTTATATATTCCTTCCTGTAAGATGACGTCTGCAAGGGTATTCACACGAACATATGTATTTATATACGAAGCCGCCTCTGTATTTCTCGTTTTTGGCCTAAATATTAATGTTGCACAATTTTCTCACCTTGTGTTGGAAGTGTGAATATGATGGAGTTCAGACCACTTTCGGATGCTATTACTGGTGTCGCCTTTTTTTTTTTTTTTTTTTTTGTGTTTATATATGCTTGCTTATGCGGTAGTATATCCTTGTTGGATTGTCCGCTGCCCTAAGGGATCACTTTTGCATCATGTTGTTAATAATATTTCACATGTATCTGAAGGTAATTACGTCGCGTCGAGGTGTTGTTCTTCTGGTATTTTTTGTCTTCATCATCTGCATATTATTTTGATGACAATGTATTTTTCTGTCATATTTTTTTGTTTTCTTCTTAAGCTGAGAAAATTTGTATACCGTTATATGGGAGTTAATATAGTGTAGCATTTATCGACAATTATCTTCGATATTCCAGTACCTAATATTATGCCCACGCAATAAGCTGTTGCATGGAACACGATTTACACGCCTTTTTCGTGTTCAATTATATATTGTGGGACCAAAGTCCGTTTACTGGAAAAGCTCAAGATTCATCTTGGTGATTGAAGAGTGAATTTATAATTGGTTATAAATGAGGTGAACGATATGCTATAAGTGAGATTTAAGATAAAACTTTATTTGTAAATGCAAGGAATTCATATGATGAGCCCATGATTGTCAATTGCATTCATTTCGTCCACTTTTCGTTTTCTTTTGCTTTCGTCTATGAGTAGAGATCTCTCCCGAGTCCCGACCGCAGCTCATCATACGAAAATTTGACAGTTGACTGAAAATAGTATAATTGGTATAAAAAAGACACGTACCCATTACTTACCTTGTCCATTTTATGCATTGAAAAGCTACTTTTCATCCATGTATGATATTAACTTCAGTTTCCAACTATTTAAGTCAGGAAAAATTTACAAAAAAGGCCAATCTTGGGAAAAAATCCAAGTTTAGAGAAGGCATAAGAAATATTTGCTAAAAATTATAAGACGATTTTGCAGTGTTCACGACCGGATACTCAGCACACTTGCCGTTATTTGTCAGAGCGCGAATCGATGTAGAAGATCAGCAGTTAAACCCTGGAATTATAGTCGGGAGTTTTGTTGGGCTGATAGTTGAGGATGATCGTGATCGGCTGCGGGAGGATCGTGATATAGAACACTCTTGAATCACCGTTGTGGCTGTCTCCCGACTCAACCACTAAGTAAAATCGAAGAAAATATTACGGGAGCAATTTATGCTTCGGAATCTTCGCGAAGCAACCCTGCTAAATGTAGCGATGCCAACATAAAAGAATACTTCATTTTAATAGTCTGACGACTAAAATCAACCAGTAAAGAAATTCCCAGAAAATTCCTGGTGTAATTTCCGTGCTGAAATGTACGAAGATGAAACTCAAGCAAGGCGATCTAAACCAGCCAGAGAATTATAGAGGAATCTCAATACTTATAACTCGCTTCGAAAGATTTTCGTATCGGTTCTTTAGGGGGCTTAAAATTTGCCTAAATTTTGAAATCCTCAACTAAAAAAAAAAAAAAGGGAACGGGTCGATATTCTGTATTACAAAATTCTGGAAATGTATTGAAAATTCTGTATGATCATAATTCTGTATTTCATTATTCTGTAAATCTTTAATTCTGTATTCCAAAATTCTGTAAATCCAGAATTCTTTATATCAAAATTCTGTAAATCCAGAATTCTGTATATCAAAATTCTGTAAATACAAAATTCTGGAAAATTATGAATACTGCATCTTTTGAGCTCCAAAATGCTGAATTTCAAAAATTCTGTAAATTATAAAAGAAAAATTGTTTTGATAATGAAAAAAAGTGCGCACTTTTTTTCATTATCAAAACAATTTTTCTTTTATAATTTACAGAATTTTTGAAATACAGAATTTTAGATTTCCAGAATTTTGAAATACAGAATTTTAAATTACAGAATAATGACCCCAACCCAAAAAAAATTGTGTCAGTACCGGGACTATCAGTGAAGATGTGTAAACATCCGCTTTTGTCTCAGGGAACAGTTAAAAATTGAGATGGTAAAAATACCCATCCCATAATCCTTTCAGACAGACAAGCTTTAATCTACAAAATGGCATCACTTGGAATTTCAATTAAGCTTTCTTTAGTGTATGCAAAATTAATCTCTTCTTCAAGTGCAGCTGTGTGGGATGGCTTCAAGTTGTCCGAATTGTTTTTAAATTCTGCTAGTATTCCTCAGGGATGCATATTGAGTCCTTTACTATTTGCACTAATTATTGATTCAGGTTGTATAAGTTTTCAGGTGGTATAAGTTTTGCAGGATATTTTATAAAAGTGTTTCTCTACGCAGATGACCTCGTGCAGTTCGCGGACAACCCTTACTTGCTACAACTTCAATTAAATAAATTAAAACTGTTCTGCAAGAGGTGGTATCTTCAAACGCTTTGAAAATAAAGGTGATGACATCGGAATAGACTTCGAGAAGAAAATTGGACTGTCGGTAACGTAGTAGTGCGGAATTTTAAGTATCTTAGTGTGATTCTTACTCCTAACCTCAACTTTTGTAGACATGCCAAAAAGAAAAGTCGCGATGCCAAACTGGCTCTTAATATGATGTGGCCAAAGTTTTTTTGCAAAAGCTAATACCAAATATTTAATGCCACAGAGAATACCTATCTGTGAAGACTTAGAAATCCGGCAGACGGCTTATAGTTGGTCACGTACGTATTCTTAAAAAAAATTCTAATAGTTATCATGAAATAATGAGAATTAATCCATATATCTTATCTAGATGATATTATTTTCTGTTAGAAATATTTTGTCACCTTTTTTCTAAAACGAGGTATTCAGATAGGAGATATAGGGAATTCAAAAATGGTCTAATGGTTAAGTTTACTGCGAAAACACGTTATTTTCGACATTCGACTTTTTATCCATGGCAATGGACTTTTTAGACAGTATTTCTAATTTCAAAATAAATATAAATGCGCTTTAAAATCTTCACTTGAATGTTTTCTGCAGTAAAAGTATAACATTTTGCCATAATCTATGCTATATTATATAATTCTATTCTTTTTTATCAGGACTTTACTGTAGTACCTAAGTCTTAACTCAATCTTAAGATCCAGCATAACTGGATGCACCCTATGTACTTATATAGCAAAACTTTTTACCAGCGACTGAATTTTTATTTCATCAGTCCGTATACCTTCTGACGAATTCACATCTGTCATCACAGAACTATAAACTAAATACAATATTTGTTGTCACATAAATAAAAAAGATTATCATCGACAGAATTCATTTCAGCTTTGGTGCAACATCAAAACCACATTTCGCCATGTTTATATTTATTTTGATATCTCGTGTCAGTCCAATCAAACTGATATCAACTCATCACGTATACGAAATAACACAAAATCTTGTCATCGATTAAAGTGATATGCATTATTGCATTACGACCTAAAACATCACAACATTCAACAATCGAGGACAGGAATCGTCAATATAACGAGGACAACGCATTGAGGAAGGAATATTGCCAAAAATAAAAAAAAAAAACAGAAAACAAAACACCTGCAACCAAATGAGAAATAATCCCAAAAGAAAATTATCATTTCAATTCAGCACCTTTTCAATAAAAAAAAAGAAGAAAAAAAAAAACAATAAAATCGACCTTAATTAAGTTAATCCTTTCCGCGTGCCGAGGAATAATTGTCGTCACCATCTCGCAAACACCAACATCACCAAGCCAAAAGTAGAACTCGCAACCGCAACGCAACAATAATAGTACGAGTAGGTATAATATTGGTGTGAGATCTGTGCCAAGGATAAAGCTCGCTATATATAAGTAAACTCACTCATATAACATCCCCCAATAATCGTGGGGTAATTTAAATTGGATTAATGAGTTCGCCAAAAGACACTTAAAGAAATTATATCAAAATGCATTATATTACGCGTTACGAGACGGGGACGGTCCGAACTGTAAACGACATAGGCAGCTGATGCGCGACAACTTGTCATAATCAATGGTTGACAGTAGTTGTAGCGAAAGAATGAATTTGCAGTGCAATTTCATGCAATTTCTTGGTTTTATCATAATTTTATTTGTGACGGACGACGACGACGCGCTGGTTGGGTTCGTTTTCGTCTGTGAAACTGAGAAACAATAATTTATGCATTCACACCCCATTTAATCAAAATTATCAACGAGTCCAGAGTTGTTAAGATGACAATGACGGAGTTTTATTACCAAAAACTACATTAATTAAAAACTTGTTTTATTATTATAGTGATCAGGAAATTTTATTGCATGTTTAACTTGTGGTATTTTTCAAGTCGATATATAGTAAGTGGTTGTTCTGATGGAGAGGTCTAAACCGCAGAAATTCGATTAACTTAACTGGGGAATGCAGTATTTGCACCATAATATAAAACTCACGTGACCTTTTGAGGGTGTTGGAATGTTGGTATGTTGGTACGTAACCAGAGGGAATCATATCCTTATGTTAACCTTGCTAGTTTCAAACCTGATGTTCATTTTGCTGATTTATATGCATTGGTTATAAGTTATTTTGACATCGCGAAATTTTCGAACTTTTTCTGTTGATGAATCAGATAGCTTAGCACCGCAGCTTTCGAATAGAGGAATTTTATAAGAAAATATTGAAAGGCTACAGATTTGTAAAAGATATTTTAAAGTTAAAGTGTGTCCAGGGTAATGAGAATAGGAGCAAAGAAAGACTCAACAGGAGGAACAATGATATACACGGGAACAAATTGGAAGTTGAATACGTCTGTGAAGTTAGAATAACAATTTTCACGTATACTAACGGGGCCAAAACAGGAATTTGCAGTTTTTTTTCTCCAAATTTCGGGTTTTCAGTTCACCAAATAGTCGTTGGCGTAACCCCCTGTACGGCTAACTTCGCAATATGAAGTTAGCACCACCTGCTATTGTTTCTACAACCAGGGGTCACCATTTTACAATTTACAATTACAAACTAGTAACGTGGCCTATTTCACCATCTTACAAATTGTAATTTACAAGCACTTTTTCAAAAAAATTTTGGAAATATCGATTTATTCTGTTTCACAAAATACTTGTGATACAAAATTGTAGTTGTAGTTTACAAAGGGAAATTTGTAGAAATTTCATTATATCCGTTTCACCAAAAGTTAATTTACTTTGTTGCTAACAAGTACAAATTTGTTAAAATTCATATTTTTTTGTAAGTTTGTGTTGCACGAAATCAAGAAATTTTACAAATTTGTTCAGTTACTGAAGATTTCTTACAATAGAAAGATCTTCTGTCGATTAAAAAACAATTTGTATTTTTCGAAAGAAATCGCATTTCAAACCGATAGTGATATAAGTGAAGATTTTGTGCTTAATAGAACTAGGAAAATATATATCTTCCGCGAATTAACTATGAAATTTCAGATTCTTTTGTTTTCAACGGAAAGTTTCGGTTAAAACGTGTTAAGACAGATCAAATAATAAGACAAATTGGACCTAAGATTGCAAATGAATCTGAAAAAAACTTTTCACTGACACCGACACAGCAATTTTTAACAGCTTTACATTGGCTGGGAAATGGTGGACAGTATCACGGGATCCCAAACATGCACGGTATATTTAAATCTACGGTATGAAGAAATGTCTGTCGTGTTTGTTCAGCCATTGTTGATACTTTCTTTGAAAATACCATAAGAACACGAAAGCATTCGTGAACGGTTCTTTAATATGCTTACACATTTTTGAAAAACAGTTGTTGTTTACAACTTTGCAAATTAAATGGTGAAACGGATTTTTTTCGTATTTGTAAATAACAAATACAATTTCCCTTAATTTTTTTTCTCTTTTCAACAAATTTGTTGTAATTAAGTTTGTAGTTCGTGAAACAGAAAATTTGTAAACAAATTTGTAAATGTAATCAACAAATACAAATTTGTAATTTTACTTGTAATTTGGTGAAATAGACCACTGATCTTGCATTCAAATATAATTATTTGCATACATTTTAGATAAGTTATTCAACAAATTAGTTGATTTTTGTAAGAACATTTTGCAGGTGAAAGTTGATCTGTAAAGTTTTCTACAATTTTGTATTCTTTTAAATTTGTCTGAAGCGTTTTGAGCGGCAGAATAAAAAAATAAAAATGCAATTACTTTTATTTAATACAGGATTGTTACAAATTTGTAGTTGTAAATTGTAAAGTGGTGAAATAGACCACAGGCAAGCTGTCACTTTGAGAAAGGGCTTACAATTTGAGTGCGTGAAGTTAGTTTTGTTTTTTTAAATATTAAAAAATGGGGGTTTTACAGCCAAAAACCGTTTTTGACCTAGCCCAACTTTCTTCGGAAATCAAATTTTTTAAAGTTGTTCCAGATTGTTCTTGTTGTTCTGAACATTGTTCCAAGTTTTTGGACCCCTATGTTCAAAATTTCAAAAGTTATGAGGAAAATTCGAAAAATTCACTTGGAGCAAGTTTTAGATTTAGGATTTTCGGACGAGGGATTTTCACACACTCATAAAATTTGCCTTAATTTTGAAATCCTATATAAAAAAAAATTATGTGAGTACCGGGACTATCAGTGAAGATGTGTAAACATCCGCTTTTGTCTCAGGGAAGGCTTAAAAATCGAGATGGTAAAAATCTCCATCCCATAATCCTCAATGGGGTTTGGTATGTTTCGCAAGAATTGTCTGCCAAACCAACTGCAACGATTCTCGATTTTGTTATTTCGAATTTTACGTTAAACTATAAGCTGCCCTACCATACAAAAAAAAAACCTTTAACTCTACCGATTGGTTTTATTTCAAAACGGTTATTTTTATGAAGAAAAGTATTAACATATTTTTTGTAGGAAATTTCCTAAGCTATGAATTCATTCTTAAAATTTTTTTTGTACAGCCTACCATTTGGGAGATATTCATGAAAAACCATTTGGGGGGCCTTTAACCCCCCGTAAAATTGGTACTGGTGTTCATATCTATCTTTTTACAGTTTTTTTAAAACACCCATGACATGATGGAAGCTATGTACCTAATTCAAGCTTTCCGGTGATTTTTTTTTACTAATTGGGCTGTTTTTATACCTATATGTATATACCTATCTATCAATTTATTTCGCTCGACGCACAGCGTATTGCAGAACGATAAGCTGAACGATTTTTTTTTTAGCGGAGTATATTAGGCTTTAAAAGAAGAAATAACCAAAATGTTTGTTAAACCAGACTAATTTGTGTTGATTTTCCATTCTAAGACCACGATTACCAAATCATAACTCAAAAGGTTAATAAGTTTTTTTTTTGTTTAAGACATTTATCGACTCTTAAATGACCAAGTGCGTGAAAGTTTAAATAAGACTCATTTAAGTCCATTCCATTTCGATGAAATATTCACTCCACAGGCGGCAGACGCATAAATCAATCACACGGATTATGTTTTTTTTCTTTTTGTTAGATTGAAGACTTTTAATTTAATTTTATTGGGAGGGATGTGTGATTACAAATCAAGAAATTTTATTATGTCAAAATGCACACAAGAAACGCGCGCTGTCACCTGCCGTGTTAACTATATAGAATCATCTCTCAGTCATAGAGAGATATATGTGTTTGACTTTTATTATGCGTACAAATAACAATGTACATGCCTTCAGGTGATGATGATGATTTTTATGGAAAAAAAAAAACTCACAACTGCCATAATAATAAGACCTGTAGGTATGTGTATATAATATGTATATGATGTCTGATTCAAATAAACATTTATACTTATCTAACGATGAATGAATTGTAAAGTTTTAAATTGATTTTTACGATTGACAGATGAATGATGATTTTTATAATAGGAATACCTAATAATTTAAAAAGTATAAATAATTCTTATATGTACCTATCTTTATTATAAACTTGTTATTGAAATCAACATAATGACCATCATCAAGAATGAATTCTTCAAAAATGACAGTTATGGTTCTTATTCTGAGGTTGGTGATCTTTTACTATATAAATAAAAGGTCACGAAAATATAGGAATAATTAATAAATTATTTGTAGTTATTTTAATAACTTTATTTTAATTTAAAGTAATTTTCAACGTTGAATCTAATAAATAAGTTAAAGTCTCTCTATAAAATGAATTAGATAAATGAATTTTCCGAAAAACAGAAATAAAGGGTCATTCATTTTACAGTTTCGAAAGTAGAGCTAAATAAAACACACATAGCCTCGGGAATATTAGCAGCATGCGATTATTTTGAGGTAATTTCTTACCAATTTCTCGCACATTTCGGACGGTATCTCGGTCATAACTTGAGTAATGTTGGTTTTTAATGCGTCTAGAGTTTGGAGATTATTGGCGTAAATACGGTTTTTCATTTTGCGTAGCCCCACAAAAAAAATTTAACGGTGTCAAATCGCATGATCTTGGTGGCCAATTGACGTCGCCAAAATGTGAAATTACGCGACCAGAAGACTTCTCACGCAATAAAGCCATATAATTGGTCGTGTTGTGTGGCTTATTGCCCCGCCGGCCAAAAAAATTCGGTTATCATTCGACCATTGTTGCGAACGCCGGAAAATCGATAAATTCGGATCATCAGCAACACTTGCACTTGCACTTGCAGCAGCAATATTTTCGACTGAGCGTGCATTACGATGATGCACATGGCCGTACGAAATCAGTAACGCTTCCACTCTCTTGAAATTTTTTCACAATTTGACCAATTGCTTGCGTAGTCGATGGATTATGAGGACCATAATCATCGCGTAATGCGCGAAAAGTTTGAGTCATCACTTTTGTAGTAAGTTTTAATAGTTTTTACGTTTTGTTCGATTGTTTTAAGCGATTCATTATCGTAAATGGCAAACATTCAACTAATAATATGACATTTCAAATGACAGCTGAGTTTGACAGGTGTCAATTGCCAGCGCTACCAACTTGAAACCACGAAATAAATGACCCCTTACTACCCCTTCGAAAAGTACAGAGATTTCTTCTTCAGCCGAACAACATACGAATGTGAAATGCTTTACCATGACTTTATTTTTTCCCTTAAAATCAAAGTGAAATCTATGTAGATAGACTTCATTATACAAGTTTTAAACTAGAATTAAGCTTACTTTCGCCAAAGATATTTTATGATGAAGGATCAAATCCTTAGGCCTATTTTCACAGTCGAAGTAAGTGGCTTAATGTTGAAGACTTAAGTGGCAAATGTTGAAGACTTATATTTGACACTTAAGTGTCAGCTAATCGAGTTTGAAAATGGCCCTAAACCCAATTTTGAAATGATAGCTTACCTAAATAAGTATAACACCTCCCATATTGGCTACTTAAGTGCAACTTATATTCAGATTGTAACACTGGGCTTAAGTGCAGCCACTTTATGTGGTAAGTGTGAAACTGGCCCTTTGTTTTGAAAACAAATAAAACATTTATGCCAAAGTTAAACTTACCATTTTATTCCATTACTGTGTAGCTTGGTTCATAAAGTCATAAATGTCACACCCGTAACAGAAATTTTCTTAACCAATCAAATCTCTGTCCTCCAGTGCGAGAAACATGTGCGATGTTCCCGACCCTAAACTGGAAACTAAATATAAAAGAATAGGTTAGAAAGGTCTGCATAGCCTTCTATGTATAAAGTGGGGACTCCAATTGAAGAAGATGTTGTGGAAGTTCATACCCGTGGTACGACCGATTTTCACGTGATATTTGGTGGCCCACACTTAACAAAGCGTATAAACTATAAAATTAACGAACTGAAGAAGGTTTGAAGAACAGCTAGCGTTGGAACCACAGGGACATTACGTTCCTGCCCGATGGATGCCTTAAGCGTTTTTCTGCACCTTTTACCTCTTGATTTACATATAAAATTTCTAGTTTCCTGTAGTGCGATAACACTTAGGGCCAGTTGTTCAAATATTTAAACCGTGGTTCAGCAATTTTTATCAACCGATTTCGGTGGATTAATTGAGTTTCAACAGTGGTTTACTGTTCAAGTGTGTGATAACAACCAATTACATACTTGAACCAGATTTGAACGTTAGTTAATCCGCCAAAATCGGAGAGTTAAAATCTTGAACTGAGGCTGAACCACTATTGTACAACTGGCCATAAAGGAATCGAGTCTGTGGTTTGCAAATATCATGGTAATATCGCAAATTTGATTCCTACTGATATTTTTCAACAACTATTGACTATTGCGTTCCTGATCTGTGTATCAGTAAGGATTTTAAATTTATCTTTCCATCGAGAAAGTATTGGTAAGTCGACGCACGTCATGACAGGAGACTTCGACACAACTATTTTTATTGATGGCTCAAAGATGGAGTTTGTTGTCGGTTCAGGAATCTTTTCAGAATCTTTAAATACCTTTAGGTCTTTTCGACTACCCAAATTTGCAAGTTTTTTTTCAAGTTGAAATACTTGCAAAAAGGGAGCATGCAAGTTACTCAAATAGGACCCTAACCAATATCGAAATATCGCTATTCTGAAAGACAATCAGGCAGCTGCTGTTAAATGCATAACTCGCCTATATCATCCTCTAAACTAGTTCAGCAATGCCAGGATGACCTCGTAACCTTGACTCAAGGCCACTCTTATCTGCATTCAAAGTCACTGTGGCATTGAGGGAAACGAGTGGGCTGTCGAACTGGACAGGCAAAGATCAGCCCTTCATATCTCACTTGCAGAAAGAGTAAACATTCCTCTTGGAGTCAGTGATGAAGGGGAATATATTCTCAATATTTCTTACCGAATCAAATTGCAGGTGAGGTATACGTATATTCTAACTGCATCACTTCTGGATAGAATTTGCCTACCTATCGATAAATCCCGTACAAATGACTTAATAAGCCGACCCAGACAAGACGTAGCCAGGATAGTCGCGAACTGTTTTGGATACCGGCGGCTAATCGGAGAGCATGCGGCGAAGTTTGGCATTCCACACAATACCGACTGTCGTAGTTGGGGACCGGCAGGAAAAGGAAACAGTCGTTCATTTCCTCTGTAAATGTCCACTCTGGATAAATTGAGAGAACAGCCATTTGGATTGTTTGACAGACCTCACTAAACTTTCTCAGCTTAAGGTCAAACATTTGATCTCTTTTCTCAACGTGACGAAATGGCTCTCGGTAGGCGGTATCTACTTACTACCGCAATCAAAACCCTTATCATAACCTAAATCGGTTGTCGGTTGTACTCACTCCAAGGATGAGGTTTGGTTTCTGGGGCAGATAAGGACTTTCTTTGGAAAACTTATTTCATGCGGAGAGAGCAGACTGAGGGCCTATCATTAGTTACATCCAAACCTGTAACTGGACGATCCTCCTAAGGGACCAAATCATTGAACGTCTCTGACCCAGCCAACAAATTGCCTAGCTGAGCATATTTACTAGCGAACTCAGTGCGTGCAATATTGCTCCACAATTATATGTCACTCCGGTCACAGATTGGCGTTTCAGAACTTTGTCCCAACTCGTTTTGAGTTTTGCTGTCTATAATAGTTCAGGTATTCACGGTACATCAAGGGATATAATTCCCTTTACAATAAAACCCGCTTAAGAGTAACTGCAAAATGTCACATTCTTTCCTTCAACAAAAAATTCACCGGATAAGTGAAAAAAAATTGCACTTAAGCGGATTTAAAAATTCCAGAAATTCAAATGTCATCTTCGTGATGAAAATTTGGTGGAGGTGAAAAATAAAAAAAAGTAAAAGCGTTCCGCAAATTTAAGAGAGTTTTTTTCAATGAAAAATATTAAATTTAACTGAAAATACGTTTCAGGTATCCGAATTTTTCCCTTAAGCGAGTTTCACTTAATCAGAGTGTTATAAAGGTATGCGTTCGACCAATACTCGGGGATGAAAAAAGTGTCTCAGATAAGCGGATTTTTCTCTTAAGCGGGTTTCTCTTAAGCGGGTTTTACTGTAGTTATCTGAACTTTTTCGCCTCTTTTGAAAGTTAGATTTTCTCGATTTCCCGATGACGCAACGCACGCCGCGCCGCGTTACGATTGGTTTTTTTGTTTCAATCTTCAATTAAAATATATTGTATCTGATATATGTATATCTACTTTTTTGAAAATTCAATATTCTAATATAAAACCCTTGCAGCTAATTAAAAAAAAAACACACCACACTTTTAAATCCTTTATATCCTTCCTGCAGCACCATGCAGGATAAAATAATCTCCACAAACAGGTGCTGCTCCTGCATCGAAACCCTTTCAACTATGGAAAAAAGAAAGAGTGTTTGGCTTTGGACCTTGAGACCAATTGGCCATGGTCAATGGTTCTTCTACACCCGATATCACAGATATCCCTCTAGGTGTCAAGCAATAAAGTGCCGGCCTGTAATCATCGCCAGTCCTAAATAGGTACATATACACGAAGAAGGTCCTTAATTATCCTCCCGATATTGATGTGTGCCGATTGTACACTGCTGCCACCTTCGATGTTGTTTTATTTTTATCGCCTGATGCTCTTGCCATCAGGAACTTCCTTCGAGTAGGTATATATATATACACTCCAACTTCCAACACTTCCCATCCCATGATGATGATGATCGATCCTACTAGCCATACACAAAATATAAAAAATACATAAATAGGAGCTCTGGAGTTGGAGGATGAATTGGATGGAGGAGGAGGTCGATTTTTTGATCGATTTGATCGGCGCTTATGATCAAAGGAAACCACAGAGACC
This sequence comes from Epistrophe grossulariae, assembly GCA_929447395.1. Taxonomy (NCBI): domain Eukaryota; kingdom Metazoa; phylum Arthropoda; class Insecta; order Diptera; family Syrphidae; genus Epistrophe; species Epistrophe grossulariae. The sequence goes on from OV839566.1 coordinate 6,061,571, forward strand.
CAAGGAGAGTATAGGTACATAAGTATAATAGTTATACAATGGTTCCTATGCAAAGATTGGCAATGGTCAGGGATTACATTGCGGCGCTGATTTGTTATTGTTGTTATATTGTCGTTCTCGTTCTTGTTCGTGGTGAATGAAATACTACATACTATATTCGTATCGTCGGCATCGGAGCGGTCCTGCGTTTGGTGTGATTGGCACGAGGAATTATACTAGAAATTATACCAACCAAGCCATCGATTCGATGGTGCGGTGGTGTTGCAATTTTTTGTTTGCTGCTGATTCCTATTGTTATATGAAGTGGATGGCGGTTCGATTGTAGAAGTGGAATTGCCTTGGTTGACATGCGCCCGGAACGCCTACGAAATTAGTCAGATTCTCCTTTGAGCTTCCGACTATAGGTATGATGTGTTGTTGTTTTGTGGTATTTTTCTTTGCCAAATGATTTTGTTCTTGAAATTATGCAATTTAAGATTAAAAACAATTTGTGTACCTAATTTATTTTATGTAATACAACAATTGTGTCGACCTTTAAGGAGACTTAATTAGGGGCTTAATCCACCTTTTTTCCTAAGAGGGAAACTACCTTCTGTCTTTGTTTGTGAAAACAGAAGAATCTATTTCATTCAATCGGACTAACAAAAAATACACCGCTTTGCCACCCATGGTTTGAGTTTTAAGATTTTGACACCTGAAGAAGTCAATTTGGAAGGTATAGAAAGATCGAAGATTAGCTCCGAGTTAAAAATTGAGGGTGAAGGTTAGGACGATATAAATAATAAATCTCGTCGCAGAGCAGTTTGTTGAAATTGCGAAAATCTCAGCCGAAAATTTCAAACCAACATCTCAAATTTTGTGGTCCTTATGGCAAAACTCATGCACCATATGATAAAAAAAACGTTGACCCCACCCTGAGTATGTGTCATAAATACACCAAATAATAATTTTGAGCAATGCGGATTTATATGAACCTGTGCCAAGCATTTTCTAACTAATCAGAAATTAAACTTAAAACTATGCAACAATTAATATTAATTCTTGATACCTATTAAAAAATATAATTTAAATACAAATGTACACGGAAAAATAGAAAAAAAGTGGCTTTAAATTTTATATGGGCAGCACACCTGGATCAACCAAATCAATTCATTGATCCAGTAGGGAGAATAGTTAATAAATTAAAAAATGGCGCCCAATGTAGGGCTCAAACCCACGACCATGAGATTGAGAGTCTCAAGCTAGAACTAGAATAGGTGGAAGCCAATTCGTACGTAGTCGTACGAAACCGAGCGAAAACAAGAAATTCATATGACGCGCACATAATTGCAAAGTGGAACTTTTCCTTTTGTTTTCGTTATTTTTTGCCGTCGAACGTGAAAGCGCTCTTTCGTAAGTGGACTGACAGCTAGATTCAAAAATCAAAATTCAGTCAAGTAAAATCTAAAGTTTTCTTTTATTTTAATTAATTTATACAAAATATAGTTCACTTTTACTTCCAACCACTCAAGTGCATTATGGGTGACTTATGAATTTGACGTTTTGGAAAGCAACTTTTCGTTCGGTTTTGACTCTAGCTTCCGACAGCTACCGCCTATTCTAGTTCTAACTTCATGCTCTACCGATTGAGCTATTTGGGCATTGTTCGGTTGTTAATTTCCTAACTATTTTTGATACCTTTATCAATTTATAAAACTGTGTGTTAATGATTTTTCGTATTTTTTGTTTTTGTTTAAAACCAACTGGTAATATAAAAATGAAAAAACAAAATTGCAAAAAATTACGTAAACAAAATGTGTAAACAAAATAAATATATTATATGTACAAACAAATAAATGCCAACATTTTTGTTAGCTTGTAAATATGTCAGTATCGAGTTTCGAGGCTATATTATAATATATGATGTCCACATCGGGACCACACATGATGTTGCTGAGGAAATATTATAAATTTAAACAAATTACATACCCACAGAAGCTGTGTCACCTTTCGAAACTGGCCATTCAAAGCTGTCAAATTGACATCGAATATCGATAACTCATCGTTGTCATAGACGAAGCAATGCTATTAATTGAATTCGTATAGATATACCTAACCTATGTGTTGCATAGATATATATATATATGCAAGGTTCTCCTAACGAGAAGATCGCTCATCCAGCGATTATTGCCTCTGGCGTTAGCTTTGCGCTCAACTATTGCTAATGATGGTCATAGCTTGGGTCAGCTCTGATGAGAGAAGGTATATATATGTATATCTATATAAGTTGTCTTGCGATCCGACCCCGCAAGGTTTTCACACCTCTTGAGCGCGATAGAGAGTGCGGCTAGAGTGCTAGATTTGAAAAATCGTTTCGCTAATGTGCTGATCATTTGTACATTGGTTAAGATCCTCGGAGCAAAGTGGGATAAGTCCTTCAATGCAGCGAATGGACCGACTGTGTCTCTAGACAAGACCTTTCCTCCCTTCCCCCCCATCAGAGTTGTGGTCATTTGGCATCAAGACAACAGCGATGATACTAGGTATCAGGTGCAAACCACGGATGCTGGCGCATTGGAGCAAATTGATTTCAGTGATATTTCATCTCTTCGTCGTCGGTCGTCCTCATCGTCCTCGTCATCATCATATATAGTCGTTCGTTTGAATGCCTAGATAGTTTGAAGTCGTTTGGGCTGATGGAGCATGGATCTTTTTTCGCATTGGACTCGCACAAATTGCACTAACCAATCGCGGTGGAAAGGTTAAGCTTCCATTTGAAGTTGATGGATTATGAGGTTTAAGTGAATTTTTGTGGTAGAGCGATAGGAGTTAATAGTTTTTGGTTAGTTTGATCTTGTGGAAGAGATGAGTAGACTTATTTTAGAAATACTAGGTTAAAGCAAATTTTTACCGTAAAAGTTTCTGACTTTCTCTATATATGTATGTACATTATACATATAGTGATATGGCAAATGTTTTTTTAGCCTTAAGCCTATAGTATGCAGCTGTTGATGCGAAACGAAATTTGTCTGCTTGCGAAAACACAAACGAAAATATTTGCAGGGAGTTTTACCAAATTGCAAAAAACTCGCAATAAATTAACTAACAATGAAAAACACTACAGAAACAAACTGAATAAAACTAAAATGCCATTTTCCGCACACAATGAACGGTCAGGGAAATTCTTCGACATAATTTGCACAATTATTTATTTTGCCAATTAAACAGGGTATGCTTCTGAACGAATATCAGAACGAAATTTGAGTCTTGAACGGAAGCTTTGAAAAACACTGCGTTTTATTATATCTAAGGATCAGGATCAATTTTTAACATGCAATACAACAACATTAACAACAACAACAACAACAACAACAACAACAACAACAACAACAACAACAATAACAACAACTTGAGATCTTGCCCATTATATGGATCTATTTTAATTATCCGAAAATAAGTTCTTACTCTGACGGGTAGATGGCTTTTCGGTTTTTAAAATGGTAAGGTAGTTTTTTTTGTTTTAATAAATTATCCCACGCTTCTCCCCCTCCCCCCATAGAGTACCTACATTATCTAGAGAACTACCCCTCTTGCCTAAAACACCCGCTTATTTCATTTGAGAACAGTAAGAGAAAACTCTCTTAAATTCCCCTATCCGTGAATACGTGTGAATTGTTGATACAATATCAAATTGGCGCCAGTAGCTCAAAAAGATGAAAAACACCCGATTTGCATTCATTTAAATGCTACAAAAAAAATTTTCAAAACCGTTCAAAATTTCATACTAAAAACACAAAATCCATAACAATGTCATTGTGTTGGTGCGGTTCCATTTAAAATGCATTGGGCAACTAACACATGCTCACCCTTGTGGAGGAAATCTCTCAGTGGAGCTTGTAGGGTGAAAGAGAAAAAGCCCTGAAGTCGGTTCTCTACATAATATGGGTACTCTATGCCAGCTCCCCTCCAGATACCGAAGTCCAGGAGATTTAAGGAAAATAGGTGATCTGAGGGAATGTGAGTTGATTTTAAAACTCATTGCCTCAAGGAGGGCAGAAGAATCAGTTAAACCAGACAGTATTTGATGTACAAAAATAACATCAGCTACTTCATGACAGAAGAATCGACGCTAAATTGATTCAATTCTTTTAATGAACTACGAAATTTTGCGATTGCACTGATTGTCTAGCATATGCAAGCAAAAGTCGCTTAAAGGTTATATAAAGAGATTTTGTATAACGAAAGGGTCTGAAAACTCCTCCTCAACCAACCTTTGACTAAACCAAGAGCAGAGTTAGCCCTATGCCACGAATCACGATGTTGTCGTAGAGGTTCTAAAATTCAACTCACCGCAAATAACTCCTAGATCCCAAATGATGGTAACTCCGGAAAATAGATCATCATTAATAAAGTAGTAACGAAGTGGTGTGGGGGAAAGTAAGTTCTAAACTGTTCTTTTGGCACCAAACAGAAAAATTGTCGAAATAATTTTGCAAGAGAAAAGCATTATTAGTTGACAAAATTACTCGAAAAATGTTCATGTTATAGTAGTTTCGAATGTCTTTGACTATCAGTATGAAAATAATAGACCCCCAGATGGCTGCCAGATTTTGACATTTTGACATTCAAGATCTAAATAAGACCCGATATTTACATCTAAGTATGATTACATCCATTTAATGAAATCCGGAGGAAATTCAAAAAGTTCCAAGTTTGAAAGAGTTAATTGAGAAAGAGACCAACTTAAGAGTTAAGACATTAACTTCGTTTTCATTTTCTATTTTATTTAAAGTATTAGAAATGAATTCTGTTAAATTCGTGGTCGTTGATTTACTTTTAAGAAACCCGTGTTGTTTGGTAGAAAATAACGGCTTGCAATGGAAGTAAACTGTGTCGATGACAATATTTTAGAAAAGTTTTGAAATGCAAAACAATTTGGCGATTGACCTTTACCTAGCTGGAAATATCTGCTTAACATCCCTTTTTGTGAATAAGAATGACGAAAGAGTCCTACCATATTGATAGAAAAATCGCTTGAGAGAGAGAATCCAAAAGCTTCATCTTTATTTATATAATTTTTGTAACTTTTTTTAAATTCAATGAATGCTTTTAAACAAAAATAATATATTGATCCCTTTAACTCGAAATTAGTTTAAAATCCCGTGAAAATTCGACTTAGAGGGAGTCAACTGTATTTAGCTGCAAAAATAAAACACCAACTCAATTCGACAAGGTCAATTTGATGGAGAGATGAGAGGAAATAGGAATTGGCTCGATCAGAAAAATGAGATCTCAGAAATTTTTCTCACTCAAAAAGTGAGCTTTTTTTTTCTCAGAATTTTGACAGCAAAAGCTGAGAAATTTTAGTGAGCAATATAAATGAGATTGCTGAGATCTTCGAGATCTTATTTTCCTGAACATGTAATGCGTCCAATATATTTGACAGTTTGCTTATTTGCTGGCAATAAGTTTACAAGTTTTGAAGTTAGCAAAGCAATATTCGCTGATCGATAAGTGGTAAGGTGGATAAAATTTGCCGATAATTAGTTGTGTGAATTTTTGTGTCAAATTTTGTCTTGCAATGTTTTTTATATTTTCTTAGTTTTTTTTAATTTAAGCCGAGTATACAGTTCCTCGATAAAACAACTACATGCATTTCTTAAGCTATAAGTACAGACGATTGTCAGATCTAATGGCAATGACCAATGAGTCTGACAATGTCCTAATCGACTGAAAATTATAAAAATTGTGTGTTCAGACGATTGTAAGACATTTGGAACAGTTTTTTTTACTGACACATCTGACAATATTGTAAGATCTGACAATCGTCTGTACTTAGCTTTATGGGAGATTTTTGCGCGAAAAAAAAATTGACGTTTAATTTTTTTATCGAGAATTGAACCAACCCTAAGAAAAAATTTTATACTCACCATGAATTATTTTTCGCACAAAACAATGTCAGTAGCATTGTTTTGTGGAAAAAAAGAGGACAACGAATACAAATTCTCAAACTCAAACTTTTTTCTTCCGAAAAAAAAAATTCTTACCACTTATGTTTTTTTTCTTGTTCAAAAGAACTGTATACTCGGCTTTAAATTAATTAACGACTATTCAACGGAAATTTAAAAAGATATAAACAATTTAATGAAAACATGTTTTAACACCAATTTGGGTGCTTCGCTGATTTGTTATCAATCAGGAAATAAATCCCATTTCGATAGAATTTTTAAAGTGCTTTTTATATTTTGCCGGCGAATACAAATTTATTTAATTCAAATAATTCCATGAATTTCTTTGGGTTCCTATGTGAGAAACTAGGTGTCGATATAAAGGAGAGGTTTGTGTATTGAAAATTTCAACTCTCCACTTATGACATGGTTTGAGGAAATGATAAGTGTAGAAAACATTTGTCCCAAAATGCATAGGTTGTTGCACGAGCTAATGGTTTCTGCATTTTATAAATTCATAGAAAATGTAGAATGCTGGTTTGAGGCTTTGATTTTAATGAATGCATCCAGTCAGAACCGCATTTAAAGAACACATTCTGTAGTTATTTCCCAAATAACAATTTTCAGTTTGAAAACGGTTATTAAACTGGATATTAACCCAGGTTAATTAAACCTTTTGGTTACAAATTGGTTCAAAAGACGTCTTAAAGACGCTCTGGTGACGTCTCCATAACCGGAAATGGTCAGTAACTAAATAACGTCAGTTGAATTTTGGTAACAAGAAAACGTTTAAAAAGCATTGAAAAATAACTGCTTTTTAGAGTTTATGTATGGTTTTTAAAAAACCAGTATATGCTCCAAATAACGGGTTTTTTAAAAACGTTGTTTTGACGGCTTTTATATTACCGTTTACTTACAGTTTTAAAAAATCCTGTTATATGCTTTTTTACGGCTATTTTATAACCGTTTACGTACAGTTTTCATTAAACCTGTTATATGTTATTTTTACGGCTTTTTTATAACCGTTTACGTACAGTTTTTAATAAACCCGTTATATGTTATTTTCACGGCTTTTTTATAACCGTTTACGTACAGTTTTTATGAAACCCGTTATATGTTATTTTCATGGCTTTTTATAACCGTTTACGTAGAGTTTTTATTAAACCTGTTATATGTTATTTTCACGGCTTTTTATAACCGTTTACGTACAGTTTTTATTAAACCTGTTATATGTTATTTTCACGGCTTTTTATAACCGTTTAGCCACAGTTTTTTGAAACCTCCAAATGTTTTCTTCACGGCTCTTTTATAACCGTTTGCTTACCAGTATGCTGCAAACCATGATATGATGGTAATTGCGAAATTCTTCCCAGCTGAAAGTAGTAAATGCTTTAAAGGAGAACAATCAAATTATAAATTAATTAAATTAATTTTAATAGATTATATTAGTATATACATAGTATGGTATATTGAATAAAAGAAAAAAACTTAAAACTAAAATTATGTAGTGGATTCAGGACCATCTGTAGACGAACTTGTGTTGGACTTTGTATTTCTGTTAATAGTAATAAAATTTTATAAAATAATACTCATAACATAATTTTCTTTTAAAACTTACGAACTCTGTTTGCCAAGCCTGAAAGGCGCCTGCTTTAAAAAGCTTTTAAAAAATGTTGCTCCCTCAACGTTACTAAATGAAGGATACCTAGTCCTCACTGAATCCATTATAGCTCCGAAGAGATTTGTAAACTTACTGAAGCTCTTCTTTACGTTTGTTCCTTGCCAGGAAAACTCTGCTAACACAGAGTCAGCAAAGATGCATCTGCATATTGTGCGGATAGTCTTCATACCGTCCACCCCCCCAAATGTGCTCAATTTACGGACCTAAAATGAAAGCAAAATATGTATTAAGAATAATGTACTATAAAGTGTGTTAGTGCGATTCGCATAAGGAGCAAAAAAAGGCTACAGCACACCCAAAAAAATATTTCGTAAAATCACTACGAAATATTTTCGTAAATCTTATTTTCGTTTAATGCACGAATTTTGTCAATTGAACAAATCTTTCGTAGTAAATATAAGATGCGAAAATGTCTGTGTTACAAACATTTCGTAAAATCCACGAAAGCACTTTCGTAAAATCTTTTTTGAGAATTTTTATTTAAATAAACAAACAAAATATATAAGATGCTTAGTAAATTGTTTGTTAAATCTATGCTTTACTAATGGTTTCATAGAATTACAAAAATTTTGTGAATTTATCGAAACTATAGTTATTTCCATTCTATCAAATCTAGGTAGGCGGATGCTTTTTATTACATCAAAGACAGTGTAGTCTTAACAAATAATTTTGTAAAATTACAAAATTTTGTAAAATTATCGAAGCAATCGTTGTGTACTACCCAATCTGCATGTTATTAGGAAAATATAACTTTTTCTATATGAACTATCGTCCTTACAAAATGTTTCGTAAATCCACAAATATTTTGTAAAATTATTGAACCAATCTTTATATTATTGATTTTAGCTAATATACATAATATATGTTAATAGGCGAATGCTTTTGTGTCTATATATGTATGTCTGTACGATCTTTACAAATAATTTCGTAAAACTAAAAAGATTTTGTAAATTTATAGAATAAATCTTTACAATATCAAACATTTCTATAAGGTAAAGTAGTGGAAAAAATAAAAGTTGATTTTTCTCTATTTTTTAATAATATTAAAATAAAAGTCATCTAGAACCATTTGCTTTTTATTGCATAGAAAAATACTTGAATTGAAAATTTTAAATAAAAATAGTTTTAAACACGAAATTTCTAAAAAAAACTTGTTTTAAAAAAAAATACTTAATTTTTGTTCATAAGTTTTTAGTTTGAAAACTATTCAAGAACTATAATATATTCACGTTGTTTTTTAATAATTTGTTTTTATTAAGTTTTGTCTCGTCTCGACCCAACCTATACATGCCCTAGCCTTTTGTCATATGACCTGCCAGCTCAAAAAGTTTTATACGTGCAAAAACAAATAACATTATTTTCTTGTGTGTATAAACAAAGTTGTTTTTTGCTCTTAATATATACAGTCTTAAAAAAGTTAATTAGTACAAAACAACAAAGATACATAATTTTCTATTCCTACACTTTAATGAAAAATAAAATAGAAAATGCCTTAACAACCAGACTATATCGTTAGGCTGAAATCCTTAATGAAACAAAACTCTATGATTTGTTTCAATTTTCATCGTTTCTCGAACAATTTTATACATGCGAGACTTAATCGAACGTAGGCTTATTGGATAGAAAATGTCTTCAAGTTAGTGACTCGTACTTTGACAAATATTCATTCCTTCATTCCAGGGTAAGCAAAAAACCGTTTTAGATTTCAACATTAATGATTTTTTACGGATTAAGTATTTGTTATTTTTTTTTAAATTAAGTTACTGTGTAAGCCTGTCGGTCATATTTATAAACGTTCTCTAACTTTGGACAGCCGTCCGAGTTGTATGTAGATAAACGTTTCTATTTGATGTTTGAAGCTATCTTACTTAGACAACAGACTCGGTTGTCTAAACCTTGGATAATCTAATATTCTATTTTTACAAATAAAGCATATTTTCAACTCTTTCGAATTATTTTGAATTATCTAGACACTCTCTAACTAGTAAAAAATCTAATAAATACGCCTATATGTGTCTTATAATTAATTACTTTTTTGTTGTTGTTGTTGAAACTAGCAGTACGAACAATATAAGCCCATATGACAAAACATATTTATTTGCTTATCTCATTGAATCCTATTTAATTGTCAGCCAAGAGAAAAAAAAAATTGTTTTTATGAAAGGGGCAAGACAGAATCAAGTGTAAAACTTTTGTAATCAGATTTTCAAATAATTTTTCATTTTCAAAGCTGAGTAAAAAAACTGTTTTTTTTTATTATTTATTATTGCAATCATTAATCATTATTATTTTAATAATTTTTTAATTATTAATGAGGTTATTGTGTACTCTTTCATATCTCATAATACTAAAAATTCTCAATATCTACATTATTCAGCTTTTAGAAACTTTTATCAGGATTGAAAATGAAAAACTATTTCAAAGTAATATTCTGTAACTAGAAAAATTAAAACATATGGCATGTTGAGAAAAATGATATCTCAGAAGATTCACTTTTAAAATACACGGGAAAATGAATTCAACAAAGTATTTTGATAGTGAGACCTCTAAGATATAATTTTCCTGAACTTGTCTAAATACTATTTTTCTCTCGGAAAAAGAAATATATATGTATGTGTACAATATACATAGATATTTGGTGTCATATAGTCTTAATTAAATTTTGTATAGGATGTGACAAGAAACTAGAAATAGTAAACAAAAAAATGGTAGGCAGTAATTGATTCAAATTCTCAAACCAACCTAGCCACCTTAGCTTTTTGTTGCATCTTATGCACATCAACTCGTATAAATTGGTATATCGACGCTTTCAATAATATTAAAAGAACAAATATAGTATTTTTATAAAAAGGATATATATGAAGGTATTTACCAATTCTTTTTTAAAACGAATTTCTTTGCGAATTTTCTCCTCAATATCTTCAATCTGTTCTGTTGATGTAAGCGGAAAAATTCCATCAAGGAGGAGATCCTCGACATTCTCTTGCCTAGAATTTTGGCAAAATTTTTCCACTAGCAAATTAATCGAGGCTTCTGTTTTTGCCATAAAGTTCTCCAACATTGCCTGTTGGTTCTCGATTTTTATAGCGGCGGAATTTTGATTCTCGATTACCACGTCTAACTTGGCAGCCAGTTCCTTAAATTGACTGCTAGTCGGTCCTATAGGAAAATTTAAAATAGTTACTATAACAGCAATAGTTAGTGGCAGTTAATGCCGAAGATATTAAGTTAACATTGTAATTTTCTTACAGTATTAAAATTACAATGTTAACTTAAGTTATAATAATAATAAACAAAATAATAAAATAGCTTATAGTATAAATCATTAATCAATTTGTTTAACCTTCATTCATACTATACACCTCGGTGGTCACGTTGGTAATAGTAACATCATCTTCTGAGAGGGTGAACGGGGTATTGTCTTAAAAATTAAATGTATGAGAAAATTAACTATTGATTACCAAGATGTAAATAAATTTAAAGCTTTACCAGAATTTGGAATTAATGTCGACATAAAGGTGTTTAGGTCAGTTAATAAGTCAGAATTTTTGTTGAGGACTATTTCTTCTGAATTGTCTTCGGAAGACAAATATTCGGCATCCTTTTCTTTTTTCACCGCTTGCTCCCAGGAATCTGAAATTGAAAAACAACATGTTTTTATAAGGATTAGTGGCATGAAAGGCATACAGGAAACGAGTTTTGAAATACATAGCCTGGTTTCTGTAACAAAACCCTTATTGACCATATAGTTATGAAAAATAAAATATAGATAGATAAATATCTTACCAATGTTATCAAAAAGTATTTTGCATCCCATTTTTTGCCAGTCTTCGGATGGCTTGATAGAGTTTTTCCGACCTAAAACAGAGTCCTTCTTGGTCTTTGGCCATAATAACGTTATTCCATCGATGATCCAACTTTTTGGAACTGCTGTCACAAATTTCTCATCACCCTCGACTGTCTCCACTACACAATACATTTTGTTTAACAATGTACTAAAGGAAAAAAAACAGATTCCGTGTTTTGAAAGGTTATTTTAAAAAATTTTGCGGAAATATTTTCTAAGTTCCAAAATTGAGGCACATTTTCTTCTTCATTTGATTTGTAAACGCTTAGAAATTTAGAATTAAACGGTTTCTCGTAAAAATTTTGTTTTTGCTTTAAGCTTGAACCATAGATAACTGGGCTGCCATGTCGATACGTCGCAAACTCCATTCTAACAATTTCTTCTGACTTTGTTAAAAAATAACTAGCTGAATTGCTCTATAGACCCCATTGCAGTGTTTAAATTTGCATACTGTATTCTTATCTTCCATATAAAGCATAGGAATTTTGTTGAAATCTTCATCGTTTAAATCTATATTGTCAAAATCTTCGATAATCCTATTTGCAATTTGCTCCAGGGGCCTATTTCCAGATCTTATTCGACGTTTTAAATATTGTAAACGATTTTCGTATTTAAAAGCACTTATATTATCTAAAGGTCCATGGTATTTTACATCTACAATATGGTATAAGTTGTGAACGTTATAACTTATGTTTTCAGATCCATAGATTTTAGCGAAGTTCTGTATGAATGATTTGAATAAACTCTGTGCGACATCAATAAAAACATGTTTATTTTTACTTAAACATATTGAAACAGCACAGTGTAGTTCCATAAAATTGGCATATACTTCATCATGAATTTCATTTTTCAAAACAACCGGACCTAAGTACAACAAAAACGTACGAAATTCAGTGGCTTTCCAAAAGCTAATAACATCAAGTCCACGAGGTGTTCTATTAAAGTCGCATGGAGTACATTTTCGTAGTGATATTAAGGTTTCAGAGATTTGTTCAATGTTTTTGGCCGAAAGCTTTGTTTTAAGAGATCTATTCTTAATCCATATAACCAATAACTTTTTCATAACACCTAAGCACAATAAATGCATGTAATCTAATGGAAAATTCATAATAATATCGATTGAGAGTTTTTCTAATGGAGATGGCTGGGTATGGTGATCTTCGTGTATCCTAGCCCGGAAAGAAGCATTCGTTCGAAGGGATTTTGATAAGTTTGGAAAACACATTTGGTGGGATTTGTAATTATAATCCCCTTCTACATTACATCTTTCACACGCAAAATAACCATTATGTCCTTTTATCCCTTTTAAATAAGAGCGAGCGGGGGCATCACAAATGAAATTTCTAACTTTAAATTTTATGTTTTTCGAACCAATATTCACATCATCAATGCTGCTAGCCTCTTCAAGAAATAATCGTAGGAATTCATTAACACTCGAAGGTTTTGCCATTCCATAATAAACACCTATTACTAGCGGTGGCAAACGAAAACCATCTGGTGAACACAAAATAGGCCAAAATTGTCCCTTTGAACTTTTGCTAACAGGAATTCCATCAATATTAAAGTCCAAGAATATTTCTGTCTGACACGTGTCAACACTTTCAAAAACTTTAGTAAGAGCGCGAACCAAACCGAAATGCCAGTATCTACCGGGTGGAACTTCAATAAAATTTGTCTCAACTGCCACGGAAGTATGTAAAAATGTTCGGGGATCTAATGGTAAATAAGGATGAAAATTATGCAAAATATTAAGTAAATCTCGCAAACAAACATTAGGTACATTATGTTGAATAGCCCATTTTACTAAGTTTTTTTTCATATCGTCTGGATTAGTTTTAAGATTATTTGAGACTGCAAAACTATTGTCTTCAGAACTGTCACTGTCACTATCATTTTCACAAATTCTTTTTGATAGGTATTGCTGCTCTTCAAATTCCATATTAAAAAACACTTGTTCGCTTTTCTTTATTTTTTCATTTTCACGCATTTCTAATATAATTTTTTTAACTTTTCGTTTAAATGTAGTTCTACTACATATTTTGTTTTTAATAATAGAATTCATTTTTTTCGACGGAGTTTACTGACACGCTTGATTACTACCCGGAATGACACTGACAATGAAGAAAAAAATTTGCAGCATGAAACGTGCTGTTTATGGTAATTTTTTACCTTTCAGCGTTATTTTGTTACCCTTAGGGTAATTTTTTTACTTTGAGTGTTATTTTGTTACTCTCAAGGTTATTTTGTTACCCCAGATAAGTTAAAAAAACAAAAATTTTACCAAGAGAGTTATTGTGGTTATTTAGAAATTATTCACACCTCATAACACTAAATCTAAAATATAACTATTTAAATATAATTTTTTCGACGGAATTTACTGGTAAGCTTGTAATTACTACCCGGAATGACACTGACAATGAAGAAAAAAATGTGCAGCATGAAACGTGCTGTTTATGGTAATTTTTTACCTTTCAGCGTTATTTTGTTACCCTTAGGGTAATTTTTTTACTTTAAGTGTTATTTTGTTACTCTCAAGGTTATTTTTTTACGTTAAGGGTTATTTTGTTACCCCAGATAAGTTAAAAAAAACCAAACATTTTACCAAAAGAGTGGTTATTTAGAAATTATTCACACTTTATAACACAAAATCTAAAAGATAACTATTTAAATATAATTAAAATAACTTACCTTAAAATTTTTCACACAAAATTAAGAATATTAAACACTTTTTAATTATTTTTTTTTTTAATTTGCCACGCACAATAAACAAACAAACCGGTTACCATTGCCGGTCGCCAAAGAACATATGAAGGAATACAGAAAAACTGACTGAGAGGGAAAATGAGAGATGAGCATGCGAATTGGTGAATTGTGTTTGAACTTGATGGGAGTCAGGGATGTAAAATTCGGTACAATTGTTTGGTCAAGTACAAAAGTACAATTTGCCTTATTGCAGTACAATTTTATGAAACATGTGCCTACGTTCTGTAACTTTCTCATGGATAAAATTGGGACAAAACTCATACGATTTGTTTCAAATTTCATCTCGATTAGGTTTGTAGATGCGTGAGTTACAGAACGTAGGCACTGTTTTCATTTTCATAATTTTTTAAAAAATCGGTTGGCCTTTTTGTCTACATTGCTATGTCAGACTTCCTATGAAATGGAGTTCTCTTCCAAAACAATATTCGTTGCCCATGAAGAGGAGAATCACTCACGTTGATTGAATTTCGAGAAAATTATTTCCATCTTTTATTGGTTTATTTGTTATTAATTGAAAAACAAGGCACAAATATTTATAATATACATACAATTCACCGAAAATTCCTTGCACAAGCCGTGCTTTCGGTTCCCCAGTATAATATTATATTATAAAGTCGAAATGTCGAAACAAAATGCAAGTTCAAACGTGTTCTGTCTTGATAGCAAGAAAAAACTTGGTAAAGAATTCTATGATTTTGATATAAATAGAAATATTTTGGAAAATAACGTGCAAAATGCAAGCATTTTGACAGAAGAACTTTTAGACTGAAAAAAAATATAAAAATATAATTTTCACTTCTGTCAAAGTGCTTGCATTTTGTACGTTTTTCAACTTTTTTTTATTACATAGTAGTTATTTCTTTATATTTAATGTTTTTTGTTTATTTATGTATGTACATATGTATATTTAAGAATTGTTCTTCTTTATGTTTTAAAGAATGTTTTCGTAAGGTATATATTTTCGTTTCATTCAACAAAAAAAAATTTTCAGTACAATTTTAAATAAGTTTTCAGTACCTACATTAAAAAAATGTCATTTTCAACCCCTGAATTGAGAGTATTTGTGTGTATGGAATTTTGTTGGTTTGGATTGATGGTTGAAATGTAGTTAGAACTGAGTTCAAAGTTTACCAGGGTTTTAAATTGAAAAATAAAAAGTTAATTAAAAACTTATAAAATAAGATTTGGTTAATTTTTAACAAATAATTAGAGTTTTAAATAAGAAAATAAAAAGTTAATTAAAAACTTAAAGAATTAGATTTGGTTAATTTTAAACCAATAAATAATTATTTGTGCTAAAAAAGAGTTATTAAAATACTTACTTTAAACTTAGACTTAAATTTGGTTAATTTGTAACCAATAAAATATAATTTGTGTAAAAAGGAGGGGTTATTTTACAACTGACTTCAAACTTAAGACTTATTTGGTTAATTTTATACCAATATTGAACTATAAGCGTAAAAAGTCGGTTATTGAAAAACTCACTCCAAACTTGGAAAAAGATTTGGTTAATTTATAACCTATAAATAATTATCTGTGTTAAAAAAGGGTTTTTAAATACTTCCTTCAAACTTGCAATAAAATTTGGTTAATTTTTAACCAAAAAATAACATTTTTTTATAAAAATAGGAGTTATTTTAAAACTTACTTTAAACTTTGTATTAAATTGGTTAATTTGTAACCAACAAATAACAATTTATCTAAAAAAAAAGAGTTATTTAAAAACTAAGTTTAAACAGTGGATTAAATTGGTAAATTTGTTACCAATTAATAACAAATTAGTGGTTATGAATGCGTTTAAAAAGTACCAAATTGAAGCCTGGGTTTATTTAAGGGTTAATAAATATTTAAAATATTCCCTTAGTTTAAAAATGGAATTTTTCAAACTAGTTTATGACTAAAACGTTATTTTAGAGAGACATTTTTACCCAAAACAAACCTTAGGGTAATAGTGGGTTTATTTATACCGTACAGTTAACCAGCGGAATTTAATAACTCATTTCTAGCCATATTATGACCAGAGTAATTTGCAGTTATTTTTTAACTGCAGTTATTTTTAAGCTCAGGTTACAAATTGTTTCTTGGGTTATAATAATAACAAGTAAATTATTTAATTTATGTGGGATTTTCACTTTTGACAAAATGACATTATTTCGAATTGGGTCTGCAATATTTTTGTAGCGGTTAGTGTATTTGAAATCTATGCGATGCAACATTAGAACCATAAGCAACACGAGTTGCGAACTGCGAATTGCGAATGGTCGCGAATTTTGACATTTCATTCATATGAGTAATTCTTTTGGTCGCCGAACAATGCGAATTGTCATATAAAAAGAAAAAATAAAAAAAACAAGTAACTATAATGAGTGCTAAGCAAAATCCTTTTAAGAAAAGGTGGCTTTTATTAGAATTACACACACAAGGCAAGAAACAGATGTTTTACCATCGGTATTCAAAATGTTTGAAATTTCTTGCCAATCATTTTCCTTTTGACTTCGATTGGCGTACGATTTTGCGGACTTGCAGTACGTTGCAGGATGGGCCTCTACCTCAGCAATTAATTTTTAATCGAAGACCTTGATAAATAAAGTGCTGTCAGAAACAAATATATGCAATTATTTCAATTTGTTTTACCTTTTTTCTATAAATTCACTCATTTTTTTATTTTCCATCGGGCACCAAAATTGAAGTTTAAAATTTGAGGTTAAATTCAAACGAATTTTTTATTCGCCGGTTTGTGGAATGCGTTCACTGGTTGTGGATTATGAATTTACATTTGACAGATCGCAGAAGATAAAAAATATTAAAATGAAAAAATCGTAGTTTAAACTAATTTCACACACTGTATTCTATTTAAATTTGTTGATGCGATCAATTATTCGCTTCGTCGAAAAGTAAAAACAAAAAATAGTTGCTATTTGCTCTAGAAATTGCTTTTATATATTTATTCGCATTGTGATTTTTGAAGTGACGTTATCTTCTAAGCGATCAGTTGCGGGATAAACATGCTTCAATCTTTTCTGTGGCAGATCTGCAAGTCTTTACTCAAAAGGTAAAGTGGCCTAAGTCGATTTTTATCATTTTTCAGAATAATCATTTTGTCTGTTTTTTTTATTTTCATTGAATATGGTCGTTTTAACGAAACTCTTCCAGGTGCCATAGCAACAAGCCGGTTACACAGAAATGTCTTCATTTTATTTTATAAATTAAAAAAAACGTGTTTGGCTTAAGTCGACTTAAACCACTTTACCTTTTGAGTAAACAAGTTTTTTTGTATGAACTGATTTCCAATAAAATTTAAATACCATTTGAAAAATGATGCTGCTTTCGTTCTTCTTCATTTAATTGAAACAAATTACTTGTTACTATGCGTACAAAAAATTTACAGATTTATTTATTTTTATTTTCTAAAGTATAATTCAGATGTATTTCTTTTTACAGTAAAACAATACCTAGATATTAAAACATTATTTTTTGTATCTATATTTACAAAGGCACACTTAAGCAACTACATATTATATATTTTGAAATATATTTAATTTTTTTTTATTTTACAAAAACTACTTACACAATAAATTCTTAAAACTAACACACACATTTCTAATTATTAAATCTATAGATAATAACTACATAATAAATAATAAATTATTAAAAATTTGTTTATGGAAGTTGCATTTAATCTATAGATACCTACTATTTGTTTTTAAATAAAATAATTTACACACAATTTATTTAGACCTGGAAAAAATACATGCGTGAGAATTTTTAAACATGTTGTTGACCTCCGATTGCATTCGCTTGAATATTATTGCCCACCTGTGCTGGAGCGCCTGATGGAGGTGGCGCAGCACCAGTCTCATTCACAGACGAACTCTCTGCATCTGAATCCTTCATCGATCCGCCATCTTCATCGCCAACCAATGAACGATATTTCTTAGCAATGGCTTCCCAATCGGCAACGTTTTCAATGCGGTTTTGATTAGCTGCTGAGAAACTAGCTTGAGATCCCAAAGGCGAGAGATGAACCACCGATAGCGCCACAGAATCTGAAATGAATCCCAAAAATATAACCGAGTCATTGGTTCGAGAGGGGACGGACGGATGGCTTATATAGTTTATAAGAAATTATAAAAGCTGAAGCGAATGTCCCTTACAGCTTTCACTGGGCAGACACATACATTTCCTACCTTTCTTGATCTTCGAAAGCCATTTGGCGCCTGCCTTTGTCCGCGGGCTAGCCTGTCGTATTCCCATCATCTGTACCAGACTTGGACGCTTCTTCTTCTTCATGCGTGCCTACGAAAATTCAACACAAAAGACACAGACACAAACGACAACAGAACAGGACACAACCGAAAAATGAACAGGACACAAAAGCATAAAGTTTTTTTTTTTTTTTTTTTTTTTTAATAGAAAATGGCGATAAAATCAAAAGCAAAAACGGAAAAGGAAATGGAAACAAAAAGGATAGCAAGATAAAATGGTTGAGAATGACGATGAAAATGGATTTCGGAAAGGTCAGAAGGTGAAGAAGTAGAATATTTTTGTTTGTTGATTGTTGATTATTGGAGGTGAAAGAAAGCAATAATTGAAGTATTTTCGTTTAGTTTCAATCGAGCAGCTGTTATACACACTTGATATTTTACCTTGACCTTCTCGACGATCCACATGAACCAGGTGGTAACTAGGTTAAGCGGGGATGGAGCTGTTGTGGTGCGATGCATGTTGCGAATAAGCTTCGATAGACCGAACTTCCATTCGATATCGGATTGAGCCTGCCATTTTGAATGTTTTTTTTTTTTGTTTTGATATCAATTCGATCGAGCGCAATTATTATGGTGGTGTGCATTGATGGGGGGGATTATAAGAAAAGCAAAATGTAAGCACAAATTTTTTTATCGGATTAATTATAAATTTTGTTTAATTTTAATTTGAAATTTTCAGTATGATGGTAACATCGCAAATTATCATGCGAAATGTCATCTATCTATAGCGTGTGTAATTTTTTTTTTAACCTAAAGTAGCTACACATATGTATCTATATAGCTATTCTAAACACAGACTAATAACTACACATAGATTTTTTATTTGTTGCTTAGAATGCATCTTAAAGATACACTTAATATGATATTGATATATATGCGATTGTATCTTCAAGATAAATTTCATTATTTTACTAGATTTTCATCGCTGAAGCAACAAGTCTGGGCAGTTGATGGATGTACATTTTAGCATATTAAATCGATGGAAAAATAAAGCCTAAAGATATATAAGTTTGACAAGAAAAAAATGGGTTATCTTTGAAATAAAATGCATTTAATAAAAAAAAATGTTATATAACAATGATTATATAGAGACATACAAATTTTAATGGATTGTTAACAATTACCTTCTATTATTTTATTATTTTAATATTTTATTGCTTGTTCTAATTTTATATAGAAAATTTTGTATACCGAGCTATTCTCTATATGTACCTAAATTTAATTTATAAAAAATTGTAGATCAAGAAATTTGAAAATGAAATATTTTTAACGGGATAAATGATATAAGTGCAGATAATGATGGTAAATTCTAACTCTTTTTACGTTTGCATCGTAGGAATACACGTCGAAGGTTTTTAGTTTGAAATTTGGATTCCATGAATTGTTAGATTTCCCAACGAGAAAGTGTTAAAAACGCTTTTTATATACTCTTGTTCAAAATATTGGAGATAAACACCGGAAATGAAATTGCGAAATAAATTTTTGTTACGAAATAATTTTTTGTTGCGAAATTATCTCAAAGAATTGATTGTAGAACTAGCACATACACTAAATCTCGATTAGAAAACATGTGATGTATACCTAGATGAAGCAAATATATAAGGCTCCTAAGTTTCGTGAGTTTCGGGAGCGGAACAGTATATTAGATCGATATTTAGATATTTCCAAAATCATCCCTCGACACGCCCACTTACATACCTATTTTTTAATTCGTCAATTTTTCTTTATCTATAATATACACTGTGATTCCGGATTACTAATATTTTGGGAAATGATTCTTGAACATATTATCCTTAAGAAAGAATTGGGGAGGATCTATTTCTCACTTTTATGTATGAGAAGCAGTTTTCTAAAAAATCGACTAGTAATGATTTTTGTCCAAAATACTAGGTATGTATTTTTATACTATAGTTTGGCTCTTTATATTTAATATTCTGGTAAATTTAAGGTCGAACTCCAAAAAAAAAATTTAAGCTTATTGTTGTAAGTGTTGGCGTTGGTTTTTTAATTTTTTTTTTTTATCTATTTTGGGTCAATGTTTAATAAAAAATATAAATGGGAACAAATTTTACCTGTCAAATTCCATGCGATTTTTCTTACAGAATTAGGAAAAATACGAAAAGTTGAGGTTTTTTGAAACAACGAAAATATCACATACTTTTTAAAGACCCATTCAATATAACTTAGACCCAATTAAAAGTCTTCGAGAATTAAGAAATCTTTTAAAAGACACTTCACTTTTATATTTTACAGATTTTTTTTATAAAATTTTCTTTGTGTGCTTTTATTCACAAATATTACCTAAGTGAAGGTGTTGGTATAGTTTAATGATTCTTAACTTTCTTCAACAAAATTGTTTCTTTTTTTCAGTTGAATGCACAACAACAAAAATTGAAGAACAAAATCTGAAATTTACCAAAATAAAAAAGTACGTATACGCCCGGGTGTACGAGAAATTTGAGTAAAACTTTAAAAATGTACTAAAACATAATTTCTAAATTTCAACTAAAACTTTGACAAAAATTATTATAAATATCAGCCTTTCTTGTCATATCATTTACTGATTAGACTAGAAGAGACTCTATAGTGTATAAGACTTTTAGGAATTCAATAAGAATTACTTTTACATTACTTTTCCTATGAATGAATATTTTTATCAAGCATAGTACTCAACTTAAATAAATATTAAAGCTGGACATATAAGCTAATGATCTGCTTTTTCCTCGGCTTAAACTGTCACACAAGCTAGGGCGGACTGGGCCACCGGGCAGCGGAGATTTTGCCTGATGGGCCCCGGGGCAAACTTTCTATTTAAATTGTACTTCCATGGACAATATAGTAAATACCGTAAATATACAGGTTTTGTGATCCCAAAAGAATTTCAGAACGCCCAAACAGCTCAGTTAGAGTCCCCTAAAGTGAGGATACAACTGTTGGATTCCCACAAGAATATTTTAGCGTAATCTATAGTTAAGCTGATGGGGCTTCCATATTAATTATTATTGTGCTGTTATAGGCCTAAGGGGGTCGTTCAAAGGCCCCAACAGTACTGTTAGATAATTTAAATACAAATTCTCGGTAAATAATTGGTGCTCTATGTATATCCATAGGTAGTTTCGTTTCATTTAGAGGACAACTATATTTTTATTAAATAGTTTTTTGATTGACCAATTCTTTTGATTTAAAACAATTTTTTTTTAATATTAGTTAAATCAGGCTTTTTTGGTCACACTTCTCTTTTATGCAAATAAAAACTTTATTTCATAATTTTCCCTACGTTTCGTTGGATTTTCCCAACTTCCCCAGGGGTAGTTTATTAAATCTAGACAAATACAATTTATATAGATGTTAAAAAAGAAACAAATTTCTGACATAATTAAATAATTACTTTGAACTTACATGAAATATTTTGTTAAATTTATTGAAAAAATTAAGAAATTAATAGCAATATTAAATTTTTTTAAATTTGAATTTAAAATAAAAACTGAAAAATTATATAAATATAAGAGAAATTTATTACACTTTATTACACTTGCAAGCACTTTTTATAAAAGAAAGAAAGAAGGAAAATTGAAACAATAAAATATATGAGTGTAGATATTCTATTCTCTTAAAGCTAGAGCATATGTTGTTATGGTATTATCTCTGTCTTCTTGTGTGTTCATGGTTTTGGATAGGTTTTGTTGGATTCTGAGGCTTTCAAGTGTGTATCTCTTGTGTGACCAAAAAAGCCTGATTTAACTAATTATAAAAAAATCACTATATTTTGAATTGGACTTCCGAGTCCCAAGAGGGAGGTTTAAATTGATCTTTTGTAGCCTCAAAGCGATCACAAAAGGCATTACATTATTATTGCGAAGCAAAGTATCTATCACATCAATTATATACACAACGATAACATTTTTTTATACTATATTAATGCAATAATTTGTCACTTAAACTTGTATTCGTACCTACAAATATTTTATTTTCATAAGAAAAATTAAATAAAATCCTTACTTAAAAAATGTTTTTAAATCATTTAATACATCTGTGGTACTATAGGTAGTGCGAAACCAGATCTATCTATCAATATTGTTGGGTTTTTATTGTATATAATAGTCCGGGGGCAAACTTAATATTATCTATGCGCAGGGGTGGGCTGGGCCACCGGGTAACCTGGATTTTGCCCGGTGGTCCCCTGGGCGAGTTAAATATGCACAAAAGCTTCTCCAGTACTTTCTTTACTTTTAAGAGAAAATTTTTTTATAAAATTAGATTTTTTAGGGGCTTTACAGTAAATATACAGCTTTTGTGGCCTCAAAAGAATCTCAAGAGGCCCCCACAGCCTTGTTAAGGGCCTCCACAATGAGTATAAAACTGCTGGTTCCTCACAACTGCATTGATGACCCGTGAAATAAATATTGAGTCCCCACCGTACTCTTAGACACTTTAAACGAAACTATAGTGGGGATGCTTGGAACTAAAATTTGTAACCTAAAGAGGCTCCCAAATTGCACTATAATTTGTTCCAAAAGACGAGTAAAGAATAAAAATGAATTGGATGTTGCAGCCAAAATTTACAAATCTTTCGTGGAAATGTTTAATATCAGCAAAAGTAAAAAAAACGCAAATGGTAGTTGATGAAACACATTTCAGGGCCACAAAAAAAATAAAAAAGAACACCAATGATATTTTGATTGTTATGAGTATTTCCGAAGTTCCTGTAAAAGAAGGAAACACTAATTATAAAATTTGCGTTATTGCAGCAATGTTTTTAAAAATCAATTAACATTTCTCTTTACTGCATACGAAGCTAAACATGACTTTTTATGTTTAAGTCCTTTTTTCCTAACACAGATATGGAAGTTGAGAAAGTTTATACCCCAATTCCCAAAATGTAAGCCAAATTTTGATTGATTTTTAATTAAGTTAGGTAGAAAAATAGTAGGTAGCAGCCCGTGGCGTAATGGTTAGTGCTCTTGGGTCCGATTCCCAGCCATTCCACTTTAAAAAACAGAAATTTTTTTCACGGGCTACAGCATCTTGCGAGGAATTGAAAAATTCTTCAAGAGTATGAAAAAGTGCTTCTCGTCTTAGCCGTTCAGATTCAGCAAAAAATTGTAGGTCCCCTCCATTCCTTCCAATAACATGAGACAGGAATGGTTGAGACTGGTAACGTAACTCACTAGGCCCTGGTTCTAAACGAGCTGTCGTGCCACCCAATTTATAATTTATTTATTACTAAACGCAGATAAATAATTTTTAACTGAGTGCGTTTTTCGGTGGGTTAAAAAATAATGTATTAAAAATATCGTAGTCTCGGATTAAGCTACGAAGTGCATTAGGTAAAAAATTAAGATAGTGTTTGAAATAAACTACAAAGAAGATTAAATTAAACGAAGGACTTAGTTATATTAACCGAGAAACTTGTTTAAGATACGCAATTTGGAAGATTGTTTAAAATAAATAATAGATATTATTTCAAATAACTCAAAAACACTTATTTTATTTATTTATTTACTTAAATGCATTTCGGAAGCTATGCTTCCACCGTCAGTAAGTTTTATATAAATAATAATACAAACTAATTTTTTTGATATATTAAATACAAATAACTAATTACAAAAACAAACTACAAAAACAAACTACAAAAACAAACTAAATAAACAAATTTATAGTAAATTTAAGATCTATTATAAAATTTTTTGAAAATTGGAACTTTTATTGGCCCACCGTAGTTTGTTTTTGTTTGTAATGAGTTATTTTTATATTTTATTTTATAAAAAAAATTTGTTATTTATATACAACTTACTGACGATGGATGCATAGCTTCCGAAATGCATTTAAGTAAATAAATAAATAAAATAAGTGTTTTTAAATTATTAAAATTAAAATAATATTTATTTTATTTATTTCATAAAAAACCACGTTAAAAATTTCCAATATCAAATCAAGATTGTTTAATCAAATTTTGTACACATTAACCGTATCAGGGTGTTAATTTAAACTATTTCTTTTAATCTAGTTCACTCGGGTAATATTAACAGAGTAAGTTTGCAGGTAGTATATTAGCAACATCACTTATTCAATTTTACACGAGAACTACGGAGTTTTTAACCAACTTCTTTTCTACTACTACTAATTATATACTAATAAAATATGAACCGGCCAGAACCAGTAATTCTGATTTTTTTACTGAATGATTTATGATGCTCATTTTAGTTTACAATCCTTTTGTATTACTTCTACTAAATTTAATATTTTGTGGGCCTTTTTCTTAAAGTCCCGGGAGGCCCTTTGACTCCCAGTCCGCTCCTGTCTATGCGTTATCGCACTTTTTGAAAAAGTGAACACTAACTGAACTATAACAGTTAAAGGTCAGTCATTTGTTTAAAACTCTGAGTGGACAAGCATTTTAAGGTTGCTTTAGTCAAAAATTGTCGCTTTTAGTACCATTTTTGACTAATTGAATAGGAATTTTAATAAATAGAAATACGTTATTAGGTTAAGATTGATAATTTTTCCGTTATCACCCTTAAGTAATATAATTTAAATTTTTCATCAGTAAAATTCATATTTATAGAAACGAATTTATGACAATGTTTGGAATACCTCCAGATAGAAAAATTTACAGAATTTTGAATTCAAGGCTCAATACTGAAAACTTGATGCCTTAGCACCACAGAAATATTTATAAATAATTATTAAAGAAGTGTGTATGTATTTTTTTTAATTAAAAAAATCCTGAAAATAAATAAAAATTAAAAAATTCTTTTTTTTAAATATACATACGAGAGTATGTATATGTTTGGTTTTATAGGGAAAATATTGTCGCTGTCTCAATCAAAAACAGCTCTTCTCAAAAACTTCTCAAAAAATCTATCTACTTATTTTTTTTCTCAAAAATCAAAAACCATGATCTTCGTTGGAACAATACTACCTGAATCCTTTGATAAGTGTCTGACATCATAGCAATCAGTAGATTAATTAACACAACCACTGACACCAACATGTAAACTCCGAATACAATCTTGAACAGATACTCAACCCAATATGGCTGGGTGGCAGTTGCAAGGTTTTTAATTTTATCAACTTGCGTCTGTTCGGTCGTTGTTTGACCGAAAACGGCGAAGAACAGCAACTCAAATGCATTTATCGGATGCATTCGAACTGGAAAATATAAAAAAAAAAGAAAAATATCGACATCCTCCCCCAAAAGTTGGGAGACACAAATAATTTCCAAGGACGTGTTATATAAGTGTTTGTTAAAAGATGTGCAGTTTTTTTTTGTGAGTATAAGTTTAAGTGTAAGGCAATTTAATATAATAATTTAGGTGATTCGGTAGGAGAAGGTCGATATTACAAAAAAAAAACAAACGAATTAGTTAAAAAGTTCAATACCAACCTGTATGCGTTGATAAGTATCCGACATCATGGCAATGAGCAAATTTATGAGGACAACTACAGACACTAGCAAGTAGACACCGAAGACCAGCTTGAAAAGGACCTCAGTCCATTCGGGACGTAAGTGACGCATCGGGTTGATATCCACGGTTGTTGTTTGTCCAAAAACGGCAAAGAAGAGCCGCTCGAAGGCCAGAAATGGCGTCATTGGTCCTAATTTGCGCGTTTTTTTTTAAGTTTTATTTTTTTTTTATTTATGTAGAGAAGGTTGGGTGTTTCAAGCCAATCAATCAATATAATTAGGTATTATTTTTATGATTAGCATTTAAGAAGAAAAGAAGAATTTTAATTCTTATGGTAAAGTTGTTAAGGGAATACACAATGTGAAAACACACAAGCTGTTTGTTGCATATTTAACAGCTTATTTTTTGTTATGAAATTTTGTGCGTTTTTATAAGATTAACATCAAGAAGCATTTTTGATTGTTTTTTTTTTTTTTTGTCTATACAGCACATCATTTTGGTGCACAAGTAGGCCATTCAATATAAAAAGACACCGATATCTAAGTATTATCTTACAATGTATACACAATTATATGAAGTTTTATAATTATTTTGTCACAAATATTGATGTATGCAACATTCCCATGCAAAACGATTTAACACAAAACAAAATTATATATTTAATTGAAAGTGCATGTTAAAAACTGTAAAATATTAAAATTAAATAACATAATTTCTACTATTCCTGGAATATTAAATAAAAAAAAAAACAATTAGTTAAGTACTGGTCATACTTATTTCGATGGATAATATTATTCTAGTTATTTGAAGTCCCTTTGAAAAGTATTAATTAGATTAATATGTAGATATATATAAAAAACGACATCGCAAATAAGCAACGCCACGCTGCCATTACATAAAAAACAAATTATATTTACATACAAACTATCGATAACAAAGAAGTAATTCGAGCCAGTTAGACAGTTTTTCTGGGAAATAAAAATTAAGGCCCCAGAATTATCTGTTGTTATTTTACATGCTAGTTCTTAGCCCATAACCTCCGGAATTAAAAAAAATAGGCCTTTTATAGATAACTTTCAATTTAAGTTTTCGAATATTTTTCCATCATATACCTGATTGAAAACTTTTTTTTTGTTTGCTAAAATTTGAATTTAAAATTTGAGTATTATGTATTCTATATTTTCAAGGCTAAGTTCGCCTCGACTATTTACCATAAACGGATTTATCGAATACTGGACAGTTTTTCACATGATCGATTCAATTATTTCACAGCTCTCCTTCCAACTAAGAAGATTTACGATACAAATCTAAAATTTAAAAATTAATATCGTTGGTCTGTTTCACCATGTTTGATTAAAGTTCCAATTAGGTCCATGTAGCAACCTCATTTACGTTATTCGTTATTTCCAATATATGAATACGGTTAAGTATAGCTATTTAAGTTCGGAATATTTGTTTTGGCAAGATGAAGTACCGTTTAGGAAATTTAACTGACAATTAAATCATTCCAATCTTTTAATACAACCATGAAAATAATTACATTTTTTCGTTTGGATTACAAATGGATATTTTTGAGACAGTGCAGGACGAATTCGATTATTTTTTTGATCATATTCTGGGACCAAGAAGAGATAGTGGCTCAAACCAATAATACTACTGAACAATTTACTAACTTTAAAGCTCTTTACTAATATGTTCTCAGTCTTAAACACTTTTTAACCAGTATCATACTAAACCTATTTTCCTAATAACCTTCAGCTGAATACACCCAAAAAAATTATAGTTCGTGCAAAAAAGTTTGCAAACATACCATTTTCACATTTTTAAATTGACAAAGTGCCATTTGGAGTTAGTATAAGGGCTTGTTTCACAATGTCTGAGTAAGTTCTGATTAGTTACACAAACCAAATAAAACGACTTATGCATTTTTAACCTATTCAAGTCGGCAAAAGACAATTTGTAAGTTTTTTCTTTTCGGAAATTATGACCCTGTGTCAATATTTAATGTGTCGAGTAACTAATCAGAACTTACTCAGACATTGTGAAACAGACCCTAAATATACTAAAATGTTTAAACAAACATTTGTTGATTTTAACTTTAACAAAAAACATAATAATTGTTGCTAATTGTTTAAAATTTGGAAAATCATATAATCCTATCCTATAATAATACCATAATAAAAATGCTTTAACATCATATTTAATCGTATAAAATTTTGGGCCCATAAATTTTGCAAAAGAGCAAATTTTATGGAGATTCTGGACGACAACGATATTAGGATGTGTTTTAGACTGAAGAAAGATGATTTGTTGTACATAAATATTTTCATTGATACAACATGAAAAGAAAAGTTAGATGATAAAACAATTTAAACAGTAAAATAGCTTATTTTTAACATTATCACAGAAATTTATTTTTACAAGCATAAAATAATAATGTTATTCGCGAACGGTAAATTGTAGTGAGTGCGAAACTCAAAATATTGGATATATGTTTACTACAGATGGCCAGACAAAACTGTATTCAATAAATCATTTATAAAATACAGGCTTCGAAATCGAGAGTTTGCCAATTGTTTAATTATCGGTTATGAAGTATATGAAAATACCTCGTACCATTTAACACCACTTTAAACTCCCGTCACATCATATGAATAATTATCAGCTCTTTATTCTGCTAAATGTTTGAGTAAATTCTGCTATCCATTGGAGGAAAACCATTGTTCAAAATTATGTACAAATTTCGATAAAAATAAAATTTAATCAATTAGATTTTAAAAATAGAGAATTTTAAAAATAAAATATTGGTTCACGTTTTCACACGAAAGACAGAAGATTTTAAAAAACAATTGAATGCAAATTGAATGAATCATTCACGTGAATAGAAAAATTTGATCAAATTGGATAGCAGAATAGGTCTGTACATAAAATGAATCGACATTTAGAAATTAAATATTTGAGAATTATGAATAATTTTGTTTGTATGTTTGTCATCGGTCTAAATGTATTTGTCTGGAAAATTGGAATAACGAATTAATAGCTAATTGACTTATACATTTATTAATAGATGATTTTAACTTTTCGATCTTTTCTTTTCACACATTGTGAAAGGAACTCTTAGGGCCATGTTTCACACTGCCCACTCAACAAAATAAGTGGCAATTAATTTTCCCATTTTGGTACTTTGAGCGCAGTTTTAGTGTCTGAGTAAGTGACACTTAAGTCGCCAATATGGGAAACTTAAGTGTCACTTATTCCGATTTGTTTATATTGTGAAATTGGGCTTTAGTTTTCCATAATTGACACTTAAGTGACACTTTTTCGAGTGTGATTAAGGCCGAGTTTCACACTCGTTTTAAGATTGTATCGCGCTGAACGAATTCATTTGAGAATCGAATTGTTTTTCATCGTTTGAGAGAAATGAAACTTGCTGTAACCGATATCATTGTAAAATATAGGCTATTTGTTTTTATTCAAAAGAATAACAGTATCGTTTTAAAATTGTGTAGTATTAGATCAGTTTTGCAAAGGAATTTAAAAGCAAAACGTTTTTGAGTAATTTCGATTTCCCATTTATATCATATTTTTGTTATTTAACTTGTGATTGTGCAAGAGAGTTCTGATAAACCTTAAAGCCCATCACTATTATATTACAGTTATTTTTACACATTTTACACAGGATCTGACAGCCAATTTCATATAAGTTGACAGTCAATCTCACATGGTTTGACATTTACTTTAACACACTTAAAAGTTTTCTTCTAAAATCTTCACATCTATCACATTTATTTGTTTGAGGTTAAGCTGAAACTTATTTTTTTCTATTTGATGTAGTCTAGATGTTGTGTAGATACTAGATTTTAATGATTTGAAATAAATAAAAATTAGACAGTTTTGAAACCATCCGATATAATTTGTATTCCAATACAAGCTTTTTTTGGATATTTTATTCTTGTAAAAATTAAAAATGCTATGTTAAGCCTTGGGTAGACCGTCATCGTCAATTCGGTGCGAATTCTATAATCTATCGATGGAACATCAAATTGAATGATTTATTGATGTTTGTCATGTGACATCTTTGTAAAAATTTTAAAAGTTATACAAAATTAGGAAGGAGCCATACCAATACGAGAGCGTGTATTCGTAAAAATAAGATTTTTTCAAATTTTTTGACGCAGATACATTTCTATCGTCAAATATATGCAATTTTCCTGCTTGCATAAAATCTGTTCGGTCGACGTCAATCGATTTTCTTAGTCAGAATTATGACGTATATGAATTCGTTCAATATTTTTATCGTCAACTTTATTTTTTTGTACTGCAGAGCTGCTCCGCAAATGATGACAATGTCTGCAGTTTTGTTGATTATTTGCAAATAATTTTGTTCGTGAAAAAAAAAAATAAAACATAGAGGGAAGTATAGAAATTTGTTTGTGGGTTTTCATTGGTAAAAACAGTTCTAATCCGTCAAAACAACGTATTTGTTCTGCCTTTTAATCACTTTCAGTCTGAGAAATATCTTCAAGAACCAAAAGCTGCCTACTGACTGAAAGTATATTATTACCTTTCGTTTAGAAAAAGTTCTAAGTTACATGAGTATTTCTTTATCTTGTGAAAATCTTCAATTTTTTTTTTTGGAGAAAGTGAGATTATTTGATTTAATTATTCAAAGAGATTTAAAACTTTAAAAGAGTTAGATGTCATAATCTCGTAATAAAATCAGGGATAAATCTCCAAATATAGCTTATGAAATGTTAATGATAGAAATCTATATCCTTGAAATTCAAAAATTTTGAGATTTTAAAAATATTTGTTAAAGCTTCTTGTTATTAAAGGTGGGTTCTCTTTATGTGTACTACCTGAACAAGACCTACACACACATTATGAAGGACATCAATTTTTAAAATTTTGCATTAAACACAATCTTGAGCTTTGACTTTGAAAATAAAAACTCTACACCAGAAAAGACCAGAGTAGCCTGTTAAATTTTAATATGCTAGATAACTACAAAATGTGCATTAAAATATAAAATAAACTAAATCATTCCAAAAAACATATACAATTTTCATTAACCTTAACCAAAAATAGCTATACATCGCATTCCTGAAATAATAATTTCAAAACATCTACATGCGAGATTAAAACAATAAAATAAAAAACTAAATTGAAACCCAAACAAACAAAAATTAAATAAATAAATCAAACTTTTTGACAACAACACCGATCGTGATTTCCAAGGACATCGACAACACCGATGATTTACACAAAGCAAACAATTTTTTATTTTTTTTTATTCCAGAATTCTTCTGAACCCTGAGTTAGAACAAAAAAAAAAATAAACAACAACAATCAATCCGTGGATCATTCCAGCAAAATTTAATATTTTTTTTTGCAATGTTGAACAATTATACAAAAGGCTTATTAAAAGGACACGCAAGCATCTTCCACTTATAAAATTGTGTGAGCCTGCAGTAGGTATATTTATACAAAACACATCAAGACACTTAGTGTTGAAAATGAATTCAGATGCATAGGAACGCATCGAACTTACTGTCATCCTTGTGCTTGCGCCTAAAGTCACTGTTAAGGCTTCGACTATCATACCGGCTATCGGGTGAACGGGTCGGAAGTGAAACTGGCTTCGTTGCAGCTGTTTATAGATATATATAGAATGGAAGGAATCGGGATATGAGGAACATATTTAGAGTGAGCATATTTTTTTTAAGGATCTTATGCATGCATTACACCTGGCAGATACTTATCAAAACACTTGAAGGATAAACATAAAATTTTTGTCAGAACTTTAAGAAACAATACCACTTACCGTCATTGAAGTAAGGCTTGTTACGGTTCTTCTTCTCGAAGTTTCGTATGTCTTCTTGGGTCCAATTCGCGAAGGACTGATTTAATGCTACGATGTGCATTGAGAACCCAAAGACGAAGATTGCCAACACGGCCAAGAATCTGGCCAAGTCTTTGAGAAGATCACCAATGATGATGGCCCAAGGCCCAAAAAGATGATGAAATGATAAAAAGTCGAGAATCTGCACACACGCCAGAAGAAATGCTAACGCAAAGCACTGATTTCGACAGTAGACCAAGGTTGGCCAGTACTCCTTTGAGATGAATATGAAGGCCGTGACGTGCACACCCACTCCAGCCATGCCCAGGAGTAGCACGAGCAGTTTAATGGATCCCAATCCGGATTTGTCTGAAGGATTTGTCAGCTCGAACAAAAGAAGACCACTCAACCAAATGAGCAGCCCAATTTCGTACCAGTAGGGGACCAAGCTCAGCCGTAGCACCGGATAAAGCGGTGTTATACCCACAATAGATAGATGCAGCATAAGATAGATGTGGGACGTGAGGTAAGACATGAATTTGATGATGGGAACTTTATTGAATTTGTGGCCCATGGGAAAGGTGAATCCTATCCACACGGGCGGGCACACTATGAAGGCAACTAGCAGCAGAAGAAGTTTCCACGACGCCCACGTGAGACTTCCTCTCCAGAGTTCCTAAATTGGGGTGAATCGAAAAAATGGATAAAATTTGATGATGTGGATGAAGGCAAGCTTACCTGAAGGTACCTTTGGACAACGGTATGGGCTATCACTTCCTTTTGCTCATTTTCAATGAGAACATCAAGGAATTCCACGTTTCGTTTGTCGGTTGCTTGAAGAATCTTCCCAGCTGAATCGGAACCAGCTGCCAAGGCTAGCAGTTCTGTGGCCATAGCTTCACACTGTTTGCCAGCTGCAACAAGATCTTTCGCACGTTCTTTTTCCTACAAATTTAACATGTTAAACCACTCCTTGAATCTCTCGGAAAACCATTATACCTTTGTTGACAAATTGATATAAATACTCGATAGTTTGGCAGCTGTATCCACTGGTGCTGGCGATACCAACACAAATTCCTGAATTGGTTTACTATTGTGATTCTTCGAAACGACCATTAAATTATAGACAAAACGTTTGTCCTCCATCAGTCCATATGTATCGTGTTCCTTATTCATCAAATACCTCAAAACGTCATTGTGACCCTCAGAAGCAGCAAACCAAATCGCCGCGCATCCGTAGTTTGTCTCCGATTTGGGCGATGCCCCAGCTTCGCACAGCAATTTGACGACTTCCAAATACCCGGCTTTGGCAGCACAATGCAGTGGTGTCCAACCATTTCTGTCGGTTGCATTTATTTCAGCGCCCTGACCCAGCAGAATCTCCACCATCTGTATGTGACCATGCATTGCGGCTATGTGAAGACCAGTTTTTCCGTGTCGGTCAACGGATTGGAGGAGTTCTGCCGAGCGACTCAGAAGCAAACCAACCACTGACATGTGACCACCGAAGCATGCTAGATGGAGTGGATTATAACCCTAAAAAAACAAAAGTACCACAAAGTTTTTTAAACACGTTTTGGCATAAAAACTAAAACTTACATTTTCTGTGGTTGCCGCATCAACTTGCACTCCGGCCGAGTTCAACAGCAAGCGCACAACATTTTCGTTCCCTGAGAATGACGCCAAATGCAATGGCGTCATTCCGGACTCTGCACCCAAATCGCCGAACAAACTTTGGCCCGTCGGCGGCTCGGATTTCACCGTCGCCGGAACACTGATCAACAGCTCACGAACAGTGTCCGCTTGTCCGTAATATGCAGCCACATGCAACGGTGTCAGTCCCAATTTCTTGCTGGTTATCCTCAAAGAGTTCGTGCCCTTTAGGGCGTCCAACACCTGACCGTGCCCATTCTGGGCAGCCAAATGCACAGCCGTGAATCCTGCCTTATTCTCATCGGTGCATGAGGCTCCAGCCCGCACTAATGCCTTCACGACGTCTGCATGACCGCCCTCAGCTGCCAACTGTAGGGGAGTGGCATCAGTCAATTTGTTTCTAGCCGAGATCACGCCAGATCTATCGAATTTCATAAGCTCCTCAATCACTTTTACGGATCCCTGCATAGCAGCTATGTGCGCACACGTATTGCCATCCTTGCTTGTAGCATTCACCAGACTCGGATGCTGCTGCAGAAATAGTTTGGCCACTTCAGAATAGTTATTTTGTGCCGCCACATGAATGGGCTTCTGGCCCAAATCGTCTGTCGCATCAATGTTAGCCCCAAGTTCTAAAAGGAGCTGACATACCTCCATTTGGCCGCTGGCTGCCGCCAAATGGAGAGGCGTCTGTTTGCGAAGCGTCAGAATATCTATGACCGCATTATGATCCTTGATCAGGAACTTCACCAAATGTGTATAGCCATTCATGGCAGCCAAGTGCAATGCCGTTCGGCCAACTCGTGACTTTGAATTTATAAAGGCCTTATTCGTCAGCAAGGCATCACACACGTGCAAGAATCCTCGTTCGGCAGCCAAATGAAGTGCAGACCGACCTTCCGTATCGAAAACATCGACTCTGGCATGATTCGCTAAAAGATTATTGACTAGTTCCATGTGCCCCCGGTTGCAAGCTATCAGGAGTGGGGTCCATCCAACGGAAGACTGACGATTCATAGCTTTTTGGATGTCGGTTTGATTCATTCTTGCAACCATTTCCATAAGCACATCATTATTGCCCGCAACGGCACAATAATGGAAGGCGGTTTCGAGGGTATTTTTAGTCTGTATATTAACATCGGCACCGTTTTCTAGGAGCATTCGTACGATTTCTTTATCAGACTCTGGTATCTTAACCTCATCTGTGGTTATTTGGCATGTAAAGTGCAGGGCGGTAGCCCCATCCTCATTCTGTGAGTTTATATAGGTTGTGGCTTTATCTGGGCCGTGTTTCTCTTTAACCGTCTCGATGAGATGCCGGACTATTTCCGGATGGCAGCTTCGACAGGCCATGTGCAATGGCGTTTCACCGGTCTGCAAATAAAAAAAAAAATCAAGAACGAGTTTAAATAATCATTTGCTATGTACATTGTACACCTGACGGGTATAAGTAAACAAAAATGCATTGAATATACTGTTATTATTTTCTAACTGGTATAAACTGGTGTAACAAATGGTTCTCTAATGTTTCCACTCTTTGAATAATTTAAGAGCTAGCGAAAATTAATTATATTTTTTTTTCATTAGAATCCGGTAATACTCTTATTCGATTGACAATTGACAGGTAACACTTATTTAATTGTGAGGACCAGCTGACTGGTATAAAATAAGGTTTACCTACTAAACGTGTCGAAAACCAATATTTATTCAAGTAATATTTGATTGTCTTTACATTTCAAGCGACGTAAATGCTTCATAAATATTTCATTTGTTAAGTTGATTGGTATAACTTGTCTCACGCACTAAGCCCCAATATATTCAATCTCTGAATAAATTTGGGCTAAGCAAGTACGTATACCATACATTTTATTTGTTTTAAATTAGTTTTCATTGAAATCTGTCACCTAACGCATAATCGCATGAATGGTATAAACAAATTTTTGCATATGAATCAATTAGAAAATGAATTTTGTCCACATATCTACTATAATAACAATAATGCTTTTCCATATTTAAAATGAAGCCATATTGTCGATAGTAACAGATAAAGTGTTAAAGAAATATTTATTTCAACTTTTGAGCTGATTGGTATAAACTGGTCTAAAGCATATATTGAAATATCTGGTTATTTTAAAATGTCCCAAAGATAATTACAACGCACAAATTTGTATTTCTGTTGGTAAAATGATTGGTATAAACTAGTATATACAAAAAACGAACTATCTCTTATAGATTTATAAGAAAGTTGAAATTATAAGCTTTATAAATCTTACGTTGGACTTATACAATGGATCGCCACCATCTTCGAGGAGTTGCATCAGCGTTGCCAGATTCCCGTGTCGCGCTGCTACATGAACAGGCGTCAGACAATCATCGGTAGTTAAATTGGGACTAGCCCCGGACTTGAGGAGCATCAAGGCACAACGATCACCGTCCTTAACGCGGGCCGCTATATGGAGGGGTGTTTCGCGTAATTTGCCTCCACGGACGTGGAC
The DNA here is from genome assembly GCA_929447395.1 of Epistrophe grossulariae. Lineage (NCBI taxonomy): Eukaryota > Metazoa > Arthropoda > Insecta > Diptera > Syrphidae > Epistrophe > Epistrophe grossulariae. The sequence continues at coordinate 6,097,453 of OV839566.1, forward strand.
ATCTGCTCCAAAGCCAAGCAAAGTTTCAACAACTGCTGGCTTAGCTGACTCAACTGCTATATGAAGGGCTGTGTAGTTTTCCTATATAAAAAAATTCATTTAATATACTTTACCGTTAGTGAAAACAAGAAAAAATAAACAAAACTTACATTTGTCGTAACGTCAACCTTCTCGCCCTTTTGCAGGAGCGTATTTATTATACCTGTATGACCATATCTGGCGGCCGTGTGTATACTTCGAGCACCGTTCTTGTTTGGCATATGCAGATAAACGCCCTTCTTAAAGAGCATTGTAGCACATTCAGCGTGACCATTTAGCGATGCAATATGCATCAATGTGCTGCCATCTTTTGTTCGTTCAAAGATGCTTGCTTTGAATTTATCCGCAAGAATTTCGATGATGTGCGCATGACCATTTTCGGCAGCCAAGTGCATTGGCGTTCGATCTGAAAATGTTAAGAAATATTATTTTCTTTTAAGTCTTCTTAGGTTTTGAAGATTTTTTTTGTTTAAGTTAAGACCTTGGTTATCAGCAATAGCAGCGGATGCCCTAACTCCATAGAAATATTTAAGTAAAGCTTCATCTCCTTCAGCCGCTGCAATATGAAGCGGTGTCTGACCCTCACCATTTTGTGTGTCAACATTTGTACCGTAATCAACTAAAATTCGAACCATATCGACGTCTCGCCGTCTAGCGGCCAAATGCAAGGCTGAATCTCCATTTAGCGTTGTTGCCTGTAAAAAAAAAAAAAAAAAAACAAACAAAATGTTAGTGGAAAGTTTATGGAAATGCAAGATGAAAGTGAAACGAAAATGCTTTTAAATGTCGCGATTTCTTTCTCGTCTCGTGGAAACTAATTTGCATTATTTTATTCGCGTGCATGAAAGTCAAGCCCTATTATTTTAGGCACGCAATAATGGAGCTACATGTGTATATGTATTGCACATTGATTCACTTGTTGTAAGTAACACAGTCCTCATAATTTTCATCTTCATTTGCAATTTTTGTTTAAAACACTTTAAAAATGTCATAACCAATTTGAAATGACATCTCTTATATTGTCATCGGTGTTTTTTGTCTGTCGCATTCAATTCAATCTACATAAATGTGCGTTTCTATGTTGTGCGAATCGCAGGTGGGAAACGACATAACAACTTTGTCTGATATAGAAACTTAATTGAGTCATGCTCGCATGTTAAGTTGGAAATACTGCAAATTTTACAATACTTCGTGTAATTCTTTGATTTGCGCATTTTGTTGAATCATTCATTAGTAGGTAGTCACGCACGTCATTTTTAAGGTAGCTCAGTGGCATGTATGTACATATATATAGTGAATACTCACCTTTAATTGTTCCGCCGTTTGTGCAGATAGAAGCTCTCTGCACATTGACTGATTGCCAGCTTCCACGGCGAGTAGCAGTGGAATTTTTCCTCTCTGTAACAAGAAAAATAATTTAATATTTTAAAATGATTGACCAGCGGGCGAAGGAGGGAGAATTGTTAACGATCTTAGGATTCCCCTAATTAAATATATTTTTTGTTTTTTAAGCTGGAGTGCAGAAGGATGGCACTGCTTCAATAAATCCTCACATAATTTATTTATAAAAAATCAGGAGCCCAGGAATTTTATTTCGATAGACATCATTTCTTTATCGATTTTAAAGTCACGTAAGTGTGAATAGAGGCGAATTGTAGGGAATCATTACGCAATGCTCTTCTTGCCACATCTGCCAGAGTCCTGTGCAAGATGACGATGGAAAAGTCTCTCTACTCCGTCAAAATCGAAGAGAACACCACCCAAGCCTTTAATGTTTAGAAAGGTCTAAATCAAGGTGTCGCTTTAATATATATGCAACCTCTTTAACATCGTCTGAGAGGTCATCCTACAGAGGTAAAATTTTTCAAAATATCGAGTATTGATGCATATAGGTAGCAAAAAAGGGGCCGAAGTTTATGCTGAAACATCGCCGATTTGGACAAAATTTAACGGTAGATAGATAATTAATATGGAAGTAAGTCAAGAACTTTGTATTCCTGATGGGTTCCAACATTATCTCGGATGAAAACAAAGAGGCAAAGATCTAACGAACTTAGAGTTCAGAGTATATGTATCGATGGAGTGTGGAATGTGGAGGTGAAAATTCAAGGAAGAGCTTTTCGGGTTATCATTTAAAACATATACATATTATGTACAGCAACGAAGGCTTGGCCAAAAAGCTGAAAATCCCTGTGGCATCAGTCCCAAAGGGCCTTCTGCACCATTTGATTGTCTTTTAAAATGTCGCCAAAGTTGCGATAATGATTGAAAATTATAAATCATTGGCTAAGGTGCTTTTAAACACCAACTTAAATTTCCACGATTTTAATTTTCCGGTTCCGGGATTAAAGCACCTCATTTGTGGGATATTGCATGGAAACGTATATAACCAATTGGTCAGTTAAATGTATATATATACTTTCAGAAAATGCTCAGATTTAGAGAATTTTGAATCAATGGTAAAAAGGTTTTTCAAGGTCATTAGAGATTTTTAGCATTTCATTTGTGGGATATTCGCAAAACAATTATAACATTTTAAAGGCCATTTGGTAATAAAAGTTCAGCTTGTTTCCGTACATTGCCATGAATTTGTTTATAAAATTTTTTCAAAGTTTTTCAAGGTCGTAGAGATTACTAGAAACTCATTTTACGGATATTTGAACATTAAGTGATACTTAATACTTGACCTAAAGGTAAACTAGTTTCAGTAGTTGGTCAGTAGAGATTTTTAGCAACTTACTTTTTGTAATTTTCAAAAAGAAAATTACCAAACCTTCATAAATGGTCAACAAGTGTCTGTAATTTAATCTATGGCTGACCAATTATTGAAAACTAGTTGAACTTTTATGAGGATTAACAGAACTTTAAGATTGTATATTTTTATTTGCAAATATCCCATAAATAAGCTGGAAAAAATCTCTTAAAAAAAAAAACTAAAAATTCATTAAATAAAATTTATGGCTAACCAATTTTTAAAACTATTTAATGTTTTATGGAGATTAACTGACATTCCACATGGGTTCTTTTTTTTTTGAATATCCCACAAAATCTAAAAATGTCTTCAACCTTGAAAATAAACTTAAAATTCTTTAGAAAATGTATGATTGATCAATTTCTGAAACAATTTGAACATATATGTGATTAAATAACTTTAAAGATAGTAATTTTTTTCGAATATCCCTAACATAAGTTGCAATCTATACGACCTTGATAAAAAAGTAAACATTCATTTGAGAAAATCTATCGCTGATGAGCAATTTCTAAAGCTAATTGAGCTTATATGTTGATTGATGACCTTTCTGATGGTTTATTTTGTAGGAATATCCCACAAATTCTTACAATCTGTACGACCTTGAAGATAAACTTAAAATTCTTCACAAAATCTATGACTGACCAATTTCTGAAAAAAAGTTGGATTAAGTGACCCTTCAGATATATTTATTTGATCGAATGTATGGAAAGCTTATAAAATATTTATAATCTTGACAAAAAAAGAAATTATATAAACAAAAATTTGTATTTATGAACAATTACTGAAATTTTATGACCATTTAGTAACAGTATATAAGAGTTGTTTTTTTTTCTGAAATGAGGTGCCAAAAATATAAACTGTGATCTGGCAAAATCTTGAAATATTCATAAAAAAATTTCTATACTGGCCAATTACTGAAACTAAATGAACTTTTATGATGTTTTGGTGGACTTTATATTTTTTTTGCGAATATCAAACAAATGTACTACTTAAAGGACCTTATAACCTATAACCAAATTTAAAGACGACTTAAATATTCAAGTAAAATGAACTATAATGATATGGACTATTTAATAAAGACCCATACATCAAATGTTTCATATTTATAAGAGTCCGTACCATGAAACGTTCATTATTTAGGGTCTACTTAAATATTTCAGTCGTACCATGTTTGGTTTACACTTTACTATAAAGAGTATATAGCATTGCGGTCCATTTTACTTTGTATTTGTATTTGTATTTGTATTTGTATTTATTATTTGACTGCTTACACATTAAGACATAGTATCTTATGAACTAGTGACAAGCCATTAATTTTAAAGAAAATGTTTTTATAAAGAAAGAAAATATAATTAAAGAAAAAAGAAAAAAATATACATAATTTGTAAAAATTATCCTAAATAATATAAAAAAAGAAAAATATTATAAATTACTACAACTTATAAGAATGAAAATTCGATACTATTGAAGTTTATATAAATAAAATCAGTTTGTTAGCTAGAATATGATTGCAGATAGATGTGTAACTCTTTACGAAACTGTACAATGCCCCGCAATCTTCTTACATGCCTTGGTAAGGAGTTCCACAAGCGAATTGCGTTGACGAAAAGTTGACGTTCGGAGGTCAGACAGGAAAAACGTGGATAAATAAGTTGTTCCGATCTATTAGATGAGGACATACGTAGTTTGTCAAAGAGAAAGCTAGGTTGGTGTGTTTGAATGACGTTAAACAACAAAATCAAAGTTCTGTATCGCAATAGATTGTCAAGAGAAAAATTATAAATTCTTTTGGAAAAAGTCGAGATGTGGTCATATCGCTTCAAATCATATATATATCGTGCAATGTTGTTGTAGGCAACATTTATCTTACGTCTACTAATTGCATCACACTTACAAAATACCTCGCAGCCATAGGTAAGAACAGGAACAACAAGTGTTTTTGCCAGCATTAAACGGGTTTTAACAGGAGTAAAGTATTGTGTAGATCTTAGCAACCGAAGGATGCCATACACTTTTCCAACTGCCACATTGATATCCGTATCCCAACTTAAGGTCCTATTAAACACTATACCAAGATTTTTAGCTCTTTGAACATATTCAATCGGAGAATTATTCAACTGCAAAGTGGGAAAATATGATAAATCAAGAGGTTTCCTACTGATTATTACACACTTAGACTTCCGAGGATTTAAAAACAATCCATTTCTTACGGACCAGGATGAAATTCTTTGTAAATCAAGATTTATTGAGGCAGCACAGTCTTCGATTAGGCCAAGGGGACAGCTCTTAAATAATTGGACATCATCAGCATACATTTGAATCGAGGACGTTAAGATTTGTTGAGGAAGCTCATTAATGTAAAGGGAAAAGAGAAGAGGTCCTAATATTGAGCCTTGTGGGACCCCGCGGATAGTGGGAAGAAAATCAGATAAATTATTCGCGACCGAGACAGCTTGCTTTCTATCGGAGAGATACGAGTGTAACAAGTTAGCAGAAGAAACTGAAAAATGGTGTAACATCGACAGCTTATTACACAAATTAAGATGATCTACAGTGTCAAAAGCCTTGGAGAAATCGAGGAGCACCAAAAATGTAACTTGATCCCCATCCAGTGCATGTCTTATATCTTCTATGACATTTATAAGAGCAGTCATACAGCTATGGTTTGGGCGAAACCCAAATTGCTTGGGGGAAAGAATGTTTTGTGTTCTAAGATGAATATTAATTTGTTTCTGCATTATCCTTTCAAACACTTTAGAGAGAAAAGAGAGAACGGAAATAGGCCTATATTCATTACCATTTGGACTCTTAAGGATAGGAATGACTTTAGCTATCTTCCATTGGTCAGGAATAATAATTAATATTAAAGGTTTCTCTAAATTTTGTTATAGGTATAGCCCAAAATCTTTAATGACTTTGATAAAACCATTGATAAAAAAAAATGTCTACCTATGTTTAGCCAATTTCTGATAATAATTAATCTTTTTTGACCAGTTACCTTTTAGTGCGCATACCTTTTTTGCGAATATCCCATATATGAAGTTCTAAGATCAAGCGAACTTAATTTTCCTAATTCTAAGGGCCAGTTTATTCACAGTAATTTAAATAATATGTTCCATGACTAAGAATTTTAATTACCATTCACATTCGATCAAGTTTGCCAGTTGCAATAATCCTTGATTAAAGATGATCATTGATCAGCTGTGAGCAAAATGAAAATATATTTTCCGATCTGAAACTTTGCAAAACTGATTTTTCGGTTCAAATATATCTACATTTTGGGAAACCACAAAATATCGTATTTATTTCCATTTCTGTTAAACCAACAAATTTTGATACCTACCTCTATTATACAATTTTATCAGCTTTACTTAAATATTTATTGAAGAACTTGTAGTCTGGAAGGCGAACGTAAGATTGCCTAAGTCATAACATATGTATATTATTTTGGTTTTAAATTTCAATTTTCTTCCAAAATCTTTCATAAGACACAATTCGTCCCTTTTCATACAAAAGGGGAAATTCCCTTTTGCTAATAAATAAGTTTATCGTTAGTTAACATTTATAATTTTTAAATAGAAAACTTATTTTGTATGGAATGGAAGGAAGGAATTGAAGGAACCTTAATTGAATTCGATTTTAAACATGAAACCGGGAACATGAAAAAAATTTTATTCCCAATATATTTTCGGTACATTCTCCTTCTTAACAAAAAAAAGCAATTATTGTATTGCAAACAATCACCTTATGTAAAGGTTCTATAAGAAATCCTTATTAGTTTATGAATTTACTATGCAAACAGACTAAAGATTCTTTGTTTAGGTATAGCTATACATAAATTCTTTTATTTTTCATATTGAAATCCTGCACAAAATCATAAAAAAAAAAAAATAAAAATAACAGGGTTGGTAAGGTATAGATATCCTTTTTTTTTATCATAATCAAAAATACCTGGACTGTATATAGCAAAACGATAAATTACCATTTTTGTAATGTTTTAGTCCATAGATACTAAAGATAGGAATGGTGCTACGTGCAATAGAATATATATGCCACCGGCGCGAACGCAAGGACTTTATGCCGATTAGATATAGAGTTAACCCTTTTCTTCTTTTATAAGCTCGAAAAAGACGGTTTTACCGTGTTTCTGACAAAAAATATAAGAAAGGAACACAAAAAAAAAGAAAAAAAAAAAACGTTTCACTATAAATCGTGGTACCAATCAGTTCCAACGTAAACAACTCGTAAAAGCGTTCTTCTCTTCTGTATACCTACCTAGTAAGTCTAAGTCGAGCCCCTCTATTTTGAAGAAGAAGTCTGATGGGTAAATCTATGGATTGGGTGGAAATTCAACGTTATTGCATGCAAGGTATTATACATATACCATCATATAGGTTTGTAGGAAAGCACCTCTTCCTTGAAGACAGTCTTTCATCGTCATCAGGTGGCATTCTCATTTGCAGTATACTCGTCGTAGTATCTTTACATATTTATATGAGTTATGAGTCTCGAGTAGTACATACAGCAAACATGGCGCAAACACTCCTGCCAAACATAGTGTTACACTGCATGTGGGGCTATGTATATCTATATCGACTGGGCGCTCATCCTTGGAAAATTATATGAAAGGATAAAGACACGCACGAAATAAAGGAACATATTATTATAGATATGTGTAGTGCAGCTCAGGCGTTTTTGTTATGAGGGGCAATTAAGGGGTTAGTGTTTTATCACACATCTCGTGGTTGAAAGAGGTGGGAAATAGTTCAGAAATACATTAATATAGATAAATATATACCTTGCCTACCCATCGCAGTGATATAAGGAATGTAAAATTAATTACTAAGAATTTTTTTTTATAGAAAAGTTGTAAAAATATAGAATTTCGTTATTGTTGTTTTTGTTTGAAGAGGAAAAAAAAAACTTACTCCGTCTGCTTTTAAGCGGATATCCTTTCCTGCTGCCGCCAATAGGGAACGTAGAATACTTGTTGCCGTACCTGTCTGTCGACTTGCTACCAAATGGACGGGGGTTTGAGATCTTGACTGAAAATAGATAAGATAATTAATTTATTAATTTTTTTTTGAATTGGAAAGATATAATTTAAGTGTTGGAAATTATTCTTTTTTTTTTTAAACTAAAAACAAAATTGAGGTAGAAAAATAAAAGGAAGTATGGGCAGCAGAAAGCAAAGTTTTCGAGAGGACAAGAATGTAAACAGTTTATTCAAAAAAACGGTTGCAAATTAAAGCTCAAAACCATTACTCCAACTGTGGATTTATAAAACATCTTATTAAAACGATATTGTCGATTGGAACAAAAATGATATAAGTGTAACGCAAAGGGTTTTAAAAATTTATTCTAGAGCAAGGAACGTTAAAATGTTAAAAAAAACATACAAAATGAAATACATATAAATAGAATACATTTTTGACGTGACAGCTCGTGAAGAACCAAGAGCCAGTGACTTTCAACTCTCAAACCATTACTGTGTGCGTGTCTACAGGAATGTGTTTTTTTCGAACCAAACCCATTTGAAGAAAGGTCAAAAAAGTTAAAATTGATTGTTTAACTGACACATCAGGATATGATGTGACCATTTTAAAGGATAAGTATAAGTATATTAAAAATGGTTTTTATGTTGAACTCTGTCCAATTGGGCATTTTAAGTTACAGTTGACAATATGAAGATGGTTCAGAAGTTAATTGATGGCTTAACAATGATAAAAAGGATTAAATTTGAAGCACTCTCTACTTGTATATGATCAGAAAATAAAACGAAAAAAATAACATTGAATAAATTTGTTAGTTCATTTTATTATTAAATTGTCTTAAAAATAATAAACTATAAGTTCTAGGATATATCTAAGTTTTTTTTTATAAACAAAAGTTGAAAATTGTTATTTCTTTAATGTTTTTCCCAAAAATAACTTCTTTTCACGATGAAACCCGAATTCAAACTAACAAATGAAATTCAAATTTATGCACTACTGCATCAATATACCTACAGGTTTCGTTATATTCTGAATAGGAATAAACTTATATTGAGGTGTCAAAACTTTGAATGGCGGTGTGAGGAAAATAAAATTCGATTAGCATAAGGTAACATAATGCAAGTAAGTCAAACTCCTTGCTTATATGCCTTCAAAGAAGTATAGATACTTACATTTATGCACATATGATCAAAAAATGAAAAAAGAAACTTATATAAGTCAAAAACAATATAATGAAATGTTTATAGATATGAGTGATGACTACAATTTTAATACTATCGAAGAATCAAAATAGCACACCAAAGAATGATTGAATATATCAGTGGCAGTTGTCAAAAACTTTAAAAGTTTAAAATGGGAGATAAATATTTTATGTTAAAGAGGTATTTCCCCCAGCTAAGAATTGTCTCGAACGCCACTGAGACCGACCGCTACGCCCACCGCGCTGACGCACGTGCATGTATCGTACATAATTTAACTTCGTGTGTGGAGAATTTACCTGCAACTTCGAGAAAATCTATAGATGGTGCCAACATGATCAGTATGTATTTTAAGTTAAGTGTTATGTACATATGTTATATTTAAAAATAATGGATCAAATTCTATCTGATAACCCACACATTGAAGCCTTGACTTGTTGGAGTGACTATATCCTGTGTCCCCTTAAATAAGAAAATAAAGTAACGTCGATAGCGATGCGGTATCTTCGTCAAAAAACTGCTTTATTGAAGGTTATAAAGCAAACTTAGCCTGGGAATTCTTTAATTCAAAAATTGAACTGTCTTCACAGCACGATTGACAGGTATCTTAAAATTTTAGAATTTTTCACTCAGCTCTCGCTACAAAGACAATTTTCCAAAAAATCGACTTTAATTTGATTTATTTATTAAAATCAAAGGCAACACTTACATTATCGTATTATACCTTTTTTAAAGCCAAAAATCCACTCATTAATTCTGTTTTTACATAAAATTTTTTTTATTGAATAGTTTTGGAAAAAATAGTTTTCAAACACAAAATTTAAAAAGAAAAATTAAAAAAAAAAATGTTTAAAATAATTTTCTTCAAAATTTTACATCTTTAAGTGGTATTTTTGTTTTTAATATTCAATGGTCTTATCACTTTGTGGTCAAACACTAAAAACTAGATGTAAAAATGTCTTAGTTTTTGAGAAAATTGGTATTGCATTGAATTGTCGCATGATGTGTTTACTTTGTAGTGGTGGTTCTAACAAAGTACTGATTTTCTTGGCGTATACGATAAAATGCTTTTGGAGATAAACCTCTATACTTTAAAAACTAAAACCGACTGAGCAACCTGGAACACCTTAATCAAAAGAAGATTTTCCATATAAAATTATATTAAAAATGGAGAAAACTTCATCAGTAGGTTTCTTTTTTATTTAAACGCGAAGCTTAAAATGCTATTTCCCAAAATTGCTCAAATGGCGTATAAGACAAAACAATAACTTGGCAAAATAGAGTGCGTGAAGTTAGTCCCCCTTTTTTGGAATTTGCTATTTTTGAAAGTTGTTCCAGGTTGTTCCCGATTTGTTCCGCATTGTGCCAAGTATTTTTTGAAAAATATTCAAAAATGGGGGTTTTAGAGCCAAAAAACCGTTTTTGTCCTAGCTCCCCTTTTTTCGAAAATCAAATTTTTGAAAGTTGTTCCAGATTGTTCTAGTTTTTCTGAACATTGTTCCAAGTTTTTGGAACCCTATGTTCAAAATTTCAAAAGTTATGGGCAAAATTCGAAAAAATTCTAGCCCCCCTTTTTTCGAAATTCCTAATTTTGAAATTTTTTTCGGGTTTCAAAAAGTGTTCTAACCATTGTTCCAAAAACTCAAAATTGTAGGACGTGTATTTTTAAAGTTAAAACCTTCCGAACATTTTTTCAAAAATCCAAAGCTCTCTAATATTTTATTTTTTTTTTAATGCATTGACTTTTGAAACCTTATGATAAATGCATGTATTGAAAAAAAGTTCTGACCTTACATTCTTACTATCAGCTTAAAAACTAACTTTAAAAAAACATCTCAGATTTTTTTAACTTTTCAAAAACACCCCTGCCCCCCCTTTTCCAAAAATCCAAAATCTACAACTTCTTCTAAGTGCAGAATCCCTCAAATCCAATTGTTCCAAAGAATCATCAAAAATTATTGAAAACTGAAGATTTTAAGCCCAAAAAACACTTTAAATGAAAATATCTTATTATCCTTGCTCTGGCCCCCCTTTTTAAAAATCCAAAAATTCAAAAATTTGTTTCAGGTTGTTCTAGGGCTCTTCTAAATTGTTCCAGACTTTCGTTTCAAAATTAATTTTTAGTATGAAAAATTTCTTTAAAGTGCTTTAAACGAAATTGCGAAAAACTATGCATAGATCTCACATGCATAGTTTTTCAAAAAACGGGATTTAAGGTCTTTTTGTTCCTCTAGTTAATGTTTAATCAAAAACTGAAAACTGGATGATTATATGTCTTCTAGTCCTTGAGAAAATTTAAAATTACTAAAACTACTTTTTATAATTTTTTATTTTTGCTTGCTTACATAAATACAATGCTAGCACCCAGCATTACAGCGTATAAACAATGTGGTATAAACGGGGGGTAGGGTGTCCCTTATTTTTCAAAAGTGAAAAGTTTTGTTTATTTCCAAAGTGTTTGTTCTTTTTGTTTCATCAAACAAATAAACTTTGCAAGTTATGTTAAGAATTTTGAAAAGCTTTTCAGTAATATGCAAAGAGAAATTTCCATTTGCAAATAAGAGTTTGTTTTGAAAAGTTTTCGAATAATAATAAAAAAAAATTAACCATTTTGAAAATGAAGAAAAAATAATAGTTAACAAGACAATGGCTATTCGCTTATTTTTTTTTTTTTTTCAAAATTTTGATGAGTTTACCAAAGAACATGAATTTTAGGGTCAAGACATTGATTATTTTATCTGACCATGTAATCACCCTGTCAACGCAGTTAGGGCACATTGACAGAATGCTCGCCAGAGCGCGTTGACCGTATATATCAACGTTGACACAACAGAATTTTTCTGGGTTAACCTAGCCTTCATCTTAATTTTCAAAATGTCTGTTTTTTTAGAGGTTTTTAAATCCGTCGACATCGTAGCCATCCTTCGATGAAATTCGACAGTTTCTGGCTTGACAACTTATATTTTTAGACATAGAGAATATTTTGTTCCAAATGTCAACGGATTGCCCTAAAGAAACATTTTTCCGGAGCAGAAAAAAAATCTAAATTTTTCGTATCCATCGTCATCGTATTTTTAATTATAATTTATTTGCAATGATTTTTAAATTGAATTTAATATCAATTCACATTTTTTTCATATTCTTTTACATATATTATTTGGTAAATTTTAACTATTCATTTTGCTAAACACACAATTAAACTGACGCGACGCTTTGAAATTTCGAATTTGTTAATTCGCTTACCAATTTTACGAAGTCATTTGTATGCGTATGTCAATTATTAAAAACGCAAGAATGACTGCCTTTAAAATGTTGGTTTTGTTTTATTTAGATAGTTAGCATACAGCACAAGATATTTGAAAAAATATACCGTTGTATTGTCAGATTTTTATTGAAATTGTTTATCCGTTTGCAAGTTTTAAGATAATTTTGTATTTTGATTGAAAAAAATTTGATCTTTTTTTAAGATATTAAGAAGATCTTCAAATTGCAGGCATTAAAAGAAAAAATACAATTCAGGAAGATTTCGAAAATACATATATACTTTCCTTGGTATGCAATAGTTGTATACGAAATATATGAGAATCAACAAGAACAAACATTAATCATCAAAGTTATAAGTCTTAAAAACGAAACGAAATAAAATTAAAAATAAATCAGCTTATATTGTTGTTAATGTTTTCCTAAATCCATCATTAAAACAATAACTTCCTTCAATCTATCAACACTTAAGTTTCAAAATTCGTATATAATGACTTGTTTTTCCATCCGAGTTGTATAAGAAAAATTAAATAAGTTATTATGATTATAAATATTCATGAATTCAAGTCACGTGTGAAGAACTCTTTTTTTCAAAAAAAAAAAAATAATAATAATCCACGATCAATAAACTGATGTGTGACCTAGTAAACTATTTTTTCTTGACATTAGTTCTATACTAAAACCGTCTTGACCTTTTCACTTAAAATAAACAAAAGAAAGTTAAGTAATATGAAATAGCACGCAGGAAGGTTTGTCCATAAACACGAAAATGGAAACACCTTATTGCGTCACACGGTGCATATCGTAGCCCTGAAATTAATTGAATCCTTTCTTAAAATTTTTATAAAATACCTGGACGGCGCGGCGGACACCCAAAGAGTATATAATATGGTAACGAATTTGCACATACATACAGTGTTAACAAATCAGTTTATCGATTTTACCCTTTACGTTTTATAAATATAATTAAACCAGAGCTTCGGAAGCACCATGCTGATTTGTATAATATTTAAATGCATCTTATGTAGAGTTGATATACATATTAGGTGAAATTGTTAATTAGGGAATTAAAAAAAAAAACTTCTTTTTTGCGTGTGCTGAAAATTTATATACATAATATGATTCAAAAAAGTGTGTGACTTACCCCACCAGTAGCAAATGGGTCAACACCTCGTTTAGTTAGCAAAAGCTTAACGACATCTTCCCGTGAATACATTGAGGCGATGTGGAGAACGTTGTAGTTGTCCTAAAAATAAGAAAATGTAATTTAAGTTAAAAAACTTTGAAATAATATTTGCAAGTATAAATTGTTAAAGTTCAACATTGAACGTGAATAAAATCATGAAAAATATCATTAAATCTTTGATGTTAAACTCTTTAAAATTAATATATAAAGTAGATACAATAATTTTAGTTGCACGATAGATTTACACCATTTTTTTTAATAAATCTTAATTTATGAGAAAAAAAAACGGAGCGGTTTTTTTTTTTTAAATGGTTTTTTATATAAAAAATTTTGAAAACATTTTTAAGAAAAAAAATTTGGTACGCCGCGCCGTGCCGGTTTGTAGTATTTATCAATACGTATTAAAAAAATTAATTTTTTAATTTGATTTGAAGGAAAACCGGAATATCAACATTTCAAAAAATAAATTTTGAATTTGTTTTTTAAATCCAATTTTTTTTTCAAATTTTGAAGCAATATTATTTAAACTTATTAAAAGCTCTTGTATAAAAAAAATGTATTTAAATCGGTGGAACAGATATAATGAGATAGTTGAAAACCAAAAAATGGTTCTTTGAGAGATACCGTCAATAATATAATGAATTAATGTAAAATTTGTTCCAATAATAATATGATAAATCGTACTGATTTTAGATCACAAAACATTTTTAATCAAAATCGTATAAAAATTTTGCATAACAATTTTTAAACTTTTTTTAAAAATAAAAAAAAAATGAAAATTCTGTTGTACAATACTTTTTAAACTTTTCAAACATTTTCCATACAAAAATTGATCAAAATCAATTGAATCATTTATGAGAAAATCGAAAATGAAAAAAAAAATTGATACATGGAAGAGGCCATTTATAACCATTTTTCGGATTTTTTTTTACTAAAATGGAACCTAGCCTAATTATAAAAAAAATTACCCAATTTAAAAAAAAATAGTTGTGACTTGTGGGTACGTTTTTGAGAAAATAAGATTGTCAAGAATTGCTTAAAACATTTGGACAGGAGGTACCGTTATTTTTGGTTTTAAAAAGATTAATAAAAACATATCGGGCGTTAAACCCGTTAAACCCAGAAAAAGCTAAGTAGGTTAAACTGGTCGACAGTGGATGAGAGTACACAGTGAATAACTTGCTTCACTGTTCAACTTCTCTTTTTATTTTAAAACTTATTTGAAAAAGATAAGAGAACACATTTTGTATGCGCCTTGCATCAAACCATATCGCTCGGTCTGCACGATCCCGTTGCCAAAGTCGATTCGTATCGTGTTTTAGCTGCATCGGTAACTATACATTATATATTTTTTGTTTCATTCGTTTGAGTAAAACATTTTTGCTTCTTTTTACTTAAATTAAACAAATTTTGTCAATTTGTTTATAAATTATAAACATGTTTTTGTAAAAAACATCACAAATGGTACACAATGAATCAAAAAAAAAGTGGTACACAGTGAACCACTGATTGAGGCTTCAAAATTCAAATGTTTTATTTAATGTCGATTTTTCAAATATCGATGTTCAATTAGAGCTTAAAGCAATTGTATAGTAACTGAATTACAAGTTTTCTTTTTCTTTTAGTTCCTTAAATGCAAGAAAAAAGTTACTTTTTATGATTTCTTACAAGATGAATTGTTAATTTTTTTTTTAACTTTTTAGTTATGCTTAAAGATATTCTGTTTTTGTTTTTTACATAGTTTAAGGGAAAAATATATACTATATGTGTACCTATGGATTAACAAATACAAATATATTTTTACTAAATAAACTGATTTTAAATCCTTGATTCACTGTGTACCATGCACTTATTAACTGCTAGTACACCCATCGGTACACAGTAAATCACATGGAAAGATTAAGTTCATATAAGGGGTTTTTTGTGTGATAACACACTTGCAGTTAGGCTGCCAAGCTTTCGCACCATCATATTAATATTGAAGGTTTGAATGAACAACAACACTTGAGTGAGCTACCACCAAGTTTTTATAGGCTGGAGTTATAGCTATTTCACGACTGCCACGCCGATCATCAGACTCCTTTAAGTGGTGCTTGGTCTTTGTTCAATTTTAATTGAAAAAACTTTCTATGCCCAGGTAGGACTCGAACTCGGACCAAGCTCCCTCCGAGCCATATGCATACGCATTGCGCCACCGAGGTCACTTGATCAAGTCGGTCCAATTTTAAGTTTTCTTGTTTTGACAATTGCATTTTAAACCAGCATTTTTACTAGCTACACACAAGTTGTTGTTGTACATTCGGTTTCTTTCTTTTTTCTCCGTACTTAATTTATAAGTCAACAATTCGTTGAACATAATGGAGGTCGAGTCCTACCTGGGCATAGAAAGTTTTTTCAATTAAAATTGAACAAAGACCAAGCACCACTTAAAGGAGTCTGATGATCGGCGTGGCAGTCGTGAAATAGCTATAACTCCAGCCTATAAAAAAAAAAAAAAAAAAAAAACTTGGTGGTAGCTCACTTAAGTTCATATAGTTTTTTCACTATTTATACAATATAATAAAGCTTTGAAATTTTGTGATAAAATTAAAGACTAAATATTGAAAAAAGCTGTTTGCATGTCTAATATTAAAAATTCGACATCTACAGCGCAGGAAGTACAAAGTGATCCACTGTCGACAAGTTTACCCTACCAATTTTAAAGAAAATGATAATGATCAAAGTCACTGATTAATTTTATTAGTCCATTGACCCGGCATTTCAAATAGGACGACTTTTTTTTCTAATGTGTAGGGAGCGTCAGTTTTAGTATACGAAATGATTTTTGGGGCTATACACCCCAGCTGGGGAGGGGGTAAAAGCAATATCTAAAGAACCATATAATCTCCACAAACAAAATCTTAACTCAGTTTTGTAGAAAATTTAATTCTCTATAATTATGCTATACAAATTTTTACCGAGAAATCAGAAATAAAATAGACCGTCAGACCGTCATTTAGCGTTTGAATTTTTGACATTTTCAAAATCTACAAAAAATCGCAAAAACGGATCTGAATTAAAATTGGAGCAAATTTAGTTACTTTGAAATATTGTAGAGCGAAGTTAAAATCGAAAACTAGTCCTTCAGGATTAAAAATGCCAATTAATAATTTTTTTTTTAGATTTTTGACAATGTTGCGTTCGGGGCTCGGACTCGAAGTTGGTCATTTATTATTAAGTTCTACTGATTTTCCTTTGTTCCACGATTTTTATATTAATTGAGGAGATACTGAAAATTCTTTATCAGCAATTGAATAAATTTAATTTAGGATTCATGTTCCTATATATAGGGTCATAACAACTTAAAAGATTAAAATTTTTAGCTTAAAACAGCATTTCTTCAACAATTCTATATAAATTACGTAATAGCAGTTTAATGTTAAACAAAATAAAAACATAAGTAGTCCAATTCAATTTATGTTAATTATTGCATAAAACCCTTGTTTAAGTCCAAAGTTAGAAAATTGATTTCTTATATTTTATGTTTATTTTTTTTATACTCTAAATGTGGATATACGTGCCTTGTTGAAAGCCTTAAAGTTGGTAGGTATAATAGACTTAAACCCATTCATCATGGACACCTCAAAGAACTTTCTTCCTCCCACCCACACAACAGTATGGGTATAAACTCACCAACATTATATACAAAAGGAAAACTTTTCGCGAAGAAGTCTGATGCTTGTTTAAGGCCATTAACCTGACTGCCTATAACCTGCCTTTATAGACCCCACATTGTTTTTTTTTGCCCAAAAACTAGGTCAGAGGTATGCGGAAGTTTTGTCAACCAGCCGTTCCGCCTTTTATATGTGTATATGCCTAGCCTATGCAGCCAAACTTTTTTGTTACGAGACTTATTTTTTGCGAAAGTGAAAAAAAAAAAAATTATGAAAAGATTTAGCAAGAACCAAATGAACTCATTACGTAAACAAGAGTGAAATTAATTCGCACCTGTCCAACTTGGAAGGTGGTTGAAATATTTTAAAATATTTGACCGGATGTCGAGGAAAAATTCTTCGTATAGAACAGTCACGCTGCTGCCTGCCGCCACGGCTGTTCTTGGTTCTTGGGTCATCGTCATCGTCGTCCTGTATATATGCAAATTGGGGTCGATTCTTTTTTAGAACAAAACCAGCTTCCGGTACTTAATGGTTGATGGGTTTTAAACGAAGAGCTCTTTCTAGCGCAGTTATATAGTGGTCTCAACAATGCATTCTAGACCGAGACTATATATAGTTCCGGTGTATATAGGAGGAGCGGGTCTATAAAATTAATGAGTCTCCTTGGACATTTAACCATTTTTATGGATTTTTTGTGCTGCAAACATTTTTATTAAAATAAACTTTCTTGGAAAATAAACTCACACTCATTCAGGTCATACATATACTTATACGTATATAAATCCAAAGGATTCAACAAAATTCACGGCCATCTTGCCGCCCGACATAATAGTCGCGGTTTTCGTCGTTGTGAGTCCGTGTTGCATGCCAAAGCGCAGTGCAATAATTTATGTCAATGTTGGTGCAACCGTGCAAATCACATACCTCTTTTAAGTTATGAGACATAAGGCTAAATAGAACTTCCGTTTTGAAAAAAAAAAAATTAAAAAAAAGAAGAAAATATTAAGATTATATTGGATTTTAATTTGGGCTTCTCTGCGAATTTTTCTTCTTTTTTTTCTAGGCGAAGAAATGACCTGAATTCGGAAGCACCATTCCGCAGGAGTGTTCGTGCCAGTGCAGTTTTTTTCTTTTTTTTTTGGTTAAAGGTCATTTGGATCGTTTTGAGTAATTTACCCATTAGATTAATGATTTTGGATGACGATCCTAGGTCGTTATTTTGTTGCATTCTTGCATGTTCTACTGACCTATGGGTCGCGGGTTTGATTATAAGGTGTGGCTATTTCTTGCGAAACTAAAACCAGTTATAATTGCATAGGTTTTTTTCTATAAATTTCATAACTTCGTGTAAACCTAAGAGTTTCTGAAGTCATAAACTAAATTTTTTAATTGCAATTAAAGATTGGCATTTTAGATAATATATGAACTACAGATATAGAAGGTATGTATATGCATGAATGGTCAAGGACGGTGTACCTATTTGTGGCATTATTGGCCAGCTAAGTTATTATTTTGTTGAGTTATCGTTTCGTTAAATTTTAATTTTACAAAAGAAATGCATTTAGTAATATTGCATCAAACTCTTATTTCGCAGTTTATGCTTAGGAGATTTTTTTTGCTTTGATGCAATTAAAAAATCGTTAACGTTATTTTTCAAAAGGGTAACGCATTCGCAAGTAGGCTGCCAAGCTTTCGCACCATCATATAAATAAATATTGCAATACCTATCCATAGTTACTTATGAATGAATGTGTTTCCATTTTCAAGAAGATGAACTCCTAATTTAAAAAAATAATTTCATTGAAAACACCAAACTTAAATAAACTGAACTTAACAAAAAATTGCGTATTGACAAGGCCCTCACTAGTCAACTGATAAGTCCAAGTGAGATCGCCGGAACGAAACGCCAAATTTTTGTAGAACTTAAGGCCGTTAAAAAGTATTTTGAATCAATAATTCAACAGGCCCAAATACAAAAGTGCTAAGTCTTCTACTTGGCTGGATTATTTCAGTAGTATATAGAATTTGTATTTATTAAAAAAACCTTCTTAAATAATTAATATACATTTGGTTGAACGACATAGTTCTTGGAGAACAAATTGTCAAGGCATGACAACCCTCAGTCATTCTTTTGTGCATGTTGTTGACAGGAACGCAGGGGACCTACAATTTTTTGCTTAACCATAAACGTCTAAAATAAAAGGCATTTTTTATGACAAGAGAATTTACCGGAGGATTTAGCAATTTTAAGCAAAAGTTATTCATATTGTAGGTACCCGTGAAAAAAAAACATATATTTGTTTCTATTTGCAAGGGCAGCTGGTGGGATTTTATCTCGAGACTTTAGGGGTGACATGAGAATTCAGTCAACGCACTAACGATTAAAATAAATTACTATACAAAAAAAAATTAAGCATGGCAGCGCAGTAGGTGGGAAATGTTACTTTTGAGTTTTATTCGTGCTGACGACCAGTGTTACCGCAGCCAAAATTATTTATGAATACCTCTGAATGAAAAAGAAGTCTTTTTTGAAAATAAATTAATCCTTTCGAAAATAAATGCATAATTTTAAAAAATGTCAAATTTTAAGAATTATCAAAGCGTTTTTATTTTATAAAACAAAAATTAAATATCTACATTAATTCATTCATATGCAAATAAATATTCCAATAAAATATAATAAAATTTTACTTTTTTTCAAAAAATGCTTAACATTCTTTGAGTTAAAATGATTGTGAAAAAATGTTTCATTAAAAAAAAAATGTATCCCCAAATCCCACCGGAAAAAAAACCCCCGGGATACTATTATATCCCAATGGTAAATCTGCTGACGACAGAAAATTGGAGTAAGTAGTAGGTACCTACCCGTTGCGACCACGGACTAAGAATTTACCTTTTTTAGATTTTTATCTTAAACCATTTTAACTGCGTCCATTTTTTTAGAATTATTGAACTAGATATGTATATAATTTTTATCAATGACTTCATAATATTTAACACATTTTTTTTAATCCAACGAAAACGCTCTTTGTTGGTAATTATTTTTCTGCGTGAAGTACGGAAGCTAAAATCATGCCTTTTTTAACATTTTAGTATCAAACTAACTCTAAACTAACTATATAATTCAAAATGGTATGTTTGCTTACTTGTTTGCACGAACTTTCAATTTTTTAAGCTTGTTCAACTGAAGTTTATTGAGAAAGTACATATAGGTTTAGTAACGATACTGTTTGAAAAATGATTAAAATTAAGAACAGAGCTTTAAAGTAAGTAAATTCTTTAGGGCCAGTTTCACAGTGAAGTAAGTGTCACTTAAGTGCCAAATATGGAAAACTAATTCCCAATTTCACAGTGTAAACTTATCGGAATGCGTGACACTTAAGTCTCCCATGTTGGCCACTTAAGTTCTACTTACTCAGGTAGTAAAACTGCGGCTTAAGTGCCAAAATGGGAAAATTAAGTGCCACTTATTTTGTTAAGAGTGCACTGTGAAACTGGCCTTTACTCTTTAGAGCTGATTCTGAGATAAAAAATATTTTTCTTACCAGTTACCTTACAGGTATCGCTATTGTTAGTTCCACGTATTAAGAAAATCGATTCAGTTGTTTAGGATGGGTAGTTTGAGGTACAGAGACACAGACAAGCAGATCGGCAGAATGAGTTGCGTATTCTTAATCGTCGTAATCATTTTTGATTGAAAGGAATTTCACAAACAAAGAAAAGCCCCAACAGAATTGTGACTTTTTTTTGCTAGTGGGTAGTACCTATTCGAGATAAATGCACAACATAATATAGATATGTTTAACAATGTGCATTATTTATTAATTATTATTTATTAATCGCATGTTATTGCATGTGCATGATGTTCTCTTCCTTAAACCACAAAATTTTGAAGAGGAAGAGAAAAGTGGCATAGTTGTGCTAGAAGACACAATTAACACTGTAATAATGGTGGTAAAAAATGCCTTCAAGTTTAACTTATTTCTATTAGCTCTAAATAAATTTTGTTTATGCAAAGAATAATTGCAAACAAAATATAAAAACAAAAAAACATTTTTTGACCTTCAAACTTAAGAACCATTGCCATGAAGGTTGAACTTGTTTTTGCAACACGTGTATTATAAATTGTTTTTTTTTTTTATTAATGCCATGTACATACTAAATCTTCGAAACACGAAAGTAAAATCTCAAGGGGATGCAGAATCTTAATATTCCCTCTCATGACTATTGCTAGTTTTAGGAAACACTTAATTTGTGTTTAGGACGCCAAGAAAATCTCCTCCATCCTTTTCGCTCTAAGTACTTCAATTGTGGCAAAGTTAATCTGCCTTACACAATATAAGTACCTAATAATGACAAATGAAGGCCTTGTCAATACGCAATTGACATCATCAGCTTTAAGCTGAATTTTTTTTTTTGCCCGTGGCCTGGAATTATTTATATTCGAAGATTTTTTAATAATAAAAATTCTATATATTATGAAATAAATCAGCCAAGTAGAAGCCAGCTAATGATGATGATTTGTGTTTAATTAAAAAATCTTTATTAATTAGCAATGATCTGGCTTCAAAGCATAAAGAACACACACTGCAACCTAAAAACGAACAACCTCCTTAGTAGTTTGAAATATCTTTCAAATCATACATCCTATATGTATATTTAAGTTCTTAAGAAAAGATTTGTTCCTACTGTTCATTTTAAAAAGTGTCGTGTAATTAAAGTTGCATTAAAAGTTCGTATATACGTTTTACTGAGGCATATAAATAACATTTGAATACAAAAATTAAAAACAAATTTATTCCACGCACTATATAAGCAAGGAACATTGTATTTCTATTTTAAATTTAATGTATGCACTTTTGCTGCCTTAAATTGAAAACAAATTTATGTAAACGGAAATTAAAATATTTTCTTAGCAAAGCTGAACGCAACAAAAATGAAAATAAAAATAAAAAAAAAAAAAATTGTTGGAATTGAGTTTTTGTTTGTTGGTGGATGAGATAATCCTCTTCCTTCGGCTTTTTTGGTCACTGGAATTTGCAATGAAACAAAGTTACATTGATTTTGTTGAATTGAGTTTTCTATTTTTAATAAAATGCACGACTGGGTCGCATGAACTTGCTCTTATGTGCGATCACATTGTGGTTTTAAAGTCTGAATAGTGAATGGTTTAGATCTATAAATTATCTGATTTTTAAATAAATGAATAAGCCATTGGAGCCTATATCTTATGCCACATCCTAAAAACGTATTTTAATATAGGGTAGTATTATGTGAGAAAACAAAAATTATCAATATAGCAACGCGGTGCACATATGCACGCATAATACTTACAGTTTCAACTGAAAAATTGGTAAAAAATTAACATTTAGTTGAAAAATAAATTAATTAAACAAAATCTGAAATTGTTTTGACACTAACGCTATGTACTGATACCATCTGATTTCTTAAATAAATCGTAATTTATGAAAAAAAAAATTCAAAAATCCTTGGTTTTTTTTTTAATTATTAATTTTTATATATAAAACTTTTAAAACAATTTTAAGAACAAAAATTAGTACGCCATTTTTTAGTGTTTATTAATAAAGAGTTAAAAAATAAATTTTGAAAAAAAAATCAAAAAAATCTACCCATTTTTGAAATATCGAATTAAAATAATTTTTAATTTTTTTTTGAAATTTTTTGTTCAAACGTATTGGAAGCTCTTTTGTAAAAAATTCATTAAAATCGATTCATCAGGTTATAAGATACTCGAAATCCAAAAAAGTGGTTCTATATGAGAGCTAACGTTACTAAACGCCGTAAACGGTATATATACATTTTTTCTAAAAATATGGTAACTCGTGCTGATATTTTGAGAAATATGAGATTTTTCTTACCGGTTTTTAAACTTTTGTATGGGAGAAACCATTATTTTCTGTTAGAAGAATAATTTTTATTTAAAATCTGCAAGATAATGTGAAAAAATTGCTGGATGCTTAGTTTAAGAAAAAAAATATAAAGTCGTTTACGAATTAATAAGTTCTAAAAAAAAATTTTTAAACTTATTTTAAAAATTCTAAAATTAAGTATACAAAACTTTTAAAATTTTAAAACATTCATCATGAAAAAATTGACCAAAAATTGATGAAAATAAGCTGAACCGTTTTTGAGAAAATCGAAAATCAAAAAAATGGTTTTATGAGAGGTATCATTTATAACCATTTTTCGAATTGTTTTTCCTTTTGTTGTTGCCTTTTTAAAAAAAAGTTGAAGGTACTTTTTTGAGATAATAAAGATTTAAATTTTTTGCTAAAAAAAAATTATACGGCAGCTACTGTTATTTTTGTTTTTAAAAAAAATGAAAAAAACCTGTCGGGAAAATTCCCAAAAAAGGGTAGGTACCCAGTTAAAAAATTGATCCACCAGTTCAAGCTGCAGGAAAGGACATGGACAGACCGACAGAATTCCAAAACCCATTTTTTTTTACTTCGCTATCATGTAATGTCAAATTGGATCAAAATCTCGAATTCGATTTTTTTTTTAACAAATGTACATATATGTATGTAACTTGCCATATACATATATCGGAAGTAAAAATGGTCTCTTAGAATACTGCCAAATAAAAGTCTCTTTTTTATACAAAGGTTTATTTCAATATAAAAAATGAAGACTTTCCTGAAAAAAAAAAATCAAAAAAATTCCCATTCCAAATATACATCACTTTATTGCTGTCGTCCTCGGATAACATAATAATTAAACGGGGTCAAGTAGGGAAGTGAATTTTGGTAAATAATTTCTTTCATATTCAATAGCCCTTCCGACCATTATGAGAAATTGACCCCTCCTAAGTCAATACAAAATAGTTGAAACCCACTAAACCAATGAGTTGGCCAAAAGCACAATAACCCTGTGAGTGACCGTATACTAATAAACACTTCTCATATTATAGTCATCATCATCATCATCGTCATGGAACTCTTTGGCATAGGTTTAGATTCACAATACTTGCGGGCGGCGGACTTACCTAACGTGAAATTATTTTGCCTTTTATACCTTAAGAGAAAACCTTCTATGCCCTCTTGCTTGACCACTATAGGTATATAAACACACAGGGGGTCTTTGGTCTGGCACTTTATGTATATTTACATCATTTTAAGCGTCATCGGGGTTGTAGTTGTTTGTGTCGTTCGGCAACAAAATTTCCCCTCTTTGGGAAATTTTTATTACGATTTTTTTTTTCAATAACTTGAGTCAAAATCAAGACCAGTAAATGCGAGATTTATAATTTCTGATAAGAATTTACGCGAGTTCCTATGTATTTAGAAGAAGTTATTGTATAGGTATAGTCGAAATTAGGTCAAGGATGTATGTATATTCAAATGTGGTTATTTTGCTCTGGTTATATAAAGAAAAGAAAAACTATACACGGCAGCAGCATGGGTTACAACAAAAGTTATATGGTATAGTCTTAGTTAAAAGTCAAGTGGAAAGTGAAAGTGCCCATGTTGAGAGGGTTGAAACAT
The DNA here is from genome assembly GCA_929447395.1 of Epistrophe grossulariae. Classification (NCBI taxonomy): domain Eukaryota; kingdom Metazoa; phylum Arthropoda; class Insecta; order Diptera; family Syrphidae; genus Epistrophe; species Epistrophe grossulariae. The sequence goes on from OV839566.1 coordinate 6,122,045, forward strand.
GCAACTTTCCAGAGAATTTAATTGGACGATATTTATTTATATGAGTATATGGACAGATTTGTTCCTCTTTTTCTAATAAATCGTTTTTAAGACATATTATAGATCTGGCTTCTATTTCAAATCTTTGAAGAATGTGTCAATCTGAAATTAGTTGTTGATATCAATTCTCTTTGTTTGACAAGACAAATTTTAATTATGCAAAAGAATGCGAAAAAATGCTAAAGAATGTAAAAGAATGCGAAGAATGCAAAAGAATGCATGATTTCTCAAAAGATTGCATTCAATTGATTGCTGTAAAATGAATGGGAAAACAAAATAATTGCAATCTTTTTGATTCAAGTGAATGGTGATTGCAAAATTTTAAGTCTGAAGTCTCAAAGTGAAGTCAATGAATGCAATCTTTTTATTGAATTCAATAAATGATTTTTAAAGACTGCATTCATAAAAGAATACATTCTTTTACAAATCTATTCTAGGGTATAAAAGTTGTTCATTTTCGTTCAACATAAACATAACGACAAGATTTTTAATTTTGGATCCAAAGAAACTAAAACCAAAACGATACGACTAAAAACAAAAATGTTGAAACGTTTTTTTACGAAATTATGACTTTATTTTCATCAAATTTAACGCTAACGTAGAGGGTGTTTTTTTAGAGGTGTGGTTTTCAAGAAGAAATAAAACGCATATAATTTAATGTTATGGCCAAGTATTTAGCTTTATTATAAAGATAAGGCTTTGCCATTATGTTTTAAAAATGATTGCGGCAAGTGGCCGCCGCGGCTGGCTCGAATAAATTCCAGCCGAGAGGCCGAATTCTCGACCACTTTTTGCAGCAATTGGGGCCGTATGTCAGCAATAACGCGCCGAATATTCTCTTCCAAGGCGTCAATCGTTACGGGCTTATCTGCGTAGACAAGCGACTTCACATAACTCCACAAAAAATAGTCCAGCGGTGTTAAATTGCACGATCTTGGAGGCCACGCCACAGGCCCATGACGCGAGATAATGCGCTTCATTTTTGAATAAATTTGGACCAATGATTCCCTCTGCCCATAGAGCACACCAAACAGTGACTTTTTGAGGATAAATACGGCGTTTTAACAATGGCTTGTGGATTATGATCACTCCAAATACGACAATTTCGCTTATAAACGTACCCATTCAACCAAAAATGAGCTTCATCGGTGAACAAAAATTTCTTGTGAAAATCGAGTTCAGTGGCCATCTCGAACCATCATTTTGGTAATAAATTTGCATGATTTGCAAACGTTGTTCAGTAGTAAGACTATTAATTATGAAATGGCAAACCAAACTGAGCATAAATCAAGTGACAGCTGTCAAAAAGACCAAAAAGTATTGCCAAATTGAAAACAACACGTCTAAAAAAACAACCTTTATATTTTGATAAATATTTTGAAAGCAAAGTGTGCCACCCGGGACCTGTGCCCCTTTTCCCCTACCACGCTACGCCACTGCGCCCTTTAACTGGGATAAAAGTGCTAACATATAGCCTAGCGACTTGTGAGCCTGAGGAAAATGCCTTATATTTACCAAGTGCATGCATCGTATAAGAGTTTTGGTTTATGCACTAAAATTTTCAACATTTACCATGTTTCCGTTATAAGCTCTTTGTTTCACATGGTCTATCTCTGGATTGGTTCAATTTAGCGTCTTACAGAAAAATTATAATTTTGGATGAAAACTCTATTTTCTTTCCGAAGTTCTTAAATTCAAATCTGTTGCTTTAATAATTATCCTTCGAACATTTGAACAAAGAAACGGTTCATAATTTTATAGCGATCAGTACATTATATTATTATATATGGAGATCGATAAGTGACAGTTAATTTGCAACAAAACTGACGAAATTTCTATTTCAAGCTTATGACGTAATAACAGTTTCATGACAGAAGTCAAAGAAATCTTTAAAAAAATGAACATTAAAAAATACGTTATTACTAACGCACCTTCCGGTTTCCTTTTTGTAATGATTTGTAATGGGCGTAGAAGAAACTAATAAGTATGCTCGCTTGCAAACAAAATTACCAACGTGGTATAGTTAACCAAACTATATAGATATAATTAATGAAACTCTAATTACATAGATATTATTCGCAAAAAAAACATGTTCAAATATCCATCGGAACTTAGTAATTATTAAAAAAAAGTTATATCCTTATTAATTTACTTAAATTGTATAATACATATTTATTTTTTTATGTATACGATTTTCTTGTTCCTATTTATTTGTGCGGCATACAAATTTTTTTTATACATTAATTAGATTTTGTTTTGGCGCGCTGCTATAACATTCAAAGGATTTCCGACTTCTTTTCGTTTCTGGGTCATCTCGATTACCTATACACTCTTACACAAATATAACATTTCTTAGGCACATAATCAAAATACTTAACCAACAAAAAAAATGGAAACTTATACGTTTCGCATGTATTGAGCTATCAAAGAAGGAAGAATTTACCCTAACTTTTTTTCTAACACTAAATTTTATGAGTTTGAGTGCTGCTATTTATAATACTTTTGGTTTCTATGTTTAGTATTATGTATGTTGATTTTCCATTGAGAACGACTACATCACTTACGTTATTACGGGCTCCAACATCAGCTCCTAACTCTACCATCCGATCGATGATTTGAGTCTTATTATCCTTTACTGCGAACATCAGAGGTGTCATTCCGGTAGTCTGAAAGGAATGTATAGAAAAAAAGAAGTTGAAAAAAATATATTATAATTTTATTATATATGTACAGTATAGATATAAGGTATACCCTTCTTAAAATGACGAGAATATTCATTCAACAATTTTGTATTCAAAAAAAAAAAAAAAAAATTGGGATCATAGCAACGGATTTAATAAAATAATATCGGAAAGACGTGAAAAAATGTCTATGCACTCAAGAGTCAAGACTATAAGGGATGGATTGGATATATGGATAGGCGTGTCTCAACTAAGTTCCCGCGAGGTCCCTTTACTATCTTCGCATGTAGGTATCAAACCCAAACAGATTTATTTTTTTTTATTAATTTTTTTTATAGGAATATGGATTCCAATCGAAAAGTTTTGCGATTTTATTGAATTTCTCTGCTAGACGAATGCACCCACCGCCAACGCGCCGCACCGCCAAAAATTGTTTCGTTGTTGTGGAAAATTTATTTTTCTGATCCTATTTTTTTTTTGTTTCGCTTATGGATAATATTCACTTTATGTATACATGATTTATAATATACTACCGATGTATTGGGTTTATAGCGTTTTGATTTTGATTTTTTGTTGCTTTTGTTAACCGGGTCAATAGACAAATGGTAATATGGTAAGAATTTGAAAGGATTTTTTTTTCATTTTCGAAAGGATATAAATTTAGCATGGGAAATCAATAACGAAGCAATGATTGAACATTAAATTGAGTTTTTTAAAGTTTTTTTTTGTTTCATGTTTTGCAACATGATATACCATAGACAATATTTTTCGAGATGGAAATGGAGAGTCAAATGAAAAAAAAAATAATTAAAATGGAATAATAACCACCACAACCTTTACACGGAACTTAAAGCTTACATTGAATTTTTTTTTTAAAACAACAAAGCTAGTTAGAAATAAATTGATTAAGCACCTCCTGGAATTGATTTGACACGAATAGGATTTACAGTGTACACCATAATAATGAATATTTATTTATGAAAAAAAAAATAAAATAAAAAAAAACCTTAGCAGTGTTTTTTTTTTTCAAATATTAATTTTATATTTATTTAAACAAATTATCCAAGAAAACATTTTGAAACGTCAATTTTAAGTTTACATATATTTATTATTGTGGAGTTGAGAACTCAACATCGAAAAAAATCATCAACCCATTTTAGGAATTCGAATTTAAAAAAAAATAATTTTAATTTTTGTTTTTACTCCAAAGCATGGTTAAAAAAAATTGTATGAAATATTATTTAAAATTAAGCTTTTGGATACAAAATTTAATTAAAATCTATAAAACAGGCAATGAGATAATTGGAAATTAAAAAATTGTTATATGACGTTTATGGCTTAATATAAAATTTGTTCTTATAAAAGGGAACGGGTCGTTATTCTGTATTATAAAATTCTGTGTGACCAAAATTCTGTAAATGGATTGAAAATTCTGTATGAACGTTATTTTGTATTTCATTATTCTGTAATTCTATTGTTCTGTATTCCAAATTTCTGTAAATCCAGAATTCTGTAAATCAAAATTCTGTAAATCCAAAATACTGTAAAAATTTCAAATACTGTATAGTAAATAATGTTTGTCTTTCAATTAATCCTACATTTTAAAATATAAAACCACCGATGTGAAACTTTTCTTCTTGTTTAGTATCGACAATTTTTGCCATACATTATTACTATAATGTATGTAATAGGATATCATGAAAATATATTTTATGAACCACATCTACATAAATAACTTGAATATTACTTTTGGTTTTCAATAAATCAATTGATTTCAATGTTGAACTAAAAATAACCAATAAACGTCCCTACATGGTAAGTTTAAACTTTGTTGTAATTTAACTGTAAATCCAGAAGATAAATAAGAGAAAATACAGGCGAAATCAACTTTAAAATTGTGAAAAATAAAAGAATTTCCATGTTGTTTATATAATTTCGTTTAAATCCTCCAAATGAGACTCTAAAGTATTTAATTTATAAAACATACATTTTCAAAAAATGATTAAAATTTTAACACATCTACATTGAGTTATCGAACGGAAATTGTAAAAAACAAAAAATCTGTATATACAAACAATAATAAAATGAATTATGAAAGAATTACACACTTTTTCTGAAAATGTTGAAATAAATTAATTTAATGCAAGCTTGTAGTAGATATAAACAAATTTGTATTTTGAACTTTAGAATGCTGAATTTCAAAATTCTGCAGTAAATTATAAAAGAAAACTTGTTTTGATAATGAAAAAAAGTTCGCACTTTTTTTCATTATATCAAAACACTTTTTCTTTTATAATTTACAGAATTTGAAATACAGAATTAAGGTTTTACAGAATTTTGAAAAACAGAATTTTGGATTTTCAGAATCCAACAGAATTTTGCAATACAGAATTTTGGAAACCGAATTTTGGCACTTACAGAATAATGACCCCAACCCCTTATAAAATCCCACAGATCGTACTGATATTTGCTCACAGAAAAATTTTAATTAATATCGTAGAAGTCGTTTTCGAGAAAAATTATACTTTCCTAAAAAGTTTATAACCAGGTATAAATGCAGAAAAATAATCGGTTAAAAACAACGTAGAACTCGTTTAAGTTATAAATAACAAACATAGTCATATAATATACAACATGCAAACTCACAAGGTTAAATTACACGAGTCAACTCGATTAAACAAAAATATTTGAATCTATACACACTGATTCGGTTAAAGTTTACTTAATTTTATTAAACTACTTCTGGGTTAGTTTGCTCGGTTTCAATAACCAATTAAATTATTTAATGAAACATATATTATAATAACCAATCTAGCTAGTCATTTGTTTTAAGCTAACTTAATATAACGATCTTCAAAATTGCGATTCCTACCAAAGTTTTCATTTACTTAAAACTATGATAGAATTACCATAGTGCAACTTGACTATAAGTAATATTTAACACGTTTTTTTAACCCACCGCAAAACGCTCTCGGTTAAAAATTATTTTTCTGCTCGTAAGGTAGTTTCCATTATTTTTGGTCTAAAATCTGCTAGATATTGTTAAAAAAGTTTAATAAATATAGGGGAAGTCGTATTCAAAATATTAATGAGTATAAGTTTTCATAAAAAAAAGCAAGAAGCCTTTTTCAAATTAAATCAAAACATTCTCCATTAAAAATTGACCGAAATCAGTCCTACCGTTTTGGAGAAAAGCTATAATATACAAAATGTTTCTTAGAACAAAAATCTTCAATATTTACTTATAATTTTAGTTGGGAGCTACCATTATTTTTGGTCTTAAAAATAAAATGAAGAAAAAAGTGTCAATAAACCCATCGACCCATCCGTTTGAGTTGTAGCAGAATGCAAAGACTACAGATTGACATAATTTTGACACCCACTTTTTTCATATTTTTTCTTCGAAACATGTATATGCATTTGTTGTGAAAAATGGCTTATTTCTACGAAAAGAATAAATTAAGATATAAACTCATTGTTGGCGTTTGTTTGATTCAATAAAATCAGTATAGAAAAGTTCCAATCTGTGTGCCCGAAAAATTTTCAACTTAAAAATTGTATGCATCATGTAAAAAAAATTATTTGTGTGCAATCGAGCATTAAATAAAAATATATAAAATAATTGTAGGTATGCTCGCAACACTCCTTGGAAAATGAAAAATTAGAAACATATTTTCAAGACATCCAACTGCGTTTTTAATTTTTTACTGTCTCATTATGGTTTGCTCAATTACTCAAATAGCATGAATTTGCAAAATTAATTATTAACACAAGTTGCAGATGTGATATTCCAAAGAACATTGTTTTTTATTTTTGACTTTATGATGTCGTAAGCTTTTGTTTTAATGAGCAAATAGCTAATTACGCTTTGTTATTAATGATTTAAATTTACAAGCCATTTAACATTTTATGCCAGGGTACTAAAAATTGGGTTGGGTTTATTTGATAAATGAAATGAAAATAAATGAAAAAAAAAATAATGAAAATAATCATTAACATGAAATAAATACTTAAGTATGCGAATAATTTGTTTTTAATTTCGCCTTTTGCACAATCAGATAAGAAATAATTTTTAAATTCATTGAGAGAACAAAATATAATTCGCTAAAATTAGAGGACAAAAAAAAGGGAAAACTTAAAAAAAAAATCAGACAAAGCTGAATTTTGGCCGAGAATTATTTTTTTTAAATAATTAAATTAGAATTATGTAAAAATGATTTACTAGGTTGTTAGTTGTATATTTAAGAGCAATTCTAGTTGGCATATTACCACTTTGTTTGAAAAACCACTTTTAGAACTTAAAAACATAAAGATGACGAAGCGTTGAAATTGCAAAAGAGACCAACTTTTCGTGCTTTGATTTAAGCCACAAACTATACCTAAGAATTATATATTTTTGGGCATTAAAAAAATAGGTTCAATATTGTTCATGTAAAGGCTTTTTCGAAAGGGACATATTAATTTTGTATTTTTAATTTTGTATATTTCAATTCGAATGCAAATTGCCATTTGAATGTTTTTACAAACTTTATTAGTAATTGGTGACCATTTAATTGTGTTTAGTATAAAACTAGCCCGGCGTCGAAAATTTATTTGGAAGTTGTGGTTGTTTTTTTTTTTTTATCATAAGTTTGTAAAACTAAAACAGATATATTTGAAGTCATGTTTTGAAGTAGAGATATGTTTTTATTTTTGATTTTTTTATTACCAAAGTTGTAATTTTTTTTCTCATTTAAATTTTTGACAAAAAAAAATATCTTGTTATTTAAACGTTTAAGGTAATAGATACGTTTAATTATGTGCACTGTGCAGTTATATATATATTTTTTGCTACAAACTGCTACTCTATAGTGAATTTTTAAGTAGCGCACGGACAATGCACATAATGGTAAAAGTATACCAATAATTTGTAATTTAAAAAGCAAATGATTGTATTCGTACCAAGTAACATCGTTGGAGCTATTAGATGCAAAGCTGTTCTTTTACAGCTCTTAGCTAGTAAAATTGAAAGCTATTGCCCTATAAAAGATTATTTAACAGCTCCTTTCATTTTATTTAAAAATTATGTTCTATAATTGAAGTTTGAGAACACTTTTAGCTCTATTAACTTTATTACGCATCTAGATTTAAAAATATGCTCCATAACAAACTTTACACGTCTACTATCGAGCAACCTGTCAATATCAGACAATTTAGAGACGTTATACAGCTGCTAGCAACACACCCCCAAAATACTAACGCATTATCTTCTAAAATGTAAAAATTTAGCATTTACAGAGCTGTACAAAAAGCGGCTGTAGAGCCGAATTACTAATTTTTGCACACAAATACTTCGTGAAGCGCATGCGCATTTTCAAGTTTAAAAAAAATTCTATAACAGCTGTTTATGAAACCTCTCTAAAAAAAATTCTATAGCACTCATTTTATAGGGTGTTCCATACTAGAACACGAAGAAAATAATTATTTCAAAAAAAAAAATTAAACCAGTTAAAAATAAATTAATTAATTTCATTCTGCATGATGTGTCGTTCTCGTCATATTGGTTGTTAAAAGGAATGTTTTTTTCCAAATGGCGGGTGAGTTATAAAAACTTTATTTGATGACAAATTCGTTTCTAAAAATGAGCTTTGAAAATTTTATTACGTACATTCAAAAATATACCGAGGACTTAAAATAAATTTTTGGAATAAAATATTCTTCAAATAAAAATTTTCGTTCATAGAAATAATTATTTTTATTTATCATCCACTTGCTGAAACTTTCAATTTCTGAAACACCCTTTTTATTTCATTAAAAAATATAAAAACCAGAAAAATGCCATCTTGTTAAAACTAGCTCCAAAAGTACAGAAAGCAAATCTTTAAGTGGTATGAGAGCTCGATTTCAACAGTAATTAATATTGCAGCTCTATAACAATTAAAAATATAGCTCAAAGTGATTTAACAGCTGTATTGAGGAAACCTTCTTCCCTTATTAAAACATGGCGGCGAGAAAAAAAATAATGCAATATTTTCTTTTATTCACTAAAAAAAAGAAATATCTATCCCCGCGCTCTCACTCAAAATCAAAGTAAATTGTATTTTTAACCAAAATAAATTTATTTCGACTTTCAAAATTTTTTTTTTTTTAGAATTTTAAATTTTTTTAGTTATTATTTATTTTTATTTGACAGCTTAAAATACAAAATTTCGAAGGCGCGTTGTAATTTAACAAAGTACCCGCATAACGTTTGAGAAAAAATTTAATTCGCACTTGAATTAAGCTAACATTTCACCGAAAAATATTAAATTCCTTTATTATTTATTTTGGTAGGAAATTATAATTGGCATATCTTAGAAAATTATACATTATTTATACTATCAAACGATTCACTTATTCTATATAAGTATTAAAGCGTGCCTGCGTTTATGTTTGGTATTATATTTATTACTCAAACCAATACGAACAAACATCTTTCAAAAGATGCTCTTTAAAGGTGTATGACATAGACCTTCAGAGTCACTTGCCACTAATAACGTGCTTCTTAAGAGCAAAAAAGTGCTCTCAAACTCAAAGAATTAGCTGCAAATGAACTCGACTTAAGTTCTAAATGGGTTTCTAGAGCTCATTATTAAAAAAAGGAGCTTTAAGATTAGCTCTAGAAGCGCTGCTAAAGGCTTTAAAGAACTAAAAATGTTAAATGTTAATGTAAAATGTATACTGTTCGGGGTTTTTGGTCAAGTTTTTGAATTATGCAATTAAAAGTAAATACATAAATTTATTCCTGACGTTTCGTTGGATTTTCTCAGCATATTCATGGGCATTTATTTATTTGAATTAATTGCATTTTTTAATAAAAAAAAAAAAATTTGAACCTTCCCAATAACGCTAATTATTTTTTTACAAATCAGTTAAGCAATTTATCGTTATTTAATTTTTATTTTCTTCAGCAGAAAAAAATTATTTTGACCGTTATCTCTTGAATTAAGTAGTTAAAATAGCTTTGAAAGGTCAGATAGTTTGACAGATACGGACCATTCTTAAAAGCTTCATAAATCTTAATATTTTATGAAAAAATGTGATATGGTTAAAATTGTAGCTGCATAACTCTATACAAAAAATATTGTAACATTGGATTGGATTAATATATATATATACATACCTACGTGTGAATATATACCATAGTGAAATTCGGCCATAAAATTCCAACAAGACTAAATTTTTGTAAAAAGAGTTTAGCTTAAACGTTATAAGCACATCCCAAAAAGTACTTTAAAGCTGCTTTTAAGGGGTGAACAAATTTATGATTTTTTAAATAGGTTTTAAAGTACTTTTTTCCACAGCACCACTGTGTATAAGATAAGTTTTTCTTGGTATTTCTTCCAAAAGAAAAAAAGTGATAGTTTTCGAGCAATTGAAAAAGAACCAAATTTTGGCCTTTTCATACCACAAAATCAAAAAGCCAGCTGGGTCCAAATTTAAAATAAATAGTATATTTTTTTCAAAGTGTAGTTTCAATCTTTTCTTTGCTATAATACTGGGTCTAGCTTTTGCTTCATATTTTTGGCGTCAGATTGTTTATCCACATATATTTCGGCTAAGAAAGCTTTGGCTTAAACTGTTATTTTATAGACCGGGAAGCAAAGCAAGGATTTTAATTAGAAATTTTCACTAATTTCTAACTTTCCCTAAAAAATGTTGGTTGTCTGAGTATAAAAGCGACCAAACTCGCGATAATTCTAAAAATAAGATCTAGTCAAAGCTCTCTTGACAGTAGTGAAAGAAATCGTGATATTATAGTGTAAGCTTTTTTTAATCACACGAATTGAAGCTTAAGCTGGAAAAACAAGCTGGAGTTATATGAATATAGTATATGGCTTATATAAAAAAGCAATTACTGTAATTCATTTTTTATTAGCTAGTTTTAGCTTCAGATTTTTTTTTACTAACAAGACCCATTGCAAAAAACAGCTTTTTGAATGTAAAAGAATAATATTTACAAAGGCTGCAAGTAGATGAGAATTCATCAGATTTAAGTCGAAACTACTCTTGCAATTTGTGCATCATACTCTTACCCCCATATTATTGACTCAATTAATCCAAATTTAAAATTAACTCCGGATGTAAATTAAGATAAATTAAATGTAAATACAACTTTTCTTAATTTAGAACAATCATTTCAAAAATTCAAATTACTTGGTCTCGAATTTATTGTTTATCTTTCCTTCTTGAACTTAACTTGAAAATTAAAATTTATTTAAAAGTCGTAAAAAAAAGCATTTTTGAATGTAATATAAAAGAATACCTAATTATTAATTAATTTTCAAAGTTCCTAATTTTTGAGCTGGATTTCAATAAACCCAATTTGTAATAGAAATTTAAGTTCTGATTAGTTTAGTTTCTTTTTAAAGTTTATCAAAATTCTAAAATTTTTAAGACCTATAAAATTTGTTTTACGAAAAATAAATGTAAAAACCAATTAAAAAAATTATTCCAGAGCTTTTTTGCTGTTTTTTGAATAAAAACGTACTTTTATTAAAAATTTGGTGCAAATATTTATACATATATATTTTTATTGCTTCTGATTTAAAAAAAAATCATTTAAGGTTCTGATTTTTAAACCCATTTTAAAGTTTTGTGAAGTTCAACTTGCCTAACATTAAATCTAATTAATCTTCCTTTTTAAAAATGTGTATATTTATCAAATTCTGTTTTTTTTCAAGATAATCATGTACCTACACAGTTTTTGATTTGCAGTATATAGGAATATGTACTATTATTCACTATTAAAGACAAAAAACAAAAGTTTTTCAGACCCTTTGGCAAATTAAAAAATAAAAAAATCACTTCTTTAAACCTACCGGATCATGAACTCCAGCTAACGGAATATGATTGCCATCTTCACCAGCATTGGCAACGTATTTCTCTAACTTCTTTAACTCCTGTTCGACCGGAGTCCATTCACTTTTCATCGAAAGTGCCAACAGCTTATTTGCAGCCTCCCGTATCGAAGCTCCCGCACTCGGAGGCTTTGGCTGCGGTGTGTCCTCCTTCTTATCTCCATTACTAGAAGTATCATCTTTTGGCTCACTTTCTGTTTTGCTAGCTGGTGTGGCCCGCTCGCTTGGACCAGAATCATCAGGTGTTGAAGCGGTGGTGTCTTTATTAAGATTTGCCGCAGCTTTTTTAGCGGCGCCCCCGGCACGACCGCCGCGTTTTCCCGGTTGGGACATTTCACGAATATTAAGAAGTCAAATTAATTACATGTATACAAAAAATGTTACCGCATACAGAAATTCATTTTTAAGTGCTTTTTTATTGATATGCTAAAACTAAAGTAAACTACTCGATAGAAAATCGAAAACTATTTCCCGAAGAAACAACCATCATTTATTTTTTTTTTTTTTCAACCCACGAAAAGCAAAAAGATTACACAACACTTCAAATTGAAATATTTTCCTTGCAAGACTTAATTCTTTTTCACTAACTACTTGACAACATAAACTTGGAGTCACAAATGATTTTCAATTTTGATAAATATATTTTTTTTTTTGCAAATTCTTAACAAATTTAAGCCAATTTTATATTTTTATTTTTTGAATTCCGTTTGTAAGAGAAGAACTCGTAATCCACAATAGGAAGAAAGCACTAAGTAATCCATGGTTTTGGCTAGAAGTGAAAAACTTCCTTATATCCAAGTAGAACCCATAAATTTCACTTTAATAGCCCTTTCATCCTCTCCCTTGGTGCACTATATATAAAAACAAAAAATAACAGAAAGTATTTTCTTTTTTTTCACAAGACCCGAGCGAATTTCAAACCGTACCGAAGCCAAGCAAAGTCTCACAATTTCTGACCCTAGTTCGGTTTTTCCATAAACCTTAAGCCCAAACTTAACGAAACTGAGTGTATCGCCTTACCCCCGCCAAAATCCATGATGGGGCAACACAAATGAGTTGCGCAAATATTTTCCTCTTATTCCGTTTTTCTTAAGACTTCTTTTATACTTATACTCCTTCGACTTCGACTTCATCATCGTCCGACCACATGGCATCCGCCGATGCCGTCCGCAACGTTTCCGGTTGCCATCGCCGGTGTTGTTAAATCGAACCACGTTGGTTGCACGCACATGCTTCTTCCATCATCATAACAAGAACTGTTATTTCTACCATCCCGCATTGGCCTACTTCTGGGTATTCGTAAACAACAACATGGCGATGGACCCTACCAACAGTATATATGTAAATTCGTGTCCATGGGAATTCTTATACCAAGACGCTAAACTTTGTTGTCTTGGGATAAACAAAAATAACTGACATAACCTCAAAATGCAAAACGAAGTGATTTTTGTTTATATTTCTGAACTTATATTATTGTTTACTTTGATCCTTTGGATGTTTCGTTCTTCATGGTTTCGTTCAAATTCTTGTACCCCTTTTTGCTGAGTGGTTGTTTGGGACTCAATGTTTTGTACTTCTTTCGTGTGAGAGAGCTTCAAACTGGGGTTTTCCATATTTACATAAACATTTATAGGCATGGAAGAAGATTTAATTAATGCAAGAAAAATACAAAGAAAATAGTTTCCTGTAACATAAAAAAATACCTCGCGAATAAGGAGGTAGTTCGTACATGGTAAAATGTGTTATGTGTTCTTTGAGAATTTGAAAACAAACCGACTGCCGGTAGTAACCTAATGTTTTAACGGTTATTTGTAGACATCATATTTAAAACATAAAAGAAACGTCATTTCCGGTTGAACCCAAAGCTTTCAATTGAAATGAAATTTTCGGGTAAAATTGAGAGCTTTCAGTTGAAATTTAGAGAGAAAGTTAAGTTTGAACTGCATTCTGGGGTAGGATCCTGGATTGTGTGTTTATTAAGAACTTTCAGATCCTAACTATAGCATTGCTTCGTTATTATATGAAGGTTTTATTCATAAATTCTAACTAAACTTATGAGTTTTGTGTTTTGTCCTGCAAATTTTACTTGAAATTATCAGTTGGTTAAGCGAGGCATTTATTAGTAAAAAAATTTCGCTTGCGATACACTTGATGTTTTGCATGAAATGCAATAAAAAAAAACTAGTGTGTAACTTAGTTAAAATCAAGAATGCACTACTGGTTCGCACGAACTTGCTCCTATGTGCAATCACACTGCGGTTTTGAAGTCTGAATATAGTTTTGATCTATTGACCGGATTAAAAAAAAAAATAATTTAGTTATGGGAGAATAGTTAAGTGTAAGGTATAGTATTATGTGAGTATATAAATGTAAATATGAGCAATATAGCACCGTGTTACAGATATACATGGAACTTACAGTTTAGACTGAAAAAAATGTTAAAAAATCAATATCGTATGTACTTACAAATAAATTGATTATACAACTCCTGAATTTGATTTAACACAAACATGATGTACACTGTCTGATTTTTTAAACAAATTTCCATGTATGAAAAAAAATTGAAAACCGTTTTTGAGAAAATCGAACATATAAACAAAATAGTTCTATGGAGGTATCAATTATAACCATTTTTCGAGAAAAAAAATTGTAAAATGGTAGCCGTTTTATAAAAAAAAAATATTGACTGTTGCGTTTTTGAGAAAAATAAGATTTTCGTTTTTTACAGAAAAAAATTTGTACGGCAGCTACTGTTTATTTTGGTCCTAAAACAAAAATGAAAAAAAGAAAACGTGTCTATGGGAATTCCAAACAGATAGACAGACAGACAGACAGAATTGCGAGACCCACTTTTTTCGACTTCCCCATCATCGTAACGCCAAGTTTGATCAAAATCTCGAGTTAAATTTTTTTACGAATCCAGAACTTGCCATATAGTAGGTACCTTTATATAGCAAGTAAAAATAGTACGATGCGAACTCGTTTAAAATTAGGAAAATCCTAATCACCATAATATCATCATAATATGACATGAAATCTTTGTATGATGAACTGAACTTAACAAAAAAAAATTGCGACAAAGGCCCTCACTAGTCAACTGATGAGTCCAAGTGAGATCGCCGGGACGAAACGACAAATTTTTGTAGGACTATAGGCCGTTAAAAGCTATTTTGAATCCATAATATGTATAGGTACTTAAAATAGTCGTCTTAAAGTTTGCGCCATTATTTCTGAAACGATGTGGCCGATTTTCCTGAAGTTGACACTATCGGGAATATTTAAAAAAAAAAGTGTTCATATAAAAAAAAAAAAGTTTTGGAACCTCAACCTACTATAATGTTCAAATGTTAAAGAAAATAACTATTAAAGAAAATCTTGTTTAATCCAAAATTGTTACAAAAATTTAGTTTTATTATTTTTTGTGTGCTAAATTTTTCATTTTTTTTTTAATTCAAATCTTATTCGAATATGTATTACTATTTTTTATAATTGAGGTCTTATGGGTAATCCCTGATTATAGTTTTAAATATTCTTGTGAACAAAAATAAAATAAATAAATTTAAAAAACACAGATTAAGAATTTTTAAATTTTTTCGTAATTTATAAAACTCGTTTAGTAATCCCTCAGTTGTTTTTTACGTAGGTAAATACATTTTAATCTAAAAAGATTTATCAAAATGCAAAACGTCTCATTAAAATAAACATGTAATGCCACATTAAAAAATTTTATTCACCTAGCCTTGCCTTGATAAAATATAATGGAGTTTTTTAATTACATTTAAAAATTGCTTTATAGACATGAATATATATTTTATTTATAATAATGACAATTTATACTCTTGTTTTGAGACATTGTGTTAAATTTTTAGATTCGAAAATTACACAAATCAGAGTCATCCACAAAACAAGACCATTGTTAAGGAAAAATGTTTCAAGAGCACACTTGTTTATTTATAAAACTTAAAATTATTTATTTTTAGAAAAGAAATAATCATGTCGATCATGAACTACTCAATACTGAATTCGTAGCGATTTTCAGTACAGTGTTCTCTTTTCTTTTTACAACAATTAATGGATAAAGAAAAAAGAGAGCACTGCACTGCCAATTACTGCGAATTCCATAAATCCACTGATGAGTCCAAGTGAGATCGCCGTGACGAAACGCCATATTTTTGTAGGACTATAAAGGCCGCATTAAAAGCTATCTTAAAATTATGCTTATATAATGTACCAATAATGAACAAAATTATATGCTTTTATCACAAAAATCACAATTTTTTAACTAAGTCGCTCCACATTTTCAAAAATAGAAATAATTTAATGAATAGTGACGATGGACCAATAAAAGTTCCAATTTTCAAAAATTTTTATAATAGATCTTAAATTTACTATAAATTTTTTTGTGTAGTTTGTTTTTGTTTGTAATGATTTATTTGTATTTAATATATCAAAAAAATTTTGTTTGTATTATTATTTATATAAAACTTACTGACGATGGAAGCATAGCACCCGAAATGCATTTAAGTAAATAAATGAATAAAATAAGTGTTTTTAAATTATTAAAAATAATATCTTTTATTTATTTCATCAAAAAACACGTTAAAAATCTCCAATATCAAATCAATATAGAAAAGTAAAATCCTTAACTCTACCAATTAGTTTATTTTGTAAACGGTAATTTTTATGAAGCTGGAAATGAGTAGGTACTTGACAATTTTCCGTATACAACTAACCATTTGGGAGATATTCCTGAAAACCCATATTGGGGGGGCCTTTAACCCCCCGTAAAATCTTTAACGATGCTCATATCGATGGGGACTAAAGACAGTTTCTTAACAACACCATCAGGATATATACCATAATATCTAGCTTCCCTTCGATTTTCTCCGAGTCAATGACTGGACTATTTGACAAATTTTACAGAATCAAAAAAACAAAACAAAAATATTGCTAAGTATGCATATAAAAATTAATTTTCTCTTCAAGATTCTACAACAACTATATACGTTATACATTTGACAAACGTTATTAAAGCAATTTGTGCAGAATGTGTTTCTTAAGAAAAGGGCATACAAATCTCAATTTAAGCCAAATGTAGACTTTGCAGCTGATACGCATTTAGCCAACGATATGAATATATTAGTAAACGGTTTTTACTTATTCGTAACAGTATTAAAATCTGCACAAAGTGGTAAAATTAATTTTGAAATCTTTATATTTTTGTCTCTCCACTTTTTTCCTTTGCGTATAGATTGATGAGGATGATATTTCTAACCTAATATATAAAGAAAAAAACACAAATTTATGTTAGACTTCCGCAGTATGCTTATATTTTATTGGTCTTTTATAATCAAGACGAAGGTTATTTAGTTCGCTTTAAAATAGAAAAAAAATTCATAGCGCTATCTCTTAAAGACATGGAGGATTATCAATTCCGCTTGACATAGCCCACATCAATGAAAGATAGTAAAGTTCAAATCTGACTTTCGTGGGTCGGAATTTCTTCACAACATGAGATGATATTTATTTTTCATACCATATTAATTTTACTCTTATCTTAAGAACTTGACATCGACCTTAGAACTATTGGCTACGTAATTTCAGATAGCATTGAGTTCAAAGCTTAATTTTGCAGTTAAATTGCAAAGGTCTGTAGTATAGGATGAGATTATATTTTTTTCGAATTTTTTAGTTATGACGATGTTAAATATTTCTTATCAGTTATCACTATTATTTGATTATTTGACTGATTTTATTGAGATATTTTGGTATAGTCATACAAGATGACGCAAAAGATGTCACCGATTGATTTTAATTTGGAAACCGGTGACAATGATGACGTTCGCATTGGACTTTCACCCAGGGCCGCACCAACCATATGTGCAAGATGTGCAAATGCACAGGGCGCTAAATTCTGGGGGCGCATTACCTGGAGCAAGAAAATGTAATCTGATCTTGCGCAAACAAATATGTACTGCCATTTGTATTTTAACCATAAAACTTGTTCAAATAATACCATAAATAACATCCATCACAACTGTGCTTAGTTATTTCCTGCACACTTACTAACATCACTTTCATTGTTGCATTCAAGGAGAATTAAGCTCAAAATCCCAGTGCGGAAATCATAAATAAAAGTCGTTAACTGATGACAGGATACATTACTTTTCTTTACAGAAATCCACATATCTATCAAGTCAGACGAAGAAAAGTGCAGTTTTTGTATCTTCTTTTGCTTAGGGTAAAGTGGAAAAGTCTTATGCATGTGTATCAATGTATGTATGAATGTATGTGTGCAAATATGAAAAAGGGGCGCTTTCTACGAATCTTGCACAGGGTGCAAGGTTGGCTGGGGCCGGCCCTGCTTTCACCGTAGACTTTTTTATGTCTCTGCGTACTTTATCTCACTCCCACTTTATGGCCATCTCTTTCTCGCCATGAAGTGGGAGTGTGATAAAGTGCAGGGACATCAAATAAGCTGGAGAAGTCTTATGGTGAATAGTGTCCTATATAGTTAATTTTAGTCTATAAAGTTGAGAATATACGGATTCTGAAAAAAATTATATACATGCACAACAAAAAATCTCTAAAAAACACAAAAAAATATATTTCATTTAAACTGTACAAACTTTGTCTTATATTCTATCATATCCTTATAACCTTATCATCTTTACACTTTCGGTGGGATCTTTTGATTCCCTCCTCTTATTTCTCACTTTCAAAAATTTGTTTGAGTTTGAATTTTTGAATTTTACCCGACGTTGTTCTGGGGAAATCCTTTACAATTCTAACATACCGCGGAATCTTAAAATGGGCTAGTTTACCCTTGCAAAATTGTTTCACATCTTCCCGGGTGAGAGTTTTTGCACCATCTTGTAATCGGACATAAGCGCACACCTCCTCACCCATTCGCTCGTCTTCGACACCAATTACCTTAAAAAGTATAATAATTCTGATTAATTCTTAATTCAGAAAATCGATTGTTATATTAAAACTTACATGTATTTCGAGAATATCAGGGTGGGTGCCTAAGAATTCTTCAATTTCCTTGGGGAATATATTTTCTCCACCACGAATGATCATCTCTTTCAGTCGACCAACAATCTGTCCGTATCCATTTTCATAGAGTATGAATCTGTCGCTATAAGATGGATGAGACTTTAAAAAAAATCCATAAGTTTTAAAAAGTTTACAAAATCTTACCCTGTATGAAGCCATCTACAAGCACTCAGAGTCTCCTTTGTCTTAGCCTCATCATATAAATAGTTTAGCATCACAGAATAACCTCTGATACACAGTTCACCAGGTTGACCAAAAGGTACAGTATCACCATTCGAATCGATCACCTTTGCCTCGAGATGATCTTGCAAATGTCCTACGGTATTAAGGATTTTGTCTTCATCATCATCGATCATGGATTGGAATGAAACTGCAGTAAGTTCAGTCATGCCAAATACACTTTTGACCTTCTTCAAGCCGAGGACATTTTTGATGTCCTTTAAAAGATGCGGCGAACACACTGCTCCACCAGTAACACCAATCTCTGCAGTCTTGATAGGTAGTTGCAGCTCTCTTTGTTTTTTTATAAGATCAACATACATCGTTGGTGTACCATGAATCATGGTGCATTTTTCATCTACAATCGCTCTCAGAGATGCTTCAGGACTAAAGCCATCTGTTGGCAATACTACTGTAGCTCCATAGCATAGAGCAGGAGTAATGGAAATAGCAACTCCAAATGCATGGAAAAGGGGATTCTGAACGCAGATTCTGTGATTCTCTAACTCATTTCGTTTCCCATTGAAATAGGCATTGTTGATCAAATTAAAATGAGTTAAAACTGTTGCCTTTGGTTGACCTGTAGTTCCTGATGTGAATTGTATATTACAAGGAGCATCAGCCTTAATGCCACACTGCATATCACTCACTTTTTTCACGGCATCATTGCAGTCTGACCAATCAAGAAGATCATCAAATTTCAAAGCCCCAGCCAATTTGTCTCGAGAATCTATTATAACAGTTTTCAAATTTGGTAATTTCTTACTTCGCAAATTTCCATCTTTGGAATATTTCAATTCAGGACAAATTTTCTCCAAAATTTCGTAATACTGTTGATTTTTAAATGAATTCGCAGTCACAATTGCCTTAACTCCAACCTTCTGTAGGCAATATTCAACTTCGGGGGCTTGAAAAGCTGGATTTATTCCAACTGATACTAGACCAGCTCTAGCTACACCCATCATTGTAAGATACCAATGAGCATTATTTGGAGCATATATACCAACTCGATCACCTTTTGTGAGACCAAGTTTTAAAAAACTAGCAGCAAGTCGATCGACAACATCTTTAACAGAAGAATATGTATAACGTTTGCCTTCGTGGTAGGATACTAGGGCTTCGGTGTTGGGAAATTTCTCGACTGTGTCATTCAATTGTTGGCCTAGAGTTTTGTAAATAAGTTTCTCCTTTCCAATATTATGAATATAAGATGGCTTACGATCTGTTGAAAGACTTTAATAAATGAAAAAAAGTTTTTGTTATTTTAATTTATGCAATTTGTTAAGCTGTGTACCTATAGTTAGGTATTTATTTCAAGCGAGAAACAGTATGATTATTTACTAAAATTGAAAAAAAGCATAATAATTATTTAGCAATGGGAAATATTTGCTTTGTATTTTGAGTAATTGGCGCCCAACGTGGGATAATACATTTAATAGGATAATCAAGGATTTATGCGATTTGTGTTTTTTGAATAAGGTAGTCATCTTAATGACACTGAGCTTGCAAACAAAATGATCTCACCACACATACCCGCAAGTCTAAGCAACTACGCAAAAGAAAGTATTCTCAACTACCTATACGCACATGCGCATGAAAAAAAAAAAGTACTAAACGACTACATATATGTACTCACGTTAAATGTTCGAAAAGGGTAGAGACTATTATTTTGGTGCGCAGAGTCATAAGTTAACAATAAATATTTGTTGATTTTTGTGTTCCTGATAAAAATTTACTTTGAGTTGGTTCCCCATCTTAAACTTTCCTCTATAACACCATGAGTTTATATTCAGCTTTGTTCACATCTATTGTTTGATCGCACTTTTCGCCAGAAAATATCAAATTTATTAAAATTGCGTGCCTATTATACACCTTCAAGTCTGACAAGGTACTTGTTTAGTCAAACCTGGTACATGACAGATTATTGTGAGATAAATTTAAGATTAATTATAAGCCTGTTACATATTAAAAAACCAATATAAGTATAACCATTAACAGATTTAATTTATTTATGGTTATCATAAAATTTAAATTCAATTTTTTAGTAAACAAATAACCATTTTTCAAGAGCTAAACAAAGGCAAAGGTTAAGTGTTAAAAGTTTGTATAAAATATTATTATTCTGAACGACTGATTCGTCAAATCGTTATCAGTAACTATGAACATGCTTGTAATAGAACATACAAATGAGCCTTAGACAATATCATTTAAATCAGCTGATATTAGTATAATTAACACTATAACATACTTTTTTCTAATTAAAACCAACAAAATATTAAAAAAGAAAAACTAAATTTAAATTCGATTTATCTCGTTTCTTTACGTAGATTAGACAGTATTGGTGATAAGAGTACTAAAGTCTAGCCAAATAAAAACAAACTTATTTTTGAACTCTGTTGAGGTCTACTGTGAACTTGAAAATGAAAATTTGTATACCAATAGGAGTTAAGTTTTGAAGTTAAAATTTTGTTTTTTTGATAAAAGATTGATTATGGATTTATTATTTTAATTAAGCATTTTTTTAAGCAACTAAGAAAAAGAATAACTAACCCCTCATTGTCGATAGAAGAAATTTTTGAAATCCACATTCTGATATTTTATACATGCGGAGAAATATTAAATTATATCCCGTGAATGTATTCTGCATTCTATGTTGTTGTTTTGTTTTTGTAACAAAAAGTGTCGTCACATATAAGGCCATGCGGCATAATGCAGGTACTTAGAGGAAATATGGAATATGTTAAATGGTCCTATGAAAGGATTTTTTTATGATAACACACTCGCAATAAGACTGCCTAAGCCCTAGCTTTCAACAAAAAAATAATTGGGTCAGCTATGGAGAAAAAACAAAGAAACCGAACGTAAAACTACCAACTTCTTTGTGGCTAGTAAATATGCTGGTAGATTCAAATGCAAATTTTCAAATATTAAAACCTTAAT
Organism: Epistrophe grossulariae; assembly: GCA_929447395.1. Taxonomy (NCBI): domain Eukaryota; kingdom Metazoa; phylum Arthropoda; class Insecta; order Diptera; family Syrphidae; genus Epistrophe; species Epistrophe grossulariae. The sequence goes on from OV839566.1 coordinate 6,143,862, forward strand.
TGGATGCGGACCTGATCACTTTACTTCCGTAGCGCAATGTATAGTAAGTATGGCTCTGAAGAAGCTTGTTCTAGGTTCGACTCCCAGTGGAGGCAAACAAATTTTATAAATTGAATTGAACAAGAAATAGACCAAATAACCATCTTATAAATAATGATTGGCAATCGTGAAATAGATCAAGTCTAACCTATAAGATTCTCATGGTAGCTAATTCAAGTGCCTATGTTTTTTTATTCTAACCTTTAAAAGGTCTTCACGATGTACGAAACATAGCATTTTGTAGTTTTTATCTGTTTTTTTTTTTTGCGATTTAAGGACATTATGTCAATATGGTACCTACTATGTATCTAAGTTAATAGTTTTGTAATTTAAGAATTTTGAAAAATACGATATTAAACCTTATAGCTTAATTTTACAGTATGTATTTTAGAAGCAGATAACTTTGAATTGGCAACACTGTTTTCTGTGACAGCCGATTTGACAGTTATCGGGTTTTTTGAGATAAGTTTAATTATAGGTTATTTATCAGGAATATATTCAAATTATACAAATTTATTTTGAAAAACATGGTTTACTTCGAAAAACTGATCGGGTATTTTTTTTTTAAATGATTTTCAGTGATGAAGCACACGTTTGAATAAATAAATAGAATTGCTGCTTTTGGAGCGATGATAATTTACGAAACACCACGAAATCCAAAAAAGTTAACGATATATGTCATCAAAAATGATTATGATTGGAACGTTATAGTCAGTGATGAGCGCTACATATGACATGATTACTAACTTTTTCGTGTCTCAATTGGAAGGCATTAACGGTGCAGCATTTTGTTTCAGTAGGACGGCTGCGCCACATACTACACAGCGTGCGATACAATTAATTTAGTAAAAGAATCATTTGACGAACGATTAATTTCACTAAATGACCACCTCGTTCGTGCGATTCGACACCATTAGATTATTTCCTCTGATGGGCGCGGCAGCCACATGCACGAAATCATATTCAATGTCATAAAATTATCTGTCAAATAAGTCAATTTTATGGATATTAAAACATAATATTGACTGTTTTCGAAAAAGTCATTTGCTTCAAAAATGCAATTGCAACATTTTCTTCAACACAAAGTGCAAAAGTCAACTGTTTCAAAACCTAAAACTAAATTTGTATGCAAAAATATTATTTTCGATAACGCAGTTTGCTAAAGTCACATTATATGTTCGATAAGATCTTTTGCGGCGGAACTCTACTTTGAAAAAAATCGAGTTGACAAAAATAAAGAAAAGCCAGAGAGTGTGTTCGAAAAAGTGAAATGCCTTTGCTAGAAAATTGATAGATTTTGTGCCAGCAGGACGATTTTACGATTTAAATGACGATTATTTGATGATCAAATCGACATTTAAAGTTCTTCACCTCACATCCATGAAAAGTGAAATTTTCATTTAAAAATCTAATCAAAAATTTAAACTATGCAATTATTGTACCGACAAAGAAGAGCATGATTTTTTTCAAAACAAATTAATTCTCTCGAATAATCTAAATCAAAATGTAGGTATTATATATTTTTGGAAGGCCTTCGAGGCGAAATGACTTCGATGTTTAATTCAATTCGCATAGGCATAATTCTATAAAGTATACACGTACGTATTTTTATGTTAATTATTTTCAAGTAATTTATTAATAATGAATCGATAATTATATACCGGAAAACGAATAATGATTTCTATAGTTTTTAAAAAGAAGACCCAGAAAATTTTAAAATTACTTTTGTTAAAAAAGGAGTGCAGATGGAATCTAGTTTAAATATTCAATTTTTGTTTAAATAAATTGAATAAATTCTATCTTAACATTTTGCCTCTAATTATGAGTCTAATAAGAACAGATATTATTTTAATATTTCATTAAAAAAGTGTGCGTGCCGGGACTTACGGTTAAGATGTGTAAACATACGTAACGTAACGTGGATCACAATCACAGAATCACAATCACGATCACAAGATACGTTACGTTTTTTTTCACCCCACCGCCAGTATAGATGTTTACACATCACAAACACATTTTACAACATTCTTTAATTAAGAACTGGAGTAAAATATTTAGCTGGTATACCTGTATGTTTTTCTATTGTCAAGTAACATTGCATATTAAGTGTTTCACAAAAACAAAATAAAACAATTCGTCTGGAGTATTAAAACGGAGAATTGTTATGCAACATTTAAGCGACAATCTATTTTAATTACACTATAGATAATAATGACCCCCAATTCCGTCGGTTTTATTAAAGGAGCATTCAACTTAATCAAACACTGCGCGCATACAAATAACGCGTACCTACTTGACCTTCTATATGAAAAGGAAAGCTAATTTGTAGGCACATTGTATGTTACTTATCACAAACATGCTTTCAGTTGCAATTGCAAAAAAAAAACATTTTCACTGACAGATAATTAATCTATAGAATTTTGTAAATATTTTCAGTTTACGATGTCGTTGAACTAAACACAAACAAATAATATATTCACAATTTAAATATTGTTTATAATCATTGCTTAAATTAGTTAACAAAATATCTATTAAATAATATATTCTTTATTTCGATTCAAAATGAAACTTATTATAAATTATTTGAAGGCATTATGTCCTTGACCGAGACGCCACGACAACCAAACCAATCTCTTACTTACCGCCTAATTATTTGTGTTCCAGCTGAGATAATTGCTCGATTACAAGATATCGTTCGAATAGTTTGTATTTTTAATACTTCCATTTTAATCCTTTTGTTCAAAACAGATGCTGTACAATGTAATGTGTATGAGTTTGATATAGATACAAATTTTAAATTTAAATGAATCTATTCTTTTCACTTAAACTTCATAAGGTTTTATTCTATTTTTATTTTTATCAAGCTCATTTAATATTTAGTGAATTTTTAATAACTATATTTATTTTAATATGCACGCAAAACAAGTCGAAGGTCCAAGGCATCGAAAAAATAATAACAAAATTGGAAATTATATTCTACCGGGGGACTAGCCTTATTTTCACGATGACATACCAGACTAACTTGTCGAATCGAACTTACACGCTACGGTAATTGAGAAACTGAGATATCCCATTGAATTGTGAAAATATTCAAAAGAAATTGTTTACTATCTATACATGAAGCCGTAAGCATGCCAATACACTCTGACAGCAAGAAACTTCACAGTATACCTAATATTAAAAAAAAAAACTGAATAAAATTATAAACGGTTTAAAAAAGCCTTTTTCTAAGTTATTGGGTAAGTATATCTATACCCATATGTATAACCCTTATCTTTCATATTTATCTATCTATAGACTTGTATATTAATGAATATTTGTTTGTATGAGGCTTATACTCGAAAACTAATGAACAAAATTTTTCTGAAATTTTAAAGGTTTATTCCTATTAGCAGAGAGATATTTTAGAATATATAATTTGATTAAAAACCACCCACTGCCACACTTACTTTTACCATATTTAAGTTTTCTCCTTATTATAAAATTCATTATAGAGCGTTAAAATTTTGTAACTATAAGCCCTCTTCCACCTTAATCAAGACGCCCACTACTGACTACCATGTCGACGCCCACTACTGACTCCCATGTCCACATTTCTTAAACCTAAAACATGACATTTGTATGTAGTTTTTTTTAAGTCCGCCTACTGCCACACCCAATTTTCTAATACATATTTATGTTTTGTTATAAAGTTTAAGTTTGGCGTCAACTGTTCAATAGATGGCGTTGCGAAGCTTGGCTTCTATGTTTGGGTTCGAATATCTCGAAAATTTGTGAAAGTAAAATAATTTGACAGTAACGTTTTATTTCGGTCAAAACGTCGCAATAAATGTCACAGACTTTAAATATCAATAACTCGTTACTTTTTTAATCATTCCTTTTGTCACTAGGTATATCAATCGCCAGTTTTAAAGACTTATCCTTTGTAATGCCCATTTTCTGCATTTCGAACGACATCGAATTGAAATCGATTTTCAATTTTACTCGAAGTGTAATTCCTTGTTTTACAATTCGTTCGTTTTCGGAAATTTTGCAATTACTTTGAACTGTCAAAATTAAGTGGGTGATCAAATTATTACGGCCACTAGAAATAATATGATTTTAATAAACATAAACGCTCATATCTTTTTTGTTTTAAATTTTTGTATCTTTATTTTTTTTTAGTATGTTCTTATACTTAGAAACTATTGAAAAAAATTTTTTTGTATCAAATAAAGTTTAAAAACAATTAATACTTTGTCAGACCTCCCTTGGCGGCTATAACAGGCTCAACTCGTTTTGGCATATACTTTGAATGCATTTGAAGCAATTGTTTTTTATATTTTCACTTATGTGCTGTACTTCAATGAGGCGTTCTAAATAATGCCCTCTTATTTATAATTTTTTCTCTTCCTTTTTCTCTCTTTACGAGCTCCCAAAGATTTTCTATGGGATTCAAGTCTGTAGAGTTTCCTGGCCATTCCAATACTTCTCCTCCAAAAAGGCAATCACTCTTTTGGCCTTGTGAAAAGGTGCAAAAAGTTCAAAGTTTATTGGTTAAAATATAGTTTCGGAGTAAATATAATATAGTAAGTAAAAAATAATAAAAGTCACTACATAATTAATAAATTAAAGTTATTTAATGCATTTTTTCGAACCAAATCCTGAAAATACAATTTTTTTATGGTAGCCGTAATAACTTGATCAACCACTGTAAAGGTGCATCCATGTTTTGAAAAGTATAAATAACACTGCAGATGAAATTGTATGCAGAATTATTTGCATTTTTAAGCAAAAAAGGTGTGGAAAATCTGAAAAAAATTAGACGAAGAATTTTGCAAGAAAAATATAATAATAATTGCCTGATATAGTGTATAATTTATAATAAGTATAATAATTATGAATTTTGTATTCCTATATTCCTTTGTTCTTATGATTTTCTAAAAAACAAAAACAAAAAATATTCAAAAGAAATATTAACTAATAAGAAAAAAACTATAAAGTTTGCTTAAATTTTGCACCAAGGTATACAAAATTGACTGCAACTGCACCAATTTCACAAAGCATATAAACAAAGTGGATGGAATTCGTTCGAAAATGGAATGAAACGAAATGCAGAACATCAATTTTCATATGTGATTTAATTTCACAACAAGTAGAATGTAGAACATGGGCGAATAACGGATTCTTTTGTATGTAGTTATTGGCATTGATAGATAGAGTTAAGGTTCTCGTCAATAGTGAAAAAAGTTTTAATGTTGTTTTTATTTATTTATTTATATATGTATTTATTTATTTATTTTTGTTTTAAAAAATGATTGTCAGCTACAATTTATAAAATAATTATATTAATGTAAAATCATAAAACCTAATAAATCAAATACCCTGAAGAAGTTGGAAAAAACCAACTAAACGTCGGGAAAAGGATGAAATAAGTGTTTTATTTGCATTCATAAGATAAAGATCTGTAAGCCCAAATTATTTAAATACATAATAATAATCTTTCTTGTCATACATACTGTGAAGTGATAACACTGAGTGTGTTTTTTTTCACTTCTTAAACATTGATTGACGTTGTCGTGGGTCATACTCCGCATAAAATCAATTTCTAACATCTGGTTGAAATTATTTTAAATAGAAAATAAGACAGAGGTAGGTATACCAACTATAACGTTTTCTTATAAGGAATTTTAAATGCCTTAAAATATCTAAGCGTGGGTTTATTTATTTTTTTTTTTATCTTAAATAGAAATAGGATAAAATGTTTAAATATTTTTTTGTTTCGTTTCGTTTTTTTTTTTTTTTAATATAGGGCAAAGGATACTTTCGAAGGAATCTAATTTCAGTTTGTAATAATTATGACAAAGGTTACTTTTTTATGGAAATTAACTTCAGTGTGTTATAAAATTTTAACCAAACTATAACATACGAAAATCAAATTCCAACAGAAAAAACTGTTTTTGCTGATTTGAGATTGATGTTACGAAGTATTTGAAAACGGCAAGAAAAGATGACAGAAAAGATAAGGTTGCTGTACCTATAAGTTTTTGTTTGCATTATTTTCTAAAACACTGAAAAGCTGCTTTCTGGAAAATAGTACGTATACCTATACTAACAATTTTTTTTTTTTTTTTGTATGTAACTACTTCGGAATAATTAGACCTTGCATACGCATAATCAAATTTAGTCTACGTCTCTTTTGAAGAATGATATATGCATATCTTATCAATTCAGTGTTTAGATCTTGTGTATGTAACTGAAAATAAAATGTACGACTTAGTCGCACGAACTTGTTCTCATGTATATGATACACTGTGGTCTTAAAGTCTTAATATTATAAACCTATATTTGATCTGACTTTAAAAGAAACAAATTATGTAGTTTATAGTTATACTATAAGAGCATACTACCTGACAAACACGTAATGTAATTAGAGTTATTATTATACATATATATATTATATGACAATACCTACACAAAACTGAACTATACAGCACCATTTTCTCAAACGCATAGGTGGGAGGGCTAAGGGGGCTTGAGCCCCTCTCAAGCAAAATGACATACTATAATGCTAAGATTTTTAATACTATCGAAGAATATTAAATGTACCTATGGATATCGTAATAAATAATAAAATCACTGGGCACACCACACGTATCTATAATGTAAATCTAAATTTCAAACAAATCTCAGTGTTCATAAAAACTTAAAATAAGTTTCTTTGCAATCAGTCAAAATTCCCAAAACGATTTCACATATTTTGTTCCCCTCCCCCCCAAAAGCCGAAAACCAAAAAAATAGGGTCTATGAGAGACACCGGTATTAATCCTTAATTAATTAATTAATAATAATAATTATTTTTTTTTTTTCAATAATATGGCAAATCATACTGATTTAGGTCACATAAAAATTTTAATCAAGTGCGTGGGAGCTGTTTTTGAGAAAAATAAGAGATTCCTTACCGAAACATACCATACACTTGTATGGGAGGACATCGTTATTTTTGGTTATAAGAATAATTTCTATTAAAAATCTGCAAGGTAGTATGTATTAAAAAACTTTTTTTTTTCAAATCCAGAAAATTTTTTTTTTGAAAATGTTTGTATACAATTCTTTTAGAATTTTTTAAAACTTTCTCCACAAAAAAATTGAACAAAACCAGTTAAACGATTAAACAGTTTTTGAGAAAATCGGAAATCTTAAAAATGATTCTGTGTGAGGTACCTTTTAAAACCATTTTTCGGAAATTTGTGTTTATAAAATGGTATATGAAGCCTTTTTTGTAAAAAAAAATTACTGAATTTTTTTAAATATGGTTTTCATTTTTAAAAAATTTTAAGGTTGGTACCTTTATTTTTGATACTTAAAAATGAAAAAACGTGTTGAAAAATCAACCCACCCGTTTTAGCTGCAGTTGAAAGGACTGCAGGACAGGACAGACATAAAAATCGACAGAATTGCAAAACCCACTTTTTTCGACTTCGCTATCATGGCAATGCGAAGTTTGATAAAAATCATGAGTTCGATTTTTTTACGAATCCATAATTTGCCAACCTATACATATATATGTAGGTACACATGTAGGTATGCATGTACATATTTAGTACTACTTTTTTAGTTTTTATTAATGCAGAGTTCAAAAAATAATTTAGCCATTTTTGTATATTATGCAATATTATTTAAACTAATTAGAAGCTCTTGCATACAAAAATTAATTTAAATCCGTTGAACAGATAATATTCGAAATAAAAAAAAAAACCGTACCGTAGCACAGGAAAATTTTGTTTCAAATTTGTTAAATAATGTTTAAAAAAAGCTTAATGCCCAGTTAAGTCGTTTTCGAAATATTGAATTTTCAAAAAAAAAAATTGTAACTTTTTAGAAAATCCAAAAAAAAATTAGAAATTTTTTTCCATAGTATATTTAAACTCTTCAAAACATTCTCCATACAAAATATTGTTCAAAATCAGTTGAATTGTTTTCGAGAAAAGTGAAATTAAAAACAAAACTAGTTAGATCAATTGATAAGTTCAAGTGACCTCAACTCCAACAGAAGTAGTTTTCTGAATTTCTTCACCTTGATCGTTATTAAAAATAGTTAGGTATAGATGGAAAGTGAAATTACAAATTTTCGGATATTTTTATTCGTGCAAATGTAGCCTATGCCTAAATAATAAATTGATTTTTTTTTAAATCTTTGGAGCTATTTTTGAAAAAAGGAAGATTTTACAATAATGCTAAAAAACATGTATTTTTTTTTTGTCTGAACAAAATGTCGGACAGAATATCCAAAAAACTCTAGATACCAAATTTTAAGAAAATCAACTGATCCGTTTAGACTGTATAGTTCAAGACCCACCTATGTGTCTTCCCTATCAGCATAATGTCAAGTTTCATCAAAATGTGGAGTTCCAATTTTTTACGAATCCGTAACTTGCCATATAAATATATATGCACATCGTACATACATACCTTTGCCTTTATTTATGTACATGTTCACCGGTTTATGGTTGAAACAAATGTCTTATCTGACGAAAATGATGATTATAATACAAATTGTTATAAATCATTATCAAATTGAATATTAAAAATAGATTAATAGGTACCTTTATCAGTTTTAATTATCAAATTATAAGTATGACTCATAAATTATTTAAAAAAAAAAACAAATATAAAATTTTTGTTATCATAACTCGTAAGAAATTTGGAATACATTAATTATTCCTTCAAACAAAATATTCAGACAATAAAGAGGTAGAATTTTAATTGGTATCAGATTTGAAAAGATGATAAACAATTAGCAAATGCGCAGATTCCCATTAATTTTTAATTCGTACCTGAAAGGTATAAAGATAACGGTACCTCCTACAGTCCGTTTGCGTTTAAGAACATTTTGCAAATTCACGCAAATGATGTCTTCAAAAACAGCCAAATACTCCTAAAGTAAATAAACATCAGTAAATATTTTTTCTATAATGTATTTATTTCCATTTTTAATTCAGCTTAAGCCATCTTAATTTCCTTTTTTTATTATTTCCATTTTTTTTAAATCAATAACTAGATTTGGGTTTCTTTTATTTTATTTTAATTTTTGTTTGTAGCATATATATTTTTTTATCTTGTACATTATTTCACTTAAAATTTAAAAACGAATTTTATTTTTTCTCAATTAAATATCTTGTTTCAATTATTTTATTCATATAATTTTTTTTTTCAAAAACAAAATCATAATATTTGCACACAAATACTTTTCAATTTTAAAATAATTTCTTATGATTTAAATATTTGTTTCTTTATTTTATTAAAACTTACTGCATTCATCTATTATATTATTATGTTGCTTAAAAATATTATTCTTTGAAAGTTTTTTTTTTTATTCATATTGTTTTGTTAAAAATAACACACTTTATTAATCCCATACCGAACGATGTTAAGCTATATGAAACTAAAGTGTCATTCTTATGTATAACTGAAAAAAATAAAAATAAAACAGAAACTTAAATTATTAAAACAATAAATAGCCATTGGGTTTTTGTTTTAAATAATTATTATATATATTCTCTTCTGTTATCATTTAAAATATTATTTTTTTTTTTCCTACTTTTAACAATTTGTTTTGTTTCATTAAAATATAAATCCACATAAACATTATAATAATAACGAGTCTTAAGGTTAAATTAAAATTTATTTTTAAATAAAACACATCTTTCGTTTCCATTTTGATTTCAAAAGAGCAGTTTTCATTTATTTTCTCTTTTTTTTTGATTTTTTTTTGGAAAAACGAAATTATTGAGTACAACGACTACAATAGAATAAATTATCAGCTAACTAAATTTGAAAATGTATAACTTCAACGGTATTTTGTTTTCATTTTTTTTAAATTTATATTTGCAATGATGATTTAATTTTGTTTTATGTGGAAATTTTGGTAAAATGTGATCGATGGCAGCAACAACGGCAAACAGGCATACAAATTCATTCTCTTCTCACTTTCTGGAGATTCATTCTCTTGCGCTCTCATTTATGGCGCTCATAAAATTATTTCATTCAAAATTCAAATGCATATCTTTCAATCTCTTTCATTATTATTGAATAATCCCTTCAAAACATCAAGTTGCTGTTATCGGAGAGGTTATGAGAGGAATATTTTGAATCTCCACTTATATTATGTATCTTCGTGGAAAATCCGATGAAATGAAATAATGTATGGTTAAGAAATTGAAAATCTCTTAACATAGATTTAGGTTAATTCTCTTTTATTTTTTGTTTGATAATTCATATAGAAACAGTTAAGTTTATTTTGTTTGTATAGATATTTTAATATATTAATATTGTTTTGTGTGAAATTCGTATAAGTTAAAAGGATATTTTCAGTATTTTAATTAATATAGAACTACTATTATATAAGCCAGAGCTTTTGAGCTTTTTTCAAAGACGCCTCTCAGTTGCTTCTCTTGTGTTTTGCATTAAATTTCTCTTTTTTTATTCTTCATCTCTTATTTACATACAAAAGTCAAACTTTTTCAATATTATAATTTCTGCGCAGAATGCTTTCATTTTTTTTTTGTTTTTTTTATTCAAAAGTTTTTGAAACAATTTTTTTTTCATTTTTATATATTTTTTGGTTGGAAAAATGTCCTTCCCTTCCAGGGAGCAGACGGTTTTTCAATCACAATCACATTTTGGTTCTGTTTTTTTTTTGTTTTTTTTCTGGTTTTGTATCTTAAAACTGTTATCTTCTCTTAGAAGCTGTCGTCATCGTTGTGTCATACTGTTGATTCGGAGGCGAAAACATCATCGGACCAGCTTACTTCCATGGGTGTACCATTAAGGCTGTGAATCTTGTCCAGCAATAGCACCTCTTCAATGGACATGTGTTGTTTGTGATGTAGGGATGAGGATGAAGTGCCGTTCGATGATGAAGTGGAAACAGCTTCGTCCGACGATGCTGAGCACCCTTCGTCTTCGGAATTTGTACCGGACACCATGGCTTCGCCGGCAGATTCTTGAATTTCTTGACATTTTTTCAATTTTTTAAGGTCATGCACCGATGGATGAGACGGAAGGGAGCGCATCTCCAGTTTCTCTCCTGTATTCAAAGTCGACGTGTCACAAGTGATGAGATGAGTGGTTCTCTGCTGTTGTGAGGACGACGACGACGATGACGAAGGCCTTTGGCGAATGTTGTTCCTTGTGTATGGCGAGCTGGCGCAAAGTGGATCCTTCCAGGTCGAGGAATCACCATTGTTCCGTGAACGACAGCTTCCGCTGGAGTTCTGACGAATCACTTTCTTTGGCTCGCTTTTAACACTCACGGACTTGGAACGAATTCGTGAGTGTACTCGGCCTAAAAACTCGGCCGCATCATTGGAATGTTGTCGTATCACGGATGTAGCCGACATCGATTGGGATAATGGATTCGGGCCCATTAATCCTCCGCAGTTAGCACTCACAGAGAGCTGTCGTCGCGCAGGATAGGTCGTTGTTGACGGAGACTTCTCTGCCGAACGGAACGATCCGGCCCGTTTGACCATTTTTGAGGCAGCAACTTCGGGTGTTTCATCGTCCATCTCGAGCACCCATGAAACAGAATCGTTCTTTTCTATGACTCCTTTGATGATTGGCGAAGATGGTGGCGATATATCATCCATTTGGAACTGAATACGCTCCGAACCATTTGTACGGTTCAAGCTCAACAGACTAGAGTTGTGACTTTGATCCTGATGATTGATTGTGGCATCTTGGCTGTAGATGCTGATTTTTGATGAGCTGAGATGCTCATGGAATTTTGATTCGACAATTTGAAGTTGTTCTGAACGTTGCTTCAGCTGCCATTGCAAGGCTTCTTTGTCAAAGGAAAGGCGTTTGCGGACTACGGCTTCGTGGTTAAAGGCTTTGGTGAGTTCCTCAAGCTTTTCACGAAGTTCCCTATAGAGACAGAAAGAGAGAGAAATATTAGAATAAGTTTAATATATTTCTTTTAAGTTGACTTACTTTTCTTTTTCAGCTTTGAGTTCCGTTTCAGATTGCAGCATCTCACATCTGGATTCCAGTGTTGACACTTTACCCATAAGTACTTGAGCCTCATCGGCATCTCTCATGAGCTCCTGATTTTGCTTCGTAAGCTTTGAGATTTCCTTCTGTTTGATTTCCAGCACACATCGCAAACTTTCAGCTTCACTTTGTAACCTTTGAATTTCCAAAGCTGCCCCTCCACTGTTTCTTGGCGATGCCTGTGTCGAACTATTATCGGTGAAACTTCTCGACAATCGCAATACAGAGATTTCATCTTGTGAAAGATTCAATTTATTCTCGAGCTCTTGTGCACGATTTTCTGTACTCGACTTGAGGTTCTCCAATTGTTTGCTAAGTCCATTGATCTTTTCAACAAGCTCACGTTCTCGTTGTGTAGCCAATTGAGTACGTTCCGAAAGGTTATTTTCTAAATCATGAATTTGTTCTTTCAATTGATCTTCCACTCGGGTGGCTTCAACAAGACACTGCCTTCGAGCTTCATCATTTTGCTGGGCAGAAATTAGCTGAGCATAGAGTTTTTCATATTTGACATCAGCAGCCGATTGGAATTCCTCTAAAGCTCTTTTGTGTGCAATATCTTTGTCTGCTAATTGTGACTCCAAGGATGCGATATGTTCTTTGGCTTTGTTCTGAGATTCCTTAAGATTTGACTCAACTGAAAGAAGAGAAAGACAATTTGAATATTTATTCATGTTATTTGCATCGAAATAAAATAAAATTTTGACAATCGAAGGTTTTAATCATTTTTTTGAAGTAACGAGCCTAGAAGACTGAATGAAAGTGAATATGAAGATTCAAGTAAGAAAATCTTATTTAAAACTTAAGGCCCAGTTTCACAATCGAGGTATGTGTCACTTAAGTCCCAAATATGGAAAACTAATCTCCAATTTTGAAGTGTAAACTTATCTGAATAAGTGACACTTAAGTCTACCATATTGGCCACTTAAGTGCCACTTACTCAGACAATAAAACTGCACCTTAAGTGCAAAAATGGGAATATTAAGAGCCACTTATCCCAAAATCTCTTAAAATTCAAAAGTCAGATCTTCTCATTTCTGCTAATTATTCAAAATTTGAAGGTCTAAGACAAAAAAAAAACCATTTGTCAATATTTTTTGTCACTTACCTTTTTCTAACTCGCAACGATGCAAATCCTGTAGTTCTTGCTCCCGTTTTGTATAATAAGCTTCCTTGTCAAAAATTTGATCTCGTAATTCATGACAGGAAGTTTTGGCTTCATCTAACAAATGAAGAGTTTTATTTAGCTTCTGTTTGACATTTTCACATTCAACCTTGATTGTTGGACAGGAGAAGGCATCCAACTGAAACGAGATAAGATTAAAAAAAAAATAGATTATTTATACACCATAATGACTCGAAAATCGAAATACAAAGAGGCTAATGATGGTACCTAGATAACAATTTTCTAGGACTGCACCTTGTACAGGAAACAGATGTTTCTTTCTCAATGGTAAAATGGAACCCAGAATCTGATGTATCTACGAGAATAACAATCACAAGTATAAATGAAGGCCAGCATCATTTTTGACAAACATCCAATGAAATGAATATGAAAGACCGATTTAAATTTTTGTTTCTTAATTTCCAATAAAGGACTCTCCCGGCTTGAATATAAAGGAATTTTAAAATCCTTTGGATTTTCATGAAAATTTGAGATACATATATTCAAATGCTTTCTTTTAAAAAGATGTAAAAATTCATACTAATGAGACTGAAGAAGATAACTCAGAAGAATTGCTTAGATTGCTCTCAAACACTGAGAAAAAAACTTGGATTAGATTGGTAAAGTATTTGATGGAATAAAAATTTGTGATATCTTATTAAATTATACAGGCATAATTAATATAGTTTTCTAACTCTCACAAACCTTGTTATACACCTTCAAATCTAAATTTTCGTGGAATGATATCCACTTAAATCTTTCGTCCATATTTTTTAAAAGGTCTGTTTTTTTTTGATAATTTTTCACTTTGCCCAAATGGACACAAATAATGTTTTTTTTTCTTTTAATTTAATTTTAGAAAATATGTCGTTTAAGAAGCACTTTACTCGAGGATCCTACACGGTCGATCACTTGTAACTAACTGAAATCGATCTTAGAGAGGTTACCTCTATTTGAACAGATGACATATGGCGTGGCCGTTTGAAACTAGCATACGATTGGGATTGGAATCGCTTCATTATACCTGCAATAAGTAAATATGTAAGGTAGCCTTTTAGGTACATATATCTACTTATGTGGATTTGGGACTCAAGACTAGAGAGGATAAGGTTGTTATTTTAAATGACTCGTTTCAAATATAATATAAGAAAAAAACTACTTTTTCGTTGCAGTTGAACAAACATTATTCATCAGTGGAAAAATACATTTTTTTTTTTCAGGTAGAAATTTATATTTTCAAAATACCTAAAGGAATTTTGTATAGTTAAACTATTTCACCCTCACTCTCATGTAAATTGAATTTTCACGGTAGTATGAGTTTAAGGAATATAATCATGTTTTTTTTCCTATTTAGCTATATATCTACTTTTTAAAGGCGATGCAGTAGGGAGTAGGATAGTACCTTATAGAGTTCATTCATCAAACAATGGAAGAAATATTCCTTCTTTTTTTTTTTTTTGGTTTTTGGATGATTAGGTGGATTTTTGTTAAAGGTGGATATTATATGGTTTGTGTTTTCTGAAAGAGTTGACCAAATGGGACGAAACGTTGGATTAAGCAGAGAATCTTTTAAAGTAGTTCGAGGTGGAACTTAGAACTGAAGCGTGAAAAATTTGTAAAAGGAATTTATAATCAGCAAAAGTTTGTGGTGGTGAATTTGTGAAAAGGCAATAGAAATGAATAAAATATGGGTACATTTTCAGTTTTGAAAAAATTAAAAATTTTATTCTAATTGAAAATTCGTGGTTTTTGATTTAACAATATTAGTTTTCAGAAAGAAGGTATACTTCTGCAAAGATTTATTCGGAAGGGTACCTCAACCTTATAATGGCCCACCTCTGGGCGCCTCCTCTTCTTTGTTTTCTCATGATTTCAGAAGGTTAACTGATGTTCAACTAGGGTTCAAGTATAATATGAACCGTGGTTGAACCTCATGCAATAATTCCTCCAAAATCGGTGTGATATAAAATATTGAACCAAGACCGAATCAAATATGTATACAATTGGCCCTTACTGATTAAATTTATTTTGCTAATAAAATTTGTAGAGGAAAATCGTCGGGGTAAAACCTTTCACACCAAAAAAATTATTCAAAATTATTGGTCATATAATGCATGTATACATGTATACAAAAATGTGCAAAATTTTTTTATCAATTGCCTCAAAATGGGTGTTTTTAGGAAACTGATTTGTATTCTTTATAATTATTAACCGTCCTGTAGTACGAATCGTTCAATCAATCCAAAAGTTATTGGAATATTTTATTTTGTAGCTTAATTTTAAGCTACAGTGGCTTAAGTAATTTTTAATCACATCCTTCTAGTGTGATTAAAAATAGCTTAAGCTTAAAAAAATAATCAGTTTAAGTGGCCAGAAGGTTTCTGTCAATTATTATGGTGAAATTTTTTGATGCAGCTCAAAAGAAACTACAAAATAGCAACTTTTAGGACCAGAAAATTTTTTTTGGAAGATCAAAAACTATATGGTTAACCATTTTAACTTCTTTTTAAGTATAGATACTATTTAAGCCAACAGAAGGTAAAATTATGAAGTTTTAGCAAGAATTTTTAAGAAAAGCGTTTTTAGCAATTTTTTATTTTCACTTCACTTGCTTTATTAGTGAAGGGTCACTTGGTTAAGTTACAAATCTACAGATCAGTTGTGAACTTATAACCCAGAAGTACGCAGTAAAGACTCAATACTCCCTAATTTTAGAAAGGAAGTTATAAGTTCACAAAAAATATATCGGTTTCTATTCAAAAAATTTTTGAAATGTTCAAGTTTTGATCTTATTTTGTATAATTTTTTTTTTTTTCAAAAATTTGATCTTTTTTTAAAAATAACTTTTTAAATATATTAGGTGCGTTCTTACTTTGAAACTCTGTGATTTTCTGTCCAAAACTGCACATTTTATTTTTTTTCATATGAACTTTGACAAACTTTTGTAAAGAAATTCACACAAATGTACAGAGTTTCAAAGTATGCCTGTTTGGTAACTTTTTTTCAACAAATTTCCCAAAAACTGATTTTTTTTCTATGGGTTTTGACAGCAAATTGTGAAATTTTGTGAAAATTTTTGCAAATTCGCAAGAAATTTCACGTTACCCAACAGACCAAGTATAAGGCACACACCTATTGTAAACGCAGAGTAATTTTAAAAAAGTCGTCTGACACGTTTTATTGCACAAAAATATCTTGGGCGGCCAGCTTCGCGCGAATCCAATGATTTTCCTTCCTTTCTGGGTCCTTTGGGTCCACTTACACACAAATTCTGAAAAAGCTGAATTTTGTCTTGACATTTCTTAACAAAAATAAATAACTTTTTATCAAAAACTAAATTTTACTCCTTGCAAGTTGCATCCCAAAAAAATCACTAGCCCGGTTCCAAATTTTTGAATTTTTAAGAAATGCTAAACACATACAAAATAAACCTCTCCACCGAGAATTCAACTTTTTTGAAATTTTTTTTTTGTCCGAGGTGAAAGTTTAATTTTCCTACGAGCTAGTCCCTATAATGTTTCTGGATGTAAAGGTACCTCCGTTCTCTTTTTGATGATTTTCTAATTTCTCTAAATTGTTATGAATTTCAGTCTACTGCAGCAGTTCCCATGCTCAAAATATTAGAAGTTTTCCACAGAAGAGAACCCTTTTTATTATCGAAATCTTGTGTTTTTTTAGGACGCGAATAACTGAAATTGCGGAGAAGTTAGCAGTTTTTTGGATTTTCGATAATGTTGCATTCGGCTAAACTAATCAGTCGATTTTCATTGATTACAGTAAATTTATTAGAACCTATCAAAGTCATGAAGGCGCATGGTGTAAATTTAACCCACTGTGAACAAAGTGGCTCTAACTCTTATAGTAAAACCCGCTTAAGAGAAACGGGAAAATGTCACAGTCTTTCTTTCACTTAAGCGGGTTTTTCACTTAAACGAACCCCGCTTAAATGAAAAAAAAATTCACTTCAGCGGAGTCCGTTTAAATGAAACAAAAATTTCACCGAAGCGGATTTAAAAATTTCAAAAAACGGTTGCGACATATAACAGATTCAAATATAATTTTCGTGGTGAAAATTTGATGGAGGTGAAAAATAAAAAAGAATTGAAAGCGTTCAGCAAATTTTTTTTTTTGTTCCGTTCGATTAAATTTTTTTCACGAGAGTTTTTTTAAATGAAAAATAAAAAAATTAATTAAAAATATGTTTCAGGTTTGTCACTTAAGCAAGTTTTACGTAAGCGGAGTGTCTTAAAAATACTCCAAATACTCGGGGATGAAAAAAGTGTTTCAGATAAGCGGGTTTTTCTCTTAAGCAGGTTTCTCTTAAGCGGGTTTTACTGTACTATGAATTTATGTCCAAAGAAATTTCTTGAACAGAAAATCACAGGAAGGGGAAATATATTTTACTCCCTCTCGTGAGTTCTTTTTTTTCTTGGGCATGTTATTTTGATTTCCCCATGTTGTAGTTCTTTAATTCAAGCTTTCATAGTATATACACATAAACTATATTTATATTATAAAAATAAAAGGAAATCTGTGTATTCTATTGCTCTAAAGACCCATCAATATCCTTATTTCCTATACACATAGCTTATATTGTGAATTAAATTTCTTCTAGGAAATCTGCAAACCTCTGCGTGCAATAAAATCTCTACATCTATACCTAATATAAACCTACTCAAAACAGATTTTCAATCAAATCACTAAGTCCGATAACCAAAAGCTATATACACTTTATCATGCACCATTTGATTAATGTTTTCAATAAAAATTGATTTACTCCATCTTTTCCCCAAGTTTCCACAAAACTATAGGTACTTCAGACAAAACCAAACAATACAAAATAAATAAAACAATAACTTTCCTTTCAATTGGTTTATGCCCTTTATTTAGCAAAAATAAAAATATATCAAATAACTCTTGACCAACGAGTGAGTTATGTCTGGCGAAAACTACAATTGCCCTATAACATAAATTTCTATATCAGAATGTCTGGAATGTTATACCTTATAGTCTTTATGCCATTTCAACAGCTGGATTTCTTTTCTACTAATTGAAAGTAATAATTGGTCTTTTCGGTTGGTTTGTCCCTACACTATATACACACAGATGAAAAGTTTTTCCTCCTCTGTTCGACCAAACTAAAAAGGATTACCAGAATTGAGTTAAATTTACCAACTAACTTTTTATCCTGCAGCACCAGGAACAACAAAAAAAAAACATAAAAGTCATAACCTGAAATTGATGTCGGTTTTTTTTTATTGTGGGTGGTAACCCGACAAGAGTGACCAAAAATGAAAGTTGGACAAATATAGACTTCCTGGGCATTGGGTTCCGGTTAAATTCACTTTGCTGCTGGATTATTCTTCGCTTGATTAAAACCTGCTGGGGGAATGGATACAAAAGCCAACAAAAAACTTGATGGAGACAATTTGCACTCCTACAGTTTGTTCTTAAATTAGACGATATATATGTATGTAAATGGGTTTTGTGCTTTGTTTTAAGCTTAAAGGAGTTAAAGCCAACGTTTAGATATTTGAAGTCAACATGGATATGACGAACAAAAGGTAAACTATGAACGAGCTTTTTTTATTCTGGATAATTCCTTATTTTTATAGAGTTTTAAAGGTAGCTTTTTCTTTACAAAGACTAAATTTTGGTCGGAAAGGTAAGGATTTTGAAGGCTTTAAGGGATTTTAAAATCTCTATTTGGTGTTATGAAAATTATCGGGCAAATGTTTAAATTTCAATAAGTTGCTCCCCTTCGGATGCTTGCATTTTTAAAGTTGATTAAAATGTGAAACCCATAATAATGTGTGTTGAAAAACAAATGAGTCACACCAAGCAGGACTAAACTACACATTGATTAAATTAGCATTGTTTTTGGCATTTATTTTATTATAAGTACAATATATGTTAGGGTAGGTACAGGTACACTTGGGTATTATTAAAGGTACTTTTGGAAATTTTATAAATATGTTTTGTTTTAGAAAATTAGTGCAGGGGTAATAAAAATGTTACCTACAAAACAACACAATAAAAATAAAAATAAATTTTCTTAAACCATCTTACTCTAAAGAAAATATGGGAAAAAACAAAAAGGCACATTGGAAATAATATCCCATGTTTAGCCATATGTGAAACATGTTTTATAATTTCTTTCAAAAATTCCCAACGCGTGTTGTTTATATTTTCAATTCCCAATGTCAACGATGACGACGACGCACGACGCGACGGTAACACGATTTGTTAATTAGATCCTTACAAGTGTTGGGATTTTTACTTAAAATTTCCAGACATAAAAAAACAAAATTGTTTATTTTTATTTTTTTTGCTTATACATATACATATACAGTAATTAAGAAGTTACCTAAATATACATAAAATAACATATCTTATACCTGTTTTTCTTTTTTTAACATACGCGCGGTCTTGGAAATTATAATCCTCAAGGCTAATAAAATATAGAAACGCCTATGTAATGAAAGAAAACAAAAACATTTAATCCTTGTTTATAACGGCAAAAATTATGTAAGAAATAGGTCGCCATATCGCCGCGCCGCCAGAAGAAAAGGGTTAAGACAGGATTTTGGAACTTTGTTTTCTATATGTAAATGTAGTGAGGTACTACCTGATGGTATGAACAATTACTTTTATAAAAGATAGGTTCTCTCTTTTCAAAGGTTCACAAAATCATTTATTTTTAATAATCCCTATAAAAATATGTTAAATTTTTCAGTGTGTATATGTATGGAATCTCTAAAGGTTTTACCTTTTCTTTATTTCTATTAGTGTGAATTTAAAATATTTCTAAATTGTAAAATTCCATATATCTATACTCAAGCACCATCGCTAAGAAATAGTGTTTCTTCATTGCTCCTAAAAAGCTGAGTACCTTTATAGGTGTCTACGAATATTTAGAACATTAGTTATTTATACTATTTGTGTTTTGTGAATGTGAGAGTATTTAAGACGGGTTTTTTTCAAATTATTATCGAAGGGAAACCTAAGAAAATATTATTCTTCCTAAGGATAATATTTGTGTCTGTTTATGCATATCTATAGCACTTTTGTAGAAAAAGAGTGTTTGATATTTTATTGTATGTTCTTTTTAAACTGGAACAGTAATGGAACTCATACAAATGTAAGCACCTGGCCAAACATTTTTAATATACGAATTATAGCTTGAAAGATTACCTAAAAAGGATCCTTTCTTAAAACTGTAACACATTTAATTGTTATCAAATTCGAAAGATTTATCATGGTGTTGGAATTATTTCACATTATTTATTGGTGAAATCCCCAACAATAACAGACTGGAGTCCATGAAGTATACAAACTCCGAATCAACTTTAATTTAAAACAAGATCGAAATAATTTGTTCTCTTATAACAAACTTAAAAAGAAATTAAATTTAGTTAAAGGTGCTACCACCAATGGTATACGAATTAATTAATAATTCGTTTTAATTAATTATTTGGCTGGAGATATAGCTATTTCAAGGGGTGCCAAGCCCTATCATCAGTCTCCTTATTAGTGGTAGCATTTTTCTAAGCGCCTCAAGGCGGAACAAGACAGCATACTTGAAGGCGCTTAGAAAAATGCTGATGCTCCAAATGCATTTGATAAACAAACGATACACATCTCGACCTGTGACGTCAGTGGTCTAAAGTAGTGGAATGCGTAGTGCATACGACTTCTAAGACTGAGCAAATCTGATATGCGTGGGTTCGAATCTCATGGTGTGCAGAAAGTTTTTCATAATAAAATTGGATTAAAGCTCAGCACCACTAATAAGGAGACTGATGATAGGGCTTGGAACCCTTGAAATAGCTATATCTCCAGCCAAAAAATTAATTAAAACGAATTATTAATTAATTCGTATACCATTGGTGGTAGCACCTTTAAGTTGTTGTTGTTGTTCAGAAATTCAAAAAGTGTACCTACTTTGATTAAAAAAAATAAATTTGAAACATAGTATTATGTATTTAATTTTTTTTTTTTCATAATGTTGAGTTTGAAAATATATATCTTGAAAACTTTTACTCAAAACAATTTTAATTTAAAAGTAAATTAAAAAAATGTATTTTGGGTTAAAAAAAAATATAATGCTAGTGTTGCCGTTGTTTTATTTTTTTTTTTAATTTTAAATTTTTTTTTTTAGAAAATGCACTTTGTGGACTTTGAATTTTTTTTTTTTATTTTAATCCAATTAACATGTTCTAGTTTTTTGATGCATCTTACGCAAGTCACCCGGGATTTATAAGGTAAAACTCCAAAAGTAATGAAAATGTAAAATTTAGGTGTTTGTAAATAAACGGATATAACTTTGGTACTAATCCATATACATATATATATTCTGTTAATACCTTAAATTTTTGCCTTAACAATCCTTTTTACGCACATAATCCAAAACATATTATTTTTTAAATTTAAAAATTAATATTTTGCTTGGATATTTTAACATTAGAAATGTTTAAGCGGATAGGCATACCTACTAACAATGTGAAAAAATGAACAGAATTTCAAAAAAGTGTAACGCCTATAAAGAAAGAGGGCGAAACGTCAGGGGAATAGACTTAATATTGCGTTCATGCTATATGTTCTTACTGGTCTGAGGAAACAGAATACGAAGAAGATGATAAAACGGACACCAAAAAAAAAAGGGAAGTGTTCGTAGGCAGGGATGGCCACTACATTTTTCACATTTGCTACGTAGTTTATGTAGTTAAACGTAGTTAAATGTAGTTAATGAAACAAATTGTAGCAAACTTAGTTTCAAATATCAAATGATCTGTCAGTTGTAACTTTGAAGCTTGAATTTTGAGTTAAAATGTTCAAATTTTTATTGAAATTTTATAATTTCTCTAAATTTACTTTGTATGTACTTATATGAAAACGTAACAATTTGTAGAAAATAGGACGTGTAGTTTATTAAATTAACTACGCGTAATTAATGATGTAGAAAATGTAGTGTAGTTATGTAATTTGGCCAACCCTGTTCGTAGGCTTTCCAGATTTGTATGTGAAGAAGAGCAAATTTAAAAAAGAATTTATTCAAAGTTTTAAAATACATAAAATGTTTTTTTTATTTCTAATGTACCTCAACTATGCTGGAATGGCAAATCGGAGAAATTTTGGCCTATATCTTTCAAATCCCCAACTTATTATAAAAAAAATAGATGTTATTTCCATTGACAATTTATTCATATGTTCAATCGGACTTATCTGCAACCAAATTAGTTTTAACTTAGTCAATTTTTGGGTTAAATTGTAAAGCTGCTTTGGAACAAAGCACACAAAAAATTCAAAAAATCATATCTCGAAAACCTATCCATTCTAATTTTTTTAAATGTGATTTACGTGTCTGGGAGACTAAAATGCATACAAAAAAAAGTGGTACTGAATGTCTGTTTTCGCTGTAAGTAGTATAATCAAACAAAAATGCTTTTTTTATTAATTAATATAATAATATACATATACAAAAAAATATAAATAAAAAAAAAAAAAAACAGGTATGGAAATTTGACGATAATTAAAAGATATTTTTGATACAATTTCGATTAAAACTTGCAAAATAAAGTTTGTATACATAAATGTCTAAATATATGAAAATTAACAGATTTTTTGTTTGTAAGCGTATAACTCAGATAAACATCATCCAATTTCCATTTTTTTTTTTGGATTAGCCTTGAACCAGTTGAACACACTACAAAGACGAAAATTTGAAAATTCCACTAGAAAAGTTGCAAAATCATGAAAACACGAAATTCCATATATACTTTCAGGGGCTAATTGTGGCGATATCTGAAAATTCCATTTTGTTTGACAAAGAAAAAATATTGATTATTCTAAGGAATGAAAAAAACACTACGGAATAACCAATAGCAGAATTTAGTTCCTCGCAAAAATGAGATCGTCAATATAGGATAGCGTTACGCTCCCAGACTGCAGACTGCTACTGGAGTTTGCAAAAAAATTCATTGTCAAGAATTGTTTGAAGTCTCTTTGCGTTTTATTTTCACTTTTTAAAATGCTAAAATTGATGAAAAATTCCATGCGAATTCGTTTGTATTTCCGTTCGGCTACAGCCTTATCATTTTCAGAAGGAATTTCAGTACCTACTTATACCTACCATATTAAAACATATTTTTTTTTGTCATTTAAACTTATTTAAAAAAATAATTCGAAATTATGTAGAATTCCGAATAACTATAACTTTCTTGTTGTCCGAATACTAGGTCAAAGCTTAGAGCTTTAATGAACAGCTATCGGTTAGCCCTCTATATGCGTTAAACAATTATTTTTTAGAGCTAATACAGTTTTCACTCAAACTGAACTGGCAGCGCTTTTATTGATTTTCGCCTTGTTGACAAAAAAAAAATATATAAAACTT
Organism: Epistrophe grossulariae; assembly: GCA_929447395.1. Lineage (NCBI taxonomy): Eukaryota > Metazoa > Arthropoda > Insecta > Diptera > Syrphidae > Epistrophe > Epistrophe grossulariae. The sequence goes on from OV839566.1 coordinate 6,167,492, forward strand.
TCCTCACCCTAATCAAATTCTTAAACGTTTTATTTGAAACAAATTGTACACACAATATATTTTCCCACATCTTAACGAGGTATACATATGTACTTCGTTTTCTTCACATTTATTTAAAATCTTTTTAAGCTTTAAAAACTGACTTTTCGTATCTTCTTCAACTGTTCTTCATCGCAAATTAAAAGAACAGAATATTAATGTTTGGTTAAGTCATTTCGTCTTAAGATATAAATTATAAGAAAAACAATATTTTATTCTAAGCTCATGCATAAATTACTGACAGTCAAAATTTTATAATCAGTTTCTAATCCCTATAAAGATCTCATAGTATTGCGTCACTATAGAATCTTAACACAACTGATTTTCTCAAGAGATTAGAGTCTGAAAAAAAAAATTATCAAATGAAAAACAAACATACTCCTCAAACATTTGAGTAAAATTTTGCAAAACAATTCAAAATTATGCGCATAAAGAATTAATTACTTTCAAATTAGGTTCTCAATTTATTTTAAAAACTTTATTGTCCCATATTGACAGTAGTACCTACTCATACTGTAGGTACGAACTTTTTTAAAGTTTAATCCAGAAAATTCATTATGTTGATGCGAACCATTCAATTTGTCGTCATCCCTCTTTCGACTTATAAATATTTTAAAATGTATATTTCAATCAACGAAAACAATAACGATGACGATGGTTGAGGCTCAACTTTTAAACCTTCTGCACGGAAAACCATTTTAATAATAAACCAACTCATTTTCAAAGTTTTGAATATTTTTAGCATGAACTCACTTGGCTGTTTCGTATAGGATATATATTCACCTGTCACCTCTCTCTACCACCATCAATTTGCTTTACTGGTAAAAAATCAGGCTCCAATCCATTTTTGCTTGGAGAGAAGAGTAAACATAGGAAAAGTTCTGACTAAACCATGTGATACCTATATAGGATAGGTGTTCTATGGAAGTTGAATATTTTCCAGAGAAAAGATAGCCCCACGTTTACAATTGCAAAGCAACCAACCGAGCCAGTATATCCAAATGAACTCAAGCCGAACGAAAGTTTTGCAGATATTTAATTTTATTTATAAGCCAGCAGCACCAGCGGGAAAAAGTTCTCATATACCCCACCCCCGATTACTATACCTATATTTTGATGTGTATCCAAGCATCTGGGAGAAGAGCTCTTAGAGAGATGTTAGCTTAGAGCTATACTGTACTCTGTTGGTAAGAGACCCAACGAAGCATGCAACGAGTGAAGCGATAAATTTACCTGCAATTTATTTTTCTTTTTCCTGACTCATACGAGTAAAATATTTAATAGACGTAGATGGAAAGGAAAAAACATTGCACTTGGGGAAGAAGTTTCACTTGATATCATCAGCATCAATTTGACGTGACGGCGAAATAGCAGCAGAAGCACACCTGTTTACACACATAAACCTCAGCTAATTAATACTTAAATAGGGCATTTGCCCAGTGATTGTTCCAAATAAGTATAAAAACTCGCAGCTTAAATATATAGTTACCGAAGACATATTGACACAAGCAACATTATAGATTTATTCATTCAAAAGTAGTCTACTTTATGAAAAGGACTTAAATCAGATTAACAATTGTTTTCAATTAGAGAAAAATTAGTTCAAAATATCGAAGGATTTTACATTTTACATAAAATTCTATATAAACACAGAGATCGGATCAAATAAAAATTTACAATCTCTTGCTATCTCATCCCTCATCATGCATTTTCAGTTTAAGTTTCCTAAGGGCGTGACAGGTATTCTGGATTAAAACAAACAAAAGGATCTTGTGCAAATTTTTTCCTTTTACCTTGCGGTCCAAGAATTGGCGCCATCAATAACAAGTGATTGTAAAATATTTTAGAACAGGTACTTATTCGGGGGTTTTCCCAGAACTTATTCACTGTTAAGGTTATAAGAACAATTTCAAAACAGGTATGCAAATATGCTGGCAGCTGTCTCATTGAAGACTTTTTGTAACTTGCTAAAGGAAATATGTATATATGCAATTTCTTAAATCTGAGTATTTTTTTTTTTTTTGTTTCGATATGACAACCTCATTGTTTCGGAGTTTTCAAATAATTTTCATGGACTACGGACAGTTTTATAGAAGCATCAGTGACAATACGTTTGAAATAATAGAGAATAACTCTGGCGATGTTCAAGGTTCCTTCGAATTCAAAAGGACACTAACACAAGCATGTTTTTGGTTTATCATGGTATAAAAATCCATTTTGAAACAATGATTTTTTCACACTTTTTTTCAGAAGTACCTAAGTTATGTGTATTTTTGAAATTTCATTCTGCCTTTATTACTTGAAAAAAGAAACAAAGACTGGGGTTGCGCATCGTTGAAAGAATGACAAACTATAAATGATGGATGGAATCGTTTGCGGAAAATAGTATAGAAGTTGGTAGAATAAAAAAAGTTTTGAAAAAGTGCAGGGTCCTTTAACTATAGCTGGATCAATAATATCAGTCAAAAACTCGTACTGAAAACTATCAATAACTTTTAGAAATGCAGAATATAAAAAGTTTGCCATTACTTCTAAACTTATCCTAAATTTGGTAGAGTGACAGCTCATATATATAGAAACAAGGAACTATTCTTCTTGTGTGCGTGCTTTTGACAGGAATAAAGGGGACCTACATTTTTGTTCAAAAACCGAATGACGAGAGACACTTTTTCATGACAATTGATACTCTTGGAAAATTTGTCAAGAGACAGTATCTGCGAAAAAACATTTTTGGTTTAAGTCGGCGGCGCGTAGGCTGGGAACCGAACTCAAGACCTTCAGCGTTTCACTTTCATCAAAAATAATTCTGAAGTTAGTGAAAAATATCTCAAAAAAATGAGTTTTTCTAATTTTGTATCTTGAATTTGTAACTTTTTAAATGGTTATTTGTTGCACAAATTAATTTGGGCTAAAGTTGGTAAAATAAATGGAAGCATGTCAAGGTCGTTCATTGAAATTCATGAAAAAAACGCTTTTATTAAAAAAAAATCATAACTTTTGTTAGAAAAGTTTTAGAAACGAGAACTCTTCGGATTATATTGTAAACACATTACATCTATATGTATTGTATTGTATTGTTTCCCCTAAGGGTTACAACTGTCCTATCCCTCTCGCCTTACTCCTTCTCGCAACCTCTAGTGCCTTTATCCCCCCTCCCTCCTTCGTCCATTATATCCCTCATCTTCTCCCCTATTGACATCCCTTCATCACCACCTGACCAGCATCTTTCTATCACATGTTCCCACGTCTCAGGTTCACCTTCACACACTCTGCACATTCTTTCTTCTTCATGCTTCCAGTACTATCTTTCTCTCACCCCATTCCCTAGCCTGACTCTCGCTATTCTCCTTGTTCTGTCTGCCTTCCATCCCGCTTTCAAATATTGTGGGATCCCCTCGGTCATTACTTCCTCATACCACCTAATATATTTGGATTCCAATATTAGTTCCAGTCTTTCCTTCTCTTGCTCCTTTCTGTCTTCCCATTCTACTCTCTCGTACCCTGTCATACTGTCTTCTCTTCCTTCCCTTCCTCTCTTTCCCATTCTCTCTTGTTCCCATCGGGATCCTCTCTCGCTTCCTTCCCTCTCTCTCTCCCTCATCTCCTCTAAACATTCCCTCGCTATTTCACTTCCTTTCCCACCTGTTAATTTCTCTTCATAATTCCATGCTCTTCTCCCTGCCCTTAACACTATCTTATCTCTTTTGGTTTCCTCTCGCGGGGGGGGGGGTCCGGACCCGAAATTGTAATTGTTTGTGGATTTATAGCCCCATTTATAACCCCATCAAAAGGAATTTTGGAATTTTCATCCTGTGGATGCCAGTATATAAATGCTGGATAACTTATCGGACCTTTACTTAGATTGTGATAAAAGCCCTGAGTCTCTTATCAGGTATCATTTCGATATATACATACAGCTGCGAGCAAAAAAATAGCAGTGCAGTTGAAAATATATTAAATCAAAAATAAAAAATAAAAAAGAAGTTTGACCGTTTTTAAAGATATGAAAAATTACAGTTTTTAACAGATTCACAGCTATTTTTTTTGCTCGGCACTGTACATATCGCATCCTTGGAATGAAAGTGACCTAACTAAAAAATTCGGTATATTTTTTACAATCTGGTTTTAGAGTTCATTTAGTTTTTTAAGGTCAGTTTATTGAAAAATCAGAAGTTACAGAAATTTTGAGTTAGGTCACTTTCATTTTAAGGGTGCGATATGTAGTCTCTGCAGTCTTGTCGAATTTTGTAAATTTTTGAAAAAAATATTGATCTAGAATTTTAATTAATAAGAAGCTGCTAAATATATACATTGAAAAATTCAATTTAATAATTTAAATTTGCAATTTTTGATTTCTAGACCACCACCACACTCATTAAATTTTAGTCCGAAAAATTCGATTCCGTTGCGATTTATTTGAAGGTAGTATAACGTCTAGTGAGCCATCTCTAATTGTTATTACCTACTAGGGTACGTAGACCATCTGAAGCTGATTTTCAACATATAAAACCTTTTGTTCCATATAATTGATTTTACTTGTTTCATCCAATTTGTATGATTCTTTTTTGGTATAAGGCAGACAATATGAGCATCATTAAAAATTAAAATCTTAAATTATGTACAAAAACCCAAAAGATTTCCAGACTCTTCTATAATCCCTTTAACATTGTATGATGCGACGAAAATTTAAATACTTATAAATATTCTTCTATTTCTTTCACAAACCTTCGAGAAAAAATTATATGTCTGGCTACTAATTCTCTTTATGATGGAAGTCGTTAAATGTGTCTCGTATTTGATTAGCTATGTTATAAGCAAAGTAACTACAATTCACAACACAACTTAAAAACAAAACCAATTCAAATGAAATTAGTCCTAATTACTTTTATTGGCTTGTTTCCAAGTTTCTGAGCGCAAAAAAAAAAACAAAAATACAACAAAAACAAAAACAAACATTCACACGACACAATTCTAGTATAGTGAAGTTATTATAATTATATTTCCTTAAAATAAAATAAACTCAGTAAGACTTTTACAACAATTTTCTCTCTCTTAATTCGAACCCGCATATTATCACCCTTAAGACAAATTTAATAAAATCAAGTACAAAAAAAAAAAACAACAAAACCAGTTGTTGCAAAAGCGAAGAAAGTTTATACCCAACTTATTCGCGTCTTTGTAACCGGAATGTAACCCTATATATACCTCAATTAAACTTTAGCCTTAAATACTTTGCCACTATGTATAGACGAAGGATGAAGAAGTATAGAAGAAGAAAAAGTCATTTCGCGTGAACGCCAAAACATACTGAACTTAGTCGTTTAAGTTTCGTAATCCTTGCACGTTCCAGCATCCTGTATAACCACCATCATCATCATCGTCACAACCACAACTATATATACTAAGACTCTTGAATATACAACGGCTAAAATGCTTGTTTTTTAGGAAGTTCCACATTACTTGCAAACCACCAACGATATGGTGATGGGGGTTATGGGGGTATTCAACTTCCACTATATATTATAATCCTAAGTTTTTTTTTCTCTCTTTTACTCATTTACTGTGCTTCTGCTCATTAATTACGATTAGAATCTTGCAGTCAGATACTTTGGGTATAATAAATCCCCAAAATCTGTTATGGCATGGGGTTGGGATTTAGCACATCCTTTGGTAATTAAAATTACCCTCTGTAGGATAGTTGATAACACAAAAAAAAACTAGAGTATTTATAACATAAGAATCAAGTAAAGGTTGTAAAATGTCATCCTGATTTATCACGGTGTCAAGTTTTTAGTCAAAAATAAATTTCATCCATTTAAATATGAATGTATATAGGTACAAAGTGCGAAGCTTGTTCAGATCTTCAGGTCTTGAGAAATTTAAATTTTGGAAACTGAAAAGGCAAAGTAAAACTAGGTACTGCAGACTACTTGAAATACCGCAAAAGTAGTAAGGATCACCGCATGTTGACCGAGATCATACCGAAACGATACGAGATTTCGGCTTTTTTCAAAAACGTCAAATCAATGTCAATTTTATCGTCAAATAATCGTCATTTTTTTAAGCATATAAATTGCTACAATCAAATGTGGGGTTAACAATCAAACAGAGGCTAGAAAAATTGAATCTGAAACCGAGTAAAAAGCGAAAACATATAGTTTCTAAACTATTCAAAATATTTGAATTTTCTTTGATTTATGGAAGTTTTTGAAGTAAAACTTCTTTTGCGGCATGGGGGTAAAAAATTTTTCTATGGAGCTGTCAGTGACATGTCAAACCGACATACAAATTCCCGTCACGAATTACAAAATTCAGCGTCACGATTTTGCAACGGTTCTGAGTTTCAAATCGGGTGCTCTGAGTGGTAGGACTTGAAAAATACTTGCCCTGTTGTCGTGAAAGAAGTTTTACTTCTAGCGCGTGTACATAAGTACGCACACTCTTTTTTTTTTATTAGATTGACTATCAAAAATTATATATGGACCATTTATATTCGTTCTTTCGATGAATGTTTTTCAAAGGCATTTTTGTTTGTTAAAAATATGTTATGGGCACTTTGAAAATCATTTTGTTTATATGTTTTGACTCCAAACTCAAAATTAAAATAGAAATAACTTCTTTATTAGTTGGTTTTGAAACAACATTTTTTCACCATCCGATAGCTCTCTTTGATACGCAAATTTCGGCATATCAAACTCCATATTTTTAAAAAAGTGCCTTTAGCGCCGTTTTGATTTTTAACCACACAAATATGCAATAGTCATGCTTGCACAGAATATTTTTCATCAAAGTCAGACAATTTTCTTGCAAACGCATTTGACGTTTACGAACGAACATGTTCAATATTTTTATCATCAATTCGATTTTTTTTAAAGTAGAGTGTTGCGCCACAAATTATGTTATCGATATGAGTTAAGCAAATTCCGCTATCGAAAATAATGCTTTTGCATACAAATGAAAGTGCCCTTTGGCAACCCTTCTTATACAAAATAACAGTTTCTTCCTCTTCTTTGATAATGTTCTAGATGCAAAAAGAAAAATATATGTTTTAAAATTTGATGACATCATCAAATATTTTCCAAAAAATATTGAGAGGGTTTTATCATGAACATTAGTAAGATTTTTAGCTTCTTGCTGGAAATTTACGTTTTTTTAATTGTGTTAACAAGTAGTGTAGTCCAAAACATTGCTAAAGTATCCCAAAATTAACGCAATTTATGATACAGGTATGAAGGTTGACGTGTACTGATTATAATGTTAAAAAAAAAAATGATATTTTTGGAGAATTTCGAAATGTGATCGTAGATTTAAAACCAAAAATATAGCGTGCGACATTATTGAATATAACATTCATCATTCTTTGACTGATACTATCAAGCTTACAGAAAATTTCACAGCGAGCATTTTACTTGTCTCCAAAAGGATGAAAGTTCTTGACGGCCACAATAAACAAAGAGCTCCATAAGTTTTCCCAACAATTTGATTGATATGGTCATTCCAAGTTATAAAGTTCTGATAAAGCAGTTTTTAGCTTTAGCTTTTTCCACAAAGTCTATTTTCGAGCCACCAAGAAGAATATCTTGAAAACCGGATAAATCTACGGTCCTCTTAGAAATAACGAGGCACTTGCTTTTCAGAGGATTTAAAGTAAGACCACATTTGACTGACCAACGTCTAAGGTCCTCATTAATTGCATCAACACAATCCTTAACTATGCCAACATGGCAACTTTTCATTAGCTGGAGGTCATCAGCAAAGAGGTGTTCTTCGCAGTGGCGTTAAAGCTTTGGGACTTCATTCACGTAAATGGAGAAAAATTATGGACCTAAAATGAAACCTTGAGGCACTTCGCTAGATACTGGCAATTAATAAGAAGTTTTATTACCAACAACAACTGCCTGCCGTTTCTAAGAGTGATAAGAAGAAACAAGTCTCACTGCTGCATTTGGAGAATCGATGCAATAACAGAGTTGTTTATTACATTACAATCCAATTCATCATTATTGGAATTATTTGGTTTGCTTGCGATTTCTCTCAAGTTTTTTTCAGAGCCTTCGTTTATTTAAGAAAGTATTTAAACGGTATTGGTACAGGTGGACTTTAGCTACTCGAATAAGATAATGCAAACGGCGATATTCTTGAAAATCATCTGGAATATTAAAACGTTTCCACTTCTAAAAAGTCAAGTTCCTTTGTAAAAATTTGTTTCGGTTTTCGCGAGCAAACCAGGGACAGTCACTCTATTTAATAGAGATTGTTTTTAGAGGACATGTGGGCTTCGAACAATGGAAGTCTTCTTGGTCGTCAGGTATCCCAGTTTACTCTCCTTGCATTAAATTTGAGTGTTTGCTTATCTACATTTCTAAAGTCCCGAAATTAGAAATCTCGTCTACTGAGAGAAAAGTCAAATGAGAGATGGTCGTGTTTAGGAAAACCTGGAGCATCAAGTAACAAGTTGATCAAAAGAAATTACTAACAAAAAACATGTCGAAACGTGTTTTAGAGTTCTGCAAGAACTGGGATAAGTTGTGTTTACTGGAAATAAGTTGAATGAAGTCATAAGGCTGTTGTCAGTAAGAATATCGCAATTGAAGTCCCCTGAAAGAATTGCACTAAAGTGTTATCATCAAGAATTATCTTCAAGAAGTGTTTTATGCATTGAATAATGAAAAATCGACTAATCGGTTTGGCTGCTAGACAACCCCTTAAATAATTTTTGTGCAAATTTAAAAACCATTATTTCTTGACGTGATTATGCTGACCATAGCTTGACTGTATTGACATTTGAACAGCTTGTTTTTGCTCTTTGGACGACCAGCATCACCAAGTGATCTAGTCTCCCTGAATTTTTCAATTACTCTTTTCACATTTGATGAATTTTCGAATTGTGACCGCCAAACTTTTATTATTTTTTGAAATATTGTTCAAAATTTAAACACGTCGTTCTTTCGTCAAATCCTCCATTTTAATTAACCCTAAACTGTCAGCTGTCAAATAGTTGTTTTTTTAGGGTTGACAATACTTTCTACACAAATGACGACTAGTTCAAAACTTGTTTAGATTTTGGGGCACCCTTTAACGCCTTAAAAGCATTGAATTATTAAATTCGTATTAAATAATTATAATATTTCACAAAACCAATACCCATCCTTAAAAAAAAAAAAAAAAAAAAAACAGAAAATTATCAACTCACATCATAGACCAAATACTGAAGAAGAACTCCTAGAGCTGCTATTCCCTTGCCCTGGAATTGAAATTCCGGCAAATGATGATAGTCCAATTCTGCTCCATTATACGAGTGTCGTTGTTGTAGTTTATTATTATTATTGTTATTCTTCTGCAGTTGATGATGCACTTGGTCTTCTACCTCAGCCAAATCCTCAAATTCTTCTTCCTGCAGATCTTCCTGTACCAGCAGAATCTTAGGTTTTTCTTTTTGTATTTTCTTGTTGTATAAAAAAATGAAAAAAAAAGTATAACCAAAAGTCAACATCATTTTATCGAATTTTACCTTATCCTATAACAAATCATAATAACAACAACAAATAAACAAGACTCCGTTAACTTACCTTGATAGTTGTTGGCCCTGTAACAATGTGATGTTGTACTCCTACTCCTCCTCCTCCTCCTCCAGTTGGCGGAGTTCCAATCCGACCAACAATGCACTTTCCATTGGGCTGCTTGTTGTTAATGAGATTATTCAAAATAGGCGAGGGTGGCGTGTGAGAGTTGTTAGTCCTCAATAGAGCCTTCTCGGTGGCCGTTAGCAATGGAGTACTTGTGGGTACAATAGCACCACCACCACCTCCGGCACTCTTGCCAACTCCTCCATTTGCTGTCTTTGATGTGTTGTTACTATTTTGCTGTTGTTGTTGTTGTTGCTGTTGTTGCTGCTGTTGGCTAACAAGCCGGTTATGATCTGTAATGAGAAAATAAGGAAAAAGGAAACTTGCATTAGACAAAAAAAAAACGTGTAATTAAAATGTGCTCTCTATATAAATGATGGTTAAATATCTATTTGTGTACTTATATAACGGTTATCAACCCTAAAAAGATTTATTATCATTTTTATCAAATTCCTTTACCATAAAAGGCCAACAACATTGACTTTTTCAGTCAACACTCATATTACATTTGGCAAAACTACTTTTGCAACATGTTGCTTGAGACTTGAAACATGTACATAAATAATTTAATTTATGTTGCTATACAGCTAAATTGTCTTTGGTAGACAGACTGGATATCAGTTTGCTCCAAAACGAACTCAATTTAGTGCGATTACTCGTAATAATTGAAAAAAAAAACCTGATATTATTGTTCAAGTTAAATGTCATAATTAATTCATCACTTGTCTTGCAACATGTTTTCTATTTATAAGATTATATATCCACCTGATGCTTGTAGTGTTTTTTTTTTTTTTTTTTTACGAACAACTCAATTTAGAGAATGAATGAGGAAGGAAAATAATAATTTTTTTATGATAATTTAATTTTTCTTATAAAAAAATGTGAATTATAAAACGAAAACAAGGTATATAGATGCTTTTGTTTACAAAAACTCTCTCATCATTTTATGGACTCATTAAACGAAAATATGTAAGTTTTTGCCACAGCAGCAACAGTGGAGAGCCCCACTGCACTGATGATGGTGGCTTTCTCTTCATTGCACGCGTTGATGTAGAGAGACAAGTCGATGCAACGACTATATGGTGCTGACGACGACAATGAAGCTAAACCTCAAGTTAGCGAAATTTGAATTTTTGAGTTAAATTTACCTGTCGCACTGATGCGGTTAATGATTATTACGTTATATACGTATATTTATTTTCAAATAAAACCTGTATAGGCGAGGATCATCATTATTTGGTGGTAATTGACTGTTAATTGCCTTCTGTTGGTCGAGATGTGATAAAGGTGGTTTCACTTTTTATTATATTGTTTTCAGTTAATGTTTGGTTTTTATATAGACGTATAGACTTTGTGAAACGGTTAGATAATTTGTTGTGCATAATTTGTGTTGTTGTTGGGGAAATAATATATGATTATGCCAATTAGTGGTTGAAAACATAGGTCAGATATAAGTTAACACTTTCTTTTGATGGCTGATTAGGATTTGATGGTTTATTTTCTTGTTGTCTAGATGAAATGTTTCAATGTATACTGATGTACATATATGGTTAAGCTGAGTTAAAAGAAAATAATCAATTTCTAATTTATTTATTTAAGGTGTCTAAATTCATCTCATTATCTCAATTATGTCACTTCGAATGTGCAAATCATCATATCTCACTTTGATTGAGTGTGAACTCATATCAAAGGCACACCACTAATATTTTAAACCGGCACTATCAATTATAGGAAGTATAGTTTCTTTCACTCTGTGATGTCTGTTTTACCTCGATTTGCCTGCAACTAAACATAATCAAATTGAAAATCATTTAAACAATCAATCGACTGACCCACAATCCACATGCAATTGCCTTGTAGCCATGATATACACTTAAGGCGCGTATACCACACCCATCACGCAAAAAAAAAAAAACACACGCACGTAATTATCGAGGCAATTAGCACAGAAATTTGCATTTCGTGTAAAATTAGACAATCGACTTTATCGCTTGCCAGAATTTGTGTGTATATAATTCATCATCTTTCTCTCATAAGTTTTTGGTTAGATATAGCTACTGGAAATGGCGAAATATTCATATGGCATATGTATAGGAGGTATAGCATATTAACATTTTAAACATCAATATTGAAAAGGCATCAGAAATGTAGTTGAAATCAAGTATAATACAATTGGCTTCAAAATGTAGAACGTGCCAATGTGAATGATTTTTGTTCATGGTTACCAATTGAGTTGAATACTATAATATTCTTATTGCTTATATGAGATAACTTAATTAAAATTTCAAGTGATCTCAACAATAGAATTTGTTTTGCCTATATAGGTACGATAATTTGGGCTCATTAGTTAGACGCTATCGTACTCTTTTATATAACCTATATATATAGAAACAAAAATAAGAGGATTCAGAGAAATGTTTTATTTCAGAGAACGCGGAAAAGTATTAAATGAAATATGAAAATTCAATAAAATTCACTTAGGTATTGTTAAAGTTTCTAACTAAATCTTATCACAATAATTATTATTTTATTTTGATTTCCTCCGCCCAAAAATATGCAGAGAATTTTTACTTTTTTTCAACATAATTTAATTTAAATTGAAGAATAAAATTAGATAAAATAGCAGAAGAAACCGAAAAAAATGTATCTGAAGTTTTTAAATAAATGCGAAAAGATTAAAAAACAAAAAAAAAAAATAGGTGAAGGGATTTGAATAAAGAAGATTTGAATTTCCCACCATTTGTGTAGTAAAGTGCAGTTGGCAATCTTTAAAAAATAAAAAAAAATAAAACAATTTGACAGCTGAAAGTTAAGGGTTAATAAAAATGAAGCATTACACGATAGAACAATGTGATTTCATTGTTGAAGCATATTTCAAAAATAATGAAAATTTAGCGGCCATCAGTTCGAAAACTCAAATTTTAGTTGGAATACTGATTTATTACTGTGAAGAAAGTAATTGAAAACTTCAGAGAGACTGGATCAGTTGGTGATTCTAAAACAAATGCGTCTCGTCCAAAAACAAGTAGTTCAAATGTCAATATCAAAGAAGTGCGTGCGAGAGTGTCCAGGCCATAATCGAAATTTTACTCCAAACTTAAAATCTTTTAGAAAAATTGTTCAACAATTAAAACACGTTGTTCTCTCGTCTAATACTTCATTTCTACTAACCCTCAACTGTTAGATGTCAAATTGTTTTTGTTTTTTTTTTAACTGCCAACACTAATTACTATCACAATAAAGTCGACAAATTCTTGCGTTAATTTTGGGACACTCTTTATAAAAAAAAAAAAAATATATAAAAAAGTGGACGTCGGCCTACTGCGGACTAAAAAAACATATGTCTTACTTGAGGTTCAAGAAATTTGAATTAAAAATTTCAACGTTCTAGCAATGAAATGTAAAGAGGAATCTCGGTAGGTGGACTTCAAAAAAAAAAACAAATTTATCATGGTTTTGGCTCAAGGAAGGTTTATTATACATACATAGTAAGTACAGTAAAACCCGGATAAGTGCCTATCGCATAAGTGCCTAACCCGCATAAGTACCTTTTTTTTGAGAACCAAACAAATCCTCCGCCTGGTTAAAAAACAAAAGAAAATCAAAAAATGAAATTGCTAAACAATTAAAATGCGATGTTTCTACTATTAATCGAAGCTGCACAAACAAACCAAAACAATAAACGAAAACGATTAAAATCAGATTAAGTAACGCAACACAAACCAAAATAACTGTTTACTTTACTTTATATAAATACATGGTTCGCTTTTTAAAAGTTTACCGATACTAATCAGTTGAGGTACCTAATGTATTTTCTTATTTTTTAAATAACATTTAATGTTTTTTTATTGTAAATTTTGTTTGTATTTATGTAAATATAGAGATAAGTGCTTATATGCACTTAAGCGGGTTTTTTATAACTGCATAAGTGCCTCTCAAAACGAGGCATTTATGGTGAGGCACTTATCCGGGTTTTACTGTATATTTTCAGTCGTTATAAAGAAAAAATCCAAATACCATAAAATTGGGTGTGATTGTGGGTGGTATCTACAAATAGGACATAAACATGCTTTATACTGAAGAGAGCTTTATTACAAACGTTTCAGGGACGTTGAAGAAGCAAACTAAAATATAACTAAAGTAGGCGTGGCAGTGGGTAATTATTGCTCTGCATGCTTATAAAAACAATTTTTTAAACAGTTTACACTAGTTTCCAAGTCGATAAGCCTCATACAATCTAACATTAATTTTTATATTTTAATTACCAATAAATTATTCTAATATTTCAAAGATTTAAAAGCTCCAAAATGTATGCAATCAAAAGATAACCTTTTTTTGCAAATATAGGTGTGAAGTAAATTACTTATTCGGTTTATATGTGTAGTCCTATATTATTATAATTATTATATTTCCTTAGAACACACTTGGACAGTAATTGTCCATCTAACAATTACATAAATAGTTGGTCATCTCATTATTTATAAACGCATTCTAAATATTTTCTCAAATACTCAATGGCATCCCGGTAATCGGTCAATTTCGTGATCTTTTGGATATGTTCAATGAATATTTCATTCATTTCAAGATGTGTTTTTAATTTATTGTTCATTGAACGTACCCACTTTAGCATACGTTTGGACAACCAAATGCGGTGTCTAAGTTAGATTAAAAAGACATTTTTATAAATAAGATTAAGGAGTTGGACAGTATGCTAAAGTTAGTAAAGCTTTAGAAAAGGACAATAAATACGACTAATAATGTGTAATAAAGGCTTATATTGACGAATTAACCATTGCACACAAAAAAGGCAATTTGTTCAAAAACTAAATTAGTTTGAAAGCAAAAAGTATGCAAGATTTTTGTAATAAAATATTTTAAAACTAATTCCACAATTTAGTCGGATTTCTGAATGCATTTGTAGGTATGTTTTTATTAATTATCTATTATTATTATATAATACATATCTGCATATATATTTGTAAGTAATACATAGTTTGCTGAAACTCGTTCTACCTAAAATTATGCAGTAACGTCTTAATTTTTAAAGTTTACTTTAAGGATTTTTCAAAAATACGTACAGCCCTATTAATAAAAAATCCACCATCCGCTTGTAGATACACGTTTTACCTAACACATGGATAGTGGACTTATCCGTTTGATAAAATAAAATATTAATAAACTTATTCTTTCTTCATTTTATCGGTTCACTGAATAACACCGAAAAGTAGGCAGCACTTCCCTCAGTTGTACTACATATTCAAGTAGTTCTTTCATTTTTGAAAGCACTGTCATATCAGTCAGCTTTGAATTGAATTGTGAACGGTAGAGTTATCCGCTCGTTGAACACCAAAATTGTTGAGATAAGTTATCCGTTCATTGTCAAATGTCATTTAAGGCTAATACACGTTTATCATTAAGAATATATAATAAAAATTTTCTTTATAGAAACTTATGAATTATTATTATATAAGCACCACAAAGTATGCAATGATATTACAATTAACTAACCAATAAGTAAAAACTTGCATTTAAAAAAAAATATATTCTTTAAAATAATAAATATATTTTTGAAAAAAAAAAAACTTTTACAAAAGTGGCAACAATAATAATACGTATGACGTTTGACCAAAGCAGATGAAGTGCTGTCTGGCATTCTTATAGTCTGGAGAATTGTTGTGCAATTAATCAGATGCACTATACACATCTCACTTCAAGTTGAGGTATTTCAAATATTTTTCTTCTTGAGTGGGCGTTCAATATAATATGAGAACAACGAACAACCCTATATAAGTGATGATATCATTGTGCAAAGCAAAGTATTCTATATAGAAACCTAACCCAAGAGCATTAGTTAAGAAAGACGTACAAGTAGTAATTTAGTTGTTTTGAATATGTAGGTACTGCAGCACCACATAAAGTGCTCTTTTTCGTAAGAATAATACATTTTTGGATTTTCCCATGTTAACATATTATGTATTTCCTGTTTTCATAGGATATGAACAATTTTCGTGCTTGTGTGAATGTAATGTATGTAAGTTATAATGATTTAACCTTCTTTATATTTAAAGAACGTAATCCATGTATATTTGTACCTGTATATACATTCAAAAGAATTTCGTAGACTATTTGTCAAAACTCTTTAGGTATACCCAGGACCCTTATCCTTGATTCGTTGAACACAAAAATTAACATTGTTCATATTTCATGACAAAAAAAAAACAAAAGATTATTCTAAACCTATATACCAACGTTGTATTGTATACCTATGAATGAACGTGTGTGTTGGTTTATAGGTTGCTTTGTATAGTATTTTAAATTGTGCAATTTGCCCTTGCTTCTGGGGATGAGTGGTGATTTTTTTATTTTTTTTTTTTAAATGCCAGATGTACATACCTATTTCATTTGCAAATGAAAACGGTTGTTATTAATTAATTTTAAGTGCGAATGTGGATGCTGAATATGTGTGGTTGATGTAATTGCATAAATTAAAACCAATTCGTCTATGCCAAAAGAAAATCAGATATACCTACGTAGTCCGTTTTGCTATATAAATTTATATGAGTATGTGCACATGTTGGGCGATGTAACCATTTTTGCGCTTAATGGCATTGAATCCTTCTTCTATTTGTTTGTAAATTAATTTTGAATTTTTTTTTTCTTGGCTATATCTATTCTATTGGCTATTATGGAAAATAATATTTTGCGCATAGAAATCGATTTGAAGGGTAATTTATCAATAAATCCGTATTCCGTAATAGGATCGATGTTGAAATTTATCATATAAAGCAATGAAGTAAACGAAATTAAGAGATACACATTTTTCTTTTTTTTTTGCAATTAAATTTAACAATAACTGACAAGCAAGGTCATTTTAATCAGATTTAATGCCAAATTTTATTTTTAATTAGTTTTTTTTTTCATTTTTTTTCTTTTGTGTTTGTGTTTAAGCCAATAATTATAAAGAGAGGAAATCGTGATTTTACATTTTCAATAAATTTGTGGTCGCATTTTTTTTTAAGAATAATTTCATTAATATATATGTAAATGGATATATACAAAATATCACTTTCAAATCAGATTTGAATACTTCTTCACAATAAAAATAACAAATGACTATTTACTAAACGGAATCCTAAACCGATTTTCTGAAAAAAATACATATTGGGCGAGTTCAATAAAAATCGTTTTACATCAGAATTTTCAGATTTCTGAATTTATGTAGTTGAACGCAAAAAAAATCTGAAATTTCAGTCGAAAGTCATTGTGTCAAATTCCTACATTTACTTCCAGGATTTACATTTAAGCGAAATAAAATGAAACTTTAGTTACGTTCGTATATTAAACATTGAGGGTGAGTAGTTGTGAGGATGAAATTATATGTAACTAAATCAGCAACATGTTTTATTATTTTCATTAAGTCTTTTTATTGGTATGTATGGCCTACAAAATTATAGCAACAGTTTCCAATCATCAATATCATCAATATATAAACAATAAACAAAAAGTTCGTTCATTTAAATAAATTTTGAATTTTCATGACGAAAACTAAAAAAAATCAACCACCAATAAGGCGAAAATTACTAAGTTCAACCTTTAAGTGCAGTGCTTCAGCTGATTTGGCACTTGCCCCACCACAAACAACTTTCATCTGAATTTTAAGATGAGAATTTCTTGTCTGAAAATTCAGATAAAACGTAACTAAACGTAACTAAAAGTCACTAAAAGTCATCTAACTTTTTATGATAGCTGGCCAATCAGAAGTTCCTAAAATTAAGAATTATGAAAATTTAGATGTAAAACGTAATTCATTGAACGTACCCATTGTCTTATTCTTGAGCTCACTGCTCCAAAATGTGCCTCTCTGTTCTGTTAACCAATGAACTAAGAAGAATATTGTTTGGCACAATATGAGTCAAAAAAAAAAAAAATTCTTTAGTTTGTTCGCCTTTTAGTTTTTACAATAATTATTTTTTTAATGCTTACAAATGTACGTTACGTAACATAATACATATTACATTAGTAACGTAGAAATTATTTTCAGCCTTACGAATATTATTTGATTTCAATATAAAAAAAGAGTAGCTGACTGTAATTTGCGGAACAAAGTTAAGGAATAATTTTATATAAAGTTAATTAAACAAAATGTGTATCGCAGTCCGCAATTTATAGATACAAACAATATGAAGAAAATACTGGTGTACGTTCACTGCGTAGGAAAAATAAAGTGATGAACAAGCATACATGTGGATGTGATTTACTACAACTCTGCATTCCCTTCAAGTGCGAACTGGGTGGAGCTGCATTACCAAAAATGCATAAACAAATATCAAAAAGTCTAATTTTCTTAAAGCATTAAATTGGTATTCATGTCGATTATTGAATCCTTAATATTGGAGCCGCAGCGATTCGCATTGCTCTCTTTTCTCTTTATCTATTTGTCGTGTAAAGAAAAGAAAACACTGTACTCAGAATCACTGTGAATCCACTATCCAGTATTGCGTATTCCATAATCGACATGATTATCTCCATCTGTAAGGTGACGATGTATTGCATTTTTCTCAGTTCATTTAATGTGTACATACTTTCACACTATCTCACAAAGTATTAACAGACATGTCAAATGAACTGTCAAATTGTGTCAGATGTAGGAACAAAACTTTCTTAAACTTAAAATAAAATAAATTCCATTCAACTTTTGTAATGGGAAACAAGCGATGTGGTATCGAAAGTGAAGCGAAACGTACTCAAACATTTTTATTCTGCGTTATTTTTATGGGGTGAAATACAACAAAAAAAAAATAAAAGAAATAATTTGCCCTACCTATATTAATAGGAGTTTCTGACAATCTTTACTCCGTTTGGAGTAATTTTCATCAAAATTCGATTTAATTTATAAATTAAGTTAATGGAAATAATAAATCCGTGGCATTTTTAATTTTTGCGAGCCACTGTGCCACTAGGAAATCGTCATATGAAAATAACAAAATAATGCCACATTGGCAACGCTATTTTGCTACCAACTGATGAGAATGCTCTCGATACATTCTCGTTCTGATAAAATATTCTTTCAAATGAATCGAGACCGGTTCGAGAACGTATGAAAACGTTTGGTGTGATCGAAGCCAAAACTTATTCTTTGCAGGCTAAGTAAACTTTTAAGTGCCACTTCTTTACAATCTTTATTCAAACAGAAAACTGGATACATAGATAAAATGGGAAACAAAGAAGTATAAAAAAAATATTTTCCAAAGCATCAGTCACAAAAAAAAAAAAAACATTCCAAAATCATATGTGACATTTTTGTTAAACAAATGGAAAACATTTCAGAAACGTTTTATAAGCAATTTTTTCCTGAAATGTGTTTTTTTTGTGACATACCTTAACAATTGTTTAATGGAACAAATGTTTAATGAAACCATTAAGACACGTAAGATATATTGTGTTCTTATAAAAATGCTTTTTTTTCAAAATTTCATACTTTAATAACAAATTTAATTTATTATTCAACTCCATTATTCTCAACCTTTAGATGAAATTATATAAAAATTTCATTTAATGATATAGCTACCCTAATGAAACCAAAAATAATCACCAAAAGCTTTTTCCATAAATTTTCATTCGTGGTCAGTTATGTGTTTTTGGTTATTGACAAATTGTGGTTGAACACCACAAAGTTTTAATGTTTATAATTTTATAAGACTGAACGATGAGTAAACAAATTAGCAGTGGTTTTCTCATTTCTGTTTTTGTTTAAATAAAACGTATTTAATACGCATTTAACCAACAAAAAACAACAGATTTTATGCGTCATTAAAATTGAGAATCAAGAACGACGGCAGCAAGTGTAAAATAAATGGACAGCCCAAATGTTAAATAAAAATTAAAAAAAAATTTTAACATATACAAATTTAAATTAATACTATACATATTTTGGTTGTTTTCTTTTTTGCAAGTCTGATTTTAATTTATCTTGAAAAAAATAATAACAAAAAAAAAAGTTCAAAAGACTTGTACTATACTTGTATAATATATTATCTATTTTTGTTCTTTATGTGTCATTGAATTTAAATTTGTTTATATTTAAACATAAAAACAGCAACCTTATAATGACGTCACGTTTTTAATTCACTACATCTCTGCTTTAAGAATGTCATAGTTATGTATACGAATTTGTATAGATTAAAGTTTTTTTTCTTGTTATTAATTGAATTGTAAGTTATTTTTAGCAATGTATTTCTTTGTACAAAATTTTTTATTAACTTAAATTAATTGCAATATTTGTTGTATTTTTTTTTTTTTCAATTTCACATCGAATTGAACGAAAAAAACGACATCGGAGCTCAGCGAATTTACACGTAAATAATAACAACAACTTAAGTCCATATGAACTTAGAGAATTGCAGATTATTTTCGGGACTTAAATTTATAAAAACTACCCGACACTGATTATCATTTTTCTATCGACATAGTTTGTATGGAAACGACAAACTATCTGAGTCATGGAAATATGAAAACAAAATAGCGGTCATTGTCATGTTTGTTTGTTTTTCAATGAGTTGAAATTAGAAATTAAGTTTTTATTTAATTTTATTTCACTGCGGAATAATTTTAATATGAGTTTTTTTTTAATATAGAATGGCTGATAAATTTTTGTTTTGCATGCTTGCCACAAAGCTGAGAGGATATAGTGATGATATTTTGTCCCAGTGATGGACTTATTTGCTCTGATGAATTTGGTAAGTTCTGAATCTTTTTTTTTTTGTGCAATTCCTTATGGATATATAAAGAAAGTATAAGTATGCCTTTTTTTTTCAATACATTTTAAAACATTTAAAAAATATTTTTAGTTTTTATAATTGAAATATATCAGAAATAAGAAATTGTTAACTTTCGCTTTTTGGGTTAGATAAATGAGCTAATTTCATTTGTATAATGTTTTGCCTGCTATATTTAAATCAAGATAGCGCCACTTGAAATAATATTATCGTTAATTTTTAGAACGAAAGTGACCTAACTAAAAAATTGCAAGAAAGTCTACAAAAAGTGCTTTTAAGGTCGTTTATTACAAAATCCGAAGTTACAGGAATTTTGAGTTAGGTCACTTTCATTCTAAGAATGCGTTTCTGACCTTAAAAAACCTATATCATAGCTAAAAAGTAGTATCACTGGACACAAAAGTGCTCTTTAAAGTCAATAGTTCGCATTTTGTAATTAAAATTGTGGAAAGTGTTTCAAGAGAAAAAAAAAGAAATTGACAAAGTCAAAAGGATATATTTGCGTTTTAAAACGTTTCGCTTTGAAATTAAGAGAAATTGCTTTTTATATCTATTTAAACACAACAATTTCGAATATAATATAAAAACATTTTATTTCATAGTTTGAAGATTTAAATATAAAGGGATAATATTTAACTTAAAAAAAATACATTTAATTTGAAAGCGTTCATCCAAATTTCACATTTAAATATAAAAGTCATTGAATTTAAAATTTCAACAATCATTTTTAAAGTGCTTACTTTTAATTATTAATGAGTTTACTTTAAATTTAAATGTCTTTTGATACAACACCTTTGAAAAGAAAAATTAACTCTGTGATTTGAAAGTGAACGCTTTGATTTAGAGAAGAAATATATTTCGAATTTTTTAACATGCCAAGTCATAAACAATGTCAAGTCACGGGCAAAAACCAAAAAAAAAAACTTCCAACTTATATGATTATGAATTCTTATCTTGTCGGATAAAGATCACACTAGATATTTGTCTGTGTGTATCATTTTTAATTTTAAAGTTAGTACCTAATTTAAAATGTGTTTTCTTTAAAAACACAAATTTTACATTGAATGCTTTTAAATAACTTTTAAAAATGTTATTTTCAAAATACAAAAACTTTGAATGTTTTTCAAAGCGTGAGTCATTAAATTTGAAGGGTTTACTGTGATTTTAAAAGTAAAATTTGTTTGCAGCTTAAATTTGAGAAACTTTAAATTAAAACCGTTTCACTTTTAACAATTCGCGTTGAAGTTAAAAATAATTATAATTAAAACTTTCAAATTGAATACGTTTCAATACGGTTGTTTTCATTCATGTTAACTTTTAATTTTATACAGTGGTTTGTTCGGGTGTAAAAAGTTTTTTTTTTTTCTCGGTGATAATATTTTAAGGGTTGCCGTTGTTTTTCAATAATTTTTTTTTTATTTTAAGTCGTTTTATTTTAGAAAATTTCCCCTGTCTTTCCTCGTACGTAGCCCCAGAAAAATTAAACAGACTTTATAAAAAATTAGTAATTATGTGAACCTATTACACAATACATCTAGGTGTTATTAGCACACTTTAAACCAAAACCATGCAAAAAAAAAGTTAGCTTTGTCCATGATAACCTTTTAGCATATTACAATAATTTCACCACCAGAAGTTCACATACCATGGGGCATTTATTATTAAATTAACACCTGGACACCCACTCTGCACATCTTAGGTCCGTATACAACGCACATCTACTCCGCACAGTATCCACCCAAGCCCAACTTCAATTGCTGACATAATCACTTTCAATGTTGGCCCATTGCATTCAATTAACCTTCCATAAAGTTTTCTACCATCATGTTGTGGTCACAACTTTCACATACCTACCATTTTGGCATCGTCGCTTCGTCTGATGCTCCCAAAGCCATCATAAGTTTATGGCAAAAGTTTTAATAATGCAGTGTGGAATGGATTCGTATATTATATATCTCTGCCACATTTGAAACCGACCAGATATCATCCCCTTACAGCTTATAATAGCTGAGACCTCATATAATCCTAGAACTGATGTTGCTCCAGATGTTATGAGGATGAAAATATTCTGCGCAATATGAAATCAATTATTTGGTCACATCATGCCTCAGCTGCCGCTGCCGTCACCGCCACCCACAAATAGGTTGATACAGATGAAAACCATATGGGAGTCACAGTTAGGACAGGAGGAGATAGCCTTTTCGACTATACGTCGACATGAACTTGAACACTTTATTACCAAGACGTGACACGCCTTTTGAGTCGTCAAATTGCAGCACGCAGAGACACCTTGGAGACTTTTATATACCAACGACAAAGACTATATACCACGACGAAGTCAGCAGGGGAAATGGCGTTAGGAAGTGCGTCTGACAGTTGTCCGAATCTGTCTATGAAAATAATTTCATTAATTAATATTCGCCCGATGTTCTGTTTCTGTTGCTGCTACTGGTGTACTGCTTGGCTTGGGCAGAACATGCACTGCCTGCCCTTTGCAAAGAGCTGCGGGCGACGGATAATTAAATTGTTTGCGAACTGGACAAAGTTCTCTTCACTGCCTGCCTGCACGATAGGTCGGGTCTGTTTTTTTTTTAATAATAATTGGGGCCACCATATGGATGACATCAAGTTGTTCTGTGGAATATTGAGCGATGACAGTTTGTATGTAGACTATAAGCAATATGGGAATGTCGCGACATTCTTTTCTGGTCTTGCTATTTTATTTATTTTTATTTGTATATATAGCGACTTGAACGTCATTGTTGTTAATTTCAAAACCCGAATAGGAAGGCTTTGAGCGGATGTCACGTTAATGCCTAGGGTTTAAAACATGGCAATGTCGTATAGTGTTGATGTGAAACAAAAAAAAAGATAACATTAAATTCTTCTAAAAAAAAAAAACAACAACGATGGAGCTGATATTATGCGTATGGCTTTATAGGCACTATTAAGGTACTGATGGATAATTGATATGCACAATGAGATTAGATTAGATGATAGGCTCGTTTGGATTACAAGAGTAAAACAGATATGGTATGCGAAAAATTAATAAGTCATAGTTTTTTAATTTTTTTTGTTTTTAATTTTATATATGGTGATCATTTCTCTTTTCGCTTACCCATCAGCAATTTGTTATAATATATTTTTAAAATCGATAAATACGTCAGAACATTATTTTAATCGATGAATGTTTTAATTTTTATTTCTACGCATGAACCTACTATAAAAGGTTCATAATAGGAAAAATCGTCTTTCGTTTATTCCCATGAAACTTCACTTCGCGTTTTCTCTTCCTTAATTTGACTTAAAACGGTTTATATGATTTTTGGTCTCATTTCTAACTTTGCCAAACTAAAAGCGATTGTCGTTTTTTTATAAATTTAAACAGGAGAACTTAGCAGTTTTTACCTGCCCTACAACTTTTTTTCATGCAGATAACGATTTTTCCACGATTTATTATCACTCATTTTAGGTATTTAATGCTGTTTTTTTTAATTTGGTATCATTTTTCCTTTTTTATTACGGAAGACCAGTTTTTTCTCACAAAAATACTTAATATTTTTTTAAAATCAAATTAAAATTATTAACAAAAAAAAAATAAACGAAAAAATAGGAAATTAAAAAATAAATTAAACATTTGAATAAAAACGGTTTCTTAACGGTTTTACTAAAATAATTGATATGCACCGCGTGTAACCTCGTATGGAATTAATTTATTTTTTTGAATAAGTCGCTTTTATAAGTTAAGGAAAAAACTGTGAATGCTTTTTATTTGTGAAGATCTTTTTACTATGAAAAAAATAATAGTTAAACAAAGATTAAAGAGCTTTGATTTCGATAATTTATTTGAAAACGAGTTTAAAGACACAACAACTC
The DNA here is from genome assembly GCA_929447395.1 of Epistrophe grossulariae. Classification (NCBI taxonomy): domain Eukaryota; kingdom Metazoa; phylum Arthropoda; class Insecta; order Diptera; family Syrphidae; genus Epistrophe; species Epistrophe grossulariae. The sequence goes on from OV839566.1 coordinate 6,191,808, forward strand.
TCTTAAATGAGTAGGTTACGTCAAAACAAGAAACAATTCGTATGGGGGAGAGGTCTATTAAGCCTAAGGCTCAATTTGTTTAAATTAAAAATAGGCAACAATGAGTTAATTAAAAACAACGGCAATACTAACGGTGCCATGCTTTAGTCTTTTTTTCTTTCTTTTCTTTTAAATAAGTTGTTTTATAGTAAAATAGTCAGTTTCTTACCACAGTACTTTTTTCACCACAAATTTGTTTGTTATTTTTGGTCAAAAAGGAATTTCATTGATAAAAAACTTAATACTTAGACCTGGTTCAAACTTTTAAGTGTTAAATTTAAAAGTAATTTTGGAAGTAAATCTTTAGTTTTTGACTTCCAACATAACATTTTTGAAAAATTAACTTTTTTTTAAAATTGAAAATGGCGTCGTTGTTAACTGCTATAACTTCGTTCTTCGCAAAATGCAAAACTTTTTTAACTCTTCGGTTCTTTGTATCATTTTTTGAGCATATGAAAGCACAACTTTGAAATTTTTGAAAATCGAAATTCTTAAAATTTGCAAATTTGCGATTTAGAAAAAATATTAACAGCACATGGCGGCACAAGTTGAGTACAATACAGCATAACTTTTTTTTTTGAAAATTGAAAATGGCACTGCTAACTTGACGCTAATGCGCTTTGCAACATTTGCGTTCGGTCGTAAAAGCTGCAACTATGTAAATTTTTTTTTCATTTCTTCGGTTCTTAATATCATTTTTTAAACTCAAAACAGCACAATTTTAATTTTAACTCAATTTAAAAAAAAAAAAATCATCCTAAAAATTTCCAAATTTGCGAGATTTTAAAAAATTTTTGCGACATAAGGCAGCACAAGTTGAGCACAATACAGAGCAACTTTTTTTTTGAAAATCGAAAATGGTGGTACTAACTTTACGCTAAGGCGCTTCGCAACAATTGCATTCGGTCGTAAAAGCTGCAAATATGCAATTTTTTTAAGCACAAGACAGCACAAATTTAAGTTTTCAAAAAAACTTATTTTTGCAAAAAATGTCATCCTTAAAATTTGCGAAATTTTCAAAAATATTTACGACATATAACAGCACGAGTTGAGCACAATACAGTACAAATTTTTTTAGAAAAATCAAAAATGTTGGTGATAACTTCACGCTAAGGCGCTTCGCAACATGGTTCCATACACCGCGTTAACAAAAAGAATTCAAATATTGATAAACTAAAGATTTCAATTTTATTTTTAAGTAAATTTCTCATAAAATTTTTTCGAAACATAATATACTCAACTTTATTTTGTCCAAGCATGATGCCTGATGAATGTCTTTGCTTCGAAAAAAGATATGAGCAATTTACATAATAGGTTATTACCACAAATCCTAAAAAATTGTAAATTCTCGTTTTTTTCATTTGTATTGGCTTTTGATAACTTTTTTTTGCTCAAATATTTTTTTTTAATATTTTTGAATATTCATTTCGATAGAAAATTTAATTTTTAATAGAAAGTTTGAGAAGTTTAATTGTCAAATTCAGTTTACCATAACATAATGCATTTTGGATTTTAAGCATGTTTTGGTCCCACAATGACATATTCAATAATAAAAACATTTCAATGCATTATATTCCTATTTTCCCCTCAGTTTTTTTTTTCGTATATTGATATAGCCTATAAATTCCCACTTTATACATAAGTAATAAAATAAGTTTTTCTAGTTTTCAATTTTCTCAAAAATTTTGTCAATATTATATATAAATTTTGTTTTAAATCGACAGTTAAATAAAAAAAAAATAAAAACAGGAGCCATATAAACAGATTTATATTAATATCTATAATATTTTTCGAATCAAAAAGTCTCTCAAATTCTACCTTACCACATTTTGTTTACTTCACAAAACTTATTTAATTAACCACCCTCTGTGTTCCATATTGACGTATAAAAGTTCTCGCGATAAAAAAAATATAAATAAATCCATCCTCACATCTACATAAATATATATTTCTCAAGCATCCCTTAGAGTGATTTAAATTTCTGACATTTTAAAAGGAAAATAAAATGAGAAGAAAATAAAAACAAAAAACGAACAAACTTTACCATGGCAATTAAATACTCAAAGAAATCTTGAGAACCCCCTTTCAAACACATACCACCATTGCTGCACTCCTCATCGATGTAATCTGAAAGCCGCGAACAAACGCGAAATTCCTGTTCAGAATCGCTAGCCAAGCATCCATCAGCATCTTGAAAATCCTCAAGATCCTCATGCGAGGACCAATTTTGAATACACCGAAGACTATTCGTCTTTTTCTTGACTGTGGAAGTCGTAGCAACATCGTCGCCGCTGCCAACACCACGACCACCACCGATTATTCTCCTTTTTCTTTTCCAACTGAAGGCACATTTTCTCTCATGGTTGGTCGTGAATTGCACTTGAACTTTACGAAAGTCACCATAATTAACGCGACAAGTTACCTCAAAATTCTGAAGGTCGGCACAACCATCTTCTTCGTCCCGAATTGCCGCAACCTTGGTGCGGAACCGCACTTTACGTATAGGATGCGAATTCTGATGGCGTTGCTGAACGCGGTGTCTGTTTTGTCCACCTCTTCTTCCACGATACATTTCGAATTTTCAAGTTGGACATTTCGATTAGCGGTTGAAAAAAAGTGACATCCGGGCCACCGTCCTTCCGTACGTTCCGTCTGCCCAATAACTGACCGTATAAATTTATTATTTATATTTGCGAACCACTTATGTAAGCACTGCCTGTAGAAATTTCAATTAGAATGACATCACTGAGAAGATTTACATGACCACCACTAACCGCCCGCTGCCGCCAATGTTGCTTCTCTTCTCATTCAACGAAATAGAAACACAGAATTTGTTGCCCGTTTTAGCTTGTATTGTGTGTATTTTCCACGGAAAACCCATCTCCGACTGAGCTAGTGGACGAAAAAAAGTTTCGCTGCCGCAGCCGCTGCTGCGGGCTGCCGTCTTCCTTGGCATGGCATCAGTTTTTCTTCTTTTTTTTTTTTTTTTGGGTGTTTGTTTGGATTTCGTTTCTTATTTTTTTTTTAAGAGAGCCAGAGAATTTACTTAAAGAAATGATGTTCATCGGTTTCACAGTGACCATGTGCGGCGGTTGTGGCAGCGGGTAGCGGGTAGCGGGCACCAGCCATCGGGCACACACTGCGAATACTTAATTAATTACAACGCGAAAATTGGCGTATAAAGTGAAGCTATATTCATTGGCGCGTATTACGCACACGCAAAACAAAATTACTGAAACACGCTGTAAAATTTCAAGCCAGTTAGTTGCGCACGCATAAACAGAAGCAGCCACATTTTATCGAGTCGGTAGACAAGAGAGAGAGAGAGAGAGAGAGAGAGAGAGAGAGAGAGGGAGAGCGTGGTGGAGAAAAGACTGCAAAAGTGTGGTTTGTGTTTTTAGCTTGACCCTCGGCCAGATTTATTATTTCAATGAAGAGATCTATGATCGCTTGGGGGCGCTAAATGTTTTCTTTTTTAATTTGATTGGTGTTTGTGTGTGTGTTTTGGTTTTGATTGACAGGAAAAGTGGCCGTGGTGTAGTTTTGTATCACTTTTTTTTTTCAAGTAATGTTTTCAGCTGATGCAACGGCGCGTGTATCAATGTGAGAATGAGGACTGGGTATGTTGGAATTTACGTAGAAAGATTTTAATTTTTTTTTAATTTTTTAAAGAAACGTGAATTGCTAATGGAATTTTCATTGAAAATTGTTAAGTGATGGGGTTTCAGTTATGGAAGTTTTTGAAGTTGTTTTTTTTTACGGTATAGAGATGAATTAAAAAAATATTGAATATTGATTGATTGCAGCTATAAACATTTGATTTGCACATCAAATATAAAAAGACAATTTGTCTTACATTGTAACTATATTATAAGTGTCCTAGATTCTTGTGGTGTTACAATGTGCCAAGGATTTCAAGTGTCTTTGCTGACAGTCACGTTAACCTAACCTACTAAGAATTTCATATACTTATTGCTTAATTTAATAAAAAAAAAAAATCAAACTCTTAATGACTTTTCAAAAACAAAATCCATGGCAATATTCTATTGTTCGAAATTAGAAATTAATGTATTCTGAACATTTCTTTCATTTCCTTTTCCTTTTGTTAAAATTATTTTCTTTTAAGACGTTGATTTTTCAGTGTGAAAACAAAAGAAGATACATTTCAGGTGTGAATATTAAATTCATTAAATATTTTTTTCCCCGCTTTAAATAATTCTGATGTTTTCTTCTGAGCCTATAGACTACCAATGAATATTTTCAAAGACAAAAACTTTTTACTTTTAGTATCTTACCTCAAGTCTTAAATTTTGTTACACACGGCAATTTTTTTACAAGAATAAAATATCCAATTTAATTCAACTAATAGCAAAAACAAAAGATTTAAATTTCTCAATGAACACCGGTGTGATAAACCATAAAGTGAGAACTTTACAGGCGTATTTATCAAGTATAAGGAACCATATTTGACACTTTTAAAAAGCGATAATACTCGAATATATGGCCTTATGTAACTTTGATAAAGCATCATAATGCCATATTTAAAAACATGGCCTTATAGGTTGCATATCTCCTTATGTCACGGCACCACATTTTTTTATCAAAATACATAAGTTGGGTCACCATTGTTTGGCAAAATTCATTTGGCATTTCTTTGTATCGCTTTAATCGTTAAATATTTCGTTTAATTCGCAATCCACAATTGGCAATTTACGTTTGGTTTTTTATTCATTACGTTTTTCAATCATTACGCAATTAACATTCGGCGTTATTTTATTTCGCTTTTTTTTCAAAAAATATTTTCAATCATTTCGCAAAAATCATTTAGCAATTTGTTGTTTCGTTTTTTTTTGTTACGTTGTATGATATTTGGCCAATTGTTTTTTCCGCGAAATAACGTTTCGCCGTTTAATTATTTCGCAAAATATCGTTTCGCCGTTTTATTATTTCGCTAATAGATCATTTCGCCGTTTAATTGTTTTGATAATTAATATTAATGTTGTTTTGAGAAGTAATTTTTTTATATAGAAAATCGTTCATTTTTGAGTATTTTTCGGTGACGCGGAATAAGGCCCAACGAAAGAAAACCAAATCTCAAATTTATCCTTATTTCGTTTTGAAAATGGAAATAAGGACAAATTGGCTTTATTTCATTTCGAAAACGAATTAAGGCCGAATTTGACTTAGAAATAAAGCCAAATGTTTTTGTTCAACACTTTAACTACACCCAACCTCGCGCCTACCCCAAATCCTGTAGTGTGCCCAAGCAGGGGGGTTGCATACATACCTCACTGTTTATACATCCCAAAAAATTGCAAAACAATTGAATGCCAAATAAAAAAAAAGCCAAACAACAAAATGCCAAATAAAAAAAAGCGAAATTATAAATTGCTAAATAAAAAAAAGCAAAACAACAAAATGCCAAATAAAAAATTGTGGAAATTCAAAAATTCAATCGAACTAAAAACTAAATGAAAATTGCGAAATGAAAAATGCGAAATGATAATTTGTCAAATCATTTAAAAAACGCAACCAGATTTGCAAAACGTAAAATGCGAAATAGCAAAAATGCTAAACAAACAAAATGCGGAACGACAAACGGCGAAATGAACCCTCGCGAAACGTTAGTTTGCCAGAAAATTCTTGCGAAACATACCATACCCACATAAGTTATATAAGATAATATCAATTAAAACTCAACATCTCAACAGCTCAACATCTGCATTAGCAAGATCAGAGATCTCCCTCTGTAGCACCTTTTGCTATTTTATCAACCACTGAAATAATAACCACGAAGATGGCGGCGAGGACGAGAGCAAGGTTGGACTTGAACATTTTGATTTTATGATGTATTGTATTCTAACGGTAGAAAAACACTGATATGGATTCAAAAAAATGTTCAGTTTTTATACCTGAATTTTGTCGAAATCGTTTGCTTTTTTATCGAAAATTGTTTTATGTTTGTATTTACTTTTTCTGCAGCTGTGAAAATATTGAAAGCAAATGGAAAAAAATTCAACAATGCTCGGTTGGGTGTGGGTTATGCTAATACTAAATATGGTTAAACTTAATTATATGTACGTGTCGTATTTTCGTACAATCTGTAACTTATTCTATTATCATTTTTGTTTTATAAAAAAAATTCTCGTTTTTTTTTAATTTTTGTATTATCCTAATTTACCTTAATGAAACATAGAGTTTCAAAAAATCTAATTCTCACATAATTAAACAGAACAAAAAATTAACCTTTTCAGCGTGGCAGCCCTTTGTCTTGACCTCATTTCACAATGCAACCCTTGCCCAAATTGTTTGTTTAAACAATACCTACTTATAAAAGACTCTTCATGCCTCTCATCTGGTAACTTGATGAGGGTAGGTTGTCTTATTTCGAAATCTTAGGCTAATGCCATTTCCTACATATTTTTATCAAAATAAGTAAAAGATTTATATGAAACTGCGACTCTTTTTGATGTTATATAACCATATTTAGCGTTGGCATAACAATACCCATTCCAAATTATTAAGTTGTTTTCAATTTGTTTTCAATATTTTCACAGCTGCAGAAAAAGTAAATACAAACATAAAACAATTTTCGATAAAAACGCAAACGATTTCGACAAAATTCAGGTATAAAAGCTGAACATTTTTTTTGAATCCATATCAGTGTTTTTCTACCGTTAGAATACAATACATCATAAAATCAAAATGTTCAAGTCCAACCTTGCTCTCGTCCTCGCCGCGATCTTCGTGGTTATTATTTCAGTGGTTGATAAAATAGCAAAAGGTGCTACAGAGGGAGGTCTTGCTAATGTAGATCTTAAGAGTGCAGACATTTTATAATGAGGAGATGAATACTTTCAAGGTCTTTGTATTAAATAAAGCAAATAAATACAGAAAAATTTAATTAACCTTTTGTTTTAATTGATTTAATCTTATATAACTTATGTATTTTGATAAAAAAAATGTGGTGCCGTGACATAAGGCCATGTTTTTAAATATGGCATTTGATGCTTTATCAAAGTTACAAAAGGCCATATATTCGAGGATTGTTGCTTTTTAATAATGTCAAATGTGGTTCCTTATACTAAAATAATAAATAATAATAAATAAGCCTGTAAAACTCTTAATATACTCCTTTGTTCATTGAGAAATTTAAATCTTTCGTTGTATGCATAAAAATATTTAATGAATTTAATTTTCACACCTGAAATTGATCTTCCGTTAAAAAAATGCCTTTAATCTGTCCACCAAGCTTTAAGGGAATTTAAATTCGAATCCAACTGTTGAAGTGACATGTTATACGTTGACAAATTTGGTTAAAATGACAGCCATATCAAAAATAATAATTATTAATTTCAATTTTTGTGTATACTGGAGTAATCAAAATTAGTGTTTAAAATACTCTTTTTAAATTCGCTCAAAGCATCACGGGAAAAATATTTGCCCAAGAGAAGATAAAAAAAAGTGTGAGTGCCGGGACTCACGGTTAAGATGTGTAAACATCAACATTCGTCCGAATGCCTCATAGACCGAGAGCCTACATCAAATTTAGGGTGTGGATGATAGCAAACATTTTTTTTTTGGTACTTTTATATAGATCTTAACTTTTCATAAGCAAATTTGAAAATCGGTAATGATGCATGGAAAATGAAAGCGCAGTCCATGTACTATATGGTCTAAGCAACTAACCACATTTCAACCCAAACTGAACTCGACTTTTTGATTTCGTATATAAACACTCAGCGTTTAGTTACTGAGCGTACATAGCGTTGAACGCACTCCATTTTCGTGAAGCTCAGAACAGAGATTATGGATAATTCATAAAGGCTTAACTACATAAGCCAAAAAGTACTGAAGTACAAAAGTAAAAATATTTTTTTTACCGCTAGCGCCGTTGTTTTGTGAAAAAGAATACACAAATTTGTTTTTAAACCAAAATTTAAGCTTTCTGCATCATTTTTATAAGTTTTCTAGTCAGAAAAACTATCACAAAATCAATTTAAAAATTTTCACTTTTGCACTTTTTCACTTTTTTGGCTTATGTAGTTGAGGCTTAAGTCTGATATTACACGATGAATCTAGTTGCATGCGCCTTCTTCGAATTCTTCTTTGTTATTTCGTCCGCTGTTTCAAGCGCTATTACACGTTGAAACCAAAGTCAGGAATCTAATTTGACAGTTCTCTTTATTTTTCATTTTCGTGTTGGGCTGTGCTCAAGCAATAAAAAAACTTTTTCTGTTTTTATTTTTGTTTTCATAATTAGATATATTGAAGAAAGAAAGGTTTGTGTGCCTTTAAATGAATATCAGTCAAGAAAAGCAATAATTTTTTTTATATGTTGTTTTTAAAGATGAATTCTCACTTCTGGAAAGCCTATAAGGCTATCAAAAACAGTGCGTTGCATCGAAATTTACTCTTTAAACAACAAAACCATATGAAGCAGAATAGTAAAAAACGGACAAGAGAAAAGAGAAACGTCAAATAGTTGCACCGAAAATTTTACTCACGCGACATCGGTCACTTTTTTTCCGTACCATCTTTTCGATTTTTTTTTCTCTTTTGCACTTACGTAGTTCGAAAAGTCGCATGCGTCTAGATGCATCGTGTAATAGCAGACTAATCTCTGGCTCAGAATCAAAATCACGACCACGGCTACAAGATAAGAATCACGACTACGAGATGAGTGGGCGTAAATTTTAATTTTTTTTTTAAATTATGGGTTTTCTAAGTTGACGCAAAGTTTTTCAAAAAATTCAAAATTTACACTGAGCCATCTTTGGTGTCTACTTTAAGGTACATACATTCATACAATGTATGTGATGTATGTTCTGTGAAATAGGCCGCTGGTCTCAAAACAGTCATGTAATTGAAAAAAAGTAATGCAAAGAATACAAAATACGGATAAAGGTAGCTGCAAACAAACGCGAAAGCGGTGGCGATCACGATAAAATTGTGGATGCCATACACATAAATCAAAGGAAAGGCACACATCTACACGATTAAAGTGTGCTTTGATTTTTATATGCGGCATCCACATTTTTATCGTGATCGCCACCGCCATCGCGTTGGTTTGCGCGTAGCCTAATGCTAAAGAAGCGTTAAAAAGAGTCTCGTAAAACTTGGCCCACGACTCACAAGGCAACTGGTCTTCCATCTTATCTTTTTTCTCTTTCGCTTTCATTATGTTTGAATAGAGTCAGACGCAAAGAATCATCATGTAATAGGGGCTTAATATATCCTCTAAGCAGCCAACCAAATTTCAACCCGAACTGAACTCGACCTTTCGATTTCAATACTCAACGTTTAGTTACTGAACGCACATATTGTTGAACGCACTCAATTTTCGTAAAGCTCAGAATCACGATCACGACCACGATCACGATTACAACGTTACGTTACGTTTTCTTTTCACCCTACCGCCAGTATAGATGTTTACACATCAAAAATTTGAGCGAATTTTTTTTATCCCAAATAAATGTTGTCCCAAACAAAATCATATTCCTTTATTAAATTATTCTTAAATTTAACTCTAACGATAATTGTTTCTTTACAACTTGATATATTTTATCAACAAGGAACCAAAGTTTTCATTTTTCAATCAATTGAGAGATTTAAATTCGTGTGTAATTTTAACACTTTTATAGAATTAAATAAATTGATTAAGTTTTGCGTTTAAAATACCGTAAGGGTAAACATTCTTTCCAAATCCAAAGGAAAATATTTGTTTCCGTAGGTACCATGAGAATGCTTAGATATGATATCATATGTCACTTAACGAAAGTGTCCTGAGACATTTTTTAGATATGGTCTTAAATTAAAAAAGAAAATCGCATATGACTCTTTATCAAAGCAACAAAAACCCATGTATTCGAATTTGGTTTTATGTCAATATTCGAAAGTGTCATAACACCTTTGAATTATAGCCGAACGTCACATGGATTTATGTATAGGCGACACGACGGCACCAAGAAACTGTTTTTTCATTATAATATATAAAAAGGTATTTATTTTTGTCAAAGCCGATATGATGCTGATATTTTTTTCTCAATTTAAAAATATTTACCTTGAAGATCAGATCATACGAACTGAAATTGAAATTGTAATGGGTTTTCTTGGAACTAACGGATGATTTTTTAAGAGGTTTAGAACTTTTTTTAAAAAAAAAACACAAAAAATTCGAAAAAATGAATGAAATATTTATTTGAATCGATAGTTTGAACCTTGCAATTTAATGTTTAAAGATAATTTCATGCAAATGTTGACCGCGGCTGCGTCTCAGGTAGCCCATCCGCTGAGTCCAATTTTGGCATACTCTTTCACACATATCGGCCGGTATCTCATGAATGAATGCATGGATGTTGGCTTCCAGTGCGTCAATCGAAGCGGGCTTGTCCCTATAGACATTAGCCTTGACATACCCCCACAAAAAATAGTCTAATGGTGTCAAATCGCACGATCTAGGCGGCCAATTGACCGGCCCGAAACGTGAAATTAACTGTTCACCAAACTCGCCTCGCAATTGCGCCATTGTTTCGCGTGCTGTGTGGCATGTGGCACCGTCTTGTTGAAACCACATATCATGCAAGTCAAGAACTTCCATTTCGGGCAAAAAAAAGTTTGTTATCATCGCTCGGTAGCGTTCACCATTGACAGTAACGCTGCGATTCACATCATCTTTGAAGAAATATGGCCCAATAATGCCGCCGGCCCATAAACCGCACCAAACAGTGGCTTTTTCGGGATGCATTGGTAGCTGTTGCAATGCTTCTGGCTGATCTTTACTCCAAATGCGGCAATTGTGCTTATTTACGTACCCATTCAACCAAAAATGAGCCTCATCGCTTTGCCCAATTTTTCGATAAAAAAGCATTTCGAACCGAGCACGAATTTTGATAGTAAAATTCAATAATTTGCAAGCGTTGTTCATTTGTAAGACGATCCATGGTTAAATTGCAAACCAAACTGAAGCTGTTTGACAGTGACACAAGGTACTAAACACACGTCAGCTGTCAAAACCAGTGTTGCCAAAACCAAACCAGCTAAAAAATCACCCGTTATATAAGCTTTTTTTGGTGATTTAAATTTTATCAACTTTAAACAAAAAAATAAAAAAAATACAACTAAAAGGCTGAAAAATTCAATTCAATTTCTAATGACTATTTTTTTTTTTTTTTTTTTCAAATTTACTCTCTACCAATAAAAATTTATTTTAATAAAATGTCAACCTGATATAAAAAACGAGGACTACATCTTTCGAGAAATTGACAAATCCTCTTGTCCTTCCTACACCCTTACCGTTCAGATTGGACAAACAATAATAAATCGTAGGTATAGGTATAGGTATAGGTTTCATTTCAGTTAATTGAATTTAAAAAACAAATCAAAAACTTTAAAAAACATTTTTTCAAAAGAATTTTTGTTTGGTGCTTTACTATGGATCTTTTTAAGATTTTATTATTTTTTATTTACATATGTACATATTTATGTGTGTATATAAAATGCTGTATGAAGTGAAGTGATTTTTTTAATTAAATTCAAAAATATTCGCCTCTCTTAAAATTTCATAATCTTTTGAAATTGAAAACCGCTTAACCATAACCATTTCTGTCTGTGTTGTTTTGTACATGTACAATATTGTATACACTATATAGCTAAGGCTGAAAAATTAAAAGCAACTTATTAATTCATCCACTCATAGAATAGAACATAGACCAAATAACATCATCAACAAACAAACAAACAAACCACTTGAGTACATTATATGCAAATTTTTCATTAAAATATTATGAGATTAAAAAATCTCATGTTTTTTTGTATTAAGCTGGCATATTTTGTGGGAAAACCGAAAACGATTATGTGAGCAAAAATGAAAAAGATATTTTTTTTTTGATTCATTGGAATAATTTTAGCAGTGCAAATCTTAATCCAAGCTAATGGAAGTCCCTGGTCCATGCTAATGGTTTTAAGTTATTTACTTTGAGATAAATTAATTATGAGATACGAATATGATGAGGAAGCATTGATAAATGAAATGAGATTTTTTTATTATTGAGACTGAGATCAAATAGAAATGTGGAAGTAATATCTGTTTACGTGCGATGGGTAAGTGATGGTTAATAAGCGCATGGGTGGTATTTTTTTTGTATGTATGTGATTCTGTTGCTGATGGTAATGGTAATGCTAATGATGATGGTTTATTTGATTATTTTGGTTCATGATTTTTGAAGTGCTTTACAAAGTCGAGGCATTACTAGATTTATGTTTACAAACAATATTTGTGGTTTAATGGTTACCATATACAGAGAGGTTATGATACGTACATATTATAGTTGACGTGAATATCTTTAATAATAAATTTAGCAGTATTATCAATAGTTCCTCTTTGGGATTTTTTTTTAAGTCACTTGTAGATACAACTTGTCACATGTCATATAATTAAACGTGGTTTTAATTGTTAATAAATGAAAATAAATTCATCATAAAATAAATAGAAAAATACATAAATATCTACGTAGCTACATTTCATATTAAATAAATTATTCTAAATAAAGGTTTTTTTTTTTTATACGTGTGGTTTTCAATCTGGAAATACTTTTTTCGGATTTTGTCTTTTTGACAGCTGTCACTTGATTTATGCTCAATTTGGTTTGCCATTTCACAATGAATATAGACTTACTCTTGAACAACGTTTGCAAATCGTGCAAATTTATTACCAAATAATGGTTCAAGATGGCCACCGATCCCGATTTTCACAAGAAAATTTCGTTCAGCGATGAAGCTCACTTTTGGTTGAATATGGTTACGTTAATAAGCAAAATTGTCGTATTTGGAGTGATCATAATCCACAAGTCATTGTTGAGACGCCGTTACATCCTCAAAAAGTCACTTTTTGGTATGCTCTATATATGGGCAGAGGGAGTCATTGGTCCATATTTCTTCAAAAATGAAGCTCATTATCTCGCGTCGTGGACGGGCCTGTGGCGGCGTGGCCTCCAAAATCGTGCAATTTAACACCGCTGAACTATTTTTTGTGGAGTTATGTGAAGTCGCTTGTCTACGCAGATAAGCCCGAGACGATTGACGCCTTGGAAGAGAATATTCGGCGCGTTATTGCTGACATACGGCCCCAATCGCTGCAAAATTGGGCCTCTCGGCTGGAATTTATTCGAGCTAGCCGCGGCGCGGCGGCCACTTGCCCGAAATCATTTTTAAAAAATAATGACAAACCCTTATCTTTATAATAAAGCTAAATTCTTGGCCATAAAATTAAATTATTAAATATCACACGTCTAAAAAAAACACCCTTTACATATAGTGAAATTAATTCGTTCACGGAAAGAATTGAAAAATCACTAATTGCGAAATTTTAGGTTGTAATTTACAAAACTCTTTTTTTTAGTAAATCAAGACGATTTTATTTAAAAATGATTGAAAAAATTGTAAATTAGCATTCAAATCTTCGTAAAATACAAAATTTTATAATTTGGTATTTATTATCAAAAGTCATAATTCGAGCTTGTTGACTTCAAAGCAAATTACAAATTTTGAGTCGCAATCTACTATCTTCAGGGGAATAATTTGAACATTTATATGGTGATTTGCATGCTCTCGATGCTAAAACCAGACCACGGGCTACTATTTTTTCTGAGTGTCTGAGTTTAATCAAATTTTCTTAGAAATATAGAATTCACAGTGCATTCATGCTGAGATTTTTATAAGAATCGGTAAGCATCGAACATAATTCGCGTCTTAGTAGGGTACGACAGCATCTGACCGACGAGCCCAACTGTCGTGCCTGGCCAAAACACAATCTTTGGAGTTAAGGTCACTCGAACTTATAAATTGAGGTATGTATTTTGCAATTTCACTACCTCATCAGACTTTGTAGCTAAGTCGGAAATTATTTTCACTTAAGTTGCAGTTTTCCATTTGCAGCAAATCCATAGGTTTAAGTTGTAAACAAAAAATTGTTCTTGAATCTCGACAGGATTGCTTGAAAATGGAAAGTAGATTAATCTTTTAAAGTAGCAATTTGCCGAATAACCAGTTTCAAATTACGACTCAAAAGTTGCAATTTAAAGATAAATAAGTATAAAAACTGTGATTGTCACTTGCAAATTGCCGAATAACCAGTTTCAAATTACAACTCAAAAGTTGCAATTTAAAGATAAATAAGTATCAAAACCGGCAATATTTTTTTTCTCGATCGAATAATTGATACTCAAAAGTGGTGAAATATGATTTTTGAGGGTCAATATCTTCAATTCGCTCATTTTATGAAATTGCAAACAAAAAGTCGTAGTTTACTAATTTCGAAGCCTAGGTACAAAACTGGATTAATTTTTCGTGATTTGTAGCTTATTTTTCTTGATCTGATCTAATAATTCTTTCCGTGTTTTTTGTTTATACGCGCATAATTGGGCTGAACATCATCCGATTTGAAAGGAATTTTTTTTTATGGATTTTTATTAAACCATTTATCGAAAATTAGAAATTTTGACTGGAAAAGTTAGAAAACCGTTAAAACCCTAAGTTGCCTACTTTCAGTTGTGTTGATTTTAAGGAATGAAAAACACTAGACGGAATTAATAATCCATAAATTTTATTCCTCACAAGAATGAGATCGGCAACAAGTGGCCTTACGCTCCCAGACTGATACATTTGTGTATAAGAAAATTAATGGAGCGTTCAAACAAAAATCTATTGTAAAAGATTGTTTGAACTTTGAAAACCGTATATTAATTTTGAAAATCGTTGGAGCGGTATAAAATTTTGTAAACATTTTTAAGAAAAAAAAACTGGTTAGCCATTTTTTAGTATTTATTAATGCGGAGTTAAAAAATTAATTTTGAAAACAAATTATTTTAAAATTTTTGAAAATACAAAATTTGTCTTTTTCGAAAATTTTGATGCTCAGTATTACAGGGTGAGTCAAAAGTTTTTTAAGACTGACTACTCAAATTGGGGAAAAATCAAATGAAGTGTCGAGTCCCAATCAAGAACCAAACCCATCGTGGGAGCATAAACTTTAAATAATTTACGTTGAGTTTTCAAATTGACTGAGTTAATGCTGTTTTGCATGTTGGTCAGTTTGATTGGAAACTTCACACCAAACCACCCTGTATTAAGACTTATCTATTAGAAGGTTCCGTGTAAAAAAAAATTCATAAAAAACGGTTGAGATAGCCGAAAACCAAAAAAAAAAATGGTTCTATATGAGAGGTACCATTTTAAATCGATAGATATTTTAATAATATGGTGATTATACCACCAGCTAAGCTTACATCAAAATTTTTATCAAATCGTAGGAGTCGTTTTGAAAAAAATAAGATTTTCCTTTGAGGTTTTTAAACATTTGTATGGAAGGTACTATTATTTTTGGTTTTAAGAATAATTTTTATTTCAAATATTCTAGAAAATACTAAAAATGCTTAGTTTAATAAAACGATCAAGTCATTTTCGAAATTGTAAAACTTGTAAATTGTAAATTTTAAAACTTTTTTAAAAATCAAAAAAAAAATTAGGTATTGAAGATTTTGATTTACAATTTCAAATCATTTTGAAACATTCTCCAAAAACAAATTAATCAAAATAAGTTAAATCGTTTTGAAGAAACTTGAAAATCCAAAAAAAGGTTCTGTGGGAGGTAGGTAGGTAGGGAGGTAGGTAGGTAGGTAGGTATAGGTACCTACCATTTATAAACATTTTTCGGAATTTTTTTGAATAAAATGGTATCTGATTTTTTTTAAGTTGTTGGCACGTTTTTGATAAAAATAAGACTTTCATTTTTTCCTAAAAAAAAATTGTATATCGATCCTAAAAAAAAAAATCAAAAAAACTTGTCGGGAGAATGTCAAAAAAACGTTTTGTACCACGTTAAAAGAAAATAGACCGACCCGTTTAGGCTGCAGTCAGATACTTTTTTCGACTTCGCTATCATTGTAATTTAAAGTTTGATCAAAATCTGGAGTTAAATTTTTTTTACAAATTCATAACTTGCCATATTATAGTACAACCATATAACAAAAACCAGGAGTTGGTGTAAAAACGACTTTTTTCTAAAGACGTTATGTTTAAAAAGTTCAAATGTCTTTATATACGAAGCGTATATTTAGCCTTTATTTGGGCTCCTGCAATCTTATATGTATATCGAAGTTATGAATTGATTATTTTGAATTATTTTGACCCCTGCCAACGAACGAAAAATGTTCAGTAAAATTCACATCCCTTAAATGACAATTTTGATATAATTTATGCAACACCATCTCTGACAGCGCACTTGTAACTTTAAATCGTATAATTAATTTATGTTCATTATATAATTAAGGTAATTTGAAAATGAATGGCGTTTAATATTGATTTGAAAATGTAAAACCAATAAAATCAAATATAAACACCACCTCCTGAATGGTGCCATTAAGAAATTAAAAAAAAATAAATAAACATGTTCGGGTTCCAATTGACGTTTAATAAGTATATGGTTACCCCGAAAGCGTAGGTACTTTCTAAAATGTTCTTTTTTTTTTTGTTTCAACGTAAATAGATAAAATTTGTATCTGTAAGTATTTATACACATATTATGTGTGAAAGTATTTTCGACTTGGAATTTTTATTTTTTTTTTTTTCAATCTGGCAACAGGAAGAAAGAGAAATTATTTCTCTGTACGCTCGTTATCTATTCTTTGCATCAGGTCAAACACAATAACCACATATTAATTGAACTCTAAAAGCTTATAATGTATCTTTTTATGTATCTGCTCATATGAGCATCTGCAAATGAATTTAGATAAAAAAAAATGATGAGAATGCAAAACAATGATAAACATTTTTCTATGAAAATCCATTTTGTCTTCCTATATTCTTTAACCACTCTATATAATCAATCAATCAATGGGGCAGTATATATGCGGCTACTGTCATCACCTTATTTCTTCTTCATCTGCTTCATTATATACATTATATTGTTTCTATATCTAAAGTCCATCATCTGTGACCGCAATTTCAATCTTTTAACTTCAAATCTTTTGCTTTGATGAGTGAATGATTCATTCAGATAACGTGTTTCGTGTTTGTGCGATACGCCATGCTGCGGTGTAATCCCAAAGACCATAACAATACAATCAATGAAAACTTGTATATACATATCTTTATCAATATATATATAGCAGCACAAAGAGTATCTATCAGATACACCGTATATCTCACCAAACGGAACTAATAATTGTTCTATGTTGTTTTTAGATACATTACTTATTTATTTTTCTTCTTTTTCTTTCTGTGCTACGAAGTGCAACATAATGGTTGGGGCGTTGATGGACTTTTTGTCGGAATAATATGGTTTGTGGTATGGTTAGCAACATGGACCAGGACAGTACTGTAAAAGTAGTAAAGTGAATTGATTTTTTTCTTTTTTTTTTCTTTCTAGATACGAGTATTCTCATCAAAAACGATGATTATGGCAATTTCATTGAAATAATTGTATGGTGTTGTAACAAGTTATTCTTAGAAGCTAAAGAAGGAGAGAAAATTCTTTCCTAACTGTATATATATCTAGATACAAATATAGTATCTTGAAGTTCTACATTTTTATTTGTGGATGGTGTTTGAGGAAACCACTATATTATTTTTCTACTACACAAAGTTGTAGTGCACTCTTATATAAGAATGTAAAATTTGACCAACATTTGAGTTTGAGGATTTCATTCTTCAGCTATATTATTATACCAAGGTGCTGTACGTTATTGTCTTGAAGTGAAATCTGACTAATGGTTTCTCAAAGAGCTATGGGTTAATAATTGTATGGCAAGGCAACTATGTATGTAGATAATGATGTAGAAGGCTTCCAAATTCAAACTTATAATTTACACAAATTGCTTCATTAAAAAAAAAGCTTTAACCCGAAGATATTTGTTTTGAAAATTTAACTAATTTCGTCTTTAAAGACTGGCTTTTACTTAAATTCAATATAGATAAATGGATTTTAAATAACATTTACAGGGTTTTTTATTAAGCACTTTTTATCTTTAAATCTTGTATTCGTTCAAAAGGTCTATCGATGACATTATGTATGGAATAAAACATTGTTGAAGGTGTCCGTCGCGGCTTCTTTGCCTGGCACGCATCCGAAATGTCCAATTTTTCATGACTTTGGCGCATAAATCAGGCTGAATTTAACCGACAGCATGGGTTCTGTAGGCTTTGATGGTTGCTGTGGTTATGTGGCTTATTCGCATAGACCTGCGACTTCAGAAAATCCCACAGGAGAAAGTCTCACAAGGTCGCACGATCTCGGTGGCCGCAATTCACATCACCTCCACGTGAGATGACCATGCTCTCGAATCGTTCGTGCATTAAATTCCTACGTGGCGTGAACTGTGTGGAACGTATCACCACGCCGTCCTGTTGAAACCACATGTTCTTGGTGTCCATGTCATCCAATTCAGGCCAAAAGAAGTTGGTATAATCATCGACCTATATAGCGCTCACCATTGACGGTGATGGCCTGACCAACATCGTTCACAAAGAAATATGGAACGATGACACCGCAAGGCAAAAATCAACACCAAACATAGACTTTTTCGGGATGCATTGAACGCTCTTGGATATCATGTGGATTCATATCGTCCCAAATTCAACAATTTTGATTGTTGACATACCCAATCATCCAGAAATTGACCTCATCGCTAAAGATATTTTTCGATGAAAATTAGGGTCAGTTTTCCATCTGTTCCAGAGCCCATTCAGTGAACACACGTCATTGTCTATGGTCGTTTACCTTTAGCTCCTGATGGAACAGTTGAATTTTTGTACTGGTGCAGGCCAAAGTCACGACGCAAATTTCGCCATGTCTGCGAAAGATCGAGTTCTTGTGGGCGACGCGAAACCAACTGCTTCGGATTCTCCTGTACACTCTCACGGACAGCGGCAATGTTTTCGAAAGATCTTGAGTTTCGTCGACGTACGGGTATTGGTTGATTGTGTACTGAACCAGTTGACTCAAATTTATCCACCACACTGCGAAGGACTTTAAAAGTTTAAAAACTCATTTAAAAAACAAAATAACGAGGCACAACTTAAAAAATGTATAACAGACATCGCCCATAGAAAAATTTGCGCTAAACATTTTGGTAAGACCTGCAATCCTAAAAGAACAAAAAAATTTCGGATGCAGCTTCATTTGAATTTATATAATGAAATTTGATGATTTTTTTCGCCATTGGGATTTTGTAGCAGGAAGTTCGACTAAGAGGAAGTTCCACTTAGAGGGAGTTGATTGTGTATAAATTCACTTAAAAATTTAACTTAAACAAAACAAATCGAAAATTGTTCCTCCAATTGTATAGTAATTAAACGTATACATATCTATATTTTTACTTAGCAATAAAAAAAAAAACAGAAACAAAAACCTTGTTTTAATTGCGTATAAATAAAACTAAAACTTTCTCTTCCCACACTCAACACAACATGAACATAGAAAAAAAAATCATATTATACGACGAGTATAATAATTATCAATTAAATTTAAATTTATTGCAAAAAATATCATGATTTAAATTAAAAACCAAAAATATTCATCATATGTTTGCAGTTTTAAAATAATTGCTATCTTTTATACAGTTTGACAACAACTGTTTTGAAACTTTTCACATTGTATTCGTTGTATCGTATTAGTATAACAGTTTCACTGTGGATTCCTTTTATTTTTTTATATCCGCTTCCCGCATGATGCAAAGCAAAGCAAAGCAAAACCCATGCTGATGAGTCATCGTTAGCAACAGCATCCACTCTGAATTCAAAACAATCCATATAGAGAATGATACAGCATCCCCCATCAGAGTGAGTCATCTATTCCTTCAAAGGAATTGCCTAGATTAACCAAACCAAACCCTCCCCATATTCGCCTGCTCCACTTCCACATCATCACGTTCTCATAGAGATGATAATGTGTGTCCTGAATGTAATATAAAAAGAAATTCAATGCGCATGTGGTGATGTATATTTATTGTATGGAGTTTCGTTAAAGATACTTTTCTTTTGATGGTGGAAAATTTAACCTAAAAATAAGCTTTAATAATTTTGTTGGTAATTTGGCTCAATTTCATGGTGAAACTAAGCTAACAGATAATTTTCTTGGTAACCACAAAATTAAAGATGGAAGTTAAAGAAATAATAACACAGACAAAAAAAAGACTGTTGATTCCTCTTCTTGTTTGCTGCGCCATAGGAAGTTGTTGTGAAGATACTCAAACTAACTGTTTTCTCGCATGTTATAAAGCTTAATAGGTAGGTACCAACACATTTATTTTTTGTGTTGCAAAATAAATTTATAGGTACTGTGAAATTTTTGCTTTAAAGTCGTTTGTGTTTTTTTTTTTTGTATCACATTCAAAAAAAAAATATAAATAAATAAATCCAAAAAGGAACATAAACACTCAAGTGAGTGTATCTATTACCATTGTTCGAAGCAAAAGATAAAGATAGATTAAAACGTGAGATTTGAACAATAGGCCAGATTTTGGTAATTTTTGTTTTGTTTTTTGTTTCTATAAGGAAGGAATGAATGAATGAAAACGAAGAAAAGATTTATATTAAATTTGATGGCAAAATCGTGGGAGAATTTTGTTTGAATTAATCTTTTCAAATGTGATTCGGACGCAATAAATCATAGGTAAGCCATTGTTAGGTATATTTTCAGAAATTTTTTGTTTGCAATTATCTGCGTGTGAAAGTTGTTGTTAATATATTATGTATATACGCAAATTTGTTAGGTAGATGAAAGATGCTTAATAATTGGAGTCAACGTATCGTTTGAATTGAATTTGTGTGCAAATTGTGTATAGTTGAGAAGCTTACACCTTTTTTTTTGGTTTTAATTAAAGGGTCTTTTAATTTATACGGACATTCGAAATTTGTTAGGTTATAAAGCGGCATGTTTGTTAAAGCCAACATCTGTTAAATTTATTACGAATTATTCAGTAAGTTAGGTTACTGTGTATGGAAATTCAACATGGAATGTTAATATAGCTTTTAGCAACGAGTGCAAATTATCAGCTCTGGAGCAATTGGAAAATTGACCCAAATTTCACCAAAAAATCATCTTTATATCAACTAGGTGGATGAATTGATGTGAGATAATCAAAACTGTCGGATTTCAGAAGATTTACCAATTACCTACACCAAAAAGATTTTTATTTAATGTAATATATTCTAAAGGTAGAAAAACACTGATATGTAGGTACTGTAATGATGCATTGAACTGCCCCACCACCGACCGACCGACACTGTATATAAAATCAAACAACCGTCAACACTTTGGACACCCCTGACCATACCACTTCAATAAACTCTGGTGAAATATACTATAATACGAATATTATTTTGTTCGTCATATTATAATTCACAGTCAATTTGAACCACAATATGTATATGTAAGAGATTGTGAACAAACAGAAGAAATCCGAGCTCTGGCATACTTTGAATATAATACCAATCAATAGTAGGTATATGTAGTTGATGAGTCTGCTTTTTGAAAAGCTTAGGCTCCAAAAGCGGCAGTGGAAGCCCAGGTTAAAGTAGTTATCTAGTGGCGTCTGCTTTTTCAGACTGTAATTTAATGAACACTGATATTCCCGCGAAAACTAAATTTAGAAAGAATATATGAGTTTTGGATTATATAATAATAACGGGTGATTTTTTAGCCGGTTTGGTTTTAGCAACACTGGTTTTGACAGCTGACTTGTGTTTAGTACCTTGTGTCACTGTCAAACAGCTTCAGTTTGGTTTGCAATTTAACCATGGATCGTCTTACAAAAGAACAACGCTTGCAAATTATTGAATTTTACTATCAAAATTCGTGCTCGGTTCGAAATGTTCATCGCGCGCTGCTTCCATTTTATGGTCGGCATTCTCGACCTTCTGAGCAGTCTATTCGGAAGATTGTGACCAAATTTCGCACCACATTTACTTTGTTGGACATTAAACCACCAACACGTTTACGTACTGTGCGTAGTGAAGAAAATATTGCGGCCGTATCAGCTAGTGTGACAGAAGACCGCGAAATGTCGATTCGGCGCCGTTCCCAGCAGTTAGGCCTTTGTTACAGCACTACGTGGAAAATTTTGCGGAAGGATTTGGGCGTAAAGCCTTTTAAGATACAGCTGGTGCAAGAACTAAAGCCAGCCGACCTACCACAACGCCGAATTTTTGGTGAATGGGCTCTTGGAAAGCTGGCCGAGGATCCGCTTTTTTATCGAAAAATTGTGTTCAGCGATGAGGCTCATTTTTGGTTGAATGGGTACGTAAATAAGCACAATTGCCGCATTTGGAGTGAAGATCAGCCAGAAGCATTGCAACAGCTACCAATGCATCCCGAAAAAGCCACTGTTTGGTGCGGTTTATGGGCCGGCGGCATTATTGGGCCATATTTCTTCAAAGATGATGCGAATCGCAGCGTTACTGTCAATGGTGAACGCTACCGAGCGATGATAACAAACTTTTTTTTGCCCGAAATGGAAGTTCTTGACTTGCATGATATGTGGTTTCAACAAGACGGTGCCACATGCCACACAGCACGCGAAACAATGGCGCAATTGCGAGGCGAGTTTGGTGAACAGTTAATTTCACGTTTCGGGCCGGTCAATTGGCCGCCTAGATCGTGCGATTTCACACCATTAGACTATTTTTTGTGGGGGTATGTCAAGGCTAATGTCTATAGGGACAAGCCCGCTTCGATTGACGCAGCCAACATCCATGCATTCATTCGTGAGATACCGGCCGATATGTGTGAAAGAGTATGCCAAAATTGGACTCAGCGGATGGGCTACCTGAGACGCAGCCGCGGTCAACATTTGCATGAAATTATCTTTAAACATTAAATTGCAAGGTTCAAACTATCGATTCAAATAAATATTTCATTCATTTTTTCAAATTTTGTGTGTTTTTTTTTTTTTTAAAGTTCTAAACCTCTTAAAAAATCACCCTTTATATATAGTTACAAGTAAATATAACCATTGTATTAGTACTATAAGAACTTTTGACCCGACAAGCACACCTCAGAATATGATAAAAAAGATCTCACATATAAATATAATGTATAGCTTCAAATAAATGTTCAACTGTTATACCTGAATTTTTCCGAAATCAGCTCATTTTTTACGCCATAGTTGCTACAAATTGTTACGTCTGCAAAATACATAGGTATACTTAATAAATATAGAAACAAATAGAATTTCAATAAAAAACTAAAAATTTCAAATCAAAATTCAAACTTCAAAGAGACAGCTAACAGATCATTTGACATTTGAAAGTCAGCACATCTTTGGAGACGTTTTGGTAATAAAGCAATGTCAATATTGCTCGGCAATTATTAATTTTCATCGCTGTTGCAATTAATTCTGACGTTTCATCTTTTTCAAAATGGTTTCTCCGCAATTTTGAATGACTTTTGCTTCATTTTGAGATTAAAGTTGAAAATATGAGAAATTAAGTGAATGAAAGTTTTTATTATCAAGAACATTGAATTTAAAGGGCAAAAACACATTTAACAGACGTTCCAATTTCAATATATGTACCTACTGACATTAATTGACAACTAAAATTCACTGGCAATGCTGAACGCCAACTCAGACAATAAATTTCCATTGAAATCATTGCCTTAAATGTTGTCAATGCAGCCACAACGTATAAACGTTTGGACCGTTTGTTACATAGCATGTTGAGTAATCTATAGAAGTGCAATTTTCATTAGTTTATCGAGAAAATTTATCGAAAATCACAATTAGAATGAGTAAAATATGCTTACCTACATGGTGGTTTTAATTGGTAATCTGGCAGAAAAATACCAATAGAACGCTTCCAACATATCTTAACGATTCTGAAGTGTTAGTGCTTTTGGTATTTTCTCTTCCATCGAGAAGAAGAATTGTCATTTTATGGGGTTCAGAAGTTTTCTGGGCGATCACCATTCGAAAACTCTGTGACTATCACTAGAAACAGTTCTGCCAACCAAATTCTTATTAAATTACTTTTTAGAATTTTCTATATAAAATTTATAAAATTTGTATAAAATTTCCCGATTTTATACTTATTATAACTATTTGAACCGTACAAAAATTTTACAGTGACCAGACTTTAGCACATTTCAAGAACGACGTTAAATCAATTTTATAATTGTATAAGGTACATGAAAAATTAATGAGTATATAAATATAGTTAAATATAAACAAGATTGGGCAAAAGTTGTTTTGTCACCTTTGTCACCTACTTTGACATTTGTGAAGTAAGCAAATACAAAATACACGTCAGCAAGACATGATGAATAATTGTTTTGATTAATTTTTTTTCCGCCATTTGCAACCGGTGACAACTTTTGGGTCACCTTGTATTATTACATCAGGTTCAAACTTAGAAACATAATTTTCACTATAGAGGGTGTCCCGAAATCACCGCCTCAGAAGAAAACCATGAGTTTGACTTCGATATGATTTTGTTCACAAAAACAAGTTATTAAGTATAATTTTTTTTTTATTATTATGAAAGCCCAACATGTGTTGTTAAAAAAAACTTAACTATTTTGTGCCAGTCAAAGGAAAAAAGAATACAAATCATAAAAACCGTTATAAGTCGAAAACGAAGCGAAAACGATAAAATTACCTCTTAAGTTTTTCGACTTGAAATGACCTCAGGAACTCATGGTTTTCTTCTGAGGCGGTGATTTCGGGACACCCTGTATATGAAGAGAAATACACCGTATACAATTGCAAAGAAGCAGTTAATGAATTAAATTCTTCTATTCGTTTTTATTAAACTATAATATATAAGGTTGTCTACCTTATGGTGTAATAAGCCTTGCAAAAATTATAATTTTTACACATATATACATACATGTTCATAGGTACCTAGACCTACCTATCTACGACATACTATGTATTTATTTTAAAAAGTATACTTTCATGCAATCACGCAGTATGCCATAGTTAGTTGGGCGATGGTTTATGTTTTCAACTACAGGTTTGCTATATAATGTAATAATACTCGTAATTGTAATTATGGCGACATGAAGTATTGTTTGTCACGTGAAACTTGACCGCGCAGGAAGGTAGTACAATGTAAGGTGATATGCGTACAAAACACATGAGCCCATGCTGTACTTTTTTTTTTTGGTATTCAGGGACAATGTGGGGGTTGCAAAATAAAAAAAAAAAAAGTTTTGAAAGTTAAAATTCAAATGAAAGTTAATGACAGGAAATTTGTCACTGAAAAGCTCAAATTAATGGTGGATTTACATTCATCTTCATGTGAGTTCTGCAAAAAAAAGGGAAGTACATAATATAAAAAATTTAAATTCGTTGAGTAAGAGAGAGAAGATTAAAATGCAGCGATCTTAATGATGCAGATATAAACACAAATTCGTATTATGGCATGAATTTGTGCCGCTCTAATTTTCTTGATATTTTCAGATGAAGATACATCCATGTAAATCCACCATAAAAGTAAGGCAATGATCCAATTAGTCAATTGAAAGATCGTCGTTTTGACAATATAGATGTCTCGCTATATATCACATAAATAGGAAAATATAAAAAGAACAAACGTCAGGCCGATGATCCTTCAACTGACGGATAGTTTTTGTTTTATCAGATCTGGGCCTGAAAATTCGTTTTTGAAATTATGAGAAACATGACTTCTTAAAAAATAATTGAAAATTGATTAAAAACACAAAAAAATATTCTGGTAGCAAAAAAAAAAAATTCTAACAAATAACAATTGACCAGTTTATATTTCAGAGATCTTCGCTTCTTCACAAATATAAACACGATTCCTCACAAAACCTAATCAGTTTAGCTGACAAAAAGTGAGACAGAAATTATTTGGATTCGTCGCTTGATTTCTTAAATGACTTTGAACACAATGCAATGTGTTTATATTTCATTCTCATGCTCTGTTAAATTGAGCACTCTGAAATATAAACTGGCCAAATAAAATTTCCCTTCAAAATCCCAACTAATAGGCCCCTACCATAATCAAATTTAGTGACGACTTAAATATTTCAGTAAAATGAACCATAATAGAATGGGCTCTAGCTAATAAACCGTATATAGAATGACCTTAATATTCAAGTGGACTCTTAATAATGAATCATATTTATGGAATGGACTTCAAAAAATTAAACATTCCATGAATGGTACATTATTTGGGATCACCAGAATTAAGTTTAATTTTACTGAAATATTTAAGTCGTCGCTAAATTTGATTATTGGTAAGGCCCATAGTGTTTTTTTGCGCATCCAATATTTTAAACGCCTTCATCAAAAAATTGTATATGGATGACGTATATATTTTCTCAAGTAGGAAGAACCTACTTTGTTATATTTTTTGTAAATTCTTGAATACATACATGGGTTAAATTGCTTAGACACAAATTGAAAAAACATTTTTTCATGCTTAAAAAAAATGTTAGGTAGGTACGGGTAAAATCAAGCAAATAATATTAAAATGAACAATTTAACTGCCATTTCCGAATCAACTCAAAAACGCCAAGAATTTTATATTAATATTGTAAAATAAAACAATAAAACGATAATAAAAAATATGTAAAGATTGCAGATTTTGGTTACCAAATTTAATGTTGGTAAAATTTAACGAACAAAATTCAAAAAGTACATTATACAATGGATTTTTTGGTTATTTTTTTTTTTTTTTGTGAAAAAAAAACTTTTTCAATTTTCTTAAATGCAATATTGTTAACAATATTTAGAAGCACTTAGGCACATAATCGTTCAAGCCATTAAAAATTTATACGTGAATAATAAGGGAATTTTCTCCAAAAACCATGCAAAATCCTATTTCCTTTATAGATAATACGATATTTTTTTGCAAAAACTTGAAATCCAATTTTTATACAATCACTTTTGTCAATCACTGTTTAGTCAAAAACGTTTAAGCTGTTTTCGAGCAAATTTCCAAAAACCAAAGGCAACTACCAGTTTTAGATGAGCTTAAACAAAAAAACGAATTTCTACTCTAGAAAATCATATAAATATGCTCTGTACCAAATTTGATGGAAATCGGTCTATATACATACTTATATATTTATACATATAGTTATTATTATATACATACTTAAGCTATAGCCCAAATAACACAGAATGACAGACGGTATGACGAAACCCACTTTTTCTAACTTCTCCGTATCGTAGTGTTAATTTTGATTGCAATCTTCTTCTTTTATTTTATTTTTTTTACAAAAAAAAAAAAACAATATATAGATTATAGGTAAGTACTTTTCCTACACGTAGAACAATAATTGCTTACCGAGAGCGTTTTTCGGTGGGTTAAAAAAAAGTGTTAAATATTAAGTGCATCATCAATTCTAACGAAGTCGACTCGGTTAAAAAAATTGTTTAAAATAAAAACCTAAAAACGTTATATTAATGGAGAAACTTGATTAGGATTTTCAATTTTGCAAAGATCGTTTATGTTAAACGAGCAGGTTATCAAAATCAAATAATTATATTTAATAAATTTTACATATCTTTGAGTAAAATTTAATATGTTTTATTAACTAATTAAATTGGTTATTGAAACCAAACAAACTAACCTAGAAATAGTTTGCTAAAATGAAGTGCACTTTAACCGAATCAGTGTGTAGATTTAAATAATTTTGTTTAATCGAGTTAACCAATATAATTTAACCTGGATGAGTTTGCAAATTGTGCATATATTAACAAAGTTTGTTATTTATAATTTAACCGAGTTTTATACTTTGTTTTTAATCGATCATTTTTCTGTGTGTATAGAGCAAGTATAAAACATATCATTTTTTAAAAATTTATCACTTTCGCATCTTATCCACACCTAAATGTTAACTTAGGGACTCTTAAATTCCTCGCTTTTATTTAATAAACGATTAAATTCCCACTTGTTTTCCAAGAACTAACTGATAAACGTTAGATAGAAAAATATTTATTTGCGAATTCAATTGAATATAAGATATTAAAAGGCTTCAGAAAATTTAACCATCATATACTAAGAAACAAGAGCTCTGAATTATTTGTAAGGTTTCTTTTTAGAAAGAAGTTGTACATATGTATATGTATTTCCGCGCACTGAATAACATGAAATTTAAAATGAAAAAAGAAGGAATAATCTCCGTGTATACGTACTGTTCTTTTAAATATATATATGTATATAAAAGAGTGCCTAATAAACCATAGCTAAACGCTAAATTATACAAGCAAAATTATTCCCCAATGAGGTTAAGAAGAAGCTCGAAGAAATTAGGAACGAAAAAAGTAATATACAGACTCTTTTTGCTGTTTCCTGAGAATGAGGCTTAAATTATATTATAGCGAACTTATTTTTAGGTCAAAACACTTTGCATATATGCATAGATATATAATTTAACAAGTCAAACTAAGAACATTAATTTGAAGCTTGGAAGAGGTTATATGAATAGTCGGAAAGTCACTGCTTTTTATAAATAAAAAATGAATTAAAAACTTTTTCATTGATTTTGATGCGAAGCATTTGAAAGATTACAAATTAAAAAGATAAAAACAACACCCTCCGATAAAAAACCACATGGTATTCGAAATAACGCACACACACACTCTCATCTCAAGGACGCCTTCGAATATGTTTGTGCATTCGCATCACCCCCAAAAAACACAAGAAGGATAAAATCTTCGATTTTTCACACATCGGGTCAGAAGAAAAAAAACATAAGGATGTAAAAAAATTATGTATGAAGTGCACTTTTTTTATGGCTTGGTCCTTGCATATATGTATATGTACATTCTTAGGTAACTTACCTTTGGATTTTTTGGGCATTCGAAAAGAATTCCATAGAAAGGATTTTTTGCCCCTTATTGCTGGAGTTCTATACAAATCCAACTCACTATAGCAAGTTGGAGTGGTTTTGCTGAAGGACAAAAAATTGTTGCCACTGCCACTTGCATTTTTCAAATTCACATCACTTAAGTTGCAATTGATTTTGCGATTCGACGACGATGTTGTTTTGAATTTTTCACTCGAATTATTCATTTGCGAAGCAGGATTTGAAACTAACTGCGAACTACCAACAATTGTACCTCCTCCAACAACCGGCTGAAAGGACGAAGAGGATTTTTTATTTTGCTGATTCTGATGCTGATGATGATGATGATGATGTTGATTATTGCTGTAGAACAACGCTACGAAGTCGTTTAGTCCCATGTTTTTAGTTCTATTAATAGAGAATCGGCTTTCGCAAAATTAATTTTTTTTTGTTCTCAATCTCTTCAGTTGTTTCGTTGTTCTACTACACACGGTATCCTTGGAGTATCTATACGCTTTGGGGGAAATTCTTTTTTTTTTTTCTAAATTCTTGTGGAACTTATATCACTCGCGCATGTCGCACACAGTGCTTCTCAAATTCGCACAAAAAAGTGTTATACTGGTTCGAAATGATATGGATGGCTACAAGGAATGTCATTGATAAAAGTAAATCTCAAGACCGAGAGGAGTTTGTATAACGGTGTAATTCATGTTAAAAGACCCGACGTAAAGTGTAACCGCCGCGTCGTCGACAGACTGAATCGATGGAGTCAGCGATGGATGGAATTATGTTGCTTATGGCATGGAGTATGGAGAGGCATAAAATATAGTTGGCTATATTATAGTTTGTTTTACCCCCGTTATGGTGCAACATTACTATGGGAGTCAGGCAGGCAGACAGACAGACGGATAGACAGGTAGTGGAAGCCATGCCATCTTTAAACCAACAGGCTATTGCAAGCAAGCACCCAGCAGGTATAGGTAGGTAGGTTTACACATAGATATACACGTTTACAGGTGAGAATCTATGTTTGTATAGACCAAGTGTGGTTTTCTTTCTTTTATTTTGGATTTCTACTGTTTTTTTTTAATTTTTTTTTTTCTAATGCATGGTGTAGGTAAGTAGGAAAAAAAAAAGCTGTTGTTTTGTGTTTGGATGTATTTTTCTATATCATTTGAAATGGAGAAGATACTTTTATGGACATTTAGGTTCTTCACCTTTCTGTTGGTATAGAGTAAAGCATAACATGGGTAGATGCATATATGAATGTGAAGTTAAAGACATTTGTTTTGAGTGCGTACCTACATATATACCTATGGTTGGAAAGGGACTTGTTGGAGTGTCTTGCGACTTGCGAGGGTGTCTTAAATTTTAAACTATACAGATGTTTTTTTTTCAGAATGATAAGTTTAAATGTCAATATTTAGATAGATTTATAAAAAGTAAACAAATAAAAACCCAGAAATGACTTGTTTCATAGAACGAAATTTTTAATATTGATACAAATAGCATAAAATGGATGTTGACCAAATATTACACAAAATTGAGGAAAATCGAATTTTTTTGAAACAAAAAGAACCGGGTTATGAGAATATATAGGAAATATGAATTTGGATATTTTATATAAGTACAGCAATCCCACGTATACCGAATTCGCGTATGCGGAGACTAGAAAGAACCGATAAATAATACCTAGTAATGTAAAACACAGAATCACACAATAAGATCAAATTGCAGAAATATTTTTGCCAATCTGATATGCCCATTTAAATAATTTGAAAATAAATGCAAGACTGACGAAAAAGTTTTTCTTGATAAATGTTTTCATTTTTCATACCGTGAATTGTTGTTAAATCGCGTATAATCACCGTGTATGTAGAGGGAGTTTCGGAAAAACTTAATCGCGTGAGGGTTCAGTGTATACAGAATTTTACTCTTCACTATGATTTAAAAAAAAAAAATTATTGCTTGACATTTGTTATAGAGTTTTTGTAAAAGATTTACTACATAAATAGATACCTATCTACGACGCACAGTGGGATCATGCCTAAGCAGAAGCGGCGAGAAGTCATTTTTTCTATATGTAACAAATTTCAATAAAAATAACTGTTTCGATTAACCGATATTATGCTTCACATGATTCAAGTATTTTTTTTTTGTAGTCAGTGGTTCCATTACTGTACCTTTCGGCATCAAAGTTGACAGTTTAGTTAAAATTGTGTTCTGTGTTAAACTAACCGAAATAAGTTGCGTATATTGTGATACAAAAATTATATTGAAAATTTATTGTTAGTAAAAAAATTTTACCTACAGTTTGTTGAATCAGGTATATGTTCTTTTAAATAGCATTAGTTTTAACTCAATTATATAGTAAAATTTTCAAATAAAAATAAAAAAATGTCAGTTCCTTATAAAAACACTAAAACATTTTTTAAATAACGGTACTTTTTTATTAGGCAAACATTAAAATTAGATTAAAAGTGTTTTTCTTGGTTAAATAGATTCTTTATTCGAAACTGAAGTTAAAAGTAAAAAATGTTTGCCTAAAATATTTTTTTTTTCAATTTTTTGTGTTCATAAGTATGCGAAATTTTAAACCATTTTTATTATGTTTAAGGGCTCAAAATGCAATTTTTCTCTTGCAAAAGGCAGGAACTCTGCAAAATCTTTTATAACAGTAACTATTTACAAAAAAAAATTGAAAATATTGAGACATTTTTATTGAAAAGTACAAACTGCACTGAAAATCATGTGTCAGAGCTAAGAAAAGAATTTATACAGTTTAATTTTGAACTTAAATCTAAGTGGAAGAAAAGCCACCCTACAAGATCAGTGCTTGATAAAAATAAATCTAATTGGCTTAAAAAAAGTTAAATTTAAAACGTATTTACCCCTCTGGACGCCCTCAGACAAGTTTTGATCAATTTAGTAAGCGAAAAAAACGCTAAAGAGTAGCTGATCTTCGAGATACATCTGCAGAGGAGCTTCTTTTCGCTGCACAAATGAATTTTCGAACTAGTGGAGATAAAAAAAACTGCAATTTTATTAAAAGAAATCTTGTCCCTTTCACCTAAAACGTCGAAACAAGACATTTATGACAAAAAAAGCATTTTTTATTTAATTTTACCTGCTGCCGGTTTTCCCCAGTATCATAAAATCTTTGGGTCTTTTCACAATTTTGTTATTGATTTTTATTGCTATTACTGTTACGTTCACAAGAAAAAAATAATAAAAGGTTATGTTTATTACGCATTTTCTCGAGAAAATTGACCTCAAAGTCAAAAAATTGGCATAAGCAGGAAAAATAGAAAAGGCTAGAAATTGGATATATTAAGACTGAGACAAGATATCAACTTTATTTAAACGCAGTAGTAAAGGCTAGTGTTTCTCCTAAAAATAAAGTCCTAACCGAAGCTTAGCTTTTGAATTACCAGAGCAAGTTTTGTTAACTTGGGTCAGGGTACACCAAAGTAAGTGTATTCTTAAATCCACGATAAATGATGACAAAATTGGAGATAGACCTTAACTGAACTAGAACGATTTTTTTCTTAGAATATGGCCAAGAACCACACCTTTAAATAATGTCAACCAGGTCCGGGACACCCTGTATACACCAAAAAATACCTACCAAACAAGCGTATTAAAATTTTATAACGGGATTATCTCAAAAATCTGAAGCGGTGGAGTTTTTTTGACTTCGGATTCAAACTCACCATACAAAAAACCTTAAGAAAAGTATACTTTGGTAAACAAAAAGCAACAAAAAGCTGTATAATTATCGCCGTTAAAAAGGCATTTCTGCCCCACTGTGCGACGCAAGTTCAGAAAAACCTACTCAAACTCGTAGGTACATTAAGAAAATATGCACGACTGAACCGCCGATGTTGTTACGTGGACCTACTAAATTGAAAAATTGAAATAAATAAGGAAATATAAAATTTACTGAAAAAAATCAGGGGTTAACAACGCGCACCGAAACACAGGCTTTTTAACCCTGGTCTGAACGTTAAAATGTTCAAAAAAGGTCAAAAGTTTCAAAGAATGATTTAAGAGGAACATTTTTATGTAGGTACCTATAATATGAATCTGTATCAATTACTGTTACCAAATATGTAGTTGAAGATCGCTGCATCCGAAGTTTTTTTTTTCTTAAGACTTGCAGCTCTCGATATTATAATCAATGGTATTGGAAAACTTTAAACACCAAAATGCTGAAGGCAACTTTTTCCTGGGGCTTTACTTTTTTTGAATTGAACCTCGTTATATTTTTTTACTGTGTTTCTAAACTTTTTAAACTATATTTTATTTTAGACTTGCAGCTAGACCATAATTAATGTGTTTTATAAAAAAAAAATTGCACTATGTAGAGCGCATACGTTTCTCTAGGGGCGATGTTCCTTATTTTTTTTGAAAACTTAAAAGGAAATACAGGCAAGTTTAGACCCTTATAACTTTGGATCAACGAATGGTAGATACAAAAAAATTACATGCACTAATTAGATTTTCGAAACTCTAGAGGCGATGTTTTTTATTTTTTTTTTATTTCATGTTCTTGAGTCTTTTATTCTTGCCTAACAACAAATTATAACAAAATGGTAATAATAAAAAGTAAAAACGCAAAAATATCTTTTTTTTCTTAATATGAAAATATTTTTGTTTTAGTTTTATGAGGCTCAACTGTAGCTTGAAATGTAAATCGACTTCACAGAACGTTAAAATAATGTAATAATAGATATAGGATATAAAAATGTTATAAATGAGCACCATCTAAACATAAGAAAAAAAGTTATTTTTGTATATCTATTTTTTTATTATTACCATTTTGTTATAATTGGTTGTAAGGCAAGAATAAAAGACTTAATAACATGAAATAAAAAAAAATACAAAAAAATAAAAAAAATCGCCTCTCGTTTGGAAAATCTAATTTTTGCATGTAATTTTTTTGGATCTACCATTCGTTGATCAAAAGTTATAAGGGTCTAAACTTGACTATATTTTTATGTAAGTTTCATGGTCAAAAAAGGTCAGTAAAAAAAATAAGGAACATCGCCCCTAGAGAAACGTATGCTCTACATAGTGCAATTTTTTTTCTATAAAACATTTATTATGGTCTAGCTGCACGTCTAAAAAAATGTAACTTAAAAACTTTAGAAACTCAGTTAAAAAAGAAAAACCTCGATATATTTTTCAATTTTTTTTTTCAATTCAAAAAAAGTAACGGAAATCACCCCTGGAAAAACTCTCCCTCAACATTTTGGTGTTCAAAGTTTTCCAATACCATTGATACTTATCGAGAGCTGCAAGTCTAAAGAAAAAAAAAAACTTCGGATGGACCGATCTTCAACTTCATTACCAAATTCATAAGGAAAAATGTCAAATTTACCAAACCATTTTTAAAATACTAGGTGTGTTTTATTCATTGCTGCATAGCCAGCGCAGCACAAGTCTGAATAAAACGATTACTCACTCTATACGTTCATTTTAATAATTCAAAGTTCTATCGCCAACACAGCCATCTTTTTTTTTTACTGACTTCTTATTCGCCAGCAATCAAATTGTTTTTGTTTGCCAAAGGAAATTTAGCTGCGCTAGCTATCCAGCAATGAATAAAATACTCCTACCTACTTTTAATTTTATGAAAAATTAGCTGGTTCACTTGGCTTCGCACGGAATTTTTTATGAATTGTAACATTTTAAAAAGTAAAAATTTTAATTTTTAAGGTCTTCAAAACAACTTTTTACAATTGAATTAAACTTTTTGATACGCTCTAATAATTTGTATATACACAAATGTAGCTGTCTGTGAGATTAACGTCATCTTGTGGCGATTCCATTTTCGTGAAGGACAAAATTAGCCGATTGTCATTCCCTATAGAATCAATATTTTCTCCTCCTTATATATACAAAATGGAATTTTCATATATCTCCACCATTCACCCTTTAAAGTATGAAATCTCCGTAGTGACTTTACCTGGTTCAATACGAATTCAACAAAAATATCTCCATTCAAATGAGATGATGTTTAGCCGAGTTATGTGTAAATAATTTAAAAATAAAAGGACATAATGTATGTAGGTACATAATATTATGTAGATATACATAACTTTAATTAAACTACTTTGACGTATCGTTTGAAATACAGTCGACTCTCCCTAAGTCGAATTTTCACGGGATACCAAGATTTGTTCGAGTTAGAGAGAGTTTTGGAAAAATTCGAGTTATGGAGAGAAACATTTTTTTATTTAAAAAGGTTTATTTAATAAATAAAGGTTAATATTTGCATATAAAGCAACCCACAACACAAAGAAAAGGATAATAATTCTTTTTTTTGTTTTTGCGTTGTAACTTTTTAAAAACTTTATCTTTTTATAGAGGTACCAGGGTTATGAATAGGAAGAAAGCGAAGAGCTGACGATGATATTAAGGTTTTGATGGTTCGTAGTTATACTATACCCAAATACGAATTCCGAAGGGGTAATGTTTTTTTGTTTTATTTTGTTCTAAACAAAATTCGACTTAAGGGGCGAAAAAAGATGCCAAATATCGAGAAAATGTGTTCGAGTTAGAGAAAATTCGACTTAGAGGGAGTTCTACTTAGAGAATGGTTTTTGTATGGAAAATTGAAGGGAATGATAAAATATGGCGAAAAAGTTCGAGTTAGAGAGAAATTCGACTTAGAGAGGGTACGACTTAGGGAGAGTCGATTGTATATATTCTGTTTTTTAATAAAAAAAAATGTTTTAAAATGTCTGTGGCCTTGATTGAATGAGTGAAAATTTTCCATCCAAAACAAATATCTATGTATATGTTCTGTGTTTGAACACAACATTTGTTCGCATACAAAATTATATTTTTTTAAAAACAATCTACCATCTGTGCGGAAATTTGTTTGTTTGAACAATTGTATGTCAATAAACACCGGTTCCAGACCCAAAAAATGATTATCTAATGGTTATATAACTCATTATAACTCATTTATCAGTATTATTTATTTAAATGTTTGCTATAAACTAGCTGCACCTAAATTCTATTTGAAATTATATCATGTTGAATCAAATGAAAAAACAATAATGGTGATATACCT